>CANTUV010000019.1:40037500-42620000 GCA_947685225.1 Garcia nutans | reverse complement strand
GAAAGACAAGCTATTAGCACAAGCCGTCACACAGCAAAGGATATTAAACTAATAAAATGTAAAATCCCCACTAGGTTAACTGCTATCAGCAGATATTGTCACCGAGCTAAACGCCAGTAAGAGGAAAGTCAATAATTATAATTGAAATATCTGCACCTAATTGCAACCAAGCTTTTAACAAAAGCAAGGCAAAATCTTAAAAAAAAAAATTTAACCAGTTAGTTTCTACTGATTAATGAGGAAACTGCTAAGCATTAGCCTTTTTCTTTTCCAATTCTGTACCAAATCCACTGAAGAAAAACTTCCTTCCGCTGATAGGCTAGCATATACATACCTGGAATAGGAAGTATTGACAGTGATCATTGCTAAGTGCTTGCGAGGACTTGATAATTTGGTGCAAATCTGTATCCATGAGTTCATATACAAGATAGACATCTTTGAAACTTCTCCTTTGAATAGGCAGCATTACATCCTTCAATTGAATAACATTTTCATGTCGCAGATGCCGAAGAAGCTTCAGTTCACGTAAAGTTCTCAGAGCATCAACACGGTTCTCAAAAGCATTGTGTATCTTTTTTATTGCAACTTTCTCATTGGTTTCTTTATTCACAGAAGAGCATACAATTCCACAGGCTCCTCGGCCAATAGGCTTGATCGGAACATATTTCGTGTCAATCTCAAACAAAGTTTGCCACATGGAGTAGTAATTCTTCCCCTGAATTCTAACCCCATTTGGAGGCTCAACCGGAGTTGCCATTTTCTGCAAGATATTAAAAAGAAAGTCAATGTTAAAAACAAAAGCATTGTGCTCAGAAAATACAGTTATAAACTGGGTATTTCTCAAAATCCAAACTGAACCCATTATCGTAATGTAGAATGTGAAAATGGAAAAATCAAACATCACCTTTCGAAACGAGGCCTAACCATCACAGAAAATCAATTACAAATTCTCTAAAGTCTCTCTGTATGGAGACTTACCCAATTTAGTCAAAAAGCACCGTTAGAAAAGATGGATTTCTACCTATATTTCATTCACAAGGCAACCATAAAAATTTCCATCGCATGCTCAATGACATCATTGAAAGAAGCATAAAAAAAGTTTAAAAAAAATTACTATAATTAAACGCTTATCTAAAATAAAGAAGTGCAAAATAAGAAAAATCATAGTGTCATCTTGAAAATGATAAAAGAAGGGAAATAAAGAACTTACGTTTGATATTGCGAAGGTCTTCCTTATCCAAATAAACCAACTTTACAATCCGCTATGCACATCAGAACTCATCCCCAAACTCTGCAAAAATCTCTAGAACAAATTGAAAGCTTCTCCAATTATCAACAAAAGAAAAGCCATTATTTTTCCAAATTTATCCACAAACCTATATCATAAATTCAATTGGCCCATTTCTACAACCGAAGCTCTTTCGCCATCCAATTTCGCGCCACAATTGCATCACGTCTTCGCCTTTGTTTGTGAACCTATAATAAAGTTCCAGGCTTCGAATTCGATCTCTTGTAGTGAAGTGTTTTTTCAACGGTGACTTCTATGAAATTTCGCAGGCGGCGATCAAAGATCCGTTACCTCGTCGCGATCAGAGTAGGGTGCAAAAAGCAAAAGACAAAATATAGAATTAAAATATTAATAATGATGCTAATAAAGTAATTATAAATATTATTAATGTGGATATTTTCTTCTTTTTTCTTCTGTATTTATTTATTTTCCTTTTTTTATTGAATCCCGGTTTTTCTCTTGTAACGACAACGGACATATACGGATTATTTCCCATTCTCATGTTATCCGTAAACGGTGACGTGTTAGGTTCAAAAGGTTAAAGGAGTTGACGACGCCGTTTTGAAAATTTTGGAGTAGAACTGTGGAAAAATATCTTCATCGTCCGTGGACTAACGGAATGCATATTCTTTCCTGGTTCTTAAAGAAGAGAAATTTTGGTATTCCCGTTGTCGGTCAAAATATCTTATTATCAATTTATCATTGACTAATTTTTATCCACTCTATTTAAAAAAAAAGAGAAACTTCACTCACAATATTTTCTTTTTATATTTCTTCTAGAATAATTTATTAGCACACAAAAATATTGTTCCTCAAAATCACTAATTACATGGATATTTAAAGAGATATGTAATAGTGATTAATGAATTTAATTTATAATTTTTTTAATATATGTCTCCTAATTACAGGTTAAATAATAATAAATATTTAAAATTTTTATTAAAATATATTTATTTTTATTAAAATTTATTATAATAATTTTATAATATATATAATTTTTATTAATTAATTTAAAAATAATAATAATAAATTTTAATATAAAAATATATTTTAATAAAATTAAAATATGTGCGGAGACATGTCAGAAAAATCCGTTTAATAATACGGGATGAGATTTTCAATTAGCAATTAATTGACCGTCGTTGCGCATTATTAAAGAACCGGTAAAATCTAACGAGTCAGGAGTTCCACGCGAAACTCTTTGTTAGGGTGTACGTGTACTTATGTCTACGTGGCGCATAATACGTACATTCATTTTGTGGCCTGTGGGTGGGGCTTCAGAGAAGCCGGGCACAGAGCTCCCGCACCAAGCTAGAAATCAAATGAAAGAAAAGAAAGAAAGAACGAGAACAGAGAGAGTAATTTATTTCAAAAAATTAAAAATTAAAAATAAAGATTGATCTCGCAGTTGTTCGTGCTGTCCCAGAGAGGCGATAACATCGTCTTCCGTGACTGTTAAGTTTTTCTTCTATTATATTGATTATTATTAGCTAGTAATTACGATTATTCATCGTCTCTAACAAGATATTGAAATGAATTTCATTCAGTTGCTTGTATGATAAGGAGTTATAGCTTAGCTGTTAATTCACTCGCTAAAGGTCATAGAATCAGATGATGTTTTGGTCGCGGTGGGATTTGAGTGGAAAATTATGAGATTATGAATGTTTTAACATTACTATTGCACCATAGAAATGACAAATTTTCAAAATCTTGTTTTGGAAACAAGTTTAATGAAATAATATTTTTGATTGAAATGCATATCGTGGTGAAGTAACGAAAGGGAGTGCTGAAATATTTTTCCGCAAAGTCAAGTTTGGGAAAGAGGATGAAGGAGGAGACGCTCCACCTGTCTTTGTAGGTATTGTTTTTTCATATAATTGATTTGAACTATGCTTATTACTCTATTTATTACAATTTGTTTTTTTTATTTTAATGCAATTTCAGATGGGAATTGGCTTAATTTCATATAATTAACTTCTTATTTTTTCCGAAATTATTTCAACTATTTCCATGTTTTGCACATTTTATTGTACATTAGAATGGCAGAATTGCATTTGAGCATAGTAAGACTTTTATCATTGTAAATGATTGTGTTCAATTAGAGTGCCTTTCTGTTCTGTATTCTTATTATAATGCTGAGAGCCATTTTCAGGAAGTATTAATTAACTTGTGAATTGAATCTGTAACTTCTTTCTTTAGCAATTAGCACTTGCTGATGTAATCTTTGTAATTCATAGAATGTGGATGGTGTGAACTACTTTCATGTGAAGGTTGCGGGCTTGCTATTTGTGGCAACAACAAAGGCCTATGTCTCGCCTTCACTTGTTCTGGAATTTCTTCAAAGAAATGCGCGTATAATCAAAGATTACCTTGGTGTTCTCAATGAAGAGTCACTGCGCAAGAATTTTGTGCGTGTATACGAGTTACTGGACGAAATCATAGTATGTATTCTTTTTTTTTTTTTTTTTTTAGTCTTCGCATGTCCTATTCTTCTTGGATATTATGTATAAAGGATTTATAAATAATTGTAGATTGCTTAGACATATAGTTGAACTCAGTTGCTTGGTTCACTGTTCTTTATCTAATAAATGTCGATCAAAATTGGAAGTCATCCCTCCTAAGTTTTTATTTCCTTAACATTTTCTAATTCCTTCATGTTTCCTGAATATTTCGAACCCATTGAATGTACTGGATGATGACACTTTCCACAGCAGTTCTTTAATCAGTGTATTGGGAAAGCATTATTTGTTGGAGAATTCTTTAATTTGCACCAAAAATCAATGATGATTTTCCCTTGTACTTACATATGACTAAAAACAAAAGAAGTTAAGGAAGAAACTTTGATTGATACAAATTTTTTAAAAATCCCTTTCATAGTCAGATATTTCTCAGAGTAGGGAAATTTTAAGTAAAGCACTGCATCATCATTTAAAAAGCAGAGTTATTCCCAATGTTGAAGTTGTACCCAGAGTTGTAATTTTCAATTTGCAAGAAACTTTTCTTGTTACCAAAGCTGAGTATATCAGACATATGACTTTTTTACTTACAAACTTAAAACATGAAAAAGCTTTTTTATGATTATCTTGTAGGCCATTGGCTGTTGTTCCTTGCAATTTTTACAATCTGGTTTGACTCTAGTTTTTTCCAGGATTTTGGTTATGCGCAGACAACATCCACTGAGCTTCTGAAGTCCTATTTATTTAATGAGCCGATCAGGATTGATGCTGCAGTTTTGCCAAGCCTTGGTCTTGCTTCCATCTTTGTGGTATTGATTTATAAAAGCTCATAACAGTGTACTATTTCTCTTGGCTGTCTATATGGCTGTATGTGTTCAACTAACTTTGCAAACTTGCCAGCTGCAGCAAGGTGCAAAGAAAATGCCTGGGACAGCTGTTACCAAATCTGTTGTATCCAGTGAACCCCGTGGCAGGAAGAGAGATAAAATTTTTGTAGATATAATTGGGAAAATAAGTGTCACATTTAGCTCAAGTGTGAGTATTTAAGAAACAATACAATTTCTAGTAAATTTGTGTCTTAATGGTTTAATGTTGGACATATAGGGATACATACTTACTTCTGAAATTGATGGTACCAGTCAAATGAAGAGTTATCTCACTGGCAACCCAGAAATTAGGCTCGCACTAAATGATGATCTAAGTATCAGAAGAGGTGGAAAGTCAAGCTATGGTATTCCTTTGACCCCAAAAAAGTTTTATGGACCTTTTAAGCTCTCTGATGCTTTTTCGTTCTTGGTGTTGTAGATGAATGAGATATGACAAATGCATTGAAAATCTTCATAGTTAAATGTCATTTTGATTTCATTTGTGTATACCGTTCCTTTTTTTACTTTTGCTGTTGAAAAGAGTATGCTTTGTTTGCATAGTCCATTATTGACCTTTAGTTGGATGAGCACATGCATTAGGTCTCCTAGTTAGCATTAACATATTAGCTGGCTTACTCAGGCATGCACTGTTCAAGAGTCGTATTAGATGCATTTCCATGCCTTCCTGATCATAAATTGCCTTTGAAGAATGTGATTTTTTCACTTTTTGGGTCACTAATAGTGACAGTTAAATGCGTGATTTGAAGCGTCAAGCTATATCTTTAATTTGTTTCTTAGAATTTAAAACTGCACTTTTGCAGCGGATGGTTAGGTAATATTAGCACTTCCTCCCCTTCCTCTCCCCACCCCTCTGCATTTATCACTTTTGTTGAGCTTGGATGAACTGTCTGTATCTTGAGAACATTGCAAAAATATTTTTCAACAATCTTATTTTGCTGCTTGCTGTACAGATCATAGTAGTTCATCTGGAGCTGGAGCTGTGATTCTGGACAATTGTAATTTCCATGATTCAGTTCATCTTCATAATTTTGACATTGACAGAACTTTGACTCTGGTCAGTATGAATGAAATGGTACATCATATAAAGTGTATTTTTTATGCCTTTTCACTTTTTTTTATGATGTTAAGTATTTCGTCTTTCTAACAGGTAGCACCAGGTGGTGAATTTTCCATCATGAACTACCGCATGACTCAGGAGTTTAGGCCTCCCTTCCATATTAATGCATTAATTGAAGAAGTTGGACCCCTTAAGTTGAACTTGCCTTTTGTAATTCTAAGTGCTTTCTCTGCTTCAGGTGAACTTGGCCACTAAAACATAATTTGTATTTGATAATTGACAACTTTCCTTCAGGCTGAAGTTATTATTAAATTGCATGCTGAATTCTCCTCTAGTATCACGGCAAATGGTATATTTGTAGAGATGCCACTGCCAGCATATACCAGCAGGTAGTTTGACCCATGCTATGCAGGAACTTGGTATGTATGAATCTGCAAGATCGATGCCTTAACAGCTACATTTACTTTCAGCAAAATGACTATCATCCTGCTGTTTGTTTAGTTTTAAATTTGCTGTTGGATCGTGTGGTTTGGGTGAACAAAAAGAGCATTTGATGACTTTCCATTAATTGCTATTCAACTGTGTTTGTCTGACAAATTGGAACTTTTGCAAGCACCTGCATGTTTATTATTACTTTCCATGATAAAATGCAATCAATAATGCACACCAAAATGAATCAAAAAGACGGATAATAAGAAGACATAACACTATCATGCAAAAACATCATGAATTATTACATTGAGTAAATTGCAAAAATTGTTGAGCCTACTCTATTTATGCCATCATCAATAAAATTAGTTGTACGGCATGTTGCTGGCTGCTCTTTTATTCGGTTCGAGTAATATTAATTTCAGATTCTTCCATCTTAGCTACTATTAAGAAATTTTTTTTTATACTGCAAAATGCTCTAAATATGTGGCATACCCAAATTTCTCATATTGTTAAAATATCAGTGAAAATTCATGAGCTTTTCACATGAAAGAAAAGACTGCAACATGACCAGAAAGGAAGACAAGACCAACACAAACTTTGTCTTGCTGAAAGCAGAGTTATATCAACTCCAGTGATTATTACATTTGTATGTAAAAATTTCAGGGTTAGTTTTGAGTTGGAGCCTGGCACAGCTGGAAACACTACTGACTTTAAGGAATCAAGTAAGAAACTTGAGTGGGGTTTGAAGAAGGTAATGCCTCTTCCTTTTCTGACCTTGGAATTTTAATTTTAATTTTTATTGGTTCTATAAAGAAGTTTCCTGCCCAAGTTATAAGCATTTGAGTATAGATCCACTGCAATAAATGAATTATTACTCAAAAATACTATACATCTTAGATTGTTGGTGGATCTGAACACATGCTACATGCAAAGCTGACGTTTGCACAGCAGATCCATGGTAAGAAATTGTGATCGGTTATTCTTATTAATTTTGATGTAAATCCATTTGTGATAAGGAGATCCCTGCAATTTTTTTTCCTTGCTTTGCAGGAAATATCAATAAGGAGGCTGGACCAGTTAGCATGACCTTTACTATCCCAATGTACAACGCCTCAAGACTTCAAGTAATATTTGACAAAATCAACTATTGTTATGTTAACAAGCTTGCGCTTTCTTTCGCAAAAACTATATTGATTGATCTAATTGAACAATGCTTTCGTGCATACCTTGTCTGTATTGAGGAATTGAAGTAATATATTATTTGGCGAATACTTAAACTTGACCCATGCTACTGCGTCAGGGGACTTTAACTAGACCTTACCATTGTGAATTATAATTCTTCAGCTTCATTGTATAACATCATAAGAAAAGAGAAAAAATGATTTGTCTCTTTTCATTGATGCTTGTATTCATTTTCTGGACGCAGGTAAAATACTTGCAAATAGCAAAAAATCCATGAACCTCAAATCCATACCGATGGGTAAGATATGTTACACAATCCAATTCCTATGTTGCTCGATTGTGATTGATTGGGTCCTTCTCCACCATCAGTGGTTCTTATTTCTTATTTCCTTTTGCAATTTACCCCTTTTTAACCTTTTTACCAGTCATCTTTACCTTAATCAAAAGATAACGAGTGTTGTACATGTGATAAATAAAATAAGAAGGTTACATTATCAAGCTCATGAGAGTGTTTGTTTATAATTAGATGTACAAGTATCGCTTTGAACAGCCATTTTTATGCTTTGATGATGAGGGCATATATACCTGTTTGAATTAAGAAGCGTTTGACAAGAACTTGATTCCATTTTTTCCTAGTCGGAAAAAACTATATAAGTTAGATAAAGTTGGACGGTCTAATCTTTTCATTATACGTTGTATAAGAGATAAACAAAATGCTCTTAAACAATGTAGATTCCAGAATGCTAAGCTTAAAGATTATTATCAGATATGGTATGCAAATATTCTTTTTTTTCTCATAACTAAAAGGTGGCTTAAAAATATTACAACACTGTATATCAATTCCTGGAATCTTGCTTTGACGTGAAATTTTTAATTCTTGTTAATATTTTAGGAACTTGATGCCGGTATCATTTGCTTTGCTTATTAAAGTTTATATATCTTCTTTTTTTACTTTTTTTTTTAACTTTCTAGTTTTAAATAAAAGTTTATAGTGCTTAATCTTGACTACTTAATGACGACAAAATGAATCATGCTTAATCATTTCAATCAACTAAAGTTTTGTTGAAACTGAAAATCAACCAAAGCTTTTAGATCCTTGCAGCAGAATAAAGTGATCTATACTTTTACGATTAATTATCTCCTACATTGCCATAGTTCTGCAAGGAGAAGCCCAAATCAAAATTAGGAGGCGGCTGAAGTTGAAAGAAAACAACTATATATTGGCTCTTACTTCTAGCATAGTACGCAAAAATATTCTCATTCTGCTAAAAGCTTTTAATCGCTTCAATAGTTTTCAAACCTCCCAACCGGCCAACACACACACACACACACATATATATATATATATGTTTATAAATCTATTCAAGGATAGTGCATGTGCTGCTAGATTATGCATCGGTGTGCCTATATATATATATATATATATATATATTATTAACTTCAATCTCGGTGTTTCTATACTAAAATAAAAAATCTTTTAGATTTACTATTGAGGTCAGCTATGCACATACTATTTTGTCACTCTTTTAAAAATTAAATCAAATTTATTTTAAATGCAACTCTATTGAAAATGAATCTAAGAATAAAATATTGAAATATGAAGCAAGACAAAAATTTTCAGCAGAATGTATGGCAACTCGATGTTTACAGAGTATTATGAGCGCGAGATGGAATATATTGACTACAAAAAATTTATGGCTTTGTGTCTTTTAAGTTGAGGTGACTAAAAGCACATAGCTTACGGAGAATCTTTGGCCAGTTGGTAGATTTCGTTACTCCATATAATGGTTGTGGTTCGATGTATATGCTAATAATTAGTATAAATGACATGACAATTAAAAAAATAACAAAATTTGGCTACAAACAGAAATTTAAAGAAAAAATTTAAAATTTATAACATACTTTGATTAATGAATAAAATTTAATATTACAATCAACTTGAAAATTCTTGACTATAATCTGTGTCCAGCAAAATTCAATACATAATATAATAAAATACATGAATTTGTGTAGTAAAGTGGTAATAATTGAGTAATGAATGGAACAAGAAAGCGGACAAAGCCACATGATACCATTACATTTCCACCCTGTCAAGTGATAATTAATCCCCCAACTCCCAAACAGTTAAAACATTGCTTTTCTGAATGCCTTCTCATCATCTCTGTCCGATGGGTCCTCATTTTTTAAGAGACGAACTTAAAAAAAAAAATCTTTCACCATTGTTAGTGCGATGGTTTTATTTTAAATATATATATATAATTATTTTTTGCTTCAAAATTAGTGGAATTTTTTTTTAAATTTTCTCCATTGGTTATTTATTTTGGCCCAAGAAAGTCTACTTTGAAAGATCTACTACTTGATAGATGTTAGCCAGAAATACACTGGTAGATTCTGACACTATATTTTAATCTACAATCTTAAAATATTGAATCTACGAGTCTTTTGAACTCATACATCTCTCAAATTCTTCTTACATTTCAACAATTTAGATGTCAAACATTGTTGATATGGCATATATTGATCCCATTTAAGTATATATTTTTCAATAAAAATATTCATATCGATTAATTAAAATCTACCTGGTATTTCAGATGGGAGGAGTGCATGCACATGAAGCTGCGCCTGAGGAACTCAAACAATGGCTTATTCATGATGCTATTGGTGTTAGTTATAGTATAGCAGTAGCTGTTCCTTCTTGAGGTTGAAACCTCTCCTTGTTATCAAAAAAAAAAAAAATCCACCTGGTATTTACTAAAAAAGCAATGAAAAAGAAAAAAAGAAACACAAAATTAATTAAAAGATTTGAAAACACAAGATTATTTTTAACAGCAGTTGCTCAATCTCTCCTTTTGCCCGTGCTCCTTCTAGCCTGCAGCCTGGCCGTGCACTTGGGTCTATTAGTGGTGGTTTTTTAATATGTAGTTGTTTTGCTAGTCCGATATGCATTTCACCATAATTTACAACTACTGCTTCTTCTTTCTTATATTATTAATAATGGACAGACAAGAAATACACATCTGAAAAATGTAAAGAACCATCTACTGTACTTCTTCTTTCAGTGTTTTTGTTGTTTAATTCTTCGCCTGATAATCCCTATTGGGTACGAGTTTGAATTATCTATAAGGCTTGGCTCTACTGGGTCGGGTCAACCTGGATCTACGAGCTCTGCTGATGAGTTGTTCTTGAATGCATGGACAGATCGACTTTTGCTACGAAGCTTTCTACGTACCAATTCTAGGATCTTCAATCTTGAAAATGTGGAAGAAGAAGCCGAAGAGGATGCTAAAATTAAAAAGAAAAAATGGTGCCACTCCTATTACAAGGAGCCGATATATAAATCTTTGAAGAAGCCATGTCTGTATTGTATTGGAGCCAAATCTATCTTTGTTTTTCAATTTTTTTTCTTTTTTAGTTTAAATTTTAAATAAACCCCACGTGGACTTTTTTTTGTTGGTAAAATTGGATTCATTCATGCCACCAGCTAGTGTTTAATACGAATAAGACTGAATCTTAAATTGCTTTTGTAAAAAAAAAAAGAAATACAAATCTTAAAGTGAAAATAGGTATAATTACAGGTTATTTTTTTATTTTATTGTTTAATTTAATAAATATTTTGATATATATTATAAATAATAAAATCAAACAATTAATTTCCATATGGTAAATGTCATTATGCAACTATTCTAATTTAATTTATTCTAATAAACCAAAATTGTTATGAGATGAAAGCAATGATAAAACCAATCTAAAATTATTTTTAGTGGGTTCACTATTATGCTATCATTTTTAATATCAATAAAATTTATAAATTGCAAATCCACATATATGTTATTATAAATAATAATCTATTTAAAATTTTATATTAATAATCCTATAAATTTAATTATATTTTAGTTAATTTTTTTAAGACAAATTGTATAGTAATATTAGTTGATTGGTTATTTAAAAAATTGATTGATGGATTCTTTGATTAGTTTAAATGTCAAAATAATATGGATGATGTGAAGCTAAATTACTCTATTTATCTCTTTTTACATATAATATGTATTAGGATAAATTTAATAATAATTTTTATTATGAGAAAAAAAAATATAATCAAAGCACTATATAATTCACAATATTTATCACTATTTAAATATATTTTATATAATTACATAATATTAAATTTGCTAAAAGAATATTATTTTTAAATTTTTCTAAAGAATGCCAACGTGAAGTGATAACATTTTCCACAGGTTAAAAGTTTAAAACCAAAATAAACTTTAAAAAAAAATAATAGATGATTGTATTCACATATATACATTTAAAAAAAAAAAGTTGTCCCACCATTCTTATTCCAGCATGATGACGTGTCATAAATTCTAGAGAGTTAAGAAAATAATAGAAAAGAGAGAAAATGGCATGTTATATAATTGTGTACGGAATAAAATGTGGTAATTAGAAATAAATAAATGAAGGAAAAAAAATGCAGCAAGAGAGTGAGCTTATATAAACCATATCTATGAACGAACTCTTCTTAGCCTCTCCCACCTAATACTCTCACAGTTTCAAAACGAATCTCGCCGTACCATTTTCATAGCCACTCGTAGATCTCTGTTTTTCTCTTCTTTTCCTTTTAACTTTCTGTAAACTCGTTCTGTTCTTTTCATTTTCTGATCTTTTTCAATTAGTCATCAAAATTCAAAGAAAAAAATATTGAGAAAAAATTGGAAATTATGTTAAAATCGTCGTCGTCGTTATCGGAACTCCCAGATTGTTTCTATCAAAACCATCCAGTTCTAATTTTCCCCAACATCCCAACCCCAAATCATTCTCTATATCTCTCCAATCTTGATGATCAAAAATTCCTTAGATTCTCCATTAAATATATTTACCTTTTCAAAAAATCTGTGACTTCAGATATCTTGAAATATTCACTTTCCAAACTTCTTGTTCATTACTATCCGCTAGCTGGCAGGTTGAGAACTACTGCTCTTGATGATCAAAAACTTGAAGTTGATTGCAATGGACAAGGTGCTCTTTTTGTTGAAGCTTTCATGGATATTACTGCTCAACACTTTCTTCAACTTTCTCCCAAACCAAACAGTTCTTGGAGAAAACTTCTTTATCGTGTTGAAACTCAATCATTTTTGGATATTCCTCCGCTTATTGTTCAGGTACGCAATAATAATTTAGATTTTTGTTCAGGTACGTAATAATAATTCAGATTTCATTTGATCATCATCTAATTAATTAATTCTTTTACAATGTTTGCTCAATTGTCATTCTTTTTTAATTTCTTGATTAATTTTATTATTAATTAAGTTTCTTGTTAATTAATTATTGACAATTTTTTTGCTGCTCGATTCCCAAATTAAATTAAGTAATGGAGTTCCCTAATTGTCTGCTCTGATCTTTCTCTTTCAATCGTGCAATTCGGAAAAGTGATGTTGCCAAGGCAATACACTATTCCCTGTATCCTCGCTGGCAAAGCTGCCATAACGACGTCGCTTTATTCTGCTCTTTTTTAACGACGCCGTTTTGTGTTCCGTGGCCCAGACTCAATGTAATGTCGCCACCACAAAAAGCTTCGCTGGTGTTCTTGATCTAGGCTTGGTCTCAATGACCTTTTAGCTTTTTCTTGTTTCTCCCCTCCGTCACTAAATGCCCAAAACAGTCCATACCAAATTATTATTTGAAATTATTTTTCTTAGATTGGGTTTATATTTATCTTTTTTCCATTGGAGATTATTTCATTAAAAAATCAAGTGAGAATAATAATTTTTTTTTATATACACTAATTCAATTATAGATTTGAATCTTATATTCTAATTTTACATTAATTAATATTTGTTTCAATAATATAATTGTAAAATTTGTGAGCCGCAGAGAGCAACTCAATCAATACAGAGTTTGACGTAATATCAAAAGATTTCAGAATCGATTTTCGTTTTAAGTGGGAGATTTGATGAATTTTTAATATATTATTACGTATCTATCCATATTGTTCGACATTTATATATACTCCCTTTTTTATCAGTGGTGTATATATATGTGTGTGTAAGAATTGTACTTATGTCGTGGAAGTCATATTATTGGATTCAACTCATATTATTGGAAGTCATATTAAAAAAATTATTAAATTATTTAAATATTACTATATACAAAATTATTTTAAAAAAAATTCAAATATATTTTATTAACATGTTAATATTAAAATTTATATATGCTCATTTTATTAATTAACTCATTAATAGTAAAAATATAATTTAAAAAATTATTAGTTAATTATTGTAATTGTATAAGAAATTAGTTAAAATTTTAAATGGGTTGTTTTTTTTTTTTTTTCCATTTTCAGGTAACGAATTTAAGGTGCGGTGGAATGATACTGTGCACCGGCATTAATCACTGCCTATGTGACGGCATAGGGACTTCGCAGTTCTTACATGCATGGGCCTACATGACCACAAAACCGAATCTTGATCTTCCAATTTTGCCCTTTCATACTCGATACGTGTTAAAACCCCAAAATCCCTCACAAATACCCTTCACACATCCCAGTTATGTCAGAAATGCCCCTGTCGACCCATCTGTGGGGCTCAACCAGTATTTACAGTCTCAGCCATTGGTGCCCACTTCCTTAACTTTCACCCCCTCCCATATCCTGCACCTCAAGAGGCAGTGTATACCTTCTCTCAAGTGCACCACCTTTGAAACCTTGGCGTCCCACACGTGGCGCTCTTGGGCTAGAGCTTTGGACTTGTCGCCTTTACTTAACGTCAAGCTACTTTTTTCAGTTAACGTCAGGGAAAAGTTAATCCCAGAAATGCCACAAGGGTATTATGGGAATGGATTTGTGCTAGGGTGTGCTCAGACCTTTGTTAGCGATCTGGTTACTTGTAATTTGCACCATGCGATCAAGTTGGTTCAGCAAGCTAAATCAGGTATAAATGATGACTATGTTAGGTCCATGATTGATTTGTTGGAGGATAAAACGGTAAAAACAGATGTTTCTTCGAGTTTGGTTATTTCACAGTGGTCAAAGTTAGGATTAGAAGATATTGAATTTGGAGAAGGAAAGCCGTTGCATATGGGTCCTTTAACTAGTGATATTTACTGTTTGTTTTTACCGGTGATCGGTGATTTTGATGCAGTTACTGTGCTCGTGTCTGTGCCGGAGAGTGTAGTTGGCAAGTTCGAGTACTATATGAAGGGAGATTTTTGGGATAAAGAAGCCATTAATGGTTATCATCATGTGGAAGAAAAAGGAATAATTTGAAGAAGCCTTTTTATATAAATATAATTATTCTACGTAATAAGAGGCAGAAAGGGATCAGCTTATTACTGTAAAAGTGAAATTTGTCTTGCAAGTTTTGTGGAAATTTGTCTTTTATTCCCCTAATTGAAATACACATATATTTCTGTAATTGCGTGCTTCCATTACCATTAATTAGAGGTATAAAAACTGGTTATAAGCTTTGGCAACCTTCATTTATCTTACATTTTGTTTTTTCTTTATAAATTATAATCTCATTTATTATATGGATTAATTTTTTAATACTTTTTATACAAATTTTCTTTCTATATCAATTAATTTATCATTTTAAAAATCTAAAAAAGCATGAATTTTTTTTCTCATCTAAATTAAATACTCAGTAACTTCGAAAATTTTTATCAAAAATAATTTAATTATAATAAAAAATTATTTAATCATATGTATCTTTTTATATTATTGAAGTTATCTAATTATTTTTGTAAGTTTCGTGCGATTACTTTAAATGATAGATCAAAATAAATGAAAAAAAAAATATTAGAAAAAATAACTGAATATGAGTATCACTGTATATTAATTAATCAGTTTAATTAAAATATATAGAATTGCTGATAAGTAATATATATAAGATAAAATCATTTTAAGAATGAATATGAAAATCGAAAATAAAGATATGTAATTGTAAAATTATTTGTTATTTTATTCCTTTTTTTTTTCCTCTTCCCCTGAGGAGAGGCAACATTAATTTAGTCTGAAAAGTCGATAGCCTGAATGTTCCTTTGTCGTACTCTGTTGAATTATTAATTGGTGCTCTGATGCCCTGTCCCTCTCAATATATGATGTAATTAATATACGGAAACAAATATTTTGTCTGAAATAATAATATAATATGATATATATATATATATATATTATTTCTGATAAAAAAATATGATATATATATATGATAAATTTGATTCTAATTCATTCTGGAGCACTAGACAAAAAATAAAATTAAAAAAAAAACAAAGAGATTTTAGGAGTTAATCCAATCCATGTAACATAGTCCATAGCCTTTTATGTCGTGATATATGCAGGCAGATACCTAAAAGCCACCAATAAAAGGTCATTTTCCAGGTAACATTTTTCCCTTTCACATTGTTCCTTTTTGTCATTACGTCTATTTCATGCCAAAGACCACAAGATTTTGGGAAGAAATTAAGAAATAATTAATTTACTTGTATATTTGATCCATCCTAAAATATTAGTGACATTTTTTAACCCTAATTTATAACTCACTTATTTTATCCATATCTGAGACTACTTATTAAATATATGTTATATCAAAATAATAATACAATATAATATAAAAATATAAGTAATTTTATATTTTTAATAAAAAAATTAATTTTTTAATTATTGTAAAATAAATAATGTATTACATTCTTTTTTTTTTTATTTTGTGACTGTCATGGCCATGAAGTATGATGAGAGTCACTATCGATGAATCACTTCAATCTCACAGATCCATAATCAGAGGCGAAATCACATCGTGGTTAAGGGGGGGCCCCCTTCCCCCACCCACAAAAAAAAAAGAGTTCATTTTGCTGTTTCATTTTTCTTCTATATTTTGTACCATATCCTTTCTTTCCCTTTTCTTTAATTTTTCTTTTTATTTTTCAAGATAATTTAAAGAAAATAAGATTTTTAAACACCAAAAGTAGTTGATTAAGATATCTATAATTACCAAATAAATTATTTTTATTTATTTTACTTTTTTAAAAAAAATCTTAACTTTCTATTTGATTTTAATTTTTAATTTTTTTATATAATTGAATTATAACAAAGGTAAATTGATATTCTAAAATAAAAAATTTACTGAAAATTAGTTAAATTAATAAAATTTTCATTTGAGACTTTGAATAACTTGTGGGAAGATTTTAAAAAATATATATAATCATCCTAGGCGGCTGTTTTAACCATGAACAATTTTATAAAAATATATATATATATATATTCTTTTTATTTTCGTCCTCTCATCATTGCCAGCAATATTTTTTTTTCTCTCTCCTTTCTGTAATCAGCCCTCTCCTTCTGTAATTACCGACGGCAGCCACACCCTTCTATAAGAATTTATGGCCATCGACGGAGGGTTCAGAGCCCTCCCTAGACTCTCTTGTAAATTCGCCACTAACTGAAATTCTTAATAAAATTAAAAAAATTTAATTGTAAAAATCTATAAGAATTTTCCTATTATTAGTATGCGATCTTGCCCCCCTTAAATGCAATTCTGAGTCCGCTCCAGTTCATAATATATGCCATTTGCCTTCTCATAGCTGCTTCTTTTCAATTATATAATTAATTAATCATTTTATATGTTTACTAATATTTTATTTTATTGATTAAATAAACAATATTACTTATCTTTTAATTTTCATAACATTTTCAACATAGTGCTAGATCCATTGGACAGTGGACACTACCAAGCCTGATTTGGTAGATAATATATGTTAATTATTTTATTTATTTATAAATATAATTTAGTTTATTGAGTGATAGTTATCTTACTGAAAATCTTTATTCTAAAGAAAAAAAAAGGTAGCTTGCACGCTTTTAATAATAATAATAATAAATTCCGATTTGGGTATTGAAAATTTTAAAAATAGCCCAACCAGATATTGCTAGTGGCAGTTATATTCTTCTTTTTTCTTATCCAATTACCAAAAATCACAATAGTATATAGTTTATGGCCATAGTCTATACATGAATGTAAAGTAGCAACTAATATTGCTCTAATGTTAGTTCATAGAATAATTAATGATTATCATATTAATTAATTTTTTTAAGATTGATTAATTAATTGAGTGCTATATATGGCCATCTCATTTTCACATAATTGGATATGTTTATCTTCATCAAATCCATCCTCTGCCTCTCATCTTGCACTTTCTTAAAAATAATCAAATTAAATATATTTTTTTTAATTTTTTTGAAATATATGAACTGAAATGATTTCATTTTGGACTAATGAGGAAATTTTTTTTTTCTTCTGAATGATAGGAGCATTAAGTTCTTAACATTTCATCATGACAAGAAATAAAAATGATAATTAAATTAATAATTGGATGATGCAGTAACATATTATGTTAATTTGGGCGAGTAGGCCACTGCTAGGCTACTTTATAGACCAACATGAGAGACAGGGCGTTACTTAAAAAGACTATATAGGATTCCAAGCATGTTTCTTTGGCTGGTCCACACTTTACCTTCTATTAATCGTGACACCTTATTATTTCATATTGGCTGCATTTTTTTTTTCAAATTTTTTTCCTTTAAAAAAGCTTATGGTTGTTTGATAAATTATTGAAAATATATTTTATAAATATATATTATTAAAATTATATTTTATTAAAAAATATTTTATTATTATATTTAAAATATATAATAAAATATTAAAAAATAAATTAAAAAATATTTAGTTATAATTAAATTTTATTTAAAATTTAAATAGTACATAAATTATATTTATAATATTTTTTTATTTTATCATATTTTAAAATAGAAATATAATTATACTTTAATACGAAAATCACAATCTATTTTTTTAGTAAAATAATTTTTTATAATTTTTTAGATAAAATATTTTATCAATTAATTGATAAAATTTAGTAGTCTTAATATTTTATTTTATATAAATTATTTATAATAAATATAAAATACTTCGTCATAAATAATTATTTCATCAATTTTTTTAAAATTATAATATAATCAAATATTTTATTATTTATTTATTTAATTAAAAAATAATTATTTGATGATATATATATTCGAGTTTTATGAGACAAAATTAAATTAAATTAAATTAAATTAAACAATAATTACACAGAACGCGCAGATTATTAACTATATATACTGACTTGAACAATTTTGGAAATTAATTATATTCCACTAAGGATTTACTATTTAGGCATAATGGAATCCAAACACTGTTGACTTGACTGTGTCCAAACCCGATGTTGTTATGTTATGATTTATGAAGCAAGTAGTCACAAATCGGTAAGTTTATTGGGCTGAAAATAAAAGCATATAATAGGTGTGAAATTAATCACACAAAAATTCTACGGACTTATTAATTTATTCAATATAATAATATACAACATCATATATATATATAGCTTTAATTTAATTTAAAATTTTTATTCTCACGAATTTAACAATTCAATATGAGCAAAAGTTAGTCGAAATGCATACATGGGAAACTGTCCATAAATTATATATACAGAAAAATAAAATAACTTAAACATGGGACTTTATTTTATTTTTATATTAATATCTACATATTTTTATTTATTATTTACAAAAACAAAACTTGTTATTTATTTATTTATTTATTTTTTAATTTATACTTACTATATTAATAAATTAATGTAAAAACAAATGAAACATAAAGAATCTTAGGCAAGCGACAATATCTTCCTATATATAAACAAGAGAGAATGAGGAAAGCCATTCCCCTTCCCCCAGTTTTCGTCGCTTGTTACAGCTCGGAGAATATTCTTTGGCAAAACATTGTATCGTTTGCCTTTTTATGTGTCCCCACATGTATACGATTTTTGCTCCTTCATTTATCTCATATATTGTACTATTACAACTATAATTTAAAAATAAAAGAAATAAAATCATACTATATAAATAAAAAATTTATTAAAAAATTATAAAAATACAATATAATTTTCGCATATATTAAATATATTTTTAATATATTCGATAAAAATATAATTTTTTAATAAATAAAACTTAAAAGAATAGTATTTTATATAATGTCCACTTATTTTTTTTATTCTATAAACATAGTCAAGATAAAATGAACTCATTAATCCATCACTAGTAGAAGAATTGATAAAGTATAATTAAATATGTCAGTAAGATCGTAAATTTGAATCATAGTTTGTAATAATATTTTTAATGCTAAGACACTATATCTATGTATATATCATGTGTATAGTTTTTTTATAAATCTAGAATAAAGTAAAGCGCCCTGGCTAGTAGATTATTAGACTAGACTCTTTTAAATTTAGATTGCTTAATAAGTCAAACTGAATATGAAAAGATGATGATCCCATTAAAAAAAGTATTTCCCATAAAAAAAAAACTCATTGGATTAGGCCTCCGTGCATATAGATTCAATTTATTGTTAGAAACTGACCTAAATTATTGAAAAAATAGCGTTCGATAAAAATATAAAAAATAATTAAAATAATTTTAAATTTATTATATTAGTAAAATATTTATTAAAATATTAAAATTTATAAAATATTTATTAAAATATTATATTTTTATTAGTTTATAAAAAATTTATAATGAGTTTATAAATTTTATATGATTTATAATGAATTTATTATGAATTTATAATAAAATAATTAAAATATTTTTAATAAAAAATAATAATTTTAAAAAATGCAGCAGATGCTATTATTTTAAAATAAAAAGAGAAAAGTGGGCCACTGATCAAGCCCAATTTACTAATTGGACCGATAATTTCGTGGGAAGCAAGCATAAAGCATTCAGCATACATCACCAAACCCATAACCACACGTCAATGAGCGCGTAAAGAGACGCGTCACGGTTCTCCTATAATATCCAGAGCTTGACCTACAGACTACAGTCAACGTCAACTGAATAAAAAATTATCTCAGACCTAAAATAATAAATTAATTAAAAAAGACAAAAAAACTAGTTCAAAAAAAAAAAAAAAAGAGGGAGGAGGTTTTTGAGTTACCTTTGGGTTATGTGATGAGATTGAGAAGGTTTTCAATAATTTATGGTGGGGTCGTAAGAGGGAAGAGGGGAGAGGGCCCAATTGGTTAACTTGAAATAGAATGTGTAATAGAAAAGTGGAGGGTAGTATGGGGTTTAGGTATTTGCACACTTTTAATATAGCCTTACTTGGTAAATAAGGGTGGAGGTTGATTACCAACACCGATTCTCTTTTTGGAAGAATTTTCAAAGCTAAATATTATCCTAATTGTGATTTTTTGAGTGCTACTGTTGATAGAAACTCTAGTTTTATTTGGAAGAGTATTTTATCATCTCAGGATTTATTGGAAAAGGGTGTTAGATGGAGGGTGGGGGCTGGGGGGTAGTATTAGGGTGGCTAGTGATCCATGGGTGCCTAAGGAGGGGGGTTTTAAGGTGGATGATGGTGAAGAATTTATTCATAGGGAGATGAGGGCGTGTGACCTTTTTGTGGAGGATAGTAGATGTGGATAAATTGATGAACCTTTTTAATGCTAGAGATGTCCAAGCTATTATTAACATCCCTTTGAGCGTGAATGTGGGAAGGGATAAGGTTGTTTGACATTTTGATAAGAGAGGAGAATATAGTGTTAAGACTAGCTACTTTGTGGCTTTGAATATGTTGAATAGGATGAGTACTAGATGTGAAGGGGATTTTTGGAAAGCAATTTGGAAGATTGGTGTACCTCCTAAAGTCAGAGATTTTCTTTGGAGAGCCTTAAGGGATGTGTTGTCAACTTGTGCTAAAATTAGTAGTAGAGAGGTGGTGGGGGTGGGTGGATGCGTGTGGTGTGGAGGAGAGGAGGACGTGAGTCATGCATTGGTTAGGTGTTATAAAGCAGGAGCTGTTTGGAGGGAAGGAGGGTTTGATGGAGAACTTAGTGTTTTGTCTTTTACTAACTATTTTTCTGCAGGTACTTGAGCTTGGTGACAAAAAGAAAATTCAACTTTTTACTACTTTGGCTTGAAAAATTTGGCATGCAAGGAATCATTTATTATGGAATAATGTGCATTTGGATAATTTATCTATTGTACATTCGGCTAAGCAGGTTATTCAAAGCTTTGAAGCAGCTTAAGATTACCATGCAAGGTCCTCTATACCCATGCAAAATGATCCTTCAAGGTACACCAACCAGATTCAGGTGGCGCCTAATATTACTGTGGACGCAGAGACTTTTGATTGGCTTGGTTTTGTTGATGGAGCTGAGTTAAGAGTGGCTAAGATGAGCGGTTTTAGAGCTCTGTTCGAGGACGAGGAAGGTACCTTCAAGAGAGCTATCTCAGGTTATTATGATGGGCAATTCGAGACACGTGTTATGAAAGCCCTTGCTTTGCGTGAGACATTGAAATTTATACAATGACAAATGCAAGACAGTGGATGTATTTTTGTTGACTCACAATTAATTTCTTTGGCTCTTTCTAGTTCGATTGAGGACAATTTCGAATTTGGTTTGATTATTTCCTACTGTAAATTTATTTTATCTAGTAGGCCTAATGTTAAGGTCAAGTGAATTAGGAGACAAGCTAATCAAGGGGCTCATTTACTAGCTAGAGCTTCTTTTTTTAATGCCACCTTTTATGTGTGGGATTTCATTTCCAATTGTCTTGTTGAGTTTTATTACGAGTAGCCTCTTTTAAAAAAAAAAAGAAAGAAAATTCCAAAATAGAAGAATTTCAAATTGTAACGTAGAGGGCTGGGTTTCCCTGTGCATATATAAATAACTTAAGCACCAACTTTTTTGGCTCCGTCGCGATTTCATCGTCGAAGTTTCAGGTATGATTCTCTCTTCTCAGCCTTCCTTTCTCCTTTTTCTATTTTACGCTACGCTTTCGCTGCAAATTTTTTTATTTTATTTTTTGCCATTTTTCTTCATCTTGAAAAACTGCTTTCCGGTTTATCAGAATCTGAACGAGGTTAGTGCTTTCGATTTTTGGTATTGGAAGAAGTTTGAAGATAAATTTGCGCTTTTCTTTTTGTTTCTCTTTCAATTATGAATTTTATGTTCTTGTATTTTCGTGACTGTCGAATTTAATTTTTTCTTTAATAATTGCGCTACATATTGAGAGAAATAGAGTGAATGTGGGCCAAATTTTTTGGATCTCGGTAGATGTCGATGTTAATTGAAACTCTTCGAAGCTTTCCTGGATTTCTGTGGATTTTAAATAATTGTTTGATTTAATCAATATCGAGTTTAAGCCTATTCAACTGCCAGCGTTTTTGACAATGTGCGTTTCTCTGTTTTTCTTACACGCATTCGAATATGGCGTACACCAAAAAATTATAGGGTGTTAAACTATTTCTTGATATTTATTATTATTTATTTTGTAAAAGTTCTTCTCAAATTTAATTTTGTAGGTTAGTAAAATGCTTATCTGGTACCCTGTTGTCTTCTTTATTCTGATTCTTCCGAGTTGCATTTCATCTTTGTCGGTTCTTCCAGAAGTTATAGTAAATTTCGTAGTTTTGATAAGTCTTTTTGTCACGCCGACGTATCAATTTTAAAGGTGTTTTTTTGGAATGCAGAGAATTTGTTTAATTCCAAAGGGACACTGTTAACTAACCTGGAAACAAATTGTATGTCTTCACAATTTCATCTTGAAGAGAAGAAACGAATGGCGGAACAAATTCCAGGGAAACAGAATATTGCAACCAGCATTTGCTCATCAGAAAATGGAATTCCTCAGTTCGATAATTTGCCCAAATGGTACTTCAGCAAGCACGAAATAGATGATTGTTCCCCTTCTAGAAAGGATGGCATTGACTTTGCAAAGGAGTCTAAGTTACGGGAGTTGTACTGCTCTTTTATTAAAGATCTTGGCCTGAAGCTTAAAGTGTAATCTTAGGATGTTTACTCTTATTATTTCCAACACAGTAGCATTGCTTATCTATCATTCTTAGACATTCATGATCATTCTAGTGAAAGTCGGCTCCTGCTATTTACTTCAATTTTTATTTCGTGCTTGTTGTTAGAAATGTCCACTACATTAGTCAATGAAACTCACCTCTGTCATTCCACTTACTTGTTCGACATTCTACTGAGTTGGATTTCCTGTCTTGGTTTCCATTATAGTCAAAATGAAATTCGGAATTCTGTCTATAACACAACTTCCATACATTGCCTTGTCAATTTGTTTTGAGGCACTTACTGTCAGGTATCTTGTAGTTGATTGGTTGGCAGTGAATTATCTTCTTTATGTGTGATTATATTTCTCATATTTTATTGTTTTTTACTTCATCAAACTTGCAGGCGTGATTGTTTAAACCACTAAGTTTCACATTGGTTGCAATCTCTTGTCAACCTACCATTTGTGGAGTTATCTTTTGGCAGATTCTGAATCTGTTCTATTTGAGAGAGAATCAACATATCTTTAAAATGATTGATGTGCAAACCTCAACTATGTTCAATAATGAACCCTGAGAAGGGCCTTAAGAATATTACTTTATAGTTGACCAACTGTGATGTAATCCTTGTCGTGTTGCGATTGTCATGGAATAGAAACTATTTTTCTTTTCCTTTTACTTTTTGGCATCATGTACTCACCAAGATGGTGATCGATGATGTCTGCCTTTCAGACCTCAGGTGACGATAGCATGTGCATTGATGTTATGCCACCGATTTTACTTGCGTCAATCTCACACGAAGAATGTTTGGCAGGTATTTCATCATATCCTCATGTTGTATTTACTTTCCTATATCTTAGGACCTTATATGTAGAGTACTAATTTCTAACTCTTTTTGGGCAAAATTTCACACTATGCGCCAATTATAACATATTTGGTGCACAGTGTGACCATCCTTCCTATCAAACTGAAACATGAGATGATGTGCATGAGCTATAAGTGACTCATTGGAAGACACAAACACATGAAGATAAAGGAAGAGAAATAGATCTTCTATCATGATAATTTGCATCCCAAGATGAGTATAAGGTTCTCATGCTTGATGCATAGTGTGACCATCCGTCTTATAAAACTTACTCATGAAATGATGTGCATGTGCTGTAGATGACTCTTTAGAAAACTGACATAGACATGAAGGTAGAGGGAGGAAGGGAAATAGAGCTTCTATCATGATATCTTGCATCACAAGATGAGTATAAGGCTCTCATGCTTGATATTTATATATGTTTATAACGGGAACATACCCTTGATAAAATGTGTTGTCTAAATGGAATTATACTATTATAGTTGTGTGATATAGTTTTTGTTTGGAAAAATTGCATCAACAGTCTTCAATCTTTTTATTTTTTTATATTGGTATTTAAACTTGTTTTTTAGTCAATTAAGTATTTGAACTTGCTAATTTTTATGAAATACAGTGTCTTTACCAGGTTTTGCAAGTTAAAATGATTATATACCTCACACGAACAACGAATTTACTTAAATATTCCCTTTTTATTTTTTTTTTCATTCTCTTGTTTCTTCGTCTTTCATCTTTTTCTAATTTATATTTTCTTCTAAAAAACAAAACTATAAATAAAAAATTCCATAATTACTTTTCTCATTTTAAAAAAAATTTAGTACTCTTTCTCTCGTAAGTTGAAATTAAGTCTTTTTTTTTCTGCATGCTTGCCTTGTTAATTTGGCTGAGCCTCCATTTTACTCGTTCCAGGGTGTTATTCTCTATAAGATTATAAGAAAACAATTGTTTTTTTTAAACTATGGAAGGGTTATGCTGTTTCAGATATAGTTTGTATGCTTTTTCCCCCTCCCTATATCTGCTTGACTGCTTTGATAAGATTGACGTACACCCCTTGCACCTATCTGTTATGTAACACATGCTTCTGGTTTTGATTGATAGTTCTAATAATGACTGTCGAAAGTTTGCAGACAATTGCTACTGTGAGCATGTTTTTTCCTTGCAAAATAGGAGAGACACAACGCCCTTTGAGGGATGTTGTTGTTGCGGCTTATGAGATGATATACCAACAGGATCCTGCTGCCCGACAACGAATTCGAAGATTTGTAAGTTCGCATGCTCGTACTTGTCATATTGCTTTTTTTTAGTCACTTTATAGCATTGAATCTTGAGAACGAGAATGTAGGAGTTGTTGCCTATGGTAGTGATACTGCTATAAAATTTCAGGCGATATTGATTCCTTGATTTCCAATTACATTTTGTTGCAGGAATTTTGTGATAAGCAAAAAGAATTGATCATAAGTGGGGAGAGGCTACTATTGACAACAATTGCATTTGATCTTGATATCAAGCTCCTCTAGAGGCTCCTTACTGATGCTTCAAAGAAATTGGATCTCTCTCGTGATCTTGCAAATGTGGCATGGAAGTTTGTGAATGATTGGTAGCACTTTATTTTTTGCATGTGGTCCAGCGTAGATCTATTTTAGAATCTCTATTTATCTGTTTCTTTGATCAAATCATTTCTGTGAATTGAGTATGCAGGCTCTGTACAACATTGTGCTTGCAGTACAAGCCCCATTATATTGCAGCTGGTTCCCTTTTCCTTGCTTCAAAATTGCTGAAAGTGAAACTTCCTAAAAAGAAGGGAAAGATTTGGTGGCTGGAGTTTAATATTTCACCTAAGCAATTAGTAGGTATGTCATTGTGTACACAGATCACGGTATCCATGATCATGAATATCAAAACCTCAGTTGCAAGTTCCAGTGCATATTGTTGTTATGCATAATATTTTAATTGAAAATCATAAATTTTCCAGGACGCGTTGTTCCTCTCAAATGCAGTTATAGTCTTTGAGAATTATATATTACTTTAAACAGTTATTACAAATTTGTCTTTTTGTCTCATTAGTTTCTTGCCTCTATTAACATTATTTTCAGGGGTCATCGAAGACATGGTCCAGGTGTTGGAAGAAAAGGAACAAGCTCGGCGTCCAACACATGGGAGGGCCACTCAACCCAGAGCTTCAGCTGGAAAGACGATCACTAATAGAGCACAATCAACAATTACAAGTATGTCAATTGCTAGTTCACATTGTAGCAGTGGAGCAGTTACAGAATCTGAATTCTTGGCCACGAGAAACTTTAGTGTGCAAGCAGCTTTACCATGTCAAACAAGCAATAGTGATGGGGATGGCACAAATAGTCATATCGATGATGGTGATAATCAGAGTCAACCAAGAGTAGTGAGCTATCATTTGAATTCAAACTCTAAGATTGACTTAATTCATAATTCTTCCAGCAAGATTGATGCTAACCGCATTAGAGAGGCATTGAAGAGGAAGAAAAGCGAAGTAGCTGCAAAAAACATGCCAACTGAAACCATTGATGCTGAGGTAGGTAGTGAAGCCTGGATAGAAAGGGAGCTGGAGAATGGAATAGAGATGGAAGCTGCCTCGTCGGAAAAGAAACAAAGGAAGTTTTGGTGAGGTTGTCTTTCCAGTAACTGTAGATTTCAGGATTAATTACAGGTTCTCTGGATTTTGTGCTAATCATGGTCTTTAAATATTCATTTATGCAGAGTTGCAGGATTATGTACAGGCGCAGCTTTTTAGAGAGCGAATCTGATGCCGCTGCAATTGTGGATTTTTTTTACCCCTTCTGTCCACGGCAATCGACTTATAAAGTGCACATATCATTTGCTGATAATAATTTTTTGGTAAATTTGTCTTCTGATGCAATAATCAAAGTTATAACATCTGAAGTACACTTTCTACAACAAATAGCCAGATGGAATGATTGCAGAATCTTGGATTTGACAATTAGGTTTTGTATCAAATGAACAAATAATTTATTTAATTTCTACCGCTTTTACCCGAATATAGAATTTGAATCATTTACATTTTAGAATAAGAGAGCATAGCACTAAATTATTCCATATGTAATTCATTTGCATACATTAGCAATATTACTAGTAAATTCCAATTTATGAAAAATCTCTAAAATTCATTTTGGTTCCAGACTAAATTTTATTCTTTGAATCATAATTAGCAACTCCTAATTATTATTGGCTTAATTCAAAGCTGTGTAAAATTGAAATATAAAATGTATGATTTAGGAGAAAAGAAGGGATAACAAATCGGAGAAGATGCCTGTGAAAGTGAAATCGATGAGAAGGACGATAATGGGCCAATCTTTATTTGTTTCCTAGGCCCTTTTGCACTTTCCACTATATCTTTTTTTTTTCACCTTACCAAATAAAGTGATGAGCTATCCGTTTTCCATATCGTCAAATAAGCAGAGCCTTCTTTTCCTCTTGGGCTCTCTCACTGTTCACTTTCGTTTTGTTTATGCTTGCTGATTAAGCTTTCGAAACTAGTACTATATATTTCCTTTTAAATTATTACTGTCTTATTATTATTATTATTATTATTATTATTATTATTTTAGTTCACTCTTTGGCATATTATCAGGCTTTGCAAATTTTTATTTTTTATTTGGTTTATTTTAATTTTCAAGTTCTAGCATGTATATACATTTTGTCTTTAATCATATTAGAAACATAAATATAATGTCTATTTAAAATTGCTAGTCTATATTTGCTTTTATCACATTAATTTATTGTAGCATGGAATTTAAAATATAATGTTTTGAGGGAAAAAAACGAGTTTTTCTTTTCAAATTTCTTCAGAATAATAATTTATCAAAACCAATGTAAAGATTTAATAGAAAATAAAACTCTTTGGTAAAAAATGATTTGGAAAAATAATAAAAAAATAATGCCAAAAATAAAATTTAGTATTAGAACAAATAGAAATAATTTGTGATATTGCCGTACTGCAAAGCCAAGTTAATGGTTAGCAATGAAGAAATCAATTTTTTTTAACAAATCCATATTTATTTTAATACATCTGTTTTTTTAAAAAAATATATTTAGAATAAAATACCTAGTTTTTTTCTATATTAAGTGTCAAATATTAAATCAATAGATTGTTAGACGAATTGACATGTATATGACTAAACATAATCTCAACAATATTGGAACATAATAGAAACTAAAATTTTTTTTACTCTCAAATGCATAAAAATATACATCATAATTATATATATCTAGTGTCTATTACAATCAAAGCAATATCAGATTAATATTAATATTGGATTATGTGCATCATCAAGATATTAATTAACTAAACAAATTAATTAACCTAATTGTCTAAATTAATAAGTGGAGAGACATGCCCATAAATAAACGATCATGAAAGGCTAGCTAAAGCTGAAAATATAAATAATATATATAAAGGAACATATGTAGACAAGAAAGTGTGGGAAAACATGTAAAGGGTTAATTTTAAAATTTCTACTTTTTAAAGAAAAAACAAGAATATATGGTGTTTGCAGGTTGCCAGAGGGAATGAAACCCTAAAATAGATTGTATAGAAAAATGAGAGAGGGAATCAAAAAGAATATATTTTATGAATTAATAAGTGGGAAAATAGAAAGCAAAATAAGGGAGCCATTCAGCCCTCTCTCTCTCTTTCTCTCTCTCCCCCATAGTTTTGGATTTTTCATGTCCTAAACTTAGACAAATTAAAAGCATATATTCTTGTGTTCCAATTACTTTGTCTTCTTCTTAGACAATTAAAATCCTCTGCTACTTTAAGACCTCCTTTTAAGGGCTTTTGCTATGTCATTTTGACTCATTGTTTTGCTAAGGAAATTAAATCATCTTTATCCCCCTAATTATTTACTCTTTCTATACTGTATATACCTCTAATTATAAGCGTCATTTCGTCACCATTATTCACCCACCCAACTAATGAAACCTAATTAATTGTAACAAATCAAACCCTTTCTATTATATAAAAATCAACTATAAATGATTTTACTTTCATTAAATAACGTTCAAATTTAAAAACTAAAACTAGAACGATGATTTTTTATAGTCTAATTAATTATTTTTTTTACATATTAATATAAAAAATCAATGTTACTCTATTATTTAGATAAATATATATTTATAGCTAAACTATATGTCATGCGAAATATATTCAATTAATTTAGATATAACATGAATATATTTCCTTAAAACTTTCTTTGAGTTCTACTACATTTTCCATATACAAGAACATAATTAACTAATTATGTATAATTGAGACTTTTGTGAGTGAAAGATGGTATACTCTCACTACACATTATCCAAAGATAATTTCTGTTTTTGCAAATATTAATTTCTAAAATATCAATAATTAAAGATATAAAATAAACTTATATACGTGTGTAAGAACGTAAAAAATTTCGTCTCTTTCTTAGGGTACTTAATTCTCCCTTGTGTAAGCTCAGCTATCTTCCCTTTGTGGGTTTTCAGATTTAGATCTAGGATTGTCGACAGACAGCTAGATCATTTCTGTTTTTTGCATTTTTCGTTAGTCTGCCTAATAATTTGAGAGTATAGGTTATAGATTTCTTAAATCTAGAACTTTTTGCTTCTCTTTTCTACTATTGTATGGGCTTTCTATGGTTTTGAGCTCATGAGAGCTAAGTATTGTTGATTTGTGCTCTGTGCATATTTGGATTTTGCAGGTTCCAAAGGGGTATTGCAAAGAAGAAGCTTCAAAATTTCTTTCTTTCCTCTGTGTTCGTTGGGTTAACAATTTGGCCCCTTCCCTTTTCTTTTTCTATTCTGTTCAGATCAAAGTACCAAGATGGTTCTATGCAAGAAGATTGGGTATAGATGATTCCCTCTCTTCAGTGAGGAATATGAAGTTCACATCTACCCATGGAGTCTATCATAGATTTCTACCTATTGGCTTCAGACCAAGAATTTTCAATCACTACTAGCAATTGATTTAATTTAAGAACCATTATTGCTAACGGTGGCTGAGCAATTAGATAGCTGGCTTTCTAGGGTAATTAATTCATTCTTCTTTTATAAATAATAAATTACATTACTCTTAATTTGTATATTTTTTTCTTCTCTAATTTTTTATATTTTATTTTTGTCAAAAACATTTTTTATAATATATTATTTAAAATTTTCAGTTGATAAATTGCCAAAGCATTTACAAATTAAGGAGGATTTAAGGGAAGGATATTAATTTTTAAATGAACTTTTTCTTCAATCAATATAGTGCAACTTTTTGTATATGATCATTACTCCTTTTGAAGGAAAATATAAATCACATTTGGTGGAAGAAAAAAAATCCAGTTTTGAGCTCCCTTGTGTGGAGACAAAATTTAAACTGGCCATTTATTACGTTTATATTATTTAATGTATGGCCATTAATTAATTAATAATCTCACAAAATTAAAAAAAAAACAATTTAATTGAATATAATCTAATGAATTTTCATATTTTTAAAAAATATAAATAATTTTAGAATTTATTTTTTTAATTTTAAAAATATATTAGTCATTCTTAAAGAAATAAAATTAGACAAAAATATTTAATTTTATAAGAATTCAAATATTTCCAAAGCATTAATATAGTAGATTTGAAATAAATTCACATCCTTGTTAAGCTAGGGTCCAATATACACTATGCACATTAATTTTACGTACAAGTCTGTTTTTTTACTCATTTTTATGTTTTAAAGCTTTTGGCTTTCCTTGCAAAATAGGCATATATATATATATGTATATATATAATTATTCTCTATGTCTGTATTTAATTTAATTATGTAAAAAATATTAATAATTAAAGGGAAAATGCACTTAAATACACGTTTGCATTCTATTGACGAATCTTTGAAGATTCATGAAAGTGAGAGTAAGCATTAAAAAAAAATCAAACTTAATATGCTCGATGCATCAATTTCCTTTAATTAAACAGTAGCCTTTTATTTTATTTTCTTTTTCTTCAATTGGATTTGGAGGGTAGCAAATTTACAAAAAGACAGACCAACTGGGGAAACCTTGGAAAAAAGCTTTGAATAAAGAAGGATTTCTTTGAGATGGAAATTTAAAAAAAAAAAAAGGAAAAAAAAATATTACAAAGGTTGCCCATGCTCTGATCTCTCACATTCTCCCATCAACTTTTCGACTGATGCGAACCATTGTGGGGGCTGAAAATATTATTATTATACGCATTCTTTGATGGAATGACAACTTAATCATTCTCAATCTCCCTTATTAAATTAATATCTTTTTTTAATTTTAATACTTTAACAAGCGAACAAAAGCATATAATATGATTAATTAAATAATTTTCTTAATCTATATCAAATTATAGTCAGCAAAGTTATATGTAATTATTTAATTAATTAAAACGTAGAGTCATTCCCATAATTCAACTGTTCAATTATAATTAATTGTAATCTTTAATCTTTATATTACATAATATAATTAAAAAAAGAAAAAAATAAAAAAAAAAGAGAAAAAGATGGAGAGATCGATAAAGAGTGTGTGGGGGTCAGAATGAGCGAGAGAGATGTAGAGCGTTAGGCTCTTTTTGTTTGCCACTAGGAGATATGATTGAAATTAGATAATTTCCCCAAGCATTATCATTAAGCTTTTGAAATAAACATTTGTAATATTAAAATTAAAACTACTATATATCTAGCTACTTCTTCATTTGCATTTAATGTTTATCTTCATTTGCATTATTTATATATATACATATATATATATATATAATATTTGCCATCGATAAGGGGTCCAGGGTTCATGGACTATCCAGAACCTTCTTGGTTCTGCTCATGACTGCACCGTAATTGGCTTATTATTTAAGATAATAATAATTATAATTGAACATTCAATTTATTTTAAATTAATTATTTATCTAAAACAATAATTCTTATATATCAATATATGCATACTACATGTTTGTTTAGTTAATTAAAAGGCATATAATGGGAAGTTGTGTGTCTAATTAACGTAGGAGAAGTTGAAAAGTTCACAAGCCATGTTGATTTATTGTCTAAAAAGTTGATGTAACACGATTAGGTAAGATATAATCTTCATTTTTTTTTAAATTACTTTCATGAAAGCTGATTTAGTTAATTATACACTATTTCTAAATAAATTCTAATTAATTATTAGGCACCAAGAGTATGCTATACTAATGGAAAAACAAATTAATTCATGAGTTGATTTTTTAGTGGAAAAAAATTAATTTTTTTTTGGCATGAAGTTATTTTTTCTTCTTTAAGTGTAGTATCAAGTAAAGTGAACGTCTTCTCAAATGACAAAAAATGCAACAAGTATAATTTGGTAATTTCGAAAGTAGCAACCATTTATAATGGAGCATTAAAAAAAACCACCATTTATAATGGTTTAAAATTTTAGTAAAAAATATTTTTCTCTCAGAAAGAGCTTTCAAAGATGTTTTATTAGGATTGAAAAATTTTAATATGTACATTATTCATGTCCCCATTTATAGATCATATCAATCACAAACCGTGATTTGAAAAAAAAATTAATTTAAATTATTTTTTAAATATTATAATTTAAATTAAAATTTATGATTGATCTGATCTACGAGTGGAGATATGAACTAGGTCTATAGTAAAAATTCACATTAAAATTAAGTATTTAATGGCAAGAGAACCCCTAATATATAAGAATTTTGCATTGAAGGCAATGGGCGTGATTTTCTTTTTTCTTTCTTTTTAAGTGTTGATTAAAGTTGATAGGTTTGCCTGATATAAAGAGTAATAAGTTTGAGAAATGATCAATAAGTACTGAAAATATTTGCAAACAATTAGTTGGTTTATAATCAATTCAATAATAATCATTTTTTTTAGTATAAATCAAGGGCGGAACTAGCGGTCTTGCGACCAGAAGCTATTATAGAAGGGGGCACCTTGGCTGTTGGTTCCATATTTGATGAGTCAAGCCCCCCTTTGTTTATAGAAGGAGAGGGTTTGCAGAGAGTAGGGGGCGAGAGGTAAAAAAAACTTAAAATCTTTTATGAAATTGCCCCCACTCCCAACTAAAATGACATTGTTTTAGCTATATGTTTATAGAAAAAATAACTTGCTGTATGAATATTAGATTGTTCTTCACACAACTAACCAGCGACCAATCACAACGAGAGAAAGATAGAGGCGATGCGTCTCAGTGGACAAAGAAAGAGTGACTGAGCGACGATAAGCAGGAGCATCGACCGACTACCATTTTCAGTTAGAATTTTGCTACCAATAACGATGTATTTATACCTATTTTTTATTATATGACTTTTTGTGTTTTATTTTTTTTATTATATTTTAGGTAATTTGAGAATTTTTTTTATAATTTTGCCTCTGGCCCTCTCAATGAGTTTATGATTTTGTCATTGATGTAAATTATTATTTCAAAAATGAGTTGGTAAGATCATAAAATCAGTAAAATTCTCTATACTGAATTTTTATACGGCTATAAATTCAGAAGATCAAACTCAACACTTTTAATTTGTTGAATATTAAAAATCATCAAGTTGAATTATTCAACATTGTACCAAGTTAAATTAATCAAGATTGTACCAAGTTGAATTAATCAAGATTGTACAAATTTAACTAATACAAATTGGACTTTGATTTATCTTAGTCAAATTTGTACAATAAAGATATTCAAAATTGGTTGGCAATTTGGTGAATGAGTTTGGTGAATTTTCCTATTCATTTGCCTATATAAGGAGCCTTGCTCATTCATTATTTCCCATCCCAAAATCACAAAGCTAGAGAGAAAAATTAGAGAGTTTTAGTAGTTCTTATATCAAGAGAGAATTTCCATTGTTTCTCATTGATAATTTGAGTGTATTTGTAATTCCTAATTTTTTCATAGTGAGATTCTTCTATCCTTGCCTGTGGTTTTTACCCTAAATCATTTAAGGGGTTTTCCACGTAAATTCTGTGTTGTCTTTATTTTTCTGTTCTATCTAAATTTATTAGCTGCAATTTGCTCTATTCTATCCTTTCCAGAATTAACAAGTGGTATCAGAGTCTGATCTGAGTGTGTATATATATCTACTTAGAGTACGCATTGTGGTTGCCAATAAAATTGGATACTCCACTGCAGAAATAATAAGTTAGGTTATTACATACTCATTGAAGGTATTTTTTGATACTATTCATATCCAGAAGTGAAATAGTGTGAATTTGTAATAGAAACGATGACGGCAAAATTTGAGATTGAAAAATTCAATGGCAATAATTTTTCACTGTGGAAGATGAAGATAAAAGCTACTTGAGAAAAGATAATTGTTTAATGGCTATCAGCGAAAGACCAACAGATTTCACAGATGACAACAAATGGAATGAGATGGACAGGAATGCTATTTCAAATTTTCATTTAGCACTAGCAGATGAAGTCAGGCATAGAGGAGAAGAAGACAGCAAAGGAGATTTGGGACCATCTCACCAAATTTTATGAGGCCAAATCTATGCATAATAAAATTTTCCTTAAGAATAAACTTTATACTCTTCGGATGTCAGAATCTACTTCAGTGACGGAGCACCTTAACACTGTGAATACTTTATTTTCTCAACTTACAACGTTGGGTTATAAAGTAGACACACAAGAGCGTGCTGGAATTCTACTTCAAAGTCTACCTAATTCGTATAATCAAGTTATCATCAATATGACAAATAATATCCTCACGGATTATTTAGCCTTCGATGATGTTGCAGCTGCTATTTTGGAAGAAGAAAATCGGCGCAAAAACAAAGAAGACAGACTTGCAAGTACACAGCAAGTAGAAGCTCTATTGGTGACGAAAGGAAAATCAACAGAGCGTGGCTCAAGTGGGAGCCAAAATCAAGGTAGATCAAAGTCCAAAAGTAAGAAGAATGTCAAATGCTATAATTGTGGCAAGAAAGGTCACTTGAAGAAAGATTATTGGAATTTGACTAAAAATTCTAATCCTCAAGGAAATATTGCGAGTACTTCAGATGATGGTTATGTTCTGAATTGTGACGCAGCAACGACTTTTGAAGGCAGAAAAAGGTTTGCAGATGTATGACAAATTGACTCAGGAGCCACATATCACATGACCTTTAGAAGAGAATGGTTCCATCAATATGAACCTGTCTCACAAGGATCTGTGTATAGCTATAATGATGAAGCCCTGGAGATCGTTGGCATTGGATCCATCAAATTGAAAATGTATGATGGTATTGTTCATACTTTTCAAGGAGTACGACATGTGAAGGGCTTGAAGAAAAATTTATTGTCTTATGGAATATTGGATGATCAAGCCAGCAAGATTGAAAGTATAAAAGGAAGATTACAAATATTCCATGGAGCACGTGTGGTGATGAAAGCTGAAAAGACAGCTGTAAATTTATACTTGCTAAGTGGAGAGACTATGCAAGAAGCAGAAGCATCTGTTGCTTCCAATGGTTCAAATTCTGAAATGTTATGGCATCAGAAACTTGACCACATGTCAGAACAAGGAATGAAAATTCTTATTGAGCAGAAGTTACTACCAGGTCTTACAAAGGTGCAATTGCCTTTGTTTGAGCATTGTATTACCAGTAAGCAGCATCATCTTAAATTCAACACATCAAATTCTAGAAGTAAGGCTATTCTAGAATTGGTTCATTCTGATGTATGGCAAACACCAGTTCCATCCCTAGGAGGAGCAAAATATTTTGTCTCATTTATTGATGATTATTCGAGGAGATGTTGGGTGTATACTATCAAGAGGAAGGCTGATGTGTTCTTAATTTTTAAAACTTTCAAAGCACGTGTAGAACTTGATTCGGGAAAGAAAATCAAGTGTTTAAGAACAGATAATGGAGGAGAATATACAAGCAATGACTTTGACGAATTTTCCAAAAAGGAAGATATCAAACGACAGTTCACTGTGGCATACACTCCTCAGCCGAATGGAGTGACAGAGCGGATGAATAGAACCTTGTTAGAAAGAACGAGGGCAATGTTGGGAGCTGCTGGTTTAGACAAAATATTCTGGGCAGAAGCAGTCAATACCGCTTATTATCTGGTGAATCGAACTCTATCAACAGCAATTGAGTTCAAAACACCGATGGAAGTATGGACTGGAAAGCTAGCTGATTATTTAAACCTTCATGTATTTGGGAGTACAATGTACGTGATGTATAATGCCCAAGAAATTACAAAGCTAGATCCGAAATCTAGAAAATGTTTATTCTTGGGGTATGCTGATGGAGTAAAAGGGTATCGCTTGTGGGATCCCACTGCCCACAAGGTTATCATCAGCAGAGATGTTATCTTTTTAGAAAATAAACTGCAAAGGATAGAGGAAGATAGCAACATTTTAAAAGAAAACTCAGAGGCTATAACGATGCAGGTGGAAAAGGAGTTTGAACAAAAGAATTCTTCTGAAGCAACACCAGAGCATGAGAAACAACTAGTAGAAAATATTGAAGCTCCAGTGACTCGTCAATCAGATCGTACAAAAAGACGACCAAATTGGCATACAGATTATGTTATGGAGAGCAATGTTGCATATTGTCTTTTAATTGAGGATGGAGAACCATCAACTCTCCACGAGGCAATGAATAGCTCAGATGCATCTCAGTGGATGACAGCAATGCAAGAAGAAATTGAAGCTCTTCATAAGAATAATACTTGGGATCTTGTAACACTACCACAAGGAAGAAAGACAATTGGTAATAAATGGGTCTACAAAATTAAACGAAATGGTGACAATCAAGTGGAGCGGTATCTTGCGAGGCTGGTGGTGAAGGGATATGCTCAGAAAGAAGGAATTGATTTCAATGAAATATTTTCTCCTGTGGTTCGACTAACAACAGTCCGAGTAGTTCTTGCAATGTGTGCTACTTTCGACTTGCAACTTGAGCAGTTAGACGTAAAAACTGCTTTTCTTCATGGAGACCTTGAAGAAGAAATTTATATGCTTTAGCTAGAAGGATTTGAAGAGAAAGAAAAAGAGAACTTGGTTTGTAGGTTGAACAAATCTCTGTACGGATTAAAGCAGGCGCCGAGGTGTTGGTACAAGAGATTTGATTCTTTCATCATAAGCCTTGGATACAACAGACTTAATTCAGACCCTTGTGCGTATTTCAAGAGGTTTGATGAAAAAGATTTTGTTATCTTGTTGTTGTATGTAGATGACATGTTGGTATCAGACCCCAACAATTATCAAATTGAAGAACTCAAGGCACAATTGGCTAGGGAATTCGAAATGAAGGACTTGGGACCAGCAAACAAGATTCTGGGGATGCAAATTCACCGAGACAGAAATAATAAGAATATTTGGCTTTCTCAAAAGAATTATTTGATGAAGATCTTGTCACGTTTCAACATGCAAGATTGTAAGCCAAATTATCCTATTAATTGAGTCCTAGCAGTGAAGAAGAGAGGAGGGAGATGTCTCGAGTACCGTATGCATCAGCAGTGAAAAGTTTAATGTTTGCCATGATATGTACAAGACCAGACATTACACAAGCAGTGGGAGTGGTTAGTCGATACATGGCGAATCCTGGCAGCGAGCATTGGAATACTGTAAAAAGGATCCTAAGATACATCAAAGGAACCTTTAATGTTGCATTATGTTACAAAGGATCAGATTTTATTATCAGTGGATTTGTTGATTCTGACTATGCAGGAGATTTGAATAAAAGCAAATCTACTACTGGGTGTGTGTTTACGCTCGCTGGTGGAGCTGTAAGTTGGGTTTCAAAACTGCAATCAGTTGTGGCTACGTCAACTACTGAAGCAGAATATGTAGTGGCTACACAAGCTGGTAAAGAAGCAGTTTAGTTGAAAATGATGTTGGAGGAACTCGGGCATAAACAAAAGAGTGTTTCTTTATTTTGTGATAGTCAGAGTGCCTTGCATCTTGCAAGGAATCCAGCTTTTCATTCAAGAACAAAGCATATTCGGGTTCAATATCACTTCATTCGTGAAAAAGTGGAAGAAGGAACCATAGATATGCAAAAGATCCACACAACAGATAATCTAGCAGATTTTATGACAAAGGTAATAAATACTGATAAGTTTATTTGGTGTCGATCCTCTTGTAGCCTGATAGAGACGTAAGCAACATGGAAATGGCTAAGAAGAAAGAATGGTGTGAAGATATGATTGTTTCAATCAAATCTTCAAGTGGAAGATTGTTGAATATTAAAAATCATCAAGTTGAATTATTCAACATTGTACCAAGTTGAATTAATCAAGATTGTACCAAGTTGAATTAATCAAGATTGTACAAATTGAACTTTGATTTATCTTAGTCAAATTTGTACAATAAAGATATTCAAAATTGGTTGGCAATTTGGTGAATGAGTTTGGTGAATTTTTCCATTCATTTGCCTATATAAGGAGCCTTGCTCATTCATTGTTTCCCATCCCAAAATTACAAAGCTATAGAGAAAAATTAGAAAGTTTTAGTAGTTCTTATATCAAGAGAGAATTTCCATTGTTTCTCCTTGATAATTTGAGTGTATTTGTAATTCCTAATTTTTCCATAGTAAGATTCTTCTATCCTTGCCCGTGGTTTTTATCCTAAATCATTTAAGGGGTTTTCCACGTAAATTCTGTATTGTTTTTATTTTTCTGTTCTCTCTAAATTTATTAGCTGTAATTTGCTCTATTCTATTCTTTCCAGAATTAACATAATTAAGTTAGAACAGTTTTTTTTTTCAATTGATATATAAATTCAACATTAATAATCAATTTTTTTAAATTGTAAATAAAATTCAATTTTAAATAAAAAAAAAGTAAGATTTTAAGGTTAAATGAAATTAAAATTTCTGATAATTTAGATAAGACATTTTTTTAATGCATGGGAAGGTAAAAAAGGTTACAGTAGTAGAAAGAGCATGATCATAATTATTGTGTGTGTATATATATATATATGTATATAATTCAGGACCACTGGCCAAAAACTTTATGATTCAGTAGAAAGAAAGAATAAGTAAAGAAAGGTAATAAAACTATAGGTAGCCATATAGCTACTCGAAACCCTTTATTAATATTGCAAATTGATCATGGTAGATTTATATACATATATATTTATAAGACATGTGGAGAGACGAGAGAGAGAGAGAGAGCATGGTTGGCATCATTATTAGTTTCTCTTCTTTCACAGAGCCTTTGTTGAAAGCCTTGGGATCGAAGGCAGAGATTTCTTAATCATACCATAGAGGAACTATAATCATCTCCCTGTAATTGCAGACACACTGCAAATTATATATTGTATGTATTGATGAGAGGCTGCAAAAAAGAAAAGAAAGTAAAAAAAAAAAAATTAAAGTGAGAAAGAGGAGTTGGGTAATGGAGAGATGGGTTATTATTATTATTATCTGATGGTTTGTTTTTCTTTATTTTGAAGGCTACTTGAAAGAGTAAAGGGGGAAAAAAAAGAAAAAATAAAAAGAAAGTGGATAGCCAAAAAGCAACTAAGGTATGTATTATGTGGGTGTCACCTGAACTACTGTTGCTTTGAATATAGAGCAAGTGAAGGGTTTAGATTAGATTCTTGCTGGATCCATGGATACCTTTAGCTACCTATAACATTCTTGTTAAATTTTTAAAATTTTAATTACCCATCTTGGGATTTTCAAGCCCCTTTTAATTTTTTTTTGTTTAAAATAAAATCTTTTTTCATCATGGAGTCTGCTAATCTCCATCTCCAGCATCATCAGCTTCAAGGTCAGCTTGTTATTCCTTCTTCTTCTTTAGTAACTTCCCCATCTATTTATGGAGGAGCAACTGCAACTGCAAGCCCCCATGCTTGGACCCAAAACTTCACTTTGTAAGTTCTCTCTCTCTCTCTCTCTCTCTCTATTTCTCTCTGAAACTTGAATTTAGCTGTTCCCCAGTTCCATCATGAACCCAACTTTTGGATTTGGAATCTCTTATCCTTTTTTTTTTATCTTTATTGATTTGATGTACATCAATCAGAAATTCCCTAGAGCTAAAATTATCTCTTTTTTTTTTTGTTAATTATAGTTATATTGGTTAAGGTTTGTTGCTTTCCTTTTACATAAAAAACGATTTTCAATTCATTTTTAACTTTTTTTCAGGAGCAGTAGTACTGGAGCAGCAGATAATTTGAACATTCCTAACTGTAATGGAGTACTGAGCTTAAATCAAAGGCAGAAAAATGAGAGAATAGTCTCTGCTTCTCTCAACAATTCCACGATCCATCAAGACTTGAGCTTCAACTGGAACCAGTCTGGTCATCATCATCATCATGAACTACAACAACTTTCTAGATCAATCAAACAAGAGTTGTCGTCTTCAGATTCTTTCCCCAAATTTACTGACATGTTAAACACTACTAGTTCGTCAAGTATTGATCAGGAAGATCCTTCTTCTCCCACATCTTGCTACATTAAAGATGACCAAAAAGATCTTATAAGCGACAATCTCTTGCTTAAGACTATTTCTTCTGGTTTTCCAATCAATGCCCATCATCAGTTTTCTCCGCCTCAAGTTTTCTCTAGCTATGGAAGTTCCATGCCCAGCAGAGGCAACTTCAGTCAGATATGTCCCAGCATTAACATTTCGAACTTGAACCGCTCACCGCCCACATCTATTTCTCTCAGTAACTCCTTTGATATCAACTTGCAGGCCTTAGATCTCTTAACCACTCCAAGGTTTAGCTGTAGTTTTGGCAACCCTTCTCATCATAATGATAATCTTGCCATATATAATGGTCTTGATCGAGTGCCGCAATCTACTCATGTGCAACCATGTAGCCCCAGTAAAGTGAGTCCACTTCTTCTTAGTTAATTAATTGAACAGGGTTAGAAATTCTACTACTATTGAGTGAAAACTTATTAATTAGTTATAACTTTTGAATTTCTGAATGTTATGCTGAAATAGTTCTCTTTTTCGTTTTCTTCTGAAGTAGAATATACATATACGATATAAAGAATCGGCCTTTATTTTTTCAACTTTCTGATATAAATGAAAGAATAATGTAATTATAAGAAATTGCATATATAATTAAGTGTTTATTAAAAAAAAATTGAAAAGTAGAAACCCTTTATTATTCTTTTGCAAGTTATGTATATTTATATGTTAAGGCACCAATTAAGAATGGTCGTCTCTTTGTGCTTCATAAGGTGCACCGTTAGGCTTCGGCTTTAAACACTTATCTCTTTATCAGAAGAATCAGTCTTTTTTTTTTGGTACAGAGAAGAATCAGTCGTTATTTTATTATTATTATTTACAAGAATGACATTTTAGTAATCAATTAACTAATGGTTCTTTTTTTTTTTTTTCTGGGTATTTGAATTTTAAAGGTATCCTCTTTCACTACCAATGAACTAACAGAAGCAAAGAGGCCCAACAACAGCTTGATGGAGCCAGAGGCAACTCAAGCTGCTCCCAAGAAATCGCGATTGATTTCACGCTCTTCCTGCCCTCCTTTTAAGGTGACAAAGTGATTAATTTTAAGGTTAAATAATTATAAAGTTATTGAGTTTTTATATTTTTAATGTTTAATTTTTGTTTCATGTATTTTTAAAAATTAAATTATTTAATTTTTTTATCAATATTTTTATCCTAAAATCATTAGTTTACTACTTTAATATTATAAAATAATTTTTTTATACTTTCTATATATATATATATTTTTATTTTTATTATTTATTAAATTTATTTTATATTTAATTTTATTTTATATATAGATCATCTGCAAAATAATAAAAAAATATTATTCGTATTATTTAAAATTATTTTTTAGTAATATCTATAAAATTAAAATAAATAATATATATGAATTGTCTGCAAAATAATAAAAGATATTATTCATATTGTTTAAATTTATTTTTTAATAATATTTATAAAATTAAAATAAATTATATGCGAAAAAATATAAATAAAATTAAAAATAAGTATTACTTAACAAATAATAAAGAAAAAAATATATATAAAAGAAGAGTAAAGAAATTATTTTATAATATCAAAGTAGTTGACTAATATTTTTAGGAGAAAAATATTAACATAATGACTAAACAGTTTAATTTTTAAAAATAAAGAGATACAAAAATTAGATGCTGACAGAAATTGATTAGTATAATATATAAAACTTAAGTAACTTTATAATTATTTAGTTTAATTTTAATTAATAAATTTATTTACACAGATTGCTAATTTTCTCTTAATCTTCGGCATTGGGAACAGGTTAGAAAAGAGAAACTAGGAGATAGAATTGCAGCTTTGCAGCAGTTGGTTGCACCCTTTGGCAAGGTGATTAACATTTTTATCCAATAAAATGAGAAATTCAGGGGTTTTAATTAATCAATAATTGAATAAGTTTAATTATGAGCTAGGGCGCAATATCGTAGTCTCAATTTAAACCAGATAGCAGTAATCATGAATCATAATTAATCCCCATTTTTTGTGTATTAATTGTTGATAATAAGTTCTCCAATTTAATCAAATTCGGAATCTAAGCGAAAATTGTTTTATTTTAATTTGATCTATAAGATGGGTATGAAGTTTATAATCATAATATATTGAGTTATATAAGTTTAAAATTTAATATATCAATTTATTGTTATTTATTATATTCCATTATATGAATAATACATGTATACATACTGCATCAGAAAATTTAAAAATTAAAAAATATTCGAATATTAAATTTTATGAATTTAATCAAAGAATGGAATACAATCTTTAAGAAAATAATTTCTACACTAGAGAAATTTGATATTTTTTTTTTTCTTTCCTTCATGACAAGTAGGATTCAAGAGCTTGTTCTCAAATCGGTAGAAATTTTGTACAAAAATAAATTGGGTTTGAATCTATAAATAATTATGAACGCGTTATTGAAGACTTGTAGCTTCATGACTTGATTTATCGAAGATGTGGTGGACTTTTTGCTCGAGTGTAGAAGTTCTTTTGACTTGATTTATAGAAGTCAAATTCAGAGCTTTTAGACTTGTCTTCTCTTGATGTCGTCAACTGAGTTTTAAAATCCTTTATTTACAGAGAACTTGGGAGGCATTGTTTTATTATAATTCCGCTTTATGTGTGTGGCGGCGTTTAATTGGACATTATGATTTTTCTTTGACTTATTTAGTGAATTAATTTAATTTTTGTTAAATATTAAATAATATTAACCATCTACCTAGTGGTCAGAAATATATTTTAGTCTCATCTAAATCTTATATTTAAGTTTTTTAAATATTTCCTTTCTTATATATGTAATTTATCAAATAATAATAATAATAATAATATTTGCGCGCATAATTTTAATATTTGGCCATTTATAGAAATACAAATTTCTTTTTCTAAATTTGCATGCGGGTTCTGGGAAAAATTGCAGACAGACACAGCATCCGTACTAATGGAGGCCATTGGATACATAAAATTCCTTCAAAACCAGGTCGAGGTACTTTCAATTTCCCAACATTCTTCTTACATTTGGATATGGCTGTACTTTCACACACACTCGCACAAACTAGAATATTTAAAGACTGTAAGAAATCCCACGTGCTAGGGTTTCACTTTTCAGTATTATTACTAAGTTTCATTCATTTTAATTTTGGGGGTTTTTTACTAATTATTTTTGCATATACTCATATACTTATATATATGTTAATTCGTTACGGTATTCTTAAAAATCAAATCAAATGAGTACTGAATCACTTAAATAAAATTTAAGTTTCAATTTATAATTTGGCAATTAAATCATTTGATTTGCTTAAAAATCACACAATTTAATTAATCTCAGTTCAATTAATTAATTATGATCTATTTATTATATTAAATATCGTGTTAGGTGGAATTCTTATTCCAAAAGGGAAATTAATGGTTGAGAGGAACAAGCATGTTTGAGCTGTTAAACATATATTAATTGCACGATGTTTTAATTATGCTTTTTTTTTTATGTTCATTCATTACACACAATAATCATAATATTTAAAATTTAATTACAATATTCTATGTATAAAAAAAAAGCAAGGTTAATTTATAAGCACAAAATACGTATATATATATACAATAAATTTATACAAACACATCAACGAGTGATTTAATTTCTGAAATTATATAATATATGAAAATTTAGAATGATCCTGATATAATGTAATATATTATTATTTCTTTCAAGAAGAGAAAAATAAAAGATTAAAAATTAAATAGAAGTTAAACATTTCTCTCCATTTGGATCACCCCACAGTTGAGGAAACTTCTCCAAACAAACCTAACTTCTTCAGGGTTTAGTGAAGAATTTTATGAACTTCAAAAATATGGATGCTAATCTATGCAAAGATTTAATATTTTTCTTTTATTTGCAGACGCTAAGTGTTCCATATGTGAAGGATTCCCGCAACAAAACCAGTTCTCGAACTTCGCAAGCAGTAAGTGATTTTTTCCGATATTAGCCTAAGAAAAGCCTGCACTTTATTAAGACTTAGTAGTGCAAATACAGTTTCAGGGTTCAACTGGGGAGGAAGGGAATGATGAGGCAAAGAAAGATTTAAGAAGCCGAGGGCTCTGTCTCGTCCCATTGTCTTGCATGTCTTACGTAACTGGTGACAGCAACGGCGGAAGCGGCGGTGGAGGCATCTGGCCAGCCCCTACTTTTGGCGGAGGAACATGATAGTAATGTTCTTTCTTTTGTTTTTTATTTTTCACAATTTTTAAGAGAACAAAGTAATTCCTGGGCAAGTTTAGTTCGTTCTGCTTGTTCTTTTAAACTCCTTTTTGACAGGAATTAAGCAGCTATAAGTTGGAAAGGTTCAGTTTCCTCTAGTTTTTTTATTAATGGAGCAAGTTTGGTCGTCCTGTAAAATTAAGGATTCCAGGATAGACCAAATTTGATCCATTAACAAATAAGATAAAGAACATTTATATGTAATTAACTTTACCAGCAGAGCTGATCGTTTCACACCGTTATTATTTTTTTTTTTTGCGCTAATTTGTTCGGTTCTATCTTCTAGTTTCTTTGTTGGCGCTTTTGTTTCGCCTTCTTTTTCTTCCTTTTTTTTCCCTTAAGCATTAATGGGCCAACGCTATACGTACATAGAGTGAATAATTATATAATACAACTGTTGTATTATAACAAGCCAATCGAAGATACATATGTGGCATTCGATTGGTTTATTACAATACAACGGTTGTATTATATAATTATTCACATAGAGCGGGTGCACAATAAAATTACTTATTTTTTATATAATTACTTTTTTAATGACTTTTTATTAGGTAAAAATTTTTCACTTTCTATGTTCGTCAACGGCTCAATAAAAAACCTTTGAGCTCCTCTTTTGCATTGTCTTTAAAAAATGCAAATGATATATATATATACACACATATAATATGTGCGTGTGGGGGCGCGCGCTATTTCTTGTCATTGGTATTTATATTTTGGGATTACGTGCTGGTGCTCAGTGCTTATAGATTGCACGAAATGAATGGATCATCATGGACAAAAACTCATCTTCAAGGCATATTCTCTCTAACATTCATGTACTAACAAATATTTAAAACTATAAACAGTGATGTATTCCTTTTGAGCACCTGTAAATGTTTAATAAGGAATTGATATGTTTGATAAAATATAGTTTATAAACTTGATAGAAAAATAAATAAATATATTGAAGCTCAACAAAAGCTGAAGAAATGAAATATATATGTGTATATATTAGAAATGAGTTAAAATATTATATTAAACTAGCATAAATTGACATTAATTTAGAAAAAATGACACTCTACCACATTTTTTTTAAAATTTACTTTTTTTATCAAGATTATTTTAGTCATTTTATTAAAAACTCATTATAAAATATGTAAAATTTATAAACTCGTGATAAACTCATTGTAAACTCTTTGTAAATTAATAAAAATCTAGTATTTTAATAAATATTTTATAAATTTTGATATTTTAATAAATATTTTATAAATATGATAAAATTAGAATTGTTTTTAATTTTTCTTATACGTTTGTTAAAAGTCCATTAATTTATTGTGGACCGCCAATGAGGCCATGCATGAGGCCCATTAAGTAATAAGAACTGGCCTATGGAATATGAGGCCCATGGCTAATGGTTGCTTTTCATTGAAATCACCAAAAAGTCTCTTAAGTTCGTATTAGTTTCTTACAGGCCGCCGTTATTTTAGGCCTACGAGGCCATACCCATTAAGTAATTTGCCGATTCCTATTAATCACCTTCGGAATTTCGACCTTCCGCGTTGATAAAATAGAAATAGAGTATAAATTTAGATATTATATTAATTAATATATCATAACAAATTTATCATAATTTAATTAAATTTAATTGTGAGATGTGTTCGGTTGTTCAAAAAAAAAAAAACTCTCTGAAGTGGCAGCAATAGAGCTTTTACTTTTAACCTGCTTGCTGCTGGTCAAACAGAACTAAAACGACCTTCAGAAAAAGAAAAGGGAGCTAAAACGACGAGTCGAGAATAGATTGCAGTGGATGATTTATGAGTGATAACGAGAAAATCTGGGTGTCTACGTCAAGTGGGTCATCTTTGATAAAGGCCTGCAATTGAATAAGCCTAACTACCCTTGCGTTGCATATGTTCTTTCCTTGGGAGTTAGAACAAGCCCTCCTCTAAGTGATAACAGCATCAAACCACGGCAATGAATTTCCACTTTGTGGGAGAGGGACTTATGGATATTTTATGATATTTCATGACACTTATATATTAAAATTTATTATTGTTTATAATATATCTAAAAATTAACTTTTAAATAAAAATATTAAAAATTAATTTTAGAAAAGCGAAATGAGAATAAATCCACTACCTAATTGGGCCATTTATGTCATTTTATTAGCCCATCAATGTTGCAACTTACGCATATTTAGGTGGGGAATATGTATAATAATAATATAAAAATTTTATTCATAGTTAAAAAATTTTATATTTAATATTTTAAAATTTTAAATTTAAATATAAACATAATCAGCTATTTTGTAAAAGTGATGGCTTAAGACAATGATTTAATTTAAATATAATTGTAAAATAATTACTTTAGATAAATATAATTAAATTGATATAAAATAAAATAAGAAAAAAATTAAGTGGAGTTATATTTTTTATGCTAGTCAGTGTTGGACAATATGTCCGCGTTTTTTAGTTTCTGTAAAAAAACAGTATTTTTAAAACACTTTGCTTCAAAAATATAAAAATAATAGATTAATAAATATCATAAGACAAAAAAAACTTATTCCATAAGTAATAATTAAAAAAAAATGCTCTTCTACAGAATGATAAATAAATAATATTATAATATCAAAATAATATTGCTTTCAGAATTGGCAAATTTTAATTGGTTATTCTTTTAATTTTTTTAATCGCATAACTAAATGCTCGAAGCTTAACTAAATAGACATTACAAAATAAAAATAAAAATTTACTTAATTTATAAGAAAAACAATGCTTGTCCACTTAAATTAAAAAAATAATTAATTAATGTATAGCAGGCAATGCCCATAGATATTGCCCATATGAAAGGGATGAGCCAACTGGTTGCTAATTAATCTATTGTTTTGATGTCTTGGTGTTTATACTTTGTCTTCCATGTTTGCTGTTTGATAACATTTAAGAACAAAAAAAATTTAATATTTTCTAAGGATACTCTAATATTACCATATTAATATATTTTTTTAATTTACATTTATGAAACATTCAACAAAAACACCAGAAAAATTTAATATGTATTTTTAAAGTCAAGATGGAGGACGAGAATTAAAAACTCATTCAACATTAGTTGTTTGTATTGAATATTAAAAATCATCAAGCTGAATCATTCAACATTGTACCAAGTTGAATTAATTAAGATTGTACAAATTGGACTTTGATTTATGTTAGTTAAATTTGTACAATAAAGATATTCAAAATTGGTTGGCAATTTGGTAAATGAGTTTGGTGAATTTTTCTATTCATTTGACTATATAAGGAACCTTGCTCATTCATTATTTCTCATCCCAAAATCACAAAGCTAGAGAGAAAAATTAGAGAGTTTTAGTAGTTCTTATATCAAGAGAGAATTTCCATTATTTCTCCTTGATAATTTGAGTGTATTTGTAATTCCTAATTTTTCCACAGTGAGATTCTTCTATCATTGCCCGTGGTTTTTATCCTAAATTATTTAAGGGATTTTTCACGTAAATTCTGCGTTGTCTTTATTTTTTTGTTATCTCTAAATTTATTAGCTGCAATTTGCTCTATTTTATCCTTTCCAGAATTAACAGTTTGTACAATTGGCATCATGAAATTGTCATTTTTAAGCAAAACTATAATCAAAAAATTGTAAATGAATCAATTCTATTTTTTTGGAATGGATTGATTTTTTTTTCTCTTCATATATTGCAATAATTGTTTCTTCAGGCTTCAAAGCCAGCCACCAGTTAAACATCTTTTTATTTGATTTTCTGTCAATTTTTATGACAATATATTTTTATTATTATCTGGTGTCCCTTCGAGTGAAATAACGAAATAAGTATATTTTAAAATAATTTAAATTTTTTTTTTGTAGTTTTAAAAGTAATTTTAGGTCAATTTGAAAGTAAAAATCTGAAAATTTTAATTTAAACGAGCATTATTCATTTTGAAGTAAAACTTAATTAAGCTTGAGCTGAAATTTGCTTCCTTCCTAAGAAAAAAAATGAGTTGCAAATAATTTAAAATTTTTTCATTTTTTCAAACTACCACGCAAATTAAGAAAACGAACACCAAAAAAAAATTCTCATAAATTTCCTTTTTTTTACTCTAAGCGTTTACACCTATCTTATAATAATACACTATACTTGTACCTAAACAAATAGAAATGTTTGACATTATATTAAATTAAATTTTAATATAATATCGATTTTAATATTTACTAATTTGATATAATTATTAAATTTATTTCACAAACAAACTTGAATAAATCCTGGCCATTTTTTGGAGGTGATCGTAAACTGTTGACCAAGTATATTATACAGTTAGTTCATACCCCGAAATTAGCTGAATTAATAGAACAACTGTCCAGTGAGCAGTATACGTATGTATGTATAAAAAAATGCGAAAAATAATATTTCGTATCTGTACTGTATCGCGATATTTTAAGAAAAAACCAGAAATTGGATATTTTTTGGAAGAGAACCATGAGGCTTATCCATTCCTATCATTTCCACGTGGCAGTCATCTGGGCTTCTTGATATTTTTGGGCAGTCGAGCTGTCCGATAGTGTATTTTGATGTCACTCGGAGAAAAATTGGTTTCAAAAAGATGCTGCATTTTCTGTTTATCCATTTTGACTTACATGCCATTTATACCCTTCCATTCTCCACTATATTACGAAAATCATTTCCAATTTTTTAAAAATTTTTTTGTCTAATTAGAAAAATAATTGATTATTGAAAAGTGAAAAGAAATCTATACATCATTTTATTTTATTATACTGAAAAAAAACTAACACTCACACAATATAATATTATATATTATTATTTTAATTTTATTATATATTTTAATTTATTAATATTTTAAATTAAATTTATTATATAATAAATATTTATTTAATAAATTTAAATAATATTATAATTTTTTATTTGATATTTATAATAATTATATTTATTTAAAGAGTTTAAATAATATTATAATATTATATTTAATATTAATAATAATTATTTATATATATAAACTATTTCATCGTTATTTTCTTATCTCATAATATTATTTAATATTTAGCTACTCTATTATTTAATTGACACGATAATAATATATCATTTTTTATTTTTTATTTTTATTTTAATATTTTATTTGATTTATTATTTATTATTTATTTATTTTTATTTAATTATTATATTTAAAAAATAAAAAAATATTTATTTTATTTATAAGGTAAAAACAATTGAAGAAACTGCTAAGTAAATAGTTATTAATTTTGTTTTAATTTATGTTATATTTTTTAAATTTATGTAATTTAAGTTTGTAATAGGATTTTATTTTAATTTTAATTATATTAATTATTTAATTTTTATTTTTATTTAGATTTATTATTTGATTTTTTAAATTTATGCTATTTAATTTTATGTTAAGTTTATTTAGTTTTTTATTATATTTATTTTTATAGCTAATTTAAATTTTATTTAGATTAAATTTTATAAATTTGGTAATTTAATTTTTGTAACATTAAATTTTCTAATATTATGATCTGAAGAAAATTTTTAACATGTCCTTGAAGGAAAAATATTTATCATCATCAATTTTAAAGTATTTTGACATAAAAAATAATTATTTAGTTAAAATTATTATAAATTTTAAAATTAACATTTATATATTGAGTGAACATACTAACAGTATTATGTGAGATATTTTCTTGTTTATATTTAAATTTAGCTTATACATTGTTTGCTTTTACTTAGGTAAAATTGAATAATTAAAACAAGAAAACCTGATTTTTTACTTTTTTAAATTTACAAAGTAAATTTTTTTGTTCGCTTGTCCAGCCGATTTTGGGGGTTATGCAGAAAATTAAATTACCATTTCACAAGACAAAATCAGTCACAGTGCCACCATAAATTCCAGCAGGGTTAGAATCGTCATTCGACCTAAACCATCATATACAAGAGGAGGTGGCTCAGCAAACCAGCGTCGGGTTCTACGGTTCGATAATTGTATTTGTATCTCATTGATGGTTGTGCCTTTCCTTTAACTCTCTCTCTCTCTCTCTCTCTCTCCTAGAAAAAGAAAGAATCTCTTTCTCGTCAGTTGTCTCTCATTCCTCGTTTTATCTGATCCTTTATTGTCGGGTCATTCAAATCCTTTTTTTATGATCTTCAATTGCTTGTTGTCCAAGCTCTTTTATTATTCCTCCGATCCTTTCTCTGTTCTGTTCACTCAAGTATTTAATTGCCGTAGAGGAATTTAATTGAATTTCCGAGATTCTTGATTCTCGACAAAATCGGAATTCCGGTTACTAGCTCTGATCGGTGGAGTTTTGACCTTGATCTTTGTAAAAAAGGTTGACAGAGATACTCAGAGAGTGTGCCTTTTCTTTTGGAGGATTTCAGGTTTTCTCTTTTTGTTATCTTCCACTTATTTTAATACTAATCTGACTGCTAGGGACGATCGAATGCTTTGTAGATAAAGACGATGGACTTGATCTTCTTTGTTTGCTTAGCGGGAAATATGATTCGATGCGTTATGTTGTTCTTCAACTTAGTAGGAACTATGAATTTGTCTTATTTGTTGTTTTTTTTTCTTAATTTGGAATTAATTATAAAAATACGGAAATTCACCTCTCTTACTATTTATTCGATTCTCTGTAAAGAAAACTTGACATGTACCTTTCAATTTTACTTTTGACCTCTTGCATAGTTCGACTTCAGTGTTCTATGGAATCTTATTTTTATTTTTAATGATTGTGCAGGACTTATAAGAGAGTGAGATGGCATCAGTGCAAGGACCAGTAATTTGCCCTGCTGTGCGTGCAAAACAAGCAGGAATTTACACTCTGCCAGTGAATGTTCCTTTGGTGAATGCTAAGCTTGTTAAAAGTGGGTTATGGAGATTCAAGAGGATCAATGGCTACAAAACTAAATCGGGTGCATATTCTCCTCAACTGAATGCACATAGGTGTTTTTCGGTGCAGTGTTGTTTGAGTTCATCCTCGAATGGCAATGGGAGTACAGCAGAAAACTTCAATGAAAACGATGAAGATTATGTCAATTCTAGTATAGTTGAAGCGGGTATGTATAACAGAACCTGAGCTTCTCGTCTTGAGTTCCATAAGGTATAACATGGCTGTGCAATATTGAGTATATAGGCTGCCTACTTGGAAATGATCATAGAAGTTTCTTGTTTGTGCGTTCTTAGATATCATTAATCAATAATGTTTCCTTTAATTTCATGCAGTTGAGGTGAAGAGTGGAGTAGATGGTTTTATGATCAAAATGAGGGATGGGAGGCATTTAAGATGTGTCCATAACAACCCTCACAGTGGGCATCTGCCTGACTATGCGCCACATCCTGCAATTGTATTGAAGATGGAAGATGGGACTGGTCTTCTCCTCCCAATAATTGTTTGTATGTTTATCTTTCCTATAGTAAAGTGCATATAACTCATTCATGTATTTCACATTAGATATTATCTCTTCACTCTTCTATCATTTTGAAGTTATGACCTGCTTTTGATCGCAGTGGAAATGCCAAGTGTGTTACTTATGGCAGCTGTGCGCAATGTTCAAATTGTATGTTCATAATTGCCTTCTTTATCATGTCAGGATCTTTATATTAGTGGATTAATGGTGCTGTAAATTACACACTCACCTTTACTATTCAATATTTATCAATTCATTTTCAGGCTAGACCAACTCTGTATCAAGTGGTGAAAGAAATGATTGAAAAGATGGGCTATGAAGTAAGTTCTTGTGCCTTTATTTTTTATCTGATGATTAAACATTATTGCTGAGGGGATAATAACTAGAGACTAGGCTTGAGTTGTCCTTAAAAATATCAACGCCTGAGTCTATGGTGGAGAAGAGGCTAGTAGTTCTCTCTGTTGTCATAATGAAGTGTTCTGCTATACACTTCTTTCAAGATAAAAATCTTAATTACGATCCTTATCTTCCTCTTTTGCAGGTCAGACTTGTTAGAGTTACTAAGAGAGTGCACGAGGCATATTTTGCTCAGTTATACCTCACGAAGGTTCACAACCCTTGTTATTCAGTTGAATTATTTTATTATGTTGTCATCCAGTTATATAAGCATAAACTTTTAGCTACTCTCTTTTATGTTTTATAGGTTGGTAATGAGACAGAATGTGTCAGCTTTGACCTTCGTCCTTCGGATGCCATAAATATTGCAGTGAGATGCAAGGTACTCTATTGATGTTGTTTGTTAATCTTTTCCTCCATTGAGCTTTCCATCACGGAACTACTACTGCTAATATACCCTCATTGCAAGGAATTTCTCTACACATCAATGGTTCTTAAAACCTTGCAAAAAATTATCAAAAATTAGTAGGTTAGCTCTTTTAATTGGACATGAACAGTGTGTCGGACAACATGACAATTTCCATTTCATAATTGCATGATTGGTTTGATATTATTTTGTTTGATAATCAATGATTTTGCGGAGACTTGTCATTGAGGAAAGGTGAAGTCTTAAAACATGTTTTTGGATGGTTCAAAATGTCCAAGCTTGATGTAGAAGGGGCATCATAAATTTCCTTCAACCAGTTGACCTTGACATGATATTTTGGGTATTTCAAAATATATTCTTGGAACTAATATTGGATCTCATCACTTACAATTGGTATCAAAGTGTTGCAATCTCTTAATTAACAAAGCAACCATGGTAGTCTAAGAGCAAAGTAGTTCTGTATTCTACACTATTTTTTATGATGAGGGATGGGATACATGGACATATCATCCTTACAAGACAACAAAAATTTTAATGTTTAAGTTGGGAAAAGCTCGTCTCTTCTTTTGTTTTCTGTATCTGCATATGTGGAGCTAACAAATTGCACATAACTGTGCGAACATAGGCCTGTTTGAAATTGCCTACAGAGCAAAGCTCCAACAATGTCAGTCAAACTGATTTTCACGTGTGACTTCTGAATATTTGCTGCACTTAAAGTTGAATTTCTGTTGGGAGGGGTGAATTTTCATTTTGGTGTATTCTGTTTGATGATTTATAGTTGGTGTTGACACTAATATTTTGATGAATTCGATTTACTGATATGAAAATAAACTTTGGTGCCTCATCAGTAAACTATTTGGTTTGATCCCAGATGTAAATATAGTTTGATCTTTTTAATTGCCGAGTCACCTAAGATTGTGTTGCTGCTCTTAGTTTTCATTTTTTTTATGAGTTGAAATTAAAATGTTTTATATTAGTGGTTTAGTGATCTGCAATTTTTTCATGCTGTCCAGGTACCAATTCAAGTGAACAAATACCTGGCATACAGTGATGGGATGAGAGTAATTGAATCTGGGAAGTTAACACAGACTCCTGCTTCAGATGGCTTATTATTTACTGAACTAGATCGGTTAGTCTTCATATCTTAGAATTTTATCTTTTTTCTTTTCCTGTTTGATCTTTCTTTCTTTCTTTCTTCTTCTTCTTTTTTTGAGGGGAAGGGGGTTGAATGTGTGGATTTTGATTGCAAGAGGTTTTTGTTATCTAGTAGTGGGTGAGCCAGCTGGTTTGTTCTGTTTATGATCTAGTGTCAATAAGTTATCACTTAGTAGAAGTGGATTTGCTGTATGGTTTTGAGTAAAAAAACAATGCTACTCATTTAAAGATTAGAGATGTTACTCATCTAAGATTCGAGAACAGAGCTTCCATCAAAGATCTTATACGCAATAATTGATTGGACATGGAAGATTCATCTTGATCTACCCAGATTCGGAGTTTGTCCCAAATGTAATTGATTAAAAAGCAAGTTCAAATTAATAAACACTCCCTAGTGTCATTATCATTTTCCTAGTAGTCACAAACAGAATGATTACTTGATGGATAGTCTTATAAGGTGGATTATAATCTGACTACTTGCACTTTTGTTTCAAGAGAAAGAAGTGTTTGAGTTGAAGTAATATGTTTGCAGGCCCACAGGTCAGCCTTGTCTTGATACCAAGGAGTTTGATCTTGTACGCAACATGATGACAGCTGCCATTGAAGAACGTTATCAAGATGCTGGTATGTTTCCTTAGAAGTTGTCTTTGTAGTTTTGGAAGTGGTGGGATAGTACTTTTAAATGGAACGGGCCGATTGAATCAATGCATTTTGCAATTAATGATGAGTTTCAACATTATTTGAACAGTGTGTCAGTGGCCAATTGTTGGGTGTTACCAATTTGATTGAAGCTAAATTGGTTTTTCTCACCGCATAGCACAATACCAAAATCTTCTATAAATATCTAGTCAAAATAGTATGCTAATATTTGGGATTTGGCAATTTCCAATAGTTATAATATGGTTACATACTTTTCCCTAGCAGTTCTTTATGTACTCAGTTGGGTATTGAAACTCCCTATTCCCTTCAATGAGATTTGTTTTTGTTAGTAATTTAGCATATTTTACATTTTGACAATTTTCATTTTCTACTGCAGCTCAATGGAGGGACAAACTTGGCCAATTCCGGGCTAAAAGAAACTTGAAGAAATATACATGATAGGTGAGAACTCCATCATTGCTCCTATTTCTAATTAAAATTTTGGCAGATATGATACTAATTGGTATTTGTTCTTGTTTCAGTTGTTACACGTGATCTTGTATATAGAAACCATTGTTGGAAGCTGATGAGGTCAGCTGCATACAGCAGCAAATGAGTCATGTCATATGTCCCTTTTGTTTTTCTACCAATGCTTATGTAACAAGTTTGTGAATATATGTATAGATAAACATTGCTTTGCTTAAGCAATTAACACTCGTTAATTTCTACTTATTGTTCTATTAGCTATTAATTGCATAAGGGGCTCTCTTTGCATTTTGCTATTTTGTGTTATAATCTTTCTGCAAAAGTTCTGTTTGTGAATGTATACTCAACTCAACTCAACAAAATTTTAATCTCAAATTAATTGGGGTCGGTTACATGAATTTTTTTTTCATTCAATACGATTTAGGGTTATTCAGTTTGGGTATATCTTTGTCTCTCTTAGTTATATCTATTCTAATTTGTTCGGTTTTTTTAACCGGTGCATCGCTAGATTTTTATTTTATATGGCTAAACCATCTTAATATATGATCTTTTATTTTATTCTTAAGTGTTATCTTCACTTTTCTTTAATATATTCATTGTGAATTCTATTCATCTTAATATGATCACACATTTATATTTTTCATAATATATATTTTATTTTGTGTTGTTATTTTTTTGTTTAGCATTCACTACCATTATTTATGGAAAAATGTCCTAGTGCTTCATGACATTTTGAATATTCATGGTATCCATATTTTCGTGTTTTGACTGAGAAGGGATATTCTTCTTAAGGTGATTTTCTGGTAAAAGAAGAGGGAAAAACAAGTAAAAACAAGTAAATGAAGGAATACCGTTAAAGTTTGATCTGTTAATAAACTTTCCTTTGAATTTTCCAGCAACTGCTTATCCTCCTTTTTTTTGTCCGATCTAGTTTTGCTTGTTAAATCTGAATTGATGGCCTTAGAAATTTTTAAAGGCTAAAAATTTTCATCTTTTCTTATCTTGGGATGTCATGTTGAATTTTAAATTTAATTGAAAAATTAATAATTATTGCGTTTTGGTAGCCACAGCCGAACAAGAAAATGGGTGATAATTGAAAGTTACTGCGTTTTCCGTAGATAACAAAAAGCATTATCTAAATGGAGTGGTTAAAAAAACAAGGTAACCGGCTGTTACTATAACCTAACGAAAGTCCCGCCAAGCAAACCTACACACGGCTGTGTCTTTGACTGCCATGCGGCCGTAGGACCTACCGAAATAACAAACAATTGGACAAGGGAGTTCCCTGCGGTAATTCGCAACGTCTGTCGGCGTTTCCAAATCGCTCGAATTGCTTCAGCGACAATTTGTACTATTTTGCATCTCTCTTTTTCCCCCTAATTTTCCGTTGGATTTATTATCAAAGCCACGTAATTCTCTCTTTCTGTTTGCTACAGCTGTCTTTCCTCTACCGGTTGTTGCAGTAGCCTACGAAAAATTACAAAGATATTGGATAGGATTATGCATTGGGCGATCCATATTAAGAATACGATTCTTTTATCTTTTCGGTCGATAATTATCTGATTTTTTTTCCATTTATTTGGAACGATTACTTTTTTTTTTTCCTGTAATCGAATTTGATCTTTATTGCCGAAAATCGACATGTCGGGACCGTTGGATCGCTTCGTGAGGCCTTGTAAGCGCCCCTTCCTTTGACTGATTCAATTTCATAATTTGGAAGAATTATGGATGTGTTTTTTTTTCATCTTCTATTTTTGTGGATTCTTAGAGAATTGTTAGTTACTTGCTAGTTGTAGTCAGTTTGGAATTGTTATTTTGTTAATTCTGTTACGTAAAATTGTGTATAGAAACTCTGTTTTGATTAAACTGGCTCTGTTTGGTTCCAAAAACAGAGCCGTAGTATAGGGTATACAAGTTAATGTACTAACTCAAATTGCAAAATAAGTTACCATTGTGATGTCTAACAATACTGCAAATAGATAAGCCGCGACTTAATTGTTAGTTAGATTTGTAACAATTTGACATTGCTAATGAAATTCAATTTTCTCGCTCGTTTTCCGTTCTACATTTGATTATATATAAGGTCTAGTTGAATCTTTTCTTTGATATTGTTTAGGCTTTGAAGGCTCTTCTTGCAATGATGAAAGGAAAGAAAGGAAATCTGATTTTGAGAACTCAGAGGAAGACAGGAAGACTAGAAATTGGAATCTAAAAAGGAAAGCTATGAAAGCATCTAATAAAATCAGACGTTCTCTGCTTAAGAAGAGGAGTAAAAGTGGTGCTGAAGGGATTGCTACTGCAATTGAAGATTTTAGGGATGTTGAAGAGTTACGGGCTGTTGATGCATTTAGACAGGCACTCATTGCAGATGACTTGCTTCCCTTTAGGCATGATGATTATCACATGTTGCTGAGGTGCTTCCTTTTCTTCCCATTACAATTTATGAATGCAAACACTCATTGCTGATTATATCTTTGTTTTTCTGAATTTTTTTTTACCCTTGTGTCAGACTTGGGATTGGATGCTTTCTTTCTAATAACTCGTTAGACACTGTTATTTGATTTGCCAATGACTAAAAAAATTTGAATGTTTCCTTTGTGAATTATTGCTAATGTTATAATTCATATTGATTACAAAACATAAATTTAATATCTATTTCAGTTGTGATGGCTATACTTTGAAGAGCATATACTTAAAACTCCCAAATCGCTGATGTAGTATATGTCTTTATTTAGAATAACTTCTATAATTAGTTATAGACATACTTACGGAGACTAGATCTATATATTTCTTATCCCAATATATATATATATAAAAGGATAATTGGTAATTGTTAGTCTCCTGCTTTTTCCTAGGTGAATTTTTATGCAGCTTTTCTAAGAGTTGTAGTTGGACGATATCGACAATGGTAGCCTTGCTTTTTATATTGGTTTTCCTTGTCAATTAATAAAAGCTTTAGTTTTAGCTACATGCATGGTGGATTATTTCATATTCAGCCTTTGCCTTTTAAAACTTTTATATATTGCTCATAAGAATTGAGGTTCTTAAAATTGAGGTTCTTAATTAGTGTTGACGTTGAACTTTACAGCTTTATTCTTTTATAAACAAGCTATTGTGGTTTAGCCAGCTAATCACATTTTTTCAGGTTCTTAAAAGCAAGAAAGTTTGACATTGAGAAAGCAAAACAAATGTGGACCAATATGATCCAATGGAGGAAAGACTTTGGTACTGACACAATTATGGAGGTAATGTTATCTTTAATTGCTTGAACCTGATGCAATCTTTGCCACTATTTCTGTTGGGTTTCTTGTTTTTCTTATCTTGCCCTTTTTTTTCATAAAAAAGCAGTTTGATTCATGGATTAAATACGTGTCCGATTTCTGCCTCATGCCATGATATATCTTAATATTTTAAACCCAGGATTTTGAGTTCAATGAGCTGAATGAAGTTCTAAAGTACTACCCTCAGTGTTATCATGGTGTAGATAAAGAGGGTAGGCCCGTCTACATTGAAAGACTAGGGAAAGTTGATCCCTGCAAACTTATGCAAGTGACCTCTATGGAAAGATATTTGAGATATCATGTACAAGAGTTTGAAAAGTGTTTTGCAATAAAGTTTCCAGCATGCTCTATTGTTGCAAAGAGACATATAGATTCAAGTACAACTATTTTGGATGTTCAAGGCGTGGTATGTTCTTTGATTTTATTAGGGTGCTATTTCAAATTTGTCCTAGTAGGATGATGCTTAGGTCCTAAATTTTTTGGTCAAATGAATTTGTTCTTTAGGGTTATAAAAACTTTTCCAAATCTGCAAGAGAACTCATCATGCGGCTGCAAAAGATTGATGGCGACAACTACCCTGAGGTAGGTAGTTATGCTTCAATTCTCATAAAGGTTTCTGAGAATGAATATCCTTATATTTGGGATTCAAAATCAAATTGTGAGTATATCCTTTGTCGTAACTAAAACACCAATTCTTGCAGACACTTTGCCGAATGTATATAATTAATGCTGGTTCTACTTTCAAGGTGGTCTGGAACACAGTGAAATCTTTTCTTGATTCCCAGACAGCCAGCAAGATTCATGTGAGTAGTGCTTCACTAATTTTTTTATCAAATCATCAACCATTTATTCATAACAAAAGTAAATTATAGGATAAGCTGATTTTGGAATTGATCCTCAGGTCCTTGGCAACAAGTATCAGAATAAATTACTTGAAATAATAGATGCAAGGTAGTCAAATCTTGTGATTTCTTTTAGAGTTATGGTAGTTTCCCCTTCAAATATATCAACTTTCTAAAATTTTTGAAATATGCTCAAACCTGTCTAGCGAGTTGCCTGAATTTCTGGGTGGTAGCTGTACTTGTGCTGATTCGGGCGGTTGTATGAGATCTAACAAGGGGCCATGGAAAGATCCAGATATACTAAAGGTTTGTGATTATGTTAAAGCAAATGGTGGTTATGCTGTACAGCTGTTATTTCACCATATAGCTTCAACCATTATGATTCCCTCTCTGCATGCAGATGGTTGAAAACTTTGAAGCACTTTATTCCAGACAAATAGTTACAATTTTAGACACTGACGGAAGGGTGATTTCTTCTGATAAGCCACACTATCCAATGGTATTGTTCAATAGACCCTCTTTTACCGCATAGACCCATCTTTTCTCTTGCAATTTAATCTTAATGCTGGTTTCTTTTTTTTGTTAAGTCAGATAAAAACTAGTGATACATCTACTGCAGAGTCTGGATCTGAAGTGGAAGATGTTGCATCTCCTAAAACAACTAGGAATTATTTGCTCCCCAAACTGACTCCTGTCTGTGAAGAAGTAAGTGTTTAATTGTTAACGTATAGAGTGTAATGTATTCTGTAAACATCTGGTATCACTTGGGATTTGTTAGTGTATAAACATAATGCACTAGCTACAAGACCTTTAGTATCATGAAATACCCATTCTTTTTGACTGGCTGGACTAGATATGTATGCTTTTGGATTAAAATCACAATAGTAATTGTTATATCTTGATATTAATGTAACAGTTGCTACATTTCAATTTTGAAGATATTATACCTGGGTATTATGAATGTTTAGTCTGACAAAACCCACTTCATGATATATATATATATATAGATATATATATAATTAGAAAATTTTACTAGATGTAAATTTGATGCATCCAATGAAATGATGTTATCAAGTTGATAAATGCATGGTGTTTTACAGTTCGCATTATCCTCCTCCTGTAATATGTCAATAAGAATTTGCTTCAACTTGTGATTTTATTGATATTTATGGATATTAAAATTTTGAAGTATGAGCATCTATCCAAACTTCTGCTAAATTAGTTGAAGACTGGTCCCCATTCAATCACTTCAGCAACAGCAACAACCAGTGAATACATAAAAATTTGAGGCTGGTATCTTCACTAAACTGAACTCATTGGCAATATGCTTGCATGTGCTCGCAGGCTAAGGCAGTTGGTAAGGCAAGTGCTGCTGGAGGCTTCTCAGAATATGATGAATATATTCCCATAGTTGATAAGACTGTGGATGGCGGATGGAAGAAACACGTGACCTTCCAAGAGCCGCTTACTTCCAGAGGTTAGCAAGTTCAACTGCACTGTAAAAAATCATCTTATATATCCTGTTCATTTTTTGTGAACTTCACCATATGGAGAAGATCTGTCTAGTATTCAATTAGAGAATCTAAAACAGATGCAGATATGTAGGATCTATCAATAAGAAAGTGATCTCATTAAATGAGAATTTCCATCCTTCCAAATTAAACATTGATAGGAAGGGGTTTTTTCTTTTTCTTTCCTCTTTGACCTACTGGCAGAAGTAATTTTCATCTTAGACTGTTCATATTCCATTTCCTTGTGCAAGAAATAAAAATTTTTGGTGGGATGTTACTGCATCTGAACAAAAATGGGTAGCGCATATCTGTATGGATGAGATATTAGTTAAAAGCCATCCCAGGATTTCTGGTTGACTCTGGGCATTATGCGTCCTTTTTGTTTTCTGTTGAGGGTTTCTCATCACAAATTGGAAGTTTGTTTTACTTCCTGCTATTATATATTTTTTATTTGAAACTGAACAAATTTAATGAAATTCACTGTAGAAACTCCACCTCTGCCAAGCACAGAGAGAACTCCAGAAAGACTCTTTGCTTATATTTGGGCCATGCTCATGGCATTCTTCATAGCCCTTCTTACTTTTATCCATTCACTGCCAATTTGGATGACTAAAAATACTCCAGTGACTAATTCTGTTTGTGACGTGACTGATCCTACTTCTGAGCCTGTGCTAAAGGAAGAGTTTCGCCCTCCTTCACCTGCTCCAGGACTTACACATGCAGACATGCTCTCATCTGTCTTGAAAAGGCTGGATGAACTTGAAAAGAAGGTTGACATGCTACAGATGAAGCCTTTTCAGATGCCTTATGAGAAAGAGGAGTTGCTGAATGCCGCTGTTTGTCGAGTGGATGCATTAGAAGCTGAGCTAATTGTAACAAAAAAGGTGATTTTATCTTTTTTATTCATCCTACCTACCCTTCTTGAATTATAATGATTTTATACAAATTCAAAGGTCAGATACCTTTTTCTGATTTAAAAATTGTGCCACTTTCCTAGTAGATACATAGCTTCAGATCTCAATTACTGGGAAATATGTTGACTAACTGGATCCTTAGGGTGAAATTTTGACTGTAAATGCTCTTGTAAGTGTACTACTTTTTTAGTAAAATGTAGGATATCACTTAACCTCTTACTGGTGCTCTGGGATTCTGTTAAAGCCCTGAAGCGACAGAATTTTCTTCCCCTCTTATCTCTAAATGTAAGTCTCTGTTATTGAAAAGCAACTAATCCCTGGATAATAGGTTACCTGTAATTAGTTTAGGCGAGAGCTGAAGCCGAAGTTGTAAAAATGAATATGACAAGCAAAGAAATATTTGGTTGAGATTCTGTGTACAAGCGTATTGAGGGAGGTGTCTTCTGCTGTCATAATAACAACCCTAAGAAACCAGCTGTTATTTTTTCTGGAATTGGGAATAAGTTCCTTAGCATGAATATTATATTTCTTGAGCGGGTGTGGGCTTACTTCTATCTACTCATGCTTCTTCCTTACAGGCTTTACACGAAGCTGTGATCAGACAAGAAGAGCTTCTTGCATATATAGATAGACAAGAGGAAGCCAGATTTCGGGTAAGTTGAAGATTATATTCTTACTCTTCATGCTGGAACAATTAAAATGAACTGTCGAATAATATAACGTTTCTGCCCGGTGCAGAAAAAGAAGTTTTGCTGGTGGAAGTAGAGTTTGTTGTACAGAAGGAATTCATTGGTGATGTTCCCACGATTTCTTGATTGATTTCTATAGTTGATCTTCTATTGAATTATTGATACGTGTTCCCTTGAATGTTGGAATAATAATCTGGTATTAATAGTAATTAGTGAAGGATCTTCCTATTTTATATTTATCTTGAGCTCTGGAGATATATATATATAAACTCTCTTTCTAAAAAGTTGATTTCAGTACGAGTTAAAAGTTAATATCATATGTAGATAAATGTGAGACTTCAATCATGTATGTTCATTGTTTATAAATTACAAGAAGAAAGGAGGTTAAATAGCATCTTTCAGAACTTTCTTTTTAATTTTATTGCTCAGTTCTTGGACTGCTAAACCAAATGGAGAACGACTGATTTTCAAACCAAACGACGATTTGCAAGATCATTATTGCCGTTTCTTTTGAATGCACGTCGAGGACCGTGGAGAATTCTTGTGCATGTATGGCTGAACGATCCGTCTATTGAAGGAACGGCTGGCATTTTATGCAGATTGCTAAACAATGATTATTTCAAACGATGGGTCTTTGGGATTAAGATTTAAGAAGCCACTGAACTCGGTCTCAGATTGCTAAAACGACCAGATAATTCTAAGAACAATTTGAAATGGAAAAGATCGTGTGGTTATCGATCTAAATTCAAAAGATTCCCTCTAGCTATCTCTTTCCGAATTCTGATCAATTCCTTGTAGGTAAAAAACCCTATCTCTTTTCGTTTTCTCTCCTCTGAGAAAGCTGGCGCAATTCTAATACAGGTAAGAAAGTGAGTTATGCCGCTTCCAACTTAAAATATCGTAAGATTCATCTATGGGAGCTCTTAAACAATCTTGCTGGTTCTAAATTATTTTTTTTCCTGGATTTTATAGAGGTTTAGCTTGACTGCTGCATTGCTTTTTAATTGCTAATTTAAACAAAAACACAAACCCCACTGAATAAGAATACGATAATTTAGATTGATAGTTTTTTTTTTTTTTGAGACTTGATTTTAGATTTTGGTTTGGTCTTTGAGGGGGTGGTAAAAGGAGAGTCGGGTAAGAAAAGGCACAGAGGTATGTTCCGTCTCTCTCTCTCTCTCTATATATATATCAATCAGTCAATCAGTTGATGGAAGATCCAAGCACTGATGATTTGATGTCTTTGAATGGGAATTTTAATTTGTTTCTTTTATGAACCGCTAATGTTGGACACAGATGGTTGGACCTCACTAGCTTTCAGCAGATATGCAGATGCTGATAGCACCGCACTCAGAGTATGCTTTTTTTCAAAGGTGTTTAAGACATTATTTTTCTCAACTGAAATAATGTCATTTCCTTTTCATGGGCCTTGGTGCAAAGCATTGTTGCAATTTCTATCAGTTGGCAGTTGGCGCAAGTAGCTGAAAAATTGCTTCTGCAAATCCTTAGGTGGCTGCAGCCTCCAACCTTCAGATAGTATCTTATTCAAAGTACAGTTCTTGGCATTGTTGACATTGCTGTTACTACTGCTAAGCAGTCACTCCAATCACGAGTTAAGAAATATATCAGTTGCATTCTGAAGAGAACTTTATTTTAAATATGTTCTTGTAATAGGTTCTACAGGAGAAAGATGTCCATATATAAAATGAATATGCATCCAAAGACTACCTTGACAGGTAACCACATGACTACAAAAATCAGGTTAATTCTGCAAGAGAACTGGTGTCTATACTTTTTCAGGTTAAAGGGGCCCTTTCTTTATCCTTCGTTCAGAATTATTACTCCCAAGTGAGCTTGGACCAGAGAGCATTTGAAATTGTAATTATCTGCTCAATTGTGTTTCTGTTTTTCTTCCGTTTAAAAAAACAAAATAAATAAATAAATAAAATTGAATAATTATATATATGAATAAATAAAATTGAAAATATGACCACATCTAAGTCTTTTTCCTCTAAAAAAAAAAGGCCAAACTGAGCTTTCATATTGATATTACATTATCATCAAACCAAAAAAGACTCTTCGCTCTAAAATTTTATACTGTTATCAATGAATCAAAATTTGTTCAATTAAGTAGAGATGTTGATATCACTATTATTCATCCACTAGCAACACAATCACTTGTCAAAATTCTTAAAATATTTTTGATGTTTTATAGCACTTAATTTAGTAATTTTTAGATAGAGTATTTAGAATTAAATGGAAAAAAAAAATGACCCACTTATTCGAAATAATTAATTTTATTTGGAGATTTAAAAAAGTGTACGTCATCATTGTTTCATCTTGACGTAAAATATAAGCAATAAGCATTGGTTTAATTAAAATAAGTCTTCTTTTATTTTTTTTAAATATTAAAAAAAGAATTTGAATATCTTTATATAATCTTTTTCGAATTATTATTTAACATAGTTATGGATGAAAAAAAAAGGCATTGATTTAATAAAAAAATTAAATAATCACCATAATTTTTTAAATATTAATATTGGACTGATTTTTGTGGGTATGATAATTATATTTTAGTATTTTACATAAATAGTCTTTTACTAATAATGGTGTGTTTAAAATTAAAAAATAATAAGAATTTAAATTTGCAGAAAAACTACAGAAAAAAGAAATCCCTTCAGCACCAACCACGTTATAAATAAATCAATTAGATTTACTACGTTTCATTTTTTTTTTTTTGTAAAAAAAAAGAAATTTATCTTTACGATATTAAAATTTGTTATCTCCTCCTTTTCACGTAATATTGAAAAAAATATTGGTACGAAACTATATTTCGCTAATAAATTAACCGAAAAAGTTATATCTAATATTGTATAGTTAGCTAGGTACATTAATGCACCAATTGCATTAAGTTATGGTACTTCAGAAACAAAAATCTCTTCATTATCTTCTTTAAGACGAAATGGATCTTTCTTTACATTAAGAGATCAAACAATCGTTGGAGAATTCAATGTGTGAGCTATATTCATATTAAATCTCTTTAATGTTTTTTTTTTTATAATTCGACTGATGTATAAAAATTTTATTTGATAAATGTTCGGTTTATAGACCAAGATAAAATTTTATTTTTTTAAAATCTTTCATTTTAAAATCTTTCTTTAAAAGTATTACTGCTTCTTCAAGCTCTTTAGGAGTTCTAATAATATTCAAATCATCAATATACATTGCAATAATTGCAAGTCTAGTTTTTATTTTTTAATAAAAATACATGGACTAATAGGATGATTCACATATTCTTGTTTTAACAAATATTCACTGAGATAATTATACCACATTCGTCCAGATTATTTTAGCTCATATAAAGATCTTTACAATTTATTTGAATATTTTTTCAGTGGTAATGAATTAAATGCTTCAAGTATTTTTAGTCCTTCAAGAACTTTCATGTAAATATCACTATCAAGTGATTTATGTAAATAAGTTGTTGCAACATTCATAAAATACATGTGAAATCCTTCAGAAATTGTTAAGCTTATTAAAAATCTAAAAGTTATTATATCTACCACAGAAAAATATGTCTTTTCATAATCGATGTCAGGTCTCTGCGAGAAATTTTGGGCTGCAAGTCATGCCTTATATTTTACAATTTCATTATTTTTATTTCTCTTTCTTACAAATACCCACTTATAACCAATAGGTTTTATATTTTCAGGTGTTAAGATTATCAGTCCAAAAACTTCACGTTTTGCAAGTGAATTTAATTCTACTTTAATAGCATCTTTTCATTTTTGTCAATCACTTCGATGTCGACATTTTTCAATAGATTTTAGTTCTAAATCACTGCTTCCATTTATTATATTAATAGCTACTGCATATACAAACTTTTGATCAATGATAGCTTTATCTCGATTTCATCTTTCTCTTGTATAGACATAACTTGTTGAAATCTCTTCATTTTAAAGATTTTTTATAATTTCATTATTCTTGAGTATTTTTTCTTATGCTGGAGGCAATTGATTAGTTGTATCTATTATTTATTTCTGTATCATCATGTCTTCTGGTATATTTATTTTAAAAATATAAATTTATTTATTTTGTTTCTTTTTCTTTCTAGTATTTTTATCTTTAGCACCAATTGGTCTACCACACTTCTAGCATATACCGAACATATCCGTCGAAATATTGGTAAATTTTTTATTTATAACATCAATTTGAGTAGGAGCATTTAATATTGGTATATGAGATCCAATTACCTTTTTTGTATCATTGAATACATCTGGTAACTGATTTGTAATATTTTGTAAATGAATAATTTTCTTAACTTCAAGCTCACTTCTATTTGTTTGATAATCATAATGAGAGATTGATGATGCATTCTATAAAATACCTTATTTTTCTAACTTTTCTTTTTCTCTCCTAATACTGAAAATACAGTTTCATCAGATTGACAATCAGCAAATCATGTTATAAAAATATTACCTATCATTGGTTCAAGATACCTTATAATTGATGGTGATTCAAAATCAACATAAATTTTCAATCATCTTTGTGGGCCCATTTTTTATACGTTGTGGTGGAGCAATTGGACATATACTGCACAATAAAAAAAAATTCTCAAATGAAAAATATTATGTTCATGACCAGATACAAGTTGTAAAGAAGAGAATTCGTGATGAGCAGTTAGTCTAATTTTAATTAGTACTTATGCATGTAAAATAACATATTTCAAAGCTGAACTAGGTAGTTTTGTCCTCATAAGTAATGATTTAGCAATTAATTGAAGTCATTTTATAAAATATTCTGCTAAACTATTTTGTGTATGAGTGTGAGATACAGGGTGCTCAACTGTAATCTCAATTGATACATAATAATTATTAAATGCTTTGGATGTAAATTCTCATGTATTATCAAGACGATTTTTTTAATTGTATAATCTGAAAATTATGCTCGTAATTGATGATTTATGCTAATAATCTGGCAAATGCAACATTGCAAGTAGACAATAAATGAAAATATGATCATCTTGTATAAACATCTATTAAAACCATAAAATATCAAAAAAGACTACAAGATGAAATGATAGGCCCACATATATCTCCATGAATTCATTCTAAAAACTAAAGAGATTCAAATTCAATCTTACTTTCAGATGGCCTAGTAATCAATTTCTCTTGAGCACAAGCAATACATAAAAATTCACTTGGTGAAAGAATTTTTTGATTCTTTAAAGGGTGTCCGTATGAGTGCTCTATAATTTTTCTCATCATTATGGCACTAGGATGACCTAAGCGATCATGCCATAGAATAAAATTTTTTGGGTCAATTAACTTCTGGTTAATTGTAATATTAGACTCTATTTGATTTATATATATATAATATAATCCAAAATAAAATGCTGACAATATTTTTATTGTATACTTCTTTTCTGAGATTGTAGATGTAATATAGAGATATTCTTTATTGTTTTCATCTTTAATCTCAATATGGTAATCATTGAGACGTATATCTCTAAAACTTAAAATATTTTTTTTATTTACTATATAGTAATGCATCATTTATTATTAATTTTATGCTTTTGGATAATATAATATGGGCTCTTTCGAAACTTTTAATTAAATTTATGGCCCCATAAATTATATTAACATTAGCCTTAGTTAATTAAAAATAAGAAAAATATATTTTATCTTTTAAAATAGTATGTGTTATTGTATTATCTGCTAGACATAAATTTCTACTATTGTCAAACAAGTGATTAGATAATTTTATTTTTCTTCAAAATAAAAATAACATAAATAAGTGTAATAATATTTTATTTAATATATTTATATAAAGTACATATAGATAAAATAAAATACGCTTAATTTTGAACTTAACATATCTAAAAAATAAAACACACTTGATAAATAAAACACTTGATAAAAATAAAAAAATGTAATATTGAATAAAATACATTAATCAATATGGTCATCCAAAAGAGAATTTTTATCAATTATTAAACTATCAGTTTTTTCATTAGTATTTTCAAAGAAGCCTGAAATATCTGGATGTGTGAAATCATTTATATCAATATGGTCTCCACAATTTTTTCTTTTTCTTTTATAGATGCTTGGTAAAGATCTACAAGATGTTTGGATGTAAAACAGGTACGGGATCAATGTCCTTTAATGTCATATCTATTGCAGATATTTTTTTATTTTTATTTTGCAAATTCTTTTTTTTTCTCATTTTTCTCACTATAATTATTAGTCTTTCAAAAATTAATATTGTGGTGATTTTTATATGTTCGATAATTATTATTGTTGTCACCTCTATTACGACCACGACCACGATCACCGCCACGGCCCCCCGACCATGTCTATTATTTTATCTTTGTTTACACTTATTTACCATTACAACATTCGCTTCAGGGAATGATTCAGATCCAGTTAGTCGCGATTGATGATTTTTCATCAAAAGTTTATTATTTTAGTCAATAACAAGAAGACATGATATCAATTCAACAATATTCGATATTGCTACTGCAGGAGCATATTCGAAGCATTAAATATTAAGAAAGTTTTTTCTAATAAATCTTCATCAGTCATCTATTCACAGCATAATTTTAATTGAGAAGTAATTTTAAAAACTGTAGAATTATATTCACTAACAGTTTTAAAATATTATAATCACATATACGTCAATCATAGCGGGCTTTTGAAAGAGAAACTATTTTTTATTATCAAGTCTTTCTTTTAAATTTTGCCAAAGTTTATAGGGATCTTTTACCGCTAAATATTCAACTTTTAATCCTTCGTGGAAATGATGAAGAAGGAATATCATTACTTTTGCACGATCTTGCAAGGATACGCCATTTTTTTCTTGAATTGTATTTTCGAGATTTATAGCATTAAGAGTCCAATGTAAGTAATTATTTTTCAATATATCAAGTGCAACAAATTCAAGTTTTGTGAGATTTGACATTATATAGATCACTATATAATAAAATTATAATTAGTCGCTAATATGTTATTTTTAATATGTTATGTAAAATAATAATAAATTATATTAAATCAAGTAAAGGACATAATTTATATATAAATATATTGTCAATATTGAACAATTTATAAATTTTAAAAAATATAAACAAATATAATTGATATTAATAATTTAAAATATATTAAGAAAGGTAAAGAAAATTATGAATAAATTAATGCATATATAGATGTATGAACTAATATAAAAATATAAAATTATGAGTATAAATATATATATTATTCTATTAAATGGAAATATAGTTATTTTATTAATATGTAGCATTTATATTTTTTATTATTATAAAATTATAACAATATAAAATTTATATATAAGAAGTATATAATATATATGTAATAAGTGTATAATTTAATGTTTTTACTTATATAACATTTATATTATTTTATTATTATATATATACATAGAATAAACACAAATGATAATATAATTATAATTATAATTTATTCTAGTTAAGAGTTTTTATTTATTATTATTATTATTTTATCATCATCGTCATCATCATAGTTATTCAAGTTTCTCTTTAGTAAGAATCGTTAAATAAAATCTCATAAAGATAATTAGCATATTATGACAAGAATTATATATAAAATCTATAAATCATAAAATAAATTATGCATATCAATTAAATTTAAAAATAATAATTTATATACAAAAATTATAGTCATAGAATTCTTTTTTTTTATTTTTATCAATTACAAAAATATATTTATACAGTAGTATATTAACACTTAAAATTTTAGTCAATTATTAATTTAAATATAATAAGTGAATAAATATATTAAAGTAAACATAAATAATATATAAATATTACCTTTTATAAAATATGGTTGAAGCTAAATTAAGATAAATGATGTAAAATAATCATGCTGATAACGTATTATGTAATTAATAATAAAATTATAGATAATTAAAAAAATAAATAAAAAAATTAATTATTTTAAAAAGTAATTTAAAGAAAAAAATTCATAAATTTATTATTTTTATATATTTAAATATTATAAATTACCTCTATTTATAGAGTTAGAAATTAAATAAAATATTATATATTAATTATTAAAATAATAAAATAAATAAAATAATAATATAATTTAAAAAATAATATAATATAATTAAAAGGTAAAATAATATGATTAAAGATGTAAAATAATTAAAGTGATAAAAAAATATTTAATGTATTTCATTATTTATAATAATACTATTATTATTATTATTATTAAAAATTAAATTTTTTTAAAAAGGATAAAAAGTTTACGAGGACATGGGGGGCCCTTGGGATTACTTTGTCCTCGTCATTTAAATACGCATGGTCAATTGGTCATGTCAAGAGGAATGGGTACCTACAGATGTTATTAGAGAAATTACGCCATATCACCTTTTTTTACTTTTCAAAAGTACGGCCCGATTTTTTATTTCAAAAATAAGTTTTTTTTTTAATTTTTATTTTAAAAAATTGTTATTTTTTACTTTTTTTTCTCTTGTCTTTCTATCTTTGTTAATTTTTTAATTTTAATTTTTAATATTTTATTTTAATTTATTTTTTATCTATAAATATTTTTTTATTATTATATTCTCAAAAAATATATAAAAAATATAATATATATAAAATTCACGTCAAAATAAAAAACGATATATAAATATATATCAAATGTCATCTATATAATATTTATACAACTTATTTAATATTTTTTAACTTTATTTTTTTAATTTTATATGAACATAACACCTATATAAAAATACAATCAACATTCACAACAAATACCAGAGTTTAAAAAATAACATACATAACATAAACATAATATCTATAATATATAGAAAATATACATATAACATATATATATAATAAAATTAACTTTTTTATGTTTTATAATATTTAAAATTTATTTAAAAATAAATTTAATAATTTTTATTAATAATTTTTATTTTTTTACTTTATTTAATTTTTGTATTATTTGTAATTAAAATTAAAAATTTTAATTTATAAAAAATTAAAACATTTTATTAGTTAAAAATATATTTTAAAATATTAATTTTTATTATTTTATTAAAATATATTTTAGTAGTAAAATTTAAAAAAAATAAATAAATTTTTATAGTAAAATATTACTTAAAATGAGAGGTGAGATATTTAAAAAATAATAATAATAAGTAAGGTATTTTAAAATTTTGATCTAAATTTTTATAAAAATATTTTTTTTTGTATAATATTTTTTTTTAAAAAATTATTTTTATAGATAGTTTTGTAAATATACGATATGTTATGGCATAAAACCCATATGAAACATCCTTTGAAATCGCTCCATTTTTTTACCTACACCAACTACTGGCTTTGAAATCCAAGTCCCCAGAAAGAGAAATTCCATTATACATTTATGATTCAAACTAAATATTAAAGTTAGAATAATAAATTAATTAGATAATAATAAATAATAATATTTTTTAAAAAATATTTTTGAATTTTTTTTAAATAATATATTATTACCTAATTATTTACCATTTTAAATAGAATGTTTGGTTAAAATTTTGATTGTACCCAAAAGAAGCCTTCTACTCATTCAGAATTCACAATAATTTCCACAAAAAATGGGACCAAATGAAAACTGTCAACAAGTATATGGATGACGCATTCATTGATAATTTATTATTATTAACCTTGCAAAGTGTTGAACTTTTTCACTTACCAATCTACCTGAAAATCAGTTACAAATATAAGCTGCTAATGGCATTGAATTGAAATATCTGATTGACAAAAAAACTACATAAAATTTGAACAAATTCAACCACACTCAAAACTTTAATTCCAAATCAATTAGAATTAGTTATATAAATTATTTTTTTTATCCGAAACGATTATAAGTTCCATCCTGAGAAATTTTAAGACAGATTATTCTAAACCATTTTTGTTTAGATAGGTTAAAGCCTACCAAATTTTGAAAAAAAAAATCTTTGAGATAAACTATAATCTATCACAATAAACATATTATGAAGGACGATGACATGAAACAAGCTACATATATTTTAGAAACAAATCGCACTGCTGTTAAAGTAATTTTCATTACAACAATAGAATCAAAAGATGATGAAACAGAATGAGTACAATGATCAATACATAATCTAAATGGAAAGGGAACTTTCCTATTTACATTACGGAACAATAACTATAAAAATCATCACCAACAACATACCAAACATCGCATCTCTGACACACCCTTGGAGCGCAAGGAACAACTACTTCTTTCCTTGTCATATCTTTATCTTCCTTCTTCTCTTCCTTGGGAGGCCCTATGCTCACAATTGCAGCAGACTTTCTAAATTTCCTGACCTTATTAATGATCTTCACTGGATCTGCTTCGCCGATCACTGTCACTGTATTCTTCGATGGATCGAGGACGATAGAAGTTATATCTTCTAGCGTTGCAATTAACTTCATCACCTTCTGCCTGCATTTTGAACAGAGCAGCTCCACTGACACTATAGTTTTCTGCACCAGATAAAAATAAGTCAGATTACTCTGTACTTCCTCTCAGGTTCTGAAAAAGTACTGCAAAGTGTCAGTAAGACAGAAAATGCGCAAGAGAATGTGTCGTTATAAATAAAATATAAAAAAGATTAAACATCACATGAACATAAACAAGTTAATAAATAAGCAAGTCTGAGCAAATAACCTTGAGCATGTTTCTGACACAGCTAAAACAAACTTATACAGATTTAAAGTATGGAACAATTCAGAGATGCTTTATATAATTTATTAGGAAACAATTTTATCTCATCATGTAATAAAAAAAAATTAATGTAGTATTGCATTAACTTTTTGTATTTTTTAGACAAAGAAAAAACAGAGTAAATGCAAGTCGGTGACAAAAGTAAATGCCTGTCAGAAGGTTCTTGATTGGATCAACTGTTACCTCCAATATGCATTGAATGCAAAATTTACTCACTAGTACTTTTAGTTTAGGGCATGCTTCACATATGATACTCTGATGAGCAAACACAGTTCATTTCAGATTTCACACCCTAGCATAAAACATCCATATCTAAGAGGGATACATGGAGCACAAACTGCTCCATTGGCCATCCAAACCTTCCATGATAACCTTCATGTCTCCCAGATTGAAGTCCATGCCTGTATATAGACCAGACTCAGAAATCACACCTATCATGGAAGGTCTGTTTGCCAATGGTAGCTACAGATTGGCTTGTGCATGACAAGTATGTATGTGTTATTTACTGATTTTATCAGCTAGTCATTAATTCATTCATATGGAATGCCATAGCATTAGTAACCTGATATTACATATTGGCGTACACAAGAAAGGCATGAAACAGCCATTTGGTTTATCAATGAATTCAGCTTTAGAGGCATTGGGGTCAGCTGAATGGACACAATTGACCCAACTGCCACCTTTCATTGTTTGTACATACTTCAAAGAGGTCCAAATAGGTCCTATTCTTATACAAACAGAGATACCTTTAACATCTTAGCAGCTCATCATCGAGCACACGGCACAGTTGCACACTACTGGCAATGTATTGGACCGCATTTTTGTTCTATTCGGCCAATTAAAACACAAGACTTCTCAAACCATTCTGTCTTGGCTGCAACCTGCAGGTCCTGATCTGAAATCATGCTTTGGCATCAGGCTCAATGATCATCAATACGGTTGCTCTGCAAAAAATGAAAATTTAGCACTGCACTGAGAATCTTTGATGGATGACTTGGATGGTAAATTTGCTAAACATAAAATCTAATTACTGCCTATCCAAGAAGTGTATGTTATATGTCAATCATTAACTGACTTGCCTGAACCTTAATCTCAAAAATTGGAATCAACTATATGAATTCAATTCCTCCATCCCAACTAGTTTAAAGCTATATGTCAATGATTGAAATACTAATAAAATTCCTTAAATTAACATGTTAAGAGAAAAATAAAAGAAAATTTTAAAATATCAAAAGATGCTATTGTTAGCATGGAACAAATTATTGATGCACACATGCACTTAAAAAAACACAATTGATAGGGTGAAGCTTGCTACCTATAGGATTGTTAGATCTTATGATTTGTCCTAGGCAGTCTTCATAAATTTTTGACTTTCATCATTGAAGTTTAAGCCTTGCCATTGAGTTTCCAAGCGCCTAATTTATTCCGGCCCAGTTATACGGATTTGAAGACCATGTGGGCTTAGGATGGAATGGCACTAAAAGTTGCTAACATATCATTTTCCCATTAGTGCTCAAGAGTATGTCTTGTCCCTTTCTACCCTTCTCCCTCATTAACTCCAATCAAATAAAAAAAAATGCTGATTGGATCTCCATACCAAATGTATAAACAAGTGGGCTTTCTTAGTATTTTTTTTCTTCACCATACTTGTTTAAAGATAAATCAATGGACTCGCATGCAAAATTTCACATATAGCACTTTCAAACCTATGAGAAGCTCAACTTCAGTATTACCTGTGGATATAAAACCTATAATAGCATGGGTCAAATAATTAGTTTAGCATTCAGCATTTTTTTTACATCTCTATAAATGAAACTAAAAAATGAGTAAAAAGGGCAAAGACATCTATAAGGCCAACTGCAAATTGATTGGACTAGGCCACATAGCTTTAACTTGAAAATTGAATATGATTGCTAAAATCACATGGCAGTTCCGCACACATAAGTTCTAGAACTCACTATCAGCATTTAAGTATTCAGAGGAGGCATAGTTAGTCTATAACTGGCATCAAAGAAAAGTGGCTTAGGACAACAATTTTTATTCGCTAACATAAATTGCATAGCAACTCATTTTAAGACCATGAACATAGAGGCTAATAAATGATACATGTAGTTCATATTTACTTGAATAATTTCCACAAAAGTAAAGACGTAAGAAGTTCAACTGGAGAATAGTCAAACAAAAGTAAAACCAGAATTGAATTCAATTGGTAATCTTTTCTCCAAGTTAACTAACTTTTTTAAATTAAGTAAAAATAGTAAAATAATTTCAGTAGGGTGTGCAAATACAATAAATTTTCTTCCAATTAAAAAAATTAAATAACAAAATTAATAATGTTGTCTGATCTGATAGTTAACATACAGCTTTATATCACAATAATTTATCATGTCAATACAAGAAACTAGACTACCTTAGCTTTTAGAGATGATAGATGTTAGAAAATTTATCATATCCCTTTTGTGGTTAAAAGTCAAATTGCTGTGGCACTCCACCTAACATATTAAGCCACCATGTCATCCTTTAGCAAACATCTACCCATTTGAACCTGGACTGAGTGGACCAGTTCATGGTTGAACAGCCAGTTTGTAGAGTTAAAGATGAGTTGATGTAAAGACAAGTTTTCTTCGTCAATCATATGGCCTTTTGTTCAGTTCCTAGTTAAACTGGTAAGGGTCTAACAACATTGCTCAAGACATCAAATGATAAATGAAAAGGAGGTAATGTGAACACTAAAGAGAAAAAAAAAAATCTTGCACCCAATCGATGCGCATATGATAAAATGCATCCCACCCATTCAAGAGCAATCCCTCGCAAAGAAAATTCAAAAATTTTAAGACATGTATAGAAGGAAATTTATTCACATCTACAAGGGAAATTCATCTTCCCAAAGAAAGAAGTAACATTTTAGAGCCACCAGGTGAGCACTTTCCGTATTCATTGTTAAAAATAACGTGCCAATAATTAAGGGAAAAGCAGGACATGCCAAAGTACTTGCACTTACCAATGGACTTTGCAGTAATGTAAGAATGCTCCAAGGTATTGTTGAATCTCACTTTATAGTTTCATAAACCTCCATGCTCAGAGTGTTCTCTTTCATATGCTGAGCAAAGCAGCTCAATATTTTCTTGTCCTTTTCATAGTAGGCTTCCATCTTCTTCAGGGGTTTCAAGTCCAAGTCCAGGAAACTCACCTAAGGCAGTTGCAATAATGAGATATCAAACTACAATAAAAGACATGTTCCTGTAAAAATTTGTTAACTGAAGAAACTTCACCAATTTGACACGAAAAATAAATGGTGTTAGCTTTCATTGAGAAATGAATTGATTAATAGAATATTAAGTGATCAATCACCACCATAAATTTGATATTAACAAACACAGCATTAAATTTTAAGTACCATTAGATTTGAAAAAATATTTGGAGCATAAATATTATAACACTTCACACCACAGAAAACCACAACCTTTAAAAACACAAATAGCAATATATTACAATACGTCATAAAAAATATTGAGCACCTTTTGCAGCATGAAACAAAATTTCCCAGCAACTTCACATATACCATGTGATCTAAGAACAAAAGAAATATGTTAAAGGCATACCTTGTAATCGAAATGTTGGTTGGTTGATTGAAGGAATATACTGCCATATGGAGACCCAAAATCACTCTCTTTCGTTGGTTTAAAACTGATCATCAAACTGCAGTCTTTTGCAGTCGTGGATATCAAAAAATCCTTTACAATCTTCAAGCTCTCATCCATGGGAATGGAATGCAAGGAAGCATATCTATGTGGCAGTCTCGCTTCATCCAATTCTCTACATGCCTGGCAAGGCTGAGAGATAATATTATAATAAGCATGAATTGCCCCCTCAATATCAAAATTATCGAGCTTTTGAACTTCAAGAAGTTGATCGAGCACTTGAGAACTATGAACTGCCTCAGCCACCAGCTCTATGAAACTCCTTGTACGCAAACCGTCATTTGCATGGATGATCCCCTTCAATGCATCTTCAAAAGCTTCTTCAACCACAATACTCGTTTTGTTTGTGCCACCACCCAAGCCACCAAATATGAGAGAACCATTTAGGAATACACGGAAGTTGTTCTGAGGGGTAGTATAGAGATCATTGATGGCTTTATGTATTCCTTCCTTGGAACCAGAGAAAATGTCCAAAGGATCATACTGGCTTAACTCAGATATCTGAAATGTTAGCATGATTGAGTGAGAATGAAGTTCAGAAAACAGAGACAGCTCACTAATGAGATGCACAAGCCTTTTAAAGCTAGTATTAACAATAAAGTGGGAATCACTTCTAAACAAAATTACCTCATGTTGGACCAACTTCAGGATCTGGTGCATTCTGAAACGAGTTGTGCTCCTTTTAATAGTGTTTCTTTCGGATATGAATCTTGATGTTGGGAGAAATCCGCATTTGGGCTACTTGATGGAAACAAATAGGGAAGTTATAAAGCCTATGAGGAAAAGATATTGCTCAAAAACAAACAAAAGCTAACAGAGAAGAAATGTAACAAACAGTAAGTAATATGTGATTACCTTTATCTCAACAGATATGCAGGTTATGACTTGGGGGCTACCTGAGATGAGAGAAAGCAGAATAAATGACCACTTCTCAGTATTATTCAACAAGATAAATAACAACTGCTAAATCATAAAGTAATCCACCCTTAAGTTATTACATTATGGACACTTAAGTCCATGTCCTACAAATTCTCCAAAATGTTTATTACAGGATATAGGAGCCATTGCTAAATTTCAACTGTTAGGTAGGTAGCCAAGGTAATGTCCCATTGCCCATATTATAGTAAGCATTGATACTATGGCGCCAATAAGCTAAAAAACAAAGAAAAAGGTGTGTTATAGTGATTGCAACTATATCAGGTATCAAAGTAGAACAAAAATGATAGATGGAATTCCAGGTGAATCAAATTTGAGCTATTTGTCTGTCCTGTTGACTTGAATAAGCCATCAAATAAAGATCCTGTTTTATGACTATCTAAATGTGACACAACCAGATGATATACAACCATACCTAGGAATGTGCAGCAAAGAAAACATGCCAGGACCAATTTTGACATTTTGTATGAAAGAGCACTTTAAAGCATGGTAATTACCAAGAGGAAATAAAGAATGATCAGTCATGAGAAGCACAAAATCACGTTCCGTATCAATTTTAGCAGCATCAACTCGCCAGGCAGGACGCTGGCAAATCACTTTCTTCTCTATGGATTCAAGAAAATCCCTAGACACTAAGACATGCATCTGCCAAGTTCCAAGATCGTTAACATCAGAAATCATAACTAAAGCATTACTTCTCCTCAAATTAAAATATATTTTTTACTCAACACCTTCAAATGCATTTGCAAACAAAAGAGCATATATGTGATAATTTTTATAAAGATGAGAAAAAACAAAAACAGAATAAATAATACAGAAACAATAAAAAATTAAAAATCAGTTGAAAGAGAAGAAGAAAAGGCATACACCGGCATCAACGTGTTTGGGGCCCAACAAAGGGCTCATAACATGCTTCACATAAAACCACTCCGCTAGTTCTTTTGCAGGAGCCGATACTAGCTCGTTAGACTCTCTCCATAATAAGTGTTCTTGCTTTGTTAGTACTGTGTGATCCTCTAGGCAATTTGAAGATCCATTCCTCGCTATTTTTTGTATTCTCATTACTTTCCCAGTCTTAGTACCATACATGTTACATATCAAATAAAACAGTTCAAATTAAACTTCACAAATATAACAAAATTAAACAAAAATAGTAAAACTGAATTGGCTAAAAGAAGAATCCACGAACATACAAAAAGGGGGGATGATCCAGTATGAGCGAGGACTAGATTAGCTGCACCTTCGCCTTTGTAAACCCAATCAGCAGCGTCTTTTTGTTCTAATTTCATCTCCATTCTGCAGTTCATTACACCATCAAATTAATAACAAAATGCGAGAAAAAAAAAAGAAAAGAAAACAGAAAACAGAAAAGGAAGATAATTCACCTAAAAATGTTAGCTAACACAGGCTGATCTGAAAATCGAAACTACGAATCCGATTTTTAAAACCCTAAAAAGAGGGGCTAGCAAACTGAAAGAGAATCGATAAAGGAGCGATCCAAATTGAAAACAGAAAGCGAAAGGAGCGATCCAAATTGAAAACAGAAAGCGAGATGCTCCACTGTCACTTCACTCTCTCTCGCTTTCACAGCTCCAATAAGCTGAATTTAAAGCCAAAAGTTGCAGATTAAAAATTTGCAGAAAGTGATGCTTTACTTCTTAGGAAACGAGCGAGACCTTTTTTGAATTTGAACTTTTTTGTCACTGATTCTCCAGTTGACGTAATTAGACACTGTACCTATTATAAAATTGAAGATATTTCACTTGAAAATGAGTGCCTGCTTTCTTTTGTTGTACGTTGGGGACTAATGAGTCATTAAACACAAAGATGAAATGAAATTAAGTTCAATTGTACACCAACTCATTGAAACTTAGTGTTTTTGGAGGCACGCCTGCACTAAACCTAAAAAATAATAATAATTTGTCTATTTCATTTTATATGGTATAAAAAAAATTTTTATTTTATTTTAAATATTACTTTTAAAAATTTTAATTAAAAAATTTTAATATTATTCATATTAATTATTAAAAAAAATAAATAGAATGAGATATAAAAAAATATTTAAATAAATTATAATAAAATTTTTATAAAATTTATAATAATTAATCATTTTTTTAATTTATATAAATTATTTTTATAAGAAGCTTAAAATAGGATAGAGGGAGTAATAATTTAAAAACCAGACAAGTAACACGTGTTGATGATGTTGTTTTTCGCGTGGATCGGTGAATCACACTGAAAATCAAAAGCCTATAACAAGTTCAGCCCAACCCATAATTTTTAAGATTTTTAATAAAACTGCCACAAAAAGTAACTAAAATTTTTAAAATATTTTTAAATTTATCATAATTTATGATTAGTTAATAAATTTATAAAATTTATGTAATTTATTATAATCTTATTATGAAATTATTATATATATAATAATTTATATAAGTTTATTATAGATTTATTATGAATTTATTATATATTTTTATAAAAAACTAAAATATTTCTATAAAATATAAAAAAAATACAAAATTTAGTGAAAAGTGTAATTTCACTTCATTTTAAAAGAAATATTTCGTTTCATTTTTTTTTCTCAAATATATTTTTTCTCCCAAAAATAATCACTTCCAGTTTTTTAAATAATCTTTTTATTTTAAGATATTTATTTTTTAATTTAAGAAATTATTATATTAAAGATATATATTTAAAATATATAATTACAAAATATGTAATATATTAATAAAATATATTTAAATTAAACTTAAAAATATATTTTTTTATTTTTTTAAAAATAAAAAAGTGATACATTATGTAATTGACATTGGTAATTAGCATACAGCAACCCAATTGCAGTGGACAAATAAGTAGGATAGGAGGCCCATATCTGAAAAATAGAACAAACTATGGGCCCATGTCCGGCCTCCTTCCTCTTCTTTATTATTTTTATTTGGAAAATTTAAATTTAAAAAAGGAAAAATTATAAGTATATTTTGCAAATAAAAAATTTATAAAAATATTTATATAGATAAAAAATTGTAAAAAAAAAAGGTTTTATTTTGATACATGGCTTTTTTTAACAGAATTTTTTTTGATATATTGTGAGTATATATTTAATATATTTAGTATATGTTGTAAAAAAATAAAAAATATATATATTTATAAATCCAAAAGTTTTAAATTATAAAAAAATAAAGCACAATAAAAATTAATTTTTTTAAAAAAAATATTATTTTATGTAATTTTGCTCTTATTGATTTTCCTTTTTTAGCTTAATTTCATCTTAAATTTTCATGATGCAAGTTACATAGAAGCTTTCTCTCTCTCTCTCTCTCTCTCTCTCTCTCTCTTTAAAGAATAGAATTCAATGATTTGTTTTGATTAGTTCAAGTCAAAAATTGGATGGTGAGATTTTGCTTCTGAAATTTGAGAAGTTGAAATTCATTAATTAAAAAAACTGAGTTTATTAATTAGAAATTTTTTATATGTATGGGTGTATATACACTTTAGTTAATTAAAATTAAATAAATCATTTTAATAAAAATATTAATTTTATTTGATTTTAATTGGCTACATGTATATAGAGCCGGTAATATTTTGGTTAATTAACGCAAGATTTTGATATTAACTCTAATCATGGTCATGGAAAGGGACTTGCTAATTTTTAGCCATAGCCGATCACTTTCAACTTTTAGGCTTGAGCTGTCACTCGTGGGGTTCAATTGAGTGGTTGTTATTTTGCAGTCTCATGGTCACACATAGGATTACTATGGGACTAATATTATGTATGCCATCTCAACGTCACTTATCCTAACTATAACTTCATCATAGAAAAAATATTTGCAATCGTTTACTTAAAATGTTTTATAAAATTAACAAATGCTATTCCAAGTGTTATTATATGTAGGTATGCAATCACCAAGATATAATTTAATAATTATAAATAAATATTATTCTCTCACTTCAATTTTGAGTTTAAATTTTAAATATTCTCCTCCTCGTATCTAATTACTCTATGAGGCATATAACACGTAATTTTATTTTTCAGCAAAAAAATCTATTTGTATTTTTATCTCACATCTATTGCATGAGAATATATTATACAAACTTAAGGCCATATAATTTTTTCTATGCTAACAAATTAGGGGTAAAATTATATGGGGTTATGTGGAGTCGATCAACCCTCCAGAACCCATGTAGTTATATATATAATTTTAAATATATATAATTTTATAAAATAATATTATATATAATTATATAATTAACAATTTTTATATCCCTTTAATATATCTTAAAATTGTATATATATAATTATATACTTTTAACTTAAAATTATAATTAAATTATATAAAATTAAAATTATATATATATAATTATGCCTTTTTTTACAAAATAATATACTTCTAATATATCCTTTTTCAATTAATTATTAGATCAGAGATTAAATAAAAAAATATATAAAAAATTTAATAAATAATATAAAATTTCAATAGAGAATTTTTAATAAAAATTTATAACAAAAATTTAAATTTTATTATAATATTAAATATTCAATTTCATATTCAATTCGTCTGATTTTTTTCTTAAAAAATTGCTCCCTCTTTTTTTTTATTTTTGATTCGTCAGTGCTGATAATATGAATTTTTGAAAGTTTTTTATTTAATTGTAAATATTTAAAATAGGTAAAAAATGTGAAATAAACAGTTGAGTATAAAATATGAAAGTTTAAAATTTTTACAAAAATTTTATTTAAATTACCAATTAAATAAGTAGAGTAAAATGACGTGTTAATTATTTTTATTTTACTCAATTTTTCTGTAATTTTTGTTATTAAATATTATGATTGATATTACAATATTCCGGAAGTTTACTGTAATAATGATTATTTATTAAAAAAAATAACAGTGTATATAGACATTATATTTTTAAATGCTATATAAATTATTATCTTTGCAGCAGAATAGTCAGGGATAAATATATGTGGCCGAAGTCGCACTAAGTGCATTATTGAATCTATATAAATGTTATGGTCATAAGAAAATGCTTTTTTGAGGTTACGTCACTTTTTTACTTTATAATGTTAATATTATTTGATTGGACGTCTCCTCAAACAGGATTCTCTTCTTTCATCAGGACATGTCAGATTTCGTGGTGTTGATTTTATTCGCTGTTTTTTTGGCTTCTTGTGGATATTTCAATTAGTACTCTTAATTGAATTATATATATCATATAATTTCTTGTGATTTTTTTTGTTTAAATGAATAATTTATACTTTGTCTTGCAAAAATTAAAACAATACTTAAAAGTTCATTAAAAAAAACCTTAATTTTCTTGGCAGAAAAATTCTTAATGTTTGTAAAAAATACAAAGGACAATTGCCAATGGGTGTATAGTGATCGAGCTGTACCGACAGTTCATATATATCAATTAATATTTGCTATCGTTTGCAAAATTTTAGTATCCTTCAATACCCAAAAAGAATGTTGAAAGTGCCTCAAAGAGAGCAACTTAGTTGCATGACTGTTATGATTTTATAAGGATTTGCATATGTGGGTTTTGCTTTAAAGTGATATTTATTCGATGCCAATATATATATAAATATATAAATAAATAAATATATATGTGATTTTGGTGCACCATTATTAGCTTAAGTTATAATTATATGCTATATTCCCAACTAAGAAAATCCAAAATGCCTTGAATATTTTCCAACAAATAAAGTTTTTATATAATGCAAAAGAATTAGAATAAACACATTTTATCAGCAACGGACCTATGAAGGGTCACGAGGAATCATCCGACCCTCTCTCACCAGCGGCCAAAAGGAAAAATGCATGACTGCTGGTGCAATTATGAAATCTCAGTCTTCTCCCTCCTGCAATTTTACAGAGAACAGTGATAGCAATGAACAAAAAAAAAAGATGAAGGAAATGATCGGACTAGAGAAAGGAAGAAAACAACCATCAGTCTATTACAGACGAGCTATCGACCGTCGAACAACTATCATCGGTTACGAGTGACAACCAGAGATAAAAATTTTACTCCATCCTCTTCACAACCTGTTAGTTTCACCACTGTATTTTGCATAAGGGGAAAATGAATAATTTGATTTATCACTGATAATGCTAACAATTAATTAAAAAATATAATCATTCAAACTCAATAATTAAAAATATTTTTTTTAAAAAATTGCAAATTATTTAATACGAATAAAGAGCTAAGACACTGTAATTAAAAAAAAAGTTTCACGTCCCTGTTATAAATTATTTTGTCTAGCTTGGTACTAAGAAGCACTAAATTATAAGTCTATAATAATTAATAACGATAGGAAAATAGGACTACATATCGGGCATATGGACGTTCAATTAATAAAAATTAAATTTTTACCCAAAAGATAAAAGTTAAATAAAATTAATTATTTTTTATTATCATTTTTTCGATAATTTACAATTGACAGAATATATATGTCCGAAATATCACAACTATCGTGATGAGTGGACCGTGGACGCGTGTTTTTTTTAAAATAAAATTTAGAAATAAGTAATAAAATTAAAATCAAAATATTTAGAGATTATAAAAGTTTCAGTTAAGTTTGAAATTTGATGCATGGTAATTAATATTTATAATGTTATATCTAATATCTCTTCAAAAATATTACCTCTAATTAAAGAAAATAAATAATATTAATTAATTTTAATTTTCAACTTGATCCAGCCTAATAAATAATATAATTAGAAGCAAGTCGATTTTACTCTTTAAAATTAATTAATATACAGCAATAATATAAAAAGTTATAGCTAAAAAGTTAACATAAAACAACAATTTTAGAAATTATTTTAAAACGCTAATATATAAATAATTAATTTTCTCTGTGTAATTTTTTTTAATGTTTAATGAGATAAATTATATAATAATGGGACTTGAAATTTATATATTATGTGTTTTTTTTCTTTTTTTTGTATGTTAGACAACTAAAATTATATATATTATGTGAAAAAATTGTGGTTATTAATGATTGTTTAGTAAATTAATTATCAGAATGATGTAAAATATAAAATGCATATAAATTAGCCAAGACATTCCAGTGGAGTACGCCAATTACAAATTAGGAGTGTATGTTACATTATCGTGTGTATGGTTCATATTTGCTTCTCATTTTAACCATGTTAAAAAAAATACTCATATATTCAACGGTCAAACATAAAAAATGTACTAATAATTTTGAAAATTTGTAATTTAATTATATCACGGTTATTTTTAGAGTTAAATTTATAAAATTCAAATTTGATTTTTTTTTAATTTACAGCTCACTTTCTAACAAATAAAGTGAAAAATTTTTACAATTGATACTATAATTTTAGAGCAATCTTTTATTAATATCCAAATTTAGCTTATTCATAATGACTACGGAATTCCGTACCTTGATTTTTTTTTAAAAAAGTTTGTTCACCTTTTTAAGGTATTTAAGTTATCATTAATGCTAAATAAATTTAATTGATTCGAATTAAATTAATTATTATCATATAAGCACTTTTTTTTACCCTTAAAAATATTTGAGTTTAAATTTATATTTTACTCTTCATTTAATATTAATACAGTAAAATCATTAAATATGTTTCATTTTCAATACAATATATTTATTTAATTGTTATTAGTGGCACCGATTTTTAATATAGTGAAATTTTTTTTAAAACCAATATATTAGACTTTATTCATTATTAACGACAAAAATTTTCAATATTCTAAACTTTGTTTATCATTAATGATTATATAATAATAATAAAAGTTGTTTTACTTATTATTTTATAAAAGTTGTCTTATGATATATTTATTCATTTCAATTCATCTCCTTAAAAATTTTACATCTTATGCATTGGAAAAAAAACTGGTTAATTAATTCTTTAATATGTATACACAAATTAATCTTTATATATTTCAAAAATAATAAAATTGATGGTTAATATTTTTATTTGTCATCTACTTTAAAATTGGTTTTTATATTTAGAAATAGTCACAGTGAGTTTGTATAACATGACAAATAAAATTATTAATTTTTTTGAAAAATAGAAAATAAAAAGTAAAGATAAAAGATAAAAGCTTAAATCTGATTAAATTTATAATAGCAGCTAATTAATCGTTAAAGCTTCGTTAGAATAGAGAACAATTTAGCTTGTTTGGCAGCAGTTTCTTCCGGTACTAAGCTCATATTAGTTAGATTTTTTTTTTCTTAACCAATCAAATATTTTATTCGGTTAATTAAAAATATTAAATATTAATTGGTTTGGTTAATAAATTTAAATTAATTTAGTTTTTTATTTGATTAATGATTAACCAGTTCAGTTCGATCGGTTAACTATTAATAAAAAAATTTAAAAATAATTTTTTATTTAGTTATTTATTAATTTTTTTAATTTTTTAATTACATTAATTTTTTATTATAAATAATTTTTTGTTGTAAAATAAATTTTTTAGTTTTTTAATAAAATTTGTTTAGTTATTTAATTATATTAAATTTTTATTTTAAATATAATTTTTTATTATAAAATAAAAAATTAATCAGTTCGATTAATTAACTGAATAAATCAAATTAGTTTTGTTAATTAATTAAATTGATTAATTTAGTTTGATTAATTAATCAAACTAATTAAACTTAAAAATAAGTAAGTTTAGTAACAAAATTTAAAATAAATTTAATTCGGTTAAAATTCAGTTCAATCAATTAATTAACTGGCCCATCGATTATATGCCCTCTCCTATATATTGGGAAAAAAAAAGCAAAAAATAACTATCTTGTTAAATTAAGATAAACCAACAAAGTATAGCTTTGAGAGTTATGATTATCTATTGTTCTCTCTTAGATCTCAAAATAGAGTCTAAGTGTTTTATCTCTCCATATGTAATTAAAAAAAGGACAGTTTGGTGCATTAATACTCTCGTTATACGCAGAATCTAGAAAGGGCCGAATTAATTAGATTTTTATATATAATATTCTCTTATAATTGCAAAAGGTCATTTATACGACTCGAACTCGTGACGTCTAAGTTATACGACAATAATGCTAATAAAAAAAATTAAATTAAGATAAGAAAACACATAAAAAGCTTATAAAAAAAATTGCAACAACATTTCGTTTAAGAATTAAAATTTTATTTAAAGTTTATGTAATTTTAATAAAAAATAATTTTAATAAAAATTATTAGTGTAATTTTATTAAAAATGTGATATATTAAATTTGCACTTTTTTAAATAAAAATTTTATATAAATATATAAATAATTACCCTAACTATATTGGTTTGTTTAATATGTATAATATAAATTGCCATTATAACTCTTTATATGCATAAATGTGAGATAATAAAAAAAGACAAATAAGCTTTGACTAGGTGAAATATAGCGTAACTAGTGTTAGATAATTTCATACCAATTCAAGATAAAAAAAATATAAATTAATATGTAGTGAAGGGTTATCATATAAAATATCTAACACTAAACACTTAAGTGATAGTTCTTCATTATACATTAACTCATATACTTTTTTCATTTCAAATTCATATAGAATTATCTTTAAAAAATAAATTATTATTATAGTTATAGTGCATAGAGAAAATTAGGATCCATTTATAAGTCAATACTTTATTAAAAATTTATATTATAAATAAATTATATTATTTTATATTATATGTTGTTAGTGTAGAAGAATTTATGAATGTTATTAAGTTCACTACTGATTTATTTATATATTTATTTTTATTGATTTTTTTATGTCTCAAGTAGAGATAAAAAATTTTTGTCCGTGAGAAATTTTAAAAAATTAAATTTTTAGTGGTCAGTGATTAATATATTTTATAATCTTGAAATTTTACACTAATTAAATGCAGGGCATCCTAATGTTCAATTGTTATTAATAACTCTGTTGCAATATTCAGTGATTATTAATTATTTTTTTATCCAAATTTTATAAGGGTAGAATAGTATTTTTACAATATAATTAATATATTAAATGCTTTGGTCCGGATTAATTTGACCATTTTTTTTACATGGAAAAGCAAACGATTTGAAAACTATGAAATTAATGTTTTATACCCAACATATTTTGCACATTTTCACTCCTTTTTATAATATTTTTTTTTCAAACACAAATTCAATAGTCTTTTGTGCAACATTTTTTGAAGCCTAGAATTTCATGGCAAAATTTTGGAAAATTTTTTGCTTTTCCACCATTTTGTGTATCTTAAGGATTTCCTGTAACAAAAGTGGAAAGTTTAGATTAATTTATGAAATTTACCTAAATTATTATACGTAAATTTCAATTAATCACTAAATAAATTCATTTCGTTTAATTATCTAAAATATTCACCTAAAAAATTAATTGTTATCCCTAATTATCTAAAATTCCAATTTTTACCAAAAATTCCTCTAAAACTAAAATATTAAATTATTTTACCCAATAATAAATAATTCAATTTTTTTACCTAAAACATTAATTGATAACTTTAATTACCGAAAATTCAAATTTTTATCAAAAAATACCTCTAAAATATTAAATTCTTTACCTAATAATAAAAAAAATCATCTTTTTTACCTAAAACATTAATTGTTACCCCTAATTATCTAAAATCCAAATTTTTACAAAAAATACCTCTGAAATATTAAAATTTTTACCTAAAAATAAAAAATTCAAATTTTTTTACCCAAAAAATTAAAATTTATCACTAATTATTTAAAATTCCAATTTTTTTTTTACCAAAAATACCTCTAAGATATTAAATTATTTTATCTAATAATAAAAAATTCAATTTTTTAAACTAAAATTAATTTTTATCCCTAATTTTCTAAAATTCAAATTTTTATCAAAAATAACTCTAAAAACATAAAATTTCTACCTAATAATAAAAAAATTCTAATTTTTTACCTAAAAAATTAATTATTACCTTTAACATCTCGAATCAATGAATTCCGTAAAATTTTATAAAATTTATTTAAATTTCAAAAATTACTTATTTTGAATAAAATTGTTTAATCATTCCAATTCTATGAATTTAATCTATGGAATTCAATTAGTATAAACCAAATTACATCAAAATAGGTAAAATTTGCAAATAAATTTTACAAATTAATGAACATATTTTTTTTATAGAATTACCCCCAATAGACTTATACTCACTTCTTTCACCATACTCTTTTAATTTGTCCTCTTTTACATTATGCCAATTCCATAAAACTTATTATTTCTCCTATTCCTATAAATATAAATAATAGTCTAATAAATACAAAATTTTAAATTTGAATATTTTCATCTAAAATTATATTAAAAAAACTCATTGTTTTGAATAAAAATTATTAAAAATAAAATTATAATAGTTTCAATTAATTAAATTCATATAAACTAAATTTTTTAATATTAAAAAATAAAATATTTATATACTATAATTATTTAATTAAGAAATATATTATTATTAATTAATAGCAATAAATCTAAAAGAGAAATTTATTTTGATATTATTTGAACATAAAGTTTAAATATAATATTATTATAATAAAGATATATTTAAAAAAAGAGTAAATAAAATTTTAATTCAAAATTTATTTCAAATAAAATTATATGAAATTAAATTAAATTATCTATTTTAAGTTATACCATATCAAACATAAATGAATTCTATCTAAATCTATTCATTCCAAAATAGTGTAATTATCTAAAATTCAATTTTTTTTTATGAAAATCACCTCTAAAATATTAAATTATTTTACCTAATAATAAAAAATTCAATTTGTTTACCTAAAACATTAATTGATGACCCCAGATATCTAAAATTCAAATTTTTTTTGACAAAAGTACCTCTAAAAAATTAATTACTTTACCAAATAACAAAAAGTCCAAATTTTTTACCTAAAGCATTAATTATTATCCATAATTATCTAAAATTCAAATTTTTACCAAAAATAACTCTAAAATATTAAAATTTTACCTAATAATAAAAATTTCAAATTTTTTACCTAAAAAATTAAAATTTATCTTCAAATCTATCGGCAATATGAGACGTTTTATTTTAATTATGGAGAGAATACATATTCTCTATATAACGTAAGACGCTATAATTACCGCCTAAATATTTCATTCTATCATTTACTGAGCGAATATCTCATCTCTTTGAAAAGTTTATGAGCTAAAAAGTCAAGGTTATCATTTTTCTGTGCTCAATTATCTCTATGTATCGGCGGCACCGCTTGTTCTATTATATCTCCGTGAAAAGTATTAAAAAAAATTAAAATACTATTGTCTACATGCATATGTATATACAAAAGCTTGAAACGTGTACACGTGACATGCTTCTAAAGTTTGTTTGGCTGATGATTCTTTAAGTTCTCATAGACTTCATATAACTTTCCACCTAGGTTATCATTCATAACATAGGGGGAAATTTTATCAAAAATAATAATAAATAAGATTTATATTAATTGAAATATTAATTTTATACTGTTTGTCTCTATATATAGGGAGCCCATTTTCTGAAACTCTCATCGTTTATCTTATAATAACTAAAGAGAAGAACTAAACTTGTAAAAGTCTTGGTCAGAGATCAAAAAGAGATATTCGCAATGCAAGTCTTTCACATGAACAAAGGAGATGGCGAAACTAGCTACGCTAAAAATTCAGCTGTCCAGGTTTAATTAATTAATTAATTATATGTAGCTCCGTGTTATTTCAATTTCATTATTATATATATTGATTTAATGAAATTATATAATTGAATTTTGCAGAGCAAGATAATAACTATTGCAAAACCAGTAATGGAGGAAGCAATACTGGCAATGTTATGCAGCCATAATATTCCAGAAAGTATTGGCATAGCAGATTTGGGCTGCTCTTCTGGACCAAATGCTTTGCTCGTGATCTCTGATATACTTGATATAATCTACAACAAATGCAAAAACCTGGATTTTCCAATTCCAGAATTCAGAGTTTGTTTAAATGATCTTCCTGGCAATGACTTCAACTGTATTTTTGGGTTATTGCCAAATCTCTACAACAAATTAAAAGAAGAGAAAGGTGTAGGATTTGGACCATGCTTCATATCAGCTGTGCCTGGTTCTTTCTATGGTAGATTGTTTCCTGCTAAGAGTCTCCACTGTGTTCACTCTTCTTCCAGTCTTCACTGGCTCTCACAGGTTGGTCTCTACATATATATATATATATTTAATTATTGTTCTTATACTATATACTTAATTTTTTAAAAAAATTACTCTTTTTTAGGCACGTAGAAACTAATTAGTAGTGTAAATTATTATAACACTTATGAAAATTTTATTAATTAGTAACTGAATTTCCATTGTTTAAAAAATAGCATTTTTTAAGTCATAAGTAAATTTAAATGAAAAGTGTAAAATTTTGAAAAATTATATTATTTTATAATACAGCACTTCATATTTAGATGAAATAAAAATTGTAAGATTTTCGGATATACTAAAATATTTTATTATAAAATACTTTTAAAATATTTAAAAACATAATTATATTTTTAAATTTTGAGCATTAAAGATTGAAAGTGTTATATAAATTAAAATGTCAAAAACTAAAGTTTAGTAAAAATAGAATTATATACAAGAAGTAAAAATGTTGGTTATTAACAAATATCAAAAACTAAAAGTGTTAAACTATTAAATAGTAAAAATTAAAATACTAAAATCTTTAAAGGCAAATATAAAAATAAATTAAAATTATAGGTATAAAATTAAAAAAATAATAAAGTTGAATAACTTACAATAGAAATTTCTAAAGTTAGAGGAAGGGTTAAAATAAAGTTAAAAGGTAAATATGAAAAATAAGATATTAGAGAGGCAAATATAAAAATAAAAATAAAATTTTTAGGTGGATATTTGAAAATTTTATGGTCAAGGATAGTTTGTTCGTTTCTTTGAAAAAATTAAAAAAAAAAATATTATATATATGAATGGGACCAAACTTACAAGCATTAGTACTAGCTTAGCAGGACGGTCCCCAACCCGCGAACTAAACTGTTCCGCAAGTCTCAAGGACAAGGACCACAGGCCCAATATATAGAAAGGTCTTAGCGCGCCTGAAAAATAAATTATTTAGGAAGGGGGTGTTTGATACTCTATTTAAGTGTATAATCTGATTAAATAAATTTATAAACTTTAAATTTAAATTCACTTAATTATTTAGATAATTTTATAATTATAATTTAAAAATATAAATTTAAGAGATTAATTTATTATTTTAATATTAATAAATACTTAATTTCTAAACTAATTTGATTAAATAATTTATTAAATATTTATTTTAATAAATACTCTTGATAATATAGTTTTATATCTTTTTTAATTAGTTTAGTAATAAATATATTTATAAATTATTTTTTAATGAATATATTAAATATTTATCAATAATTTATAAATAATTAAAATAAATATACAACTACTTAAAATTTTAAATATTTATAAATTAATAATAACTTATAAGCATTTACATTTATAAACTAATTCTCAAAAGTTTAATATTCCTGCGGAAAATCCCTTTTTATTCAATAATTTATAAACCACACGCACTTTTGTATCTTTTTAAGGACTTCTCAAATTGATTGATCATTCTAAAAGATTCCCTTGGACACCTACACCGCTGATATTTTCAATTATTTTTCTTTCTTTTGTATTCGGACAGGAAAACAAATCAATTTTAAATTTATTACTCAACAATATATATATATATATATATACATTTGATATATTATTAAAAAATACATATATTTGATATTATTATTAGATTCTATTTTAATGTGCATTTTTCAATTATTTTTAAATGATTATGATAATAATTAACTTTTTATTGTATGTCACGTTTGAATTTCTCCCATGCGCGATGTTTTTTGAATTTTAGTCTCACTTTGGGACCGAGACGGAGGGATTTACTCCCTTGCAAAAAAGTTTCTTATCTGTTCAAGGTGAGACGGTCCCTTCAAGAAAATATTATCTCATTTGGATGAGATTTCAATAAGAAACTGCCAAATAAAAAAATAAATTTAAATTTATAAATTTAAATAAATAATTTTTTTAATAAAAATAATAATTTTTAATAAAATAATATTTTTAATAATATTTTTAAATAAAAATAATAATTTTTTATATGAAAATAATAATTTTTTTAAATAAAAAAATTTTAATAAAAATTTTTATTTTTAGTAATAAGAATAATAAAATTTTAATAAAAAAATAAAATTTTAATAAAATAATAATTTTTATAAATAAATTATTCACATAACTAAAGAATTTTATTATTCATTATAAAATAAATTAATATTTAAAATTTAATTATTAAAATAAAATAATAAAATAAATAAATATAAAAAAGAAACTCATTAAAATTAAAATAGGCCCTTCCTATTGGAGACTACATTCCCCTTTAATATTTATCACCGAAATTAATAATATTTTTTGTGACAAGAATGAGGAAATCAATCAAATCACACATGATTTATAATTATTATAATAATTATTAATTAACACTGCTCTTCTATATTCTCAGATTATATGGAATTCTCAAGTCATAAAAGAACTAAATCAAATAATGCAATAATATTAGAGCTAAAAATAACAAGTCATTAGTCATTGCTAAGCACTGTTGTTGAAATAATATATGAATTATTTATTATTGTTTAGGTCCCGCATGGTCTAGAAGAACCAAGCGGCACAGCCATTAACAAGGGGAAAATCTACATATCAAAGAGCAGCCCATTTGCAGTGTTGGAAGCATATTATCAGCAATTTCAAAAGGACTTCTCAGTGTTTCTGAAATCACGTTCACTGGAGTTAGTCCCTGGAGGCCGCATGATTTTGTCATTCATGGGCAGGAGATCTTCTGATCCCGCCACTGATGAGAGTTGCTATCAGTGGGAGCTCTTAGCTCAAGCACTAATGGCCTTGTCTTCTCAGGTGATTTTCTTTACAGTTGTATGAAAAAAGTGTTGCATCGGTGGATATAACACTATATTTTAATCTAAAATTTAAGACAGTTTCAAAAAAAATAATAAAATTTAAGACAGCGAATTTATAAGTCTTTTTTATTTATATATCTCTTATTAATTTCATCTTTAATTAATGTGGGAAAAGAATAAGAAGTGGGATACAAGTATTAATTATTTAATTTGTTTGCAGGGACTAATTGAAGAGGAAAAGATAGATTCGTTCAATGCCCCTTATTATGCACCAAGTGCAGAAGAAATAAAGTTTGAGGTGCAAAAGGAAGGTTCTTTCATTATTGATCGTATTGAAGCTTATGAAATCGATTGGGATGGAGGGTCCTCATCAGCAGCTGATCATATACATCCACAATTTGCTATACTATCACGTGGGCAAAGAGTGGCCAAGACAATTAGAGCTGTGGTGGAGTCAATGCTTGAATCTCATTTTGGCATGCACATAATGGATGATTTATTTAAGATTTATGCGGATTTAGTGGATGATTACCTGTCTAAGAATAAAACTAAGTACATCAATTTAGTCATTTCTACGTTTAGAAATGATTCTTACTAATTGATTAGTAGTAATAAAGACAGAGGAGATTGGAAGACAGGCTCAACATATTTCTTCCTTACATGTAATACAGATATTAAAATTAACTGAAATTTTATTCTAGTTAAGAAATAAATTGAATGATCAGTGGCGAAGGGACGTTGAAGAGAAGGGGGCAGTTGCCCCCTTCTCTTTTTTGAAAATTTATATATATATATGTAATATTTAAGAAAAAATTTAAATTATTTATTAATTTTTTAAAAAAAATTTAAATTACCTCCCTTTTTTTTTAAATTTTAACAAGAAGTGAAAAAAATATAATAAATTATTTATTCTATATGCAATAGTTTTATTTTAAAATATTGATAAAATATTAATAATATATAAATGCAAAAAAAAATAAAGAAAGAGATAAATTTTTCAACTAAATTAATTTGAACACATTTAATGAATTAAATAACTCATTTATTTTAATTATTTTTTAAGAAATTATATTCATTATTTAATTTTTTTTCTCTTTATTTTACTTTTATTATGAAAAATCTTATAAATTTAAAATTTTGTACAAATATATATTAATATTTTTTATTAATTATTTTTTTTAATAATAAAAATATATTATTAATAAATTAATAAATTTATAAAATACTATTAAAATAAAATGAGAAATAAATAATTAAGGAAAAGTTAAAATTTATAATAAAAAAAAATTTCGCCCCCCTTTATTCCAAAGCCTGACTTCGCCTCTGTGAATGATCATTTTTAATTTAGTAATGAGTTCAAGGTCTCATAATTAATTAATTATTTGTTTGTTTTGCAGTTCAAATTGTAGTAGCTTGGATTACGTAAGAGAGCATATTTAAACAAGACAATTCTACTAATGTTCTTTTCCATCAACAAATAATCAAAGCTAACAAAAAAAATTTAAGAAATGCTTTCTCTCTGTTTGCCTTACTCAAATCTTAGTTGCCTTTATTTCTACGCAGTTTTTGTTCTTTTTTGCTTTATTATTTTTTTTAACAGTGAAGATGCCATTATTGTTGTATTCTTATGATAATCAGGAATCCATGTCTAATATTCCACCTGGTCGTAGAGGATTTCCTTTCATTGGAGGAACCCTACTCTTTGTGGCTGCCATCAACAGTGCTAAGGGTTTCTATGACTAGTTTGTCACAGTTTGCCGTCTAAAAATTGATTCTAGTATTGTTTAATTTTTTTTTGAAGCCTACTCTATTGTTTAATAAAAGTTTACTTATTGTTAGGTTATGTCTTGATATGTATACAGAAGAAGATAAAATATTTACAATTTAAATTTGAGACTTAAATAAAAATAATATACGCATTTTGTCACACAAAGCGACACTTATTGTCAAATGTTTTATTTTTGTTTTTAATTCTCGATATAATTAACATTGCAATTGAAATTAATTATATGAAATTAGCCTGATTGATTAATTATCTTTAATTTGAGCACATAATGCTTGTCTTCCTTCATCATCTCATCACCATATAAGTAAATTGATTACAATATTTAAACTTAATTTAGAATGTTTTGACACATTTTGAATTATTTTCACATATGTATTTTTTTTAATCTATTGCAGCAACCAAATAATTTTTTTATGAAAATAATTCACAAAATTTTATTTTTTTTATACTTCTATTATTTTTCGCATTAAGAAATGAATGAAAATGGATTATTAGGTGATCATCTCTCCTATATATTGTAAATCAAACTATGCTGCTATGGTTGACTACTCATGCTTTCAGTTTCAACCTGAGTAGTCATATTCTTTATCAAATTCTAGATGGTTTATTTAAAACAATTTAGCCTATTAAGGCTGTTTCATCCCTTTATGCTAAATAGCTAAAATTAAGGTTGAACAGAGACAAATATTTCAACTTTACCTAGAAATTTGCTAACTATGAAGAGTGGTGGCCAACCATTTTTCACCTGTACGAAAACTAGTACGGATTGGAGAATCATAAAAATACAAAAAAATATAACTGAATAATAAGTAATAATATATTAATAATAGCAAGTTACTTAAATCTTATGACGATATCGCTTGCTTTCTCGCTCCATATATTATTAGCCTTTGGATTAAGATATTTACAAATACAAGTCAATTGGGCAATTTTGAAATTTCATTTTCGCAAGTTCTGAGTGGGAATCCAAAAGCAAGAATACTACTAATGCAATATGTTATACATTATTTAAATCACTAGCTTCATTAATATTCCCTCATTTAAAATATATTATATAGCTTCCAATTCCTAAGAGAAATTGAAGAGAAATAACACAAAATAAAATTTAATAGGCCACGCTGGGAAACCCGAAACAGATTAATTATAAACAAATTAAATATAAATAAAATTAAAATAAATAATAAAAAACCATCAATATTTAATGTGTTTAACCATTTTATTTAGATTATATTCACGGATAAAATTCTAAATAATTTCTTTCACTAATAAATAAAAGACTCACAAGAGAAATTTTTTTCTAAAAAAAATTTTTAATTAAAGCACAAAATATTAATAATTGAGATAAATCTAAAATAATGACAAGAGTTTTTCAAACACCCCAAAATAAAATTTTATTATTTTATCACTTATAAAAGCCATAGGTATATTTTTTAACAATAAATTATATTTTAATAAATTTTGTTATAGTATATTAATATTTTTTAATTATATTATTAATTCAATTATTTTAATATTATTATATTATATTTGGTAATTTTAATTTTATTATATTTTAAATAATTTAATATGGATATTCTATATATTTTTATTTTATTAAATTATATGAGATAAAAATAAATATAAATAAAGGAATTAATAGTATATAAAAATTAAATTAAATTAATAATAATGTATACATAAAATCTAATTTTACTTAAAATAAATTTATGTTGCTATAATCTAACTTACTTATAGTCATCAAGTTGCTGAAGATTCATTCTCAGTTATAACTTGTTGATATCTCCTGTAATAGCCACGAGCCCTTCCCTCTACTGTCCGAATTGCAGCTTTAGTAGAAATTGACCCCGATAGAGTGATCTAATACAAGATTTGTTGAAAGTTCTGACTTAGATTAGCAGCCTCGAATCTTAGTTAGCTTTCACTCTACCCCAGAACCGAAGGTTAATTTAATTATCTAAATAGTCTAGCATTATTGATTTTGTACTTTATAATTACTATTTGCACATTAAGTTGTTAAATATTTCACACGGATTTGCGCATTTAATTATAATACAAAGTCAATAGAGTGGATCCAAAAACTTGCGAATATGATAATAACAATATCTAGATTATTAGACATTAATTAATTAATTAATTATCATACGTGTGCTTTTATTATATATAGTGATTGGGATCGAGAATTTGGAAACCTTGCCCACATATAGTACTTCTTGTATTTGATCAATGCTATGTACTTCAAAAATGGAATCTTATTTTATTTGTACATATTTTTACATATAGTTAATTTATATATCAATTAAAGTATTTACTTAAATTAAATAATTTTAAATAAATTCACCAGTTTACATACATGCACAGTAATTTTATACTTAATAAAATTACTTTTCTTAAATACCAATCTTTAACAATCAAATTTATTTTAATTAATAAGATTAAAATGGAAGCTGAATTCAATTGTCGCAAATTAACTTTTTCCTTCTCATATTAATGTGCTGTTGTAGGCACCCACTCTCTCATTCAACCACTAAATTTTCCAGCAATAAATTAGGATTGAATAGTGCATCGCAGACCAAATTAATAGCATTATTGAACAACTTATGTGGTAACCCATTATTAACATATAATATAAACTAAAAAAATCATTTTTTTTCTTTAATTAAATAATTATTCTAAGTTAACAAAATCCAAATACATAAGACAAAAATTTTTAATTAACTGAAAATAGATTTTTCTCAGATTCTTGCAACAGCTCATCAATATCTGCAAAACACTAAATTGAAGTTTCAAAGACGTGAGAAATGCAACTAAAAAAAGAAGAATAAGGCAAACATGGAAATATAAGTCCCTTCTAGCATAAAAGGAGAGGGGGAGCAACAGAAAATTCATATAAAAAAAGAAAAAAAAAAGGAGAAACAGAGAAAAAGAAAGGAGAAAAACAAAGAGAAAAATAAAAAGAGAGAAGAATATAGAAGCAGAAAGTGAAAATTAGTAAGAGTAAAATTTTAAGGATAATTTTCTACCAGAGCAAATTGTGAGAAATTAAAAATTTGTTAAATATAGGAAAGCGTATTTTATAAATAAATTAAGACAATAAACAAATGAAATCTAACAATTATCAAATGACACACAATTAGAAAAATGTGAACAAAAACAGAGCTAACTCTGTAAAGGTTGAAGATGAGCCAAAACAGAGAAATCAGAGAGAAAAATGAATGAAAGAATTCTGTTATTCCCTACTCAAATCTGTTACTAGCAGGGGCGAAGGCAGGTTTTAAAATAAAGGAGGGCGAATTTTTTTTTATAAATTTTAGCTTCCTCGTAATTATTTATCTCTCATTTTATTTTAATAGTATTTTATAATTTTATTAATTTATTAATAATATATTTTATTATTAAAAAATTAATTAATAAAAAAATATTAATATATATGTACAAAATTTTAAATTTATAAAATTTTTCATAATAAAAATAAAATAAAGAAAAAAAAAATTAAATAATAAATATAATTTCTTAAAAAATAATTAAAATAGATGAGTTCTTTAATTTATTAAATGTGTTCAAATTAATTTAGTTGAAAAATTTATAAATGTGTTCAAATTAATTTAGTTGAAAAATTTATCATTTTCTTTATTTTATTTTTGCATTTATATATTATTAATATTTTATCAATTTTTTAAATGAGAACTATTACTATAGAATAAATAATTTATTATATTTTTTTTACTCCTTGTAAAAATTAAAAAAAAAGGGACAATTTAAATTTTTTTAAATAAATTAATAAATAATTTAAAAAATATTATATATATATATATATATATAAATTTTCAAAAAGGAAGGGGCAGCTGCCCCACTTCCCCTAAACCCCTGGTTACAAGTGTCTATACTCTAACTAACTACATCTAATCAAACTAGTCAACGCAGCTGAATCTAGAAGCTTCTTTGTTGCTTAGCTGGAAATATAACAAACGAAACGTTTTGCGTCTTCTAAGCTCACTGCCAGTTAACTCCTTCAACACATCATTCCCTCTCAATTCGCTGCGTTTCGCATAAATACAAGAACTCTATACAAATGGGATAAGTTATAAAATTGCATGATACACATAAATACAAGCTCATAAGTCATAAAATCAAATACTTCCAGTAATGTTGAGGAAATAAATTTGAACTGAAAGAGTATATTAAAAATGGGGTTTTTTTTATTTGAGTTTAAAGAGAAAGATGAGATAAGAAAAGGGCGATGGGCAAAAGGGAAGGTTGACGGCAGAGTGGGAAAAAAAGTACTATTAAATAGGGTATATATATGGAGCCAAATTAGGGTTGGCTAATCCTTAGACAGTTATTCTTTTTAAATTTGCTTTTTCTTTTTTTTTTCCTGATATTTATTTATTTATTTTTTCTTTTACTCATTAATTTTTTTAGCTAAATAATAAAAAAAATATGTAAAAATAAAAATAGTTCTATGATTATGAAAATTTCATTTTTAAATTTTTTTTGCTAAACTTTTTTTTTAAAAATTGTTATGTCGTCACACTATATATATATATATATATATATATATATTTCAAATTGAAAAATCCATTAATTTTAACATTTTTTTTTCTTAACCAATCACATTAAAAATATTTTATCTTATATATTATATTTAATTAGTCAACAATAGAATTAAAATGAATAGTGACCAAGTGCATATGATTATAAAAAGAAATAAATTACAGGGTTAAAAATAATTTTTTAAATAAAAAAAAGAAAATGGCACGTGTTCAACAAATTTAATAAAATAAAAGATTTTGTCCAAAAAAATAAACATAATAATAATAAAAATAATAAAAAAATTTAATAATAATCGAATAATAAAGACTTTAATTCCATCACGAATACGTAAATATTTAAATTTAAATCTATTTCAATTAAAAATATTAAAAAAAATAAATTAAACTATAAAAACTTTAATTTCATCGAGTGGATTAGCAGACATTTAAAATTAAATTTTAAATTTAATTTCACTTTAATTAAAAAAATTCAAAAAAAAATTATTTGTACAGGAATTTTAATATCGTCAAGCAGATATATAAATATTCGAAATCAAATTTTGAATTCTTACCTACTTCAATTAAATTTTTTTCCTTAAAAATATCATAAAAGAATATTAATTAATGAATAACAAAAATAAGTAAATATAAAAAATATTTAATAAAATTATGTAATTAGAACAGTCATGTATATGAAGTAGACATAATTCAAATAATAATAATAATAATAATAATAAATATTAAATAAATTAATAACATAAAATTCATATATTTAGATAGTAAATATGGAGATTAAGTTATCAACTAATAAAAAAAATTGTATTCCATAAAGTAATAAAACCAATACAAATAATAAAATTTATTAAAAAAATATTTATATCATGATAGTAAATTCAATAATTAAAATATAATAATAATTATTATAATTTATATTCAAACCGTAAATATAATTTTTTATAACAAGTCAAAATAAATAATAATAAATTATAATAATAATTATAATATATATTTTGAATGTTGCATGGTATTTTTTTTTATACATAAAATCAACCTTTTGAGTTTTATTTCTAATAATACAGACTACTGTTGAAGGGAAGCCTTGGCGCAGCGGTAATTGCTATCGCCGTATGACCTGAGGTCACGGGTTCAAGTCGTGGAAACGGCCTCTTGCAATTAATTACGAGGGAAAGCCGCATACAAAGATCAAATGAGTCTGACCCTTTTTCGAACCCCGCTCATTACGGGAGAATTCGTACAACGGACTACTTTTTTTTTAATACATATTACTGTTAGATATCTAATTAAATATTATAATTTATTAGTAAAAACTTGTATTACGTATCAAAAATAATAACAACTAAAAGTAAATGGATAAAAACAATTATATATATATATATATATATATTTCGCTGGCCCCATCGCCCCATGTACCACATAAACCTATCCATTCTTTTCTCTCCACGGTGCTATAAAAAATATCTTAGCAACCCTATATAAATTGCTAAAGAACTATTCTCAATTCTCTTTGTTGCAATTCCAAAGAAAGAGGCCAATCAAACACTTCATAGCCTAAAACCTCTTGAAATCCCTCAATTGTTCAATAGTCTTGAACTTCATAACATCAACAATTTTATTGAACTCTCGGAAAAATTAACGTACTTTATGATGAGTATGTCACCATTGCTTAATAGCTCTGCATCATATCATGCATCATCTTTGGAGCTTGGAATTTCATGATAAAATTTTGGAAAATTTTTTCCTTTCTAATTAATAATTTTGGGGATCTTAAGGGCTTCCTGTAATAAAATTGGAAAATTTAGATTAGCTTATGAAATTTACCTAAATTATTATACCGGCTAAAGTTCAATTAATCACTAAATAAAATAATTGCTACTTATTTATCTAAAATTTTTACCTAAAATATTAATTTTTATCCCGAATTATCTAAAATTCAAATTTTTACCAAAAGTACCTCTAAAGTATTAAATTTTTTACCTAATAATAAAAAATTCAATTTTTTTACAAAAAAATAAAATAAAATTTATTCCAATTATTTAAAATTCCAATTTTTACCAAAAATATCTCTAAAATATTAAATTATTTTAACTACCTAATAATAAAAAATTCAAAATTTTTACCTAAAACATTAATTGTTATCCCTAATTATCTAAAATTCAATTTTTTTTTATCAAAAATACCTCTAAATAATTAAATTTTTTACTAATAATAAAAAATTCAAATTTTTTGTCCGAAAAAAATTAATTATTATCCCCAATTATCTAAAATATTTAGATTTTTTTGCCAAAAATACTTTTAAAATATTAAATTATTTTATCTAATAATAGAAAATTCAAATATTTTACCTAAAACATTACTTGTTAGCCCTAATTATCTAAATTTCAGATTTTTTTACCAAAAATATCTCTAAAATATTAAATTATTTTAGCTAATAATAAAAAATTCAAAATTTTTTTATCTAAAATATTAATTATCATCGCCAATTATCTAAAATTCAAATTTTTACCAAAAATATCTCTAAAATATTAAACATTTACCTAAAAATACCTCTAAAATAAAAATATTTACGGAATAGAATGAGGCCTACACTTGTACCGTTATACGGATAGGGGTGGGATATCTGTGCTAAAAACAAAAAAAATAATATATTTAATATTGTTTGTCTCTAGACTATAAATAGGGAGTCCATTTTCTGAGACTCTCATCATTTTTCTTACAACTGAAAGCTAACTAAGTAGAAGAACCAAACTTATCAAAGTTTTTATCGGAGATCAGAAAAAGATGTTCGAAATGCAAGTCTTTCACATGAACAAAGGAGATGGCGAAACTAGTTACGCCAAAAATTCAGCTTTCCAGGTTTAATTAATTAAATAGCTCCATATTATTTCAGTTTCATTATTATATATATATATATATTGATTTAAAGAAATTATATAATTGAATTTTGCAGAGCAAGATAATATCTATTGCAAAACCAGTAATGGAGGAAGCAATACTGGCAATGTTATGCAGCCTTAATATTCCAGAAAGTATTGGCATAGCAGATTTGGGTTGCTCTTCTGGACCAAATGCTTTGGTCGTGATCTCTGATATACTTGATATAATCTACAACAAATGCAAAAACCTGGATTTTCCAATTCCAGAGTTCAGAGTTTGTTTAAATGATCTTCCTGGCAATGACTTCAACTGTATTTTTGGGTTATTGCCAAATCTCTACAACAAAATAAAAGAAGAGAAAGGTGTAGGATTTGGACCATGCTTCATATCAGCTGTGCCTGGTTCTTTCTATGGTAGATTGTTTCCTGCTAAGAGTCTCCACTGTGTTCACTCTTCTTCCAGTCTTCACTGGCTCTCACAGGTTGGTTTTTACATTTATTATATTATATTATACACACACTCCATATGAACCTAATAAGAAAAAATTATTGTTCTTCTACTACATACTTTTTTTTTTCAAAAAAAAAAAAATTTACCCTTTTTTTAGTCAAGTGAAACTAATTAATAGTGTAAATTCTTATAACAATTATGAAAATTTTATTAATTGGTAACTGAATTTCCATTGTTTAAAAACTAGCATTTTTAGTTCAAAAGTAAATTTAAATGAAAAGTGAAAAATTTTGAGAAATTATATGATTTCATAATATACTACTTCATTTAAATTAGATAAAAATTGTAAGATTTTGAGAAACAAAAATATTATATACTAAAATATTTAATTGTAAAGTACTTTTAAAATATTTGAAAACATTGTATTTTTAAAATTTTGAGCATGTAAAGATTGAAAGAAATATAAAAATACAAGAATTAATTGTGGTTATTAACAAATATAAAAAGCTATCAGTCGGTTTGATTAATTAATCGATCGAATTGATTGATTAATTGAATCAATTTTTAAATTAAATCGATCGAATTTTTATTTCGACCGGTTCGATTAATTAACCGAACTAAATCGATTAGTTCAGTTAATTAATTAAATTGACCAATTTTTTAATTTTATAATAAAAAATTTATTTAGAATAAAAAAATTAGTATAATTAAATAACTAAATAAAAATTATTAAAAAACTAAAAAATAAATTTATTTTGCAATAAAAATGTATATATTTATAGTAAAAAATTTAATATAATTAAAAATTAAATAAAAATAATAACTAAATAATTTTTTTTTAAAAAAGTCCTATTAATGATTAATCGACGCAATCAAACTAAATTGATTAAAAATTAAATTTATATAAATTTTTCGATCGTACGGACTAAATTAGTCGATTAACTAAATATAATTTTTTATCGGTTAACTGAAAATTTAGTTGGTTAACCAAATTTTATTCACTCTAGCTAAAAGTGTTAAATTTTTAATAATTAAAAATTAAAATACTAACTATCAAAAAATTACAAAATTTTTTAAAGGCAAATATAAAAAAATTAAAATTATAGGTATAAAATTAAATATCTACATAAAGCAAATAAAGTTAAAAGGTTGCAGAAAAAAATAAGAGATAAGAGAGGCAAATATTAAAAAAATAAAAAAAAATGTGGATATTTAAAAAATTTATGGGCTAGGATAGTTCGTTACTTTGAAAAAAAAAAAAAAACTTATATATATGAATAGGACCAACCTAATTACATGCATTAGTACCAGCTTAGGTACGAGACGGACGCGCCGGTTCTTAAAAATTATTTTAGGGTTAATTTATTCCTTCAGCTCTAAAAACTCACTCAATTTAGCTTCCTTAATTGATATAAGGTATTCGATTAATATTTTATATTTACAAAGTGTAACTAAGATAATTATATCAAAGCACGGGTTTTAAATTTTGACAAATCAGGATAAGAGTAAAAATTTATTTAATTACATGTTTTACAATGTTTTGAGATGAGTTTTATTAAGTAATTATTATTTTATTTCTTCTAAGTCTTAATACATTCACTTCATTTGTATACGTACAATTTTCATACAAATTCGGTTTTTATATAAAGTTCATAATATGGATTTTAATATAATTATCATTATTCATTATTATATGTTCAATTTTTATATACAAATTATATTTACTAAATTTTCTTTGTTAAACATATAATAATATGTATTGATTAAAATAAGAGGAACGCCATTAATTGAAGCAATTGAACAAGTTATCAAAATTTTCTAATTCCTTATTTTTTTTTCTCTATAACACGGAAAAAAGTTTACGTTTCATCAGTGAGCAATGTACAGTGTATAAATGGATTGTCAATTAATGAAATTAGACTAAAGCCTCATAAAACCGGGGTAAAAAATAATATAAGAGATTATCAATAGTAAGTTACAAAAATAATTAACAGAGTTAATGATGAGCTTAATTTGAAATTAAAGAAGCGGTTTAATTGAGTAAATTTTTGGAGTTGAAAGACTGAATTGGAGTTAAGATGATTTTAAAAGTTTGACTCTTTAATTCAACTTTGTGGACTTGTTTACACTTTTGGCCAAAATAAATTATATAATTTGATTGAATTATATATGACTGCCAAACAACCTTTTTAATTCAATAATTTATAAACCACATACCCTTTGATCTTTTTAAGGACTTCTCAAATTGATTGATCATACCCTTGGACCCCTACACTGCTGATCTTTTCATTTATTTTTCTTTTTTAATATTGGTTTAGAGAAAAAATAATCAATTTTAAATTTATTATTCAACAAGATATATATTTGATATTATTAGATGCTGTTTGATGTGGATTTTTCAATAATTTTTTGTTAATTAATATAGTAATTAATTTTTTTTATTGCATGTCACGTTATAAACAACATCCCCTTTTAATATTTATCACTTAAATTAATAATAATTTTTGTGACAAATGAGAAAATCAATCAAATCACACATGATTAATAATTATTATTATATTTATTAACATTACTCCTCTTCTATATTTTCAGATTATATGAAAATTCTCAAGTCATAAAAGAATTATATGTCAAATAATGCAATAATATTAGGGCTAAAAAATAACAAGTTATTAATCCTTGCTAAGTACTGTTGTGGAAACAATAAATGAATTATTGTTTAGGTCCCGCATGGACTAAAAACAAGAGGGGCGGCCATAAACAAAGGGAAAATCTACATATCAAAAAGCAGCCCATATGCAGTGTTGGAAGCATATTATCTGCAATTCCAAAAGGACTTCTCAGTGTTTCTGAAATCACGTTCACAGGAGTTAGTCCCTGGAGGTCGCATGATTTTGTCATTCATGGGCAGGAAATCTTCTGATCCTACCACTGATGGGAGTTGCTATCAATGGGAGCTCTTAGCTCAAGCACTCATGGCCTTGGCTTCACTGGTGATTTTCTTTACAGTTGTTGCAAAAAAGTGTTGCATCCGCAGTTTGTTTGATGGGTTAACAAGCAAATACACTTAATGGACTTAAGATAATGGGTTTATAAGTTTTTCCACTTATATATATCTCATTGATTTTATCTCTAATCGACATGGAAAAAGAGTAAGAATTGAGATTCGAGCATTGATTATTTAATTTTGTTTGCAGGGACTGATTGAAGAGGAAAAGATATATTCATTCAATGCCCCTTTTTATGCACCAAGTGAAGAAGAAATTAAGTTTGAGGTACAAAAAGAAGGTTCTTTCATTATTGATCGTATAGAAGCCTATGAAATCGATTGGGATGGAGGGTCCTCATCAGCTGATCAAATGCATCCCCAATTTGCTTTGCTATCTCCTGGGCAAAGAGTGGCCAAGACAGTTAGGGCTGTGGTGGAGTCAATGCTTGAATCTCATTTTGGCATGCACATAATGGATGATTTATTTAAGATTTATGTGGATTTAGTAGATGATTATTTGTCTAAGAATAAAACTAAGCACATCAATATTTTACTCATTTCTTTGTTTAGAAATTATTCCTAGTAATTAATGATTAGTATACATAAGGATATAGGAGATTGGAAGACAGGCTCAACATACTTCTTCCTTATAATATGTAATACAAATATTAAAATTAAATGAAAACCTTATTTTAATTAAGAAATAAATTGAATAATCATTTTTTTTTGGTACAAATAGAAGTAAAACCTCAATATATTACATAATGATCGCTTGATTATAAGACATCTAGATTAAATTGTGATGCAGTCAATACTTAATTTTTATAGAGGTTATCTAAGGTGTGAAGACCAACAGAAAAATTCATGATATTTTTTTTCATGATATTTGATGAGGCTATCTAATCAGCGGCAAAATTTATTTCTCTATAAACATGGTTAATGATCACTTGCCATATTCTATCTAATTGAATAATCATATTTTTTTAATTTAATAATAAGTTGAAACAGGTCTAATATTTAACTATTTATTTGTTTATTTTATAGATAAATATATAATTAAGACATGCAAAATTATCCAACAGAATTCGCATTCATCTTTTTAGAGTAAAAGAAGACACATTTAAATTTCATATAATAAGATTTTGGGAACTCTAGCGGCATAAATTTATCAAAATGGATGTTTTAATATAAATGATTATATTTTTATCGAATGATTTGATCCGTACGATTTATTTTTTTATACGATAGTCTTTTTTTTTAAAAAATAATATATTATCTTTAATTTAAAATCTTAACTTCTTACCATATGATCGATTAGCAAGGGGAAAGTGTAGTGGCTACTAGCAAGGTGTGGGCTCGTTATGGGATTAATCCAATTCTTTCCTATGAATAATGAATAACAATTGCTTTTTAGACCTAAGCCATTATTATATAAACAAGGTTGACAAGAAAACAATTATATGAATCCTGCCCACATTCAAGGGCAGCAAATTGAAGAGGATTGACTGTATCACCATAGCTCATTATAAGCCTGTAGGCCAAAGTACCAACATTAATATATATTATAAACCCTGCAACAGTGCAACTGTAACAAATTTCAAATATTTAAACCACACAATTCTATTAATCTTCTTCCCCGCCGCCAAATAATTAAAGCTAACAAAAAAAATTAAGAAGTGCTTTCCCTCTTTTTGCCTCATGCAAATCTTAATTGCCTTTGCTTCTAAGCAGTTCTTGTTATTTTTGCCTTATTAATGTTATTTTTAACGGTGGAGATGCCATTATTATTGTATTCTTATTACCATCAGGAATCCATGGCTAATATTTCACCTGGTAGTAGAGGATTTCCTTTCATTGGAGAGACCCTACACTTCATGGCTGCCATCAATAGTGCCGAGGGTTTCTATGTCTTTGTCACAGTTCGCACTCTAAAGTAGTGAGATTAGGAAATCGATTCTGAATCTATTATTTAATAAAAATATATTTATTATTAAACTGTATATATTTCCGGTGATGTTGCATCTTTTTTTTTCTTTTAATTTTTGAAATAATTAACATTGCAATTGAAATTAATTCTATGAAATTGGCTAATCAATTAATTAGTTGATAATTAATTATCTTTAATTTGAGCACAGGTATGGTAATTGCTTCAAGACCAGCATATTTGGACAGACCCATGTTCTTGTTTCGAGTATTGAGGCAGCTAAGGCAATATTGAATAACGACTCTGGTAAATTTACCAAGAGATATATTAAATCAATTGCAGAACTTGTGGGAGATCACAGCTTATTATGTGCTTCTCATCAAAAGCACAAACTCATCCGTAGCCGTCTGATCAACCTCTTCTCCACCGCGTCCCTTTCAGAGTTCATCAAACAGTTTGATCAATTGATTGTGAAAAGTCTTCGCACCTGGGAAAGTGACAGCACTCTCATTGTACTTGACCATGCACTTAAGGTTAGTTAGCTTTCTTGATAAAAAAAAAAAGTTAGTTAGCTTTCTTTTCTTAAAATTTATAGCTTTCTTTTCTTAAAATTTATTCTATCATAGTTGACCATGTATAGGATGATAGAAATTTAAATTTTAATCCTTCTTTAATTTAGAATATTTTGATGGAACAGAAAAATGGAACTAAAATAATCAATAAGTCAATAAAACTTTAGTCTAATTTTAAGATAAAAAATTGAGGTTTTAAAATGTTTTAGATTCGATATTATCTTAGGTTTGAATATAATTATTGAATGGAACTTTGAAAAGGTTTACATTCAATACTTATTCACGTATAATATCTCTTGAAAAACAAAAATAATCAATTGAAAAAAAAACACACTATCAGACTTGAATTAGATTTGAAAGGTATATATGCCATTTTGGTCAGTAGTTCTGACTCTTTAAGAAGGGAAATTTAAAAAATAATTTAAATTGAAATAAAAAATAAAAATGTTATGTAAACAGAAAATTTATAAAAAAATTATACAGATAAAAAATTGGGATTATTTTAAAAAAAATACTTAACGTCCGTTAAAATTTTTTAATGTTTATTTACATCGTAAATCAATATAAGTTAAAAAATTTTAGTACCCATTAATATTATAAATTATCATAAATTAAAAATTTTTAAAGCTCGTTAAAATTTTTTAACATTTATTAACATCAGATATTAATATAAATTAAAAATTTTTAACGTCTATTAATATTTTTTTAATGTCAGTTAATATTAAAAATAAATATAAATGAGTAAAAATATGGATTTAGTTGTTTTAAATTCCAATTTAAAATTTTACTGACTTAGAATGATAAATATTTTCCATTGATATATATTTCTATAATTTATTTGTTATATATAATTTTCTTATAAGATGTAATGAGATTATTTTTTTTATTCTAGTTGGATGAGATGGCAAATTAAAAAAAAAGATGAAATTTTTTAATTTTTTATAAATTAAATTATTAATGGGCATTAATAACTTGGACTTTAAAAATTTTTAATTTATGTTGATTTATAATGTTAATAAACGTTAAAAATTATTAATGAGTATTAAAAAAATTTTAACTTATATTGATTTTTGATATTAATGGACGTTAAAATTTTTTAACTTATGTTAATTTTTAATATTAATGGAAGTTAAAAAATTTTAACGGGCATTAAAAATTTTTAACTTATATTGATTTTTGATGTTAAAGCCTGTTAAGAATTAAATCGAAATAAAAAAAATAAATATAAATTGACACTTCAGCATGATTTTCTATTATGGAGTATTCAACTTATCAAAAGATAGAATTAAAAAAAATTTAAGTTTAAATATCAATTTGCCAAAAAAAAAAAGTTAAAATCCGTGCAAAATTTTAGTATTTCTTAAAAATAATCCCTAAAAAATTTATAAAAATAGTATGTATTGAGTATATATTAAATATTTTTAAAATTTTAAAGTAAAAAAATAATTATTAAATTTCCTATTTGTAAAATTAATTATTAAATTTTCTATTTTAAAATTTTTCTAATTCAATTGCGTCATTACAGTTTGGGCCCTAACTACAATACAAATACTAAGAGTCCATGGTCTTGAACAAACTCAAATATTTTTTAGGCCTTATAGATCTGCTCATTTTGTTATTGAATTTGGGCAGATAACTTTCAAAACCATTTGCAAGATGTTGATGTGTTTAGAAGGAGAACCAGCAGAAAAGTTACAACAGTATGCTAGCCATTCCCTTTGAGGTTCCCCTGCACTAGATTCTATAAAGGGCTCAAGGTAATCTTCTACCCAAAAAAAAAAAAGAAATTTTTAAAAATTTTCAGAAAAAATTTACAATATTATAAATTTGTCAAACTAAAAAAAAATATCATCAAATTTATCAATTTTTTTTATTAATATATAAATTTATTATCTCTGTATAGAATATACAAAGTTTATTCTATATTTATTCTATATATGATAACTTCTATTATTATGAATTTCTTATATATTAAAAAGTTCTGATAAAAAAAATAAAAATTTTGACTTTTAACTTATAAATTATGTAATTTCCTAGAAAAAAAAAAAAGAAAAACTGCTTGCATCAAGCTTTCATTTCTAATAAAATTAAAAAATGAATAATTATGTCGCTTAATTAAAATGATTTCAGAGCAGGAAAAGAATTATGAGGACACTTGATGTGATAATAGCACAAAGAAGAAGAAGCTCATCCAATAACAACAATCAGCAAGATTTTTTGCATCATCTTTTGATGCTAAATGAGGATAAAGCATGTTCGGATTCAGAGATCAAGGACAATATATTAACCATGATTATTGCAGGTCTTAAATAAGCTTTTCTTTTATAATCAATAAGTATTAATTCTAAATTTTATTATTTTAATTTTTTCACATTGTTAAAAATATGTTGATGAAATAAAATTGCAGGTCAAGATACAACAGCAAGTGCTATCACATGGATGGTTAAGCATCTGGGCGAAAATGCAAATGTTCTAGACACACTCCGCGTAAGTATAATTTTCTAAAATCTAGGGAGTAATTAGCTAAATAACCAAAGCTAATATATAATAATAATAAAAGTGTGTTTATTGATTAATTGGAGGAGGCTGAGCAATTTCACATTGGAAAGAAAATTTCGAAGAGACAATTTGCTACACTGGAAGATCTTAATGAGATGCCATTTAGTTCTAAGGTAAATAAATGTGCAGATAAATTCAAAAAAAAATCATATCGAATTTCATAAATCAACTACTCAATTTTTAACCTTTTAATTTAAATATATTTATATTTATTTGATATGCAATTAATGAATTTATAAATGAAGCTAATTAACTATTCAATTAAAACAATAATAAAGTTATGTTAATGAACAGGTAGTTAAAGAATCATTAAGGATGGCATCGATAGTACCTTGGTTCTCAAGATTAGCACTTGAGGATTGTGAGTTAGAAGGTTTGTCTCCTAATTATAATTTTTACTTGCTAATACAAATTTTTAAATTTTAATTTAAATATTACCCTTGTTATATTTTTTTATTTATTTTTTATTTTTGCCATTTATAGGATTTAAGATAAAGAAAGGGTGGAATATTAACACTGATGCTAGATCAATACACCTTGATCCTAATCTATATCAAGAACCTAATAAGTTTAATCCTTCAATATTTGATGTAGGTGATCAATTTCTATATATTTATTTATATATATCATAAAATTTTTCTAATTTTTGAGCAAACTTAATTAAATTAAAATGACAGGAAGGATCAAAGCCATATAGCGTTTTAGCATTTGGGATGGGAAGTAGAGCATGCTTGGGAATGAACATAGCTAAAGCCATGATGCTTGTCTTCCTCCACCGTCTCGTCACCACATACAAGTCAGAAATTTAAATTATTTTGTTTATTAATTTCTCCACGTAATTAAATTTTTCTTATTTTTTAATAATTAAATATTAATTACGTGCATAATTAATCAAAATTAATCTGATGTAAACTTGTAAAATTTATATAGTAATTTTGTTGTGCAGGTGGAAGGTAATAGATTCAGACTCAAGTATTGAGAAGTGGGCTCTCTTCTCGAGATTAAAAACTGGTTCACCGCTATTTCATGTCCAAAATTACCACAATATATATCACTCAAAGAACTCAGCTTCTTCACGCATATCAAAAGGGTAAAATAAAGGAAACTTTTGTCTCAAAAAAATAAATTTTTGTTATCAGTAATAAAGAGAATATGAAAATACTGATCTTGTCACTTGGTCATGCATTTTATAAGAATCTTAATTAATTAAAGAAAAAAAATTATAATTAAATTAATAAATCAAATTTTTGAAAAATTTTAAGATATTTTAATTTCAGATTCGCTCTTGATTAGGTTTAATTATAACCAAATACCCATTTATGTTCAAAATATTAATATTTTAGAGTGGCTATCCATGGCTAGTAGGACGCAGTCCAAAGTAGACAGACGTACCATTAATCTCAGGGCAAAGGACAATTTCTCCAATTTTGATTTTTGACTTTCATTAAATTCCTTTTCACTATAGCTACTGAAAACAAACAAAACAAAAATAACTGAATTACACATGCTTTAATATCCCATATTTTTTTTTCGCTAGCTAACAATGCATTATGAATATGCTTTAATTCAATACTTTCCCATTATTCAGTAAGCAATGAACACTTGACCTTGCGTTTCAATAAGAAAAAGAAAAAAGCCCATCCTATAATAATAATAATAATAATAATAATAATAATAATAATAATAATAACAATAGTAATAATAAATATAAAAAAGACAATTTTTCTAACACTTGTTGTTGTTCTTGAAATTTTCATATTGCAAATCTATCATTAGACTTATATATTAAAGAACAATATTTGATTCTAGTTAACAACTATATACTACAGTTCATATTATTATTAGTATGCTATTGTTTCATAACAACCCCATAACTCCAAACAACATTTATATATGCCAATAATTGGATGGTGGACTGGACCTTCTATTCACATATTATATTACAAACTTCGCATATAAATATAACTTATTATTTTAATCATTTTAATACTTCCATTTCCTTTTTTCCTAATTTCATTAAGTCATTTATCCTCAGTGGCTCAATTATTATTTATTATATGAATGGGTCATAGTTTTGTTCCCTTTTTTTTTTGCCTTTTTCATTTACTTTTTTTTATATAAGAGTGATGAATTATGGTATTAAATTTTTTCTTTTTTAAAAAAAGTAAATTTAGCTACTAGAACTTAAATTTAAGACTTTTTCATTTTAAAATGACTCTTACACTAGTAAACTTTAATTTTAATTCATTGATGTTAAAGTTATTCGAGTTATAAAATTTGTGAGACCGTTGATATGTTTTCAAATTTCAGTGAACATACATATTTGTCCTAAAGTGATTTTTTTTGTGTGTGTGTATACAATTATAATAAATTATCACATCTTAATAAAATTATAAAAATACCAACTTTAGTACTAACTATTTCTGGTAGCTGTTTTATCAATAACCATCTACTTCATTGTCAAACTCCACTATCCTTCAATATATTCAGATCTAGATTTTGAAAGAAATTAAAATAAACCAAGAAGAACAATTAAAATAAACCAAAAAAGAAATACGTGTTTATGTTCAATTTAGGAAAGTGATACATTTAATGATCAATTGCTTAATTCCCCACCATCCAACATGGAAAAAAATTAATAATAATAATAATAATTGTATGTAAACATAATTAAAAAAATAAATCAATTTGTTATTGACACTTAGCTAGCTAGTTGGAATTCTTTAAAAAAATATATAGAGACCAAATAATTAATAATTTTCTTTGTATTAAAATATGTTGCAATTTCCAGTTGCAAGATTGATTAAAATTTCTTATCCATTCTGATAAAAAAAAAGTTTTCTTATCCATTCACTCATACACGAGTTCTATTATATATAATATTGTTGACTTGATCACTGCTTAAATTATTTTGTCATGAACTAAATGTAATTTAGTGCACTTGTAAAATCTAAAAATCCAAGTTGCTAATTAGATACAAATTGGGTTATTATTGCATAGTGTTGATGATCAGGTTTTAATTTTGTTCCTAAAAGAGTAAATAAGAGATTATGTTTAGGTCATGTGACAGCTAGAAGCTAAATAAAGGACAAACCTGAGAGACAAGATTATTGTTCTAATATAAAGGGAAAATTACCACATTCGTACTATAAGATATATTAGTTTACATAACACTTTTTCAATTTGTAATTTTATTATATTATTAATCTTTATATATTATAAAAACTACCATCAACTTACCATATATCACAGAAATAAGGGTCACCTTACCTGTAAATTAATCTTTTTTTAATATAACTGTATAAATTAATAATTGCCCATATATCGTGTATCTGCCTTATTTTTTTATTATAGACATTATCGATATAAACTTTTGAAGTTTTAAATGCTTTAATTGCATATTTTCTTCTTTAGTTTCCACTTTCTTTAAGCTTCTTAGAAAAGATTAAAAAAATACAGCAAAATTTGAGCTGGTTGGCGGCCTTACTGATCTACAGACGAAAGAGTGATGAAGAGGTTCTTGCGAAATTCAAGAAAATAATTAAGATGATTATTGGTCGTCCCCAGCTAAAATAAAAACAAAATAAAAAATGGAAAGGTTAATAATTAATAAGCAAAAGGATCTCTTTATGCCCTTTTGTTGCATAATTCTCACAACAAGTGGATAAGAGTAAGCTGCTTCATTATAAAGAATACACCATAATTACAAAATTAATTGTAATAATTTTATTAATCCCCCCATATAATAATTTAATAATTATAATAATTTTATTTCCACAACAACAATAAACAAGAGAAAAAAAAAACATATTGGCTTCTGCCCTCCTAACTCTACGCCCGAATCACGTCAAACACAAAAATTGACATAAATAAATAAATAAACAAATATAAAGAAATGAAGAAAACGACAGATTTAAAAAGGAAAAGAAAGAAAAAGAAAAGAATAGGGCAGAGGAAGAGAAGAAGATGAACAACATAGGAATGATTGTTTTGTGTCCTCTACAAGAGACAATATTGTGAAGAAATAAAAGAGGGAGAATGTGAGTTTTGTGAAATTTATGATAAAATATATATTCTGTTTAAACACAATTCTTAATTAGTTACTTTATATTTAGCCCTAAAGTAAGAGTAAAATGACTTTTGGGTTAAGAAAATTGCAATCTTAATATAATTTAATTTAATTTAATTTAACTATATATTATATTATGGGTTAAACAATTTATTCTTTATCATCTTAGTTCAATTATGCACTTAAGATGGTCCAATTTTGCGGCGATTCAAGGGGACAATTAATCAAGTATGTATAGTATATTATCATATCAATTATTAATTATTGTGTAATTATATATATATAAAGTATAGTTCTAAGATTTCCCCACATTCCTAGTTAATTATTTTTACCCATGACTATAACCCAGCTGTGCTTGGTATAAAGTTGTGGCGAGTGCAGTTGGTAGATAATTCAAGACTCCAACTTTTGAAGTTAATTATTTGTTTGAATTTTAATTTTTAGAATAATCGAGTTTAATTAAACAGAGAGAAAATTTAAAATTAATTTATAAAATTTTATTAATCTAAAGTTAGTATTGTTTTTAAAGCATAAATTGAATAAGTTAATTTGTAATAGCACATATATTATCGTAACATATCTCATGTTAATATTTAAAAACCTAAATTGAAGTTTGTAATAGTATATTATTGTATATGGTTTATGTAAAATATAATTATTCTATTAAAATTAGAGGGTTACAGTTAATATTCAAAACTAAAATGTTGACTCAATTAGAAGAGTTGAACTTTTTAAAAACAAAATTAAAATTTCAATAATTTTACCTAATCTTTAAAGCTTGAGAATCACCCTAATAAAATAATACAATGCATCTTACATGTGGCAAAGAGAATTTATACTATACATATTATAAAGTGCCCCATTTGTATAATTAGCCATCACTACCTTACACCAGTCAAAGTTAAATAACGCCATATATTGCTAGTAACACAAACTCATCACTAACACACACAAAAAAAAAGGAAGACTGAAATTATTTCTCACTACTCCAATTTATTTCCTTTCAGGATTAAATAAGCTCAGCAGTCATAAAATATATAAATTACATGTAGAAAATAAAAATCAAATGCATAGTTCAATTTTTACTTAAATAATAGATTCATATTTTTTTTCTATTTATATTAAAAAAAATTTGATTCGAAAATAAATTGCGATTTTTAGTGAAAAAAAAAAGACTTTAGTCCGGTCAAGCAAGAAAATGAACCCATTGAGTCTGCAACTACCATAGAATGGGATTTTGAAAAAGGAAAAATTCATAATTGATAATAAGACCGTAAGAACGGGAATTATATAAGCGCTGTACATAAGACCTATTTTATGAAATCGAGATAGATTTTATTTTATTTTTTAAATTTAAATCCCTAATTTCTTTTCATCCTTCTAATTATTTTTTTTTTATTTAGTGAAATGCTAATATCACATATAAGTGATAGCTGCAAAGGATTCGTCCTTTTCCTCCATTGAAACAGCAAAAATTTCATCTCTCAAAATCTTCTTTTTACTGGCAATGAAACTCTCAATTGTAAGCCTAAACTCTTCATTGTTCATTTCTTGCATTGACTTTCTTGTCGGAGTATCGCCACCGGCAATCACCATTTTCCTTCCATTGTTTGTCTCCGATCGCCTCAACTCTTCTCCGCCACTTCTTCCCTTCTTTTCTACTGTGCACCTCACCGATTGTGTTCTCTTAAAAGTATTCTCCTCAATATAAGTCTCTGTCACTGCAAGCTCACGAACTGGATTCGACTCTTTTGGAGTATAAGCATTCTCGCAACTAGTTATATGTTTATCAGATACGTTAGTCTCATCGGCCGATCGAAACTTCGGTGCCGGTAAGACGACCAATTGTTTTTCCTCCTCGGATGGTGTACTTTGCCGGCTAGAGGAAAAGGACGAAAAGGAGACGTACTGATTATAAAGATCAGGCTGAATCCCGGCGGTGGAATTGTTGGTAGCTTTGGTGGTGGATAAATGATATATAAGGACAACCAGGAAATTTACGATGAGAAAAACAGGAAATTGGTGGTTGAAAAGCGAGAGATAAGCAGAGGCCATCTCTTCAACGACTGGAATATACGTATAGGAGCAAAAGGCAAGAGTCAAGGCCCCTACCACACGCAAATGCAATTTACAGGTTTGATCTCTTCTGTACTTTCTCATGGCGTCGGCTTTTTCAGCCTTAACCATTACAAATTCAGAAATGGACATTCCAGTGGAAGCCAAGTGAAAGAGACGATGGAGGAATTGAATTTATAGAGAAGGATTAGGGTTTTGAAGGTTACTTGGGGAAGAGAATTTCAACAGAGAAGGAAAGCTAGAGAAAAATGGGAATTGAAAAGAAAAAGAAAATGGAGTGAGGAGAGTAAGTGCGAGGTTTAGTTTGATATTTTGTCAGAGCAGAAAGAGAGAGTAATAAAGGAAATCGGCGATGAAAGAGATTCATTGGCGGGTTTTTATAGACAAACCAAGTCCGATACATTTTGATTTAAAACTCCGACACTTTAACATTTAAAAAATAATAATACAGGGAAAATTAAGTAAGAAAAATAAATTTTCAGAAAAAAATGTTTAATTAGTTTCCATTTTATATATTGTAATTTTGGGAAAAAAAATGGAATATTTTAATTTTCCTTATATAGGTGAAGCCATCTCCTAAATGGAAGACCCATATGAAGTTGTACTTTCATAGCTAAATGGTTGTCATTCAATAACTACTTTACTGTTATTTTTTTACTAATTTTAATTATATCATATATTATTATCCTTATAATATATAAATCAAATATTTTTATAAAGCTAATAATGTTCGACACAAATTGACTAAACATTTTGAAAAATACACTTTTCAAAAATTTCAAAATTTTGGACTGATTAACAAAGCCTCAATTATCAACTATGCAGGCAATATAGAGGCTGGACTAATTAAATAAATTAATTTTGAGACGAACTGGAATACTTTCCCTCTCTCTCTCTTTCTATTTTAATTAATTTCCATCTCATTATTTTTTTTTCACTTTGTTATCATTTATATATTTCAATTGAAATTTTATATGGTTTATTCATAATTGGTTTTCGAATTATTATAAAGTAATATTGATAATGTAATAATAATAAAAATAAAATAAAATTGACCAGCGATTATACGTTGGATAAGTATCTCGAATATCATGATTTTTCAAAGCTTTGCTTTTTTCATTTACAAATAAATAAATAAAAAGTAATAACAAAACTGTAGCTTTTTCGTGTTGGATTTTTTTTTTTCAAATGTGTGTTGGAAGGGTTTGTTAAACTTAATTGTTACAGAGATTTAATTGGCCTACTACTACTCGATCTGGTACAGACACTGTAAAAAAGTACAGGAGAATGAACTAATGGTGACTTAAGTTGTTGAATGTTAGCCATTGGTCGGTTTGGTGACTTTTGGTTAGTGTTGCATGGAAAATTCATGAGCTGCCCCCCGAAAAAGAGACGTATGATGATATGCAACCCAAAAACAAAAAGAAAAAAAAATAAATTAAGAAAATGCCTCAGCACTAAACTTAAGAAAAAAATAAAAATTTTGCTTGAATCAATGATTTAAATTATATATTTTAAATTAATTATATGGTAAATATCAAAATTTAATAATAATAAATGTTAATAATTACTATGTGTTTCCACTTGACATCAGTCAAATTCTTCGATTTTTTTTATTTTTATATTTTTATTTGATAGTACATTTTGTTTTTTTTTTAACCACAGTCTGGCTTTGGCGGTGGTTTGGTTTATTAAAGAGGCCTCAGGAGACACGTTACATCTGGGGACGATATATTGGTAAAATAAATTAAGAAATTGCAATAAACTTTATATTGGCTAATTAAATGAATTTGTTTTATTTCTTAATATCTCTGTAGTAAAACGCCTTTTGGAGTCGATGATTGACATTTGACAGATTAGGTAAAGATGATCTCCGATTTATATTATTCATAAAATTATTGCTCACATGGAATGCAAAAAGTTACGGCAAATCTGGGTCCAAACTCCCTAGCATTTTCCTAAATAATTAAAAAGTTAAATATATAGTACGTTGTAAGCTAAAAAAAAAGTTAAATATATATATATATAGGATTTATTTGCTTAGCCTTATTAATAACCCTTTCTAATTATATTTTTTTCCCTCAAAATATGATGTATCAAGGGTCTGCAATTCTACTAATAATTTTCATGAATTAATCAAATGAAAAGTGAAAAAAAATTAAAAATTTTGTATTTTTAATTGAATTCTACTGATTTTTTAATTGAATTAATTTAAGCAAATTATATTAATTAATTTAATTTGATTTGAATAATACTCACCCCCATACATAGATATTTATATAGAGATTCTTGTCATAATCAAATCACAAAAACATGACCATGCCCACTTTCAATTATTTTTCTTTCTTACCTAAAAAAAAAATTTGGACCCACTACAAAATGCTTGGAAATTTTGACTTATTCTTGTGTTTAATAAGTTTAGGGTCTTTCAATGTATACTTTGGGCATCCAAATTCCACATAAAATGCCAAATTTAATTTTATATGTATGCGGCAAATCCAACACAATTAATCAGTCTAGGCCACATTTAAAGTACATAAAATCATGAAATTGCTACTAAAATCATTTAAAATTGATTCATTGTTTCGTCTCTTTAACTCTCATAATTTTACACCAAATTAACATCCTTTAAAAATAAATTAATTTTCTAATTATGGTAAAATTTATAACAAAACATGAAAAATAATGATAATACAGGACCAAAATAAAAGTAAAAAATATATTCGGTGAAATCTTGTCCCAAACAATATTTTATGGATATATCTTTACTCGTGTCAAATTAAGGAGTTTGTCCATCTTCACACGAAAAATTAAAGAAAAGCAAAAAAAAAAAAGGAAAGTAAAATGATAAAATACAACCCAAAGTTCATTTCTCATCCACTGAGATTAGATGTGTATTTCTCAATAATAATAATAATAATAATTTTAATTACTTGCATAATAAGCAATATACTTACACTCGCTGTATTTTATAGGGTGTTATACATATAAATACAGATATATTATAAAATTAAAATTTTATAATAACCACATTTTTTAATTGCATAGATTTATTTAGGAAATTTTCGTTGGTACTATTATATATATATATATATATTTGTTTTTGGGTCTTAACAATTTTTCTCTTTTTTTTGGAACTTTACAATTTTTCTCATTTTGATCGCATGATTATGTGGAAATAAACAAGTCTTTCAACCAAGAGGTTTTCTTAATTCATTCCTCTACTTGAACCGGCTGAAATGACTTTTAACCCTTTTTGTAAAATAAAGAAAAATGGCCATAATAGCAGTCAAATGCTTCAAGTAAAAGCTTATATAAATATCAATGTATTCCTTTAAAAAAGAAGAAGAAGAAGAAGAAGAAGAAGAAGCTCGTAAATGTCCAATAATTATCAAGTCAACCTTTTTGCTAGCCGACACGTCGTCCATATAAATTAATAGGATTTGCAAATGAATTTTAGCTATTATTTCTCCAACTATTAGGCTTCGAATTTAAATTATTCATTAATTGAATTTAACGAATGAGAAATTAGAAATTATTAATTCCTGTTGCCGAAAAATGGAGTATTTTTTGTGGGTCCTTATCATCAATAAAACCTGCTTATTTAAAATTAAATATGAAACAAAGAAAGGGATTTTAGAGAAATCTTAATGGGTTAATCTAATTCTTATTATGGTAATAGTTGATTAGTTAGGAAATTAAGGAAATCATTGATTCAATAAAGGAAATCATGGATTCAATAATAAAAAAAAACGGAGTTTGGATTAGAACGTAAGGTTACTATTTAATAAAAAAAATTAAAAAAATTATTTTAAAATAAAGTTAAAATTTAATGTCTAGTTATCAAAATTTTCTAAATGAAAATTTTAAAAATAATCTTCAAATAAATTATATTATATTGTAGCAAATTATTTTACGATGTTTTCTACTCTCTTTTAAAATAAATATTTATAAAAAATAATATATATTTTATTAATAGAAATGGAAATAAAGGAATATAGAAAACTTTGTGGAAACTTAACATATTTTCTTAATTTCTAATTTTCAATTTAAAAAAATAAAAATATAGAAAATTGAAAGAAAAAATAAAAACTGAAAAAAGTAGAAAAATATTTACTATAATTAAATAAAATCCAAGTTTTTTTTCTTTTCAAGATTTATATCAATGTTTCAAATTTTGGATTCAATTTTGTTTTTTAATTTATTTATTTCTGCCTTGTTTAAAAAGGACAATAAATTAGGTTAACCTTAAAGCTGAATGGATAAGTAAAAGGAAAAGGGCTACAGGATAATTGGATTGAAAGCTTTACTGGTGGCAATATTAAATATTAATTAAAAGGAATTATGAGAACCTTTTTCTACAAGACGATCATGCAATTCTCAAGCCATAAAGATATGTTTATGGCAATCCTTGAAATTACATTTACTTCTTTCCTTCGCTAGGGCCTCATGTCCTCAACTATCTTTTTCAAAGGCAAAAGACTTTAATTAATTTTTGCTTTAATTGATTTATTTAATTCTCAAGAAATAAAGGTTTTGCTATGTATAAAGCATCCTCACAAGTGAAAAAGACATCTGGAGAAGAAAAGGGTAGGATGCTTTTTATATTTGCGAGCTCTTTTTTAATGGTTATTATGAGCTTTTAACTCTTTCATTTTGGAATCTTTTTTTAAAAAAATTGTTAAAGAAAATCTATAATATCACAAATTTAACAGTTCAGAAAAATATTTAAATTATCAAAAAAATTTATCAACTTAAAAATGTACTGCTCCCTCATAGTACATATTCATTTTATTATGAATTTATTACACATCAAATAAACTCATGATACCTTAATTTATCATAATTTTATTTGTAGTTCATATACACTTTTGTAAAATGATAAAAAAAAATAAAAATTTAATGAATAATAATTTCTAATAGGACATTTATATAACTATCTAAAAAAATAATTTTTATTTCAGAAATATTATAAAATTTAAAAATATTTACACTTTAATAAAAAATTAATATAAAATTTTAAAAATATTTCATTCCTCACTAAAATAAAAATTATTTTTAAAAAATATATTTTCTCTAGCTCCAATTAATATTTTACTTCAATTTTTATTTTTTTCTTCAAATTTCACTATTAAATAAAAATATTCTATTAAAATAATAAAAATTAATATTTTAAATTATTTTTTATCGTATAAAAATCATAATTTTTATACAGAAAAAAATTTTTTAATTTTAATAATAAAAATAAATAAAATAAAATATATAAAAATATATTAATAAAAATCATTAAATTTATTTTTAAATAAATTTTACATATTATATACACAAAAAAATACACATAATTTGTTATGTAGATATTTAATTGGTGTAAATATTTTATAAAAATTGTATATATATTATATATTTATTATTTAAATTATATGTAATTTATGTAAAAATTATTAAATATTATATAAATATTATATAAATATTATAAAAATAAAAAATTTAAATAAATAAAATTAAGTAAATATTAAAATATTATATAAATATATTATAGATGTGTTGTAAATATAATTTGTATTGTTAAATACGTATTATATATATTCTGTATGTATTTATTTTTTATATGTATACTAAAAATATGACTTCAAATTTTTTTTTATAAATAAATAAAAATAAATTAAAAAATAAAAAAATAAAACAGAAAAAAAATTAAAAAAACACGCCATAAAGTTAATTTTTTTTTTTAAAAAAAAAAGCGATATATGCATATATGAAAAAAAGCAGCTTCCGCTCCGCAATCTTGAAATTTGGAAACCTGAGTGGAGTATACAATATAATTTCCCCTTCGGTAATCAGTATGTGTCATGGGCCCTACCCACTTCAAGGCCGCTTTGAACTTGATGTTAATACAATTTGATCCAGTGGTAACATCACGGTTTCTGATTTTACATTTCAAATTTTAAAGAAGACATCAAACTATTCCTCTACCACTTTTTTCAAAGGTGACAGCTATAGTTTAGACACTCTTAGTAGACATCAACCCTGAATTCTATAATGTGCAGCCAAATTTGCTGAACATTTACATGTTTATCATCTATTCTCCATACCGAAATTTCCATACTCCTTGCCACATTTGCCTTTTATTCCCCCTCAAAGACATGCATATTTCCATGTAATTACAGGAGCACAGATCCATGTGGTGATAACGAGAAAAAAAAAATGTAATCTGCAATAGAAGAGAAATATAATATATATATATATATATCCTCCTGTAAATACAACTACTTGCAACCCTGAATACTACAGTTTAGTTACTCCCATTTTTGGAGACAGATACCAAAAGAATTGGCAAAGTTAATTTCTTCCTCCTTATTGTCTCTCTTTTTGCTCCTCTTCCTTCTCATTTCCACTGGTATGATGCACCATCAATCTCATTACTATCTTTCTTTAATCATCTATTATTGCATGTATTACCTCCGACAGGAGCTATGCGTGTGTGTACATGTGTTTGCATATTGAAAATTTATGAATATCATGTTTCATGAAATGCAGAGATGCTAGTGACAGAAGGAAAAGTTTGCCAGAGGCGCAGCAAAACATGGCCGGGGTTTGTGCAAACTCAGGTAACTGTAAGCGTCAATGCAGGAATTGAGAAGGTGCCTTGCATGGAGCTTGCCATTTTCAATTCCCAGGAGTTGCTTGTTTCTGTCTCTTCAGGTGTTAATCAAGATTCAAGCATTAAGCACTATGCGATGCTTTCAATATCTGACTCCCATATAAATGATACTAATACTAGTAGTGTGCCTGATACTTACTGAGAAAGCTATCAACGCAGTTATGAGTTGCAACTATGTATCAATGTATTAATAGGTGCAACTGTGCACTCAGCGGCAAGAATAATGGCTGATGATAATGTCAATAGATAATAATGTCCTCAGTGTAACTAAATTATCATAGAAGGGATCCCTTACTTTCCCTACAAGTTGTTTGTGTAAGCATGTGATTCTTTGTGTTTAATGCATGGAGATAGTTAGATATGTTTAAAGGACACTGCAACAGCATATATAAAAACAGAAGAGGGCCAAAAAAAAATTTCTAGAAGTCCACTCTAGTATGGCTATATCATGTCTCATGACATATAACAACATCACAAGAGCAATATGAATTCTACAATCTCATATAAAAAGGGGACTAGCTTACGGTCAGTTTTTCAAAAAGGGCAATATCGCCATCTTAACTTCATTTAACAGCATTAACAAACTCATTCAACAAGATTCCCGATTGAAACAAGCAAAATATAATTAACAGTGAAAGGATACAGCAGAAAGTCCTTGGTCGACATTATTAATTCTACATGAATTCCATAGCACGTTGGCTTTGAATTCCCAACCCATCAAATCAAAGAGAATATGAACAAAAAAGCAAGGACAAAACAGAAAGTTTTTGTTCAGTATTTAAAATGGAATTCCATTTCCATGAGATGTATCTTCTATCCTCTGATTCATCTCCAATATGACTTCCCAAGCTTTCAATGCCTTATCACTGGACTTTGTTCAACAAGCAAAGAATTATAAGGATAGTGCCTAAACATTCGCAATTCTAAAATAAAAATCCGTCAACGGGCCAAAACTCCAGTTTAGTAAAATAAATTTCACAAAAGCTTGTGGAATTCATATTGGTATTCCAAGTTTTCATATTGGCTTGATTGAAAATGATCATTCTTCTATCCTAAACATAATTTTTGGGAATTCAATATAACTAAATCCAATTCTAATTCAATACAAAAAAAAAAAAGAAGAAAATATTTAATATAGAGATATAATTCAATTCAGTTTCTTTTCTTTTGCTACAATCATGCTAAACAGAATCAAGATTCAAAAGATTGCAGCATTGCATAAGGTACCAAAAAATAACAAGTAACTTTAATACATGTTAGCCACTTCATCAACCCCAAAATAAGCATTTCATAAAAAAACTAACAATCAAATTACAGACACCAAATAAACAGAAACCCTTTTTACCTCCAAGCGTTTCAGTCTCGTCTATCTACTTCTTCTTTTTGGCAGATTTGCGCCTTGTGGGCAACACAATTTCACCTTTAAGGACAGGGATCTCCATAATCTGCGAGAGTTCCCCGAATTTCTTACGGAACTTCTCGACCTGGTCAGCGTCAACAACGACGGCGGAGCGGTTTCCAAGGTAGAATGGGTGGTTGCCGGACCAAACGTCAACTACATACTCCTTTTGAGTCCCACCGGTAGTCATTACCAGTTCGCCTTTGCAATACACTTTCGCGTCCTCATAAAATTCCGGGTGTATGTCCTTCTTCCTGCACGTCACCTGCAGCTTAGAATTCCCAACTGCACTGACCTTCGCCTACGCAAACATTCATCCTCCAAAAATAAATTACCAACCCAAAATTTGAAAAAAAAAAAAAAGAAATTTGAATTTACCTTTCTGATGGAGAGAAGCGAAGGAGAAGGTGGTTTAATTTGCAGAAACGAGTTGGTTAGACTCAGACTCAGCGCCATTGGTTTGCTTGAAGAAGAACTGTGAAGGAGAGATTATAGAAAGAACTGGTGATAGACCAAAATGTATTCGATAAAGATGAGGTTCCCAGTGGTTGTGGGCTTAATTTGGGCCAACAGTTTTTGGGCTTTCTTAATTTTCAATAAATATGCGATCCATTATTAATGACTGAGGTGGGCTATATTGGTGTTGGATCCATTTGAGTATATAAGCCACTCACCGAATTTGAACAAAAATATCAAAACAAACAAAAAAATATTTTCAAAAATATTTATTTTTCTTCAAAATATTATTTTTAATTTTAAAAATATTCATTTTTACAGGTAGATATTTAATATATTGTAATTATGTTAGAGATAAACATGTAGCATATTTTTAATTAAATTTTAAATAAAATTAATATAAGAATATTTTAAATAAAATTTAAAAAAAGGGTACACAGTGTAACAAATAATAACAAAGTTTTTTTTTTTTGAAACAACCAATAATAACAAAGTTGACTTTCGCATTTACCATCAATCAGATTGAAAGATTGTTGTTGAGCGTTTGATAGAGCCATCAGCCATGGTCCCAAGCCAGGTTCGGAAAGGGACGGCTACCAAGCATGTCTCTTCTCTTTTTATGTGGGAGCAAGTGGCAACCTCTTGTATTGGTCAAAAAAAGTGGCAACCTCTTGTTGTACGGATTCAAATTAAAATTTACAATTTAAAATGATAATTTAATTAATTTTTTCTTCTGATAAAAAAAATTATTTTTTTTCTTTTTTCTTTTTATAAACAATATTTAGATGTAAATTTGGTGTAGAAGAAAAAATTTTATAGGTCACTGAGCCACAGTACGACCTTCAACGTGGTTCAATCTGACAAAAGAAGAGATGGCCGCCTTGCGTCAAAGCAGCTTTGGTTAACTTTGCTCAATTATAAATGATTCCATCAAATTTGAAAATTAATTTTTTTTAATAATTTATTAAACTAAATATAAATTTAATTTAGATAAATTAAATCTGACTTCCGTTAAAAACAAAAAAAAATATTATTATTTTAAAAAGTATTAACTAATTTTAATTATTTTTATATAAAAATAAATAAGTTAAGTCTAATTAATATCATAGTACAATCAAACAAGCAACTCATAGATCTCCAAAAGTTTTTTTTTTTTTAATCAATAGATCTCCAAAAGTTTGTCAGAGGTAACGTGGAAAAATTATACAATGACGTCATTGTCTTTTTTTTTTTTTTAATGCCAGTAACTGCTCCGTAAAATTTTATTTTTATAGGGATTTACCTTTTTTTTTACCGAACGTTATGCAGCTTAAAAGAAGAAATTTTGATAGCATTAGATACTTAATTTTTAAATTTTGAGCAAATTCAAATTTTAAAGATAATATTGGATCAATATATTGATTAAATCTAATGAATTTTCATATGAATTTAGAAAAAAAACTTCGATTAGAGAATACTTTTTTTTGAATATTGTAGATTATATATTAAACTTATATTTGATTAGTTATAATTAAAATTAAAAAATTAAATTTTATATTAATTAATAGTTAATTTATTGACCTTTTAAAAAATATTTAATTTATTGACAATTTAAAAATTATAAGATATTGAGTTTAAACTTTAGAGGTTATAATATTAATATATGCGGAGTTAAATTTTAAATATAAGCGTTATAATTTTTTGTGTTTAATAAATTTTATAATTTTTTTATAAAATATTAATATTTTTTATTTTAATATATATTTATTTTAATTTTAAATTTTAAATAAATAATGAAATTAAGTCTCCCTTTTAAATTTAAATAATAAATTCATTACTTAAATATTTACTATAAAGAATTTGGGACGACACTGTCGTATAGACAAAAATAAGTATAAGTAGAGCCAAAAGCAAAAAGTAAGAGCTTGAAATAGAGAGGGGAGTTCAATTGAGAAAGGACTCTTTCAAATTCCGTGGAAGTCTGTGGCAACCACATGCTGCGGAGTTAGGAGTGGCACTCAAATCTCTGATCATTCAACTTCCATTTTCATTTTTGTGGGTTTTTCTTAACCAAAAGATTAATTTATAGTCCTTTCTCGTGACATTCCCATTTTAAGCAATAGTAGCTCAAGCTCACCGTCACTTCTTTTACTCAAATCCTTCTTTTCCTCTCCCTTCTTCGCCCATTTTCACCTCCCCATTTCTTTTACTCTCCATTTCGTTTTATTTTCTCTTGCATTTGTAGAAAGTCTTTGACTTTTTATCCTTTGTATATCTGGGTAGCCTTTGATCCTTGTTCTTTCTTAGTGTTTTTGTTTTTGTTCGCTTTCTTGATCTGGGTTTTCCCCCAACTTTGATCCTCAGTTGCTTTTTTATTCAATTTGTGGCTGTGAAGTTTCTGGGTCCATCTGGGAAAGTAGTTCTATTTTTTTCACTTTCAAACTAAAACAATGCCATAGGTTTTTATTTTTATTTTTGAGGATTTTATATTCCCTGAGGCTGGATCTTACTTATATAGCTTGTTCTTTGTAAACTATCATCTTGGTTTCTAATTTCTTGGCTGGTTCAGCAATGGATTCTTGCTGTGCTGCCATGAAGTGCGCTGCTAATGCCTTTGATGTTAAAAGAAGTCTCAGTAACAGGGGTACCCTTTTCTGGGGAGAGAGTATCAAGAAGAACCTGAAAAACAGCGATTTTAGTGGTAAACTATCGAAGAATTTGAGAACAGAATGCGATAACGGTTTAAGAAAGGTCAAGACTGGAGTTGCCTACTCTGTTTTCACATCAGATGTTAACGAAGAGACTACGGTTAGTAAATAACGTGCTTCATTTTTTTGTTTGTCAAAATTAGCTTTTGCACTGCCCTTAGCATTTCTTGTATACCCAGTAAGTCTAATCGTGATTTGTGACGAATGAGAAATCTACATTTGTTATATTGTTACTTTTTAGATTCCATAGAATATGATGTCAATTGTTTTATGCAATTGAATTTTTGGCTTTAGACATTCGAGAAACAAGCTTTTGAGACACCAAGGGCAGACCCCAATAAAGTAGCTTCGATCATATTGGGTGGAGGTGCTGGGACACGCCTCTTTCCTCTTACTAACAAAAGAGCCAAGCCAGCGGTAAGATATCAATCACACAAGTTTTTAAAGTTCTAGTCTTTTGAGTTCAATGCTTTTCAAAATTTTATAAACATTATTATATGGTGTTGGTAGTTATAGAAGGAATTCATTTATGCAATATGGGAAGGGATTCCTTGTTATTAATGGGGTTTAGATGATTGTTTTTTCTTTCTACTGAAAAGAGAAAGAGCGGGACAGATGACATTAATTTGTTTTTTTTTTGTAGGTTCCAGTTGGAGGGTGTTACAGATTGATTGACATTCCAATGAGTAACTGCATTAATAGTGGCATAAGGAAGATTTTCATTTTAACACAGTTTAACTCCTTCTCACTTAATCGGCACCTTGCTCGCACGTATAACTTTGGGAATGGTGTGAATTTCGGAGATGGCTTTGTGGAGGTAATATGACCTAAAGTATATTTTTTCTGCTGCACTGATCTATATTATTACTTGTTGAAATGTATTATACCAAGTTGTTCCTTTCTCTGCCTTGTTGAGATGTGGCAAATTTGTAGTGAGATGCATATTGGCTTATGAATCACTGCTTGCCATCAAATATGTGCCATTGTTGTTTGTTAATAGCAAGTTCTTGGAGATGTAATTCCTTGTGTAACAGGTCCTGGCTGCTACTCAAACACCAGGAGAGGCTGGAAAAAAGTGGTTCCAAGGAACTGCAGATGCTGTGCGGCAATTCGTATGGGTCTTTGAGGTCGGGGCTGAGAATTTTTAATTTTTGTGGGAAGCTTGTGTAAAATTGGACTAATTGGCTTTCATGTGATCTTATACAGGATGCAAAGAATAAGAATGTGGAGCATGTAATAATCTTATCTGGTGATCATCTTTATCGGATGGATTATATGGAGTTTGTGCAGGTTACATTTAATGATGCATTAGTCGAATGCTAAATTCAATATTTTTCTCTTAACACACTTGATTTCTGAAGTTTGAATTCTTGTGCTTATCAATGTTTATTTCACTTGCAGAAGCATATTGACTCAAATGCAGATATTACTGTTTCTTGTATACCCATGGATGACAGGCAATATGATTTACTTTTATGTCATAATTAATCGTCCCATGAAATGATATCATAATAATAATTTATTACAACTCTACCGGACATGACACAAGGAATCAAATTCACCTGGTCCATTGATAAACATTCTCTGGTTTTGATTCTCATCTATCATAATTAAATAATCTATAAATGATTCTTGTTAAAATACTAACATTTTTTTCTACATTAATTATATATTTTTTCTTTATTCTACATTAATTTTGAAAATTTTCCAAAACCAATTATTTGCAGCCGTGCATCAGATTATGGCCTAATGAAGATTGACAACGCAGGCTGCATCATCCAATTTGCTGAGAAGCCGAAGGGCCTTGACCTGGAAGCCATGGTAGATATTCTCACTTATTGTGCTCAGTTTCCTTAAGTTTAGTCTAATTGTATAGTTTTCCTATCTAATGCTTGATTCTAATTATTACTCCTTTGCTTTGCAGCAAGTTGATACCACTATTCTTGGGTTATCTAAGGAAGATGCTTTACGATGCCCTTATATTGCATCAATGGGTGTTTATGTATTTAAAACTGAGGTCCTATTGAAGCTTCTGAGGTGGAGTTATCCATCAAGCAATGACTTTGGATCTGAAATTATTCCATCTGCTGTGAAGCACCACAATGTCCAAGTGAGATTGACTACTGCTCTTTAAGATGAATTATTTTTCTTCTAATCTCTGATTGCTGGTGAATTTGGTGCTGTTTAAGTTTAATCTAAGAATTACTGTATTTCTCATTTCTTTTGACTGGTCAGGCATATTTATTCAATGACTACTGGGAAGATATTGGGACCATAAAGTCATTTTTTGATGCTAATTTATCCCTTGCAGAACAGGTAACACTCCTACGGTGGGAATTTAGTTTTCCTTAGACAGAGGTTATGGTTTCTTCAAAATCATCAGATATTTTCCTTTCATGCAGCCGCCGAAGTTTGAATTTTATGATTCGAAGACACCTTTCTTCACCTCTCCTCGATTCTTGCCACCTACAAAAGTTGATAAATGCAAGGTATAACTAATATGGTTTTGTAATTTTGTTTTTTCTTTTTCATTTTAATTTTTTGTTGCATCTCAACACTCGTCTGTTTATTGCAGATTGTGGATGCCATAATTTCACATGGATGCTTCCTTCGAGAATGTATCATACAGCACTCTATAGTAGGTGTGCGCTCACGACTAGAGAGTGGTGTTGAGCTTACGGTAGGTGTTGTCTTGTTTTCTTTTGCATATTTTGGTGAGAAATATTCCTTAGAGCAGATGCAAATGTCTTATAATTTAACTATTTTCTGATTTAATTAGATTAGCTGAAGATAGATTTACCTCAAATGCTGTAGGCAAATTGCTTGGCAGTTGAAGATAATATACCTATGATAAGACAAATTTGTGAACAATAAATTTGTGTTTTTAAGTATAGAGATACACTGTCACCTACACTTTATGTGATTGAAGGTGAAGAGTGGATTAATTTTTTCAACTGTGAGGAATTAGCAGCTGTAATCATCTATATGAAAATTGAGATGGCTGGTTGCTTGACACACCCACTTAAAATTCAAGCTCTTAATATATTATTTTTGGCACATGGGAAATGTTTTTTCTAATTACCCTTGAGTTTAGCTTTTATACATTTTATTTATATCACCTGAATGAAAATTATTATTAACTCAAACCATCATTTTGAATCATTCATGCTGTATGCAAATCCCATAAACCTACTCTTCTATATGGAACTTGCACTTTGGCATTTGCTTAATTTGAAAAATGGAGACTAATAATGGGAACTTTATAATCTTGGCAGGATACTATGATGATGGGTGCAGATTACTATCAAACTGAATCTGAAATTGCCTCTCTACTAGCAGATGGGAATGTTCCCATTGGTGTTGGACAAAATACTAAAATCAGGTAAGATTTGGATGGCATCTCTCTCTCTTTCTCTTCCCCACCTTCCCTTTCCCCAAAATGTAAAAAAAAGCTTGCAGAAACTTCCAGGATATTGAATGAGCTGCCTCAGTTTTGGATTTGATGGTTCTAAAATAAATAGTGACATGTAGATGGTTCTAAATTAAGTCAGTCATAAATTTATAGAAGATTTCATATACACTTCAACTTATCTGCTAAACATTTGTCAATTTGTTTCAAGGAATTGCATTATTGACAAGAATGCCAGGATAGGAAGAGATGTTGTCATCACAAATGCCTGATGTATGTAAGCTTTTTTCTGCTGTTTAAAAAAGTGATGTTCATTTTATATATTTCTCATTTTCCCTTGTCTAATAGAATTTCGTTGTGTATGATTGGCGCATCTTCGCTTAATAACTTGCTTTTCACTTCTTAGGGTGTTTTAGAAGCAGACATGCCAGAAGAAGGATTTTACATTAGGTCAGGGATCACTGTCATACTGAAGAATGCAACGATTAAAGATGGAACGGTTGTGTAGGGTTATACAACTACCTGAGGGGTTCCTCTTTGGATTGAGCCAATGATGGAGCTGAGGAAGCAGTTTTTCTACATCCTTTAACTTAGTTGTATTAAGCACGAAGTAATAGTAGTTGTATGTGTAAATTATAAGCTCCAATGCATGAATTAAAGATAGTGACAGTATAACTCTTAGAATAATCAAAACTCCAAGCTTACTTGTTACAGGGATGCTGTCAATACAAGGCATTAGGCTCACAATACAAATAATAAATTGCTTTTTCAGGTTATGTCATCATTTCTGATATGACAAGAGTTACCTTGGCCCGGTGCATATAACAGTTTGGAATTAATAGGAATGTGAAAAAGAACAGGGAAACTCTCTTGGATGGTCTGTGTACGTAACAAGAAACAGCACACTTGAAAACTTTCTTGATATTACTTGTTATATTAGTTATATCAGGCATTCATATTTTGCTAGACAAATGTGATCAAATGGCTAGGTTTGCGCGTCCTTAATTTTTAATTTTACTGTCCCGTCTAATCTGCCTTGCTCTGTTCCATTTCTGAATGTTTCTAAGTCTTGCATACATCTTTCGAATCTTGTTAAGCTTTTGAGACTGATCAACTATTATCCTAGCTGTTGAAGGGTTCTCACTGAAGACTACCTCGTACCCATCTCGGAATGAGTCCATTCCTTCAGTGAAAAGTTGCCAGAACATTCCACCGGCGGCTGCACCTCCGCTCCTGGCGGATGAATAAATTGCAGAGTAAATTGTGCTGAACAGCTGGTCCCTTTGGTTGTAACTGGCACTTTTTGATGATTTTCCAAACTCGGCGAAGATAACCGGTTTGTGAAGAATGTTCTGTGCATCCTGGATGTGATTGTTAAGCCAATTAATCAGAAAAGATTGCTGGCTTTCTGTATCTGAACTAGGCAGCCTGCTCATAAAGAAAATAATCCACATTCTTAGTGATATCGAGCAAAATTTGAGAATATTATCAAGAAATATACATGGTAATACTGATATTTCAAGAAAAAACGAAAGCCAAAACTAACTCACCATTGGTCAGGATAAGAATGAACTGTGGCAAAATCAATGCCAGGGATTTGATTATTTGCAATAAAATCTGTCCCAATTTGAAAGTTGGGATTGAATTGCTGTTTTTCAGATGAAGATTGTCCATAAAATCCTTCCAATCCTGCTTCTAACAAGTGGTTGCCATCTATGGATTTCGTGTAAGAAGCCATCTCTGTAATCCAAGCCTGGCATGAGAAACAGAGAGTGGGTGAAAATCAAACAATTAGCTTTTCAATTTTAACTAGTTATTTTGTTTATTTATTATTTATTACTACATAGAACCTGAATGGTCCTTCCCGAGGGGTCTGAAGTGCATCTGGGTTCATTCATAAGCTCCCAAGCCATTATTGTCGGGTCATCTTTGTAAGCAACACCGGTGATGCTATTTCGTCGTGTAAGAACAGTCTATCGGACAATTTAAATAATTTTCAGAATTAATTAGTGAAATTACTAAATCAGCTTAAACATGTTCATTCTTTATCATTTAGACACTGCAAAATTGGAGAAAAACAGAGAATCCTCTGTCGTTCAAGAAGGGAGAAAAAAAGAAAAGCATATCAAAGTTTTTTAAAAAAAAATTATAAAATTTTCATGTCAAGCATGGAAAAGAAATAAACTTTACATTAATTCCTATCAACTAGAGAAGCAAAGATTGATATACCATTTGCAAATTGGTAATATATTAATGAAAAAAAAATTATTCCATTCCATCATCAATAAATAAATAAATTTGTTCCATTTTTTATTCACCAACCAGTAATTCATCTCTAATAATAAAAATAATAGAAATACAGAGAGTCCGAGTGAGAGTTAAGAGAGAGACCTTGATATGATTTTTGTAGTAACCTTTTACGACAGAGTTTGTAAAGAAATCATCATCGGATGAGATAGACTGGCCCTGACTCCTTGCCCAGTTAACATACTGCTTTTTCCCTCCAAAGCTATCATAATTGTTCACCAGACTCAACACTAGCTTAATCCCATATTTCTTAGCGTCAGATATTACAAAATCCAACCCCTTTGAGCCAAAAGATGGAAAATAGCAAAAAACAGAGCAAAAAGAAAGAAAAGGAAACAAGAAACCAATTCAATGATCATAGGGACAGTTCAGACAGAAATTATAACAAAAATGGTGCATAAAAGGTTAAGAATCGTATGTATATGTATCAAGACTAACCTGAAAGGATTGTTCATTATAGGAGCCAGGAGAGTTCTGTAGAGCTCTGTCTTGAGCATCATTGAAAGCCCAAGTTCTTGCAAGAGTAAGGCCATGGCCATTAGCTTCTTGAAACACAGACGAGACTTTATTTCTCATGGAAGGGTCACTTGCAAAATACATTAGCCAGTAGGCATTGAATCCATTTGCATAAAATGGACTCCCATTCAACATAAATTGCACTCCCTTTGTTGTTATGAATCCATCGTCAGCTTCTACTTGGAGAAAAATCCCCTGTTTTTGAACTAGAATAAGAATCACAAAGAAAACCAAACCCCAGTGCTTCATTTCTCTCTGAATTCTGCAAAAGAACAACTCCAAATAAACTCAAAAGGAAGGTTTTGGAATGCTTTTGTAGGTGGGGAAGTATATTTACTTTCTTTAAACAATAAAATTTATACATGGTTAATTTCAAAAAGTTATTTGTTTCCCATTTTAGCCTTTTTTTAAAATGATTAATGCATTTGTTTTCCCTTAAATATGGCAGGTTGAAATTGAAAAACAATAATGCCATTTTATTCAATCCTCATTACTCTATTACCTGAAACAGAGTGGGAAAAAATGTCAATTAATATTGATAAAAAAAATATTATATGAACTAAATTAATCCGAATTAAAAATATTTTATGTATTAATTATATTAAAAAAAATAATTATTTTAATCTTGTATTTATTATCTTTGATAATAACTACATAAAGACGGACATTTCAGTGTAAAATATTTTTACTTTATTTCACATCTACATAAATTGATAAGTGGTTGAATGGCTTTAGACTTTTTGGGTTCACTTGACCAAAAAGCACAAAGTTTGCAATAACTTCTTTCCGAAAATCAGCGAACATCGCGGCGAAGTTTAAGACAGTGCCTTCAGTCGAAACTTTGGACTATCGGAGAGCTAAATCTCCATGTTGCAAGCAACGAATAAAATCCAATAGAAAAAGGCTAAATAAATAAAAAAAAAATCTCATTATTCACCTATACCCAGTGTTTTTAGAACCGGACCGGTCATTGAACCGGTCTCCCTACTAATTCACGGTCCGATCAAATTAAAACAGTTGAACCGAATTTTTAATTTTTTTTATTTTAATATTTTATTAGGAAAATATATTTTTTAAGTGAAAAAAAATAAATTTTTATTTGAAAAAAATAATTTATTTTTTAAAAAAATAAATTTTTAACCGGTTTTTGGTCAAAATCGGCCGGTTTTAACCGGTTCAATTTAAAAACTCGATTTTTAATCTATTTTGAAAAAATATGAAAACCGAACCGGACTGGCAGCCGGTTCCCGATTTAGCCGGTCCGGTCCGGTTTTAATAACACTGCCTATACCTCTTTTCATTTGTACTATTATATCATAGCTGCCTAAGATGAATGAATGGGTAAATATATTATGATAAATGAAATTTATAATTAATGTATTAGAGAAAAAGTAAAAATGGTTATTATTAAGGATAAAATAAGAAATTATATATTGAATGATAAATAGAAAGATTGAAGATAGGCAAACTTAAATAAGTAAGAGAAAAAATAATTTAAAATCTAATATTTTTAAAAATATAATTCATAATAATTTAAAATAAAAAAATATACATAATTAAATGATTAACTGTATTCAAATATTTTCTATATCACTATGTGGGTTGTCACAAATAATAAAAAACTTATTGTTGCTTAAGTAAGGTTTTAAATTCAAACTTCATAAATGAAAAAAAAAAAAAAAAAACTCCACTTCTGTTGGAAGAGACATCTCCTTTGTGAAACGATAATGCTCATATTTGGATTAGTTGAATAATGTCTCATATGCCGGATGATTCAATAAAAAAAAATCAAAATTCAACTATGCTCTCCTTCACCACTAAATTGCTTTTTCATTTTTCTAAAAAAAATTATAATTTTAGTTGACAAATTAGTTTATGCAGTAATAAAATTATAAAATTGTTAACTTAAAAATTTTAAATTAAATTACAATTTTTTAAAACTATTTGCAAAATAAATAATGTAGATAACTAAATGAACAATAAATTTTGTCCCCGGTCTCCTGTTAAATTAAATAAAAGAAAATGAAAATACATAGACCACATAAGTTTGTAGTTGTCACAACCATATGTAAGATATGTGCACGTGGTTCTTGGTTGGGGTATCCTCCTATTGCATGATGTCCTTGCCGACTATCACTTCTAATTTATGGATTCCTTTATTCCTATCAAAATTTTTATTTTATTTTATTTTGTATTTATGAGTTTATATAGACCTTCATCTGTGATTACAAAGTCAATATGCTTTTTTCTTCACTCTGATCATGTGTATGGTATATATACTATATCATATACTTGCAGAGAATTAAACATCAGAACCCTCTGTGATCATGGACACCCCTAGGTAGTATCAGAGCCAGTAACTAATGGAGATATGTACGGATAAGTAAAACATGAAAGAGAACCTAATCAACATGGCTAGTTTTTCAGCAATTATTTCTCATACTTCATCTTTAGTACTTTCTCCCTCTTATAAATAGTCTATAACCAGTAAAATAGATCACCATATAGAAATTACTCATCTCTCAGAAGAACACAAAGGTAGATGATACTAAACTTCCTCTGTTAAACCCACATGTAGTTTTCAAGAAACCTAAAATAAATTTCAGATCTTATATTCAACATGCTAATATTCTTCCTAGTGGGCAAATTCAAGAAACAACCCAAGTTGAAGAAGTTCTCAACTGGCATTCTTTGAATGTCCAGACTCAAAATCAGTTTCTCTAGATGATTGATACAAAAATATATCATTTGTCTTCTAAATCAAATGCTCATGCAGTAGTTCTTAGCACTACGTCTATTGAAATTCAACAGTTGTATCACAGTCTTTTCACTCGAATTTCTATCTAAAATCTCAATTCCAACAAATTGAAAGAGATCTTTAACTTAAACAAATACAACCACTACCTTCTCTAGACTATTTCAACCATTTTTTCAGTTTTTCCTATATCCCACCTCCAACCTCTGTTTTCCCTTTTGGATCATTTGCTGAATTATTCCCACTAGCAAAACCTCAGTGTTCTTATGTTCCTTCTTTCTTTGTTCCTCCTGTCACTAAAAATACTTTTTCAAAAGTTACTTCATCTACTACCCCTTCTCCTTCAAAACCAGAAGAAGTTCCTAAGACTTCTTTTCAACATATGACTTTCAATGTTACATCTGATTCTTCAGATGATTCTGATACTGCTGATAATTTTTCTGGATCCAATCATTCTGAAGAAGCTGACATCACTCAGTTACTTATGATAGATCTTCCCAGAGATCCTAGAGATCCACCTCCTCCTCATATTGATGAATAAGAAGAACAATCAGGAGTTGAAGGAATAGACCAACAGCCAGAATATATAAATATTAGTACTAGAGGTTCTGGTTCAGGCAATGGACATTAGTTTATTTTTGATGATATTCCACTATCTAAATGAAGAAGTAGAATTTTAAAATTCAATACTTGGATAGATGTTCAAATGATAATGCATGGTCTCACTTTACAACAAGAATTGATAGAGTTTGTTGTTCGTACCATAGGCCCAATCAAAGAATGGATCATTAATCTCAGTGAATATGAAAGATTTTAATTTACTAATAGTCAATCCGTTGGAACTGCTATAACCATTCTTCATAATATTTTTCTTGTAAATTATAATCTTATTATCTGAGCTGAAAAATAAGATTTCTACTCCATGAAATGTTGTTCTTTGAAAGAAAAAAGATTTGGAAACGCATTTTGAAAGAATGATAAAGAAGTTTTATCAGTTGAAAGGAGCCTCTGATCCAAATATAAAATTTACCTATGTTGTTTCTTTACCTAATAAATTACAACCAGAAATTCAAAGTATGGTGCAGCCATCTAGCAGAGAAGTTTCCCAATTATCCCTTGGTGAGATCCATCAGATAACCATTACTGTTTTGAGAAAATTTTATGAACATCAAGAACTTTTTTAGAAATGGAATGATGACAAAACTATTCTAAGATCAGCATGTAAGAGGCCTGAATTGAAGATTAAATATCATAACAAAAAATGTTCTTGTTCTTCTAGGAAAAAGTCTCATGTTCATAAGTATTATCCACCTAAGTTTTTTTCTGGCAGAAGATTTAGGAAAAGAAAAAAATTTCAATTCTTCAAAAAGAGATCTCCTTTTTCTAAAAAGAAATGAGTTTCTGATAGTTATTTTATTTATGGAAAGAAAAGACATTTTGCTAAGAATTGTCCTAAGCTTACTTTTAAGTCTGTCAAGGTTTTTCAGCAAATTCAACAATCTTCTTTGGTATCTCTCTCAGACGATGCATATATTGAATCAGTTCTTTCTAAACAAGATGAACCAACAAATGAGACTTTATTTGCTCTTGAAGTCTCTGACACTGATTCAGATTCCTTTGAAGATGAAGATGATGATCTCTACAGTTCAATTCTTCATTTTGATCACACAGCTTTACCATCAGTTTTTCTAGTAGATAAAAATTTACCAACACCTTTAGTAAATATTTCTCTGTTACCTTCTAAATATGACAAGCCTATCCTTTTGATAGTTTTCATGGATACTGGTACTCATAAATTTATGATGAACCCATCCATCTTATTTGATTCATATTGGAAGTCTCAAACAGAACATTTCAAAGCAGCTGATGGACAGGTATTTTCTACACACTTGATTACCCGCTAAAAAAATAAAATTTAATTTTTTTTCAGACTGTGTAATTTAGACTCATGTTCTTGGCTCATCTCTTTCTGATAAAGATCTCCTTATTGGTTTTGACATTTATTGTCAAGTCAAAGGTCTTCAGATTCTACTCACTGACCTTAAACACAATAAGATGTTCAAAACTTATACTAATATTGCTAAACTCTATTCATTTACAGAAATTCCTTCTATATATGATAATGAGAAAGTTTTTCTTCTCCCTTCTTGTGCAGACTCTCACCTAGAATTCAAACATTCTCATCCCTTATAGAAAAATCCTAATTTCTTTATTTCCTTTCCCTTTAAAAAGAATGAAGACATAAATCCTACAAAAGCCTCACACCCAGAAATGTCTCCTTAAGATCTTGTATTAGCTAGATAGGAATGTACATAGCTATTGCAGCAAGGACTCATTGAGCCCACAAAGTTAAATTGGGCTTTTCAGGCTTTTATGTAGAAAAACGAGCAGAGCAGATACGAGAAAAGAAAATACTTGTTATTAATTATAAGCTTCTTAACTTGTTTCTAGTAGATGATAAGTCTTTATTGCAAGATTTTTACCCTCATGGTTTATTTGAAAAATGTTAAGATCTTCTCTAAGTTTGATCTTAAAGCAGAATTTTGACAATTGGGTATTCTGCCAGAAGATAGACCCAAGACAGCTTTCTGTATTTCTGATACTTAGTACCAATTAACGGTTATGCCTTTTGGGCTTAAGTTTGCCCTATCACTATTTTCAAAAGGCTATGATCAAAATTTTTCAATCCATCTTATAGTTAACATTGATTTACATTGATGATATTTTTCTATTCTCCTCTACAAAAGAAGTCCATCATCAACTGTTATAAGAATTTGCCTCAATTGTCTAACAATATGGGATAATGTTGTCAGAAAAGAAAAACTTATTCGGCCAATCCACTATTGACTTTTTAGGTCTCCATTTTTAAAATGGATCTTATTCACCAAGCTCACACATAGCCCAAAAACTCCTTAAGTTTCCAGACTCAAACCTAACTCACAAACAAATTCAACAGTTTCTTGGTATAATTAATTATATCAGAAACTTTTTTTCAGCCATAGCCTAGCCCATTAGCCAACTTTTCAAACTTCTCAAAAAAAATTCTCCACCTTGGATAAAAACTCAAACCTAAGCAGTTCAAACCATCAAAATCTTAACCCAGAAACCTATCCCTCTTCACATTTCTTCTACTGGACTCAGAATTTTACAAACAGATGCAAGAGATGAATTTTAAAGTATTGTTTTTCTTGAAGAAATAAATGAAAAATGATATTACTATGGACATGCAAGTGGACAGTTTAAAGACAGTGAAAAGCATTACCACTCTATTTATAACGAAATCTTAGTTGTTAAGTATGGAATAAAGAAATTTGAGTTCCATCTTATAGGCTACTATTTTTTCATCATCCTTGATAACACATCTTTCCCTAGAGCACTTGATTTTAAACAGAAAACCTTACCTCCTCAGCAATTGTTAAGATTGCAAGAATGATTTACTCGTTATGATTTTTCAGTCCAGCACATAAAAGGAATAATCAATCTTATCCCTAACCTTTTGTCCAGACCAGCTAAACCTATTATTCTTATTACCCAAACCCAATCTCTTTCTCTCATCATGATGAATACTCAACCATTTAGTTCTAGTTTCAGACCACCCAGTTCACCTAGCAACACGGACAAACATCTTAATTTTCAATTTTTACAGTTTCCTCTTGGCTTATAACATCCTTCTAACCCAGCTTATATTCAACACTTTGCAAGAACTCACCTTTTAATTTACCTTTCTAAGGTTCATGATTATTTTCATATTAATCGTGAGCTTAATCTTTTTTATCCTGAATTTTCATTATTTTTAGTTTAACATTTGTCTCCTTCTAATCCAAAGATGTATTTAGAATTATGGTTATTATGGTGTTATTTAATATTGTATCACCATGCTGTTGAAATTCCCCTCATGAAGATGATCAATTTTCTCCATAATGAAGATAATTCCAATTCTTTGTCATGGAGATTTTTGAAATGGTTTGATTCCATCCCTAATTAGATGAAAAAGTTTAAAAAGATTACTAGATATTATAAAGTTTGGGATAAGTCAGAAGATGAAATTCATAAATTTCATTCAATTTTCATTTTTCATCGTCCTTATTTTCAGTATCCCATAACAAAGTGTTCTTTGGTCTCATAACCTTACATTTGAATGGAAATCTTTTGTTGGTCAGTTTTTTTAGAAAGAAAGCATCCAAACAAATCTAAAGATGCTCCTTTGTCAGTTTAATAATTCACGCTTAAATGTTAGGACTCCACTGATATGTACGACACTTGTTGCTGATATGAATTGGACCACTACAGTAGAGACTTTATCTAATGAAGCCAGACAAAGATTTGAAGCCTCGCTCAACGCATAAATAAGATTTGAAGCCTCGCTCAACGCATAAATAAGATTTGTAGAAACCACTACCGAGCTTCCTTTTCAGCTCACTAGAGAATATTTTATTGACTATGATGTTGATTTTGGTGGACCTCTCGTCAATCAGAAGATATGCCTTCTAGCTCGATATTTACTCAATCAAAAGAAATGTCTTCCAGCTCATCTTAGCTACCTGACCAAAGGAATCTTGATGGTTTAGAAATGACTCAACAAGATATTAATGAGATTCTTGCTAGCTCAGAACCCACCAAACATGATATGGACATCATGACAAGTTAATACAAATAAATGGCTGAAGATAATCCACTGGTCCCATCATTTTATGACTCGGACTCATCTGATTATCAGAACATGAACATGTCACCATCACAATTTATATAGTGGTTACAGTAGTTCCACTATCAGATGTTTGTGATTGTTCTATGTTTGTCTTGATGTAATAATTGTGAGAATTTTACTATTCTCTCATATGTTTATTGTCTTTTATAATTATGAGTGTTTAGTGTTTTATGATGTCAACTCGTATGTAAACTTGTTTGTTTGTATTCCAGCTCATCCTCCTATATAAGGAGCTCAATTTGTATTATGAAGGGATATAGATGAATTTTTAAATTAATATCTTCTCTTTCCTCTATACTTTTATGCATATTTTTCTGTTAATCACATTTTTTGATATGAAGAATTACTTGTGAGAGTTTTACTAATATAGACGAGTCAAAAAGGCACTACCCTGTGAATTTAATTACGCCTTTAAATATCATTTAATAAAATTAAAAATTTCACAAAGTAGTAAATGATTTATTTTTTTAAAATGTAAAATAATTACACTTGTATTTTTATCATTAGCTAATCACAAAACTTTAAATTTATAAGACAGTGCATGTGATGATTATGAAATGGTAATAGTTTGATTGTAACACGCAATAACTAGCAATTCACGGATTTGGTATGGCTTTCACAAAAAAACCCACTTGTTCTTTGTACCCCATGTGAAATAAGGCTCCACTGCAACATTATTTTGTGCCATAATAATAATAAGGCATTTGGATACATATGTAGCTTTCAACAATCTCAATATTAAATGAACATAAGTATTGCCAAAAAAAATGAACATAAAATAAATATATAACATGTCATGTCTGGTTTGGGAAACTTAAGCAAGCGAGCATAATTAAGTATCCAATCCACCGACGCGGCTTCCTTTATCAGATTTCTTAGGAGGTGTTGGGGAAATTGCATGCACTGCACCAGATTCTGGCGTGTGCATCGTACATTAGAATTTTAATCCTGATTTGGTTATATCCTATTCTGGATATGACTTGTGCCAAGGATTTGAATCTAGTCTACTTTATTATTATTATTATTATTATTATTATTATTATTATTATTCAGTCTAAATTCGAATTTACTTTATTTTGTTTGATTTACTTTGCATTCAGAAAAACAACTCGATTTACAAAATTTGTTTAAACATTTTATTGATAAAAACTCTTTAAACTACTAAATTTCATAAAATTGTAAAAAAGAACATTTAATTAACTAAAAATTTAATTTCAAGTAATTTAATTTTTATTAATCTAACTAGAAAAGAAAAATCCAATATTGGCCAAATATCACTGCACAGTATAGAACTATGGGCAGCCGCAATTATTATTAGACGAAATTATATAAAATACTACTTTTTTAAAAAAATATATTTTTATTATTTTTTATGATAGCACTTTTTTATTTTTATTTTTTATTTTTGTACAATATATATAAAAAATATACTCAATATATATAAAAAATATATATTTTTTTTAATTTTTGGTAAATGCATAATATTTTTGTAAATTTTTTAGTATTTTTGATCTTTTTTTTTGTTTTTTAAGTTATTTTTTGTAAATTAGGGTTGGCTTCTTCACCATTTCAAGACTTACAATAGGTCTCACTGCCATGGCGGAACTAAAAACTAAGAGATGAGGGGTAATTTTTAGCTAAAAATCAGGTAAGATGGTACAATTTTTTTTTTTTAAAAAATTACAGACGAATTAAAGATAAAATTAAATATTTAATATTATAATAAAATTTTAATTTTTTTATTATAAATTACTATTAAATTTTTTTTATTTATTAAATTCTAAACATTTATTAAATTTTTTACATATATTTTTATTTAATTCTTAAATCTAATAATTTATTTATAGAATTTTATTAAAAATTAATATTTAAAAATATTAATAAATATTATTATATATATTTATAATTGAAAAGAATATATTAAAAGTATATAATTTTATATAAAGGGTATAATTTTATATATATATATGTAATTTTAATTTTATTTAATTATACATAATTTTAAGATATATTAAATGAATATAAATTATTAATTATATATATAATATTATTTTATAAAATTATATATAATATATAATAAAAAAATTATATATTTAAAATTATATATATATATATATATATATATATGTCAAAGGGCTACGGGAGGGGGTCAGCCAACCTCACTGACCCATGTGGTTTCGCCCATGCTCACTGCAACTTATCAGGATTTCTAATTCTTACTCGTATTATTATGTCCATTGGACCATTCGTATTTAGCCATTGCCATTCATTTTGTTATAGGTCTAACACTCATTAGAAAAATATCTTCTAATTTAGAAAGTTTAGACTAAGTGAATATTTTTACTTAAAAATTGAAAGAATAATTAAATTAAAAGTAAAAAAAACAATGATTTTATGACAAAATAATATTTGAAGAAAAATCAACAACGATCTTATTGGTTAATTTACACTAATTTATATCCAAAAATGAGTGGCAGCAATGCTACATTAATTTTTATCGCTTTATTTCAGCTGTTTTAAAGCTTATAATTTAATATTGTCCTCTGATCATCTTCAATATATCATGCAATAGCTAAACTTGACTGAAAAGTTGAAAGGCGAGACCGTGTGTGCAACAGGTGCCTCAGGATTTATAGGTTCTTGGCTAGTTATGAAGCTTCTTGAGCGAGGCTACTTTGTCAAGGCAACAGTTCGCGATCCTGGTTGGAGAATTTCTTAATAATTTCCACTCTGTTTTTCAATACGACAAACGACAAGAAAGTGTATATATATATATATATATATATATTAAAAAAAAGAAAGGGTGTCTATTAAGGAATATATTAATTAACAATTCAAAATAAAATTATAATAGTTTCATTATGGGATGTGTCTATTGTTTCTTCTAAAAAAACAATAAAAAAATCTAATTTTCTTGAGAAACTTTATCTTAGGGTACTTAGCATTGAGAATCATCCAAAATCTAATTGCATAATATGTACTTTTACTTGTGTTGTCTTGTTTGTAGGCATATATTGCTGGAAAAACAATGGCTGAGAAAGCGGCATGGGAATTTGCCAAAGAAAATTGCTTGGATCTCATCACAATTCGTCCATCTGTTGTTATGGGTCCATTTCTTACTGCATCACGCCCTCTCAGCGTAGGATTCGGAATAGCCTTGATAACAGGTGTAAACACCATAACTGTTGTTAATTTCCTTTCTTCTGCAATTAATATTATTTTCCCGCAAATCCAAAAAATGACTATAAACCATACTCACTCCATTTCATTTTAAATATCATATAAAAAAATAATGTATACAAATAAAAAAATAATTATTTAATATAAATTTTATAAAAATTTTATTATAATTTATCTAAATAATTTTTTTCATCGTTATCGTTTCATTTATTTATTTTTATTAATTAATATGAGTATTATTAAAATTTTTTAATTAATGCTCTATTGAATTTTTAAAGCGACACTTAAAGTAAAATAAAAAAAATTTTCTTACACGACGACACTTGAAATGAAATAGAGAGAGTATAATATAACACAGTAAATGAAGCTTTGTACAAAATGATTACTACAGAAGCAATGGTGCATATAGATGATGTTTGCAATGCTCAAATATTCCTGTTTGAGCACAAGCAAGCAAATGGAAGATACATTTGCGCTAGTCATAACTATACAGTTCTTGATCTTGCGAAATCACTTTGCCAAAAGTATCCTGAGCATAATGTTCCTACCAAGTATGTATATATAGGCAAATAAGCACTGATTCTGTGCGTTTTAAACTGACAAAGTAAAACAGCTATTATGAAGACTTGCAATATTATTAATGTTGCAGATTTGAGGGTGTTGATGAAGAATCTTTGAAAATTGTTCCTCGCTCTTCGAAAAAGCTGACGGATTTAGGATTTACATTCAAATACGATTCCATCAAATTTGATGCAGGGGATTTATCTGCGGAAGCTTTTGAATTCTGTAAACAGAAGGGGCTTTTATCATAATCTTAGAGAAGCAAAGCTCATTTAAAGGGGAGGGGATTAAGAAATGAGAAGGATACGGAAAGAAGACAATAATGAAGCAAATCTATCTTTTGCATCGACTTATGCTTTAATAAATATTTATAGCAAATAAATCTCTATTTGGATTATTGAAAAAATGGTAAAAATAATGTACGATACAATAAAAAAAATAATGTTTGATATATGTGATAAATATTTAAAGGGAATAAAACTTTATTTAGATGATTGACAAAATGGTAAAAATAATATATGATACAATAAAAAAATAATGTTTGATATATATGATAAATGGTTTATTTCTGTTGGTTTAATACAATTTCTCTTCTGATAAAAAAATAATGTGCATATAATACAATATTATATAATATTATATTGTAAATATTATTTCTCTTATTTGAAAAGATGCTAGATTATAGTATGGTTAAAAAAATTTATTAAGAATATTTTTGAAAGATAAGATTTTGAAATCATAGAAAATTATACTATTAACATAAAAGTCAAAATAAAAAAAATTAATATTTCATATATTATAAAATTATGGAAAATCATGAAACGGACAAAGGGTGTTTATTATTTTTGTTTTGTTATGAAGAGAATAAGAATAGGTTACACCTCAAGAAGAAAGAAGTAATAAATGATACTCATTCCGTCTCCATATGAGAGAAATACTTTTTATTTTATATCTATTAAAAGAAATTAAATTATTTAGTTAATGAATAAATTTTTTTTATAATCTATTAATTTTATTATCTATTTATATTAAATAGCTATTAATTGTTGTAAAAATAAAAAATTAAAATAGCTATTGATTGAATTAAAATAATTATAATTTAAAAAATATAAATAATTAAATGTAATATTGTTGATTATAAAATATTTAAATAGAAATATCATAGTTAATTTATAATAGAACTATAATCTAAATAAAATAATGAGACTATATTTTGAAATAAATAAAAAAGAAAAGCATCCCTATCTCATTTATGAGAAGAGAGTATCTTTATACATAACTCCTATTACTAAAAATAGCAATGGCTATTAATCATTACAAACTTATAACTTTCCAGTATTAAAAGCGAATGTTATTTTAAGAATTATTCAACTAATTATGTCTTAAAACATGAAGTTTGCTAGTTTTAACAGTTTTGAAGTGCTTGGTTTGCAATTCATCACTGGGTTAAACAAGCACTTCACTGTATTTTCCGTGTACAATTAATTATATTGCTTGATTAAATAAAATTTAATATATTCAATATTAGGTTTCTTAGCAGTAACTAGAGCATCATAGAATACCCCTTCCACATGTTTCTATTTTATCAAATTTAATGTAATTAAGGGAGTAGCATTCAGAAATGGTTTCTTCTGTCTGCAGGTTATGGACATAAAACAGTTAACCTGTAGAGATACTTAACCTGATGCTTTGGTCTCATCTCCAATACAACGCTTGATCATCTGTAGAGATACTTAACCTTTGCAAAAAGAAAGGTGAAAGGGGCGAGGATAACTGTGTGTAATGAAAGTAATGAAATTACATCAAAATAAAAGGATTTTTCAAGAATTTTATTTATTTAGTTACTAATAATTTCATCCACATTTAAATTAGACATGAAATTTTCTATATAAAAATAAAATGAGAAATAATTATTTTTTATTTTTAATATATACATTATATATACACACATATATACATATATATATATATATATATATGTATACATAGGTAGCAACCAAGGAGGTCCACTCAAGATCCTGACGTATAAATGCTTGCACTTCACCAACTACTTGATTATTATTCATGCTGAATTAGTTCTTACAAGAAAATGATTTATTTCTTCACGGCAGAATGAAATAATAAAGCCAACTCTAAATGGGGTTTTACACATATTAAGATCTTGCTTAAGGCTTTGCATTACAAAGAAAAACGTTCTTTCTTTCTATCTTTTTTGTTAAAACTGTTTTGAGGGTGTTGATGAATCGCTGAAAGCAATTGCTTTCTCTCCAAAAAAAAAACTGATGGATTTAGGATTCACATTCAAATATGAATCTTTGAATTTTGCAATGAGAAGGGTTTTTTAGTATAGTATTTGAGGAGTGAAGCTCATATAGACAGGGTTTTAAGAATTGAGAAGAAAACATAAACAAGAGAATTGGGGAGCAAATTTATTATATCTTTTTCAGTAACTAAACCTTCAGGGTTTATGCACCTATGTTTCAATTAATTAAGTTTACAATTATTACTTTTCTGCGTACAATTATACAGTTTAATTTCAATGAAATGTAATTTTAGCAATAAGTATAGCATCATTGTGTTTACCCTTTTTCCATGTTGTTACCTCATTGTTGGTTGTTAAGAAAAAAATTATTATAATTTGAATTATAGTTTTTGTATTAATAAAGTGGAATAGATCTTTCTCAAAAAATTTGCTCAAAGAAATATGTTGCAATATTCTAATAGAAGAAAAAAAAAACTACCATATTATAATATATATTGATCTAATTTAAAGAACAATCAAACAGCAATAATAGATATGTATTTTTGATTTCAAAAGCATTAAGTACAAAGATTTTTATACTTTTTATACTAAAAATCATTATTTTTTTAAAATTCAAAATATTTACCTTTTAAATGATTTTTATAGATAGTATATATAAGTAACTGATAGTAGGGAAGAGTAGTTAATTTAGATGGTGTAAGTAACGCTCATGGAAGATACATTTGCTCTAATTAATGATTTTACAATCTTTGATCTTGCAAAAAATAATTTTGTTAAGAACAAACACATACAAATAAAATTATTATAATTTATTTTGTTGATGTGAGAGACCAAAATCAGTGTTGTAGTTGGTGTCTCTAAAGGGTAAGCAAAGACTTGAAGATGAGTAAGAGAATGGAAGGTTCAACAACCACGCAAGGGACATGATTGCTAAGCGCTAACTAATCACGTGATGGAGGGAACAAACAAGTTAGACAAACAAAAGTTCACAAATCATTCATTATATATAAACACAAAAACCAATACAGGAAACAATCAATTATTAGCCACAATTATTACTGAACCCTTTTTTGGTTTGCCTAAGTTCTTGACATTCTTCAAAAACAAAAAGAGAACTAATGGGGTCCGAAATTGAAATAGTATGCGTGACAGGCGCTTCTGGCTTTATCGGGTCCTGGCTTGTGATGAGACTCTTAGAGCGTGGTTACTTGGTCAGAGCCACAGTTCGTGACCCTGGTGCGACTCTTAATTATATTTTAATTTTATACTGTTATTATTAAGCTATTTTTTTTTTACAAGAATTGAATTATTTTTGGTGACAGAAAATGCAAAGAAGGTGAAACATTTGCTGGAGTTGCCTAATGCTAAGACCCATTTGAGTTTATGGAAAGCTGACCTTTCTGTGGAGGGTAGTTTTGATGAACCAATTCGAGGATGCACTGGTGTTTTCCATGTTGCCACCCCTATGGATTTCGAGTCCAAGGACCCTGAGGTAATTGCAGTAATTGTTTATTTTATTTTTTCTGTTGAATTGCAGTAATTATTTAATTTTTTATTTCAAATGAAAGCTATAGCAATTTGATTTTCATTTATTATTAGGATTAATTACGTGGCAAACAATAATGTTGTAATTAAATAATTATTAACGCAGAGAAATTAAGTAGATTTTAACGCATTAAGTGGCTTTTGGCTAACGAATCCTCCATTAAAAACAGTAAATAGTGACTTTAATTCATATTTTATACATACACACGCCCGCCACACGAGTGGTTATGCAAATCAGCTCTCTTGGAAATCATTTCTTCCTCCTAATGCTCGAGAAGTCAATGTAGGCCCACAAAAGTAGACCCCCCATATCGTGGAATATACACAATCTCATTGTTTTTTGTCGGCATATTCTATTATGTGGAATATTCCAATGAAGATGAAATGTTACCTATGGTGATATTAGCAAAAGTCTTAAATTATTATTTGCATCACCAACTGTAAAAGATAATTACCATAAAAGAAAAGCATTAAAATAATCTTATAATTGCACCATCGCTCGTAAAGAGAAAATTTTTTACGAAAGAACTTTGCAGAGAACTTAAAATAGAAAAATTATAGAGAGAAAATTGGTTTTTTTTCCCCTTCTTTAGCTAAATTTGGATTATAATCATTTTTACCCTCTATTGTAGGAGTTTATCAAGAATATTAAAATTAAATTAGGAGTAAGATTTATAATTTCATTAAATATTACTTAAATATAATATTTAATTATTATTTAAATATTTTGAGTCTTACGAGTTTTATTTATTTTTTGTGAGTGGATGTGACTAAAAAACTAATAATATTCATTATTTTATTAGAAGTGAGACTGTAAATAAATTAAGCTACTTAAATTTGACTTGAGTTTTGACTCCATAAAAACTTATTTAGATTTGAATTTGAATTACTCATTTTTTAAATAAATCAAACTAAAGTTAAAAGATATTTGGCTCATTAAACTCACAAGTTGACTCATTTAAAATACTTTGAGTTAAACTCATAAGTTAACTGTTTATTATACTGGACTAGAAATTTATGTAATTATATTTATGTATTAAATTATATATTTGAATATATTAATATTTTAACTAATTTAACTTATAGAATTTATTAGCATATGTTGCATATAATACATAAATTAAATAATATAAAATAATCAAATTGTTCACCTTTCATAAAAATTTTAATTTTAGTATTTTTACTTTGAAAATATAAAAAAGATAAATGAAAATTAAAAATTGAACCAAACTCGTTGAAATAATTAAATTCAGTTAAATTGACTTTGAATTCAAATTCGAGATACATAATATATGAGTTAAATTGACTCAAATTAAGTTTGGATCTAAATTCGAACTTGATTATTTTTTATTAAATAGAGCTTAAATTTTTTTAAATTTGACTCGACTTAACTCGATTACAGTTTTAATTAGAATGATCACGGGTGTATCTTTTATGAGAATTCTATATATACGCACATATAAAAATTTGATTTAGTTTAGGAATTATGTAGATGGAAATTACGATATCTATTAATTATACCAATACCAAATTAGAAATTGTATATAATATAGATGGAAATTGCAAGTTACCAATCAAAGTCGTTAAAAAATGGAAGAAAAATTGGTAACTAAGTCGCGATAGTTATGCACGAGCTGCAGCATTTAGTGGCTGTCCTTGTGATTATGCCTCTCAATTCTGAGGACATTTGATTAATGGAAAAATTAACTAATTTAAATAAATATTTTTTTTTTGCAGAATGAAGTAATAAAGCCAACAATAAATGGAGTATTAGACATCCTAAAAGCATGTGTCAAAGCAAAAACAGTTCGAAGAGTAGTATTTACGTCATCTGCTGGAGCTGTTGATGTTCAAGAAAAAGCCAGGACTATGTATGATGAAACTTGCTATAGTGATTTGGACTTTATCCTCGCCAAAAAGATGACTGGATGGGTCAGTAATTCATTTTTATATTTATTAAAAAAAATCCTATTTCTATTGGTATTGATATGTAAAGGAAGGATCAATTATGAATCTATTTGAGAAAAATATATATTTACTGTTAGATTGTCTATCGATGCACAAATCTAATTTCTTTTAAATTTACGCTTCTCAATTTAATTGTTTGCCAGATGTACTTTGTGTCCAAGACTCTAGCAGAGCGAGAAGCATTCAAATTTGCTAAAGAAAACAACCTTGATTTCATTAGTATCATTCCATCACTTGTTGTTGGTCCATTTTTAATGCCATCAATGCCACCAAGTCTCATTACAGCTCTTTCTCCGATCACTGGTAAATTTTCTATCAATTACTTGCATTGTAAAACTCAACTTGTTATAAATCCCATGTATATCTTACAAGAATTTGAATTTTGCATGCAATTGAATTGAATATATCTTAAATTGAAGTACAGGAACAGAATCCCATTATCACATTATAAAGCAAGGCCAATTTGTGCACTTAGATGATCTCTGCATGGCTCATATATTTTTGTTTGAGAACCCTAAAGCAGAAGGACGATACATGTGCTCCTCACATGAAGCCACCATTATTGAACTTGCAAAATTGCTTCGAGAAAAATACCCTGAATACAATGTTCCTTCAAAGTAAGATCACTTCTAATTATCAATTAATTAATTTATATTAGCACAATTCGTAACTAGTTTGACTGATAATTAGTTAATGGGGTAATTAATTAATTGATTGTTGGTGATCATCAGGTTCAAGGATGTTGATGAGAACTTGCAGAATATAGTTTTTTCTTCAAAAAAGCTTACAGAGTTGGGATTTCAATTCAAATATAGCCTAGAGGATATGTTTGTAGGAGCTATTGAAACATGCAAAGAAAAAGGATTGCTTCCTCAGCCTCCTGTTTGTAATGACAAGAGCTAAGAGCCCTTAGCAGAGGACTTCTTATTTCTCTCTTCTGTGTTTGAAAATAAAATGTTTCTTATAACGACTTGCAAAATTAATCAGTGTTTATTGCTACCTGATCTTGTACTGTTGATTTCCACTACTGAAAGAATTATTCTATCTGCCCTTTTATGGATTCAAATTTTGGCGTTTTACCACTTTTATTTTTCTTTTCTTTTTTTTAATACACCACTTTTATTTTTCTATTTTTTTACTGAAACTTCAATTTATTTTAAATATTAAAAAAAATTAATTTAAATGGTCAAGAATAACCATGATGACAATTCTCTATAAACTATTGGTATGAACTAGAACCATCGATTATGTTCATTGATCTATACTGAAATTGAGAGAACCGAATTAATTCGAAACTAAGATCAACTCATAAGGATTTAATTCTAATTTTTAATTTTTTTTGAATCGATATTGATTCAGTGGTTCAAGCTTAAGAATTTTAAAAATTAAAAATTAAAAAATATTTTAATATATATATTAAAATTAATATATATATATATATTCAGAATTATATATAATTTTTAATTCAAAAATTAAAATCTTTGAAGATTTTTTTTAAATACTTTTCCTTCAATTTCAATTGTATTATTAAATATTTATAGCTATGGAGTTAAATAGGGGCGAAAGTACATTATAAAGAAGGGGACAATTGCCCCGTTTCTTTTTTGAACAAAAATTTATATTATATTATATATATAATAAAATGTTTACTATTGTTATTTTGCCTCCTTAAAAATTTTAAATTATCTTATACCCTTTAAATCACTCTTAAAAAAGAAAATAAAAATTAAAAAAAGAGACAAACTCTTCAATTAAATATGAAAATACATAAAAGAAAAAAGAAAAATTGAAAAAGAATATAAGATTTGAATTTTTATTTTTAAAATATGTTTTTATTTTTTCAATTTCCTTTCTTTATTCTTTCTTTTTATTTTATTTTTATTTTTATTAAATATAGCATAAAGAATTTGAATTTTGATGCAATTTAATTTATTTTACTCTTTTGAAATTCGGGTGTATATAAATTCATACGTTAAAAATTTACAACTAGTTAGTGGTTATTGAAAGTGACTCATCTCTAATTATCTTGGGTCCTTGCAGTGTTAAAGAAAATTACCTTTTCTTGATGCTGTTTTTTTAGATATCTCGTTACTATTAGATTAATTGTAAAGTTTTGTATTTTTATAGGTGTGGTAAAAAAAAAAGCTTTTTATTGTGGTCTATATTTGGACTGAATGGGATGTAATATTTAATTTCATGATGTAAATCTAAATTTTTAATTGCAATTTTATAATAAGAAAAAAGTTATCACATATTAAATATAACTATTTATGAAAATTAATTATATAAATAAATAAATCATTTAACTATATTTATAATTTGAATGTCTTGTTACTGTTGGGCACTTGGCGTGCAGGGGATTATTCATGACTTAAAAATAAAAAAAATTAGTTGAAAAGGGTTCGATTTAGAATCGACCATATGCAAAGAATAGCTACAAAAACATGCCAGCCAAATCCTGCCAAGATGACGTGTAATAATTGAGGATTCACATTACACCATTGAAAAATAATCTTCCAAAATTTTTTTTAGCAGAAATAATCTTACAAATTTAAATCTAAATTTATTGTTAAAATTGCATATCCATTCGTCATCATATTATGTCTGGATAAGAAAAAATCATACTTTATATTGCTAGTTTTATACAATTTATTTTTTAATTTATTTATTATTTTAAATAGTTACTGAGACAAAATAAAATAATTTAGTCAATGTAAATTTTTTTTATAAGAATAATTTAATTAATTCTTTTATAAATTTAATTTGTTAATAAAATATAATTTAATAATAAATATATATTTTCTAATAATAAAACGTCAATATCACTAAAAAGAGTCAATTGATTATTTAACAAAAAAAAATACTACATATACTATATTTTAAATTTTATTATTATTTTTTCACTTTTCACTTTTTTATTTTTTAATTTTAACTTTTATATGTATATATATATATTTATTTTATTCAAAAATACGGTGCTACTATTTTATTTTCTTCCGCTTTTGAATTTTATTATTATTATTTTTTTCACTTTTCACTTTTTATTTTTTTAATTTTAACGTTATATATATATATATATTTCAAAGATACGGTGCTACCGCTTTTTCTTCTTCCGCTTCCGCTTCCGTTTCATCGACTTTGAGCCTGCCGCTACAACACATTATCTAGTCAACGGTGGAATTGTAGGAGGGGGAGTGTTTTGGACCCCTCAGCCATGTGTGTGTATATATATAAATTTATATATTTATTTATATATTTAAATTTAAATAAATTTAAATATATATATATGTACACATATTCATTTATATATATAAATTTATATAAATTTATATATATATATTTTTAAATTTAAATAAATTATACATATAATTATATATAAATTATATGTATATGAATTTAAATTAATTTTATTTTAATTCATAAATTTTTTACCAAAATTCATATATACATAAATAATCAACTAATTAATATATTATGTGAAGAAAAATATTTTTAAAAAATTAAAATTAAAATTATTATATAATATTTTTAAAATATATAAAATCATGAAATATAATTATAATTTTTTAGACATAATTAATCTAATAAGATAAATTAATTATTAAATTATTATTATATTAATTATTAAATTTTATAATAAATTCATCTTTAATTTTTTTTATAAAAATTTAAATCTTCATCGTTAAATTTATGATTTCGTCACTGTACCAATTATATTATTTGAAATAAAGTAACAAGGAAATCACAAAATTGTATAAAATAATATTATAAGTGGATGCATTTCAAACGAATAACCCTTTTAAGAATTGCTTTTCTGCCAATTTATTGGGAGGAGGCTACATTTTTTTTAATATTGGCTTTTATTTCAAAATGTTTTTACTGTAATTTTTTTTATTTTTGGTTTATTATTTTATAAATTTTTTAATTTTATTTATTTTAGTTACTTTTCATATTTTAAATATATTAATTGAAAATTTTTTATTATTATAATATATTACACTTTACATATTCGATAAAATAATATAAATAAAATTTAAATTTTTTAATTTTATATCATATATCGGTATATTTTGATATATATCAATATATATTACATATATTTTAACGGTATATATTAATATATGTTGATACATTAATATATATTAATATATGCCAGTATATATTATATATAAAATAAAATTTTTATAATTTTACATTAGTATACGTTGAATATATTTTAAAAAAATTACAAATTAAATAAAATATATTAATATAAATAAAATTTATATTTTATTTTAAAATAAGAGTATTTATAAGTATATATGGATATTTATTACATATAAATAGAAATTTAATATAAATATTTTTAATCTAATATTTTATTTTTTAATTAAAAAATAAAAAATACAAGTGGCCATTTTATAAGGAGTATGCATGGGTGACAACAGATTAAGTATTTTTGGATATTTGATTCGTCATGATCCTTTTATATATGATATGAGTAATTTATAAACGAATTTATACGGGTACGGATAATATTTTTACTATTTATAACGGATTCTGATATAGATATTTGAGTATTCATTATCAGAATCCGATCATATATTAATTATATTTTATTAAAATTTTAATTATAGATTTATTATATTTTATTTTAATTATAAAATAATGTGATATGAAATTATTTTTAATAAAATTGTGATGATATTAAATATTTATTTATAAATATTTAATTAAAAAATTTATATTTTATAATTTAAATTTTATAATATTTTAAATTTTTTAAATTTAAATATATTCGAATAGTAAATAAATAATATTAAACAAATTTAAAATGAACACGAATATAATTATAATTGAGTTTAAATAAAAAATTAAATGAATTGGAGTTCGAACGGAGTAATTTTTATATGTACTTTATTCATTATCACTTTCAATAATATGTTATTTTGATTGTTAATATATTTTTATAAAAAAATATAAAAATATAATATTTTTAAATTTTTAAAAAAATGATAATATTTTTAAAAATTAAACTTATTTTTAAAATAATTTTATAAATTCCGTTTGTTTAATAGCCCATTTAATCATTGGGCTGGTACCATCAACCATGCACAAAATGAAAAGTATATATATGTATGTATCAGAAATCTTCCGAGAAGTAAATGCCGTATTGGAAATTGAACATTGAAGGTCCCAACGTTGTCACATTAATTAATTAATTTCAGCTGTTCAACAATTTCTCGCTTACAAGTTTGCATCTCCTTCAAATTACTGATGCTGACAACCAGGTTCTTATTAAAGTCTTAAATGAGGTGGGATCGTGTCCTTGGGAGATTGAACCAATAGTTCACAATATTAAGCAACAGGTGGCTGCTTTTAATGGTTGTAATTTTGTTTTTGTAAATTGTGATTGTAATTTAGTTGTTGAGTGGTTGGCATCTGCAGTAGGTAAAATTTTGTTTATAAGAAATAATTGGATAAACAATCATCCGGATACTTTGAATTACTCATTTTATCTAATTGCAATTTTCGTTTTTAGTTCGTACATATCTCTTTATAAAATTATTAAAATTTTTTAATTATTATATAAAATTATTTTAAATTAACTAAAATATTATTTATTAATTTATTAATTTTTTATTTTATTTTATTAATTAAAATAATAATAATAATATAATTAAAAAATTAATTAAAATTTTTACTTATATAAATAATAATTTAAAAAAATAATTTTTTTTATAAAAATAATAATTTTAGTTGAACGAAAATAGTATTTATTATATAAAGATATCTAATGAATGAATTTATATTTATTTGTTCAAAACAGCAAGTGAAGTGACGTTGGTTGATCTTTTTTTTTTTTTCAAATAATGGTGCTTTTTTTTCAATAAATGATGGTAGTTTTATTGGTGAGAAAAATTTAACAAATATTATAAATGTGATTCTTTTTAGAAGAGAAAAACCGATTCTCGGTGAGAAAAGTTTCAGAAACACGATGGGTGTGATTTTTTTAGTATTTTAAAAAATGTTGGTTGGAGTATTATTAAAAAGAAAATAAATTTAAGAAATATTTTGTTGGAATCGTTTAAAGTATTGCATATAAAAAAAATTTACTTCACTTTAAATATTATTTTTAAATATTATTTTTAAAAATATAAAGGAGTATTAATTAAAATATTTCAATATTACTCTTATTTAAATATTCGTATTAATAAGTAAGATAAAAATAATTAGCGATAAAGAATAAATAAAGTAAAAAAAATAAAAATTAATATTTAAATAAATTATAATAAAAATTTTATAAAATTTAAAATGACTAATTATTTTTTTTATTTATATATATCATTTTTACATGACACTTGAAATAAAACGAATAAAATATTTGATTATGAGTATTTGATAATATAACTGCATTAAAATTTAGTATAAAAAATTTTATCACTATTATAACTAAAAATATATATGATAACAAATTTACTAAATAACTTAATAGTTTAATAAATTTTAAATATCATAAAAAATATATTCAATTCGTCATATTGAAATTATCACTTTTAGCTTATTTACGCCTATTAAAAAGTCATTAAATTTTTTAAAAATTATATAAAATTATTTTGAATAAACTAAAATATCATCTATTTATTTTATTAATTGAGTTATTAATAATAAAGATATAGTTGAAAAAAATTAATTAATTTTTTTTAATTTTATAAAATGATAATTTAAAAGTGGTAGTTTTTTTTTAAAAGTGATTATTTAAGTAGGACGAAGAAGGTATATATATATACATTTATTATATAAATGAAAAAATATAATTCAATTTTTTATAGTAGAAAAGATTAAATTAAATTAATATTTAAAAAAATAATGAAAACTAATTTGCAGCGCAGGAATTTAGAAGAGTGAGAATAGTGTCATCTAATTTTTTTTCTTATTATAATAAAAATAACCATACACAACGAAACTAAATGATTAATAAAATGAAAAAAAAATAGTGGTTTATATATGACTCGTAAAATCCAACTTTGATAAAAAAAAAAAAAAGCATATAATTAATTCACCGTACAAGTAATTACTTAACCACCAGTCCACCAGTCCACCAGTCCACAAAAGCGGAGGATGGTGGTTAACACATTATACCACAGCCTCATCTACAAATTTAGATGGATTCAGAAAGGTTTATAAATTTCGAATATCAATTAACCAAACATATATTATAATATTAATTCAACTAACAAACAAAATATAATATATACATATATATCCCTTCTTTCGTTTTCACTGTTGTTTTTAATTATTGCATGCCTAAATCAAATAAATAAATAAATACTTGCGCAGCAGCTAGCATGTTTTGGCTTTTTTGAAATATATCATGGCCATGGGTGTTGAAAATCAAACCGTCACTGTAACCGGCGCCTCTGGGTTTATCGGATCATGGCTCATCATGAGACTTCTTGAGCGCGGCTATTCTGTTCGAGCCACTGTGCGCGACCCTGGTTAGAGTCTTCACCTTCACTTGCATTTTATTTTATTTTTTTTTCGGTTGTTCAGTTTATATGTCTATGTTAAACTTTTTTTTTTGGGTTTTTTTGTGTGTGGTTATGGTGTTGATTGTTAAATAACAGATAATATAAAGAAAGTTCAGCATTTGCTAGAATTGCCAAAGGCTAATACTCACTTGACCTTATGGAAAGCTGACCTCTCTTTAGAAGGAAGTTTTGAAGATGCAATTCAAGGTTCCACTGGTGTTTTCCATGTTGCCACACCTATGGATTTCGACTCCAAGGATCCTCAGGTATTTTGTTACTATAAATGTTAATGTAATTAAGATTTGACATATTAACTTTCCATTTTTAAAATATTTAATCATAATTACAGTTATAAGCATAAGTTATAAAATAAAAACTATAATAAGATGATATATGCTAAAAATGGTAATCAAATCAATTTTTTTAAATTATTCTTTCGGAATAGAGACAGACAGCACTGCGTTTTCCTTATTTTAACACAATTATATTCAGGACTCAAAATTATAAGTTGATTTTCCGTTTATGTATCTGCATTTGCAGAATGAAGTTATAAAACCAACAGTTAATGGTGTATTAGACATACTGAAAGCTTGTGCAAAGGCAAAAACTGTTCGAAGGATAGTGTTCACATCATCGGCTGGAACTGTAGGTGTTGAAGAACACAAAAAACAAGTTTATGATGAAAATTGCTGGAGCGATCTCGAATTTGTTCAGTCCAAGAAGATGACTGGATGGGTTTGTATATATATTAATGAATTTATCAATTTTATTAATTTTTTTTTCACGAAAGTGACACAGTTACTAATATTTAAATTTCTAAGAATTCATATTTCTGTATACAGATGTACTTCGTCTCCAAATATTTAGCTGAAAAAGCTGCCTGGAAATTTGCTAAAGTGAACAATCTTGATTTTATCTGTATTATCCCAACTCTGGTTGTTGGCCCGTTTATAATGCCATCCATGCCTCCTAGTCTTATTACTGCACTTTCGCTAATTACTGGTATAAATTTTTTTTTTTTCTGGGAATTCATGATTCTTTATGAAATTCAAAAAAAAAAACAGAACTAAAATTTGTCATTTGTGAATGATTTTTCGATCTATTATTTCCAGGAAATGAAGCCCATTATTCGATTATAAAGCAAGGTCATTATGTGCATTTGGATGATCTCTGCAATTCTCATATATTTCTGTTTGAGCATCCAAATGCTGAGGGGAGGTACATTTGCTCCTCTCATGGTGCCACCATTTATGAGATTGCAGAATTACTTAAAGCACAATACCCAGAGTACAATATTCCTACCAAGTAAGTTAAATATAAGTCTTTGAGAATAACTTAGAAAAATTTAAGTGTTTGAGAATGATTTAGAAAAATTAAGGATTAATCAATAAGATATTAATATTATTAATTTTAATAAATCAGGTTTAAAGACATGGAGGAGGAGATAAAGAACCCAATTTTCTCTTCAAAAAAGCTGACAGGTATGGGGTTTGAGTTCAAATACAGCTTGGAAGATATGTTTATTGGAGCTGTGGAAACGTGCAGAGCTAAGGGATTGCTTCCATTTGTTTCTAATGGAAAAGAAGAAACCATGGAGAAGATCAAAGCAAGAAAAGTGAATATTACTCCTGATGGGGTTACTGTGCTTGATTAGCTAGAGAAACAGGGAGGAATAAAAGTCTTTAATTTTATTATTTAAGCTTTGAAGCGTGAATAATTAATAGTATTATAAGTGTTGTGTTGTTGAGTACCATTATGTTCTAGTTCCATGGAGCTATCCACCAAGTTATAGATTAGTGTTTAGGAGCATACGTTGCTCATTTAGATCTCAAATCCGAATTTTAGATATTTTTCTTCTTTCTCGTATGTAATTACATGGAGTCATGGACCATTAGTTATAGGAATTTGGTTTGAATGTGTCTATTTGCCTTTGGAGCAGTGCATGTACTATCTCTATCGAGTAGGCATGTTCGGAATTAAATGCTATAGGTCAAAATATAAATGGTTATATAATTAACAAAATTAAAAAATATTAAAAATCTATTAAATAATAATAATAATCATTAAAGAATAATCTCAAATTACACTTGAAACAAATTTTAATATATACAAAAATATATTGTTCTTTTAAGTTAGCAAAAATCTTTTACTAATTCTAATACTACTAAATTATTGCAACTGAATTTACAACTAAAAAAAATGTTGCAATTAAAATTTATAAATTATTGTTTAGAGTTATAATTTTAAGGAAATTCATAAATTTGTAGGAATAAAGAATAAGAAATTGAAATAAAAAATAATTAAATTCTTTTTAGAGGTAATTGTTTGCAATCTGTATGTGTATACAAGTTCATCCGTATAGGCATCTTTAATTATTCTAATAATTAAATTCTTTTTAGAGGTAATTGTTTTCAAGAAATTGTTTACTTATTTTCACTGTATGTGTATATAAGTTCATCCGTATAGGCATCTTTAAAATAACAAAGGGCCACTCTCATCCACTAAACCAATGATGTGCCATTTCAAGAAAAATTGTAGTAATCTTCTTTTTTTTTTTGTTCTCAGTTCAAAAAAAAAAAATCTTCTTTTTGTTCTTTGGACAAGAATATATTAATCCATTTTTAAAGCATTTTAAGGGAAAAATTATAACTAAACGAAGAGAGCTATATTTTTATTATATATGAATTTAATTAAAAATATATACATACATTAATTTGCATAAAATTTTAATTGAAGTTTATATTTCTATTAATTTTAAATTATTTTTTAATTATAAAGTCAAAGGCAGAGAGAGATTTGACAATTAGTTAATTTAGGTATTAACCCAATCCAAAAAGCTCAACCATTGATCTATTAGTCCCAAATGTTTGATTTTGTTAAAAACGTCTCAGCTTCTGTTTTTTAGCAGCTTTACAATTTAATTTTGGTATTTCCTTTTTCCGTATAATGAGATATTTTCATTTTGATAAAGCTTCATGCTTTATTTTGAAATTATGGATTCATAAAATGTGTAGTTTTTATTTAGTAATAGTGTATCACCAATTAAATTTCATATATCATATTGAACGTTTAGCTTAATATGATAAATTTAAAAAAACTTTGATATAAAAAATACTTCAACTCGAAATTCAAATTATATTGTTTAACTAATATTTAATTTTTATTTCATAGCCTAATATTTTTCAAACAAAAACTGCGAATTAAAAATGTTAGATTTTATTTGTCTTTTTTGATTTTTTTTCTCCATCATATAAAATCAAACTATTATTTAAAATATTCAAAATATTCTGATACAATTTAAACAGCTTCAAATAAAAATGTACGAGTCATGACATGAGAAATGAGATCAGGAAACGGTGCCGTTTCAACTCTGGTGTGAATACGATGGCATTTAGGTAATCTTGGCCCGTATAAGAGCCCGACTCTAATAAATAAGTCACTGCAACCACTGCAATCCAAAAGCACACAAGCAATGGCGGCGATTTCGTTTCAGTCTACATTTCCATCTAACAAAGTCTCACTCTCCTCGTCTGGCTCTGCTTTCTCTATTAATCTTCTCTCTCGGTCTGCTCGATTCAACAGTGTATCGGTGTCGTCTCGGGCGATTCGTGGAATAATATCGTGCCAAGCCTCCTCTGCTACCTCTTCGCCTTCCTCTTCCGTCAATGTCCAAGGTCCGGTTCCTTATTTTAAACTCTCTTAAGTTTATCTTTCATTCTCGTTTAAGTGAACGTCGTCAATAGTTTCACCATGATTATTTGTCGAGATCGAATGCCGTCATATTATGGTTATAATTATTGTTTGCTGAGAATAATGCGTTTATGGTGATAATTAGGTCGAATTTTTGTCTTCTATTTATTGAAATAGTATTTAGGTGTGGTATTCTCGGTAGATGAAATAATGTTGGTCTTATTGACCTTGTCATTTGCTGTTTTCTGAACTAGGGTTTAGGGACTGTTCTTAGATCAGTGTTTGGAGGTGATTTCGATTTGAGTTGTACTTTTACTTCCAGTGAATGAACTTGACTATATTGATCGTTAAATTTTTAGTGACAGGAAAAGTTTACAGAAGTGAGAGTTTTTAGCTTTGTGTGATGGTGTTTTTTTCACCTTTGGTAGACGCTATTGCTTGATTAGAAGTCTTTAATGATGCATAAACTTGTACAATTAGCTCTAAAACGTAGCGCAAGCATTCTGTGTATTTTTTTGGTGGCCTTTATATGCTACTACTTGCAATTTAAGATAACCTCTTGTTTTTTTATTTCTTTTTTATTTTGCAGCAAAAACAGGGCTGAATGATTTTTTACACATTAGTGATTTTGACAAATCCACTATTATGAAGATCTTGGACCGGGCTGCAGAGATCAAGGCCGTGTTAAAATCTGGGGATAGGACATTTCTCCCATTTAAAGGAAAGACAATGGCTATGATCTTTGCAAAGCCCTCCATGAGAACACGTGTTTCATTTGAGACTGGATTCTACTTGCTTGGAGGCCATGCTGTATATTTACGACCAGATGATATCCAAATGGGAAAACGGGAGGAAACTCGTGATGTTGCCCGTGTTTTGTCTCGCTATAATGATTTAATAATGGCTCGCGTTTTTGCTCATCAGGTATGCTGGTGAGTTTCTTGTGATTATGTTAGTTTCCTTTGATGATTGAGTTACTGGTAATTTTTTATTTTGGTTAGTGAGATATGTCTATGACATGTGCATTTATATGCAAGTTTCTGTAAATTTGTGCAAAATTAGGTTGGATGTTGTTATATTCCCTAAAACCAGAATTCAATTACTCTATGATTTTCAATGAAATCTTGTTGGGGTAAGGAGATGGGTTCCATTGTTCTTCTTTTTAGAGTGACCTATTTTACAAGAGTGATTCAAATCATTAAAGGGAGTTTATACCATTGGATATTGTTTGAGAGAGCTCCATATCCAATTGGAATAATCCTGCTTATCTATTTTTATTGCATACATCTTTTGAATAGGACTTAGATAGTACATAGAATAGGAAAACTATAATTTAGTCTTATAAATAAATGCTTAGACTCTTCTATCCTAGTAAACCTATGGTAAATACTTCATAATTTCTTCCAATTTAGGAAGCCAAAATATGTGTGTGATATATTTCTCTGGGTTGGGATTTTTAATTTCCCATTAATCTTTAGTTACTTTTGTTTGATTGCCTTTTGCATATGGGTATTTATGCAGTTTCTCACACCATTACTTTTGCAGGATATTCTTGATCTGGCAAAGTATGCAACTGTGCCCGTTATTAACGGCCTGACTGACTACAACCATCCTTGCCAAATAATGGCTGATGCCCTCACAATAATTGAACACGTTGGTCAGTTGGAGGGGACCAAGGTTAACTCATTATGCTGCCTTTCATAGTACTTCTACTTCATCTTTGCAAGCCTTGTATTTAACATTAAGATGTTTTGGGTTTAATCCGATTCCATATAATGTATATATTCAGGTTGTATATGTCGGGGATGGGAATAACATTGTGCACTCTTGGTTGTTGATGGCATCTGTTATTCCTTTCCACTTTGTCTGTGCCTGCCCAAAAGGTTTTGAACCTGATGCAAAAACAGTTGAGAAGGCTCAGCAGGCTGGAATCAGCAAGATTGAAATTACAAATGATCCAAAGGAAGCTGTTAAAGGAGCTGATGTTGTATACTCAGATGTGTGGGCAAGCATGGGCCAAAAAGAAGAGGCTGCGCACCGTCGGAAAATGTTTCAAGGATTTCAGGTATATATATTTATTCTGGTGATACATATTCATAACGTATAAAAGTGTGGATATTCTATTGTCAATTTAGTTATTTATGATTCAAGCTGATTGTAATTTATGGATTATTAGTTTTTTTATTTTAATAAAACTATGATGTCCATGATTGCTGTTTTGGCTCCTACCAAAGTCTGATTCCTTGCATTTAAATAAAGTTAATTATTGTATTATGTACTTAATTTAACAACTCAGCTCAATTAAGCCCAGGTTGGTTGGGGTTGGCTTCATCGATTCCTATTCTCCATTCTGTCTTATATCAATGGTTTCAACACTTGATATCACTGACTGACTATTTGATTTGTTCAAAGATTCGTTTCGGTTTTTGGCAATGTTATAGATGTTCAAGGTCTAGGACCATTTTCAAAGTGCACTTGTTTAATAGCTGGCATATTTAATATTGACCAAAGAAAAGCATGAAGATACTTTGTACTGACTAGTTTCTTATCCGTGATTAATAATTTGTAAACCCACAACTTTGACATTGAGCCACAGGTTACTTAAGGTATCAGAGGGTACAAGTTCATTGTTGGCTAGAAAGAAAAGCTAAAGGCAACCAATTTGGTTGGAGCTTATTTTTTTACTTTCTAGATGCTTTTTGCCCTTTTATGCATTTTGGAGTAGCATGCTGTGTTCCAGATGGCTCTTTCTGGTCGATCATTTGGTTGTGGAGTATTTTTTGATATGTCGTGCTGAAATTATTATAACTGCAGAGTACGATAGAAAATGCTACTTCTTTCTTCATCTTGACTTGTAACCTTACATGGAATACTTTTGCCAATCAACAGTTTAGTTTAATGCCTCTCTGAATATGAGAAACTTGAATGATGTTGGCAGGTACCAACTCTGCAATCCATAACTGGGTCAGTCTGTTGGGCACTGCATTTGGATATATGCTTGAATTGATGTTTTGATAATATGTGCTTGTAAACATGGTCAATTGAGGTTCACCCTAACATTCTATATGCTCTATATTGCAGGTTGATAAAGATCTTATGAAATTAAGCCGTCCAAAAGCTTATTTCATGCATTGTCTACCAGCAGAGAGGAGTGTGGAGGTGACAGATGATGTAATTGAAGCTCCAAACTCTATTGTCTTCCCCCAAGCTGAGAATCGAATGCATGCACAGAATGCTATAATGCTTCATGCACTTGGTCTGTGATGTGGTTTGCCTCCGCCAGTCAAGAGAACAAGCACGGCTATTTATTCTGTTGGAAACAAATTTTCTTTTGGAGGCAGTTTTCACTTGTCAGTTGGAATTTGGTATGGCCTCAATGCTTAGTTGTTCTTATTGGATGTAATGTAAGAACTCATTCGGTGTGGCTTTGGCTGAGTATTGTTAGTATGCTTCCCTGGAGAAATCATCCAGCAACTTGTTAAGTTAGCATTGTCAGCTTTATTGCCCATAGTTGTGTGTATTTCAATTTATCTTCAAAATTTTGTTCGTTATCTTGATTTCAGTATACGCATATCAAAAGATGATTAAATAGTGGTTCCTCCATGGCAGCTGTCTCACAGAAGCTGCATGAATGAGATAAAGAATGCTTATAATGATTTTCCTGTTTCTACATCTGAAGATCCAATTTTGGAAATGCATTCTGCTGCAGCTACACGTAGTTGGCCTAAAGTGAATGTTGCCGCAAAGACAAACTGAGAGATATTGTCTACCGTTCTGCACTAAATTTGTTCCAAGCATCCTGGAGCAAAACATATGCAACATGAACATACGTTTAGTGAGAAACTTAAGTGATTTTTAATGGTATTGGTACACAACTCATGATGCATTTATTATGTCAGCAAAGAGAGAGAGCATACCTTTAAAAGATCAAAAACTTTCTCACACGTGTACTTCTGCTGTATGCTTGCCCCCCTTTGCTGCAACTTGTCAGGATGAACAAAAAGTGTAGCTTTACGATAAGCTTTCTTAACAGCGGCGCTTGATATAATATCTGTGAGAGGAATTGGCTGCCAACCACTATCAGGGCCAAGGATCTGCAAATATAAAGAATATCAAATTTAAAAAATATCTAGCAAGTAATTGTTAAGCTAAACCTTTTTTTCAATTCAACTACATGCCATACCTTACGCATTACAATAATAAAAATTCTTCCCTCAGAAAATCAAAAGATAAAAATTCATACTGTATTAGTAAGCAGAAAGGATGATGAAACTAATGATAATCACAGGCTAAAACGGTACCCAAGTTATGTTTCGTCGACCGTCAAGGTACCCAAGTTGGAAGAGTTCAAGACATTCATGCAAGGTTTAAAATAGAGAGGTGATATTAGAGAAATTTATGAAGTAGAAAAATATCTACATACATATTGTAGAGTTGAAAGCAGGGCACGTAAATTCCTTTCCTTTCCACTTGACCACCGTTTGACATCAGCATCCAAAGTTTCTGCCAATCTCTGCCATGAAAATTCAAACCAGGAAGATAAGTAAAACATCCGCACCTTGTCATTATTGAGCAAGAAGATCACCTAATTAAATAATAATTACATTTCTCTCAGCCTGTTCTTTTTGAGCAAGCAGATCGCGCATATTCTTCTCTGTAAGAGCTTTTGCCTGAAAGTGACCCCCAATAAGACTGCTTGTTAGATGACAGAAAATTTAGGTCCCTACATTTGAATTAGAAGCAGAAGCATACCGCTCGTTCTGCTGTCCGTTGATTCCTTTCCAATGTAGCTTTACACCTTTCAACTGATTCACCATTAGCACCATTGAGTCTCTCTGTCGAGTAGGGAACTTTACAAAGCAAAATATGCATTGTTCAGAACCAGCCACAAGTTTAAGCAGATTCTAATTTGTTTGAAAAAATAATACTTTTCTGCAAAGTATAAGAAGTCCTCATACCATCATGATTTGAAAAGCTTGGATATCTAGAACTGCTTGAAGGACCTGGACCTTTATACTGTTGATCCTGCAGGAAATTTTGTGATTAAGTTTCCACACCTCTGAAACACAATAACAAGAAAGTGTGAGAAACATATATGGTAAAGTAGCTTACACTGGATTTTATTCCAGCATCTCTTGAAGAACCAGAAAACTTCTCTGTGGCAAAATTTTCAGTTTTATTTTTTGCCTTAAAAGCAGCTTTCTCAGACAAGGCTTTTTCCAAGGCACGTTCCCTGGCCTCTGCAGTCGCTTTCTCTACTGCAGCTCGCTCGGCCTTTAGCTTGGCTTCAATAGATGCCTTCTCACCTGCTGACTTGCTATTAGCTTGTGCAGAAGACCTTTCTCTGGCGTCTGCCACTACTCTTTGATGAGCTCCTGCAGTTGCTCTCTCTGCAGCAGCCCTTTCTCGGGCATCAGCAAAAGCCCTTTCACGAGCTTCCCTGATTGCTCTTTCAACAGCTATTCTTTCTTTTTCCAGTTCCCTCGCTTTTGCTTCTTCCTTTCTCTCATGGTGTTTCTTTTCCAACTCCACTTCTTTTTGCAAAGCATCTTCAGCTTCCCTCTTATCTACTGTTATAGTTTCCTGATTATTCTCCTCCTTATCAGTTCTTTGGTTTGCTCTCAACTCCTGAGATATTCCTCTGCTCTTTCCTTCACCACAAAAAGCATGTGGTTGCTGAGTCGCTTGCTCGTCATTCCTATTATTCACCCATTTTTCGTCAGAAGAAAATTCAAAGTATGTCTCATCTTCTTCATGATTAATAACAACTTCAGATTCCTTCCCATCCTTGTTATTTTCTCCAAACTCACAAGTTGCTTCTTCAACATGCTTTTCTGGCTCATGCTGTGTCTTGGACTCTATCCCATCATTATCTAACCATCTTTCCTCATGAGAATATGCACAATTGCTCTCATTTTCATCATCATTGGGGCCAATATCAAGCTCACCAACATCCTGATAATTTTCATCCAATTGAAAAGTACATTCCTCGATGTATTTTTCTGGTTTGCAGATTCTCTCATATTCTGTCTCATGGTACTCATTTTTCTTGTGATTCCGGTCAGTTTCACCTGAATAGAAATATGTCATATGCTTCTTAATTGCATCAAGTCCAATAAGACCTTGGTCTGGGACACCATTTTCAAAATTCTCTTCTTCAACTACATTACTTGCCTCTTCAACTGCTTTTAATCCTTCTTCAGTTTTTCTAGCAAAAGGAACTTCAGTTACCTCCATTGTCCTCCCATTCTCTTCAACTGCAATTACCTCTGCAGTCACTTCCACACCTTCAAATTTTTCTCTGTCTCCAACGGCTTCATCAGCTTTGCCCACAATCTCATTTACATTCTCCACAATCTCATTTTCATTCTGCCTAAATACATCATTAGTTGCTTCAAAATTTTTCTCTTGGTATCCGAAAGCTTGTTGAGTGGCTTTCACATTAATCTCATTTTCCGCCCCGAGATTAAGACCTGTTTGTATCCTCTCAGTTTTAATCCATTCGCAAATCCTTCCTTTATCAATTTCATTCATCTGACAGTCCCGATTGACCATCTTCTCTTCCTGTTTGGCCTCTTCAAGGTTCTTATAGTCTTTTGCCCTGCAATCCTCTCCAATTCTCTTCTCACAACTTTCCTTGTCATGAAAGTCATCAAATCTAAACTTGTTTGGTTCTTCTTTAAGAACTTGACATGAATCCTCAAAATTCTCTGGCTTGGATGCCACATTCTGTTTGTTCTCATTCTCTTCCAGACCCCCACCCTCATGTTTTTTCTTTTCACATTCTACCTGCTCCAAATCTTGTTTCTGTCCCTTCCCATTTCCTTTGGGCCTATGAATTTCATCTAGTTTCCTGTCATTCTCCTCTCTCACTGGAACTCCATTTATTTGATTCTCCGTTTCCTCTTGATTGTGTGCCACTCTTTGATTCGTCTCAATTTTTGCCCTGTCGTAAACCTCTCCTGGTACCTTCATAGTTTTTATATCCTCCAACTCTTGAATACCACATTTTGCATTTTCTTCTGGTTCATGAAGCTTTTTCTGCATGCTTTCACATTCTTCCTGTTCATAGGGTGCCTTAAGTGTTCGATCAGCTTCTTCATCCTCATAAGCAACACTGGTTTTCTCTTCATTTTCCTGATGATGAAGCTTTTCAGCTGACTTAATATCATTACCATGCATATCCAATTCAAATGTTGCTTCTACTGAATTTAGACCGGTCTCTATTTTCTCCTGCTTAGGGACCTCCTCAAATGCTTCTTGCTTCTCACGCTCCATTGGCTTCTTGATGTTTTTCTCTCCTGTCATCTTCTCCTTACCTTCATTTTCATTAGCGGACGGTTTCATTTTTTCCACATTGTTTGCCTGCTTGACCTCCAGCACCATTGTTTTGTGTTTGTGCTCGGTATCACCAGCAGGTTCAGAAAACCCTTTTGTTGCTTTCTCACATTGGGACTCTCTGTAGTGTGTTTCTCCAGTGGCATTCTTCACAGGAGATGATTTCTTTGCATTTCTGAAGTCGGGGGTAAATTGGCTTGCTTTCATTTCATTGTGCTCTGGTAAGCTTGTGAACACTTGCTTTATGTTATGAACTACCGGAGGCATTTGCTGAACCTCTTCTTTGCATCTGTTTGCATTTTCTACTGCTTTAACTTCCCTTTTCTCGGGTCTCAACCCATTAAAACTTGATCTCACACGATTTTGAACGCCTTCCTTCTTTCTTTCCATCAATAGTTTGGCTATATTAAGCCTTGCTTGAGCCTCCTCTATTGCCTTCCTCACAGCAGCTGCTGAGGCAGCAGCAGCTGAATTAGCATCAATTTGCTCATCAAAAAATGGTGGTGAATAACTACCCGGGGCACCTTCAGAAGCATCACTACCAAAAACCCCAAACTTTGAATTCACTGACCTTATGAAGCCATCCCTATTATTACCAAAATTAGGCAGTGAGCTTAGAGGTGACATCGGTGACAACTGCGTGCCAAAGCCAATGTCAAATGCATCAAACGTTATGCCATTTGAAAAGGACCTATTCCTACTAGATTTTGTCTGACAGTCAGTATGACTTGGAGAAGTGTCTACAGCAGCACCTCTAGGTTGTGGACCTGACACGACTTTCCTCAGTGGTTTGCTTTGCTTTATCCTCTCACCAACATTAACATTCAAATGAGCATCACTTAATACTGGGCGTACTGCCCTATCACCTTCATTCATCAGGGGAGTAGTGATTTCATCAATCAAACAGGTGTAACCAGGAATGGCATGAAGCTGAGCAACACGTGTAACCCCACTTGTCCCGTTTTTGCTCCCTGGATTGCTTTTCTCATATAAAAGAGGTACTTGGGGTGATGGGGCTTGTTTCTCTTCTGAAAAATTAGAATGTTTTTGCCCAGCAGGGCGAAACCTTGCTTCAGCTGCAGCCCTACAAAACCCTTCTGCAGGTCAGTTTCCTACCTTTACAAGTTGAATCAAACATAAGTAAAGACAATAATATCCAAGAAAAAGACAGAGAGGGAGCAATAAAAAAGGAAATTATGTTGATTAAACTGCAAAAAATAATTTTTTTTGTAAAAGTATCTCACTTGCTCTGTTTGATTGCCGAACAAACTGCTAATTAAAGATGAGATAAAGAGGAGTCAAAAGTTATTTATCTTTTCTCAATTTAGAAGCAAAGCTGCAGTTGAAATTGAAAAAAGAAAAAAAGAAAATGTAATCATTTAAACCAATTAATCAATCCCTTTACCATTATTAAAGATCCTCCTAACAAACTTTATTTTACTGCTACTCCTTTCTTAACAATTTGAAATGCCGCATTCCTCACATAATCACGGCAACAATAAGCAAATAAAATGCTATGCACATTCAACAAAACAACAGTAACATACCCAGCTTCTTGAGACGAATTCTTCACTTTCTTTGGTTTCACAAATAATTCCTCATAAGCCACAGCAAAATCCGAATCTCCAAAACCACCAAAAATCTTCGAATAGTCTGGCCTCGAGTTCCGTGCTTCCACCGACGCCTTGCTCTCCTTCAGCTCGGGGAAATCAAGAATCGGAATCGAACAATTACTAGAGCCACCAAATATCTCTCTGTAATCCTCCACTCTAAACCCAGCCTTCGTTGCACTACCAAAAACGCCGTCGTACACATGCTTTCCACTTAAGCTTCCGCCATTAGAGAGCTTTTTAGAGAAAGTAGTAGCAGAGGAAGCGTGCTGATACTCCATTTTCAGAGAAAGATAAAAAGAAGAAAAAATAACAAAGAGAGACTCTTTTAGGGTTTCTTTACGCGCTCGGTCTTTGTTTATCTCCTTCCTTTCTTCTTCCTCGCTATGTCTGATCTTTCACTGCATAGAAAAGTTCTGCAGAGTCAGACACGAGAGGAAGAAGACTAGGAGAGAAATAATGCCGATAAATCAGAGACGAGAAAATGAGATTTTACAGTAATTAACGGTATTTTAAATCGACGATTTTTTTATAAATGACGATGACGAAGGTAAATGATTGGCTTATGACTACCAATGATTGTTTTTTTGAAGAGTACGACTGCTAATTATCGGGTGTGCCTTATTATGTTAAAATAAAAAAAATTAAATTAGACCATAAAAATTTGCAAAAATTTAATTGTTTTGATAGAAATTATAAAAATTTAGTTATTTTAATAAAAAATAATTAATTTTTTATTCAATTTAATTATTAAAATATAAATTTTTTATTATTTAGTAATTTAATTAATTTTATAATAATAATCGAATTGATATAATTATTATTTTAATTATATAATTATTGTACTTTTTATATTATATTTAAATATTATAACTAATTATATAAATAAAAATTTATAATTTTATTAATAAAATATTTTATTAATATTTATTTTTTAACTTAAAAATAATATTTTTTTATCTTAATTGATATTTTAAATTATTTATTATATTAAATTAAAATTTTTTATAATATAATTAAAATTATAAATTTATTAAATATTTTGAGATTATTATTTATTAAAAATATATTTTATATTATTTTTATTTATATAATAATTTTATTAATATTAAATATTAATTTATTCAATATTAATTTAACTATAATTTTTGATAATATTATTAAATAATTAATATAAATTTATTTACTTTAAAAATTTATTAATTAATTGATTTAAAAAATTTTATTATTATATATTAAAAAAATTAATTAATTAAAATAATTAATTATTGAATTAATATATTTCAGTTAAGTTATAATTTAATTTTTTAAAATATTTAATTTAGTTCAATTATTTTATTATTTATAAAATTTTAAAAACTTTAAATATTTTATATTTCAGTTGATTCAATTTTGATCAATGGAATCCACCATGGCTAATATGACACATGACAGACAGAGCGAAAATAATATGTTTCGCGTGTTGTCGTTTAGCGAGAGAGTCGTTGGATGCTGCAAGTTGTTACCGATCAACGGTACCGACTTAAGGGTAGTTTCGGTATGAAAGAAAATATAATATGGGTATTTTCGAGAATTAAATAGCGTTATTTACAACTGTACCTTTATTAATGGCAAAAACTGTGATGAAGCGCAACGTAGTTGCGTGGATGTTAGCGCATTTCACGTAGAAAAGGAAATTTACATATAGGCACATAGAATAAGCAAAATTATACTAATATGATCGACCCTACATCAATTTGACTAATTCAATAGTTTATATCTATAAAGTTTGTTGTTTTGATTCATATATTTATTATTTAATTTTATTGAATTTGATATTGATAAATTTAATCTAATTAGACTAAATAAATCTATAATAATTAATTTTTAAAACTAATTTTTTTAATCGAATAATAATGATTGAATTAACCGACCACTAAAATTGAGCGGATTGGACTACTACACATTGGTACAAAATATTATGGCAATTTTATTTCAATAATTTTGAGCCAGCCAAATATTTTCCATATCTACAAAAAAAAAGGATTGGAAATTTCAACTTCATTCTAAAATATGACTTTTAGAAGAAAATTTTACTAATTGTTATAATTACAGTTAAATAAATAATAGTAATTTTTATTTTAATTCAAATATTATATGTTTGTATTTCATTCCCAAAAAAATTTAAGACGAATAATTTAAGAAAAATATCACATTTAATTACCCAAAATAACATTCAACAATGTCAATTTTTGCAATGTATCATTGGAAAAAGAAAATCCACACTAATAATTTTAAAATTTATCCATTATCAACGGTTGTTCTCATAAACACAAAATTAAAGAATCCTCTAAAATATAATTATTTTCTATTAAAAATAAATAAATTCAGAAACAATATTGAATTTTTTTTAAAAAAAATAAATCAATAATGTATTGTTAATAAAAATAAGCTCTACGTTACTGTTCTTATTAATATTGAAGTAATGGAATTTAATAATAATGATTCAGGTTATGTTAAATACATATAGCAATTATATAAGGAGCAGTACATATCAAAACTTTAAATCATTAAAAAATTTAGCCGCTTCCATCACATTGGACGGCAGCAAGTAGCCATGGACATACATAACGCACTGCTCCACTATGGAGAGTGGATACCCCAAAAAATATAAATAGACAAATGGTACAAAACTCTGCTTAAGGCGGTCCAATCCAAGAATTTTGAAGGTGAAAAGATAATAATGGCAAGAACAACTCAGGAAAAGAAAACAAATATCCATCTCCCCTTTGTCTTCTGCTTTTTCGAGCTTTCCTTTATAACTTGCTTTGCTTTAGTTTTGTGACTACCAACTCAGCTCATTCAGCTTTCATTAAGAACCAGATAAAATAAATAAAAGAGTCTTTAAAAAGACTATCCTAATTATTTTTTAAATGTTTAATTATTTTAAAAGCTCACAATAGGACAATCTTGTCACTTGATTAATTTATTAATTTTATTAATTATTTTAAAATATTTTTAGGCATCCAATAATTTCTCTCTACACAAACAATAAAGGAAAATTTATAAAAAATAACAAAATTATAAAAATATTGTGTAACTACAAATTTATAAAAATAATGTATATATAACAAAATTTATAAAAATATAGAATTGCATTTTTGATATATGTTGAGTATATTTTTAGTATATATCTTAAAAATATAAAATAAAGAATATTTTTATTGATTGAAAACATAGAAATAGAATTTTAAAGGAAAAAAGTAGTCGCGTTTTGTGTAATTTCCTCAACAATAAAACAAAGCTTAACTGAAATAAGAACAGCCCAATATTGTCTAAGCCCATAAATATAAGGCTAGTATTATTCAAATGACAATTATAAGGTTCAACCTAGCCTATAACTCAAAACACATTAAAAGGCTTCTCTATTTGCTTTAATTACTATCTCAGTCAAGCCCATCCATGTTAATGGAACAATAGTAGTTGGGCCGAAATTTGAAAGCCCATATTCGGCCCAATACAAATATAGTAATGGCTCTGTCCCGGGCAACAAGTCAGTGTATTCAAGAATTGAGCAAAAAGAGAAGAAACTCTGCAATTTCAAATGCTTTTTCAATACATCTTCACACTCTCTTCTTCTTACGACAATTAACATTTGAGATACAGAGAGAGTGTGTTGGTTCTGTGCAAAACGACAGCGTAGGTATCCGAGTAAAAAACAATGTTTAGGAACCAGTACGATACTGATGTGACCACATGGAGCCCCGCCGGTCGGCTATTCCAGGTAGAATATGCAATGGAAGCCGTCAAGCAGGGTTCGGCGGCAATTGGTCTCCGATCTAAGACTCACGTGGTTCTCGCTTGTGTAAACAAGGCTAATTCTGAGCTCTCCTCCCACCAGAAAAAGATCTTCAAGGTAGATGACCACATCGGCGTCGCTATCGCTGGCCTTACCGCCGATGGTCGCGTTCTCTCACGGTATATGCGATCCGAATGCATTAACTACAGTTTTACCTACGAGTCCCCACTTCCGGTTGGTCGGCTCGTTGTTCAACTCGCAGATAAGGCCCAGGTGAACCATTACAAATTCAATGTTTAGATTTTTTTATTTTTGCCTGTTAATTTGGATAAAATTTTGTGACATATTGATTACTTAAATTTTTCAGATCGTGGGATTTTAGAGGTTATGGTTGAGTTTTAGAAGCTATTTGTTTTTCTTCGAATTTTCGTACCAGCGAGTTTTCGGTTTAATTTGACCTGAGCTACTATTTTGCTACAACTAGGGTTTTGGGTGGAGTGCTGAGTACTTTGCTTGCGGTTCTTAGCTATTAGGATGCGAAAGACTGTTGCTATAAAAAGCCAGTATTGTAAAGTTATGACCTTTAGATATAGTTGTTATCTTCAATCTGATTTGCACTTGGTTTATTTTCCCTTTAGTTTAAATTAATTAACTATTCAGAAGTTTATGGAAAGTCTTTGTATGATGAGTTCTTTGGAATAGATAGGTGCCAACTCTTTATAGTTATTATCAGCAAATTTAAATTGTAACCCCGGTCTCTCTAATTGCTACTCGTCGTTCTTCACCTATGACAACATGCTGATCGAAAACCGGAAGTGTGTTTAATATTCAAAAAAAAAAAACTGCCTTTCACTTCTTTGTATTGGATAAAATGGGAGGATTAAAACTTACGAAATCTATAAGGATGTAAGCCTGAAGAAATCATTCAGTCATAAGTTTGAAATAATTTGCTTCTGAAATTTCAGCTATTAAATGGCATGATTGACTAAGGTGATGGAAAAGTACTCAATGTGTATTCTCATTCGCATGTAAGAATGACATCAAATAAAAATTATATCTTCATAATGTTGGTTGTTCTTATGTATTAATTATGATGAGATGTCAACAATACCTTTCCCTCATTTTCTTTTCCTGGACAAGCTTGTTTACTGATGAAGGTGTTGACCAACTTGATTTATGCTTGTTGTAATAGGAACTTTGCGAGTCTCTAGCTTGTAGATTGACTAGATAAATGCATGCCATGGACTTCTCTGAAGGTTGATTTTCATAATTTTGGGAAGAGTCGGGTCAAATTTTGTTGGTGTTCAAACTGGTTGCAGAAGGATGCCTGTCCTTTCTAAGTCCTTTTTCTCTTTCCCTGTACTCAACATGTTGTTTTTAAATTAAACATGCTTGAATTTTGTGTAATTAGTATGTCCATTCATATACTACTTAAGTTAATCAAGGCCTGTGTGAAACATACCTGGGCATAGCCTTATCATCATCAACAATGTGATCCGGGAGGATTTGTCCATGGGATTTATACCTGTTTGCTATGATTGAGCCACATTTTAAACCCATACAGGGCTGAACTGTCATGTTCCATCTAACTACAGACTCACATAATATGCTATTTAAGACCACATTGTTTAGCCTACCCAAGCTAGAATGCAACATCCCTTCTAACCATAGATCACATGATATAGGGGGCTCATTTTCAATTTCAAAGATATCATTTTATACTTGGAAACATGATTGACATGTCTCTGTTTCATAATAACACTAGATAACCAGAAAGGCGTCCAGTTGGACAAGACTGTTTTTATACTGGCTATTTTTATACATTCCGGGTACTGAAATTGTGTTATAGATGTGATGTGTTGATATACTATACCTATGCATATGTACACACATGGTTGTGAGAGTAACTATTGGGTAGAAGAATATCAGTATTAGGTGGGTCCAGGTTGCAGAGCTTTCTGTATTTTGCTTACACGGGTATGGTGCTTATGAGGTGATGTAGCACTCCCTCTATCTCTAAAGGGGATTATGCATTCCACTTACTGTCTACTAAACAAGTGTTATAGCAAATGAGTGAAGTCTTCAATTTAGTGCTACAGTTAACACCAAGCCACAAAGAAGGCTAAGGTCATCCAGCTTATATGGAGTTTATTCATCTTCCAATGCCCAAAGAGAAGGAAGAAATACAGTAAGTTCTGCAACCTGGACCCCACCTAATATTGGTCTTCTACCCAATAGTTACTCTCACTACCATTTGTATACATATGCATAGGTATAGTATATCAATATATCACATCTATTACACAAATTTAGCACCCGGATTGTAGAAAAATGTTACCCTGTTATTAGCTGCTACACTATCTTTAGCTTTGGTTTGTAATTACATTGCAAATATTTTTCTTATTAAAGTCACTCTCTCTTGGAAGTCACACTGTCCGGTGAGAAGTTGCACCTTGACAAACATGTGTTCATGCAGTATCTTCTACTGCATGTCAAGCTTTTAACACACCTGATCTTCAGCTAATGTGTTTTCCCGCCTTCCTGGTTCTCTATGTATCAATTTTCAGAATACATTTATGCCTTATTTTTCGCAATTTGTGGAACATCCAGATCTTGATATAAAGTCAGAGATTTTGTTTTCACCTATTTGAAAAAAATTTGTTGGTTTCATCCTTGTGGAAGTTCATCCTCAAAATGATGGTAAGATTACATCTCTTTGCATTATTTTGCAGCTTCTGAATGATGGTAAATGGATATTCTTCTGTCTCGTGTCCCCATAGCACTAAGTTACTGTGACATGCTTGTCAGTGTAATGTTTATATTTTAGACTAGTTTAAGTTTTTGGTAAAATTTTAGTTTAATACAGGCAAACTTTACATCCATTAGCAGTTGATGTAGGTGTGGTATATATGAATGGCAGGTCTGCACCCAACGCTCCTGGAAACGGCCTTATGGTGTTGGTCTGCTGGTAGCAGGCTTGGATGAATCTGGGGCTCACCTCTACTACAATTGCCCAAGTGGGAACTACTTTGAATATCAGGCTTTTGCCATCGGATCTCGCTCACAAGCTGCAAAGACATACTTGGAGCGCAGATTTGAGAACTTCACGAATGCTTCACGGGACGATCTGGTCAAGGATGCTTTAATTGCCGTTAGGGAAACCTTGCAAGGAGAAACTCTCAAGAGTTCCATCTTCACGGTTGCAGTAGTTGGAGTTGGGGAGCCCTTCCATATACTGGGCCAGGAAACTGTGCAACAGTTAATTGATGCATTTGAAATTGTTGGGGAGCCAGAGGGTTCTGCTGCTGAACCTGAAGCTGATCCAGAGCAAGGTCAAGGGTCTGACCAGGGTACTGCTGCTGCTGTTGATGAGGGTGTGGCTCCAATGGACATATGAGGATGCAAGAACAACTGTTTCTCTGCCCTAGTCTTAAGATATTCTCAAATGTGTTTGCAGGATTTAATTGAAAATGAATGGCACCATAGAAGACATCTTTTTCTGGATTTTTTTATGCAATTTGTCTTTGCCTCATTGGCGCAGACATTTTAATGCTAGCTTCCGGTGAACTTATATCTGCAATTTACTTCAATACTGAAAAACAATCACTGAACTCATTGGTTTTCTAATGCGATGCTGTTTGTTTGTACCATAGACTTGATTAGACGTTGACCGAGACTAGCAGCATAGGCAAATTGTGGGAAGAATACCATTGAGCTAGACATGAGAGCGTCTGGGAGCAGATATGGTATGCCCTCGAACAAAATTGGTGACTACTGCATTCAAATTATATCGAACTCTTTTAAGTTTTTATAGAGATCACCTTGTATTTTTATCGAAGTTGCTTGCATTAGTATTCTACCTGAACTCAAGGCAACAGATCGGTAGATTCAGCGATTTACAATTTACAAATGCCAAATTCTTTTTTTTTTATTTTTTAATTTTCGCCTGGATGATTATTGGAACTTAGGTTGGTGATATCAGGTCATCAGGTTTCTAAACTTTTTTAAGAGAGAGATGGTACCTTAGTTTGTATAAACAACTCGTATAAAAACATAGATTTTACTTGTAATTTTATTGGCTTACTTGTAATTTCATTGGCCCCTTCTGCTAGGACAAATTTTAAGAATTTAACAAGAATAGCCTTGTTCTTGTGCTTGAAAAGATAGTGTACATAATGCATTTATAATTTAATTTGTTAAATAAATATTAAAACTAAAATCAACTAGTCCAATAAAAACATCAATATGTGACCATTGTACTTGGAAAGACTCTAGTCTAAAATAGCCAAGGTCATGCAACATGTAAGATATGAATATATTTCTGTAGCCACATAGAAGTTAAAGTTTCGTGTTTTTATCAAGTCGAAGGCATAGAGCCTAGTATGCCAAAGTCATGTAGGTTTATAACATCCTTGTAAATATTTGAAACAACACTGCAGCAGCGTGGGAAGTTGGGAACAGTTCTAATCAAGAAGAATGTGATAAATATAGATGCTCTTCTGTTGTACAGGTAAATCTCATCTCTCGTTGATAGTTCATTATATGGGCACCGCACAAGATTAGTTAGGCCTCAAAAAATTAACCTTTTTTGTAGTGATTCAACAATCAATAGTTTACTTGTTCCAACAGTGAAATAGTTGTCTAGGATTTCATAAAATTAACCCCAAAATGCAACTATAGTTGCCACTTTCTTAAAGCAATTGATTGAAGAGCAATCACTTCTATGCAACTTGTGGCATTAATTGCGGATGTCAGGAATAGCAATGCCCTTAATCTGCATTTGCTTGTACATCCATAGGCGGTTCTCTGGGGTTACCTCACCCCCAAGGGCGCGGACTACAGATCCACCGCTACATGCACCCACTTTGCAGCATTCCTCCAAAGATAATCCCTTGACCAGTCCATACAAAAATCCACTGGCAAAGAGGTCTCCTGCTCCAGTGGCATCAGCTGCCTTTGCTTCCCCAGTGGCTGGAACCCGGACAGTCTGACATTGCAAAATCTTTCACATAATGCCAAAGCTAAAGAAACAATTTGCAGATTGAAATAAATGGCAGCGAGAATGTAGCTCATGTTCAGACTAGAAACTAAGAACAATAGACAAATCTAAAAGAAGAGGAAGACATGATTGAGGAAAGGGTAAAAATGAGGTGATGCTCTATTCATATATTTTGAGGTCCATACTAATGGTTCAATAATTTTTAAGGCAGGCACAGAACCAAAGCCATAAATCTTTAAGCAATTGGGGAACGATTCTAGCACGCATGAACTGGCTAAAATCGACAAGGAGATGCTAACCTCTCTTCCATGCTTTGCTATGCATCCATTAGGACCTAAAGTTACTACAGCCCACTTGCAGTGTTTGGACAAGTATTCCAAGGCAGCCTCAGGATCAGCATTTTGTTCACCTCTATAAACAAGGGACATTAGCAACCCACCATTAAAATCAAGAACGATTTGTAAGATGAAAATGTGTAACTCTTGAGTAACTTGTCTTAGCTAGCTAAATCAAGAACATAAAAAAAATAAGGAATTACCTCAGTAGCTCCATGGCTTCATCCTCATTAGCAAAACAGAGGTCTATATCCCCTGACTCAAGCAACTCGATGAGTTGAAATTTGAAGTTTCGAACCATCTGATCAAAGTTAAAGCCTCCGAGTTAATATATTGATAAAGGAAGAGCAGGCCAGTGGACCTTTGAGAATAGCATTCCTCGAAAACAATAAGTGATATCAGTCCAATGACAAAAAGAAACAGCATACTTCATGATGACATGTGAATTAAATTACAGCTCCTTGAGATAAGGAAAGAGCATACTTCATGATGACACGTATAAAATTACCAACTCCTAAGATATATAGCAACAACGGAAACAAGTTGGCATTCAACAATAAAGTCGTTTTAATATTTTGCTCCTAATAATGCGCTTGGTTATACAAGAAAGTTGACTAAATAATCTTATTTGATCAAAAATATTATATTTATTTGTAAATGATCTATGTAAAATAAAATGCCGGGCCCACTAAACTTTAACAACCAGTTGATAAAATATTTTATTTAGGAAAAAATAAGAAAAATATTTTACCAGAAAGTAAATTGAAGGACCCATATATCAAAAGACAATCATACCTTTAATTTAAAATATGATAAAACAAGAAAGAGATATTATAAGGTTAGTTTAGATATTACTTAAACTTTCCCTGTAAATTTGTATTGTAATCAAATAAGTTAATATTTTTTTCAATTTATTTTTTTAATATTTTATTACATATTTCAAATACAGTAATATAATCTTTTCCAGTAAAATACAATTTTTGTAATATATCTCTATAAAATATATTCCAAGTAATCAATTTTTTCAATAATTTACCAAACGCACTATAAGATTGATGAAAATAATACCTCGAAACTAGCCAAATCCAGAGAGACAGAAACACCCTCTTGCTTTGCAATTCGAATAGCTGCTCGAATAACTTCAATATTGAATATAGCATATCTCATTACCAACCACTGTAACAAAAATAAATTTATTAATTGCTAATATTACCAGCTTCAGACAATTATTAATAAAGAATTTCATAATATTGGTTATCTTTGACGCGAGATGCAACTTTCATAAACATACATATTCATGCTAGAGAATACTTTTATATTCCATATTTAAATCTTGATTATGACAAATTTGTGGGACATACTATGAGAAATCCAAAAAATAATGACAGAACAAAAGTAAGAACGGAAAAAAAAAAGGAATTAATAGAATTAACCCACAAAATTAATCCTACTGAGAGATGCCTAACCTTGGAGCCCTTAAAATCCTCCTTGGTCAATTCATCAGCCTAAAAAACAGTCAAAATAACAGAATGTTTGAGAAGTTCCATATTGGATATGAAGTTACAGAAACATACTTAAAAGATCAAAAGGTACAGTAAGCAAACAAAAGGCACAATAGAAACATGCACCTGAACTTTCACAGCACTTGAGAGGCAAGGTCGCATTGTACGATTGCCCAATGCATCGACCAGACAAACACACTGTGGTAAATTGGTTACTAGCAAAGATTCAGATTTTGAGAATTGAATCGCGATAATAAGACATTCAAAGTTAATTTAATTCTATAGAAACTTCTAAGAAGATATTTAATTCTATGGAAACTTCTAAGAAGATCACCTGACCAGTGGGTCCTTTCTTCCTCCTCAATCTCGAGAGATTCACCCCACTAAAATCCATATTACTTACAAATAAACTGCCTTGCTCATCATCCCCACAAGCCCCAATAATTCCACAAGAGACCCCAAAGTTTGCACTGAGACCTCGAACAGTATTGGCCACACTACCTCCAGCAATTGTCTTCATAGGAGATGTTTCATCAGGGGAAGCAAGTGTATGAGTTTTCACCTTTCCTAAAATATACTCAAGCTCATCAATTGCAACCTACACAACCCAAAATTAAAGAACAAGTAAACGGCTGGAAAGTAAAAAGTGATAAAGAGGGAAAACAGATGAAACTGTAACATCAAGGAAAACAAAAAAGGAAAACAATTTAAGAAATCGTTAAAAAATAATTTAAGAAGGCATCAGATATACTTAAAATAGTCGTAACTACGTAGGGATTCAAGCAAAAGAAGCATACTTAAAATGCTATAATAATTAAAATTAAATGCTTACAATTCAGACTTTGCACATCTAACTTTCTTATTATGATGCAACTTACTTGAGTTATAACAGTAAATATCTCATTAAAAGCTCAAAGATTCGAGCCCACATGTGGGCGCACTAATAGAGGAACAAAAATAATAGAGACGGGAAGAATTTATACACAGAGCATGCACCAAAATGCAAATATAGAAACTAGGCAGAATCTATGTAAAAAAAATAAGGTATACCACAAGGCAAAAACATTCCCAAATGGAAGGACCAAAATGGAGTGAAAAGAGAGGGCAGTTACGGGAATTGAGCCACCGCGGTCACCGGGAATTTGATCCAGCAAAGACCAATCGACACGGGCCACATGGTCTATGAGAGCCACAGGCTGGAGACCCATTATGAGAGGTGGAAGAGCAGCCGGAGCAACCTCTCCGTTGGTGGTGGGCAAGGCTCCTGCTCCCATTTCTCTTCTCTTCCCTTTCCTTCTGGCAGGCTCTCTGTATCTGATACCCACTGGCCTTTGTCTCTGCTTCTACCTTTACCCCTCTCTTTCCAACCTCTTCGCTTTACATTTATGGAATGGAGTTGCTCTACGGTGCCACCAGTATCAGAGTACACTGCTTTTTACCAAAACAGCCCTTTATTCAACAAAAATCACACAAATGCCATTTTCCATTTCTCAAAATTCACTGTTAAATTGTGAAAATTAATTTTCATTTTTTTATTTTTTTTAATTTTGAGATTTTTATTTTTTTTAACTATTTCAATAGTTAAATTAATTGTTGAATCAAATAAGTTATCAGTGGATACTAAAACACATTCTAGTTTTAAGAACATATTTTTTAAATAACAGATTATTTTTCCTTCTCTAATTATAATACTAATAAATATTTTTTAGTAAATTTTTTATTTTGTAATATTTATTGATTTAAAGTTTGACTCTTATGAATTTCATAGAAATAATAAAATAATTTTTTTATTTATATGTAAATATATAAATTTCTGTGAAATTAATCTATTAACGTAATTTGACAAGATGTGGTTGTTTTCCAACAGGACATTTGATTATTAAACCTGAACATTATTCGTTTACCAGCTTTATTATTTGTTTGGATTTGCCGAATGAGAGTGGGGACAGGAGATCGATGTGCATTTCACGATAAAATAGACTCTTTTTTTCTTGTACAATAGAGGAACAAAACAAGAACAATGAAAAGATTTCTGACTTGTGAAATCGCCAATTGGATATCAAAATTTGATATAATTGAGATTTCAAATAAAATAATAATATTTTTTTATACCATCCTATTAATAGATTCATATAATGACTTTAATTACGTAATATAAAAATAATATAAGCTTTATATTCAGATTTGATATGATTGATTGATTAATCATAGTCGATGTTGCTAGCATTTTGATTTAGAATTGCATGAAATTGTTTGATCTCGTAACTTTTGGATGTTGCGTTTTTTTTATAAAATAATGTATTGAATGATTAATTTTGAATTTTCTTTTCCTTAAAAATCTATAACCTTTTTTCTTTTTTTCTTTTTAAAGGTCATATTAAAATTAAAATTTAAAAGTGTTGGCTACCCTAGCCTATAGCCACCTCCACTACCCACTATAAATTCTCTACCATGCCTAAAAAATATAGTCGCTCCGTTTTATTAATATAAGAAAAATTTTCTGTTTTGGTGTATCTTTTATATAGAAAATATGTCATTTTAGATAAATTTTGGAGAGTGAAATAAGACAAAATATCATTTATACCTTTATCTTAAAAGTTTAATTTGAGAGATATTTTTTTTGTAGGGGTATTTAAGTCAATAGAAATAAAAAAAAAGTAAATTTTTTTTAATTTTTGTGACTATCTTACTTTTTATATGTTAATGAAACGGAGGTCGTATGTAATAATGCCTCAACCACCTCATGTATATATATATATATTGTTTCATAATTAATAAAATAGTAACATGTAACCCTAACCATTGATAGTGGCTACAAAATTACGTACGTATCGTTGTTGACTAATTATTGCTAACGGAGATTATGGAAGACGACAACTCAAAAAAAAAAAAAAAGGAATTAGAAAAGGCATGAAGCGTGAATTGAGAGGAATTGAAAATCAAATGGGAGAAACGAATCAAATTGGAGATTTGGATTTGAGTAGAGGGACGACCCCATTTTGTCGTCAAGACACTTTTTTTTTTCTAACTTAAATCACGGGAAGTAGTGTTTTTTGGCTTTTTCAGATTTCAAATAATTGCTACTAAAGGAATCTAATCACCACTAATATTAAGAGAAAAGATATAAATAACCCCTTAAATTATTATTTAAATACATATAAATTATTAATATTTTTGCTCAAATAAATATAAATTTTTTATAAAGCTATTTTTTAGCCCCTTCGTTAACACAAACAAATATTATCCATCCTTGATGTTATATTTATTATTAGGTAAAAAATAATTTTTAATATAATATGAATCCCACGAATTGATTGATGCCACTAACATTTTTGAAATCTTTTTCTTCTCCTCCTTATTCTTGTAAATCAGATCTCTCTCTACTGCAAAAGTTATTCTCTTTTGTTTCTCTGGAGAAAAAAAAAAGAAAAATGATTAAGACCCTTCTTTAATTTCTCACTAAAGATAGCACCTTTAAGATATGGTTGGTACTTTCTTTCTTTTTTTTACTTATTGTTCATGGACCCCAATTGCAATATTAGCCTTTTTTTCTTCTTATTTTATGTAAGAATTACTTTGAATTAGCTATTTTGTGGGTGGTTTTTTTCCTTTTTTTTTTTTTGTAAATTCTCTGTTTGATTGCTAAGAAAATGCTGAAAAAGTATATAAATGAAAATTTTTATTGCTTATCTATTTCTATCTATTGAAGCTGAAAATGGTAACATCAATTGCAAACCGTTATAGGCTTACTAAGCCAAAAATTTAGACAAATTAAAATTGAACGAAGCCAAAACAATTTGGCTTAATTTTTCTTTTATTTTTTGCCCATAATTCTTTAATTTTCTTCCTTTTTTTTCTTTCTTTAGTCCATTTTTTTAGTTAAATTTTTCTAGATGTTCAAAAAAAGTAGTATTATTCATGGACCATCCTAATGCTGGATATTATAAATATATATTTTTTTTTATCACATTTCATACTTTTTTTTTATTTTTCTATAGAGCCTTAATTCTCAGTGAAGCTCCATTGTATTTCGTCTCCATATTTGATCTTAACATCGTGTTTGTGTTTGACCCGGTTAAAATTGTTGATGAACTCATATAACTTCAATTCTTTTTAAAATCATAGATATCTGTGACTCGATTAAACTATTTTGTAAGCAAACATATTTTTAGATTTTGGGATAGAGGAATATTACGGTTTTGAAAATTAAAAATTTCTTTCCGTTAATTAGATTTAGACACTCTTAAATTGCGCTAAAAAAAATTTTTCTTTAACGGTGTCATATTATATATGGTAGATAATATTTTTTTTTATTAATGGAGGGGTCTAAAAAGTAACTTTATGAATAATAATTTATATTTATTTGAGCCAAAAAAATTTAAAAACTTATATATTTCTAAGTGATAATTTAAGGGATTTATTTATTATTCTCTCCTAATATTAAATACTATTGTTGTTGCTTACTATTACTGTTCACTTTCAGGCTTTTGGCACATGGACGGACTAGTATTATATGATCCCAATATCTGAATGAATACTTACGTATATATACGCAAAAGTTAATCAATTATCAAACTTTTGCCAATTTGATAACCCAATAGAAATTAGAGTCCGAGGTAAAGCTGCGAAAATGCACTGTATAAAGATTAATACCCCTATGGTCTCTTCATATAAAAAAATCATAAAAAATACCAAACTTAAAAAAATAGTTAATAAATTTATTAATTATAATATACCTTAATTAATTTTAAATAAGTATAATCTTATAATTTATAAAATTAAAGGAGAAGCGGCTCATAGATACATTATTCTAAAAAATATTTATGGCTAAAATTTTTATTTTAAAATAAAATAAATAAATTATTCTCTAATTATATAATAAAGATACATATTTATATACAAATGACATGAATAATTGTGTATAATTAAATTATTTTCGTATGTTGTAATATTTTATAAATCTGTGTATAAAATATTAAAGAGTGAAGAAAAATATTTATTAATCGTATACAAATTTATAAATTCGGATACAAATATTAATCGTCATTGAGAACTCTTTCATCTTTAAATTGTAGCATAAAAATAACAACATCATTTAATGTATTTATTTTAAAATTAGTTAATAATTTCAATATAAATTTTTTAAATCATATCGATTGATACGATTTAAATTGTGTTCTAATTATTAGTCCGATAATAATACTATCACCTCTTTTAATAATTAGAATTCAATAATTAAAAATAATGGTCATATTGATATATGATAAGAACTAATTCATAGTTGTGTATTAATTAATAAAATTAAGCCTAATTTCATAAAATATCTCATAATCATAGCATTAATTTATGTATTTTAAAATAAAAATATTAATTATTTAACTTATATTTGTCTATCATTAGTCTTATTTGATGTGTAAAATATAATTATTTATAAGGGTAATTTTAATTTTTTTTTTAAAACACTCATCAATAATTTTTATTTTAAATATTTTTTTCTATATAAAAAATACTCTAAATAAAAATTTTTCATATATAAAGAGAAAGAAGAGAGTACATTTTAATGGAAGAAAGCATTTCAACTCAGGGACTCTGACTATATGTTTGTATTGTGCAGGTCTTAAATTATTTGCCTTAATGCTATCCTCAAGAATTATTTGATACACCCATCCGACCATGATGCATCTAAAATGTCAAGCCACGTCATAGCGCATCATCTACTTTTTTTCTTTAATCAAATAGGTAAGTAAAATAAGTACTCCTTTATTCCTAAACTCATTTCTAATTTCACAAAAATTAAAAAAAATAATTATTCTTATTTTAAATTGTATATATTTTTTTTATTATATAATTATTTACTATAAGATATATTTAATAAAATTTAATATACTAACTTATTAAAATTAATAAGTGAGCTATAATTTAAAATAAATAAAAAATAGATGAGCCTATCAAGTTAAGACTGAAAGAGTACATTTATTCATATGTTCTTACTATACCTATTTGTTAGAATAGGATTATAGATTTCAATTTATATAGTAAAAAAAATTACATATCAAACAAATCAAGATTTATAAAAAATTTGACATTTTCTAAACATAGGTTCAGCTCATGTCTAGTCCATAATAAACATTCAATGATATAAAAAAAATTTTGAAAACAATTGTGAAATTATTTCAAAGAAGGAAAATAATTGTGAAATTGTAAATTCAAACCAGGAACCAAATTAATCAAAACATATACATGCATCTAATAGTTCTCTTATATGGGAGAATTTACTAAAGTGCAGTTAGAACTTGAAAAGAAAAACGCTTGATTTATTCGATTTCCTAATACGGTAAATCAAATACGTAATAATCTCCACGAAGGATATCACAGATTCGGCAAAAACTTGACTCTATTTGCCCCGTTCTTATGTATGAAATCAAAAATCAACAACCCATCTACCACTATAGTTCCCCACTCACAAATTCAGATCAACGAAGCATGGCAATATGGCATCAACAAGTATAAGATGAATTAGTCATGTCAATATCATAATATCACCAAAATCATATAAAAGCTACAGGTCTTGGTATATAAGGATCGGACAAAAATCAAAATAAAAAATCCTGCTTTATGGCGGTAACTTCTCCCATGGAAGAAAATAGTCTGAACGACAGAGCAGAGCCAAATGCTAGGGAGACATAATTCTACCCTAAATGAGTCTGGTATTATTGGGAAAAAAAGAGATCCCTTCTTGTATTTGCATGAGACAACAAATATTCATTCAAAATCAAACATGAAGATTTGAATTTTAAGAGACAATGCCTTGCGGAAAAATCTCATTTTGCCTTGGGGGCTTTATCTGGTAGGACATTATCCGGAAGAATAAGTTCGGGGGGAGTTTCACGTACAACACCCAGCATTGAGTCATACTCTTCATCACGATGAGCAAACTTCTTGCGCAGCAACTTCTCAAATTCAATCTCATCAAAAGGTTTAGCATTCTCAGCAGCATGAACCTGTGCAAGATTGGAATAATTGGTGGCTGACTGTGAAATAAAGGCTATCTCTTCATCGGCTAGCTTTCTCAGGAACTTTGCTGGATTGCCTCCCCACACCTGTATATATTACCAAGAAACAATCTAAGCTAGAATTTTGAACGTAATGTCTTAAGGTTTTTAATTAGATGAAGTAACTTCCAGGTAGAGCAGTGTCAAGTAGTGGGAACAGATCTCAGGCTAAAAAGAGAGAAAAAAAAATACATATATATATATATATATATAAGGTTTAACCCATGGACGATGAATCCCCGCCTCATATTTGACATCTGTTCAACAAAAACAAACTGTAGAAGAACATTCTATAAGAGGCACAAAATTGAAGTAGTATTTTCCACATTTCTATTGGAAATAAAAAATCAACACCAGAATCATCACTATAGTATATAACTCTAATCATTTCAATCGTGTGAAAGAAGAGGGGGTAAAGAAAATAAGGATAAAGAGGGGAGCAGACAGAATGACGAACCCGGCGTGCTAGAATCAGATTCCTTTTTCCTAACTAACACTATTTCATACCCATCAGAAATCCACATGATTCAGACACAATTTGTGCAATATCATTTGAGTAACAGGAGGGTCAATATCATGCACAAGCAGTAACAGCTATCCCATTACCATGTTTATGCAAAACAAAAACAAGCTCAAATCACTAATCCATTTAACTACTAAATATTGTTCATGAATCATAACAGCATGCATAAAGTATTCACATGAGCAGCACCACATGAAGGCTTTGTGAACCATATTATTTGTTTGCCATTACAATTTACAATATACCACACCATATCACTCAATACCTTTTAGCTCCAAATTTCTTCAAAATTTTACTTCTGAGGTACATTATGGATAATGAAATGTTTCATTCATATTGGATGGACATAAAAGCATCCTTAACAAATAGATGGATAAATCTCATTAAGCACTAGTTCAAAGCATATGGAAAATTGCCAAGCAAAAAATTTAAAAAAAAAAAAAAGCCAAGTACATTGAATGCAGAAAAAGAGAGAGCTGAAAGCCATACCTCTCCAGCAGGAATCCTAGTGTTCTGTCTCACAAGGGCTCCAGCAGCAACCATGCCATGTTTCTCAACAACAACACCATCAAGAAGTGTGGCCCCCATACCAACAAAAGTCTCATCCTCAACAATACAACCATGTAAAACAGCACTATGACCTGCCCAGTTCAAATTCCACATCAAAATGCATAAAATGGTTGAAGCACACATCAAGGTTGGTTAATCTCAAATAACCATATTACTCACCTACAGTAACATTGTCTCCAATTATTGTAGGCAGCACCTTCCCACTTAGATTAGATTTTGCTACATGCACAAGGGAATTGTCTTGTATATTAGTTCCAGCTCCAACACTAATGCTGTTCACATCACCTATTCACGAGGCAAATTGACATGATTATCAACAAAAACAAAAGAAAAAAAAATAAAATAAAAACAATCTCAAAAAGATTTCTAAATTTCACATCTGATTGAACATATAGAATTTATAAGATACTTATAATTCCCAATATGCAAGCAAGTGCAGGGTTGCCTGCTTTACCTTTAGCAGTGGAGAACCCTGAATTATGACATCAAAAATTCAAAAGATAATTACGTGCTGACTGATATAGAATCTATAATGACTTGTTTAGATGCGCAAAAGAAGGAAAAAGAGGAAAAAGAATTGCTTGAATTAAGAAGTCCGACTCTAACAATATGGGCATATTCATTTGATTTGTCATCATCTAGCAATGATAACTGTAACATAATGCATTTAAGTGACATCATGAAAAATGATTTGAAGAGGCCCACACTTTAAGATCACATAGGCTAGCACATTTATATGATTTCTAGTTTTAATAAAGCAAAATAGTTGTTAGGATTATCATGTTAACAAAAGGAAGCATTGCCACAGTCACTATTCTTTTAAAAAAATAAAAGCAAAAAACTCTGGCTTTATATAGAGTATTATTTATGCAAAACTAGCCAAGTTCAAATTTGGATCAAGTGAATTACGTTTAAGTGAACTGGAAGCCAGACTAAAATGATAAAGAGAGATTGGAGAACATCCCCAAACATTATGCTATAATATATTACTTTTCCAAAATAGACATATTGCGGAAAAAAAAATTAATAAATACAGAAATTCAGTACTAGTATAACTGCCATTAAAATTTTGAAAATGAGAAACTCTTCTAGGCCAAACTTGGAAAAAATTGAGGGGAGGGAAAATTCAACCTATCCAAATATAGCTGATAAATCATCATTTTGGAAAGGTCCCAATTTTGGCCAACCAGATCTAATTGCCATGCGCTTCTAAAAAATATCAAGAATGATGGGCCAAATCAATACATTAAAAACATATAAACAAAAGAATCTCAAAATTAATCAGATAATATGCAAGCATTGCACATTCAAAATTCCAAAGAATTGCACTATACTAGAACCATGGAAATAACAACAATCAATAAACAGACATCATTTTTTATTTCTTTCTCCCCCTCAATGACAGAAATGTGCATCGTTTTACTTCTATACACTAACATAAAAAAATAATAAAGATAATTGAGGGAAAGTCTCCAACCAAGTCACCAATTAATAAACAAAAAGTTAAAAGCACTGTCCCTAGAACAAGTCTTATAAATCATACCTCGCAAAACACATCCATACCAAATAGATGATCCTCTTCCGACTTGAACATCCCCAATGATGGAGGCACTGGGGGCCACAAATGCCTCCTTATCAACAACAGGGGCTTTATCAAATATGTTCATAAGAGTTCGATGTCTAGACACTAAAACATAAATAAAAAAATTAGTTAGTAGATTACAAACTAGAACAGCATAACATATTTTATATTAATCCATGACAAAAACAAGAGGTAAGTTATGATAGTTATGATAATGCATCTAACTTAGAAAGGACCACCAAAAGCATTATATTGTGTGCTACCACTTCCAATGATTTAGATAATACAAATTAAGGAGCATGAAAATATGTGAAGGCAAGGAAAAAGGTACATTGGATTGAGTAACATGAAATAATCAGGAAAGTCTAATAACTTTACAGCATTAGCAGAATGTATCACTGCCTCAAACAATACCAGAGGTGTGAAGCATTCTCTCATAAATTTTCCACTAGCATGGAATTGTAAAGTGTGTTTTAATAATTATATGCAAGACAGATATGCCCTCCAAACTGGAAGAATCCCCCAGAGTCTTTAGGAATTTCACCAAACAATCCAGTTCCACAGTTCAGCTACTTCTCAAGGATTCTATTTGGTTTCAGAACACGCCTTAGGATATTTAACATACATCATTAGAATCGCTATGTTGAGAATAAATACATTTTAAAAATGTTATATACTGAAACTGTCACTGATCCAAAATCAAGCCATCCCATGTTCATCTACTGTAATATCCATGGTCAGCCAATAAAATATCGCGACCAATAATCACAGATGGTTAACCGTTGTGCATAATACTAAAAAATTACATACTCAATAACCTTAAAATGTAAGCTAAAAAGTTTACATTCGAAAACATTGTGCATAATATTGCCTAAATTGACAAGGTTAAGCTCCACCTAATAAACAGTCATCAAGACTAGGCGCAAAAAGGAACAATCATTTGAATGGCATTTCATAAAAACTCATCTAATTTAAGAAATAGCAATTCAAATACTGAAACAAACAAAGAGGGTAAAATAAAGACGAGATAGAGATGAGATCTAGGGTTTGGAGAAACGAAAAGCTTACGTTGCTCCTGAAAGTAGTAGTTGCCTTGAAGACGGCAGCCGAGGCGATCAAGGGCCTGGCCGGTCTCGCGAATCCAGAATCCGACGGTGTATATGGCTTTGCCAAGTGTCCCCATATTCGTCTCCTTTGATCGGCAGCTATGAGGCGTCTAGGAAGTGTCAGTGAGTAAAGAGAGAGGGCTATGGATGGTAATGGACCTCTTCAACTCTGAGCTCTACGTAATTGAGTCGGACACCACACGGTAACAGAAATTTTACCACGTTGTAACGTTGGTAAAAATATCCCACGGGAATGGGAGGGCAATTTGGGTTTTCCGTACACATCTATTTGCCAAATAACTAACTATTGTATTTTTAAATTTTATAAAAAATATTTTAAATAAACTAAAACATCTTATTAATATTAAATTTTACTATATTTTGATTTTATTAACTAGCTCTTTAATATAATTAAAAAATTAATTAATTTTTTAATTATCTATTTTAATATGGCACTTTTTTTTATAAAAAATAATAATTTTTGTGGGAAAATTATAATATTCAATTTAACTCTGTTTTCCTTTTAAATTAAACACTATACTTGGAATTCAAAGTGGGATCAATGGTCCCATGTTATTAACTTATGATACTAATTAATCTAAAATAATAGATTCATAAAAGAAAAGAAAAATAAAGTACTTTGTATGATTTTTATTGTTTTATCAAATTTTATTTCAGACAACAAATAATATAATTAAATATATTTTAATAATAATTTTTTATACTTGACAATTAACAAACAAATAATAATAATATCAAAGATATCCTTAATTAACCAAGAGTCATGATTATAAACTACAAGTTCGTGAGTTTCAATTAAAATTAAATTAATAAAAAAGCATAGTAATTAAATTTAAATTTTTTATTTATTAAATACTTTAGAAATTAGATAGATTTTACATAACTTATGCTTTGTTTGGTTACTAATTTGTATAAGAGAAATTAAATTTACTTTAATGAAGAAAATAGGTAGAAAAAAAATTAAATTTACTTTAATATGTTTGATAATCGTAATTGAAAAATAAGAGAAATGTGATTTATCCTCCATAATTTAAATAAATAAATAAATTTATAAAATATACTTTTATAATTTTATCCTCGTCCATTAAACCAATATGAAAATAAAATAAAGATATAAATAGTATTTTATATAACACAACACTTTTCTTTTCTTATTTTTCTTCATTTTCTACCATTTAGGTAAAAAATTATTTTGGCTATTTGAGGATAATTATTTCCCTAGTAAAATTATAATTTTATTCTCAACTAAACATTTAAACAATAGAAAACAAGGGAAATCATATTTTATTTACTTATTTTCTTTCCAATTCTATCAAAACAAACAATATATTAGTGATATACTAATACTTTTGTAAATTTTTCTTTTGAGCATTAATACATTTATGACATGGATTAAAAAAAATTAAATATATAAAATTGAACTTCATATGTATAGTAGAAGGCTATATTATCAAATATTTATATTTATATTTTTAATTAAATTTGCATGTTGTAAGCAAGCTAGCCTTGAAATTTAGATTGCTCCAGTCACTTTAAGTTTAATTATCCATTATTATTAAATATTAAAAACTAATAAAATGTCTAAATAAATTTTTCTTTATTTGTCTCCCTCTCTATATATTTTATTGCCTATATATATTTATATATAATTTTTAATTGCCTATATATAATTTTTGTATATAATTTTTTATTGCCTATATATAATTTTTGTATACATTAATATTTTGTTTTTATTTGTTTGATCGTCCAAAGTGAGTTGCCTGGACCCAAAATTTGTTGGGCTTACCTAGGGCCGGCACTAATTGTAAGTGACACCCAATTGTAATTGAATATAATTAAAATTAATTATTTTTATTTGATTTTTCTTTTAACCTTTTTTTTAATTTTCTATCCACTTATAAATATTATTCAATCCAATTATTAGAATTCTCCCAATGATTTTCAGATTCATTTGTATATACATATATGACATTAACATTGCTACGGATTGAATGAAAAAAATACAATTATTGTTTTTTTTAATCCAAAACCAAGACCTCATAATATTATTAATAAACTAACAAAAAGAACAAACAAACCAGTTAAGGCTAACAAAATATAGCAGCAAGCAGTTACCACCACTATCACTATGTGACTTTAACGTAATTCTTGAACAATAATGTTAAAAATAAATGAAGGAATAATATCCCAAACATGAAGAAAAGCATAAGAATGAGCTACTCTAGCAATCTTGTGAGCTGCACCATTCGCTTGCCTTCGAATATAACTAAGCTTTAAGCCATTTTGATTATGAAAAAACACCTTGCAATCATGACAAATAGACCCAAAATTAGAGATTGCTATTATCAGAACAAATACCAAAATATGCTTCCTTGCAATCAGTCTCCACATCCACATTTCTCCGACATGAACCAAAAACCCAACTCAAAGCTTCTCTAATAGCCATGACTTCTGCAATTTTTGGCTGCAAGATACCATCAATTGATTTGGCTATAGCTCCAACAAATGCTCCATTCTCATTCCTTAAAACTGCACCCAAACCTATCATGTTCATATCTTTAAAGACAGCTGCATCGGCATTGAGTTTAAACCTGCCAACAGAAGGCTTTTGCCACACCATAATCACACTAGCAGATTCAGTGCTTCCCGTAGCAATTTTACTTTGAGCGTTAAGCCAATCAGTGGCCATCATTCTTGTTGTACCTACAATCTGCACCGGGGAAACTAGCACTTTATTTCACAATAAATGGTTTCGATACAACCAAATATTCCAGACTATCATTATAAACTTCAAAACTGTCTCCTCACTTGCAGACAGCCCATTGGAAAAGAAAGAGAAGATATTATTACCAGTAACATGCATATTAGCACAACTCCAAACTTCTTGCGCCTTGAAGCAATAAATAAAAACATGAGCTGCATCCTCCACTTGCCCACAATAATCACAGGCTGGATCAATATGCAAGCCCTTTTGGAGTAGTTTGAATTTAGTTGGAATAATATCTCTCATAATTTTGCATATCAACATCTTCACTTTTGGAGGTACCTTTGCCATCCAGATTTGCTGCCAAGGACCATGTATCTCTTCAATAAAAGAGTGCTCCTGTAAGCTCATAGCCACATGATATCCAGATTTCACATTATATTTAACATTATTAGTAAAATGCCAGATTCGCATATCCTCCTGAATTGTCTTACTCAAAGGCATGGATAAAACCTTATTAACATCTAACAGTAAGACTTGATTGAGCTTGGCAATATCCCAATCTTCCCCATTAGGTAGCATTAAATCAGATACTCTCAAATAATGCTGCCCAGCTGGAACTACTGAAGGCAAAAAAAGATTCGTCATCATCAATCCACAGATCACTCCAAACTCTACACGAAGAACGAGCTCCAACCTTCCACCTTAAGCCTCGTTTTAAAAGTGGCAATGCTTGAAAGAGGCTTCGCCACACAACTAGGATTACAACCCTCAGTAGCATCAACAAACTCCTTATCAGGGAAGTATTTAGTCTTGAGCAACTTAGCAACTAAAGAATTAGGTTGTGAAATGAGTCTCCACCCTTGCTTGGCTAACATTGCCAAGTTAAAGCAATGCAAATTTCTAAAGCCGAGACCTCCAACTCTCTTAGGTAAACACAAAAAATCTCAATAAAAGCCAATGAATTCTTCTCTTCCCTCCTACTCTAGAACCCCACTAAAAACTATTCATCATCTTTTGCAATTCATCACATAAAGACAAAGGCAATAGGAAAGTACTCATACAATATAAGGGAATTGCCTATACCACTGTTTTCACTAAAATCTCTTTACCTGCAGCAGACAGAAAACTACCATACCACCCTTGAATATGCTCACCAATCCTTTCTCTGAGGAAAGCAAAAATCTGCTTCTTATTTCTCCCAACTAAAGAAGGCAACCACAAGTATCTACTATGATCCAAAGGAGTAGAAACACCAAGCAACTCCTTTATTTCCTGACAAACAGTCGGTTGTGTATTTGGGGAGAAAAAAAATTCCTGATTTAGAAAAGTTTATTGCTTGACCAGAAGCTGCCTCATACTTATTCAAGATAGACTTGATTGCATCACCTTCAGTTCTATTAGCTCGAAAGAAGAAGAAACTATCATTTGCAAATAACAAGTGAGAAACACTAGGACCATTGCGACTACTCCGACAACCATGGATAGAGCCAACTTCCTCAAATTTAGAAAATAGGCTGGAGAGACCTTCAGCACATAAGATAAACAGAGATGGTGAAAGAGGATCCCCTTGACGGAGACCACACTGTGGAACAATTGGACCTATCTCCCTCCCATTATAGCAGATTGAGCAACTGAACACACACACTGCATTATTAGGCTAACCCATTTATGATCAAAACCCATGCAAAGGAGTATAGATTATAAATAATTCCAATCCAACCTGTCATAAACCGTAGATATGTCAACCTTCAGTGCTACATGACCTTGTTTACATGTAGTCTTACGTTTAAGCGAATGCAGTAGCTCAAATGCAACAATCACATTATCTGTAATAAGACGACCAGGGATGAAAGCATATTGAAATTCTGAGATTATATTTGGTAATAGAGCTTTAAGTCTATTGGCAAGCACTTCGGATATGATTTTATAAATAACATTACAAAGTGCAATTGGTCTCAACTCTTTCATGCTACTAGGATTAGCTAACTTAGGTATAAGAACAATATTAATATGGTTAAGTAATAGAGGAAAAGTACCTTGATTTAACCATTGGATACAGTCGTGGATTACCCCATGACCAACACCAAAAAGTTTGGAAAAAGGTTGGGTTCATGCCGTCTGGTCTAGGGGCTTTATCTGGATGTATACTGACAATGGCATCTTTGAATTCTTGAGGCCGAAATGGTGCAAGTAGCTGCTGATTGTCTGCTATTGATACTCTTGGTCTTACACAAGCAAGAACCTACTCACAACTGCCTACATGATTATTGAGTAAGTCTGTGAAATAAGACTTTATAATTTCATTCAACCCCTCTGGTTCCGTAACCCATTGACCAGCATTATTCTTCAGCGCTCGAATCCAATTCTTTCTTGTCCTGATTGTTGCCAACCTGTGGAAATAACTTGCATTATGATCACCGTATTTGCAATCAATGCTACTTTGATCTTTGCTTCAATACATTTCTTCTTGTGTTAAGCATTGATTGAGCTCTTGATTCAACAACTCTAATGCACGAAAATCATTTGCATCACGGACTTCATAAATTTTGAAAGTCAAGTACTGTACATGTTTTTTAAAATTAATCCTAACAGACTTACTCCAAGCCGCCAGATCCTTACCACACTCAGCAATCCGAGAGTGAACATTCAAACCACTGTGCAAATTCCAGCTATGTTCAACAGCAAGCCCAATACTTGATTCCTTTAGCCAGGAGTTCTCAAACCGAAACTTCCATTATTATCTGACAGAAAAGTTGTACTGCAGTAGTACTTTTAATGTGGAGTGATCAGAAACAGATGCGACTAAATTGATCAAGACATGCTGAGGTAACAGCTGAAACCAGCTATCATTGGCAAACATCATATCAAGCCGCTCCAGAATACGATCCTCCTTCCTGGTACCCCTACGCCAGTATAACCAAACCCTTGCATAGGTAAATTGCAAAGGCCATAGTCAAGAATAGCCTGGTTAAAACCCTGTATCAACGCAGCAGGATGAGGTCCCCCACCAACTTTGTCATCAGAACTTAAAATATCATTAAAGTCTCCCATAATGAGCCAAGAGAGTGTTGAAAATCGAGATAAGGACCGAAGTAAATGTCAAATTTGATGGCTTTGGTTGGTGTGGCTTAATTTGTTGCAATCCCACATCGGAAGTTTTAAAGATAGGGGTGAGTTAGTTGCCTTATAAATAACTCATCCCTTCCAAATTATTTGTATCCCAAAATTAGTATACATTTTCAAAAATTTGTATATTGTAAATTTTGGTCTTCTCTTCCCAAATTAATAAGAGCAGGCTGCCTCAAGTGGTGCTCGGAGACGTAGGCATATTTAGCCGAACTCCGTTATCAAATTTCCGGGTGTGTTCTTTCCTTGTCTCTTTTATTTATTCCGCATTTATTTTGTTTCTTTTCTGTATTAGTATAGTATTCAATATTTATTTGTCGGGTTTATTTGTAGTGTATTGTACTATTCATTTGGGTATATTTTACTATTCACGTGTACGGTACTATTCATATATACACGAGTTTAGTTTGTGATAATATACTGTGCAAGTAAGTTCTGTCTAGGAGACTGGGTTTTAAGAGGGACCATTTGTGACCCCTCCAGCCTTTCCTGGGAATTTATTTGGAATGGTAATTTTGTCTAAGGAGACTATTCAGTAGTCTTTCCTGGAAATTACCAAATCAGTGCAATTCACTAGTTGTAGTTTGAGGGAAAATTACCCGATTTTCCCAACAAGTGGTATCAGAGCCGAAGGTTCATCCTAGGTCTGTTTGTAATATTATTTATATTGAATACTATCATTTGAGTCTGTAATGGCATCAGTAAATCCACCAACTAATAGTGCTACATCAGATATGGCACAAGGGACATCAGCTTCCTCGTCCACATGGCCAAGGATTCCAATGTCAAGTTTGAAGTTGGCGGTAGAGATATTCGACGGTACTGGCCATTTTGGCATGTGGCAAGGTGAGGTCATGGACTCCCTTTTCCAACAGGGTCTTGACATCGCCATTGAAGAAAAGAAACCAGAATACGTAGAAGATAAGGATTGGAGTATCATAAATCGGTTGGCATGCGGAACAATTCGATCGTGCTTATCCAGAGAGCAGAAGTATACATTCAAGAACGAGACTTCTGCACATAAATTGTGGAAGACGTTGGAGGAAAATTTTTTGAAAAAGAGTGGTCAGAATAAGCTCCTTATGAAGAAGAGGTTGTTCCGGTTTGATTACCAACCAGGTACTACTATGAACGAACACATCACTTTGTTTCAACAATTAGTAGCAGACCTGTTAAACTTAGATGTAAAATTTGAAAATGAAGATTTGGCTTTGATGTTATTGTCATCCCTTCCCGATGAATTTGAACACTTAGAAACTACTTTACTTCATGGGAAGGAGAATGTATCTTTAGATGCTGTATGTTCTGCCTTGTATAGTCATGAATTGAGAAAACAAGATAAAAGGAAAAACAAAGTAGCTACAGCAGATGAAGCATTAGTGGCGAGAGGTCATCAGCAGAGCCAGTTGAAGGGAAGAAGAGGAAGATCAAAGTCAAAAAGTAGAGTTGCCAAAGATGAGTGTGCTTTCTGTCATGAGAAAGGGCACTGGAAGAAAGACTGTCCAAAGTTGAAGAATAAAGGGAAGGCTCAGCAAGATGCAAATGTTGCAGAATGCAAAAGTGATGCAGAGTCAGATGTCTCTTTGGTGGTATCACCTTCAACATCCCATCCAGATGAGTGGATTTTGGATTCCGGTTGCACCTACCATATGTCTCCCATTCGGGAGTGGTTCTTTGATTTTGAAGAATGTGATGGTGGAGTTGTTTATATGGGAAATGACAATCCATGTAAAACAGCTGGGATAGGTTCAATCAAGCTGCGGAATCACGATGGATCCACAAGAATTCTGAAAGATGTACGGTATGTTCCGAATTTGAAGAAGAATATCATCTCTTTGGGGGCCTTAGAGTCAAAAGGCCTAGTTGTGATGATGCGAGATGGAATTCTTAAAGCAACTTCGGGAGCACTTGTGATGTTGAAAGGCGTGAGGAAGAATAATATGTATTACTACCAAGGTAGTACAGTGGTTGGGACAGTAGCGACTGCAACGTCTAGTAGCAAGAAGGATTCAGAGGCAACAAAGCTGTGGCATATGCGTTTGGGACATGCTGGTGAAAAATCCTTGCAAATTCTTGCCAAGCAAGGACTGTTGAAAGGTACGAAGACTTGCAAATTAGAATTTTGTGAGCATTGTGTTTTGGGAAAACAAAGAAGAGTGAAATTTGGCACTGCCATTCATGATACCAAGGGTATTTTGGATTATGTGCACTCAGATGTGTGGGGACCTGCCAAGACTCCATCTCTTGGAGGTAGGCATTACTTTGTCACTTTTATTGATGATTTTTCCAGAAGAGTATGGGTGTTTACTATGAAGAAGAAAGATGAAGTGCTTGGAGTTTTTCTTAAATGGAAAGCTCAGGTTGAGAACCAGACTGGTAGAAAGATCAAAGTTCTCCGAACAGACAATGGTGGAGAATACAAGAGTGATCCATTCCTGGAGGCATGCCAAGAATTTGGCATAGTTCGGCACTTTACAGTCAGAAAAACACCACAACAAAATGGGGTGTCGGAGCATATGAACAAGACATTGGTGGAGAAAGTTCGTTGCATGCTGTCTAATGCTGGGTTAGGCAGAAAGTTTTGGGCTGAGGCTGTGACATATGCTCAACATCTCATCAATCGCTTGCCGTCATCTGCAATAGATTGCAAGACTCCTTTAGAGGTATGGTCTGGGAAACCTGCAACAGATTATGATTCTTTGCATGTTTTTGGTTCTACTGCATATTATCATGTAAATGAATCAAAGTTAGATCCACGAGCAAAGAAGGCTCTCTTTATGGGCTTCAATGCTGGAGTTAAGGGATATCGTCTTTGGTGTCTAGAGGCAAAGAAGACCATCATCAGCAGGGACGTTACCTTTGATGAATCTGCCATGTTGCATAAGGTCACTCAAGAAGGAACTGATGGTACTCCGCAGCAGGTGGAGTGTACGCCGAAGCAGGTGGAGTTTGAACAGATAATGGTGAGCCCAACAAAAAGTACTATGAGTGACTCTCCTATGGCAGAAGCAGAGGCAGATGAGGAAGAGATTTCGACCCAAGAATCTCAACAGCAGTCAGAGTCAATTGCTGTTAGAAGGACAAGACGAGAAATTCAGAAACCTGCTCGTTTTGTTGACATGGTAGCCTATGCACTTCCAGTTGTTGATGAAGTTCCATCCACCTTTCCTGAAGCCATCCGAAGTTCAGAAAATGGTAGATGGAAAGATGCAATGGAAGAAGAGATGCAATCTCTTGAGAAGAACAAGACGTGGAAGTTGACACAGTTACCAAAAGGCAAGAAAGCAATTGAATGCAAATGGGTATTTGCAAAGAAAGAAGGATTTCCTATCAAGAATGATGTTCGCTACAAGGCAAGATTGGTAGCTAAAGGCTATGCTCAGAAGGAGGGAGTTGATTATAATGAGGTATTTTCTCCAGTTGTTAAACATTCCTCAATTAGAATTTTGTTGGCCTTGGTAGCACAGTTGAATTTGGAGCTAGCTCAACTTGATGTGAAGACCGCGTTTCTACACGGTGACTTGAAGGAGAAAATCTATATGTCTCAGCCAGATGGATTCAAAGTTGCTGGTAAAGAAAATTGGGTTTGTAAACTGAACAAATCATTGTACGGATTGAAACAATCACCGAGGCAATGGTACAAACGATTTGATAAGTTTATGATGGGTCAGAAGTACACAAGAAGCAAATACGATCACTGTGTGTATTTGCGCAGGCTTCAAGATGGGTCCTACATCTATCTACTCTTGTATGTTGATGATATGTTAATAGCATCCAAAAGCCAAATTGAAATTGATAAAATGAAGGCTCAGTTGAGTGAAGAGTTTGAGATGAAGGATTTGGGAGAAGCCAAGAAGATTCTCGGCATGGAGATAAGCAGGGATAGACAGAGAGGCAAGTTTTGGCTGACACAGAAGCAGTATTTGAAGAAGGTATTACAACGTTTTGGTATGAATGAAGATACAAAACCTGTAAGTACTCCGCTTGCTCCTCATTTGAAGCTTAGCAGCCAGTTATCTCCAAAGACAGATGAAGAACGAGAATACATGGCGAAAGTCCCGTATGCTAATGCAGTTGGAAGCTTGATGTATGCAATGGTGTGTACGAGACCCGATATTTCACAGGCAGTCAGTGTTGTGAGTAGATATATGCATGATCCTGGCAAAGTTCATTGGCAAGCTGTGAAATGGATTCTACAGTATATTCAAGGTACTGTAGATGTTGGCTTAGTGTTTGAGCGGGATGAATCACTTGGTCAATGCGTAGTTGGATATTGTGATTCTGACTATGCAGGTGACTTGGATAAGCGACGATCTACAACTGGCTACTTATTCACTTTAGCTAAGGCGCCAGTAAGTTGGAAGTCTACTTTGCAGTCAACAGTGGCTTTGTCTACAACAGAGGCAGAGTATATGGCAATTACAGAGGCTGTAAAAGAGGCAATTTGGCTTCAAGGATTGCTAAGAGACTTGGGAGTTGGTCAGAAACACCTTGAGGTGTATTGTGACAGTCAGAGTGCTATTCACTTAGCAAAAAATCAAGTTTTTCATGCAAGAACGAAGCACATTGATGTTCGCTATCACTTTGTGCGGGAAATTCTCGAAGAAGAGGAGATACTTCTCCAGAAGATTCGGACTACAGAGAATCCTGCAGATATGATGACCAAGGTGGTGGCAAAAGCCAAGTTTAAACATTGTTTAGACTTGGTCAATATCCTGCACATTTGAGTTGGCGCCTGAAGGCGCAAATTGGAAGCACTACGAAGACTGTTTTGTTTGATTGGGAAGATGAAGAATGTTTGCATTTGGTGGGATTAGAAATTATGCCAAGGTGGAGATTTGTCAAATTTGATGGCTTTGGTTGGTGTGGCTTAATTTGTTGCAATCCCACATCGGAAGTTTTAAAGATAGGGGTGAGTTAGTTGCCTTATAAATAACTCATCCCTTCCAAATTATTTGTATCCCAAAATTAGTATACATTTTCAAAAATTTGTATATTGTAAATTTTGGTCTTCTCTTCCCAAATTAATAAGAGCAGGCTGCCTCAAGTGGTGCTCGGAGACGTAGGCATATTTAGCCGAACTCCGTTATCAAATTTCCGGGTGTGTTCTTTCCTTGTCTCTTTTATTTATTCCGCATTTATTTTGTTTCTTTTCTGTATTAGTATAGTATTCAATATTTATTTGTCGGGTTTATTTGTAGTGTATTGTACTATTCATTTGGGTATATTTTACTATTCACGTGTACGGTACTATTCATATATACACGGGTTTAGGTTGTGATAATATACTGTGCAAGTAAGTTCTGTCTAGGAGACTGGGTTTTAAGAGGGACCATTTGTGACCCCTCCAGCCTTTCCTGGGAATTTATTTGGAATGGTAATTTTGTCTAAGGAGACTATTCAGTAGTCTTTCCTGGAAATTACCAAATCAGTGCAATTCACTAGTTGTAGTTTGAGGGAAAATTACCCGATTTTCCCAACAGTAAATTCCAAGACTGGCTCCTTCTTCCTCTTTCTGGCAAGCCATAAAAGCATGTTAACCGCCAACTAGATTGAATAAGATCATTTAATAGCACATCTATATGATTAAAAGAAAATCCCGATATAGCCAAGGAGGGACAATCTTTCCACAATATTGCTAATCCATCAGACTTGCCCATTCTATCCACCACAAAACAACCATCAAATCCCATTTGCACCTTTAATCTTTCAACATAGCTTGAAATAACAAGAGTCTCCATAAGGAAGACTATGCTCGGCTTCTCAGAGGACACTAGGTCCTTTAAAACACTAACTGACTGGGGATTGCCGAGACCCCGGCAGTTCCAACTTAGGAGAATCATTGATCTCAATGGATCTGCATGGCAGAACCCACCGCTAGTCCATTATTTGGAATTAAATTTGCATTTTCATGCACAGGGACTGAGGAAGTACGTGATTTTCTGCTGGTCATCTGATTCTCTTAACCTCTTTTTGGGCTCCTGAATTTCCATCATCACAGACTCATCTTGATAGTATCCTTATCCGGCCCATTAGTAGAAGTTGAGCCACCAGTAGAAGTTGTTACCACAGCCACTCCCGTTTGAAAAGGACCCTTATCAGCATATCCCGCTAAAGTCATAACAGGTAAATTCAAATTATTCAAAACACCACAATTTTGTGCGATAATATCGGCTGCTGATACACCTTCCAAATTTCGAATCTACGGATTAGAAGCTCTTGTCACCGTCTGCTGTGGCGGCGCTCGGATAGAGATACGCCATGCTTTCGGGACGTCGACTTCAGCAGAAGTATAAGCAATCTCACCGTTTTGATCAGTGTGACCTATTATTCCACAGATGAAACAGACAGATGGTAATTTTTCATACTTGAATTCCAAATCAACTACAGCCCCATTTTTCAACTTAACTTTCTTACCCCATTGTAAAGGGGAACAAACATTAACCATAACTCTAATTTGAAGAAAGGAGGAGAAACCTCTCTTAATTGAATCCACATCATACTCAACCAAAGTACCAATGAAATTGCCCAAAGTATTGGCTAAGTGGGATGTCATATACCCTGGTGGAATCTTGTGCACTTCAACCCAAAAATCAATATGTGAAAAATGCAACGTCATTGGATCCTCTCCATCCTGCAATTTCTCAAGCACTAAAAGATTTCGGTTGAAGGACCACCGGCCACCTGTCCAAACCTTTCCCAAATCCCTTGCGTGGAAAAACTAGAAAACACAAGTGCGATGCCCTACCTCTTTCATAAACAGACCGCGACCTGGCCTACAGACTTGGGCGAGGGTGTCCTCAAACGCAGCAAACTTCACATTACGATCCGAGAGAATACGCTCTACTAAACACAAATCATAAACCAAATCAGGCGAACAAAAATCCTCTGGTTCAGCTGGCACTTCTTCAAATTCATCACCTTGAAGACTGAGATTACAAAACTCTTTACCCATGGCGTGAGAATAAGCTGTAACCCTAGATAATCAATAGATAGGAAGACGAAACTTGTACACAAGGCAAGAGAAAGAACTTGCACATAAGGCAAGAGTTTAATTTAGTTGTGTTTCTTTACAATTATTGTTATTTTTTAGAAAATTCCTTTTTTTATAATAACTGATGGCGGGCTGACATGGACAACCCCGTAAGCAATTTTAAACTTAAAAAATGCCACATCAGTCCACTTGACTGCCTCTTATCTCTGCTCGGGCGCCCCAACTCCCGACTTCTCACTCCGGTCGACGAAGACAACCACATTAACAAACATAATTTCCGAATTACTGAAGAAAAAGGTTCCATGGCCAAACCGAAGCATCTCTATGGTTGCAACGGTCTTTGAATGCATCATCATCAATTCCCATGATCACAGCCTCTTTAATCTGGATACTCACCAAACATATCAATGCAATGGCCATTAACTCATCTTCTTCGGTCACGAAGACGTAAAGTTCTGTTTCAAGAACTCATTCAGATTGTAGATTTTATTGTTTTATATTGAATTTCAATACTTCTTTCTTTTCTTTTCTTTTTCGATTGGGTTATGTTGATACAGACAGTGATATGGTACAGTCGAGAATTCTACCCTTGCTTGCTTTTGACAACGAGATATTTTGCAGGCAGGATTGGTTAGCCAAGAGTTTGTTGACAAAGAGATCCAAGAAATCAGAGAACGGTTACATTACTTCACCATTTATATACCCAAAAATTGGATCTGTTGGCTGCTGGGACCAGTCCTGACTACGACTCTCCTTAAAGGTCAGCTTTTATTGTCTGCCTTCTTCATTTACTGATATCTCTGGTTTTATCGGTTACATATAAACTATAATTTTGATTTTATATGAAAAATTATATACGGGGTGAGCAACAATGGCTTGTTAATTTGGTTACTTAGAAAACGTGGATGAAGAAGAAAAAGAAAATTATCAAATGCTAAATTTTTTGGATTTGGACTTGGACCATCCATTGGAATTTATCCTAGAAATGGATTTTGTGTTCCCGTTCAAATGCTTTTTACTTGGATAACATTGGTATAGAGAATGTGTAGTGTACAATAAATTTATTTTTTCATATAATGTTTTGTTCCTTCTTTAACGTATAGGATTATAAGAACGGAAGAGACCATGTAAGGAGATGAAGGTGATGCTGTCTCCACTGTCGCACCTCTTGCCAAGTGCAGATATGATTTCTCAAGAGCATTCCAGGTCTATCTGGATCAATCAACACCTCATCCTAGTGAAGGTGGTTGGGAACTCTTGCAGCTGCAGCAATTTATGTGTTGCGAGTTTATTTGTTCAGGGTTTTTTTACATTGTGTCATATGGACTTGGGATTTGTATCTTGAATTTGTTGATTGGATTTCTATCACCAACAGTTGATCCTGAACTTGAAGTTTTGGATGGAGCTTCTTTCCCTACAAAAGAATCAGTTTTCAAGCCTTTCAATTGTCTTCTTCCTGGGTTTAAGTTCTGGTAATTGATGAATTCCTTATGCAACTCTTAGCTTGATGAATCATTTTGCTTATTTTGTTTTATAAGTTGTTCCTTTGATGATCCCTGAGTAGGTGCTAAAACTAAGCCTCTAATTGCTTGTATTTTTGAGGGCTCCAGTTATCTAATTTAACAACGTATCTGTTAAAAAAAATTACTATATGGTAAGCACCAATCTCAAATAAGACAACTGGATTTGGAATGAGATCTTTTTCATGTTGTGGTACTCATAACATGTACCTAATTCTTATCATTATTTGTTCTTTAAACTTCATTTCTAGAAATTTGCTTCATGGATTTTTTTGCTTGGTAATTGAGGATGTATTTTCCTAGTAATACCAACTTTGCATGGATGGCATCGTAGATAATGTAACTAAGGATACTGCTGCAGGTAAGCTTGAGTGAGAGATAGGAATTTACCTAATCACGTTTGCTTTGTTAGTCAGTGTACTTTTCAGAGTACTTACCAGAATTTAGTGCTTATACATGTTATTGCCATCTTTTGTGTTCCCAAGTGGGACTTGTGTAAATTCTGAACACCATAATGAATTGCTTTTTTGGTTGTGGTTTCAGTTATTCCATCATCAAGGCTTTATGTGCAGCCTTTCTAATGACCTCTTCTGTGTTTGATGTACCTATTTTCTGGGCTATATTATTTTAATATTGGATCGTTCTGTGTCCTCAAAATGAAGCGCCAAATTATGCACATGCTTAAGTACACATGTTCCATTGCAGTTGAGCACTTTGGGAAGTTCGAGCCATCAGCCCCTTCTGACACCATATCTCTGTTTGCATTCTTCTTGAAATTTTGGTACCAACTGGTTTACTAGTTACACCTTTTGATTTTCACTCTTTCTTCTTATTACAGTTAAACATAATTATTTGTTTCCTTGGTTATTGACAGAGGTATTCTGGGAAGAACTCTGCTTCAAGTAGTAGTGACATGTCAAGGGACTGAAATTTCATGACATCCAGTGCAGCCTTTGCCTCGTAGCTTATCTCTATCGGTGTTTACTTCCAACAGACAAATAAAATTCATACAGGTTGAAGGATTGGTTTTATTTTGTATCTATTAGCAGTTGGCTAGTTGTTTGGCGTAGATGATGAGCCAGAGCCACCATATTCTGTTTAGTATTTGAGGCTGTTTGAGCTGTCAGTTGGCGTAAATATGAATTGAAGATAGTTTTCTTTGTATGATTTCAGAGCCACTAGCTGAGCTTGGTCAACTTATATCTGCTTCAGATACATTACTTCATTTTACATCTGCGGAGTAATTATTAAGCGATTTCTTTCTTGAGTGAAATATTAAGAATCCTATATTAATAATAGGGCTGTTAATAGAAATCGATAATTATTATTCAATACTTGTATTTATAAATATTTTATATACGTATAGGGAAATTAAAAGTTGAAAAATGAATATTTAAAAAAATAGGTAAAATTAAAAAAGTGAAAAGTGAATATGACAAAAAAGATACGAATTTTTAAGAAGGGAATTTGTGCTTTTCCTTCTTGATCTCACATTATTCGTTCAAAGGCTACCAAAAATCAATTTAGTCTTGATAAGCTGTCTGGGACTTGGGTTACTCTTAATTCATGAATTCAACACCGATCTTTTTGGCAAAATTCAGATTTTTTTTCTTTGAAATTACTTTGCAGATCACTAAATGATGACCTTAATCACTTTAATGTAGCTTTAAAATGGATTTTGACCTTAATCACTTTAATATATGAAATAGTTGGTCGGTGTATCATATATTCATATATTATATCAAATGCGTCGCCATATCTAAATTGCTAGTCTGGATTGGATTTAATTATATGAATCAAACTCACTTATAAAATCTCTGATAAAAAAACACTTATAAAATATGGGATATCCACACTGCATATAAGAGTGGTATGCATTTCTGTTTTAAAAAAATGTTATGAACATTGAAATCATGATCATTCTCAACAAAAAAAAATTAAATGATATAACCGTTATTCTAGTTAAACATTCTAATTGAAATGATAAACTAATTAGATAATAACATGTAATAATTTTAAAAAAAATCTCAAATTAACCTATTAATTTCTCCGGTTATAAAATATAAAAGATATATAATTATCAGATTTACCATTATAACTAGAATGCCCAGTAAAAACTCTATTCTATTATATAATTTTTCTCAAGAACCATCGTTATCATGACAAGCAAGCAGTCGTTAAAATGAAATAGTAAGAATAATAATAATAATAATAATAATAATAATAATAATAATAATAATAATAATAATAATAATAATAATAATAAAAGGGTAGAAAATAACTTGGAACAAAGGCAGGCTCATCACACATTGACTCGGGCCAATGGAGGATGCCAGATGGATTGATGTCTCATCATATACCTACTTGTATAACAACTCTACAATAACTGAGCAACAAACATCTCACTTGAATATTTCCCTTTTTTTTAAGAACTTAACTATTTCTAGAAATCCAAAAATAAAACAAGTTGAGTACTGGTTAAGGGATTTTATAATGACAGCATTTCTTAAACATGGCCAGCTAATAGTGGAAGTCCTCTTCTCCTCTTTCTATACTCTTCTCTATCACAAATACACTCTCTTTTTTGTCAAACCTATCAAAAGTTTCTTGTTTTGCTGTAACAAATGAGTGAAAAAACTTTTGTAGTGATATTTTTCTTCTGGGCTGCCCTTACAATTGTCACCCCAACTCTTATTATCTTATCAGAATCTTCAAGACCTGATCACTTTCATTTCAATGGTAAGAGGTTTTGATGAAGGAACACAAATCACCCACTTGCATTTTCAGTTTGGAAATGATAATTTTTTTGGTTATGTTCTTTTCTGTTGCATATTGCAGTTGATAAAAGTGCAGAGATTTTGAATGCAAGAAGAATGATGGCATATGCAGACAAGCAACCGAGAACAAAAATTATACCTTCATCAACAGCAATAGAAGCACCAACATCAGCTCCAGCTCCAGCTCCAGCACCAGAGCCAGTTTGGAGAACCAGATTGTCTAATTTGAGCAGAATTTTTAAGAAGAAATGATATAGTTGTTCAAAGGTACATAATATTTTGACGCTGAATGTCATGGCTATGCAGTTCTTTTTTAAGTTAATTTCAAATTCTTTCATAAGATTTTGAACAGCCCATTTGAGTTTTTAATCTTATATATATTTATGTTGTCCAGTTATCAATAGAAATGGAAGGCAGAGCTGTAGATATTACAGAAAGTTTGAAAGACTATTGTATTGTAAATGAAGTTAATTTAAATTATATGTATACTAATGCTATATAAAAACAATTACATCAGAAAGTATGGAAGTCTATTCTCTAATATTGCTTATAGTTGCAAATGAAGTTAGTTTATATTTGCTCACCAAACGCTTTCTTTACTTTTTAACAGAACAGAACCAGCTCTCCTTAAATATATTCATAATAGTGTAGTAGTTAATGATTTATAGCTTCTCATGTGAAAGCTCATTTTTTCCTAATGTTTGTTGTTCTAATTTGGATTTGGTTAAAGGAAGTTGATTCCATCAATTGAGACTTCCTCAACCTTTTTTCTGCGACCAATTTAATCGTTGCCAAAGCCTATTTGGTATAAATGAATCAATTTTTTAGTGCTTGATACAAGTGAAAATGTTCATCCCACTTTTAAAAATTGAATTTTATGAAATTTAATGCAATTAAACTAAATTTTATCAGTTATAAATAAATTCTATATTTCAAATTCATTTTGATGGCTAGAAGGTTATTAAGTTTGCATGGAAATGCCAATTGAGACCATTTTGATTTGATGCTAATAGCAGTGATATATAAATTATGATTTGATGTTATTCACACAAACAGCAACCAGCAACCACATATAAGTTCAAAACAAAATGCAAAAATTCAAGAACTAATCATAACCAGAACACCTCTGCAATTTTATTCATCAGAAGATTGATAATTAACATGATTCAGAATTTCTTTAAAACCCCTCGACAATTAATTACTGCGATTGATACAAAAACAAGGATTACTGACATCCACTTGTAAACATTTGAATGCTTATTTACTTCAATAAAGAACTGAAACATCAAGTTTAAAATTATTTCAAGCAATCAGATCAAGTGTTTCTTCCAAAGTACTGTACTTGACATCTGGGTATAGCTCAGAAGCCTCAACTCCCCACGAAGGATCAATCTCAAAGTTGGTTTGATCACCCATAATAAAGACAGAGTGATTAATTGCCAAACCAATATTAATTGGAATTGGAGCCGCTGCAAGAATGAACAAAAAACCAAACATAAAATTAGCTTTCTCATATACAGGGTTTGTAACAAAATTGACTTTGATAAACTTATATTGGGTTTACCTTGAATGTTTTTAAGAAGCTGCTCTTCAGGAACATAGTTTCTCTCAAGATTCTTGCCAGTCTTCTTCTCCCACAAATCAACAAGCTCATTGCATGTGTAAATGTTCTTAGGAGGCTTAATGAGAAGGGTCTTGTTCAGTGTTCTTGGATCATCTACAGCTTTTATGGTGTAGGTTGCTATGTCATCTTCCTTGTTAAAGATTGCTATTTGAACAAAACATATATCCAAAATCTTAATTACCCATAAAACAAAACTTCATATCCAAGTTAACAGTTAAATTAATTTATGAATTTACCTTTGACATTGCCATCTCCTAAGATAGTGATTTTGCCTTCAGGAGAACCAGTAACATGGGGCAGCAACAATATGGGGAGGATATAACAAGCAAAGAAATTGGAAGGTACATAAGTGTAAGGTATTCCTTGAGCTTCAATAGCTCGGCGAATGTTAGCCTTCATCTCAAATGTACTTTTTGCAGGCTCAACCGCATTTGCATGATCCACATCATTTCCAAATTCTGAAGGCAAAAATCTCTGAACAATAATAATATAATTAGTTCAAATAATGAATCAACAAACGAATTGGAAATTAATTAGTACTAGCAAAATGAGACGAAGAATACAACCTTAACATTGCCAGCTTCTTTAATGGCGGCAATGATCTTGGTCTGGTCTGGTAACTGCAGAGCACCAAGGGTTGATATTACAACATCAACTTGTTTAATGGCCATCACCAAACTCTCATGATTGTAAAGATCACCCTGAAAATGTTCACAATATAAACATTAATTTTATGTTCAGAAAATAGATATTATACACATAAATTTCAAGAATTTGTGGGCTTACAAGAAGAAGGGTGACGCCTAAATTCTTGAAATTATCAATGAGCTTTGTCTTCGCGGGATCGGAGAGTGTGGTTTCCCTCACCAAAAGGAAGGTGGGGTGACCGGACTTTGCACTTGCTTCCACGATGAATTTTCCTATATAACCAGTTCCTCCAAGGATCAAGATCTTGCTTTTCTCTGCCATTTTCTTTAATTTCTCTTTACTTGTAACCAATTAAGGGCTAAGGCCAACGACAATGCTACAAGTTTGAAGAGGTCAGTGAACCTTCATTTGGAACTATCAACTATTTATAGATATGATTAGAAATCTGAAATTTCTAAATTTTATTTATTCTAATTATTATTATTACTTTCACCTTATTCTAACAATAATTTTTTTTTGCATTGTAGTATCACGTTCTATGGTTTTATTATTATTATTATTAAATCTAATTGATATTTTTGTATAGAAAATAAAAAATAAAAATAAACGACACAGCTAATGTGAAAAATAGAAAATTTTTTTTTTTATATTATTATATATCCTTATTTTATATACCCAATTGATGTGTGAATGGTATTTTTAAAATTGTTTACTAATTACTTTTAATTTTTTAAATTGATGAAAAGCTACACTAAAACTTATATGCATTTCATATATTACAATTAATCACATTGATATTCATGAAAATAATTTTTTTTTGGTCCAAGATATAGATTCTTAGAAAAATATAATGATAAGTAGAAAACATTTTACCAATCACATTAATGACACGAATTAATTTTTTGTTTTTACATGAAAAAAATTCAAATAAAGTATTTTTAAAAAAAATAATTTGAACTATCAACTATTTATAGATGTGATTGGGAACCTAATTAATACAAATAATGGCATAGGCAGATTGCCAAACAAAACATCTAATATGTTTATTTTTTGGAGTTGGTATATATAAGAGAGATTAATGCGCTAATGGTGGTTGAGAGGCAACAATACTTGCTCTCAACCAATATGCAGTGGTTATGGTGTCCATTTCTGGTAAATTTATTTATATAACTTTTTCCCTTTTTAAAATTAATGAAACTAATATTTCTATTTTTTTTCTTATATAGTAATGTTTATTTATCAGAAATGGGCCCCTCCCATCCCATATACCCATATATATACATATAAATATATATATATAATTATATAAATTGTATAAGTTATGTAATTATAAAATTATAATTATAATTATATATAATTAACATAATTATAATTATATATCGTATATAATTTATGTAAATTATAAATATATATAATTTAAATTACTATAAATAATATAAAATTATATATATATATTATTAACTTTTTTTTGTATTATATATATTTTTATTTTTAATTAGTAAGCATTTAAAGTTTTATTATTATATATTTAGGTTAATATTATAATTTTATAATTTGATTAAGAATCAGATAAAACTAATATTCTTCTTTAAAATAGTATTTTTAAAAAATTTAATTTAATAAAATTCTCTAAATAAATTAATATATCCAAAATTAAAATAAAAGACATATAAAAATTTTAATAAACTTTTAAAATTTAATAAATAATATAAAATAAAAAAATTAAATTTTACTATAATATTAAATATTTAATTTTATCTTTAATTTATTGATAATTTTTTTTTAGTTTAAAAAATTTACCAATCTTTATTTAATTATTAATTTCGTCACTGTCCTCTCACATATATTGAATGAAAAGAAGCGTTATGTGAACGCATTATTAGTTTAATGGAGAAGTTTGGGCATTACGGATCAGACCTCATCATCATAGTTAAGGAGTAAAGCTAAAGAAAACACTTTTACTTTATATCTTAAATATAGTTATTTTTATTGGGGATTTTTTGAAAAGTATTTCAAAAAAAATTATTTTTAAAAATATCATAGATATACATCTAAATATATTTCTAGTATTCCTTATATATTTAATATATGTTTAGTATATCAAAAATATAACAAAATTATTAGGTTTTTTTCTAAGTAAAAAAAATTAGTATAATTTTTCCTTTTTATTAGATAAAAATCATCTTATTCTATTAATTAGTTTTGTAATTATTAATTGTTTCTAATCTAATGGGCTGAGCTACTGCTTTCCAAATAGAAGAAATAATAGAACCCATTGGCCTCTGACACAATGAAGCCCATAAATTATCTCAAGCCAGATGAGCTTTTTAAGTTTGAACTTTTGCAATATGCTTGGTTTGCCTTATTTCTTAGAGGACATTAAATGAAAAATAAAATATTATTGTTTAAAATACCATTTTTACTGTTTTTTTTTATTTACAAAAATATGATTTTTATTTTTTATACATTTTTACATTATATGTCGAAACAAATTTTTTTTGAACAATAAACACAGTATATATTAGTAAATAAATGTTAAGAAGAAGAATTACAATATTAGAATAGCAAATTCACAAGCTGTGAAAGTGGGTTTAAAATCCAGTCAACTCTAAGAGACTTCTTAAGGATAGCAGAAGCTATTTAATCTGCTACTTGATTTTCATTTCTTTTGACAAAAATAAAAAGAAAATTCTAAAAATGAGCAGCTAAAATTTTTATCCGCCTAACAATAGTATTAATTTCTACAGGATAAATCTTATTAGAGTTAATAGTATGTATAACTTTTCAACAATCTGATTCAAATATACAAAAATATAAATAAAACTGAATAGCCCTCTGTACTGCTATCAAAATAATTTGAGTTTCATTACGAAGAGCAAAAAAAGACTTGATAAGACAAGCAAAATCATCCATCAAGGAACTTTCAGCTGATTTGAAAATGGCCGCCGCCCCTGCCATGGCATTTTTGGGACTGAAATTAGCATATAGATTAATTTTAATCCAGCGTTGAGGTGAAGGGGACCAATGTAGAGGCTTGATCTGACTGCTAATTGGAATAGGAAGAGATTGAGGCTGGCTAGTTGCAGATTGATCAGCTTTCGACTCTCTTGCTAGAATTAGATTTTGCACCAAGACATTAGCTCTTCTAACAGTGAGAAGAGGATTTGGAATAATGCCACTAAAACAAGCCTCATTTCTAGATTTCCATACTTGCCAATAGAGAGAAGCAATTCTATCCAAGAATAAATAATTATGAGAAAATTTAGATATGTTAATAGCATCTGTCCACTGGTGAATAAAGGAACTTGTGTTTAACTCAATAGGAGAAATACACATATTAAAAGCGAGCCAAGTTACTCTTGCATGATGACATTCAAATAATAAGTGTATGACAATTTCGTCTATTTCACCACAAATGGGACATAGTTTAGATGAAGTTAACACATAAACGCCATATAAAGTTCTGAATTTTGGGTGCAACCCTTAATTTCCAAATATTTTTTCATATAGAAAAGTTATACAGAGAAGATCCCCCTTGATTAGTAGTATAAACTACTCTATTGTCACATAGAAACCTATAAATAGGTTTGATAGAGAGTTTGTCATACTTATCATAACCTCAAATCAGCTTGTCATTGCCATTTAAATTACAGATAGGGATTTTCAAAATGGCTTCAACTTCTATAGAATTAAAAAGTTGATCTAGAATATACTTCTTCCAGCACCCATCATTATTAATTAAATCAGCAACAAAATGAAAAGGACAGTTACTCGATTTTTTAGAGTAGATTCTGAATTTTGGTAGATCAAGAATCCAATTGTCCTCCCAAATTCTGATATGTTTGTCATCCCTAACCAGCCATCTAATACCCCCCCCCCCTGAATCATATTTCTTGTTTTCACCATGTTTTGTCATCCCCAAGAGGGTTTGTCCAATTTTGGCATTCTGAAATGAGCAATTTGAAAAATATAACAATTTCATATATCTACACCACAGATTAGATGCATTTTGAAATAATTTCCAGTACTGCTTCGCCAAAAGGGCAAAATTAAATATTTTAAAATCTTTAAAACCAAGTCCCCCTTTAAATTTGGAAGTATCTACAGTTCTTCAGCCTTTCCAAGCGACACCTTTGTCTTTATTGCTTTGTGCCCTCCAAAACTGTCTCACTATACTATTAAGCTTTTTACTAAAGGTTTTAAGCATCAGAAAATAACTCATAATGTGGGTTGAAATGGCCTGCATAATTGACTTAATGGCGACTTCCTTGCCAGCATATGATAGGAGATTATTTTTCCAAGATTGTGCTTTTGCTATTAATATATCTCTTAGAAAAGCAAATGATTCAATTTTTGAATTTCCCCAATAAGAAGGAATTCCCATATATTTATCCTCACATCTCATCTCCTTAATCCCTAAGTGCTAGATAATGGCCCTTTTTATATTGTCAAGGTTATTCCTGCAAACATTATACATGATTTATTAAAATTAATAAATTGGCCATAGGTCTTAGCATATACAGTCAGCAGATGTTGAATTTTTTGCACTTATGTAGTGGATGCCTCGCCACAAATCAAAGTATCATCAACATATAAGAGATGAGATAAATTAGGTGCTCCTCTAATTAAATTAAATCATTTAATCATATTAGAATTAAGAGCATGGATCAACAATAGAGATAAAGTATTAGAAACAAAGAGAAAGAGGTAAGAGGAAAGAAAATCTCATTGCCTTAACCCTCTTGAAGGTTTAATACAACAAATTATTTCACCATTCACTAAAATCTGATAAGAAACCTTTATAACACAATTCATTAATAATGAAGTGGCTCTAGAGTTAAAACCTATTGCTTTTAATACTTCCTCAAGAAAAATTCATTCCACCATATCATACGCTTTAGGGATATCTAATTTAAGAGCATATTGCCATTGTTTTCTAGCTGCCCCAATTTTTAATTTATGAAAAATTTCATGTGCCAGCATAATATTATCAAAGATTATTCTTCCAGAGACAAACGCACCTTGAAAGGGGATGATCAAGGTGTCTAAGTATGGTTTGATTCGGTTTACCAACAATTTGGTAATGATTTTATAAATAAAATTACACAAGCTATAGGTCTGTACTGAGAAATATATTCAGGTGATTGTACCTTGGGTATCAGCACTATTTTGGTTATGTTGAAGTCTGTGCACATCAAGCCAGTATAAAAGTAATCTGTAATCGCAGCAATGACATCTGATTTAACCACTTGCCAATATCTCTGAAAGAAAAATCCTGGATAGCCATCTGGTCTAGGAGACTTATATGCTCCCAACTGAGTTACAACATAATAAATTTCCGATTATGTGGGAATGACCACAATAGATGAATTCAATTACTCTTCAACGCAAGGTTGAATATACTGAGTTACAAGCTCTATATTAGCAGTAGAGCCTCTAGTATAAAGAGCTTTGTAAAATTTCAGGACTTCTGTATAAATATTTTTTTCTTTTTCCAGCCATTGCCCTTCATTAGATTCAAGTTTGTAGATCAGATTGAATTGTCTTCTTTGCAAGGTAGTTGCATGAAAAAACTTAGTATACTTTATCCCCTGATTGAAGCTATTTCAGTCTTAAACGTTGAAACCAATACTTTTCCTCCATACACCAGCATTCATCAAGCTCCTTAAGTAGAGCAGTCTCTCGATCATGGAATTTATCAGATTTCTCCTCCGAATACAGTTGCTCTAACTCATATTCAAGAGAAATTATTCAGTTGCTGGTATTGAGATTAGACTTATAGGCCTATTGTCTCAAACTCTTTTCAGTAGACTTCAGTTTGCACACTAGTACTAAGGGATTTGACTCCTGTACAAAGATACCCAGGTATCTTATATCAACTTACAACAATCATGATTGACCACTCATTTCAGTTCAAACTTGAATTGAGTTCTCCTAATATTTCTATAAGGTACTAGATCCAAAATTATGGGCTTATGATCAGAACACTGATAGTCCTCCTAAATAATGATGGCTTTGTCAAATAGTATTCTCCAAGGCAAGTTAACAAGGCCTCCGTCGATTCTTTGTTGAATCTTGCCATCATCACCTTGTTTGTTGGACCATATAAAAGGGAGGTCTTTAAAATCCAAATCAATCAAAGTGAGATCAGACATCCAATTTGCAAAACAGTCGCACCAGCAAAAGTCAACTGGATTTCCCCCTGGCTTCTCATAAGAGTATAAGACTTGATTAAAATCTCCTATGCATGCATATCCATGACGTGATGAGCCAAGATATAAATTTTTCAGTCTATCAAAAATCTCTTTTTTTCAGTCTGTGAAATTCAATATATATAAAAATATATATATTATATTTTTATAAATTTTTGTGTATTTTTTAAAAATTGTTTTGATATATAATATTTTTGTAATTTTTTTAGTTTTTTATGAAGAGCCCAAGCCAAACACCATCATCGTTCCAAAACCCAACAAAAACCTTAGAGATGCAAGTAATAAACATTTAGAACTTCCAGCTCATTTTCAGAGCTGCAAATAATGCAATTTTTTTTTTAACCATGTTCAACCGAAATTAAAATTTATAATCTAAAATCTGCACCATACATTATTCTAATATCATGAATTCAGAATTTATTAATTAAATAAAAAATAAAAAAAAACGAGTAAACAACTAAGCAAAAAATTAGGCTAAGCAAAAACTCATTCTAATTAGATAAAATTCACAATAATAATACAATTTTAAATTTGTAATTTGAAGTTTTACACAGATCGCCACTCACCAGTAGTTTATCTCAAAACTGACACCCCATTAGTATTTACTAAATCCTTCGTATTTACACCAAATATACTTAGCTGCTTAATTAATTAGATCACACACATATAAACAGATAAACTAAGCACAACTTTAACATAAATATATAAATATAATTAAGCACTAATTCCAGTATTATTAGCTTTTGAGGTAGCAAGATTTGCAATATGAAACTGCGAAACGTAATTGTTGGATGAACGTTCCAACACAGGAGTTTCATTTAGAAATGCCCAATTGCTGCTTGCCCACCTAAACATGTATTATCACATAGTTAATAATCTTGAAAACCCTAATTAATACTTCAATTAAATTAAAATCTTCTAATATATAACCTCATACCCATGTTAAACAGTAATAAATATTTTCATTTTTATTGAAATTTATTACAATAAAAATGAAACATTATTGTTTAACATCATACACATATTAGAAAAAATCCATAAATTAAATATATATAGAGCTTACCAGCCATTTTTTTTTATGAGTTCCTCCAAGCTTTTTTCAGTATCCATGTCCATTAGCCCTCTCTTTGTCTTGATCTCAGGCATAGAGCTTGATCTCTCAAGCTTTATTCCAAATTCATCCTAACTTTATAAAAATCTGCTCATAATTAATTAATTAATTAAGAAAGAGTAAGTAGAAATTAAACCTGAGTAGTAGTATTAGTTTCAGATGGACTAGAAATGGCTTTAAGGTGTTCTTCTTCAATTTTCTTCTTTAATTTCCAGTAAGCTTCAATCTCTCCTTTAGTAAATGACCAATTCTTCTTGTATTTCACTGCAACCCAATTAAATTAAAAAAAAAATTCAATCATCAAACACCACAATTAAAATGGATATGGCTTCATGATTAATTAATTAATTAATTACCTGATTTAGGATCAGGAACAGGTGAGTCCCAACCTGCCATTAAAGACCCCATTTTTCTTGTTTTTTTTTCTTCAAAACTTCTTAATTACTACCAGAAGAAGCTGTTGATCATACGAGAGCGATCAAAATGATCCTTTTATGGCAAATGATACCGGAGGTGGTGGGTCTTATCTTTATTTTTCTTTGGTCTTATCCTTTGTTATTGCAATCTTCTGTTTATTTGACTACAGACAAAGGGACCGATTTTATAATTTGAGTTGATTTATATGATTTTTTTAATCTAAAGTTTGGCTCCATTTTCCACTAACTTCGGTTTTGTTGCCCACAGATTTATGCAGACTGACCCAGTTAACAAGATTTTTTTTTTGTGACGTAATGTCTACGTATTTTGGCTGCTTATATATAATTAAAAATATGTATAAAACACGTATTTTGGCTGCTTATATATATTTGAATATATATATATATAACCTTAAGTTTTATGTCATTAGAATCTTTATTTAAAATAATTTTTATATTTGAATATAGTATTTCAAAAATTAAATTTTTTTATGTTATATTATAATTTTTATACAACCATTTTAAATTTAAATATTTAAATATGTAAGTGTATTAAAATTTAATAAAAAAAATTAAATATTTTTATAGTCCTAACTAATTAGACTCCCAATAAATTATTTACACAAAAACTATTTTATATTTTCTATCCACAAAATATATTTTTAAATAGAATATCAAATTTTAAATTCTAACATTTTAAGTTATTTTTTTTTAAATTTAAATAAGTGAACATTTTTTATTACTAGAATAGAAGTAGACGGGTTTTTCAAATAATAAAATTTTCAAAAAGCATTCATGCAAGGATAATTACACCCATTATTGGATTTTTCAAAATTTTTATTTTTTTTATTATGAATCCTTCTATTTTATAAAAATATATAATAAATTCATAATAATTTATTAATAAATTTATAAAAATTATTATATGTATAATAATTTTATAATAAACTTTATATATATTATATAAAACTGAAAAATTTTAATAAATTTCATAATATTTTTCTGAACTTGTAAGTTTGTAACATTATAAGTTCTTGTAGCAATTTTTTAAAAATTCTTCATAAAACCGGAAGAGAATGATATTATAATGTCATTGGGCTTGCTTGAAGTTAATTCACTTCAATAGTTCCGTCGGCCCTCCCCATTTCCCGTTGGGCTGAGACCAATACACAAAGCACTAGTACATTATAGCTCCTCCAAATCCAACTATTAATGGCTTTTCACGAAAATATAAAAATAATTAAAAATAATTTTAAAATTATTATATTTATAAATTATTTAATAAAATATTAAATTTTATAAAATATTTTTATTATTTTATAATAATTTTATCATAAATTTATTATGAATTTATAAATTTTATATAGTTTATAATAAATTTATTATGAGTTTATAATAAATTAACTAAAATATTACTAATAAAAAAATAAAAATTCATTTTTTCAACTATTAATTGTAATTTGAAGTAAAATTTTCATATTTAAATGATTAGGACAGCTCCTCTTAAAATTATTTTGAATTAATTAATTAAGTTGATTATGGTTTTGATTCTTTTGAATAAAAAAATAAAGGGAAAAAATATAATCTTTTGATCTCTTGACGCATGCTATAATTTGATGATTGCAAAAACAGAAATTTAATTAAAAATTTGAGGATTTTGATTCTCAATCCAAGAAAAAAAAAAGAAAGAGAGAAAAGGCTTGTAATGATAATTTTTGACATCTCATTTTTCTTTTTTTTTCTTTTTTTTATTTATTTTAATCATCTATTATTTTGGTGTGGTAAAGTGCTTCATTTCAAATTTTAAAATTATTTTATATTAATTCAAATTTAAAATTTTTGATTTAGAGAAAAGAGACTCTACCAGTATCACTCAAGAGTTTTGACTTGACATTCCATTTTTCAATGTATAAAATGATGATTAGTAATTTAATTATTTAGCATAATCGAAGAAAGAATTCAATTAGCAACACACAGAATCATAGAAAAATCTAGTGGGCTCAGCTCATCACTAGAGTAAAAAAAAATAATAAAAGAGAAGGTTTCAAAAGGAAACGACAGAATGAACAATGCATGAGCCCAATAATAATAATCAAAAAGTACCAACAAACAAAAAATTGCTCACGAATGAGATGAAACCTACTTTACTAATTATTTTCTCCTTATTTCTTTATTCTCATGCTCATTACCAATCAATATTGGTTGCAAAATTTACAAATTCTGTTGCAAATTCGTTGTAAATTTTACAACGGATTATTTCATTACAAATTTTTAAAATTATTTTTATGTTTTTTCCTTATAAATTCATTTTAAATTTATTTATAATGGTTTTGTCCATTGTAGAATTTCAATGCAAATTTGCAAACTCTGAATTGAGAAAGTTTAAAGCAGAACAAATGTGACTTTTACTTTTTATTAAGAATATAAAATGATAAATGTCTAGCATCCCTTAAATATAAGCATATAAAGTAAATAATATAAAAATGAATTTTTCAATATTTACAGTTAATTTTTGAAATTTATTTTCTTAAATATATATTAAAAAATTTAACATAATATCATAGTATGATTAATATTTATAACTCTTTTATCTTATAAATTTGGATTGAAATTCTTAATTTTTTTATCTTTTCGCCTAATATATGTATATATATATATATATATATATGCATGCATGGCCTTAAGTTTTATGTACTCTTAAAATCATCATTACCCAAACTTCAGGAGTATTTGATTGCTTCATAAACAAGAGAACAATAGTTTCAAGCAATAGATAAACCATATATAGTCCATATATTGTTAATCTACATGCAGTTAAAAAATATATATGTATAGTTAATCTACATATTAATGTAATTATTATTATGGGAAAATGGATTTGGTAAGTAGGGACTCAATTTTGATAAAACCCACATTACGCAAATAGCTGGCATTGCCTGCTTCTTAAAAAATATTGTTGTGGCATAAAAAATTCATCAATAAATGAAAGAAAAAAAATAAAAAGGCAATTCAAGAATGGGTCAAACCCAAAAAATTTATTGTACCCAATTTTTTCTTTTCTTTTTTTAAATTGTAAAAGATTATTTTGATATTTTCACAATTTGAATTCATAATAACATGTCATGTAGCGATAGCGTTTACCATTATATTAAGACTCTCGTATGATCAAAGAAATGACTCTACTCTATTTTATTTTTCATATAATTTATATACATATCATATGCAATGGACTACTATAGAATATCAATTTATAATATATAAGAGTAATGGCTGGCCCAATAATCTTATCCCGGAGGAATATGCCAATCCCATTGATGGAGTTAATGTGCCAGCTCTGGCTGTCCATATCTACTTTGAGAATTAAAATTATACCCACTTAGCAAAGCTTCCAACTACATAACAGCTTCATGCAACCATCCTTTCTTTATAACATACTATTGGCCTGCCACTTGCTATAAGATTCCTCAATTTTGATTTAATAAGTTTTTAAATTTTTAATTTTTTAATATTAATATATTTAGTTTATAAATTAATTTTGGTAGAAATTAATTGCTTAGAAGTGTTATTGTATAATATAACAATTGAAGACAATATTTTAGCATTTTAAAACAAAGGTCATATTATGATGGTGTTCCTCAAAACTTAAAAACTGGTCAAAATTGCTTATAAGCTGTTTTTAGATTATAAGTTGTTTATTTAAGTGTTTCTGAAAACTTAAATAGTAGATTATAATCTGATTTTAATCAGTTTTTTAAAAGTTGGGTTTTGCTACTTTTTTTTAAGCAGTTTTGACTAAGTAAAAGACCATACTATCCCTACCTAATTTTTAATATTCCAAATTTGCCTACCTTATACACTTTAGTTCCCATCAAAGAAATTTTATTATTATTATTATTATTAAATTTTATTATTATTATTATTGCAAAATAAATTTTGAATTGACATTTAAAAAATTATTTTTATACAATAAATAAATTCATGGACAGTTTGGTCATTTTGACAATTTCTACAATTAAAAACTGATTATAAGCTGATTTTACAGAAACACTTAACTGATTATCAGCTGATTATTAGCTAGTTTACAGAAACGCTTAACTGCTTATTTTTAATCTGATTATAATCTAAAAATCACTTATTCACAATAAGCTGAAAAGCTCCAGTTTTGAGAAACACCCTCTATATACATATAAACTAAAATACTAAGAATTACAATATCTAGTAAATAAATTATAATTATATAAATATTAAAATGTTAACTGTTGATAAATTTTAAAATCAAAAATTTTAATTTTAATATAATAAATATAAATTATGTCAAACTTTAACGGTGATAAAAATAATTTATTCTAATTTCTTTTTGGGGTTTTATATTTTTCTAAAATTTGAAATTAACTCTTCTTTGCTATTACTTATAGAAAAATAAATTTCTAAAATACTCTCTCTTTTGAAGGGCACCTAAATATTTTTTTTTGGTTGTTTATATTGGGATTATTATTATAAACATTAGAAATATTTTAGTTTCTTGATATGATATATAATTATGTTAAATCAGCTAACTAGTTGATTAATTATGTCCGAATATTAAATTAAAAAGCAAAACAAATGCACTTTTAACTTTCTCTTTTTAATACACTGTGCAATATGTAATTGAGCTATCAATATCAAAGATGGATTGGTGCCTAACTTAATTTTCACTTTACTTTGAATGTGCTTCGACTGAATGATTTTAGTTTTCTAGCTAATTTTAGTAATTAAGGCCTCAACATAAATAAATTTTACAATAAGTTTTGTGAAATTTTATTTTAATAAAAGAAATTTGCTTATTATGATTAATTGTTATTATCATTATTATTATTTTAATAAATTTTGATTTTATATTATTGAGTCATCTTTTTAAATTATGTGATTATGAGTTAAAAAATATCATTTGGAGATAAATTATTTTTGTTTTATATGATAAACCTGTATATATATTCTTAGCTGAGATCCAAAGTATGAAGTTTACATTATTCGATTATAAAATTGCACTTAAAATATTCCCAATAATAATTAATAGGGCCATTTAAAAAAATCAAATCATTTAACTATAGTTGATGTATAATAATTTCAAAAGCATGGATTCCTATAGAATATGAATATCCATTTGCAGGATGTGGGACATTATCAATGGATCAACTCACATTTTTTAATCTCTAACTTAGATTTTCTTTAAATTTTCTTAGTTCACTATCCTTCAAAACTAAATCTATAGCTATCAGCTTAGATTTTTAATTAATTTTCTCAAATAAATCTTAACTAATTAAATCTTTGTATACGAGACGTTTAATTTGTTAACCCTATAACTATAATGGGTTAATTACAAGAATATATCCGATTATCAATATTATTCTAATATTTTTTTTTCATATAACATGCCGATATTTATAATTTCATATAATATTTTTTAAATAATATTTATTGTTTATTTATTTAATTTATAGCTCACTTGTTATTTAATTAGTTAATATATTAAATTTTTATTATATTAACATTCAGTGTTACTTATCAAAAATATTTAATGAGTATATATTTTATATTAAATTGAAGATATAAAAGAAATATATATATTTATACTAATTTTTATTTTTAAAATATATTTATAATTCAGATAGAAAATAAAAAGTAATAGTAATAATAATAATAATAATAATAAATTTGAGTTCTATTTGTTTGGAAGTTGCCAAGTTGGGATCACACCTTAAGGTCTTCTATAAGTGCGCCAGTTGGTGGGAAAGTGGGACCCTGAGGTTTAGGTGTGGCACAGTTTTGAAAGCCAAAGCAAATGCCAAGTAAATGTGATACTAGCTTGCAGAACGACCATCACGTGTCCTTAACAGGTGCTATCTTTTTAGGCCATGTTATTAAATTTTATTGAAAACCCTTTTCATATGAAATTCAAGTGTTGCAAGGAGATCAACTAGATTTTATTTCTAAAATAGTTACGGTTGAAATAAATTGTAGACTAGATCACCCTTTTAATTTTGATGAGATTTTTACAGCTCTAAAAATGATGCATCTATCCAAAGCATTGGGCCTAATGATTTACCTCTAATATTTTATCAATATTATTAGCATGTTATGGGCTTTGATGTAACTTGTTTTGTCATTAATATTTTAAAAGGTGGCTCTTTGCCAACTAGCTTCAACTATACCCATATTTATCTTATTTCAAAAATTAAGAAATCAAAAAGAGTTTCAAATTATTGTCCTATTAGTATTTGTAATATTGTATGTAAAATTGCAACAAAGATATTAGCCAATAGATTGAAGATGATTTTGGAGGATATCATTGATGATAGCCAGAGTACTTTTATGTCTGGAAGACTGATCACAGATAATATTTTAATAGCTTACAATATATTTCACCATATGAGATTGAGTGGACCCAATAAGAGGAAATTAGTGTCTATTAAACTGGATATGGCTAACACCTATGACCTTATGGAATGGACTTATCTAGAAGCAGTGATTGTGAGGTTGGATTTCTCTAGCTAATGGATATCTTTAATTATGAAATTTATTTCCTCCGCCTTCTCCTCATTCCTCATTAATGGGGAACCAAATTGGTCATATAATCCTTTCCTAAGGATCGAGACAGGGTGATTCGATTTCTCCATATTTATTTTTCTTATGTACTGAGAGACTATCTGGCTTGTTGAAGAAATTTACGAGTAAAGGAGTGGTTCATGGAGTCTAAATTTGAAAGAAAGCTCCAGTTATATCTCAATTGATGTTTGCGGATGATTGTATATTATTTTTCCTAGCAAACATATCACAATTGAAAGCTATCTCAGATATTCTTTATCATCATGAAAGAATTTCTAATCAAAAGATTAATTTTCATAAGTCAGAGATTGCTTTCAGCGGTAATGTGGAGGTTCCTCTACAGTCTCAATTGACAACTTTTCTTAGAGTCCAACTAGTTGAACATCATGCAATGTATTTGGGCTTCCAACATCAGTGGAGAGATAAAAAAAAAAAAGTAAGTATTTTGCATAATTAAAGATAGACTTTGGAGCAGGTTATAAGATTGGAAGAAGAAATTATTGTCATGGGTGGGTAGAGAGTTATTGATAAAGACAGTTGCTCAAGCTATTTCTAATTATGTGATGCAATGTTTCTTTACCTGTCTCTTTTTGTAAGGAAATTCAAGCTATGATTTGCAGGTTTTGGTAGGGGCAGAAGAATAATGACAGAAAGATGCACTTGTATAAATATGAAATCTTATGTAAGCCTAAGAGCGAAGGGGGCTTGGGATTTCATGATGTTAATTGTTTTAATAAAGCACTCTTGGCAAAACAGGGTTAATGCCTAGTAATGAATCTTGAATCTTTGGTAGCCCGAGTGTTAAGAGCTAAGTATTACGAAGGTTTAGATTTCTTGAAAGCCAAATTGAGAGCAAATCCAAGTTATACTTAGAAAAGTTTGTTAATAGATAGATCTATCCTTGAATATGGGACTAGATGGCAGATTGATGATGAGTCGAAGGTTCATATATGGCGTAATAAATAGATTCCTTAACCCACATCTTTTCGCGTTATTACTCCTCCACGAGTAGTGTCTGCTGGTGATAAAGTATCTTGCTTGATTGATGATGAGGAAAAATCATGGAAATGAAATATGATCTCAAACACCTTTCTCCAGGTGGATATTGAGCGAATTATACAAATTAATATTAGACTCTTAAATAATTGTGATAGATTAGTGTGACATTTTCATAAGAGTGGTGATTTTGTTATTAAAAGTGGTTATAAAGTGACATATGATATGAGGTTTTCTACGAACTCAGCCTCCTCTTCTCATCAAATTGAAACAACTTTTTGGAAGAAGCTTTGAAAGTTAACCATTCAGCCTAAGATTTGTAGCTTCTTGTGGCGAGCAATTTTGGACATCCTACCAAATAAAGCAATTTTATGAAGAAGGATATAGAGTATGCCAAGTAAATGCAATTTTTGTGATAAAATGAGACTATTATACACCTATTTAGAGATTGCTTTTTTACTTCTCAAGTGTGGACCTCATCATAATTTGTTCAAAATGCAAGTTGTAGTGGTTTTAATTTTAAATATTGGCTTATGTCAATTTTTAAAAATTGCAATTTGGCAGAGGTAAAAAAAGTTTACTTACTATTATTATGCTATCTGGCTCCTGAAAAATAAAAAGTTACATAATGAAGTGGAAGTCACTCTTGGTGGGATTTATTGTTTGACAGCTAACTTGAGACCTTCTCTGATTGATTTATCATCAAATGATCAAGCCTTAAGGATACAAAGTCTAGCTGATAAACACCCTAAATGGCATCCTCCACCTGCTGGAGTAATAAAATTGAATTGTGATACTGGTTACTTAGATGATTAGTATATGAATTTAGTGTATATATTTCGGAATGAAGGATGATTAGTGACGGCATGTGGAGTTAAATGTGTTAAAAAAAATTGAGATGCTTCTACTGCAAAAGCTATGGCTATTGGGTTTAGGTTGCAATTAGCGGTGAAACACAACTTCAAAAATCTAATAGTGAAATTTGATTGCAAGAATGTGATTGATAAGTTGTTAAATGGAGTAGCACCTCAAAATGAATTGGGTATTGATCTTTTGGATTGTCACTATTTGAGCTAAAAGTTATTCGCTTGTGTATAATCATTCACTCATTGTTCTGATAATGGGGTTGCTCACATATTTATAAAGTTTAATTTTCATTATTCTGATGTGTTAATATGGTTTCATAATAACTATATAATTTTTTTATCTGATGTTTTATATTTGAATTCTTTATTTTTAGATTAATGAATATCTTTACTTTATAAAAAAAAAGTAAATGTGATAAATATTAAATAATAATAATTAATTCACTTCCGTTCTCTTATCCAAATTCAAAAAGTACGACTGTCTATGCCAAACTCAAATTAAATGATTTATTATGTAGAATAATGGTTTTTTTTTATTTTAAATTTTGATATAACAACTTATCAATATTGCTTTATTATAAATTTCAATTTAAAATTTTCAAATTAAAAAAAAAGGCATCAAATCATGAGCTACTTAACAAAAAAATTAAATTTAAAATATATACTCTCTATAATTTTAATATAAATAATTATTGGATTACATCTCATTAGTTAGATATATATTTAAAATAAATTTTACATGTATAAAATACTCCATCCATTTAATTTCAAATATAATTTTATAAATATTAATATATATCAAAATAATTATTAATAATTATAAATTTTATAAAAAAATTATAATATTTTACTTAATTACTCTTTTCAATTATTCTCTTACTATTAATTATTAATCTTAAAAATATTTAATATTCAAAAATAAATTTAAAATTTTATAATTAATGTCGCTTTAAATTTATAAAAGTGATAATTAAAGTGAAATAAATATATTTTTTTATACGACACTTAAAAGTGAAATTAAGTGAGTATATTCAATTGATTTGATCAATTGCAAAGTTAGGGATTATTAAAATATATAAATTTTTAAATATCAAATAATAATTATATTAAATATTATAGCAGAAGTAATTGTTGATATATCTTTTCATGAGTTTGAAGACAAATTAATAAGACTGTTATTATACTTTAATTAGAAAGCCGTTTTACATGCTGATCATTATTAGAATTGTGTTCCATCTTTGCTTTCAGAGTCTCTATCCAAAGATCATAGACTTTGGGATATATGAGGGAAGCCTACTAATTTGGATTTAGTTTTGATATGCATATTAGTATTCTTATTTTTTATAAAATCTTTTAATAATATTATCTGATTTTATAATTAAAAAAATATTATAATCATAACTAATGGTGAATCTATAAGCAATGGCTTTTAAAAATTTTGTAATATTTGTTAAAAGTCTTAATTTTTATAAAAATAAATTTGTCTCAATTTTTAAAAGTAGTTAATTCTAACATAAAATCAAACTTAAAATCTATTGCAGATTTTAGAATATCCGATGACGAATCTAAAATTATATTATTGTCGCAAAAGTTAAAATTATATTTTATATATTAAATATTAACTCATATATAGTTTTTTAAAATTAAAAATTAAAGTGCAATAAAAATATTTAAATGAAAATTTCTAATAATTCAATGAATAAAAGAAATAAGCATCAAATTTAATATATTTAAGGAGTTCTCTCACTAAATTTAAATTTTACAATGTATTAAATTTTTTAAACTTATGATTAAATTAAAATTTCATAAAATTAAGGGGCAGATTTTATTAATATGTATAAAAGATAGGATAGGATAAGAAAAGAAACAATTAAATATATATGTAGCCCCTTGAACTTATCTCGTTTAATCACTTTATCTTTTAAATTTTTATTTTAATATATTTATTTTTTATATTTATCTATTTTTTACTACCAGACACGTATATTAATGAACAATAATTATTTTATCCCTTGTATTTATACATCCTTCATTAAATAGATACCTCGGTAACGACTCTATGTAATTTAATAAATTTGTGTTTATAAATTAAGAAAATATAAATTTAAAAAATTATGTAATTAAATTAAAATTTTAAAGAATAAAATGATTAAAAATAATGAATTAAGAGATTATATATGTATTTAGGCAAAAGAAAAAGATTTTATTTTTAAAAATTGATGATGAATAATAATAATAATTTAAGGTTATGGCGTATGCTTCCCTGTGATTTGAATGGAGGGAGAGTCTTATTGAAGACTTGTAATTGACCAAAAAAGAGAGTACAGTACACAAATGATTAAAGTAGAGTGGGTTGCACGTGTACGTGTGACTCTTTGCTGCTCACCTGTCTAACAATGACTCCTCTGCCAAGAATTTGTGGGCTCCTCACCCCACATGCCCATAAAATCAAAACCGAACTCCTTTTCATTTTTATTTTTATTTTTATTTTTATTTTTATTTTTTTCTTTCAAGACAAGGGAACGTAAACTTATTAATTTTACGTTATATATCAATTCTTAGCATATTATAATTTATATCTAAGTATATATACAAATATAATTTAGACCGTAATATTGTTTTTGTTTAATTTTCTCTCTATTTATAGCCACTACTCATATTTTTTTATTAAGGTTTTTCTAGCTGAATTAACTTCGCTTTATAAATAGAATTAGCACATTAAAATATAATTTAATAATAAATATATTTTTTTAGATAATAAATTAATAATATATATTTCCCATTTCCACATATAAATACTAAAAAAAAGGTATATTTTATACATAAAATTTGTGCTTAATTTAATTAATCAAATTGAATGTGTGCATCAAAATTATAAAAAAATATATTTTAAATTTTGATTAAGTTGCATGTATTAAATAAATATAAATTCTTATTAGATATAAATATTTATTAATAAATAGAAATTTTTAAGATTTTATTAATAAATAAATTGAGACATTTCTTCAAAATTATTTTGCTAATTAATAATTAGGGTATATATATATAAAGTTAACTACTGATTTGAATTATTATTTAGTATATAAAAATGTTTAATTAACAACGTTTTTAATATTTAGGCTGTACTTTTTTTTTAACGTTGGAAATACAGTTAAAAATAAATTGCATATATATAAAATCCAGCATATAATTTCTCTGTTGGAGAATATGAGGCTAGATTCAGTATATAATTTTCTCTATTGTGGACATGTTTTGCTAATAAAAAATTGACTTTTCAGCTGTCCAACATCCACCTTTTGCTAATAAAAATTGAAATTAGAAATATTAATTTTTTAAAACTTAATAATTTTATTCATATTTTTTTAAAATTAAGTTTTAAAACTCAACTCAAACTTTATTATATATATAGTATAGCGAAAATTACACTTAAACACTTAAATTTTTTTTTACTCAATTAAATTTTTTTATTTTTAAAAATAGTTTAATTGAATCTTCGCCACGATGATAATTAAATTTCTATTAACTTTTATTTATATAGTATTAAGAGTCCCTTTTTTTACACTCGTCTCAATCTCATTAGTTTGTAAAAAATTAAAATTAATTAATTAATAAAAATTTAAATAAAAAATATTTATTTCTTCTTCTTCTTCTTGATTTGGAAAGATAAACTAGTCATCGCCTATTCAAAAACTTCCATTGCCATCGCCATCGTTGTTTGAAAAACTCAACTCAACTCACCATTACCATTTATGTTTCGAAACAAAAATCACCACTAGGTCCACCACCATCATCGATTGCAGCATAAACCAATACAAACCAACCTGTACAAACTCAATAGCCAAGGCTTTCCATGAGAATAAATTTCATCAGAAGCTTTGTCTCTCAGTCGACATATATAAGCGCAGTAGTGAAACCAGAAAATTATAGAGGGAGAGCAACATTTTTAAGAAAAAAATCCCTAAATCCCAAATTTTTATAAACATTCAAATCTATTCGCCTAATAAAATCAAAATAATAAATTAAAATCAGCATAATAATTTATACATTTTAAAAAAATTAAATAAAAACTAATCTAAAAAAAATACTAATCAAATCCCTAAATCTCAATTTTTCGTAAACATTCAAATCCATTAACCTAATAAAATCAAAATAATAAATTATAATCAACATATTATTTTATACATCTTGAAAAAATTAAATAAAAACTAATTTTAAAAATACTAATCAAATCCTTAAACCCCAATTTTTCACCTAATAAAATCAAAATAACAAATTAAAATCAACATATTAATTTATACATCTTAAAAAATTAAATAAAAACTAATTAAAAAATTACTAATTAAATCCCTAAATTCTAATTTTTCATAAACATTCAAATTCATTCACCTAATATATTATACATAAATCAATACACCATCAAGACATCAAAACAACAAATCAAAGACTAATTTTAAGTTTTTTTTTTTAAAAAAAAAACTAAACAAAATTGGCAAAAACACAAAAAATTCAATAATTTAAAAAATTACAAAAAAAGAAAAAAAAGTTTATAGCCTACCTCTTGCTGTCACCGTGGTCGAAGGCAGGAGGTCCGAGGGGACAATGGACCCTCCCCCATCGGCGATCATAAGCCCATATAAAGAAAAATTTTTGTAACATCCTAATTTTTGAAAATTTTTTAATATTTAAAAATTTAGTAAAATAAATTATAATTTAATTGGATAAATTAAAAAATAATTTTAAATTAAAATGCGAGAATTTTAAATAAAAAAGTAAAATATATATGTAATATATATGCAAAATATGCAAAATATATATAACATATACAAAGCCAATAAAAGTTAAATTTTTAAAAGTCAAAAGTCAAAATACAATGACATTTTTATAAATAAATTTTAAAATTTTAAAATTATTTAAATTATTCAAAAATAATTTATTATTTTAGTGAAAAATATATTTTTGGATTTTTAATTAATTATTAAATTAATTAAATAATATATATATATATATATATATATATAATTTAAAATGAAAGTGAAAAGAAAGAGAAAATTAATTTTGGTCTTCTTCTTCTTCTTCTTCCCTAAAGGCCAAACCTCCATGGAAGCTTGGCTCAAGGTTTTACTTCTTCCATACTCCACAAATTAAAAGATTTTAAGAGTTTTCAAGTGGATTTTTGGTAATTTTCACTAACTTTAGTAAGTTTTCAACATCTTTCTTTGGATTTTATGAAAATTGTGAATATGTGTATTTTGGGTTTGTGAAGTAGTGTGATTTAATTGTTGAAATTGGTATGAATGAAGTTTATTTTAAGTGATTAACAATGATTTTAAAGTTAGATTGAAGAAGTGGTTGAGTTTGGGTAAAGATTGGTGAAGAGAGAGAATTTAGGGTTATGTATTTTTAGGGTTCGTGAAAGCATATGATTTAATTATGAAAAAATTGATTCTAAAAGAGTTATTTTGATGCATAAACAAGTATTTTAAAATTAATTGGTGGGTTTGGATGAGTTTGGATAGAGTTTGAGAATAAAAGTGTTGATTTAGAATTTTAAAAAAGTGATTTTTCAAAGTTAATGAATTGGTTAGTTTTATTGTTTAAAATATGTTTTTTAGTGATAAAAGTGATGAATATAAGCTTGAAATGATAATTGGATTGAGTTGGAATGGAAAATTTTCAATGAGAAAAGATTATGTCATTTTAGGATTTTGGTCATAAGTGTGTATTTTTGTAATGTAATTAGTTTAAACATGTTAAAATATATTTTTAATAATATAAATAAACTTAAAACACCAAATTGAATTACTTAGTATGATATTCCAAAGTTAAAGTGAAATTAGCCTTAACTTTGAGATTTTTATTTGGATGATGTTTAATTATGGTTTAAGATTGAAAATGCCTTAGAATGTGATACTGAATAATTATTTATGATCACATTTGGTATAGACATTGAGAAAAATTGATTTGTCTAATCCAAGCGTTAAAGGGCAAGTTGAAAAAGAAGGTTGGAGGAAGTGTTTGAGCTTGCTTTTGGATTGATTTTAGAGGTAAGTACAAACTTTGGATAAATTGGACATTTTTATATTATATTGGGTTTAACACATTTCGAATTAAAAAATATGTTAAGCTACTTAATGCATTGATTATTTATAAATAATGTGTTATGACATGTGTAATGTCATATATGCATTAAATGTATTGTGAAAAATCATTGTTAATGGCTAAATTATGTTAAATGTAAAATATTTGTATTAGGTAAATATGACTCAAAGTGTTTGAGTAATGTCATTTGTTATGTATGCACTAAGAGCATTGTTAAAAAGTCATTGTTAATGGTTAAAGTGCATAAAATATGATTTATATGTGAATTATGTGAAAACATCCAAAATATTTGGGTAATGTGATTTAATGTACAATGTGATACACTATGATTATATGTTGATACATGCTGATATGAAATGAGATGATATTGATATAAATGATATAAATGAGAAAATGAGGCAATGTGCCTAGTTTGATTATCAAAAAATGAGAACTAAATTAATAATGAAAAATATGAAATAATTATGTGCCTAGTATGTTATTCAATTTTCAGAGTTCTGACGGCATGCCTATGAGGTTGTCCTAATTATTTATCTTCGGGACTAGCTTTTGAGTAATTATTTGATTTATCTTCGGAGTTAGACGTTTGGCGTCACTGTAATATGATCTGTCTTCGGGCTAGCTTTTGAGCAATTATTATGATCAATCTTCGGAACTAGCTGATTTGCCTTCAGGGCTAGACACATGGTGTCAACTTGGACCAAAATAGTAACTCTAAAATCTGAATAGCATATTAGTTCCTTTGGGCCTATGCTTGTGTTTGTTGTTATGTGAATAGTAAAATGATTGAAAAATATGTTTAAAATAAAATGGAATGTCACATGGTGACATGGTATACATAAGCATTATGCATTTACATTGCATTTAAGTTTTATTGCTATCAAAGTTTGTATCGCTAGGCTTTTGGCTTGGAGCGATTGTAATTCATCGAGCTGATAACAAGGGAGATTCGGCTGAGCCGGAGAGTTCTTCTAGACCAGGTCGAATTTAGACGTGAGGTTTTACTTGTATAGTTGATATAAAGATCAGAAATACTGTCGGCATGTATATATTTTTATTATATTTTGATATTTCATATATTATATTATGTTTTGATGTATATATATTGTAAATTACAATGAATGTGTTGTAAAATATTATATTGTGAATTTTATAAGTGTTTTTAGATAAACATATATATATATATATGTATAAATATTTTGTGAAATTTGGAGAAATTGAGGAGTATTTGGAAAAATGTATGATTTGGTTTATTGGGAGTGCTTTTGTGTGCAGATTGTGATTTTACTGAATTTGGGAATGTCTAAATCACAGATAAAACTCTGATGAATTTTTTTCAGAGATTTTTATGAAAAATACTTAATTTAGAACCTATGATTTCTATTAATATTTTATTTATTATTTAAATATACATTTTAAAGTGTTTAAGATTATAAATTAGAAAAGTAATTTTTTTTATTAAATCGGACTGTGATATTTTTGTACCTTATATACGTATTTTAAATATACTAAGTGTATACATTATACATATATAGAATATAAAAGTGTTACAATTCTGATTGCCGGCGTAGCAGGGGTGGGGCTGCGCCTCCTGCTTCTGCGGTTATGTTCTACCCGTGTTGCTTATAGAGACAAGAAAGAAGACGAAGTAATTTTTTTTTAATTTGCCTTGACTGAAATGACAAGACAAATTATATAGTTTTTTTTAAACCATGGCTGAAATGAAAAGGGGTCGTTTCAGCAAAGGAAAATTAAAAAAAAAACTTATAAAGGCAGAGAGATCTCGAACAGAAAGAAATAAAGGAGAGGGAAATCGAGTGAGTTGAGGGCCTGAGGTGTGACTGATCGGATGATCGAGGGAGGGAACAATAATCTCCGGCTAGATTTCGACACTGAACCGCCATCTACGGGACCAACGACTGCAAGAGGTAGGCCATAAGCTTTTTTTTTTGTAATTATTTAAATTATTGAATTTTTTTCTATTTTTTGCTAATTTTGTTTATATTTTTTTAAAAAACTTAAAATTAGTCTTTAATTTGTTGTTTTGATGCCTTGATGGTGTATCGATTTATGTTTAATGTATTTGATGATATATTGATTTATATTTAATGCATTTGATGGTGTATTGATTTATGTTTAATGTATTAGGTTAATGAATTTGAATGTTTATGAAAAATTGAGATTTGAAAATTTGATTAGTATTTTTTTAAATTAGTTTTTATTTAATTTTTTTAAGATGTATAAATTAATAGGTTGATTTTAATTTGTTATTTTAATTTTATTAGGTGAATAGATTTGAATGTTTATGAAAAATTGGGTTTTAAGGATTTGATTAGTATTTTTTAAAATTAGTTTTTATTTAATTCTTTTTAATATGTATAAATTAATATGTATATTTTAATTTATTATTTTGATTTTATTAGGTCTACAGATTTGAATATTTATGAAAAATTGAGATTTAGGGATTTGATTAGTATTTTTTTAAATTAGTTTTTATTTAATTTTTTAAAGATGTATAAATTTATATATTTATTTTAATTTATTATTTTGATTTCATTAAGTGAATAGATTTGAATGTCTATAAAAATTAAGATTTAGAGATTTGATTAGTATTTTTTAAATTAGTTTTTATTTAATTTTTTTAAGATGTATAAATTAATATGTTGATTTTAATTTATTACTTTTGATTTTATTAGGTGAATAGATTTGAATATTTATGATAATTTGAGATTTTTTTCTTTAAAAATTTTGCCCCCCTCTGTAATCTCCTGGTTTAGCCACTGGCCATCGATGGTCGCCATTGATGGCGATTCGGCATCCAATCTCGTCGGAGATGGTTGCTCCCTCCCTAGGTGATCCGGTCAGTTGCGCCTCAGGCTCTTAGCGCACTCGATCTCCCTCTCCTTTCTTGCTTTCTGCTCGAGACCTCTCTAACTCTGTAAGTATTTATTTATTTTTAATTTAAGCAGCACGGGCAAAACAGAACCGCAAAAGCAGGGGAGTGCAACCCCCACCTCTACTACGCCCCTAGGCAAGCGCTAAATCCTGGGTCCATTATTATTTTTCTCTTTTTTATTCATTCATTTCTTGTGGGTTTAGGTTTTTTTTTTTTAATTTCGTACTGATTTACACTAATTTTTGCCTATTAGTTTTGAATTTGGATTTTGTTTGGGTTTGAATTGGATTTGTTGGATTATAGCTTCAAACTGATTTGACTTTTTTTGTTTTTGAGGGTTCTTCAACTACATAGAGTTGGAAATTATTGTATTTGATTTAGAAATTGTATGTTTGGGTAGAGCGTGTGTGCTTGTGGATGGTGAGCCTACTGAGTTTGAATATTATCCACATCAACAAAATGTGGTTGAAAACGGAAAGAGATGGAGATGAGTGAAAAGAAATTTGCAGTTTTTCTTTGCTGCGAGGATTCAAATTATGTGAAAAAGAAGTATAAAAGATATTTCAAACTATTTGTTAGAATGTTAAGAGAGGAAAGAGATACATAAAGTGTTCATAGAGTGGCTTCTACAAAGTTTTCTAATAATGATGAGATTAAAAGTTTTGATGAATTTGTTATTATGGAAGTTGAAATGATATTCATGAAAAACGATGTTTAGATATGTAAACTATTAAATTTCAAGAAATTATATTCCATAATTTTTTTGGACATGAGGTATTATAATTTTTTTTTTGAATTCTTGTTAGCATTTTTTGAATTTTTATTATTTTATTTTATTTAATTAATTTTAATTTTTTTTAAACCAATGAGATTGAGACATGTGTAAAAAAAAAGAACTCATTGTACTATATAGACATATATGTTAACAGAAATTTAACTTGGTCACAACAAGGGTTCAATTGAAGCATTTTTGACTAAAAAAAAGTCTAATTGTATAAAAAAAAGATTAAGTATTTAAATGAGATTTTTGCTGTACCATAGAGATGTATTTCAACCTTATCCCACAAAGTATATGCAAAATGTCGTTCCTTTTTAAGTTTTTTTCTCAAAAAAAAATATTATTATTATTATTATTATTATTATTTATTATTATTACTCGCACTAGGAAGCTGCTGTCCTCAACCTTTCATGTATTTCTGTTCTGTTCATCAGTCTTTATACACATATAGATATTATTGACTTCTGCAAGTTAATTTAAATGGTAAAAATGTTTGAATTTAAAACTATTAATTTTTTTAAAAGAAATTAATTCCTATTATTTTTTTATTTTTTATAGATTAAAATTTACGGTTCGACTAAAGAGATTTATAAATTAAAATGAGTAATTAATATAAATTAAGAGATTTATTTAATTACCCTCTAAAAAAAAGAGATTTATTTAATTAAACTAAAAAACAATTTAATTAAAAATAAAGGGTAATCTTTTTTTTAACTTGTTAATATAATCTATTCTTAACAAATTAAATTATTACATGATTTTATCTTTATGTAATTACTGCCCTTAGAGATTAATTAACAAAAACCTTTATTTATACTACTAAATCACATAAGATGAGCCATAAATACATAGCTATACATGCTACGTGGATATCACAATTAATTATCATAGGATTCGAAGAAAAAGATGATCATAGATCGATGACATATCATAAGGCAAAATGTTCCTCTCAATTATCAAATATAAGACAACGCATCAAATTGGTTTCCAAGAAAAATTAAATGGTGGGATGTTAATTAAAGATGAAGACTGTAATATTCTTTTAAAATTACTGAGAGATATACTGTTTTAAGGAATCACGAGCCTACGAGGTGTACTGCTTAAAATGCTTATTTTTTTAAGAGGATGTTTCTCAAAACTTAAAAGCTGGTCAAAACTGATTATAAGTAATTTTTAGATTATAAGTTGTTTATTTAAGTGTTTCTAAAAACTTAAATAGTAGATTATAACATGATTTTAATAAGTTTTTTAAAAGTTGAGTTTTGCTACTTTTTTTAAGCACTTATTTTTTAAGTAGTTTTGACCAAATAAAAGACCATACTATCCCTATCTAATCTTCAATATTTCAAATAAATTTTATTAAATAAATTATTATTATTATTAAATAAATTATTATTATTATTATTATCAAATAAATTTTATTAAATAAATTGTTATTATTAAATAAATTTTATTATTATTATTATTATTATTACAAAATTATTATTATTGCAAAATAAATTTTAAAAAATAAATTATTATTATTATCAAATAAATTTTATTAAATAAATTATTATTATTATTAAATAAATTATTATTATTATTATTATTGCAAAATAAATTTTGAATTGACATTTAAAAAATTATTTTTATACAATAAATAAACTCAAGGACAATTTGGTTATTTTGACAGTTTCTGCAATTAAAAACTGATTATAAGCTGATTTTACAGAAACACTTAACTGATTATAAACTGATTATCAGCTGATTATTAACTAGTTTACAGAAACACTTAACTGCTTATTTTTAATCTGATTATAATCTAAAAATCATTTATTTACAATAAGCTAAAAAGCTTCGATTTTGAGAAACACCCTCTAAATAAAGCAACTAACTACTCGTTAAGGAATACTATCATATTTCAGTTCAAAACAAAAAGGAATATCATATATATATATATACTTACTATTATTATTAATTAGTGGATGCTTTCTGTTTATTTATTTTATATATTTCTTTATTTATATTATTACTATAAATAATACCTTACGTGTTAAATTTCAATAAAGACATAATTTTGAACAGAAAATTTTTACTAGTGGTAATTGCCTTTTTTGATTGAATAATTAAAAAAAAATTATATTACATGTTACCTTTTTAACCTTTTTTTTAAATACCTTATGTTTTGATATATATTTAATATGCCAAATATATATTAAGTATATACTTTTACAATGAAATATATTTGTAATATATTAGATACATATATTAAATATATACTTTAAAAAAAGTGAGTATTTTTAAAAAGAATTTTATTTTTAAAATATTTTTAAAAAATCCCTAAAATAAAATCTGATAAGTTAAATTTCAAATAATAAAAAGAATTATTTTTATAAAAAAAATATGAATATTAAAAGTAACTTCGTTCCTAATAATACGGCATAAGAAAGGTCAAATTACTTGAATACCAGTATAGAGAGAGGAGATAAAATGCTATATAGAGGCAAAAAAAATAGAGTACAATATCCAATAAAATTATTACACGTGTTGATAGATACGGAAAGTTCTATCCATTTAGAACGCACGCAAGAAAACCCCAAAAAATTAACGGACAAAAGCAAAAAAGCAGTTAAAAAGGGTAATAAGTTATTTATTTTTTATTTTTTTTAAATAAAGAGGGAAAAGATGAGAATTTGGGATCAAAGCAAAAGAAGCATTGTGTGGCTGTGGCAGTGTGGAGAGGAAGAGAAAGCTCAGGCTTTGGTGAAGGTGAGAGAGAAGGAGAAAAAAAAAAAGAAAATTTTTTTTCCCCTTCTCGCCCCCACCTCACCTCCGTCCTCTTCCACTGTCGCGGTACAACAATTAACAGAGATGTTTGGATATTATCGTCATTTTCTTATTATTAATTAGTATTAGTATATTTCCATATCCATTTCACAGAGAGGAAGCTTTAAGCTTTTGTTTGTACCGAGACAGTGGTGCCCCTGAATTTCCTCTTCCCGATTTCCAATTTCTTCGAACTTCTCCTCCTCCTCAGAATTTCGTCATTTTCGAAAAGTTTGTCGTCTCGCAATTCATACATTCATGAACCTGCCTCAGCTTCTTCTTCTTCTTAGCTTCTTTTAATCTCATCTTACATATTGCTAACTTGCCTGTTAGATCTGGAGACTTTCAGACTCACAGCTTTTTTCGAAGGTATTGCTTCAATCTATTTACTCTTATGCGCTCACCCTTTTTGATTTTCTTTGTTATTGTACTCCTCTTTGTAGCCTCCAAAATATTATAAATGTACACAATTAAACGACAGGTCGTTTATGATTGCGGCTATGTAAGATGTAAGATCATGGTATGTCGTTTATGAGTGCCGTTGAGGAGGAAATTCTCCGTCTATCTTTTATCTTTCAGATAACACGCCGTCGATATTCAAACAAAAACTACGAGCAAAAAGATCTATTTGCCGTCTATATCAGCGACCTGTAGTCTATGTAGGTCCTGATGAGTGGCGATACATCATAGCCTCATAGTCATTGACAAAGAGCCACCTGTCTTTTAATTTGACGACAGGTCGTCATGTCGTTTATATGGACCCTGGTAAGATGCGGTTCATTATGGCAATCAAGCTGTGTATGTCGTTTATTTATGAATGTATTCTCAAATTGACTGGTCGTTCATATGGGCCTTATCAGTGGATTTTATATTTAACTAATCACAAAACGACAGTTCTTCTACAATCAGAAACCTCTTATATGCTTTGAATTTAATTCCACAACGAAAAGTGCTTCAAAATTTCAAAGAATAGCATTAGTCTTTCTTTAAAAAATTTACAAGTCCTAGAGCTTTGATTCTGAAATTTGTGTATTAATTGATTGAAGACTGAATTTGTCTGAATTTGCAATCTCATCAGTCCACTTTGTGTTTATCAACAGCGAAACAAGTTAGCATAATTGGAATGTCTTTGAAGAGTTTTGTACGCGAGCTAAGGGAGATACGAGATGACATTAGCACCATGTCCATGGAAAAATTACATGGAATGGGAATGAGACGGCGGGGACGAGCACATATTGCTCCGGAAGCTGGGACTGAAGTATCATCTGAAGTTGTTGATCATAGTCCATGGGCAAACTTGCCACCTGAATTGCTCCATGATATAATTCAGCGTGTTGAGACCAATGAGACCTCATGGCCTGGCCGGAGGGATGTTGTTGCTTGTGCCTCTGTTTGCAAGTCTTGGAGGGAGATTACAAAAGAAATTGTTCAGACCCCTGAGCAATGTGGCTGGCTTACTTTCCCCATCTCACTGAAGCAGGTTTTTTTTTATATGCATCTTGCTGGCATTCTTTTTTTCATCAACTTCTAATATATACACTTTTCTCTGCTTCTTTTTAGCCTGGACCAAGAGAAGCTCCTATTCAATGCTTTATTAGACGGGATAGGGCGACCTCCACATATCATTTGTATCTTGGTTTGAGCCCTGGTAAACATTTCTACTAGTTCTCTTTTCTTTTATTCTTTTAATAAAAAATGTTTCATACAACATTAGAATTTAGTGAAGAATGGTAAGCTATTGTTAGAGCAGATCCTGGTTGATTTTGGTTGTGTACTTGGAAATAAACAGATGAGTTATTTGAATCACGCAAGTCCTTTGCTGCATAGTTATTTTCAAATATTAAAATCATGCCTGCAGGCTGGAGCACTAGATGGAACTACATGAACCCAATTTGGGAATTTCATTGGTGTATTCCAGCTGCTAATATGGAGTTGTTAATTTGCAGCTTTGTCTGGTGATGTGAGTAAATTGTTGTTAGCAGCAAAGAAGATTAGACGGGCAACAAGTACTGAGTTTAGAATATCCTATGTTGCAAATGATTTCTGTCGGACAAGCAATAACTATGTTGGAAAACTCAAGTATGTTTAACCATTTGGCATTCTTACCTTTATGTTACTGCATTCTTCTTGCAAAAAAATGAGAGTTTTAATTTTGAACAGGTCCAATTTTCTGGGAACCAAATTCACTGTTTACGACAGTCAACCTCCACAACAACCTGCTGTGCAGTCTAATTGCAAGACTCAGAGAAAAATTCATTCAAACCGGGTTTCTTCATCAGCACAGGTTAAAGACTATAGCGTGGCCACTGTTTCTTATGAACTCAATGTCCTCCGAACCAGAGGTCCAAGGAGGATGCAGTGCACCATGCACTCAATCCCCTTCACTGCAATTCAGGAAGGGGGAACTGCCCCCACTCCAACAGAATTCACAAGGTGTAGTGATGAGCAATGTCGTTCATCATCCGTTTCAAATATAAAGGAGCCACTTGATGAATCCAATTCAACTAACCTTGGTGAATCAAACGAATCAATTTGCGGCAAAAAAGACCCCTTGGTTTTGAAAAATAAAGCTCCAAGATGGCATGAGCAGCTGCAATGCTGGTGTCTAAATTTCAAAGGACGTGTAACAGTGGCCTCTGTAAAGAATTTCCAGCTGGTGGCAGCTGTCAAGCCCACCCAAAATGTGCCAGCAGAAGAACAGGAAAAAGTTATTCTACAATTTGGAAAGATTGGGAAAGACATCTTCACCATGGACTACCGCTACCCATTGTCTGCCTTTCAAGCCTTCGCAATCTGCTTGAGCAGCTTTGACACGAAACCGGCTTGCGAATGATTTTGCAAGCCTTTTAAATTTTTAAATCTTGAGCTATATTCACATTAGTCTTCCCTGAAATTTTGTTGTATATATTCTTTTTAAAGGAAGCATTTTAGGAGTTGCATTTTTGTCATAATTTCTCTAGTGCATGCATGCCAAATCTACAAAAGTTGTAACAACTATTTATTAGCAGAAATGTAGTTCCAGATCAGAAATCTACCCACAACTGTAATTTCTTCGTTACAGATAAGTTTATTATTATTTTCTTTTGTCTTAGTTATTTATATCTGAATTAGTTGCACAGCACATTGCACAAAACATTCATTATCATAATATGCTCTAAAGCATCAGACATAAAACTTGATTTTTTTTGGATGGATATTTTGTCCTAATTATCAATCTTGAAATTCATCGTTATTTCCTATGCACACAAGTTCTGTATTGTTTTTGTCTACTGGCAGATAAATGCCATGGATTCATCACTTTCTAGCTCAAAGAACACCTATGTCTTTGTCTTTGCTCTTCTCTCCACAATTATAGCGACAACCATGTCTTCGAGGCTTTTCAGGATTCTCAGTATCTGAGTCACTTGATTCCAAGAAAAGGCCTCTGAGGCAGCGTCGTCTTATTATAGGCTCATAAATAAGCTTCTGAGCAGGAGTGACATTAAATTCAGACTTGTATGTCTCGAGAGACTTTGGTTTAGCGCTTGGCTTGGTTGATTCTGCTACATTTTCAGAGAGACCAAGCTGAACACCAGAATTTCTCTCATTCATTGAGCTATCAAATACCATTGAGTTGTTGATACTTTGTGCATTACTGTTAACATATGCCTTTTTTACTGGATCTTCTTTAGTTTTTAACTTCCTTCCCTCCTTTCTTCCTTCTCCATCAGTGGTTGCTCCAGTGTTGTCATCTGGGTTGAGCTTATAACCCCGGTGAATATGTATGGACCCATCCTTTGTTGCTGGAACAACACCCACATGCATTGATGCTCCTCTGTTTTCACCGGCTATTGTTACAATGCTAACTGGCTTTTCAGCTGCAGGATACTTTAGTTGCCCCACTCCCAGCTTATGAGCAAACTTGAAAACGTCATCCCTAATTTCTTTTGGCAATGAAACTTGTTCCCCACTGGCCATGCGCAGCTTTTGATGATATTCAGTTAATTTATTCCTTGCTTTTGGATGAGTTGAACTCACAGTTTTAATATATTCTCCGTCGGAGATAATGGTGGTGGTTTTCTTGTCTTCCTCTTCTTGTTGCTTCTCTTTGGCTTGTGATCCTACACCAGACGTAACAAGGAGCTCTGTGATTGCACTCTTCAATGGTTCTTCTTTAGCCGGACCACTTATCTTTCCTTCACCTTTAAGCTTTTCCACAACTTCCTTTTCTTCTTTGTCCGTTTGTTCTGAAAGAGACCTCTTTGGTTCAGCTGTTTGGGAGAAGGACAAAGATGCAGGCTTTGGTTCTTCTTGTTGAGAGGCGGATGGTGCATGTCGTGTAGAGATGAGTGAAGGCTGAGAGATCTCCTGTGTAGTGGGTTGTAATTTCTCTGGTGGAGAGGTGGGTTCAGCAACTGTTGCCTGCACTTGAGTAGCCTTCCTAGAGGGGGAGGAGGGGACAGTAGCTGCACGAGGAGGTGATGGTGGTTGAGGTTCAGTTCTTTGTGAAGCTTGAAGCTGGGAGAAGCGGATACAACTGGGGCTATTCCTGCGGGTCGAAATGGCGGACGTGGAGTTGGTTGGGGAGGGGCCTGAATTGTTTCAATGATAGGACGAGAGGGTTGAGGTTCAGCTGCAGGAGGAGGAGGAGGAGGAGCAGATAGCCAAGGAAGCCGAAAGCGACTAAATGGCCTTTGGTCTACCATTGATAACTAGGGAAAAATGATTTATTTCTGGAAGGATCTGAGTAGTTGAATTATAGCTAAAGATGATGCTCATTTCTTATTGGAAGTTATGGTATTAATAAGCGGCCATTTGATACCTTGGAAGGCTTTCACGACTTTACTATTGCAATCTTCAAGATCACATTCTCCACCTTTTCTTTAAAAATTTTTTTTCTTGTCTTTGAGGTCTAGCGTCTCTCTTTTTTGTTCTGTTTAAAATATATCTTTATGTTTACCACTCTCTGCGCTTGGCTCCTAGAGGCGTTCCAAGTATATACCTTGCCTGAATCTCAGCTAATAGGGCCATTTTACGACTCCATCCATGTTATACATTTCTAGTCACCTAGAGCAGATTAGCGCTCTTCAATTCCAGTGTTAACAAAAGAAAAAAAAAAGTAAAAGAAAAACCAGATTTCTCTAGCATTGTGACAGTCAAGTTGATAACTGTTACTTACGAATACTGCGTATTAATTGATTGATTTAAGTTTTCAAAACCATAAAAACATATCCAAAATAGAAGAAACCTACACGACAAGTAAAAATCGGACAAAATCTTTCCCCTTTGCTTTGTCCAGCAACTCAAGAAAAGAACTCTAAAGCTCACACAATCACAAAAGAGCTGCAATGCAAGATACTCGTTTCGTCTCCTTCAAAAATTCTGCTTTCCCGATTCAGTTCATAACTTCACCTTCACCTTCACAGGAGCTTTTTAGGTTTTCTCAAGCACTTTAAATCTTCCTCTTAAGGTATGTTCATTAAGAGGGTGTTTCTCAAAACTGGAGCTTTTTAACTTATTGTGAATAAGTGATTTTTAGATTATAATCAGATTAAAAATAAGCAGTTAAGCATTTATGTAAACTAGTTAATAATCAGCTGATAATCAGTTTATAATCAGTTAAGTGTTTCTGTAAAATCAGCTTATAATCAGTTTTTAATTGCAGAAACTGTCAAAATGACCAAACTGTCCATGGATTTATTTATTGTATAAAAATAATTTTTTAAATATCAATTCAAAATTTATTTTGCAATAATAATAATAATAATTTAATAATAATAATAATAATAATAATAAAATTTATTTGATGGGAACTAAAGTGTATAGGGTGGGCAAATTTGAAATATTGAAGATTATGTAGGAATAGTATGGTCTTTTACTTGGTCAAAACTGCTTAAAAAATAAGTGCTTAAAAAAAAGTAGCAAAACTCTACTTTTAAAAAACTGATTAAAATCAGATTATAATCTACTATTTAAGTTTTCAGAAACACTTAAATAAACAACTTATAATCTAAAAACTGCTTATAATCAGTTTTGACCAGCTTTTAAGTTTTGAGAAAAACCCTCTAAGCGCTAATCATAATTTTTAGGTTATATAGTATTTCTTTTTAGACATATTCTCACATTAATCTGAAAATAACTATTTCGTCTCACATTAACTAGAAAATAGCTATTAAAAAAATAACATTATCCACCGCATTTTTTAAAATTTTACTTGTTTATCAAAAATATTTTAATCATTTTATTATAAATCCATAATAAACTCATTATAAATTATATAAAATTTATAAACTCATAATAAATCCATGATAAATTCATTATAAACTAATAAAAATATGATATTTTAGTAAATACTTTATAAATTCTAATATTTTGATAAATAATTTATAAATATGACTTTTTTAAAAAGCCCATAACTACTTTGTCAATCTTTTTTCTTTTTAATCTTATTTTTCACTAACTTAATGGAAAATGAATTGAACAAATATATGTCCAGGGATATAAATTAGATAAATTCTTGAATAAAAGCTTGCATTACACAATTCATGCTGAGACTTGGTAAGATTCATTCTAATTTTCTGTAAACAGAACAGAATGCAAAGTTTCATCCGAGGGGTAAGATCTTGCCAACAAATATTCAGAGTTGGAATTATAAAGAATTCACATGGCAGAGAAATGGTGGAGAGGAAAAATATATTTTCACGTTTAGGTTGTGTAACCCCCTACCCTTCCATGCTGGAGAAGGGGCTAGAGAATATATCAGTGGCAGATGTGCTGATGACAAAAGAAGATGAAAAAACAGGGTCTTGGCTCTGGTGCCACACCAATGACACTGTTGATGATGCTATCAAGAATGTAAGTTTCTACATTTCAGAAATAAAATTAAATGAAATTCCTATTATCCAATTCATATGTATAATATATCAAACTCATCACAAAAATTAAAAAAAGAAAATGCAGATGGCACAAAATAATATTGGGTCACTGGTAGTTCTGAAGCCTGGAGAACAACATATTGCAGGAATCATCACAGAAAGAGGTAAACTTGTTTCCATAAAACTTATTTTGTTAATTCCATCAACGACGTTAAGTAATTATCCTCAATCTGATGCATAAATGATTTTTTTTTTCTCTGATGGATTGGAAAAACAAAATTAAAAGTTTGATTCAATAATAAAACTGGAAAACTAAGATTCCAAATGAAACATCTGCAAACTTAGAAATATTTTGGGAAGATATGCCTATTTAACGTAATCTAATTGTTTTTGACGGTCACATGGATGACCAAGCAGACTACTTGAGGAAGATAATTGGACAAGGGAGATCTTCTAAGTACACAAGAGTTGGGGAAATCATGACTGATGAGGTTATCTCTCATACAACTTTTTCTCTAGGGACTCCTTAACAATTTTTCTCCTATCTAAAAATGCTTCAATTTCCATCCTTAACAGAGTAAGTTAATAACAGTGACATCTGATACAAACATACTTAAAGCAATGCACAGCTTATGACAGGTACTTACCATGTTAATTTTCATATTTGTTTTATTGCATTTTATATCATAGCAGCAAAGTTGTATTGATGAATTTTTTTTTCATCTGGCAGACCATCACATTCGGCATGTTCCTGTTATAGATGGAAAGATTGTTGGCATGATTTCTATTGTAGATGTTGTTAGAACAATTGTAGAGCAGCAAAGTGGAGAACTGAAGCGGCTAAACGAGTTCATTAAAGGAGAGTATTATTAAATTGTAATAACGTCTCTGCCTGGAAGCAGCTAGGTTCAAGGGATAATATTCCTTCAAAATTTATTCACACTGAGAATTGTACTTAAGTTCCAAATAGAAGCAAAAGATAAGCTTGGTTTCGATAAAATTTAAAAATCATACTTTATCAAACATGTGCAATAGAAACACAAGCGCAAGTGTATGACACGTGCATTCCTATGCCTACAAGTGTTCAGAGTGTGCAAGTGTGATCATGTGTAAAGAGACGGAGGTAGTTAGGCCATCCAACACAGAATCATAAGAATTCATACTCAAAACAGCATACTCTACCAATAGCGAAGAAAGCAACTTACCTCTTTCAACTAATTATTAGAAAGGGTCACTATATTATGTGTAAAACTAGTTCATGCCTTAGAACAAGGCAAGGAAAAAGATAATGGCAAAACTTACTTGTAAGGCTTGAGATGGTAAGACACTGAGGTCAGGTCTTCCTCATCCATAAGTTACATCCCACCTGAGAAGCAGTGTTCAAGTTTGCGGATGATTGCAAAACCATTTTTCTTGATCATTTCTGGCTGCCAAGGGCCTGAGAATCATGATAAACAAACTATTTTGTTGGTCTCTTGTTGCTGAAAACTGTGCTTGCCAAGGCTATCTTCAGAGATTCTGATGCAGCAAAGCCCTGGCCCTCCATCAGCTCAAATAGCCTTTGAGCATCCCCTCTAAAGCCTCCAGCAATAAGCCCATCTATAACTCTCTCAAAATCATCTGAACTCAACTGCTCCTTCTTAGCTTCCAGAACCCCTAGGGCTTGAAGAACCTTTTGCTCAATTCCAGCCCTTGCATACATATCACAAAGGCTTACTTGAATCTTGAAAGGAGGAGCTTCACCTTGCTCAGCAATCTTACCCAACAGCTGCTCAGCCTCATCAACCAACTGTAATTTACCAAACCAATCAACAAGGACAGAGCAGGTAGCAGGTCCTAGCTCAAATCCATCCCTCTCAAGCTCCAACAACAAGTGCAAGGCCTTATCTAACAAATTTTTCTTCTCATAAATTGCGATCATGCTAGCAATGGCCCTGTCATCAGGCATATGTCCAAATTTTTTCATATGGTCAAAGTTATACCTTGCTTGATCAGGATCACCAGCTTTCCCATATGCTTCAACAAGCAACGCACAAGATTCCATACTTGGCTGGTATCCAGCAAACTGCATTGTAGTTGCAATTCGACTAGCTCCACTAACATCTCCATGTTCAGAAAATGAGCGAAGCAATGCCATATAAATCTCCTCTGTTGCTTTGATATCTCTTGCCTCCATCTCTCTCATCAATGACTCACCCAACCTGGGTTGCCCAGCCTTTATATATGCCATGATCATCGAATTGTAAACCTTCATATCTGGTTGGAAACCATGTCTCCTCAAGCTTTCAAATGCTTCTTTAGCAAGGTCAAGATTCCCTGCCTTGCTGTACATGTGCACCAAAACTGTGGCAGTTAAAATATCAGGCACCATACCATTTTCATTCATTTTCTGAAGAATCCTCTCAGCATTTTCTATGCAGGTCTCTTTAGCATGAGCATCAATAAGCATGAAGTAGTCATGAATATTTGGTTGGAAAGATTTTTCACTCAACAAAAGTTCAGCTACCTACATATCAAATCAATCAACAGCAACTACATCAAGATAGAGCATTTGGAATGTGTGGTTCCACCACTTCAAAGATGCATAAATTGCCACAAATATAATAAATGCAAATACAATTAATTATGTTTTCTAAGCCAACTGGGTATAAATGAAAGAAGACCACTATATTTAGCACTTAGCTCCTTAAACCACTATATTTAGCAAGATAACACAATTGAAAAAAAAAATCCTCCATTTAATATCAGTAGCATTGGTATGGAATGGATATTGCTAAATTTTCCAACTGCAAATATATCATTTGCTTGGAAGTCATATTTGGTCTTGTTCCTTAAAAGTTAAAATTATGAGAATCAAAGAACCAATACATTATTTGATACTCAAATAAACAACAAAAAATAAACGATTATTACAGGCCAAGGAGCATCTAAGTGACCTTCCTAAAAGAAATATTAAAAAAACAAAAAAGTCAAACATATTCATCCAAGTAGTTTAAATATAAGAATAAACTTAAAGTACATCCCCTTAAAGGTAGCCATGATGCTGGACAAGAGGGTATTGAAAAACCAGTCATTTTGGGAAATTTTAGAAGCAAAAAATGAACATGGAATATTTGTCCATCTTGAAAAATAATTTGAATGATTGTTGTGCAAATATACGGGTATATGCTCTTAAAACATATTGTGCAACGGTAAATACATGCAATAAGATACTTAAAAAAAATGAAACTTTTTATCCACAAAAGATAAAACAATGGAAAATGAACCAGAGTTGTACCCCAAAATAAGAAAGCGTATTCTGTTCTTTCAACTTATCAAGCAAAGTTATCCAATCAATCCTGGTTGGTTCTACAAGCTCAACCCATTCAGCAAGCAGTGGAGAAGGGTCATCCTCCTCTTTCAGTGACAGAATCTTCTCAGTAACCAGTTTGCTTTTCCCATGTATTGGCTTAGGCTCCTGAGGCCAAATGATCTTGCCTGTCTCATGGATCTTATCAGCAACCTCAGCCCACTTTGGATCAGAAAGACCAAGTCCATAAATTTTATATCTTATCTTTCCATGTCTCTTAGGAAGAGATACGACCTTCGGTCCTTCCTCGCCCATGGCAGCCATTTCACCTATGGTCTCAGCATTCCTGTCATCTGCTTTCTCTTCTTTTTCTTGTGCTCTTTGCTCTTCTCTAAACTTTTCCAAACTTGCATAAAACTCACTCTCCTCCATCTTTTCACTAGCCCATTTGAACCTGAGCTCTCTCAGCATGTCGCCACGGATACCAATCTCACCAGCAAATCTGCACATTTCTTTTACCTCCTCAGACTGCAAAAACTCCTTCATCTTTTCCTTTTTCCTTTCTTTTTCCATATCCCCCAGCACTGAATTACTCACTTCCAAGACAGTTCTCCACAAATCCTCACTGAAATCTTGTGATGGGGTTGCCATCATGGCACCCATCATCTGCTCTAGGCCACCCTTTTCCATCTCAGATACAACCTTTTCAACTATAATTAAAAGCATACCATCAATTGTTTGTTTATCATAATCTGGGTAAACATGTGATAATTTCCCACGCATTACCCACACAAATCGAGACAAGAACTCACTCATGTTTCCATCCTCAGAAACATTAGAATTGAATTTTGGCATAAAAGTCAATTCTCTTAACTTAGATTGTTGGGCAGAGTGGAAGTATCTCTTAAAGAAGTGAAATTTAGGGTTCTGAGGAAGAGTTGGAGAATAAATGGAAGGAAGGGCAGTGACATTAATGGTAGAGAAATCTTTGTAGACATAAGTTGGATACAGAGACAACAATCTTACACTGAATCGTGATAAGTAATTAATAGTTTTCCTATTAATTAATTGATTCAAATTCATGTCTCTAACAAAAAAAAAAGCGCAGAAACACGCTGTCCAGAAGGCAGAGATAGCGCAATAAGAACTCAAATACCTGAAATTGAAAAAATAACAAAGAAATGATGTTAAAATCACTGAACAAAGAAACAGTAACCTAAGTTTGGCTCTTGGGAAAATAATTTAGAAATGTGATATAACTTAGCATCGAAAAATTCGATAAAATTTCCTTTACGTTCCGTTTGAGCTTTAAAAGGTCAACGAGAAATACAGAGAACAACGGATAGGGTATTACCTTAACGAAGGAGAAGCTAAAACAGCGAGTTGCCCAGTAAACGATAAGCGGACGGCCAAGATTTGAAGTTTCGAGTGTATAAGGTGCTCAAACTCAACTGCATGAGAGAGCTAGGGTTCCACGGTTGGAACCAGACACCAGTGTGAGGAGAAACCGTTTTTTTGGAAAGCCCATTGGGCCTCCAAGATTTTTCCAAAACTATTTAAAAAAAATAAAATTATTTTTACAGTATTTATTTTTTTTTTAAAAAAAAACTCATTTTTCGGATGCGTAGACTTAATCTAGCAGCAACAACTCTGGTTAATAGGTTCATGACCAATTCCTCATTCCTCCAGTTATAATACTAACAAAAATTCACATTCTAATTTTTAATTTTAAACATATTCAAGTTCCATATACATTTATGATATTAAAAATTACCTTAAAATATATATATTTATTATACTAATAAAAAAATTTTAAAAAGTTACATAGTGTAATTTTTTATAGAATGAATTACGATCTAACTCCTTAATTTTCATCCAATTAAATGACTATATTTATTTTTAAAAAAAAAGAAGAAAAGTAATGATGAGAGTAAAATAAGTTGATCTTTGCTTTTGATATTAGAAAAAAAAAAATCTAATTTTAAGATAATTTTTTAATAAATTATAATTTTCTAAATTAATAAAATCACTCGTGTATCTAATTCCGCGTCAGCAACTTTCTATAATTCTATCCAAAGTTGAAGAATTAAATTGCTTAGAAATTTCTTTGCACTAGTGCAGCGAGTAGAAAAATCTAATATTGCTTAAAATTCCAAATAAATGTAAGCTTAAGTTAAAATACAAAATACAAGCGTATTGAATATGGATCCTGGTTTGTTGATTGGATTACTTTTCTTATTTTTATTTTTTCAGATAAAAAAACAAATTGAACTTGCACTGTAGATACATATTTTCGTAAATTCTGAATAGTTTGTTAAAAATATTAATTAATTTTTATTTTGAGCAAGAAAAAGAGATTAAAAAAAATCTAAGCGAATAATTCATAACAGAGCAGGATGAAGAAAAAAAAAAGGATCCTTATAATAATCAATATAATTAAGCTTTAACTCAAGATTCAACAAGGCAAATTTACAAACTTGCTAAGTTGCTATTCACAACAAATGCAGCAAAAAGGGTATTTTCCTACATTAAAAACAAAGCAATTCCTCATCAGCTATTTACATTTTTCTTTTTGTGAATGATACAAAATTTAAACGCCTCTGTATATATTTTTTAGTATATAACTAACGCTTGTGATGAAATATGAAATAATCTTCTAATTTTACTTATCATATATCCAAAAGGTGACTTTATCCTTTGAGAGTGATTAGAACCAGCAGAGCTACTGGAAAAATCACCTTCTTTGGTAAGCCCCAACATCTGGAGCAAATCTGTGGCAATAACCTTTGCTCTTAGATTCCCATTAGTAGATATACTGAACAACGTCTGGATGATGCTTTCTTCGATGACCTGTCGACAACGGCCCACATGTTCATAACATAGAGAGCGCAAAACTTCCATTGCAGTTTCTTGTTCCTGATTCCTGCCAGTTTCTATAAGTGTGGCAATTGAAGCAATGCAAGAATTAGTTTGAGCAATTGCATTCCTACCCTCCTCAGTATCACACAAGGCGTTCATAATACTTAGGCAATAGCCTGCAAGACTTTTATCACCTAGGAAAGGTACCAACTTTGGGATGCAATCCAAATACACTATGTGTTGTGTTACATTACTGTTGCAGGACACGTTACCAAGTATCTTTATTGCAGGTTCATATGATTGCTTATTCCGTGAATCAAGTACTTTTAAGATTGCAGGTAGAATTCCTGATGTCACAATTCCAGACTTATAAAAGGGTTGGCATGATAATACTTCCATAATTGCAAGAGCCTTGCCGGTGATTTCAGAATCAAGAAATGAAGCAAACATGTAGATCCCATCTTCATCGAAGGGCTGCAATTCAACTCTGCATGAAACAGTAAAATTTTTTAATTCATGCATTAATGTATAAACAACAAATATATCGCTTATAAAAGAATTCTGTCCTCATTGACAGATACCCTAAAGCAGCAACAGAAGCCTCACCTGCTTTTGCTTAAAATTGCCAAAAGCACATCTGCTGATTCCTTCTGGGCTTTTACATCACAAAAGTCATATGCATCCTTCAGAAATTTGATCAGAGGCTTTATGCAACTGTTGTTTAACATAAAGTTTTCTGCCTGCTCATTTTTGTTCAGTTTTTCCTTGATATCATTTACTACCTTGCATTTGGATTCCCATGGAAGTGAATCAAGCCTGGAGAGTGATGCAAAGTTAATGCCACGATCTCTCACAGACAAGTGACTTGTGCCAGCACCTGCAGTCAGTTGAGGGAGTCCAACACTAAGATCAACATTATTATCATCATCCACTAACTCTGAACCAGGATTTGTGTCTGAAGGTCCAAATGAAACATTGCTAACTTGAAGACGCAAATCATGCATGGAACTGCCAATGCTAGCAATGGACTTAAAAGATAAAAGCTTCTTTGATAAAACAGAAGCAGGAATTGATGGTACACATGGGTCAGAAACAGTGATTCCATTATCTGAACACCACTTTGATATGAGGCCCTTCATTGCAATGTTTGGAGTTATTAATGTATTTTCTAGCATCACATGTGTTATTGGGCATTCATCATTCCCCTCACTAAACCATTTCTCAATCCAAACTCGTTCAAATGTTTTACCAGAAGAAATGATTACTGGATCAAACATTAGTCTCATAGAGATTGGACATTTAAATTCAAGGGGAGGCTCAGGTGTAGCAGAATTTCCAGTTTGAGAATTGTATTCCCCACGCCTAGCAAGGTCACCCTCAGTTTGGCATCGCCCAATCAGTGTTCCATATTTCCTCAAAAGATACAAGAGATACTCCAAGATTTTCTTTTTCGGGTCTGTATCTTGAACTTTCCCATGCAGTTTCTTGATGGACCTTTTCTCCTTCAAGACAGCCAAAGCGGATGTAATTTTCAGTCTCACAGCTGCGAATTCAAGAAACTCAAGTTCTAACTGGTTTGTAGAATCTGATGCAGGTATGTCCTTCCTAACCAGTTCTTTTACAGCCTCTCCAGCCTCCTTTTCAGACAATTCTAAGCAAAACTCTGTTCCCCTGAGATCTTCAACAATTCCACATATCTGCAGATAATTTTTCTCTTCTCAATTCTTAAGAACTTGATAAGAGAAATGTCGACATAAATAACAGACAGAGAAAGGACTAGAAAAGATCGAGGATTTCATATTAGACTAGAATTGTCCAAAACACATCAATCTTACTAGAGACCCAGCCCGGCAGGAAGAAACAAAAATGTAGTTCATAACTGGATGTTGCCGTAGAAATGATCATATAGACTATGAAAGAACAGAATTTTTTCTTAACAGAAACAGTATAAACCTAAATGGACCAGTAGCTTTATATAACACTTCACATATTCCAGTTAACTAAAACAATAAAAACTGTAAAGGGAATTAAAAACAAACCTTGGCAGCCAGAAATGTTGGAACCATATTTTGAATTTGACCCAAGCAAAAATCCAAAGCATTTCTTATGTTTTCGCATCTCAAGAGTATCCTATCTGCCTTAAATGCCTAAAAATAATACATCTGTATATTAGAAAAGAAAATCACGTAAATGTAATTTGATAACTCAAGTACTAGCACATAGATATAAAAATTGATTCTGATGCATCAATTCCTTATATATTAACTTAATTCAATAAATCAAATATAAAAAAGGCTTCCAGTACCAAGTAGAGTTTACTACTCTCAGAGCAGTGCTGGATGAGTAGCCTTGCTTTATCCATAGCAACATGCAACGCACATAATGCTTGTAACCCTGTAACGCATCGCGGCCGGGCAGATTCAATAGCTGAAAATATCTGTGATATTCTATCAACGAAGTTCTTAAGTTCTAAGCACATCAAACGATGAACCTGCATTTGTTAAATACAGTCACAAGGATGCGCTTAACTGACAAAAATTAGTGAAACAAGAAAAAATAATTAACAAGATTTACAGCAATATGTTAAATACAATCACAAGTGTGCATATCGCTTTACCTTAATTGTACAGTAATATGTTAGTTCCGAGTGATGAATACCCTCATTTCCCATCTACCTTTCAATCTGCACATTCACAGAGATTTTTTAACTCCCCTCTTAAAGGAAATATATATGTATGCAAGCTTAAATAACTAAACCAGTAGCTTCTAATCACTGCAAAATCAAAAACAAGAAAAACCCCATGACAGAATTTCCGTACCAAAGAAAATCACAGAAAAGAAGCACCAAGAGAACAGACTAAAGCTAAGCTTTACAGCATCATTCGCAGAGCGACCAAATTCTTTCCCATTTCACAACAAACAGATAATTGCTCAAGAATTTGAAAATAACAAATCTGTTGTATCACATGCATATTAAGGATGATTAATAAATGATTTGAAAAAGTCTTAGTATAATAAAGCCAAAGACTCGGTCTTGGGCAGTGAAATGATTATGAAAAAAAGGGCCATAAATTATATACCATATAAGGTTAAGCATGACGTTGTCTATGCTAAGAAAAATATATCATATTGAAACGGCAGAAACAAGAAAACCCAATTTATTAATTACATACAAGAACTGATTCAGCCAGCCAGTGAATAATCCAGAAGACAAGATAAGCAGCTACTCAAAAGAGACGAAACCCAGAAATTTTTGAAAAGTTTACCCACTTGTTTTCTGGATTCAAGTGATATGGATAAAGAAAGGTAGCACATTAGAAGCAGCTTTTTGATTAAAAAAAAAAGGTAATGGAAACTTCAAATTAAGGGCTTATAAATTACCAGTACCCCTGTGAACGCGGTAAAGATTAAATAGAAAATAAATAAAAGAAAATTGAAAATATAATAAACATAGAAAGAGATTGAAAAGTAAAAGAAAAATTGGTATCAAAATGCAATAGTTGAAGAATGTAGAAACAAATTGACTACTATGATGTTGTAACTCACAGTGGCAAAAGGAAACTCCTTGGAAGTTCAACATTAAAAAATATATATATAGTTTGAATTATATATATGTTATTGCAATATTATTAATTTAAAGAAGTTAATTTATTACTGAATTGATGCAGAGAAAAATAAAAATTTTAACAATATCAATTTGAATGATAAATATTACAACTAAATTTAATTTTCAAATTTTATTTATTAAAACTATGAATTGTATATTTTAATTCTTTTATAGAAAATATTTATAAATACTTTAATTGCTAAATATCCAATTAAATTTATTTATTTACATATTTAGAATAAGCAAATCATTGTAGGAATTATTCAAAGGACACAACCCAAAAACCTCATGAAATTGACTCATAGTAATATATATATATATATATATGTATAAAATAATTATTAAATTATCACAATACAATTCAACTTTTAACAGTCACAGAAAACAAAAAATCAAATTTTATCATCATCTGCAATATTCTGTTCATTCTCCAACACTAAAAAATCAACGCGGTTATTACATCCAATGATATTATTGTGTTTATTCTCCGGCACTAAAAAATCAATGCGTTATTACATCCAAAGATATTAAGGGATTTCTTGAAAATATCTAAAAAATAAAATTATTTTTAAAAATATTATTTTTTTAAATATTATTTTTTAATTTTTAATTTCAGAAATACTATTTTTACAGATATACATCTGCTAAAAATTGCATTCCATTTTAGAGATATAAACTTGATATATATATATATATATATTATCGTTGTCACTTCATGTGTTAACACACTAGACAACGGAGCTGACAAGCAAAGCGAGTATAACCCTACTTAAAACACCAGTACATATTAAAATATTAAAAGTGGACGGTGGAATAGAGTAAATTTGTTCTGTTCAAGGAAAATAAAATAAAAACAAAAATGAAAGACTTGACTAAACAAAAATATATGCCTCAGATTCACCAAAGTTGCTATCCTGCTTCTTATCCTTTACGTTAAGTGGAAGCTTTCAACTGTAACAATCACCAGCAGATCATTATTTTACTATTAATTGTAAATTTACTATAATTAAGTGGAATTTTTAAATTGCTAAATATTTCATTTGTTTGATATTTATCATCTAATTGGAGAATATCTGGGTAATTTAAGCATTATTATATATGTGGTTTTTCCTATTTCAATTAATCATTTTTTTTATTTTAATTAAGTAAATTCACGTTATTGTCATTAATAATCAATTTAAATTATATTGTACAGATAATTATTTAGAATTATATTTCTATAAAAACTAAATTAAAATTAAATATTTAAAAATAATTTCATAATTAATATTTAGATCATAAAAAGTTTTGAAATTATATATTTATAATATGAATGTTTTAATAAAATTTTAAAATAATAGTTTAGTAAATATATATAATGATAATGCTAATTTTTTTTGAAGATGATAATACAAAATTAAAGAAAAAGAAAGAAAGTGACTAGACGAAAGCACATATAAATTGCAGAAAGGGCCTATAGTAATTAAGAATTTTTTTTTTGGATTCTTTAAAAATACCTAAAAAATAAAATTATTTTTAAAAATATATATTTTATTAAAAAATATTCTTTTTTTAATTTTTATTTTCAAAAATATTCATAGTTATATATTTAGTATATTAAAAATATTTATAAAAATTATGAGATATTTAAAAAAAATTGAAAAAAATGACAGTGCAATTTTTTTTAAGATTTTTTTTAGGGTATTGTCCCAAAATCAATAATAAACTGACTTTTGGTTCGGTTGTGTATTTTTTATTTATCACCGATATAATTGAATTTGGGTGTTATTTAATATAAATCATGTGATCGTTAAAAAAAAATATTAAATCACATAAGATTTTCGCAAATGATCCCAATTGGTAGCCATATGTTGACCTCAAGCGTCCAATCCTTATGATTCTGAACATTCCATCCCTTTGCTTGAAAGAGATTCAACGATAAAAAGATTTTACAAAAAATGAAAATACTTCTCCTTTATTGAAAGATTCCCCTAAATGAAAATTATGGTCCTCCTGCACTTCTTCCACCACGCGGGTGGACGTGGACCAGAAATTTGCAGGGCGTGGACTCTTCCAAGTCATGAAAATATCAGGATACTTAGCCTGCTTTTTTTTATTTATTTATTTATTTATTTTTATATATATATATACAGTGATGAAATAAAAAAGCTTTAAAAAAAAGGCTAAAAAAAGAGAGCGAAAAGACTGAACCTCTACTTTTATTATTTTAGCTGATAAAAAAAACTCCATAAAAATATACGTCGAGAGATCAACAGAGTAATTATTAATCTATACTCGACTCCACCTGACTCTACCCTATAATATATATATATATATATATATATACACCTGGTATAGTCACAGGCAGTCACCTTGAACTCTGATCCATCCAAGTAAAGAAACTGCTCCAATCATAAGAAAGGACCACAAAGACGAAGATGGAGCTCCATGGCTCCACCATGAAAGAGAAAAAAGTCGAATTAATTAGCTATTGACATACCTTTTCTTTGAGATGAACTTGAATGATAAAATTCTTGTATTTTTGTTGAGATTCCTTCCGTATTTTACCTCACATCTCTCTTGCCAAGCATCAGATAATCTCTCTCCAATTCTTTAGAAATACAGCTCCCCTGAACTCTCCTCTAATTTCCCAACAAATGCATCACCTGTAAAAAAAAATCAAAATCATTAGTATATACAATTTTGCAAAGGCCCTAGTAATCAAATGTTTGTGTAGTAATGCATAGCAAGATCTTTTATGATTTATTATTTTGATAATGTTTTTAAATATTATAATTTTTTAATTTAAATTTTAATTTATAAGTTTCAGTTTATTATTTTAATGATTAGATTAATTATTTAAAATTTTATTATTAATTTAAATTTGAGATTTTATTAGTAGGTTAATTATTTTGCAATTTGATATGAATTGAGTTTAGAATTTTATAATTAAGTTGATTATTTAATAAAAAAATATTATATCATGTAAATTTATTAAAAAATAATTAATTTAAATCTTTTTTTAAAATATATAAAAAAATATAAATGAATATTATTTAAAAAATAATATATCATATAATTTTTAAAATAATATTTAAATATTTAAATAAAAATAATAAAAATTAAAATATTTAATATAAAATGAAATTAAATATAAATATTAATATTAACTATTTATATTAAAATTTTAATATAAAAATAAAATTAAATATAAATTCTTCCAACCACTTATTTAAATTATGGTTTCACTGACTGTTTTCCGGTACATATAACCATGACTGAAGTCCTAAAAGAGGACTATATTTTTAAAGATGAGCTCGTGTCTAGCAGGTCGCTCCTGCTAATTAGAACTGTGATGCACTCAAGTGTTAAGGAGATTGGGAGAACCTCTAAAGTCCTTACAGAGAAAAGAGCTCGCCAGAGGGAGCAATCCACTTAGTCTGGACGAACTGTTCGACCATGACCTGGGGACTCTGCCACAGCAGCCTGCCAGAATTTTCATGTATGGCCTCCTACTTCTTTCTTCTGAAACCATAAAGGCAGTAGTTAAAGGCCTGAAGTCCTGAACTTGGAATAACTCGCATCCCATTTTCTGACGCAGGGGGAGAGACAGTTTCGCCATTGGGCATAAAAAAAGGAGGCCTCGTCTGCTAACTGTCAAGTGAAATTAGAGATTCAAAAGAAGGATTAGTTTGCCAATTAATTCTCATTTAAATATATTTTGAACCTTCAGACTACTAATTCATAGTTCAAAACTTGCTTTATAATTCCAGCCGAAGCCATTCAATCCAAAATTAAAAAAAAAAATCTTAACTGTCATGAGGCTATAGGCATACATTGAATCTAAAAATGCAATCAGAGCTAAATTTAACTTGAGATATTGGGAAAGAATTATTGACACTTCAAGAAGTATGGGGACAACCTTTTCAGTCCACATAATCCAAAAAAAGAAACAACAAAATCACAATTCGCCAAATCTCTAGCCAATCCTAACACTACAACCTTAGATTTGAATAAACACTAATGTGGTAATTCAAGGCTTTTAGTACCAATTTTTTGGTAAATTTTGATTCAGACTGAAGCCTTGAGATAGAGACTATTCCTGCTAAAAAAACTGACAAAAGCATCCTCTCAAATTGCAACACCTACATATTCTGCTGATTCAGCCACAAAAATAATATTAAACTGGCATCACAGCACAGAAGCCAGATACATAAAGAAATGACACTAATTTCCAAGTTCCAATACCAATGACGTCCCCAGTTTGCAGATAAGCTTTGAACGATTAAACTGAAAGTCTGGAGGCAAAATAATCCAGACAAAATCCACATTCCTGTTTCTTGATGGAAACTAAACAGTCAACAAGTCATTTGGCTCCACCTCTTCTCTCGAGGCGGAATTCCAGAACTCTGAGGACTGGGATTAATTGAGTCTACTAAAATTGGTAAAGAACTCTGAATAAGACAAGAGGGGAGAGAGAATCAACAAATACTCATCTATAACGTGCATGATTATAGTTCAATGTCAGTGTCAATTATTGAACTTATTCATTTCCCTTCCAATGCCAAGCTAATAATATAACATGACTCAACAACGAAGCAAAATTGTAAAAGGATAAATATCTATGCTAAGAAATGGGTAATAACTCAAGAGCCAAGACTCCTAACATGAAGATTGTCGTTGTTACTGTTACGATATGGTTGCTAAGTGCAACTTAAAAGGAATGATTCTCTATTGTCTTTTTTCTATTTTTTAAGTTGCCAAATGCCAATTGTAAAAAACAAATCCAAGATTTCATTCACACAAAAGAATGGCCATTAAAAAATATTCTACTTAAGAATGGTATATTATCACAAGTTGCCGAAATAGGCAAGGGCAAGAAAATCTAAGTGGCACTAAAAGATGGCAGAATATCTTACTGTGTTTTATGCAGGTCTAAAAGGTGGAATGGCCGTTCATATTGTAGGCGAATCTAATGTGTTGATAGGTATAGTCAAGAATTGGGATCTAATCCCCACTTGGTAAAATTCTCGAAGCATTCCACTTGCTGTTGCTGATGATATTATAGAAGACAAGAGAAGGACTTTATAAAGAGCCAGTTCTTTAACATGATTCTCATTTGATTTTTTTGTTCTTTTCAACCTTTGCTTAAGGAAGCGAATCACATCTTCTTATACTATCTTGAAAAAAAAAAATATTCGCCAACTTGGAAAAGCCCACCACTGTCTTAGTCTTTTTCTCCTGTTTATAAGGAGCAGGCATTGTAATATCTTGCCCATACCATTCCTTGACTTCAGTCTTCTCCCTTGACTGAGGCAGCTCTTCACTTTCTTTTCTATTTCAAAGTTTCTTTCCCTTTAGCGTTGCTTAAGGACTTCAAGTTCCTCCATCATCCACCTTTTCTCTTCATTTTGATAACCAATTCTTCCAAGTCTGTTCCATAATCAACTTCTCTAGTAACAAACTATCATTTATATTTCCACTCCAGGGATATGGCATCGAGCTATTTTTCATCTTCTTCACATGGTTCTAGCACCTCATCCTGGACACCCAAGCAAAACAAGCTATTTGAAAAGGCATTGGCCTTATATGACAAGGACACCCCAGACCGCTGGCACAATGTGGCCAAGGCTGTTGGTGGCAAGTCTCCTGAAGAAGTAAAGAGACACTATGATCGTCTTGTGCAGGATCTCATGTACATAGAATCTGGACAAGCCCCACTACCCAACTACAGGACCACTGGGAGCAATGGTAGAGGAATTGGTGAAGAGCAGAGGTAGAGTATATACTGGTAAATATTTTACTTATTATTAAATAACATTTTCAATTATCACTCATGTAGTTAACTTCCATATGTTCTTGCACGCCATGTTCTTTCTTCTGTTCAAAGAACAACACAACAATGTCAGATGGAAGGACTTCTTCGTACTGAAAAGTGATAGGCATTTCTTACTAGTTAAATTACTAGCACAATATCCTACCATGCCAACTTAAAGGCAATATGATTTTCTTACAAACATGCATAGATATTTATCAAACTGGAGAAAAAAAAAAGATGAATCCAACTCTAAAACCTTCCAAATCAAAACAAAGTACATCAAAAACATAAATGTTAATTACATTTACAAATTTTCATAAGAATATGAATCATGAATGTCTCCAGTCTTGAAAACCAGCATTGTTGACAAACATCTATCTGATTGTTTGAATCCCTATCTACCTTTATCGAGAATGGAAAAACTCAAGAGTAAGGCAAGATACTCTAAAGGAACATTTTTAGTGTATTAAAAAGTGAAGCAGCTTATTAATGTATTATGTTACAATATTACTGAGTTTTACTTTTCTCAGGTTTTATGCTATGTTGTGTTATGCTTTAACCTTTTTCTTTTTCCTGGTAGCTTAATTATCCCTCTAAAAACCAGACCAGACAGACAAAATACAAAGCCTGTTCCTCCCCGAGATACTTTTCTATGTAGACTGTAAAATCTTGTATAGTTTATCCATACTACTCTATCCAGCTTCCTCGATAAAAAGCGCACATGAAATCTAATCCTCTACATGTTTTAGAGATCACATGCACATGGTCATATAATTTGGAGCTAACTATAAATTAATATATATATATATGTGTGTGTGTGTGTGTGTGACGGTGATTCTAGTATTGATAAGAATCATGTGACGCAACATAATTTTTTTAATCAAAAAAATTTCACACTCCCCTGCAACCCCTCCATTAATCCAAGACCTGCTCACCGGACTACATACACAAGTTCTTGGATCTAGCTAGCTGAAACTTTTAGTCAGCATTAGAAAAATAAAAAAATAAAAAAAAAATTCATGCAGCCAACGTACCATAGTCCTAGTCTGCCCAATTTAATTTAATATTCAATGATATGGACTTCTCTATAGAGTATCTAAATTAATAAATTATCATCAAAAGATAAATTGACTTACTCCCTTTCTCCTTTATTGAATTCCTTCCCATACTGTGGATGCGAATTAGATTCTATTATTTTAGGACAAAATTCCAGGTGATAGGGGGTAAAAAAATAAACCAGAAAATTAAATTTTAATTAGGCATCAAAATTTACAAACATTTGACGTTCTAAATCACTGGATTTTATACCAATATTGCTGATGTTTGTCTTGGACAGGCTGATGAAGAATCTAAGGATCTAATTGAAGCACAGATCTTGTAAAATAGACAAAGGAAAAGAGAGAATATATGCAAAAGTATTAAAAAGAAGTGAATCGGCTCTGAATTTGGCTATGGCTACATGTCCTTGATTCAGGCTTCTATGTAATTAATAGATCATCACAATAATTACAAGCAAAAGACAAGAACGAACCATCATTGTATATGATTCTGCTCTTAAAGCTTGTGTGTTTCTACTGTATTGTGTTTAATTTCTAATCCTATAAAATATTGTGTGTATTCGCTGTTTCTACTCTTCTTCAAGCAATGCATACAATTAAGATTAATCAGATCAACAGCAAAAGGAAAAGTACGAATTGAGCAATTCTTCAATTAGATTTAGATTCGCATGAATTTGAGCAAAATATTACAAGACAATAACGCAGTAACCTCAGGAAAGCTAGGGTTTTAGATTGGAGATGCGGAGTATGTTAAGCGAGCGCTCTACCATCTTCACTGCAGTGATGGCAACGAAACAGAGCGGGAGCGGAAAAGTATTTTCCATCCCGTCCTCATTTGACGGGAAATTCTCGCCCCTCAAACGCGGCAATTCTACCCTGTTCTCGTCCCGCGGGATCTCCGCCCCGTAGGAATTTTCGTGAGAAATTTTTTTTTATTTTTTAAATTAAAATATAATAATATAAAATTTATTAATTTATAATAATTTTATAATTAATAATATAAATTACTAATTTTATAATTAATAACACAAAAATTTTTAGTTTATTTGATTTTAGACTTTAAATATTAAATATTATTTTTATTTATGTAGATTAATATAAATTGTATAATATATAATATAATATATATAATATAAATATAATATATATAATATAATGTAATGTATATAATATATATAAATATAATAAACATAATATTATATATAATATTATATATTTTTATATAAAAAAATTAGATCCCCACGAAAATGAGAACGGGATCCCTGCGGGGCGGAGCGTACTCTCCCCGTTCCCACCTCGCCTCGGCAGATAGGAAAAATTTTCTTTCCAGTCTTTGTTTCTGTGAAAAAAAATAGAAAATTTTTACCCATTCGAAATAAATTTATGCAAAAAGTGAGAATTTCCTGTCCTATTGAAATCCTACCTCACTGTTCTTTTAATTTTATCCTAGAGGACTTTTATTTCAGTTATTATGCACTTCAATTTAAATTTTAGCGAGTAACGAATGAAGTACAATTGTACAAATAGACCATGTGAAACATGTTACATATCTTCAAATTATATTCAATTTAATTTTTTACAAAAAATAGTTTATTTAGAATTTTTTCAAAATAAAATTATATAAATATTTTTATAATTTACATGTTATCTTTTAAATTTATATTTTTGTTAATTTATTTTTTTAATGAATAAAAATAAACTAAAAATAAAATAAAGAAATTGGTTTATTAGTCTAATGATTATAAGGTGATCAAAATACCTTAAGAGTAGACAGGACGTTACCCCAAATTAATATCATCAAATGCTAAAGAAATAATAAAATGAATATAATATATAATAATTTTTTATATAAAAATTTAATTTAATTTTATTAATATAGTTAAAATGAATTGAATTTTTCCATACATATGCAGCGGCGACCGTCCGATCTATGCGAGAGAATCGGGCAACAGAAAATAAATAGCTTTCAATGGCCAAAAAGAAAACGGATTCTTCGCCTTCAACCACTATAAATACCGCAACCAAGTCCCATTTCAAATCATCAAAAAAAAAAAAAAAACAAAATAAATAAATAAAAACATCAAATAATTCAAAAAATAATAATAATAAAGAGAAAACAAATAAAAATAAAGATGGCAAAGTTTGCATTTTTTGTGTTTGTTCTCGCACTGGTTCTGTTCGTGTCTGCTCAATCGGTGATTGGTGCAGAGAACCCAAGCATATATGAACAAATCGACAAGGACAAGGAAACTAGCTCAGGTAATGCAGCAGCAACCGGCGGGGAGGGAACCATCAAATCTTCAGGAAGCCCACCCAGGGAAGCTGACAGCTCCTCCCAGTCATGGACTTCTTGGGTCGAGGACAAAATAGAGTAAGAATTATTAGTTTAACATTACTAAAAATTTTATAAGAAAACTGTTAAACATATATAAAATTGATTTGTTCTGTTTGGTTTCAGGGGTTTAATTTCAGGAGTCTCGCAAGCATCTGAAGCTACAGGAGAAGAACCTGCACAGGCACCCGCTGCAAATGCACCCTCAGCTTAAAGTTTATAATTAGCTCATATATAACTAATTAATCCTTCCAATTTTTTCATAAAAATGAGGAGAAAGATGCTCGGGAGGATATCCAGTTTAATAAATTTATTTATTATTTTTGTACTGTAACGATTCATATATATATATATATATATCTTCTAGTTGGATCAATAATTTTCAATTAAATTGCTTCCCATTAATAAAGAAAAGTATAAAAGTTTCGATTTTTCTGTTATATAATATTCTCTTTTCATAGTTCTGTTATTATCATTTTATTGTTAATTACCATTATTCTGCAAAATAAATGCTTAACTTTTCAAATAATGGTATATGTGAAATACCATTATTAATTTATTTGGTAAAGCTGAAATTATGACAAATTAGTGTTTAGAGTCTGATCTAAAATTTATTATGAGTTTTTATTAATCAAAATTATTTTTAGTAGTCGAGGACGAGATTTAATAGTAAAAATAATAAAATGTCCTTGATTGTTTATAAGAAAATATAATTAAAATTTAAGATAATGCATATTTTTTTAATATATGTGGGAAATATACTCATTTAATATGCTGTCACATGAAGAATGCTTAAGAATTTGCTGCTTACTTTATACATATATATATATTATTTTTTGTTAATAGGCAATTGAATTTAATTTAAAGAATATCTTATATATTTTAATAAAAAAAATTATATTTTAGATGTAAAAATTATTTATACATTTCAAACTAATTTAGAATGTTTTTTGTTATTTATGACATAAATATATTTTTGTTACTTGAAATACATGGTTTACTTCTTTTATTGAAAATTAGCTTGATAAATTTAACAAAAAAATGTTATACTATTAATAAATTTAAATTTTTATTTAAAAAAAGATAAAATATGTTATATTACAATTTATAAATATAATATTCTCGTTGTAAATTGATTGACACACCTTTTGTTCTATAAAAATTAAAAAATTAATTATTTTTATTAAAAATATAAAATTATCTTTATTTTCTTATTATACTCTTATTTTAATATAAAAAATATTAAATATAAATATAATATAAATTTATCACATTAACTAATTTATTAAAATAATGAATAAGCTATAAATAAGATAGATGAAAAATATACATCTATTAATTTAAGGCAGATAAAGTACATAAAAATATTTTAATTTTGTTCTATGCTAAGCCTAAATGTAAATTATTTCAAATAAAATAATTATTTCATTAATAAAAATAAATATAATGGTTATAATTTATCCATAAAATTATTTCACAGTATGTCATCGAAGTCAATGCTAGTGATGACAGCGTTGAAAGTACTGCGACAAAAACTCCTACACTTTTTTTTTTTTTTTTGCCAATAAACTCGTATGCTTAATCAGGCCTTATCAATCATGTACAGACACGCTCCTAGGCCCCACACAGCTCCCTAACACCGTCCGATAACATCATCACCTTCTCTTCAACGGTCAAATTTGATCTCACAATAGCATCACTAACACGTCAGGCAAATCCGCGTGCTTCTCTTCCACACGCCAATTAAGAGTTAAGATGGTGCCGTTCCAGTTGAATTAAGAAAAAGCAGGGATTAAGGGTATGTTTGTTTCTAACTGACGCGTGAGTCCCATAAATTAGTTTGATTAACAAAGCAGAGATTGATGCAAAATCAAGAAGACTTAGAGAGCGTCATTTAATATGTGGTTATAAGGAATTTTGGAATAATTAGAATTTGTTTGAGGTTTAAGTGGGATTTTCTTTTTTGAGAATGTGCAAGTTCTTTAAATTTTCATCACAGTATATATTAGCCTTTAAATTAATTTAGGCTTAATTATGCATAAATTTTAACAAACAAATTTTTTAAGTCCCCCGTTAACAGCCATTTATTAACACCATTAAAAATGATAATTTTATTTTAAAATAATAATTAAATAAACTCAAAAAATCAAAATTGCAAAAAATTTGAAGAACATGGAGAACAAAATCTCTCACCCAAAAAATTCATGAATCTAAACAGCAAAAGCCCAAAGATAGAAACACATTGGAATCTTTAACCCATAAATGTTAATACATAAAAGAAAACGAACAATCTCTGCAATTATTTTTCATTATGAACCAATACCTTAATACACTCTCTACAATTCCTCTCAATATTTCTTTGTTTTCTTCGAAACATAGAAGAGCTCTCTTTCTGCAAATAATCATTTACTTTTTTTTTCCAATCAAAACATGAAGATAATAGCCACAGAGAAAGAGAAACTCGGTAACATCCAATCTATGGATGGGTCGGATATGCCTAATTCAGTTAAAATTCTAATCCAGCAATCGAGTATTGTCATCGTCAATAACGTCATCGCAGACTGGAGTCCGAGTATCCATTGAAATCAATCAGAAAAAGTAGAAAATTGATGGGTAATAATTATAACTATGGGAATGAACCACCAGTAAATGAGTTTTTTAGGAGTTATTAATGGACCAAGGTAAGTGAATATCAAACGGGGTAAATAAAAACAAGCCTGCTATGAAGTTTTGAAGTAGCTTTAGGGACAAAATGATTTTTGGCAAGAATGAAACCAAACAAAGCAAGTGTAATATGTTTTAATAGAAGCAGTATTGCAGCTAGAACTTGTTCTTCTTCATATTTCATCTCTTTAAGGAATGCAAGAAGTAAAGATTCCACCTTTTTTCTTCTTTTATCAAGAATAGCCAAAAAGAGTTATAAACTCATAGACGAAAAACAATAAGTAGAATTTCAAGAAATGGGTTATCAACAAATTTTGCAATACCAGAAGGAAAATCTCAAGAAATTATTTTCTCTAATTGGGACTGATTTTTCATTGATACGATGATATTGTATTATTATCATGAATGGGTTTTCGTTTTCTTTTCTAGTTTAATGTTTATGGGTTTGAGATTTTAATGCATTCCTATTATTTGGGTTTTTGCATTTTAGATTGATGAATTTTTTGGTTTATAGAGTTTATGTTCTTAGTGTTCTTTTTTTTTTTGTAATTTTGATTTTTTAAATTTATTTAATTATTATTTTTAAGTAAAAAAATTATAATTTTAACGGTGTTAATAAATAAATGTTAATGAGAGGCTTAAAAATTTTATTTTGTTAAAACTTGTGTATAATTAAGCCTAAAATAAATTTAAGAGTTAATATATATCTTTATGAAAATTTAAGGAGCTTATTTGTATCTTCTTCTCTTTTTTTTTTTTAATTATTCAGCTAGTAGTGTAATATAATATAGATTGTTTCAAATATAAAATGCTTTAAAAATAAAAATTACTTTTAAAAATATATATTATTTCTTTAAAAAATATTTGCGTCTCAACTTTTATTTTAAAAAATACTCCAATTTCATGTATACATATAATATATATACATTAAATATATATCTTCCTTCATTATGGAAAATTATATATTTATTCGCTCATGAAAATATATATTTAATCAATAAAAAATATATTTTTTATTTTGCAATGTATATATTGCATGCCATGTTTTCTTTAAAATTCGTAATATTTCATAAGCTGAATTTGAACCTAAAAAATGGTAATTTTTTTAAAGGCTCAGCATATTCATCCACAAATTTTTTCGCTAATTAAAGCTCGAAGCTCGGACCATGGCCAGTGCTATATCCAACCATATAAATCCAACCGTTTCAACATCTAGATGGAATGCAGATTTGCCGTGGCTTGCAGCTATCCAGCGCCGAAGCCCCTAGCCGTATTAGGCCCAGGTGAGTTTCATTGAATTATAGACCAAAACCGATTAAAAGGGGAAAATTTTTCCATTTTCCATTTTCATTTTACTCAATTTTGTAATATCATACTTAATTAGAGGCAGCACTTCGTTTTTAATTTGTGGAAAATATTTTTGATCCCTTCATAAGAAAACAACTACAAATTATATAAATATATGGTGTTAATGAGAATGATTGTGAAATTCATGAGGATGGTACTATTAATTTTGTTTTTATTAAATCTAATTTGTTTCCTTTTAACGCTTCTTTAATTGACTGTTGTCTAGTACATATATCATTGCTACTATTTCAAATTTTTTTTAGCAAAGAGAAATTATAGTAAATTAATAAAAAAAAATACAAATGTGAAATTATAAGTATTAGGCCAAAACCCAACACCAATAATTCTCAATTTTTCATTATATCCTAAAACATAAAACTAAAGAAGAAAACATCAACAAACAACAAATAAAGAAATCTATGGAAGAAATATTTATTTTAAACTTACTGAAATTAATTTGACCCAATTATTTTAAGAATTTCTTATTTTATTTATTTTTACATACTTAAAATGTTATTATTAAATTTTAAAAGAACAATATTACAAACCTAAAAAATAATAATACATTTTTTTTATTTCTCTTTGTTTTTGGACACTTAAAATCTCTCTTTTTTATTATTATTATTATTTTCATCTTATCTCCCTCTATCTTATAGACACTTTTGATTCACTTACATCACCTGCAAAATTCTGTACGTGAATCCTTGTCTCTTTTAATTTCCCTTTTTTTTTCTTCAATAGAATAAAATTGTCGAAATCAAGTACAATACATGGAGCCAAAAACTAATAAAAAGTGAGAACAAAATTCCTAGCTTGAACAACAAATTTTAACAAGGAAGAGCCTTAACAACGACAATTAACAAAAATAAAAAATTTTGTTGTCAATATTTTACAAAGTCAATATCAAATATATTGTTTTATTTTTTCTAACTAATTATAATTTTTTTGTGTTAACAATATTTAAGATTTTTATTTGACGATGGTGTAAAAATGGTTACAAATTTCATGAATTGGAAATACGCCCAAATCAATTAGAATTTCTCTTTTATCATTAAATGTTATGTAATACATTGCACGATTGGTGATTGGTATAATACTTAAAATAATAAGTTTGAAATGCTTAATATCTAATTTTCTTCACGCACTGAAAATATCATATTATTGTCGAATACATAAGCAGATTATTCAATTTTTTTTTCTCCAAATTCACTATGGCTTGTCGATTAATTTTATTTTTCTAATTTCAAATCAATTTAAGAGTACAATTATAATCAAAATTAATTATTTTAAGGTGTGGTTAATACACAATTTTGAAACTCAACTTTATGCATTGAATTTTTTGTTTTTAAATTTAGGATTTGTATGTACGAGGGGGACACCTTTAAACTGAGGTAAGTGATTTGTTTTTCACTTAAATTAAGGTTAAATTTTATATCTTAAAGACAGAGACACCTTATAGTATTTTATTTATTGTAGGGCATTTTTTTATTAATTATATGTAGAAAAAAATTCGATATTTAAGATTTAAAAGATCTAACAAGAAACAATACATGCTCTCTACACATCAAGTCGTGGTTTTGTTGTACGGCATTTAATTTCTGTAAATGAGAGAAATGCCATTTTTAGGTCATGAAAATAGATTTGGCTATAGTGCTATGTTGGATGAAAATCACAAACCCACAAAAACATGACCGCAAAATACCTCTTTTCATGTCGTTTAATAAACACAATAAGCTCAATTAAGGATACTGACAATATGGGTTCGAGTTTGTTTCCCAAATAATTGAAATGGGAGCAAAATTAATAATTGAGAAATTCTGAAGCGAAAGATACGAAAGAAAGTCGTAACATACTCCAATGGGGAAAACAATGCAGGCTTCTTGCTAATTAACAGCGCTAAGTTAAAAAAAAAAAAAACCAAAGATTAAAACAAGCTGCGAATAATACAAATCTGTAATGGAAGAAGATTTAAATTTCACTTTCAATAATTAATCTTGATAATCCCCAGATACCCTTTTCTTTTTCTTGACAATTCTACTCATCAACCAAGCTTTTACTATCTATATCTTATCCATCTTTGTGATCACAGTGGCTCTTGCTCCTGTTCCAGTTCTTGTTCTTGCTGCTGCTGTTGCTTCTTTACATTCTTATTATTATGCATCCAAACTTTGAAAACTTGTCTTCTAACACCAACATCAGCACAAAACTTTTCCACTCCTTCTTCATCTTGCTTATTGATTCTCCACCCCACTTTCTCTGCAAACTCCATCATTCTATCCTTTTGCTCTTGAGTAAATTTTGTTCTAAACCTTTTTTTAGATAAAACATAAGGTGGTGGTGGTGGTACTCCTTCAGCGTTTGAATGAAATGCATTAAGATCTTCACTTGAAGATTCAGTTCCTCCGCCTCCACCGCCTCCAAAAGCCACCGTCATAGGCTGAACCAAGTTTGCCTCAGTTGAACTAGTGTGTAACCCCATGGAATATCTTTGATGATAAAGTAGAGTTGGAGAAGGCAATGGTGGCGCCAACTGCAGACTATGAATCATAGTGCCTCTTCTTGAACTAGGACTAAACTGAGTCTCCCCATCTACTTCTTTGCGGTGGAAGTTACGGTGGCACTCACAAGCTGCACATTTTAAAGCTTCAAGTGAACCCTCTTCACCTCCCGGCATAAACTCGCCACAACCATCAAAAACATTGCCGCCGACGGTGGCTGCGTGGTTTCTGAGACATTCTCTATACCTGAAATTGGCTGTAGTAGTCTTAGAATTGGACCCTTTTGAAATGGCTGGGTTTTGGTTTGGAGATCTATGGTGATCTAGGGTTTGGGTGCAAGTGAGAGCTGTACTGTTGCCATTGTGATTCCCATCTCTTCTTCTTTCTAGTGAAGATTGATGAGCATAACTTGATGGGATTGACGTTCTAATATCATTTTCTTGATCTCTTAATTCCATGATTATCTACTCAACAAGTACATAAATAAACACAGACACACTTGAAAATCTTCTTATTCTTGATCTATTCTTTATAAAATATTAAATGAAAAACTTTGAAATCTTGGAGTTCTCACTTTCACTAATTATACTTAACTAATAATGATTAAGGAACATTAAAACAAATGCCTTAATATACTATATAATAATACATTATTTTCCCAAGTTAATAATGCCAAACGCCGCAATCTAAGTCCCTAAATTTTCTAACTTTGACACGGGTTTGGAAAAGTAATTTTGCACTAACAAGAATTAATAAAACTGAGTTTCAAAAACAAACAAGAAAAAAATTAATTAATTATATCAAAGTTTGAATTAAAATGGGACCTAACTCACAGTCTCCCAAAGAAAGAAACAGAAAGAAAGAGAGAGAAAGAGAGAAAGGGCAGCTCCAGCTAGCTTTATATAATCATCATCATCAAGGAAACTCCAAGTAAATTAAACATGTTTAAGAGGTAGAAAGAAAGGAAGAAAGAAGAAAGAAAACTAATAAAGAGAAGAGAAGAGAGGGTTTATTATTAGTATTATCGGTATAGGGTTGAGGGGGTAAAAGAAAGACTGTGCCTCTGTGCTTCCAACAAACAAGCCAACTACATATCCAACAAGAGACAGCTTGGTTGCCTGTGATGAAGCCAGTGGTGTAAGATAGAGAGATTAGAGAGATGGATAGATAGATAGAAAGATAACTTTGTTTGTGAGAAAGAGAGAGAGAGAGAGGGATAGTGATGAGATTAAGAGGATTATTTTTGGTCTGTACAAAACAACCGACAACGTCATGTTCATCCCTCTCCCACGACCTGCCACATTTGGGTCCCACGTTACCCCCCCCTCCTTCATTATTGATCCTCTTTCCATTTCTTATCTTTAACCCACTTGTCCCCTCCAAGTGACCAAACAGTTTTATTTACTACTACTACTACTACTCCGATGCGACCCTCCTCTCCTTTCTTTTCCTTTTTATTTGTTTATCTCTTTTCAAAGAAAGGTCAGGTAATGACAATACAAAATAATAGGAAACTAGGGACTGTAAATTTCAATAACAATATCATAAAACATCTAATATTGTAAACCAAAAAATCACTAATTAATTAAGAATGATTGTTCCTAGTTGAAAAAATTTAACCTAATCACCCATCAAATATATGAGCATTCATCTGCTCGATGGGTTTATCCAACGCAAATTGAAATTAGTTTGTAATCTCTGATTTATACGCCATTAAATTATTAAATATTTATAAATTTATTAAGAAGTCTCTAAACTAAAAAAAATCAGAGAACGACCCTACTTTCTTTTGTTCCTTTCTTTCTCTTTTATTAATTATTCAGTTTTCTTAATACACTATAAAAAACGTAACTCAGCTTATATATAAATTCCATTAGTAGCAAATAAGTTGGATTTTGGATATATGTAAAATATAAGAATTCCTGCAAATGATATGTCGTATATATTAAACTCGGAAAAAAAAAGGAGAGGGTGAAAAGCGAAAAAAATTAAAAGAAAAGAAAAAATTTTTTGATAGGTAAGGTCCACAGCGAAGAGATTGTCTTGTAGTGAAGGGGTTATGATTCTGAAAATCTAAAAGCAATGAAGAAAGAGCAAAGGCTAATGTGGGGATTTCTGTTTGGTGTCTGCAACCCTCTCTGCAACACCACGCTTGCCCCCAAGTAATGTCTTTACCTTTCTGTGTTGCAATCGATGGCTGCCTTTGTCCCTCTTTTTCCAGGTCTTTGCTTTGGTACTTGCCTATCTATGGCTCTCTCTAACTGTTCATCTTCTTATACATATAAATATATATATTAATTCATTATTTATATATTTATATATTCGCAGTACAGCTTCGACCAATAGAACTCCGAAAACTATAATCAGCAAAACTTGCAGGCTCTTTTTACGCATTTTTTTGTTTTCTCGTCACCAGCCCTATTCTATTTTTCAGAATTTATCTTTTTTCCTTTTTCTTTTCCCAGTTTCAAACCACAGTTTTCATTTTTATTCAGCTTTTTCTTTCTTTCTTTCTTTCTTTTTTATTTTGTCATCAAAATGCCTGTCGTATTCTCAAACGGCATCAAACTTTGGAAACACACAGAAGAAAGAATAATAAAAAACGTCAATATATTTCTTCATTTTCATCTCTCTGATGATTTTCAGTCTCTCACTCACTATTAAACAATGCTGCAAATTAATTTTAGCACATAACTAATCAAAAACGAAATTTTCAAATAATTTGTTTTCTTTTTTATAAAAAATATAAATTTCAGCACGATACAATCTAATAATGAAGGTATATTTCCTTAAAATCGACTCCTCACTCTCCCAAATCAATACTCAAAAGTATAAATTTCATATTCAATAATTTATTTGAATTCAAACTTTAAAAAAAAATTCATAGTTGACTCAATATATATACTTTATATATTATGTAAAAAAGTTGACTGGTCCTACCTCATAATTTTTTTTTAATTTTTAATTTTGATAGTACATCAGTGGAGCTGGAATGGGAGCCTTCACAAATCTTACATTTTACTTGTTTTTACAAGTGCCCTACCGCTTACTTTGTTACAATTATAAAATAACAATAATTGTTTTCGTATACAATTATTTTCGTACTTAATTTGAGTCGAACAAAGCTCTCCCTTATGGTTAAAGAAAGAATAAAAGATCAATGAATTAATAAAAGGCACAATCATGTAGAGCAAGTGAAAAAAAAAATCAAATCCAATAATCAAGTTCAGCTCAATGATTAATAAAAATTTCTGAAAGTAGAGTATGTTTTTAATATATTTAATATATTGGATGTATATTTTTTTTAAAAAAAAATGTTTGTTTAATTACAAAAATGAGTATTTTTAAAAGAATATTTTTGATAAAATCTCTAAATATTTCAGCAACAAGTTTATCAAAACTGAGTTTTATTGTTTGGGCCTGTAACTGTAGTGGACAACCACAGTATTACATGTGGGCTGGAATTTTTGTGGTCCAAATTATGAGGAAATTACACCCTCTACCCTCTTTTAAATTTCGGGCTCTGCTTTTGCCTTTTCAAATGTGTTAAAACACCGAAATTTATTTTCAAACTACCTTTTTGCACGTTATTTTTTCTTTTTTATTTTATTTTATTTATATTTTTTATTTAAAAATTTTTCCAATATCATATTTTCAATATATAAAAAAAAATATACACAACAATACAAACTATGTTTATATCATCTGCTAAATATCTACCATTTATTTATATAATATTTTTAATATTTTTTAAATTTTATTTTTTAAATTTTTTATTCTTACAATATTCACATAACATTTAATAATTTTTATATAAAATACAAAATTTTAAATAATAAATATATAATATATTCATCACATCTATAAAATATCTATGAAATATTTACAGAACATCTATCAAACATCAAAATAATAAAATTAGTATTTTATTTTTTATTTTTTACAAATATAATATGTAAAATTTATTTTAAAATAAATTTAATAATTTTTGTTAATATATTTTTATGTATTTTACTTTTTATTTTTTACTTTATTTTTTTCATAATTAAAATTAAATTTTTTACTTTATGAAAAATTAAATTTTTTATTATTTTTTATTATAATATTTTATTTAATAGTGAAATTTGAACAAAAATATAAAAATTGAAATAAAATATTAATTATAGTAAGAGAAAAAATATTTTTTTAAAAAAAAATTATTTTAGTGAAGAATGTGATATTTTTAAAAATTTGTTCAAACTTTGTTTAAAAATATAAATATTTTTATGTTTTATAATATTTTCAAAATAAAATTTATTTTTAAGATAGTTTTATAAATATGCTTCAAATCATCCCAACCCATTACCCATAGGCCCCATACCATGAATTCTTCATAAAAATCTATAAATAATTTAAAGTTTTTGAACGATATTAATTTCAATTTTTAAAATAAAATTAAACTAGCTACTATATATTTAATCACTTTTTTTTTTCATTGGAAGAGAAATCAAAATTTGAATTCAATATATTTTTTTAAGGATACAAGAATACACGTATAAAAAAATAATAACTAAAAATATTCTATAATAAAAATAATATTATTGTATTGTACTAATTAATATATTCTTTAAACAAATATATTCTTTTTATGACGTGAAAGACGTATTCATACATTTTAATTAGGAGTGCGTATTATTCGATTAAAATTAAATAATCGAACCAAATCATGAAAATTCAGTTATTTCAATAGAGATAATCTATTTTTAGTTCGGTTCGGTTATTAAAACATAAAATTTTTAATGTTCGAATATCAATTCAGTTAGTTTTATAATAATAATCGAATTAACTGAATTATTGCTTTAGTTATATATATATACACGAATTTATTATAATTTTTATTTTATATTTAAATATTATAGTTAATTATATAATTAAAAAGTTTATAATTTAATTAATATAACATTTTATTAATACTTATTTTCTTAGTTTAAAAATATTTTTTTTTATCTTAATTGATATTTTAAATCTTTTTTATATGAAATTAAAATTTTTTATGATATAATTAAAGCTATAAATTTAATTATTTTTTTGAGATTATTATTCATTAAAAATATATTTTAAATTATTTTATTTATATAATGATATTTGTTAATATTAAATATTAATATATATAATGTTGATTTAATTATAATTTCTAATAATATTAATAAATAACTAGTAAAAAGCTTATTTATTTTAAAATTTTATTAATTGATTGATTTGAAAAGTTTTAATATTATATATTAAAAAAAATTAATTAATCGAAATAATTAATTACCGAACAGAAATATTTTGATTCAGTTAGAATTTAATTTTTTAAAATATTTAATTTAGTTCAGTTATCATTTATAAAATTTTAAAAATTATATTTCAATTCAGTTCTATTTCTATTAATCGAATAGAGAATTCTAATTTTAACTAGTTAATTGGTTGGGAAAGTAACGAAACAAATTAAAAAAAAAACAAAGGCATTTTATTATTAAATTCAATAATTAACCGTACAAGATCAGTTTCCTGACATGTTCTTGTTGAATATCTGCTAAACCAACTACCATTAGACCACTCATCTCTCTTACCAAAATTTCCCTGTCAATTAATTAATTATTCATGTTCAATTAAAAACTTAAAATTCTAAGTCTCAGAAAGAAAAGAGTCAAATATTATTATTATTATCATCATCCATTGATCTTACCAACAATAAATTCAAGAATAGAGTTGTTCTGTTTGGTTACCAAACCCACAAACTGTAACACATTTTCACTTAATTTTCAATATGAAATCAAGCAAATTCAAATTTATTAGCTATAGTTGTTAAAACCTTCTATACTATAATATAAATGGATAATTTCATATCTATTTAATAGAAAATATTGTTTAATTAATATAGAAATAAAGGAAAATTATATTCCTCATTAAATTGAATAAAACTTTTACATATTTTATTAATATTTTTTTGTTATTTTGTAAAAATATATAATATACTTGCAAAATTATATTCATCACCAAATTTTACATATTTTATTATGAATTTTTTGTTATTTTATAAAAATATATAATAAACTCATAATGAATTTATAAAAATTATCATTAATATATGTAATAAATTTTGTATATATTATACGATTTTTTTATAAATTTGTAAATTAATGAAAAATTCTGTTAAATTTAAAAAAATCTTATAAATTTTATAGTAATTTTATTTTTCCTTATAATTTTTTAAAAAATCTTAAAAATAAACACTCCAACTATAAAGTTAGAATACTAAAAAAATATAAAAGAAATTTTGGTAAATTTTCGAAGCTTTTGAATTTGATACTCTTAAATTTATATTAGAAAATTAAATATGATAATAAAATTGAGATATTTATTTGTGTTTCTAAAAATATTGCATAGTGATCTCCATATATTTTATAGAAATAATCGACTAGTTTTAGAACTTAAAAATCAAGTTGAAATAATTATAAAAATACTTTTTTTATTATTAGAGAATTAAACGAAACTAGTTTGTAACACATATTCACAGCAAAGAAAGCAAGGAAGGACGAGTTGCGATGGTTGAAAGCCATGGAAAGTTCCTGTCTTTCCCTCGGGCTATTACTCTTTTTCCTTCTTCTCCATTACTGCTTTTATCTGCTTCGTCCAATGTTCTAGACGATGACAACAAACTAAGACTCTCATTACTGTTATTTTTATTATCAAATACCATCTCCATAACTATACTCATCTTGCCTCCATTAAGCTTTTCTTCAGCAACCCATCTTTGAATTTTACCGGAAGTTGTTTTGGGAACACACCCCTTTTTAACAAGAATTACCATTCCAATTTCACCACTCGCTTCTTTCAAAACAACTTCTCTAATTCCTTCACAAATTTGTTTCAAAATATTAACACCCTTTTCATTTCTTTGCATCTCTGCAACAACAGCTACTCTGTTACTGGAAACTTTAAAAGCAGCCAGATAGCCTGCCCTTAAAAGCTTTGGACAAGAATTATAAGCTGCGCATTCTATATAGTGAGGATGAATTTCTTGACCATTTGAGAGTCTAATAACATCTGCACATCGACCAGTAATATAAAGATATCTTTCTTCTCCTTTAATGATTCCTCTGTCGCCTGTGCTAATAAAACACTTGCTCACCTTGTTTTTAAGTCTGGCTTGAAATATCTGTTGAGTTAGGAATGGATGGTTGAGGTAACCAGAACAATTGCTTGGAGATGAGACCCAAATCTCGCCTTCGACTCCATCTTTTACAGGTTCATGTGTTTCTTCATTTACAACTATAATGTCCATGTCCTCTTCATCATCATCATCCTGATGATGATCTTTTTGAGAATTGAGCCTTGCGCAAGGCAAGAGCTTGTTGTAAGATGGAAAAGTAGCAAAGTTTTGGTTTTGATTAGTGACTCTTCTCCAGGAAGTTGAAACAAAAGTCCAATTCTCTGCTAAGCCAAAAGAAGGAGAAATGGATGATGGGTTTAACTCAAATTGCTTAAAAACATTAACAAATTCTTCAACTGATGCTCTGTAAATTGGTTTGTTAACGATAATTAAGTTTTTCAAACTCTGCAGATTGAATTGATGATTTGTTTTGTAAACCTCACCGCGTTTGACAGCAAGTGGCAATGTGAAGGATGGAACTGGAGTGCAAGTAGCTTTGAAATCTGATATTAGCTCCAGCCATAGCCTCGGACGAGTAATAAATGCTACAGGTGAAGTTAACACACATGTAGCCCCAGATATTACAGTAAGCAACAGAAATTGAAGACCACAATCATGGTATTGAGGTAACCAAGATACAATAACACTGTTGGGTTGGAGTTGTTAAGCTTTTCTTGCTAATCTTACGTTACGAGCAGCTGATCCTGCAGTTACCATTACAGGTTTTGGAATCCTTGTTGCACCTGAAGTGTACTGAATCAAGTAAACTTCATTTGGTCTGCAACCATTATAAGAAGATGACCCCATGTTAGCTTTAACATTATTTTTAAGATCAAAAGTAGAAACCCACTTGAGATTTTGCAGCAACTTGGTCAGTTTATCATCGGTAGAGGATGAAGAGGAAATGTATTGTTGAATTCTGCCAATGTAATGATGGTCAGCTATAGCAGCTTTGGTCTTTGTTTGAGATAGAACTCTAACGAGATGGTGGTAATTTTTCATTGGTGAAAGAAGGGTCAGGTGGAAGAATAGGTATTGTTAAAAGGCCAGCTCTTTGGCAACCAAATATAATCTCAACAAGTTCTAAACCAGGCGGACATAAATTTATAGCAGTATCACCTCTTACCAATCTAGCAAGTAACTGAGTAGAAATTGAATGGACTGAGTAGTTGCGTTCAGCATAAATAAGGATATTTGAACTCTTGGCTGCATCATCATTAGACCATATAAAGGCTGGCTTGGACGAGAAAGCAGGCAGGTTAGCCCAAACTGGAAGGTAAAGGTCCACTACTGGCTGGTCAGGAAAAGAAGGATCATAATTCTCCAAGTTCATTTTGTGGTAATGATTACTAATTAGTAGGTATCTTTTGGTAAGTAACTAATGCATATGTTGTTACTTGCTAAGCCATTTTATAGTAAGGGAATGTTAATGTTTAATTGAGGATTATGGTTTTTTTTTTTTTGGAGAAAACAAGAAAAAAGATAGAAGAATAAAAAGATATTCGCCCAGAATATCCCAAGTTTAATCCTAAGATAAGAATTGTTTAAAGGAAAAAAGGAAAAAGAAAATGTCTTTTTACTAGCGTTTGATATGAGGAAATGTAAGGCAGTAATGACTAATGAATAATTTCCAGCAATTTCTCCAAGCCGTCCTCGGGTCTGTTTGGTTGCTCTCTGTTATAAAGCGACTCATTTGACATCTTAAAAAGACCGTCTAAACGTTCTTGAAGCCATAATCTCATAGAACAAACAAAGATTAAGAAAGGGGGGTAATTACAAGAGAGTCATTCTATTATTCTCTTCTGAGATTGAAATCGTGGCAAACCAATATTGCCAAAGAGAGAATATTCCAATTTGCAAAGGCTTATTGGTAGTATTTTCCTTTATTAATTGGATTTATCTAGCTCAGAGATATGGCTGTGTTGGTTCCATAGATTACAGCACAAAAATAAAAATGTTTTGTTTAATTATTTCCCCTGTTTTATGTTGATTATAATAATAATTATTTTCTATATCCGCCTGCCACTGTAGAACGCAAGAACACTATGAGCTCAATCTCATCTTTCACCTGAATTCATCATTTCTAGGCCCATTTGACGTTGTTTGGACATAATAGTTCCCAGAGCTCAAAAGCAAATGTCTATTCCCCACCTCTGCTGTGTCCTTCGTTGTTTTCTTGCGCCCATAGGCCTTGCATTGCAAATTGCAATTCATCAGGAGAAAAAAAAAATCAGAACAGCTGAGGTTGGTTCTAGCACCTCTGGCCAATGAAAACTGCGTAATTATCTAAAATTTTTAAAAGTAGCAAAAACATAACAAAAAACACCTAACTACCAGGTGAAGCTTTTGCTTCTTGCAAATGCTCAAGAACCACCAAATAGCCGGAAGAGCAGCTTGGGTCAAAACTCAAAGCTTCTCATCAACTATGTTTTAGGTTGCCGCTTCAATTCAGCACAAGATGGGCTTCTCTTCAGTCTAGCATTTGGTCTCAGACTTCTCAGTTGGCCCTGTTATCTCGTCTGTGTAACAGCTCCAACATGCTAAAGAACCTTGTACCCATTGCTAGCTTCAAATTACACACTATGATTACACCAGCTGCCTCAAATATTTCTTATAATAAACCATGGTTCAAATTGTAATGAAGACCAAAAATCCAAACCACAATAATGGCAAAAAACAGTGAGGCTCTTTTAATTTTATACTGTCCTGTAAGAGAGTCTTGACAACAAAATCTAGTCTTAAAAAAGACAATAGAACTTCGGCATATATAGTCTTTATTTAATTTTCAAAGCAAGTTTACTGGAACAAATACACATCTCTTAAATACTCGAATGTCCAAGCCTACCATGAGAAATGAGCACCTTTCTTTCACTGGTTCATAAGCACTTCTCACATTGATTGATTGATAGAGGTTATCAACTAATTGATCGTGCGCCACAATCATTGTCCCCAAGCACATGCCCTGGATGACATGATAGTAACAAAAAGTGGGGAAATAGATGTTACAAAACATTATGAAATATCTTTAAGTTACTCCAAATAAGTAATTAGATTCTTTTTGTACTGTAATGCATACTCCACTTGTCAGAAGACTGATTTGAGATTTTGTTAATTATGGGAAATTGCTAATCAAATTGATCTTTATATCAATTCCATGGTCCTAATATACTTGGAGGACCTTAAATTTTGTCATGAGTATGATGTAGCCAGATATGTTCAATACATCAACATGCCTTATGTAGTTTAGCGTGGAAAAGAAAAATGAACTAATTCAAGAGGGAAAAGTATATAAACTGTGAAAAGAAGTACCATGTATCTAATTAAATAATAGCAGTAACAATAGCAAAGTAACAACATCATAAGAAAAATAAGGATTATTTTTTTCGAAATTCCTAGAGAATAGAACAAATGAACACAATTGGAAATAACAGCATAGCATAAAGCTTAACATAAAATAAAAATAAGCCATATCAACGGTGTGATGAAGACACACAAACCAGTTCATCAACTAAAAACCCTTTGACTTCAAAAGTAGATACAAGGAGACAAGTGCAGTTTCAAATTAAAATAAAAGTTGCCAAAATACTTCAAATGAAGCTTAAACCAATTTCTACACTACGCAAATTGTCACACTGTTGGCTTAGCCTTGATCTGCTAGTTGCTCCAAGCTAGTTCCTAATTTTACAAAGGTACTTCTAACTGAATTTTTAGTCAAAGTTCTACCACTTGCATGCATTCCCTTGCAATCACAAGTAACCAACCCAGAAATGTTGTAGGCACCTTTAGTTAGTGTCCTGAAAATTCATCTAAAACAAGATACACTAAAGATCTAGGCAATTTCACAACAGTTTAAGCAACAGGATCCTAACAAACTTGCCTATCAAGGATTCATGCAATCCTGGTTGTAGGTTAGGCTGCAGAGGATTGTATACTCAAATTTTTTACACTTTTGATAGTTATACTTAAGATAGGAGAGGAATCAAGTCTTTTGGAGCGTGTTTGAGAAACTACAGCCAGCTGCCTTTTATTTTCAATAAGTTATTTCACTAGTTGACCTTTTTGTTCTTTAGCATAAACCTTGCTGTGTTCCATTATTTCCAATATTATCATGTCTTTCAGTCATCACTATCTCAGAGTTCTCATTTCTCACAACAGCATCTTTGTAATTTTTAATCAATTACATCCATGTAGCTATTATTACAGCTATGCCTGCATACTCAATTTATAGTGTCAAAATAGGGCGCTGATGAGACAATCTTCAAACCTGACTGCAGACCTAAAGGAAACCACTTAATTACAAAGGTTTGCCAGTTGGCAAGATATTTACATATTACTAGTGTGTGAAAATCTTTCAAGTTTCATCAAATAAGGGGCAAAATGTGGTAATAATGTAACATATTACTAGTCCTTTCATCCAGAAGTTTCAAAAGTCCATTTAACCCTCAACTTGTGATCATAAGTTCCAAAAAGATGGTTTCCACATCAAAGAAAAGACAGTAATCTAGTTACTGCAAGGTACACGAAGTAAACCTATACTCATTTAATATTGTACAACTGAAGTGGAAGATCATGCAAGTTTGAAACAGAGGTTACTCAAGGTGGCACGATAATTGTTAATGATCCTAGACAATTATGCTTTGTTAAACAGTTAGACAGTCACATCAAGTAATTTCATCTCCAATATGGAAAAGGGAGAAACATAATGCTTACCTTTAGCATTGTGATTGGAAAGCAAGGTAGATTATCATAAATAAAAGGGGTTTCTATTCTCAGTTATGACATATAATTTTGCTTAGTATAACTTGAACTTGTGTTGCAAGTTCTAATTAATTATGGTAATAGCTACATACACAAAAATTGCTGATCATAATGCATTCCTCTGAGAGGAGTACAAACATAAGATTTATTGAATACCTATATCATTATTTGTTAACTTCTTAACACTCAAATCTGTAAAATCTACAATTCTTACTACTGAAAAAAAAAACCCTCTCTTCGGATTCCCATATTAATAGCCTAAGTCTATGCTTGTCTACTCCATAAGACTATAGTGTGACTATGTAGTCTTGATCTTGAAGATTTCCTCTCAATCCTGAAGGCATTTCTTTCCTTTTTACAAATATGCAAGGATATATGACTATAGATATATCATATATACTCATAATTATCTTCCAAAAGGAAAGTAAATCTTGATAAAGGCTAAAAGTTCTCTCATTGTTTCAATCTAAACAAAGATGCATTCAATTCTGACGCACCATCGTCCCTTCTTTTCCAACATATATGCTGGCTACTTTCTCATACTTGACAAGGGCCAGGAAGTCTTTCTCATATTGATAGGCTGTGGCTATTTTCTTATTAGTAGAAAAAGAAAATGACTATTTGGAAAAGGGAAGCACAAAAGCTGTACAAAGTGAAGGTCAAATCTAGAAACACCAAAAATGCTACCACGTTCCAACACAAATCTGTGGCTAGCACAACGACATTCAGCTGTGATCTCTCAATATTTTCAAATGACCAACTATTCTGTAGTTTCCATACATCAAAACAACAACCTTTTGTGGCAAACTCTCCCCATCCCTAGCTAATACTTGGGTAAGTTTAAAGAACACGATTTAATACAAACTAGACTTATACAAGAACCATCTTATGAGAGTAAAATTAGAATTAAATTCCCTATTCAGAGGAAAAATGACAGGAACATTGATACTAATTCTAGTCACTCTGTCACTGAGAACTACAACAAAAGCAGACACCTTAATCACAGGAAAGCATGGCCAAGTTTAGAGTATAAAGTTTTAGCATATTTAAACCGAATGTAAAGAGAGACGTGCAAACTATAAATAACCGTATAGAAATAAATGATAAGGAGAAATGAAGCCAATTGGAGGGAACAAAATATAAACTAGGAAAATATATACAAGCAGAGAAAATTAGAAATACCCGAGGTTGAGAATGCTATTAATTGGGTCAAGAAGCTGTGGTTGCTGCTGTTCCTCCTGCTGTTGCTGTGTCAGACTAGCACCAGTTGCTATTGCCACGGCACTTGAAGGAGACCCTTTAGCATCATTAAGTCTCCAAAGATACCAAGACGCAACTGACCTGTATGGCCTCCATTTTTCGCACAATTGATCCATCTGCGAAGGACGGGGTAACTCTTCCAAATTGTACAGCAACTGCACCCCTTTGCGTACCGGAAGATCGTTAATGGGCAACACGTCTGGTCTATGCAGCGAAAAAATCATAAACATATGCACTGACCAAGAACCAATCCCATTAACCATAGTAAGCATAGTAAAAAGAGACTTATCATCCATATTTAAAATTGCGGAATCGGACAATATCCCATTGGTATACTTTCTAGCAAGATCATGAAGATAGCTGGCTTTACGCCCCGAAACCCCAATTTGTCGGAGCTGTTGAGGGGTTAAGGCAAGAACTGTCCCAGGGAGAACACCGGCCTCTCCGCCACACAAAGCGAGAAAACGAGCGTAGATTGAAGTGCCGGCTTTATAAGCAAGCTGCTGGTAGAGAATGCTTCGAGTCAAGGCAACGAATGGAGTGAGGAAAGAGTCGAAGGTAGGGGGAGGATGGACGTCGATTAAAGAGGCAAGAAGGGGATCGGCGTCTCGAAGATGGCGAATCGCGTTTTCTACCTCACCTTCACAGGAGAGCGATCTCGCAATGATGCGCCGGGGAGCCACAACCAAAGCTCTCGATTGGGAGATTTTGGTTTTGGCAGATTTAGCCATGGTTTTGGGGGGTTCAGCGGTGGCGACAGTAGTTATTTGTGAAGAATTGGGGTCGTGAGCGGGGGTAGCCGCGGCGTCCGGAGAGAGTCTACGGACTTTACGAGGACGGGAAGGAGGAATTTTGGCAGGAGGAGATACAGATACAGATAAAGTTTGCTGGGGAATAGTGGTCAATTCAGTGGTGGAGTCATAAGGGTGCTGCGGTTGTGGCTGTGGCTGGGTTTGCGCTTCAACCTGGTCTTGGATTTGTGATTGAGGTTGAGATTGAGACTGGGGCTGAGATTGAGATTGAGATTGGGGCAGGAGTTGGGATTGAGGAGGTGGAGGAGGATGGGGATGAGATTGAGGTTGCGGTTGGTGTTGGTGTAGAGTTTGCTCGCCCATATGCGATCAGAGTGAAATTAAAGGTCCGCTTCACCAGGCCAACAGAGTAAATATTGTCGGTGACAGTGAAGGTGGTGAGGCCGACGATGGTGGTTCACGACTTAAGACGAGCCAGTTGGGGCCATTTGTTTCGCAAAAACTCTGGGTTTTTTTTTAACTCTCCAGGCTTAGTTTTTCTGTGCTGTTTGTGTGTGTCTGTGAAGTGGAATTGACTGGTTTTAATAGACAACCAGGAACTGACTTTCTATCGGATCGGCGATCTTATATTCATTCTTTTGTTCTTAAATACACACGTAAATGTCTCAATTTCTTTTTCTTTTTATTTAATTGCATGATCTTATTAATATTCTGAATTCCATTTTATTATTTTAATTAAGCTCTCATATCCAATATATATTGAATCTAGATAATTCAAGTTTTGATCTATTTTCTTCATATTTATATAAGCATATTGATTGTGAAACAGTAGTTTACTAGTTAAATGTTATTTGATAATATCATTCAATGTTTATTAATTTTATATTATTCAATAATATTATTTATATTCTTAATTTAATTAAAATTATAAATCAAACTTATTAATTTGAGTTTTACATATTTAAAAAAAAAAAGAGTTTTACTTGGAATATATTATAATTTAAAAAAAAATTGTATTTTTACATTTTATTGAATATTTAATTTGTAGTCTATTAAAATTAATAAAGAAACTAAAAATAGAGACTTATAGAGGTTTTATGAAATCCGAACGCATATCAATCCATTTTCTCTTATTTTCATAGCGATTTATTTGGGCTAAGAATTAAGTCCATTTAAACAATCAATTTATTAAAAATATATTTTTAACGAATACTTTTTAAATATTTTTTATTAAATAAAAATTTTATTAAAATATATTGTTAAATAATTAAACATAAACTATTAATTATATTAATAATTACATTTAAAAGTAACTTTATTTAAAATAAATTTGAATTATTCAATATAAATGAAACTCATATTTTAAAAGGTACTTATTTATATAGTTCTAAAACAAGGGGCTATTTGAAACCTTTTAAGAGGAAATAATTTATACTGTAATTAATTAAAAATAAGATATAATTAGAGTTAAAAAATATATATTTTTTGAAAAACTGAGAGTGTGGAGGTCCCATTAGCAACTTTTGAAGCTACGTGGATGTGGTTATGTTGTGGAGTTTATATCTTAGCTTTGGGCCTACTAGCTAGGCCTAACATTTGGGTCTTTATGTAGCAACGAAGGCCCACTGGTCAAGCCTCCCAAGTTGTGCACTAAAACGCCTTCATTCAGACATAAATTTTGTTTATTTCACAAGAAAAAAATATTTAATATTTTTTAAAAAATTATTTTTTAGTATTTAATTATAATATTAAAATTAATTTATTAAAATTAAAATTTTAATTTATAAAATTATAAAATATTTAAATAAAATTAATTTTTAATATTTTTATGAGAAGTTTTTTATATTTAATCAGAAAAATATTTTTAATTTATTAATTTTTTTTGTCTCATTCCTCATTAGTAATTAATTAGGTGGGTGAAGCATGGAAATAAAATATTGTATTAGTACCTGCAAGTTATGTCTTAAAATAAAATATTGCACTTAACCAGAGGTGAAGCTAGATTTTTTAATGAATAGAGGCAAAATAAAAATATCATATATTTTTTTATAAATTTAAATGAGACAATTAAATATTTTAAAAATTTTAATAATATATATATACATATATATAAAAAATTATACATATATATAAAAAAATTTCAAAATAGAAGAGGCAGCTGCCCCTTCTAAGATGAATAGCTGCGCCCTTGCACTTAACTGCTAATGGTAATTATTCGTTCATTTATTCTATTATAGATGCTCAAAAAAAAAAATATTATAATTCATTCATATCTGTTATCACTATCATTCAAACAAAACTATTTATTCCTTCTCTTTTCAACAAATATTTGATGGGCTATGTGCCTAAAATAACATTTTTTTTCTTAAAATAACTTTATATAATGAGAGAGTCCATATGAATAATGAGTAAAGAAAAGTTGATATAACTTCAATAATTTTATAGGTCGATCTATAATTATGTCTCACAATATTCATGATAATTTGAATAATAATAAATTTCATAATATATTATAAGGACAAAGAAATTTTATAATTATTTTGAAGCTATTATCATAAGAAGCTTTTCATTTGTAAATTTTGTTATATTTTGTTTTATTTCATTTGTGATTATTTTATTTTATTTTCATTTAGCCTAACACAAGACCATTAGTGCCAGAAAAAATACTATTATGAATCAGATATATATATATATATATATATATTTAATCAGTAAAAACTAAATATTAACAGTTATTTTTTCTGTTATCACTGGGTCAGTAATTTATTATTAGCCAAATACAATATAAAAAATATGTAACCTTACAATCTTATTTGCTCTATTTTAACCTAACATTTTACACACTAATAAGAATGAAAGTAGTTATTTTTCTATTACCGCTCTATTAGTAATTTATTATTGGCTAGGTGCAACATAAAAAATATATAACTTTATAATCTTATTTGCTTTATTTTAACCTAATATTTTACATACTAATAAAAATGAAAATAGTTATTTTTTCTACTATCACTATTTTAATAATTTATTATTTAATGAATGCAATATAAAAAAAATGTAACCTTATAATCTTATTTATCCTATTTTAACCTAATATTTTTACACACGATTAAGAATGAAAGCTTTCCATATATAAGATAATTATTTATATTTTTCACCAAACAGTTTTTACACTGTACAAACAACATCTGGCCTTTTTTTCTCTCGTTACAATATTCAATTAAAGCACATCAATGAAACATTTGATTTAGACATTGAAAAAACATTGTCAAATACACACTTGACACTTTTATATACTTTTTTATTTGTCTTATAAGTCCAAAAATGATTTCATCACGCCAAACATAAACAGAAGGGATTTATATTTTCTTACTTTGAAGATCTTTAAATTATTAGATTACTAATATGGTAGTCATATCTCATAGTATAAAAGAAGAAGAATTATAATTTCCATTTTCCAAAATGAATTTTAATGTTAAAATTTTTTTACTTATATAATTATAACTACAAATTCTAATGTATATAAATAATAAAAATATGTAATTTTTCAGACAAAATAAAATAAAATATAGTTTTAAAATTGTACGCTTGAAAATGAATAGGTTTGAAAATGACTGTACAGTAACAAGTACAGGTAGATAAATACAATTACTATTTTTTTTTTTGAGGATGAATACAATTAAATATTTAATAAGCTTCAATCATGGAAATTTTGGCAACAAGCAGACACCTGTACTGCTGACACGACTCATGATAATGGATTGGTCCAAAAGAAAAATCCAGTATTGTCCAGCCCATCTTTTTTGTCCCTCGATATAAACGTGATTGAAAAAAGAAAAAAAAATCCATAATAATTTAAAAATTTTCATTCTCCATTGTATTTTTTTATTTTTATATATTTTATAAATTTTTTTAATTTTTTTATAATAGTTTATAATAAATTTATAGAAATTATGATATTTATTATAAATTAGTAATTTTTTATCTTTGAAAAAACTAGTAAAAAATTTTAGTAAATTTAAAATGTTGATAAATTTTATAATTTTTATTTTTTTGCGACAAACTATATCTAAAACTCTACACTTCACGCTCCAGAAACACACTTTGGAGTCTGAGATTAACTCGAAATATCTTGTTTATTTGACGATTGATATAATATAATAAATAAGAAAAAGAAATAAATTAATAAAAATAAAAGATATAATAAAAACAAAATGAGATCTGGTAAGCAAGCTAATTCCCATCTTCTGGTTCATTTGCATTTGTTCGTCTGCTCTTTTCACCTGTCTTTCTCCCTTAGCCATTTTACCATACATACACAGACCATGTCAACTTGCTAGTTACTAGGAGTAGATAGAGCTGGACAACTTGACCAACTTTGAACCCAAAAGAGACAATGAGTTTCAGAGACGATACAGAAGATGTGAGAGGGGATATGCGGAAACCGTTTCTACATACAGGAAGTTGGTACCGTATGGGCTCTAGACAATCCAGCATGATGGGCTCTTCCCAGGTCATTCGTGATAGCTCCATATCTGTTGTTGCTTGCGTTTTGATCGTCGCTTTAGGTCCTATTCAATTCGGTTTTACTGTAAGTGAACTATCTCGATCTTTCTTTTCTTTTTTTTTTTTTTAATTTTTTAGACTTTTGTTATTAGCTTACAAAGTTCAAATTTTTGGATTCTTTTGATTCCGCCAAAAGATAAAAGGAAGCTTTTGGATTGATTTTTACCCGCTTCTTTTGGTGTTTTGTCTGGTAGTCTGGTTATTCGTCTCCAACCCAAACTGCGATCACCGACGATCTTGGACTTTCTGTCTCGGAGGTGAAGCTTTATTTTCTTTTCCTACTATTTGTTGTTTGGTTTAATTGAATTGGTCTCTAATTCTGTTTCTTTTGTCAGTACTCTCTATTTGGTTCACTATCGAATGTGGGTGCTATGATTGGTGCTATATCTAGCGGTCAGATTGCCGAGTACATTGGACGAAAAGGGGTAGGAATGAGAAAGGTTAGTGAGTCAGTGGGGTGGTTTTGATTACTAAATTATGTTTTCTTTTGTTAATTGCAGGCTTTAATGATCGCTGCTATTCCTAATATTATTGGATGGCTTGCTATATCTTTTGCCAGGGTGAGTTTTAATGATGAACCATTTTTATTACTTAGATTTATGTGAAATGCTGAACCGAACATGTTAATTTATATCTAAGTGTTAGCCTTTTATGTAGGATACTTCTTTTCTCTACATGGGAAGGTTATTGGAAGGTTTTGGAGTAGGAATTATCTCATACACGGTAATTTTTATTTTTTCAATAATAATTTAGAAATGTGTGCTAGAGTAATGCTAACAATAACAGCCTTGTTTTCATCTGTAGGTGCCGGTATATATTGCAGAGATAGCTCCTCAAAACTTGAGAGGGGCTTTGGGTTCAGTGAATCAGGTTGGTTGTGTTTCTAGGCTCATTCTTGTAATGTGAATCAGCCGTTTTATTACTATTGCATATTAATAACTGAATTTTATCAATTTCCCCTAGCTGACTAGATCCTTATGTTTTGTTATGTAGCTCTCTGTTACAATTGGAATCATGCTGGCTTATCTGCTTGGACTTTTTGTTCAGTGGAGAATACTTGCAGTTTTGGGTAATCATTTACAGATATACTCTCTGATGGTCTCCATCACTATTTTAATTTTCCTTATCTCTAATTTTTTTTTTCCTTCTTGTGAATGATTATTGGTCATTTCTGCTCAAGGTAATATGGCAAGTGATTGGAAATCAGAGGTGCTTTACATTAATGGAGCTTGCCTTTTCCATGACATTTTTTAAACCTGGGTCTGGGCATCCATCAATTGATTCATGAAAAATTTTTCCAGTTCAAACTTGATGAGATATGAGATGCCAAGTTGTCTTTGATTCAATGAGGCGACTTGTCGTGTACTTTCTTTGAGCTCTGAATCGACCACTTAGTTGTTAAAGGTTGCCACATGTTTGACATCTTCCCCATATTTACTCTGCCATCATTTAGGGCCACAATATGCTTTCTTCCTGGAAAGACACATGAATATTCACAGGGACACACATTCAGGAACACACATCTATAGCTGCATGCATCTATCGGTATCTGATGGGACTTGAAAAAATGAAGTGCAATCCAATTCTGTTTTGCATTGTTGAATATATTTAAGTCCTAAGTCCCTTTTAGGCCTGCATATGTTAAGGACGAAAAAGAAAATTTTACTGTGTTTTTAACATAATTCAAAAAATGAAAGCAAAAGACAAGATTTTCTGATGCTAGAACTTGGCCAAATTGTGTTGCAGGAATATTAACATGTACCATTTTGATACCTGGTCTATTTTTCATTCCAGAGTCTCCTCGGTGGCTGGTAAATTTTATGAAATATAGTCCTCTCTGTATCTGAGATATAGTGTTACTATATGTTGGTGTAACTCCCTCTCTCCTTCCCTCTCTTCCAAAACCAAAATTTAGGCAAAAATGGGCATGACAGAAGATTTTGAAGCTTCTTTGCAAGTCCTTCGGGGGTTTGATACCGATATTTCACTTGAAGTACATGAAATTAAGGTAATGAAATGCGGTTGAATTTCTCTTTCTCAACTGCAAAATGCTTCTCTGCTTCTTTTTTTTTTGCATCACTCTATTAAGCGGCACTATTTGATGATTTTGCCTGCAACCTTGATACAGAGGGCTGTAGCTTCAGCAAATAGAAGAAATACAATCCGGTTTGCAGAACTCAAATTAAGGAGATATTGGCTTCCTCTCATGGTAATTATTACCCAGAAAAGTTCCTTGGATTTTGATGCAGTGGAGTTAAAATATTTTTTTTATCAATATTCTGCAGATTGGTATTGGATTACTTATTCTGCAACAACTTAGTGGAATTAATGGTGTTCTATTCTATTCTAGTTCCATTTTTGAATCTGCTGGTAAGCATAACAAGCTTGTTCACTGTCTCAGATTGAAACATTTTCTCATGTTCTTGCAACAGAAAACATTGGAATTGATCAGACTTTGTTTATTTCTCCCTTTGCCCTTTTGAAGCCTGTAATGTGGGAAATGCACCTTTTTTTTTGTTTCTTCTCTTCTTCTTCCCTTTAGAAGTAGCTAGATCAGGTGCAAATTGGAACTCTTTTTGCTATGTCTTATTTCAGAAACATATTTGCATTTTTGTCAAGAAATTATACAAATATTTATATTTTATGCATTACTTTCAAATTTACGTCTATGGTCTATATTCAAGTAACCTATATAATGTGCCAGTTAGCCATAGGCATGCTAGTACTTTCAGATGATATTAAAATCCATGCTGGTTTTACTCTGTGAATTTTACTTTTCCATGTCAAGTAAACTATATATGATCAGCTTATTGCTTGAGTTACATGGTTCTGGCTCTTAATTTTGAACAGGGATTAAAAATAGTAATGTGGCTACATTCGGGTTAGGTGCCATTCAGGTATAGATCGAGGAAAACTTGTAATATGATGATGCCTTTATTCTTTGAGGAAGTTCTCTTAATGTTAATTTCAATTTGAAAATATATGTTTTTAATATATGTTTTTAGGTTATTGCTACTGGTGTAACTACATGGTTAATCGATAAGGCAGGTCGCCGGCTTCTACTTATTGTGAGTTAATGCAGAACTGCTTTTTTTTCAAATAATAATAACTATCCTCTTGGAGGAAGAGAAAGGAGGATGTTTTCATTTTCTTTTTCTGTCTCAGGTTTCCTCTTGTGGGATGACACTAAGCCTCCTACTTGCTGCAGTATCATTCTTTGTACAGGCAAGCACATTATGAATCTGCCGACTAATGTTTTTGTAGGAATCATGATGTTCAAATGAAAGATTTTCCTTTTATTGGATATTCAATGTCTAATTATCTTACTTCATTTGTTCATTGACCCAGGGTTTTGTGTCGGATAAGTCTACTTTGCATAGCATATTGGGGATTTTGTCTGTAATTGGAGTCGTGGTATGTAGTATTGCTAGCTTATTATCTGTGTGATTTTTGCTAAATATTTTTTCACGGCCTGTGGAAACTAATTCTCTGTTGCAGGGGATGGTAGTTGGCTTCTCTTTAGGAATGGGACCCATTCCATGGGTTATAATGTCTGAGGTATCGCCATTTTATTACCATTAAATATATGTGCCATAGAGATTACAACTTGTCATGCAATTACATATTTCTTTGTATATGATATTTCTTCAATAGAGGGCAGTTTTTCAGTTAAATTCTTGATACTCTTCCCTTCCCACAGTTTCAATTCACGCCACTAGACACTAGTTAACAAAGTTGAGTTTTAAAATATTCTCTTCTGGGCAATAGCTAGCCTGAAACGGAAGCTTCTTCTTGAATGCCAAATTCTTTGTGAAGTTTCAACATTCTGTTAACGTGTAGTTATTCATCTGCAGTTGGAATGCTAATGAAAGCCTGGTTAATTGAACTTTAGAAACTCAAAGGACAATAATTGTTTTGTGGTTGTAGGACCTTGTTTTTGTGGGACTATAGCAGGGAATATTCTTTATACAATTGATTTGCAGATAGGTTGGGTAGTTCGATACCTTGTTTTATTTGTTAACTATAGTTCAATATCTATGTCCAAGTGCTGGCATATCCTTGTGTCTTGAATGAATTGGAATTTATTTTATCATCTTAAAAATTGAACCATGCATCATTGAATCTTATCGAGGAAAATATGTAAAGGTCCTGCATGAACTGCTGATTTATTTCTCTTGAAAAGATAACCATGCTCTTGAACAGACTTGATATGTGAATGCAGATTCTTCCACTCAATATTAAGGGCCTTGCTGGAAGTGTAGCAACACTTGCTAATTGGTTAGGTTCCTTTGCGGTTACAATGACTGCAAACTTGCTTTTGTCTTGGAGCAGCGGAGGTTTGGCCTTCTTCTACTTTGTGTTCTGCTATAACTGTTTAATCACATCTTATATGTGTTTCTATCTTACCTGGATTTCCTCCATCTTGAACAGGAACATTTACCATTTATACAATTGTGTGCGCTTTCACAATTGCATTCACTGCGATTTGGGTTCCGGAGACGAAAGGGAGAGGTTTGGAAGAAATTCAAAGCTCCTTCAGATGAGGTTTTGTTGTTTTTATTTGAATTAGTGTTCCCCATTTGTTTTGATTCTTGAGTAGCATGAACACGCATGTAAGTTCTTTCTCAGGGTTAAAAAAGTACCTTGGGTTCCATTTTCAGATAGCATAGCTGCATTCCTAATATTTTAAGTTCATCATGAATTTATCAACTTAACTTCAGGTGTATAAACTAAATCCAATTGAAAAATAGATTGTGAGTGTAAAAAGATAAAAAATTAATAATTTTAAAAAAAATATATTTTCGTTTAATTTTCAAATTGTATCTTGTGTATACAGTAGCTAAAAATTTAGGGAAAAAATACATTCACTTTTTTCAAAAAATGTTTCAGGTATGATTTTAATATACTAAAATACATTAGATAGACCCTCCTTAAAATTATTATTATATTATTATAAACATTTCAAAAAGGATAAAGATATTTTTTTATAAAATTAATCAATAAACAATAAAAAAATATTGAAATGGAAATAAAAGTAAAATCCTCTTTGGCAGGCAAGTTTCTTCCATATGCTCACCTTATAATTTTTTTTTTAAACTGATGAACTTATAAATATTTTGGTGATTTATAGCTTTCAACATAATACAGTCGTATAAATTTCACTAAGGTCAAGTAACTAAAATGGTAGAATATATAAAATTATAAAACTTGAAATTGCAATGAAATAAGAAAATAATGTATGTATTGATTAAGTGTGGTTTGGCGGCTATGAGCATGTATTGCTTTCATTTAAGTTTTAAATTTTAATTTTATGTATTCTTCTTTTATAAATAAATAATTAAAAAGTATATATGAGTATTGAACTCGAACTTAATAAATTAAATAATAATAGATATCTATTATATAGTCTAAAAGTAAATGCATGTTTACTATAAGTCTACACTAAACATATATCCACCGATAAAAAAAGAGAGAAATAATATAAAAAAAAATAATAATAAAATTTAATAAAAAATAAAAATAAAAATGATCACAATTTAATAATATTATAATGATGTCCTCACATTATTTTATAAATATATAAATTTAATTTTTTTATAAATAATAAAAAATGCAGTTAATATTTTTTAAATGTGAGAAAAATGTAAATTAAAAATTAAAAATAAAATATTAGTAATTGAGTGCAAATAAGTAAATTATTAATAAAATTATTATAAGATATTATCAATTAATTAAAATAAGTAAATGATGTAATTATTTTATAATTTTTCAATTACTATTTTTGTTATTTGTATATTTTATTTACACTCTAATTTTACTCTTAATCAGAAATGTTGAGTATATTAAAATATATTTTTTAATTGATTCAAGAATTTATTGATAAATAGAATCAAAATATTAATTTTTGATTCTATAACTTTTCTTCAAAATTAGGAAAATAATTAAAATTAGTAATTTAGATATAAAATAATAAATGAATTTGTTGCTTGTTAATTTTTTTTGAGAGAAATAAAAAATATAAATTTATCTAAAAATAATATGAAAAATATAAAATTAGTAAAATACAAATAAATATATTAAAATTTAAATTAAGTTGATATAATAAAAATATTTTTAAGTGGATAAAAAATCTATTTAAAAATAAGTTAAATAATACTAAACTTTAAATTTAATTATAATTAGTAGTATACTATTAAAAAATTATAATTAATAATATATTTATTTTACATTATTTTTGAGATATTTAAATTTATATTGATAATTTAAAAAAATAAAATATTAATAAACAAATGAAAATTTTCGAATGTTGTTGTTCTAAGAATTATAATTCACAAAATTTATTAATAATAAATAAAAAATTTATCAAAAATAAAATCAAATAATATAAAATTTTAAATCCAAATATAACTAATAATATATTTATTTTAAATTATTTTTAAATAATTAAATATATATTATCAATTTAAAAATTAAAATAAAATAATTGTAAATAAAAATATGTAAAATGATATGAAAGTAATTAAATTTTAAAGTAAGGATAATAAAGAGATAAAAGGTCAATTAGCAAGGGATAGGAAGAAGAATATGAATTTTATTATTCATCTATAGTAAATTCACTCTCTTCTTTATATTATAGAATATATAATAATAAAAAAAATAGAGAGAGAGTACGATTTCTTCACCAATAGAAGAGAAAGAGAGAAATAATATAAAAATAATAAATAAAAATAAAAATAAAAATTATCGCAATTTAATAATATAATAATAAAAAAATAAAGAGAGGAAAATGCTTCATGCATCAAATGAGAGAGAAAGAATGAAAATTTTCATTAGAATAAATATACATAAATTTAATATATATTATTTGAAGAATGTATAAAAATATTTTTGAAGTTTACATGAAGTATAAATTCAAACTTAATATTTATTTTGATTCATTTATACTTTTAAAGTTTTAAAAAAATTGATAAATTAATTTATTTTTTAATGAAAAGATAATTATTTTTAACTATATTTAAATTTTCATTAAAAGTAGTAAATATTCCCTTTAAATTTGTGAGAAAGTATGAATTGATACTAATTTTTTTTGTTTAATTATATATTAAAATAATATTTTTACCTAATAAATTAAACATATTTAAAAGTATTTTATACTAAATAATATTTTAATTAAAATTATTATTTAATACTTCTTCTAATAAGTCTTTAAAAATTATTAATTCACATTATATATATATTCATATTGCATTAAATGCGTTATGTCACTGTGATGATATATTTAACAGATTTTGTTAAAAATTTTAAAAAATAAAAATATTCTAAAAAATCTATTTTTTAAAAAAATTAAAAATTATGTCACATATTTTTTAATATCAAAATATTTTTTAATAAGCAAGCATGTCACATATTTTTTAATATCAAAATATTTTTAAAAAAATTAAAAATTATGTATAAAAATAATATTTTTATCTATTTATAAATAAATCAAATATATTTAAGAGTATTTTTTAAATATTTATTTTTTAAAAAATTTCGCTTTAATTTTTAATTTTAAAATAAAAAATTTATATTTTAAAAATTAGAAATAATTTTAATTGATTAATTATAGTGTATATTTTAAAGCTAATTATAATTTGATATTATTAAAAATAAAAAAATAATTTAAATTGAAAATTATAAGCAAATTAAAAAAAAAGGATATTTTCAAAAAGCATTTTTATTTTTTTTATTTTTGATAAAATCTCTTAAATATATCATCATAATAATGTAACGCATTTAATAATATATATAAATTAATAATTTTAAAAATTTATTAAAAAAATTTTAAATGATAATTTTAATTAAAATATTATTTAGTATAAAACAGTCTTAAATATGTTTGCTTATTTGTGTTGTATGAGTATTTTTTTAGTTAATTATCAACATTAATTTTAAAATAAAATTTAAATAATCTTGAAAAAAAAGAATAGACAATATTGTATATTTTCAGTTAATTATTAAAATTAATTTTAAAAAATTAAATAGTTTTAAATACACAATAAAAAATAATAGACATTATTATTTAATTAATAAAAAATCCCAAAATGCCGCAAGAGTTTTTCCTAATTTGAAAATTACAGACAAACTTTCAGCAGCATATACAGATTTATTGAACAAAAAAACAAGTCATTTACGTCATTAAATAAATCTATTTTTAATAAATGGTTTAATAATCAAGGCATGTAAAATGAATTACAATCCAATAAAATGAGCAAAGCATGGTATTATTGGAAACTTATCCAAATATGAAATTTTGATTTTTGAATATCAGTCAAATTAAATTAAAAAGGCGCGCTCGCGCACACACAATAATGCAGCACAATTACAGTCAATTTCAATCGGCGGCTGCCTGAAAAATAATATTATTTTATTTTATTTTTTTAGGGAAGAGAAAAGAAATGCTATATGATGTCTGCATACAATCAATCAATTGGCATCTAGAAAATTTCTTCGGATTGCAAAGAATTATTCAACACTAAAATATTTAAAAATCTCATATGATGTGAAATTATTTTCTTCATAAAATTCAAAATTTATTGACTTTTAATGGAAATTTTAAAGAATAATGTATATTTTTTTCCTCCAATTACAACAGAATGGGGAGAGTGATACGCAGTCTTGAAGGTCAAATTTCATGCCAATTTCCTTCCAAGATATACAGATTCATAGAATTTCTTGGAATTTGCCAAATTAAGTGAATCTCAAGGCTGCAGAACCAATTGCCCTTATTAATAATATATACTACGTTTTATTGTAATTAGGTTAAGAAGAGAGAAGGTAACATTGCCTAAGCAAAGAGTTGGGTATTAGGTATTATGATTTGAATTATCGTCCTATTTGAAATGACAAGTCTGAATATTTATTATATTTTATAATTAAATATTATAAAATTTTTCTAAAAATATTATAGAATATATTTTTAAAAAAAATATTATCGCGCGTCATTATCCAATTAATTTCTTATTTCAACTAAAATATCGAATTAAAATAATAATTTTACCATATAATTTCTTGTTAATGGGTACTGGGCATTGGGTAAACGCCAATTTCATCATGCTTTCAAGGAGTCTTCTTCTATGCTATTCTAGTGTGAGAAATTTCTCCATTTTGACTTTAGCTGGTGTTATCCTGAGCCAAATTTTGGTTTCTTCTGAAAGCTTGACCAAAAAGCAGTGGTAGAATATGAAAAATCTTATGTAACAATTAGCTTCTCATTGTCATATTATCTAATTATTCAAATAATCTTAGGAACTTAATTAAGCAAAGCCTAATAAGTAATTGGCAAGGTTCTGCGCATTAGCTAGAAGCAACCAAATGATGCTGCCTTAGGAAGTTAATTAAACTGACATTAATCCCTTTTCAAGTATTCAAAAACAAGTTTCTTAATTTGACATAAAAGTTAATGTGTTTCCATTTTGAAGTATGATCTAATGGTAAGTATGTATTTTACTGTAATAATTGTAAGTATGTATTTTTCTATAATAATTCCATAGTCGATTTCCTATACTCAAAAAGAAAAAAATAATGTTTTCAATGCTTTTCAAAATAGTAAAATATCTAGCAACAATACTGAACGGACCAATTCACGTGTATTATCTTCTTATATAATAAATAACATTTTATAGGTTTTTTAAGGTCATTTGGGAAATCAATAACGGCAGGTTGTGTTTATTCACGCAATTATAGCAACTCCTTCCCTTATTTTTGGGGGATTTGTTAGAAATGTGACTAACAGAGAAGGGTGGTAAGAAAGATTGCTGCCATTTTTCTTCTAACTGCACTGAAACTTGAAAAAGATTATGAAATTGCCTAGAATAGAGAAATTACAATTTGTTCAATAAATAAACTCAATACTACGTAGTAGGAAGAAAGAATTTGAGAATAAACATTCGTAAACTGTTAACTTAGTGCATGTAAAGCAGCCTTGGCAAAATCTCTTTTGAAATCTAATTTGTTGATCATTAGACTAGAGAGAAGACATTTCCCCATGTGTAAGCATTATTGGCTAAATCTTACTACTCATGATTGATAATATTAATAATAATAATAATAACATAGGAGGGGGTGCTTGCCATTATTGCTTAAAAGATGTTAATATATTAAAACTACATTAACCAATAGGCTAAGCTAGATATTCAATTCTACTTTTATGTACATACTTTTTTATTAAGTGTAATAATGTAGGCATTTGGCAATTGGCATCATGGAAATTAAAAAAGAGCATTTTCAAAGCACTAGAAACTGAAAGATGGGGTATTCTGAACAGAAATTCAAGAAGAGATTTCCATATAAATTTTAACAAGTACAAGCATTTGTAGCCAGTAATTTTGGATTACAGAATGAACAAATGCTGACACCATGGTACTCTGGATACAAATACAACAAACAGGAAATACAAGGAAAGCCACATGTCCACTTTCATAACCAGATACAAGAGACTGTAAAAGCAAGATACAACTGTTAGACTCCTAATAAATGATTATTTAAGTCTAAAATGCAAATTTCTTTTCTTGTGTTAAGCAACTAGTGTCACAGGATACTTGTCTATACAATCTTCCCAAGGACCATTATGAGATGGTTTCACATTCCTGAGTGCCTCCCACACTGCACTATTACACTTGAAGCCACTGCCAAATGCAATTTGCCACACACGGTTCCCCTTGCGCATCCTCTTTTTGGCCTCAACATAGGCCAATTCATACCAAATTGAACTTGATGAAGTATTCCCAAAGCGGTGAAGAGTCATCCTAGATGCCTCCACATGTACAGGCAGAAGCTGCAAATTCTTCTCTAGTTCATCAATCACAGCCCTGCCTCCAGCATGTATACAAAAATGATCAAATGCCAACTTGAAATCAGGAATATAAGGCTTCATTTTTTTGTTGAACAATTTCTTAACCACCAGGGTTGCAAAGAACAAAAGCTGCTCGCTAACTGGAAGCACTAAAGGACCCAACGTAGTAATATTAGCTTTTAAAGCTTCACCAGCAATTGCCATCAAATCTTTAGATAAAGAAACACCAGTCTTCCCTGCATCATCCTGTTCTTGATACACACATTGAAACGCCCTATCATCTGCCCCACAATGTGTCCTCACAACGTGAGAAAGCTTATACTTAGCCCGGCTTTTATCACCAGATTTATTAGAAAGTAAAACTGCAGAACCCCCAACTCGAAACAAGCAATTAGGTATCAACATAGACTTCTTATTTCCAAAATACCAATTCTGCGTAATATTCTCAGTACTAACAACAACTGCATAAGTATTCCTATGAACTTGCAACAAATCTTTAGCAAGATCCACCGCAATAACTCCAGCACTACAACCCATCCCTCCTAGATGGAAACTCCTAATATTACCCCTCAATTTATACTTATTAACAATCATAGCAGAAAGCGAGGGTGTTGGGTTAAACAAACTACAATTAACAACAAGAATGCCAATATTTTTAGGATTCACATTCGTATTAGCAAACAGATTATCCAAAGAACCAAACATGACCTGCTCTGCTTCTTCCCTGGCAGCAGCCATGGACGGTTGAGGAGGAATAGAATGCATAGCTTCAGGAAGATAAGTTTCTTCTCCAAGGCCAGAACGCTCCAAAATCTTACGCTGGAACTCAAGCGAAGACTCGTCAAAATCACCAGTAAGTCTAGAATGCTCCATGAAGCGGTCAAATGGAGCTTTGAGATTACGAGGAGCACGAAAACAAGCATAATCAACCAAATAAACAGGTCTGGGTCGGGTCATAATGTAAACGGTCAAACCAAAAACGAGAAAAGCAGAGCAAATAACGATACTAACGAGATTATACTGAAGGTGAAGCCATAAGTGACGGAGATCATCAAGATTCATTTGAGAAACCTCGAATGAAGTTACTATAATCAAAGGAATGAAACACAAGGTTAATAGATTAGATATTAGATAATGGTACCCTAATTTCACATACTTGAGATTCACGCTCTGCAAGAAATCAGGAAGCCTTCGGTTCTGTTGGATCCGAATCTCGCCGCCGGACTCCATAGCTGTGATTAATCAGCTCACAACAGCTACTTAATTAGAGTATTAATATTTTTACTAAGTAATGTGAATGTAAAAAATCTAAAAATATAATCTAATAATTTAAACAAAGATTATAAGTTATATATAAAATGGAAAATGAACAGATGACTTCGGAGGGAGGGAGAGACTAGAGAGAGAAAAGAAGAGAGAGAGAGTGTTTGAGTTTGTGCTGCAGATGACTTTTGGGCGAAAGGTGAGGTCAGTAAATTTATAAGCTGTGTTTTTAATTTTAATTTTTTGGGTTTTTATTATTGTGACGGTTAAATAACTGTTATTGTGACGTGGCCAACTGGCCACGTGAGTAGGATCTTCGGAGATGGTCCAGTAAAGTAAAAAGTAAAATCTTATAACAGCTGCGCTGAATACAGAATAACACTAAACTAATCATTGACTGTATTATTTTTACTAGTAAGATATTTATCTAGATAGAGTATACATATAACTTACCAATAAAATTAATTATATTTATTATTATTATTTTTTAAATAATTTTTATTGACGGATTAGATGTCTAAATAAAAATTACCAAAGCTTTGGGCTTAGGCCTACTAAGTTAGTTTGGGCCTCTCATTTTGTCAAGCCCAATGGATGAATTACAAGTTGTTCTCTTGCTGAGGCTTGTTTGAAAGAAACTGAAAATCCTTACAATATTAATATATATTACTGATATTATAAAAATTGTTTAAATGTTTTGATTAATAGTTAGAACTAATTATTATTTAGTTTCTGAGATTGGACCTAACTAAGTAGTTCGTTTTTGCATTTTGAGACACAAATCAACCTATCAGGTACTGACACAAATCAAGCAGGGTCTCCATTCACTAGTCTAATGCTCACTGTCGATCCTCGTTAGCCTTGATATTTCAGCTGTCTCCTTCGAAACCTAAATCCAGGGGAATTCCAATCCTGCCCTTGTTTTTTATTTTTTTATTTTCTTTTTTTTACATATTTAATTAATATTAATATAATTAAAATACATGATTTATTTAAATACATGAATTAATGAGTTGATGAAATTCATGGCTTCTCTATTATCGAATTTATTAGTATTTTATAAATATATATATATATACACACACACACACACACATATACAGAGGATTCTTTTGGTCATTTCATAAGCACTTAACAGCAAAAAAAAAAAAAAATGGAAGAAAAAATAAATTCATCAAACGGTTTCAAAATACAGGGGTGAACAGCTAACTAGATCAAATTAGCTAATATTCTTTATTTCTTAAATTTACAAAATAGCATTCAGCATAGTTTGAAATATTTAATAATGATACACCAAACTCTTAATGATGGTTACCTTTGTGATTTTTTTTTTGAGAAAACATAATCAATTTCATAAATTCAAAGTGCTTGGCATAACAGCCATTACAACTGTGAAAATAGGGGTTGGAACATGTTCCAACCAAACCTGATAAATAATTTCTTCAGCTACTGCTAATTTAGCAAGACAGTGGGCCACGCTATTAGCTTCCCTTTTAAGATGTGAAACAGAAGAGAAAATGAAGTTTGATAGTAAACATTTGGCTTCAAGAATCTTGGAGCCCATTTCTTCTCTACGAATATCTTCCCTAAGCATCTGTTGGGTGAGAGGCAAGCAATCAGATTCCGCCATAAGCTTTGTGAAACCATGATCTCTTGCAATCCGTAAACCGAAGCGAAGTGCCTCGCATTCTGCCTCTTCTGGAAATAGGCTGTACTCCTTTGAGGATACTGCTGCTACCAAAACATTCCCTTTATTGTCTCGGATTATTGCTCCAAGTCCCCATCTTTCTAACCCTGCATTATACTGAAGTGCAGCATCACAATTCAACTTTACCAACCCAGCCGGTGGAGGCTTCCATTTCACCCTTGAGCTCTGTTTAGTTTTTTCTTTCCCTCCCTTATTCTTTCTATGTTGTTCAAGCATGTTCAATGCTATCGAGACTATCTGGGCTCCGGATAATTTGTTTTTGCAAAAAACCCATTGGTTCCTAGCCCTCCAGTGGGACCATAGCAACATAAAAAATATCTCAAGTCTATCCACCTCATTGTTTGTCAGAAAAGATTGGACCCATACATTCAAATCTAGTTCTTTATCAAGATTCTCAATGCGCAGTGGAGACAACTTAAGGCTTAACTGATTTACAACACAACCCAACAAAGCATGAAAAATATTTTCAACACTCCCACATCTTTCACATCCAGGTTGAGTCACAATTTTTTTCTTTAAAAGCTCAACTTTGACAGGTAGTTGGTTATTTAAAGCCCTGTACACAAAGTGTTTTATCTTTGGAGGGATGTTCAAATTCCAAATTTTAGGACTAAAGTTATGAGGGGAGTGGGAAGAACTGGCCTCATTGGCCTCCAATTTGGATATAACAAAATGATATGCAGTCCTTACCGTATATGTCCCAGCTTTTGACCAAGGCCACATCAAGATATCCCTGTCCCTTCGACTGGAGAGAGGTATTTGTAGAATCTGGTTAGCTTCAAAGGGAAGAAATATCGACCGAACTAGCTCCTCATTCCATGCCAAGTGATTTTCATAAAATAAATCCTTCACTACATTAACAGAGCCATGACTATTATTAGGTGACCAAACACGAAAGCCATTTTGCTTTGGTAGCCAACTATCATTCCAGACTTGAATATTTGCTCTGTTACCAATCAACCATCTTGCTCCTTTCTCAATTACCCATTTTGCCTTCGTTAAACTTTTCCAAGAATAGCTAGCCCTTGGATTTGATTTTGCATTCAATAACGAAGTAGAGGGAAAGTATTTAGCTTTGTATGTCTTGAATAATAAGGAAGAGTCTGAGGTTGCTAACCGCCAACACTGCTTAGCTAGCATTGCTATATTAAAAGCCTCTGTACTACGAAAGCCCAAACCTCCACTCCGTTTTGATTTGCAAAGCTTTTTCCATGAGGACCAATGTGCCACCCTTTCCTCCTTCTTTTGACCCCACCAAAAATTAGCTAGTAAGTATTCAATTTGCTCACATGTCTCTTTAGGGAACATAAAGACACTCATCATATAGATTGGGATAGCCTGGGCAACTGCTTTCAGAAGAACTTCTTTGCCTGCCTTGGAGAGTGAACGTTCCTTCCAGCTTTTAAGTTTTTTCACAACACAATCTATCGTGTTGTTAAACACAAGCTTCTTCTTTCTTCCTATAATGGCCGGCAGGCTAAGATATTTCTGATGATGATCGATACATCTGACCCCCAACTGCTCGCAAATAGATGTCTGAAGGAGACTACTAACATTTCTGCTGAAGGCTATCTCGGACTTCTCCATGTTAATCTTTTGACCCGAAGCCTCTTCATAAGCTTTAATAATACTGCTGACTTTTGTAGTTTCCTGCAAGTTAGCTCTACAAAAAATAATGCTGTCATCAGCAAAAAAGAGGTAAGATATGCTAGGGGCCCGTGGACAAACACTGATACCATGAATCTGTTTTCTATTTTCAGCGCTATGTATCATAGAAGAAAAGGCTTCTGCACACATTAAGAACAGGTAGGGTGATAATGGGTCACCCTGCCGAAGGCCCCTTTGTGGAAGAATTTGTTGTTGAGGGGTACCATTAATAAGCAGATTGTAAGAAACAGTAGACACACAATTCATAACTACCCTAATCCTCTCATCACAAAAACCCAATTTACACAATACAGCTTTTAAGAAGTCCCATTCTACCCTATCGTATGCCTTCGACATATCAAGTTTCAGAGCAAAAAAACCTTTTTTACCTTTATCCTTTTGCTTAAGGTAGTGAAAAACCTCAAATGCTAGAAGAGCATTGTCAGTAATAAGTCGACCTGGTACAAAAGCTAACTGCGCTTGGTGAATAATATCAGGTAAAACCAATTTAAGCCTATTAGAAATGGACTTTGTTATGATTTTGAACAACACATTACAGAAACTTATAGGACGGTAATATTTTGTGTGTGCAGGATTGTGTATTTTAAGGATAAGTGTGATATACGTTTGATTAATGGAAGATGGAGAAACATTATAATTTGAAACAGACAGGACTTTCTTAGTGACCTCAGGGCCAACAATGTGCCAAAAATGTTGAAAAAAGAAAGGAGGCATACCATCAGGGCCGGGGGCTTTGGAAGGGTGCATCTGTTTTATGGCGACGTGGACTTCCTCTACTGTGTAAGGTCTTGTAAGTGTGTCATTCATCTCGGGAGTCACCTTTGATTCTACTGAGTCCAAAACTGCTTCAAAAGCCGTTGGGTAGTTCAACGAAAATAAATCATGATAGTAGCCAGACATCACTTCTGCTATTTTATCTTCTTCCTCAAACACCATACCATTGTCATCTTTAATCATGGCAATTGAATTCCTTCTCTGTCTTCCCGATGCTTTTTTATGAAAAAACCCGGTGTTTCTATCACCCTCTTCCAACCATTGAATCCTACTCCTTTGCTTCCACATAGTCTCTTCCTTTTTCAGTAACTCCTCTAGATCTGCATTTAGTTGTTTCTGTTTTAAGATGGAGAAATCAGATTGTGGTCCATTTTGGAGTCGATGAAGTTCTTCCCTGCATTTGGAGATTTGTTTATTAACCGATCTGAAGTGTTGACTCTCCCACCTTTTGAGTTTTGCTCCACAGTACTGAATTTTTTCCTCCACAGAACACAGTGTATCTAGTCCTTTCCATGCCCTGTTAACAACCTCTTCACACCCTTGATCTTTTAGCCACATGAACTCAAAACGGAAAGGTCTACGTTTTTTGCTCCTAGCTGGTTCTTTGTAGTTAAATTTAATCTTAATTGGACAATGATCAGATCTTGTTCTAAGTAAATGTTCAACCTTAGCACTTGGGAAGAGAGTGGACCAGCCCATGTCAGCTACAAATCGATCTATGCGCTCCAACACAATGTCATCCGGGTCCTGGTTATTACACCATGTATAGTTACATCCCATATACCCCATATCACTAAGTTTGCAAAAATTGAGCGTCTCATGGAAAGCATTAAGTCGACTTTGACTGACTTCATTACCTCCAAGCTTCTCAAAATGATAAAGGATTTCATTGAAATCACCCCCACATAACCACGATTTTAAGGATAATGGAGCGATACACTTCATGAGATCCCACGTTTTGAATCTTTCTTCACCAAACCAGCCATGAATCCCAGTAAACCTCCAAGTATCATCAACTTCACAGTCCATATGGTGCGTTGAGGATGAGAGAATTTTGACCTGAATGTTCTTCTTCCAAATTAACTCCAAACCTCCTCTTCTACCCGGACCAAAAACACAATCATTTGCCCAAATATTATCCAAACCCAAATACCGAACACTTTTGAAAAACTCATCTCTAGTCAACTTTGTTTCCATCAAGAACACCAAAGAGGGATCTTCACTCCTAAGGAGCTTTCTCAAGTTCTGAATTGCAGGCTGGTTCCCAAGCCCCCTGCAATTCCATACTAAGCAACTCATTTGTAATGGCGGGGTTGCGAAGCAACCACCGCCGGATTTGGTACTGAAGAGGTCTCAGAATCCATAAAATCGGTCCTTGATTTCTTCAAAAACGCATCAGCCTCCACCATCACACAGTCTTCTACATCGCCTTTTCTTTTACCACCCACCATATTACTTGTCGCAGGAGATAGATTTGAAGTGTTCCGAGCTAACTGCCTCAATGGAACTCTCTTTCTAGTTTTGCCCGTGTCTGACCCTTTCCCTGTATGAGACATTTCATCCATTGGACCTCCAATATTTGCCCCATCTGTTGAGTCAAAAAGAGTTTTACTAAGTGTTTCAATGGTGGTTGGCGAAGGTGTTGTGTTAGCAGGGGTAGGATGGGTTAACGATGAGTAAATTGTGGGTGAGGGTGATATGTTTTGAGATGAGGGTGTTGACAGGATATGGCTTGAATTTTGGGTAGCAGGGGAAGGGTTTAGGCTCTTTGTTCTGCTAACTTGAGAAGTATGATTTTGTGTTGTTTCAGGTCTAGGATCACAAACCCGGGGGAGATTAGGTAAACTAGTAGGGGTGAATGATGTTTTAAGGATAGTCGTGGAGGCTGGATGGTTTGTTATTGTTGGCCGTTGTGGCGACTTACTGGGTTGGGTAGTGATGATTTCAGGTTCAGTTGTGTCGAAGGAAGATACTTGCTGGTCTGGACAGGGTGTAGTGGGTGCAACCTTTGACAAGCTGGTAGTTAAGGGGGATAGGTTAATAAGGTCAGGGGTAGGAGTCTTAGTTGTTGTCTGCTCACTATTAGGGCCCTTCATAGCTGACTGGATATGTCGGTACTCAAGTAGAGTTTTAAAAAGTTTAAATTATACTAGTTATAAAATAGTCGAATTTAAATTCGAATCGAGCATGAAAATTTATATCGATCCAGCTTATATATTATGTATTTTGAATTTAAATTTGAATTTAATTTAAATAAATTTAACAAACTCAACAAACTTATTTCAGTTTTTATTTTTTATTCATATTTTCTATATTTTTATAGTAAATATACTAAAATTAATATTTTTATAAAGAATAAATAATATAATTATATATTAATAAAAATAAAATATTATATTATTATAATTTTATATTCTATTATAAATTACTAAATTATTTTATATTTTATATTATTTAATTTATTTATCACATATATCATATATTAATATATTCATATACAAAATTTAATATTTATAAATTAAATTATATATATTTCTAATTAAATATAATAAATAAGCTAGTTTGTGAATCTAACTCACAAATTTTTTAAATAAACTAATAAGCAAACTAACGAACTGAATATTTTTTAATTTAAACTTAGCTCATTTAATAAATAAGTAGCTCGAACTCAAACGTGAACAAACTTTTATCGAATCAAAATTCAAGCCGAACTTAAACAATTTGATTCATTTATAATCCGGCTCTAAAAGAAAAGAATTCATACATAGAAAATATTTTGTTTGAATTTATACTGAGACCGGATAAATGTTTATGTTTTTTCCAACAGATATTGATTTCAATATAATGCATCTGATCATGTACTCGAGGGAATATTATAAAGAAAAAGATATCCCCCATAATTTTTATAAAATATTTATTTTTTTATCAAGAATATTTTATTTATTTTATTATATCCTCATAATAAATTATTTAAAATTTATAAACTCATAATAAATTTATTATAAATTAATAAAAATCTAATATTTTAATAAACTAATCATAAATTCTTATCAATTTAAAAATATTTTAAAAATATAATAAATTTAAAATTTTTAAAAATTTTTCTTTTATTTTTGTCAACATCCCGACATTATATAGTGAACCAGTGCAGATGAAAGAAACGCTTTAATCAGCCTGTGGAAATCGAGCAGGGATTGGGTTTTAACAGGCTGGTTCCACTAACCTCTGAACAGGTGGCCTTTTCAGCAAGAGCATGTACACATATAAAAGTCATAGGCCCAGAACTTGCAAAGAAAATTTGTTTGGCAACATGACAAACCAGAATGCATAATTGGGTTTGCAAAACCCAACTTTATTTCTCAACTCATATTATAGACAATCACAGTAATGTACGATTTCACTATGCTATATTTCTTCTGAGCAGCTTAAACAAGCCAGTGTTATTATTTAGGACTTAATAATAATAATAATAGAGCAACTTGGACGAATAGCATTATAACCAAAGCTCAAATTTTATGTAACTCATCCTTTTGGTTAACTACAATTAGTGCACAGTCCATCAACTGATGAGGTGCTATATAATCAATAATTAGTTTATCCAGTTCAAAGAAATGTTCAGTGAAGGCATAACATAACTATAAAGAAAAGTAAGCGTGCCAGTTGCTTCGTACCAAATGGATAAGAGAAAAGCTGCAGCAGACTAGAGAGCCTCCTTCATAAGTTTTTCAGTGAGAGATATGGGAAGTCCCATCACGCTATCGGTTGTCCCAACCTGCACAAAATACGATCCACTATCAATATGTTCAGTAAAGGAATATCAATAGTTACCAGAATTTTTTTTTTCAAGGAAAAAGAATTACAAAGCTTAAGAACATCTTAAAGGTTTACTTAAGAGGAATTGATTTTCAGGTGGGTTACCACATCCATGATGCAGCTTACAGCTTGTAAGTTTAGCATATTCTAAGTTGCCAGGATCAAGGGTTAAAAGGGGTCAACCTCATTCATATACATAGTGTACTTCATGTGCAAAAATATTATATACCTAATTTTTCTTGATTATATCTTTTTCAAATTTAACATGCCTGGTCATCCAAGGAGATGCTACCTTTATAGATATTGGTATCAGTCAATCATAAATAAGAGTTCTGCTCTTGCAATATAATAACAAATGCATCAACCACTACATGAAAGGGCAAGCTTGATACTTGCAATTGCTAGTTTTCACTTCAAATAATCTAGATTATGCATCTTACACCATTATTTATAATTTGCACTATCATTATATGCTCCAAAGGGATCAGAAAACCAACCACTTCTTTTACATAAGGCAATATCATTGGATGCTCTATTATAAGCGCCCCAGCAACCCTGAGCACAAGTCCCTCTTCAATCTGAGGGATTGAGAATACAAAACTCATTGTTAGTTCCTCAAACGATACAAAGGCAACCTTTGCAGTGAAAACAACTTTTACCAGCTTCTCAATGACTTCATCTGGCATTTCATGGAAATAGATCTGCAAGACATTGAAACCTAACTGTTACTTCTAGGAATCATCAGTGTACAGAATTTAATAGCACTGTCTGGTTCTCAAATCAAAATGGCAAACCTTATGTAAGGAAAAATAATTAGCAAGAAAAAAGATACCACTAAAATAAGATATTATCTAATTCATGCAAAGTGTAGAATGATATTCTATCGACACTAGCAAAGCTTTGTGAAACACATATAATTGTGTTTACAACTATCAACTCCACTGAACCAGGCAATGAAATAAGATCACCTTCTCATGAGTATTTTTGACGGGAAGATGCAAGAGTTTTTCCCATATTTTTTTCCCTAAGAGTGGGAAAAAAAAAATTAGAAGTCTAAGTAATGCAAAAGACATGGAGTTTGTTCCTAGAAAAACAGTAATGTATCCATTATTTATTCTCCAGGGCTCTTTCTCCAAGACCTATAAAGTATTTGTTTTTGTTAGAAAGAAAAGCACGAGGTTGATTGCCAGCCAAAAGACATGTTCTTGCTCCAGCAAAAAAGAATGGGCAAAACAATCTAACCCCCGAATAAAGTAGAAAGCAAGCTAGTTTGAAATGAGTGTTTCTTTAGTTGAAACTCTACAACTATGCTCTTTTCACAAAGTGCCTCTCTTTATCAAAATATATTCCTTGTGCTTGATACCGTGAGTTATTTGGGGGGAAACATAATGAAAGCACATATCTGTCCATCATAATATATTTTCTAATTTCTGTGTTTAGGTGAAGGCATCATCACAGAATATGGTAATGCTAGGGGCATTCAAATATTTTTATTTCCCAAGACATTTGAAGGGAAAAGAAGAAAAACTTTCATGCCACTTGTCATCAGAAAAGATCGGAAGGAATAAAAGCAAATCCTACCTCCAGTCTGTCCCATTCTACATTTTTGAATCCAGTTTTAAGATTTGTAACAAGAACAGAACTCACAGTTGCGGCATGCCCCCCAGAATAACCTGCATGCAACATTGGTAGACAATCAAAGCAATGTAAGAGTAAAACTTCTGGGATGAAAGAATATTAAGCAAACCTTTCATAAATTGGCGTGCTTCTTCCTCACTGGATGGCTTTTCCCTGATCGCACCTTCAAAGACCACCACCTTCAGATTGTTGAGTAACAGTAAGAAATAACATAGATTAACAACACTCCCCAGAGTGGGAAAAATAATTTCAATTTTTCAAGCATGAGTGTGCTAATTATCACCAGAAGCCATTTATGATTGAGGATACAAGTTGCAAAGAACATATTTGAGCATAAAAAGGTTCTGGCTTGGTGAGCGGATACTTTCTTATTTTGTTCCAAGACAACCCTGAAAAATGAGATGAACTATGCTCACCATATGAATATGATTAAAGGATGGTGAAAACATAACAGTAATATGGGGGGAACAATTCTATTGCCCTAGGCCTTGTAACGGACTCAACAATCTCAATCTTTGTTATTCCTAGGTAATATATAGCCAAACAGCATCTATTGCAGAGAATATCAAAAGGTTTATTGGGGAAAACTAAATGGAAATATTGACTGTTATTCTTAGGTAATATACATTAAAAAGTTTTCCATCAAATTTGCAAAAATATTATACTCCAGCACAAGCTTGTATATCCTAGGAACTAATCATCAAACTTTATGAACATTTAACATCCAATCACCATTATTTTTTAAACCTTTATAATTAGATTTTCTTTCTACCTTGATTGTGGGCAATTCTGTGAAGCTAAGCGTTGAGAAGTTGCACAAACTAACAAGCCAAATGACTCATCAGGGACTTTTCTTTACAAGCTTGGCACACATGCCATAAACTTCAGATAAAAGGAGTTAATTGGGCATAAAGCTACAAAAGCATATCAAAGAACTAGATTTATACTTGATCACAAGTAATTAATAATGCTGGCACAGCATCCTTTAAAGAGTCATGCACTGGGAGCCTTTGCAAGATGACATCAGCCTGAGAAAAATGTTTCACCAGCTAAGATAGGCACCAGAATCAAAGCTTAATTACACAACCAAAAGTGAAAAGCAATAATACCAGAAGCACGGTTGAAAAAATATCAAGTTACTACCATTAAGAGCAAAGAAAACAAACGCAACAAGCAGAAAATGATAAAAATAATGAAAAGCAATCAGGCATGTCATTGCTGTCAAGTGACTACGAACAAATCTCCAAAACGTGCATCTATAGTTGCTAACAAAACAAGTTTGGATAATTTAGGTTAAGGCAAAAATTCAGTAAAGCTGCCCCGTCAGCCTCATATCTAATCTAACACTTCGAGCCCATGGACTGGAAGATTCATGATGCAGTAGATTAGGTAAGATAGTTTTCTCCTTGCAGAAGACTTGTATCCTCAGACCATAAAGAGCACTAGGTGAGAGTAGATGAATCTGATTGTGTAAACCAGAAGCATCAAGGTGATAAATAAAAGGGAAAACAAGACATACTGTGTCAGCTGCAACCAAAATAGTCATGTCAGCATCCTTCTCTTGATTATTATCAGCTCGCAGCTTAGCTATGATCACATCAGCCTGAGATGCAGTTCAGGCTCAGATAATTGTATAAGGGATGAATTGAGCTACAACTCCACAAGTTTATGTTGCAAAGACATAAGGGATGGTAGCAAAGGGCCAAAACAACACAATTTAGAATTTAAAATGCCCTTTATGTTATAACAACAATGAATCACTTCAATTATCGTAATACTTGAAATAAATAATTACAAGTTATAAGAACATTAGCCATTTTTCAATAATTAACCTCAAATCTGTACAAAAACTGTTTTATTAGAATAAACCAACTACTGAAAAGCTTTACCTTTGCCTCGGCAAGAGCCATGACCAACTCTTCTGGCTTCTCCTTCCGAATGCTTTTTTCGTCAATACAATATCTGCAGTCTACGAAAAACTTGGGAATTCATAAACTTAATTGAAACCAGAATAACTTTTAAAAAAAAAGGAAGAGAGAGAGAAAAAAAGAAAACAGATATCTTACAGTGACTGTGAATTCATATCCCATTTCAGCTAATATTTTCCTCCGAGCAATCGAAGATGATCCCAAGATTATCTGCAATAATGAATACGAAATCCTTTTTAATGCAAATAATCACTTAAGCTTAATGATAATCACAATTCACAAGTTTAATACCAAATTATCGACTAACATTCAAATTTCGTGTCTAATTCTGAGAAGCAATTAGTCTGGCTTCCAAAATTAAAGGAAGTCACCTTTTTAACCCCAATCATAGCTTAAAAACCAGCATAAAAGAGTACCTTGAAAGGAGGAGGAGGAGTAGTAGTTATAGTCGCTTCCATCTCTGAGTAAAATGTCGAGACAGCGCGAGTACAGCCAAAAACAGAGCCTGGAACTTGGACGGGTGAAAAGCAATTGTTTTTAGGGTCTGTTTGGGGGAGTTAATATGAGGTTTTTTAAAGAAGTGTAAGATACAGCACAGTATTAATATTTATTATATTTGGGAGAAAAGTATGACATTTTAAGGTATTGTATTGTAAAATTATATATAAAATTATAAATATATTTTTGTACAGTTTAAGTTTTATTTATTTTTATTAATATTATTAATATTATTTTAATTTTTAAATAATATTAATTTTAATAAATTTTTAATATTAATATATTATTTTTTAAATAAAATTAATAAAATTTTAAATTAATATTTTAATAATAAGCTCAATAAATATTTAATATTAGTCCTAACAAATATTAATTTTTTTATACACTAATATAAAAAGATAAAAAATATGCAAATGAGTAAAAATTAATCTTACAATAAATATTAAATGTTTGTTTATTTTTATTAAATTTATTAAATGTTTGTTGATAGAAAAAAATAAAAAAATAATTATGAAATTTTATTAAAAATATATGGATAATATTGAAATAATATTTAATTAACCTCCAATTTAAAAGTATAATAAAATAAAAAGAAAGTCTATTTTTTTAATCATTTAAAAATTTATTAAACTCTTATTATACTTTATTAAACCTCATAATATATTCTCCCAAATACCATACAAACCTTCTAATACTTTATAAATATTCTCATTATCTTCCTCTAAACAAGGTTTTAGAATTTTTATTTAAAAAAATAAAAATTAATAAAGTTTATTTAATTTTTAAAATATTTTATATTTCTTAAATTTTTAAATTAATTTTATTTAAATTTATTGAGTTTGTTATATATTTCTATAAAATAATAAAAATTAAAAAATTAGTAAAAGATGTGACTTGTTTGTTTCATAATTTATTATATAATATATGGTATTATCTAAATTCTTATTTATTTTGATTTTAATTTTTATAATAATATTATGGTTTGAAAATTGTAGAATATCATTGATATACTTTTTAAACACTAAATATATACTTAAAACTTATTTTTATTCTCATAATCTATTAAAATATTATTAAATAATATAAAAATATTTGATTTTATTTAATTATATTATATTATTTTTTAAATATAATAAATATAATATTTAAGGAAAAACATATTTTTTCATCACTGAATTTTTTGTATTTTATATATTAGGCCCTTAAATTTATATTTAGTGACATTAAATTTTTTAAATTAAACTAGTGTTTATCATGCGACGTCAAAATTGCGTGAACAAAATATCATTATCATGTAGTTAGCTGAAGTTTTATGAATAAGTGACAGATTTTTTTGAAATTTTTTTATTTAAAAAATAATAAAATAAAATAAAATTTATTTACTTTATTTTGGGACTTGAGTTTTGATAATGACAAAGAGCGAGACTGTAATAATATAATCCAAATTATTTATTAGCAATTTTTTTATTTATCAAAATAATATTTTGTAAGTTATTATTTGAAAGTCTTTATTTTTTTTAAGTTTCATTCATTAATAACAAAAAAAAATTCATATAATATATAAATTACTTTTAAAATTTAGAAAATTATATTTTTCTTCTATAAAATTTTTTAAATTTTATTTTTTAAATATAATTTATATATTTTTTTAAATAAAATATAAATATTTTTTAAATTTTTAAATTTTTTTACTAGTTATGTATATATTTTATATTTAATTTTTATAATCAAAAGCAATAGCTATAAAACTTCAAAATTTAAAGTAATATATATATATTTTATTTATATTTTTAAATTATAATAAAATAAATAATTATAATAAAATAAGTATATAAAATAATATAAATATCACATGATATTATCTTAATTTACTTATCTTAATTTAAAAGTTATATCTTAAATCTTATATTTTTATATTTTATAATTTTTTATCTTATTTACTCGTAACTCTTATTTAGTGTCAAATAAAATAAATTTTAGTTTTTTATTTTTCTTATGATGGACTTAAAAAGGGGGAATATATCAAGTATTCGATCTAAGAGTGTTCATTTTATTTTAAAAATATTTAGTATAAAAGTCACTGAATGAATAAGTCGCTAATTTTTAAAATGATTCATATAATATACTTTATTCATTGGATTATCGGTGGATATTTTATAAGAAATTTTTATTATATCGATCATCTTTGTATAATATCATTTTAAAAATTAATACAACTAATTACACAATTTGAATTTTTTTTAATAATTCTTTCACTCTAAAATCTAATTTTTCTTATATATATAATATTTTAAATTAATATCATTAATTTAAATAAATAAATAAATTGAATCGTAATTATTATGAGTATCATAACATGTTAAATTCTCTTTTTATTTTATACTCTAATTATAATGAGAAAAAAATAAGAAAAAAATATATACACACAACAAATTTTCCTCATTGGTAAAAGGCCAGTGAAGAATTTAAATTTTTATTTATGAAAAAAATTTCAATTTAAAAATTATTTTCATTTATGATATTTTATCTAATGAGTTCTAACTTTCATTTCATATTAAAATTTTAAATTTTTTTATATTAAAAATTTTAATGACAAAATAAAATTAATAAAAAATTTTGTGATGCTAATATAAAAATATTTATATATTTTTTATTATGAAATTATTAAAATTGTAAAAAAATACTGTTTAAATTCTTAAATTATTTAATATTTTAAATAATATAATTTTTAAAAATAAATTAATTGTTTAAATTTAAAAATATAGGAAAAGTAAAATTTTGAAACTTTTTTTTTTTAAAAAATCAATTGTTTTTTTTTTTTGAGCTGTAAAAAATCAATTGTTTAATTATGATGTCTCAGGTCTTTTTGATATAAAATTTATTAATGACAAAGACATCTAATGAAAAGACAAAACTACTGAGAGTATAAAAAAGTGACAGATTTTATTATTAAAATATGTGTCGAGCATTAATAGTTTTCAGGCAGTGGCAATTCACGCGATTTTAATAAAATTTGATACGTTAATTCACACAGTTAAAAACGCCAATATCATCAAATAAAAAGTTTAAAAACCCAATGCTCTAAAGTCTATACACATAAATTTTAAAACGCTAAAAAAAATACATTTTTCTTTCATATAATATTATATAATACAAAATTATATTATCAATCATCTAAATAAATTTTTAAAATTTATTTTAAAAATACATAAAACTTTTGAATGACTAATATATAATATAGTAATATATTATATTATATGATATAGTATTATTAATAATATTTATAATATTAAAAAAGATAATATGATTAAATAAAAATTAATTTTATTTAATTTAATAATATTTTTGAAATTTTAATATATTATAAAATATATTATAAATTTAGTTTTCATAGTTTAAAATATATTTTAGATATTTTTGAAGGATAAAATTATAAAAAATTATTAAATTAATAATTTATAAATTTATAAATTATAAAAATTAACATTATAAAAAATAAAAGTGAAAGTAAATAAAAAATTAAATCATAAATTCTGATAAATTATGAAACTAATAACGTATAATTGATCTTCTTGCATTGTCGTTGTGGACTAATGGGCCAATCGGATTCCCGCTAATGGACCAGAGGGTTCCAGCTAGCCGGATAAATGATCGGTGGTGGGACAGTTGTATCCAGATTAACTTTAGCTGTAACTGTACAATTTGAAAATTGCAATGCAAACAATTCTATAGCCAACAATATTTTATTTTGGTCGTACTAAGGAAAGTTTTAAATTGCAATCAATTCATATTCACATGTTTCCAACACAGTATATAAAATCATTACGCTTAGATAATGACTTAACAGCATTGTTAAAATAAATTAAACATAAATATATATAAATTAATTAATATATAAGTCCTCCAATATGAATAGCGAACCTTCAAGGTTGATATTTTTAAAATTTTTATTAAAATTTTAACAAGGATAAGTGAAAAAAATGAGATTATTTCTTACTAAAATATTAATTATATACTAAATTATTTTTTTTTAATAATTTTAGTGGCGAAATTAGATTAGATTATGTGGGATCCATGAACTTCCTTGACTGGCCGGCCGAAAATAAATAGAAGGAGAAGTCAATTAAAAAAATTTTATATCTTTGTTGATCTCTTGTCCAGAGTTCTCTTTTTTAGTAATAGCTGTAAAAATTTTATCCCCTTAATCGATAGCCGATTTCGCCACTTAATAATCCAAAATACAAAATGTTTATAAACTTGGACTAAAACACGGTTCATGATTGATTTTCTTTTTCAAAAGTATTTTGTAAAATTTAAATAGGATGTTTAGTTGTAATTATTATATAATTTTTCGACAATATGCTGTCTTGTCAACAAACTTCAACAATTTCCTCCTTAAAATTTGCCTTTAAGGAGACATATTTATTAGATGGGGACATAGCCATATCTTAGAAACCTTCACTCAAAATACAATTTACAATTTAGCTGCCCGTATTATATTCCTATTAATGAGAAACCATATTTTTAATAGGATTAATAATCTTGAGGTAATTATTTAAAAAAATAATATAAAATAATCTTGAGGTAATTATTTCAAAAAAAGAAAAATGTGAAGTCATAATAATCCCATCTAAAATTAATTTAGAATTAAAATGTTTTTAATTATTGAATAAAATAAAAATTATTAAAAGGTTTTTTCAATGATAATATTTAATTAAGCTAAATTAGATATTAAAAACCAATTTCAATGATTTATCTGTTTAAGTTCATATTTTATAAAATATAATATATAAGTTCATATTTTATAAAATATAATATATACTTCGTTCATTCTAAATTGAAACATACAGATTTTTTTTATTCAACTTACTAACTATTAAAAAATTATTTTAATAAATTACTTAATATGTTAAATTGTCATTATGTTTATATTTAATATTATTTAATAATTATATTTAATGAATATATTTCATGTTAAATTAATAATATAATATAGAACATACATACAAATTTATAATTTTAATAAAATTAATTTTTTATTTTTATAAAATATAAAAAATGTATCTATTAATTGAACACGGAAGGAATACACATTACATAAACACAATATATTACATAAACAAAATTATTATTATTTTTCTATAAATATTATCATAATATATATATATATACATACAAAAAAAAAACTTATTTAAACTGAGTGTATATATATCTGATCAATAAAATTATATAATTTTTCTATAATCACTCGTATAATAATTTTTTATTGCACCCTGTAAAATTTTTTCTACATACGAATGTATAAGGATTCTCCTGCATACAAATGGAGTGATTTTCTTGATAAATTGAGATAGGAAAATAATAATTACAATCTGCTGCCTTCTTTTTCAAACTGAAATATCGAGAAGAACCAGAATATGGAATATCACAAGCACATATGAGCTGTTTGCCACTCTCAGTCTCCGCCATTAATTTCCATATATATATATGTAATTTCTTTACCCAATTTTAAATATTATTATTACCACAAATGAAACACAGTCATTGCTTGGTTTTTTCTCCCTTAATCAAGTCATTAATTATAAACTTATTTTAAGTCAACTAACAATAATAATTTTGTTTTGAGAACTCCATTTTATTCTTATCTTTTTTGTCTCATAAAGGGAATGTTTCACATCCAATCACTTCGTCTTTATGTAAAGTTGCTCAATTCTTTAAGACGATCGCCTCACACTTGAGTTTGAATTGGCCTGTTTTTCTTCTTCTTCTTCTTTATTTTTTTTAAAAAATCTAATTCCAGTAAACTACTATTTTATGTATTAATCAAATATATGAATACAGAAAATACATAACATTTAAAACTGCAGCCCACATTTAATCAATTTTCTTCAAGAGTTTGAGTGTTACTCGATTGATTTTGTTAGAAGATCAGCTAATACTGCAGTCGACACTGTAGTCAAAGCAACTAATTCTTTTTTTTTTATCTGCAGTAATGGTTTTCTATCCCTTCTGTATCTCTCTTTTTTTATTAATCAGGTGTGGAGAAGTAGAATGTTTAAGACCGGAACTTGAGACTTAAGCGAGAGTAATAATGCTCCTAACTACTAAGTTACGACATGGTGATTATTCCTCCTGTATTTCTTATGGACGTTTTTTTTTCTAAAATCTTGAATGAACATTTCTTACACTTTAAAAATATATATATATTAATCCAAAAATATGTATATATATATATATAAGAATTCATTTAAATTATTAAATTATAAATTATTAAATCTCTTCCATTTAAATTATAAGAATTCTTTTCACTACATATTAAAGGCATATGAGTCATTAAACATTACACAGGATTCAGGGAACATTTTACTGGGAAATAATTAATTAAAACTGATAGAAGAATGGGAAGAAGAAATGTATGTAGATATATATCTAATTGCATTTCCATGGTTGATACTTGGATAAAGGACTGCCCTTTTTTTCTGGGGTAGCGTTTAGTCCACTGCCCTTAATTATCATCACTCGAACCATAATGGATCCTTATTGATCACTTGAACTTAATTTCCAGTCCATATATTACATAGATAAATATATATATATATATAATTTCACTGCAGCTTAAGACTCTTCAGCCTGCATGGATATAAAGAAATTAATTCAGAAAATCATATAATTATGCTTCTAAATGGCTGCAATTTCTTCTACTAATTAATATACTATATATACCTTTGTTCATTGTCGGTGAAAGGGTAAGCTTTATTAGAAGCTTTTTTATAGTTAGGCAAAGGAACTTGGCCTGATTCAATCTGCCTGAGATCTTCAACAAGTAACTCATAATGCCTCTTAACTTCCTCCACAGATTTACCACCAACGGCTCTGGCTAGTTTGTCCCAGCGGTCTGGAATGTCCTTGTCATAAATGGCTAAAGCATTTTCAAACAATTTGTTTTGCTTTGGAGTCCAATTAGAAGACCCTGACGAAGCCATATGGCAAAAAAAAAAATTCAGAAATTTATTATAATAGAAAGTAATTAATTATAGGAATATATGTAGGATATACAGATATGAAGATGATATGAGCAAATATTGTGTGGCATTGCTGCTATTTATATAGAAGCCGGGAGGAGAAAGAGAGAAAGGAGATAGAGAGAGAAGAAAAGCGGGGGTGGTGGGTCTCTGGTCCTTTTGCATTTGCTTTTATTCTTGCAAATCAATAGATTAATTTGGTAAAGCCTCTCTATATATACATAATATGGTTTCACTTAATTTATTTTCTTGGCAATTAATTGTTTTAATGCAGAGTGAATTTTCATCCATAAATCAAAAAGTGCGTGTATATATATACAGAATACAAATAAAATTATTTAATTTTAAAGCATATAAGATATATATAACTAATGAAGTTAATAATAAATAATAATAATATGTCACGGACAATATGATTTTCAGCAAGATATTCAATCTGTTATTTATAGAAAAAGCATTTTCATTTGAGAAAGAAAAAATAACATCTATAATTAGAGAAAAATAAATTTCCATTAAAAGAGAACATGTAACCTTAAAATAAAGAATGACATAAATTCATAATAAAAATTTAAATTGCACTCAATTTTATTTTAAAAGATAAAAAAATATAAAAATAAGAACAAATATTAAATATTAAATTTATATTAATTTAAAAATTATTTTAAAAATAAGCTATAAATAAAAATACATAAAGCTAGAAAGAGGACAACACACAACAATCAAAGATAAAAAATATAAAAATAAAAATAAATACTAAATTTTAGATATATGTTAATTTAAAAATTATTTTGAGAATAAATAAAAATACACAAAATTAAAAAAAAAATACAACAATAAAACAATAATGTAGTTGAGAAAGAAAAGTGAAGAAAGACAGAAGAGTTACCACCTGTCAGTGAATTAATGGCACTTTCAATCTTAAATTAAAAGAAAAAAAATGTATGAAAAATTTAGAAAAAAAAATAAGGCTAGGGTTTTCGAAAATAATTTTTTATTCTTAATAGTGTTTTTTTCTTGCAATTAATTAATTGCATGGATAAATTAATTAGTTTGTTACTTTCAAATTCTCAACCTTTTTTAAAGGAACAAATAAAAATAAATTAATTAGTTAATTACAATGCGAATGAAATACATTTCTATAAAATTATACATTTGAATAAAGAAAGGCTAAAACATGCCACAAGAATCATCCTTGCTGCTCATGAACAGTATGAATAAGTTTATTTACCGACATGTTCATCTCTCAATATATATATATATATATATATATAATCTTAAAAAAAAGAAATATTTGCATTGGATAAATTATATCTGCCACTTAATTTGTATTTTTGTGAGCACCTAAGGAATTAAATTCTAAATAAATTCATTTGAGTAATTTAACTAAGGTATTTATTTTTTTAATCTTTTTTATAAATTTAATTTTTTATAGAGTTTGAATTATACATATAATAATTTCAAAATAGTTTTAATTAATTAATGAGAGATTCTTGCATAGATCAGATGCACATGCATATACAATAAAATTTTTATTTTTTTCTATTATCACTCTTTTTCAAATTTTATATTGGTTGAATACATATGCAATCGATGTATGTAAGAATTTTTTTTAATTAATATCAGTAAGAATTTTTCTTAATTAATATCACTAAAACAAGGGGTGAGGGACTGTTCTATTATTAAAAATTTTAAAATAGGCAAATCTTGTTTCAATTCACTATAGGGGTAGACAAATTTTAGTTAACCGGTCAAATATTTATTTAATCAAAATTATTATATATCGGTCGGTTCGGTTAATAATTTTTTAAATTATTTTGGTTTTTAATTTGATTAAGGGTTAACCGATTCGGTTAGATCGGTTAATCGTTAACTAAAAATTTAAAAAAGTTTTTAGTTATTATTTTTGTTTAGTTTTTTAATTATATTAATTTTTTATTATAAATATAAACTTTTATTGAAAATATATAGTAATTTTTTTAATTTTTTATAATAAATTTTATTTAATTATATTAATTTTTTATTATGAATAAAAATTTTATTATAAAATTTTAAAAAAATCGGTCAGTTTAGTTAATTAACTAATCTAACCGATTTAATTCGGTTAATTAATTAAACTGACTAAAATTAATAATTGGTCGATTCGATTAAAAAATTTTAAATAAATTAGTTGATTAATCAATCATTTCGATTGATTAATTAATCAACCAACCAAATAACCATCCCAGTTCACTGCACATTATATTTGCATCCAATGATCATGATAATGTGATACACTTACAAATGGCTTAAGTATTAGTCACATGAAATGCGTGTTAGATGCATGTAATTTGTTCTTTTGCTTATTTATTTTTCCTAGCCAACATATATTATTTTTTAAATAAAATATATGTTTTTATTATTCATAAGATAAAAATATAAAACTAAAATTATAAAATTATATATAACTTAAATTCTTTACAATTTGGTGAAAAACACGCTATGTTTAGTAGCTTTTTTCTTGTCATAAATCAAAATTTCAATTATTTGAATATCAGTGGAAAATTCAAAATAAAAAAAATAATTTTGAGGCTTTTAAAAGTTTAAAAAAATAATAATTTTGAGAACTCATTAAATATTTTTTGTGAAAAAAAACTCACTGAATTACGTAAAAGAAAGCTATAAAGAAAATGAAAAATAACAAAAATAAAATCATATTCATGCAAAAAAAAAAAAGATATAGCTTAACAAATCTATAGAAATATGCATTTATTAAATATAAAACTAAAAAAAAGGAGCTATAGACGACCTCAATTAGAATTAAAAGAATAGAAAAAAAAAAAGAGAGAAAACAAGAAGCGGCTATATTTCTTTGTATTCTTTCACATTTAATATTCAATTAAAGCAAATGTTTAATCAAATCCAATATCGTAAAAATAAATATCAATCAATTTAAAGAAAAGAACACTAATTTCTTATCAAAGATTAATGCAAGAAATTATTTCAAAAATGATCAATTTTTGTTTTTAGTTAAAACACATCTTAATTTAAATACAAATTATACAATACTAATATTGGAAATTAAGAGGCAAAAAAAAAAAAGCCTCATTAATTGTCAACCTATAATAAAACAACATTCTTTTCATTTTTTTACAATATCAATTAAATTTAATTAAGGTTGGAACTCATATCAACAATTATAAATTTAGATATATAATTCAAACTAATGTGTTGAATAGCATTGCAATCATCTTTAATGAATTATGAAGTTGTTTTTTTTTAATACAGGAAGCTTCACCAATGTATATTTGTCCTTTAAAAAGGTTTACAGTTACACAGTCGGGTTGCTTAAACGTCTGTGCAGTGAGCAATTAATAAAGTACTAACATTGCTATATGTATATATATATAGAAGCCAGTATCCAATCTTGAAGATTTTCACTCGTGATTACACTCACTGGACACCGGCTTCTCAATATATATATATATATATATATATATATATAAGAAAATTCTAACTTAAACAGACTCATATCCCCACTCACATGCCAGATCAATCAAAAATTATAATAGAGTGAAGTTTAGACAGCTATGTTCAACTCAATGGAACAAGAACCGCTTAAAACTGATACACAAAACATGCCCAAACAAGCAAAAAACGAAAGATTCAACCGGAGTCTAGCTCGTAAAATTCGTTCATGATATTAGGCCGTTGTGGAATTTTTCACATTTTATTATTATTATAAGATAATTCAATACTTCTGAGATTATTCAGGTAAAAATATCAGCTCTACTATGATATTAATTTTTTTCTTTTTTAATAATCAATTCTAAAGTAATTAATCCTAGAAGATAGTTATTAAGGTTAGGATATGTTATAATACAAGATAGCAGGTTATAATACAAGAATTAAGGCAATATATGTAATCATGTATGAAGAATACAGCTGTATATATAATTGTCCACGTTCCCATAATCAATTTGGCCCCAGTCGTTTACAAAGTAATTTTGCAGGTTATCTTGTGTTAGTAAGATTCGAAAGGAAGCAAAGCCCAGTAGGTCATATATGTTCATTTCCCTTCTGATAGATAGTAATGTTGAAGATACTGTCATGTGACATCAATATCCATTTCTTGTTTTCAAGTAGAAAAAACAAGAACTGAAGACATATCTTAACCTTTACAAGTACAGTATTATAACAAGCAATTCCTGAAGCTTTTTCACTTTGGTTTGCAGTATACTTATAAAATAGAAACACAAACTGGATAGATATTAGATAATGGTTTGGTCCATTGTATATAATCTATATCCATCCAGCATCGATCAAACTTTTTACGCATTCATATATCACTAAAATAAAACTTATCTCTATTTAAAGCCATTATACTGAGCTTAGCTATTTGTACATCAAGCCTTTTTCTTTTTGAATTTTTTTTTTATCTCTATTGCAAAATTTATTTATTCAAATGAAATTCTCATTAAAAAGGACTAATTAATTTGTTTCGCATGATAATAATTATCATATTAGCCAAGTATTATTATTTTATTATGAACTTTTCAGTATATTTTTTTTTATTTCAGTATTGGCCAATAACGCTCCTAATTAGAATAATAACAAATACTAACCGAAACAACTTATTTCAGTTTTATCATTTGCAAATATTTATTAAACTTAAAACACTGAAAAGATAAAAAAAAAAAATTAAAATACCATGAAAGAAAATATTGAAAAAACTCAGACACCAATAATATAATTTTTCCTACTTTGTTTAACAGAATTTATACATGTAATGAATAGTGTACATTGGAGCTCATATTGATATTTAGAATCCTTATCATCCACGTCCACTGCTCGCATATAGAATTTATCTGTTTATTGGATACCTTACCTTTCTTTCTCAAAAGCTTTAAGGCAATTTTCTCTTTATGTATTATATTTGTTTTGTGGCCCTGAATTGCAAGTTGCAATCCAAGATATTGAAAGATGATATGAGATAGAGTATGTTGTAACGTGGATTCCTCCAAGATCAAAGACCAAGATACTGTGTATATATATATATATATATACAAGTTAAGTCAGACTATGCCTGATGTGACTAAGGAATCCATCACACAACTCTTCGATTTAGACTTCCCTATTGCATGAAAATACATGAATAATGGAAAGCAATAATTCACCAATCAAATCATCAGGATCCCCCAAATATACACCCCAAAAGTTTCTACGTCCTTAATTTGTACTAAACTCATTTCCATGTTATTTTATTAATTTATAAACATACATTTATATAGGTCATATTTATACGTATGAAATATTATATAATTTGCAAATAAGAGAAAAAAAATATTAGTTAATGTGATGTGATCTGCCCCAAAAATTAAAATTCTTGTCAATAAGTAGAAAGGTAGAGATTTTAGACTTTTTTTGATAAAAGTAAGACATTCATTTTTTTTTATAGAATAAATTATTTTATTAAAATTAAAGGGAAAAAATATATATATGTGAGAAAACCCATTTACCGAAGTACATCTACAATAAAAGGATTGAACTCTCAAGTAAAAAGTTTCTAAACTCGCAGTTAAGAAAAACTTTATTCACTTATGTATTTTTTTAAATTTATTTCACGATTAAATTAATTTATACTAAATTATTATATGCATTTTTCTTACTAATTTAAGATAATTAAAAATTGTATCAATTTCAGACGAAAAATTAAAAGAAACATTCTTATGTAGAATTGTTAGTTAAAGAATTTATAATCTCTATCTGACTCAAACCATCCTAATCCACAGCTTTTTTCACTATCTTCAACAATGTCAATTGATGCTAATGCATTATTTCTGACTGGCCCTTGCAACTTGTTTATACATATACAATAATAAGGTAATGATTTTCTTATAAGTGTAAAGAAAAAGTGAAAAATAAATGGAGATACATCAAGCTACGTACCAATGTTTAGAACCTATAATGTATTATCATATATCTTATATATTTCCATCAAATATAAAGTAAAATCATCAACCGTCATTCACTGAGGAATGAATGAAGGCCCAATCCAATTTATTCTCTAGTTTGGTCCCTCCCTCTTGCAAGTTGGTGTTGGCCGGCCGTGGTTTGACCGTTGAGGCTCATTTATTATTATTCTTCAGATAAAAAATTCTAGTTATATATAATGGTAAGTCAACAAATATAAGTAATGATAAAATATGCCAAGGTGTAATAAGATTGATACAATAGAACTTTCAAATTCGAGAGTTGATATTCTGTAATAGAAGATTCAGTATGAGTTGATAGCTAAGCTAAGTGATAGGGTGAGGGAAAGGTTGATTCTTGTTTTCTTTATTATTATATAATGTTTCTTGTCAGCATCATATCATTACTCCAACCAATTATAAGCCTTCCTTCTCCAGTGCAAAAGCACATTTTTTTACCGAATAACTTTTAACAAGAAAAGACATTTATTCAAAAGATGTGCTGACAATCGTGATGTCATTGCCACACTACTCCAAAGATATATACATAATACATTTATAATTCTGACAACTCTTTGGTTGATTTTTAATTAGATTTTAGTAGGGTTTAAATATTCAATTTCACATGCTTATAAAATAATTTTATATACTGACAAAATTAAAAAGCTTTTGTTTATACTAATTTATAAGAGATTTAAATGTGATTCCAACTAAAAATTTTAATTAGAATGATAAACAAATTAAAATTTATGTACTTAAAAAATAATTACACATTATGATTTAATTAATTTATCATTTCAAATAAAAATCACGATTATATTATATAATTTCTTAACAGGCAAGCTAGGCATCAGTAAATCAGATGATGCCACTACAAGGGAGTGGTTGGAACATGCACTTGGATATATTAGTATATGTGATAAGGAACTGGTAACAAAGATCATTGACCCGACTCTGATCATAGATGAAGATTTGTTGGAAGAGGTATGTATGGTCCATGGCCATTGTTGCAAGATCGTGCCTTAATCCTAACCCTTCAAAACGTCCCCCCTTATGAAATATTTACTCAAGGCATTGGAAAACCCTTTGAAAGTTGTGAGAGAAGAAAGTTGCAGTTCAGGGAGGCTGAGAACAACTTCATCTAGGAGATCTTGGAGTGCTGCCTTTTTTGGCAGTTGGCAACATAGCTCATCGGAAAATGCCACCGTGCCAGGCCAGAGTAGCTCAAAGCAGCCAGGAAGATTAGGATCTTATGGCAACTGCGGAATTGAACACTCATCTTCTAATAAAAGATTGTCCAATGAAATCTTCCCAGATGCACTTGAAATGCAAGATGAGCATTAGCAAGCATGATAATTGCACATGTTCATTGAAGATATTGTGGGTTTCACAGTTGGGGTGTCAAACAGCCTTTTTTAATAGCCTTTCTTGGATTATAGCTAAAGCAATTGATTCAGCTGCTGGCTGGGGAGAGACTTTTTCTTCTGCTGCAGCAATCAAGGCTTAATGAAGAGGAAGTCCTGCGAACGATGAAGGAAGCTATTGCTGTTTTTGAAAGCTTGTTAGTTATCCAACAAGCTGCTGTTTTTCAACCCGATTTGGTTGTTTCTCATTATCTCCACAAGAATACATATTGTCAAATATAAAATTTCTTCTTTGGGTGGGTGAAATTCTCCATGTTCAAAAAAAAAGAAATGAAATCTAGTGTATACAAGTTCCAAACTGCATAAATATTTCTGGTTTCACTTTGGTATATAGACTGTTGAAACTTCTTACTTGTATCCCAACCAAGAGCTGGTAAAATGTTTATATTTCCACTCTATTACTAGAACTAAACCGAATGATCACAGCAATGAGAAAACGGACAACATGCACTGATTACACTGATCATCAGATCTTTCCAAGTACTCTGATATGGTCAAGTAGCTCCTTAATTTTATAAACGAAATTAAAGAATAGAATTCATTTATTGACAATATAATATAGCTTGATGATATTGATTATTGAACTCATCAGACAAATATTTTCTTCCACATTCAACATGAAAACATGAAATCCCCAATGAACTTTCACTTATTGACTAAAATTCGCTTGTGCTATGCTTGTTCTCAGTGAAACCCTATAAACCATCAAAATTATATAAAATTGGTCAGAATTACACGTAGGCAAAAGAATCAAAATCCCACGAAACTAATGACTTCCCAACATGCTTAGCAATGAATCCTAACAAAACAGGAAATTGAATTAGAACCAAAACCCAGTGTTTGTATTATTTGATTTGAACAAGTGAGAAGTGACTCAGGAAAAAACCAAATTCAAAAGGCTGTTGTGTTGAGTTGGGTTGAAGCAGCAGTTGTTTTGGAATAAACAGGGTGGAGTACAAATCCATCATTGGGTTCAACATGCACCCACTTGCGGCCACTAAGTTTGTGCGTCTGAAACCTAACATTTCCTTCTTTCAGGGCATGAAGGGTATGATCTTTCCCCATTCCAACGTAGTTTCCAGGATGAAAACGAGTGCCCCGCTGCCGAACTATGATATTTCCAGGTATCACTCTCTGTAAAAACCAATCAAACAACTCAAATATAAGGTCTCAATAATTACAAAAAGCAAACGAAATAATATGAACAAATTTACCTCGCCCCCAAATTTCTTCACGCCAAGATTCTCAGGCTTCGAGTCTCGTCCATTCTTCGTGGATCCAGCTGTCTTTTTGGTAGCCCAACGCCTTAAAATCAAGCTTAATCCACCATCTAAAAAAAAAATACACCATAAACACTATATAGAGCAAGCAATTCGCACCATAAAAATACCCTTTTTGGTGCAGGAAAGCTTGGAATGTTACCTGTAGTGCTTCCGTATAATACAGGAACATTGGTGACAAGCTCTTTCGCATTCAGACGTTTGCAGAATATTGTTGTGAAATTCATAATTGTCAAGATTATAAACATCCAAAACTAATCTGCTGAAATTATTAATTAGATATCAGCTGCAAAATTATCGATAAAAATAAGCACAAGGTCTAAACAACAATAAAGCCCGAATTGAATTTTAGAATCAGCTCTAATCGATTGCACAACTCAATAATTCTTCTTCTTGCCCCTTCAGCGCCTCGCTTAGTGACTTCCGTCTGTTTTTTTAGGGTTTTGCCCAACGGGAAGGAATGAAACGAAATGACTTCGTTTTGGACCCACCTTTCACATATTAAACGTTGCCGTTTCAATTACCAAGTTATTTTCGCTTGGTTGCTTTTGTCCGCCGACTGCCGCTAAATATTAAAAGAAAAAGGATAGTACAGAAGTCCACATAGGGAAGATACCCAGCCGTGACAGAAGTTACAGATATTGAAAAATCCATCATTGACATAAAATAAGTAAACTTAAACAACAGTAATAATTTCCAAACACAGTCCAGCAGAAGATAATTTTTGTAGCATGAGAGTGAACTTGAATCGGACTTCAACAAAGATCGAAATGCACCCCGCAAGGGTGTGGATTGAAACAAGGGATCCATCCCCAGCTACATAAAGCAAACTCCTCCAATTACTATGTTTGGATAAGGGATTTATTATGTTAATATTGCGTTTCATAAATTATTGGAATAACTTATTATATATTATCAAAATTATATCTTATTAAAAAAATATTATATTATTATATTTAAAAAATATAATAAAATAATAAAAAAATTATTTACAAAAATATTAATTTATTTAATTATAATATTATTTTACTTAAAAAAATTTAAGCAATATCTAAATTATTAATATGACATATCTTTCTTATTTTATCATATCTTAAATTAAAAATATAATTATTTTTTTAATATGTGAATCTCTTAATTTTCTTTTTCGATAAAATATTTTTTTTATTTTTTTAATTAAAATATTTTACTAACTAGTTAATAAAATTTAATAAATTTAATATTTTATTTTTTTATAAATTATTTATAAATAAATATAATATTTTTAATTAAATAAAATTATATAATTAATTTTTTTAAATTTTTTATGCAATTAAACACACTATAAATTAGGGAGAAGATAGATTGAGTTGGGGGTTTTATACACTTGGTAATAGATGATTAAAAATCTCTTTTTTCACAGGAATTTTAACTTTTAATTAACTAGCAATGTTATAATTTTTATTTTTCAGTTTTATTGTTGCACTAAATATTTTATTACATATTTCATTTTTATACAGAATAAAAGTAGATTTTAGTAAGTTTAGAAAATATTATTATAATCATTATGTATCTAAAATGAGGTTATAACTAAAAGTAATTTTAATAATTATATAATTACGATATAAAAAAGTATTTTAGTTATTATAATTTTTTTTTATTTTATCTTACCTTCTTTTTTAACAAAAAAAAAAATCCACTATCGTACTCTATTTAATTCCCTTGCACAAAAATAAATCACTGTATATCTTCATTTTTATACGTCCTTTTCAACTTAAATTAAACGCCCTAATTTATTTATTGACCACTTCTATCATACAAATTATTCAAATATAATGATGCTCAAAAAAAAATTATTCAAATACAAATTATATGTGAAAATTAAATTAATATTAACATTAAGCCATTTCACTAATAATTTCATGCTCTTAGATTTATATAGATTCATTTATAAACTTATAAATATCAATAAATATGTTCTTTTTTTCCTGCTGGTCAATACATTTCATATTAATAATTAACTATTATTTAAACTAATATTCAAATACAAATTATAAAATATTCTCTCAGCTTTAGGATAAAAAACGCCACAAGAAATGTTGAAATAGAACACAACAAATGATCACATTTCAGGCAACTTGTCAGTGCAGAGTGCAGGTTAAGAAGTTGAAGGTTCAGATTAAAACGACAAGAATCTATATTATTATTGGTGCCAATTCAATTACAGGGGGAGCAAAGTTCAAGTAGAACAGCAACATGCCCAATGTTAAAAACGCCCAAAAAAAAAAAACAAAAAACAAAAAAGAAAAAAGAAAACAAAACAAAAACCCTTTGGTTGAGCAACATATCCTACAGACAAACAATGGATTTATGCTCCCTCAAAAAGCAAGAAGGTGACCAAACATGTTTTCACAGGGGTAGAATATCAAACTCATGAGGCATGAAGTCTTCACTAGGTCTGTAGTACTTGTCTGGAGAATACAAGCTTAAGTTCGATACTTGGCTAGTATAAAGGCAAGCAAATCTCTCCACCTGCACACAAAACATACAAAAGAATATTGGTTTTTTTTTTACTGTAAAAGTATATTACCAGAAATTTGGCAAATTTAACTAAAGATAAGGAAAAACGAACAATGAATAACTATTTGTGTTAAGAAAACATTTGGAAAACAAAATGAAAATGCATGCAGAACTGCTCTGCAGCAAAGGGGATACCATGCTTGAGCTAAAGAGATTGCAGAACATTGCTTAAACTACTCTAACTAGAACAATTAACTATTAACCTGATGTGCAAAACGTGAATTTTGATAACCAGTCTTCATGAGTTGTCCCCAGACTTTATGAAACTGTAATTGTATTTGCCAGCACAGAAGAAACTCATTAACTAGTTAAGTACTATTTGCAAACAGAAAAGAAACTGATTAACTAGTTAGGCACTAACTTATATTACACCAGTAGCTAAAAAGGTTAGAAACATATAGTCGTTAACTAGTTCCCTCACCTTTTGGTGACATTCTCGTTGAGCCTGCTGGTGACTTATTCTTACTTGATTCCTTTGGGACTGTTAAAAGAAACCATTGAAGAACAAATCATGAATAAATTTTGTATTAATTCTTCCGCATTTTTCTTACTGCAATAACAGTAATTATTAACACACCTCCAATTCATCTATTGCAACAGTTATCTTCTTCTTCTGCTCGGCAGTAAGATATTCAAATCTACAGGAATGAAGACCACTTGATAAAAATTAGAAAAGTAAATTACGAAATTTCAGTTTCATTTACTCACAAGACACTGATGTTATAAAGTACTCTCATTCTCATCTCATAAGCAATTTCCAATTCTTATAATGTCAGTTGCATTTTGTGTAATTCAGAATTTATGAATGCAGAACAAGCCTCCATTAAAACAACAAAGTGAACAATGTGCTTGCCACATATAAATTGTGAGAGAGTTAGAATAGTTCCTAATTACTCAAGCAGCTGAGTAACAGATAGGTTTACAGCAACCTCCATCTCTGTAAAAAGGGAGTTTGGGGACCATTCTTAAGAAAGCCCATGAGAGTGTTCAAAGAACCAATAAGTGAAATGAAGGGAACACCACTATAATCTCTCCTTACTACTGAGGATATATAGAAGCATGAGGGTAAAACAGAAAGCGTTGGAATGCTCACATCACTGCTGGAGTTACTGTTAACTGTTAGAATATCTACATGCATACTTACTTAAGAGACCACTTTAGATGATGTATTTGGTCTTCAATTTGATCACGTTCATTCCTCTTTAACCTAAGTTGCTGGAAAAATATTTAAAAATTTCCAAGTTAAAAGAATAAACAACCAAACAAACAGGAAGAATAACTTGACTTCTCATTGAACAATTAGATAATTATCCTCTTGGACTTCAGCTACAAAAAAATTGCCGTGACAATTAAGAGCACCTTCATTGTTCTCAAAGCAGCTCAAATTTAACAAAGCCAACTCCTGGATACCTTGCGTGTGTCCCTTAATTCCCAAAGCAGGTCAACCTCTCTCTCAAGCTCCGGAACAACAAGCATTGTTCTCCAACCTGATCATAAAGGCATAAGAGAGCAGGTAAACCATTACTATCCTGTAGATCAAACCAAGTCTCATGGCTCTTTCAAGTATTATCAAATATGACCTAGAGATAATAAGATAAGAATGTTATACCAAGAACCTTTTTGCTGCGTAAAATATCTCCATAAATATGATCCCCCACATAAAGAACCTATTAAAATATAAAAATGTTAGAATTATTATGCATGCATGTTTAGCCAAATATTAAAAAGAAATAACTCAAATTTGTCATGAATAATCAATAATCCTATTTTTCTTATTCTCAGAAAATGTGATACATCACATGGTTAAACAAAAATATTGGAACTGCAAAACCAGATAAAGTGTAAACTGTGATCATTAATGATTTCTGAGGAATCAATGAATCAAATGCAGAATCACCTGTGAGCTTGACTCAATAGAAAGCAGTTTATGAAGATGAGCCACAGTTCCTCCCTGAAAGACAGGTTGAAAACAGAATAGCCTTTGTAAAAGTTGATCCAGATGAAAATTCAAGTTGGTGATAACTAGGCTGATATGCAATATTTCACATGTAACTGCCAAGGTGGACTATATGCATGAACAATCTCTCAGAAATACCTGGAAAACTCGGCAAGGAGCATTTGATTTCTTCAATATAACACTCGGCGAACTATTTCCCACCTTTTTTCAGAAAAGAAAAGTGAATTACTAAAAATGCATATAAATAGCAAAATAAGAGTAGAAGAGATATAAAACCTGAGCCATTGGTGTGCCATTATCAGTATTGAGTAGCATTCCAGACTCTGGTTCAACCTCAAAAAGATTAGCACGACTGTCTTCATGGAAGAAGCCTGGTTTTGCACTGCTCATATAGGTACAAAATAAGTAGTTATAGAAATGCAAACCTGTGACTTAAATATAACCAATACATGACATATTGAAAAGATTTGGAACTTCAAATATAATGAAATTTCTTGAGAGTAAAATGATATGATACATTTATGTACACTGGACAAACTGCTTAACAGTTGAAGCAGGTTATTAAAAGCATGAAACATCATTTACCACACAATCCATTGTACTATCATGTTCTCCAGGAATCTAATCTTGTTTGGTAATATTTTGCTAATTCAAGAAATCAAATACCTATCATTATGCCATTAATAGCATATGTAAAGACAATCATAATTGCTTCAGCATCCTAATATCTGACTTCTAATATCTGCAACAGTTCTTAATCTTGAAAAACTAAAATTATATCACAACAGGTGCTTGTTCACATGGTTTAGCAATTCAATGATGATGATATATGAGCTAAAATAACTGAGAAATGTTTTGACCACCAACCTTGAACAAAGTACAGCACTACAAATTAAAAGGAAAGCAAAACATATTTATCTATCAATCCGTTTAAATATATAATATGATACAAACATTAGGATCCACTTGGATAGATGATTTGAGATTCAAGAATTTATTTGAGCTTTTATTTCAGACTGTATGGTTTAAAGTTAGAATTTGTAATCAAATATTATAAGATGAATTTGAAATTACACCTAATTTATTAAGTATTCTGATCAATTCAAAAAAATCTTTTATGCTATTGCTCTCCATTAAATGAATCTATTCAACCAAAGAAAAAAAGATACAACATGAATACAATTTCTTGATTTCAGATACCTACCTAAGACCATTTTCTGACAGAGCAAGTCACTGGACTTCCTAGAACTTTTTATACATATCACAAAGATAATGTAATAGCAGCTTTTACATTAGCATTTGATACAATCCCGTTTGGTAATAGATAAAATTTTACAAACATCACCAAAAAGCTATATGTTTAAAATGGGATTCTTATTGAACAAAGATGAAAATTATAGATTTAACATTAAATGATAATGTGATGCTATAGCAACCAAGGAAAAATAAAGGGAATTTGAAATCTATTTGGAACTTGTTAAAAGTTTAAGAAGGAAATGCATCCAACAACACATTTAAGCTGAGACAAAATGTTTCAAGGAAAAAAATGACCTGCCAGTGATGACAACATCAAAATACTTGAGCCAATCAAAGTTGCAACCTTTACTATAATCTGAGACATGGGATCCGCAAAGAAAATTCATCACAATGTTTGTGTAGTCCCACAAACTGCAACAAAAACCAATTTTTTCTTATTGTACTAATTTTATACAAGAAAATCACTACATGGAATAAAAAAAACCCTAAAATGATATCATACAAGCATTTTTTATAGAACATCAATAAAATATTCGTTGATTTTTCAAAAATTCAATAATTTGGGGAAAAGGGGAAAAATGAAAGAAAGGGCAATTATACCTATTTGTCACCAAGAATGTTGAACGGCCAGAATCTCTAAGCATTCTAAGCATGGGAACTATGGATGTATCCTCACTGATGTACCTGATGCATGTGACCCAAAAATGAGGTAAAATGATAGTTTACTAAGATATCTGTCACACGCACATATATGGACACATGCATCATCAATAGATTCAAAAGTTATAAATTGTTTGTTCATGTCACTTCTTAAATAACTAAGCTATACCTTAAAAACAATGACAGGCATAAAGCCAAGAACACCAGCATTCATAATACATTTAGAGCAAATCTATGGGATAAAAATATCCATTTCTATCATTAGATTCATTACCTCATTGGATCATTTGCAACCATTTGTTTTAAAGTTCCATCACGGTGGCACAAATCAACAGCAGCTCGAACATCTTTATACATACGAGAATAACTAGAGTTGGTCATAAAAAACAAAAATTATAAAGTTGCATCAGTTCAATCTGCCAACTGACTTCCGGTGGAAGTATACACACTCACATAACAGTAGAATTATACACATATACAACAACAACAACAACTAAGCCTTAATCCCAAACAAGTTGGGGTCGGCTGTATGGATTCTCAACAAAATAAGCTCAAAAGACACCAAAAAAGATACTCCAGCCTTAGGCCCCTTCCAAGACACGGATTTTACGTCTCCATTCAAGTCTGTCATTAATCAAATCCGCATCAAGATCTAAGGCACGTAAGTCTCTTGCTATCACCTCCTTCCACACAGTTCTAGGTCTGCCACGACCTCTAGCCCCCTCAATCAACAAATTCTCACACTTACGAACCGCAGCATTAGGAGGTCTTCTTAAAACATGCCCATACCATCTAAGTCTTCCTTCCCTCACCTTATCTTCGACGTCCGCTACTTGGATTTTTTGTCGAATATGAACATTTTTAATTTTGTCCAGTCTGGTATGTCCACACATCCATCTTAGCATCCTCATTTCTGCCACACTCATCTTATGCAAATGTTGTCCCGTTGGTGCCCAACACTCACTACCATAGAGCATCGCAGGTCTAACAACCGTCCTATAGAATTTACCTTTCACTTTCAGAGGTATTTTCTTATCACATAGAACCCCAGTCGCACCCTTCCACTTCAACCACCCTACCTGTATTCTGTGAGCCACATCTTCATCTATACGGCCATCATTCTGGAACACCGAACCCAAATATTTGAAGTGCTTGGTTTTAGGAACCAAAACTCCATCCAACTTAACCTCATGTTCCTGCTTCTTCCTTAGACTGAACTCACAGTGCATATATTCCGTTTTACTCCTACTTAACTTAAAACCCTTGTCCTCGAGGGTTTTTCTCCACACTTCCAACTTACGGTTTACACCAGCACTAGTCTCATCAATTAAAATAATGTCATCAGCAAACAACATACACCAAGGAACATCGTTTTGTATGCTTCTGGTTAGCTCGTCCATAACCAGGGTAAATAAATATGGACTCATGGCCGAACCTTGATGCAATCCGGTAGTAATAGGGAAAGCCTCAGTGTCTCCACCAGGTGTTTTCACACTAGTGGATGCATTCTCATACATGTCCTTGATGATGTTGATATATTTGCCGTTGACTCCTTTCCTCTTCAAAACCCACCATAACACTTCTCTTGGTACTCTATCATAGGCTTTCTCCAAGTCAATAAATACCATGTGGAGATCTTTCTTCTTCTCTTGATACAATTCCATTAGTCTTCTTAGAAGAGAAATAGCCTCCATGGTAGATCTCCCTGGCATAAACCCAAACTGATTCTCCGAAACTCTTGTAAGCTTCCTCAATCTGTGTTCAATAATCCTTTCCCATAATTTCATAGTATGGCTCATAAGTTTGATACCCCGATAATTTGTACAGCATTGAATGTCTCCCTTATTTTTATATATGGGTACCATGATACTCTTCCTCCAGGCATTCGGCATCTTACGTCCTTTCACAATAGCATTAAAGAGTTTAGTTAACCAGGCAACTCCTACCTCTCCAAGGTTCTTCCAAACCTCTATAGGAAGGGCCACAAGCTTTACCAACTTTCATATACTTCAAGGCTTCTCTTACTTCACTATGCAAGATCCTCCTAGACCAGCTGATATAATCATTTGTTGCATGAAGACCTTGAAAATCTTGTTCATGTTCAGGGTTGAATAACTGCTCAAAATAAGCCTTCCACCTCTCCTTAATCTCAACATCTCCTGTCAACACCCGTTGATCTTCGTCCTTTATACATTTGACTTGGCTTAAATCTCTGCTTTTCCTTTCTCTCATCCTTGCAATCTTATAAATGCCCATTTCTCCCTCTTTAGTACCTAACTTTTGATAAATCCCTTCTAAGGCTCTGCCACGAGCTACACTAACAGCCTTCTTTGCCTCTTTCTTAGCCCTCTTATATTCCTCAAAGGCCTCGCTATTAACCGCATTCGGTAACTTTTTATACCATTCCCTCTTAGCCTTAATAGCCTTTTGAACCTCCTCATCCCACCACCATGCATCGTGCGGTCGAGGCCCTGCCCCTTTAGAGATCCCAAGCAATTTACTACCTGCTTTCTTAATGCCACCTTCCATTTTTGTCCACAAGTCCTCTGCACTAGCCTCAAGGTTCCAAATTTCTTCCTTTAGTAACTCCTCCTTAAAGGTACCTTGAGCTAGGTCTTTCAATTTCCACCATCTTATCCTTGGTTCCAATATTTTCTTATCATTCCTCCAGCTACTTTTATTCTTAACATCTAAAACCACAATACGATGTTGCGCCGTCAATGCTTCACCCGGAATGACCTTGCAATCCTTACACTTAGTTTTGTCCGTCTTCGAGTAAGTATGAAGTCTATTTGACTTTGGGTTCGTCCACTCTTAAAGGTAATCAAGTGTGACCCCCTCTTTTCAAAGCAGGTATTCGCCAGCACTAGATCATAAGCCACCGCAAAATCCAAAATGCTCTTTCCCTCCTCATTCCTGTTGCCAAAACCATAACCCCCATGGACCCTGTCATAACCATTACTGTCCTTACCAACATGCCCGTTAAGGTCCCCACCAATGAAGATTTGCTGATTATCCGGAATACCTTGCATGATATCATCCATATCTTCCCAGAACTGAACCTTGGATGCTCCGTCCAAACCTACTTGGGGAGCATAAGCACTAATAACATTAATAGTGTCATCTCCCAAAACAAGCCTCAAAGAGATAATCCTGTCTCCCTTTCTCTTCACTTCCACCACCTTGTCTTTATGCGTATATATCAATGAATTGTACGTAAAAAGTTAAATTAGCACATATCACGGTCTTAAATCAAACTTCATTTTTCAGGGAAAAAAAATAAATAAAAATACTACCAAATAACTGAAGATAAGTACTTATTGGTATTCTTACTCGGCTCCCTCTAGAAATTTTCCTGGATTATTATCCTTAAAGTCAACAAGCTGAGCAAACAAATATGCCTCAGCTAATGAAAAAAGAGTATCAATGAGTGCATAATCTGGCTCATCAAAAGCATCCCGTATCAGAGTACTTCCATAGGTACTGACTTTTTCTTCCTTGGACATCTCTCGGAATCCATGGTAGGCCACTTTTACATATTTGTGGCGATCCATCTGTGCAGTATTACAGATGCAAATTTTCCTCACATAAAATGTATGGAGTGCAAATTGATCATGATTAACAATAGCTGTAGAAAATTAACTATGACTAACCTTCAAGATATTGCCTCTCTTTTTGTCCAGAACCAAGCCTCTGACCATGTACTTCCAATCAAAGGTCCATTCTAGCAACTGCAAAAAAACACCATGTTTATGGCCAGTACATTATCAAATTGGAAAAAATCTGCACACATTCTAAGTCAGTCAAACCTCTTGAGGATAACCAAGATCATACACCAACTTTCTGATTGTGCCTTCATACGCAAGGGGCTCAAAAGTTTCAGGTTTGTATTGCGCCAAGGTGTAATCCATATCAAAGCCAACAGCTAAGGTGTTCTTCATGTTCAGAGATCTATTACAAAATATTTGTTTTCCAATTTCAATTTTATTGCCTCCTTCCGGAGACGACCATATACATGGTTCTTGAACACCATCAATGCCAGCCCTATGCTGAAACTGTGATGTTTTGTCACATAAAACAGTCTTGTAATTCTCTTCCATGGGATAGCTGGCGCGCAAATGATTAACTCCTGAAACATTCAAAAATGGCACAAAGGAATTACTTCTGACTGTGACAAACAGATTGAAATTCAAGATGCATTGATGAATTTTATGAGCTGACAACACATATGATGGCCATTCCTTTTCCCATTCATTAATTAAAATTTTGCAACACATGCCTTGCAAAGGTCAAGATGACATAAGACTTTTGGCGCACACATGATTCACAGTTGTAGCATATCAACCGAACATAAAACACACCTTTGAGCTATATAAAATGCTTACTATGTCATTTCAAAACTGCAAAAGACAAAAAGCTGAGACAATCCTTTTCCGCCAAGTGCCCATTAGTCAAACCCGTCTGAACACGGACTTTTAAAGTGGACTAACTGGAGTATAAAAAGTGCCATCTAAATAGGGAATCATATAGAAACAAGACCCAAGTGTAAGATTATTAATTCTCTATAATATTTTTCTTAAAAGGGTGGAAGATTCTAATTTGAAGTTTGAAGTGCCCTTTCATCAAGTTGACCAATGTACATGAACCAAACTATAGGCGAAAATGACTAGAAAAACCGCAGCACGCTAATGATTATTAGCTCTCCAAAGTGAACGAACCCATCCAAGAGCAGTCAACCGTTTTGTGATCAAACAGTTAAGAGGAAAAACAAAAACAAAAAAACCTGGACATCTTACCTTCAAAGTTCAATCAAAAGAGCACCACGTTATGTTCCGAGTCTAACAATCTTCCAAGATATGCTCCAAGTAACACCTAAAAATTCAATTTACTCCATTAAAAAATAGTCTACTTACTTGGCCCCCAAAACCAAGCCTAAAAGATCTAACTCTCCAAATCCCCAAATTCGACAGTTAAAAAAAACACACTTAATCAACACCCAAAACGAAACATGATGCACGGTGAACAAATGAGACTAAGTAGTTGAAATTAGAAGAAAAGAAAGGGAATAAACTAACCTCCGGTATGAATTCCTCTGAATTTGGACAAATAGCGATTGGGTTTCCCTATAAATCCCGAATTGAGCCAAATCCGAGAAGAGAAAGTAAGGGAAATCTCAGGAGAAAAGAGAGAAAGACAAAAGGAAACGGGCCTCTTGGGAATTCGCATGGTGGATTCATATAGACATCTCGGGAATGTGAAGTGCTGATGAAATAAAATACTATAAGTATCGGATACCAGAAAAAAAAAATGCGATTACAAGTAGGCAAAGGAAGCAATGTTGTGGGGAGGGGACGAGACATCTAATCTAATAAAGCCTTTAATTCGGAATTTGGAAATAAAGCAATTTTATTCCAATCCATAACGAGCAAAATACCGAATTTAATTTCTAGTGCGCTTCGTTTTCATCAGCTCACAGTAAAATTAAGTTTATTTTTGTTTCAGTTGCCCGCGCGAAACAAAGAGAGACCAGACCCAGAGAGAAAGAGAGAGAGAGAAATGAAATGGAAATGTGAAAGTGAAGCGTTGTTGAGTTGAGGTGAAGACTGAAGTGTAGAGTTGTTACGTAGGAGAATGTTAGGATCAAAGTGACTGGTTCGCTGCAGGCCCGGCTCAAGAGGGGAGCACCCTGAGCAGTTGCTCAGGGCCCCTCAAATCAAAAAAAAAATTACTACTGTGGTTGGGCCCCTAAAATATTTAAAAGCTACAGTGAAGATAGAAGATTGAATATCCAAATTCTTGAAACAGAAGACTAAACCGTATCCTTTCTTTTATTCTATTTATACATGTCCTAATTACAAATACAAATATTATAAGTGCGTAGGATATAATAAGATCCTTTTTTAAAATTAAGAACTTGTATTGTATAGAATTGACAAAAAAGATACAAATTGTGTTGTTGTAATCTGTAATACATATCTGCATTGGCTTCAATATCATCACCTAGGTCGTGTATTTATGGATTTGGTAGTAATTTCTGTGTTTTCTTCATGTTTAGGTGTGAAATCATATGACATCATCTTGGGAGAGCAAAAGGTTACAATGAAAGGAAATGTGTAACCAGATGCAGTTCTTCAGACCATTTCAAAGACTGCGAAGAAGAATTTCTTCTGGGAAGCAGCACCTGCACTTGTCCAACTTGAAACAAATCCTGTAGAAACTGTGGCTGTTTATAACGCAAGAAACTGTGGCTGCACTTGTCCAATTAGCACTGTTAGTTGAAGCTAAACAGTTTCTCCGCTCGGGGTCCCTAAAATATCCAAGACGGCCCTGGTTCGCTGCCACGTGGGAATTTAACGTTTGGTATTATTGGTGATCGGCGGTGGTGGACTGGTGACTGCTGGTGGAGCTACTCCATTAGCGTCCGCATCGGGACATGCTGATAAACACACTTTTACTTCTCAATAATAATTATTTTAACTGAAAATATAAGTTTATGTCATTTTTATAAATAAGTAATGCTAAATATAAAAATAATAAATGTTTCCATATTAAATAATTTATTAAAATAATAAATAAACTATGATAGGATAAATGAAAAAATATCTATCAACTGTATATAATAATATCCAGTTCAAAAAAAAACTGAATATATAATAATAATAATAATAATAATAATAATAATAATTGCTTAAGATGATAATAATAATAATAATAATAATAATAATAGCATCCACTTAAGTTGCAGTACGAGACGAGAGATGGTGGTGGTGATGTCGTGCACGGTAAAATTAAAATTAGATGTGAATTGTAGTTGCCTAATTTGAAATAAAATAATAAATTTAAGTTTTATTTTTCGAAAATTTATAATTAAATATTGTTTTTATTTGAATTTTTAATTGCTCTTGTTTAAATTTTTGAAGTTATTTTTATTGCATGCTTCGAATTATTCTCTCACTATTAAGATGAAATAATTTTTATTAGAAGTATATATTCTTTTAAAAAAGTTATTTTTAATCATTATTTTATAGATTTAATATATATATAAATATGATAAAAGAAAAAATTCACTAATTTTATGGAAGTTATTTGCCCCTGTCTCAAATAACAATGATAACTTTTCTAAAAATTAAATTGAAATAAGTTATTTTGCATGTCCTTGTATTTATAGAGTTTTACTTATTTTTTAAGAAATATTATAACTCTTTTGAACTTGTATTTTAAAAGTGATAAATATTTTTAAAAAAATACAAATATAAGAACATGCTTAAAAAAATACTAAAATACTATTTTTTTATTATTGATAATAGGCTAATAGCCAATATTATAATAAATATAGTAACAGACAGGGGAAGAAAAAAAGGAGGCTACGGTGTTCAACCTTAAAAAAAATAGTTTTTTATTAAAATTTATATAGTTTAATATATTATATTCTTAATTAGCTCATGTATTTTATTTATGTATCCAACATTATTAAAAAATTTATATTTTTGTAGGTTTTGATTAAAATATTACAAACTTATGTACAATAATATTTTTATCATTATTTTTTAGTTAGCCTAAAATGAGTGTAGCTATTTATTTTATTTATATAAATATTTAAAGTTATCAAAAGTAACGTTTTATGTTAATAAAATAATTATAATTTATGTATTAAAATATTTTTAAAAAAATTCATTATACAAAATAATAATTAAAATCCATTCAAAAATGTAATTTATAAAATCCATTAAAAAAATATAATTTTTAATATTTTTTTTTGTCTTGTCTACACATATATACCTGTTAAATGGACAAGTGAAGCTCATTTGACTCATCACACTTCAATTTTTTAATTGTTTCAAGTATATTTTTCTACGCTATAATAATAATAATAATAATAATAATAATAATAATAATAATAATAATCTATATTTCTATATGAATATTTTAATCTATATTTATTTCATTTGCGGTGATTTATTTACTCTTACGTAAAAATTTCAGTTTATTTTCTACTTTATATATAGCTGGGGATTATTATTTTTTATTTAGTGATTAAATTCGAAAGGCAATTAAAGTGCTGTAATGTTAAATCAAATTAATATTATCCAATTTATAATATTATGATTTTATTGATCTTCTTGTTGCGAGATTTCGATATCAAATTTCAACTACGAAAAAAAAAGGATGTCTGTGGACTGCGTTTGCTAATGGATTATGACGATCACACTACCGCCATGCAAGCGACGGGGCATCGAATGGGAACCATACGCACAACTCCACAAATTATATACATATAAATATATACTTTTGTGTGTGATAATGATAGCTATGGAAAAGGATTGAAATGTGACCATCAATGATGCGTGCGATTCTTCTCTTCTGCCGCGTATAAGAAGCAATTGAGGGCACGGGTGTTTTACTGTTTTACAACTCTTTTTACCTTGTGTGTTAAAAATAAAATTCAAAATTAAATTTACATAAAATTATCTTATTAAATTATTATTCATTTTTTTTATAGCCTTGTCTCGAGTAATGGCAATGAAATATTTGCCTATTATTTTTTATTTTTTGAAGTGAATTTTGTGATGTAGTGTTTTAAAAGAAAGATACGATAAATTAAATAATGTATTTTAAATAAAATGAATGTATTGAAAATTGAAATTGAAATAATTTGTATTTTTTTTATATAGATTTATACATATGTTGGACATATTAAAATTTAAAATTATATAAATAAGAAAAAAAACTTAGATTTTACATTATGGAACTGCTCTCTTAATATATATATATATATATATATATGTGATAAAAGTATGAATAGCTTCACATTTAAGAAATATAAGACTATAATATGATTAATATAAAAATTGATTTTTCAACGTTTAACAACTTATTTTTAGAATTAACTGTCCTAAATGTATAAGAAAAAATTAATAGGAAGAATTTAATATACATCGTGATTTCCTATATTACTAAATATATATTTAATTATTTAGTAATTACTATATATCTGATTATTTATTCAATTATTACGACACATTATCAATAATTAGCCACATGCATTTATATATTGGATTTAAAGAATAATAGATGTTTTCTTATTTTTCAGCAGATTTGGTATTCAATTCCCAACAAAGTTAAAGTGATGAGAATCAGGAGGTTGAAATGCCAATCGCCAAACAACCTGGTTGGGAGACGAGAGGAAGGAGTCCATTATGTGATATATAATAATATTTTAATTAAAAACATCGACTTTGAAATATATATATATATATTTTTTTTGAATAAAATAAAATGAGCTAAATACGTTATGTGATAGTTTATAAGAGCACAAATTCGAGATTTATTGAAATTTATTACTCAGTACTTGATAAAAGCCCCTTTCGCTCAATTTGTCAACTTTCCTTGATGGTTGGTAATGTTTATTTATAGTTTAGTAGTGACCAATTCATGTAATTTTTGATGGTAAAATGTTGGGAAATATTATTTCTTATTTATTTTTATCAAAAACTATGAATATTAATTATTAAACATAGAAAAATTCTCTCCCTCCCATTAAAAGAAAGAAATTCTCTACATATAACATATCAAATTAAAAAAAGAAAATATATAATACAAATTAAAAAAAAAAAGCAATAGCAATATGATCTCTTTAAAAATAAATCTAAATTAAACAAATTGTGCTAGTAAAATAAAAAGCCAGAAAAAATTTCACGGGAAGATTTTTTTTTTTGTTATATGTTCATTTTTCTCTCTTGTTTTTGATAACACCAAATATAAATAATAAATTAAATAAGAAATCAAATAATAAAAAAACTATTATTTTATTATATTGACTTTTTATCATATAGATTGTGCATATAATAAGTTGAGATTTCTTCAAAAATACCTTAAAAATAAAAACATTTACGGAAATACTCATTTTTTTAATTTTAAAAAATACTATTTTCTAATTTTTAATTTTAAAAATATCAATATTTAGAGGTATATTTTGGATATATATATATATAGTATATTAAAGGGCATACTCAATTTTTAAATATATACATTAAGTTTATATTTGATATATAAAAAATATATGGTATTTAAAAAAAATTAAAAAATATACTATATAGTATAATTTTCTTTAATAAATTTATGAGATGTGCAATCAAAATTTTTTTTATTTTATAAATGGATAATTACACTCTCTGCTATATTTTATAATTTTTTTTCATTTTTATTCGTAGTATTTTAGTAATTTCAGGATAAACTCAAAATATAACCATAATAAATTTATAATAAACTACGTAAATTTATAAATTCATAATAAATTTAAAATAAACTCATAATAAACTATTTAAATCTGATATTTTTGTAAAAAAATTATAAATTTTGATAAATCTATAAATATTTTAAAAAATATGATAAATTTAATTTTTTTTTTATGTTTTCTGTATTTTTTGTAAAGACTCTTTTTATAAATAAATAAATATAAAAGTCCAAAAACCAAGCATTTCGGCCCAACCCAAATGTAATGAGAACTGAGAAAGGCGATGATACACTTCGCATGAAAATCAATTAATGTCGTTTTACTCAATAGACGGGTCGTTGAGCAGTTTGCACACATTGTACATCCAAGAGTTCAACGACGGCGTTTAATTGCTTTCAAATTGCACATGAAGAACGATAATATAAAACAAGCGGACCAGTTTTACAAGCTCCAATCATTTTACATAAAAAGATCCAGTATGGCATCGTGAAACCACCTCACAACGAGCTTCACCTCCGCTCACATTTCCCTGCTACCTTTTCATTCGAAAACAGCAATTTCAAAGCCTAAACGCATCACCAAACACCCTCAAAACCACCACAATCTGCCATCTTCGGCCAATATCTCTCGCAGAGATGCTGCTTTGCTCTTGTTACTCGCTATCCTCACGCAACCAGCTCCCGCCACTGCATTTTCCATCGGCATCTGTACCCACACGCCACTCTTCTCTCCTCAGAGAACTTGAACCTGTTTAATGATTTTTAGCTAATTGCTCCAGAAATCCTAATTTCTTAATGTTTATACAGCAGGTCCTAAGGACTGGCTTAAAGAGCAAAAGAAGTCGTCTTCCAAGTTCCTCATTGCTCCTATCGATGCTTCCCGAGAAATCCTTCCCTCTGCCTATCTTTTACTCAGTACGTCCTACTCTCTCTCTCCCTATTCCTGTTTGTTCTAGGTTAATTTCTTGATTTTTGAAACTGGTTGCTGCACTTTTTTATTTAAACAGCCGCTAGTGAATTGGAGTATTCAAGTAAGGAATTAGAGGAAGTTCAAAGGCTGTTGAGATCAGCTGCCAGGGATTGCATTCCACAAGAGAGGAATTCGTTTGTTGCGTTCCAGGCTAATACAGGAGTTGAGGTATATATTGGTCGTTCCAATCTCATACTTCGTTTACATTTATCATTATTAGCCTTTAATAAATCTGATCTTAAATAATATCTCTTAAGGCATTGGAGAATGAAAATTTTGGTGTTTGGAAAGATAATTGTGTAAAATTTGGATCTTATATATGACTGTCGTCTTATTGTGAAACAATTCACGATACTGGAAATAAAAGACAATTTTAGGTTTATGAGCTTAAATGCTATGATGCACAGGTTTGCACATTCCGGTTGATTGTGAAAAATGCATCTTCGTTGCTTGATAAAAAGGATCCTACAAAGTTGGAAGCTGAAGCTATGCTAGATGATCTTATAAGGTAAGGGAATCCTGAAGGACCTTGTACCTAATCTAAATGTCATGTTCGGTAATGTAATGGCACAGAATTGGAAATGGAACAAAATGAAAAATAGAATGGGATGCAAAAATAACCATTCCGTTCCTTAGTTTGATTGTGAATTTAGAATGTTAACCCAATGGAGTCATTGATGTTTTGTATGATTGACTAACATCTTTAAAAAAAAGTAGAAATGTCATTTTAACTTTTCAAACTTTTCTAATTGCCAGGTATTCATATAATAATCATTTTATCAGTAAACATTTGGACTTCAAAATTTCTACTCTAGAAATGTTTCTTTTTGAATCTTATTGATAGTAAACATGTACGCTACTAGATTAAAAAATGAATGCCCATTTGTGATTCTTTAGAATCTTTTTAGCCTTTATATGACTATTACAGGGTGGGGTAAAATTATCATTTTATTTTTTAAGTTGCAGATAATAATAATTCCTATTATAAGCTTTAGATATATAATTGGAAAATTATATAATCATCTTTTCTCACATTTTTAAAAATTTTCCTGCATTTCTTTTGGCCTCCTCTTTTGGGAGTAATTTTTATTGCATCTTCACTTGTAATACGATGCAACTACTCAAAGAATGCAAACACCATTAAGACTTCCAATGGATTGTAATACTACTTCCATCATCGCTTTGCATTATGAATTGAAAATAACCAAACAATAATCTGTATTTTTAAGGACATTACAATTCTAATTTCAGCATATCAAAGATGTTAAGGCATGAAATATGTAATGATAAATATCTAGACACTTTTTCCCTCTCAGTTTTTCAGGATTGGCTGCTAGTTTGTCAGTCTCTAAATGCAAAAGCAAACAATTGTGAGGTTTAAGCTAAGATCCTTGTATCATTTTGAATATGGAAATTTTCTAGGGTATCCTGGAAATAATTGAGATATCTAAGGATTTGTGATTCTTTTAATTCTGAAGTTAAGAGCCTCTTGTTTTGGTTTTGTTTTCTACAGTCCCCCAAATACACAAAAAAGAGCCTATACATTGCCACATTCGATGAACAATATATGAAAGTATAGTATTCTTTGAAAACATTTCTTACGCTCTTGTAATGCAGATCTTTCACTTCTCTTAATTATCTGGCAAATGAAATTGATATACAAGTTGCTTCTGATAGGTATATGTTTCATCTTAATCCACACAAGAACCATATTTGGCTCTATTTCAACCTGCATCTTACTCCACCCTTCAAGCGAAATCATTATGATGGTGCTACGTTGGAGAAGTCTATTTTTGTCAATATGAGATTCTGAATTTATTTCTAATGATAAAAGTTATGGGCCTTGTAACAACAGGTTCTCACTGCTTGTCATGTTTCCCAGAAAATCTCAGAATATGTTACACTTAGTTTTCCTGGTTCTTGCTAATGTCTTTCTTAATTTCTGATCATTATTGATTAAAACAGGCCTTGCTGTTAGAATTTTACTAGATTTTTGAACACCTATTCACACCCACTATTTATGGTTTCAATGTATCCAAGTTTTGCCATATATTGTTAAAAAAGTGAGTTTCTTTTCTTAGAAGCACAAAATAGTTAAGAATAATTCGAATATTCACGGATTATGCTTGGATCCATTCACCTGATATTTATTAATCTCTATAGTTTGTGCTTGTACATTGTGTGAAACCAACAAAGTATTAGACAAATTAAGTTTTGCTATATTTTGAAGTTAAATCTAGTGTGTTTCCTGTGATTTTCATATTTGTAACTTGTTTATTTCTCAACTATGAATTGAGATGCTTCAAGCTGTCTTAAGTCTGCACACATTGTGGTATGCTAGTTTTTCTTGTGAAACTCAATTCTCAATGTGGGTTTTGCATATGTCAAACTTTCAAATTGTCTTACTTTCATATGTTTATCAAGTGAAGTGCAATTGTTTACATGAATATGTTTCACATTCCTCGAATTTCCTTAATATTCTCCCCCTCCTTCCCAAATGACCTTTTTCTTCTTCTCTCCCTTGTTTGCAGAAAGAAAGTAGCTGATGCACTCACAACCACTATATCTTCACTGAACAAATTTGAACAGGGTGTGAAGGACTGCCTTGAAGTATAAATTTTCTTTTATCCCATAATTAAACAAAAACTATTCAGGTTTATCATGTTGTGTGCTTGAAGATCTCGCAGATGATTCCCCCTACCTCCCTTGAAGTTGTCTTTTAGCTTGATTCTCTTTATTGCTTATGTTTGTCTTTCCTTGTACCCAATCTTTGATATTGGAGCATACCTGTATTTTAGGATCTGACTGGAATGGAGTCTTGTTCAGGTTTTGTATAGTTCTCTTTTTCTATTTAGTTTATTTATTGCATCGGGTTCTTATTTATGTTAATTTTGGAATTTTTGAAACTTAACATAGAAAGTTTTCTTTTTTCCTAGAAAAATGTATTTCTATCTAACTTCTGGATTAATTAACATTTTGTATGTTTATCCTGATTATTCCAATGAGTAATATTTTTACCCCTTGTGGAATCATGAGGCTGCTTACTGTGGACCACCGGTAATTGTTTACTTAAATCAGCTAATTAGTGATGCTTTTGTTTGTCTATGGGAAAAACAGTTCTATTGCTCTGGCACTCTCTAGTTTTAACTGTATATGCTTCTCTAGTATCTTGGTGACCTTCTTTTCTATGGATAAATATTGGTAAATGGCTACAAAGAAATTAGTTTGAGTGATACTAGGAGAAGCTCATGCTAGGTGAATGCCCTGATATCACTTGCCATGTGGTTTTGACTTTCGTATATTCATGGGATCTGATGGTTTAGACCAAGCAGAGCTCCTTTTTGGCCTGGTGTGGGGAATGCGGCTGCAGGTGTAAAATGCTAGTATCTTATTTGATTTCCTCTTCAGCTGTCATATTCTGCAATGGATCTCTCTCTCTCTCTTTTTGCTTTATACAACTCTTAAAGAATTTTTTTGCTCAAACATGTTTGATGGAATGTGACATATGGAGTATGGTTATAAGTTGCTTGGACAACCGATTAAATGCACCTTGTGTTCCTATGAATTTCTGCAAACAAGTACATATATTTATGTTATATTTGGTGTTGGGAACCTGTGATTCTACAATATGATCAAATCACTCTCTGTTGATGGGTTTGATTGGGTACACCAGAAGCCTCCACTAAATACAGACGACAACAAGGTTTTCCATCATCTGGGTAGGCCTGCACTGATCTTGGCAAGCTGCGGAGCTTGTTGAACAGATTTAATGGGTCACCCATGAGGCCAAAATGAGCATCAGGGTCGCCAATCTGTGAAAGCTTCACTTGGGAGAAACCTAATGATGGAAGCAGATGATCAGGCCAATCACTGTAGAAGTGGAAAACAGAATTGGACAGAGTGGTGGATGGTTTATTCATAAAATCTGACAACAGAACTGTGTGGGCAAGGGCACACTTGTCAGCTATGATCTTCAGTACTTGCATGGCCTGGGAGTGAGAGAGGTAGTAGATGATACCTTCTAGAATCCAAACTGTATTTTTCTGAGGCGCAAATCCTGATAACTGAAGCTTGTCAAGCCAGTCATTATTTCCAATGTCAGCTGCTACTCTGTTTAGGGATTTTGCTATCATTTTTGGATGCGGATAGTCATCAAATTCCATTGTGGCCTCTAGAAGAGTTGTTTTCGTCTCTAAGACTTCAGGAAAATCAACTTCAAAAACACTACTTTCCTTCAAGCAGCTAAGACGGTATGCCCTTGTATCCATTCCTAGTGTGTAATAATGTGTAATATTATTATCCGATAAACTTGTGAGAATTAATGCAACTGAAATTTGAACAGAAAAGAAACAAGTTTTCTATGTACGTTTAACCATTATATTATTTTACTTTTAAATCAGGCTCAGTTTGAAATGCTCATATGGAGAGCAAGCTGTCCAGATGAAAATTTTAATTGCCAATATTGGTTTCAAACATAGTATTATCGAAACACGTCAAGAAATAAGCTGAGTGAGCACCAACCTGCACCAAGTAGAACAACCTGTGCTTCACCATTGAATGAGTTGAGAGCAGCTTCAAGTTTTGAATCAAACCAGAGCGTTCGAACTGCAAGAAGCACTCCAGAAATTTCTCGAGCATTGTTGAGGTGGTCACTCTTAATCTTCTCGTGAAAGCTTTTGAGGTATGTCTCTCCTGCTAGCAAGTCTGCAAGTGGGTCATGAATCACATGTCTCCACAAGGCTCTTCCGGCTGCTGTTTGACATGCTGACTGCCGGATAGAATCCCACTCATGTTGAATTGTTGCATGGAGTTCTTGAATTGTTTTACAGTATAATAAATGTGGAAGCTTTAGCTCTAGCCATTGTGGTTCTTCCCGCGAGCCATTTTCTTGTTCTGACATGGTTCTGAAGTTGCGAAAAACTAAAAGACAAATGGGAGAGAGTTCGAGTTGGAGACCATGTAACATATAACTGGAAGGGTTTATAGGAGGAATCAGGCATTGTTGCTAGGGATAAGAAAAGAGAGCCACACATAAAACCAACGTTGAGAATAGAGCAAAATCGTATCCAGCTTCTTTTCCTAAAGAAAAATGAAGGAAGCAATTTGGTCCACGAGTACCACCATTTCTTTTGCACAATCCTTCTTTTTCTGCTGTCCCTTTCTGTTGAAGCTATGAGCAATGAATTGTGAATTGATCCCACTAGTAAATATTATCCGCTTATTATCGGACGTGCGTGGTTCTAAACTTCTCGGTTGGATGATAAAAGGGTAACGAGCTTTTGTCTGTCCAAAACAAGTACTTGATTGTCTTCGGGTGGACAATAAGCAAAGTCCTGTCGTATGAAGGCGACGACATGGCTTATAAAAAATTAAAAAAAAGGTTCCTAGAGGGATTACATTGGCAATTGGGTGGTTCTGATTGAGACGAGCTCATTTCAATTTTCAACTATTTTAGCCTATAAAATTAATAGGAAGCCAATGCTTTGGTATTTCCTGGACACTAGCGCTTGCCATCTTCTTGGCCCAATACTTAGATCTTTCTTGTAAGTATGCTCTCTTTCTCGCTCTTTATTTGTTTCTCCTCTGACCTCCATTTTCTTCCATAAAAATTAGCTTAATTTCACCATTTTCTGAACTTCTCTTTTTTCTAAGCTTCTCTTTAATTCAAACATGATTATTGACTTCTAATTTTTGTTTTTTTTTTTAATTTTGTTTAGATAAGGTCGGTAAAATCAATTTTATTGCGAGGGTACTAAACTGGTTCTTCAATTTTCACATGATTATTGATTTTTTTTTGTTTAACTTCAATTTTGTTTTAATAAGGTGAATATTATAAAAATTTCTTATTAAGTATGGCCAAATCATAAAAGATTTTATTATTATAGTTTGAAATTCCAAGGCAGTGTTGAAATGGGGACAATGGAGGACATTGGGCAATAGGATTACAAAATGTCTATTGATAGTTATCCAGTCTACACGTGGTTGATCCTTGCATTTCTGTAGGCATGCTTATGTTTATTTGAGTTGCTATCCACGGTTGAGGAAAAAAATTATTGTTCAAATATTATTGAATACTAAAGTGAATTTTATATTTTATTCAAATACTAAGAAGTTTTAGACAGCTAAACAATAATGTCAAGTCATTTTTTAACATTACTGTTTTAATTTCAATTTCAATCTAGCTTTAATGCGGCCATTATAGAGTAGAATTTCCATTAGATCCACCGGTTCTGATGTAACTTGCCGGATTAATAAAATGTAGTTTTGGTCCCAAATCCTAATATGAAAAATAGTTATACCCAATTCAATTTATAGTCAGAATTATCAGGTTTAATGTCCGGGTCCCTTGGTCCTTACGTGGGGTAGGCCAAGCCTAGTCATTTCAGAGTTTTGGTACCTCGTCAGCATCATTCATTATCTTTGAAGTCCGCGCGATGAGAGTCTGTAAACTTGTGTTAAATACAAATTTACCATAAGGTGATACTAGCAGTCTAGCACGTAAAATTTGTGCTTTACGCAATCATCCAAAAAGAAAAACTTTATATTTACTTTGTATCAAAATTAAAAAAAATGTCATGATATCAAATTAAAAATGTAAAAATACTAGTTATTTATTTATATTCTTTTTAAAAATTAAATATAAATTGATAGTCAAAATAAACTCATTACCATAAAAATATTGAAAATGTAGTGAAATTTAACATTATGGTAAAATCTGAAACTCTTATGAAAACTATATAAAAATTAGAAATCACACCTCAACAATATTAGGTCATCCATGCCTAAAAATAATAATTTTTAGTGTTTCAGAACTTTCTTTAAACACAGCGATATTGTGGATTTAATTTTAACAATAAAATATATGATTGTAATCAAAGGTGGAAAAAAGTTATCTCGCTTGGTCACGCTCTGTACCATTTAGGATTTTGCCGCTAGCCTTAGTGGCTTTTCCATCTCCTCTCCACCGATCCTCCTTTTCCAACCAAAATAGCTGCATTTTTTCTATTCCTACCGACCCAAGCGTCTATCTCCTTTGCCAAATCCTTCGTTATCATCAATCACCTTTGGAATCCATTCCGGCTTTCTTTGGGATAGGTATAGCTCACCTATTTTGGGATGACAACAAGTGTCTGACTGTGTTTGCCTCACCAAACCAAAAACGTCCCTCATGAACAGGACAATCCTAGATTTATGGATTGTTTGGCTATTTAATTTTAGCCGAGGCCCTCCTATTTGGTGCTTTAGCAGAATAATCTTGTATCTAGGTCTTAGATCTTGTTCACCGAACTTCCCATCTTGTAGTTGGCTTTTTAGGTTTGTTTTTGCTCTTTTAAAAGAGAGAAATTCTTCCCCTTGAATCGATTCGACCTCCCTATTGCCCTCTTGACTCCGTCTGTCCCTTTAGCTTGTCTCGGTTGCTGGCTGATAAAATTCATCATTGGTTATTATGGACAGTCAATCTTATTTAGCTCACTCTCAAGATCAAATATGAGCTTCTCTCATTTTTCCATTTAAGGATATCATATCATTCTTTTCCCTCCATCTCTTATTTATCTGAAGATACATGAAAAGTGCGTTTTAGGAAGATGATTTCAATCTATCTTCCATTTATGCTTCGGTTAAGCTTTTGCTTCGTAGCTGTGAATCTGGAGCTTGTTATTTGTCGACCCACCTCTTCTCTTAGGTTGATCTATTTAAGTTTGATATGTAATCCAACCAATATCTTATAGTGCTGGGAAAAGAACTACTATGAATTCTTTGGGTTTTATTTCTTTCTCTTTTTTTCATTTTGGTGAAGCCTTGTTTATAAAAAAGAATGTTACCTATGTTTATGTTTGGCTTCTGTTTGTGCTTTCTGTTGCTAGTTGGGTTTGTTTTCTTAGCATTTAGTGGGGCTGATTTTTGGATATGTTTTTTTAGTTGGCTTGTTATCCTACTTATTTGGGTTTATGCAATGTTCTACTTAGTTGAATGCAAATCGCCTGATAAATAAATAAATAAAATTTAATATTTCATAGTAATAAATCTTATCTTATTTTTTATGTATAATATCTCAAGTATAATAACTGCTTTTACAACTTTCCTTTGCCTTATATTTTGACAATAAAATGCATGAAACTTAAAAATAAAAAAATTGATAAATTATTATGAGTATTATTTTTTGCTTTGTATATATTACATGAAATTATGAATCGCAATCATATTGAATAACGGCTTCAATAATTGCACATTTAGAAAATTGTATGAACTTTGTCATTTTTTTTGTTGTCAATTGAAAATTGTTTAGACAAATATAATTTTTATGTTATAATAAAAAAATTTAGAATAAAATTTTAAATTCTAACCAAGTTGCCCATGGCCAAATGTATGCAGAATTTCCCGAAATTCTTTATCCACACCAAATTTTATTCTAAATTACCATTACACCCTCATCCGTCGCCAAACAAATGGGATCGCTGATCGTCGCCGCCTATCAGCAAATAAAAAAAAATTATTCAGACTATATATATATATATATTTATGCTTGTAATTCTTCATATGTTGACAACTCTCCTTTTGGTCTTTTAGTTGGGGATTGTAAATCTTTGCTGGTGGATTTTTCAAACACTAAAGTTCGTTGGATTAGGCGTTCTTCGAATATTGTGGCTCACTCTCTTACTCGAGCCTCCATTCGACACTCTAGATATGTTGTGTGGGAGTCTATCCCGAATATAATTCTTTCCTATTTTTCTTAATTAATATACGGTTTTTTTCCTTCAAAAAAAAATATATATATATATTTAGCTAATAAAATTTTTTATTTTTTATGATATTTTTTACTTAATTTTTATTGATTATTAGGTGTACCTACCCGATCTAAATAAAAAAAAATTTCCAGCAAATAATACACATTTTACGCCTTTAACGTGTTTTACAAAAATACTACTTTCTAAATTAAACAAAAAATGAAAAAAGAAAAAGGACAATCCTAGAATATGTTTACTTACATCAGACAGACACAACAATATTGAACTCAAGATCATCCACTAACGCGGATCATGGCTAGGAATATCTCAATATTCTTAATTATTTTTATCCATTTTATTTAAATCCGACGACACACATTTATTTGCAAAAAGGACAAAAGAATCTACGGTGGAAATACACGTATAATATGATCGAGTGGTGATTCAGATTCTGTATTCGCATCGAGCGGCACAGAACTTTGGTTGAAGTGGGTCGAATCCAACGCTTTGATAGTACGTATTTAATACTCTTGAGTTTGGTGCGCGAGGCAAAAGCACAGAAGCAGGAAGAAGAAGAAGAAAAAGAAGAAAGAAGAAAAAGAGAGTGACAGAGATATGGCGGGTGATGTAGGGTGCTGTGGGACTGAGTTCTCGTTATATCTGGTGATAATTGTAGGGTTAGTGGCATTTGCTGGGCTCATGGCTGGCTTAACTTTGGGTCTCATGTCTTTAGGCCTTGTCGACCTTGAAGTTCTTAAGAAATCTGGCCGTCCTCAGGATCGCGTCCATGCCGGTACTCTCTCTTTCTCTCTCTTTCGTTAATATTATGCAATTAAGCTTCCGATTACTGTTGAAGTGTTCATTTTCTTCGTTTAATGGAAGATTATAATTTTGTAATCCTTTAAACTGAGTTCCGAATCTTTGTTTGGGTTAAAAAATGAAGTATAATCGAGATTGATCGGATAATGAGCTGGCACTTATTGTGTTGTGTGATTATATTATTTTATTCCATCAGTTGGATCGGGGAATAAGCTACTGAGTCGACCCGCTACCTTACCTAATTAGTGAAATTTCAATTTCGTTGAGTCATTAGATGATTAGTAAAATGAATGGAACTTTTAACTGTTTTAACTCTTAATTGATTATCTATGGTTATTTTTTCTTTGGCAGCTAAAATATTACCAGTTGTAAAGAATCAGCACCTTCTACTTTGTACTCTTTTGATAGGAAACTCTTTAGCTATGGAGGTAATAATGATATGGATAGTTTTTTTGTTTACTTAACCAGTTATTACGCAGTACTACTTGTCTTTCTAATTATTATTATTATTATGGTGATTTTTATCGTTTCTTTCTGTCCACTTTAGGCTCTTCCCATATTCCTGGACAAGCTTGTGCCTCCTTGGGCTGCAATTCTGATATCAGTGACTCTTATACTAATGTTTGGAGAGGTAGATCATTGTTTAACTATATTAAGTGTTGTTGAATTTTAGAAGCTATCTACTCTTTATTCACATGGAGGATTTTATATTTATTTAATTGTTTATTTGATAATAGATATTGCCACAAGCAGTCTGTACTCGTTATGGGTTGAAAATTGGAGCAATAATGGCACCCTTAGTTCGCGTTCTTGTTTTGTTGTTCTTCCCCATTTCTTATCCAATTAGTAAGGTATAGTCGATGTTTGAGCCATTTATGCAATTTCTATGCTTGTGATCTGTGTTTAGCTGATGACTTTTTTGACAGATTTGTCTTTCTCTTTTTTCATTCCTCTTATGTTTGTGTTTTATATCATTTTTTTCTTATGAATGACATTTCTCTTCTAGGTTTTAGATTGGATGTTGGGAAAGGGACAGGCTGTCCTTTTACGGAGAGCAGAGCTTAAAACTTTTGTAAATTTCCATGGCAATGAGGTATCCATTTTAACTTAACTATTTTTGAATTGTCTGGTTTTGAAATGTAAAGTAATGAGTGATGTTAAGGGAATATCTAACCTGGGGTTTATGTTCCATGCTCTAACAAGCTCTCACCAAACGCCAGTCCAACCCTTTCGGCTTTTCCACTGAAATAGTGCATAAATTTTTTTCATCATATAGGCAGGGAAAGGCGGGGATTTGACGCATGATGAAACTACTATAATTGCTGGGGCACTTGAATTAACTGAAAAGACAGCAAAAGATGCCATGACTCCCATATCGAAGGCATTTTCCCTTGATTTGGATGCAACTCTTAATTTGTGGGTTTGTGGAATTAATGAAATTCTTGTCGTCATCTTTCAATTGTTCTAATGTTTTAACCCTGCTCTGTTTCTCTATCTGTGCAATGTAGGGACACACTGAACGCAATAATGACGATGGGTCACAGTAGAGTCCCAGTTTACGCGGGGAGTCCAAACAATATAATTGGACTTGTTTTGGTAATCTCATTTATTTCTGTCTTGTTGATACATGTAAAGTCTCTTCTTGTATCTAGTTGTGCTTGCATTCCACATATGATTATATTTTCTCTGTATTCGATTGAGTGGTGAAATCTGAATATTTCTTTTTTGTTTTTCTTTTGAAACTTATTCCCCTTCTTGTTAATGTTCTGTTCTCTTTATGTATAATATATAGTCACGATGTTGCGTCTATGAGGGAAGTCTGACGTGTTGGGCATCCATGCCTATAGCTGTTGATTAATATATAAATATGAAATGCAAAGGAAAACCAGGCACCTGATTTTACTGGCCTCATGTTGGTACAGTGTTAGACATACAATGAGGAACATATAAGGTAATTAATGTGATAAAAGGTTTTTCAGTATTTGTTTTGGCCTAATTTCCAGTAATTTTGATCTGTATTCCTTTAAAGTGTCCTAGTATTACCTGCAATTGGTTGAGCTAGTGTTGCATCTAGGACAAATTAAGCTTCCTTGAAGATATAGACAGCTGACTGCCAGTTAACTGCAGTGCTCTGGTTAGAAGTAATTTGGATTTTACTTCTGAATAAAAATGGGGGGTAAAAAAATTGTCCCAAACTCCAAAGGCCGATTTTTTAGATGAATTAATCTTTTGTAATAAGGTATATACTGTACTTAACGAACATTCGATCAAAGTAATTTGTTGCTTCTTGTTTGGCTTTATGCTGTTCATTTTTAATTGCTGCTCTCTTTGCTTCTTGCCTTTCACTTGAACTGATTAGTTCCATATGTAACTTCTGCAGGTTAAAAATCTCTTTGCAGTTGATGCAGCGGATGCAGTTCCCCTAAGAAAAATGATCATACGGAAAATTCCTCGGTATGCCTATTATATTTTACATGCTCTCTTTTCTGGTGAGAAAATGATGAGGGTTTTAACTGGGGATATGGCATGGCATATGAAGGATGGTTGCGACTTGTGACTGAATGAGCTTATTTATTATTTGTTAGTGGTTAGGGGTATACTGAATATTTTCTTGCTTTTGTATCTACACTGCAGGGTTTCAGAAGATATGCCTCTGTATGACATTTTAAATGAATTCCAGAAGGGTCACAGCCATCTTGCTGTGGTATATAAAGATTTGAGTGCAAAAGCAGGGATACCAAAGCAAGCTAAAGATGGTCAACAGCTTGAATTTAAGGATAGCTGCAGGAAGCAGAGAGGCACGGGATCATTACTTAAAAAAGGTGAGGATGTAAGAAACAGTGACTGAAGGACGCCATAAATGCTTTTAGACTTAAAAGCATCAAGCCGTTTGATGCATAACTTCGTTGTTTACAGATTACTAAAACAATTCCCATATGCATACCAAAGGTCTTGGGAAATTTTGCTGTGGCCAGTGATGTTCTAACAGTATCGCATTGTCCTTGGACTGATTAGTTCTTTGGATTCTTAAGGGCCTCGGTATTAAAATTTCACTGCAACGACACTGAAATTGAACTTCATTATTCCTCTTTTTCATCGATACTTACTATGCACTGCAATTTTTGAAAACATCAATTTTCTCACTGGTAGTACAATTAATTCATCAACTAAGACTTACACATGAGTCTATCATAATCAATACTACAAGATGAATCTAGCATATCCCAGTTCTGTTCTGTAGGATGTGTTTTTTTTTTTTGGCTGAAATAATATTCTTAGTGCTAAGTGTAACTTCCAGATGATAATGCGTTTGGGTCCACTGCTGCTACTCAGAATAAGAAGGCTGGTCTGGAGTTGGATGATTGTCAGACTACTACTGGGAAGAATGATGAAGGTCAACAGAGAAAGAAGAGCCCACCACCTACTCCTTCCTTTAAGAAGCGGCACAGAGGTTGTTCATATTGCATCTTGGACATTGAGAATTCCCCCATTCCACAGTTTCCATCCAGTGAAGAAGTTGTTGGTGTAATTACCATGGAAGATGTAATTGAAGAACTTCTTCAGGTAAACACAAAATCTGCATTACATAAATGATAAATCCCATTATATACAAGTTTATCTCCATAATGGATTTATACCCCTGCCTTTTCTATTTCTATTTCTATTAGAAAGGGGCGTATGCTTTATGCAGAAGTCAAAAAAGACTCTTGCAAATGGTAGCATACTTTTAATATATCGGGGATACGTAACTGAAATTTGCTGAAGGGGCCTTCTGTTCGGCAATTTTGACTTCTGTTTTCATGCTGATTTTGATCTGCAAATTTTTGTCATGCCAGGAGGAAATATTGGATGAAACTGATGAGTATGTCAATATCCATAACAGGTAATAATAAAGTCTCTCTTTGATTTGGTTCTGTTGCATTTATATATCAATGGGATTGCTCTTCTGTTACATGCTATGTAGTTCCTCTCTTTACCACAATTTGTGCTCACAGTTCCTTGATATAATGCCCTGCCATTCCGTTGTGAACTGGCTATGAACTATGTAATGTGTATCTCATAGGAAACAGGAAAATAACGAACTATATTTTTATAATGCAGGATAAAGGTGAACATGCATGCACCTCAAGAAAAGGCTTCTAACTCGATATCAGTATCACAGCCTTCTGTCAATGACACCTTCATTGCAGGCACTGCAACACCGGCATCCACATTATCCACAGGTCCAACTCCTACCCTTTCCGCCTCAACTGGCACCTCGTTGGCTGGCTCACCGACCTCTGTAAATCATGTTTCTGAAGGAGACTTATTGAAAGTTCAATAATAATACATTAGTCATCAACAACTCATAATTGAATATTAACATAGATAAAGTTTTAAGGAATTGGATATAGGAATTCAATTACTTGGCAGACACTGAAAGCCTGGTTGATTTACTCTTTAACTACATAGTATTATTGCTATTTGGTGGTTATGTCATTCAGGCTGTGGTTTTTAGGCCAAGAAGTATGTGAAGCAAGGATTATAAATTGAATATTTTTGGATAACAATTCGTCCAACAAAAAGTTGGCTCTTCAAACCGTTGCAAATAAAAATATGGATAAGGGGTACATTGTTGATGTCCTTTATTGAAACTAAGCTACGAAGCACGGATATGAGATTCATATATGATACAATATAGATAAATTGACAAGGTAATTCTTAAAAAATAGGAATGAAATGCGCGAGATATGTTTATTTATATATATATATATACATGTATATGTATATCCTTAATTCAACTTAATAAAGTTTAAATTTCAAGTCAATTGAAGTCGAATATATGGATTCTTCTTTTCTACTTGATACGATTTAGGATTATTTCTTCTGATAGATATAATATTATAAAATTATTTTGAATTATTTTTTATCAAGTCAGTTTAGATCTATTCATGTCTCTCTTAGTTATATCTATTCTAATTTATTTGATTTTTCTAACTGACTATATTTATATGTATATATATATTTTAAATTATAAAAATATAGTGACTGATAAATCTATATTTAAAAGAAATATATGTTAATTTATTTATATGTCAATATAATTATATACAAAAATAAATATATGTTAATTTATTTATATATCAATATAATTATACACAAAAATATAATAACTGATAAATATATATTTAAAATAAATATATGTTAATTTATTTATATATCAATCTATTTATACATACATATATATATATATATATTAAGTTATAAAAATATAATAAGAGATTATATATTCAAAATAAATATATATTAGTTTATTTATGTATAAATAGAATTATACCAAAAAAACATTTCATCTTAAATAGGTAGTTTCACTTTCTTTTTTATTCATTTTAAATTATAGTTTATTCACTATTTTAATAAATTAGTTAACATATTAAATTTTTATAATACATTTATTTAATGTTACTTATTAAATATATTTCATATTAAAATAAGAATATACTAAAAAATATATATGTAAATTTATATTTTAATTAAGAATAATTAATTTTTTTTATTTTTTATAAAATGAGAAATGAGTTTATCAATTGAGAATGAGAGTAAATTTTTTGTGACAAAAAAAGTTTTGTAATTGAAATTGATTATAATTATCTAATTAGCAATTTACTAATATAATATAAATAAAATTTTATCTTAAAATGCGTCCTAAAATATCTTAAAAAATCTTAAAATATATTTCGTCGTGTGTCTCACCATAATTTTTTTTTTCCAAAAAATAATAAAACACGTATGAAAATACATATTAAATATATGTCAAGCTAGAATCCATATTGAAAAAATGTGACAAGTTGATATTTCACTGTATTTGAAGTATTGGTGCTGCATAGAAATTAAAATTTGTAGCTGATAAAAAAAAATTACTCTTGATTCTAAACTATGAATGTTGTATCTTAAATTATAAGAATAGGAATAATAACATATCAAGTATTTTTAAATATTTAATTTATCCTGATTTATTTATATAAAATATTAATAATTTATAAATGAATTTGGACGGATAATTATGATATTTTTTTTATTTATAACGGAATACAAATAGAATTAGACATGAATTCTTGAATATATGTTATTAAGAATTCAATTATATATAAATTATATTTTATTAAAATTTTAATTATATATTAATTATATTTTATTTTAATTATAAAATTATATGATATGAAATTTTTTTTAATAAAATTATATTAATATTAAATTTTTATTTATAATTTTTAATTAAAAAATTATAATTTATATTTTAAACTTTATAATATTTTTAAATTTTATGTTTAAACGAATGGGCAATTTTCGCGAGTACTTCAGCAGTATCCATCCTTACACAAGAGCAAAGTCCATGTGGTCTTAACCAACTGGGCCTGACAATCTCTTCATTTTTACGAAATCAAAATCGCTAATATGCTCAGTTCCAAAAAAAAGGAAAATGGCAAATATGCCAATGCCACGCCAACGCCCATCATTAGCAGGCAGGTAGTGAATGCGTTAGTTAGTGCCAACATGCACATTGGTAGGTATTCAGTCCTTTCCGCTGACAGCGGTGTCTCGTCTTCTTACAGTCCGCCGGATCATATGCCGTCTAATTTCCGAGGACCGCAGCTCTGCCAAAACCTTACAAATATAAGATTAAAAAAAAAATAAAGAACTCGAGAATTCCTCGAGTCTTAATTATTTTGTTTTTCGAATATTAATTTTAAAAATTTTTAGTTGGGTTGGTGCCTGAACCAGATAAGCATGGCTAAAAGCTAATTATTAGCTACTTTTACTGGTATACTCCATTTTTTCTATGCTTAGTTGACAAGGGTATCATTTTCTTTTCTTTGATTCAAATTGTTATTTATGACTTATCCAGATTTCAATCCTCTTTTCACTTTCTTTCTTTGCTTTACTCCGAATCCTTGGAGAACTTTTACATAGATTTCGGTTTTTAATATCTCTTTGTTTTTGGCGCCGTTAGTCAACTTGTCGTCAGATTTTTCCTTCCGAATGTGGAGTTCTGTTTAATTAGTTGCTTCATTCAACATTTATTGAGTGTTAGAGAAAGATGGCCGTAGCTCGGTTTGCTCGCCATGCGAAACGCCCTTATGGGTTATGTGTGAAGATGACAGCAGTAGCGATTATGGGTCTCTGCTTTATTTTTGTTTGGTCTATGTTCTCTTCTTCTTCTTCCTCAGTGACCACTCAAAGGGAAAGCTTCGATGAAATTGCTGAACCAGTGGCAGCTAACAGCAGGGTATGGAATTTTAAGACCCAATCTAAAGGAAAAGAACCAGAAAAACATAAATCGAGTAAGGAAGATCAGAAGGTGAAAGTTGCATCTGACTTGGAATCGAAGAAAGAGGAGAAAAGGATTAATGGGTCTGCTTCTTTTCCTGTGAATGAGCATGAATCTCGGAAAAAAGGTAAAAATGAATCTTCTGATGAGAAAATTAGTTCTACAAAGTTACATAATGAGGGAGCAAAAGATAATAATTTGCAAGAGGAAACTGAGAGCGAAGAATCAGAGAAGGAAGAGGAGGAGGGAGAAGTAGTGGATGGTAAGGAAGAGGCAACTGATGGTCAAATTGAAGGAAATGGTGATGTGGAAGGAGAAGGCGGTTTGATTGAAACCGTGGATCAAGAAGTTTCAGAGAAGGTGGACGATGGGAGTGATGGCTCAAAAAGCACAGAGAAGAAGAGGAAGATAAAGGGTCCTTTGTTTGACCCAAAAGCACATTACAGTTGGAGACTTTGTAGCACAAGAAGCAAACACAATTACATTCCTTGTGTCGACATTGAGAGTGTTACAGGAAGGCTGCAAAGCCACAGACATACAGAAAGAAGTTGCCCGAGAAAGCCTCCCATGTGTCTTGTTCCCCTCCCTCATGAGAGTTATGGTTCTCCAGTGCGCTGGCCTGAGAGCAAATTGAAGGTATAAAGCCATATACAGGAGGTCTAGTATGTTTGTCTCTAGTATCTGGAAAAGCAAGCTCTGCTGATGTTCTCATGTGGCTATGTTCTGTTATTCTTTTGCAGATATTGTACAAAAATGTAGCGCATCCAAAACTTGAAGCATTCATTGAGAAATGTAGTTGGATGGTGCAATCAGGGGAATATATTACCTTTCCTCAAAACCAATCCGAATTCAGGGGTGGAGTTCAGCATTATCTTGAATCCATTGAAGAGGTGAGCTTTTCCTTCTATCTCATCTGAAGCTGGATTAATGTGCATGCTTCTTTAAGTTGAAGCTATGCGAGTATTTACTTCTATCAAACAGTGTATGCTTAGGATGTCTTTAAAGGTACTAAAGGTGAAAATCTTCACACTTAATTGATTTGCGACAAAACCTCTGTTGCTTGACCCATCCCTCCACTTATGTTTGGTACATAGTATTATGCGGGGTGAGATGCAACTGCCAATTGGAACTATTTCTTCTTTGTCTAAACTCCTGTCACATAGAACTATCCATTATCTCCACAAGTACCTGTCTTTGGTTACTGTGTAACAATGAAATCAATATCATTGTAAAGCCAACTCCAAAGAGGAATGTAGCTAATCACTGTTATTGATGCGGTTTGACAGATGGTCCCAGACATTGAATGGGGAAAGAATATCCGCGTAGTATTGGATATTGGATGTACAGATTCAAGCTTTGGGGCTTCACTCCTTGATAAGGACGTATTGACATTAATACTGGGCTTGAAGGATGACCTAGTTGATTTAGCCCAAGTTGCTTTAGAGCAGGGGTTTCCAGTATTAGTTAGCCCTTTTGGAACTAGAAGGCTTCCTTTCCCTAGTGATGTTTTTGATGCTATTCACTGTGGAGAGTGTCGCATTCCTTGGTATTCCCATGGTTTGTCTTTTCTAATCTCACTTTCATTTTGTGTTTTACTCCATTACTCATTTATTTTTTATTATGGAAAAACAATTCCTTTGCTTTAATTATATCCTGACTTTTTAAGATCGCATTTTTAGGTGGTAAGCTTCTTCTGGAGATGAATAGAATTTTAAGGCCTGGTGGATACTTTATTTTGTCAACTAAGCATGACAACATTGAAGAGGAAGAAGGTTTGTCCCACCTTCTTATGAAGACCTATTAGTTTCCTTTTCTGCTGAACAAATGACTCTGAAAAGTTTGATAATTATTATCTCATTAACTCATTGAATTGCAAAGCAACATCCCTTTTGATGGGTGGACTGGATCAACTTGTCCAGTTGCTTGTACACTGTTGACAGGTTAAACTACACTTGTGGATGCAACAGTCTTTACCTATAACCATAATAGTCTATATCAATAACCTTAACAGTCTATCTTCATTATCTAGAACTTCCAATATTGTGTTGTATCCAAGATGAGCTAGACTCTTAACAACGAAGTGAGATCCACCCCAGTTTGGGTTTTTATTAATTCTCTTGTATTATTTGTTGATTTCAATTGCAAGCTGTCTTATGGTTTTCCTTTGGTGGGTTTCAACATCCTGGGCCACATGCATAGACTAAAGGAAAAGCAATAAATTAGCTAACTTGCAATTCAGTCACATCTTACATGTGAATACGACACTTGTTTTTTTGCAACCTTGCATTATATATTGAAGAAAGCTTTTCCTTCATATTTACCTTGACACTTCTTTGCTTTCCAGGCATGACCACCTTGACAGCATCTATCTGTTGGAATATTTTAGCTCATAAAACTGATGAGGTGAGTGAAGTGGGTGTTAAAATATATCAGAAGCCCGAGTCAAATGACATATATGAGTTGAGAAGAAAGAAAAACCCGCCTCTGTGCAAGGAAAATGAAAATCCTGATGCGGCCTGGTAAGCCTTAGACAATCATGTTTAAAAATATATATTCCTGTTTAAGCACGACAGCCGTTGATTACTATGTTGAAATTTTGGCTTTGTGCAAGAGAAATATTGTTCTGCTATTTCAAATATTAATTTAAGATTGTTAAGTTGATTTGGAATTCACCTTAAGGTTACTACTGCACATGCAAAGGAATGCCTCATTCTTTTTCCTCCTTGTCTATTTAGGAGAGTAGGTATGCCTTTTCTTAAATAGTCACTCACGTCTTACACACAAAAATAACTCTCGTGCTCCATGAAATTATGATTTTGTTGTTTGACATTGGCAATTCAGCAACAGAATCTTTGTGTTACAGCAACTAACAAGGTTTCCCTTTTGAAGATCACTAAATATGAATACACCAACAGCGAAAACTTGATACTTTATATGTTAGCTCTCCAATCCATTTCATCTGCCTAATAATTCAATTTTTTCCTAGTCCGATCGTGATATCTGTGCTTATTGATTTCCAAACAACCATGTAAAATTTGTTGTTTCTCATTAGCAGAAGCAATTTTATTATGCTTGGATGGAATTAAGACACAATATGTGTTTAATATAGGAAAGACCTCCAGAGAACTAATAACTATGACATTTTAATTTCTTTTTCAGGCTATCTATCTAAGTCGTGTAATGTATATGGTCTCCTGGTATTTTTGCTTTGTAGCTGTTGAATCAAATTTTGATGCCATTATGCTTAATAATTGGAACTTTTCTTTCGTCAGGTATGTTCCGATGAAGACTTGCTTGCACACTATTCCATCTTCAATTGAACAACATGGGACGGATTGGCCTGAGGAATGGCCCAAGAGGCTGGAAACTTATCCAGACTGGATGAAAAATAAAGAAAAATTGATTGCAGACTCCAACCACTGGAAAGCTGTAGTTGAAAAGTCTTATCTGACTGGAATTGGTATTGACTGGTCAAATATACGGAATATAATGGACATGAAAGCCATCAATGGAGGGTATGTGCACAAAACAATTGAATAATGTCAATTTCCTACTGAAAGTTGCACTTCCTTTTCAAATAGTTTGTGGTGTTGAAAGAGAGTGAATTCACATAATCTCTGTCAGCACCTCCTACTTGCATATAAAATATTTAAGAGGCATAGAATGCTAATCATGCGAAATACAGATTTGCTGCAGCTCTCTCGCAACAGAAGGTATGGGTGATGAATGTAGTTCCTGTCCACGCTCCTGACACACTTCCTATTATATATGAACGTGGGCTTGCTGGTGTCTACCATGATTGGTGTGAAGCCTTTGGCACATACCCAAGATCATATGATCTTTTGCATGCTGATCATCTGTTTTCACGGCTTAAGAACAGGTTAAAACTACTTTGTGCCTTCTCTTGTTGCTATGATAACCTTTGATTCCACTCATGAGTAATTGGTTGCTAACTTTTTTCTTGGTGCATAGAAGTATAGTGGGTTCTCAGTCACCTACTCATGCCTATCTAGAGAATGTTCATTCAATAATCATTTGCTCAAGTGCTGGTCTCCGCCCCCTTCTATTAGTAGGGCTGCGTGTCCTAGTTCAAATCTACTTCTCGGCAATCTTCTTCCAATTTTTTACCCTTCTAGGGACAAAAAAACTGCTGCTGAATCCATGGGCAGGCAAATATACATAGTATATTCCTTCGTGTTAATAAATATCACTAAGCACTTAATTATGATCCATCAAACATGTTGCCTTAGTTACATGTTCATATTACCTAATAGTTCAAAGCATCCCTCAATACGGTCTACAGGTGTTTTTGCACTGAAAATCTGTTTGTGCATTTGAAATTTGATGAAAGTTTCCATCTTTACATTATGATGCACCTTTAAGAAGACAAAATTGACAACTTGTTCAATCATGTTTGCTCATCAGACCTTGAATGCAAAATTTACAGGTGCAAGCAACCAGTATCAATTGTAGTGGAGATGGATCGAATATTACGGCCTGGTGGGTGGGCAATAATACGGGAAAAGGTTGAGATACTTGATGCACTTGAGGCAATTCTGAGGAGCCTGCACTGGGAGATTCGGATGACTTATGCTCAAGAAAAAGAGGGTATATTATGTGCTAAAAAATCCATGTGGCGGCCTTAAAATCTCTGTATATGAAAATTTGTGATTGTGCAAGTGTGGCTGCAAATTGAAAGTAGGAGGTGGAGGCAAGTTACTACTTTTTTTTTTTTGGGCCGCCGTCCTGGCGGAACAAAGCATGCATATTCTTCATTTTTGAGGTACAAATTGGTCAGTTGCCTTAGCAATGGTTCAATGGTGGCCTAATCACACGCAGATACTATTGTGAATTTGTTACCTGTCAATATCAATAGAATACCAATTCGGTTCCTGTAATATGAACAAATTCCATACGCGAAATATTAAAAAAACAAAACATAATCAAACGGCGCGACGTTTCTTTTAGATATTGTTTGTTTCGGACCAAAACCCATAATCATTTGCGTTTTTTACAAACTTAGAGGAAAATATTTACAATAATATAAATTCATCTGCTGAGAAAAATATAATTCAATTTATTACAGAAAATATGCTGCTCATCAAATTTATTTTAAAATTTTTATATTTTTCACAAGGAGATGTTTAATCACTCAATCAAACGTACAATTTATTATAAACGCAAAATAAATTTATAATAAATTTTATATGTTACATAAATTTTTAAAATATTTTTTTATCAATTTATAAATTTATCAATTCTATATATTATATATAAATTTATTATAATTTTATTATACACATTATTTTGAAGATTATTATTAAATTATTATATATATTTATAAAATGATTAAGAATTTTTAATAAAAAAATAAAAAAAAACGTAATTTTCTCTAATCATATAGTCCAATGTTTCTCAAATTGAGGCCCATATCGTAGAAACTAGGCCCACCATCTCCGCCACTGGAAAGTGTTTTCTTCTCTCTCTTCCACGACGGTGCAGACTCTTATTTTTTCATCAATGGACGCTCTCTCGAACAGTACAAAATTTCAGTCACTTTCCCTGTAAAATCCATGGACAAATAAGTAAATCCCAACCATGTCCCTGTCTACCCTCTCCTCTCGCTTAACACTTCTCGCTCTTCTCTCAGCCTCTACCATCTACTGCTTCTACAAATCTCGCCGTCTCAAACTCCTCAAAACCTACCTAAACCCTAACTCTAGTCTCAATACAAACTCTGTTTGCTCTTCCAATAAAGGCAAGCTCTTCTTCATCTCCCAAACAGGGACTTCCAAGACACTAGCGCAGCGCCTCAACAATATTTTCAAGTTAAATGATCTCTCGTTTGACCTCATCGATCCTAAAGACTACGAGCCTGAGGATCTTTCCAAGGAATCGTTGGTCGTTTTTGTTGCTTCCACTTGGGAAGAGGGAAAACCCCCTGCAAACGCCAGTTTCCTAGCGAATTGGCTCGCCGAGAACGCAGATGATTTTCGTGTGGGTTCGCTATTGCTTTCCAATTGTAAATTCGCAGTTTTTGGAGTTGGGAGCAGATCTTATGGGGACACTTTCAATGCTGTGGCTAAAGATTTTTCTAGGAGTTTGAGGGAATTGGGCGCCAATGAGATCGTGCCGGTTGGGGAGGGTGACGTGGATGGTGGTGAGCTGGATAGGGAATTTGATGAATGGAGTGGGAAATTGGTTAGAATATTGGGAGGATATAGCTCGGAGAATGGAGGAGTTTTTAGTAATGGATATATTAACGGTGAGAGCGATAACGAGAATGTTGTTGATGATTTTGAAAGTGATGATGACGAGAGCGGCCTCATGGAGTCGGAGATTGTTGATCCTGAAGATATTGCAGGTAAAGGGCCTTCAAGGGGGTCTAATGCAGTGGCTGAAACTAATGTGAAGTTGAATGGTAAAAAAGACATGGTTACTCCAGTGATCAGAGCCAACTTAGAAAAGCAGGCATGACTGTTACTATCTATTATCTCATCTTTGTTTTAATTTTTCTTATTATGCTACTCTTTCGCAAATTCATGGCAATTAAGCTTTCTACTTGGGCGTATTCTCTGCTGTTTCTTTTTGTTGTCTTTTTTTTTTTTTTTTTTTTTTTTCTCTTTTTCACTTTTGATTAGCTATTCTCAATCTACTGAATTTGCAGGGATACAAGATTATTGGTTCACATAGTGGTGTTAAAATTTGTAGATGGACTAAATCGCAACTTAGAGGACGAGGAGGTTGCTACAAGCACTCCTTTTATGGGATAGAGAGTCATAGGTGACAATCACTTTATGATTCTTTCACTAGGCCTTGGTCTTTGTTCTATTTGTTCGTGTTTTGTGTTGTTTATTCTGCATTTTGGATTATCAACGTGTGAACTTATTAGTAATATTAGAAAAGTTGTGATGAAAATTGGCTTTCTAACTGTAGCATGGCACTACTAGAAATGGAAAATAAAAAGGAAAGTGGCTTGTACAGAGACTAAAAGACTGGAGCAGTGAAATTTCACTATTACGTTAGTTTTATTTCTATGATCATTTAAATTGTCAAAACCTTGAATGAAATAGGTGCATGGAGGCAACTCCTAGTTTGGCTTGTGCCAACAAATGTGTTTTTTGTTGGAGGCATCATACCAATCCTGTAGGAAAGAACTGGCAGTGGAAGATGGATGATCCGCTTGAGATTGTGAACTCTGCCATAGATCAGCACACAAAGATGATTAAACAAATGAAAGGAGTTCCTGGTAATTTCTAGTTATTGTTGTGAATGTGGATGATCCTTTAGGCTTTAGGTTTTCTGAGTTTATCCAATATTCACTTGCTTACATGAAATATGTATTTTGCTTCTGTTAGTATGATTTGTCTCATTACAAGTGTTCCATAGCACTCATTGTGAGTCAAACCATCCCAATCTAATTAATTTGCACATGCTGTGGACTTGGTTGAACCAAACATTTTCTTTTGGAATTGTTAATCCATGAAAGTTCAATGCCTGGTTTAACTTAAATGTGGCAGTATCTGGTCTTACCCTTGTTAAAATTTTTAGGGATTGCAGTCTCGACACATCCATTGCGTTGATTACAAAATTCTATTCCTGCAGGTGTTACACAGGAGCGATTGAATGAAGGGCTCACTCCAAGGCATTGTGCTCTATCACTTGTTGGTGAACCTATTATGTATCCAGAGATCAATATGCTTGTGGATGAGCTGCACCGGAGGCGGATATCTACTTTTCTAGTGACAAATGCTCAGTTCCCTGAAAAAATCAAAATGCTACAGCCTATCACCCAGGTGTGAAGTCTTCCAATTAATTCTTGTTGGAGATAAAGCTGGAACCATAAGGTCTTGTGTCTTTGTTTATGAACACAAGCCTATTAATGCCTTTGATATATGCAGTTATATGTTAGTGTAGATGCTGCAACAAAGGAGAGCTTGAAGGCAATTGACAGGCCATTATTTGGAGACTTTTGGGAGCGCTTCATCGTAAGTTATTTTGTCATTCCACCTTTTCTGGTGAACTAATATGTTATTTGGTCTTGTGGCCTTTGTCCAACATGAACAGATCAAATACACTTTTATCAGAGCCTGATAACAACCTGCTTCTTTTGTATTATTTTGAGAGCAAAATGGTCTCTTGGTATTTGATGAGTTCAAATTTAAATTTTTATCACTGTTTTGATTCATAAATAACAGTCTTTGATAGGAACCAGTGAGTAATGGGGACCATTTCTATTTCTGTTAAATGTTGATGGATAGATATGGTATTTTTGTTGTTACTTCCAATTTTGTTTACCTATTTTTCCTGCTTGACATAACTTTGGCTGCTCCATTGCTGACTCTTTTTCTAAACTTGCTGTTAGGATTCTTTAAAATCTCTTAAGGAGAAGCGGCAGCGGACTGTGTATCGCTTGACACTGGTGAAAGGATGGAACACAGAGGATATAGATGCTTATTTTAACCTCTTTAGCATTGGGCGGCCTGATTTCATTGAAATCAAAGGAGTTACATATTGTGGATCGTAAGTTGTTTTTGCATGTAAAATCCTATGATCTATTGGTGCCAGGTTTAACAATACTTTCCATCCATGTAGGTCCGCCACATCAAAGTTGACAATGGAAAATGTACCCTGGCACTCAGATGTGAAAGCTTTCTCAGAGGCCTTAGCTCTTAAAAGCAAAGGGGAATATGAAGTTGCTTGTGAGCATGCCCACTCATGCTGTGTCCTCTTGGCAAGAACAGAGAAGTTCAAAATCAATGGCCAATGGTTCACGTGGATAGATTATGAAAAGTTCCATGATCTGGTTGGTACAGCATGGGCATTACTTTTTCTGAAAATCATTTTCCAAAAATAGTGCATAGCTACAAAAAACATTTTCTTGTGAAAAATGCAGGTTGCTTGTGGAAAACCTTTCGATAGCAAAGATTACATGGCTGCCACACCATTCTGGGCTGTTTATGGAGCAGAAGAAGGTGGATTTGATCCAGATCAGTCTCGATATAAGAAGGAGCGACATCACAAAACAAGCAGATGATCAACCAGGTTAGAATTTTGCATCAGTATCGAGTTGATTTTTTTTTTTAATTTTTGTTTGTTCTTAGGCATAGCATATTGTATACCTATAAAACAATTTTGTATCACATGCTATAGAGAGGGCAAAAGAGATTAGTATTAGCAATATATTTTAGGTTTTCTTTATCTTGAAAGGAAAAGTTCAGTTTTCATACAATGAGCAAATGCTGTAGTTCTATTTTGCATTTGAAAGCCAATTCTCTTGTGGCTCAGCTTATGCAGTAGTAGTTTGAATAACTTGAATATGCTTTTTTTACAGTTCAAGTGTTTCGTTTGATTACTTTTTTTAGTCATTTGATCATTTATGGATATTTATTAGTAATTCTCTTTCTCCAAACTTTCTGGAATATTTTGAGTGCAATTGAATATCCTGTACTGTTCTGCTTGTAATTCTCCTTTTGGTGTATGTGAATTTGCTGTTACTGAATTAATTATATATATATATATTCAGATGATGTTTGGAGAGGAGGATGGAAAATCTCAGGTCCCAATAATATGCATGGATTGGTTTCTCTCAATCCTTAATTCATATATCTAGACTTTTTTTTTTCTTTTTGTTGGGTTGGATAATATTTGAATTTTTCAAGACTCTTTTTTATCAGAATTTGACTTTGTCAGACCTGTGGCACTAAATGTTTCCAAGAGGCCAACTGTAGAATTGGTTTTATTGGTGGAGAAATTTTCAGGCCTTGATCTAAAATTGCCATGAGGAGCTCATTGTCAATCTGGCACTAACAGCAGTGAGAGCTCGTCTCTTTCATATACTGTTGCTGAATTAATTATATACAAACCCTAATTCATATTGATGTTCTACTACTTTTTGACTAAATTGCTAAATACTTGTCTTATTTCTTTACCCAATAGTTAACCAGCAGAATCACTGAAAAAGTCCAGTCTTCACTTCAGCTTCTTCCATGAAACTAATCATTATCAATATTTCATTATTGTTAAGCCTTGCCTTTATTCATCATGGAAATGTGAAAGTTACCAATTAACTACTCGTTCACAAATTTATCATTTTTAAGGTTCTTACGCAAAAAAAAAAATAATTTTAATTTTTATAAAATAATACTTTTTCTGTTTAGTTAAAATTGTTATTTTTATAAAAAAAATTATTTTTTTAGATTGTGACTTTATATTATCAAAATAAATTATTTTTTTATTGTGTCAGTAATAACTTAATTAATGAAATAATGAAATAATATTTAATAAATTAATAGAGAATATTTTAGTTTATTTATTATAATTTTATATAATATTTAAAAATTTTAATAATTTTTTTAATAAATATATATAAGTTGAAGATAATGATTAGTGAAATAAAAAAAATTTATTTATGAATAAAATTTATAGCTTCAAATAAACAAGAGTAAATAAATCCAATAATGGTCTATTAAAGAGTTAATGATTAAAAAGAAAAATCAAAAAACACAATTAAACGCCAATCAAACAGTAGCTGCGTCTTGAATATTTGGGTGGTGGATCACCAAACATATTTTATTTTTATGTGGGCCCCTAATGCGGATGTGCAAGTGTCCCACTACCTGAATTAGCGGGTGACTGTCAGTGTCTCTTTTTTTGCTGCTACATCATATTCAAAGCTATTGTACTCAGTCGTCCTTCCGCTTTGGGTTGAATAAGAAAAAACACATCCGTGTGTGTTCACCAGTGACTCTCTCACTGTGTTTTCTCTTTTATTATTATTATTATTATTATTTCTCTCATTATTGGATAATTTTACTGTTATTACTTTTTATATATTTGATTTATTTCAGAATTCAGACTTTATTCACTGGCACGAAATGCGATCTTCCTTTTCTTCTCATTGATTCTCACTTACTCCTGTTTTAAGTCGCAACATAGTGGAGCGCGTAACAACTACGCTCTGCCAGGCCATCTTAAGTTCCAAATGTCGGTAATTGGTTCACTGACGCGGCTTGTCCAGTGTTTTAAGTTTCTTTTCAAATATCTAAAACAATCCAATCAAATTAGATTACAATTTTCAATTTTAAAAATCAGAATTGAATAAAAATAAATAAAAAAAATTATATTGTTTCGGATTGAAATTTTGAGTTTTTATTTAAAAATCAATAATTAATTAAAATAAATAAACGAATCGAAATCAAAATTTTAAGGAAAAACACTATCCTTGTTTATTATTTGTATTATCATCATTATTATTATTATTTAATATAATAATAATTCATCATGTATATATATATAGAGAGAGAGATATAAGTTTCGAAGATAAATCAGTATAATTTCTTACTCTAAAATCTCAAAAAAATTATAGTTATATTAATTTGTTATTTTGATTCGATAAATAGTTTGAGGTGACAACAGCAGGTGAAGGCTGGAGGAGCCATGGGTTATGGATAATTTTGGGAGGGCGTGAATATCACGTGCTATTACAGGTCATGAGTTGGCATCCATTTCATCTTCTTTCTTTTTTCTCCAACTAATATTATGTAATCCTCCTCCCGTTTTTATTTCTTCTAATCACCCAACATATACAAATATCACTCCCTTTAAACCTTAATTATCTATCTTTCCTCAACAAAAAAAAAAACCTTAATAATCTATCTATTTTAAACCCTGTATTAAGCTAAAACTAAAATCATTAAGATCAAAATCCTAATTTTTATTAATTAATTATCAAGATATCAGCATCGTAAAAAAATTAATTTAAAATAAATGAGCTCTAAAATGGGTTAAACATATTTATTACAATTTTTTTTGAATTTTTTTAAATTTCTAGATGCAAATTAAATAATGTGAAAAATTCCGCAATATATACCTAATTAATAATCAAATGAAGAGATAAATTTTGGAGGTTTGATTGGCACAATCAAAACTCAAAAATCAATAATAATAATAATAATAATAATAATCAATTAAAGCTAATAAACTAGTAAAACTTTTTTCTTTGTTTGTTTTTTTTTTCAAATGAAAGAAAGAGAGCAATGAATCATAATATCACATAATCGATCAAGAAAGCTTCATCTTTCAATAAAAACCAGGTTGCAAAATCCTAAACACAAAAAAGATTGAAAAAAAAGGTTTTTTTTTCATTGAATTTTCATAATTAATAATTTAATTACCTACCTGTTTTAACAGCTCTTTCTGGGTTTGCTTTTCCTTCTCCTGCTTCTTCTTGGAGGTTCCTTGTCTTCAGATAGTGCTATTTCTTCCTTCTTTTTCCCTCGAGAAGTAGCAGATGGTGCTTCAGTTTCTACTGCTAGTTCTATTTCTTCTTTAAAGCTGCTTTTAGATTTCTTTGATTGATTCTCACTAACTAGTTCCGATTCTTCTTCTTCTTTTATGTATTGGGTTTGAGTTTTTTCAATGATCTTGCGTGGTCTGCCTCTCTTTCTTGGAGTCTGAAGAGGAGGCTGTTGAATATGGGTTTCATCTTCTCCTTTGGACGACGAAGCTTCTGCTATTGCTACAGAAAGTTCTTTCGTCTTTTGAGGCTTCTTCTTCTTGCCCATCAATCTTTTTCAATCCTTTTTACAATCTAAAACAACAAATAATACACAACTATTATCCTAACAAAACCCAAAAAATAACAAAAAAAAAATTCAAGAAACCAATAATCTTTCTTGAATTAAGAAACCAACCAAGAAAAGCCAAAAATCATATTTCCTTTCTATTTCTCTTCTCTTCTAAATAGAAAAGACCTCAAGGCTCCCACCTGTGTATAAGAAAGAAGAAACAAATAGTTGAATTTCCTGGCTCTTATAAAAACAAAAAAAACGATATTCTTTCTCTGGATTAAAATCTTTGTCCAGATTCTGGAAACCCATTAATACCATCTGGTCCGTAACACAGAAAAAAAATGATTTCTTTTTTTATTTAATAATAGTAAAATAAAAAAAAATGGCAAAAAGCTCGAAAGCTATTTATTAAAACTAATTAAAAATCATATTTGCTTTTCTTGGTGTGTGTATATATTATCTGATGGACCTTTAATTTATATATCTATGTAGTATGTACGCTATTCTTTTGTTGCAGAAGAAAAGACAAGTTGGATAAAGAAAGTATCATAGCTAAGATTAAACCATGGTTAGGGTTTAACCAGAGTTTTTTTTTTTTTTTATTGAAGAAGAGCTTTGTTTGTGGGTCTTTACGTGGGTATGGTTAGTATGAGTATGACTCAAGGCGTCAAGAATCAGTGTCTCCGCTACACAGTCTGACCATTTCCCGGGTTTTGCGTCTCTAAAGTTTATGTGAAGTTTGTATCCGCCAAATATTGACCATTAGATTCGTATAATAAGATTTTATTATTATTATTATTATGAAGACAGAAAATTATAAACTTATTATTTACAAAATATATTTATTTTTAAATTATATTTTGATGTGAAATAGTTACAAATAAAACTTATTTAAATTGCAATGTAAAATTCTACTGATTTATATTAAAATATATAAATTCATTGAAATCATATATTTTAGTATATATTCATTTAAAATTTTAAAATAATTATATTAAAATTATTAAAATATATCAACAATATCTGTTATATATTCGAGGTTTTTTTTTTTTAAAAAAGAAAAAAGAAAACTCCCTGAATAGGCCATGGCGTTGATTTAAAGAAAAAATGTAACAAGAAAAAAAAGACTTAAAAAAGCAAAAATAACACTTGTTATCATATTTTTTTTAATTTTTATTTTTTTATCAGAAGTATTTTAGTCATTTTATTAATAATTGTATAAAATTTATAAACTCGTTATAAGTTCATGATAAACTCATTATAAATTTATTATAAACTCTTTATAAATTAATAAAAAAAATTGATATTTTGATAAATATTTTATAAATTTTAATATTTTAATAAATATTTTATAAATATAATAAATTTAAAATTATTTTTAATTTTTTTTATATTTTTATCAAAAACTCTAAAAAAACTGAAAAGTTAAAAATGGCCAGCATAAACGGGTAGGGCTACGCGGGGCCAATCATATGTTATCTGATACTGGTCCCACAAAACAAAACAAATAGACGAAATCGGCCGTGCAAACCGTCCGATGCTTATGTGGGCCCATAATAATCATGGCTCTTAAACCTCAACAAACTTTGTTTGTTTCATTTGATTAGTTTATGTACTTATAGCAGTACTAGTTATTTTACGGGCTTTTGATAAAAATAGAGAGAAAATTGAAAAAACAAATTTAAATTTATTATATTTATAACTTATTTATTAAAATGTTAAAATTTATAAATTATTTATTAAAATATTATATTTTTATTAATTTATAATATATCTATTATAAATTTATAAATTTTACATTATAATTTATTGTAAATTTTTAATAAAATAACTAAAATATTTTTAATAAAAAAATTTAAAAATATAATAAAGAGTATTATTTTTTCTTATTTTATCAATTAAATATAATTTTATAAATAATTAAAATCATATTTACATCTAGTAAAATTTTCTGTTTCAATAATTCAATTGGACTATAAGGTAATTTAAAAATAATATGAATTAGAATATTATAATAATATGAATATATATCTCATATTTATGGATGAGAAGTCAAAATTTCATATTACATTGTAAAAGTTAAATTGAATGTTAAAAGTCCCTATAAATCAGTAAAAAAATATAACTAGACGAAAAATTCTAAAAAAATTAAAATTTAAGATCAAAATAAAATTATACAAGTTTATTTCAAAATAATTGAACTAATTTTTATATCATTTTTTATTCAAACGGTATTAAATTATGATAAAGAAATAATTTTTTAAAAATATATTTAAAAAAATCATTTTCAAAAATTTTATTTTTTCAAAAAAATATTTTTAATATAACAGATAATATAATGTATAAATCTAATAACAGTTTACAAACATAATTAAATTTGAAAAGCTTTCGGTTATCATAAATAGTAGAACTTTTGATAAAAATATTAAAAAAATTTAAAAAAAAATTAAAATTACCATATTTATAAATTATTTATCAAAATATTAAAATTTATAAAATATTTATTAAAATATTATATTTTTATTTATTTACAATGAACTTGTAATGAATTTATCATAAATTTATTATAAATTAATAAATTTTATAGAATTTATAATAAAATAATTAAAATATTTTAACAGAAAATATAAATTTAAAAAATAATGTGAGAGGGTGACATTTTTGTTAAATAGTAGGGTGACTGCTTAACACGCCAAGCAAAATGATGCCCACGATCATTCTGTACTACAGAGACACTATAAGCCCTCGAATCCAGAGCTCCTGGGTCTGTCAAGGTTAATGGGCCAACAACCCAATCCACAGAAGAAAAAGAATTAATGCAGTTAATGGGCCAATTTTGACCCGAATACTTGAAAACAAAGTGAAACAAACATAGTTTTATATTTTAAAATTTTTTCCTATCTTATCAAAATTTTTAATCATTTTATAAAAAAAAAGTATGATAAAATTATAATAAATTCATAATAAATTATAAAAATTTAATAAATTTATAAAATAATTGTCGCTATTAAAGAAACTTAACAATCTACAAGAAAAAAACGCGGTTGACTTTGTAGCCATTAAAGTGGGAATTTGTGAAATGTAATTAACGAAAGGTTGAGTACATCGTCAGTTGATAAATTTTATTATATTTTAATATAAAATTTGATAAAAAAAAACATTTTATATATTTTTTTTATAAATTTATTATATTTGACTATAAAAAAATAATTTATAAAAAAAACACCCTCGTAAATATTTAACTTAAAAAAGATGGTTTACACTCAATAAAAATAAAAATAAAAATAAAAAAAAAAGGACGTCGCCCTGAATACAAATACCTTAGCGCCCTTTCCTTCTCCTCGAATAGGAGGGATAAGATCATATGATCATATAATTTTTCACAATATCATCATATTCAGACAAACACCATCGCTATCAAATTTTTATTTTTTGAAAAAGCATCAAACTTTTTATCTAAACAAATACAGTTATTATTATTTTATCTAAACAAATACAGTTCTTGACCCTTTTTTATTATTATTTTATACCCTTTCTTGTCTTTTCAGAGTATTTCTGCCACTATATCTGCATATATATCCACTACACGAGCATTATATATTTTATTTAAGTGGATGGGATTTGAGAGATACTTACGTAGACTAATTTGCAAGCCGCGAATTTGCGTAGCAAGTTAATCGAAAGTTTTAACCCAATGGCTCGAAAGCGATTTTAGAAGTCGGCTGAGTCATAAAGGCTTATATGTCTCATGGGTAGCTCTCATTTGTATGTATGGATGGAAGAATTTATTGGTAAGTTGTTTTTTTTTTATTATTTCTTTTTGTGGCTCTAGAACAGAGTGTTTGGCTTGTTGTTTGACGTGTGATTAATTTCTTATTTTGTGAATGGCTGGCAGTTTTGTTTGGTATTAACAAAAACTTTTTATTATTATTATTTTTAATTTCATCTCAAGGAAAATTACGTAAAATGGTTCTTATGTTGATTAATTGCAGAAGAAATTAAAGTAGTGAAGTGAATTGATCGTGGATTGGCGTTGTTGCTTGTAGGTTCCTTTTTTTGTTTATCAGACCATATGTCTCTTCTTTGATGAACTCTGGGGGTAGTTCTAGATATAAAGTTTTTATCTTGCGAATTCCCAAGTGTTTTGTGCTAATTTTGGAAATGAATCAAATTTTGACTTTCATGTGGTTGTATATTGATAACTTTGATATGAATTGGACTTTACTATTTTTGATGTCTCTGTCTATTCGTTCTTTACAGTCCAATACTTCTCTATGTTCTTGTTTTTTTTTTTTCATGATTTCTCAGTTGGTCAACTATCACAGGTGGATAACGTCTTGTGATTTTTTTTTACTTCTCTTTTTTTCCTGATTTCAAGGGGTTCTGTTTCCTTAATATTAGGTTTAAATTTCTGGTTTCCGAGTTTTTATTTTCATTTCTTGGTTATCTAGATGTTATGAATCAATCCAATTTGGAGGATTTCAGTGAGGATTAAGCTCCTTGGATCATCATGGAGGATACTTATGAAACACCCAGCAATGCTGAAGCAGAAAATTCCAATATTCAGATCATTAGATATTCTCCTTTCCAGCCCTTCCCTAAATTTTCCTCCCCTTGGTTTGATTTGAGAGTCTTTTATGTCAGGATCAGTAATTTTCAGGTTGATTCTTCAACCCCAGAATTTCTCACTCTCAACCACATCCCTCTTAGCCCAGACACCCTGTTGGAAGTCAATGGTGTTAGGAGCAGCATGTATTCTGATGGGTTGTCTTCTCTTCTCAGAAGGGATCGAGTGGGTAAGAAATCTGAAGAAGGTACATTCATAAGCACAGATAGTGTTAGAACCGCAGGAAGTGTGAAATTTGAGGTTTTTGATAAAGAGGATCTAATTCTATCTGGGGTTTTGGAGATGTCTAGCAGTAATGTTTTTATTGGTGAATCAAAAAGCAATGTGAAGAAGTGGAGTATGAATTGTGAATCAGAGATCACAGCTGTTGCTGGGTTCTTGAGAGGGAAACACATTGCTGGCACTGAGTTACCAACCATTGAGGTTTACATTACAGGTAGTTTCTCAGGAACACCAATTATATTAACCAAGACTTTGCAGCTTAGTTATCGCAAGAAACATATTAGGAAGGGCATGTTGGATGCTATTCCAGAGTACGACACAACTGAATCCCTGAAAAATGTTTCACCAGAACATGATCTTCAGGTATGCACTCAACTTTGGTATTAAAATTTCAGATGGTGATAATAGTTTTTGTTGGATAAATTTTTTTCTGTTCTGTATCAAATATTTTCATGCTTTGATGGATGGCTATAATGTTTATATTGGATTGGTTAACCTTGCTGTTGTTTTTTTTTTTTTTGATAGAATAATAAATTTTATTAAATTTAAACGGGGAAAAACATGTTTTGGTGGAGCTAGCTACCCAAGCCAAGAGGCTTACCCCATAAACCCACAACTAAAGCCTCGCCAACCCATGTGAAAAAACCCTTGCTGCTGTTGTTGAATTCCCTATTTTTTGTGATTTAAATGTGCTTCGTGTTTTGAAACATGTTTCCTGTTACAAAAGTTCCCTTACCCGTTGGACATTCATGCTTGGAATGGTAAAACAAAATCTTATCCTAGATGTGACATTGGGCATGGGCAGGCACAGTTTTCAAGCGATGAGATGATACTCAGCTTTTCCTCTTTTCTCATTTTCTGTTGCATTGTTTTCAATATCCTTCTCTGGTCGATCCGGACGAAATGGTGAGCCATGTGGAGGAGGTTGTCGACTTTTGGGCCCACCATCTCTTATGCCATTTCTGGCATTTTATTTCTGGCCCTGCAATCCTTCATCTTCTAACTTGAGAGTTTGTTGCTTATAGAGTTCTCTGATGTCTAATCCGGGATCAAGAACATCTAATTGTGAGCCAACTGATATTCTTCGAAGTTAGGAGTGTTTTACCTTTTAATTCATTAAGGTGGAGTGGTTTGTAAATACAAGCTCAGACCACGTTGGCCAAAAATAACAGCCTGGCCCTTGCACTACCTCAATTTCAACTGCTAACAGAATCTAGAGTGTGGTCATGTTATTCTAAATAGTGGAATTACTTGAGAAATTAGTAACAAAATTGCTCCTTTCCAAGTATGAAAAAGAATACTCTTTCCAATAAGCAGGATGCTTTTAGAATAAATGTCTGATTGTCTTACTGTGTATATTTAATGACATTAGCCTGAATTTCTGAAACTGACTTGATGACTGAAGTTATTTACTGGACAACTGTATTTAATTCCTCTAAATGGTAGAGTAACTGGTAGAGTGGTTGTTTTATCTTAGAATAAGTTACACTTGTTATTCTGATGAAAAAAAGTTACTCTTGTTATTCATATTTATGTGAAGATTGTATGCTTTTTGCTTGTGCACATTTTGTGGGACAAATGCTTTTTTATCTTTCATATGTCATGTTTTTTGGATGCTTAGCCTACTTGAACTTCTTTTCTTCTCTCTCTGTACATATAAATAATTATTCTATCTATTTATTCCTTTTTGTTGGGTGAGGTTGTGGATGAGGCTGTCCATTGCATCATCACTCTAAATGATTAGTAGTCATCATACTATTATGCTTTTGTCTGTAAATCAAGATCATCTCCTTTAAATTTAACTTACATGATATAGAACTTTGGAAAAAAAATGCTAAATCTTGCGGCATTGGAACCATCAACCATGTAAATTCTTATTATTGTTGTGAAAGGGGAATGGATCATGGATCTATTACCTAGAAGAGTGTGCACTTACTATTTGGTTGTGCCTCGATGTATGACTACCCATTATATTAAGCATGAATAAACTTAGTTCGCTACAACCTTTCACAATTCATACTGCTAGCTTTATTGGTTCTATTTGCTAAATTAAATTTAAACTATTGCTTCTCATTTGTCCCTTTCGAAATTTTGAATAGCGGATATCAAAGTACAGAAGTTACAAACTAGAAAGTGATGAAGATTATAGTAACATGTACTGGAGGAGGACTGAATATATGGAAGGTGAAGATGGCGAAATGTCATGGTTTAATGCTGGTGTGAGGGTTGGTGTAGGAATTGGACTTGGCATTTGCGTTGGAGTTGGAATTGGAGTTGGTTTGCTAGTCCGTACATACCAAGCCACTACTCGAAACTTCAAAAGACGAATTGTGTGATCATTTCTCTTCCATGAATTGCTATACTTAGTTCTCTCTGAATATGAAAGCAGCTGACTTTCTAAATGTTTACCAGATGCCCAATGGGTTTTTTTACTGCAAGATTTTGACTGTGTGAGTTCTCTGTGTAGCTGACTGTCATTTGTTGTCTTCTTTTTTTTTGGTGGGTTTTTACCCTCTGAACACCTTATTTATTTTTTTTATGTAGAAGGATATAATAGTTAGATTCTACTAATGGGAAGGTTGTAGATGTATAAGTTTGTATGGCTTGTATTATTTCCCTGTATATAAAATCTGTTTTGAGAAGCTAAATGGTTATGGCATATAGTTTCTTCATATGATTTTTGTAATGCCCATGTAATAATTTCTTCTTAAAGAAAATATGACTTTGATTTCACTGGGAAGATAGAAAACTATCTGCAACCATGGTAAAAAAATTAAAATGGACTCTGTATATTTGAAATTTTGAATTCAATGCTCGATTAATTTTGACGAACCACCTATATGAGTTATTTAAAGAGTAATGCTTTTCCTAAAAAATAAAAATCTGGCATAATTCATTACACTCTAAAATACCGTCAAAAAACATGCTCTCCTAGCTTGATATAAAATCAGGCTTCTATCATCCGAAAATAAATTCCCATTTTCATTGTTAGAAAAATTTAAATAAAATGTTACCTAAATTTTTGTTATATACAGCAAATGAAATATGAACTTCTGAAAAAGGAGGGATATCCGGAACAATATAAGATACAGTATGTAGGTAAGAAACATAAGGCTCTTAAGAAAAAAAAAAAAACTAGCATATCTGTTATCCCAGAGCCACAGCATTGTTGACAGCTTTTGTTAGTGTAAGATCCCAGTAACTGGGGTCCACATCCATGCGCATGCATAAAAATTACTTGCGCTACAATTTAACTCCGAAAGCCACGGACCAAGATAAAGTCCAACTAGTTGTTTCCAACTTTTAGAAACTTTAAACAGGGGAACATATAAGATAGAGATGGTCCTTGAATCTCCGAGTGTCATTACCAAAAACTAGCAATCACACATTTGCTTAATCCCACATTCTAGAAGCTCATGCCGGAATTACATTGTCTGATGGCTTATGGCTAATGCTCATCATAATAATCACAATCTTAGAAGTTAGAACTGTTGCATGTACTCACTGTAAGGACCTTGATAGGCTGGTTCAAATTGACAAATTACCAGCATGATTGATGGTTTCAAGCCCACAGATTTCTAATATTTATTGTGAAAGCCAGAAAACCCAGTAAAGGGAAAAGAACTCAAACCTTCCAGAAAGCTTCAAAAATTCGTGGAGGATTATAGAGAAATGCAATGGCTAGCCTCTCAGGATAGTGGTTCTGCAATATACTAGCAGTCTCACGAGCTGTCTTGATAGGCACACTGTTGCTTATCGACCAGCCAGTGAAGTCTATTAACCATGCCATTTGTTCTTGACCCTCTGGAAGGTTAAGTATCGCATTCTCTATGAGATAAACCGAATGTCGGAGTTGATTGTCTATTGATTTTGTATTCTGCACAAGTTGCCATACGTTAATTTTCAAATTGCATGAAGTTTCAAGGAATGTGTATGTGTTGTATGAATTATAATTACCCTTGTACGATACCTGCATTCCTGGCCTCAGTATAAGAACAGTTCTCCCTTGTCTGTCATGAAAATTTGCTCTATACTTTACCAGTCTCACCTTCAATAGCAATTTCAGGCTGAGACAGTTTCAATTCTCATGGTGAGGGAAAATTTTACAATCCAAGCTCAGAAAAATGGATATTATAAAACTTTGAAAATTATAAAGGAAAGCACTTACCCAGTGGATTTCTTCAGGCTTAAAAGTTGATCTCCATTTAAGTGTCTCTTCTAGCATTTTCTTTGATTTGTCTACATTCCACCTCCGAGCTTCCAGATATCTTCTAAAACATGCATCAGTACAGTATTGTAATCTGCCCACATAGAGGTCCAATAACATTCTTGAGATCATTGACCTGAATTAATAGCGAAAAAAGCACTTCCATCAAAATATATATATGTAGCTAAGCAATAAACCCAAAGAATTATATCGATTCAACAGAAATATTTTCAGCATTAACTAAATAATCACAATATTTCAATTTAATGGGATTTCAAGTTTAGTATTATTACCTTAGACTCATGCTGCAGCGAAACATCCTCCTGATACTGATGGGAATTACTCCAACGATTAAACATGGTGATGGATACAAAACCTTTTAACCCCAATTAAGCCTATAATTAACATCAAAAATCACATAAGAATGTCTAAATGAATAATTGCAAAAATAATTAACTGAAAGGCAGCAACTCAAGATTTCCTTAACAACAACATGAAGCCATAGATTTTGAGACAGAATTTTCAAAAAAATCAGGGTAAAAATAAAAACCTTGTTCTTGAGGAGATCAATAGGCCAGAAATAAATTAATAAAAGCAAAATGCAAACTGAAATTGGTCGACAGAGGAATTAATCTATTAAAGTTTGAAAGGAAAGATTCATCTCATCACTCCAAGTCATACTCACACTTGCTCCGTAACCATAAAGAGAAATAAAAGAATTAAAAGTCCCCCACAAGAACCATGTGTAGAATCAATACAATAAGCGTGAATTCAACTACTACAAACAAAAACACCTACCTGAATTTAATTGATTAATCAAGCCAACAAGAAAAGAAAGCAACGAGTGTCGGTCACAGCCTCTGTTACATTACATATAAGAAAACCAGTAAACCACATAAACCCAAAAAACTGTTAGAGAAATGTAATTTAAAAATAACGTCTTCAGGAAAATGCAACGAACTTGTGGAGAATATGTATAGACCAAGTCTCCAAGTATTTTTATAGAGAGAAAAAAAATGAAAAGATAAGTTAAGAGTTTAAAGGGTAAAGGAAAGTAAAGATTTTTATTTTGATTATTGTGCGTAGAATATAAAATCAGTTCGGCTTTAGGGATTGAGTCTCCTTGTTTTTCATGATTTTGAGCTTCCGGGATATTCTCGTAAAGCTCCTTTGTTTTTTTCTTTAATTTAAGATGGGGACGATGTAACAAGGCAAAATGTAGTCCATTTTAAGACAGAGAGAGTGGCTTCTTTCCCTAAATTCTTTTCTCGTTTGGTTCCGTCCGTCACGTTTCTAGTCAATCAAATAATTCTTTAGGATGAGTCCAACCGTATAATAATTTTTAATTTAATTAAATTTTTTAAAAATAAATATATAATTAAATAATTTAAAATAATTAATTTTCATCTAAAATAAATTACATTGATCGTCTCTTATCATATCCCTTATTATATTGTGGCTGTTAATCTTCATTTTGTTTAAAATGACATCATCACAACAGATATTTTTGAGAAACAAGAACATATAATAAATTAAAATTACATTACACACTGTTATAATAACACTGTTAATTTTTGTGATTTAAAATATTAAATTTTTTTTTTCTTATTTTTTTATTCAGATGAATTCTATCATTTTAAAATAATTAAATGTAAAACTTTAATTTTAATAATTATTCTTGTTTAGTATTATTTTTAAAAAAGAAATAATTTTAAATTTATTATTTAAAAAAATATATTTATTATTAAATTATAGAAATAAAAAACTAAAATCTAAGGAGATTAACTAAATAAAAAGGAAGTAAATAACAAAAAGTCAACAAGAGGATTTTAGAGACCAAAAGAAAAGGCAATGTCAAGTAAATGGAGGGAATAGAAGTGGAACTGTATCCGAAAAACGAAGCCCTCTTTGCATTGAGCAGTCCACCCTCATATGAGTTTTCAATTGCAATAATATAAATCTTTCATGCAGCCGACATAAGACACTAATATAACTGTAATTTTCGCTGGTTACATCATATGTGATTTCTTCATCTATCTTCTATAAATAGAAAGCTGACTCCGCAGATAAAATATCTTCTCATTTCACTTCTTTAACTCTACAAACAGTCTGCCGAACCCTACTTTAGACATCAAATTTTTTTTACTGAAACTTGAACCCTTCTGTGTTTGTTTTGCATATAATTGACCCAAGCTATAAGCAATAAACCCGAGGTCCTCCTGCTATCAAGTAGAAAGTGGAAGACAAAGGAATAGACAAAATGAGATGTGCTTCACACAGCATAATGTCATTAGCTAATGGATTGCGCCCACGAGACAAGTGGACTTGTCCAAGGTCCATCATAAAATCCAAAAACAACCTACCACATGAAAATCAAAGAAAATTCATTTCAATTCAATTCAATGAACAGGTAATGCTCCTATTTCAATTTTTTTTCTATTTTATTCCATTTTTTTTAATTTAAATTATAGCTATTATTTTGAACACGGATCAAAAACTAACAATTTAAATGTAATTAATTCATTTAAATGAGTTCAATTTATTATTTAAACTAATCTATCATCATAATCGAGTACAATATTACCAAAATAGTAATTTTTTTCTCTTCTATTTTTGAAAATTATTTTTTTTATTAACCACATGTATTTTAGCTTGTTGGATGGATGGATTTTACCTAAGCACATGTTGCTAAGAGATGCATTTCAAGAAGTCTTATTAAAGAGCAATAACAATTTAGGAGGAAAAAAAAAGCCAATTAAGCCACTGAACTAAGTGGACAAAACAAGAACAATGGGATAATTACCTAAGGAACCGACAGAGATTCGCCTAGAGACCACTACCCGGAGAGCGTTGCAGGAAGAGAGATCATGTCGGTGTCAATAGCGATGAAGTTTAATCAAATCCCAATTTGAAGACATTTGAATGTTATTAATTTACTTAAAGTGAGACGAAGATCGGACTCTCTGCTGTCGGACTGCAGAGATGAATGGCGCGAGAGATGGTGCGAACAGAGTTAAAGAGGTTTTAATTGGGTTTAAGATTATGCTTAAGAGTTGACACAGTAATCACATAAGGTGCGTTAGTTTTAGAGATGATGAAATTTACCCTTTAAAAACTTTTCAATGTTTATACAATATAAAATTTTGTTGATCTTCAATATTAAAATATCCTAACTCCAGTTTAAGGTAAATAGCAAATAAAGAAGATCCAGGTGGATTCGAACCACCATCCTCCCAAGTCAGTTCACCTGGGCGCTCTGACCGTTTTGAGCTAATGGATCTACACAGAATTATTCAAGTGCAACACAATCATAGCCGCAGAGCCAATAAGCCAAATTAACAGTGAACCTCCCAACCAATATTTTTAAAAGGAATTATATTTAATATAGTTCTTTGAATTGCTAAATAAACCTACAAAAAATGATTTGATGCAACTAAGATTGTACAACGCATTGTCCCTAGGCCCAAACAACCGAATTCAAACTCAAGCAAGAAAATAAGACATTTACAAAATTAATTTAAAAAATAAATTTTATTTCAAAAATACTACTTAAAATAAAAATATTTTCACATCTAAAAAAATTTAAACAAATTTTTAAAAATATTCCACTTTCCATATTTTACTTTAATTTTTACTTTTTCAAAATAAAAATTATTTTAATAAAATAACAAAATAATATTTTCAATATTTTTAATTATTTTTCAGCACACGAAAATCAGTTCTTACAAAAAAATTAATTTTAATATAAAAATAAATCTCTCAAAAAATAAAATATAAAAAAATATATTAATAAAAATTATTTAATTTAATTTTAAATAAATTTTATATATTAAATACATAAAAAAAATAAAATAAAAATACATATAATAGCGCAAACATAAATATTCTAATGTCATAAATATTGTGTAATATATTTATTATTTAAATAATATACATTTTATGTAAAACTATAATTGTTATATAAATATTACTATAACAAAAAAATTAAAATTAAAACATTAAAAATATTATATATATATATATATATTTTCTAATGTGTACATTAAAAATAGTGTAACATTAAAAAAATTTCAAAGAAAAAAAAAATCACCGTCAAAAACAAAAAAATGTAACCAGCACCGTTCAAAAATCAAAGTTAAGAGGCGAAAGATGCTACTTCCCCAAAAAAAGCTTCTGGAAGCAGTTGAGCTTGGGCCACTACGCCAATAAGAACGGCGCAAAAACTTATCAAATAAAGAATAGTAAAAAAAAAAAAACTCAATTCCTTAAAATGTTATTATTTCGAAAACACAATCTTCAAAATACTTCAAATTTTTTTTAGCAAAGATACTTTCAATTTTGAAGGTATACATCTAATATAAACGTGATATACTTGACATAGAATACATTAAAAAATTCCATGCATACATTTAACGTATTTTTAGTGTAATAGAAATGTAAACAAAAACCGTTTATAAGAAAAATATAAAATGACTTTTTTCCCAAAAGAATTTATCATCCGTCATCTTGAGCTACATCCCAATACACAAATGCATCATGGAAAGGTGGCTTGCGGGGAACCAAAACGGAACATACGGCAAAAATTATGGCTTGTGGGGAACCAAAACGGAACATACGGCAAAAATTATCTACTTGGAAATTTATTGAAGAAAAATTATTTTTCTTCAATAGCAATTAGCCATAGGTTTTTAATCTTACGTACAAAAAAAATTGCAATTATGAATTCAAATATACAAAAAGAAAAGAGATGGATAGAACATGTAAAATATGTTAAAATCAACATCAAAAAAAATAAATTAAAAAAATTAATCCGCATCAACAACAAACTCAATTTATATCATAAACCTAATTAACGATAAACTCCATAATAAAAACAATTTAAAATTTTTGAGAACCATTAGAAATCCACATTCCATAAAAAATAATCAAAATATTTTCATGCTCTAAAGAGATCAGTAAATAAAGTAGCAATGACTACAGACCATAAAAATCGCATTGCAAAGCGACCATGCCGTTTGCTGCAATCGCAGCCTTATATTTATATTTTGCTTTTGCAGGCAGTCCCAACAGATCGCAACAAAGGTTCGAGCTAGCTAACATAACCAGATGATGATTAGTTCGCCAGTCACTAAACGAGAAGGCATGGGATTCTCACAGACGAATCAAAAAATAGCAGACAGGTTAGAGAACAAAACACGTTTGTGTAGATCGACGGAGAAAATGGAAATAGCAAGTAGTGAAGGTCAAGACGTATAACATAATCACATAATCATACCTTCCACAGGACCAAAGCCCCTGGTGCAACAGCGAACTCCTCAGACCCCCCAAAGCTGTACTTTCCACAGGCACCTTCCACAGGACCACAGCCCCTTGTGCAACAACGAACTCCTCAGACCCCCCCAAAGCTATACTTTCCACAGGCACTATAAAAACATTCTTCCTGGCTACACAACAATATCCAACACACAAACCACTACAAGATAAATGAAGAGATTTAAGCAAAAAAAAAAATTAACTAGAAGGTCCAACTAAATTAGAGATTAAATAACACAGAACACAGAAAATACCTAATGAACCACCAACCGTACACAGCACCCCAAAATTGGGAAGCTTCACACCAAATATCAATGAACACATACCAATTCAACCAATGTAATAACTAAAAATATTAAACCACCTAAAAGCATCAGTAAAAGAGGAGTTGCCAATTTGAAATAAATAGGCTAAATTAACAAACTGCAAAAATATAAGGCAATTGCAAAAATATACCAAAAGGTTTCTGTAGAAATTAAAATACAAAATTCATTTGTAATTATCAACTTCCTTCAAAGCAAAATTGAAGATGCCAACTGCTAAAATATAAACAGTTAATCAACAACAAAGAAGTAATTTATGGCAAGAACAATGTACAGCTCATCTACATCTTCCTGTGGCAAAGGCATATATACACCAGATGCTTACGTCCCAAAATTTCCTAGAGTTGTACAGCTGAAGAAATAATGTTCTGTAACCATTTCTTTGAACAGCAACTTGTACTAGATAATCAGTCAACTCCAAGGCTTGGTCGACACCAGCCACAGGATCGACATCAATTAATAATACAGCAGAATGTAAGTGCGGAGGAAATGATAGGATCTGAATAGAAACTAAATATTTCTGAAACGAGTGCCTCGTCTGCAACTAAAGTTACTGCTGGCATCTGACTTGAAATTAACAGCCGCTGAATGCGGCAGTACCATCATCATATCATATTGTACAAGAGAAATATATCAATGGCAAGGCTGACGGCAGAAGAAAAGAATAATGAAGGCCAGATGTCCAAAGAACGCTAGTGCACATTCCTGCATATAATTGTCATCAAAGTCAGCACAAACCAAAACAAGCACAGGCCAAAAAAAAAAAAGAAACCCAGAACTTACCCCATGAAACTTGATAAACTGCTACTGCAATCTTGCTCAACAGTCCTCGATAATCTTCCTAAAAGCAGGCATCAACAAACTAGACTTCAAATCCAAGAGGTTACTTGCAACAAGCCACCAACAATGACATCTAGCACAACAGAAAATCAAGAATTCAAGTAGGAAACAACACCAAAAAGAAACACGGTGAAAGCCACAAAGTACGTATTTCTGTATCCTCACCTTGAAATAATCCATCATACCATAATTTGAGCGAGAAAATCAAAAACCATCTCATCTCTGGGAAACGTCTATGTCAAGGATAAAAGGAAGGAGGCCACCTCCAATAGCAAGATGATTAGAAAAGTGAGAGATACGAAACCGGCCACCATGTGCCAGAAGCAACAACTGAAGCAGGCGTACTAAGGCACCGCAAGCTGATACAATACATACAAGAGTACTCCATACAAAATAAAACAATCACTAATATTACATAAGTTACAAGTTCACACTCCGAGACTATTTATCCCACCTTTCCAACAGCATTGACAAGATAACAATACTAACCCCATATAAAAAACCAACAAAGCATAATAAGCCTAGTTGAACTCTAGGCAAATAATAAATTAATATTGCAATAAAATTCACGTGGACACAAAAATTGCAATTGTAATTGACATGATATATTCCTTGCGCATCTCATCAATCAAGTATAAAATATTCGCCAAATACTCGAAATGGACGAGTTAGCCAGCCAATTTGATTTAGTTAATTGACACATGCATCGGAAACTAAATATGAACAATACTGGGATGGCTAAAATCCGATTTGTCATGTTAATCATGGCTATTTCATAAATCCAATCTAGGCTGAATTTTCAACTGGAAAAATAGCACTGTGCACAGGAAATGGACTTCAATGTTGTCTAAAGCAGATAACGTAGATCAAACAGAGCACTTTATCCATGTTCTGATTTTAACTAGATTGGAATACAGGGATAATGCAATTTACCATAAATTTAGAACTAATATAACATCTTTTAGTTTTCAAATGCGTAAAATGGGATGAAGAGCACAATAATTTGAATATGAAAGACGAAATAGACATAGCATGCTCTTGCTTAAGTGGTGTGATACAGTGGAGGGTAATAAACGAGCATTCATCTATTAAAAAATAAGTGCTCAGTAAATAATTTTCAAATGCACACTTGTAGAAAATATTGAGTGCTCCGAAAAAGAATTTTACTATTAGTGGTTTGCAAATAATTTTAATAGCAGTGCTCTGCAAATAGTTTTGATAGTAGTGCTCTATAAATAATTTGACTGGCATATCTAATTATGGGACCATGAAACTGCGAGAATCGTAATAGCACAAAGTAATCGTTAAAAAGTTGAAATTTAAGGTTATACCTTTCTAGGCCGTGTTCATGATGAGCGATTCTGATTTCTTCATAGTTGCCTTGTTTGCTAGCGCAAAATTTACGTTTATCACATAGAAAAATCTAATTATGAACGCCCCGTGCATAGATAGGTAACTATTGCGTGCAAGATTGTGCGTGAGAACAAGGGTAAAAAGAGAAGGAAAAGAACAGGGAGAAGAAAAAAAGAAGACCAGACGCACGCAAGGGGGAGAGCCGGACAAAATAAACCAACCGTGCCATCTCCCCCTTCAGAACCCAAAAAAAAAGAATTTTATTATTGTTTTTGACCTGCCATGCAAGCGCACCTGTCATGGCAAAGGTCGGGCAACAAGAACAGCAATCGGACATCAATATAACCAATTATCACCTCAACAAACGCCATCCGACCATCCATCACCCAGCCAGTATCGCCTCAACATCCAGAAACAATCACACATAATAATCATAATCGAACATATTCGCATATTTGCATAACCACAAACCCTTGTCACCCAATAATCCCATCGATCAGAGTCAATTGCCCTTATTTCATAAGTCAACGGCCAAGATCCACCCAGTATAATCTCCAAACCATGGACCACGATCACCACCGGTTCGCCAACAGCCGATCAAACTGTTCAACAAATAGCAAACATAGATCAACATGTAACCCAAGCTCAAGGCTTAAACCATCAAAAACGAATATAATATGGAAAACAGAGTAGATCCAATAGTCAATCAAACAATAAACCGCCAAAACGAAACTCGATTCGAGATAAAAATAAACAGCTCAATACCTCAGGCCAGCTACCTCCAAATTGATAAACTCAAAAGAAAAAATGGCCCGGAGCTCAGCAAATCAACGAGGTAAGGATATTTAGCCTGCAGAAGCGAAACTTAGCTGAATAAACAAAGCATAACACAACAGATACATAAGATGTATGAATCACTGAAATAATATCCAGCATACCTCTGGTTCCTTCAGCTTATCTTCAGATCTGATCCAAAACTCAGCTCATCTCTAGATCTGAGCTCAGATCTGATGCAAAACTCAAACGACGAAGCTGATCCAGCTAAGCTAAAGCCACGGTCAGATATCTCGAAACAAAACTATCTATGTTCACGCGGTAGGTCGGAAAACCATCTATTCTAATCTGAAGAGAACTTCGCCGGAATATGGTTATAGCACCAAAGGACTATATCTGATAAAATAAGGCGTGAGAAGGCTATAAATAGAAAACATCGCCGACTTTAGAAGAGACGTAACTCAATACGTAGATGATAAGCCTAATTCTAAGGGCAACCTTAGACCCATCTAATGGCAGTGATAATTTGACTACGAAGACTAATCAACGGTGCGATTTGCGCGATAATTTTGAGAGAGTTGCATTGGCAGATATTAAAAGCATAGATACCAATCTACGGCTGTTATTCGGTGGGAAGGTTCTCGACCAATTTTTATTATATTTTTTTTTGTTATATTTTACATGCCACGTGTTTTATATGACAATGGATTGACACAACATTCGTTGAGAATAATAAGTTGTTTGGTAACTAAGATAATCACACTCCCGTCCCGTGCTAGGATTTCCATAGCACTGATTCGTTATAGCCTTCTGTCGGCACGGCAGAGTTGATGTTTGCAGGGTGAAGTTACAAAACAAACCTCGATTTACAAAGAAATCACAAATTCAAATAGAGTGGACTAAAATCAATTTTTAGTAGGATTATCAGTCAACTTAGTTAGATTTTAATATTAATTTTAATATTAAAATTCGATCAACTTAATTATTTAATAATAAAAAATAAATAATTATTTTTAAAAATTAATTATTCGTAATTGATTTGATTAATTTTTTATTAAGTTTGAATGATTTTAATAATAAATATATAGGTTAAAAATAATTCAATCTATTTAAATTTAGGTAATTGATTAGATTAGATAATAGTTGAATCAGTAGAATTTTAAATTTTTTATACATTCCTAATAAATTTCATACTTTTTATATTTAAATAAAACGGAAATAAGCATACAATAACAATAATAAAATGATGATGATCATATTATATTGACATATAATAATGATTAATATGATGATGATTATAATAATTAAAATTTTATAATTATCATTAATTAATTAAAGTTTTATTAATAAAAATTTTATATAAATTAATTGTTCTAATTTAAATTATTTAAGACAACAAATTCACAAAAAAAAAAGAAAAAATTGATGAATTGATAAATAGTCGCACCAAATCATGATCTTATTGTTTCCTGTAAATACTAAATAATTAAATTCACTAAAGTGTTTAGTACTAATTAGAAACTATTTGAAACTTACCTTAACATATGTTCAGTTCTAATCGTAATATTCAAAATATCTATAAATATAAACACTCAAGTGTTTTGATCAGTATTGCTTGTTAGTAAGCCACCACTTAAAGGAAAAGCCATTTATCTTAGCGTGACAAAATTTTTAAGAACTATGAAGTAAATATATTTAATTGCTATTTTCAAAATATTCGAACTTATTTCTTATATCACTATTATCTCATAATTGCCCCCTTTTTTTCTAATTTATTCCACAAACATAAATATTACATTCAAATTTATATGAAAATTTTATTTATAGGAGATTTTTATACCGTAGACTAGCATATATATGTAATCATATCCTCAATCTCCATAAATATAAATTATAAAAAACAAAAACGTTTTCATTGTGTTTTGGAAGCTAAATTCTCACATCATATCTCAACTGTTTATATAGCAGGGATTTTCATATGACATATCTTAAAATTTCGCTGGCTTTAGATTTAGAAAAGAAAAATTACAATATATTTCTTCATTTTTTATTTGAGATTTAACTTTTTCTTGAAAAAACAACTATTTTTTCCCCTGAGGTGGAATTTTTGTTTTTATTGTTACTGGAATCTAGTAGTTGGTGTGTAGATAGCAAGCAGGTGCAGCAAAGATTTCATACTGTAATGAATTAGCTACAAGTGCCCCACCATCCATTATAGGTTTAATGGAGAAAACACTGAAACAGTGATAGATTTTTGCCACTTTTAATCATAATTTTTGTTTTTTCGATAATTCTTTCTTTTGATTTGATCACTTGACAAACCTTCACCACCCACTAAAATAGATGCTTATCTTCTTAGACAGTCCATAACGTTGCTGTTGTTGTTGCATCCATGGCCGATGGCTGGTTCCACAGCATAAAAATTCGCCTATCAAAAAAGCAATTTTGCAGAGATAAAGAGTTCACAACTTTGCATGATTCCTGACGAGCCAAGTCTCAATCCCACTCTTCTAAAGCCTCTCAAAGTCTCAATATATGCCTACTTCACAATCGAATCTATGGACATTTTTGCTATCTATATTATATAATTTTTTCCTCTTTACCAAATCTAAAGCACGTCCATGAATTATTTCGAAATTTTGGAATAAATATTATTTTCCAAGCAATAAGCAGAATAGAGGAAAATAAAAGGAAAGATGTTAGCAAACGAAGGCTTGGAATTGAAGTTCATTGAAACCTCTGCCATTGCTTGGATTAGAATCAAAGTCAGGACAGTGTCCACAAAAGAGAGAGAGCTGACGTCCAAGTTAACCTTTCCAGGGGAAAAATTCAAAATTCCATTCATTTTCTTTGGACTGAACTTCCCACCTTACCCAACTCTGAAAGAACTACCCCAACAAGAAGAAAAAAAGACAAAAAACAATCTAAAAACAAAAACAATATGTGAATACATTATATCATTTTTTTTCTTCTCCTGAAGAGTGCTTGGAACTTAGTTCCAGCTCAGAGGAAACATGGCGAAAAGATCAGATTTTGCACAGAAGCTATTAGATGATCTCCGGGTAAGGAAGGAACGAATGGCTGCATCTCAGAGCTCTAAAAGTTCAAAGCCGATGGCTGGAGGTAAGCTTCTAATGACTTCCAATTCTGACATAAATTTTCAGATACAATGGCAGTGTATGGAATTGAAAAGTTCTAAACAAGAAAAATTAGAATTTAAAACCATTCAATCATACAGTTGCATCAATGAAAATTATTCTGGAAAATGCTATAAAAAGAGCAAAAAACCTTTAAAGCTTTAAGAGCATGAGCAAAAACTAGAACATAGATTTCTTTCTCCATGAGAAAATCCATGGAGAAGAGCAACTTCAAGCTTAAGTTGCTAAACAGGTATCTAGGCCTCTAATTTGAACTTTCTCCTCAGCAGATGTTGATCCTTAAAAGCATAATATATAAACTTCTTTTTAAAAGAAGTCAGGAAGGAATCATTTTAAAATTAGAGAAATCTGTTTCAAAATCTCTTCTTTTCCCCTTCCAAAAGTGCATCATTTTGTTATAAGAGATGCTTTATATGATCCTAGATATTTAGTACTTCAGTTTAACCCGACCATGACAACGGAAACTTGACATGCATTTCACATTCACTATTGCATTTTCAGATTTTTTATATACAGGGTATAGAGAACACCAGCAAAGAAATTTAGTTCATCCAGAATTAAACAAAATTAATTAACCTTCCCCAAAAGGCACCACGTTATGAATTTGACATCAGGAGTAAACTGAAAAACAAAGAGTGAAAATGCTTCATCTAAGAGGGAAGCGGGAATTTAGACCAAATGAGAAATAACAATATGCATGTTCATTTTAAATAACTCGAGGAAATAAATGTTAGAAGAAGAATATCTCAAACTATGGAGGGATGGACTTCTACAAAATAGGGAGAAAAAACTTGAATACTGTCATCCAAAGACTTCATGCATGCTGTCTAGAGATATAAACTTCGGTTAGCTAGAAGTGTCATTATTTTTTACATATTGTGTCTCTGTACAGATGCATATTCTTATTCCAAGCAAGGTTATAAAGGAACCAGGGAAATGAGAACACATCAAACTGTAAGTTATCGTGGCTGAAGCTGACAGTTGAAGCTGATCTCATAAACTTAATTGCTTAAATTGCTTAATTTCTGCAGAACGGCATTAAAAATGCAACTAATCGCAAGTCTACCATGGGCAATAAATCATTCTCCATTGGAGAAGCTTCAAAAGAGATTGTTCCTCTTGGAAGAGGTAGAAGCTCAGAACAATTTGGAGATCTGTCCATGGCACTGGCTTTTGCCCTTGAGAATGGAGGAAAACTCAGAAGAATGGATTCATCAGGAAATAGATCAATGCAGGGTTTCCTGAATCAAATTGGAGGAAGATCAAGGGACATGGGCAGGATGGAAATAAGCAGGGTTGATAGGCATAAATCAGCAACTAGCCAGTTCCCTACACTTTCTCATCTCCATATTGAAGAAATAGCAAGAGGAGCACAAAGATTAAATCAGATCCTGAGAGCTTGCTCTAATGGTCTTAACTTTGACAGATATTCAATAGAAATTGGAAAGGAGCTATTGAAAGGGGCCGTGGATTTAGAAGAGTCCCTCCGGATGCTAGTAAACCTGCAAGAAGCTTCAGACTACATGATCAGGCCACAAAGCAAAACTCGGATCACATTGCTTGATGATGATGATGACGATGATAGTGGAGTCAAAACAACAGAGAATGACCAACTTGCTCGGCCAATGTTGTACTTTGACAAACCTTCTAGAGATTCTCATTACATCCAAGAAGCAGCAAGGATTGATCTCAAGCAAAGGCTGCTGACCCTGGCCTACCAACCAGACTCTACAAGCCTCAGCCACGATATGCAAACTTTAAGCTCCTCAAACTCGATTTCTCACAGGCGATCAGCTAGCTACAGCCCCAATGTGAAAACTGTAGCAGCATTCACAGAACAGAAGAATCACTCAAGTTCATCAAAATCCAAACCAGAAAAGAAGAGAATCCCAAATGTAATTGCAAAACTAATGGGGCTGGAAGAACTTCCAGAAAATGATGATTCAAAGAATATTTCAAAGAAAGAGTCCAGTTCCAAGCAAAAAATTGAACGAACAGCTAAAAAGAAAACTGCAGAAGGGAGCACTGTGCAGAAGTGGAAGACAAATGATTCCAGGACTTTGATGTCGCCAATCAGAAAGAACAAACAGATACAACCCAACCAAATTCAGGAGACTCGAGACATGATACATGGCTTGCAAGCAGAAAGGCATGCTAGCTTTGAAGGGACTCTTCGTGATGGAAGACCACTGCAAAAGGATGTGGAAGGGATAAAACCAATTAAAAGCTCAAACAAGGCCAATATGAAAATGGACAATCATCAAAACAACATTGGCCACTTGAGCCAAAGCAATGCAAGTCGAAAGGATGCTCAGGAGAAAGAGAGAAAACAGGATAATACAAAATTGAGGGAACAGAAAGGCAAAGAAAAAGGAGAAACTAAGGACCAAGTCCTAAAGCATCAGCTGAAACAGACAACACTTCAGGCACAAAATGGATCAGAAGCTGCAGTGGCACTACAAGGGCAAGCAGAGTTTTATTTAACCATGCTTAAAACAAAAACGAGAAATACACACAATATGCCATCTAAAAGTCAACCAAATTCTCCCGATGATCTTGCATTCCAACAGTCTAAAATGCTTCAAAATTTTGAGTCACAAGACACAAGGCATCATGCAGGGGAGATTGAGCAGCAGACACAAGGGAAAAGACAAACAGGAAGTGAATCCAGGAGTTTGCCACAACCCATACACTTATCTCCATATTTTCCGAAGAAGTATTCACGTACAATTCAAGCAACACTTAATAATGGAAGCTCCAGAGAATCAATCCACACAATGCAATCCATGGGATTTCCAAATAAGAAGCACCATGGAGATCTTGCCCAAGACAAAAGTTTTACTAATATTGATGTTAATGGACAAAAATTAATGAATAAGAACTCAAATCAGAATTCCTCTCCAAGAAATCTGAACTCAGAAGTAATAAAAGAGAAAAACAGAACCACCATTGTACCAGATATGGAAGAGAATCATGTTCATCTACCAACAGTGCAGAAGCTAAAAGTTACAAAAGTACAAAAAGTTGAGGCTCCACAAAAGATTGATAAACTAGTGACAAGAAGAAGTGGAAATCCTCAAAGCTTGGTAAAGTCGCCAAAATATCATACTTCTATTTTGCAAGAAGTGAAGCAAAGAAGGCAAAATAAACTTGGTCGTTCCAAGGAAGAAGAGCAAGTGGGATCCAACAGGTCCAGAGAAGCAGAGGCACTCACGCTTGACTCAAACAAATCAGTATCAAGCAAACAACAATCAAACATGCTGGAAGAACTACACAGTCAAGCTGAACAAGCCTCCAACTTGTTCAGTCCTCCTGCTGATGGTGATTATCAAAGCCTAAAAGGAAAGGAAATCTTAGCTCCAAATGAAAATGTAAGTTCACTGCAGTACGCTGGTTTAAAAACTCATACGAACTACAAGCTACTTATTTGTCAATAAAAATTCTTACCTCTAAAATGGTGAGTTAATAAAGGTTCTTTTGGGGTTGTGCAGTCCTCAACAGTGTTAAATGTTCAACAAGGTCAAGAACCTGAGTTTGGTGTAGACAAATTCAAATCTCACAGCATTATATCAGATCCAGTAAACTGTAAGTAGACCAGCATAGTTATTATTTCATTTATCAGACATTGCTTTTTCATTGTCTATAGAGCAGCTGAATTAGAAAAAAAATTGAGGCTTATTGAGTTGAGAGCACTTGTATCAATAAGATTTTCCAAAAGAGAAAAAAGGCTTTTGACATCAAAGTTCGTGATTGGATGTTTGCAGGGACTCATGAAGGAAGGAAAGATGTCTCTTACCCCTCACGACTGGAAAATCAAGAAGTGTCTACTCTGGTAAAACTAGAGCCATTAACAGAAAGTGAAAATCGTCTCAAGCAAATCTTGATAAAAAGTCAACAATTTCTTAACACAGCAGAGGCACTTTTCAAACTCAACATTCCTTTTGCCATTCTGCATGCCGGTGGTTCTGATTGTCCCGATGCAGAAAACAAACTTGTATTAGACTGTGCATATGAAGTGATGAAAAGAAAAGGGAAAAGGCAAGAGCTCAGTGTCCATCCTTTCATGAGGGTTTCTATCAGTTGTCAGAAGGTAAGATCCTTAGATGACTTGATTAAGGAACTACATAAAGATTTTGAGAAGTTAAAATTCTATGGTAGAAATGATAAAGCGGAATGTGTTGTTGAAGACTACCTGCCCAAAATGCTTGAGATAGATGTCTATAACAGGGATTCAGATGTGAATTGTATGTGGGAGTTTGGCTGGCATGAGATGATGTTTATATCTATTGAGAAAGATGAAGCTGTAAGGGATGTGGAAAGGCATGTGCTCAATGTACTCCTCGACGAAGTTACTGTAGATCTTTTGCCAGTATCCTGATTAGATTGAAGAACAGCACTCAGGATATGGAAAGTTGGTTTTGATTCCGGTGCACATAAAAACAAGAATTTTGTGTGGCTTATGTGTTTTTTTTTTCATCCAATTTAACTTGAATTGTACTGCTTATTTGTCACTCGACTTCAATACTTATCGCAGATTTTCTGCTTATGTACGAATGAAGTTCAATCAGCTGGTGTTCAAATCAGTTTATTAATCTATTTTTCATTCAGAAGTGGAAAGCTATTAAAACAGACATATTGCCTTAAAAAAGAAGGCAACGAGTAAAGAGTTTTTAACTCAGTTAATGGTTTAGAAAGTCAGCAAGCAACATCACTGTGTGAAGTTCAAGAACCGATCTCTCCATGGATGTGAAAATGGGCTCACTTTTTTTTTTTTTTTTATCAAATTTAAGTTAAAAATATATCAGAATTCAATGAAATAGTCTCTTTTCAAATACTAATCAGAAATTCAGAATTCATTGAAATCCAAGTAAAGCATCACGAGTACAATACCTTTATCATGAGCAGGCATATTTGAAGCAAACCAAACCACGTGATGACAAAATTCTTTCAACGATGCATACCTTTTGAACATTTTTTTGGAGCATCTCTTCAGTAAATCACCTGATGCCCGTTTGGTCGCCAGGAAAAATTACGAAAAGAAAATTATAAAAAAAAAGATATTATCATATTAATAACCAAACTTTTCACTGAATAGAGCCTGTCGGGACCTTGAATTATCCGGTTAAGCTCGGAGTTTAGAAAACGAATCGGTTATAAACTTCAAATTCAGCCGTTTCCATTTTCTTCACTTACCCTGAAAGTTTTCTCGCCAACCAAACAACTGGAAGCTTCTTTGGGCCTGTATGAACAGTTATACCCAATAGATGTAGCCTATTAAAATCAGGCCTGTAGTTTGGCCCATATTACGATTTTCAACCTCCATAGTCCATATTCCAGTGGCCTCTAATAAATGTTTTGCTTGCCGTACCGGAAAACGACGTCGAATGTTGCTTAGGAGTGTTTTGATTATTCAAACAACATATTTTACTTCCAAAGTATAAGGTGATGTTTTGAATGAAATCCATTAAATTTATTAAAATTTGTGAAATTATAAATTCGAGTTTTCAATTTAATGAATTTATTTAATTTTTTAATTGAATTCATGAATTTAAAATTTTTTTTGAAATTAAAATTAACTATTATTTAAAAATGAAGTGATTTAGATTTATTTTTCCAATTCCTTAAAGAAAGAAAGAAAGAAAAGGCAAAGATGAATTGAGCTCCATTTGTTGGTTTTTTAATGGAGTTGTGTGAATTGACTCAATTTTATTTCTATAAAAGATCTTTTATATATTAATTATAATAAAAAATCAAAATAAAATCCATAAAATCTGATATTTAACTTATTAAATAAAAACTAATTAATTTATCTTTTAAATTTACTTCTTCTTATTTAGTCTTGCTTGATTTTGTGTAGCAATTTAGGTATATTTTCAACATCATTGAGCTTCAACTTGATAGCTTTAAAAGCTTGTTACTTTTCTATTGTTATTTTGAATGATTGCTTGCGCATCAATTATACCCACATTCCCAAAGTAACTTCACCTCTGTGCTCTTCCCTTCCATTAGTAATATGCTACAATTATATGAGAAACTCTTCTTTTCTTTGCTGCCATGTTATTGGATATTCAATATGCTTTACTTTCTTTAAAGTTCTCTTTTTTTATTTTTTTATTGGAAGTTACGTAAAAGTTATAGGAATAGAATGCCATTTCTTAGCAGGGAAGAAAATGCTTAAAAACCATGCAGCTAGCTTTCCACTTTGATTAGATGATTGGCTGCAGCAAACTGAATTCTCATTATGCCTTTTTTTTTTCTCATACAAATCTCAACTTCATTAATAAATTATTCAAATTCAAATAAACAAAGTTAATTTACAAGAAAAAGCTTTTACATGTGTTTGACTAATTTGCTTCTTATGAATTATGATATGTTAATTATTATTATTATTTTTTCATTTCAAATCGATAAATATATATTTTTATCTCAAATTATTATTTATTTTTATAATTCATTTTATTTTTTAACAAATTAATTAATATTTTAAATTTATATTATATAATTAATATATTAAATCTCTATTATACTCATATTTAATATTATTTATTAAAAATATTTAAAAAATATACCTTACATTAAAATAAAAATATTATAGAAAAAATATATGTAAATTTATATTTACAATAAAAATAATTAATTTTTCTGAATTATTATGAAATAGATTAATTTTCCTGAATCATTATGAAATAGAAAATATGTCTATTGAGCTAATGTTTAATTAAACTTTTTTTATCTTATATAATTCACTATTTTCATCTAATTTACTATTTATATAATGATTAATTTACAACAACCAACAAAAAATATTCATATTAAACTTTTTTATCTTATATAATTCACTATTTTTCATCTAATTTACTATTTATATAATTATTAATTTACAACAACCAACAAAAAAATCTTCATTTTTCCTATAGTTCTACAATTGTAATGGATTCATAATGAATTGTTATTTTTCTTGTAATTAAGCTTAAAAAAAACTAGTAAGCACTAGACGCCAATGTTTTTTTTTTGAAACACTAAGCACCAAGGTTTTAAATATAAAATTTAACGGAATTCAACATGCCTATACGATTTTAGCCGATATAGAAATGAAATTTTCTAAAAGCTACAAATTTGAATTATTCTAAAACTCGCTGAAATGGAGAATCTGATTGATTTTGAGTGATTTTTATTGGATGAATCGGTAATGGACGAAAGTTAAAAAGTTTTTGCTTTGGTTAACAGATTTTGCAAAATTAAAAGAAGAAGAAAAAGGGAGAAATGATGGTTTTGGTTTTAGAGAAAAAGAAGAACGAGGAGAAGAATTTTGATTATTTGAAGATGCTAAGAGAGAGTTCTGTTATTTTGGGCCTTAACTTTAAAGTTAGAGAACATTAAAACTTCTTGAAGAATAAGAAGAAGAAGTAAGAATTATTGGAACTTCGGGATTATTAAAAAAATAAATAATTAAAAAATAGAAATAAAGTAGAAAAGCGAAAAAAAAAATGGCGAGAAAGCTGTGGCTGGAATTGAATTGGATATTTTTTCTTTTATTTTTTTTAATAAGTGCACAATTATTATTATTATTTAGCAATGTTATTAAAAAAAATGTAATATGTATTTAATTATTATTAGAAATTATTTAATTATTTGTATATCATTATTTTTAAGTAATTTTTGATAATAATTTGATCTTATAAATTAATTTTAACATATATTATTAATTTATATATTATAAAAAATATTTATTTTTTATTTTATTTTGATTCAATTTATTTTATTTTACCGAGTTCCTTACTCAATTTATCTAATTTTATGACTTCAATTACATTGACAATAATGATAGCTGATTTAAGTCATTTTATGCCAATTTTATTTCATCGCCGTGGATTTTGATACTGGGACGGTTCCGCCTTTTAAAATCCTGGTAGGCATCTTAGACATACAAGTGATCATACTCTTGAATTTTCATTAGTAAAATTAGGAACAATCAGCAAGTACAGTGACAGAGACAGACCCATACGAAAAAAGAAAAGTATAAAAAGGGTATAATTCGTATATGCAAGAAGTTGCAGGTTCCAGTTTCTTGTTCTTGAGAAGCCAAGGAATTTCAATACCTTTTCAAAAAGTAATTGCCCCACCGAAAATTTTCTTTAATTAAGTTTCTGCCCCCGGCATCCTTTAGCATCTTCTATATTTATTATTATCTTATCCCATTTGGATTTTACTATTTCACCTTCGAAGAGCACTAAATTTTATTCAAAACAGAGAGATCCTCAATCATGGCTGTGCTTCCTTGTATTGTTGCTTTGCTTCTTCTTTTTCTCTTACAGGCTGTAAGCATCACTTGTAAGTCTGTTCTTTTCACTTAAATTTAATTAATAGCATCTTTATTGGATCTATTTGTTGTTTTCTTCTTAGTTATAGTTAAGAATTTTTGCCATGTCAGTAAGAATCTTGATGATAAGTTTAATTTTGTTATCAGTTTTGGTTTAATGTTCTTGAAGAATTGAAAAACAATATGTATTTAGTTTTCATGGTACCCAGGAAAAAAAAAAAAGAAAAGTTTTGAAAAAGTAACGGCTAGCCTGGGCTTTGAACTCTGTTCAACCAAAAAGACATGTCCGTTTGGTAGCCAAGAAATGCTAGTAAGCAAACATGGACCAGAGAAAAAGTTCCATTTTCTGTTGAAAAAATGAACTTTGAAGTCATTATAACTAACTAGTTCTAAAAACTGAACAAAAAAAAAAGAGCAGAACTTTGGAGTCATTATAACTAACTATTTCAAAAAATGATACCTTCTTACAGACTCTCAAGAATTCATAGGCGTAAACTATGGCCAAGTCGCTGACAATCTCCCACCGCCATCAGCCACTGCAAAGCTCCTTCAATCGACCTCAATACAGAAAGTCAGATTATACGGGTCCGACCCGGCTATAATAAAAGCATTAGCCAATACCGGAATCGGAATAATCATCGGCGCTTCAAATGGAGATATTCCTTCATTAGCCTCCGATCCCAATTTTGCCAAGAACTGGGTTAACACCAACGTGCTCCCATTTTATCCAGCTAGCAAAATCATCCTAATCACGGTTGGCAATGAGGTCATGAGCTCCGGTGAGCGGAATCTCATGACGAAGCTTTTGCCGGCTATGCAAAATGTTCAAAACGCCCTAAACGATGCGTCGCTTGGGGGCAAGATTAAGGTCTCTACAGTTCACTCGATGGCGGTGCTGAAGCAATCGGAGCCACCCTCTACAGGAAGCTTCGATCCCGGTTACGGAGATTTGATGAAGGGTTTATTGGGGTTTAACAATGCTACGGGTTCGCCTTTTGCGATTAACCCGTATCCTTACTTTGCTTACAGGAGCGATCCAAGGCCTGAGACTCTCGCTTTTTGTCTTTTCCAACCAAATGCAGGACGTTTTGATGCAAACACAAAGATCAAATACATGAACATGTTTGATGCTCAGGTGAGTTATACTCTGTTTCAGTTTTACTAAACCATTGCACATTGTAAGTGGTGCAATAAATAAATTGCAGGTGGATGCTGTTCATTCTGCGTTAAGTTCCATGGGGTTTAAGAATGTTGATATTGTGGTGGCTGAGACTGGATGGCCTTATAAAGGAGACAACAATGAAGTAGGACCTAGTATTGAGAATGCAAAGGCTTATAATGGTAACTTGATTTCACACCTTCGATCAATGGTCGGGACTCCATTAATGCCAGGGAAATCAGTAGATACATACCTCTTTGCTCTATATGATGAAAACTTAAAACCTGGACCTGGTTCTGAGCGAGCATTTGGTCTTTTCAAGCCTGATCTCACCATGACTTATGATGTTGGCCTCTCCAAGAGTAGCCAGGTCAGGACCCGAACCAATTGCTCAGTTCTGTTAGTTTTCAAAAGAAAAAGTTACAATCTTTTGCTACTTGTGATTTTCCATGTTGTTTTGTAATGTTATAAAGCTTTATTAACACAAATTGTTAATGCTTGAAGACACCCTCTACGCCAAAAACTCCAGTGACTCCATCGCCAGAGCCAAATAAAGCAACATGGTGTGTGCCCAAGGCTGGTGTATCAGATGCCCAATTGCAGGTAAATCTAGATTATGCTTGTGGAAATGGGATTGATTGCAGTCCAATCCAACCAGGTGGGCCTTGCTTTGAACCAAATACAGTAGCATCGCATGCTGCTTATGCCATGAATCTTTTCTATCAAACTTCTGGCAGAAATCCATGGAACTGTGATTTTTCACACACAGCCACTCTTTCGTCTAAAAATCCCAGTAAGTTAAGTTTCCTGGAACATGCTTACTACAAAAATCAAAGATTTTCTGAAATTTGTTTCCTTTAGATGGATGTCAATGTCCATTTTCTCTGGCAAAGATTTTGTGACATTATCTTCTGTCTCGCAGGCTACAATGCTTGCACTTATCCTGGTGGAAGCTCTTAAATGATTCAACAATACTATGGGCAGTTTCAGCACTTTTTATTCTCAGAAGAAAGGCATCGCCTTTTGCAAGTAAATTGGGGGTGTGTGCAAAATGTATGGAGCAAATTTCTTGCTTTTCCTACTCCAAAGTCCCTATTACTATTATGTAATGCTTGTGAAGAAATATTCATATTATTATTATTATTTTTATAAATAAATGTTCATATTATTTTGTTTGAACTTTGAAGGAAAAAACCTATGTATATGCAAATTTAGAAGTATAATGTGTGAAGTTAATTCAGAAGTTTTTGTGAGGTTAATGCAGTAAGTTTTGATGACTTTTTTTTGTGGATTTCAATGCAGACCAACCTGGAAATCTCCTTTAGCTCAAATTTTTTTAAAAGAAAATTGTGGATTGACGAGTCGAATTTTAGAAGATTTAATATTTTTAAATTCAGATGATCAGGCCTAATTATATGTAGTATATTTTTAATTCAAATTTAATATATTTTTAAAAAATTAAATTAAATTAAATTTGAATTCCAAATTTTAAGCCAAACCTATCAAATGAGGCAGAATTTTCCAGTTCAAAAAAAAGGCAGAATTTGAAGCCATTTAGCTGACCAAATCATATCCGCGCTTGAGTGCGTCAACTTGATCAGTGTTCAGTTTTGTTGCCCGATTTAAACGGTTCACTAAAACAACGAATTAAACTACGCCGTTTGGTTAAATTAAAATGCCACCTCTCCTGCTATCCTTCCTTGGTTTCCAGTGCAGTGCCCGCTACGAACTAGAAATTCCTGTTGTTCGTTAACGCAGGACACACAGTTAAGGCGTGAAGCTAAAAATCAATCTGAAAATAATAATAATACGTATTAAATTGAAAACAGACAGCATATCTACAAAAAAAAATCCAGAGAAAATGGCATCAAGAGATATAGAGATGGAAGGAGATCTGGAACGACTTATGCCGACCGCCGAAATTCCCGAAAACGCCAAGTCCAAAACGTCTTCACCTTCTTCTCCCGTTGCCAACGCACCTTCGCACCGGCTTTCTGGCGTCGAGGTCCACAATCACTCTATTTTATTTATGCGAGTTTTATTTTTCATTAATTGGATTTCTGGCTTGTATTATCCATAATTGCACACCATTAAGGAATAATTTCAAGTTGTTTTTCTGGATAAATAAGATGCTGATTTTGATTTCTGTTGTATCCTTCAAATGCTCTCTCGTTTTCATATGGTGGAAATATGTTTGGCTGATAAGAAAAGAAGGGAAAACGGAAGAAAAGTTAAGAATGCAAATGAAGACAAAGCAAGTACTGGACAAACGTAACTTATTTATTATTTTAGACATCTGTTTACAAGTTGTGACTTGGCTTACATATCTGTAGATGTGGTCCCTAGAACCTAACAAAAATTCTTCTTGATGATGTCCCAATTAAATGCTAAATTTTTCACATATCAAGTTTATTCTTTTCATTGTGTCATTTGGCAGAGGTTTTATTTAAATGCAGAATTTTTAGTACCAGTGATCAGAAATGGTGGAATTTTGAATAGGATTAAACAAACTTATTAGTAATTTACTCTTACATTTGTTTTCATCATAATGAAGTTGGCTGTAGAAAATCAGTTTATTTGAACTTTTATTCCCTGTTTTAACCAATTCTTGAAATGGCATATTTGGTCTAGACAAATAATATCAAATATGTATTATATTTTAAATTTGAATAACTTTAATTCAAGCGAAAACTAATTTAAATTTGAATAACTTTAATTTAAGCGAAAACTAACATTTTTTTTGGGTAATAGCTTTTAAAACCACTGTTAAACTTCATTGATTAACTAAAGCATGAACTTGGAATGAAAACATTGGAGTAAGAGACATACATTGTCATAACCGTCCTGTTTTCACAGTAAACCAAATTGTCTTATGTTTATCCTGGCGATAGAGGCATGAACATGGATATGTAGTGAAGGTGAATATGCTGATCCTAGGTTGAGCATGTTTCCTTGTATGCAATCCTTAAAAGAAGAAAATTGAATAAAAGATGCATGGCACACGAAGAACACAAACTATACCTCTGAGCCATTAGGCAAACAGTTACAACCAGATTCGTGTGGCTCATAACTTTTCTTATCCTATTGTCCGTTTATTTATAAATTTGCTCTTACTTGATGCCTATAGCAGGGATTTTCTCTGAATTAGGGCAAACAATAATGAGACAGGACTTGGAAAGCCTATGACATGGAAAAAGGTAGTGAAACAGGTCTTAGCAGGTCCCAGACCTTTCTGAAGATACAGCCTAAACTGGGTCCACATAGCTGACCCATTCTTGTTTGGGATTTAAGTTCAGTAGAATCAATTTGGGCTGCAGAAACAATAGCATATAAGAATTTTTTAGTTCCCATATGAACTCAATTTCCCCTGGAACGTGAACTTGAAGTTTAAAGAGTTTCTTTTTGCTGATAGAGAAACAACAACTTGTGTAAACCAGCTATTGCTGGAGAATTTTTTTAATTGCTTGCCTGTTTGCAACTTTCTTTTGCTTCTTTCGCTCATGTTAAATTTAGTCTTCTTTTTGGACATGGCACTAATGTAGTTTCCTTTGGTCTCTTGCATAGGCATTATCCAAAGTAATACGCAGCTGGGCTTCAAAAAAGTTTATGACAGGATGGTGAGTCCTTTTAGTTTGTGGCACATAGTATTATTTTCTTTTTCTTTATTAGCATTATATAAACTCTTTATGTCAGAAATCTAAGACTGTTTTCACTTCACAATAATTTTAACTTATAAATTTCTTTGAGGAACCTTTTATAAATATAACTAAATTAATCACACACTCCTCTTAAGGTGGACAAGTAATTGGTAGTTTGTGGCTAATATGTTCATGATAAAATTTAACATTATTGGCAGTGTCATTCTTCTTCCAATAGCTGTTACATTCTATGTCACTTGGGGTTTTGTCCATTTTGTGGATGGTTTCTTCTCTCCAGTCTACAATCATCTGGGAATCAATATTTTTGGTAAGTAGACCATTGTGACTTCTTATGAATTAGACTTCTTGAATCTTGATAGCTATCAATTTTGAGTTTTTGCCGCATACAATCTGCGCTATAAGCTGTTATCTGATGAAGTCTTGAAACTGGTAATTTTGGTTCTATTTTCTCTTTCCTTCTCCTTGGAATAAGTCATATAAAATTTAATCTTCACAAAGCTAGGTATAGTAACTTTTTATTCTTTGCCGAAAATGGTTGGCTTACAAGTGCAACATTTAGTGAAATCTTATGCACTAGATTAAGTTGGTGAAGCAAATATTAAGTTCTGATCATATAATGCTTTGCAGGAAATATCCTAAATGAAATTATCAATTATTCAATGTTGGATTGTCATGCAGACAAATTTTGATCTCCATTCAAAAGCAAATTAGTTTGAACATAGCCAGCAATTCATTATTCAGAGCATTATCACTGAGCTCTCAGCTCTAGAAATCAAATGATTAGTTTTCTATTCAATTTGAGGTCTAAGATGTTAAGTCGTGCTAATTTCTTGCGAGCAGCATTTCTTTTCCAAGTTTTTATTTTAATTTTAAGGGATAAGCCTTATGTTAGTTTTCGCTAAGAGACTGATGCGGCACTCTTGCAGGGCTTGGGTTTGCTACATCCATCACTTTTATATTTCTAGTTGGAGTTCTTATGTCATCATGGTTGGGAACTTCTGTTCTTACTATTGGGGAATGGTTTATCAAGAAAATGCCCCTTGTAAGCTATATATATTCTGCCTCAAAGCAAATTAGTGCAGCCATATCTCCAGGTAAGTATCGATTATGTACCTAGCAGTTATACCTTCAGTGTATGAAACTCAAAGCCTCATGGCATCACTTGCAGATCAGAGCACTCATGCATTCAAGGAAGTGGCAATCATAAGACATCCCCGTTTAGGGGAATATGCATTTGGATTTATAACTTCTACAGTCATTCTTCAGAGGAGTATCGGTGACGAAGAACTCTGCTGTGTGTATGTGCCCACCAACCACCTGTATGTTGGAGATATATATCTTCTAAATACAAATGATATTATGAGGCCCAATTTATCTGTTCGAGAAGGGATTGGTATGATTTTCTAACTCAAAACTGAGACAGGCATATTTGACCCTTCTAACAGTTAATGTTCTGGCAGTTATATGTTTGTTTTCATGTGGTGCAGAAATCATCATCTCTGGTGGTATGTCAGTGCCTCAAATAATGACCACAGTGGATGCACAAGCCAATTCTGCAAAAAGACTTTACAAATATCCCTCATCAAAAGCATAATCGCAAACTAACATAGACAAGCTTAGTTTACAGTTTGTTTTTTCTTTTAATCTTCTTTGAGAAATAACTCATTGCCATCATGTCTTTTTGTGCTGTGCCCGTGCACACATATACCTGGTGTTCATATTGATCTATAATTAGTCTGTTTCATGACACGAGCACCAGTTGTGAGTCGACCCAAGTTTTCTTGAAGAAACTATGGATCAGATTGAGCACTGCTAGACTGTTCACAACTTGCCGGTAAGAAGCTATAAAATTGAGGACATCTAGAGAGAATTGCAATGTTCAAAGCACTGGATGGTGACTGAAATTCTTTTTGGCTTAGGTTGGCTGCTGCTTCTTTATCGTATTCATATTTGATTATAAAATGTAAATACATCGTTTTGTTTTCAATATATTGAAGTATTTTATCTTGCAGATTGAATGGTTCCCAAATATGACTTAAGAGCTTAGATGATGTGACTAAATCTTATATGAAACTCGTTTAGCAAATGCACAATTGAGGTATTCAGTGTACGCATGTTCATGTTGATTTTACATCTTTATGTTCATGAAATGCACAATTGAGGTATTGCATTGTAAGGCTACAATTTAATTTTACTAAAACAGATAAAACTTGCAAATGACCATGAACTTGTTATTTGTTTTTTTTTTTTTTTGATAAATTTAATTTCCATAAAATTCAAATTATAGTTATTTTAATTTTGAAAATTACTAACTGCCAACAGCCTTAAGACTTGATGTTCATTGGTAAATGGCTCTGGGTTCGCCAGCAACTCGGCTCAATTTTATGTTGCAGATGGACCAAAACTGAGCTTCGATTACGTTTCTCGTTCTTTGGCTTAGATTATGTTCAGAATTACTGCGGTCTGCAAACGACGAAATTGTCTGGCGAATAATTTTAGATTAATATTTCATTTCGTAAGCACAGCTAACTGAATGAAATAAAGCCTGGCTATGGTCGTTTGTGATTTTATATGTCTTGGGCAATGTGATGTCAGTTGTCATGCTGCTCACAATTAGAAATTCTACGATAAAACACACTACATATATATATATATAGATAGATAGATAGTAATAAAATACTATATCATAATTTACTTATGTCATGTCAATATCAAGAATTATTTTTAGAGGCTTAATAAATAAATTATTTTTAAATTTTATATATTTTTATAATTTTTTTATTAGTTACATTTTAATTAAAACTACATTTTAAGAAATTTTATTAATTAAAGATTTAAACTTAAATTAATTTTTAACTTTTATTAAATTACATTATCAATTTATATGGATATTGTAAATTCAAGCACATAACATATATTAATATATTGATCATTATTATAATAAGAATAATTAGATTCATCCAATTGATTACATCTCCCCATACATTAATCATATATCAATATATGATTACTCTTGATATCACGCATTCATGACTTTTAATTTAATTTTAGGATAAAATAAAATTAATTTTTTTCAATTAAAATAAAGCTAATAAAAAATATGATAGCAAACCTTTAAAAAAATTCGAGAAAATTATGTATTAGGTCTTATTTTAAACTCTAATTCTCTTTTGAAATCTTTCAATGCAAGAGTGCCACCTATTAATAATGTAGAGATCGCGTGCGGGGACAGGTGACCTCGTCCCCATGTCCCAACTCCAAACCTGTGTACGCAACGCAAGTCAAGTCACAGTCAAAAGCAAAAACCAGTGGGCGTTAAAGCCGAACTCACCGTCTGATCCGCATGCTATGTGAAGATCAGAAGATGCCCTCTCATCTTTAATAAACTTTCACTTTGCCTTTGGGCTTCAGCTTTACAGTTTTCTAGCCATTTCACGAGTTTCCTTCTTTATCCTCTATTACCTTTATCAAATCTCTGTCTTTCGCTCGTATATTGGCGTTCTCTTTCAGCTACATTAATCGGTGATTGGTTTAATTAAGATGATTTGATCGATCATTTCGTTGTTTATAATTAAGCTATTACTTGTAGACGTAAACAGCTTAATTCTGAAAATTTTTTATGGTTTTAATTGTTTATTTGAATTCTACTTGGTTTTCTCATCTTGAATTGTAGATGGCTTCATCTGCTCTAATTTGCGAAACTCAGCCATGGAAAGACTTGAAGGTATGAAAAAGCTCACTACTTTGCTACTAGAAATCGGAATTTGATAGTCAATAACTTGTCATGTTTCGACAGGGCCACGTTGAAGACATCAAGAAGACTCATTTGCGCAATTTGTTGAGCGACACTGAGCGATGCAAGTCGATGATGGTGTATGCCTCTCAATTTTTTTCCTTGATAAGCTTGTTGGTCAGTTTTTCGAGAATCCGTGTATAATGGCGTACATTTTTTTTTTCTAACGCGAATTTTATTGTCCATAGTGAGTTTGATGGAATCATGGTAGATTACTCACGCCAACAAGCTACGGTTGACACATTGGATAGGCTCTATAACTTGGCCGAGGTAAAGTTGGGCTCTTTCTGTGTTGGAGATGTGGCTACTAATAATATAATTCTCTTATTATACTTGCCTGTTAACGCAGGCAGCACATCTCAAGGAAAAGATAAGTCGCATGTTTAATGGGGAGCGTGTAAGTCACCTTTACCCTGGATTATCCAACTTTGAACTGACCAACTCTGAACTCTCATATGTTTTTTTCTATAATAAAAACTAGTACTATTTTGCGAGAAGACACTTGGGCTCCTTTGAAAAATTTCTCTTTTTCTTTCCTAAAATTTTGTTGAGTGGTTCTTTGATCAGATAACATATCTAAATTTCTTAATTTAACTGGGATGCAAATTTATTAGAAGGATTTCATATTTTGGCATAACTTACTAACTTTTAAAACTGTTGTTGAATGACTACGTTGCTTTTATGTTTGGGTGACACTGTCAGATTAATAGCACAGAGAATAGGTCAGTGCTTCATGTAGCTCTCCGTGCTCCAAGAGATGCAGTTATAAACAGTGATGGCAAAAATGTTGTGCCAGATGTTTGGAATGTTCTTGACAAGATCAAGGATTTTTCCGAGAGAGTTCGCAATGGATCCTGGGTAATCTAAACTTATTCTTCTGAATTTTAAATTTGCTCGCAGATTGCGTTCCTCAGTTGTATGGTAATGGGCAAATGTTGGTAGGTTGGAGCTACAGGAAAACCACTGACTGATGTTATTGCCGTTGGTATTGGTGGCAGCTTCTTAGGCCCTCTTTTTGTGCACACCGCTCTTCAAACAGGTCCTTTCATGATTCCTTTATTATAGCTGATGCCTATTTCTTTCTTGCTTTATTTTTCTTTGATTTTATTCTTTGTTCCTAAAAAAAGTTATACATTGTTTTATGGAAAGGCCTGCTGAAAGAACTAATTGTTTTCTGATGGCAACTTGCAGATCCTGAGGGCAGCAAATCTGCAAAAGGCCGCCAGCTTCGATTGTAAGTACGTGTGTCTTAGTATTATTGGCTGGCTGTGATGGCTGTATAGTGCTTTTTATTTTTTGTGTTTGATTTTAAACTCTTATAAACACAGAGTAAGATCATAGAGTTCCAGTTTTTCTTCTTCTTCTTTTAGCATATGCCTACTTGACCTTCGTCAATGGAATTACATTGTACTTGTGCAGTAAAATTTGACTTCTTATTGCATTAAATTCTGAATAAGGAGTAAAAGCCTGCAAAAGTTATCTAAACTCTAAAGTTTGCCTGAAAATCTTGTCGCATTTTTAGAAATAATGTTGTGTGTTTATGCATCCAAGGGATGGTAATGATAAGAACTACCAATATGTATATTATTCTTTTTATTTATATTTTGTGTTGAGACAAGGAATATGGAAAACATCTAAGTTCTATAATTTATTCTAAAAGAGGCATTATTAGACATTGTTCATTAAACGGGACACAAGTCTGATGTGATGGTTTCATACAAATTGTATCATCTCAGAAGAGTTCTAGTGCTTATAGGAGATGTGTTGTCATGCAAAGTTTTTTGTGCTTGGTGTAATGATTCCACTGTCTTGGTTAATTTTTTGACCATATCTTGATGTCTATTTATTATTGTTCTATGATGTGATCTAATCTTTTTTTTTGTTTGATACAGTCTTGCAAACGTTGATCCAATTGATGTGGCAAGAAATATTTTAGGCCTACATCCTGAAACCACCCTTGGTAAAGTATAAATTTTTTGTTTGTTCATGTCTGTTGGGTTATGTTAACTTTGTTTCTTTTTATCTTCTACATGCAGTTGTTGTGATTTCTAAAACTTTTACTACTGCTGAAACTATGCTGAATGCACGAACACTAAGGGCATGGATTTCAAAAGAACTTGGGTGAGTGGAATAACTTGCCACACCTTGTTTTGGAGTTGTGGAATTATTTTGCACTGGATTACGTAGGTTGTTGTGCTCAACATGGAACAATTTGAAAAAATTAAAAGAAAAGTGATTATGTATTTGGGGGTGAGGAATCAATGCATGCATGCTTGTTAAAGTTGTGTGAGAAATGTCCAGTCATCATATAGTGCTGGCAAATAATTTGCACACGATCTTTGGTATTCATGTTGTATGCATTATAAGATTGTGCTATATATTCAATTTGCATGCGTGTAACGTGCAAATTGTTTGTAAACTGTGTGCAGACCTTCTGCAGTTGCCAAGCATATGGTGGCAGTTAGCACGAATCTTACGGTATGTTTATACCCCATCTTTTGTTTTGAACTTGCAGCTTTTAAATTATTGAAAATTTTCATGTTTATTTCCAACTTTCTACTTCATGATTTTCTTTTGCACTGGATCCTTTATGCTTGCTTGAATCATTAGGTTAGCATTACTTCTTCAGGATTCTGGCCTTTAGTACTGTTTTTGGTTTTGCTCATACTGTTTAATTGCTGTTATTTCATTTCTCGTGGATTTAATATGCTTGTATGGTGCATGCTGGCAGATTGTTCTTACTAGTTACTATACAATTGATTTTCTGTATTATGATACTTCTTAAAAATATTGGTTTAGACGCATCCTCCACTGGTGACACTAAATATTTCTCTTAAATGCACTAAAAGTAAATATTATGTTCAATATCTTGTGGAATTTGATAATTTTTCTTTGTTTTCTGTAACTTTAACAATTTTGCTGATGTAATGGAAACATGAGCTCATTCTTGGGTGCATATTCATCCAAAATAACAGCATTGTATTCAGTGATATGTTTCAGAAGTCAGAATGACACCCCTTTACTTGTATCCATATTTACATTCTACTATGATAGAAATATTGGTTTCATCAAAGAGGAATTCAGATCTTTAATGTGAGCGTCTTTTTACATAATTGTGCTGGTTTCTACACAAACTGAGCTTCCATTTCAGAAATAAGCATAAACAAATTGCAAAAACCTTCTGTACAAGTGGTGCAGCAATGCTACCCTTCATGCTGCATCATCCTTCTTCATATTAGAGTGATAGATCATTACAGATTGAGCTTGTCTTGACTAGACATATTTGTTCCTTAAACTTTTCTGATGTATTGGCTATTTGGCTTATGATATCTGATAATTCTCGATGTTCAAGGATCAGTCTATTAATATAAAATTTAATAGACATGGTCTTGCCAACCCTCTCTTATTTATTCTAAAAATTGATGTGTTTGAAATGAAGTGCCAGTGTGAAAATTCAATGATTGTAACTATAAATAGCTAAGCACATCAATAATATGACTTTTGAGTAAAATTTGTAATTCACTTTGCCTTTAATTTCTTTACTTTTAAAAAATGCAGCTTGTAGAGAAGTTTGGTATTGATCCTAAAAATGCTTTTGCATTTTGGGACTGGGTTGGTGGCAGGTATAGCGGTAAGTTTCTTCCCTTTTCTAGGGTGGCACCAATGAGTTTGATGCTTGATCCTAATTAGTTTGTTGGTTGCAGTTTGCAGTGCTGTTGGCGTGTTGCCTTTGTCTCTCCAATATGGTTTCTCAATTGTTGAGAAGTACGGTGACTTCCAACTGTTTTAATTCTAACTACTGAGATTTCTGATGGTAGTGCAGCATGCATTGCAAGATTTTTTGGAATTAAAAATTTTGTTTCTTTAATCTCCCTTCAACAGTTACAAAATTGAGGTTTCAAAGCAAAAATATAAAGAAATCTTCTTGTTGAATCTTGAAATTGTCACTTAATATGTTCTCTCTGGACTGTTATTTGTTCCTTGAAAATTGGGGAAATTGTGGACTTGAAACTTTTTATACAAATAAACTACAAAGAAAAATTAATGCATGTAATATTTTTCGTCTTTCAGAGCGGCATTTGTATAGGTTGCTTGCATCATTATTGTAGTGGCTATAAGCAGCATGGGAAAAAGTTTCTGAAAACTGATATGTCGATGTATAATATGTGTTACTTCTTATTTTCTTCTTAGAGAGAAAGAGTTTCCAATCTGTCTTCTGTTTCTAATCTAACAATCCATTTATTGTTGCATATTTCCTGAGATAATAAGACCTTCCATTTGTTGATGTAAGGTTCTTGAAAGGAGCATCAAGCATTGACCAGCACTTCTCTTCTTTGCCATTTGAGAAAAACATTCCTGTAAGCCCCCAGTACTTTGAGCCTCACCAAATATGTAATTTTGCTGGTATATAACAGAGATGTTCAACTACTTCTTACATTGATGGATCTTAGGGGGAATGGATTTAAGGATAGATGATTTTGATGTCTTATGAGCATTGCATTATTTGGTTTTTTACGTTTTGGCTTCATCAAGTGCCATATTCTTACATTGTCCCTTTGGTAGATTATCCTGATGTTCATTGTGATAGGCATCTCAATATGCTTTATAAGATTATTAATTTTATGTCCTTAACATTTGTCCTGCAGATACTTTTAGGTTTGTTGAGTATATGGAATGTGTCATTTCTTGGATATCCTGCAAGAGTGAGTACTTCTTTGTTGAACTCTAATTGATCTACCACTTATTTGTTCTCAAAGTCACATGTTTGTTTGTTACCCCTCAACTCATTCAAGTAATCCTTCAGGCCATCTTACCTTATTCCCAAGCTTTGGAGAAATTTGCCCCACACATTCAGCAGGCAAGTCTACTAGTGCCCCCCAATTCTCTCTCTCAAATTAAAAGGGAAAAGATGGATTCTTCTTCTCGTTAAAGTCTTTATATTCCTTGTTAATTTACTTAGGTCAGCATGGAAAGTAATGGTAAAGGGGTATCTATTGATGGTGCACCACTTCCCTTCAAGACAGGTGAAATTGATTTTGGTGAACCAGGGACAAATGGTCAGCACAGTTTTTATCAACTAATTCACCAGGTGACTTGCATGTTCCATTGTACATACATGGGACATTCTGCTTTCAGTTTTTACTGGATTATAGATTAATTTCCTGAATCTTCAATTTAATTTGGAAGATGCTTTTGCATTCTATTATTAAGTTCCAGAACAGTTACTCGTTCCATTAAATTCACAGCATTTGGAGCTTAAGACTTTATTCTTTATGACTATCACTTGTGCACCTAACTACAATAATGTTAATTTTAAGTTTATATTTTTGGTAAAATTTGTAGGATTCGGCTCTTAACGGATGCAAATATTATGTTTTCCAACTTCACAAGATTATGTTTGGTTATGACATGACATGATAACCGAAACAGAGATTTTTTGTCTTGTTTAGTTTTCATGTCTTTTTTTATTCTTGGAGTGCCGTTTGATACACTGAAAATTTTTGTTTTGCGCTGAAATCTTCAAATGATTATTTACATTTTCTATAGCTGATTTGAGTTAGGCACACAAGTGATTCTGTGATGGCAAGATGGAAAATATATTTTAAGCTGCTTAAATTCCTATCCAAAGTCACACTGTGGCATGGTCTTATTATTTTTAGGATCAGTTAAACCTTATGTGATCCTTCTATGCGCAGGATGATAGATAAGTCTGATTACTATTCCCTGGGGTTCGGGAGGTACTGTTGGATTAATCATTACAACATTTAGATGGAAAATGTTTTGATGTCCAATGTGATAATTTGAATTGGCAAATTTTACTCCGTTTATATCTGCTGTGAATTTATTCTCATGGCAAATTCTAGTTGTCTCATCATGTGACAGTAGACAAATCAGAACTACATAATTACAAGGTGATATTACATTGTTCATCACAACTTTGCTTGTATGAATAAACTAGGATTATTTCCCTTCATTCTAATTCACTTGCGTCAAGATTTTGGCAATTTGGCTGCATCTTCCCATCACTTTTTTTTTCAAACTGGAATTTTTTCTATGCTTGTCATGTATTATGCAGATTTGAATGGAATCCTCTTTTTTTTTTTGTTATAAGCAAATGGCTCGTTATGTGAAGGAATGCGAAATTTCATTATATGTGCAGATCTAAGATTTTATTCATTTGACAATGCACTGCAAGATGCATTAATGTTCTGTCTCTTGAATCTTCAGGGACGTGTAATTCCTTGCGATTTTATCGGTGTTGTGAGGAGTCAGCAACCTGTATACCTTGAAGGTATTATTGATGGTAAAAAGCAGGTCAGATTTTTAAGCATCAATTCTAGCTATATTTATCTAACCTGAAATTAATTTGCTTGACAGGAGAGATTGTGAATAATCACGATGAACTCATGTCTAACTTTTTTGCACAGCCAGATGCCCTTGCTTATGGGAAGGTACATTTACTCTCTCTCTCTCTCTCTCTCTCTCTCTCTCTCTCTCTCTCTCTCTCTCTCTCTCTCTCTCTCTCTCTCTCTCTCTCTCTCTCTCTCTCGTCAATGCTCTTACTATCAGTGATTGTTGTCAAGAAGCATCTTTAATCCTTGCTGAATAAAGGGCAAGTTGTGTAATCTTGTGGTCTACAATAGTATTAACTTGTGATTGTGAGGTGCTACATTTTTACTCATAGCCTGTGAATTTAGAAGGAGTAGAAAGATTAGAAGAGCAAAGATATAATGTCTGCCTGCATTTGGCACGAGATATATATCCATCTACTTCATACTGAAGTAGTTTCTTTATATTTGAGTATTTAATTAAATTTTGGATGTTTGCAGACAGCAGAGCAGTTGCAAAAAGAAAATGTTTTACAGAATCTAATTCCTCACAAGGTTAAGTTCATGCAACTTCTGGATTAATATTTCTGCTTTGCCTCCAGATGATTATGCTTAGCTGTTGCATTGTCTTTTTCAGACCTTCTCTGGAAATAGGCCTTCTCTCAGTATTCTGCTTTCATCATTGGATGCTTACAAAATTGGACAGGTTTGTGGTTTCTTCATTAATGGAACATTTGGTGCATTATCGTGAAAGTACTTTTTTTCTGGCTTCAATAACATGCTCTCACTGCATAGATGTGCCCTTCTCATAACTCAATTGGGGCAATTATCTATGCCTTTATTGCTTTATGGCCTGCATGAACTGTTTATATAGCCTGTTGCCATAAAAGCTGTCTGTCTTTTTTCAGTTGTTGGCAATCTATGAACACAGAGTAGCTGTGCAAGGCTTCATATGGGGAATCAATTCTTTTGATCAGTGGGGAGTTGAGTTAGGGAAGGTACGATTGGTTTTATGACTTTGTTGTTAGTTCCTTACTGTATTTGTTAATATTCCTTACATATAGCTAATCGTATCTGCCTCAATTTGTCAATAGTCACTGGCTACTCAAGTCAGGCAGCAATTCCACGCATCTCGTACAAAGGGAGAACCAGTGGAGGGCTTCAACTTCAGCACTACAACAATGCTAACAAGATACCTGAAGGTAAAGTTTAATCATGATGTCATCAGAAGACATACTTTTAACATTTTCCTCAAAAAGTTATTTGCATCAAAAGTAGTTCATGCAGAACTGTTATAAGAAGTTTATGAAATGCTACCTCCGTCCCATTTAAATTATCATTTTTATAAAAAAAAAATCTCATTTATATTGTCACTTTATAAAATAATAAAAATTAATTAGTTTTTTTTAATTATACCCTTGTTATTAATGAGTTGTGAAGTGAGAGTAAAATATTTTTAATATTAATGAGTTAATGGAGAATATTTTAGTCCATTCAAAATAATTTTATATAATATTGAAAGAATTTAATTATTTTCTTAATAAATATGCATGAGCTAAAAAAGACAATTTAAACGAGACAGAAGTAGTATTAAAAAAAATGTTCCAATAACTGAGGAAATATCACGACGCTGTCACTGAAATTGAACTTTGCTTGGCAGGAAAGCTTGGATGTACCTAAAAATCCGGAGACTCTTCTCCCGCAAATATAACAGAAGACCTGTACCCTGAAGCTCACTATTTTATCTGGCAAACCACAAAGTTATTAGCTTCATTTTTCTTCTTATTTGGATACCTAGACATGATATATATTCACTTGCCTTGAGTTATATTGGGAGGGATCCTTGTTCAACAAAGCTATCGTGAGCATCTCTTTACAATTTGACATGGATATTATCATAAAGCTAAACATCCCTCTCAGATTTTGGTCATGTTTGTCGAATAAATCAATGTGTCCCTGGTTATGTCTCATCTTTCTGGGACTTCTCCTTTTAATTATTATTTTAATGGAACTGTGCGACTGTATTGACTCAAAGCAACAAAAGCTTTGTCATAATGATAGACTTGGCAGCTTCCATGTTTGAACATCAATTTCTCAGTTTTACAATATTTGTGACTATGCTTCTTATTATTATTATTGGGAACTAACCTTGGCATCTCCTGTGCAATATTTTGGTATTATGATGAGACTACAGGCAAAACATTTAACTCTGCTTGGTAAAAATGGACCTCGTGCTATTGATGAAACAAAGGCTCAAAACGAAGACCATGCGGTCTTTCTTTGTGTTCCAACGAGTCTGACCTTTTTATATTAAGCTGCCTTTCCAGTGATTCAAATATGTCAAGTACTATATTTTGGACACAGAAACACTTGGTTTGACTACACAGTGATCTCAATAACAGTTGCTAGGAAATATGTGAAACTAAACTAACTAAACTTTGTATTTATATATATATATATATATTAATATTAGCAAAGAGGGCAATTTGACTTTTATTATAGTCATAAGGACTGAATTTGATCCGGGGAATTCACTTTTATAGGAGGCAACTTATTATACTAAAAGGAACAGTATTAGGCAATAAAAAATTCGCGTCTGTTCACCTTGCTTTCTCATACAGTTATGGCTGCATGCTTGCATGAAGCATGAGGTCAACGAAAAAGGAAGGATAGTAAGGGTAGGTTGCAAGGAAAATGAACATGATTTATGAAGTGTAAAAGAGGCTTTACAAGTCAAAACTCTTTACTTGCATAAATGATTAGCAGTTAATGGCATCGCCAATACATTTCAAGAGATGCACTCTTCTCCTCCTTATCCTCCTTATCCACCACAAACAGCTTCTCCGCTCCTTCCCTTTACAGGTATTTTTGCCCTTGTTTTGTTATGCGCGGTACTTTCCTACCTAATCATCGATTTCATTGATGAAAATGAAGAAATCAATCTTATACATTTAAATAGAGAGCATAGCTCTTCAGGCTTGTCTTCCGAAGAGACAGAGGCACTCCCTTGGTTTGATTGCGAAGCAAATATCAGCACCACCAATTGTGCCATATGCTTGGATTGTTTTCAGAAAGGGCAGAGATGCAGGAGCTTCCCTATTTGCAGGCACACATTTCATGCAGCCTGCATTGACCTTTGGCTGGTAAGGAGACTCACTTGCCCAACTTGTCGGTCCCCATTTACAACTGGAGATTGGAGAATGTCTAAGTTGATTCAGAAATGGAGGCTATGTTATTAGTTCATTTTACTTCTCATTGCGATGATAAATCACTTTTCTATTGGATACTGAATGTGCATAATTTATTCCAAGTAGTTCATGCCATTTTCAACACATTTTCTTGTTAATTAGGTTATTGAAAATGCACAAGATGCTACAGCCATGGTACGTTACTGATCAATTCATGCTCAATTCATGAAATCTTAACATGAACAAGAGGCAAACCAGACACAAATACAGTGTCTTCAAAACAGAAGAGGGAGTAAATTTGCCTAATATTACAAAACCCAGCATAAGAAAGAAATTGAAATATAAATTTTTGTTTTACCAACACAGAAAAATACAAAGTTTTTTTTATTTTCATTTTCTTTGCTTGGCTTGGGACGAACATGTCAAGTATACAAACAAAGAAAACTTCCATAACACTGCTAATTTCGAATCAGTCTTAAGTAACTACAAACACAGAATTATTTTCCCTCCACCATATGTTGGCTAAAATTACTAAGCTAAAACAGCCTAAGAATCCCCCCAGAATTATCACAGATCATAGAAGCAACTGAAAACTACACAACTTCAAACACCTGTAGAGCCGAATCCTCCTTCACCTCTTACAGTGACATCCAAATCCTCAACTTCCACAACATCAGGAGTGATGATCTTCTCAATAATCAACTGGGCAATCCTATCTCCCTCTTTAACTTCAAAATCCACATCAGAATAATTAAACAATATAACCCCAACTGGGCCCCTATAGTCAGCATCTATCACACCAGCACCCACATCAATCGAGTGCTTCCATGCCAATCCCGATCTCGGCGCTGCATTGGAGACAAAAACAAGCCTATTTTAGAAAACCAAACTCACTCGTCTACATATTAAAAGGGAAAAAAATTTTGAAGTGAAGTGAGACTCACCGATGCGAGCATATGTTCCTTCAGGTATGGTAATACTTAGATCTGTTGGGATAAGAGCTTTTCCCCTAGCTGGCACCTTGGTTTCAGTTGCACTGCACTCCAAATAATAAAAATTCCACAATTATTTCCTATAATTTCATAAGTTTTAAGAAATTGTAAAGGATAAAAACACCATTTTGTGCTTTAACCAGAGTACCTTGACAGATCATAACCAGCAGAAAGAGGAGAGGCTCTGGATGGCAAAATGGCTTTTTCGGACAACTTCTTCACCCTAAATAGAGGGATATGAGTTTCGGAGACTTCGCGGACGCCATTGTGTTGGCGTTTACGGACGTTGGGGGATGGCTCTTTGATTTCAGGGCTGTTATTTTGAATCTCTGCTTGGGCCATCCTGGAAAATCGAAGAATTAGACGACGGGTGTATGGAAATAGAGAGAAATGGCCTGAGTGTAAAGGAATTGGCTGAATTGTGGAATTGTTAAACAGGGAAAGAACCGCCAGTGGTGAGGTTTCCCGAAAAATGGCGCGAAGAGTTCCCGCCATTGCTTTTCGGGGATCCCTCGATAAGAAAACATGTACGGCCTAAAAATTAAAGCTTTTTTTATAAAATTGCAGGAAAAAATTAAAAAAAATATATGTATATATATATTAGGCTAAATAATTATTAAATATTTAAAATTTTATATATTTCACTAATTAATTTTTATATTTTTAAATCTAATTTTTATATTTTTAAAAATTAAAATTTTTAATTTTTCTGTTAGTCAATTATTTTAATATTATAAAATAATTTATTTATTTTCTTATATATATATTTTTTTTATTTGTTAAATCATATTTATTTTTAATTTTATTTATATTTATTATAAATAATTTATTTTAATTTTTATAAATATTATTAAAAATAATTTTAAATAATATGAATAATATCTTTTATTATTTTAAAAATAATTATATATATTATTTATTTTAATTTTATAAATATTATTAAAAATAATTTTAAATAAGATTTTTTATTATTTTACAGACGATCTATATATAAAATAAAATTAAATATAAAATAAATTTAATAAATAATAAAAATAAATATATATAAAAAAGTGTTAAAAAAATTATTTTATAATATTAAAATAATTAACTAATGATTTTATTATAAAAATATTAATAAAAAAATTTAAACAGTTTAATTTTTAAAAATATAAAAATTAAATATTAAAAATATAAAAACTAACTAAGTGTAATATATAAAATTTTAAAAATTTAATAATTATTTAACCTATAAATTAATAATGTTCAAATTTATTAATATTTTTATTAATTTATAAATTTATCGTACTCATACCGTTTATATAATTTATTATATATTTTATAATATGAGAAACAGCCCCTGATAGAATATATAAAAATTTAAAAGAATTTAATTAGAGGCATTTTTTTCTCAAGGTAATGACTTGCTAAGCCCTTTTGTGTGTTTGCAAGAGTAATTTGGATTTGAGCTGTACGATAAATTTGCAATTGTGGCTCCGATTTTAATTCCAAAATCCAGTGTTTTGCACCAAATATTTTCATCCAATCTGAAATTAGAATGACAATACAAATTCCTCAGTCTATGGCAAGTTTGAAAACTCATAAAATCACGAACTCGGATCATTGCTCATGCAAATTTCATTAATCACTACAAATCAAACACCTACATCTATCGACAGAAAATCTGACAAACTCGGTCGTAAAAGTATCACCAAACACAAATGCAGGCGAAAATTCCATTTCAATTCAGCACTGTCTCGCAAAATAAAATAAAATAAAATCCTTTTAACCAAAAAAAAGGCTTGGAACACAAACAAATAGCAGAGCAAAACCATTGACATGTTTGTCGCCCAAATACACTGAGATCTGACGATACTGGAGAGCAGTGGACCGAGAAAGCAACTCACCTGAGGCTGAAATTGAAGGCTCGGCAACTATGTTTCTGCGAGATGATGAAAATTGGAGATTAGAGAGAAAGAGGGGTGGTCACAAATTAAGATTCAGTGATGCAGTAAAGGATTGCTATTGAAATAAAGAGGGAGTCAATCATCTATATTGAGAGGGCGCGAATTGAGTTCGTCGTCTACATTGAGACGGAAAGAGAGATTTAAGTGCTTGCGTGTTATCATTCATACGGACATTATGATGTGCACGCTATAGTGCTGGCAGTTGATTTTGATTTTCGATAATTAATCTGCCGCATTAAAATAAGAATACCCTGGCCAGCTAGCCCTACGTACATTGGGCCAATTATTTCCCTCTCTATGCCATGCTGTATAATGCTTTATTTTCCTGGCCTTTTGACAAAAATACTGAATAAAAATAAGAAAATAACATCTTTCAACATGTTTTTTTTTTAATTTTATTTTTTTATTATAAATATTTTAATTATTTTATTATAAATTCATAATAAATTTATTATAAACTATATAAAATTTATAAACTCATAAAAAACTCATTATAAACTAATAAAAATCTAATATTTTAGAAAAATATTTTATAAATTCTTATATTTTTTGATAAATATTTTATAAATATAAAAAATTAAAATTAAAATTTTTTTTAATTTTTTTTATATTTTTATCACAAAAAAAATTTTAAATTTATTATATTTATAAATTATTTATTAAAATACCATAATTTATAAATTATTTATCAAAATATAATATTTTTATTAGTTTATAATGAATTATTATTAGTTTATTATAAGTTTATAAATTTTATATAGTTTATAATTAATTTATCATAAATTTATAATAAAATAATTAAAATATTTTTAATATTTTTAAAAAAATTTAAAAATTGATGAAATGTATCATTTTTTCAATTTTTCTTTACTACATTTTTGGATTATTGGCCTAAATCTGAACATTAAATAATATTAAAAAAAAAAAAGAAGGGAATTACACTGTTTACGGGTTTATAATATCCTATTTTTAAAAATACAGCTCTACTTTTAAATATACAGCAGTGAACCTTTTTTTTTCAATTTTACTATACACATTCACTTTTTATTTTTACTTTAAAAAAAGTGATTTTTCTTTTTTTTTATATTTTTATTTTTTATTTATAAATAGTTTTATATTTTTAATATACACATACAAAAATTATATATTAATTGTATACTGATATTTATTTTATAAATTAATTATTATATATTTATTTATATATTAATATTTTATTGCAAATCAAATTATATATGTTATTATACGCAACATATATTAACATATAACAACATATATTAATTTGTATATTAATATATCATTGCAAACTAATTTATAAATATTATTATATATGACATTTATAAATATATAAAAATATATATCAAGTGTATACTGGTATTTATTTTACATATCAACTAATATATTGTTATATGTAATATAATAGTTGTATAATAAATTTTTATTTACAAATCAACTAATATATATTTTTATATGTAATATATATCAGCATATATTAATTTTTATATTGGTATTCTATTACAAAATAATTGATATACATTATTCTATATAATATATATAAATATATAATAATATATATTAATTTTATATTGATTATTTGCTAATCAATTAATTTAAATAATTTTTATAATATATGTTAAAATTATTTTAAAAAATATAAATTAAACAAGATATATTAATATAAATAAAAATTTTTATTTTTATTTTAAAAATGAAAGTATATGTGGATATATAGGTATTTATTATATATAAATATAAATTTAATATAAATATTTTTAATTTAATATATTAAAATTTTATTTTAAAATTAAAAAATGAAAAAAAAATGGCTACTTTTTTTTTAAACAGTGGCCAGACCAATAAAGCAACAAAAGCCAAAATTCCATAAAGTTGCAAAAAAAAAAGTTCCGCATCCGTATTTTTGTAATCGCATCCGTATCTTTGTAATTTTTTTATATAGTATATTTGATAACGGTTTTATTTTTAAGTTATTTTTTATAAATATCCCAATAAAATTAAAAAATTATATTATGTGTCATTTTTATTTTTCAAATATTTATAAATTTAAAAAATTAAAAATATTTGTTTAGTGCTGCATGCATTGCAAGATTTGATGAAATTAAAAATTTTATTTCTTTAATCTCCCTTCAATAATTACAAGATTTGATGAAATTTTCTTTATTGTTGAATAGGAATAGTAATGGGACGAAAAATTTTTGCTCTCCGTGGGAATTTACCCCGAATGAAATGAAAATTTTTTATTTTTCTTTCTGCTGGAACGGAGATGGAAAGAAAATTCTCTCCGTCTATCAGGACGACTCTCCCCGTCCCGCAAAAATTTTTGTATCCGTTTTTGTGGGAATCCAACTTTTTTTATATAAAAATATATAATATATATAAATATAATATATAAGCAAAAACTAAGGATCTTACAGGGGATAAAATAATTTTAAAAATGCTTTAATTAAAACAACATACAATCAAACATAAGCCCCACTCTTAGATCTAAAAAGATTTTAAAGAAATAAATCAAAAGCATATATAAAGAATAACTATAATCTTTTTAAAGGGTACGGCGGCGTTGTTTACACCTGGTGCAAAGGAGGGCTTCAGATAAATGCAAGTCTGACGTTGCTCCAATTTATATTTAGGTTTCCAGCCTTATATACCATTTTAAAGATTATAATTAAAACTTTATTGAATTAAATAAATAATTTCAAATTATTTATGTATAATTATACGATGTGTTTTTCTTCGTAGAATATACTGCATAGAGATATAGAGAGAGAAGATGAAGAAAATGATAGAATATAGAAGTCCTTTTCAACCTAGTTAGTAATGCATAATATTCCTGATATTTCAATTCCAGATCGAGCTCAACTAGCACTCTTTTTGCTCGCATGAAATGAAACAGAGCATACTTATAGATGATGCTATATGTTATATAAAATACTATATTAAAAACATATAAATGAAACTTAAATATTTATTACAAAACTTTTTGCCCTTATTGCAGCTGCAAATACTGCAAAAGAATATAAAGCCTTAATGGAACAGATGGTTGAATCCATTCCTTCAACCTCCGAGCCCGTTAAGCCCAGCAAAATCTGCTCTGCTGGATCCTCAAATAAAGCTCAATCTAAAGTTCCATTTTGAAGAAGAAAGTCTCTTCATCTTCTTTGTATTCCTCCACCTCATCCATGACGACATCTTCCACTGAGACTTCTGACTCAGATTACTGCCCCAGTAATGAGGATGACTGCTATGATATATTTTCCCCATTAAAATAAAAAGTGAAAAAGAAAAAATAAAGAAAGAAAATAAAAAAGAAAAAGAAAAAGAAAAAAAGAAAAGAAATAGAAAAGAAAAAAGAAAAGAAAAATAAAGAGAAAAGAAAAATAAAAATAAAGTTGAATCTTACTCAGATACAACTGAGTAAAGGCAGAAGAAACCTTATTTATTCGGTTAAAATCATTAAAGGCAGTGCCACTGACATAATACTGTTCATCAACAGTATTTACTAGAGGAAAAGCAACAGTAAAGACAGAAGGACTGTTCTCCACAGTAAAGCAAATAGTACCTCCGACAATGTACTATTCTTCTACAGTTTCAGACGCGTGAAGGTACAGTAAAAGTAAATAGTAACGATGTGTTACTATTCATTCACAGTGCCAGACATGTGACAAGACCAGTGTAAAGTTAAAGCATGTGTCTATATTATGAAGCTCATTCTAAAGCTAGAAGGGATCCAAAAACCTCTCTCTCATACACAGAAGACATAAGAGACCTCCAAGCTTTAGATTTAGCTTCTTTCTTCCATTTTCTCCTTCACTTAAAATTTCTTCCATTTCTGTAACCCCTTCCTCTATTGATTCTCTTGTAAGTTATAAATTTTATTATATATTTAAAGTTTTATTTATATAAGTATGCTCTACACTTGTAACGAAAGTTGATCTAGTGCATCAGAAACTTATTGTACTTTCTTTAAAGCTTTGTTATAAATATTTAAATTTCATTTATATGTTTTTAATATAATTTTTTATATAAACATATAGCATAATCTATAAGTATGCTCTGTTTCATTTATTGCGAGCAAAAAGCGTGCTAGTTGAGCTCGATCTGGAATTGAAACATCAGAAATATTATGTATTACTAACCAGGTTGAAAAGGATTTCTATATTTTATCATTTTCTTCCTCTTCCCTCTCTATATCTTTATACAGTATATTATACGAAGAAAAATACATCATATAATTATACATAAATAATTTGAAATTATTTATTTAATTCAATAAAATTTTAATTATAATCTTTAAAGTGGTATATAAGGCTGGAAACCTAAATATAAATTGGAGCAACGTCAGACTTGCACCTGTCTAAATTTCTCCTTTGCACCTGTCTGAATCCCTCCTTTGCACCATGTGTAAACCACGCCGTTGTACCCTTTAAAAAGATTATAGTTATTCTTTATATATGATTTTGATTTATTTCTTTAAAATCTGTTTAGATCTAAGAGTGGGGCTTATGACTGATTGTATGTTGTTTTAATTAAAGCATTTTAAAAATTACTTTATCCCCTATAAGGTCCTTAGTTAAAGCATCTTTAAACTCTGATAATATATATTATATATATTATATTATATATTATCCAAATTATATTAATCTGCATAAATAAAAATAATATTTAATATTTAAACTCTAAAATCAAATAAACTAATTTTTTTGTGTTATTAATTATAAAATTAATAAGTTTTATTATTAATTATAAAATTATTATAACTTAATGACTTTTATATTATTATATTTTAATTTAAAAAATAAAAATAAATAAAAAACCAACAGGAAAAAAATTGAAATCCTATATTTCTGTTAGAATGAAATTGCGAAAAATAATATAATAGGCCTAAAATTTGAAGGAAAATAACGTGTGAAAAAGCTCTTTAAAATTTGATTACTCGAGTAAAATTTTGATAAAAGAATTCATTCTGTGATAATTTTTTATACAATAATGATAAAATTTAAATTATACTATAATAAAAATTTATAATGTGATACTAATGATAAAATATAAATTTGTTGGAGTAATTACTGCATGAGGAATTTATCAATATTCGAGCATAAGGAGTCCTCGCTTAATTCTATTGTGTCTGAAATCCATGCTCGAGTTCGTGAGGCATACATCGCCCAGGGGTCACTTCACCTTGGCACACATCAAATACCAAGACACAGAGAAAAATTGGTTCGCTGGCACAAGTTAAAGTCGATGGTGCTCCGAAGGGTCGTACAGGCAAGGCTAATGTTGGGGGAAATCATCAGATACTCGAATGAAAATTGGACTTTAGGACATGCAATGAACATTGATTATTGTTCAATAACTCGAGCTAAGCTTTGGGAGATCCATTGTGAAATTGTCCTTGATTTGAACAGAAGTATAAGACGGTTAGTTGTTGAGATTGACAACTCTAAGTGTGATGCAGATGATAAATTTTATGGCGATTCGAAACTCTACTAATGCTTCTCTTATTAATCATATTTAAGTATTTGATGAAATTACATTGATAGATGATAATTCCTTAGTCTCTTAGGCTCTTTAATTCAATTTATGAGTTTATGTCTTCCATCAAATTTCTAAATGGCTACTTGCTGTTTTGAAAAAGGACTTAATTGGTGTTTCTACTTGAAAAATGGTTTCTATCTAGCTGTCTAAAATTCTTCAATTCTCTTGTATTTAAAAAAATATAAATTTTATTATAAAAAAATATAAATTTTATTATAATAGAATTTTATGCAATAATAATAGTAGATATCTAAGTTAAAACATATATAAAAAAAACAAAACATATCTTTGTTTATCAACATATTATGCTCTTCAAACATTATACATATTACACAGTATAAAATTAAAAAGATGGACAGATGGCAGATTATAGACGGATAAAGTTACATGGAATTTTGTTGACTTTGTCAATAAAATTATATAATTATTAACATCTAAAATCTTAAATATAATTTTATTTACAAATAAAATAATAAATTTTTAAAATTTATTTTAATACTAGGTAAATCAAATTCTGACTTTTCAAGTAATATTTTATGTGACTATAAAGTACTAAATTACAAATAATAAGTAGCAGTGTATTTTTTTTTTAACTTAAAGCAGAGTGTATTTGGGGTTACGGTGTGTCTCACATTCGCAGTCAGTTCAGTTCAGTAACTTCAGTTCGAGGCGTCCCATCACTTTTAAGTCTTTTATAACCACATCACATGAGTAAAGTTCGTGCCGTGTTCAAAACGCGAACGTGGAGAGTCGTTTCGTACAGTTAAGTCCACCTTAACTCGAGCGAAACGCGGCGCATTACGCACTACTCCTCTTCCCTTTATTGTAACCAGAAAATAAAAGGAGGGAAAACAGATAAAAAATTCCTCACCACACTTCACGTGCAAAACACTGTGAAAATTAGACTTTACTGATGAAGAATGTGGGATTCACTAACTCATAGACGCGTGAAGCAACTACTATTAAGTAATAATAATAATAATAATATGACCCTTTATAATATTAATTAAACAAAATAATTATAAAATTTTAAAAATTTAAATATTACATTAATCGAATTTTTTATTTTTAATATTTTTAATATTTTTTAAAAATTAAACTGTTTAATTTTTATATTAATATTTTTACCTTATAAATATTAATTAACTATTTTAATATTATAAAATAATTTATTTACTCTTCTTTTATATATATATTTTTATTATTTATTAAATCATATTTATTTTTAATTGTATTTATATTTTTATATATAATTTATTTTAATTTTATAAATATTATTAAAAAATAATTTTAAAAAATACGAATAATATTTTTTATTATTTTATAGATAATTTATATACATTATTTATTTTAATTTTATAAATATTATTAAAAAAATAATTTTAAATAATATTAATAATATATTTTATTATTCTATAGATGGCCCATATAAAATAAAATTAAATATGAAATAAACTTAATAAATAATAAAAATAAATATATAAAAAAATTATTTTATAATATTAAAATAATTGAAAATAACTTTAAAATAAAAATATCAATAAAAAAATTTTAAAAATTAATTTTTAAAAATATAAAAATTAAATATTAAAAATATAAAAATTAATTAATATAATATATAAAACATCGAATATTACATAATTATTTAGCTTGTTGATTATCAGGCCAGAACAAAATCATTAACCGTGGCTATCGTAAACCGTAGGTGACATCGTTTTAACCTACACACACCTCTCCTTCCATTTATCTTTCGCCTGTTAACCTATATTCCCTCTCCTCGTTCGCCTTTCTCTCACCTCGCTACAAGCAATCGAAAGGAACAAAAAGGGTTTTCTTGGCTCTCTCTTTTCTCTCTCCGTTAGCTCACACCCATCATCCATGGCAAACAACTCCGGCTCCGATTCTCGTCACAACCTCTCCGTTGTGCCTCCTCACCGGATCTCCAAAGGTAAATTTCACTTCTCATTTATCTATACTAACAGAATCTTTTCTTCGATCCTCTTTCTCTCCAGTTCTTGTCCCGAGTATCGTCCGAATACCCCAGCTTCTTCTATGACTCGAGCTGCGCCTGCTATTTTCAAGACTACGATGAAAATACTGGAGGTTTCGTAATTCGTGTTTTGTTGCGACTGAGTGTTGATTTTTCTTGCTACTGCTGCTAGGGTTTTAGGTTTATCTTCGGGAATGCGAGAGTATGTTTTATATTTTTTTTATCATATTTTATATTTTTTTTATCTTTTAGATTTTTTGGATGGTCCATAGTTCAGTTTTTGGATTTAGCAGCGATGAAGAATGCTGCGAATCGTCTAGGATTGGGGGGCCTTAACTAAAGCCTTCTGCAATTTTTCTCTTTCATACATGTAACAAAATGGAGCACGAGTGGATATGCGGGACTCTAGATACCAAATTTGTATGCTTGAGAGTATCTCAACAATCACCAGAATAGAGTTTTGCTTTTCATGTTCTAGTCGAGTCACTCTTGTGTTTATTTTTTTCAGCACGCAAGGTGCTGAATTCAACTTGGTGCATTTACTTGTTTTTGGCTCTGAGTACCTTTTTTACTAGTTTGCTTCTATTTCAATTGTTTTCCGTGGAGTGAGCCAACTCCTAGTAAAGAAGTTTCTCCTTGTCCCAAGGAGCAAGCTGAAGGAGGGTAAACGACTCATGGTCCTCAGTTACTTATGAAGGGAGATTGTATAGTCGTGCAATTTTCAGAACCTGGCTTCCTTCGACTTTTTAAGTCTTCTACAAGATCATGCATTTCATATTATTCTAGTCGAGTAAAATTAGCTGCTTATTTACTTTTTTGTTTGTAAACGAGTAAAACTCTTTTATAGCACATTATGGAGTGTATGCTGGATTACATTGTCAGTGCCTTTCATTCAAGCAATAGTTAGCGGGGGCAAGGATCCAGAACAATGTTGCTTATGTTTCATCTCTGAGATTGTCTAGTTTTTATGCTAGCAATGATGTTATATATGCAATCTTGTTAGATGGTCTAATCTTTTCCTTTCACTGCAGATTCTTTAGGATCTGATAATCCTATTCCTCTTTCACCACAATGGCTTCTGTCGAAGTCAAGTGAGAATAAGTCTGGAGTTGGAACTGGGGTGGGTTATGACCTTCTTATCTTATTATCTTTATTTTATTGCAATTACAATATACTTGCTGGATGTTTCTACCCTATTGCATTCAGTTTAATTCTCAAATTGTTTGTTGTGATAGCTTTGACAGCAATTTTTTTTGTTTTTGTTCTTTTTTATTTTTTGGGGGGAATGTTTCTTCACAGGAAAGCCATTCCAGCCCATATCTAGCTCATGGCAATCGCCTGGAGAACTTGAAGTCATCAGGAAATGGTGAGGAGATGCATGATGTCCAGAAGAAAATGGATGTTTTTCGGCCCTCCTCTTTGCTTGAAATGGAAACTAGTCGCCGTGATTGCTGGCGTGATGAAGAAAGAGACACCAATTCCTCTTTGGTGCGCAAAGATCGTCGGAGGGATGGGGATAAAGAACTTGGTGGGACCCGACGAATGGATCGCAGGACGGAGAATTCATCAACTAGGCATTATGAATTACGCCGTGGTCCCTCTGAGCGTTGGACAGATTCAAGCAACAGAGACACTAATTACGATCAGTGGCGAGAGAGCAAATGGAACACACGCTGGGGTCCTGATGACAAGGAGACAGAAAGTGCTCGTGACAAGTGGATGGATTCTTCCAGAGATGGTGACATGCCTCTTGAAAAAGGGTTGGCACATCTTCCTGGTCATGGAAAGGATGAGAAGGAGGGTGATCATTACAGGCCATGGAGATCTAACTCCTCCCAAAGTCGTGGAAGGGGAGAGCCCCCTCATCATCCAACTTTAATGTCGAATAAGCATGGTCCTTCATTTTCTCACGGCCGTGGACGTGCGGAAAATGCTCCAACCTTTCCTATTGGCCGTGGAAGAGTTAATACTGGTGGAAGCATTGTGAACAATACTCATTCTCAGTCTTGGGGAACCATCTTGGACAAGGGTGAAAGTGGCCTTTTAAGTTATAGTAGGACAAAATTGCTTGATGTTTACAGGATAACTGACATGAAATTATTTAACAAACAATTATATGGGTTTGTACAAGTGCCTTCTCTCACAGAGGAAGATGCCTTGGAGCCACTTGCACTCTGTGCACCAAATTCTGAGGAAATGGTAATTTGTATATATCAATATTTTTTTTGGTGAGTTCTACCTCTTATTGTTGTTGATTTGATTTCTTTATTGCTTGAGTAGGCTGTTTTGAAGGGCATTGACAAAGGGGACATTGTAAGTAGTGGTGCACCTCAGTTAACAAAAGATGGATCCTTGGGACGGAACTCAATAGATGTACAACCAAGACAAGTCAAACTTGGTATCATATATGTCAAAGTTGTTATTATTTTTTTTACAATATATTGGTACATATTCTGGGGCAGAAAATAATCTATTTGGATTGGCTTGTCTAAGCAGGCAGTAGAGAGGATGTTTTATTTTCTGTTGACAATTCTAAGGATGAAGTTGTTGACAATACAAAAGGTGGTTATGGAAATTACACAGAGGGATCATCCCGTGAAAGGCAGACGCTATATCCTGGATCCAGTGTAGAATTGGAAACCATGCTGGATCACAAGACAATTCATGATAACAAGTTAAAAACTGAAGGTAATTGACGCTGCATAAGTGTGAAGTCAGTCATGCATATATTTTTTGAAGTTATTGATTTAACATTTGAAATTGTTCGGTGGCAACTCCAATCACCCTTCACTATGCATTTGATTTTGCAACAAATGTTCTCGTTTAAAACGGTATATGATCTTGGAGAAATTCAGACACATGCGCTCTATACAGCAGTTACATGATAATACATTTGTGTCTGTGTGCAAACCTACTAAATTATTTTTGATTCTTAATTGAAAAATTCTGATGAGCTTTGTTTCCCCTTCTGTTCTTGTTTCAAATTTTCATGCATGATTACTTTTTGATGTAATCCTTTCCTTTTTAACTCCAATGATGTGGAATTTTTTTATGTATAATCTTTGTATTTTTACAATCATTTGTTTCTATGTGCAGCAATCAAAGAAGATACCGGTTGTTACAAAAGGTCGGATGATGCACCCATCAGTAGGGAATCAACTTTGCTGGAAAATAATTCTGCACATCCTAGCACTCCTTGGCGAGCCCGATCTTTGGATGAACAGTTGCAAGTGGTCTCCCATTATTGGAGAGAGCTTCCAAGTGATGTCGGATCAAGAACACCCGAGATGGGCTGGAATCAACCTCAGAAGGATTTGAATAATCAGTGGGAAAGTAATTTGGTTAACCCAGCATACTCCAAAGATGAAGCAAAATGGCAAGCAAATGAAGATCAGTTCATCAAGAAGCAGCCATCTGCAGTTATAAATAGGGAACAAGAGGCCAAGCTTTCTCAGCTCTCACCAGAGATTCTACTTCTGCACTATAAAGATCCCCAAGGTGAGATTCAAGGTCCTTTTTCTGGCAGTGACATTATCGGATGGTTTGAGGCTGGATATTTTGGGATAGATTTGCAAGTCAGGCTTGCTAGTGCATCAAAGGATTCTCCTTTTCATTTACTTGGTGATGTCATGCCTCATTTGTGTGCCAAGGCAAGACCACCACCTGGATTTAGTGTGCCAAAACAAAATGAGTTCACTGATGCATTGGTGAGGCCTAACTTTGGTAGCTTTGGTAACATTCATTCTGGATTAAGAGATCTTGATATGATAAGAAATGAACCGAGGCAGAAATCTGGTTCTACAATAGAAGCTGAAAATAGATTTTTGGAGTCGTTGATGTCTGGAAATATGGGCAATTCATCTCAAGGTCGAATCTTCTCTATCACACACACTCTCTCTCTCTCTCTTCTTTTTAAATTTCTCCTTTATTTTTTTAAGAATTAGCTTCATATATTTAAATATGAACGGGGTTTTCATTTTATGCCTTTTCCAATTCACATTTTTTCTCACTGTTTTTAGTGATTGTCATATTGTTGCAGCTTAACTTGACTTGGATAGTTATTTTTAATTTTATAGGTTTGCAAGGATTTATTGGAAACAGCTCTGCTAGTAGCTCCTCTTCGGGTGTTGATGGTGGAAATGAGATGTACCTTTTGGCAAAGAGAATGGCACTTGAACGTCAGAGGTCTCTATCCAATCCTTATCCATTTTGGCCTGGGAGGGATGCAGCTTCTGTGGCTTCAAAGCCAAGTGTTCTCTCAGACTCGACGTTGCCCCATGCAAAACTCTTATCTTCATTGCCTGACAATTCTCATCAGCCACCTCATACTCAAAATGCTGACCTGATGTCCATCCTCCAAGGCTCTACCCCTGGCATTAATAATGGTGCTACTGGCTGGTCAAATTTCCCCATCCAAGGTAACCTGGATCCTTTGCAAGATAAGGTTGACTTGCATCAAACTCAGAATTATACCGCAGAAGCTTCCTTTGGGCAACAACAGAGACTGCAACCTCAGAAACCGCCCTCGTTAACTAATCTACTTGGTCAAGCTATAGATAATCCATCTGGTATTTTGACGCCTGAAACTTTACTCTCCTCTGGTTTATCTCAAGATCCACAATTGTTAAACATGTTGCAACAGCAGTACTTGTTGCAATTACATTCACAGGCTCCTCTTCCAACAACACAGCAGCTATCAATGTTGGATAGGCTTTTGTTACTTAAACAGCAGCAGAAACAAGAAGAGCAGCAACAGTTGTTGCAGCAACAGCAGCTGCTTTCTCAGCTTCTGACAGAGCATCAGTCTCACCAACATTTTAGCGAGCTACCTTATGGACAATTCCATACCTCTGCAATAGCTACAGGAAATATGCCTGTGGATCCTTCTCGGCTTCAGCCATCTAAAGAAATGCTGCAAATTGGTTCTCAGATACCGGTTTCAAATGTGCAAGATGATCGTGCTCCTAGCTTGATGAATTTGCCTCCGCAAGTTACCCAGGGTATAAGTTATAATGTTGATTCTGGAGCTACTTCTTTTCAGCTTCCACATCAAATGTTTGGGAATCTTAATGGTCAAATGAGTTGGGCTACTGCTCTTCCTGAACAAGTTAATGAAATACATCAGAAGGAATCTTTACTGGCATCATCCCTTATTGAGATGCCACCCTCTCTAGGGTCAATTGAAAAAACTTCACAGGAGCTTCCCCCTGTTAATGATCCTGTTCTTACTTCTGATTGCCTTGCTCCCCTTCATGTGGAGCAGACTTTAAAAGACACTTGGACATCAGAAGAAACTTCCATTGTTGCAATACCAGAGGCTTCTATGGATGCTGTGCAGGTAGAGTCTGAAAACTCAGCTACTAAACCTTTGTCAGAAACTTTTGAGGAAGAAATTGCAGAGCCTGAACAGACCAATATTATGAAAGTTCAGCTTGATGACAGAGTCAGTGAGCAGCTGGTTGAAAAAAAGCCTGCCATGGTGGTGGAAGTGAAAAATGTTGAAGCCCGTGAGGTCAGAAAAGCTTCTGATAAGAAATCCAGAAAGCAAAAATCTGCAAAGTCCAACCCATCTACTGAACAGATAAAGGGGGCTTCAAAGAATTCCTCATCGCAGCGGCAGCTGAAGCAATTGGAAAGTGAAGGGCCAAATTTCGTGGACAACAAATTTAAGTCTCACAATGGAATAGGGGAAACTCTTCATAGCACATCACCTTCAGAAAAGATAAAACACAAGTCTGGAATTTCTTCAGCAGAAATTAAGGAGTCCCACCAAGATAAGAGTTTGTTGTCTTCAAGCGATTCTGGAGATGCTGAAATAACCGAAGTCAGGGATGAACATAAAGCAGTTTTGTCTGCTTCAGTGCACAACACACAGGCAAATCTGAGTCAACGAGCATGGAAACCTGCTCCAGGATTCAAACCAAAATCATTGTTGGAAATTCAATTGGAAGAACAGAGAAAGGCAGAGGCTGAAATGGCAGTTTCTGAGGTCACTTCTTCTGTTAGCTCCATGAATATGTCAACTCCTTGGTCTGGTGTCATGGTTGGTTCTGACTCAAAGATTTCTCGGGAAACTCAGAGAAACACAAGTAATACTGAGTCAAACATTGGAAAACCAGAAATTTCACCCACGTCAAAGAGTACGAAAAGCCAATTACATGACCTTTTGGCTGAAGAGGTTTTGGCAAAGTCTATTGATAGAGAGATGGAGGTTCTTGACAGTTTGTTTAGTTCACCTTCCCAACAATTCATTAGCTCCAATGTGGAATCTCTAGATGATGACAACTTTATTGAGGCTAAAGATACTAAAAAGAGTCGTAAAAAGTCTGCTAAAGCTAAAGGTACTGGTGCTAAGGCCACAGTGCCAACTACTGCTGATTTGCCTGTTAGTTCAAGCCCTATTGATAAAGGCAAAAGCTCTCGTCTCGTGCAACAGGAGAAGGAAGTATTGCCTGCAATTCCATCAGGCCCTTCTTTAGGTGATTTTGTTTTTTGGAAAGGGGAGTCAACAACTCATTCCCCTTGTCCAGCATGGTCTACTGACACCAAGAATGCTCTTAAGCCCGCATCTTTAAGGGACATCCTAAAGGAGCAGGAGAAGAAGGTTTCTTCCATCCAAACAACTCAAAATCAAATGCCAATTCAGAAACCCCAGCCAACTCAAGCTACCCACGGAAGCAGTCCTTCATGGTTGCTTTCTGCTGCTTCTCCCTCCAAGGCTGCTTCTCCTATTCAGATCAATTCCCATAATGCTGCTCAATTAAAATATAGAGGAGACGATGACCTATTCTGGGGCCCAATTGATCAGTCTAAGCAAGAATCTAAGCAGTATAACTCTATATCTTCTTACTGGTGTTTGGTTTTGTTTGAAATATATCCTGTGTCTTTTATTTATTATTTTTTTTAAAGCATGCTGGTTTTCTACAAGTATCATTAGCTCTTTTCGTGGCTAACAAAACTTGGCGATATTGATTGATTCTCATTGGTTTCTTCCATATTACTCATCAGAAAACTGAAAACATAATTTTTAATGTTTGTTTTGTCATGTTCATATCTATTCAGCATTATCATTAAAAATTGGAACCAAGTGCAATATGGAAGATTGAGTCCCAGGATAGTATGAATAATTAACTGGGCAAGTCTCGCCATATGCTCTTATTTCTGTTTTCAAGGTTGCTCAGGGTGTCTAGCCTCCAAGTAGGAACCAATTGCTATACAGAACGTTGAGTTCCAGGATAGTATGAACAATTATGATGGTCTCTTATTTCGTTTTCAAAGTTTCTCAGGGTATCCAGCCTCCATGTAGGGAAATTGGTTACCATCAAATGTCCTTGATATTTAGCTTCACAGGTTTTCAGTTTCTATTTGGTGAAATTCACGCTTCATTAGGCTCTGGTGGCTGTCAATGTTGAAGTTTTATCATGTTAACATTTTCCCAATCGTAATGTCCCCTTTGAACAGAGGTTGAGATGCTCCTGTTTTATGACTTAGCCTACTTTTTGGTTTTGAAGAATGAATTCAGCATGCTTATATGCTGTGTTCTAATCATACTCGTCATAATTTATGCCTACCAGCTTCTTGGTGTTCTTTATGTTGGTATCTATTGCTTAATTTATGAAGTTTACTTTTACTGATGTCCTGTATTCTGCTAGCACGTGTCTGTCTATGCAATCTGTGTGTGTATGAGTGTTTAAGCACTTGGTTTACATGTCTTTTTTCCTTAAATTACCATGCTCGAGTAAAATGGAAAATGAAATGTTATTTTTCCTTTCTAAACAGGGCGGAATTCCCTCATCTGGTGGGCCAGGGTAGTTGGGGGACTAAAAACACTCCTTTAAAAGGAACACCAAGTGGTTCACTAAGCCGGCAAAAATCCATGGGTGGCAGGCATGCTGAGCGCTCTCTCTCATCCTCACCTGCCTTGACTCAGTCATCTATTAAGTGGAAAAGAGATGCAATAAACAAACATTCATCTATTAAGTGGAAAACAGATGCAATCAACAAACATTCTGGTAAGCCACCTCATTCTTAGCTGTATTTTCTTGTCAGTAATATTAGTTAACCCTATGTTTTCACTCTTTTGCAGAGGCCATGGACTTCAGAGATTGGTGTGAGAGTGAGTGTGTCAGACTCATTGGGACAAAAGGTATCAGTATTCTACTTTCTGATTTTGCCAGAATTTTATTTTTCATTTATTTGTGTTTAAAGAAATAGGGGAACAAGGTTATAGTTTAGCTCAATAAACCTCTCTCAGATTAAACTTCAGAATCTGACAAAGGCGCATATAAGAAATGTAAAATAAGAATGGCTTCTGAAATCAAGTGGCCTGAAATCCATGCGCATCAAGTGAAAAAGTACTGGAGGGAGCTAGCTTTATTGATTAAAAATACAAATTTCCGTTTTCTTCGTATGAAAATTGTTTGGATTTGGACTTAGAATTATATTTATCTTGTTGTTTTCATTAGTTAATGGTCATTATGTTTTTCATTTGATAGATACAAGTTTTTTGGAGTACTGCTTAAAGCAATCCAGATCAGAGGCTGAGATGCTTCTGGTAGAGAATCTTGGATCATTTGACCCTGATCACGAGTTTATTGAAAAATTCCTCAACTATAAAGAGTTGTTACCAGCGGATGTACTTGAAATTGCCTTTCAGGGTCGGAATGATCATATGGCCACTGGATTCAGTGCCGGAGACATGAATTCTGACCATTCAGGTATTAGGGACCTCGACCATGACATCTCTGCAGGCACTGACGAGACCTCAAAAGGTGCAGGAAAGAAGAAAGGAAAAAAAGGCAAGAAAGTGAACCCTTCCGTTTTGGGGTTTAGTGTTGTCAGCAACCGGATCATGATGGGTGAGATCCAGTCGGTGGAAGATTAGGAAAGTTTTTGGAAGGCACTTGTAAATACAATTTGGTTCAATTGTCTGTAAATGTTCCGTTAGGATTTTTGTTTCTTCCCTTCATAGTAACCCCAGCAGTGTTAATCATCTGCTCAAGCGATTTTGTGGACTTACTTTCCTGCAGTAGAGTTCTCGTTAGCCGTAGAACACGAGCGGGGCACATGATAAAAGATCAACCTTTTTTCATGTGCTCTCTATGCTATGCTTCTGTGCTTTTTTTTTTTTTCCAACCAATTTCTCTGTACAGATTAATCTTGCACTTTTTGTGATCCAAGAGGAAAATGGTCCAGTTTCTGGATCGGAAAATTTTATATTTTTAGCTTTAGTTAATATTGGAATCAGATACTGGGATGAAATGTTTCCGGAGCCAAAAAGCGGGGCCAGGTTGTTTTGAAAGTTGATTCTTAGCCGGTTAACTTACTTTTGTGTATTCTATTGAGCTCGTAATTTCAGATTTTGTTGATTCGAACAAGGTTCAATAGATTTTGGACATCACAACTTAGCCATGGGAGGATGGTGAAGTATCCTATGCGACTGTTATCTAATAGAAAAAATAAAATAGGACAAAACCCATGCCCACCTCTAATTAGAAAGGAGAAACAAGCAACAATGCAGTTATTGTTTGTAATCTGACTATCACGAATCTCAGTTTCGAGAAGGCATTTGCATGTATTTAAGATGTATGTATAGCCATAGATACAGGCACGTTACACAAGCACGAGAATTATTTTTAAGAATACATATTATACACATTTTTAGACTCATTGATATCCTCTGGGAAATTTGATTGCTATAGAGAAAAAAGAACAGGGAATGTATAATGTAACTGATCTTTCTTTTTTACTAATCAGTATAGAAGATTTTGTGAACTCCAAACTGCTGGCTGAACTTCAATTTTCCAAGTGCTAAAACAATATACAGTAATTCCTGTCATTGGCTTGACTTGTTGCTTTCCTGTTTGAGGATGGGACTCTGCCTCTTCTTGCTGGTACTCTAAACAAAATTGAAACCACAAGTTCACGACAACATTACATACTTTATATGAACAGTTAATGTACACAAACCGAATTTTAAATAGATTGATTTTTCAATTAAAAATCAAAATTTACTTAAGCTAATAAAATAGTAGAAAATGAGAGAGAGAGAGCGCGCGCGAGAAGAGAGTGGGAACATCTAAGAGCAGTTTACAAATTGTGATATTAACTCGGGAGGTACGTTATATAAAGGAATCCCACGCAAAAGAGAAAAAGAACAAAACAAAAAGAGAAAGGAAATAGGTAAATTTCTTTTTCAGAAGACCTAAAATTAAGTGAGTTTTTATTATTTTAAATTTTTTTATAAGTTTTTATTATTTTACAAATAGTAAAAATAAAAAATGAAAATGAAAATTCCATTGTTTTTAGTGCTCTAACACTACTAAATTTCACCACATTAACCTATACATAAACCGAAGTTGATTGATGAAAAAATTTATTTTTAAAACTAATAAAGAGTAATTTAGCAACAACGCCAAAACTAAGTTGCGTAGATTTAAGCAACAAATCCAAATCATGCTCAGTGACTTACTGTAAGTTGCGTACGTTGAACGGGAAGCGGATCAGGATTAAAGAAACGAAGGGAGAGCTTAGCGATCTCAGAAACGGCGGCGTTTCGAACAGCCGGAACATCACTAGTCAAAGCTTCATAAGCAGCTTCAAAGGCTTTTTGCCAAAACCGAGGCAGTTTAGTGGTAGAACTATGGGTATATATATCCCACATATGCTTCACCAATTTCTCTTTCTCCTCCACTTCCTGAAAATCACTTACACTAATCAAACTCAATCAAAATTCAAAAATAAACAAAAGAGATCAATTCGAAAAAGGACACGTACGAGGATATCGAGATCATCGTTGCGGATTGGAAAGTCGAGGTCGTCGGAAAGATGAGTAAAGTTACTAGTAGACCATTTAAGAGTAACAGAGCCAGTGAACATAGAGCAAAATGCAAGAAGAACAATAGCAGATAAGACCCAAAACTTGTATCGACTTTTACCAAAAAGACCACCATCGGAGCCACCCTTCCTTCCAGTTGAAGTAGCGGCAGCGGCAGCGGTGGCGGTGGCTGTGGCTGGTGGTATAGATATGATTGTCGGTGCATCATCGTCCTTCATTTTCTGGGTGTACAAAGTGCAAAAGCAGAGGTACTGTAGCGAAGGATGAGGCTCGTGACCACAGAGAATTGTATCGGTAAATGTGCCTTTCTCTCCTCTTTCGTTATTATTATTATTTTTTTATTTAATTTATTTTTCTTTCGCTTGGCTAATGGCTTAAACGACTGCCGACTCCAGACGAAGTAGGTCCCACATTACGCGCTATTTAAACTAATTTTTGGCCGGTTAGCAATAACATTATACATATTAAAATAATTTATATTTATTTTTTTTGAACGAAAATAATAATTTATATTTAGTTATTTACCTTAATGTGGAGCATCAATATTTCCGATGATAATGTCGCATGAATATATCTGTATATAAAAATTTGTTAATACATAAAATTTTTGAATTTTTCATGAAAAAATGATTTTTGATTTATTATTATTCTCTATTTGATTGATTTAGTATCATCTTTATTTTAAAAGCTATCATTTTGATAACTTTTGTAAATCAATGAAAAATCTAAGTTTTAATAAAAATAAAATTAAAAAATTAATTTTAAGATTTTTATAAGTAAATCAAATTCGATCCCACGATTTAGTTCAGGTTCAGTTATATACTTTCACACACCGACACTTCTCAGTTTCTTCTTTTATCTTTTTGGAATAAATTGAAATGCAATTTCATTATTCGTATTTCATACATCAATTTACTTTGGATTCATTCAACATATGGATATAGTCAGTGAATTGTCTATCTTGTACAAGAAATTATTTTTCTAACTTTATCTGATTGAAATTGGACTCTTTTAGAAATTTCATTACAATTGCCCTTTTTCTTTAAAAAAATATTTGTTTGATACTGCAACCTTGCGTTGAAATCAGCATTATTGCCTTACTGCGTGCAAATTATTTATGCTAATTGTGAGTTTGGGCTTTATACTATTTTCGTGGTTATTTAAAAAATAATGGCTGCCGTTTCAATTTAAATATCATTTTAAAATTTTAATTTTATTTTAAAATATTCACGTTTAATAATATTAAGATAAAATTTAGATAAATTACACGGTTGATACTTTAGAAATACATATTATAATGAAATGGTCCATTAACTTAATTTGGTCCATTAACTATCCAGTTTCGTCATAAAATGGTTCTTCAGCCTAATGGCAATTTGACGTGGCTCCACTGATTACCATGCCATCTTAGAGAACAACATTATGCATGCTTCATCGTTATACCACTACAGTGTACGAATATTTTCATAATGAGCGGAATTCAAAAAAAGATCGAACTCATTGGATCTTTGTACGCAATCTTTCTTTATAATTGCGAAAAACCGTTTCCACGACTCGAACTCATTACTTCAAGTCATACGGCAATAACACTTACTGATGTGCCAATACTCTTTCCGTTCATCCCCGTAAAAAATTATTTCTTTCTCTTGTTTCGAAGAAGAAACAATTTTTCTGTGTTTCCAAGAAACAGATTAACTCGTTTCTCTCTTTGGTTTCTCTCTCACTTTCTCTATGTTTCTAAGAAAATTTTCTCTGAATAAAAAAGGCTTAGACTTTTATTATCTGAACTTCAATAACTTTAGTCGAGAAAAGTGAAGAAGTAGTTGAGTTCTGTAAAGTTTTAGAATTTAGTTAATAATCTATACTTAAGGTAATGATAGAAATGTGGTGGTGGACCACAATAATGAATAAAAAATTATTGGTGGACCAATATTTAGGGATGGCAATAGGAATCATCGATAATTTTAAAATAAAGATGAAATTTTTATTGACTTTGTCTATCGGGTTTGCTTTTGATAATTAAAAAAAGCTAGGTTTTTTTGAAATTGAAAGCAGTGAAAAAAGGAGTTTTGGATTTAATGCACGATGAGATTTTAAACAAAAGCCTTGCCTAACCCCATCACTCTATTCCTACTTTGTATATCTTTCTTCTCCTCCAATCTCAATCTTCCTCAACAAAGAGTTAATAACAGCTTTAGCGTGCTCAGGGTAATCTTCATCAACCCACATAAAAAACCTACAAAGCCTACGAGGGGTCTACATACAAAAAAATTAAAAGCAAATAAGCATATATCCACATTCAACAAATTTACAAGTTAGATTTATACATACACTATAGTTTCTGCAACCATAAAAATGCATTCCAGGATTATCTGCGGTCCAGAAGGTACGGAGAGGTGCTAACTCGCCACAACCACATATAGGGCTGAAAAATTGACCGTGACTTTCTGATGTTAAAGAGAAACTGAAAGCTCTTTGCTTGGCGTACATACACAACTTGAAGATTTGATTTTTTTAGCTAGAGTTTCATAGCTCTAGAAGAAAACGAAGATACAATGACGTAGGCGATATAAGTAAGAGCAAGCAAGTTTCTTGGTTTCCGTGCACAGTGGAATGGTGATGAAACATATACAGTGTTGTTCTCTAAGGTGGCACGGTGATCAATGAAGCTATGTCGAATCGCAGTTAGAAGATTGGATGGCAAATAGACGGAAGGGCCATTTTGTGACGAAACTAGATAGTCAAAGGACTAAATCAAAATATTTTGAAGTTAAAAAATGACCATTTCGTTATAATATGTATTTCTAAGGGATTAAGTAATTTACCTGATAAAATTTTAATATTATTTAATTTACTATTTATATTTAATGTTATTATTAATGAGTAAAAAATTAATAAGATATAAAAATTAAAGAGAGATTATTAATTAAAGATAATTAATAATTTTTTAATATAAATAAAATATTTTAAAATGACATTTAGTGAATCCCACTATTAACTAGAACTGCAAAATCTTCATACCCGACTAAAACTACCCATACACGAAGCTTTCGCAGTGAGATTAGTTGATAGGTGATTCTTGCTCGGTCAACGGCTGGTGAATATTTATAAAATTTGTATTTTCCTCTGTCGATCAAATTGGACTCTTAATTTTCACAAGAACTCATAATAGATCGACTACATTTTACAACACATACAATATATTAAACGACAACGTTTTATTTCATCTTGATCTCTGCAAAATTTCTTTTTTCAACTTCCACAAATTCTCTCTCTATATCTTACTTTCTTTCACCAATTTTTGTAACTAGTCCATTGATCTAACAATTTTTTTATGGTTTTTCAAATTTGTTGGTGAGTATATAAATTTCGAAATTTGAAACTCTTGTTTTTTAACTATATTATGATTTCTAGTTAGACAGTTTTTATTTCTTGTATATTTTATTATCTTTGAATTGGGTCTAAGATTTTGTTTTTTACATTAAAAAATATTTGAATTTGAACTCAATTATGTAGCTCTATTTTCAATTAATGAAAAAAACAATTTCTTTTATTTTATAAAAAAAATTTCAATTAGAGTTTATTTTATCTTAACTATTGATGTTAAATTCAAGTTAAAGGGCTTTGATTAGATTTCTATTTCGGGTTTTATTATATTTTGTTTTATAAAATTTTCCATTGGGATTTTTTTTGGTTATGGTTAGAATTTTGATCAGAGAATTTTGATAGCAGGTGATTTTGCCAAATTTAGGCAGGTCCATCGAAATGCTATTATTCTTCGGTAGACTTCGGTATTAAATTTTACATCATTGATCATGTTCGGCCAGTTGGCAAAATATTGCAAATCCTTACCAGCTTGACCCTGCCCAGTTAATTAAGTTGGGAACCCATTTAAGCAACACAAGTGTGAAAGTTTACCGAAGGGCCTTGCTCGATTTACTGATCAAACTGAAATAGAATTTATGTCCGCAAAGCAAGCATCTTTCATTAATAAGAGCAAAAGCTCGAAGGCGATGCAAATTGCAGAGTATATGCTATGCATGCTGCCGTGTATGTACCAAATGGCTTTCTCGCCAATTTGATTTGTGATGCCTCTTGTCTCTGTTCTACAATTGATTCAATTTTTCTGTCTTTTGTTTTACCAAGAGTTTAAATCAAATTAATTACTTAAAAACCAATAATATGAACTTTCACTTCCGAAGATGCATTATCATATCATAGACAAGTCTGATATGTCCAGAGATATTTGAAAGCAACTTCACCATTGCATTGCAGGCAATTAAAACTCTATGGCATCAATTAAATCAAAGTATTAGCAAATAAATAGAATAAATTTGTAATGAACCTCAGAGATGCTCCACAAGAGTGGAAATTGCAGACAATCAACATGGCATCAGTTTCTGACCGCCCGTCTGCTTTTTCTCGTCACTGGAAATCAAACAAAACCCTAATGTAATTTTTTCAACAAAAACAAACTTATTAAAAAAAAACAAATTGAGAATGAATGAGAAATATCAGATAATAAGCGTAGTAGTAGTCCACATTTAATTCAGTGTGTCATCTACTCTCATCTCTACTCTCTGTAATCAAAGCATTATTAAGCCATAAAAAAGAAGATAATCAATTGGGTATTTATAAAAACAAACATGAAACTAAAAGGAAATTTTGAAATTGTAAATGGCATCAGACAATAAGCGGAGTTTGTAGATCAACACAGCAATTCAGTGTGTAGGATAAGAACTTACTCATCACTTGCCACTTTCAAAATCATAAAATTAGAGAATTAGTCACAAATAAGTAAATTAATTTAGCAAAAAATAACACACTAATGAAAATTAGAAAGAGTTAAACAGAATTTCGGCAAGTCCATTTGACACCAAAGAAATAACGAAGATGCGATGGGCTGGTAAGCCAACCTTTTTGGGTCTCTGCATCCGTTTTAATTCCTCAAGCATTGAAATTTGCAACATCAGGAATGGGTAAAAAGATGCAATTTCTCTTCGAAAAATTAATGATTTTGCTGTGACGATTCCCAATCTATAAAAAACGAATAAACCATAAATTTGGAGAACCTTTCTAATTACAAAGGAAATCAATTGAAATTCATGGATCTATCGAAAGAGAACGATTAACAACAGGCAGTAAGAACTAAGAAAATAGCAAGTGACGACGGCAACTGCTTGAAGAAGGAATCGGGAGCTAGCTTTAAATAAGGTTTACAAAATTAGGGTTTAAGAAAAACTAGGGCAAACTTTCTGAAGAGGGCCCATGGCCCCACGGATATTGGGCCAAAATTCACTCTTCAGCCCGTGCCGTCAAAAGCCTTATTTTACTTGCCTACGCTAAAGGATTTGCCTAAATCCGAACATGAAATAATACTGACAGAATTAGAAAATCATATGATTTGTGGTTTTTAATTTTTTAAACTGTTATATAATTACAAAAAATCAAAATAATATTTTTAAATTTAATCAATAATATAATATATATACGTTTATTCAGTATACCATAATTGTTTTTTGATGGATCAATTGTTATGAATTAAAAAATTATATTTTTAAAATTTTATATATTTTGAAAGAAAAAATATGTATTTTTTAAAATATCTTCGTTTTTAAATTATTTTTATGCAAAACCTATAACATTAAAGCCGAAGCGAAAGAGAATTTAATTCAAAATGAAGTTCTTTTATATTAGTTTAGGGAAAGTTAGCATAAATTATTTTTAAAATTCTATATTTATTAGTATTTTTTTATTTATGACATTATGAAAATATCTAACTTGTAAAATTTGTATGTAGTTTTTTACTATTGTGTATATATATTTGTGTAATTTTCTCATATTCGATAAATAAATTAATTAATGAGATATGTAGTAAGTTGCATTGTTTTCTTTATTATTGTTATCATTGTTATTTTTATTTAGTCAGAGTCAAATAATTTAAATATTATTCAATAAATTTAAATATGATTTGTAACTTGAACGATTTTATTTGAATAATTTTTTTTTATTAATTTTCAATCTATATAGAAAATAAAATTAATTTAGCAATTGACCTAAAATTTTCATGGGGTTATACCAATAATTTGATATTGTTGATATGAAAATAAGTGATAAAATGAAACAATAATTTGATATGAAACAGTAACAAATTTAAACTACTCAACTGTGTTCAATGAAAATTTGTTGATCTTGGAAGCGTGGCTTGTTCTAAGTGTTTGATACGAGAGTTGATGATTGAGGAGAAGACAGAATTTCAAAACAACTCTAAATAATAATCGAGTCCATGATTTGTATGTTCAGTGCGTTTCCCCAGGGTATAATTTAGAAATTTGGACTCCATTTTTTTTCAAAAAAAAATACTTTTTACAAAATACTCTGCCTATATATAATCAGTGGCGGAACCAGAAAATTTACTGGGAGGGGTCGTCGTGGATGGCGGTGGTCGGCGGTGCTGCGGCTAGGCCTGGGTGGGTGCTGCTGGCAGTGGCTGTCTTTTTGGTTGGGGAGGAAACAGACTGAGTTTCAAAATTTTAATGCAGCGAGGGGTAGACGAACCCCTCGCTGCAAATAAAATTTTTTTTTATATAAATTAGTCCCTGGCGAAACGGCGTCGTTTCGCCAGGGACTAAATTTTTTTTATAAATAAACCCCTGGAGAAACGGCATAGTTTCCATAAACGCCCGCGCTTGCTTCCACTGCGCAGCGCGCCCGCGCTTTCTTTCCTTCGCGCCCGCGTGCTTGCTTCCATTTGCTGGAGCGCGCCCGCGCTTACTTTCCTTCGCGCCCGCGCTTGATTGCAAGCTGCACTTTGTTTTCCACTTCAACTTTTGCCCTTTCTTTATTTATTTCTACTTCAAATATTAATTATATGTAAATAACACTCAAACAAAATACAAAATATAATAAAATAATAAAATATTAAACAAAATTATATAAAATTAAATAAGTATTTTGCACGCAAATACGACGCTATCCCTGGCGAAACGGCGCCGTTTCGCCAGGGACTATTTTATAAAAAAAAAAGAAAATGAAATTGCAGCGAGGGGTTCGTCAACCCCTCGCTGCAATCTCGTCTGAAACTCAGCGGGGCAGAGTTTCAGCGCTTGCAGCCGGCAACAGGTATCCTCCACGTCTGGAGGCCGGCGAGGGGGGGTCGTGTGACCCCCCACGACCCCATGGTCGTTCCGCCGCTGTATATAATTACATAAATTTGACGTGTCTAATAAAATTATCTAATGAAAATATTTTACAATGTCAACTAAAAATTCAATTATGTTTTTATTATTTTTCAATAATAGAAAAATATTGTTCAAATTTTAACAAATTCATTAGAATATAAAAATTTCTTAAGAAAAATCTTATAGCCATTTATTTATTAGTATAGACAATTGATAATTAGATGATTTTTTTATTATGTATTAAATTTTCATAATTATTCTATAAATATTAATTTATAATATTTTTAATGGTGAACAATAAAATAAGTTGCCTTAAAAATATATTCTAAAGATAAATTTATTTTTGGTGAAACAAAAGGAAGATTGGGTAGACTTGAAGTAAATTTATAAAGAATTCTCTCCACTTGTAAAAATAAATTATTTTTCATATGATAAATTTTATTATAAATAATTATCTCTTTATAAAAATTAATATTATTTATAAGTTTTATTCCAAACTCATCCCTTTATAATTTTTAAAAAAATTAAATTTACACTTTTTAAAAAATTTAAATTTACAAATTTTTTTTGGATATGAAATAAAATTTCATTAATATATCAAATACTGCATTTACAATGTACAAATAAAAATATATAATTTTAAAATATATAAGATACACGTAACTAATAAAATTACTGATATTGAATCTTCTTGAATTTTATGAATTTATTCAATGCAGACAGTAAATAATTGTAATATGTATCGGGTGATCTGACTTTTAGCAGAATATTTATTATGACTTTTATCAGAATATTTATTTTATCTATTGTATGTAATTGACTTTTATACTATAATAATATGTTCATTAAAAACTAATACACAATCTCTACCGGAGAAGGACATACATCAATTAAAGGAAGACATAAGACCTTCAAATAAAAAAAGAAAAAAAATTATAATAAAATTTAATTTGTACCATGTTTTATTATAAAAAATAAAATAACAAAAAATAAAGACAATCATTAAATTTTAGATATGTATTAATTTGAAAATTATTTTAAAAATAAATAGCACAACAAAAATATATAAAATTGAAATAAAAAAATATAAAAAATCAAAATGAAGATGAAGAGAGCCGCCGCTCTTCAATAAATTGATGGCACCCATATTCTTAAATGTAAAAAAAAAAACCTATAAAAATTCAGATAAAAAAAGCTGCTAAGATTTTTTATTATTAAATTTATAATTTTAAAAATATTATTTAAAAAATATATAAAAACTTTATTTATTTATTTTTTAAAAATACTAATCTTTCTATTTCATTTTACGCATTCCGTAAGATTTTTTTATTTTATTTTAAATGTCAATTTTAAAAATTTATTAGAATATTAATTAAAAAAATTATAATATTATTCCCTATTAATTAATAAAATAGAATTAATGAAATAAGAAAGATGAAAAAATGTATATACGTAAATTATAATAAAATTTTTTAAAAATTTATAATAATAAATTATTTTTTAATATGTATATATTATTTTTATATGGTACATAAAATAAGACAGAGAGAATAATAGTTAACGAATAAAGGAGACAAGAGGGAGGCAATCCATTAATCCCATTTAGCCTTTATTTGGTTGGAAGTAAATGAGGATAAAAGAGGAGAAAATAAGTATAATTTTTTTTTCTTGTTTGGTATAATCAGTAATAGAATAAATGATAATAAAATAAAGTAAATATAGTTTTCTAATTTTCTCTCTAATGTTTAAAATATTTCTCTCTAAAATAAAAAGAAATAGTTGTAAATGAGAGTAATTAATTATAAAAGTAAGTGAAATTACTATTTTAACTTTTTTTAATTAAAATTAAAAAAATTTTAAATTACTCTTTTTTTTTATTTAATATACCAAATAATAAAAAGTAATTTAAATAAATTTTATTTACATTATTCTTCATTCCTTTGTTAAAGTAAATTTAATTTCTCCTCTAACTTACTCTCGCCCATACAAAGGCTTGGCGAGTCCATAAGGCAGAACCCGGCTGCGGACCAAAGTCCATAGACTGAAGACCCAGTTATCCATTCCCGAAGACAAAAGCCGCCAGAAAATGGCAATAATAAGCACAGAATATTAGAATAAGTCAACCACCGAGTAAGACCCTCCGCTTATTCCTCGCCTTGTCTCTCTCCTTCCTCGTTTTGTCACGAAATGAAGGCTTCTTTGAAAGGCAGGTACGACAGTGACAAAAGCAGCGCAGCTGCCTCTATCGCCTTCAACGCCGGTGATGTCAAGCTCCGGGCTTCCATGACGGACGCCACCGTCGTCTATGGCCCCAACTTAAACGGCTTGGTTTTAGCCGTGGAGAAACCTGGCTTCTTTATCGTGGACTACAACGTGCCCAAAAAGGTAATGCATAAAATTCGCTGCTTTGCCTCAAAATGGCCTTAGTTATCGTCTGTTTGGTGTTGAGAAATTGTAGGAAATTTCGAATTGAAACACTTGTTATATTGCATCATTGACTCAATCTTGTTGAAGTAACTGATTAGCCAAATGGAGAATTTGACAATTAGGGCTTCATTTTGAAAGTAGCTTTGGATTTTCGATTGTGGAAACTAAGAAAAATTGGGGGAAACTCGAAATCTATTAAATTATTGCGGTTGAAAGGATAATTGGATAATCTAATTTTCACTTGTTTAGATTTCTCAGTGACATAAAGAAGCTCCGTTTGCAGAACACACAGACTTTGAAGCTTGGACATAGGTTTTGACTTTGTTGATATCGTGCCTTGTTGTGCAGGATTTTCGGTTTCAGTTTATGAACACAGTTAAGGTTGCTGATAAGCCCTTGAAACTGACATACATTCACAGCAAAGGGGATAACCGCACTATATTGGAGGGGAGTCTTGTGTTTGATTCAGCTAATAAGGTGTCCGCTAATTACATGCTTGGTACTGGGAATTGCAAGTTGAAGTATACCTATGTACATGGAGGTGTGGCCACATTCGAGCCGTGCTATGATTTGGCAAAGAACTCCTGGGATTTTGCTGTCTCACGGAAGGTTTACGCCGATGATGTGCTTAGGGCTACATATCAAACATCAAGTAAGGCATTGGGATTGGAGTGGTCAAGGAATTCAAATTTTAGTGGGAATTTCAAGGTAAACTCAAGATTCTTGTTTGCGCATTCTTGCTGTAATAGTTACCTTTCTGCTTCTTATTTCTCCTTTATTTATTTATTTATTGTATTATTATTATTATATTGTAAAATAATAAGATGTGAAATTTGTAGTGTGGTCAGTGGAGCTTAAGTTTTACAATTTTTTCTTCACACAGAGAAGATTTTAGTTTTGGAATTTTGTGCTGAGTGCTTGATATCCATTGGATGTCTCGTGTACCATGGCTTTGCTTGGGGGTAGAAGTAGAACCTTTTCATTGTTCTTTGATAGCAAATTAAATGATTGTGTAGCACAAAGCTCTCTATTTATGCTAGCTTTTGATTGAATTATGAAGTAGGACCAAGACAACTGAGTGATGCATGCATTGAAGCACTTCCAAGCATGGAAAATGGGGAGCCCATAATCTCTGAATTCACTTGAACATATTAACGCGAGGTTTATCTTTTCATGAAGCATACTGGCATCTTGTCTAGGCATTGCTTAAATTGGAACGCATGGTTGGTTGTAACCTTTGAAATTTTCTTAGGTATTTGTCTTACTTTCGCCTGTGACTATCTGGTCAAGTATTTATAAGATTCTAAAATTTTGTTAATTCTTTATCTTACATATTGATCTTCTGATCTTGGTCCATCGTTTGTCTCAGATTTCTGCATCTCTCAATTTGGGCGAGGAATCAAAGGTGCCGAAATTAAGTGCTGAAAGTACATGGAACATTGAGATGTGATATGGGTTCTTTGGTGATAATTTAATTGTTTGATGTTACACATTGGATTGTTGGGATCCCTTAAATGTTGGACAAACAGTTCAGTAGCTTACCCACCATTGGCTGTGCCCTTAATAGCTATAAGCTTCCATTTTTTCTTGAATATTGGTTATAATTGCGAGTGAGTTGATTACCTGATATTCGATAATCAGCTCCATGGCATCAATTCTCAAACTATCAATTTCTTATTGTGAAGAAAAGAGTTTTTCACACTTCCTCCTATTACATAATGTTCAAATACACAGGTTTATACGTACAAAACACAACACACTGCACACATATTAAACTAATCAGCCCATATCCATACAACTAGACCTAATAATATATTAATAAATCCATACTTAAACAACTAATATTCCAATATTTCTCAAGCTGGAGCATATAAATCATAAGCTTCAAGCTTGCTTCAAAGATATTTGATTCTTGGTCCTTCGAGGGATTTAGTGAGCATATTTGCTAATTGATTACTTGAATTTACGAAAATGGTAGCAATGCGGTCTGATAAAATGATAATCTATCTCTATATGTTTTATTCTTTCATGGAATCGGGTTTGAAGCTATGTGTAGTGCGGCTTGATTATCACATATCAGAGACATTGGACCCGTGTTTTCGCACTTTATTTCTTTAAGGGGTTGTTTTAGTCAAATGAGTTCACAAGTTACTAAGGCTATGGCTCGATATTCTGTTTCTGCACTTGACCTTGCTATTACATCTTGCTTTTTGCTTTTTCATGATATAAGATTTCCTCCAATTAGGGCACAATATCTTAAGGTAGATCGTCTATCTAAGGGAGAATTTGCCCAAGCAGCATTTGAATGCCCAACAATTTGCATATATCCTTTGTCTTCATACAACAAGTCTTGTCCTGGAGTTCCCTTAATATATTTGAGAATATGTATCACTGCATCCCAATGACTAGTGCATGGAGCTTGAAGAAATTGACTGATTATACTTACTGCGAAGGAAAGATCTGGTCATGTAATAGTGAGATAATTAAGTTTTCCAACCAACATTCGATATTGACTAGGATCTTTTAGTGGCTCCCTTTGTCCTAGTATAAGTTTAACATTTGGAACCATAGGGGGTTTCTACAGGTTTACAATCTAACATTCTTGTTTCTTCTAAAATATCAAGGGCATACTGCCTTTATGAAATAGTAATGCTTGTGTTTGATTGCACTACCTCAATGCTTAGGAAATATTTTAATTTCTCCAAATCTTTAGTCTGAAAGTGTCTAAAAAGATGTTGTTTGAGTTGGGCAATTCCTTCATGATCATCACATGTTATTGCAATATCATTCACATACACCACTGAGTAAATATATTTTTCATGACCTTTATGGCGATAGAACATTGAGTGATCTGCTTTATTTCTTTTCAGGCCAAATTTCTGAACAATAGTACTGAATTGTTCAAATCACACTCGTGGAGATTGTTTCAGACCATAAAGAGATTTTCTCAATTGACAAACTAATTCATACTCCCCATGAGCAACAAAATCAGGTGGTTGCTCCATATAGACTTCTTCTATCAAGTTCCATGTAAAAAGACATTTTTATTGTCAAGTTGGTGAATACTCCAATGATGCATGGCAGCAAGAGAAATAAGAAGACGAACGGATGCTATTTTACCAACTGGAGAGAAGGTGTCCCCATAGTCAAGGCCAGAAATTTGAGTGTACCCTTTAGCAACAAACGAGCTTTTAGTATGTCCACCTTCCCATCGGGGCCAACTTTCACTGTATAGATCCAACGACACCCAACTATAGATTTTTCAGAGGATAATGGAACAAGTTCCCAAGTATTATTATCATGAAGAGCGGAAATTTCTTTGATCATGGCTTGTCACAAATTGGGATGTGTTTGTACTTCACTAACAGTTTTTGGAATAGACACAGTAGATAAATTGGAGATAAAAGCATAGTATGAAGGTGACAATAGATAATAACTCAAGAAATTATAGATGAGATGAAGATTGCGAGAAGAGCGAATATCTTTTCTGAGTGCAATAGGTGGAGAAGTGACTTTTGTTGGAGGCATGACCGGCATAGGTGAAGCAGGTGAGGGAGGAGATGAGTCATGTGGACATATTTGCTCTGTACCTGCAAGAGGAACATCAAGAGTATGGGAAAAATGTCGTTAAGAGTAGAATTGTAGTGGTTTAGGGGATGGTGAAACATCAGGAACATAAAAGGTGAGAATTGGGAGAGCTTTACTAATGCCCTGTTAATTTGTGAAAAAAAAAATATGGTGATGTCTCAAAAAAGATTACATCTGCAAAAATAAAATATTTGTTAGTTGTCGGATCATGACATTTATAACCTTTACGGAGACGAGAATATCCTAAGAAAATACACTTGATAGACTTGGGTTGGGGTTTATCCCTACTAGATGTGTGATTATAAACAAAACAAGTACACTCAAAGGCACAAGCAGAGAGAGGGTAAGATGGTTGACCCGGGAATATAATGGAATGAGGACTTTGATTTTGTAGGACTGAAGAAGGTGTACGATTTATTAAATAGCATGCAATTAGAACAACATCCCCCTAAAAACGAAATGACACATTATGATGGATTAACATGGTGCGAGTTATTTCAATGAGATGTTGATTTTTACGTTCAGGTGCACCTTTTTGTTGAGAGATATATGCACATGAAGATTGGTGAATGATGCCTTGAGAAGCCATGAATTCTTAAAAGGGAAGAGACATATATTCTCGAGCATTGTCACTACGTAAGGTTTTAATAGAGACACCAAATTGAGTTTTAATCTCAAGACAAAAATTTTAAAAAATTGTGAACAACTTAAATATATTCTTTATTAAAAATAACCAAGTGTATCGAGAATAATCGTTAATAAAAGTAACAAAATAATGAAAACCTAAGTTGGTGCCAATTCGACTTGGACCTCATATATCTTAGCGAACAATGTGAAATATAGATGACGCTCTATGATTTTCATTGCTTAGAAAAAGTATTGCGTGTGTGTTTTCCAAGCTGACATGACTCACATTCAATGGAAGATAATTTCGAAATACCAGGAATCATTATTTGAAATTTGAATAAACTAAGATGACCAAGGCGACTGTGAAGAAGATCAATTGAGGTGGCAGAAGTAAAGGCAATTGATGTACCAGGACATGAGAGAACATATAATTCACGTGACTCATAACCTACGCCAATCGCCATTCTCGTATGTCGATCTTGCACAAAAACAGAAGTGGAGTAAAAAATCACTTTATAATTAAGTTATATTGAGAGTTTACTAATGGATATAAAATTGTAGGGACATTCTGGAGCATATAAGTCCGAGTATAATAAGAGAGAAGAAAGGGGTCTACTTTTTCCAATACCTTTAATCATGGTTTCTGATCCATTTGCTAAAGTGACTGTAGGAAACAGAGAAGTGAGATTTGTTAGAGACGAGAAAAGATTTTTATTACTAGAAATGTGGTCAGAAGCACCAAAATTCAATATCCAAGGTACATTAAGTGAGGACTGTGTTAGACAAGCAAACAATTTTGTCGGTTGAGAAATAGAAATCATAGGAGAGAAGGAATGTTGTTTTGAATATTGATACCTCAAGTATTCTTCATACTCACTTTTAGTCAATGTAATTAAATTGGAGCCTTGTTGATTATTTTTAGAAGCAACTAAGATTTTTGCCATTTAAACACACTATCAAGACTAAGGAGAGAAGATAACACACTGAGAAGTTGCAGGATAGTATAAACATCAAAGCTTAGGCTACTATGGGGCAAAGGGCAACAAGGAAAGATGTTGAAAAATCAAAATAATATCACCATTTGAAGCGGAATGGAGAGACAACCCTGATGGTGAAATCTCGTCAAAAATGACTACCAAAAAAGTAGTGTACTTGTCGTCACTCGCCGACGCATGAGCAGTTGTGCTGGAAAGTTGATCGGAGCATGTAGGTCACGCGCAGCTATTTTGGTGGTCGAACTTATGAAAAACGGCCAAAATTTCGCCGGCGATTCTTTTGACTAGGGCATGAGAAATTAAAGTCACCCTTTTGGTGGTGTCTTGTAATGGCAGTAGCTTTGCTTTGAACAAGCAGAGAAACAATGAAACGGAGAAGAAGAAGAAAGAGGAGGAGAAGGAGGCTCTGATACCATGTGAAGAAAAACATTTTTCACACTTTCTCCTATTGCATAATGTTCAAATACACAAGTTTATATATACAAAACACAACACACTACACACATATTAAACTAATCAACCTATATCCATACAACTAGACCTAACAATGTATTAATAAACCCATACTTATACAACTAATATTCCAACACTTATATAACATTTCGTTATGTCATTTAAATATCTTGTGCCTTAAAGTATTGTTAAGCTTATGCAAGGGAGTCAATATTTGGCTGCTATGAGGGCTTATTGGTTTATGGTGGAGTCTGAGGCTTGCGGAGCAGAAGCATAAAAATTCTCTCAGGAGTGTTGCTGAAGAAGTGGACAGCTAGCAGGGAATGCCATATAAAGATGTTCTCTTCAACTTTATTTTTTTTAATCACTGACCAAATTAACCACATTAAATCCATATTAAATCGAGTTCACTTAATGCACTAGTCTTGTCGATGCGGGGATTAAGTTGAATAAGTTGAAGTTCTTATGATTCTTAACTTTTACAAGCTTATTTTCGTAAGAGAGAGAGAGTACTAACTATTAAGATTGAAATTTCTTATCAGAAAAATATCATTAGAAAGAAACTGGTAATTGGGTTTTAATATCTTTTAAGAATCGAGTTACAGTGTAGTAAGCAAATTTTATTTAATTTAAATAAATAAAGTTATGATTGTTTTTTTTTTTTGGAGGAAAGTTATGATTTGTTAAAATAAGTGATTTTAAGTTTATTTTAGCTGTCGTCCAGAGAAATAGGCTAATTATCATTAATAAATAAGTACACTATGTAAAAGGGAAAATAAACCCAGTCGTATAGAGAATAAAATATTAATTTCACAATCCAATTAAAAAATGTTTTTAATTTGGCGCCCATTTCTCCAAAAATTTTAAAAGATTTGGCGCCTAAATCCCATCCTCTTATGACCCAAAGTTAGCGTCGACAAAGGGAATAGTTCATCTAGTTACATAGATTTTCGAAGAAAATGGATAGCGACGAAGAGTTTCTTCCGTTCTCAGACTCCGAAAAGCAACCTTTGCCGGTCCCTGAAAGAAGGCTCAAACGTCTAAGAAAAGCTACCGAGAAATTTCGTAAAGATTCTCCCCCCAGTCCATCATCTGATGATGCGCCTTTGGTTCAGGAAGCGAGTTCATCCGTATTTGAATCCCTAAATGGAGAAGAAAGGAAAGGGGAAGATTTCGAGGAACCAAATGCCAGATCTGAGTCCCAATTGGAAGAGGGAAATGAGTTGGATTCTGGCTTTGATAGTTTGGACTTTGAGGAAGGTGGTTCTGGTGCTAAAAGGGCTTTGGAATTTGATTCTGTGGCTGAGGAATTTGATGGGAGAGGTAGAGATCTAATGGGTACGCAAGTGGAGGTGGAGGATACTGAGGAATTGAAGACAGTGCAAAAGCCGGATAAGAAGCGCCGCAATTTAGATCGATCTGAGGAAAAGAAAGAAAAGAAAAAGAAGAAAATGAAAAATGCCAGTGATGGTTATGATGATATACCATATTCAGCTGCCTCCACCAAAAGACTGGTAGAGAAGGTATGTGTATTTTAGTGTCTCGAAAAATTAAGGGTTTTTGAGTTTCTTTTGGCAATTTAAAATGGCTTTTATTCGAACAGGAAAGAAGAAGTGGACTCTTGGAACTCCGTGCTGAATCCCAGAGATTGTTGAGAGGTAGGAATTGGGTTTTATTTTATTGGAACTTGATTATGAACCATTTTAGTTACTATCTGGATCCTTATATCCGCTATTAAAAATTTCATCTTTATTTTCTCTAGAAACAAGAGACGCATCATTTAAACCTGTTCCTCTTGTTCAAAAATCTGTATCTTCTGTTTTGGAGAAGATCCGGCAAAGGAAGCATGAGCTTTCAAAAAAGTGAGTGATTTTATATTCCGCTTGACTTTAAATGATTTCTTGTTAGTATCATTTAAAATGCTTATTCTACTGTTTTATTTTCTGGATCATAGATCGGTCATGACAACCAGAAATTCTTTTCTTGATGGCAATGATACTATTTCAAGAGAGCTAATAGTGGACTTTGATTTTGAAAATTCTTCCATCAAGGATGTAGAAAATCATAAGGATGCCAAAGCAAAGAGCACAAATTTTGCAGATGTAGAGGGTAGTTTAGATGCTCAAAGTACAGAAGGATCTAAGGACACTTCAAACGACCATCACAAAATTATTTCTCAGATGGTAAGTTATAAGATGTCGCCATTCTGCAATGACTTTTTATATTTCCAAAAATAAAGTTAAATAGGCATATGTTTGATTTACACTAATATCAACTTTCTTGTATGTATATAAATATATTTTTTTAATCCTGGCCCGTAGAACATGATGCATCCATAAGTTATTATTATTAGGGTTTGCTTATATGAGGATTTTCCAATTAATCATTTTAAGCCAGTAATCGATGACATCTTAAGCAATCTTAAAAGGATGCATCTTGCTATCTTACATGGTAGCAACCACTACATTCTTTTTTATTTAACACTAAAGAGTATATTTGAAATTATGGGAAAAATATTAGAAATAAATGATCACTCAGTGTTTTGCACATTACATTTTGTCCTTCAATCTGACATTATGAGAAAAATATTAGAAATGAATGATACAAAAATTGTCTTCTGCATTGCAGGCTTTGGATGGGGATTCAAAACAAACATTTCGAGCCCCTGTTGATGATACTCAGGTTTTATTTTGTACTTAACTTTGTGATTTGCACTCTTCAATGGTTTGTAAATCAGTTAATGAATGTTAGTTTACATGTCTTTTGTAGGATATTATTTTTGATTCCCAAACAAGCGACTCTAAAGATGAAATGCCCAGCAGTCCACTTGAAGAAGTTATGGCGCCTTCTTTGCTTGCAATGAACTTAAAACTCGATTCTGCTCCTCGTGAGGATTCGTAAGTAATTTGAATATTTGCCATCATAAGCATTCTGCCTGTAAGAATGAAATTTGAAGTGCCTCTGAAGGTAAAGGTTTTCCTTTGTTCATGCATTTCTCTAACAGTCAGCTCCCATCTTCTAGCTACATTACTGTCAGTTGTACATTCATATTTTATCTGAACATGGGCATTCCTCACTGTTTTTGAATCATAATTGCTGGAAAATTTTCATATACCCAATTTCAGTTGCTGTATTTAAGGTGAAATTCATTGCTTTTCTCTTTTGTAGTTCTGATGATGAAGAGGACAATGACAAAGAGAACGTTGATCCCCGTCTGCAAGGATCAGCTGACTTACTTTCATCTCCAACAGGTGATCATGCGAAAGCTTTTCTTGACGATGAGGCTGAGGAAGAAGATGATAGTGATAATGATCTAGCTCGTTTTCGAGATAATGAGGAAGATGAGGATAACATGGACTCTGAGGAGCTTAATGATATAATAGCAACTGATTATGAGGAAAAGCCAATTGATAATGAAATGCGCAATGAACTTCATCAGAAGTGGCTGGAGCAGCAGGATGCTGTTGGAACAGAAAACCTTTTGCAGAAACTGAAATGCAATTCTAAACAGAAAGAAGCAGCCTTGATTGAGGAGAGAGATGAAGAAGGTGAAGAGAGTGAAGAGGACTTTATTGATGACACAGCGGAATACCTTGCTCCAGGAAATGTTGTACGAATGAACTTGAAGAAAGCAAAGGAAATGATTCCTCAAATGTTTACAGATAAAGATGATGTATATGTTTCCTCTGATGATGAGGAAACAGAAAAATATCTTGTAAAGCAGCGCCTCTCGCATAAATCTGTGAGTTTTCATCACATCACTAGAATTAATCTCTCAGAATTATGATATTACTCAACTATGTTTGATCAGAATGTCAATGCTGACAACATTGTAGTTCTGCTCTACAATTCTCGTTTTTATGGTTTTTTTTTCAATTTCATATGATTTAAATTGCAAGATGGTGACTGATAATTGGGAACAGGAAGAGCAGGCTACATTCTTCTCCCCAGCAGATGATGAAGGCTCAAGAGAGATTTTTGGCCATATAAGGAAGTTGAACAGTGTGCCAGACACAAGGAGGAAAGTGAAAATAACATGTCTGTTTTGTAGCATATTTCACCCAATTCTGCAAAGGGATTGCAGCATTATTGCTTTTAAATAACTGAGCACTATGGCTACTAATTCTTGTTTCTGACTCTGTTTTGCAGCCAATTTTCATATGCTCCCTATAGGAGGAAGCAAGACTATGTCATCAAAGGTAAATCAGTTTGCTTTAATTGGAGACAATGATCAACTGATCAGTTAATGCTTTAAATCTATTATTGGTTTCTGCAGTCAAACATGTTGTTTGTCCAGTGTGTTGCGGAACGCATGAAATTAAAAGTACACATACTGTATTTAGTGCTCAGGATATGTTAGATTTCTGTTGGAGTGCATGTTTTTTGTTCATTAGAGTTTTTTATCATCTTTTCACCCTGCTCTATTCTAACCAGTAGCTCTAATAACATAAATTTAGATTTAATGTTTGTAAGCACGTGTCTATTCTTGCAAAATTATCATTTATGGCGAAGTTCAATATGTGGTGAATGACGTCAACACTGCATCTCTTTCTATCACACTGAAAAGAAAGGAACAAAATTGACTTACAATCAGCTGAGGCAAAGGCTCTATCTTATTGAATTCACTGTAACCTCCACTTGCAATTATTGCAGTCATCTTTTCTAAGTCGAGGATCGAGAAATTCTCTGCCATCATTCCAAAGTCATGGTCCAAGCATGGTTCGTTCTTTTGTCTTTGAAAGAGATGACAGCAATTGTGCAATCTCAATGTCAGAGGATTCTTCAGATTTGGTAAGCTCTGCTGCTAAATTCAACAAATCTTAATTAAATGGATGTTTTCAAGTTCTCTTTGCTATAGTTTGTGTTGAAACTTACCCCTAGTGTTTTGCATTTTCTTTGGCAATGCAAATTTCGCTACTGAATTCTTACAGACAATTAGATGAAAAGGAGGTTTATGTATCATCTTAAATCTGTTATAACTGAAAGATGTATTTTTACCCAAGCTATTACAATCTAACTATAAGAAATATACAAGATGATATTAATTTCAATTGCTACAAATTTGATATTTTTGTTCACCAATAGTGGGGAACATGTTCTTGCTTTATTTGAACTGAACTCAATACAAACAAACCTGGATTCTGACTTGCTTGGTTTGGCTATATGGTTTACATCTACTCCTTTGTTTAACACCACTTATTTAGACTTGCTCATTTTATCATGTTGATATGGATCAAATTTGCTCTAACTTGCAGGTCCAAAGAGAGAATAGACAGAAGAAAACTGCATCAACCAAGACCAGTAACTCCCAAGTTAGATCCAGTGTACAGCAGGCGCAAAATATGCCAGAAAAGAATTATGGTCCTTCATTACATGAGATATTAAGGTCCCCATCACTGCAATCTGCTAAATGCATTCGCGGTAGCATGGCTGGCCAAGTTGAAGCCATATATGCTGCATTTAAATTGGATCAAAATCTTATAAAGAAAGGACCTACTGTATCTGTAAGAACAGCTTAGGATACTATGCTTTAAAAAATGCTGCTAGTAACGTTATTTCTTCATGAGTTGGGGGAAAATAATGCATCTCTAAAGCTTCTTTATTTAAACTTCAGCTGCTGAACAGTGAATACTTTGTGAAGCATCCATTTATGGAATGGTAGGCTTCTAATGAAGTTTGCTGTATTTAGAATTTTCTGCCCATTGATGATATAAGATGACTAAAGTTGTGATGAACATGTGAAAAATGCTTTATTTATGCCTTGGACATTCGCAATTATTTTGTATGGTGATTGATAATGTTAATGTAAAAAGGCAATTGTACTTTATTTAGCATTTCCTCTCACGGCGTAGAAAAAGAAAGCTTCTTCAGTGGTTAAATCTATTGTGCGTAACTGAGCTGCAAATGCAATATGCGTCTGATTGGGCTTGCCAATTGCCATGTTTGAAAGGCTATGTAGATATCTCATAGAGGAAATTATATAAAATAATGTTTTTGTTCTCAAATTTTTTATACTGTCGTTTTTTTTTTCAATTTACAAAAATATTATTGTTTTTATTTTTTTTTACATTTTATGATTTATATAAAAATATACTTAACATATGCTAAAAATATATTCAATATATATTAGAAATATATCCTATTTTTGTAAATTTTAATATATATATATATAGTATTTTTGTAAAATTTTTATCACATAATATTTTTGTAATTTTTTTCATTTTGTTAAGTTATTTTTGTAAATTTTTCTCCCTCATAAATTGAGTTTGACATGAAACAAAAATCATGAAGGAAATTAAATTAAATTAATATATATAATTAAATTAAATTAATATATAGATAATAGATATATTAATATTAGTTAACTCTGCCTATACATGAATTTTTTGTGTATAGCCCGTCCCAAGTCCGAGTAAAGTAAGAGAGTTACAGTAGATGACAGTCAGCGTAAAACTTTTGTCACATCTTACAATATGAATTCTAATAATAATATTGTTGGGGCATTCTCTCCTTGCCACGCGCTACATCTCAGCCCGGGTATAGTGAAGAATAAGCAAGAGTGTAGGGCATTCCCCGAATACGACGCTCCATGTCGACGCCCGGATGTGGTGCATAATAAACAATGGTTCTCACATCATGGACGAGTGTGGGTAAAGAAGTTAGTCCAAAATACGAATAATAAGAGTAATACGAGAGATACAGATTTAGATAATGGTAAAAGATTTTATAGGAAGAAGCATAAGAAATAACAATTAGGGAGTAAGATCAAAATAGGAACTTGAAATATTGGATCTGTTACAGGTAAACTAAGAGAACTTGTTGATACTATGGAGAGAAAAAAAATTAGTATTGCTTGTATTCAAGAGACTAAATGGGTTGGAGGGAAAAGTAAAGAAGTTGAGAATACGGGGTATAAAGTGTGGTATACAGGTACAGATAGAAGTAAAAACGGAGTATGTATAATTTTGGATCAGAATCTAAAGGAGACGGTTGTATTGGTGAAAAGAGTAAGCGATAGGATTATTTTCATTAAACTTGTGCTTTAGAATGAGACAATCAACATAGTTAGTGCATATGCCCCTTAAGTTAGATTGGATGGGGAGAGTAAGTAAAATTTTTGGGATGATATGGATGAACTTATGCGAGTGATTCCAAATGATGAAAATATTTTTATAGGATGAGACTTAAATGGACATGTAGGAAAAGACAGAGTTGGTTTTGAGGAGTCTTGGTGGTGGAATGAGGAAGTGCAAAAAGCGGTAAGAAGTAAAAGGGAATGGTATAAAAGCTTGCTCAAGTGTAATAACAATGATACTTTTGAGCAGTACAAACAAGCAAAAAAGATGTTAAAAAGGCAGTTAGTCAAGCAAAAGCACAATCTTTAGAGAGTTTGTATGAGAAACTTGAAATAAAAGAAGGAGAAAAAACTATCTATAAATTGGCTAAGATAAGAGAAAAGAAATGTAGTGATTTAAACCAAATTAAGTGCATTAAAAATAAAGAGAATAAGGTTCTAGTTCAAGAAGAAGATATTAAGGAATGATGGAGAAGTTATTTTTGAGGAACTTCTTAATGGTAACCATAATGATAACATTGAGGGTTTAGACGTTAGGCCGGAGAAAAATGTGAAATATACTAGACGGATTAGATTTTCGAAAGTTAAAGAAGCTTTGAAGATGATAAAAATTGGTAAAGCCTGTGGACCAGATGAGATACCTATTGAGGTTTGGAAATGTTTGGGAGATACATGAGTTACATGGTTGACATATTTATTCAATAAGATCTTAAGTACAAAGAAAATGTCTAATGAATGGAGACAAAGTAATTTGATACCTATTTTTAAGAATAAAGGAGATATTTAGAATTGCTCAAATTATAAATGTATAAAGCTTATGAGCCACACTATGAAATTGTGAGAAAGAGTTGTAGAACATCGTTTGCTGTTAGATACTTGTATCTCCTCAAATCAGTTTGGCTTTATACCTGGTCGATCAACTATGGAAGCTATTTTTCTTATAAGAGATTTGATGGAAAAGTATAGAGAGATAAAGAAGGACTTACATATGGTTTTTATTGACTTGGACAAGGCGTATGATAGAGTCCCTAGAGAAGTTTTATGGTGGGTTCTAAAGCGTAGGGGAATATTTATACTATATATTCAAGTCTTGAAGGATATGCATGAAGGAGCTACCACCAATGTCCGTACCGTGGGAAGGGATACTAAGGATTTTTCTGTTTCTATTGGATTACACCAAGGTTCAGCTTTGAGCCCTTATCTTTTCGCATTGGTCATGGATGAGCTAACAAGACATATACATGATGACATCCCTTGGTGTATGATGTTTGCAGATGATATTGTATTAATAGATGAGACTCAAGCAGAGGTAAGCTAAAAATTGGAGTTATAGAGAAGCACTTTGGAATTTAAGGGTTTTAAGCTAAGTAGGATTAAGACTGAGTATATGCATTGTAGATTTAATAGCAAAAATAGAGAAAGAGGCAAAATTATTTTAGACGGAATAGCAGTGCCTCATAGTACTTATTTTAGATACCTTAACTCTATTCTTCAAGAAGATGGGGGTTGTGAAGAAGATGTAAATCATAGGATTAAAGCTGGTTGGATGAAGTGGAGGGGTGCTACATGAGTTCTATGTGATCGAAAGATACCAATTAAATTAAAAGAAAAATTTTACAGCACTGTAATACGCCCTGCGATGATGTATGGTAGTGAGTGTTGGGCAGTAAAAGGACAACACATGAGTAAAATGTATATTGCGAAAATGAAAATGATAAGATGGATATGTGGTCATACTAGAATAGATAGAATACGCAATGAGTGAATTAGAGAAAAAGTGGGGGTAGTATCTATTGAGGATAAGATAAGAGAGCATAGATTGAGATGGTTTGGCCATGTGAAATGAAGACCTAGCGATGCGCCTGTTAGAAAAACTGAACAAGTTAGAGTTGATATAATTAATAGAGGCAAAGCTAGGCCTAAACTGACTTGGTCAAAGGTAGTCTAAAATAATCTTATGATGTTACATCTATCAGAAGAGATAACCTTAAATCGTATTGAGTGAAAAAGAAGAATCTATATAGCCGACCTCAATTGACTTATGATGTTACATCTATCAGAAGAGATAACCTTAAATCATATTGAGTGAAAAAGAAGAATCTATATAGCCGACCTCAATTGACTTGAGATTAAGGTTTTGGTTTTGTTGTTGTTGTTGTAATATTAATCTATAATGATGTAATTAAATTCAATTAGTATATAGATAATATATATATATTAATATTAGTCTATAATGATTTTTTTATGCTATCTGTTTTAATATTATATATATAGTTTTTATTTTTTTAAGTTTATAAAAATATTATTATTTTTAAAATTTTAATGACAATAAACTATATTAAAAATATATTGAGTAGATATTCAATGTATTAAGAATAAATTAAAAATAAATTGTATTTTTATAATTTTTTTTATTTATATACTATATTTGTAAATTTTTTATTTACATATATATTTTTAATTTTTTCTGCAAATTTCTTTAAATTTCTTCTAAAAAAAAGTTGCAAACGTGTCAAAATATGATTGACAGATGATAAGTTTAATGAAACCAGCCTGAGACGATCATTTCTTGTGCTTTGCTCAAGTGAGTATTTTTCGCAAGTTTTGCCTGAGAATACGATTTCGTGCCCTAAAACACAATCACCATTCGGAGACCCAAGTCAAAAAAAAAAAAAAAATACTCTTCTTTCTTTCTGCTGATCCAAATTCCCTATTCCTCTTCCCTCAGATTCCTCAAATCTAATAGAAGATTCCAGCTAATTTCTATTCAATCTTGAGATCCAAACGCCCAAAGATCTGAACTTTCACGCCTGCCAACCAATACAATAATATATATTTATGTATATGGCAATTTCACATTGACCCAAGCTTCATCAATGGCAACTACCCACAAAGGCAAGTTTTTATCTTTTCTCCATTTGCTTTTTATTTTTGCTGTAATATTTGTGAACTACTCTAGCTCAGTACCCATCATCCAACTAGATCACAAGAACCACCACTATCCTTATCATGAACTTGAGACTGAAACTGGAACTGTAGCTGTGTCCAATCCACAAGAAGTTTTGTTAAATAAACTTGAAGAATTAGTGAAAAATCTCAGCGAAGTAGTTGCTAGATTAGAATCAAAATTATCCGAGTCAACTAACGTAGTGGAATCTTTGGATAGTGTTCAGAATCAAGAACAAGATATAGTTAATACGAGGAAATTCGATGGTAAAAGATCTGTTTCTAAAGTCAAAGAACAGGCAATCGAGGGTAGAACTCGAGATGGGGAGAAAGCAAGAATGGTTTCGCCTCCAATTACTTATAGTACATTTTGGTCAGAGAGGTTTCAATTTGTGTCTGCTGTTAAATTAGATTCAGATGCAACATGTGTTAATGTTTTGCCTTTTCGAGATTTTGAGGGTCTTAGTAAGTATGTTGCTGTTGGAGATGATCGAGGGAGGCTTTACGTGTTTTCGAGAAATGGGGATGTTATGATTGAGTTTTATACTGTGTGTGACTCACCTGTAACTGCAATGGCTTCATACTTGTCTGTTTATAAGAATGAGTGTATAGTGGTTACAGGACATCAGAATGGTGTTGTTTTGGTACACAAAGTTTATGAAGGGTTGAATGGAGATGAATGGGGCTCATTATCTATTGAAAATATGGTTAAGTTTATGCCCTCTGATCATAGGGAAGAAGAAGGTTTAGCTTTAGCTATAACTATTCTGGAAGTACATCATGTTGGAAGATCAAAGTATATCTTGTCATCAGATGTTGGTGGGAAGATACGGGTTTTTAGGGAAAATGGGACAGTTCATGGTTCTGCTATGCCTACGAGCAGACCACTTGCATTCTTGAAGCAAAGGCTTTTGTTTTTGACAGGGAGCGGTGCAGGGTCATTGGATTTAAGGAGCATGAAAGTTAGGGAGTCTAAATGTGAAGGATTGAATCATTCTTTTGTTAGGAACTATGTTTTCGACGCTACAGAACGATCTAAAGCATATGGATTCACTTCAGAGGGTGATTTGATTCATGTATTATTATTAGGAGATATAATGAACTTCAAATGCAGGGTCAGATCCAAGAAAAAGTTTGACATGGATGAACCCCTTGCATTGCAAGCCATTAAGGGTTATTTGCTTGTTGTTAATGAAGAGAAGGTTTTTGCATATAATGTTTCGACTCAACATTATGTTAGGGTTGGCGGACCTCGGCTTCTATTTTCTACTGGTTTGGATGAGATTATATCATCATTTCTAAATTATCAAGTGACTGATGCACTCGCTCATAGAAGAAGAGTGATACCATTAATAGCCAGCGACCATGAAAAACTCATTGTTCTTGGCCTTGGGAATGGGTATGTGGGAATATATCGCTCTATCCTTCCAATATTTAAAGGAGAATTCAATACAATGCTATGGACAAGCCCTGTGTTGTTCTTCATTTTCTTTCTGTTTGGAGCATGGCAATTCTTTGCCAAGAAGAAGGAAGCACTTACATCATGGGGACCTGATTATCCTTTTAGCTCTACGTCGCCTACAACTGGAGCTCCATTAGGACCAAGCTCTGTGGATAGATCATTTGCAAATTCTTCTTCAAGAAGAGATGATATAATGGACTTGAGAACTGGTGGATTGAGAGGTCCACCGAGGAGGTATCCTTCTCCTTCGCGGTATCCTGGAGGAGCGGCCAGCTCCTTTAGGCCAAGTTCTTCAGATGCCAGCTCAAGACCTACTTCTGTTGATCCTAATTTTAGGACATCCTCAGAGCTAAAATACAGGGGTCCAACATTGGAACCTACAGGTTTTCCTAAAAGAAGGGATAATCTATAAGTAAACAATCAAGTTGTTGATGATAACAATTGAGTTGTAAAATCAGTTCTTGCCAACTTTAACTTCATGTGCTGGAATTCTTTCTAGTTTTATCTTTGGACAGTTCACTTGCTATCATCTTGTTAGGTATGCTTATGAGCTTTCAATGTTGTAACTTGAGTTCTTAGCTGCATAAAATAGAAATGAATAATAAAGAATATTGTTACAAAGTGTATTCCCATACTTGCCTTATTCAATAGATCCACAGCTAAGTGATTCATTTGGATAATTGTCTGATAGGCTTCGGTGGAAATGTCTGTTTTAAATTGATTTGCTGAAATGGTGATTGGAAACAATCCTTTGAATACGAAAATAATTCAGTCTGGTTGAATTCTATGTGAATCAACCCCACCTTTTTTTTGGAATGCATGTGAATCAACCCTTTGTTGGGAAAGTTTGTGATTGCTTTTTGCTGTAATATAGTGAAATTTTTGCAATTTTGTTGTGGCATACGTTCATTTTATTTAAATTGTTTCATTCAATTCATGAACACCTATTAAAAAATAAACTATTAATTTATTAATATTAAAAATAATATTAATTCATTGATATTAAAAATACATTACTTTTATTTCATTAATTAACTCATTAATAATAAGGGTGATTAAAAAAATATTAATTAATTTTTATTGATTTTATAAAATGATAATATAAGTGAGATAATTTTTTTTATAAAAATGATAATTTAAACCGGACAGAGATAATAATATAATTTAATTAATATTTCAAATAATTTTATATTTTTGCATTAAAAAAATCTAATATTTAGTGTTTTAACCACATCTTTATGTAAATGGATTCTATTTTTTTAAATTTCATTTATAAACTAATATAAAGGAATTAGAGAAAATTTTATGTCAATTTTTTAATTTTTTAAAAAAAATTTATAATTTTTTAAAAATTTAAAAATATTTTTTAAGTTTAAATTTTAAAAATACCTATTGGATCATACAGTTGGACTAAATGTACATTTTTCTTTTTAACAAATATAACAAATTGAAGTGCCAGAATGAATATTGTTTTATTATTTTTATAATAAGACTAACTTGAAATCGACGGAAAACAGTCCTTTTATTCCGAAAACAGAAATCCCAGTCCCAGAGTCCAACTTGAAATCCACATAATAGGCGCTACTGGTACATTGGACCTACTATTCCGAACCCTAACCCATATTCCTATTCGTGCACGTCTGGTAAATAAACGGCAATTTTATTTATTTTTTTCCCAATTGACGGTTGCTTCTCAGAGCCTGCAGGCAATAGTCACAGTCCTTTCGATCAGATCACAGGGAAGCAATTCTTCAAAACTCTTCATACGGCCCCATTAAGAAACAATTGGCAACTGGAGACATTCAAATTTTCAATACCTAAATTTCACTATCACATACAAAATTTTGGTCAATGTTTAAATAAAAAAAATTGGCAGTATACCATCTCCATTCTTCTCCACCACCGCCGCCAAAATCGACGTGTTAGGTCACCTGGTCTCCCACCTGTTAGTGAGGTGGTGGCTGGCTGCTACCACCAGAGGTAAGGTATTCATTCAAAAGTTGAAAAATTCTACGCCTTTCTCAGTGCAGAGCTCACACACATAACGTCATCGTCAGTCATCATATCGCAACGGAAAAATATTTCTCAACTTGGGTAGCCAAGCACGCTCTGCTGATTTCAAATTTTAAATATTTTTTTATAATAATATTAAAAGATAAACGAACGAAATTGTCACTGTCGTTTCACACAAACTTTAACACAGCACGAAACTACGCATTGGCTGCTTGATTTGGTCTCTCAACTAACAACCACAAAAAGACTCAATCCTCCCAATTTTTGCTTCTTCTAAGCTCTAAAAAAATGACAAAAACTCTCAACGGTTGCCAAACGTCGTCTCGTTTCGCTTCCCCTCCCAATTGCGTTTCCTTTGGTCTTTCCTTCTATTTGCTTGCTATTGGAAACAAAGAGCAAAAGTAAGATTAGAGAATCGATATTTGTATTTATAAATATATTTTATATGATGAACGGAACGAGTCCAAACGACGGAAATTTTTCGTCGCAGTCCGATATTCCGTCCGGTTTGAATCGGATTAAGACTCGCCGAGTTCCTTCAAAAAACCAGCATAGTACAAAATCAAAACCGGAAGACGTGGCTGAGTCTAAGAGTTTTGTAGCGTCAAGGCCTCCTGTTAATGGAAAGCAGATGCAGAAGAGCATGTCTCAAGGTCAAGGACGTGGAAAATTTACTTCTTCTAGAGAAGGTTTGGTTCCACTTCTAATTTTGCTTATTAGTTTAATTTAATTTAATTTAATTTTGTGTTTTTGTTTTCTGTTTCTGGCATTGGCTATTTTCGTTTCCGTGATTTTTGGTGGTTAATCGTATTTTTAGTGATTTGAATAGAATTTACATTAACTTCCAGCTAGCAAGTTTGTTTCGTCTAAACTGTTTGACAAGTGTTTTAAGCTGTGAGATAATGAAAATTGCAATCTAATTGGCGGCCATGTTTGAGAAGTAATTGCAGAATTTTTAGATAGGGAGAGAATTGGCTTTATTAGGCTGAACTAGGGTTTTCAGAATTTGTTAATTTAGCAATTTGAACTTTTGTTGCTTTCACAAGGATTTTCATGCCTTTGCTCAACATAGAAAGCTTCCAAACCAGGCCAATGTTTATATTTAGTCTTAGGATGGACTTAATGATATAATGCTCACTCTTTCTCTTTTAGTTTTGTTCAATCAGTCGAGGCCATTGTTGAATTAGAAGAAGTGCTTTGCTTGTAGGAGCTTGCTAGTATTCAAGAACAACAGACCATCCATTGGATTATTTATTTGCCTATCAAAAAAGTCTCTTGTAGGTGTGCTGTAAAACCATTTGGTGACAGTAGCTAGTAATCATTTACAGATACCTTTCCATGAATGTTGTTGATGAAATGATTTTAAATATTGGCTGATACGTTATGTATTATCTGTTATGTATGGGAGAATAGTAGTGATAAAAAGTGATAAGAAGTCTTCATTGTAATGTGCTTGTCAATGAAAAATCTTGAGGACATAGGTGCAAGGTTTTTTACCTGTATTGATTATCTTCCACTTCTTTAACCCTGGAGATGTGCTTGTTTCAATTATTTAGCCTATAAGAAACTATGTTAAGGTCATCCATTTCCAACATGAGACATAGTTCCAACAAATTGAAATTGTCTGCCCCATTTTTGACGGTGCTTGAGAATAATACTATAGAAGTTTTTACTATTATATAAGACCCCATACTTTAGCATTTTGATGAATGGTCACAGCTCTTTGTAGAATTGTTTATAGTTTGGGAATTTTGAGAATTTGGATGCAACTTAATCTTGAAGTGCATCTTTTTTATATTTGATTTATTCTCTGATCAGGAGGTTTCCCTGTTAACTATTACCAAGGAAAATCAGATACTGGATTTAGTTAAAAATTCATCTAAGAAACTTTTGTCTTATTTTCTGTTAAGTAATTGCTTTCATATTGTAGATGAATACATAATCAATGCACTTTTTGGTTTCATCATTGCAGATCTCCATAAAGGAAAGAAGATAACGCGATGGCTCACATCATATTTTTCCAAGGATGCTAGCCAAATTATCAATGGTGTTTCTGCAAATATTGAGGTGAAGTTTAAGAATGCTTGAGAGATTTGTTTATAGCTATAATATATTTTGTACTTCATCAGTAGTATTAAATAAGCCATGCTACAAATTTAACAGGAGAGAAGCTTGGACGTTAAGATGCTTGATAAAAAGGAACAAGCAGAAACCAAAATTTCCAATGAGCATAATCATCAAAGTGGGAAACAGTCTTCTTTGGAGAGTCTAAGCTGCAGTAAAGTGTCTAAAGGTTTAAAAAGTTTTTCTCACGAATTAGGACCAAAGGGTGGCATTCCACATGCCCATCCTCGGGCTTATAGCTACTGTGATTTGAAGGTATCCTTCAATAGTTCAATAATGGAATCTTTTGGTTGTAAGCTAATATATTTTTTGTAACATTCAGTTCTTAGTCTATTTTTGCAGCCTAGTGTTTCAGTGATTATTGACCTTCCACTTTTGATGGTTTATTTTGTAATACTTCAGTGGAAAATAAATTGTACATGGTGGATTATTTAAGAATAAATTATTTATTATCTTTCTTTTCTAATGAGTTGAAATTAGGAGCTGTTGGGTTCATTGCATTCGAGATTTGATGCTGCTAAAGAAGTTGTGAATGAAGAACTGGCTAGTTTTGCAGGAGATGTTATGGATATCCTTGAGAAAATTGAGCCTTTGTTGCAAGAAGAGTTGAAAATGGCTGAGGATCTACTGATTCTTGTTCAATTATGCATGGAGATGACCTACTCTCAGTTTCGTATCGAGTGTGAAATAATTGTGCAAGATCTGACGGAGAAAAGACAACAGTGTCAAACGGGACTCCTGAAGTGGCTATTTACTCGCATGCTCTTTATATTGACTCGCTGCACTAGACTATTGCAGTTTCAGAAGGACACTGAACCTATTGATGAGAAATCACTTCGTAAGTTCAAAAAATGTCTAGAAAGTGTTCCCTCTGTTGACATGAGCTGGGTTGCCAATCAAGGGATTGATGATTCTGATATAGGTTATGCTTTAAATCAGAAAGGTGACATCAAACAAAAGTTGCAGGGACAGAATAAGTTATCCTCACTTACTGAGGCAATGTGTTGTGGCTCTCAAGAGCCAGATGATCTGAATAATGTAACTTCTGGAAAGGATTCTCCAGTTTTTGAACAAAATTTTCCTTCTCAAAATTCGAGTAGTGAGACTCTTATACAAGTTCAACAGTTGTGTCAAATGGATAAAAGTTCCATTAGAAATTCAGTAAACAATTCCAGTTGTTCACCTCATGATCAGGGACAATGTTTGGATGATTCTTTTCATGGACAGGAGCAAGTTTTAGATGGATCTGATTCAGTGATCTGTAGGATATGTGAAGAAATTGTTCCTATTTCTCATCTAGAATCCCATTCTTATATTTGTGCATATGCAGATAAGTGCGACTTAAACTGTCTAGATGTCGATGAACGCCTTTCAAATCTTGCAGAGATATTGGAACAGATTGTAGAGTCATGTAATGTGACTGTTCATCCATCATGTAGCAGCCCTGAAAACTCAAGAATTCAAACAGAAAATTCTATCATGGCTGAGGTTTACTCGCCCAAGATAATCGAATGGCGAAATAAAGGTGTTGAAGGAATGTTTGAGGAAATACATGAGATGGATACTGCCTTTATAGATGATTCTCACCTACCTCCTATGAACTTAAAGGGCCATCTTGGTATAAAGTTATGCAATTATGGCACACCCTCTTCAACTGGGAGCATGATATCAGTTTCCTCTACAAACACCCCTAGAGCTGGTCATTTTGATTCCTTTTGGCTAGAGCACAATAATCCTTCAGAACTAGAAGATGCTCAACAGGTTAGTCATTCCTGAGGCAGATCGGGTTTCTTGAACATCCAACTGGTGGCGATATATATTTTTCACTGTGGCTTTTTCTGGGATTTGAGATTGTGTGAAAGTACTTGGATCACCTTGAGATCAAGTATAAATTGTTTGGTGTAAATTTTCACGATATAACTAGAAGCAACTTGTACTTGCATAAGAAAGCTGTTTCAGTCTTTTCCACCATCACAATTTTCTTTTCAAAAGTTAACTAAACTTTGATCAAGCTGTTGCTTCATAATTTTTTTCCTTATGAAGAAAGTGAAGATACAAATTAGTGCTTTGGAAAGCTTTAATTTCCTGCTGTTAACTTGTTTTGACTTATTGTTCTTCTCCACAATGCTTTCTTTCCGCCTAGACTGGTTAACTTGGCATCAGAGCACCGTGGAACTCACTTTTTGTATTGCCTGATAAGGTTGCAGCAAAAATATTGGTTATTCTCTACATATTTATTTACATTACTTAGAACCCTCCACTCTTGTCAAATCCTTTACTCTTGGACTTATGATCATCAATATGGACCTTGTAATGTAATTTATTGGGCTAGAAGTTGGTCTATGTTTCTTCTAATTTAGGTCATCTATGGTAACCCAACTCTATGGATAATAGTTGAAAATAAAATCTCATGCCTTCCATTTAATGTTTATGATGACACTGTTATCTTTTGTTTATTTTGGCTTTTCGTATATTTTATGATTTTAGCGCTTTATCTTTTGGCCTGCAAGCCAATTTTTTTGTTTTTACTTACTGTATTTGCTTTTAAGTAATTCTTTCATGTGCTTAACAGATATGCCTGTAATGCTAAAATGTGCTGAGTATGCCCCTAATTTTTTTCTCCTTGAGCAGATGATTGACCTTGCAGACATAGCTCGCTGTGTGGCAGGTACAGATCTCTCTAAGGAAGGGTCATATGAGTTTTTGCTTGCTTGTTTACAAGATCTGCAAGATGTTTTACAGCATAGCAAGCTCAAAGCACTTGTAATAGACACTTTTGGAGGCCGCATAGAGAAACTTCTGCGGTAATTTCATATTCGAAAAGGTTTTTCTTATAGCAAACACAACTCATCAAGTCCTTGAACTTTTTTCTCCTGTTTCCTAACTGTGTCTGCAGGGAAAAATATATACTTGCTTGTGACATAATAGATGCCAAAAGTCCTACAACTGACGGTAAAACTAAGGAGAATTCTAGATTTCTTTTGGATAATGCATCTCAAAGTAGTGCAGCGTCAACTCCTGTACATTCATCACATAAAGACAGGATAAGCATTGATGATTTTGATATCATCAAACCAATTAGTAGAGGTGCCTTTGGGAAAGTCTTTCTTGCCCGCAAAAGGATAACTGGAGATTTATTTGCAATAAAGGTAAATATTCATCTTTTGTTGATTTGCTGCCTAATGACACTAAATATTGAATTCTGTGGATTTTTGTTTGATATATATCTATAATCACTTGAGCCAGTGATGAGCTCAAAGTGGGCCTTAAATTAAATTTGACAACAAAACAGTAATGATGTTAATATATCTATCATTCAAGAGGTTAATGATTGTGTATGTTACAATTATAATGCTATCTTTTGCTTGTACAGGTGCTCAAGAAACTGGACATGCTCCGCAAGAATGATGTTCAGCGCATATTAGCAGAGCGTAACATACTAATAACAGTTCGGAACCCATTTGTGGTAATATCCAAGTTTAGATTGCTTTCAACTATGATCTATTCTTGATTTAACTAAAAAGATGAGGGACACTTTTTTCTGATATTTTTTTTATACCAGTTTTATTTCATTCTACATACGTCTAGCAATTTTTTGAGCTTCCAGTCCTTGCATATGTTGATTATTTCTTTTCTTCTTGAACCAGAATGGCATCACCATATTTGCTTTTTTGAAATGATGATCAATGTTTGCTTACCAGAATTTATGAAGTTTTGAATTCAAATGCATTGGATCTAAATAGTGGTCTTTCTATTACAGGTTCGATTCTTTTATTCCTTCACCTGTAGGGATAACCTCTATTTGGTTATGGAATATCTCAATGGAGGCGATTTATACTCTTTGCTGAGAAAAGTTGGTTGCCTTGAGGAAGATGTAGCCCGTATATATATTGCAGAACTGGTTTGTTAGATTAAAATCATGTGTGCCTGTTCAGGCTTACTTTTTTTTTTCTCCTTTACTTAAGTAGGTTCTATCTGTTACAGGTTCTTGCTTTAGAGTATCTCCATTCTCTAGGAATTGTGCATCGCGATCTGAAACCAGACAACATATTGATTGCACATGATGGACACATCAAGGTCTGGTGTTTAAAATGCATGATTTTACCAATTCTCATAGTATGAGTGGATGAAATAATTGTTCAGCTAGTGTGTGTGAATGTATGCCTGTTCATACACATGCTTATGCATTTGAGTGTTCATAGCTACTTGTGACGCTAGAAGCTATTCTGCTGTTTATTTTTTTAATCTTTCCTGTAAAAATTCTTCCTGAACTGCTCTTCTGGGGAATTATTTTGGGAGAGAAATTTTGTCAATCAATGCATTTGGTATGGAGCCTTTGAGAGCTCCATTTGAGGTCTCTTCTTTTTGGGCTTTAATCTAGTGGTCCACATAAATTATGCACACCTATATCTTTCAAATTCTATATCTGCATCACCTCATTTATGATGTATTAATGATTCCTTCTATTAGCAGCTTACAGACTTTGGGCTATCAAAAATTGGCCTTTTAAACAGCACAATTGAATTATCAGGACCCGAGATGAATGTAGACAAAGTTTCAGATTCTCATAATCCGCACGCTCAACAAATAGAAGACAGAAGTCAGCACTCCGCTGTTGGCACACCTGACTATCTGGCCCCTGAAATTCTTCTTGGGACGGAGCATGGTCTGGTTGCAACCTTAATTTTGATTTGTCTAAATTGTTTCTCAGATAGTTGTATTTACCTCTTGGTCATCTGTGCAGGTTATGCTGCAGACTGGTGGTCCGTGGGAATAATTTTATTTGAACTTATTACTGGAATTCCACCCTTTAGTGCTGAACTTCCTGAGGTATCTTTTCTTGATGATCCTAAATCCAAGTGGTTCCGAATGATAGCAATTTTTGTGTGTTAAAATAATCATTTAATTATAGTGATTATTTCTGTCGAAGCAGCACCTGCTTGAAATAAATTCTGTGCTATTGCCTATCTGCAATAAAATTTCAATATTTTACAAGCACTCTTCCTTGGATCTTCATGTTAAATTTGTTTCTTTCTTCTGAGTTGTGAGTGAGCTGCCTTTGAATTTTGGGCTGCACAATCCGCTTTGAAAATGTTAAATTTATTTACTTTGAAAATGCAAGAAATGCTACTGAATTTGGAATTGGATTATGAATATCTTAGTAAGAAAATCAGGCAATATATAGAATCTCTCGGTCTCTCTACCAATACCATTTCTTTATTGGATAAATCTATTGAATTATGATGGAGTTATCTACTTAAATGGATGGAGGACATGAGAAAAATAGTCATTTTTAATGTGTGAAATCAACACCAGTTGATTATGAACTTGTGATTCTCTAATTGCAATTTATACATAGGTCTAGCATATGGTTATTGCTCATCTTAGCTCGTCTGCAATTTCCTTTTTGTCTTTTAAATTGACTCCTACGATGAGAAGTAATCCTTTTTAGATCTTTCTCTTTTACATGGCAGATAATTTTTGACAACATCCTTAATAGAAAAATCCCATGGCCTCCCATTCCAGACAGTATGTCCTACGAGGCCCAGGACTTGATTAGCAGGTTAGTAATCAGCTGAATCACTAATCAATTATTTACATCTTTTAATCTCCTGATCTATTGATGCAAAGTGTCATTTATGTTTTCTTTTAGTTATCTTTTAAGGCGTGGACACGAACAAGGTTTTGATCTTGTTAATCTCTATGATATATACTAAGATATTGAATCCAGATAAAAGTCCTGCATAGAAAATCATCCATTATTTGGTAACATCTGCTGTAAATTGTATGATTATCTTCTCTAATTCAGATCTTGTCTCTGCACCACGGATTAAGAAGTTAAAATGTGTAACATATAAACTTATAATTTAGTTTAGTGTACGTTGGTTCCTACATATGACACAAAACTTCACTTGAATTATCAGTATGTCATGTCTCATATTCTTTCCTAAAACTTATTTTCTATGTTTATCAGCAGGGATGCAACTACATTGCGCCCCATAATTTTAAATTTTCATTTTTCCCCATGTAAAAGTTTTCTAAAAATATATGTATTAGCCCCACAAATATGAGTTTTTTTCTTTTTATTTTCAATTTGCCCCTCTCAATTATTGAAATCTAGATTTGCCCCTGTTTATTGAAAACACCATGCATTATCTACAAAATAACATCGAAAAACACCATACAAAATGACATCATCATTTTCATTCTTATTTCCACAAACTGATACCTACATAGGCATAGGTCACTAACATTCTTATTTTGGTTTGACAAGTTTTTTTTTTTTTTTTAATTTATTACATCCATCTCGCTAATTATTATTCATTAAATTTTCTATTTGTGCATGTGGCATGGTTTATTGTCAAAGAATTACTTAGCTTCAATTCTTTCTTTATAGGTTGATTACTCATAATCCAAATCAACGCTTAGGAGAAAATGGATCAAAGGAGGTTGTGTTTCACTCTCTAAACTTTGCCCACAAACCTATCTACTTCTTTTTTTTCGGTGCAATGAAACACTTGAAAATGAAATTACTGAATTTCAGATTGGTTTGATGACTTACACTGGTATTGTAGGTCAAATCACATCCTTTTTTCAAAGGAGTGGATTGGGACAACCTTGCATTGCAAAAGGTACTAATTCATGCTCCCCTTAATGGACTATAGTTTATTATTTCTTAAGAACCATGATGCATCACTTGTGTTGTCAGTGCCATTTTTTCTTATTTGAGCATATTGTGAATTACTCCCTCGGTTCCACTTCAAATATCGTTTTAGAAATAATCACACATACTAAGATAATCATTAGTAATTATAAATTTTATATAAAATTTATAATGTTTTACTTAATTACCCCTTTTAATTATTCTCTTACTATTAATTATTAACCATAGAAGTATTTAATACTCGAGTAAATTTGAAACTCTATAATTAATATAATTTTGAATTTATAAAAGTGACAATTGAAGTGGAATAAAAAAAATTTTCTTAGACGATACTTGAAGTGGAACGAAGAGAGTAACTTATAAATAATTTTTAGGAGTGATCGAATGAAATCCCTTGTGCCATGCAAATCTTGTCTTTATGTTGATCTTCCAAAGGAGAAAAATCTATGGTATCCACAAAGGATAATATAGTAAAGCAGGGATGCTGCAAAAAGTGCCAGTATGAGAAAATATTGCTTCAATTAAATTTCTTATTGATGGGCTCACGTTACATCATAAAAGTGCATTTTTTCCCTAGGCTGAATCCATATTTACAAAGGGCTTTAACTTGCAATAGCCTTTGTTTGCTTCTTTTTTTTTCTTTCAGTATACATGCGTGTAGAATATTGTTAACTTTTCCTATTCTGTTGATAGGCTGTTTTTGTACCAAGCCCTGACAGTGCTGATGACACTAGCTATTTTGTGTCACGCTTTTCTCACATGTCTAATGGAATGCCAAATTATCATAGTGGTAACCATTCTGATACTGACACTTACGACTCATCCTTGAATTCTGGAGATGAGGTATGTGTATTCATCATTTAACTGAACTGATTTGGCTTTAAAATTGTATTCAGCAATTTTGGTTTAATTTCATTAAAATGTTAAGTGAAGGTTTCAAACCTGATTCCTTTTCTTCCGATGTTGGAATTTTGGTTTAATCTATGTAATTTTCTATTTCTTCTTTTCAGATGGATGAATGTGGTGATATGGCAGATTTTGATTCTTCTCCACTTGATCTCTCCTTGATGAATTTCTCCTTCAAGGTAAACTTACTTTCTTGGACAGATAAAATGCTGCGTATCGTCAGAACTATAACCTAGAAAAATAAATCATCAGAAACATAGAGTTTAATTAAAGGTTTCTTTTTTGCAGAATCTGTCACAATTGGCATCCATTAATCATGATGTGCTCCTGCAAACCGGGAAGGATTCAGCAAAAAATTCTCCATCTAGAGCTACAGATAGATAGGTAGTGTGCACATTGAACAGGGAATTCGTTGTTGAAGGATTCAGCAAAAAATTCTCCATCTAGAGCTACAGATAGATAGGTAGTGTGCACATTGAACAGGGAATTCGTTGTTGATGATGATGATTACTGCTAGGACAATTAAAAAAGAAAGAGTGAAATACTACACGAAAAGAGAGGATTTTTCTTTTATATAGCTCTTGGCGTTTTTTCATGTAAATTAAATGATAAAATATTTATTTGTACAGAAAACGATAAAATCAAAGGGAAAGAAGAGCATTCTTTTTCGTTGAATTGCCTATCTTATTGTATGATTTCTTTTCTCATCCATGCTCTGTTAATGGAAAGTCTGTACATTTCTAAAGTGTTAAAGATCGCTGAATATAGCATTGTTAGCTGCTATATGTTTCACCAATTCACCTAATATGGAAAAGTGACATTGGTTTGCTTATGTTTTGCGGGGAAAAAAAATAGCAAATGCATGCATCAGAAAATTCAAATGAACTTTATATAATAAATGTAATTTATTATTAAATGTTGGGTAGTTCTCCTGGTAAGCATTGATGCCTCAATTATATTAAAAAATTATATAATTTTAAAACTAATAATGTCATTAATTATTATCTATTATAATATTTAAAAAACTATATGCTTTTTCTTTTTTTTTTAGCGTATGTATTTCTTAAATGTAATTTAGTATTTATATAATTACATTAAAACTACAAAATAATGAAATATGGTTCATAAAAACTCGAATAGTAAATATTTGTAGAACATTTATTGTAAATTATTTATTAAATTAAACATAATTAAATAAATAATTGAATAAAAGGTGTAAAAATATAAAGGTATTTGCAGTATTTATTGTCAATTAATGATAAACAAATATCATTCACTTCCATTAAAAGAGATTACATTATTACATCATGTATAAAAATAAGATGAAATTTTAAATTTTGAAGTGTATTTAATCATTTCTGCCTAAAATTATGTTTTCCTCTAAAGTATAATTTTCATTTTAATGTTAATGAAATCATCCAAATGGCTGTAAGAAACGGAAGGACAATCTGTGCTGTAAGCCTGTAACGGTTCATCTCTTTGTTTCCGGCTTGAAATTATGAAAGAGAGTCAAGTCTTGCCTATAAGGCTGCAACAATTCAAATTTGAGGGCAAGGCTAGAAAGAGATACAAGGGGCAAGATATATCTAAGAATTACCATTCAAATTGTTATAATTCAAAATCACATATCATTTTCAGTTAAATTTGCCAATATTAAAAATAATCAAACAAAATGAAAATGCTTGAAAAGGAGTCGGTGCAACGGTAAGCATTATTGCCGTGTAATTATTCGATAGCGAGAGCGTTTATGCACCGGACTGCCCTTTAAAATAAAAATGCTTGCAAAATTCTTTTATTCATTCGGCATACGCACAAGATTTAAATTTTTCACTTTTTTTTCATTTGGGCAAATAAATTAAAAATTGTACGACTAAAATTGGCAAAAGTCATGTTTGCCAAGAGTAAATACAGAAATTTCTAAACTACAAAGAACAGGCAACAAAATTTACTATGTAACCTCACAAAATAATGGGGAACCATAGCCTACTAGCTTTTAAACTTTGTGGATATATAGGTGAAGAAATCCGTTGCCATCTGTGTTAGCATACCAAGCCATCCAAAAGACAGGTCAGACAGGAATTGACAAGCCCTTCTTTGCCATGCTATCCAGGACATCATTTAAGGCTTGACACAAACCAACAATCTGCGTGGTAACAACAGGGAAAAAAGATAAGAAATGATGAAAATTTATATTGAAAAAGGGCAGCCCAGTGCACGAATGCTCCAGCAATGAGCAGGATCCAGGGAAGGGTCGGACCCATTAGGTCTTTGTACGTGACCTTCCCTTGCAATTAATTGCAAGAGGCCGTTTCCACGAATCGAACCCGTAACCTCAGGTCACACGGCGACAACACTTACCGTTGCGCCAAGGCTCCCCTTCATGAAAATTTATACTGACAAAAGATAAAATTCATCAAACAAATCAAAATACGACTTTTATGACATTTGTTGCTATTAGCTAGCAACGCAAGCTTATTACCTGTTGATCCCATTGTTGTAGCTCTTCTGTGTCGTCCTCAAAGTGGATTACGGCTTCCACCTGAAAACAGTTCATAATCAATGCGAAGTATTTACATAAATGAAAATATACAGTTACATATAATGACCAAACCAACCTGAAGAAGCAATACAAGGAAAGCCTAAGGCCTAATAAACCAAAGTTAGACAAGCCCATGACCTTGACTTCAATGCGATATGGATGGATAATACATGCAATGTATGAGTTAGAGCATCTTTAGAAGTTGCTAGATAAACTCATAAGAAAATCAATCAAGCAAAGTAGAATCATAATGTCCAATTTCTCAGTTTTTATTGTATAAATTGGTATCAAAAAGGAATCCTGAGAGGCAGCCTCAAACAGAAGATAAATCAAAATGTTGCAATATTAATATTTGGTGCAAATATCACAACTTATTATGATCTGATAAACAATAACCCTTATTAGTTGGACGATAATGAAATTTAGCAATCCAGAATTAAGATTTTAGACTTCTATACCTGATCAATTGATCCCCTCATTCTATCCTCATAAATCATTCTTGATGCTATCTTTTCTGCCTGCAAGCAAAAGAAGCAATATTTCAAGACTTATTTTGAGACAACTGACCTTAAAAGTGAAGCGATAATCCTGTATTTGCAAGCACATGTATGCATGAGAGAGAGAGAGAGAGACAAATCAAGATCAAAATAAAGCACAAACCAAAACTAGAAGATGTAAAATAAAAAAAGTTAAAAGACCAAATTACTAAAGCATCGCAGAAATTGTAAATACGTTGATCATAGAACTAGAATAGGGACAAAAGAGTTGTTGAAGCTTTATAATACATTTTACAGTCTGAGATATGCAATTGCATAAATTTGGGGAAGCAAAATGAAATAACAGTAGACAGAGCACAATAAAATCAAACCCTAATCAGATTAAGAGGAAATTATAAGGATGAGCATGCAGCATTAAATATCACATCATCTTGGCAACCAATTTGCAAACCTAATGCAGTATGATAAAACATTGTAAAACTAAAAGGAAACAGAAGCACAAGACCAATTTTCTTAAACCTTGGGAAATTAAGATAAAACTGTACCTTATGTGGTGGAATCCCCAGCAAGGTGCCCAACTCATCAAAACTATTGAGAGATAAAGTGGAAAAAAAATACAGGGCTTAGTACAAAATACATGCAAGGAATTCAAAGAAAGAGGAAATATAAAAGCATCATATCCCCAACCTTATATTTGTGTAAAGTTTACTTGCACTTAGAAGGTTGTGCTCAATCATTGCACGATCCAGAACAGTAAAATTGTCAGGCAGAAGAGCTTTCTGATAAGCCACCAAAGCAATGGCACTCATTATAGCTTAAAATGATGGATGAATGTGATATCTCTAAACACAGTAGAAAAAATATTTATTACCTGATGCGCTTTTAGCTCTTCCGCAAATGCATCAATTTCCAGTTTTCTCAAAATCCTCTCGAGATAAACCTGGTAAATTTTGTATAGGACATCCATTAGTAGACACTCCAAGGTATTGGGGAAAAAGGAAAATGGGAAACTACAATACATTGGAGCAGGGGTCCTGCATGCATGCACTGCACATGTTGCGTGAGAAAGAGGGGAAGAGAGAGAGAGAACCTTTTGCAATATAGGATAAATTTTTAGCTTTGAGCATCTTTCATCCTGTAATATATCCCAATGTATCAGATATCAGTATATGCAACTGAAAATAAATTCACCTGAATTTTCTATCAAGAGACTACATTAACCTTGTACAAAGTGGCAAGAACACGAGAGCGTTGAGGACCTGCAGCAGCCAAGATAGTACATGTCACAGCAGCAGCAAGAGCTTGTTTCAGTGCTTCCTCATCAATGGTCCTTCAATGAAGATAACAAAAAAATCAATAACTTTGTTCTATCCCAATAGAAAAACTGATAAATTTGTTCTAAGTGTTTCTGGATACCAAAATATGTAAAGAAGAATGAGATCATGACAACATACCATATCCTATGCAAGATGGTAATATTTAATTTACAAATGATAAGAACATAATCAATTTTTTAAGTAAAAATGCATACAGGAAATCAGTGATTTCTTTACAGAAGTAAAAATGCATACAGGAAATCAGTGATTTCAAAGTCAAGGCGCCAAAAGTAAGCTCTTGAGAAGCAAAAAGAGGAATAGTACAAAAACAAAGGGCATAAAAAAACTGAGATCAAATCCCTGAACAAGGAAAAGTATTCTAAATGAAAAAAGAAATTTCACGGAACAAAACACAAAATCATGGAAGCAAAGCATTAATTATTTCCAAATCAAGATACTGGATCAAAAATCAATTTGACAAAGTTTTTCAAAAACCAAAGCCACAGTTGCAACATTGAGGACCAACCAGAATAGCTGACACAAACTGGAGAAGTAGAAACAGGAAAAATTCAATACTTATATACTGTCCGGAATCGGGATAGTGTTTAGATTCCAAAAATGATACGAGAACATAATCATTTTCCGAATCTGATACATAGAAAAAGAATTCAGTTTTACATACTCATCTCCTATCTGCCTCTTCTCAATTTGAGATATATCATAATAACGCAATGCAGCTTCCAAAAACTTTCTCTTCAAATCCAAAATCCGTGCATAACAAACCTAACAACAGAATAGAAGAAAGCAACCTTAACAAACCAACAAAGTTTCACTTCATACTAAATTGCATTTTAGAGAATATAGAATGTATCTGAACCTTGTATTGTAAGTTCAATACTTCATGCTGGCTGCTGCTAACCAAAAATGACGCTTTGTTGATGAAAGCTTCTGCATTGACAGCATCATCATCCTGCAATAGATAAGCAAGCAAAGAAAATGTGTAGCAATTAAGATAAGTTTAAGACCCACAAGAGAGATTAACTTCCTCACCCCTGCATTATGAGTGTGTTGAAACCTAAGAACCAGGTCCAGCTCTGAATGAATCCTAACATACAAAATCAATGCTCCTGTTCTAATTTTAGTATAATAGATGATCAATTAGATTTTTGGTTACAAAGTGGTCAGTGTTCTATAATAATTTAAAATAGCTTCAATCGTAACATCTAGGATAACACAGATAACATCTCAGCCCAGATTAACACTAATGTCCGGGCAAAATGATCCATCCTGTGATGCAACCAACAAAAGACTTCCACCTGAATTTCACCAATATTTTGGATTTGAATATAGCTTCACTTTTATTACAGCGATCACAACTTTAGAGATTATTATAGTGTTTCAGCATTCAGCAATTCATCAAATTATATATTAAAACAATATCCATCCAGAATCAAACCCAAGAGCAAAAAGAGTGCTTTTACACACATAAGTTATATTGGATGACAAACAAAGTAAATACCTCAAGATATAAGCGAGCGATTTGGACACACTTTGATAACCTAAATGTATCATCAATAACCCTGATGAAGACAAAAATATGCTTTGTCAAATAAGCATCATTCATAAAAGAGAAATTGTACCACTTCCATTCCATAACAAAATATAAAAGAATCTTAATCCCAGACCTCATTCCAGAGTCTAGATCAATGCCACTGAGCATCTGAGCTGCTTTTGACCACTGTTGTTCAGACTCGTAAAGCTCGGCTAGTTTCTCTCTAAGTATTAAAACCTACAATTGGTAAAAATGAACAATTCTTTATCAGTCAAAAGATTGATAAATTAACCCAATAAAAGTGCCATCAACTAATGAACTGCCAAACTCATATACCATCAAACCCATAACTAAGCTCAAAACACCAATGAAAGTTCAAAATATAAACTTGGGAAAAACCATCATGGCACACAAGGTGGCATACAGAATCAATTCAAAAGATAAAATAGGTAAAGAAGCTATTGGTGGATGATGTCTATAATAAAAAGAAAACCTGTTCTTCGAAAGAAACAACCCGAGGCTGAATCTGAGCAAGGGTATAATGGGCAATCTCCTTTTGCGTCTCCGGTTCCAATCTCCCCAATTCCTGTGCAAAAGTTTGCAATAGCTGTCTCGAAACCACCAATGGTACATCGTCCGATAACACTACATGTCATTTCATCTCACTATCAGCTCCAAAAGAAGCGTAACTGAAAAAGAAATCGACATGAATAGCAAATGAGCACGAAAGAAAGGTACTATGATCGATAAACTTCTTGGCTTGAACAATGTCGTTTGATGAGATGACTGAGGCAAGAATGTGCTTGTACTGTTCGATCTTTTGCCTCTGGTCCGTGATTGCAGAGGCGCTCACGAAGGCACTCTCCATGGCGCTATTAGTTTACTCTTTGATCCTTCTCCAACTTCGTCGAAACCCTAAAACCCCATTTTTTAAAAATTTTCTTCTCGGTGAATTCGCCGCTTCCTCAGGCTACCGGTCCAGTTTCTTTGACTTACGGTGAGCGCGAGCTGACCTCTGTTCACCGCACAGAAACGTTCTCAATTGCGTTTTCCTTAGAGCAAATCAATTTTATACACGTCATAACTTTATGGTTGTTTGTATTGGGTGCGGACGGTTCTATTTTGACGTTTTCTTTTCAGCAAATGAAAAAGAGACATGTCTTAAGTTGTGATTAATTAAGCCCAAAAATAAAATAAACGTGGCGTAATAGAAAATATTATCCTTAATTTTATAATTTTTTATAATTATATATTATTTTATTTTTAACTACACGTTAATTTAAAATTTTGATTATTCTAACCTAAAATAGAATTGAAATGGCAATTTCAAACTAGATTGAATGGTATAAGTAAAATTAACATTAATATTTATTATTTTATACAAGTAATTTAATTTTTAAATTACAATAAAATTAATTGATTTGTTAAAATTTATGAATATATAAATGTATTATGTACATGAAAAAAATTTAAAAAAATATTAAACTATATTATATATAATAGTTAAGATAAATGTTGAATATATCATAGTCCAAAAACAATTTTTTTAACAATTTTTTTATTTTATTTTTTTTGAAAAATAACATTTTTTATTTTTAAATTTCAGTAAAATTTTTATTTTTAATATTTAATTTCAAAAAAAACTATTTATATAATATTTAAAAATTAAATTAAAAATTATAAAATATTTATTTAAAAAAAATAACGAACGATGTTATTTAGTCCGATTTCGATCCTTAAAACATCAGAAGAGAATTTTGAGATCATCGATTTATTCAAGAAACTCCGCTTCGTCTTCCTCAGAGACTCGCCACTGGTCTGCTCTGTCCAAGTCAACTATGTAAATTATTAACTCTAATCACTAAGAATTTCTTGATTATATCCTTTTTCAACTCTATCTTAGCTCTATTTTGACATTTTATATATCAACTATTGCTTGTAGATTCAAAGAGCAACGATGAACTACATTCAGCGCAAGATTTATCTCTATAATGTCACTTTTGGTCTTTACATGTTGGATTGGTGGGAGCGTTGTCTTTTCAGTATCCTTTTTTTTCTTATTTTATTTAATTATTGGATTGGAATTTTGCATTTTACTTGATTGCCCTATTTTATTTCTCAAGGAAAGGAAATTTTGAAGAGAGTTATGGAGTTCTGTTAAAATGATGTATGGATTTTAGGGTTTTATTTATTTATTTATTTGTTTTTTCCATATGAATTGCCGTTTTGAGTTCCTAAACTCTGACAGATACTTTAGTGATTGTGCTGTTGTGGTTCATTTGCTACAATTGTTCGCGATATGTAACCGAGTTATGCAAGAGGTAATACTCATGGTTTTTTTTTCTTTTTTTGCTCTTGATTGGCTCAACTGCACTTCTAGAACTCGTAGCAGATTTTATGTTGTTTTTATTTATTTGCTATTTATATCTGTTTTAGGGTTTTTCCAATTACTCTATACAAATCAAAATTACTTCTTTTCTTAGAATCTACATATTAAAATTACATCGTTTCTTAGAATCTATCTTTTCTTGTTTGGCTGGTGAAACCATTATATATCCCAATTCCATTGCTGTTATGCTGATAATGGTTGGTGAAAACAATTATAAGTCTCTTATCAGTTCAAACGTTGAGTTTTCTCTTGAATGATAATTGGCTATCTTCCACATGCAAGCTTTCTTAATAGATTATGTGAATAGCGAATCTGGACTTTTTTAGATTATTTTCCCTTAGCTTTGTTTCCCGTCTTGGAGCTAATAAGTGGATCTTAAGTGAGGAGTAAAATATTTTTAGAGATTAAAATTTAGCCATGCTATTGGAGGAAGCTATAATAGCAATGGCGGCAATAAATCTTACACACTTCTAGAGCTCTCACCATTATGCATGCAATAAGATTGTATCAACTTGTAATTACATGGCCTCTTCTAATATTCATCTTTTTGCTGACCATCAAATAAAGTTAGAATTTCAGTTCTTCATAGTCATTGCTAGTATGATTTTTAATATCAGGTCATCATCCCCAGAGGTCCATCAAGGATTAAGGTTTCAAGAGTTTTACCTATTAAGCTAATTTAGTTAAGAGGAAAAAGAAAGGCTAATTTTTATGGATATTATGAGGACCTAGTAGTTGGATAGACCGTATCCTAGAATTTTGCTGCCATTTGGGAAGCTAAGTTTCTGTTTATCTGGAAGTTACTTGAAGCTAAGTTTCTGTTCATCTGTCCATTTATTCATGAAGCTAAGTTTCTGTTCATCTGTCCATTTATTCATGAAGCTAAGTTGAACGTTGGAGTGGTGTGGATCTGGGCCATGAATGAGAACCTCTTTCTTCTTAGAAACTGGTGTGATTGGATCTCAATAAGGAATCCATCTTGTTAGTATTAATGAAACAACCATGTTTTTTCTCTCTTTCTATTCCCTTGCCCTTGAAGAGTTTCTCTTTCTTCTTTTTTCCCCTTTTGCTTATATTCTCAGCAACTCTTTTTAACTTTCATAATCCTTTTCCTTATCTGATCCCTGGCTAAACTTTGTTTCTTTGTTTCTGTTTAGTGTTGTAAGCTGAATTTGTTAACTATAACTCTGAATCCTATACCCACTATTATCACTGCAGGGCGTGCCTGCACAAGATTTATTGAGATTGAACAAAATTGGAGCCAAACAAACATACTTTTCAGGTTAAAAGGTCAAAGTAATCAAACTAATTTTCTTTTTGTACAAATACAAATTCCATTTGTGTATGTGCTACCAGAATTTCATATTCTAGATTTTATGCTTTAATTGTCTTTGGAGCTTTCAAGCTCATTGATATTTGCTTAACAATTTTCTGAAAATCATGCAAGATGGGAATTATAAATTAGACTATTTGATTGACTTAATGTATTTGTAATATTACTATATGCCAATTTTCTAGTGAGTTAAATGAGGCAGGAGCTGTGCGTTGTTGATGTTATCTCTCTGGAAGCGTTGACATTGTGATAGTAATAGTCATTTAAAAACTCTGGTGGTGGTGGCACCTCAAAATCAAAACTCGAACCCTACTTCATGTCCTTGTGCTGGTGTATTATCTACAAGCAAAATTATTATTTGTAAGAAAAAGAAAAATTGTTATCTAATTTATTTTCTCTCTATTTCAGGCATCTATGGTGAAGCTTAGATATCAGATGTAGCAGCAATTTGAATTAGCACAATTGTAATGGTGGTTGTAAAATATTTGAAGGTTGCTGTAACATGTCATCCATTGGCTTGAATTTCTCGTTCTTCATAGATGAGATTTTCATTTTGCAATGATGATCAAACATTATTCCTCTCTTTATTGATGCCTATGTTCTAAAAAATTTGAGATTTTCAAATAGTTGTTTAATTATTCCAACTTTTTTTACTTAATTGTGATTTGCTAAATTTTGACATTCCACTTAATACTTCTCAATGATTCTTTCCTTGGAGATCGGGCCATATTTTTAGTTTTATATCAGGAATAATAACAACTGTCGCACAAATATTATATATATATATTGCAGATAAGAATGAGATAAATGGATGTTACATTGTACAGACTTTGACTGGACACTGAAACTCCGGCCAATCCTCACTATAGACTCTGGCAACATATGTAGCAAACGTCTTGTTGCATATTATTTTGTGCTGATGTGTTACAGGGAATGCCAGAACATTTAAGTGTCTGCTTCTTTAACCATATTTTTAGATATCAGATATCACAAGTGAGGATCGATTTGATGCAGAACATGGAAGTGATAAATGGTATGAAGCATTAGATCAGCATTTCAAGTGGCTTCTCACTATAGAATACCCCATATTTTTTGAGAAAGAAGATGCATCTACCCATGGCTACATAATAAGGAAAAATGAAGAATGAAAACATCTACTTATGCAGCATTCAGAAATGCTTATGGTTCCTTGTGTTGGTATCTTTCTTTTGGGTTGTCAACTGCAAGTTGAGGTGCCAAAATATAGTTGCTGAATCTATATATTCTACTTCTTTTCACTATTGCAGCTAAGCTTCTGAAATTGAATGAGTACTTGTCAGATCCAAAAATTAGCAGTATATGCTGTGTCATAGAATCAAGCAGTCTCCATATACACAATCAGTTTCCACCCTCCCTTTTTCCAGGCATATTATTTTTGTTAACTTATAAGCTGCTACTAGTTTTTTGCTCTGCATCAGTACTGATGCAGCATAAGAATATTTGCAGAAAGAAATTAAGATCTGGAGGACAAAGGCTTACTGGAAGAAATCCTATTTTACCTGTGAGATAAGGTAAGAACAGTAATTCTAGTCCAAATGGAGTGGACTCTTTTGTCCATCAAGGGTAATTGTTTCTGCTTACTGACTCTTCTCTTTTTATAAAATAGAAACTGAAAAGAGAAATATTCCAAATTAGCAATCAAATTGTCTAGTGTTACAGGATTATCATAGTCGTTCACAAAAATAAGATAATGTAGTTGTCTAGTGTCACAAGATCATCATACTCATTCACAAAAATAAGATAGTGTAGTTTCTTAATTTCATCTCTTAGCTTCCCATTGATACTATATACACATTCATTCATTTAAAACAGACCACTACCACAGTAGCATCATTAGAGAATATTTTTAATCAATCTTTCCAACTGTGATGGGAGCTCAATTTTAAATGTTTTAGTTTGTATGCAATATCTTTACAAACAATTTATTTCTTATCCAAAATAGTAACAGTATCACAGTAATGTTTGCCATATTTCCCAAAATGTCCTTGTAACCTTTTTTTTCTGACGTTATGAGCATTTTATTGATCAATAGGACAGTATTGTAATTTTCCAAAAAAAAATTGTCCTGACTTGTACTTAGGCAAACCAAAAAACCTTCATTGTATTTACCCTATATGATTGTGCCTTATAAATGCCCTTCTGTTTAGACTGTTTTATTGTATATAAACCTGTCTACTTGTCACCGCGGAACCCATAAGCATAGGTCACTCTACATGCATATTCTGTCACAGAAGTTGTATTTAATAAATGGTTTACAGTGAATAGATGGCCTACTTTGTGGCTAGGAACAATGCAGTTGCTTTTTTCATTCACTTGCGTTTTTTTCAGTTTTCAATAGATTTATCGTTCAATATCATTATCAAGCAATATTAATAACTGAAATTTTTAAGTGTATCTGTTTGCTTGTATGCTTGCACTGATTTTTTTTGGATCGTTAGTTAAATGTACTCAACACAAGTTGGAATTGCATTTCTTTTCCTTTTTTTTTTTTTGTTTCTTTTATGAAAAACAAAAACTAAAGTTGTGCATGGGTGGTGTTAGATTTGTCTCTGGTCTATGTTTCTTGTTTTGATGATTTTACCATTGCTCTATTAGGACATTGAGCGCCTGAGCTCTTACATTGAGATATGGAACAGATGCTTCTCTCTTGGAGAAGACAAGTGGTGTATTTAAGTTCCTGAATGTTACATACTCGGCTCATGCCAATTGATATGTATGGGGTGAGATTTTCAACACATGCAAACCTTGCATAGTTGTTACCTTCCTTCAAGTTCACTTGGCTTTGCACTTTCAGTTGTATTTTTTTTTATTCATATAAAAAAAGTTTTTATATTCTAAGAGATGAGATAGTTGCACAAACTGTTTCCATCTTTCAACACGTAGTCAGGCTCATGTCGCTGTACAGCTTTAGTAGGGGTGCCCAGGCAAAGTAATGTGAAAATGATGGTACATACTCAGAATCATTACATTTCACTGCTCGAAATATTTATCCTGGCATCCTATGGTCTCTTTAGCTTCTGGAATTGCCCTTCCTATTTGGTCGAGAGACATGTCATATTGGAATTCCTTCTTTTTACCTTGTGATTTTGTACATCTGCTCAGAACAGTTGAAATTGAACCCTTTGTAGTATGCTATATAAACATCAAGCATGCACTTTAACCTGGACAATATTTATTAAGTCTTAGTGATATCTTTTTTAATTAAGTTCTAGATTTAGTTATTTTAAAAAGTAAAGTAGACATAATTTTTAGATTTAGATATCATTATCTTTCCGGATTCATTTTTCATTTTCAAGGTGAACCAAATATGCTAAAGGAAATGAAGAGGAGCGGTGATCTGATCCAAACAATTTGCACTGGTGGAGAAGAAGTGAAGGTGCTGGTAATAGTAATAATAAACAGCTCTAGAGGTTGACTCAAAAACACTCTTTCCCTCTCCTCCCTTTAAAATGTAGTAATAGTAGCCATTGGCTCATGCACTGGTATGCAGCATCTGGCCCCACAACCTTACATTTGTATCAGAATAGTAAGGTTGGCTCTTATGGTATCCCTTTTTGTAAAGGGAAAAGGCACATGGAGATGGATGGAGGGAAAGAAAATGCCCATCAAGATTCGAGGTGCCTACTCGAATCAGCAAAAGGAACAACATACATATATAATATAAAAGGGGGGGCATCAAAAGATAATCAAATTGGTCACGATTACTCTTGGGTACCTGTCACTCAATTTTCTCTTTTTTCACATTATTTTTGTTCTGTGCTTTTCATAAGTCGTTACTGTAATTTTACAGTATGTTTTATTTTTATTGTTTGTTTTGTTCTTTTCTCTATTTTGATTAGTTACAGCTTGGATTGCGTTTAAATTGAATTAGTTGGATAACTTGATTTCTAAATTATTTTGTTGTCTCGCCTTTCATGCCAGCCAGTCTCAGCTACAAGCTTATGGAGAAAAAAGAGCAAGAAGTACATTACGTATATCCCTTTCTTTGTTTTTACAAAAAAAGTTTTGCTTGATCTTCATTTCTTCTCCTTAAACATAGTATATAAAAAGGTACACAGAGACATAAGTGTAAATGCAATAATAGGCTCATATTCAGATTTTTTATAAAAAAAATTTGATTTAAATGTAGCATGTAATATATGAATTTAAGTACAATTTAATAATAAATATATACATATGCAGTAATTAGCTTTGATTTGAATTTTTTTTTCAAATAATTTTTGATTTTTTTTTAACAAACACAATATATAAGAGATATTCCGACATTCATTTATATAATCTAATAATAAATGTGCATGCAGTGTCTTCAAATTTGAATTTGCTATAAAAACAAGATTATAAAAGCAAAATGGAGTTTTTATATTAAAGTTAACAAGAGCCATTTTTTATTTTAAAAATTTTTATTTAGTGTTCAAATTTGTAATTATTTGTCTTATCTTAAAGTAGGAACACAAGTTGATATTGTCTATTATTGTTGGTTTACAGAGTCAATGGGGGGAGGGGGAGGGGGAGGGGGCTAAGACTTCAGTGTGTAGTCCATGAAAATTACGAGAGAGAGAGAGAGAAGAGGCGGTGGCTTCCCTGCCCCTCCCTTTGCAGTGGATTTGCCCTCATTAGTATCAAAATTGGATAAAAAAAAATTACCATCTTTATATTTCTATTTGGACCAACTTCAAAATGGTAATTAAAAAAAAAGAATTTTGAGAGAAAAATAAGAAGATTCATTCCAATTCCAGCCGTAGCTTAAAATTTCAGTTTCTTAAAAAAAGAAAAAAAGAAAACGCTGAACCCAAAAGAAATCTCGTGGAATATCCACTGTGGTATGCTTGATAGATGCGTAGGACATGTAAAAAAAAGGTATATTATATATAATTTTAGACACATCAACTTGGCCTTTTATTCCTACTTTTTATAAGGCATATGTTCCAATGCCAAGTCGTTTTCCTTCACACGTCCAATGGCCTTTCTGTGAACATAATCAAGCCAATTTTGAACACTTAGCCTATTGATTGCTGCTTTATCTACGTCAAGCAAATAGCAATCCATACTTCTCCCCATATCATAGATTTCTTGTTCTCACCTCCATCTCTCAATCATCATTTCATTCTATGAAGATAAACTTCAATACCATCATTGCTTGTTTTGGGTCAACACCTATATTAAGATAATTATTATTATACCAACATAATAATAATAATACCTTCAAAAAAAAACATTATAATATTAATAATATTAATTAATTATCAACTGAGCTTTATTATTTTGACCTTTCTTTATTTTACAAATTAGAAATGTAAATAATGCCACTTATATATATTTATATAAATAAAATACTAAATATAGTTAAGTTGATAAATCAAAATTAGTGAAAATGAAATTTAAAATACTATTTTATAAAAAGTAAATCTAATTAAATTTTTTTAATATTGGAGAAAAAATTAATTCGAAATTAAATATGTATTAAATAATATATTGTACTTTTTTCATCGTAAATTAATTGACTCATTTTTTTTATTTATTTTAAATTATAATATATTTGCTATTTTAATAAATTAGATAACATGTTAAATTTTTATTATTTTTATTTAATATTATTTATTAAATATATTTAATATTAAAATAAGAATGTAGTAAATATATATATCTATATTTTTGATAAAAATAATTAAAATTTTTTTAATCTTTATGAAATAAAAAATAAATTTATCAATTTAGAGCAGATAAAATATTTTCGTGTACAAAGTGTGGCGCCTTCGATTGTATTATAAACGGATAAAATCCTTAAAAAGGGGTAAATGTTTTATTCTTGCGGCATGTTCGGCTAATATTTACTAGAATAACCGTAATCAAATTAATACTTAGAATAATTGATTAAAAGTATTAATACTTAATAATTAAAAAGAAAGAAATGGTAAGACAAAAACATTGTGGGCCACGAAAGCTACACCTGGACAAGTCAAGTGGCGAGGTGGAGGCCAGTGTGGCTTTTTTGATCAAATTGTTAAGCTATTAAAAAGTCGAAAAAGCCCTTGCCTTCAGTAATCAGCTAATCATTTTAAAATTGAAAGCAATGAACGATTGGCCCTTTCGTGCTTTGTGTACGTGTAAGTTAATGATAATCCTTTCGTAAAAAAACAAACTAGGAGAGTATTTCTCAAAACTTAAAATCCGGTCAAAATTAATTATAAACAGTTTTTAGATTATAAGTTGTTTATTTAAGTATTTCTGAAAATTTAAATAGTAGATTATAATCTGATTTTAATCAGTTTTTTAAAAATTGAATTTTGCTACTTTTTTTAAGCACTTATTTTTTAAGCAGTTTTGACCAAGTAAAAGACTATACTATCCTTACCTAATCTTCAATATTCTAAATTTGTCCACCCTATACACTTTAGTTCCCATCAAAATTTTTTTATTTTTAGGATTCTAATTAATATTTTTAAGATTCTAATTAATTTGGTAATATTTACATAGTAGTTTTTTATTTGTATAATTTATTAATAACACCAATATTATTATTATTATTATTATTATTATTATTGTAAAATAAATTTTGAATTGACATTTAAAAAATTATTTTTATACAATAAATAAACTCAGGGATAGTTTAGTCATTTTGACAATTTTTTCAATTAAAAACTGATTATAAGCTGATTTTATATAAACACTTAACTGATTATAAACTGATTATCAGCTGATTATTAACTAGTTTACAGAAACGCTTAACTGTTTATTTTTAATTTGATTATAATCTAAAGATCACTTATTCACAGTAAGCTGAAAAGCTCCGTTTTTAATAAACATCCTCCAAAAGTTAATTAGCCTTTTTGAGTTAAAAAGTATAAAAGCAATTATAAAATACGGCCAATTGTAGTTTCGCAAAAATGCATCTCGCTTTATTTAGAAAATGATTGATCACCAGTTACAATGAGAACAGTGTTAAGCACAATGAACAGTTAAGTATAGAATCAAATCTAGGAATGCAAGCAGTGATTAAATTTTAAGAGTCGAACAATCTAATATTAAAAAATTTATTTTTAAAAATTAAATATTATGAATCACTTCAGTCAAATTTTATTAAATTTAATTTAATATATTAATATATATATAAATTAAAATCACTCCACTTATCAACTGAATTAATCAAATTCAGATTCATTCCTAATCAAATCTTAAGTGCAAAAGACATGCTTTAAAAGGTCGTTTTATGCACCGTAACAATAAAATTATATTTTAAAGGTTTTTTATATATAAATAATTTAAATTTTCTCAATTTAAATAATTTTAATAATTATAATTTTGTTGATATAATGTATATATTAAATATAATTAATAGTTTAATTATTTAAATTTTATTAAAAAATAATCTTAAATTTATTATTCAAAAATTACATATTTATGGTTAAGTTATTTAATAATATATTTTAAGGATATATTTTTAAATATTTGAAATTCACTATTTTAGTTTAATATATTAAAATTTTTGATAATTAAATATTATTTCTTCCGTTTCATTTTAAGTGTCATATAAAAATAATGTACATAGATAAAAAAAATGATTATCCATTATAAATTTCGTAAAAATTTTATTATAATTTACATACAAAAATATTTTCTATATTTCTTATTTTATTTATTTTATTATTAATTAATATGAGTAATATGAAAATTTTTTAATTAATAGTTTAATTCTTAAAATCGACATTTGAAATGAAATAATTTTTTTTTTCTTACAGAACACTTAAAGAGGGAGTATTTAATACCTCGATAATACCATAAATACAAATATTGTCACACCCTAATCTCTTAATTTTATGAGTAAACTTATCTCATAAATTATCATACTATTATTTTATTATAAAAATTACTCATAATTTATTTCATTAATATTTTTCTTACACACACATTAATATCATCCAATAGTTACTAACATTTAAAATACATATTATTTATTATTTAACACAAAAATATAAATACTTCTTAAGCTAAACCAAAAGATACTTATATTGGCTCGACCTTTCTATGCGCTGAACAGAGTAAAAGTAGAGGTATTCTACAGGTTTATTCTCTAATCGTATTTAAAATATTTATATAAATAAAGGGCGAGTTTAACTACTCAGTAAAAAAATAATTATATAATAAAGGAAAAACAAATAAAGTTTTACTTATATACTTACTATTAAAATTATATACTACTGCATAATAATTTATTTCTTGAAAAAACATAAATTTACAATACCATGTCATAAAACATAGTCACATAATTTCATACATTCAATATATATAGTCCATAGATAACATAATACCTTATGCGCAAGTAAACATATATTTACTGATAGTCTAAGGTTAAAACATGACATATTGGCACAGTGATGACGCATTGCAGCACCAAAAGTAAATATTCATTGACATACACATATGTAGAGTTGTCCCCAAATGGTGACCACCTAATATACGCCCCAAAAGCTATATGTATATCAAGCACTGTTCCAAAGATAATATCATTTCATAATCCGTCAATTTCTTTAACACTCCGTCATCACATATGTCTCTATTAGAAAATATATAATGAGTGTATTCAAACTATTTATTCAGCTGTATCAATAATTAATCATCATATTATAATTCAAAAATCAACATAACATTATTTGTTCCCATTTTAAATATATAAAAATTATTTCTTCAAAATCTATCATAAACATAATTTTATTATGAAATAATTTTGGTAAATTATATATATAATTTAATAAAATATCAATATTATATAATTATCCACTCACCTTAATCGATAGCTCAAATTATTTAATCTATTGATTATTATCTATGTTCTATAACTGCAGTATAATTCACATTTAAATTGATATAAAAATAATAATTTGCTAAAATATTATTTAGGATTAATATTAATATTAGGTAAATAATATAAAAAGGAAATGTGAAAATAAGTCATAAAATTCTAACAAATTTTTGACGAAATTTCGGCATAACTCGGCCATTCCCAAAATTTTAAATTAATACTCCAATGAGTAATGCACAATTATCAAACCAATAACTTATCAAATATCACAATAATATTTTTAAAAAATTAATATAATTTGAGTGTCTAAATTTATTAAGTATTTATAATATTTCTTTATGCAACTAAATTATATTATTTTAGTTTATTTAATTTAATGGTTTAATAATTATTATTTTATTAATTAATTTGATTATATATAAAATAATATTAAATTTATCCTTTTGATACTGCCGTAGTTTAAAATTCCAAATATTAAAATAATTTGGATTAATAATATTAATAATAGCAATAATAATATTTATACCATAATAAAGAATTTATTTACTTTTTAATACTTTATTTATATTTTATTTTCTAATAATCCCCTATAATTAACTCATAATAATAATAATAATAATTTTTCTAGCAAATTTATAACATTATTTATGTAATTAAAAGTAATTATTTACTCACCTGTTATTTTAAATTTAATAATTAAAATTTTAAATTTAATACTAAATAATTTTAGTGATAACATCAATATTAATTATTAAAATAATTAATATTAAATTTATTGGTATTTTTGGTTACCATGATAATATAATATTAGTATTTTAATTACTAATTAACATTTATTATTTTTTAAATAATGATAGTTGTAACTTTAATCATTCTAATAGAATAAAATATTAAATGTCATAAATTTTCATCTCTAACATATTCATTATTTGGTAACTAATTAATTATTTAAAATTTTAACTTAATATTAAAAATTCTTATACAATAATTCATAGTTTTCCATAAATATAATTACTCATATTCACATATATTAAATATAATTGATTTATTATGTAAACTATTAACAAAATTTATTATTCAATAATTTAATTTATTTTAATCCTAAATATTTTTATTCTAAAATTAATATAAATAAATATACTTATCCTCATTCAAATTTTTAAATATTTACTCAATTACTAATCAAATATATATATATATATTAACAAATTTCCTTAAATCTTATTTAATGTTAAATTCAAATTTACTAACAACTAACTATCAATCTATTGATTCTTAATATATATATATATATATGTATAATTTAAGTAATTTATTTTATAAGTTATTAATAAATATTCACAATTGAATTATTTAATTAATTTAGTCATACTCTATTTTAAATCTTAATTTTCATTCTATTTACAATCATTAAACTAATCTTATAATTAAATAATTAATATCTATAACTAATTCTCTTATTGGTGGTTTATTTATTTAAATCCATTTATTACATAAATAATAATAAATAAATAATTTACTATCAAATAAGAATTTTTTTTATTAAACTCTGTAAATAACTAATAAGATTTAAGTTAGTATTTTAAATGTATTATATATAATTTAATTTTAATTATTATTTTAATTTTAATTATTATTTTTATTATTAATTATGTATTTATTTACTTTTGTTGGTTTTCTCTTAATATAATCAAATTAAAATTTATTTCCTCAACCTAATGTCATAACATTAACTAATCATTTATAAACCTAATTAATTTATAATACTAACTAATATATATATCAATCACTAATTAACAACTATAATTATTTTTTTATTAACAAATGATTTATCTAAATTAAATAATAATTAATAATTAACCAAATTAATAAAAAATTTAATCTAACTCATTAACTTACTAATTAAATTTTAATGTAATACTTATAATTCATAATTAATTATAATTATAACTCTTATTCTAAATTAATTTTATATATTATTTTTAAAATTTTATTTTACTATTTATCAAAATTTAAAACACACAGCATAAATTAGCAAAATGAGGTGCTAAATTAAAGCTTATAAATAAGAAAATCTAAAAATATTCTTATTGCCGAAAAAGAAATAAGAAATTGGCCCTAAAATTCGTCTAAAATTTCTCGCCGGCATGATCCTTTTCCACATGTAATGGCTGATTCGACGTCCGTTGGCAAATTTTCCTGAAGATGTCAGCGATTCTCTGAGAGACCCACACGGTGGTCCGGCGTGTCACCCGGCAATCAACGATCAATGATGGATTTAAGTATAATCGACACTGCCCCTCTCTCTTCGATTGTGTCTCCAATTCTCTCCCCCTCTCTCGATTTATTTATTTCTTTTTTTTTTCTTTTCTTCCTATTTTCTTTTTCTTTCTCTTTCTTTCGTTCGTTCTGTTTAATAATATAATTTTTTTTAGCTGCCCACCTAATAAGTAAGTGGGCACGTTATTATTATTATTATTATTATTTTAATTTAATTAACTTATATTTTTATTTGTTTATTTTTTTACAAATTAGTACATATACTTTTTTACACAATTGCCACTGAAGTTTTGAACTCTTAGACTTTGTTTATTCGTCTTTCTACTGCAATGCTTTTCTTACTTGCTTGCACACGAAGGTATAATTACTCAAAAATTAACTATACCTTTTTAAAAAAGTGTGGTCATTAGGTTAAAGTACTTTTGTCATTAGTGAGTAGTTACTACTTAATTAATTAAGAATAATGCTAAATGGATCAAGTTAATCCGAATTAAAAATATTTTATGCATTAATTGTATTAGAGAAATAACTATTATAGTCTTACATTTACTATTGTCTTTAACAATAAATGTAAGGTTAGAATAGTTTTTTCTCTAATGTAATTAATACATAAATATTTTTTATTCATATCAATGTGATCCCTATAGTATTTTTAATTAATTAATTAATTAATAGACTAGCTTTTTTTTTTTTGAGATGGACTAGCTATTAATTAATGCACAATCTTTGTTCAAAAAACAATTAATGGACTAGCTATTAACTATCAATGATTAATGCATTTAAATATAGACCACTCATAATGATAATAATCATCAAATATTTACATTTATAAATTTTCTCCTTTTTTTTTTCCTCATTTCAAATAATATTACATTTAATTGTATTAAAATTTCAAAAAAATATGTAATTTATTTTAATCAATAATATTATATTTATTTATAAATAAGTTATATAAAATAAAATTTCAAACTGACTAAATTTTATTAACTAATTGATAAAATATTTTATATAGAAACAATAAAAAAATATTTTACTGAAAAAAATTAAAGAGTCTTATATTAAAAAATAATTATACTTTTATTTTAGAATATGATAAAATAAAAAATATATGTTATAAAAGTAGTTTAAATATTGTTCATTTTTTGTCAGCAAAATTGAATTGCAATCCAATAAATAAATATTTTTTTAAATTACCGTCACAATATTTTATTATATGTTCTAAATACAATAATATAATCTTTTATAGTAAAATATAATTTCAGTAATATAACTCTATAAAAAAAAATTCTCAGTAAGTATTTTTTCAGTAATCTACCAAATGTATTATTGATAATTCATTATTTTTAAACTATTTTAAAATTTTAATTATGTTTTTGTTTTTAAATATTAATTTTATAAAAAAATCTATATTTTCCTCTATATTAATGTATATATCTATATTACTATTATATAAATATATGAAAAGACAAACATGTTGATATACAAAAATATTCTTATTAACTTTTTATATTTTTAATATATTTTTATTATAAAGTCTATTAGAATATTACCATGAGATTCGGAATTCTTATCTATCTGCTTTTATTTTTTTTATTTCATCTTTGATTTGCAGTAATAATATTTCATTTTTTAAAAAAATAAATTTATTATTATTATTATTATTATTATTATCATCTTCTCATTACAAGAAGCATCATGAAATCTCTTTCACTCCCTACTAATAAATGTATAAATTAAATTATCTTTATATTTTATAATACTACTTTAAATTAACATCACGCTAATATTTTTAATTCATCATCAAAACAAATTTAAAAAAAATATAGATTTTCATGTTAAGCTAGTCGCTTAATAGTCAAAGTGAAAAAAATTTAAATTTACATTTAAATTCTACAAGTATGCTTATTTTTCAAAAAAGCTTTTATAATATTTAATTTCGCAGTGGTAATGATTGGAAATTCCTCTTTTGTTTTTAAACGATTATGCATGGGAGAAGGAGCAGAAGTAGATTAAAAAAAAAATAATAAATAAAGAAATAGTGTGGAAGAAAGACTGATTTTTTCCAGCAGTTAGCAATTGGATGACTTCATTGACTTGAATGGAGTTCCGTGAGCTCTACTCAGGAAGCTAAATAAACTAACAAAAATGGACAAGTTTTTGGAGACAAATAACAAGAAAGCCACTGGGGCGTGGGGACAAAACTGTACGGAAAATTGTCTTGTTCGGCGCTTATCGATAATCCACGGCGTTTTGTGTAGTGTTCAGTAATTTACAAGTACATATCTGAAGATAGATAGAATAATTAAATTAATTTGAGTTAAAAATATTTTATGTATTAATTATATTAAAAAAATAATTATTTTAATATTATATTTATTATTATAATTAATGTATAAAATATTTTTGATTTGAATTAATTTAATTCATATATTATTTTGCATATATAATACATGAAAAATGATTTAAATGTAAAATGAATGTTTTTAAATATTAATAAATTGGTATTTCAATTTAATACTTTAAAAAATAACAATATTGGAATTTAGTTTAAATTATAATCTATCCGATTTTAATGTTTCACATCAAAAAAGTAAAATAATGTGAAACAAAGTTTGTCCCACTTTTGAACAGACAGTTTTTTAATTTATAGAGTGTAATGTAAAGACGGGGCAAAAAATTTCCCGTAATAAATAATAATATTTTTAGTTTTGGTTTCAGTTTTTTGCTCGTTACTTACACGTTCCGTTATTGTCGAAAACCTCAACCTGCCCTTTCTTTTTGCTAGTAAACTATACGCAAATTAAGGGCATTGTAGTCTTTTTAATTACTCCTTCAAAAAGTTGGTGAAAAAAAATGAAGTTTACCTTTTTTTTTCTCCAGTAAACGACACGCACCGCCTAGTCCGACTTCTTCCGAGAAATGTCAGCAATTAAAAATAAATTGAAACGTGGACGGCCAGATTTTATTGAGCAGCCAGGAGAAGAGAATCGTAACTCGTAGCCTCAGGCGTATGGGCCCCTTTACCATGGTAGGTTCAGAATTTAACCATGGTTAATTGGCGCCGCTTTAATTCATTTTTTTTATTACTTTCTTCACTTCATTCAAATCCTCTCTTGTCTGTATTGAATGTGATTGCTTCTGTGTATCTCACTCTCTTTATCTCTCTCTCTCTCGCTTTCTACAGAGCTGAGTATGAACCGGAGCAGCCGCCTTTTGGGACCACGAATCTCCGGTCGCCGACTGAGTTAAATCTGTGTTTCGGTCATTGCTAGAATTTTGTAAAACTACCTTCTCTATTGTTTTTTTTTTGCCTCTGGAATGATATATAATTCATTGATTTAGAATACAAACTCTAATTGTAGTTGATTGGTATTTTGTGTTTCCCCATAATTCATTGATTTAGAATTCTAAGGTGCAGCTACTTTGATAGGGTTCACCATTTCTCTTGGTTGTTGAGCTTTTGAATCGAAACTCTAAAGAGAGCTGGAAGGAAATAGCATGGTGCTGGTGGAGGTTGAGAATTCCTCACAGATGACAGTTTCTACTGCTTCTGGAGAAGCCGCCAGTGCATCTTCTTTCGGTAATCAACCGGCGCCACCAAAGAAGAAGAGAAACCTCCCTGGAATGCCAGGTAAATCTCAAGGCTTGGATTTTTTTTTTTATTTTCACTTTTGCTATTTTTTACTTCTATTATTCCTGTTGTTTTGTTTTTAATTATGTGATATTATTAATTTCAGATCCAGATGCTGATGTGATTGCGTTATCGCCAAGGACACTGTTAGCCACAAATCGTTTCGTGTGCGAGATCTGTAACAAGGGCTTCCAACGAGACCAGAACCTCCAGCTTCACCGACGAGGCCATAACTTACCATGGAAGCTAAAGCAGCGAACAAGTAAAGAGCCACGCAAGCGCGTCTATGTGTGCCCAGAATCATCTTGCGTTCATCATAATCCCGCTAGAGCTTTAGGCGACCTCACCGGTATCAAGAAGCACTTTTGCAGAAAGCACGGGGAGAAAAAGTGGAAGTGTGAGCGGTGCTCTAAGAAATATGCAGTACAATCTGATTGGAAAGCCCATATGAAAACTTGTGGAACTAGAGAGTATAAATGCGATTGTGGCACTTTGTTCTCAAGGTTTTAAACCCTTTACATCTCTGATTCTGCTTTATAATTTCTTTTTGGGTCTGTCTCTTTTGTTGATTATTTCTTCTGTCTTTCTTGGTCCGTGACAGGAGAGATAGCTTCATAACGCATAGGGCGTTTTGTGATGTGTTGGCGGAGGAGAGTGCGAGGGCACAAACCCTAACGAGTATGAGTAAAGAAGGGGATACAAATGTGAGTGTGGTTGCTTCACCACCTCCTCCACCTCTTACACCATCCACTACTGTGGTTTCTCCTGGTTTATCAGTCCAAAGCTCAGGTATATTATTATTTCTTTATATATATATTTTTTGAACTGGATTTCTTTATATCGATACATATGCATTGCCTAGGTGTATAGGTCAAATTGAATCATGTTTTTTGTTTTTTATTTTATTTTTATTTTACTGTTTTTCTTGTGGTTGGAAGGTTTTTTGCTACATGTTACGGGTTATTTTTATAAGTAATTTGTCTTTTGTTGTTGTCTTTCTCGCGTGCATATTTGGTTTAGAGGATAGCTAATGTGCTTGATTTGTGAATGTTTTGGTTATTGTTGAAGGGCGGTGGGAGTTTTGTTTTGAATCACGGGGTAAAAAGCTCAAAGATCGAAAAGCTCATAATAAAGGGGATGGAGATTTGAGAGAAAGGGCGCTATTATTGCCCTTTTCGCTTTTACTTACACTAATAATTAAAGCTTTTGAGTTTCAAGCTCTTAAACTTCAATAGCAATTACCACCTCTCTTTTATCATCTAAAAAATACTTTTTTATTATCTTTTTCTTTGTATTTTTTTTCTGATCAGAAGAAATTTGAATGTCAATTAAGAGAAATTAGCGTCATACAATGAGATAGCCTCCAACGGGTCATTTTCTTTGTATTTATGCCATTACTCCGTTGTCTCAAAAGTTCTGATCTTTTCTACTTTTGCTTTAGTTTTGTGGTCTTTTTTCTTATCTTTCTCACTTCTGTGTTACAGAATTAGCAGAAAATAATGCAATCGGACTGTCAGCGGCAACTCCAGCAACTACATGCTTGACTGCTTCAGCTACAAGCACCTGCTCTACCACCTCATCGAGTAATGTATTTGCCAGTGTATTTGCATCGTCTTCAGCCGCCGGAGCAGCATCCCACACATCATCGGCCTCATTCTCCAATCTTCTTTGTGCTTTTACTCACTCAGATTGCTCCACTACAATACCAACACCTAGAACCATAGATCCTCCATCTCTCTCACTTTACTCTTCTCTATCTCTCTCCAACAACGCCTCCTCCCTCTATCCAGACCAAGACAATCGACACTACACTACGTGTCCTCAACCGGCCATGTCAGCTACTGCATTACTTCAAAAAGCAGCACAAATCGGTGCAAAATCATCAAACTCATCATTTCTCAGGGGCTTGGGATTACCAGTATCATCTTCCTCGGGTCAAGATAGCAACAGCCATCAATGGGATGCGAAGCCAGATACAAATGCCGTGGCAGCTGGGCTTGGTCTAGGACTCCCCTCTGTGGAGGTTATGATGGGTTCATCATCTTTATTCGGGAACAAACCAACCACACTTGATCTTCTTGGGCTAGGCCTTGGTGCTGGCTCTGCTTTACTAAATTCTTACGGTGGCAGCTTCAATGTTGGAGCAGCAGCTGCGGCTGCCGCTGCTGCAGCTGCTTCTGCTCCATATGGAGGAGGGAGAAGCTTCGAAGAGAGATGGGATGCTGCAGCTGAGAAAAAACCAAATGGGTCAGCATCACATTAGAGATAGCTTCACTACTTTCACCCAGGTATTTTTGTCACGGGTGAAAAAGTTGAAACTCTCCCATCTCTCTCTCTCTCTCTCTCTCTCCTTCTCCCTCTCGCCGTTCATTTCGTTTTTTTATACACCCTTTTGTTCCTCAACAGGAAATGCCTGATAAAGGTCCGTATAGTAGTTTTATAAACCAAAAAAGACTTCTTTATTTTCTTTGTAGTTTTACTCATATATATATAATATAATATGTAACACTTTTTGGGCACATAGTAGCCCTCCTCCTTCGGAGGCAAGTTTAATTAAATTATGGGAAAAACTTGTATGGAAGGAAAGCACATGTACAGCGAACTTGTGTAATTACTAGCAAGCAAAACAACAAAATGCAAGTGAAAACACTACCCATTAGTAATATTAGACTGTAAATTGCGCGGCAAGTACGTGTAATCATAGGCAAGTTTATGAAAAATTTTAAATTAAAAAAAAATAAAAATGGGTTAAGAAGAATGAATGATTAAGAAAGGAATTGTTTTGGGTTAAAAAAAACAAAAAAAGAAAGGAGTTGTTTGATTAAGAAAGGAATTGTTTTTATGTTAAAAAAAAAAGAATAGTTTGGTCCCAAATTAACCCAATCAATGTTGGGGTGTTGAAAATGACAAATGAATTAGATGAAGGTGGGAGTCTTTAATTAATGAATTGAATTGGATGATAGCTGTAGGTGGAAAAAAAAAAGTTTAGTAAAAGTAATGGGGTCCACTGGTCAAATATAGTAACTGATTTTCGTATGCGAGGGGAGCTCATGGTCAGACCTTGCGTTTCAGCGTGTTTTAGTATTCAATACGGTGAGTTGGCAAACTGTCTACGTGTCATAACATGTGGGGTCCAATCTACTATTATGGTGGGTGGACCCTCCGCCATCAAATTTTGGAATTGGGGGACTTCAATGTTTATTTTTTTTTCTTCTTTTAGGATTATGTTAGCAGTTAGTACTGCCAAATTCATTAGTCATAAGAGATTAAAAGAGACGAAAATAGGTTATGGCTATATTATGATGTTTTATCAATGCCTTAATTAGTTTAATTGGTACGTTTGAAATTTTGATATTTAAAGGTTTAAGTTCTCCAATTAAATTTCGTCCATATAGGAATATGAGTATTATTTATTAATATTTGTAATATATATTTTTTTAAATTATATAATAAATATATTTAAGTGGATGGGATGAGATAACAATAAGCTTTTTTTCTCTTAATAGAGATAAGTTTGTAATCTCATATTATAGAATATTTTGGTTTTTTTCTTTTTTTATATACAGATTATATTTTAAGAGTTTAGTCGAGTAAATATATAAGGATGGTAAAATTTTTACAATCAAATTTTATCACAACTGTATATTTAGAAAATTAAATTCAAAATCTCTAATTAAATTAGAATAGTCTCTTATTTATTGATCTATACGATTGGTGATATATTTTTTAACTACTAAAATGAGAATCGGGGAATTAATTTTTAGTTGTGTAGGGCATTTATGGTATTGTGTCTGAATATGTGAGTTTGTGTATTTTATTTTCATCCAAATATTATAAATTTAATATAATATCCATACTCTGCATTAAAATTCTGAGAAATTTTGCTGTCATTGTAATTTATTTTATTTTGAAAAAATAATTTATATAATATATATATATGTATAATGTCCACATCGTATTCTAAAGAGACGAATAATTTTCTTTTTCTTTTATCATTTCAAGTTAGAAAATGGTAAGCAGAATTGTCGTCCACAACGTAATAAAAGAAAGGTACGACAAGGGATAAATGCCAAATCGTCTTCATACATAAAGATTAGGATGAAAGTTGAATCCATATCTCATTCTATTTTTATTATTTTTTAAAACATTTGTCACGAAGACTGAAGAGATTCAAATTTCAGCCGCCCAAACTCTCCAAGCCAAAGGAGTGTTTTTTACACTATTTGCGCGTGAAGTTTTTAAGTACATGCAAAAAGTAGAGCAAACAAAAGTTCGAATAGTCCTTAAAAAAAGGCTTGTTAGAGAAGTGCCAGAAAAAAAAAAGACTTTATACGACTTTTAATTTGAAAAAAAAAAGAAATAATAATTTAACAGTTGCATGAGTTGTTTGCTAGATAGCAGTCATGATGAGGAAAAAGAAAGAACTCTATTATTGCTTTTATTTTATTTTATTAGTAAGTCATTATTAATTTTATTTTATTTTTATTATATATCATAGAAAGTAAAAAAGCATAGGCAATGGCTAATTATAACGAACATCAAAATCCAATTATTGATTCTTGTGTGAATGCTTTTTTTTAAAACATGCAAATATGCAATGCGCTTGAAGCTTTTTTTTAATTGTGAATCAGTCTGAAACGCCTCAACATAAGTATAAATTAGGTACGGAGAGGATTCTTATATGATATGATAGGACAAAAAAAATGAAGGTTTGCATATTTATTTATTTTTATTAAGGATGAGAGTTTTTTTTTTAAATTTAATTTCTATTTTTATTGATAAAAATAGAAATATCTCGTAAGGTAAAACATTTAATTTATCAGAATTTGTTAAAATTATCAATTAACTTATTAGCTGAAAGAGAATCATACTAAATAGTACTTCACCTATCGCTTTCAAAAAAAATAAAAATAAAAATGGTACTTCACCTATCATATAAAATTATAAAAATAATAATTTAATTTTCTAACAAATATCATGAAAATATATATATTGCATAATTATTTTTAATAATAATAATAATAAGTGGTATCACGAGTTAATATTCATATATTTAAATTTAAATGCCATAAAATATTATTAAAATAAATATATATACTTATAATTTAACTTTAAAAATTAGATTTTTTTTTGAAGAAATTTAAAAATTAGATTTTAAATAATTAAAAAAGAGAAAATAGCCTATATATAATATATACGATATAATATATATGATTATATATTTTTTCATATTTACATTAAAGATTATGTAAAATTCATTGCTTCTTTTAATTAAATAGACCCTAATTATTTCTCAGAATAAAAAGAAAATAATAAAATTCGTTGTACTTATATAGTCGCATCTTAATTATTAAAGTATTGTGTGCGATTTTGTTTTGTCTTGAATTCTAAGAATTGACGTAATCGATGACTTCAAGTTTCGCAAGCAGCATGTCAGCATCCAGCAACTAACATTTTCATAACATTAAATTAACCAAGCCTTATGCCTTAAATTACGTTTTTCACTCCAGAAAAAGCTTCTTCTTTCTCCTCTTCTGCTTCAGATCTTGATCTTATTATTACTAGTAATCTTTGTTTCGAAATTAATATACTCAATCATATGGGTCCCGCTAAAAATCCAAAATCACTTCAGGAAACAAGGCATTAATGGCCCCAACTGCCGTCTGATAATCGGAAATTCGGAGGAGATCCGGCGTTTATACGCTAAAGCCCGGTCACAGCCAAATTCGTCATCGTTTAACCATGATGTGCTTCATCGTGTGGCTCTCTTTTACTATGATTGGTCACAGATGTACGGATAAACTTTCCTTTATTGGATGGGGTTGAGGCCTAGGTTGGCCATATCCAACCTAGGCATGATTAAAGAGGTTCTCGTTAACACTGGTAATAGGGCTTTTGATAAGTCTAAAAATAAACTTCAGGCTCGTGTGCTATTTGGGGGAAGGACTTGTTGGGCTTGTTGGTAAGAAATGGGAGAAGGATTGCCAAACAGGCTTTTAATATGGAGCGAGTGCCCAATTTGAATTATATTTAATTCTATAGGAAAATATTTTTTTAATTTTTATTATTTTATTAAATTATTTTAGTCATTTTATTACAAAATCATAATAAATTTATAATAAATTTAAAATAAATTTATTATAAATTATATAAAATTTATAAATTTATAATAGACCCATAATAAACTCATTGTAAATTAATTAAAATTTGATATTTTGATAAATAATTTATAAATTATGGTATTTTAATAAATAATTTATAATATGATAAATTTATTTTTTTTTCAATTTTTCTTGTATTTTTTTTCAAAAACTCAATTATATATTTATTTTATTTTTTTAGGCATTTGGATCTTTTTATTATTATTATTATTTTTTTTAGTATTGATATTAGAAATAAATTATCCCGAATTTTTTATTTACTTATAAAAATATACGGGTTTATTGTCTATAAAAATTTGTTTGTATTTGTTTATTTATTTATTTATTTTGTGTCTAACACCAATAAAAATTGCATCGAGTCCTTTGAAATTTCATCTATCACAAATATAATTAATGTGGATTTCACATTAATCTGATGACCAAATGAATTTTTTTTATTAGGGTTGGGTGCCTGAATTGTGGCTAGCACCGGGAAGATGCTAAAGAAGTAGGAAGAAATAAGAGAAGGAAGAGATGAATTGGAAATGGAAGTGAATAAAGAACTTCATGAGCTTTCAGCGGATGTTATATCAAGAACAACTTTTGGAAGCAGTTTTGAAGAAGGAAAGCGCATATTTGCATTACAGGAACCGCAAATGCACCTTGTCTTTCTGGCTTTAAGAAGTGTTTATATTCCACGATTTAGGTTACGATTTGTTTCTTTTTTTTATTTTTTAATTTATGTCAAGTCCAAGTTTCAGGTGAATCCATGCTTCATTTTTATGCAGGTTTTTACCCACCAAGAAGAACAGAGAAAGGTGGAGACTAGACAAGGAAACTTGTGAATCTATAAAGACATTGATAATGGCCAATAGCAAAACAAAGATAAAATTTGAGAAATTTACTTAGTTTACTAATGTCTCCCTGCAAAAATCAGGATGGAAGGAAGAGAAATTAAGAGAAGAAGAAATTATAGATGAATGCAAGACTTTCTACTTTGCAGGAAAGGATACCACTGTTAGGATTTTTATCAAAATACGTCAGCAATCTTATATATTTGCAAAAATATAAAATTTGCTCACATATTTACAAAAATATGAAAGCTAAAAATTGAAAGTGTAAATTTCGATTTAATTAAATAGAAATTTAAATTTTTGATTTAAATTTTTTTCTTTTTTTAGATAAACAAACCGTAAGTTTGCTAATTTTTTTTTTCAAATTATTTAATTTTTTTAAATAAGTAAACCATAATTATAAGTTTTGATTTGCTAATTTTTTAAATAAACAAATCGCAAGCTGCGATTTGTTAATTTATTTTTTAAGTAAATAAACTATAACTTATAGTTATTATTTATTAAATTTTTTTTAAATTATATTTAAAAATCGATTATCTATGTTAAAATCACATATTATTATCACCTCATAAGGAGGAGTAAAAATTAAATTGAAATAATATTATTACAGTCAATAAAATATAAATCTTAGCTATCAACAATATTACATAAATAAGTGAAATTATACTAAAAATACAAATATAATAAGTCATTCACATATAAAATAATTTATTTAACTTTGTAATGAATTATTTTCTCTGCAAATAATTTATTAATTTAGCATAATAAATAAAATATCTCACATAAAATCATATCCCTTTAATAACATGTAATACAAATATTTACATGTTATTTTCCTTAATAAAATCATATATATCCCTATACAAATAAAATCATATCCCTAATAACATGTTCATCTCCAAAAAGTCTAAAAACAACTTATACAAATAATTACATGTTATTTTCCTTAATAATAATAATAATAATAATAAGAAAAAAGAAGAAATAATAATTTGACAGTGATGATGATAAGGAAAAAAGAAAGAAAACTCTATTATTGTTTTTCTTTTCTTTTATTCTATTTTATTAGTAGGTCATTTTTAATTAATTTTATTTTTTATTATATATCATAGAAAGTAAAAAAACATAAGCTATATCTGATTATAACAAACATCAAAATCCAATTATTGAGGGTTTATTTATTTATTTATTTTCATAAAGGATGAGATTTTTTTTTGGTCACTCTAGATGCACACATAGAAAAATTCATGTAAAATAGAAATATCTCACATGGTAAAAGATTTAATTTATTAGAATTTTTTAAAATTATCAATTAACATATTTTTTTTATCAGTTAAAGATAAAATATCATTAAAGAAAAAGATAATAATAAAAAATTTCAGATGGCTTGAATAAATCATCAAGAAAAGAAAAGTAAATTAAAAACTTATCTATTCACCCCAAGAAAAATACAACAACGTCTCTCACAATTAATCATCAATTAACATATTAGCTGAAAGAGGAACATATTAAAAAGTACCTCACCTATCATATAAAAAAATAAAAACAATAATTTTATTTTCTAGCTAAATATCATGAAAACATATATATAATGCTTAATTGATTTTAATAACAATAAGTGGTATCATCACGAGTTAATTTAAATTTCATAAAATGTTATTAAACTAAATATATATTTGTAATTTTTTCCTCAATAAATATATATTTGTAATTTTAACTTTAAAATTTAGATTTTAATCAATAATAAAAAAAAGAGAAAATAGCCTATAACCAATACATTATTACTTACTATATATTTGTAATTTTAACTTTAAAAATTAGATGTTAATCAATAATAAAAAAAAAGAGAAAATAGCCTATAACCAATACATTATTACTTACGATAAATATATATATGATTATATATTTTTTCATATTTACATTAAAGATTATGTAAAATTCATTGCTTATTTTAATTAAATAGACCCTAATTATTTCTCAGAATAAAATGAAAAGGATAAAATTCATCAGTGCCTTTGAATCATTAAAGTAGATGCGACTTGTGAAAGTAATTATTAAAGTACTGTGTGAATTCATAAGAATTCAAGTTTCGCAAGCAGGGATTCAGCATCCAGCAACTTACATTTTCATAACATTAAATTAACCAAATATCCCATACAAAACAATCAATCTTATGCCTTAGATAATTTATTTTCCTTCATTTCCTCTCCCTTTCTTTCTCTTTCCCAGAAAATGCCTCTTCTTTCTTCTCTTCTGTTCAGATCTTGATCTTATTATTACTAGTACAAAATTAATATACTCAATCATATGGGTCCCACTAAATATCCAAGATCACTTTAGGAAGCAAGGCATCAGTGGTCCTAATTACCGTTTGATAATCGGAAATTCTGCAGAGATCCGGCGACTATATTCTAAAGCTCAGTCAAAGCCAAAGCCGTCGTCCATAAACCATGATGTGCTTCATAGAGTGGCTCCATTTTACCATGATTGGTCACGGATGTACGGGAAGACTTTCCTTTATTAGTTCGGGTCGAGGCCCAGGTTGGCCATATCCAACCGGGATATGATTAAAGAGGTCTTGTTAATACGGCTAATGCGGCTTTTGAAAGGCCTGAGCAATGGACCCTTCATAGAAGGATCGCCAATCAGACTTTTAACATGGAGCGAGTTAAGGTAAGTCCTTTTCTCCAACTCCAGCCCAATCTGTATTATATTCAATTATATATTTATTTTAGGTTTTTTATAAAATTATTCGAAAAAATCTACAGTATTACAATTACCAATTTGGAAAAATATTATTAAAATTATTAATTTTTTATTAATTTATAAATTTACCATCTTTGTATAATCTATATAAAATTTATTGTCTATTAAATAAATTTATAATAATTTCAATAAATTTATCACGATTTTATTTTTTATTGTATTAATATTGTTGTAAAATAATATAAATTTAAAGTAAAAAATATTTAAAAATTTAGTAAGGAGCATAATTTTTCCTTTATTTTATCAAGTTTAAGGTATTTGGATCTTTTTATTATTATTTACTTGCTTGTTTATTTATTTAATTTTTGTGTCTAACACTAATAAAAATTGCATCAAATCCTTTGAAATGTCACCTATTACAAGTCCAATTAATGTTGGATTTCCCAGTAATTTCGTGACCAAATTAATAGGGTTGGGTACCTGAAATTGTGGCTAGCACCATGAAGATGCTGAACAAGTGGGAAGAAATAAGAGGAGGAAGAGATGAATTTGAAATGGAAGTGAATAAAGAACTTCATGAGCTTTCAGCAGATGTTTTATCAAGAACAGCTTTTGGATGTAGTTTTGAAGAAGGGAAGCGTATATTGCATTACAAGAACAACAAATGCACCTTGTCTCTCAGGCTTTAAGAAGTGTCTACATTCCAGGATTCAGGTTATTATTTGTTTCTTTTCTTTATTTTTTTTTCTGTCAGAATTCCAAGTTTCAGGTGAATCCATGCTTCATTTATATGCAGGTTTTTACCCACCAAGAAGAACAGAGAAAGGTGGAGACTAGACAAGGAAACTTGTGAATCTATAAAGACATTGATAATGACCAATAGCAAAACAAAGATAAAATTTGAGAAATTTACTTAGTTTACTAATGTCTCCCTGCAAAAATTCTGATGGAAAGGAAGAGAAATTAACAGCAGAAGAAATTATGGATGAATGCAAGACTTTCTACTTTGCAGGAAAGGATACCACTGCTAATCTCTTGACTTGGGCACTTCTCCTTTTAGTATTAAATCAAGAATGGCAAGACAAAGCACGAGCAGAAGTGTTTCGAATATATGGAGAAGGGGATGATGAGTTTCAAGTTGCAGAAAATTTGAATGGCCTTAAGATTGTACGTAAAATTCATTACTTCTGCTTATTTTTTTTCTCTTTTTTGAAGTTGGAGACTTGTGATCTTCACAAAATTTCATTCTATGCATTTTTTTAATATAGATGAATTTGATAATCAACGAAACGCTTCGACTTTACCCACCAGCCGTAGCAATAATAAGGCAAGCATACAAAAGAGTAAAACTAGGAAGCCTTGACATTCCTGCAGGCACACAATTCTATCTGCCAATTATTGCTATCCACCATGATCCTGATATATGGGAAGAAGATGCTAATGAATTCAACCCCTTGAGATTTAATGAGTCTCGAAAGCATTTAGCTTCATTTTTCCCGTTTGGATTAGGTCCCAAAATCTGTGTTGGCCAAAATTTAGCCATTGTTGAATAAAAAATTATCCTAGCAATGATCATCAGACATTTCTCTTTTTTATTGTCACCAACATACGTTCATGCTCCAATGCTCTTTATGAACTTGATGCCCCAATTTGGTGCACAGATAATCTTTAGCCGAATTTCAAGCCGAGTTCTGTTTTGTTTGTAAATTGTAATATTTACTTGGTTTGCATGAACGATTGTAATAAAATTCCCTTGTTTCCTTATTTACTAATTAAAAATGAGGTACAAAAATTTGGGCTTTTATTTGGGCTTTGTTTAAATTATTTTTATTATTATTTTACTCTCCAATTGAAAATTTCTTTTTCGTCCTTTTTGAAAATTTGTTCATTTTTTATTTTCAAATATTGATTATTGTATTTTTTTTCAATTAATAGACTATCACTGTTAGTTATAACCTTTTGAGCTAACTATTAATAAACTAACTAATTGAGCAAAATTTTCTTTGAATAATCCACTTGTCACCATATGTTCATCACTGCACTAGTCAAAATGTGCATGATTAATGTGTTGTTATTAAGTGTATTTCAAAAAATTCGTATGACATAATTAACCTATAGTAACTATTGATTAAGTTGGGACTAGAAAGTAAATTTGGCTTTTCATATTTAGAGTTAATTTTATATTTTATTTTAATTTAATGCATAAATTTTCAATTCTCTATTAATAATATTTATTAATTATTTCGCATATTGTTTGGCATTACTTGTTGAAACTTGTGGCATGTAAGGAAGCAAAGAATCTATGAGACACATTGTCCTTCATACAGCAGAAAACAAGGGGAATAATTCTAGTAAAATAAGAAAGAACTCTATTCGGACACAGTAGACAATTCAGGGACAGTAAATACATTGGTTGGCAACTACCACTAATAGGTTGGTTTAAACTAAACAATGATGGAACTTTCAAAACCTCCACTAGAAGAGCCGAGCTTGGGTTACAGGTTTTGTTATGAACATTGGTTTGTACACTATCACGCAAACTGAACTATGAGGATTATATGATGGACTGTGTCTCGCATAGCAAAAAGGAATAAGGATGTTGTCCATATTCTGATTGCAACATTCGAGCCTCATCAATGCTGTGACATTTTTATTGAGGGATTGTTTGATTGTCTGGTTGTTTGCTGTACTTTAGCATTATCCAATTATAACTTCAAAATTATAGTATAGTGATGTATTTAGTGAATAAATAATATTGTTTCTGGTTTGTTTGCTAATGCTTGCATGTAAAATATTTGGGTTTCTTAATTGTTTGAATATCACAAATTTTGGCATTTCTAAATATGAAAAATTTTATTACGGATCAGGTTTATGTTTCTGTTCATGGATCCGGTCAATCACAATACCTTATTTAAATTATAATATTAAAAAAATTAATTAAAATTAATTTTTATTTTTAAATGAGGAATTGTAATCGGCCAAGTGCATGAATAGACAGGTCAACTTGAAATTTTTCTTTAAGCATATTACATATATATGTGAACTAATCATGAAACACCATTTTCAAAATCACTGTTTTAACGTCCTTAATTGTCACACTGACTATAATTAATTCAGTTTTGAAAATGACCCTTAGAAAGACAATATATATGTGAATAATCATGAATAAGTTTCCTGACACTACTTTCTCAATACAATGCACAAATTCTCTTCGGGGAAGACTGAAATATATGATGATTTGCCTGGTTTCGTCTTGTATGCTTGTTTTATTTGCTGCAAATGAAATTCTTCATCTTAAAATTATATAAATAAGCCTATATCATATGGAAAAAAATTTGTCCCTTTCATATGATGATTATATGTATACCTAAACTCAATATATTAATTATTTTGCATTCTATCTCCTTTAAATTTATATCTTCAAGCCTTATTATGCTATATATAATATCCTCAACTCAAAATTGATGCATTATTGTGTAGGGACAAAATAATCCTTAGAAAGCATCATTAGCATCAAATAAATAATTTTTCAGCCTGTATTATGTGAACACCAAGCTAACAATAACCTCTAGAAAACTTATTATTACTTAGAAAATTTCATCATTATTGAGATCCCATGATGTTTTATCTTATTCTTGCTATCATCTTAGCTATTCTCTTAAAATTTATACACTCAACTCTATGGATTCCCTACAAAATTCAACTCCTCTTCCAAAAGCAAGGCATAACAGGGCCCAATTACCTTCCGGTCATCGGGAATCTGTCGGAGATGAAACGTAAAACAGCAGAAGCAAAGTCCAAAATATCATATGAACATAGTATCCTCAACCGAGTTGTTCCAGCTTATAATACATGGTCTAGCATATATGGGAAAAACTACTTATACTGGTTTGGGTCCAAGCCAAGGTTGGCAATAGCAGACCCAGGCTTGATCAAAGAGGTTCTTATGAACACGGGTGGGTTATATGAGAGGCTTGATAATGATCCTTTGTCCAAGCAGCTCTTGGGAGAGGGACTGGCTGAGCTTAGAGGTGAGAAATGGATGGTTCATAGAAGGATCAGTAACTTGGCTCTAAACATGGAACAAGTTAAGGTGAGTAGCCCAATCTTTTTCCTTATGTGAACCAAGATTTTATTGCAAAATTTTAGAAGCTAATTGATATCATATTTCTGCTAGAGTTGGGTGCCAAAAATGGTGGCTAGTACTTTGAAGATGTTGGAGAAATGGGAGGAAAAAAGAGCAGGAAGAGGTGAATTTGAGATGGAAGTGCACAAAGAAATTCATAAACTTTCAGCAGATATTATATCAAGAACAATTTTTGGAAGTAGTTTTGAAGAGGGAAAACAAATTTTTGAGTTGCAAGAACTGCAAATGCACCTTTACTTTGCTTCCCAGAATAGTGTCTATATTCCAGGATTCAGGTGATTTAATTAACATTAGCTCAACTCATTTAACTTCCATAAGACAGATTAAAAGACCTAATTCCACTTTCAATATTTAATTCTAATCCAGGTTTTTGCCTACTAAGAAGAACAAAGCGAGGCAGAGAATAAACCAGGAAATTTATGATTCAATACAAAAGCTGATAGAGGGTAACAAAATAAAAGCAGAGGACTCAAGAAATTTACTTAGTTTGTTAATGTCACCCCATAAGACTAGTGATGGTAAAGAGGACAAGTTAATGGTAGAAGAAGTTATAAATGAATGCAAGACTTTTTACTTTGCAGGAAAGGAAACAAGTGCTAATACTTTGACTTGGGCACTTATCCTTTTAGCAATGCATCAAGACTGGCAAACTAAGGCCAGACAAGAAGTCATTCTTGTTTGCAATGACAATGAGTTTTCCACTCCAGACAATCTCAGCCAATTAAAATTTGTAAGTTCATGGTTTTTTTAACATCAGAACTCAATTTTCAGGCATTGTACTAAGTTCTTTCTCTTATTTAATTAACAGATAAACATGATAATAAATGAAACACTTAGACTTTACACTCCAGTGACAACACTGACAAGAAAAACTTGCAAAGATGTAAAGCTTGGAGATATTGAGATTCCTAGCAATACACAACTTGCACTTGTTATAATTGCTATCCACCATGATCCTGAGATATGGGGAGAAGATGCTGATAAGTTCAATCCTGAAAGATTTAGCGAACCTCGCAAGCATTTGGCCTCGTTCTTTCCTTGGGGTTTAGGCCCCAAATTTTGTGTAGGACAAAGTTTTGCCATGGTTGAGATCAAGCTTGCTCTTGCTATGATACTTAGGAAATTTTCTTTTGTGCTATCACCTACATATGTTCATGCCCCTGTGCAGTTTCTGACTGTGCAGCCTCAATATGGAGCACAACTACTGTTTTCAAAAATCTGAAATTGATGATTTGTTAGCTAGTTTATGCTTATGTGATTCTAATAAAGGAGTGATGTTGTATTTTTATCAAAGCAGTTATATATATATATATATATAGTTTTTAAGACAATTATAGACTTTATAATAATATATTATAATTATATCTAAACTAATTTTATTGAACTAAAAAAAATACATGTAAAATTTAATAAATAATAAAAAAGTATACACGGTATAATTATATATAGATCAAGTGATATCTTTAAGTGATGATCAATTAAAAATAAAAATAAAAATAAAACTAAAAATAATGTAACAACCCAGTGGGTTATTAATAGAATAGGGAGATAGGGAGAGAAGAAGAAGAAGAGAGGGAGAAGAACAGAGGAAATAGGGAGAACAAGAGCAGAGAAAGTAGAGAGAATAGGAGAGAAAATATTAGATATTCATTGTTTATATAATGCAGTATTCAGAACAATCATAAGTTAGATATAGTAGAATTAAGCTAAAAGACAAAATAACAAAACAAACAATATTATGTCACCTTTATAATCAGTTACTGCTAACCATTCACAAAAGCCCCCGCACACCTAACTAACTTCCTCCAATTTCTATCCCTTTCCTACCCTTCTCCTGATATGTAACAATGACTTCCCCTTTAAGTCATTCTTGTCCCCAAGAATGGATAGCTTCAGGAAATTGACGACATATAAAACCTGCTGAACATGCTGATTGCCTCTGAATATGACCCTGGAATTCAAAAACTTCTCTGGTCCAACTACTGGCTCTTCATCATGGAATTGTGGAAGTTCTGCAGTAAGCACTATGTTGGAGCCAAGTTTCTTCTTCCAAAGTAAGACATGAAAAACAGTATGGATCCTTGAGTGAGAGAGTAGCTGAAGACTATAAGCTACTGCAGCTGCTGTAAAAAAATAGGCCAAGGTGATGAAATGAGCAATTTCATTGGCTTCTGCCGAAGCATGATGCTCTTTTGCTGCTGCTGCAACTGGTTTTACTGCAGTTTGGGCAGCCACCTCAGTACTAAAATCCTGACGTTTCTTCTCCAAGGCTTCTCCAACATGCTGACTTTTGGAAGATGTAATTTCAGCTTCACTTGTGCTTCCAGATTGATCAGAATTTCCCGCATTCTTTTCTACATCTTTAACCAATCTGTTTTCATCTTCCCTACTCACAGGCTCTCCCTCCTAGAAAATCCCTCTGTTTGGGACAACCACACAGTACGCTGAGGGTTCAGTTTCAATAACCTTGAACTCCACACTTCTCATCCTCCTTCTCACTAGGAAGAGATCACCCTTCCTGACTGGGCAATATACCTCCAAGAAATGAGGTTTCTGTTGTGGAAATTGGGCTTTTTCCACCGAATAATTTGTGAATTACTGTGATAAAAACTACACCAGGTAAATTTTCAGAAAAGTGGAGGAGTCACAAGCGGTCTCACTTAAAACCCACTTTCCTTAGACTTACGCGTCGTTTGACAGAATTTACCTAGACATGTAATCCCTTTTCACAATAACCACCAAAACAGAGTTTTGCCCAACAAATAGCTATTAAATAAATAAAAGAGAGAATACCAAAATTTAACGAGGTTCGGCCAAAATTTTGCCTACGTCTTCGGACACTACCAAAATATATTTCACTAAAGAAATATTACAAAGGGAGAGAGAAGAGAGAAACTTGCTCCAAATTGATGAGAGGAAACAAGCTTGGGATAATTTCAAACCTAAGGAATTGGCTTCCTTATATAGCCAATTCTCCCTTCAAATTTTCTATAAAATCCCGATGTGGGATTTGTAACAAAAACAAAATTTAATATTTTTTTTATCAAAGATGGCAACTTGTGCCACCCACCCATTTGAAATTAAGCCATTTTTGTTGACAATCTCCACCTTGGCGAAAATTTCCAAATACAAACTTCTGTTCTCTCTCGCAAAGTTGTAGTGTCCTCAAACGCGCTTTGCAGCGCAGCTTCAAATTTGAACAATATTAATCAAGTCCAAACAGTGTTTGAACTTGACAGCTGTCACCACCTTGGTCAACATATCAGCAGGATTTTCAGCAGTCTGAATCTTCTGGAGTTGAATCTGACCTTCCTCCAGAATTTCTCTAACAAAATGAAAGCGAACGTCGATATGCTTTGTCCATGCGTGATAAACTTGGTTCTTTGCCAAATGGATAGCACTTTGGCTATCACAATGCACAACAATGTTGTCCTGCCTAATTCCCAATTCACCAAGCAATCCTTGAAGCCAAATTGCCTCCTTAACAGCCTCTGTAACTTCCATATACTCTGCCTCCGTTGTAGACAAAGCCACTGTAGACTGTAAAGTAGACTTCCAACTAACTGGTGCTTTCGTAAGTGTGAATAAATAACCAGTAGTTGATCGACGTTTATCCAAATCACCAGTGATAAGTACACAATTAATGATATTTTATTCCCATTTCTTAATATGATTATTATCAAATTGAGTTTAATTTGTTTGTTCAAAGTGCAATTTAAGGATAATTTCAGAAACTCTTGATAATTTGAGGCATTTGGTTATTTCGGAGCAATTACGGATGAAAGTAGAAGAAAATAGCAAAATCTGTCAATGGACACGCCCACGCACACGGGCGTGTCGTTAGACGTGCCCCTGTTACTGCATCAGTGGATATGACACGCCCAGTTGCATAGGCGTGTCACCAATCGTGCCATTTGTCCAGAGTCACAGTAGCTGCGACACGCCCAGCACCACGGGCGTGTCAATGAGCGTGTAATTCATCCAGACTCACAGTAGCTATCACACGTCCAGTACCACGGGCGTGCCAAGGAACGTGCCTTTTATTCAGACTTACAGTAGCTATGACACGCCCAGTAACACGGACGTGTCAGTGGACGTGCCTTTGGTTCAAGATCACAAGTGCCTATGACACGCCCAGGACCATGGGCGTGTCAGTGGTCGTGTCACCTGTCGAAAAGTGAGATTCTTTGCACTGATTGGGGAATAAGTGGGAGACAACAGCTGGCCTTTGTCAAAAAGAAAGAACAAGAAAAGAAGAGCTTGCCTAAATCAGGGAAAAGGGTGATGAACCAAGGGAAGTGGTAGACAATGGATGGGTGGAGTGAGCTGGAGGTATGGGCTGGAGATTTGGAGGGAAATAAAAAGAGAAGAGGGGGAGAAGAACAACAGTTTTTGCTGGAGCATTTCTGGAAACAGAGAAGAAAGAAGAGAAGGGAGAGCCATCTGCTGGAGCAAGGAGAAGGGTCTTGAGCTGAGATTGAAGGAAGATCAACACCATACTCAAGCCCTAAACCAAGAATCAAGAGCTCAAGTGAAGAAATACAGATTCACTGCCATGAATTGTTTGGTTTCTCTTACTCATTTATCTTACTCTGTTTTTCTAGCTGTTAATATGAACTAAATCTTTCTCTATCTAGATATTGATGAACCCTAGCCAATTTGTATGAATTGAACAATTGTATTCAGTTGAATCAATTAATTGAGTTCTTTTATTCTTATGATACTTGTTGTTATTTCCAATTGATAATAGCATGCTTGTTGATTGGTTATTATTTTCATATTATTGACTTGAGAAAGCTTGATGTGAATTGAATTCTCATAAGGATTAAGGATTGATTGGGGTGCTAGAGATAGACCTACAAGATCCTTTGGTTTATAGTTCCTTGTCATTAATGCATGATCTATTTAATTGTGTTTTGAGAAGAGATTCCAACACTCTACTTAGTGATTAGGGATTAATCCGCTCGAGAGAGGCTTTAATCTAAGTTAGAGGAATGCCAATTCAATTTGATTAAATGATTTAGCTGAATGGATTATTTATAAATATCATTGAGGCTAGGGGGATTCAATATCTGGATAGTTTTATCATTATTAATCTTTTTGTGCACAGCATTAAATTTCCTTTCATTCATTAATTAGTTGATTTTAGTTACAACACATCACACAACTATTAATTCACTAAACAACAATTAAGATTTGCACTAGTACTTGGCCTTGTCCCTAGAGGAACGACATTCACTCACTATTATATTACTTGAGCGACCCGTGCACTTGCGGTAATTGCATATAGCATACGGCACGCATCAAGTTTTTGGCGCCACTGCCGGGGATAACGGTTTCAATATTAGTAATATAATTAAGATTGTTGATTTAGTTTTCTTTTTAATTGTTTTTAATTTTAGTTCTTGCTGGTTTACTATCATTGTAGGTGTTTCTTATTGTTTATGACCAGATCTAGCTCATCCCAACTACTGGAGTTAGACCCAGAACTAGAAAGAACATTGAGGAGAAAGCAAAAGGAAGAAGAGGAGGCAGATTTGGAAGACGTAAGTTCAAGAATCAATCTGGAAATTGAACAAGAAGAAGTATTCGAAGTGATGGAAGGAGCTGGACCAAGAACGATGCAGGAATTTGCTAAGCCTAATTTGAATGGGGCTGAATCGAGTATCCGGAGGCCGACTGTTGCTGTAAACAACTTCGAGATTAAGGCGAATGTGATTCAAATGGTGCAGCAAACTTGTCAATTCGATGGGTTCCCTGATGAAGATCCTAATGCACATCTTGAGAATTTTCTGGAGATTTGTGATACATTTAAGATAAACAATGTCTCAGAAGATGCAATTAGGCTGAGATTGTTCCCATTTTCTCTTAGAGACAGACCAAAGAAGTGGTTGAAATCCTTCCCTCCAGGAACTTTTACCACTTGGGCTCAATTGGCAGAGAAGTTCTTAGAAAAATATTTTCCACCATCAAAAACTGCCAAGTTGAGGAATGACATCTCATCCTTTTTGCAACAAGATGGTGAGACTCTTTATGATGCCTGGGAGAGATTCAAAGATTTGCTGAGAAGGTGTCCTCATCATGGGCTTCCACTATGGCTCCAAATTCAAACATTTTACAATGGATTGAATTATGTAAGTAAACAATCCATTAATGCAGCAGCTGGTGGTACCATCAACAATAAGACACCTGAACAGGCAAGGGACTTAATTGAAGATATGGCCATCACCAATTATCAATGGCAAGCACCAAGAGAGCAAGGGAAGCTGAAGGCCATGGGATCACACCAATTAGATCCGGTGGTGGCATTGACAGCTCAATTAGAAGCATTAAATAAGAAGTTTGATTCTTTGGCTTCTTCTTCATCTGGAAAAGTTATGCAGGTGATGTCTTGTGAATGGTGTGGAGGTGGACACCAAAGTCAAGATTGCCAAAGTGGCAACATGTTTGCCAAGCAAGAGCAGGTAGATTATGTTGGAAATATGCCAAGGCAACAACAAAATAATCCATACAGCAACACATACAATCCGGGGTGGAGGAATCATCCAAATTTCTCATGGACAAATCAAAATAATCCAAGACCTCCCCCTGGATTCCAGCAACCCCAACATCAACAAGCTGCTCCTCCAAGAAAGAGTAGTTTGGAGGACATGATGGAGAAATTTGTAGCAGCTTCTGAAACAAGGTTTCAATCAACTGAAACCTCCCTTAGAAATCAACAAGCCTCCATTCACAATTTGGAGAATCAGGTGGGGCAAATTGCCAAATTGCTCAGTGAAAGACCACAAGGAAGTTTACCTAGCAACACTGAGGCCAACCCTAAGGAGCAACTTAAGGCAATCACACTAAGGGGTGGAAAAGAAATCAATAGAGATGTGGAAAAGAAGAGGGCTGAAGAGCAAGAAAAAGGAAAAGAAGATGATCCTCCTACCACTTCGGGAGAGAAAACTGCACTTGAAAGTGAAAGAGAGGAGCAGCCACAAGCAAGCAGCCCCAATTTGAAGGAATACCGACCTAGAGTACCCTATCCGGCAAGGTTGAACAAGGACAAGATTGATGCTCAGTTCGGTAAGTTCCTTGAACTCTTTAAACAATTGCATATTAACATTCCATTTGCTGAAGCTTTGTCACAAATGCCTAAGTATGCTAAAATTTTGAAAGATATTCTTTCTAACAAAAGAAAACTTGAGGAAGTGTCTTTAGTGCATTTATCTGAAAAAAGCTCAGCAATTTTGCAAAGAAGATTACCTAAGAAGTTAAAAGATCCAGGTAGTTTTACCATTCCATGTTTTATAGGTAATCTAGAGGTTAAAAGTGCTTTAGCTGATTTGGGGGCTAGCATAAGTGTTATGCCCTATAAAATGTTTAAAGAACTAGGCATTGGTCAACCTAAACCAACACTCATGACCATCCAACTTGCCGATAAATCGGTAGTCCACCCTCGTGGCATAATAGAAGATGTGTTGGTAAAAGTCGGGGATTTCATTTTCCCCAATGATTTTGTTGTCATTGATATTGATGAGGATGTGGATGTTTTGATTATTCTTGGTAGGCCATTTTTGAATACAGCCCGTGCCCTTATTGATGTTCATGACGGCACATTGACTTTGAGAGTGGGTGAGGAGAAAGTAATTTTTAGGATACATGATGCCATGAAACATTCACTTTCACTTGATGAGGCGGAATCATGCAATGATGTTGTTGAGCATGAGACCGTAAATTGTTTAACTAACATTGTTTCTAAGGATCCCTTTGAGTTGTGTTTATTGCAGGAAAATATCGAGGGTCAAGAAGCAATGGAGCAGCTTGCTTTTCTGGAAGCAAGTAAATCATTCAAAAGCAGGGCATATGAGACCATTGAAATGCCCAAGGAAGAAAAGCCAAAACCATCAGTGATTGATCCACCAAACTTGGAACTGAAGCCTCTTCCGGATCACCTTGAGTATGGGTTTTTGGCAGAGAAAAAAGAGATTGCCCATAATTCTGAGTTCCCACCTATCTTCTAAGCAGAAAGAACAACTCATCCAGTTGTTGCAGAAACACAAGCAAGTGATAGCTTGGAAGATAGCAGATATCAAGGGGATTAGTCCATCCTATTGCACTCACAAGATACTGATGGAGGATGAATTCAAGCCAGTAGTACAACCACAGAGGAGACTAAACCCAAAGATGAAGGATGTTGTTAAGGCTGAAGTGATAAAACTACTTGATGCAGGGATTATATATCCGATCTCGGATAGTTCTTGGGTGAGCCCAGTTCAAGTAGTGCCGAAGAAAGGAGGGATGACTGTGATCCCTAATGAAAATGATGAGCTGATTCCAACAAGAACAGTTACTGGTTGGAGGGTTTGCATTGACTACAGAAAATTAAATGATGCAACTAGAAAGGATCACTTTCCTTTACCCTTCATTGATTAGATGTTGGAGAGGTTATCCGGCCATGAATACTACTGCTTTTTGGATGGCCTTTCAGGCTATTTCCAAATTCCCATTGCACCGGAAGACCAAGAGAAGACTACATTCACCTGCCCATATGGGACATTTGCATATCGAAGAATGCCATTCGGGTTGTGTAATGCACCAGCAACTTTCCAAAGGTGCATGATAGCAATCTTTGATGAACTCATAGAAGACATTATGGAGGTGTTTATGGATGATTTCTCAGTCTATGGCAGCTCATTTGAAAAGTGTTTGGAAAACCTTGAGAGGGTTTTGATGAGATGTGAGGAAACAAATTTGGTGCTGAATTGGGAAAAGTGTCATTTCATGGTTCAAGAAGGAATCGTGTTGGGACACAAGATTTCTAGCAAGGGCATTGAAGTGGACCGGGCAAAGATAGACATTATTGAGAAGCTACCACCACCCACATCTGTGAAAGCCATCAGAAGTTTCCTAGGGCATGCAGGTTTTTATCGAAGGTTCATTCGAGATTTCTCTAAGATAGCCCGTCCATTGACAAGACTCCTTGAGAAGGATGTCGATTTTGTTTTTGATGAGGAATGTCTGAGAGCATTCACGACCCTGAAGGAGAAATTGACTCATGCTCCAATCATGGTAGCTCCTAATTGGAATCTACCCTTTGAACTGATGTGTGATGCAAGTGACTTTGCAGTAGGAGCAGTCTTGGGCCAACGCAAAGAGAAATACTTCCAGCCAATCTACTATGCGAGCAAAACCTTGAATGCAGCTCAAGCCAATTACACAACTACAGAGAAAGAGCTGCTAGCTGTGGTTTTTGCCTTTGACAAGTTTAGATCATATCTAATCTTGTCAAGGGTGATTGTGTATACAGACCATTCAGCTTTAAGGTACTTATTCGCGAAAGTTGATGCTAAACCTAGACTAATCCGATGGGTTTTGTTGTTGCAGGAATTCGACTTAACAATTCAAGATAAGAAGGGAGCCGAAAATCTTGCAGCAGATCATCTCTCTCGCCTGGAGAATCCAACCCTAGAGAGACTTGAAGAAGGGGACATTGATGATCACTTCCCCGATGAACAGCTATATGCTATGGTAAGTGAGGTAAGTGGTTTAAATTTTGAAACACCATGGTTTGCAGACTTTGCAAATTACTTAGCTGTTAGGGAACTCCCTAAGAACCTAACTTATCAAGCAAAGAAGAAATTCTTTTCTGATCTAAAGTATTATTTTTGGGAGGATCCCTTTTTGTTTAAGTTATGTAAGGATCACATGATCCGAAGATGTGTGGCATGGCCCGAATCAATGAACATACTTAGTGAATGCCATGCCGGACCAGCTGGTGGTCATATGGGGGCAAATAGAACTGCTCAAAAGGTGTTAGAATCAGGATTCTATTGGCCCACTTTGTTTAAAGATAGCTACGAATTTGTAGTTTGCTGTGATCAATGCCAGAGGGCTGGAAACATTTCATCTCGTGATGAGATGCCCCAAAATGGGATCCTAGTCTGTGAAATTTTTGATGTTTGGGGAATTGACTTTATTGGACCATTTCCAAACTCTTTTGGCAATAAATATATTCTGGTAGCTATTGATTATGTGTCTAAATGGCCTGAAGCTCAAGCTTTAGCAACCAATGATGCTAGAGTTGTAGTGCAATTTTTAAAGAAATTATTTTCTCGATTTGGCACTCCAAAAGCAATTATCAGTGATAGGGGTACTCACTTCTGTAACGCTCAGCTTGAAAAGGTTTTAAAAAGATTAGGAGTTACACACAGATTTGCTACCCCCTATCACCCCCAAACTAGTGGCCAAGTCGAGAACACAAATAGGGAGATCAAACGAATTCTGGAAAAATCTGTTGAGCGATCCCGAAAGGATTGGTCCAAGCAATTGGACAATGCCCTATGGGCTTTCAGAACTGCTTTTAAAACTCCCTTAGGCACTACACCATTCAGATTAGTATATGGAAAAGCTTGCCATTTACCTGTTGAGGTAGAACATCATGCATATTGGGCAATAAAACAGATTAACCTTGATCTAGCTTGTGCAGGTGAAAAGCGAAAATTACGGGTGAATGAACTAGACGAGTGGAGGTTGCAAACGTATGACAATGCAAGGATGTACAAGGAACGTACCAAGAGATGACATGATGCTCACATAAAGAAACAAAAAGAGTTTCAAGCAGGAGATCGGGTATTGCTGTATAATTCAAGGCTCCGACTCTTTCCAGGTAAGTTGAAATCTCGTTGGTCCGGTCCTTTTACTGTCAAGGAAGTTTTCCCTTACGGAGTGGTTGAAATAAGCCACCCGGAAAAAGGAGTTTTCAAAGTCAATGGGCACAGGCTCAAATCTTATTTTGAAGGGGAAATACAGGCCTTCAAGGAGGTTTTACACCTCCAAGATTAGGGACATTCGTCCAACCGTCCAACTAATACGACGTTAAAGAAGTGCTGGGTGGGAGGCAACCCCCCGTTTTTTATGTTTTTGGTTTGTTTTGTCATTTTGTTTTAACTTTCTTTTATTGAATGGGTGATTGTTGTTTTGCCTAATTTGCAGTTGCAGAGAAAAGTTAATTTTTGGTGAATAAATTGAGAACACGCCCACGGACACGTCCGTGTCTATGGGCGTGTCATTATGTTTTTCAGGCAGTAGCTATTACACGCCCATGAACACTCCCGTGTTATTGGGCGTGTAAATTATCTTTTCAGACAGTAGCTACTACACGCCCATGGACACGCCCGTGTCAATGAGCGTGTCGTTTCATTTTTTAAAACAGAAGCCATTACACGCCCATGGACACAACCGTGCCCATGGACGTGTCGCATTTATGAAAAAAAAAATTGAAATTTGAAATTTGAACTGGGCACGCCCCCAGGAACACGCCCAGGCTAGTGGGCGTGTAGTTTGAATGAGTGTCACAGAATGAATGACACGCCCATGAACACGCCCGTGTTTATGGGCGTGTAAATTGAAATTTCATCCAGTACCTGTGACACGCCCATGGACACGCCCGTGTTCAAAAGCGTGTCACGTAAACTGGCTTTTAAATCGAGGGACACGCCCATCAACACGGGCGTGTCTCTGGGCATGTTGACGTTTTCTATATGTAGCCCCACGCCCATTTTTCCGAAAAAACAAAAATTTTCTCTCATTCTCTCTCGTTTTCTCTCAAATTTTCTGCGTTTTTCTCGGCTAATTCACACACCCATTCAGTTTTGACCGATTTTTACTCCCGGGCTTGCATTATTTGTGTGTGCTCTCTCGTTTTTCCATCGGATTTGCGATTTCAGGTACGAAATCTAATTTTTTTTCGATTTTTGTTTGTTTTTCTTCGTTTTTCTTGCGTTTTTCATATATAATCTTTGTATTTGCTTGTGTTTACCATGAAATTCGAAATGTCGTGATTTGTTTGCTTTATTCCGGTGTGTTTTAAATTTTTTTTTTGTGGCGTTTGATTTTAATTGTCATGTTGAACTACAGTTTAATTCGAAATTTGTTTGTTTTTAGATTTGTTTTGAATTGTTGATTAATCAAATAATATGTTGTTTTAATTTTAGAATTGTTTTGTTAATCATTTACGTTATTCCGTTGTGTTATTATTGCGTTGAGTCTCATTACTTATGATTTATGAACAATATGTTGATCGAATAATCATTTGTGTCATTTTGTTGTGTTATTTGAAATTGCATGAAATGTTGGTTTTGAAATTGTTTGATTAATCCTATTTACTTGTGGTTTATGGATAATATGTGGATTTGGTGATTGGCTTTAATGTGTGTTTATCGTTCGGGTTGGTTTATTGCTTGCAATTAATTGAGGTATTTGGTTCTAGGTGGTTTGCGTTGTTTAGCCTGCATTTTGATATGATTTCGATATTGACGAGCCATTTAATTTCATCTTGCAGATTTATCGAAAATGGGCCCTCGCAAGCAATCATCGTCCCAGCTTCCAGCCAAACGGGCCCGAGGGGAGGGCAGTTCCAGCCAGCCTGCTACCCGCCCAACTTCTAAATTCATGGCGGGACATAAGTGCCTCAAATTCTCAAACGGCGAGGAACGGCGACGGTTCGAGTTGTTTGGCAACAAAGAATGGTCGGCACCTCGGTATTTAGACTGGGAGGCTATGGAGATGGTTAATATTGCTGCAGAAGTGAAAGAGATGATTGATCAACCAGGGTGGGGTCAGCTCTTCTCTATCCACGAGCCTTCATACTGAGAGCTTACACTTGAGTTTTACTGCACCTTCCAGTACCAGAAGACCAAAATCTCCATCACTGAGCCGACAATTAAATTCCGACTGGGAGGACAGAGGTTCCACATGAGCATCAACGACCTTGGGGTACATCTCGGGTTGTATACTGAAGAGGAGGTCCAGACCACCGATTATCTCGGTTCCGAGGTGGATTTTGTTGAGTATGATGTTGTTCCACCTCGGGTTTAGCATGACTTTGCGCCCACTGCAGATAGATATCAGCCCAAAGTCTCCAAAGCATCCAACTTCAGTTCTTTCCCCTGCCGGGTGGTGCATAATTTGTTAGTTCACACACTTACAGCCAGACTGAGCAGTACAGGGGTGGTGACCTTGAGGGATCTGTTCTTTCTGCACTGCATGCAACATAAGACCCGGTGCAATGTGGCCCATGCCATCACCCATTTCTTCCATGAGCAGTCTCGGAAGGGAGCTTCAGGTGCTTTATACGGTGGCATGTATGTCATGAGACTTGCTCAACGGCTGGGAGTGTTAGATGGTTGCCTTCCGATGACGGTGGACGGTATGCCCAAGATATTGGGTATGGACACACTAAAGAGGTTGAACAGGGAACATGTAGCTGGGTTGCGGGCTGCTCCTATGGATTCAGATTTACCAGAGCCGGTTCCTTGTGCTCCTACTGCCGATATACCACCTCCACCGTCAGATTCTGCTGCTGGACCATCTGCTGCTGCTGCACCTTCTTCTTCTGCCGGGCCTTCCTTTGTCCAGCCTCCTGCATTCCGAGATTGGCGGCAGTCAATTAATGAGGAGTGGGTTGATGACAGGAAACCCACCGAATTTGAGCGCCAGATGTGTCAGATGGAAGGTATGATAAACAATATAGCTCTAAACCAAAATATGACCCTAATCCAGCAGGAAGACTTCCAAGCCCAGTTAGATCACGAGATCTTGAGGCGGCAGTGGCTAGAGCAATCCATGTTGGAGTTCTGGCGGTATCAGGGATTCCACCCTTCGCAGCCACCACCTCCACCCTATCAGCCACCTGCCCGTGCATCGACACCTGCTCCTGCACCTGCACCTGCTCCTGCACCGGAACCCTCTCCACCAGTTGATGTCTCCGATGATGATGAGACCAGCAGTGATTAGCCACATTTATATTTTATTTTGATGTCGTTCTTTATTTCTTTATTTATTTACTACACTTTTTAGTTTTTCTTCTTTTACGTGCTTTTGGATTAGTATTATTATTATTTTCTTTCGCATTGTTTCGTTTCTTTATTTATTTCTATATATTAACCTTGTTTTGAGTGCATTGTAGAATACTATTTTGCTGCAATACCTCCTTCACCGCACTCTTGGCACCGTACTCATTTTCACCCACTCATGGACTTGAAAAAGGGCAGTCATTATCTCTCCTCATTGTTTCATGTTTTGCGCACACATTGAGGACAATGTGCATCTTAAGTAAGGGAGAGGTATAATTTATTGAATAAATTTCTACTTCATTTTTTTTTGGAATTCATTTTTCTCAATAAATGCCTGCTAAGTAAGCTAAATTGTTATAATAAGTATAATTTGATGTGATTTCCCTTTACATGTTAAACTAATTTGAAATTTCATAAATGACAATTTCTTGTTGAGGTTAACTTAGTGATTTCGATCAATTGTTGAGGATCGATTGTAATGGCTATAGTTAAGTTGTGGATCGATGGAAATTGGAACATTACTAGAGTTTAAAACCTTAGTTACATTTTTTAGCATAATACAATTCCGTAGATTCTTGAGTCGGACTTGGTACGACCCTTAAGTCTATAACCCTTGAATAAAAATAACTAAAACAAATAATTCTAAGGAGCTTTGAAAATTTTTCTCTGTTCCGCTGATTTTGACTACAAATAAGTTAGAATCATGAATAGAGCTAGTAGCCATTTGAACGGTGATTCTGGCTGAGTAACCGGGGGTCAGCATCACAAATGTTTACCTTCGCGTCAAAAGGCTAGTATCAGTTCAAACAAGTCGGACTCCTTAAATCGTAAAAATAAATAAATAAATAAATAAATAAAAATTGAGGGTTAGAATGCTTAAGAGAAAACTCACATTTTTCGCACTTTGTTCAAGGCATTTGAATTTGCTGGAATTTTATGCTCAATTTTTTAACTCTGGATTTTTAGGTTTTAGGTATGTGAAATTTTTATTTTGAAACTTCTTGATTCAGCTGTTATGATTGTGAATCATTTTGATTGAGAAAGTGAGGTTATCCGATTCGAGCATTGTCAAAACTTTATTCTTCTTTTTGAATATAGAGGGAGTCCGTCATTTCTGCTTATTACAGTAATTTAGTCTGCTTAAGGACAAGCAAAAACTCAAGTGTAGGGGAATTTGATAAGTACACAATTAATGATATTTTATTCCCATTTCTTAATATGATTATTATCAAATTGAGTTTAATTTGTTTGTTCAAAGTGCAATTTAAGGATAATTTCAGAAACTCTTGATAATTTGAGGCATTTGGTTATTTCGGAGCAATTACGGATGAAAGTAGAAGAAAATAGCAAAATCTGTCAATGGACACGCCCACGCACACGGGCGTGTCGTTAGACGTGCCCCTGTTACTGCATCAGTGGATATGACACGCCCAGTTGCATAGGCGTGTCACCAATCGTGCCATTTGTCCAGAGTCACAGTAGCTGCGACACGCCCAGCACCACGGGCGTGTCAATGAGCGTGTAATTCATCCAGACTCACAGTAGCTATCACACGTCCAGTACCACGGGCGTGCCAAGGAACGTGCCTTTTATTCAGACTTACAGTAGCTATGACACGCCCAGTAACACGGACGTGTCAGTGGACGTGCCTTTGGTTCAAGATCACAAGTGCCTATGACACGCCCAGGACCATGGGCGTGTCAGTGGTCGTGTCACCTGTCGAAAAGTGAGATTCTTTGCACTGATTGGGGAATAAGTGGGAGACAACAGCTGGCCTTTGTCAAAAAGAAAGAACAAGAAAAGAAGAGCTTGCCTAAATCAGGGAAAAGGGTGATGAACCAAGGGAAGTGGTAGACAATGGATGGGTGGAGTGAGCTGGAGGTATGGGTTGGAGATTTGGAGGGAAATAAAAAGAGAAGAGGGGGAGAAGAACAACAGTTTTTGCTGGAGCATTTCTGGAAACAGAGAAGAAAGAAGAGAAGGGAGAGCCATCTGCTGGAGCAAGGAGAAGGGTCTTGAGCTGAGATTGAAGGAAGATCAACACCATACTCAAGTCCTAAACCAAGAATCAAGAGCTCAAGTGAAGAAATACAGATTCACTGCCATGAATTGTTTGGTTTCTCTTACTCATTTATCTTACTCTGTTTTTCTAGCTGTTAATATGAACTAAATCTTTCTCTATCTAGATATTGATGAACCCTAGCCAATTTGTATGAATTGAACAATTGTATTCAGTTGAATCAATTAATTGAGTTGTTTTATTCTTATGATACTTGTTGTTATTTCCAATTGATAATAGCATGCTTGTTGATTGGTTATTGTTTTCATATTATTGACTTGAGAAAGCTTGATGTGAATTGAATTCTCATAAGGATTAAGGATTGATTGGGGTGCTAGAGATAGACCTACAAGATCCTTTGGTTTATAGTTCCTTGTCATTAATGCATGATCTATTTAATTGTGTTTTGAGAAGAGATTCCAGCACTCTACTTAGTGATTAGGGATTAATCCGCTCGAGAGAGGCTTTAATCTAAGTTAGAGGAATGCCAATTCAATTTGATTAAATGATTTAGCTGAATGGATTGTTTATAAATATCATTGAGGCTAGGGGGATTCAATATCTGGATAGTTTTATCATTATTAATCTTTTTGTGCACAACATTAAATTTCCTTTCATTCATTAATTAGTTGATTTTAGTTACAACACATCACACAACTATTAATTCACTAAACAACAATTAAGATTTGCACTAGTACTTGGCCTTGTCCCTAGAGGAACGACATTCACTCACTATTATATTACTTGAGCGACCTGTGCACTTGCGGTAATTGCATATAGCATACGGCACGCATCAACCAGCATAATCAGAATCACAATATCCGACTACGCTTTGACCACTTTTCTTATCTTGCTCAAAAACTAATCCAACATCCACAGTATTCAGAAGGTACCGTAGAATCCATTTCACAGCTTGCCAATGCTCCTTGCCAGGATCATGCATGTACCTGCTCACAACTCCAACTGTCTGTGAAATGTCAGGCCTCGTACACACCATAGCATACATCAAGCTACCAACAGCATTTGCATAAGGAACCTTTGACATGTATTCCCATTCTGTATCATTCTTTGGTGACTGAGCTGCACTGAGTTTGAAATGAGGAGCAAGAGGTGTACTAACAGGTTTGGCCTTGTCATCCATACCAAAACGCTTTAGCACCTTTCTCAGATATTGCTTCTGAGACAGACAAAGTCTCCCCAATTCCTTATCTCTGGATATCTCCATACCGAGAATCTTCTTTGCTTCACCCAGATCTTTCATTTCAAATTCTTGATTCAACTGATTTTTCAGCTTCTCAATTTCTTCTTTATTCTTTGAGGCTATCAACATATCATCGACATAAAGAAGAAGATAAATGAAAGAACCGTCTTGTAGCGTGCGCAAATACACACAATGATCATATTTGCTTCTTATGTACTTCTGCCCTTGCATAAACTTATCAAATCGCTTGTACCACTGCCTCGGAGACTGCTTCAATCCGTAAAGTGACTTTACAAGTTTGCATACCATATTTTCTTTTCCAGCAACTTTGAATCCCTCTGGCTGAGTCATATAGATTTCCTCTTCCAGATCTCCATGTAAAAATGCAGTTTTTACATCCAATTGAACTAGTTCCAAATCAAACTGTGCCACCAAAGCCAATAAAATTTGAATGGAGGAATGTTTTACAACTGGAGAAAATACTTTATTATAATCAATTCCCTCTGTCTGAGCGTAGCCTTTAGCTACCAACCTTGCTTTGTAGTGAATACTATCTCTGTCAGGAAATCCATCTTTCTTTGTATATACCCATTTGCATCCAATTGCCTTCTTTCCCTTCGGCAGAATTGCTAGCTTCCATGTTTGATTCTTATGAAGGGATTGCATTTCATCATTCATAGCTTTCCTCCACTTTACTTCTTCTGAACTTTGGACAGCTTCTTTAAAAGTGGACGGAATGCTATCATCTGCAATTGAGAATGCATAGGCCACCATATCATCATAACGAGCAGGTTTTCTTATACTTCTTCGTGGCCTATCAAGTGCAATTGATTCATGTTGCTGTGGAGGTTCTTGGATTTAAACCTCTTCTTCATCTGACTCTCCTTCTACCTCAGGAGTGTCTGCAGCTTTAAAATCTTCTACTGGGATTTTTCTATCAAACTCCACCTCCTTTGGAGTATCCTCCACCTGTTGCGGAGTACCATCTGACTGCTCCATTGCCACCTTTTTCAATATGGTAGATTCATCAAAAGTGACATCTCTGCTAAAGATTATCTTCTTCGTTTCTGGACACCATAGCCGGTAACCTTTAACTCCTGTGGTTATCCCCATGAAAATGGCTTCTTTTGCTCTTGGATCCAGCTTTGATTCCTTAACGTGATAGTATGCAGTGGAACCAAATACACGTAAGGAATCATAATCTTTAGCAGGTTTTCCCGACCATGCTTCCATAGGCGTTTTACCACCGATAGCAGTTGATGGAAGTCGATTAATGAGATGACATGCATATGTCAAAGCCTCAGCCCAAAAATACTTGTCCAACCCAACATTGGACAACATACACCTAACTTTCTCCAGTAATGTCCGGTTCATGCGTTCTGCCACCCCATTCTGCTGTGGTGTATGTCTAACTGTAAAGTGTCGAACAATACCTTCATCTTCGTAGATTTTCATAAATGGATCGCTCTTATATTCTCCCCCATTGTCTGTTCGGAGATATTTGATCCGTCTGCCGGTTTGAGTTTCCACCAATTTTTTCCATTTAAGGAAAACTCCCAGCACTTCATCTTTCGACTTCAAAGTATACACCCAAACTCTTCGAGAGAAATCATCAACAAAGGTTACATAATAGTGCTTGCCTCCTAAAGAAGGAGTTTTAGAAGGCCCCCACACATCCGAGTGAACATAGTCCAGAATACCCTTGGTATCATGGATTGCAGTACCAAATTTCACTCTTGTCTGCTTCCCTTTGATGCAATGCTCACAGAAATCCAACTTGCAGGCCTTCACATTCTTCAATAATCCTTGATCGACCAAACTTTTCAAGGATTTTTCACCTGCATGTCCCAAGCTCATATGCCATAATCTGGTCGCTTCCAGATCTTTGTCATCACCAGAAACTGCTGCTGTTGTTGTTTCTATAATTGCATTACCTTGATAGTAATACAAATTATTCCTTCTCCGTACTCCTTTTATCACCACAAGTGCACCAGAGATGACTTTCATCACTCCATCTTTCGTAGTAATCGTGAGCCCTTTTGATTCCAGGACTCCCACTGAAATGAGATTCTTTGTCAAACTCGGCACATATCGAACATCAGTCAGGATCCTGATTGATCCATCATGATTCCTTAAGCGGATTGAACCAATCCCTTCGGTGAAGCAAGGATTATCATTTGCTGTGTAGACAACTTCATGATCAAGTTTTTTAAAATCAAAAAACCATTCCCGAGTGGGACTCATATGATGACTACATCCAGAATCTAATAGCCACGCATTAGAAGAACTTGTTGAACACGCTAAAGGAGTGTCTACAGATGTCATGACAACTAATGAGAAGGTTGATTCTGAATCATCACACTCAGCTACATTTGAATCAACAACAACTTTGCCCTTGCCTTTAAGCTTTAGACAATCTTTCTTCCAATGACCTTTCTCATGACAAAAGGCACATTCATCTTTTTCAACTCTGGCTTTCGAACGGGATCTACTTTTCTTCTCCCCTTTCTTTCGGCTTTGTGAACGGCCTCCAACTACCAGAGCTTCTGCCTCAGTTGTCCTTTCCTTCTTTTCTTTCTTTCTCAGCTTATGACTGTATAGATCAGCACAGACATCACTGAGAGTCACATCTTTGTTCCCGTGGAGTAGATTCGTTGTAAGAAACTCAAACTCATCAGGGAGAGATGCCAATAATAACAATGCCAAATCTTCGTCTTCAAATACCACATCCAAATTGAACAAATCAGCCACCAACTGATTAAAATTTGTGATGTGCTCATTCATAGTGGTACCGGAAACATAATTGAAGCGAAAACAGTCTCTTCTCCATGAAGAGTTTGTTCTGATTGTTTTTCTTCAAAAATTTCTCCTCCAACGCATTCCACAATTTATATGCCGAAGTCTCTTTCGAGAAAGCATATTTTTGCTCTCTAGAAAGACATGATCGAATTGTACCACATGCCAGACGATTGATGGTCTTCCATTCATTCTCCTCCATATCTTTTGGTTTCTCTTTTTCAATAGCAACATCTAGACCTTGCTGAAATAGTGCGTCTAGAAGTTCGCTTTGCCACATGCCAAAATGACCGGTGCAGTCGAAAATCTCCACTGTAAATCTTGCATTTGATACAACATTCCTCACTAAGGTTGAAGAGGACGATGCTCCAGTAACAATAGGTGTGGTATTTTTCTTTCCGTCTGTCATTTCTGCTACAAATATTTATTTAATAGCTATAAAACAAATTTTCAAAAATGCGGAACACAGTCAAGGAACGTTTTTTATGTGGAAGATAAGACTATGCTGCAACCATAGTGAATACTAAGTTACCTCGGCTCTGATACCAATTGTTGTGGAAATTGAGCTTTTTCCACCGAATAATTTGTGAATTACTGTGATAAAAACTACACCAGGTAAATTCCCAGGAAAGTGGAGGAGTCACAAGCGGTCTCACTTAAAACCCACTTTCCTTAGACTTACGCGTCGTTTGACAGAATTTACCTAGACATGTAATCCCTTTTCACAATAACTACCAAAACAAAGTTTTGCCTAACAAATAGCTATTAAATAAATAAAAGAGAGAACACCAAAATTTAACGAGGTTCGGCCAAAATTTTGCCTACGTCTTCGGACACTACCAAAATATATTTCACTAAAGAAATATTACAAAGGGAGAGAGAAGAGAGAAACTTGCTCCAAATTGATGAGAGGAAACAAGCTTGGGACAATTTCAAACCTAAGGAATTGGCTTCCTTATATAGCCAATTCTCCCTTCAAATTTTCTATAAAATCCCGATGTGGGATTTGTAACAAAAACAAAATTTAATATTTTTTTTTATCAAAGATGGCAACTTGTGCCACCCACCCATTTGAAATTAAGCCATTTTTATTGACAGTTTCAAGTATGCATCAAACAAATTTCCAGGCATACACTTTCCAAAATTGAAATCAGGAGATTGATGCATAGAGACAAAAACTACTACAGAATTAAACATGACCCCTTTGAGCTCTACTGACCTCCCATCCCTCTTAAACCTCAACTTACAATTCAAAAATCAAAAGTGATTGGATTGTGTACTATCATCCAATCCCTTCCCCACATGTCATAATCAGTAAACTCCAACACTATCAAATCAAATTGGAATTTCACAGCTCTACGGGCCTGGATAGCTCCAAGGCATATTATTGAGTTTGTTAAATCGTTAGAATATCGAAACAATGTTGAAAGAACACCTAACCTCTTTTAAGTCTCAACAACACCTGTTGATTGCTCTTCTAGTAGCAATTGTTTGACATGTGGTGATGAAGGTGAGATAGATAGAGCTGCTGCCAAGCAATTAATGGGAACGACCAGTAATCCAGTTTGTTCATTTTTATAGGGACGCCATTTGCTACATGAGTATTCTCATCTTTAACACCATTCTCTGCTGAAAGCTTTGATTCAATCACAGCAAGATCATTTATTTCTGATGTTTTTTCCTTCCATCCGAATGGTTCTGAAGTTATTTCTACATCAAACTTCAAAGCTGTCAATGTTGGTTCATTCTTAACCAAATAAGGTACTTCGAGTGTTGTTTCTTCCTTCTTCTTCTTTCCCATCCCTCTATATGTTTCTTTACTATGATCTTCCTCTAATTCGGATATTAATTGAGTGTTGCTACAAGTTAGCAGAGCCTGTTCAGTAATCTCTTCTTCATCCGCAACAGCCTGCCACTCATCTTCTTCTGGGTTGCCATCATCTAACTCTTCTACTCCATTTAAAAGCCATTATCTGCTTTGTTGAGCATCGGTGACCAGAAGCATACCTATCATTGCATTTGAAGCAGGTGTTGGATCCTCTTCGACTGAGTTTGTAAGGTGTCAAGGATTTCTTATATGTGTTGTGTTGTGATTTTGAGGCACGGGTACTGCTGGGTTTTAGATTCTAGATCGTTGGTTTAGATTTTGAGAGATTGGGCTTTGGTTGTTGGGCCTTAGTTGGGTTATAAGATCTTTTATTAAACACATCATTTTAGGGGTTCTGATGACTCTTATGAGAAGCTGCCAGCAGAAGCTCTTGCAGCCAGCCTTGGTCGACGGCGTGGTTGAGGGACGGTGGTTGGAGCAACTTCATCCTTACTCCGATCTCTTCCCTCCGACAACCGAGGAAGCTCAACAGTTTGTCCGAGTCTGTCAACATTGGCTGGAACCTCTCCATTACAGCTTTAAGCTTTTCGATTTCTTCTTGAAATCGCTTTACGTTACCCTTTTAGTGAAGTTTGTTGAAGTCCGGCTTCACATTCTCGGCAGAAAAGTCATGGAATCGCCGGAGGAGAGCGTTGGTGAACTCATCCCAGTAGGCATCCTCATGGGTTTTCATGTCTGATAATTGGGAGTCCTCCATTAATGGGTCTTTAACGAAAAGCTCCTGCACATGACTTTCAATACGTGCATTACCCACAAAGGAAACTTCTGTTTCTCGAGCCACAAAAGCTACATCAGGTGCGTTGATTTGAATATACGGGTTTGGTGAAATTCCCTTCCATGATAACTGCGAACCATCTCCTTCTAACTCATCTTCTGTGGCTTGGGCTGAGTGAGATTTGGTGTGGGTGTTGTATTTTGGAGGGTAGGAATGATCAGTTTGGGTGAAAATGATTTCAGTGGTTTTGGGTTGAGTGTTTTGGGTGTCTGGGAATTTCGAGTTTTTAGAATTTGGTGGGTAAGAGCTGCTGGTTCTTGGGTTGATGAATGATTGGCTAAGTGTTTGGGTCACTGGTTTGTAGTTTTGGTACTGCTGGGATTTTGGTGAAAATGAGTTAAGGTTTCTTGGGTTTAAGATGTTTTGAGTATGGGTAGTGTTTGTGACTTGAGCTGATTGGGTTTCTTTTTCCGTCAGAGATGAGTACATCCATCGTTGGCAGTAATCCATCGCCTTGAGGTTGGCCTACCAACAAGGGCTTTGTTTCATCTACTCTCACACCCAGAAACGTTCCTTCATTCTCATGAACTCTGGGTTGATGCGTTGGCAATATCCCCTTTCCACCGCTGATATTCTTGCTGCTCATAGGCTCCTTGCTCTTATCTTGCAGATTTTGGAGGAGTTGGATTATCTTGCTCGCTTAAATCCTCAACTTAATTTGTTCTTCCAGCAGCTGGTCGAAGGTACAATGTTGCTCTTCCTGGAATGTCTCAAGTCTGCTGTTCACCTCCATTTGAAGTGAGGTAAACCTTTCTTTCCTTCTGGATTTTTTTTAATTGCTTGCTCACGGTTTAGAAGAGAATAGCCGAGGATAGGGGGCTCTGATACCAATTTGTAACAACCCAGTGGGTTTTTAAAAGAATAGGGAGATATGGAGAGAAGAAGAAGAAGAAAAGAGAGAAGAACAGAGGAAATTGGGAAAAGAAGAGCAGAGAAAGTAGAGAGTATGAAAAAAAATATTGGATCTTCATTGATTAGATAATGCAGTGTTCAGAACAATCCTAAGTTATATTAGAATTAAGCTAAAAGACAAAATAACAAAACAAACAATATTATGCCACCTATATAATCAGTCACTGTTAACCATTCACAAAAGCCTCCGCGCACCCAAGTAACTTCCCCCAATTTTTATCCATTTCCTACCCTTCTCCTGATATGTAATAAATAATGATAATAATAAAAATATAAATCATATTATAATAAGATTTTTTTCTTATGTTTTGGTTTATTTGTATATTTATATATAGTATAGATTTTGGATAAATAAATAAATACAAATATCGGTCTAGATAAATAGATAAAAATAAAAAATAAAAACTTTCTCTTGATATTGTTGTATGCTGATGTAGGAATTTCCCTTTTTTTTATTATATATGATAAAACAATGTATATTTATTTAGCTTTAATTAAATATGATTAACTTTAATTTTTTAAATATGATTTTTAATATAATTAATTAATAAATTTTATTTAACTATTTAAAAATAATGTAAAGTAAACATCTATTATAAATTTGTAATCCTCCAAAATCAATTAGAATAAATTCTTAATTTAGTAATTTTTTTCTTGAAAATTAATATTTAAATGTTTCAAAAATTATAAATTTTTCTCAAATATTTTTTAAAATGTAATTTAGTTGGCGGATGCTTTATATTGTCTTTGTGTGCTAGTTTAGCTCTCCTCCAACTAATTAGGGATTGAACGCCAAGATAAAACGGAGCAGGAGATCTGGTTGTTGGTTCGGTAATTTCTAGAATGATCAAATTACCCTTTCCTGAATAAAAAAAATGGCGCTAGTTGTGTTGTAAATAACACGCCATTAGCAGGGTTAAACCAGTCCAAAATTTTGTTGTACATTCTTAATGGCCATCAATTTAAAATTAACCTCAATCCTTTGGATTTAGTAAACTCAGGGTCACTTTTTGCCAAATTAGGGTTCCAAAAAAAAAAAAAAATCCCCAGGGGCTTTCTAACGAACTTTCTTGGTTCTGTCATTTTGTTACCGTTCAGGCGATCGTAAAAGCTGAGAGGTAGAAATAGCTGCAAAATGGTAGTAGAAAGCCTCGTGTTCCTTACCTAACTCCTTTAAGATCATTCTGGAGCTTCGTTTATATTATTGACTCGTTTGTGGATCAGATTCCTGGGTTTCTTGTTGTTCTATAAAGGTGCGATTATTTTTTTTTGCATTTTTTTATTAATATTAATTTTTTTATCTTAATTTATGTATTATTTTTTTTGGTTATTTTTTTTGGAAGAATCTGTGAATTTATTTGTGGAGGGAGTCGTATTTTGTTTTTCTGCTTTTATAGTATTTTAATTAGTTATTAATATGATTGAATCATGTTGTTATCGGTATTATTAAGCTTGCTTAATTTAACTTTGATTGAAAATGATTATTTGACAATGGGATGACGATTTTTACACCATTCATAATCATGTTTATTTATGATAGCTCAGAGTTTGCATGTGGAATTCAGCTGCATGTGATGGTATTGTTAGAGATTAACATGCTTATAATCTGCTCGGTTTCTTTGGTAAATACAGGTTTGCGGGGAAGAGGATTTGCACGATAATAATTTAACGTTTAAATGCGCTGGAAAAAATTATGAGATTGTATTTTGCGTGTTGTGGTAACAGTTGTGTTCTCTGTAATAGACGGGTTCAAGCCAAACTTTTTTGTTTAAAAGGGTAAGATGCCATCTCCATATTTTTCAAGTCTAAGAAGTGCAGTGCAGAGTAAAATTCAATCCACTGTAGGGAAAGGGGTTGGGCTCAGAGATTCTACTGAAATTCTAATTGGGCAAGTGAAGTCTTGGTATTGCAATTATAGGTTCTTGCAATCTGTACAAATTGCCTCATTTGAAGACATTCAAGCATTTTTGAGACCTGGTACTGTTTTTGCGGTGCTTTCTCGCACATTTTCTGTGCCTTCTGTTTCAGGTCCTTCATTTCAGGTCTGTGGGTATCACATTGACCGTGCCCTTTGTGCTCCCAGTCAATTATCTGATGCTGGGAAGTTGCATAATAAGCAAATGGCTGCTTATACACCCAGAGCAGTAATTGGTGAATGTTTACTTGAGAATCTCACTTCAAGAAGTGGGCGTCTTCCATTTTCAACCGATAATGCTGGCATCTGTTATGGAAGTAGTAGTTCCTGGAGCTGCAGAAACATTAGCATGAGTTTGAAGAAACGAGAACAATCGGCTGGTTCTCCTTTTTATGGATATTTTGTATATAATGTCATGAAGAAGTGGTGTGACTTTTCTTCATACATAGAGACAGGATCTAGATATTTCCATAGCTCATCTCCTGCATGTTTGTCAGCTGGAACTGCCCCTGATGTTACCTTCAAGAATTCTGCACATGAGGAACAACTTGAAGCTTCTACAAAATCCTCAGAACAGTATGTTCTTCAATGTTTCCATCATTCTGTTGTTGGACTTTATGATTTGTTTCTTTGACTTTTGGGTCAGAAATAGGAATTATGAATTGCATTGCTTGTCACCTGTCCGCCTGTTTGATGGAAGTTATTTTGATTTTTTTTAATATGCTCAAGTGACAATAGATCTTCAAGAACTTATGCATATTATGCTGCTTGAAATTGACTTCAGGAAGATATCTTCTGTCAAAACATTGAAGCTAATCTCAGGGTCTTGCTGCCTGCCTCATCCTGATAAAGAAGAAACTGGTGGAGAGGATGCCCATTTCATTTGTGCCAATGAGCAAGCAATAGGTGTGGCTGACGGTGTGGGAGGTTGGGCAGATCTTGGTGTTGATGCAGGGTTATATTCCCGTGAACTCATGTCTAATTCAGTTACTGCTATCCAACACGAGCCCAAAGGTTCCATTGACCTAGCTAGGGTTTTAGAGAAAGCTCACTCTATCACAAAAGCCAAAGGTTCATCAACAGCATGTATCATAGCACTCACTGATCAGGTATTCCATTTTCATGTTCCAATTGCTTTTTTGTATTGTATCCAAGTGAATGCTGCATTGCCACAGCAAGTATCTTATGACTTTTATCCCAATTATTGAGTATAATCATGGAAGTCCCCTGTCAATACTTGGTGCATGTGAACTGCAATTTCAGTTAATTGCATCTATTTGAATAATTAAATTTACATGAACATAAACACAGTATACCTCCAAATTTTCCAATAGTTACGACCTGAGGTGTTGAACTTGATTGCTTTCTATCTTGCTGATACATGGGCATTGTCTTTCTCCTTTCTTCTTTTGAGAATTTGCACCAGTCTATTTACGAAAACTGCCAATTTACCACTACTTGACAGTTTACACTTACACACAGCGACACTTTATGATTGTTCACTTTCTTTAAACAAGATATTATTGCTACTGACTTACTGAAATAAAAATGTTGTTGATTGTATTAGGGTCTCCATGCAATCAATTTAGGGGACAGTGGATTTATAGTTGTTCGAGATGGATGCACTGTGTTCCGCTCTCCTGTGCAGCAGCATGATTTTAATTTCACCTATCAACTTGAGAGTGGAGATGATGGTGATATACCTAGCTCTGGTCAGGTTAGTTAGTGCATGTTCTTCTTGTACTCTGCATGCATATATTGGGATTGTTTCACTTAGTAATATGCTGCAGAGTAATTAAGCATGTTTTGGTTTTGTAGAACAACTTAATTCATATTGTAGTTGTCTGATTTTGTCACCATTGATTGTATGTTTTCCTGAACAACTATTAAATGTTACAATTTACTTGTGCATATATTCTAATTCCACCTATCAAAACTTTTTGGTCTGGTTGATTAAGACTGTGGGATCTATTGTTATATGTGCCCAAATAAACACCCAAAACAGTGGAAATCAAATGCAAGCACTAGATTTATCTTTCATGATTCAACTGACTTTGGTTGTGAGAAATGATTAAAGAAGTGAAACTGTTTTTCTTTTAGGTTTTCACAGTTTCTGTTGCACCTGGGGATGTTATAGTTGCTGGAACAGATGGGTTATTTGACAACTTGTACAACAATGAGATTACTGCAGTGGTGGTTCATGCCACAAGAGCTGGCTTAGGGCCTCAGGTAACAGCTCAGAAAATAGCAGCATTGGCACGACAACGAGCACAAGATAAGGACCGTCAGACACCCTTTTCAACTGCTGCCCAGGACGCTGGATTTCGCTATTATGGTGGCAAGCTTGATGATATCACTGTTGTTGTTTCATATATTACCAGCTCTGGTGATGTATGATTTCCTTTCCCTTTCTTTCTCTGATGTACTAATGGCCCACTATTATTTATGTTTTTCTTGTTCCTTTTCTGAATGCAACTCTAATTTCATTTTTGCCTCCTTACTGATCATATTTATGGAATATTATTGCAAGTGCACGTGTACACCCATGCAAACACATCTTGGGCAAAGTTGTTATAAATGTTTCTCTTATTTTAGGTGAGGAACTGAAATGAAATTTTTCTGTGCATATCAATGTCAGCATATGCTCCAACATGACTGATGAGCTTTGTGTTTGCTCATTCTGAAATCAATGTTAAAGATCTCTACAGACAGATACGTGTATGCAGGCATGAATGCACCAAAATATAGCTCACAACTTTGTTTTTGTTAAGCTTGGTTGCGGAATATTACAATTTTTAAATTACTACTTAATGCTTAGTGATAGTATGATTGTAGCTCATCTTAAGGTTTCTCTTCTTTTTTCTCCTGACCAGCTGGCATCACTTAAGTATTGATGTTTCAATTGTTAAGATGCAGGCAATGGTCTTTATTGCCACCTGGCTTGGTTTTCAATTCTCTTGGTTCTTGCAAAGTGCATGAGATGAAATTCCTGGTAGATGCCTGGAATTATTATTATTTTTACTTGGATGGAGAAGGATGAGATTGTATTGTGGTATTAATACCATTGAAATCCTATGTTAAGAAGCTCAAGTCTTTATTGGTTTTTCTCCATCAACTGAGATGAAATAACATTAACTTTTTTGGTAGATAGGACTAGAGAAATATGTTGGTCATATGTTCCTTTCCTCTTGATATTCTATGTTGCCTGCTCGTTGCTGTCCTATGTCTAGCTTTTGTAATCTTAATTTTAATTTGACTGAGTGTTGGAAAGGAAGTAAATTTCTTGGTGCAATGCTGTATATAATAGCTGTGCTACTGCTGCCTTTCATACCATTGCTGCTTTTTTATGATGCTTTATGCAAGTAAAATGCATGTCCACGAGAATGCTGATGTTTATTCTCGAATTATGCAGGAACAACACCAGTCTTCTCGGTAAATATATAGCCCTTGAAAGATTGCTTGGATCCAGTTTTGTTGGTAGGAAGAACAATTCCAATGGTGCGGGCATCGGATATTCTCAGTTGTGCAGAGTGTTGAGCTTAAATATACCGTGGGGGTGGGGTGTCTGTCTGTTACTGGTTGTAAATATCTAATTCCAAATCTACTCTGATTTTCTTGTTTTGCCGTTAAGGAAACAGATGGGCATGATGGCCTGTGTGTAATTCCAGCCACGGGTATTCTTGAATCAAAGAAGTAAACAGAATAACAGATATATCACTATAAATAGACTTCAACTTTGTTGGGACTTTCTAAGGCTGTGCCTGTATATTAAACATGCCTTGCAGAAGTCCATTTGTTGTAACTAGAGATTGGAGTTGCTTTTTCGCTGTTTTCATATTGGTATTGGGGAAGGATCTTTGTTCTTTCCAATCTAGTGGCCTAATAGTTTTTGCTTCGATAATATCATCAAGCTACTTGGTCAATAGCTTATGAATTTTGTATTGGAAATGTAAGAAGTGTGGTATTATTAGCATGTGTTAGGCTTGCATTTGGTTTGCTTGTTTGATCAGGACAAACTTTCTATCAGTGGAGAGTCAAGGGGTGCATTTTAGCCAACCATCAGCGTTTGTGCGCTGAAATAGTCCCATTTTAACTGTTTGGCCGTGTGAACATTTGTAGATTCTTTTTTTTTTTTGGTACAATATATAGATTCTTTATCTATACAATATTTGAATTTTATTTTCAAATTTTGATTTCATTTCTTGAAATATGAAAGGTAAGTATAAACAATTTGTTGTTATTTAAAAAAAGGTTAATTGATTAAAAAAAAAAGGAAAATAGCACATTGGAAACATTTTTTCGCAAAACAAAAGAACGAATCAGACCATCAACTGTTGATTAGGAGTTGGTGAAAGAGCAGATTGACAGACACTTGACGGATGACTGTCCGTTGTAACGGAATTTGACAGGAAAAAAAAATGAACAGCCACTTCGAACCTTCGATCATTAATTGATTAATTCATTATTTTAAGCCTTTATACGCGGCCACCGCAAACATCGTTGGATTCGGAATCCGTTTCAATAGTAAAGGTCTTCACCATCGGAAGGGTAATATTTCCCGTTGAGTAATCCAAATATGGACCTGGGAAACATTGAATAAAAACACGTGATCTCCTCCTTTCCTCTCTTAACAAAAAAGACAACTACCTCAAAAAAAAAGGACAACTGCTCTCCACGAAGACTAATTTGGGTCTCTGTTTGAATTCGTAGAAAAATTGTCTAATTTTCCATATAAACAGATACAAGTAGAGCCTTCATTTCAAGGAATTTAAGTGTGAATATCCAAACAGATCAATCTGTTGATGGAATAAGACTATTTACTACTCTCAGACATTCATAGCCATGGCGGGTACGGGTCGTAGAGAAAAGGGTCAACCACTTCGCGGATCTCGAATTGCTGTAGCTATTGTCATCGGAGTTTCTTTTGGATGTGTCTTCGCCATTTTATATCCTTATGGATTCTTCAAATCTGATCGTCTAATTGGTACATATAATCTCCAGGTTCGGATTCTTGCACTTCCTAAATTCTTCAAATCAAACCCTGCTTGTTTGAGTTTGTGCTGCTAAACTTCTTCTTGTGTTCTATAGCTCCTTAATTGGATCTTATCGGTCTTAAATTGATGAACTTGAGATAGAGAGTTGACTTGCCTTTTGTGATTGACTTTGATTGCTTGAGTGCCATAATTGATGCTATTTTAACTTTGGGAGCTGGAACCCATTTTTTGTTTATGCGATTCAGTGATATAAAAGAAAACTTGATTCGTTAGACTAGTGTCATACATGTTTAATTTAAATACTTCATCATTATATGAGTGTTTAAGAGAACGAGAAATCCAAAACTGCTACTGATTATTGAAAAATGAGAATGCTTTCAATGTGAAAAAAGTCATTCCCTGTTTAACTTGTCCTTTTGCTGCGAGCCAATCTCCATGGATTACAGGCTTAGTGTGGCTGAAATTAGGTCATGATAATTGTTAGTTTGAACGTAGATTTCTAGTTTGTAGTCGAGCTTATGGAAGAATGAACTTATTTTTCATTTGCATGAGATGCCTAGTTTGCTTTTCTAAGCTAATGATGTCTCGATTGTTGGATGCTTTCGTTCAGAAGTCTGCATTATTTGTTGATGCCATAATTGACAGTATGCTTAAATGTATCCTAATTTCCCTACTGCCCATTTGTTAGACTGGCTCGTCTTCATGTGAATCAGCAGAAAGAATTAAAATGCTGAAATCAGATATTATCTTTCTATCAGAGAAGAATGCCGAGTTGAAGAAGCAAGTCAGTCAGCTAAATGAAAAGGTGCAGCAGGCTGAACAAGGAAAAGATCATGCACAGAAGCAAGTTTTGATGCTGGGTAAACAGCAGAAAGCTGGGGCTTTTGGTACTGTGAAGAGTTTGAGAACTAACCCATCTGTTGTTCCTGATCCATCTGTGAATCCAAGGTTGGCAAAACTCTTGGAGCAGGTTGCTGTTGAGAAGGAGATTATTGTTGCACTTGCAAATTCAAATGTGAAAAACATGTTGGAGGTCTGGTTCACTAATATAAAGAGAGTTGGCATACCCAATTACCTGGTTGTAGCGCTAGATGACCACATTGTAGACTTCTGCAAGTCAAATAATGTTCCTGTTTACAAGAGAGATCCAAATGAAGGTATTGATTCAGTTGCAAGAACAGGAGGCAACCATGCTGTATCTGGATTAAAATTCCGTATATTGAGGGAATTTTTGCAGTTGGGTTACAGTGTTCTTCTTTCAGATATTGATATAGTATACTTGCAGAATCCATTTAATCATCTTCACAAGGATTCGGACGTTGAATCTATGACCGATGGCCACAATAATATGACAGCTTATGGATATAATGATGTCTTTGATGAAGCTGCCATGGGTTGGGCACGTTATGCTCATACAATGAGGATATGGGTTTACAACTCTGGTTTCTTTTATATAAGGCCTACGATTCCTTCAATTGAGCTTTTGGATCGTGTGGCTGATCGTTTATCTCGGCAGCGAAACTCATGGGACCAAGCAGTTTTCAACGAGGAATTATTTTTCCCTTCACATCCTGGGTATGATGGACTTCATGCTTCAAAGAGAACTATGGACTTTTATCTGTTTATGAACAGTAAGGTCCTTTTCAAGACTGTAAGAAAAGATGCTAAGCTGAGGAATTTGAAACCAGTAATTGTTCATGTAAACTACCATCCAGATAAACTTCCAAGAATGAAAGCAGTTGTAGAATTCTATGTCAATGGAAAGCAAGACGCATTGGATCCCTTTCCCGATGGATCAGACTGGTAGATATATAACTGCAGAAGATTACAGAAGAATTAGGTTTTGTCCCACGGATGGGCTCATTAATTTCACTTGTGTGTTATAATTCAAATTATACAGGTAGGTAAATTTGATTTTAACCTATGAAGAGCAGCAATGTGAGATGGATTTTCCTGTTTCTTTTTTCTCCTTTAGATCTTTATTTTGCATTGATTCCACAATTGAGATTAGTTTCATTTGTTATCTCCACATTACTCTGGCATGTCTGTGGGATATTAGAGCACCAATAATCTAATCCAGGTTATTGACCTTCTTTCCTAATGAAGACTTTGCCATGTACTGCACTTTGTTGGCTGTTACGAGCTTTATTGCTCTCTGTATGATCGATGTCCAGCCAAGTGAAGCTGAGAGTGAAAAAATGTTCGGAAGGTGAGCTAAGATTGCTACTGGTAGTAGACACTCGAAACAAAATATCTGGTGTATGGATATTCAAATTTTATAATAATTCAATTCAATTTATTTATATTTTATTAATTCTTAAATTTTAAAAAAATATAAAACAAATCAAATTTAATTTTTAAATTAAAAAATAAATCATTTAAAATAAATAAAATAATGAAAATGTAAGAATTTAATTGTAATTCACCGTTGAAAAATCTGAATATTTTTATTTAGTCCTTTTGCTGGTTTTGGTTTGGTAAAATTAATATTTAATATTTTCTTTTGCATTTTAATTTACGTGGACAGTAAGGGAGCAAAGATTTGTCAAAGCAAACACTCGAGTCCAAAACAAGTCACGAAAGTCGAGTCATTTCACTGCAAAATAATAAGAGGCTATCTTCAAAACTTAAACGTGATTGATCCAAAAAACGAACCTCCAATCACAAAAAGTCCCAAACTTAACGGTCACCTATAGAATTGTAATTTCTCAAATTTCAGTAGCTTACAGACAAAATTAGGCTGACCCCCTTACTGTTTTATTCCTAATCCAACATCCACACTCCACACACAAATAACCCCACCCTCTCTGAATTTTCCTTTTCAAAATTATCTCTATTATTGTCTCTTCTCTCTTCATCCACCACAAATTCTAAAGATAATGATTTTCAAATCTCAAATCTTTCTGCTAATTTTGCTTCAATTACGATTACCCATTATCCCTTTTTCGCAGTTTCAAGATCATTAATAATTTTGCAGAAAGATTTCCCGCCAAATTTACTTATTTTGAATTATTACATAAAAATGGAGAGGTTTTCTAACAGAGAGAGTGTTCTTTTGGGTTATAGTCCTCAAAGAACCTTTGCTAACTATCCAATTACTTCTCCAAATCACAACTCGGATATTGATTTCAATGATGTGTTTGGTGGACCTCCTAGGCGGGCGTCGATTCAGGAGACGCGGTGTAGCTTTGCTGAAAGTACAGATACATGTGCGTTCAGAAAAAGTGATGACCAAACCAGTTCACATCGCCATGGATGGTCTGGTTTAAGTGAGAAGCCAGTGTTTGGAGAAGAAGGTGTTAATCGAAGGAGGTATCCAAGTCAAGACTTCTTTGATGATATTTTTAGGGGCAATGAATCTTTTTGTTCTTCTCCAAGGAAAAATGATAGATCAGATCCATTTTGCTCCTCTCCTGGTTCAAGAGTCTTGAGCCCTACTCGTCCCCTGCCACCACGAGCTGAGCCTTTTGCAAGCTCATCACTACCTGCACAATTCAGGTTTTAGGATTTGCTTTTTAAATGCAATCTTAGAGCTCGTTTTATAAATTGTTTTTCTTATTTGCCTATTTAGATGATTTTCTTATTTACCCTTGCAATCAAAATATTAGATTAATTTCTCTTCCCTATCTTTCATTTTGATTTTCTTGGCCATGAATTTGATTTCAATCTATGTGTTCTCAATTGCTTATACTCTGCCTTTATTAGTGCAAAGATGTTGATTAGATGCTATTAGCCGATATTTGGCTTATATTAAAAGTTGCTAACTTTTGCAGCTTACCTGCCAAACTGATTAAAGGGACAGACTTGCCAACGTTCGGATCCAGTGGCCGTTATCATCACAAAATTAAGGATGGTACTTCAAATGGTATAAGCTTTTATCCAAGTTCTCCTTTGTCTAGATTTTCAATCCAAACAAACCAAGTTCAGGAAGAGGAGTCAAGGAATGATGTTTGTCTCCAGAGCTCTTCATCGCAGGAGCCATCTCTCAGTAGTGAGGATTGGCCATACTTAGCCAAACCTGACGAACTGGAGAAAACCAGCAACTTGAAAAAGGATTCAACCATTAGCAACCAATTTCACTTCTCTATTTACAAATGGGCAAGCAAAGGAGTACCTTTACCTTTGCCTCTCAGGGGAGCAAATGGTTTAAAATCAAAAGAGAAAATTAAATTGGAAAGAGCTTTAAGTGCTTCTGGACAGATAACATGTGAAGGTATGGCTAAGGAATTATCTGCAGTGACTCCACAAGATATTGACCATTCCACATTCAATAATAGCATATCATCGGATGGTAAGCCCTCTGAGATAGAATTTAATGGAAGAGAGAATGGCTACCTTTTCAATACTAGCACTCATAGCGGAGTAGAACAAGTGACGAATGCTGAGGAGGCAGTTCTTCCAAAATCTGATTCTCAAAACCCAAACACTCTTCAAGAAGATACAGAACATCAGTCTATTCTAGATAAGGGCTTGTCTGGAAAAATAGAACGAGTTCCTGTGGCTACATCTACACAAGAAGCTTCCAAGAATGAGATGAAAACACTACGTTCTCTCTTGAAAGGTAATGCTCATGACAAAGGCTAATCATTTTCTAGATGAACAGTATTGTTTCTCATTTAAAGTCTCTAATGTTATACTCATTTTCTTATGCAGGCAACCATGAGATAGCTGTCAAAAATGAATTAAAAGAAAACAAAGTGAAAAGCACAAAAAAATCAGCAGCAGTCTTTGATGTTAGTGAAAAAGTAAAGAAAGGAGATGGAAAAGGAACTATATTGAATGGTGAAGAAATGGATAAAGCCAATTTGCAAGGTTCACATAGGAATTCACGAGAAGGCCTTGCAAAGAATCGAGATAGGGGGAAGGTCAAGGAATTTGTGAAAATATTCAACGAGGGAGCTTTTAACAAACCAAAATTCCATGATGATGCTCAAATTCAGGGCTCGGCAGGAAAGGAGAGAGGCCAATTCAAGACACAGGACAGGGCGAATAGTGCCAAAACTAAAGTGAATGAAAAGGTGCATATGCCTAATGCTAACAAGAACGATATAATACATGCTTCTGCTGTGGTACTAAGCTCGAAGCGACTTTATTTTTCTAGCTCTTGCATTTACAATATATGCAATTATATTTCAGGAATGCTAAATATATTTGCAAGTTAGTTCTGAATAAATGTTATAATCTTTCAGGTAGATGAATTTCTTAAGCAATCTGATAAACAACATTCCAGTACAAGGACCAACAACCATACGTCCATGGATATTTCTTCTGGACTCAAGGATAGGCCAGCATCAACTGCAGGCATGTTTCAGTTATTTTGAAATTTTGCTAAAATGTGCTTTGCCGCCCATTTGTAGATAAGTGATGATGAGACTCTGCATATTACTTTATAAAAGTAGATCAAATTTACATCTCCCTTTTTCACAACAGTGACCATATATATCCCCTTCTTTAAGTTGTTCTGTATATCTATTCTATAATTTAAAACTGAAGCAAGATTTTTTGTTTATGCTATAGTATTTTTATGTGAAATATTAAATATACTCTTATTTATATTGCGTTATTCCATGAAATAGCTTGGACTTTTTTCTTTTCTGTTTGTGATTTTTTGTTCATACTACAGTATTTTATTTGAAATATCAAATATACCCTTATTTATATTGGGTTATTCAATGAAATAGCTTTGGACTTTTTTCTTTTCTGTCTGTTTATCTCTATTAGTGAACATAGCAATTAATAATTTTATATAACATTTTATTAATAATTTTACATTAATTTCTTCTTTTCTATTGTCCAACTAATAAGATGAAAATTTCCTTTAATGTAAAAAATTTCATATTACATTTCTAATAAAAAACTAACAACAATAAAAATTTTAAAAAATATATAAACATCCTGAAGCAACGCGAGGGTTTTTTCCTAGTAGTATTTATAGTTGTTCAATGATAGGTGATATAATACGTTGAAGTGTTGTTCTCAGCAATCTCTGATGGCTCAGAAGCAACCATTGCAGATCTAGATGATTCCTTCCAAGGAAATATTCTGGTGTGTAATCAAGTCTATTAAGTCTATGTTCAGCTTTCTTTCACTTCCTATTGGATTTTTTTTTTCAGAAAACTTTAAACTTCAAAGGATAAAATAACTAAAAGATGTGATCTTTCTTCATGTCAATCTTGTGTATGCATGCTATAAATAAGAATTAAAGCTCATTCTTGAGTTTGAAGGGTGCAAACATTTTGTTTAACACTTCAAGTTGTTATTTAATTGTATCTTCTACCAACCTAGTTTAAATATGGCCCTACAAACAGATTAAAGAATTACCACAGGATGAAGATGGACAGCGACAAGCCGGAGATAACCAAGAAGAAATCCAAGTAATGTTAAATAGACACTACGGAATGCCCTTTCTTTCATTTGGTTGTGGCAGGAAATGCTTATTGGACATGGTACACATTGTAGGTCATTGATGCTAGTATCCGAAAGTGGTCAAATGGAAAGGAAGCGAACATCCGTTCCCTGCTCTCAACATTACAATATGTGAGTTAGCCCTCTACTGGAATTATACATTTTACTCTACAAGAGAAAATTTCTTTTAAGCTTCTGTAATGGGCATTGATTTGCTGTTTTTCAGATATGTTCTTGCTTATTACCAAGTAATCTGGTTTTAAGCCATATGTTTCAAGCACTGACTAATCGAATAAACTTTACCTTTTGGCTCTTAAAATTGATATTGGGTACATAATATATGCAGGTTCTTTGGCCAGAAAGTGGGTGGAAGCCTGTGCCTCTTGTTGATATAATTGAAGGAAATGCAGTGAAAAGATCATACCAAAAAGCCTTACTAAGTCTACACCCAGATAAACTACAGCAAAAAGGAGCTACCTCACATCAAAAATATATAGCAGAAAAAGTTTTCGATATTCTGCAGGTAAAATTGTTGCTTCATGGTTGTAGTTAATCATATTTTTTATTTATTTTCCTTCAGAAAACCAAGTTCTTCATTAATCTCTAGCAGAGACTTGCAAAGAACATATCATCAGAACATGTTACTTGTGCCTCTGTGAATATGCAAGTTTAAATTTTTTTTTTTTATGCTTTTGTTATTTGATCCTTGTGTGCAGGAAGCATGGACTCATTTCAGCTCAGCTGGTTTATTATAACCAGTGAATATCTCAAAATGGCAATGTCTTGTGATAATTTAGAAAAAGACACTTAATAAAAATTTCACATTGTCAGAAAACTACATTTTGGACCATGCGTGGGTGTTTTGTGTGGTTTTCTTCTATATGTATTGAGTTTGGATGGATTTGGACATACCTTCTTGGTTCTATAATGCATTCAAGATGCCATGCTAATTTTTTTTTATTTATTTTGTATTTTCACACTGATATTTATATGTTTCAACTCAACTAAATTTTAATCTTAATTTAACTGAGATTAACTATATAGGTTCTCATATTTTTCACTTTTCATAATATCAACAATTCTAGCAAAGATGCAAGGTATGACCAGTGAGTAGTAATTGATTGGATCACATTGTTGCCTTGGGTATTTGAATTCAATTTTTTACTCCTAAAAAGCATATAAAGGTAAAAGTACGGTTTGATTGATGTTGACAATCATTTGGAGAAGTGGTCTGGACATTGGCTATGTATGCATTGCAATTTGAATGGTTAGTTGGTCTACTTAAACTGACAGACATACAATAGACGGCAGCCTGAAAACCGTAATACAATCAATCATGATAAACTTTGAAACCTAACCTTTCACTCTTATTTATGCTTCTTTCTCCATTTCTGAATTCTCTCTCTCTCTCATTACTATGTTACCCTTGCCTTTTTTTTCTTCTTTCATCCAACAAAATTATTAATTTTTGTCTAGTTCAATGTTTTGTTGTCCACAAATAATTTGTAGAATTTAATAGAAAAAAATACACCCCTCGCAAATATTATAAATTTTTTTATGTTTTATTAAGAGTATTTTAATATTTTATAAAAGTGTATAATAAATTAATAATAATCTTATATGATAAACTCATAAGCTATATAAATTTAGTAAATTTATAAATTAATCATAAATTTTGATAAATTTAAAAATATTTTAAAAATTTGGTAAATCTGAAATTTTTTTTGGTAGTTTTGTGAAAAATCTAATGTAGATTATTATATGATAATAATATTTTTTGCTTTTTACAAATTTATCAAAAATTCACAATATTACAAATTTACCAACTAGAAAAATATTATTAAATTTATTAATTTTTTTTATTAATTTACAAATTTTATATAATATACATAATTTATTATGAATTTATTATATATATAATTTCTGTAAATTTATTAGCCAATAAAAATGACAAAATATTTTTGAAAAAATAAAAATAAAAAAAAATGAAAAGAAGCATAATTTCAAGCAATCCGTGAGAGATGAGCTCAGGTCAGCTGTGAGTAAATAGGAAGGAACTCAACTGTCAATGCTCTTAAAATGGCAGCTTTAGTGTCGTTTATACGGTTTCATGATAAAATTGTCGTTTTATAGCAGTGCCCACGAACGTACAGCCAACCGCCAATCCCCCACGTTGCTTTGTCTCATCTTCGACAAATTTGCCAGGCAGACAAATTAGTAGGCCCCCATACTCTCTTAATGACAATTATTAAACCTTTAATATTGGTTTAAATTAGATTTTTTTTTCTTAATTAACTTGTTTGTTTTATTAAAAACGCAACAAAAATTTGAAATTAGATTCCATCGTCCAGGTTTCGTTTTCCATTTAAATTTTATTTATTAAGTTTAGAGAAATTAAATATTACGCCCCCATCTCATAAAAATTATTTACTTTTTTTTACAAAATTTTAAAAAATATAATTAATACTTTAACAATTTTTATATTTCTATCCTTATTTATATTAATAAATTAAAATTTCAAGTTTATAGATGTAATTACATGCAACTTAAACATGCCAATTAATTTTTCATACTCGTTTATCTCCACTCGATAATCTTACAGTATTTGGTTTATTTCCACTAGATAATTAGTACTCCATATTTGTTTTATTTGCTTCATTTTAATTTTCTGGTAGCCTATTTAAATATTTTCATTTGCTTCATTTTAATTTTTCATATTTGTTTTATCTCCACTCGATAATTAAAACTCTTCAATAAGGATTTTTAATTTGATAATCTCAAGTAAAATATTTAGAGCCAAAAAACAAATTAAACAAAAAAAAAAAATTGTTAAGGCGCCATATAATTCCCACTAGATTTTCAAGTTAAAAATTTAAATTGGATTGAAGTTTATCAATTTATATAGGATAAAAATATAAAGCACTTATTAGGATTTTAAAACATACTACTATCTCTTACTGCAATGGCTCTTCCACAAAAATTTATTTTTCCAAATTTAAATAGCCTATCAGAAACTCCTCTTTCACCCCAATCTATTCCTTTAAATTTAAATTGTTTATCAGACAATTACATAGAAGAGGTGTATTCTCATGATAATTCTAGCAAAAACAAATCAGGACAATGGCTAACAAATTCATAGAGACATGTTCTTTTTGACTATTTGCTTTCTCAAAGCAAAGATGGAAATTTAAAACTGGGAGCATTTTTACAAGCAGCTGCCAAATTTTCAGTATCCAGAAAAATTGTTTCACGAATTTGGAATGATAGAAAAAAAATGCCTAGAGAATGAAGGCATGCTAGACGTTGCTCGAAAGCTTCCTATGCATGTGGGGTGTAAACGGATACAAATAGAATTTGATCAAATTAGTCAAGTTCCTCTACGCCGACGTACTAATATTCGATCTTTGTCTAGAGCTCTACATATGGCAAAGTCAACAGTTCATAGAAGGATTAAAGAGGGTGTAATTAGATCTCATCCTAATCCATTAAAGCCCTTTCTAACAGATGAAAATAGGAAAGCAAGGCTAAAATTCTGCATATCCATGATTAACCAAGGTACTATTAATTCAATTCCAATGTTAGTTGATATGTATGATTATGTTCATATTGATGAAAAATGGTTTTATATGTCTAAGTTTTCAGAGAAATATTACCTACATCTACAAGAAATTGAACCTGTACGTACTTGTAAAAGTAAAAGATTCATTGCTAAGGTCATGTTTTTGGCAGCAGTCGCTCGCCCAAGAATTATTTCATCTAGTAATTGTGAATTTTTTGGAAAATTTGGTATATTTCCTTTCATTTACAAAGAAGCAGCAAAAGGGGGAGTAAAAATAGAGATGCTGGAACTTTAGAGACAAAAACTATAAATAATGTTAACAAAGATGTTATTCGAAAGTTTTTGATAGAAAATGTTTTACCTGCAATAAGAGCAAAATGGCCAGAAGGTAGTTCAAGGACAATCTACATTCAACAAGATAATGCTAAGCCTCATATTAATGTTAATGATAATGACTTTCTTGAAGAAGCTCACAAGGATGGATATGATATACGGTTATGCTTTCAACCTCCAAATAGTCCAGATTTAAATGTTTTAGATCTTGGTTTTTTCAGAGCCATTCCAACTCTTCAACATCAAGAACTCCTACAACAATTGATGAGCTAATATTTGTAGTTGAAAAGGCTTTCGATGAATTACCTTCTAAAGACCTAAATTTTGTATTTTTAACTCTACAATCATGCATGATTGAAGTTATGAAAGCTTTTGGTGTCTTCAATTACAAGATTCCACATATGAATAAAGAGAAATTGAGGCGAGAAGGACATCTTCCGATAAGTTTAGAATGTGATTCAAAAATTTTAAGTCAAGCAATTGAGTTTCTACAAGAGTAAAATGCAGTAATTCTATAAGAATAAAAAATGGACAGCTACCTAAGTACATTTAAATACAAAAAACTAAAAGTACTTTGGCACAAGTATTTTAAGCATTTCAGAAATAAGCAACTGACGATGTTGAACTTCTGAAATATATCCATCTGCTTCAGAGGGAGTATTTAAATCTAGAGAGAGCTTCGCAAATTCTTTCTCTGTAATGAAGCCATAATTTGTGCCTTCAAGAGCAGGACATTTTGTAAAATTTTCAAGAGATGGCCTTAGAATTTCTTTCTCACCATTTGTTATCAGTTTGTGATCTATAAGTTGAAGAGCATGACACCTTGCAACATTTTCTTTGTCACCATCTATCATGTTGAATTCAAAATCTGCAACTCTTAATATTGTTTTCGTTAAAAAGTTGTGATTGAATGTATAAGAAAAATGAAATACTATAAAATGATTTAAATAGAATAATTAAGTAAAATATGGAATTTGTAAAGACTGATGATTATATACTTGTTCTTCTTAAAAATAATAGAATTAATTTTAGTTGAATACTCTATTATCTAAAAAATTCAATCAGCATTAATTATCAGAGGGTAAAATAAAAAAAAAGCTTTAAATAAATTATATAAATAAAAATAAATAATTATTTTATAACATACTAAAATAAAATAGTGGATAGCCTTTATGGGACAAATGGAGCATATTTTTAAAAATATTTGAATAAATAAAATGCATCTTTTTCTTTTTATTATAAATTATCAAGAATTTAAATAAAAAAATAGATGTAAAATCCATTTTAATAGAAATTCCTTATTTTTTAAATTTAATTAATAAATTTGTCGAAAAATCAAGATCGAGTTTAAATTTTAAAAGACTCCCTTTTTTTCATATCACACAAAAAAAAATAGATATGAATTTAGAAATTTTTTAAAAAGTAATTTTTATTTTTTAACGGTTTAAGAAATAGAAGCTGAACTGTCTTTTAATTCTTGTCGAAAATGGCTTTCCCTTTTTTAACCCTTTTTGAACATATCTTTAAAAAATTCAATAGAAAAATATAAAAAAAAAAAATTTTGAGTTATAACAATTTAAAAAAAATTTTTTCTAAAAATATCAAAAGAAAAAAAAAACTGGTCTAAAAGTTAAAAGTGTGTTAATTAATAAACTAGTAATAATCATCACTTTCAAAATGAATCTTAATATGGTCTTGGCATAAATAGATTCACCAAATCGCTTCCTTCTTATTTTATAGTACCACACGTGTTATTCGAAATAGTTACATATATATCGTATAATATTAAATGCGATATTTATTAATATTGAAGTATTAAATGTGTAGTGTCCCTTGGTAAAATTATCACTTTAGCAAAAAAACAAAAATTATTTTTAAAAAATTTTTATTTTCAATTATTTTTTAATTATATTATTACTAATGAGTTAAGTAATAAAATAAGAGTATAATAAATATAATTTTAATAAATTAATAAGTAATATTTTAGTTTATTTAAAATAATTTTATAATATAATATTACAATAATTTTATAATAATTTTACAATTAATGTAGTATTTAAATAATTTAGTAATTTTTTTAATAAATATATATGAGCTGAAAATAATAATTTTATTGACACAAAAAGATATTATTCTTTTTGTTTTATTTTAAATATCGTATAAAAAAATTTATTTTATTTTAAGTGTCGCTTTTAAAAATTTAATTGAGTATTAATTAAAAAATTTAATATTGCCTCATTAATTAATAAAAAAAATAAATTAAGTGAGAAAATTATGAAAGGTTATTTAGATAAATTATAATAAATTTTTTATAAAATTTATAAAAAATAATTATTTTTTTAATATGTGTGCACTATTTTTATATAATATTTAAAATAAAATGAAATAAATATAATAAAAAATTAAAAAATTTAAATTATGTATAAACTGAATAAAATAGGAGGGAGAGAGAGGTCATATACAAATGTGATGAAGCAGTTGGAAATGTGCATAGTAGCATTTATGATAGGTTACCTAGTAATAATTGTTTTGGTTAACAAAGTGTTGTGTGAGTGTGACCCTCTTCAATTCATTTCATGGTATGCATGTGCAAGTGCAACCTTTCATATTTATTATTACTTTTTTTCTCTTTTCATATTAACATGCGTGCATTATAACTTTCATGCCAATTATAATAGTATTCTTTATGTTTCGCCAAAATTATCCCTATTAGTTTATATATATTTATTAAAAAAATTATTAAAATTATTAAATATTATATAAAATTATTTAAAAAAATTAAAATAATCTCTGTTAATTTATTAATATTAAAATTAATATATTTTTATTTTATTAATTAATTAATTATTTAATGATAATGATATAATTATAAAAAATATAATTAATTTTTTTATTATGTAAAATGACAATTCGAGATGGATAAATTTTTTATAAATGTGATAATTTCAGGAGATGAAATGAGTAGTATATAATTAATATAATTAAATTAAATATTTTTTATATGAAATTGATAAATTAATTTTTTTATTTATCTTAAATTATAATTTATTATTTTTATAAATTATTTAACATGTTAAATTTCTATTATACTTATATTTAATATTAAATAATTTGAAACTGATGGAATATAATTTTTAATAATACAAACAATTAGCGAGATGCTATTGATAATATTAATTGATAAAAAACACATGAGAAGGGACAATAAAAAATTAATAAACTAAGTGAAATATAATATAAGACACAAATAAAAGTAAGGTATTTTTATGCACATAGAAAATATTTAATTATAAAATATATTATTTTTCAAATTTTATAAGATTACAATAAATTAGATAATAATTCCAGTAAGATAGATAATTTTTCAGGTAAGATAAAATATAATATAATTAGTAAGATAGACTATACAATAAAAAATAACTAAGTTATTCAGATTATATTGTTTTTTTATAATCTTTAGATGTAGAATGAGTTTTAAATTAATACAAATACATAAATTTAATTATGACAAACACATAGAAATTAATATGAAAAATATTTAAAATTATTATTTATTCAAGAGAAATAACAATTAAAAGTCATGTGAAAATTAGTTGTAATAGGAGTTGGTGCGAGGATTAAGATGTATTGTTATGAGAAAGTGCAAATCTTCTATAGATAGCAAGAGGCTGCTAAAATGGGTAGTTGCACATCAATATTTCATCGTCAATTTCAACTTTTAAACTAGCTATGGTCCATAAATCAAGCTGTTCCCATATATTAAAAAAATTGTATTTTATTTAAACTTCTTGAAATGATATTTAATCTTAGTAAACTAATAATTAATGATTATATATATATTTTTTAAAATTACATATATTAATATATTTAAAGAAATATAATAAAAAATTAGTAAAAAATAGCAGGAGCACTTAATATTTCTTCCGTTTCATTTTAAATATCATATAAGAACAGTACACACATACTAAAAAAATTATTATCCACCGTAAATTTTATAAAAATTTTATTGCAATTTATCTAAATATCCATTTTATATTTTTTACTCTATTTATTATTTTTTATTAAATAAAAGGTTTAATTAGAGGTAATATTAAAAATTTTTAATTAATATTTTTAAAAATGATACTTAAAGTGAAATAAATTTTTTTTATGTAATATTTAAAATAAAATGGAGGGGATAAATAATAATAATGAAGTCAATTTGGAGCAAACAGATCACTCACCAAAATGTTTTGCTGGAACCACTTGTACAGAGTATAGTAGGTGGGTACTACACTTGCTTAATTGCTTTGCCCAATTTTCAGAGAATGACACCGCAACTTCTTGATCCTCCAAATATTAATTATATACATATATAATTAGGCTTAAATCTTAATTAAGATAAAGATTTTCCCATTGCCTATAATAAATAAACCTTTTCCTCCTCTTGCATTTTTTAACAGTGCTTATTTTTTCATTTATTTTTATTTTAAGTATCGTATAAAAATAATATTTACAGGCTAAAAAAATAATTAACCATTATAAATTTTATAAAATTTTTATTATAATTTATCTAAATATCTTGTTTCATCTCTCATACTATTTATTCTCTTTTAATAATTAATATGGATAATATTAGAATTTTTTAATTAATGCTCTCTTAAATTATTTAAAATGAAATAATTTTTTTTATATAATACTAAAAATAAATTAGAGGGAGTACAATTCTAATCCATCCATGTGCACATTAAATTAATTAAGAGGTCTTAACTATCAATTAAATACAATTAGAAGAGTCAAATATGACTTTTTTTTATTAAGAAAGAAATAAAATATTTCTCCAACTTAAAATTGACATTGCACCAATCAACTTAACAAGAAACTATTCACTAAAATAATAACATAATACCATTTTTTTTTCTTATCATTACTAGATTTAATTAGGTTAAATAATTATAAAGTCTTTGTGATTTTGCATATTACACTAGTCAGTTCATGCATTTTTAATATCTAATTTTTACATTCTGTATTTTTAAAAATTAAACTGTTTAACCATTTTGTTAATATTTTCATCATAAAATCATTAGTCAACTACTTTGATATTATAAAATAACTTATTTGCTCTTCCTTTGTATATATTTATCTTTATTATTTATTAAATTTATTTTATTTTTAATTTTATTTTATATATAGATTGTATACAAACTAATAAAAGATATTATTTATATTATTTGAAATTATTTTTTTACTAATACCTATAAAATAAAAATAAATGATATATATAGATTGTCTGCAAAATAATAAAAAATATTATATATTTTTTAAAATTATTTTTTAATAATATTTATAAAATTAAAATAAATTATGTGTAAGAAATATAAATAAAATTAAAAATAAATATGACTTAACAAATAATAAAGAAAAATATATATAAAGAAAGAATAAATAAATTATTTTATAATATTAAAATAAAAATATTAGCATAATAACTAAATAGTTTAATTTTTAAAAATAAAAAGATATAAAATTAAATGTTAAAAATATAGAAACTGACTAATATAATATATAAAATTTTAAAAATTTTATAATTATTTAGCTATTTAATTATGAGTGGAATTATGAATTTTAATTAATAAAAAAATTATGGGTAAATAAAGTAAAATTTTTAAAATTTTTATTTTATTTTTTTAAATTCATGCCTCAAACATTAAATTTATTGATAATTATTATCATTAATTAGAGAATTTAGTAGCAGCTTTAATTGTACTTATACCAAACAACAAGGATTCTGAATTTCAACATTCACTGCCATTTATAAAAAGTAAAATAGTAGTACTACTACCAAATGCAAGCTCTTTAATTAAGCAGCAGAAATAAATGCAAATAAGAATAAGCTGCAGAAATAAATGCAAATAAGAATAAGCTGCAGAAATAAATACAAATAAGAAGCAAATTTTTTACTATTTTGATTATAATTTAATTAATTACTAAGCATTTCATCTATTGGCATAAATTCTTCATTTAACTTGCTTACATTATTCATAAATAAATAAAGTCATAAACATTTTACACGATGATTGAAATTATCTTTTTTGCCAAAAATTCAAATTGTTACTATATGTAACAATTTTTTAATTATATTTTATTAATAATTAATTAATTAATAAAATGAGTATAATAATTTTAATATTAGTAAATTAATAAAAAATATTTTAATTTATTTAAAATAATTTATTTAAAATAATTTTTTAGAGAATACCTGAGTTAAAAGCGATAATTTATTGGTATATTAAAATATAATTTAATGATAAATATTTTATATTTGATTTAAAATTAATTTAAATTTTTTAGAATAAATTAAATATTAAAAAAATGTTTAAAATAATATTAAGATATTTGTTTATTTTATAGAATGAATTTTATTTTTGTTTAACAGAAGTAAGAGAACAAATTGGGAAAAAATATTACGAGGTGGACAGGGGAGATGACACAGTGGCACGACTACAAATGCTGGAAGAGAACAGTAACACAGAGTCACAGCATCAAAAGCATCTAATTCCTTAATAGTAGTAGTGATCAGTGATTGCATTTAATGTCTGAAAATCCCATTTTTAATCTTTCCTTAACCCAAAGTTGATTCGTTTGTTTGCTGTGAACTGTGATTTATAGTTATTACTCACTCTTTCTTACAGGCACACACAGCAAAGGCAGAGAATTTTCAATTTGGGTATTGCCTTTCACTTCCCATTTCTCCATCTTTGGGCTTTTCCTCTCTAAAATTTTTCTCTTTTGTCGTTTTCTGTCAGAGATGAGTGAGTGTTTCAGAATTGCTTAGGCCCCCCTTTTCTTTTCAAATTTTTTTTTCTAGCTGGCATTATTGATTTCAACTCGGTGATTATTTTTTTTTAATATTGCTCCATGGGCTCTAATGGCTGCTGCTGCCGTTCTCTCTAAATCTGTGAGTTCTTTCTTCTACTCTGCTTTTTTTTGCCTTTTTTACAGCGGCTTGTCATTTTTCCTTTGTGTATGGTTAAGCATGGTCTGTTTGGTTCCCGGGAAAATTTCAGTAAAAACGAAAACTTGAGATTGGGGTGTTCTTTTGCAGTGGTTTGCGAAGAAAATGAGATGTTATAGGATGCCAGATCCTTTCCTTTATTTTCCTTTTCTTTTATGGGTCATTGTTATTCTTTACTAATCAGCCAAACAGAATAATTCTGCTTCTTGTTATCTTGCTTTTTCTTGTTTCCATTGCAATGGTTTCAACTTGATCTGAAACAATTCTCATCAAAGTGCAAAGTCAAGAGCTGTCACTGTTCTCCTTGAGAACCCATTGGGTGTTTCCTTTCTGAATTTTTAAGGAAATGCTGCAATTCTAGCTTATATGAGGATAAATACGCTGTATTGTATTTATCTGGAAAATGCAGAGCTTGATTGTTAAAGTTTGCAGTTAGAAGTTACTGGGGGATGTTCATGTTCTTCATATTTAAGTCGATTGGCTCATGATAGGAGAATCAACACTTTTTTCGACTGGAATTCCTTATCAAATTTCCACAGTATTCACAGTTTGAAAGGGGTTGCATTTAGTTTCTGCTGAATTACAGAGCTCATCGAAATAAATAACTTTATTTTTAGTTTTATAATTCTTTTTTCTTTGCCAACTTCATCTTGTTGGAATATGAATTTGTTCAAGTGTTGACTTGGCTCTTTCATATCTCTCTCGTTCCCTGCTGATGTTAGTGGTCTGTAATGCAACTAGTTTTCTCTAATTATTTGGAATTACATTTGGGATTTGGTGCAAATGGTTTCTAACATGATGACAAGTCTGCAGGTTTTTGATTTTTTTCTTCTAATTTAATTTTATTATATTTGAAAGATTCCATGAGATTCTCTAATTATTGTTTTTGGCTGCCCCATTTTTAAGGAGTAATATCCTAGCCCTTTGTCATTGTCCTTGAATTAAAATGGGCTCATATATTTATGTTGCAGTAGATAGGCAGAAAACAATAGTTCAAAGAGATTCAGGGTCTCAAGGTATTTGATGAGGGAATTGCTAAAGCCGGGATTTTATCCTATGATTATTAGAGAGGACTGCAAAGTGAAATTAAATTGCAGATCAGCTTTAACCTTTTTGGAATTTTATTGCTGATTCGTATGTGCTTCTGGATCTGTTGTTTGCAATGGTTCTATAAGAAAATCTTCTTTAACGGAGGTCTGCCAACTTTATTTATCTGGTCAAGAAAAAACAAGGAAAATTGGGTTTTTATGAGGTTTGTCAACTTGATAAGAATTAACTAACAGTGTTCTGTGTTCATCAATAATTTGGGGCAACTTGGGATTGGTGTGATTTAAAGGTTAGCTTGGTAGCATTTCCACATATTTGTGTCCCTTCAACATACTTTTCCATAATAACAATAGATTTTCTTCCTAAAAAAGAAGTGATTGAAATCCAAATATCCTCTGAAATAGAGAAAAACATTCTATTCTGATCTGTCAGAGAGGTTTCCCCTTTTTGCTTCACAACTGAGTGTCCATTTCTCTTGTTAACACTGACAACAAAACAAATATACTTCAGAAAAAAGATACAAAAGAATCTACTAATGGAGGGAAGAAGTTCAAAATGTGTATAGGGTGTTCTATGATATAAATGTAGTGTGAACCTAGGATTTGAATCCAAGACTTCCTTTTCCAATTGGTAGCATCACTATTGTACTGTGACAATATTGTCATGCTTCATGTGAATTTACATTGTTGTTCGCTTGGAAAATTCAATTTTTGCAGAAAAGCCTTTGGAGTAGCAGCATTATGCCAAGAGGTAGGAACTTCTTTGGCACAATAATTTGAAGGGGAACTCAGTGATTTCATTGCTAGTTGGTAAGAAATGCCTTTTTTTTTTGGCTTATCTAGCATACAAAACAAAATTATATGTGATTTATCTTGAATGCTTCTTGTAGATGGCTTCCTTTAAGGGCTTCACTAATTTAATTATTCTCTTTGAATGTAAGATACTACATTACGGAAAAAATATCACTAGTCTCAGCTGCAACATTGCGACATTCTCCTAGGAGGTAGCCATTGAAATCTTGTTAACTCTTTTTCCTTTTAACAATTATTATTGCCCGCACACTATCTTCTTGCTGTAGTCCAGTCTCTTTTTTGGTAGATCTCCACCTCCTCTTGTTAGAATTGTGCTATTCTTCTGACAATGGTTTTTCTTTCCAAAGGAAGGTTTTATATTCTGGTTTAGATTTCTACATGATTTACAATTTCTGTATTTTGCTGTCTTGACTCAGATAAAAGCTCTGATTTTTGAAATGCTAGAAGCTTGAACTTCTATCATCAAGATTATGACCATTTACAACAACGTTTTGAATTTTTTCATAAATCAGTGATTCTTGTAAATAAATCTTAATAAGATTATATCATAACTTTTGGAAATCCATTTAGTTATTGTTGCATATCATATCACAGCTTTTGGAAATCAATATAGTTACTGTTGCATGTTATATCATAACTTTTGGAAATCCATAAAGTTAGCATTGTAATCATCAATAACAATACCTTTCTTGAGTCTCTATTCTTTAATCTCAATTATCTGTGCTTTAAAGGATTAATACTTCACTTTTACCTCAAATGTAGGCTGGAGACAGGCATTAACTGATTCCTAGCCTTCCGCTTGAGGAAAAATGAAATTCAGTTCAAAGAAAGGATGGAAATCTATTATGCCTCTTGGCTTGAAAGGCAAATCAGCCACCCGCTTCTGTTTGTTTCCCAAACCAAGGTCAACTAACTATGGTCCAGGCAGTGCACCAGTTTATCTAAATGTGTATGACTTGACACCCATGAATGGTTACGTTTATTGGGCAGGTCTAGGCATCTTTCACTCCGGTGTGGAAGGTAATACTTATACACTTTTCTATCTGAACTTGGTCTTTAATTGTTGTTCCTCGAATATGCTGTTGCAGTTTCCCTTTCTAGACATCTATAATAAGCATGATTCTGTACAAGACAAAATTTGTAATGCCTGAATGCCTTATCTAGTTACTGATAAATGCTGCTTTGCATTGCTATTCTTGGGGTATAAATGAGTGGAAACTTCTCTTTTTTCTTTTTGCTGGGAGAGATAATAAATGCTGTCTGCTAAACAAAGATAATTATCATCTTACTATGGTTTTAATTGTAAATTGGGATGCTGACTCAAGGTAATGAGGTTCAGCTCAAGTCAAGCGAGAACATTTGCTGCACTTCTTACCTTGAGTTGAGAACACCATTATTTCCTTTATTTTGAAAGATTTCAATGGCGTATGATCTACTTGTAGAATCGACATCAATTAATTATTCTCCCATTTTCAACTTCAATTTTTATGATAGCAAGATATGGTCAGTAGAAATGCATCCCCGTATTTTTTTTTAATCTTTTGTTTACACTTTGGCATATGAAAAACCATTTCTCGGCCATTTCTCATTCTACCTTTCCATGCTTGTTCTCCAACCTACAAAGCATTGTAGTGATTTTCCCCTTCACTTCTATTACCTTTTTCCATACTTTTACTAATCCTCCGTGGGAAGCATATATAAATAAAATGTACAGTTGTATTTGGATTTATTGGACGTTCTCCTTATTGAATGTTGTCCTTTATAATTGTTCACCTATGCCAAGCTGAGCTCAGATTTTCTGATTTACTGTGCAGTTCATGGTGTAGAATACGCATTTGGAGCTCATGACTACCCTTCAAGTGGTGTTTTTGAGGTGGAACCTCGACAATGTCCAGGCTTCAAGTTCAGGAAGTCAATATTCATTGGAACAACATGCTTTGATCCTCTTCAGATTAGGGAGTTCATGGAAAGGCATGCTGCAAGCTACCATGGAGATACATATCATTTGATTGTTAAAAATTGCAACCATTTCTGCAAAGATATTTGTTACAATCTAACTGGGAAACCAATTCCAAAATGGGTTAATCGACTAGCAAAAATAGGTATTTCTCATTTAAACCATTTGCAACATTTTTTCTTTGTCAATAATTATCTTACATGTATAACCTTCTAGAATCTCCTTGATAAATGTGTTTGATATTTATTTACTTTGTGGTAGGTTCTATTTGCAACTGTATACTTCCTGAATCTCTCAAAATATCAGCCGTGCGCCATGATCCCAACAGCCAATCTTATGATAGTGAAACGAGAAGGTTGAGAAGTGCTTTCAGCTGCCTGTCTTCAGTCTCGATGCGACAGAAGCAGCTGTCAACTTCTTCAATGTTTCTGCAATCACCCTTGAAAGGATGCTTACCATGGGAGCTGAGAAGGTCTATCAATGGTTCCTTCAAAGAAAGATGAAAGGATGTTCGGAGAGTTCGTTCAGTATGTGTGGATATTCTGTCCATGGAAGTGGGGGGAGTAGCTGGGTGTTAACGTTTTTTGTATGTCATTAGTGTAGTGTGAAAAAAACATTGGGATACTAATTTAATTCTTCTTTAGACTGAGAAGAAGCTTGGCAATGCCGAATCAACCAAGCGACCTTTAGTGTTTCAAATTGTGCTTGATCGATTTTTTTGAGGCCCATTACCAACTTCGCATATACTTTTGGGTCTGCAGAAGTTATGGTCGATGGGCTTACCCTTGTATTGGCTCATTTATGTGTGTGACTGCTTAATTAGTTTGTATATACAACAGCAATTTGGTGCTATGTTAAAAAGGCGAATTGATACTATGGAGAATTTAATTAATTTCAATTAGTTTACTTTGTTAAGAGCTTCGATCTGGAATTGTGCAATGGAAACAATCCTAAGTTCCAATAGCTTAAGGCATCTTCTACACTCGATTTTAGTGACATCTGCAACTGAAAATTCACACTATAACCGAAACAAAATTGAAGGGAACTTGTGACATGGAAAGCTACCGCAAAGAGAGATATAAAGCTCAGATTCAACTGCAGAAAAGTGCAAGAACTTAAGGAGCTGCCAATCCTTCCCAGCTTTCCTAGCAAACAAACTGAATTCATTTCAGTATATACAGAAGAAAAACTACCAGTGTCGGCCTCTATATGAAATTTCATTCAACTTCAAGCATTCTAAAGTGCCTAAACACTTTTTGCGAATGTACTTCCCACGTGGAATCAAAACAAATTGCCCTGCTATGAAAACCCAGCTCCACAAGGATCACAACAGTACCACACAACCACGTAAATGCATTTTCAAGTAATGCCAATAAAAACACGATTCTTTATAATTTTATATTTTCTGTTAATAATAGAATCATAAAATGAAAATATACAGACGGCGTATCCGAATTAGCATTGTCAAAACAAACCTGCAGGAACAGGAAAGAGATGCTTCAGTTTTACAGATGCAATGTTCCATCTAAAAGGTTTCAGGGCACACTCATTAAGAATGAATATACAACACCAATGAATAAAATCCCAGGAAGCTCTTAAATCAGATGCTTCGACAAAGATTCACCATCATAGATAACATTTAAAAATGTAGTTAATGAGAAAAACTCGCATATTGAGAATTTACAAGACAACAATGGCACAATGGCATCATTTGTTAGCAAAAAGGGGGGAGAAAACTACCCCACGTTTTGACTTTCATTTATGAACAAATACCAACGGAAACTAGGAAGTTCAACTGAGACTAGATATCATTTGGGAGCGAGCCCAAGAAATTATCAATCGTCTTTCTGATGCAAAACACTAGGCAGGCTATTATTACCATTGAGAGCAGTATGATATATTCGCTTCTCTGCTAGTCCAATGTCTGACATAAGTAAATTACCCTGCAGCCAAAACAAAAGTCGAACTAATGTTGATACAAGGCCAATATCCAGATAAAATTATCAATCAAAATTCTAATAAAGGTAAATTATGTCTCTCTCTCTCTTCTATTAAATAAATGACACATAAGAAATTACTGATATTCTTCTGGTTGCTCTACTTAAATGATGTTAATCTTTTTTATGTTTCATAATTCTGATTTATATTGATATGATATATATATTTTTAGCATAATTATTAGTCTAACCACCAATTCTATTTTTAGTTATTTAAAAAATAAATTTAGAATCAATTCTATTCACATTCCCATTTCCATGCAAGCCCTAAAGATATAGCTACGAAACACTGGTCTTGCTCTCATTGTGTTACAGTAATGAAGCAAAGCTTTCAGAATTGCTAAAATATCTAAAAATTAACAAGAGTCATCAAGCTTGCATAATCATCTGAAGCGCAACGTTCACCTTTGAGGCACTAGCCCACTAACAAGTTCCTTTGACCTTAAGTAGGAAATATAGGCTGTGTCCATAAATTCATTTCAAAACTCCTGAAATCAGACATTGAAGGAAAATGCATACCTCACGAGCCATCAACCGTTGGACATTATTAGCATACAGCTTTGGATCATCCTTCTCTTCCTGTGATGGGTAGTAAACAGGCAACCATGTCACTTCGATGAAATTTACGAATTGACAGAGGAGAAAAATCACATGGCGCACCTGCAATGATAAATGTGTGTTGTGACTAAGATCAAAACACAAAGGGGGTCATAGGAAACACATCATCTTCTACCTATATTATTGTTACATGACAAGAAAAAAAGCATAATTAGCACAATCTCCAATTTGACAGCTGCTAGGTAGTCAAAATGCTGTTATTTACACAATCTCCAATTTGGATTTTTTTTTCAGAACAGCTCATACTTATTTAAAAAAAAAGACTAAATCATCCCAACACAAAGAATATTTAACTAAAAAAGTAAATACTAATATTTATTCTTAATGGTCATTAATATTTATTCTTAATGGTTATTAATACTTATTCTTAACGGTCATTAAACATATTAACAGCAATAATTAATTACCGAAACACTTAACAACAATAAGATATAAGCTAACAGCTGTTAGAAATCAGCTATCAGTAACAGCCAACAGCTCTGCTACGAACATCCAAATCAGATAAAAATAAGGCCTAAATTGAGTTACTATATGATTTTTGAAGTTAAGGCATATGTCGCCAGCATTCAGAGCACCTAGGTAGCTGTTAGCATCAGGCATTAAAGAAAAAAACCACTAGCCAGAAATGAAAGAATATATACACACACACATATGCATATGTATATTGTTTGTTGTTTAGACAATGGTGATGCAGGATGCTGTATCTACAAGCTAACTGGAGAATAAACAAGATTTCGTCATCTAAACTTTTTATAGGTCATACACTGTTCACTTGTGTGAGAAAAATAAACTCACCCCAGATATTGAATCCCAGGCAGGACTGAATCTCTGGTAAGGATACCTCAGAATCACTGGAAGCACAGGAGCGCCTGCTAAGAATGCACCTGTCTTGAATGGAAGCAGGAAGTCTCCATTTGTAGTGGTGCCTTCTGTAGTAAATTGAGGATGAAATAACCGGTGCTATCATTGATAGTGCAAATACTTATATTAAAAAAACAAATTACATTTTAATGTACAAGGTGGTTTTCCTTTTCCCCCTAAGTTTGGCCATGCAATAAAGTTCAGCGGTGCAGCAGCCCCAAAGTTAACTCAGCTCTTACAACTTCACATGTTAAAAACACATCAATTTTTCTCTTTCCTACCATTGTATGTTCCTAGAGAAGCATACATTTTGGTTTTATATATAGAATGCAGTGCCCTCAACCACAAGTGATGGAAACACCAAAAGAGAACCTAGGTATCTCATTTTGTTGGTTTACTTGCACAAGCTGCAAAATGCTTCACTTGACTTGAGTACTTTACCTATTTCAACTCGTAGGGAAAATAATTAAATTTGCTCGATAAAATTATCATCTCTACAATTCCTTGAAATACAAATCCAGCAAATCCTTAATTACATAAGGGTTCACAGAAATTTTTCTACATACTTCAAATGAAATAAATCAATCAAATGTTAGACTGTTGTCCTCACAAAATATCAAAAATAACAGGACCAATCACATAAAAGCAAGAAGAAATGCCATTTTCTTCCTTCTAAGGTTGACCCCAGAATCCAAAAACATGCAACACATAAGATGAAACTCCATAAATGGAAGTAGAAGTAGTAATGCATTTCATTGATCATGCACAGAAGAAAAATGGAGGATATGTTGGAAAAATATTTTCAATACAAACCAGGAAAAAGCATCATAATTGGTGCAGACTTATTCTGATAAGCTTCTCTGACTCTTTCAGTGACAAGACCTACAAAGAGTGGAGGGCATTGAAATATATTAAAAAAACCACATTCTCATTATGTAAGATATAGCATCAGCCAAAAGGAACAAGGCCATCAGTTCTATTATCATGAACTACATAGTTTAACAAACATAATTTTTCATATAAGAACATATAGTTTTGGTGATTGAAATGGCATTATCACATTGTTATGTTGGCTACCATGCAACAAGAAATGCTCAAGTATAATCTACCTGCAACACCCTTGAAGTCAGATGACTTGGACTCCCGCTGAACATATACACAACCAAGACACTTGCTGTAAAAAACGAGACATCAGAATCAAAAACCTGTTTTTCCCAATTAAACTATGATAAATAATACAAAGGGATATTTCCAAATCATGTGTTAATAATCTAGAATGCAATAAACAACAAAAGAAAAGCTTTCACCATAATGCTATGAAGAAAAGAGTAGGAAAAATAAAGACAAGACAAGATCCTTCAGTACATAATTATTCTCATAAATAAAAAGAACACAAAGCTCGAAGTATGCTTCAAGCAAAACATTGATGAAAGTTGTTGACAGAAACATGGAACAATAAACTAACAAATGATTGCTACATAATTACTCTCACAAGTTCATAGAGTAGATGAGGATTCAAGAACAGATTATATGCCACGGTGCCTCTTCATATACCATTCTATAGATGCAACCTAATCCAAATCATGTGTTAATGATCTAGAAGGCAATAAACAACAAAAGAAAAGCTTTCACCATAATGCTATGAAGAAAAGAGTAGGAAAAATAAAGACAAGACAAGATCTTTCAGCACATAATTATTCTCATAAATAAAAAGAACAAAGCTCGAAGCATGCTTCAAGCAAAACATTGATGAAAATTGTTGACAGAAACATGGAACAATAAACTAACAAATGATTGCTAGATAATTACTCTCACAAGTTCATAGAGTAGATGAGGATTCAAGAACAGATTATATGCCACGGTGCCTCTTCATATACCATTCTATAGATGCAACCTAATCCTTTATATCTTAAGCTGAAAACTAATAAATAAAAAAATTGAGCTCTTCACTACTTGATAAAAAAAAAATGCTACAATACCATATTACAGAACGACTCAACTTAGAAGCTCAAGATTAAAGGTACAGCCTAAGAATATATATCTTATATCTCTATCAAAGATGAATATAAATTCTATGAAAAAAGAGCTTGAACTTATTATTTATATAAATAACCGTGCAAATTTCCATACAGTTCATGCTTCATACAATTAGAAAAGTGCATTGTCTTCCCAGGAAAAAAGCCAGCAAAATTCCAAAATTCCAGTGCTGTCCAAGCCATAAGACAATTAGAGAATGTTCAGATCGAGTGTACTAACCTGATGAGACCGACAAGAGGAAGTTTAGCCACTGATCTCTTCAGCAATAAAATCCAGGATCAAAATCATAACAAATTAAAACAGAAATGTGTGAATCTCGCCAGAAAGTCTATAAATGTAGTTATCAATCTAATTCCAATAGTAGGTAATTTCTATAAGAGGAAGAAGAATTGAGGCGTGAACAAACCTTGGCAACAAAACTTGGAAAAGAAGAAGATAAGTGATACAAAATATCTAAATATGAAACATGATTAGAAATTATTGCCCCAGGTCTTTCAGATTCTTCAGATTGATCTTTGCCCTCATTCTGACCAGAAAAAAAGAGAGCAGAAAATGGAAAAGGAGGAGAATATTGGATCACTCCCAAATACATACTAAAAAACAGAACCTAGATAGAACTGATAACTTATTCTCTTATTACAAAAAATACAATCCAACAAAATTAGTTCATGTATTCAAAAAGGATACATAACATCTGCAGAAGATTTAACAGAAAAGAAATAAAAAAGATAAACCGGCAAAACGCTATTTGCGAAAAAAAAATGATAAAAAATTTCACAGATAAAGTTCAAGCTTATTAAAGTGAGAAGAAATGAAAACCCACAAAAAACCATGTTTCATGTTCAGAACGCTAGCATAAAATTACATAATAGAGGTTCATTGAATGCGCTAGAATCAGAATCCACAGTCGATAGAGGGAAAATTTTAGCTCCCAACAGCTAAAATGAGGGTGTATAATGATTGACAAAACATTACAAAGATTTCCCACTTAGGCAGTTAATGCAGATTATAGTAATAATGGTACCCTATTCGCCACGTCCATACTATACACAACATATACAGCAGAGAGAAGTAGTGACAATACCTGATGCAGCTCTAGAATCCTATATGTCTCGTCAATCCAATAAAACCCGAACACGAAAAGCATAACTCTAGCGAGAAACCTCCCGCACCAAACAATCACAGCCCTTCTCCACCCTCCCATATGAGCGAAATCCTCCTGCTCCTCCTCCTCATCCCGGTTAGGAGCCGAGAACAGCGTGCAAATCCTACAAATCGTATAATAAACTAACAAAACAGACATCGCGAGCACGGTTCTTATCGGCACCAGCAAGACCAAAGCGATGCCTAGCAGCAACTTCTCGACCAACGGCAGTTCGCCACGTCCCATGGGCCCATAGACATCGTTACGGACGTAAGCAGCAAATTTCTTCTCAAGCTCTTCAATACTCCCCGTCGACATTCGGATAGAGTCGGACTTAAGGAGAGGGCGGTCATCTTTGCTGGAGCCATCTTCAGGAGCAGAATCCGGCTCCGGTTCTGGCTTAGATTTGGAAGACTCCGGATTGATATCTTTAAGCTCGGTATCCATTGTTTTATTGAAGAAATAGAATAATGTGAATAATTTAGGGATTTGATTTTTATTTAGGGTTAAAGAAGATTAAATTGGATAGCCATTGTTTTGGTTCGATAAGGAAAGCGCTGCTTCATGAAGCTGCAGTCTTAGATCTGAGTACGAGAGATGGATGAGTGGCATCGTCTCTATCCCTCTGTCTCGAGTCGTGTTGCGTTTACGGCTTCGAGTAAAAAAAATCATTGGAGTAACGGCCATATCTGAGCTAGGATTACATGTTGTGAGGAGCATTATAGAATGTATGGCTTTCCATTAGTATACAAATACAACCGTTGGATTGTAGTCTGAAAGCCAACTGGTTGATTAATGGACGACTTGAGTTTAATTTACATGCGAAACCTGTATGCTTCAATTACGTAGTAATTGTGTTTTTGTTCTATAGCCGCCAAGGTCTTAGTAGACTTTAAGAAGATAATAATAATATTGGGCCAATTATTGCTTTCTTTTACTATTCCACACGCCCAATGCCACAATGGCAATGTCAATTTATTCTTTCTTTTCTTATTCAAGTTATTCTTTAATTCCTCATGACTTTTGACTTGGAAGAGATTCAGATTTTCGTTTGATTCTTGTTATTAGCAAATAGCAATTGCTTTCATATATTTTGTTTGGGTCATCGAGAAGAATATAAAAGCTCTGCAATTGCCTAATTCAATCTCCAATCATTTTTCTGGTAGAGTGGATTGGTAATTTGCTATTGAGTTGGTAATATTGGATAATTTCTTTATTATTATTATTATTATTGTTAGTCAAAATTTCAAAATTTATAACCTCGTATCTCAAATCAAAATGCAAAATTCAGCTGCAGAGAGTACGCGGAAAAAACTAGACATTTCTGAATGTCAGTATCATTGTAGCAGCGGATGAAAAAAGGAGAAAAAAAAATGCACCATCAATGCCATTGTTCAAATTGTGCCTTAAATATTGAGAGAGATTCTGCTAATTTTTACATCGGCGGCAAAGAAACATATCAAGTCAAGAGAAACCAAGGCCGATATATGTAATTACAAATCCAGAAATTTGGCTCTAGTATGGACCAAAAGACCAAACAGCTATATTAAATTATGAAAGGTTCCAAACCATAATTACCATCCATTTGGTTATCTGGCTTGAGGTGACATGCTACAAGATGCAACAAAAGCTCACATGTCCCAAACATAACCTTTCCATTTGATGCCCAAAAATCTAACCCAAAAGTCAGTTCTGTTGTATCATTTTTCAGTTTAGACAAAAAGTTCTTCATACAGCATGAGCTTTGTTCAATATTTAACAATTGAAGAATAAGAAGAAACATCAGCTGTATAGATAAGTTCAATCCTATCTTATCTTCAAATATACTACTTAAGTGTCAAGATCTTGGCATAAACGCAGCTCAAAATGAAAGAATGGCCAAGTACTTCACAAATATTCAGCTAGATTATAAGGTCCCAAAATCTATTCAATGTAAGCATACAACAAAATAATGATAAAGAGCTTTGCATAAAGGACCAAAGTAAGATCCTAGAAGCCAGAACTTGAATAAAAATTGGAACTTTATCCAAAGATTATATAAATATATTGCTCTTACTAAATGTTGCATTTGGATTTGGGAGAAGCTAGCATGAAAACCATTAAAAGAGGTCCAGACCTAACATATCCCCAATTAAAATGAATATAATTTCCTTTCTAATCATCAAAACCAGCTAAAGAGGACATTCCCAAATTCTCAAGAATTAGCGAATTCAGAAATCTAGACGATGGGGTCGTCAGATGAATATATTAAACAAGAATTCAGTTTATATTCATTCACATCAGTTTCTATTATTTGAAAAAGAAAAAAGAGAATTCCTGAGCTTTAGGAACATTTTATCCCCTACATCAACAGCATAAGAGTTATCTCAACCCTTTGCTCTCTCTGAATTTTGCAGATTAAATAGCATCTTGTTTATGAATTTTCTTCCACCAACAACAAATCTTGAAAACTCATAATTAAATAATTGTAAAGAAAGAAGCCTAAGTCCTCGATATCCATACCTTCTCAATTCTGATATGATTGTTAGACTTAGCAAGAGACCCAGTTCTTATGAGTACTAATCAGGGCAGACAAAAGCCCAGCGAGTGATACGAAAAGTGGGGCTGACAGCCTCCCCTTCCCGTCTCTAATATCTGCTAACGCCATTAACCCATCGGCTAAATCCTGCACAATTGATAGCTTCTTCATCAATTTCTTCTGTCGCAGCTTTCTCATTCTCTCCTCTTCTTCTCGATATCCAATCCCCCTGGCAATGGCAACCTCAATGGTTGATTTAAAACAGACCTCATCCTCAGTTAATTTCTTCAAAGCCCTAAATTTAAGAGAAATACTACCTATATATCCAATAAATTCAGTCCAAGCACTAAATTTCCCCAAAATTTTCGAGTGTCTGATATCGATGAGACCTGCTTTAGCGAGCCAAACGAACTGTTCAACAAAATAATACAAGCCCTCACCTCCATACGCAATAGTAGAGAGGATAATATCTTCTTTGGAGTCAAGATGAGAGTTTCTAAAAGCGTTGACGTCCTGAACGAATTTCCCGAGTCGAAAGGCTTTGCGACTCAATCCTACGCTGGACTCGAAGCTCTTGAGTCGCTTGGTTAAAATTAAGGACTCAGGGAGAACTGAGGAAGCTAAGATGATCTTGGAGGCATAACGCGAGATCTTGAGGAGCTTATCTACACCATCTCGCTTGGCGAGGTAAGCTTCGAGGTGGTTCAGAATGTCTCTGTCTTTCGTTGGCGCTGGTGGCGCTAAGGTTTTCGGAATTGGTGCTGAACTGATGGTTGGTTCCTGTGGCAGTGCGGTAGTTGAAGCCTTCGAGTCCATGGAGCTGCGCCGGAATACAGAGAAAGAGAGGCGAATGTGAAAACTAAGACGACGCCGTTGGATTGGATGAAACTCTACAACTGCGTATTTGGATGAGCCAAAACGGCAGCGTTTACGGCCCAAAAAATTACTAAAACTGCTGCGCCGTTGACTTCAAACGAGGGCATCGGTTATTTTTTTTCATTGTTCTGCGTGCCAAACGCAACCGAAGGTTTATTCTTTCAAGAAGAATGCAATAAAGATCGGCGATGAGAAGCGAATATATCAAAGAAATATATCGGGTTCTGTTCCAAAAAAAAAGAATGAATTTTTTTTATAAAATTGTTGAAAAAAAATTGAATTTATTAAAATTTTAAAATTTATAATTTTTTATAAATTTATTAGATATATATGATAATTTATTATAAATTTAGTATACATTTTTATATAATAATATAAAAATAACGATAAAATATGTAAAAAATCTAAGGGGGCATGATTTTCCCCATAAAAATCTTAGAGGAAATTACATAAATTATCATCTTTTTAACTTTTTTTTTTCAAAATTGCACAATAAATTTTAAAACCTTTTCAAAGTACATTATTTTAAATTTTACATTTCAAAAATACTCCATTTTATTTTTAATGTTTTCAAATGTGCTCTATTCTTAACCTAAATTAAAAATAAATAAAAAAATGGCACACAGTCATCCTTCTTCTATTTTAATTAAAACAACAATCATTAATTAAAGCTTACAGTAATAACAAGTTTGTTCTTAGTTTTGTACTTGTATTTCTTTAAACTCTTCCATGCAGGTTTTAAATGTCTGTAAATGGATGCAATTAATATGCAATCATACATACACAAATTCTATATATATATATATATTGCAAAAAAAAAAATCAATTCTATATAAATATTCTAAATCTTAATTTGAACCGGGTGATTTTATGTTCGCTAATAATAATATGTTGAATTTCAAAAGATTAAAAATATTGATTTCACCACAAATATTAATTTCTTAACAAAAGTCATAAATTTATGGTACTTCTGTCCAAGATATTTATATAATATTTTACACTATCAACCATTAAAACTTGTAGAAAAATGCTAACCAGCAAAAAAAAGTATTTGTAGTCACAAGGACAAGGTAATCAAATAACAACAACATTCTACCCATATTTCGCTATATTTTTATGGACTACAAAATGTAAAAATTCGAATGTCTTTTGTAAGTGATAACTAATTATATTTTTGTCTTCTCAAATTATTAAATCGAGTGTACCAAAAATATATTATAATTAGCATATTATTAGTAGTTGAATTTAGTATATTAAAGATATATTATTAATACATTAGCATTATACCTAAGGTATACCATTGTATACCAATGATATACCAATAATAGACTACAATGCATATTAGATTTTTTTTTTATCAATATATACTTTGATGAAGGCATACCAATTGGTATATATAAAGTATATCAATGGTATATCTAAGGTATATTAATGGTATATTTAAGGTATATTAATATAAAGGTACACTTTTAATACATTAAACATATATTATTAGTATATTATTGGTATATCAATGGTACTATAGATACACTAACAATATACTACAATGCATGTTAGATTTTTTTTTTTTTAAGATAATACCATTGGTATATGTTCGACATATCAATAGTATACTTTGATAAAGGTTTTTTTTCCCCCTAAGTGGTACATTGAACAACTTTTATAATTGATATATACCTTTAATATTGAGCTGGGCATTTGAGTGACATAACTTTAATAATTTTTTAAATAATGAATTAAAATGAAATATTTTAAAATTTCTCGTATTTGATTAAAATGCTAAAAACATTTGAGAAAATATCTGAGATTTGATTAACCTCCAAGTTAGAAACTTATTTTCTGGAAACCTAATTGCAAAGAAAGTATATATCCACCTAAAAAGAAAAATTTCTTGAACCCCTTTATTGAGATTACCCATGAACTTTTTTAGTAAGAAGGCTGGAAATATAGAGAATCGCAGGGCCGTTAAATGAAAATAAGTTTCTAAAAAAATGTTGGATCTACTTCAATGGCAGCATCAAGATCATCGATAGCTTAACTACAATTTCGTGTTTTACCATCGAAAATTTTAAAAAAAGTGCCATTAAATTCCAATCTCATTCAGTAAAAAAAAAATTTAATTAACAGACACTAGTCTAATTGTTAATTAGATAATTGAATTTAAATTCTCCAATGACCAAATTGATCAAATTGAATGGAAAAAATAATAGCGGAAGCAGAAATGAGAGGTTGGAAAAGTAAAAGCTGACAAACAAATACAAAAATATGAAGTCTAAATGCTGTATAAGCTATAATCAGATTTATAGAAACCAATTTTACAAATATAAATTTTCAGTGCTACCTATTTAGATCTAAGAAAAAAAAAAGGGAATTACTAATAGGTATATTGATTTAAGAAATTAACATGAAAATGGAAAAAGAAAAATAAACCATACTATTAATTAAAATTATTTTATCACTCATTACTTGTCCTAGAGCTCGCATTTGAAGCTCCATCTGGAATCACAGTAGTGGAAAGTTAACCTCTATGCGATGGGGCGAAGTGCAAGGAGAGCTGCGACTGAGGATGAGAAGGTGGTATTCACAACAGAGAGTATAGAACCAATAACCAACTTTGACGAAATGGGCATAAAGAATGATCTTCTTCGCGGAATTTACTCTTATGGTTTCGAGAAGCCATCAGCAATTCAACAGAGAACGGTTCTGCCTATAATCAAAGGCCGGGATGTGATAGCTCAGGCACAATCTGGTACTGGCAAGACATCCATGATTGCGCTCACTGTTTGCCAACTCATTGATACCTCTAGTAGAGAGGTGCAGGTATTGATATTGTCACCAACGAGAGAACTGGCGGCTCAGACAGAGAAAATTATATTAGAAATTGGGGATTACATTAATGTACAAGCGCATGCATGTATCGGAGGCAAAAGTGTCAGTGAGTATATCAGAAAACTAGAATATGGAGTTCATGTTGTGTCTGGAACTCCAGGAAGAATCTATGATATGATAAAGAGGAGGACCTTAAGGACTCGAGCCATCAGATTATTAGTGTTGAAAAATGGAGACTAAATCAGCAAAAACAAAACAAATATTTTTTAGAGAAATTTAATCAAATAGGCGATAGACATACAAAAATTGCTGGAACTTAACACACTTTTTATTCAATGAGAAATTCTTTAACTACAAAGTAGATAGCAATTGATTCCTAAATTGCAGGAAACACAACTCATGTTCAACAAAAATACAAACCACGTTCAACAATGAAACCAAGAGCACTAAGTAACTGTAATTGACTAAATCAAAACTAAAAAAAAATAAATATATGAAAAATATCTGATATCATCTAATTATGACAGTAAATAGATTTTAACATTACTTACTACATATTCCCCCTTAATGTGAAAATCAACTACCCTCAACTTATTTCGAAAATAAACAAACTTTTCTAGAGCAAGTGATTTTGTGAATAAATCTCCAACTTGCTCATTGGAGTTTCAGTGCTTTAACTCAATACTTCCTTCCACAATTTGCTCTCTAATAAAGTGATGACGAATATCGATATGCCTAGTTCAGCTGTGATGAACTGGATTTCTTGTCATGGCAATGGTGGACTGATTGTCACAGAAAATTGTTGTTGCCCCTTTCTGCTCTTGCTTTATATCTTTCAAAATTCTTCTTAACCAGATTGCTTGGCAGCCTGTAGAAGTGATAGCCATGTACTCAGCCTCGGACGAAGACAAAGTAGTAGATGGTTGCTTCTTTGAATACCGGGATACAACATTTGATCCAAGCATAAAGAGATATCCTATAGTACTTTTACGATCGTCTATGGAACCTGCCCAATCACTGTCAGAAAAACCACATAACTCAAAGTTATCAGAGTTAGTGTATAAAAGGTCATAAAAGCAAGTCCCTTTCAAATATCTCAACACCCTTTTTGCAGCCCCATAATGAATTTTTCTTGGACTTTGTATAAAACGTGATAAAAAACTAGTGGCATGTAGAATGTCAGGACGACTATTAGTGAGATAAAGTAAACTCCCCACTAAGCTTCGATACACTTAAAGATCTGCCTTCTCTTCTCCATCATTCAGGCTATACTTGTGATTGGTGATCATTGGAGTTTTAACTGGATTACAACCTTTCATATTAAATCTTTCAAGAAGATCATTTACATATTTTTGTTGAGTAACAAAAATTTCAGCACCACATTGTTTCACTTCTAAACCCAAAAAATAACTCATTAAACCCAAATCAGCCATTTAGAATTCAACCACCATAATTTTCTTGAAATCATGAAGTAAAGCAACATTATTGCCTGTATAAATTCAATCATCCACATAAAGGCAAACTATCAATACCTCATCAACCCCTTGTGTTTTGACATACAAGGTGGGCTCACTTGCATCCTTTTGAAAGTCATTTTGAATGAAATTCTCATCAATCCTCTCATACCAAGCCCTTGGTGCTTGCTTGAGGCTGTAGAGAGATTTTCTCAATAGATACACCTTCATTTCTTCACCAACAACTTCATATCCTCTAAGTTGCTGCACATTTACTTCTTCTTCCAAAACACTATTTAAAAAGGCTGACTTGACATCAAATTAAAAAATTTTCCATCCATAATGGGCAGCAATTGATAAAACAGTGCGGATGGTATCAAACCTGGCTACCGGAGAAAATGTATCTTCAAAATCGATGCCTTCTCGTTGCATGTATCCAAGAGCAACTAAGCGAGCTTTATGCTTTTGAATAGATCCATCAGGCTTGTATTTGAGCTTGTACACCCATTTTAGCCCCACAACATCTTTTCCATGTGGCAAGTTCATAAGCTCCAAAGTTTTGTTTTTCTCCAATGCCTTCATCTCCTCATCCATTGCAGCACGCCACTTGCTGCTTTTTACAGCACCTTCAAAAGCAGATGGCTCTTCAATTTGTGCAAACTAACAACTCTTTGTTTGTGCATAAATTTTAGCTAATGGTCTCCATTTCTGAGGAGTTGTGCTACTTGAGGAAGAGGAACTTGGTGATGTAGAGTTGGAAATACTAATAGTTGGTGTAGAAGGACTAGCATTAGGTGTTGAAGCACTTGAAGTGTCATTGTCACACCATTTTCAATAGATTCTAGTTGTTCAGCAAATTCACCATCATCTAGGATGTAACCAGCATTTGGCTTCATCTTAGACCAATCCCATGCATTTTTCTCATCAAACACAGCATCACGACTTATTAGAAACTTCTTAGAAATAGGATTATAAAACCGATATCCTTTTATTTCCATGCTATAGCCCACAAATATGCATTTCACACTATTATCATCAAATTTTTCTCTCTTTTGAGAAGGTACTAACACAAGCAACACACCCAAAGATCTTAAAGTGTTTTACCTTTGGTTTCCACTTATGCCATGCATCAAAAGGTGTTTAATTGGACAATGCTGATGTAGGACTCTAGTTGAGAATATATGCAGCCGTATAGACAGCTTCTGCCCAAAACTGTTTTGGAAGACATTTGGCTTTCAACATACTCTTGGCCATTTCTACAAGACTTCGATTCTTTCTCTTCGCCACTCCGTTTTGCTGTGGAGTATAACTAGCTGCCAATTGTCTTTGAATTCCTAACTCTTCACATAATTTATCAAATTCTGCAGAAATAAATTCACCACCGTGATCTGTCTGCAACATTTTGATTGCATGTCCACTTTGTTTCTCAATAAAGGACCTAAACTTCTTAAATATTGGCAGCACATCTGATTTTTCTTTAACAAAGAAAACCCAAGTCATTCGGCTATAATCATCAACAAAGACAATAAAGTGCCTATTATCATTAAGAGACAGAGTACGCATTGGCCAGCAAACATCAACATGTATCAATTCAGCTGGTTGTAAAGCTCTCCTGCATTTTCCTTTTGGAAAAGAGTCTCTATGTTGTTTACCAAGCACACAACTTTCACACACACCAGTACCAGATTTGATCATAGGCAAACCAAGTACCAAATCCTGTTTAGACAGCAAATGCAGACTTGTGAACTTCAGATGTCCATACCTATTATGCCACAACAAATGCCATCCTCTACTGATGCTGATGTGCTTTCTTGTCATCGAGAGTGAGAGGAAACAAATTATTCTTGGCCATAGAAACTTTGAACAACATGTTCTTCTTTGTTTTGTCTGAAAAAATAGAACAAGAGAAATCTTCAAAAATAAGTGAGTATCCTTGTCTAATAAATTGTCCCACACTCAGCAGATTGGAGTCTAGATTTGGGATATAAAGAACATCTTCAATACAGCTGGTTCCACCCGAATTGATCTTTACAGTTCCATTTCCTTGTGCTTCACAAACTGCTCCATCACCCATCTTCACTCTTATCTTTACCGACTTGTTCAAATTAACAAAGGCCTTCAAGTTAGCTGTCATATGATGGTTGTACCCGCTATCCATGTACCAAACATCTGATTCGCAAGCTTTAGCAGTATAACATGCTAGAAATAAACTTTCACAATCATCTTTATTTTCTTGCTCAACAAAGTTTTCTTGCTTTTTGTTTTGCTCTACAATACTTTTTTATATGGCCATACTTATTGCAATGATAACAACGAAACTTATGGTAATTTCCATCACCTTTGTTACTAAATTGGTCATCGCCTCTGGTGTTGTACTAATTATAGCCTTTTACTCATGCTCCTCCTATGTAGCGTTGTCCACCTCTTCGTCCTTGAAAGGAATTGCCTCCACGATTGCTGCTGCTTCAGCTGCGTTCTTGCATTGATTGATTGTCTTTGGACAAGTACAATTTGGTGTGGAAGGCCTTCTCAATAGAGCTTCCTTCATAGCTTTTCTGGTGATCTTCATGAGATTGTAACGAACCCAGCAATTCGTCGACAGTGAGTTTTTTTAAATCTTTAGACTCTTCTAATGCAGCCACCATAGATTTATACTTTCTTGGCAAACTCCTCAAAATCTTCTCAACAACCTTTTGATATGATATTTGTTCACTATATTTCCTCATTTGATTCACCACTTCAATCAAATTGTTGAAGTAATTATCCATTGAGTCTGTATCTTTCATGAAAGAGCTCTCAAACTTCCGGCGAAGTGTTTGAAGTTTGACGGTGACCACCTTTTCTGTACCTTGATAGCCATTCTTGAGTGCATCCCACGCCTCCTTTGATTTTGTTGCTGCTGAAATTTGAGGAAAAATTGAGTCATCTACTGCTTGTTGTATGAAAAAAAGAGCTTTGGCTTCTTTCTTCCGAAGATCTTTTAGAGACTCAGCTGATACACCCTCTTTTGCATAACATTTCTCTATCAGTTCCCATAAATCTTGTGAGATGAAAAGAGTCTTCATCTTTGTGCTCCAGATTTCATACCCGCTACCTCTGAAAAACGAAATTGTGAGCAATGTGGGATTAATTCCAATATTGTTGTTTGCCATCAATTTGTGTATCCACATTCCTTAACCGAACAACCTGCTCTGATACCAGATGTTAAAAAATAGAGACTAAATCAGCAAAAAACAAAATAAATATTTCTTAAAGAAATTTAATCAAATAGGTGGTAGGCATATAAAGATTGCTGGAACTTAACACACTTTTTATTCAATGAGAAATTCTTTAAATACAAAGTAGATAGCAACTTATTCCTAAATTGCAGGAAGCACAGCTCATGTTCAACAGAAATACAAACCACGTTCAACAATGAAACCAAGAGCACTAAGTAACTGTAATTGACTAAATCAAAACTAGAAAGAAATAAATATATGAAAAATATCCGACATCACCTAATTACAACAGTAAATAGATTTTAACATTACTTACTAACAATTAGTTCTTGATGAATCTGATTAGATGCTGAGTAGAGGGTTCAAGGATCAAATTTATGATGTGTACAGATATCTTCTCCAGAGCTTCAGGTTGTCCTGATATCTGCTACTCTTCCTAATGAAATTTTGGAGATGACGAGCAAGTTCATGACAGATCCTGTAAAGATTATTGTGAAGCGTGATGAGTTAACTTTGGAGGGCATCAAACAATTTTTTATTGCAGTTGAAAGAGAAATGTGGAAATTTTATACTTTGTGTGACCTTTATTATACTCTTACCATCAGCCAAGCTGTTATTTTCTGCAACACAAAGAGGAAGGTGGATTTGCTATCTGAAAAGATGCGGAGCAATAACTTTACAGTCTCATCAATGCATGGTGACATGCCTCAGAAGGAGAGAGATGCAATTATGGCGGAGTTCCGGTCTGGTACAAGCCATGTTCTTATCACCACTGATGTTTGGGCAAGAAGGCTTGATGTTCAACAGGTTTCTTTGGTGATCAATTATGATCTACCAAAAAAATCGAGAGTTGTACATTCATCGGATTGGTCTTTCAGGTCGTTTTGGGCGAAGGGGTGTTGCAATAAACTTTGTCAAGAGTGATGATATCAAAATGTTGAGAGATATCGAGCAATTTTATGGTATTCAGATTGATGAATTGCCAGTGAATGTTGCTGATCTGATCTAAACACTTTGCTTTGTTGATTATATTGCCAATGCGAGCACAATGGCATATAAACTTGTGGTTGAAATTAATGTTGATGGAGCACTCTTTATTTCTACTTAGTTTATTTAAGATAGTTGTTACTGACAATAGAATTAGATTAAATAGTTCTTGTGACTTTTTTCTTTTTTTTTAAAAAAAAAACATTATTCTTGATTGATTATTATATATCTATTGCCACTGTTGAATTTCTAATAAAAATTTTGTTTCTTTTAATATATCAGATTTAATGATTTATTGTAGAAATTAAAAGTTATAGACAGCATTATTATTATTATTCCATTCCTGTGCTCGACGAGCAAGATAACCATAAGAAGAACCGCCAATATTCAAAGCTTTAGCAGCAATTTCTTTAAGCTCCATAGACTTTCTTTTCATGGCTTTCCCTTTTTCACTTTCCATTAGAACTCTTACGACTCTTTCTATTTCTTCACGTCCCACTATGCTTTTTCCCTCTTCCACAACTTGTTTAATTGCCACCCCAACTTCCTCTGCTAAAATGGTCGCATTACTTATCTGCTCTGCATAAAGTGGCCACGCAATCGTTGGTACTCCATAACTGATACTCTCCAATATTGAATTCCATCCACAATGAGATAGAAATCCTCCAGTTGATGGATGCTTAAGTATGGCCACTTGGGGTGCCCAAGATGGAACGACTATATCAATTTCTTTAGTCCTTTCTACGAACCCTTCTGGCAAATAAATCTTTGGATCACTGAAATCACTGCCACATTAAAAAATGAAGCAGACACATTATTATTTGCAGGAACATGTACCACAAAAATGAATCGCCTCTGACTCAGTTCTAACCCATATGCTAATTCAGTGAGTTGCTCAATTGTCAAAGTCCCACGACTGCCAAGTGATACAAACAGCACAGAATCAACTGGCTGCTTATCTACCCAAACTCAATCTCCAAACCAGTTAATGCTTCTTGATCCTGTTTGATCAACGGTCCTATTGGGTGCACCGGTGGGGTGACGATTTTTTTAAAGAATGGATTTTCTTTTATTGCTTTAAACGCAACCGGTTCAAGATCCTCCCAAGAGTTAATAATTATACCAGCTGCTAATGGGAACCGGCTAGCATAAATAAAAACCATTTATACTCGTCATTTTTCCGGTTCTTGATTTGGTCAAATAAATCTTAGTTCGAATTCGGTTACAGCCAGGGACTTTAACTGGTTCAGGGAGGTCAATGCACTCGCAATCAACTTCACGGTCTAGGGCAGGAAGATAAAGAGAGAGTAAGCAAAGCATTGGATGCAGTGCATAATAAGTAAGCTGGAATTGAAAGTTCACTGCAGATATCGAAAGCTTGGGTGCAGAACAAATCAACTACCATGGCTTTTGGCTTTCCTAATTCTACAAGAACAGATTTTAAAGACTTGAGAGACTCTTGTACAATAACACATAAGCGGGTAGGAAGAAGCATATCATCAGTAGTTACTGTAAAAACATTGACAAGAGGGAGTTGGACAATGTCAAGGCCAGAAGAAGGGAGATTTGGTGATTGTAGTAATTGATGTTGGGCTGCAGAAGCTTCGTTGGTAGTGATGACTAGAAAGCTGACATGGATATCATGGTAAACGACTAGTCGTTTAGCAAATTCAAGAAGAGGAATTATATGACCCATGCCTGGATTTGGCAAAATAGCTATATGGGGCTTTGTTATTTTACCTACTACCATTTTTTGGTTTTTTTAGTATGGAAAAAGAGGAGTTTTGATGTTGTGAGGATGGCTATGGTAAGCAAAACAATGTCACTCAATTTATAGAACAAAAGTGTGCTTGCTATTATAATGAAAACTTGATGATAAGATTAGTTTGTAATTGTTTAAATTATAAGATACTCTATAGTTAGAATAAAAAAAATTATTGCCACATTCAGTGTATATTCTCGTGTCATACAGTCAAATCAATAACTTAAAAAGAAATTTAATCAATATTACTTATATTTATTTTTTCTCCAGCAAAAGTCATTCATATTATTTTTTTATTTTAATTACTATCATTATTATTATCATCAGCTTAATTAGGAAAGAAGTCAGACTTTTTAATAAAGAGAAATAAAATAAAAATATCATATATTTTTTTAAAAATTTAAAGGGAGACAATTAAGTATTTTAAAAATTTTAATAATATATATATATAATTTTTAAAACAGAAAGATGCAGCTGCCCTCTTCTAATATAGGTGTCTTCACTCCTTAGCTGAGTACATATATGCTGTGTAAGCAAACTTAGCCATAATATTGATCAAGAAAAAAAATATTTTTTTCACTGCAAATATTAGTTTTTTTTTTCTCTTTTCCTCATAATTTATATAATTTTATTCTTTCTTTTTCTATTTTCTACATATATTTTTTGTTCTAAAAATATAAAACAGATTTTTAAAATATATAAAACAAAAACTGAAAATAATTTTTTAATTTTAAAAAGTAAAAACTAAAAATTTAGATACAAATTGAAAAATAATAATAATAAGAATATTTAGTGCTATGTTAGGATATATATAAGCATCTCATTCTCCTTGAATTTTGATACCGTGTCAACATTATATGGTTAATATTCCAACCAATTGGGACGGCATTTCTTTTCAAGGAATATAAATCTGCTGCAATTTGCCGTTTAAAAGTTATTTAGTGCCCCCTCCATGCACACCATATTGTGGTTAAATAATTTTAAATACTAAAAAATAAAATTAATTTCAAAAATATTCATTTTGTCTTTAAAAAATATAACTTTTTAACTTTTAATTTGAATTTTTTTTCAGAGATATATACTGTATATCTAATATAATCCACTTCCAAATATATTTATTTAGTATATATTTACTATATAAAGAAATACTAAAATAACAGAATATTTTTTAAAAAATGAAACAATGACAAATTTTCTCTAAATTATATATAAACAATTTAGAGTTTAAAGACGTTATACTTTTTAAGACATTATATTAATAGTAAAAAAAAATAACAGTTTATTCAGTCCTTTCTTAAAAATGGTCCAAGGAGAACCGACACCTAGGCACTATAACCGGTTATAACCAGTATCCTATCCAAATACAGGTTTCCGTTTTAATTTCTTGGAAAAAGTAGTCCGTTTGTTTTTGTCATCCTCTTCCTCTACCTCTGCTCTCTCCATTGTCACTCCACACTTCCTCTGAACTTTATCTCTCTGCTTCCCAAACCCTAATTCTCACCAAATTCTCAATTTATCATCTCACAAACCCATAATTTATTCTTTAACTTCAAAACCATACATGCATTACGGAATTGAAACCGCAATATTTCCCATTTTTTAGGTGGAGTGTATAGAGCTCAAATAGCTCACATTTTGAACAAATATAATTTATATACCAATGTCAGTAGCTACTAAGCTTCATTCCTCTGCCAAACATGTGTATGAGCGGCGAGCTAATTTATATACCATGCTAATTTTGATTTTAGTGCTTCTTTGCCTATAATAGGATACTTTATAACAAGGCCATTAGCACTAATATTTTCAGGAACTTGAGACCTCTTTACTGTTTTGTTGGATCAGTCTTCAGAAAGTCCTTTTTTGTTGGCAGTAACATTTCAGAATTTTGGGAATTGGGATAGACTAGAGAGGAACTGTTTATAGCAATCATGGGTAAATTTCTTTCAAGTAAATAGGAATAGACAAGCTACCTGGACGGTGAGAAATATTGACTTAAGTTCTTTTGAATGTGTTGCGACCATAACCAATTTTAACTTGTGTTTCAAAAGATAAAAGTAGTAATTTTTGGGTGGCAATATAATAATAGCATGCCAACATTATTAGGCTGGGCCATTTGCTGTGGCTGCCCAGCTACTTGAATGATACATTGGATAGTTGCATTGAATTCAACAAACTTAATAGTATAATTTAAATCAATTGTCTAATAATGACGGTCACTATCACTGCTAAATATTCAAATGCCATGACTAGGCACTGAAATGACAGAGTTGCACACACAACTTGCCGAGGAAATCACCAGCCCAGCTTGATTGCAGTTCTTGTCCATATATTCAACTAAAAACTTGTTGGTCCGTTATGCATTTATTTTCAATGTGAACATTGCATGGCATGTGATTAGTGAAGTTAATACAACATTTCCTTGAGGCATTTTAGCAGAACAAACGCGTATGACCCTTCCTCTCATTCTAAGATATTAATTTATTCTGTCTGATTAATTATTTAATCTATCAAATCTCAACACATGAATCAGTGTCTTGTTATTTTCTCTGTTTTCTCCGAGTTGTCTCAATTGTTAACCAGTCTTATTTTTGTAATTTTTTACCAATAGATCCACATGATAAAGAACGGGGAGTTCCAGTTCATGATGATAGGAAGCTATTTGAGTTGTTTTTTTTTAACAAGCATTAGCAGAAATGAGCTGGGCAGCAATTATTCACATGAGAGATATTTTCAGATGTCATTCTTCACTTTCTGTTTATTAAGCGTCAATTAAAATATGTCTTTATGCGCTTTGTCTGCTACTTGTTGTTGGATCCTGTGTCCGGAAACTCTTTGGCAACTTCAATCGATCATCTGTTGCACAGTTTACCAAGAACAAGCTTTTGTAATTGAAAGTGAATGGCAATCTATTGCTATCTGAACCAAAGCTTCGTGCAATACTGGAGAATGCTAAACCACTCCTTAAGACAATTGTAGGCCAAGACATTAATCGTAGAAACTCATGGATAAATGTACATTTCTTAATTGAAAGCTGAGTTAAGCAAAATCATATCTCCTGCAAGTTTTATCTCTGAACTTAACACCATCTTGGTTCCCAACAGTGATGTACACTTCAAATTTCAGGGTGAAATTAGTGATATATCTTAATATAGTTCACCGGTACCTTACATCATTTCCAGTCAATTTAAAAAGCAGCGATCATGTGGATTGTAAAAAATTGTGCTTCGACAAAAGAATATCAGTTTTCTTTAATGCAGAGATAATGTTTAATCTGTGTCCACTTCCTGCTCATAATTTGCAGGTTCAGCAGGAGTTTGGTTCCTTCAGCATCTATTGCTGGCGGTTTGTTAACAAAAACCCATTAAGAAATGGATTCCATTATGAAGCAGAACTCATGAGCAAGAATCTAATGCGAAGAGGGCCTGTGTATCATTGACCTAAACTACCTACAATTATCATATAATGAAAATTTGTGATAATGATATGGCACGCGCTTATGACTTCATTGATGCTTTGCTGATTTTGGATCCAGGAAGTTTTTGAGGAGGTTCGTGTCAGATTCACTGTTGTGTGTGTGCTTATATTTCTCGGTTTATATAATGCTTTTAAATCTGCTTGGAAATCTTTGACAATTTTTTTTTAAACATGGTAGGGCAAGAAGGGAGCTATATGGCAACGCATAAGATTCAATGAAGAAAAAAAAAATAGCATTCTTTCATCATTGCAGACAACAAGATGACCAAAGCCACGTGCCATAAATGATATACAGAATAGAAATTAAGAGATGTGGATAAAGACCAGACCCCTCCATTCAGACAATAGACGACTCCCCTTCATAACCACAAAGTTTATAAAATTCAGAATACTTATTATTTATCTTCCTTCTGTACATTCCCTTGTTTTATGTTGAATGTCTCCACGAGCGAAGTGGGGCTTGTCGGGCATTGCAAGTCCAGAACCACCCCCATATGATGAGTATCATTACCATTGTAATCATGGTGATGGATTTCACCAATATATCGGCTTTTAGCACTCTTACAGCTCTTATAAGCATATGACTATGGACATGAAAATGATGAAGTACATAACAACACAATCATTAAAACCATAAATAAATGATTTCATTTTATCAAAGTCTCATCCAAGTATTTCAAGAAGAGAAAACCCCTCAATCCCAGAAATATCTCACACTATCTACATGTAGTGCTTGCAAAATTATACAAACAACTCGAGTGCCAATTATGATTGCCAAATAAGTAAAATTGAAGGAGAAATAAACATTAAATTAAACATGAGAATTTAATTCCTCCTGAGAAACAGCACTTGTTCAAGGTATGCACTCTCTGCCAAAGCAATGGAGCCATGGACTGCAAATACTCTTCCAAATCCATGCTCAACAAACCAGACTGGGGTATGAGTAATTCTTCTGTTCCAACATTTCCTCATCATGTCTTCTCTTCAGTTCCAGCATTTCCTCACTATCATTTCCATTGGCAACACTGGCCAACCTAACTCCGAGCCTTCCCATTTCCCAGTGTGAGCTCGAGATCATCCAATCCTACCTCATGAATCCTCTCTCCTTCCCATGGCTTCACCTGTCCATTCCCAAACTCAAAATCCATGCTCCTCCCATTCTCTTTGATCACATTGTTGCACAAAATTTGATCAGAAACAGGTTTCACAAGATTGTAGGTTGGAGAGGTTGGCATTGCTGCCATAGCGGGTGCAAATTTTTGAAAGGTTATCCATTGACCAGACTCGATAGTGGATGAATCAGACTCATCGCATTCTGGTATGGTAGCTGGAGTATGAAATTGGCGATGAGTCGGGCTAGCTGGGGCAGATACAGCATAGAAAGGATAATTCAACGAGGCCATGGATTGTTTGGCAATGAACTCCCAGTTGGGAATTGGCTTGGGATTCTTTGAGGTTGGGGATGAAAGAGGTGGAGTCACAGGTGCACTATTGGAGATCCGGAGAGGAGGGAGAGATAATGGAATTGAATTTTGAAGAAAGGGAAGGAGATTAGATGGGGCATTATTATCGCCTCGAGTTGGGCTAGGGAAAGAAGAGGAAGAAGGACTAACTTGATAGGAAGGAATTGGGCTAGGAAATGATGAAGATAGTGGACTTGGATTTTGAGAAGAATACGGAGTGATTCTTGCAGAGGTTCCCACAATATCAATTGGGGGTGGCGTGCATCCCTGGATCAATAAACCAAACATGGTGGCACCTTATGAGATTATTATGATTGCTACAATACTAACTAGATGAAGAAGCACAATAGATTAGAAACACTTTTTAAAGCAATTGAAGTTTCCATATTTCTAGATTTCAAATTCTAATGATAGAATTGATCAAAGCTAATCAGTTATTTATTGAAGCTTTCAAATTCCAAATATAGGAAGTAGCATTAATTTCCCAACATCTCTCCTATGTTAATTCATAAACCAGCAGATAACTACCACAATACAATATAAGGCCCTCCTTCCTGTTCAATTCAATAGTAATGTTACACTTCCCAGCCATACAAGTTGAAACTAAAGCTATAACACAGATTCCCAGATCAAAATTTCATACATAAACTAGATAATCCAAAAAAAAACCAATTTAAAAGAATAAGAAACAGAGATAGAGATAGAAGCTCGATCCAAGAAAAAAGACCCATTACATGGGCAAATCAAGAGCTGAAAATAACAAAAACAAGATAAATCTAACGCAACAACTATAGATCGAAAATTAAAGAGAACAAACAAGGATGTACCTTACGATAGGTGGTGCCATCTTCTTCAACAACCCAACCAGCTTCAGAGCAGAGAGCTTTTAAGACCTCATTATTATCGCAATGTTTAGGCAAATTGAAATTCCCTTGAGCCCTTAAACCAGTAAAAATCTTAGCAGCAATAGCTCTTCTTCTCCTCTCCCTTCTCCTATTGTTCTCTCTCTCCCTCCAGGATGGCTTCCTTCTGGGTGCAGCTGAAGTAGATGTCGCCCCGTCTGACGTCATTTTCCGGCAGTCTAGCTCTCTCTCACTGAGTCAGCCGGCGGCGTTGCAGAGGATTTATAAATAAACCTTCTCTCTATCTCTCTCACTCCCCCAAGAAAGGAAAGGAAAGTGGTCACGAGGAATGCGCTTTCCTTCCTTCGCTTGGAGTATAAGAAGAAGAAGAAATCTGTTGTTTTTCTGTGTGAGGACTAATTAGCAGAGTTTTCTGAAATTAATAAAAAAAAAAGAAAAAAAGAAAAAGAAAAGTTAGTTTCTAGAAATGGTAATGTGTGTGCAAGTACAGGATAAGGATTATGTTCAAACTTCCTCATCAACGTTCGTCCTTTTGAGAAAAAAAAATTAATATAGATCAAATGAATCGTTTCATGGATGATAAAATAAATATAAGGGTGTGCTGGGAGTTGAGGATAAGAATTTTATTTGATGGAGAAAAAAAAAAAAAGTGGGGTTACCACTTACCACGTGTAAGTCTATTAGCCTGTCTTGTAATGACCTATTAATAATTCTAAGATGGGTTCAGCCGTTGAGTGATGGGACCCACTCCAAAAAAGAGTAAAAAGAAGAACCCGTCGCCACCATTTCAGAATGTGCTCAGACTCAGACATGGGCCCATGTTTCCTTTCCTTTCCTTTTCTTTTCCCTTTTTTTTCTTTTTGTCAATAACTTTGTTTGTCGAGAGAGATCCGTCCATCTTATCCCAGTTGTAAAAAAAAAATTCTAATGACCACAAGAGAGACGGTGATAAAATCAACTTTACAGGAAGCATGAAAATAGTTTTATGAATTTGTGTCCGGAAAAGCTACAAGCAGGGGTGAAATTGGTCTTTCCTACACAGCCACCAGCCATGGCTTGCTTTACGTTGGATTCAAACAATTTTGCTCATCTCTTTCAACACATCAGTTGCATCAGAATTCAGAGGATCTTCATAATTTGGTTATTGCAAGACCAGACAATTACTAAATATCAGAGGAAATGCCAATGATTGTTCAGGGTTGCCTTCATTTAAGTAGTATGATAATAAATGGCTTATTATTTCAATGAGTTAATAGATTTGCTAATTTATCTACTCATTTGCGTATTAGAGCAGCTAAGTTGTACGTAAATTCTCATATTTGAAATTATTTTTCTAATTTTTTTTATCTAATATTCTTAATATTGATTTGATGCAATGAGGAGAACATGATTTTAGGCTTGGGTGTACGGATAAATCTATTGAAATGGACATTTTTTTTCCCGCCAATACATGGGCATAAATGATTCTTTATATAAATAATGTGTTTCTGCTTTTTTTTTTTTAATAAAATCCCTTCTTTTGTCAAAAAAAGTACAAGCTAATGGTCATGTACTTGACAAAATCCCTTGCTCGAAACCCATAAAACCAAACTTACCGACTTTGCTGATGGCGCCAAGGCAGTCAACACACAGAATACCAGCAACCAGTCTACAGACGTCAAAATGTTATGCAATTATTTCTTTTAGTACATTTGGAAAATGAATATTATGAAAAAGTGATATGGTGCATGCGTTTTATATGATATAACTGTAGAACTAATTTCAGTTAGACAATGAACAAGAAATGCAACCTTCAATTCTATAGCAAACATTTTCAGCAAGTAGGTTGAGACTCGAGAAATATTCACAAGCGATATTCCTCGTCAAAGCCATTAAACTATCAGCCATAAAACTAACCATCTCATGGATTCAAAATAAGATTCATACAAGTAAATCGTACAATTAGTTTTCAAACATGTCAAGCAACAAGAAACCTAAAAACCAAACCCCCAGCCCACCCAAAAGATAAAGCAAATTCGTTTTTCAACCAATTCTGAAAACATCACTATCATAAGCTCCCTAATCTTCAGTTCCGTATCCACCTGACTAGTTACATATACAGCATTCAGCAAGTAGGTTATTGCTGCTGAAACGGTTGGTTTTAGACAATGGTCACCAACTAGTCTGCTTGTCTTGTTACTACTTGCATATCAAAATTGACTGTGCAAGTAAAAATAAAATGAAGTCACAAGGCAAAGCAATTACGTTATGGCTGATATTACAAAAACTTGCAATGATCAATACATCTAACTAACAAGAAAAAGAAGATTTTCATGCTCATGTGACATTATAAATAAATAAAAAAAAACCATTTATCTCATTTTATCACAATGCACTAGCATTTCAACTATGAAGGAATAACAACTTACAGAAAGTGCATTGTGGACATGGTTCCCTTTGGTAATTCACAATGAACTGCCTTCATCTAATGTATTGTCCTTATCTTTTTATAAAATAGCTAGACTTCTGAAAGTGAAGAGGTTCATTCCCCCAAGAAGTCCATCCACCTATCATCTCTCTAGCAAACAGTTCAATGCATCGAGCAGGTTTTGGGCCTGGTACATGCTCCAGTAGCAACTCTACAAGTGTTTTGGAAGAACAACAATTGAGAATTATGTATTGACCACATTATTTAATCTAATCAACTTCAAAGTTTATACTCCTTTAGTTTATACATGTAATATGTGTTATCTACAACCTTTTTCAAGCAGATGAAACAACAGAAAACAAATTGTGAAGAAACATTATTTTTCCCATGTTAAATATCAGTCGGACTAATATACAATATTCAAAGATGTTCATTGAAAGGTCATGTTCTGAGCAACTAGCTCCAGCATACAAAACATGCAAGAAAAATTCAAAGCCTTGTTGGCACAAGATTACCTCCAATTGTGGGCTTCGTCGAGTAATCCCCAGGGATGCTTATAATGATTTTATCTCTTTCTATAGCTCTCCAATTCAACGTCTGTATAATGATTTTATCTCTTTCTATAGCTCTCCAATTCAACGTCTGTTTAGAAATCATTCCCTGCAAAAATCAACAGGATACGTTACATGCAATACCTAAGGGTTAGATTGGAGCTATAGGACCATAACTGAAAACAAAAACAACTCAACTGGATGCTCTTACCTCCCGATGACAGTAGCCCAATAGAAAGCACTCATAGGGCCTATGATGAAAGAGGTCTAAATCACTAATCAATGAGCCATCTGCTTTCACCTGCAGCATTTGTGTGTTAATCAATTCAATCGCATGATAACTTTTAAAGCATTTACTGTTAGACACTCTTGTGCGTGTGAGATAGCTTTTGTGTGAGAGAGAGAGAGATAGAGATCACCTTCATCCAGTAAAAACTATCTGCATAACTGACCCCCCATGTAGGGAATAGCTCTTCCTCAACAAAATGACGCAGTTTCTCCCTATTCGTTACCCATAAGGCTACCAGTGCTCCATCTGTATGGGTAAGTTCCTTCATAGGAAGGGACAATAAATACCGGTTTGGCAATGTTGGGTACCTACAAAGTTCAGAAAGAACAACAGTCATTTTAAATACAAAAAAAAAGGATAAGGACTTGTCTCAATGCAGATGATAAGATTTTACAACAGATAACAGAAAGGTCACATAAGAAGGTTAAAAGAAGTGATTTTTCCCTTCATCTATTTGCAAATCCACTTAATTTCATATGCACAAGGAAATCTATAAAAATCTGACACATTATAGATAAATAACTTTTGAGAACAATTTAAGAAAGTTATAGTCAGTCATCAACTGTGGCTGTAACATATTAAGTGAACAGCCTCATTTGCATAAGTTCTATACACAACAATTAATTCATAGAGATACATACATGATTTATCAGCATAAACTTAACATTTTGACAAGCTAAAGCATTTCAATGAGACAAATGGTATTACGTACAGGAGTTTCTGAGGAGCACTTTTATTTTCCCATAGTGGATCAACCACTATTAAATGAAAGCCACTGCATGAAAAACAAGTGAGCATCCCCATAATTTGTAAAATAGAACTATCAAGAACCTTATGCATAACCAAATATCTTCAGAACTAGCTATCAATTCTTCAAGCACTGTATCAGATGCAGTAAAAAAAATGGAGGCAAGAGAGCTTCCATTAATAAGATCATACTGGCAAGGCTAAAAATAACATGCTGTGTAATGTCCTGATTTTTATTGAACCTATTTATACATTAATTGGTGAGAGATTAAGGATGGTTTAGATAAAAGAGATAGAAGTATGAACAACATATACTTCACATATAAAAGTTAAATATGAATAATATATATATAACATATAAATGTTAAATGTAAATGGTAAAAGAATTAAAAAGTTGAAAGTGGAAAAGTTAAAATATAAATAATATTATTATATATATAATAATCTAATTAGTAATAATATATATATATATATATGGTAGGTAAAAAGAAGAGTAGAGTCAAGAGTCAAAAAAAATTGCTAGAAATTTATTTTTCTTCTTTTCTTTTCCTTCTTGGCCGTTCCTCATAGACAAGAGAAAGAGAGATAATTTTGATTACAATAATCATCAAATTTTACTAAGAATATTTCAAGAGGTGGTGATAGTTTTTGGTGCTACATGGAATAATAAGTTTCTTCAATTCTTGATGAATTTTCTTTTAAGTAGGATTTTTAATAAATTGAATGATTATTTAAATGGTTGAAATGAACTTAATCAGTACAAAAATGATGAAATTAAAACTTGAGTGAGTGATGGAATATATTCGGTTAGAGTTTAGAGTAGTAAAGATGAAAAATAAGGCTTTATAAGGGATTTGACTAAATATAAATTGGAGGAAGATTTAAGAGCTTAAAAGTACTTATAAATTGGAGGAAGATTTAAGAGCTTAAAAGTACTTATATGAGTTGCTAATATCATCTTTGAAATTATAAATTGATTAGGGATTGATTGATTTGAGTGAAGGAATCAATAGTAGGAAGTGAAAGATGTAGAGAAATTATTTCTCCAATTTGAGCTTCAAAAAGGTAAGTATATACTTAGATTATGCTCTTATCTTTGGTTTGCACCATTTTAAGTTGATATGAGTGTTTATTGATAAATATAGTATGAAAAAGGGGTTTTGAGATGTCATGAGAATGTTTAGTAGGCGTCTAATTCGTACTTTAATTCAAATTTTATATCCAAAAATTTAGCCTGACAGGTGCAGTGATACGCCAATGTTACTGGGCGTGTCATAACTTCTATAAGTCAGGATGAATGACACGTGCAATGACACGCTCATGTCACTGGGCGTGTCACAGCTTCTGTGAGACAAGATAAATGACACGTGTAGTGACACGCCCATGTCATGGGCGTGTCAATTAAAGAAATTTGTCCAAAATAATTCTTTTCCTTTACTTTCATCCGTGATTCATAGCTTGCATAGCTATATCTTCATATATATATATATATATATATATATTGTATTGAGAATGTATAAATGATTATAAAATGAAGAAGAATGATAAATTTGATGATTATGATAAATATTAGTATGTTGATGAGCCATATGGTGAATGGCATAAATATATATATATATATATATATATAATGTGAAATGTTGTTTATTGTCTTATATTATAAATAGTTGTCAGAACATTGTGTTTGGTAGTTGGCATGCCATATATGTATGAGGTGAAACACTGAATGTCACAGATATTGCTACGCCCCTGAGTTAGACACATTAGTTTCACTGCTGTTGATATACGCCGTGGATGAGACATTGGGTATCACAGATATTACCACGTCCACTAGCGAGACACATTGGTGTCATTGTGATGAAATAGACCAAAACAATGGTTCTGAAACTAGTTTATTGTATAAGGATTGTGGGCCCATTGCATGATGCATGCTAAGGATATATATATTTATACAATTATTTTTATATTAAAATTTGATGTATCTTTATATTATGTTGTCATATTAATATTGTTTTATCAAGTATATACCACTGAGCTTGTAGCTCAGCGCAAGTTGTTTATCGCACAGGTGAAGGAACAAAAGTTGGGAGTTCTTCTAAACCAGGTTAAGCATAAATAGTGATCAGATACTAGAACCGTTGGTTGCCACAGATCAAGCCTAAACATCGCATGTAAATATTTCTTTTCAGATGTTATGGATGTAATATTTATTTTGTAAAATATAACAAATTATGTTATAACTAAAAGATGTTTTATAAATAAATAATATCATATTCACATTTTTATATATGTATGTATGTAAAATATGAAATTTTAGTATGTTAATGAAAGAGAATATTTTGATAACTATTATATGAATATACAGGTTAAATTGATTGAATTTGATAATACTTGTATTTTAAATGAAACTCTGGCAAAATTTCTATAAATTGATTTATCTTTCTTATACCTATTCATTTATTTATATAATAACATAAACTATCAATTAAATAATGTGAATAGATGAGGTACGATTAATATGTTTAGTAATACTCTTATGTCCTATCTGTGCATACTACATATTTGAGGGAATATGTACTGTGTGTCGGTAGAATATAAGGGTGTTACATGTTGCTTACCATAAGAGACATGAAAGATATTGCTCCTTACCAGAGTTTTGTAACATCACATAAGGTAATGGGCTACCAAGTTCTCGACATTTTCTTTCCGTGCAAGATGAAGGTGAATAGCCAAGGAAAGAAACAAAGTGAAAAAATGGAATTGACTTGGGTATAAAGATAAGCAAACAGTGTCAATGTTTGCATTTTTCATGGAGATTAACATGTTCACCATTGAGCCAATAATTAACTGAATGCATATCGAGAAACGGCCTTGAAATTTCTCAACTACGGAAATAAAAGCTCTTGTAAGCATAAAACAAACTCAAGAAAGGTATTGAGTTGTGTATACAATAATTAGCAGGAATAAGGTTGTGAATCTGGCCCAGGTCAGACTTCGACAAAATAGAAAAGACATGCAAAATTATGTAAAAAAAACTATAAGAAATCAGTCTAAACTTAGCACTTAACAAGATGATAAAATATAAAATTTAACTAAGACAGAAAATCGATAATTTAACACTTAGCATACCATGTAGAAGCAGCTCTCTCTAGGAAGTATGTATTTCTCGTTTAGAAATTCTGCCTCTGCATCATCAACTGTCTCATTCACAACCAAATTATTGAAGACAGGAAGAATTTTTTGCGCACTGCATTGATCAGATAAGAAGCCTAAGAAACAAATTAAAAAAGTACCAGGAGTCCCACTGACCGAAGCTGAAGGATATAAAATTACATACTCAGCAAACAAATTCTAAAAAACCAGCTCTTACAATTCAAAATTTTCTACAATTTCCTACAATCTCCCTGCAACTAATAACATACTCTCTCTGTCCCATATTGATTAGACATAGTTTTCTTTTTCATTTGCCCAATTATGCGAATTTATATTTTCCATAAAAATACTAATTTTTCTTAATCCTTATGAAATAAAACATATCAATTTGAGAGAGTAAAAAAATTCAGAAATGCAAAAATGTTCTTCGTGTAACAAACCGACCTGCATCTTTGCTTGACTTATGATGATGACGATGAAAATTTAGAGTGATTTCGCAGAGAGGAGCTTGCCAAACGCGGCCGAGTTCCATAAGAGACTGCTCATTTACACGCTTAGGTAGTTTTCTGTTTCGTGAAGAACAACAATCACTTCTTAAATCTCTCATAATCGCTAAAAGATCAGTAGCCGCCATTAAGCATTCTAATGCCTTCAATAACATAGGCCGCGCTAGCTGCCAAGAATTGAGCAAGAATTGCAATTAAGCATTCTAATGCCTTCAATAGAAGACTGCTCATTATCAGAGCTGAACAAGAATTGCCATAATAAAACCTAAATCGAATTGAAAGCAAGTAAAATATAAATTGATAATGCTTACGCTTACCTGGTGGTGCTGATCAGCAGCTAATTCTCTTTCGTTTAAGAAGTGAGATTTTCTCTCCTTTTGGTTTCGTTTCTTCGAACTTGAAGAGAGGTTAGTTCCATCACGATCTTGAACGCCGCGTTTGGATTCGAATGAACGAGAATAGTAAGTCGTTGGAGAAGCCCTAAACCGAGTATATGACTGGTTTAGCACACGAACCGGATCAATAAAAACAGAGTTAGAATTTTCGAATTGGTAAATCCCTGAATCCAAAAATACAGATATCCGATCATTCGTTTTCGTATTCTCCATTGTCGTAATCTCAGCTTCCACAATTCAATACTTCGATTCCATCTTCACTCTCTAGCTAGCGCTTCTCTATTTAGTTGAACCATTTAAACGACAGCCACAGTTGGCCATTTTCGGAGCTTTTGAGCACTATAACGCACCGTTTTCTATTATCGTAGTGGCGTGCCCAGTTGAGCTTGAGCTGTGTTTGTTCCGGGAGAAGGAAAAAAAAATAACAGCAAATATATATTTCCTGCCCTCAGTTAATCTTGTCTTACTAAATTCACTTTTTTTTTTTAACTCGTCATTTACTAAATTCACTTCTTTCATATTAGATGCCAGAATTTTATTTTTTTTAATAATAAAATTTTGTACAATATAGTTAATATTTCATTCTAAACATTTTCTGAATTGTAAATTAATTCACAATAGTTTCTTATGAAATTTTTCAGATTTTTTTTTTAATATTCTAAAAATTTCAGACACTTTTTTAAAATAAATCTTTCAAAAAATTCAATTAAATTTGATTTTAATAAATATTTGAGATAATTTTAAAATAATAAAATTCATTTTAATTTTATTATTTAAAATAATTAAAAATAAAAATGTCTAATTATTTTATAATTTAATTAATTTTAATAGAAGTATTTTTATTTTTAATATAATTTTCATTAGTCGAATTGAATTCTTGCAAAATTTTAAGACATGTCTCTTTTTTCTTTATTTATTGGAAAGTTTGAGTTTCATTCAAGCCTTAAAGTTTCCAAAATTAAAACCGGAAACTAATAAGAAATTATTTTTGAAATTTTCTGTAAATTCCAATGTTGATAATACATTAAACAAGGAAAAATTAACCAATTATAATTTTATTTAGTATCTACTCGTTCTGTTTTATTCTAAGTATCGTATAAGAATAATGCGTATATATTAAAAAAATAATTAGTCCATAAAAATTTTATTATAATTTATCTAAATTTTATTTTCTATCTCTTACTCTATTTATTTTCTTTCATTAATTATTAATTAATAAAAATAATATTAAAATTTTTAATTAATATTTTTTTGAATTTCTAAAAACGATATTTGAAGTAAAATAAAAAAAAATTTTACTCAGCACTTGACATAAAATATATGGAGTAATAAATAAAAATTAAAATTTTCAATTCACGTCATCATTCATATTTATAATTAATAAAAATACTATACAGATCAAATTGATCAGATAAAAAATATACATTAATTATATTAAAAAAATAATTATTCTAATATTGTATTTATTGTTAAAGATAATAATAAATATAAGATTAAAATAGTCATTTTTCTAATTAATTAATACATAAAATATTTTTGATACAAATTAATTTACTCCATTTAGCATTATTTATTATTTATTTATTTATTTATTCATATATTACTTTGGAATTCAAAGCAAATCTTAGACAGGTCATGTGTTCATATTTATAATATTCCTCTTATCTTTCTCTTATTTTAAATATATTTTTTATTTTTTTAATATTTTATTATTGTATATGAATTGTGCATGAAATTCAATTAGAAAAAATTAATAAATTTTGGATGTTGATTATAATTTCACAATTGTAACATTACTATTTATTATATTATTTACAGTAGAAAATAATAATAAAATATAATCTAAAAAATTATTAAATTGCAAATAACCAATTTAATTAGCCACGAAAAAGAAAAACACAAAAAAAAAAAAGGAAGTTTGCCGGTGCAAGTAAAGTAACCAAAAGTCGCCTGGTGGAAATTACAAACAAACAAAATTGCGTTATGGATATGGTCCATACCGTACGGAAAATAAAATAAATTTATATTCATTATTATAAAAAATGCTTTGACATTTTGACTGAAAAGTTTGTAAAATGTTCGCCCTAATTTATAATCATGGATATAACTGTTTTTTTCAAATATTCTCTAATTAATTAATATGTTTCATTTGAAAATTTAAATTTTATAAAAAAAATATATTCAATATAATGTTATTTATTCAATTTTTATATTTAAAAAATAATTAATAAAATTAATTATATTAATATTTATTCAATTTTAATACTTTGTCTAGCATTAAAAACATACGAAAAAAAGCCATTTTATGTGGGATGGCGAATTGAGTGGATTCTACCACTCAAATTAAGAGAGAGAGAGAGAAGTATTCTATTAGCCTTAGGGCCTGTTTGGTTTAGCTGTTCATAGCAGCTGGTAGCTGATAGCGGTTGCTGATAGCTGATAGCTGGTGGCGGATAGCTGGTAGCTGATTCGGATTAGTGTTTGGTAAAAATACAATAGCTGTTGCAGTTTGAATGTAAAATTACCAATAAGCATATCATTATCTAATAAATATTAATTTTTATTTTATTTTAATAGGGTTAATATAGTCTTAATATGAATTAGCTATCAGCTGATATGAAAAAGCTCCGAGTAGGAGCTTATTGAAACAGCAGCTATTTGGGGTTCCTAACAGCTATCAGCTGCTGTTTTAAAATTTTACCAAACATCAAATTTTATCAAACAGCTGCTGTTTGGGGTTCAAACCTCTATCAGCTTCATCAAACAGCTAAACCAAATACCCCTTAATCTTATTCTCAAAGTTCGGCAACTTATAAACTCAATACCCTTGCCATTGCTTCTCCTCCGTTCGAACGAAATACATTTTTTAAAGTCTTATTGGCTTAAAAGCAAATAAAATTAATATCATTTTCCTAGCATTTTTAAAATAGCCTTGACTTCTGGAGCGACCTCAGTGCTCTCTCTGACTCACAAAAAATCCTAATAGCTTTTCCTTCAAAATGCAGATTTGAGTGGATTTAAGTTCATTTCTTCAGGTAAAAAGATAGATTAGAAAAACTTTTTGAATACATTGCGAGTTTATGAAGGGCATAAATTTCTAAGAAGGTAAGAACCAAATATAGAAAGTGGGGTCCGTCAAAGTAACCTGATTGGATGATCTCAGCCAATGACGAAAATGCACGTGGTCACATATTAGTGGGCTTATGACACAACTAAATCAACTTTTAACTGTGTGCTGCAGCAACTTCTTAACAATGTTTAAGTAACCGTGTCCGTGTCACTGCTCTCCACTTCTTCAAATTTGTTCCTTCTGAGCTATTAGCAAGTGATGAAGCAGTAGTTGGTTGCGACTTCTCTCTGTTTGGTTAGAGAATTTTATCCTTTTTAGGCTAACTTTAATTTGTTTCTTTGTGAATTATTGTTTTGTTGTTTGATTGATTGAATATTATAATTCTTATTGTATATTCTGTTTCTACCTTTCTCATGCAAAATCTAGCTAAAGTTGCTAATCAATCTTTTTTTCTTTTTCCTTTTTTGTTTGGTTGGTGAGAAAATAGAGGAAAAAGGGTAGAAAAATGTTACTGTAATTAATATGAGTTTTCTTTGGAAAATGATTAAATGAGGAGTAAATTAAAGAAGTATTTGTCGACTTGGCATAAGGGTTTGGATTTTATGAAGTCCCAGTTGGAAGGAACAAAAGAAGTTTCATTTTATACGCTTTTTATTTTTATTTTTTTCATTTTATCATTTTCTTGATAAATTTCCAAACGGAGAATAAAGTAATCGATGAGCTTGATTATGTGTTTTGAACTATTTTGTTTAATCTTGATCACGGGGTTTTGATTTTGTGAAACAGATTCAGCACTTGCGGCTCCAGTGAACATATATACCAGCCCAGGTAACCTTCGAAACTTTGTTTGGTTGATAAGAAAGTGGAGGAAGAGGAAAAGAACTTTCTATATTATGTACCCAGAAAAACTGGAAAGCTCGTGTCAACTTAATTAGACTTACTTTCGTTATTCTTTATGCTTTTATATAGATACTAGATTTTCTGTTCTTGCGTTTTTTTGCCTTCATTGTTCTAGACACCGTATAGTCAATAGGTTAATAGTTCATACTAGGCTACGTGACGTCTTCTTTGAAATTAACCATGAATTGCTTAAAAGTTTATTGAATGCCTTCAGTTCTTGCAATTATATTATGAAAATTTTAGAGATTTATGTTCCTGATGATCGGATTTGGAGCTACAGTGAGAGCTCTTTTATTCGAAGCTTTTTGATTAATTCAGTGCAACATGATCAAATTACATTTAAAGCCTCAATTAGCATGGCTTAATATTAAATATGTATATGAAAATAAGAAATTTATGGAGGAATTATTTGATTAATATTTGTCATCATCTGTAATCTATACATGTGTTTGTTCTACTTGAATGATTGGGTTTCATGAATGTGAATTCAATTTTTATGTTGAAACTACTATCGACAGTTCCTTGACTGACTATATAATCTACGAATGATCAACTGGACAGTAGATGATTTGCAGCATCATTTTTTTTCCGTCATTTTGATTTCACCATTTTTCTGATCTCCCTTTTATTATAATTGGCCTAGGAAGAAATTCTGGTCGCAGTGTTGTTTTTTTTTCCTTGCGGATTTTTTGTTATGACGAGTTCTCCAATTGCCTCTGTTCCTGATATTGATCCTGATTGCGCTTATAAGGAGCTCTTTCTCTCTTTGGCAAAAATGGCCAGTGGATACACTCTTCATGGTAATGTGATTACTGACGTCAATCCATACAACTATGAACCGTCAAATTTGCCAGGTAAGAGCAAATTTTCTTTTGAATGATATTATCAAAGTTGGGTAGCTTACATTATTGAACAATCATGTGCTTTTTCATGATTTAAGCAATCATGTATCTTTATCATCTCTTTTTCTCACTAGCTTCTTGATTCACAAGAATTGGCAGATTATTTGATGATTAAACAACTGTGGTCATAGATTATCTAGCATTACCACCATAAGTTGTGCGGCTCCCATGTCCAAAATAAAATTTCTTTTGCATTTGGCTGTTCTTTTGAACGGCCTGTCATGTGCTAACAATAACATATTAGGTTGCTAACAAAATTAGCAGGCTAATATCTGGTTCATATTCAACTGCAAAGGCAATAAAGATGCTTGGTTTTGCAGGTGGAATTTGGTATTTGATTCGCTCCAAGGAGTATGGAGCTATAGAGCATGGATTCTGGAGGGTCAAGGGGGAAGCATGTAAACTATTCTCAAACTCTGCCATCACTGGTTGGAGGACAACTCTTGAATTTTTTGAAGGCCAAGTGCCTCATGAGCGTAAAACTGATTGGTTGATGCAAGAGTATTGGATAACTCAAAAAGGACCTGGTGAAAACGGCAAGGTGAAGGTACTTCATAGAATATGCTAGTCTCTTTGCTTATTAAATGACCTTTTTTCTTTTGATTTTCCTCTGAACTTGCCAGTCAAATGCCAATTTGGTTGGACATTTTGCAGGAGGCTGCCTCACTTTGCAGAGTCTTCCCGGGTGGAGAACAAGGTCTAGACCATAACATGCGGCACAAAACTACTAGCCTCCAAATTGCTTGTGAGAACCTCATTCACTCAACAAGGTCAATTGTTCCAAAGGCTCGTGATGACCCCAGCAGTGGTTCCACAAGCAAATCTGCGGTTTGTTAACTTCACTTAAGCTATATATGTTTTTGGCTAATTGTGTTGGATATTGCTTTTATTCTTTGCCGGTAGCTTTTGTTTATTTCTCCGGGCAGCAGTTCGTATACTAATTCCAAAACTAGGGCCTTTTTCAATGATTCTTGTGATGGTGTCGCACCAGTGGCGTAGCCAGGATTTTAGATAAGGGGGGTCTAATTCAACTTAAATACTAAACATTAAAAATATCAAATTATAAAAGAAATAAAAAAATTCCAGATTATAAACTACAAAAAAATAATAATTTCAATTTAACTTCATACTACTTTTCTCAAAAAAAAAAAACTTCATACTACAAAATTAAATTAAACATTTCAAATTTATAATGTCCTCAAGTATTCAAGCTAATTTCTTAATTCATTATTTTTCAAATTTCAATTCATTTTAGCAAGATAAAAAAATTGCAACAAAATAAATATGAGATTAAAAGTAAGTGGTGTACCTATTCTTAACTTGTTGCCGCTGCCTTGCTGGTGCCAATCGGTGAAAGAATGAAATTGAAAAAGGAAGAAACTGTTATCTGAAAAAAAAAAGAAAGAAAAAGGAATTAACGAAGAAGAAACGTGAGAAAGAAGAGAAAGAGTCACAATTAAGTTATTCTTGTTTGTTTGTAATGGGCAGAGTCATTGACAAATCTTGTTTGTTTGTAATGGGCTTGATTAAAAGGCCCAGTTTTAAAGATTGGAAAAAAAAGGATGAAAAATGTTGGGAGCATGGATCGAAGTTGCGTGCTCTCACATAGTAAGGCCAAGCTGTTCCATCTCAACCAATGTAATATTCATTCTCAAATATACCTAAAAAAATTTTATTTTTAATTGAGGGGGGAACAGGGCCCCATGGGACCCCTTTTATCTCCGCCTCTGTGTCGCACTATAGCACTACTCTTCTTCACTGGGATATCATCCTGCTGATTTTTGGTAGAACGTAATAGTGAATCAACAGAATTATTAGACAGGCAGCAAGTTTCTTAAATTTCCAATTTTATGAAGATATATTAGAGCTAATCAATTTTTTATGTTAGTCCCAAAATAAAAGTTCATAACATTAGTATTCCAAATACTTGAAATACTAGCTGGGACCATGAAATGGCCGTAGCAGCCATCACTCTTTAGAGCACAAGTTACTTTATGATAAAAAATAGTTGGTATATAATTTAAGAATTTCTTAAATGAAGAATCAAATGTGCAAATATCTTTATTTTTTTTTTCTACTGTTAAGTGAAATCAATAGGAATATCTCAGAGCTCCCAAGGACATGAGAATCCAGTAAAAACATGTAGAGAAGACACATCTAATGAAGTTCCTGCAAAAAGAAATTATGAGTTAACATTTAGGATGAAAATTACAAACTTTCAGCACTGAATGTACGTAGAAATTATTTCTTACTCGTCTCTGTTCACTCTGTTTTCTTATATTCTGGTCATACAACATATTATGTTCTTTTTTATTCTCTGTGTTGAAGATTGTTAATTTTAATGTAGGTGGACACGAATGATGAAGCTGGAAATTTGGCTGTGACAGGAGAACTTCCAAATTTTCTGGTAGAAAACGCACCAGAATTTGACTATTTATCTAGAGGTGACTACTTGGAACTGCTAGATCTTGATACTCCAGCATCGCCTTCTTCAAGTTCAGATACTTCAAGTTGCTTGACCATGTCATCAAATGAATGTTTTGACTCATTGGCTTTGCTACAAGAACTAGATTCTGCTATTAACCAAGACTTGGTACAAAAGGATCAAAACTGCAAGTTCAGTAAATCTGCATCTTTCATACCAAATGAGTTGGTTATGGTTCCAGCATCTCCAGGTTTGTCAAATATTTCTTTTCCCTACTTCTCTTTACATCTTAATTATGTTCTTGACATGAATTTTCTTTCAACATTCTTAAATTTTCTCGCAATCCTACATGATACTTAATCAAGGTGCCTCCTAAATCGATCTTCCAAAAAGGCAGACTTGGTTGGATATTCTATTATGTTGAACACATGATTGATAATTTCCCTGACCATTGCAATCAATTTTGTGATTCGATCGCATAGGTATATTGACCATTGTTTTACAATTTCATTGCAGCTGAATGGAAGTAGGCTTAAATATCATGGTGCATAACTTAATAAGGTTCAAAAGTTCATGATGTGCATTAGCCCCACTGTAGTAATTATTTATGGATATAAGTATGTTGAAAGTCTAAATAAAACGGAGCTATACCTTGATGTTGCTACCTCTTTGTTAGAATGAGTTTCTCATTTATGCTTTGGCTGAAAAAGGAAGATTTTCGTAGTTGATAACATTGTGTTTACACAAACAGCTTAGGTTAGGAAACAATCTTCTTGAGCTTTCCTTTAGTGAAGAAAATAATTGTATACACAATATTATAATTTTAAAACTAAATAGTGTTTAATATAATTAAATTATTATTATTATTATTATCAAATAGGATATCATATTAATATGGCACAATATTATACTATCACAATACTATATAAAGTCAAATGATAAAAAATTATTTTTTTAATCATAAAAATAAAGCTTGTTAAAAATTATGAAATAGGATATGTTATAATTATAAATATTTATCCAAATAGGAAATTAAAATGGATCATTTTAAATTTATACATAATATTACATGTCCATACTATTCTATTTTAAATAAATATATTAATATAAAACATATATTATTAACAAAAAAATCAAAAAGAAAATTAGGCAATTTGTATTTTTTTTTCAAAATATATAAGGTTGTATTATATTATTTGACAACTAATATAAAATCGAAAAGATAATAAAAATATACTCGGATATAAGTCTGATTAGGTAAGAAAAAATAATATATATTACTGCTAAATACTCTTCCCTATAATTGTTATATTAATAACAACCTGAAAAATAATAACAATTTAAAAACATAAAAGCATGTAAATTAAGAAACAAAAAATAATATAAAAATTAGTTTAAACAACAAAATCCTAATAAAAAAAGCATAGTATAACAAATATACAAAGGAAGCACTATTCTTCTTAATTACATTTAAACCTTAATAATAGAAATTATTAGTATTCTTATAGTATAGCTAGTTACAAAGACAATCAATAGAAATTATTAATAATAGAAACTTTATCAATTTATTTTTTTTAATAACGTATTTAAATTCTCTAAATAAATATAATTATTATTAATATTAAATAATATATCTTAATTCTATTTAAATTCTCCAAATAAAATTAATATCAAATATGATATTATAATACTATTTTAACTCTCTAAATAAATATGATTATTATCAATATCAATATCAAATAAGATATTTTAATTATATAATATCAAATAAGATATTTTAATTATATTTGAACACTCTGAATAAATATTTATAATAATTAATTATAATGAATAATAAAATAAACAAATAAAAGATAGGAAAATATAATAGATAGGAAAAAATTAAAACAACGGCAATAATAATATCAAATGGTTTTTAACTAATCATGTATTTTAATAAATAATAATTTAATATTTAGTAAATTTTAGTTTGAAATTTAATATAGTTATTTTTAATTTAATATCTAAAAAAATTAATTTATATTATTAGATAATAATTAATTATTAATAATATCCAATGGAATAATCTAATCATATTTGAATTTTTCAAATAGATATCTTTTAATTAATTAATTAATTTAATAAATAATAATAAATTTAATATTTTAATATATTTTAAAAATAAAAAAGCGGGCTACGTGGTATAATATTATAACATTGTTAGCTGTTTTAATATAATACTAGCAAAAGATCTTAGCTGGTGATATTTTTACTGTAAATATACATATGCACATATTAATTTTAAGCAAATAAAAAATTAAGTTACAAAAATTATAAAATTAGTTTTAAATAAAATTTAAATAATAACTATTAAAAATTAAATATAATATAAAATTAAATAAATCTAATATAAAATTAAATAATATAAATTAAAAATAAAATATAATCAAATAATAAATCTAAACAAAAATTAAAATAAAAAATTAATATAACTGAAATTAAAATAAAATCTTAACAAAAAATTAAGTTATAAAAATTAAAAACCCTGACATAAATTAAAATAAAATTACAATTTACTCAAAATCAAATAGAAAATAATTAATTTAAAACAAACTCAAAAAGAAGCTAAAAATATCAAAAAAAAATGATAAAAAAAATCCCAAACATCACAAAGAACACAAAAAAAAAATTTAAAAGTCATACAGCAGCCAAACAAAACAAATCAACCCAAAAAATTACCTAACAAACAAATAACAAAAAAATTAAAAAAATCAGCAAAAATCAATAACAAAAAAATAAAATTAAATGACATAATAAATTATTTAAGAAATAATTTGATAAACAAAAAATAATAAAATAAACTGTATTGAATGGTAATCGACGGTGGAAAAAAGATAAAGAAGGTTGTGAAAAACGACTATAAAAAAATAACTATTTTTTATCATAATTGTAAACATGATTATCAAAAGAAAACAAACAAAAAATAAATAATAAATCAAACAAAATATTAAAAAATATTAAAAATATAAAAGTAAAAATATAAAAAAATATATAATATATCTACACATCAATTGAACAATAATACTATAAAAAAAGAGAATGATAGTGCAATAGTTATGACTTTCTTTATATATATATTTACACGCACATACGTATAAAGAAATAACTAATTATTTTTAATATCAAATAGGATATTATAGTTCTGTTTGAATTCTTCAAAAATAAATCATTATCAAATAAAATATCTTAGTTCTGTTTGAAGTTTCTAAATAAATAATTATTATATGATAAATAATAAAATTAATTTAAAATATTAGGATGAGACAGTGGTAAGATTAAAATAAGGATGCATGGTACAATATTGTGTCAACGTTGGCTAGTTTTAGTATAACATGCATAGATATAGAAAAGTTATGAACAATTTTCTTATTCTTTTTTTTTGGGCGGCTTTGGCAACAGGATCTTTCATTAGCATTGAAGAAAGCAAGCCACCAACAGAAGAAATTGTTGGAACTGATACATCTGTACCCACTTCAGCTAATAGCCATAAAAATCAAGATTACATAGTTTTACAGCACACAGTCAGAAACCAGAAGCCAGATTACAGGCATAAAGGTCCATCAAATTCTGATGATGCTGGCACTTCATCCGGTCACCACATTACATCTCCAGACGGAGAAACCAAGATTGACAAGGGCAAAAAGAAAAAACTTAAGAGGAAGTATTTATGCTTCATGCCATTGTACATCCTCTTCTAATGTCACACGCATTACGAGTGTAAGTAAATAGTATTACCAAGAGCATTAATATTAGTGTATTTAATATCTCAAAACAGCAACTTAACTTGCTAGGACAGTGGCACAAGGCTTTATATAGGGAGGTTACAGACTGATGAATTTCTAAGATAGACACAGGCATAGATAGGTATTGTTTGATCATTCTATGCATTTTCCTCCTGTATGCTTTATATTAATGTACCAAAAAGACCATATTTATAGCTTATTGTTTCTCATTGCATTGGGCTGGGCCTTGAGAACTTTTGGGTGAGTGAATTTTAGAAGTTTTTTTTTATTTATTCTAAAATGTGAAATGATTGTTGAGATGGTTGCCATTCTTCCTCCACCTGTACTCAAATACTAGAAATCTAAAATTCTGAAACCTGAAACTTAGGGCCCTTTTATTTTTTGGCCAATGATGAAGATATTTTGAAAGTAATGGGACTAAACCATTGCCGGCCAAAAAAAAAAGAAGAAATTCCCAGAAGATTACCCCAACTTAAATTTCCATATATAGAGACCCAACAACCTACACCTAACATTAAATATAAAACTTGGGATTCAAATTGTCCGACCAAAATAGAAATAAATCATAATTGACTCTACCTAATTTATCCTCGTGCACATGTCCACTCAGCTTCATTTTCGTTTTTGTTTGAAGTCAAGTTCCCCTATAGGGGAGCACCTACATGTTCATGACCCTTATAAAATCTTTATTTTTCAAAAATTACTTCATATTCAAGTAAAATGTAAATATAAAATTAACAGTAAAATAAACATATTCATAGAAGAGTTACTTTTAGGGATGAGCATCTTTCTGTTTAATCAAATTTTAGGTGCTTGTCAAACCGACCACCATCAGTCGAGTTGAAAAATCAATTCTCCAAAATCAATCACTCAAAATAATAAAAGTTTGCAAAACCTACCACTATCAATCGAGTTCCATAGAATTTCATTGGTTTCGCCGGATTCTATCAATTTTAACTTACAAACTAAAATTTAATTAATAATATCAGTCTATTATAATTTTAAATAATTTGTTAAATTCGACATTTTTGGTCTATTTGCTCGTCTCTGACTACGTTAGATAATATGCCAATATACCATAGTTCACATGCGGATTTCAGTTTGTCATTGAGTGGTCTTTAGGAGTTTGTTAACATAGATCAATTTTCATAGACAGTACAAATTTAATTAGTATATATTTTAATATGGACATTTCTTGTGTTTTAGGAAGCCATCAAATTTTGAAAAAATGACACTTTTCACCGTATTTTTAAAAAATTTTACTTTTTTATCAGAAATATTTTAGTTATTTTATTATAAATTTATTATAAACTCATTATAAACTACGTAAAATTTATAAACTAATTATAAAATTATTATAAATTTATTATAAACTAATAAAAATCTGATGTTTTAATAAATATTTTATAAATTTTATATTTGATAAATATTTTATAAATATAATAAATTTAAAATTATTTTTAATTTTTTCTTATTTTGTCAAAAGCCCGTGAGATTTTTTGGTGTCTGCTGTTCTAATGGATGAAGTGGGCCTTGAGAAAGCCCAATTATTAAGGGTTTTTAAAACGCAAATAACTTTCAATTCTCAATTATTGTATTGGAATTAAAATTACTAAGGGTCATTCTGCAAATAAAATGATGAATTTAATTATTGATAAGGAGACAATTTTGAATTCCTGCAGCCAATTAATTTTCTTATTTATTAAAACCTCATATTCATAATTTTAGTGTAGGAAGAAAAAATTAATTTCGAATTTATTACTTTTTCTATTTTATTTTAAGTGTTGAAGTGTAAGAAAGAAGTAAATATATAAAAATAATGATTAATGACAGTAAATTTTATAAAAAATTTATAATAATTTACTTAATTATATTTTTAAGTAATTATATTTTTAAAGTAATTCTCTATTTAATAACTGCTAAAATTGGGAGATCTAATAAATAATGATAAATTAAAAACTTTTTATTTAATAGTTTTACCTTAAAATGAAACAAGAGTGTACGAAATATGCATTTAAATTTGAGTATATTATAATTATAGTGTCAATTGAATGCTGATGTCGTCAATTTATGTAACAAATTTCGTGTGATCTAACAGTGAACTTGAAAATTATGAACTTTCTTTATCAGACAGTATGATTTGCTGCTACTAAATATTTGAGGCGATAAAATAACTTAATTCAAGTTTATAATAATATTATTTTTACTTAGGGTATTTTATCATATTGTAAATGCTTATTAATATTGAGATTTTCATAGATCTTAAATATTCATATAAAATGATTAAATTTTAAATTTTAATGTAATAATAATAATAATAATAAGTGCCGACTTCGAGCCATGAGAGTACAACTGCATTAGAGAAAATTTTATAGTTCTTATGATTCTATTTAACATAACTCCAAAAAATATTTTATATAAAAAATAATAATAATAACAACGAAAGGCATAAAAGGTTAAGAAATATATTCTCATGGTCTAAAATGATAGAAATTTTTTATTTTTTTTATCTTTTTTAAAATATAATTTTATTATTTTAATACTCTTATTTAAATACTTTATAATTAATAATATTATATTTAATTATTTATATTTTTAAATTATAATTATTTTTATCCAATTAATAAATATATTAATTTTTATTTTTATAATAATTAATAATTATTTAATATAAATAAAAAGTAAAATGAATGATTTATAGAAAAATTTAATCTGATATAATTAAATAACTAAACTTTTATCACTATCATTTTGACACCGAAAATATATAATTTTTAGCTGTTCACGAGAAAATGAAAAGGCAATGATTGGTGGAGCCCACTGTGGTGTCTCCTTACGGTGTTTCCTCGTTGCTGCCTAGTGCGACCACTGTATATTATCCTTTCTTTCTTTTGTTGACGTTTCCTAGCAAAGTCAACAATTATATAAAATTGATTTTTTTTTTTTGAGAATCTATAAAATTCAATTTTAATATCATATTATTACTTATGGATAAAATTATGTAAGTTTTTTTTGTTTGGTATCAAAAAATAAAAGTTGTATCACAGTTTTTTTTCTCCTAATGCATCGAATTCTTTTTTCTTTTTGACATCATTACCCATATTCATTAATTAAAAAATAATTAATACAAATAATTAAATAAATTCATTTCGAAATATATTAATGAAAAAATAGTTTTGTTCATTTTTATCTATTTTAATTATTTCATAAATAGTAATAATATTATTTATTATTGTAATATCCTTTTATTAAATAGTTAAGAAGTATTTAGTAAAAAAATATTCAAATTTTAAAATAAGATCTAAAAATATTATAAAAATCGAATAAGCATGATAATATTAAAATAAATAAATAAATGAATAATTATGTGTCGAGTTGGAGTTTAACTGTAAATATATATTCTTTAAACAATTAAATCATGATTAATTTCTCTTCCCCGTTTTATAATATTCAAAATGTAAAATAAAAGAATAATTATATCATATTGTTTACATGTAAAAAAAAAGTGGGGAAGTAACTATTATATTCATTTAAATTATTATTTTTCAAATAAAAAAATGTTTCACCAATATTATTACTTAATAAAATCAATTATTTTTTTTAGTTTTAAGCTTGTCACTGATGAGTTAATTAATGAAGTAATAATATAATATTTTTAATATTAATAAATTAATAAAATATATTTTAATTATTTTAAAATAATTTTATATAATAATATCACAAGTTAATAATTTTTTTAATATTTGTATATGAGCTGAATGAGGTAATTTAATTAAAATAGAGGTAATTTTTGAGTTCATAAATACTATAAGTCATTTTAGAGTGATAAATTTTATTTATAAATAATTATTTTTTATAAAAATTAAGATTATTTATAACTTTATTTTAAATTTACCCATTTATAATTTTTTAAAAAATTAAGTTTATAGTTTTAATTTTTTCAAGTTTTTATAATTTTTAATGAATAATAAATTAAAGGAGAATAATAAGTTAGTAAATTATTTATAAAAAATAGATTATTAATTTTTTTAATTTTTATAGAGAGAATAGTATTTAAAAAATTTCAATTACAATGAATTTATTTTTGCCACATCTCAGTCTCTTGATTTATTTTATGATTATAGAAAAAACTTATTGGTCCCTTTATATTATTAGTATTATACAAGAAAAATGAAGATTGGACAATTAAAAATTAATGGAGGATTGGCACAAAACAAAAAGGATAAGTATTTAGCAAAAATATAAGCTTGGAATAAGCAATTCATATTGCACAATAGTCAAAAAAATCAACCCAAAGCTTCAAGAAAATAATACTGTCTGATTACCTCCATTATTCGCAGCATTTCATAATAATTTGTCCTGTACCAAAAGGAATTGATGCTGTGCAGCACTTCTACATCTGACTATGATGCTGCACCCACTAGATCAAAGTTTATCGAAAATGAATGGATGTGATGATCACATGCATGGTATGTGCTACTGCTGCAATACACGTGATACAACAGCTTACATTTAAAAAAAAAAGATAGTAATTTGTTAATTTCACTTTATGCCAAGGTGTTCAAAAAGGTCCACCCTTGTTTCAACTTTGTGATCATTACTACTTTTAATCCAACGACTAAGCTGACGCCAAAACGATCAAACGGCTGCAACTCTGGTAATCCAAAAATCGACGGTTAATATTGATCTTTTATGGCGGGAAATTATGGTGGGAAAGCGGAAAAGAAAATGTGAAAAGACGGCGATATTTTAAAAATAAAATTTTAAAATAAAATAATTTATGTGAAGGAAGATAAAAAAATTAAATAAATATACATATAAAGAAAAAACATCGATGTATCGGATAAGACAGCACCGACGGCGATGGTGGCTCCATACACGTGGACCCCGCAGATGAATTTCGGGTTTCCGTTACGTTCCATTTTTTCGTTACTTCCCTCTTTCCTAAAACTTTATTTCGTACTCTTGCAGTCCCATTACTTCTACTACGTCCCTCCGAAAATCGAAGTTCCGTTATTTTCCTATAACGAAATTACCAATTCACCACCACATATTTTTTTTTCAAATTTCATATAGCCCCAGCCACAGCTGCCTTAAAAAAAAACTTAACTTGTGTTGAAGGGAACTCCACTCGCTACACACTCCAAGCCCTCCGAAAAGCTTACTTAGCTAAAGTGTCAGCTATAAATTCTACCTCAAAAAATCTTAACCAAGCGCACTTACTAATCACGTTGTAAAAATACTCTACACTTAATCAACAGGTTAAAAATTTGATTAGAGACCACAAAATTTTTCTCTAATAACATAATAGTGACCTAAGAGTCTAATTGGATTATAATTTAGTGCCACGCTCGATTCCATGCAATCTGCAAGGCCCATAAAATCTTTCATATCTCCGCTTTTAGTACTGTTGCATTCCTAATTGTCTATCCTGATTATCCCGAAATACACCTCCATAAGAAAGCCTTCCCTCCAACACCCAATTAGCATCCATTCGTATTAACTACAATCCATTCTTGTGATGGAACTGCCAAAAAATTAAAATTTGCACCAGAATATTTAGGAGGCATCCCAAGCATATCATGTTTATTTCAAGCATTAACAATCTGCTTAACTTGGCCTAGTAATATGCGCTTCTCAAAAGAAAACAGGTTAAAATCAAGCTGAAATATCCTTGAGTTTTGTCCTTTCCATATAAGTCATAAGCTAACAGAAAAAATAATTTTTCATTCAAAACCACCAACCACTTGGGGAGAATTAAGATTAAAAAAGATCCACTCAGCAATCGAATTATTATCAAAGAAACCAAATTATAGAGAAGAAATATCAAATAATCTGCAAATCTGACTAACATGACCACAATCTCTCAAAGCATAAATCACAGTCTCCTCAATATGAAAACAAAAATTACAGCTAGAAACATCATTAAAATTGCTCTTAGCTCAAACCCAATTGCACATAGTTTTGCCATATGCTGCTTCTCAAAGAAAAAATAAACCCTTTGTGGAACCTTTAAACACCAAATCTATTTCTTTTGTGAACAAATAGAATTAGGTGCGCTACTGGCCAAAGCTAAATAAGTTGATTTAACTGAGAAAATATTCGATGCAGCAAATCTCCAGACAATCTCATTGAACTGTGTAGCAGAATCAGAGAGATGACAAATAATAATATAATATAACACCTCTGGTGGAAGGAGATGACTAAGAAGATACCACTTCCAACCTCCAGCAGACTGCCAATGGTATTTAACATTCAACCCAATAATAGCATCATCGACAAGCTTTAGCACGAAATATGTTAGAGGACCAATGGAAAGCCAATTATCAGTCCAAAAATAAGTATCAAAACCACTAATCACATATGTAATTTTTTCAAATTCTAAAACCTCCAGCACTTGAAACAAAGCTCTCTAGCAGTGAAAAGACTTTTGCCGATAAAAGACATTCTAAGAAAAATAGCCCGATATATATTTCTTAATAATGCACTCAGCCCACAACTTACCTTAATTCACCAGCACATATTTTGTTTTTATATCTTTAACTATCATTAATTTTGTACTAGAATTTTTAAATTACATATAGTATGATTTATTATAAGAGATTGGTTATATTTAAGTTATTGAGATACATTGGGTTTGTTATTTTTTTAGGTAAAAATAATGCCATAAACTCAGAAAAACTCAACAATACAGTTAGGAATAAAATTTGATGTTAGAGATATATTGAGCTTGCCAAATATAAATATTTGCTTACTTTTAATAGTTTGTTATAATATATATATTTAGATATAAAATAATTTAATGATAAATATATATTTTTATAAATAATAAATATATAATCGATTTTGATTTTTCTCTAACATTTATAATTGACTTTTTCTATTTTTATATTAATATTAAAAAAATAATGTATTAAATTTTAATATATTAAATACTGTAATAAATTAATAAATAAATAAAATAAGTGTACAATATGTAAATTTATAATATTAAAAAGATTAAAATCTAATAAATATTTATTCATTTGTGGAATTGTGGCATGTGAATTATGAAATAGGGAAGCAAAGGCAATTTGAAATTCAAAAGCACAATGGGAAAATAGTTATTTAAAAACAAATAGAAGGAATGGCAATTTCGTAATTTCACATTGCCCGTCACCCCGCTAGAACCGCTAGTCAAAGAGTCAACCCCCAGTATGAAAAAAAAATACTCTCTTAATCTAAAACCGGCTAGTGGTTTTTTCGGAAGTTAACGTCACACGCAAGTGCATGATTAACGAAACACTTATTAGCAAGTTACGTGGCAAAATATCATTAGTTAGTTCGTCTACGTCGGGATTCATAGCAACACAACCAATGAATAAAAACCAGTCGCTCTCTCTCTCTCTCTCTCTTTCACAATGCACATAAAAAAACAGTCTTTCTCTCTCGTAACTTTCCCTTTGTTTTTTCTCTCTCAGAAAATCCGAAATTTCTCCTAAATTTATCACCTTTTTGTCTCCATAACCTCCATAACCTTAATCAGCAATGCATGATCTTCATTTTCATTGTAATTTCGAGTTTTGACACTAATTTTTCACCAATTTTGTTTTATTGACTCGCTGAGTTGGAATTTGGAATTATGCTTGAGGCAGTAGAGAGTTCAGTCAATGGTGGGGCGTTCTCGCATTTGCAGAGCTGTGGAGACAGTAGTGAGGAGGAGCTTTCTGTTCTGCCTCGTCACACTAAGGTCGTCGTGACTGGAAATAACAGGACAAAGTCGGTGCTTGTGGGTCTTCAAGGTGTTGTGAAGAAGGCTGTTGGCCTTGGCGGTTGGCATTGGCTGGTATTTGTTTTGACTTATTTGAATAAATGAGTTTTTCATTGTTTTGGTCAAATGGTTTGGTTCTGATTAATTTGGGTTTCTAATGTTGTCTTCTTGAGTTTTGAACCTTGAAATATTTTTAATTTTTATTTTGGATTTATCTAAATGATATGTGTTTGGCAATGTGGGTCAATTTTAGCAGTTTTCCCTTTGGATTTTAAGGGTGTGATTTTATTTTTCTTATCAAGTGGTTACAATTTCTGTTCTTTTTTATTTTTTTTGGTGGGTTTTATCTATAAGTTCAAGTTCGTGTTTCTTTTCTAAATTTAATTTCAATTCTTATTCTAGAAAGTTGTTTTGGATAATATTTTGTGAAGCACAAGATTCTAAATGTGTAATTTTAACTGAATTATGGTCATTTATTTCAAACTACAATTCCAGGGTTTGGATATTGAATTTTCATTGCATGCACATTTTTACCAATAGATCTGGCATTTCGATTGGAGTTTTATATTGTGGGATATCAAATAGGCATTTTCATGTGGTTTTATGACTTTTTCTATTTCATCTTCATTGCCTTTATGCTGACTACTTTAGTATTATTTTTCATTAGTTTTTTTAGTGCTTTATCAGAATTCAATCCGTTTGCTATTGGATTGAATTAGTTTCTTTCCCTTTTATTCCATAAATTTGATGCCAATTTTAGTTGCATGATTGAATTGCTAAAATTTTTAACTTTTTTTTTGTTTGTTCATGGAGCTTTCTGGTATACTAATTATCTAACAGAAAAGTATCGCTACCTGGGTTTCGATGAAATTCACTATTTTTGCTTTGAAAGGCCTCTTTTTCTTCCAATTTTATTTATCTGGAATTCTTCTGAAAATGTAGTTCACTTGTGCAACCTAAAATTAGCACATCTTTTGATGACAATATAGCTGGTGTTTTGGACTATTTTACTCCACTTTGTTTTTTCTGGTATCTTTTCAACATGTATCTTCCTCTTTGACATGGCTCTATTTTCTTAGAAAAAATCATTTGATTTTTATTCCTGCTTACACTGTAGTGAGTGTTTGTGTTTATGCCTAATTTAATTAGTATGGATTATTGTGATTCGAAATTTAACTGTGAACGGTGAAATAAATATGGTTTGCCTGAACTTTAAAACAGAATTAATATTGGTAAGCTTAATTAGGATAAAATCACAGTTTCTCACTCTCCATTTTTCTCTTCTTGATATCTGACCTCACCAATCCACCATCTGGCACACTATATTCCATTGTGCATTTGTTTTGGTTCTAAATTTTAATACTTGGATTGCTTCATGACTAAAATAAACAGGTTCTGACAAACGGTATAGAAGTTAAGTTACAGAGGAATGCTCTCAGTGTAATTGAGGCTCCCACTGGCAATGAGGAGGACGATGACCTGGAATTTGATAATGTGCAGTGGAATGGATCTGATATGGGTAAGTGTAGTTATTTAATTTCATCATCTAATATTATCCTGCAGTCCCTAAATTAGTTGATGACTCGAGACTGGTTAAAGACTTAGAGCAGGACTTAAATGAAAATTGATTTGGAAAAAAATAATCCTTGAAAGAGGAATAAGGGGGTTGGCAAACCAGTAATTACATTCCTTTGAATGTTTACGTTTTCGTCATTTAGGTTCATAGTCTAGCCAAATTACATTAGTTCTATTGAAAGAACTTGTCTTTCACCAAGGGAATGTAGGTCTGAATGTGAAACCCTCCTGAGAGAGGTTTCCGTTTCAGCATTCGATGGTACTTCGGAAAGGGGGAAAAAAAAAGAGCTTGTCTTTCCTTTCTCACCTCAAATGAAAAATTCAGCCGTGGCCCTAATCAGAGAGTGTAATTAAGTTTATAAATTATAATAGTGTTTTTTTTTTCAGTGGAAAGTGATTGTGGCATGCTGCATAGGATCCGTTCTGTCTTCACCTTTTACTTTGAACTATTAGAAAAAGCTTTCTTATTTCTTCATATCTTTATCTTTTAATTGGGCCCATCTCCCTTTTCTAATCCTGGTCGTGCCATCCTTGATTTTTTTTTTCAGCATCCGATGACACCCAAAAGTCCCATAGATCAAGGCATGGGACGCATAAATCAACAGGGTCATCTCACAAGACTATGAACAGGTCTCTCTCTTGTGACTCACAGTCTAAGGGCTCTATTTCCACACTTCGGGGGACCACGGTATACTATTTTTACCAATTCCTTTTTACTTTTTGTGTAACTATTTTCGTTTATTTCCTGTTCATTTGAAGAGTAAAGAAATTAAAATGTACCATACACATCTCATTGTTTAATTATTATGAACAATCTCCATCATAGAAGGTTGACCTTAGCAAATTGGAGATGGCTGCCTTGTGGAGATATTGGAGACACTTCAATCTTGTGAGTTTTCTTATTCATTCTTTTTGCTTTATAGAGGAACTGTGACAATTATTTTATTTAAGTGTGGTTAGCAGATAGCAATTATTTTGGGTATCAATTGAATAAGCATTACATTGTGGATATTTCTAGGTGGATGCTATCCCCAACCCCTCTAAAGAGCAACTAGTAGATGTTGTTCAGAGGCATTTTATGTCACAGGTACTGCTTGCAAGCAAAATAGCAATTTTCTTTGCATTTATTTTTTATAAATTTCTTTGTTGTTCTCAAAGCAACAACTGAACATTTTTGTTTTGGTGTTGGTTGAAGCAAATGGATGAGTTGCAGGTGATTGTGGGATTTGTTCAGGCTGCAAAGAGACTGAAGACGACAGTGTGCAAATAACTAACAGAGACAGTGTGTACCTAAATATACCCTTCCCTAATTCCACCATGTATGTAACATATGCAATGGCTTGTTATCTGTTAATCAATGGGGCTATTAGTAACGTTGTCCGAGCTATAGAGGTTTTTTACCTTTTTTGTAGTGTAGTATATATATATATATATATATATATGTATATGTAGATATATTATGTAAGAACTGGTGAGTAGACCTCCAAAAAAAAAGCCCTTGCGGCTTTTCTTCTAAGCGTTGGTTTAATGTGTTGCTGACTTGGGGAAGTGGATTTCTCAAAAAAAAAATGTACATATTCTTGCTTCTTTCGACCTCCAGTTCAATAGCTAGTGGTTGCCGGTCTTGTTATTGTTTTTTTTTTTAAATAATTATATGTATATAAAATGTAATTAATAATGCAGTGATTGAGATCCAGTCCAGTGTTCGGAGGACTCATATCAGAGTCATTTTCTACAGGTTAATGGTTATTAATGGATGGCTGCTATTGTTTAAAGTGTTTACAGTGCAGATACATATTAGAAAGTCAAAATGGGAAGATTTGAAGTATCAAAATGGGGCCCTTCTCCTAAATTATTATCGCATAGAGCATTTGATTTTTTTTTATTTATTTATTTTGATGTATATTATTACAAAACTAAAGCCAAACACTGAAAAATGGAGGAGGGCCACTCTGTCTATTCCTAAGCCTAACATTTGTACCAACCACTAGTTTCCCTTTTCTATTATAAATAATACAAAGTCGGGTATTTTGGGAATGGATATTGAAACTTGAAAAATCCAAATAAATCTGTATTCATCTGCTGAAAATTGTACCGTGATTTTGATTGGCCCGTTAATGTTCGGATTTCTATGGCTATTTGGGCTTAGTTTTAGCCCATATTGTTAATGAATTAACTACACAATACGCTTTTATGAGATTTTACCAAAAAAATTTATCTTTTTATAATTTTTTTATTATTTTACAAAATTATATGATAAACTTATAATCAAAATACTTAATTAAAATTAAAATGACTATTATTTGAAAAATTCCATTCAAAGTTGCTATATATATATTTACTATAATACTACCCTTATTTCGCTTTAGAGATATAAATATTTTATATTTTTATAAGATAATCTTAGTCATTTAATTATATATGAGATATATTTAAAATATATTACAATATTTAAAGTATAATTAAAGGGTAAAAAAAATATATAATAAGCAGGTGTTAATATTATATATAGTTATACCATTATATAGTGCAATTGAGAGCCAAAATAAATTAATAAATTGATTATATGGTCGTAGCAATAGATAACTTAATTTTATAATTGACGATACACTTAAAACACATATAAACTTCACATGATGAATATTATATTATAAGTTATAATAATAAAATTAATTATATATGCCGTTTATAATTAATAATTATTATAATACATAAATATAATGTAACACCCCTATATTCCGTATACGTACCAAGCATGCTTATACGATCGAAATATACGTATACTGAATATAGAATATGTCACAGTTTAAAAATATACAAATCATATCCTTGAAAATAAGTAAAACAAATCTCAAACATTTAGAAGAAATTCAAAAGACACTATATGTAAAAACGTTTACTAATCCGCAGCGGAAATTTTTACAAATATTACAAGTGCAAATACATTATAGATCAAAATTTACAAAACATAGAATATATACATGATTGGCAGCTTGACTCTCTGATCTTTAAGCTCTAGTCCAACTCTTCAAGCACAAACTCAACTAGGTCTAGAAGAATCCTCAGTCTCAACCCTATCAATCCTACCACCTGCGCGACGAACCACAATCGCACTGAGCTAACAACTCAGTAGTACAAACCATAATGATATTATGCAATGTCAACATCAATGCCATACAATCATCCAATAAAGATCATATTTATAAATGTTACATTTCATTAATTCAATAATCATATCATTATCCATTATTCTCATTCAATAAAGACACCTATGGGCCCAACTAGCATTTAATATGATATTCAAAGTTCAGAGTTGCTGCTTTGGTCCAAATCACAATAATCAAGCCCGTAGGCAATATACATATGTCTCTATCTATGGATAGGGTAACAGACCCAGTCTCTTGGACTATCAACTCAACAATCTTGAAGAGATCCTCAACCCGGCTAGACTGTTACCTATAACAGACTCAGTCTCTTGGACCATCAACCCGACTAATCGAGGAGATCCTCAACCTGACTAGACTGTTACTTTAATTCACATTTATCATTTCACATTTCTCATAGTGTAACAGACCTAGTCTCTTGGACCTCAATTCAACTCAATTTGAAGAGATCTTCAACCCGGCTAGACTGTTACTATTCATATTTATTAGGCATGCCACCAAATCCAGAACTCTGAAATTGAATCAACATATTAAACATACAATTATTCCATTTGCCTCTTTACCATTCTCTTTCTCAATATGTATCTCATATTCAATTGGGCACTCATGCCTCAATAATTTCATTTGTATAACCATAGCCAACCACAATGGCTTCATTATATATCCATACACATCAAAACAATTCATCATTATACAAATAGTACATTTAACAAGATTCGCAATGTGCAAAACATAACATTATTTATATATCAACAATGCCACATCAAAATGGATGTATGCAACAATGCAATGTTTGTACTTACCTTAATTGCAATCCACACAATATTAAACACTTCTTCTTCCAATAATCTTTCACTACTCGAATTAGGGTAATTCACCTTCTTCACAACCTATTCCAAAAGGAAGATGAAACTCATATAAGATCATAAGGCTAAGAACCAACTAGGGCAAACCCTAAACTTGACACGCTCAACAACACGGGTGTGTCCATGACCGTGCCCTAACTCCACAACACAGTAGCCTTTACACGCTCAACAACACGGGCGTGTTACTGGGCGTGTAATACATTCTGCCTCTCAACAATATTGACACGTCCAACATCATGAACGTGCTCATGGCCGTGTCAATTCCCCAAAAACACAGTGGCTATGACACGCTCAATAACACGGGCGTGTTACTGGCCGTGTCAATCCTACTGCCACACAGAAACTATGACACGCTCAGTGACATGGGCGTGTCACTGCTCGTGCCATCCAACCAAAACACAAAGCCATCGACACGCCCAAAATCCTGGACGTGCCCTTGGACGTGTCAGACCAAAAACCCAGATTCCGGCCAAAATAACAACACAACCAACAAAACTCTTTCTTTCACCAAAAACCACTTCAACCAAAGTCATCTCAACATACCCAAAAACCATAACAAACTTACAAAAATGCTAAAACAACTAAAGACATTCTTCCAATCTCAAATAAAAAATCATCAACACAAACCTAAACACAACCTTAAACCATTCACTTTCAACAACTTACTCTTTCCTTCACACCATCCTCAAAAACAAGAAATCAGTTACCCAAACACTCTTAAACCCATCTTAAACAACATAATCACATATCATCCACAAACTCAACTCAAAACTCAAAGAAATCAAAGAGTCAAGTGAAGAACTTACCAAGGATGAAGAAACTCTTAACTTTTCCACTTGAATACTTCCTTAGATTTTGAGTTGGAAGATCAAAACTCTTCTTGTTCTCTTGTTTCTTTTGTTAGCCGGCCAAAACAAGAGCAAAGGAAGAGGAAGAAAATGAACCACGGCAGGGAAGAAAGAAAGAAGAAGGAAGAAAGAGAAACTCAAAGTCAACTACTCTTTTCCTTAAAATCCTCTCAACCAAGCAATTAAAAATATTAAACAATTCAAATAAACCTCCTCCATTCGTTAATTTCCTTATTAATTAATTATTAATTCAAACACAAATAAATATCTTCTTCCACTATCTCCATTGACTTTCCATAGACTTATGTATACGTTGTATATATTCTAATATACACAACATATACACTCTCTCTAAAAACCCTTTTCTCTTCCAATAAAACATATACAATAAATCCAATTATAATAATAATAAAACCCAAAACATCTAGGGTATATTTTGGGATATTACATATAAACATTAATTATAATTTTAATATAAAATATAAATTTATGTCCTTATATATATGTATATATATTTATATTTATATGCTAATTACATCATTTAAAATTTATTTTTGGTATTCACAAAATTCATTTTTATCTTATAATTACTTTGTTTATTTTATCTTATTAAATTATAGAAAATAATATTTTTTCTTCATAAAATTATCTTAATAATTTATAAAATAAAATTAATATTTTAGCTGTGAGAGAAGATAAATAATTTACTATTTTCTGAGTTTAATTTTTTTCATTCATTAAATAAAAAATGGTTTCTTTTTAGTTTTTTAATTTTTTTAAGACTCGTTATAATTTTATTCAATTCATGCAATAAATATTATAAACATTTAAAAAATATATTTTGAATTAATAGACTTACTAACACGGTAGCTTATAATCTAATTAAAATAATCATTTTAAATACAAATTTTCAGTATTGGAATCTTGCTCTCAATTGTATCGTAAGAGCTTTAAGTTATGATTTTTAATAATAAATTATTATTGCATAAAAAAATTGAGTTATTATTTTTTCTCTTCAATTATTTTTTAAAATTATAAAAAATAAAATTTCAGATAATATAATTATTAATTATTCATATATTTTTATAAATTATATAAGTAAAAAAGAAACTAACTTTGATTTGATAATTTTTATATTACTTAATATCATAAATGTATTATAAAAAAGCCTAACACGTAAACGTATATAGTATATTAATTTATTAATAGACTTTTCTAAAAATAATATTACAAAAATGTAAATTTCAAGATTAATTAAAGAAATAAAAAATATAAATTATATTAATAATTATAATGAAATATAATTTTATAAAAATTATTACTTTTTAATACAATTTATTATAAAAATAATAAGTTACTAAATTTTTTATATAATTTATCATAATATACGTTAATTACAAATTAATAAATTATTTATAATATATAAATTTAAGAACTAAACTATATTTAAATTTTAAATATAAAAAATAAAATAAAAATTTTATAATTTCATTAATTATATTTTATTGAATTGAATGGAAATTATACTAAAAAATAATAAAAAAAACTAAATTATAGAAATAGGAATGGGAATGAGAAATATATTCTTCATCTACAGTAATTTCTATTCTCTTTTAAATTATAAAAATAGATAATTGGCATTTATTTTTCAACTTAACTAATTAATTGAAATTAAAATAGATATATTTAAAAGTAGTATTAAATTTAAATTATTTTGGATCAAAGTGATTCATGATGATTTTATGATATTGTATCGCTCAAAAAATATAGTTCTAAATCACTCCTATGAAAAAAAGATAATTCATATAATTTGAAAATTTATGAGTTTAACTAATTAATTGTGGTACGTGTTATCCTTTGTTATTAAGCCCTAAATTGAAACCTAAATTCAAATTCAAATGGTAGTAGAAATATTAATTGATTAATATACAAATTATAATGCATGATTGAAATTATTTGAATTTTAATAAGTATTACATATATAGAAAAGGGTTTCACCCTCTTCTTTTCTCCTTGTTATCTAGGAAGTACTTTTTTTAACCATTATTGTAGATAGCAACTGAAGTTATCTTAAACATGTTCTTTATGCACAGATAGAAACTCACTCAGATGAAAATGGATACAAGTTTAGCACTCGTTTTCAATAAATATTTTTACTCACTGTTATCCGCTGAAATTATCGCTTTTAATTCATGGATATTTACTATAAAAATTATTAAAATTTTTAAATATTATATTAAATTATTTTAAATTAATTAAAATATTATTTATTAATTTATTAATATTTTTTTTTGAAAAAATTTGAATAAACTTAGTAATTTAAACTTAGTAATATTTATTAATTCATTAATATTATACTTTTATTTTATTAATTGAGTCATTAATTATGAAAGTGTAGTTGAAAAAAGTAACTTAATTTTTTTATTTTATAAAATGACAATTTAATAAAGTGACCAGCGGATGGAGGGAGTACTACTACTAGTTGTAGTATTACTCCGTTTATATTTTATTTTATTTATTATTTTTTTATACTCCTATAGGACTTGTTGATAAAAAAAATTGAATTTGAATTTACTATTTTTATTATTTGAAAAAAAATTGTTGATAAAAAAAAAAAGAAAGATAGTAACACTGGTAAAGATAACAATAATGTGTAATATTATTTAACTGATTTGAATGAAAAAAGCGTTACCGTTGTGTAATTAGGAAACAGGTGAGAGCTTTGGCCGCCAACAACCCATTTCAAAATCATTTTAATTGATTCATTCAAAATTAAATTTTATAAATAATTTTAATTGTTAAAATCATTTAAGTAGTTCAAGATTAATACAAATTTATTTTTAATTAAAAATATATTTTTGTGAACAATGTAATTAGTAATTTTTAAAATTAAAAATTATTTAAAAATATGGAAAAAAAAAATTTTTTTTCCTACTAAATTTGGCACCTAATAAAAATTTCTGATTTCCTTCCACAAAAGAATGGCAATTGCATCAAGTGAATGTTATCTTGCTCAAGGCAAACATAATTGCTATTGCTAAGCTATTTATTATTGAAGCGTGAAGTCGAGCTTCATCACTTGGTATAAATTCAATGCATATTTAATTTTATTTGAATGAAAAATCCGATATTTTGGATAGAGCTTTTTAAGATTGGCATTTTCGTAACGTCAAATGCTTTTCTTTCAAATTTGTCAAAATCCCTAAAATCATACTGCTATTTATTCAGTGGAATTTCCAAAATGGGCTCTGACATCTCTTTCATTGGCCTTCAGCTTTCAGTATTGGACCCATTGAGATTTGCAATACTTTGTTGCTAAAGATAAACAAGTGATACCCTTACTAAGCCCAACCCCAAACGGCATTTCTTCTTCATAGAAATTACATAAAATACTACTTTTTTTTCTTTAAATTTTCATTTTTATTTTTTTAGCTTAAAAAAACATTATTTTTTAATTTTTTATATTTTTATAATATATACAAAAAATAAACTCAATATATATCATAAAAATACTGAATTTTTGTAAATTTTGGTATAAGTATTTAGTAAATTTTTTTTATTGCATAGTAATTTTGTAATTTTTTTATTTTTAAATTATTTTTGTAAATTTTCCTATATTTTACGACTTAAAACACAATTAAATTTAAAATTTTTGAGGGAAAAAACTAAACTTATAAAACATATATAAAAACATGACAAAATAAAAACATTTTGCTTTAGTTTTAAGTTGGCTGTGCATATAATTTCGATGGCCAAAAAAATGTGCAAATAATTTCAAAATTAAATTGAATGCGCCTTTTTATTGCCGTGGCTTAAGAAAAGTCTTCATAATTGAATAACAAACAAAAAGATTCAATCACGTTTTAGCCAAAGATTCAATTAAGATTCCACAATGTGGGGATGTTGAATACTCTGCTAGCTTAGAGGGTGTTTCTCAAAACTGGAGCTTTTCAGCTTATTGTGAATAAGTGATTTTTAGATTATAATCAGATTAAAAATAAGCAGTTAAGCGTTTCTGTAAACTAGCTAATAATCAGCTGATAATCAGTTTATAATCAGTTAAGTGTTTCTGTAAAATCAGCTTATAATCAGTTTTTAATTGTAAAAACTGTCAAAATGACCAAACTGTCCATGAGTTTATTTATTGTATAAAAAAAATTTTATAAATGTCAATTCAAAATTTATTTTGCAATAATAATAATAATAATAATAATAAAATTTTTTTGATGGGAACTAAAGTGTATAAGGTGGGCAAATTTGGAATATTGAAGATTAGGTAGGGATAGTATGGTCTTTTACTTGGTCAAAACTGCTTAAAAAATAAGTGCTTAAAAAAAAGTAGCAAAACCCAACTTTTAAAAAACTGATTAAAATCAGATTATAATCAACTATTTAAGTTTTCAGAAACACTTAAATAAACAACTTATAATCTAAAAACAGCTTATAAGCAGTTTTGACCGGCTTTTAAGTTTTGAGAAACACCCTCTTACTATAGCACAATTAACCATCAATTTCCGACGTAATTATCATCAATCTCCAATTAGATATAAAAAGAAATTTCGGATTAATTAAACATAAATATTTCAATTTCAGATTGAATGAGCTTAATTTTACCTATGTGTTTTACACGCTTGATGTGATGAGATAAATGAAAAATAATTATTTATATTTTTAGAGCTAGAAAAATAAAATAATTATGTTAGGAACCTTTACAAATCAAACGATGCTTTATCTAATTTATTTTTTCCATTTTTTTTGTTCTCTAATTTAATTTGTACCTTTTCCTAGTTATAATATATAACTGCCTTTCTCTTTCTCTCAATTTTCATAAATTTTTTTTTATAGTTTGATTATAGAATTGCCGTCAGTTTATTGATAGACGACAGACCCTTCAATCTTTCTTTATAATCTATTATTAGATTTTAATATTATTTTTTTCAATTTTACTTATTTATTTATGCAGTTTATTTTAAAATAATTTTTAGATCAATATAGATATAAAATTTAGCAGTTGTATCTTATTTTTGTGTTTTTTCATTTTTTAGAATAAAATAGAATACAATTTAAGTTTTTATTATGAAATATTATTTTTTCTTATTTGGAGGTTATTTGTCCTTATCTAACGGATATATTTATCCTTTTCTATTGGAGGTTATTTGTATTTATTTAATGGAAGATTATTTATCTTTCTTTAATGAAAGTTTGTCTTTCTCTAATGAAGGTGTCCTTCTCGTATGAGAAATAATAGATAACAGATGAAATGAGTGTCCCGCTGAAAATCAGATTGCAAGTAACATATTACTATTATCCTTTATTTGCATTAAAGAAGTTCAAGAAGATTTGATAACTTTATTATTTATGTGCATTTTATGTATTTTAAAACTATATAACTTTATTTATATTTTACAGATATATTTTTTGATTTATTAATGAGAACTTATTTTGCTTTAAAAAAAATTATAATATATAACTTTATTTTTGTTTGTTGAAAATTCTCACAAATGACAATAAATGAAAATAAAAAAATTAATATTCAAAGTTTCTTTTCTTATTAATTATAAGTGGATTTAATTAATGACACATGAGCCATTTGGTCCGTCCCTCCATCCTTTTCTTTTCCTTTTTAATTTTGTCTTTTCTTAATTTGAATTATATATATATGGCTCTAGCATATAAATATATTGTTATAATGGTACAAATATATATGCCAGAATTTTAGCTATCTGTGTTATAGTTTGACTTTGAGTCAAGAAGAGTCGAAGAGATGTAAGTTTCATGAATAATTTAGTCCCTTTTTTTAAACATTTTTCTTTAATATTAAATAAATAGATAAATAATTAACAAAATTGACATGAAATCACCAATGCATTATGCCATTGTCCCATTTTTTCGTAATTTTTAATACTAATTTTGTTGCTTTCTCATTGCAATAAATAAATAATAACAGTTTATATTTGCCCATCCAAAAACAAACTAAAACCGAAAGAAAATCGCTAAATGCAAATTGAAGTAACAAAAAATGAATATCAGGAAATTGATTAATTTCAGGGCATACCATATCCTTTTATTTAATATACTAAAAGAGTTAACTTAATTTTAAAAATATTTCATATTGTAATTAGCTAGTGCATGAATATAAATATAATTTATGAATTTATTTTTTTATATACGGTTTTTACAGTTACTATTTTTTTTTGCTTGCTTGACAAAAAAAAAAGGGTATCGTTTGTTACTTAAGGTTTTTGTTTTCTCCAAGCATCTAAATGATGAGCAAAATGTATTAGAAGGGCAATCCAAAAATTTTCTACTTAGATTATAAGTTATAGAGATTGAAGATCTTGATAAAGAAGATTCGATTCCTCTCTAGAGCTAAAGAGAGATTTTAATGAGAAAAAAGAGTGTAAGTTGTAGAATATTTAATTAATTACATATACTTTTTTTGAGTAATTAATTACATATATAGAATATCAATCTTAGTTAATTTTATATTAATTTAGCTTGATCTCTTAATGAAATATATAGAATAATATGAAATATTGGCACTAGTTATTTTGTTATTATTTGTACTTATCTAGTTATTACTGTAATTGTTATTGTAAAGTTAATCTTGCATATTCCTTGCATAAATATCAATACGATACCCCGCTTTCATGGATAGAGAGAATATTTTTCATAAAGGTGTACACTAGAACTCTAGGAGTCTAGGACAGGAGTTTCCTTCTACCGACGAAACTCAATTGAATTCTTCTATTTCCCTTTCCAATAATCAGTCCTCTCTTATATTTAGTTCACGTTCTCATCAAACATTAGAAATTATGTAGGTGAAAATTTGAATTTCACGGACTATCTGTTGTAGAAATCTCTTATTGTTCCAATTTTTCAGGGATACGATATATATGATCATATAGATGAGAGAATAAATAATAAATTTATTATTCAAGAGGATATATTTATTGTTATATTTTAATGTGTCTCGTGTTATATATCTATGCCTAATGGTTTTTTTTTAGAAGAAAATCATAGTATTACTAATAAGAATCAGAGTTCAAAATAGAAACAAGAAAACTGGGTGGAACATCCCAGTACAATAGACAAGCATAAGATATAGATACTCTGGCAAGTGAATGAGCAACCATATTAGGTTGCCGATGACTCCACGGAATAGTGACTAGTAGTCTATCTTGAAGAAGAAACTTGCAATCAGCAACAATGATTCCAAAAGCAGAATTATCACTGTCATTTGCTCTAATGGCACTTACTAGATCCTTTGCATCAACCTCAATTATCTCCTTATCCAACTGACAATGAGAGAGCCATTTAATTGTTTCACGAAGAGCTAAAGCCTCAACACATTTGGCAGACAGACTTACATTTAATGGTCTTGCGTAAGCTGCTACAAATTGTCCAAACCAGTCCTGACCTACTGCACCAACACTAAAGTGGTTAGTAGCCAACACTAAAGTGGTTAGTAGCTTGGTGAAAACCTGCATCTATGTTGCACTTGAATGTTCTCGTTAGAGGACTCACCTAAGTAACAGGTCGTGATTGAGCATTATCTATACGACCAGCACTTTGACGGAAGCTGTTTCGTGATGATGTCTAGGTCTCATATGCAGTAAGAGTAGCATTAACCACCTCTGATGCAGATAAGTTTATGTTGCGCCAAATCAAAGAATTGCGAGCATACCAGGTGCGCCAGAGAGTACAACAAAACTTCTCCACGTGCTCTTTTGGGTGCTGCCCTAAACAGGAAAACAAAATCAGCCAGACTATCAAAAGGATTCAACATGACATTACAATGCATGTCCCATATATCTCAGCAGCCCTTTGACTTCAAACAATTAAATAGGACATGATTAATATCTTCCACCTCCCCACATACAGAGCAAACGTCTTCAACATCAACCCCTCTCTGTACTAGTCTGGATTTAGTTGGAAGGATATTCCTAGCAGCCCGCCACATAAATACTTTAGCTTTTGCAGGAATATCCAAATTCCAAATCTTTAGCCATGGTCGTTGGTGAAGATGCTGATCAGTCATAGAGTCAACCTGACTACAAGCAATATGATAGCCAGATTTAACGGAATAAATACCCTTCTTCTCATGGTGCCAAAAAAAGTATCTGCAGCATTTATTCTGTAACTAATAGGAATGTGGGAAATCAAATCTACTTGGTCAGGTGAGAACAAATTTGCCAATTTTACAACATCCCATCTAGATTGACCTGCCACCATTAGATCCTTAACAACAAAACGACCAACCCCTTCCATATTAGGACTAGAAATACAAAACCCATTAGTGCTTGGAAGCCATGGGTCTTGCCAGATTCTAACAATGGAACCAGTAGCTACCTGCCATCGGACACCTTTTTTTAGCAAATCTTACGATGCAATGAGACATCTCTATGTAAAGCTCGGATTGTGACCCAATTGAGCTAATAAGAACTCCCCTGTTGGATAATATTTGTCTTTGAGAATATGATTAAAAAGGCTATCTGGATAAGATAAACATCTCCATCCCTGCTTTGCAATCAAAGCTAAATTAAACAAGTGCAAATGATGAAATCCCATACTACCATGATGCTTCTTAACACACAATTTATTCCAATTCAACCAATGAACCAATCTTTTCCCATTAGATTTCGAACCCCACCAGAAAGAGTTCATCATGCGTTGTAACTCCTGACAAAGCGAAACGGGCAGTAGAAAATCTCTCATACAATAGGAGGCTATAGCTTGGGCCACAGATTTTATAAGAATCTCTTTCCCTGCACTAGAAAGAAGCTTACTATGCCAATATAATATCCTCTTCATCAACCTTTCTCTTAAAAATGCAAAAAATTTCTTTTTATCCCTACCAACCATTGAGGGCAACCCTAGGTAATGGCCCGTATTTTAAGGAGCTGTAACACCTAGAACAGAAGAGATAGTACATTGACATCATTACCAACATTAACACTAAAAAATATCCCCGACTTTTGAAAATTTACAGCCTGTCCTGATATTTGTTCATAAGTCCCAAGAAGACACTTCACATTACCAGCCTCCCTCTCTGAAGCTTGAAAAAAGAAAATTGAGTTATCTGCAAAAAGTAAGTGAGATATTGTTGGAGCCCTTCGATTAACCTTACGACCATGAATGCTACCCTCTAACTCGGCCTTCCTAAAAAGAGCCGATAGGCCCTCAGCACAAATAATGAAAAGGTAAAGAGGGAGGGGGTCTCCCTGTCTCAGTCCTCTATGAGGCAAATTAAACAAGTGCAAATGATGAAATCCCATACCACCATGTTGCTTCTTAACACACAATCTATTCCAATTCAACCAATGAACCGATCTTTTCCCATTAGATTTTGAACCCCACCAGAAAGAGTTTATCATGCGTTGTAACTCCTCACAAAGCAAAACGGGCACTATGAAAACTCTCATACAATAGGAGGCTATAGCCTGGGCCACAGATTTTATAAGGATCTCTTTCCTTGCACTAGAAAGAAGCTTATTATGCCAATATAGTATCTATTCATCAACCTTTCTCGTAAAAATGCAAAAAATTTCTTTTTATCCTTGCCAACCATTGAGGGCAACCCTAGGTAATGGCCCATATTTAAAGGAGCTGTAACACATAGAACAGAAGAGATAGTATGTTAGACATCATTACTAACATTAGCACTAAAAAATATCCCCGACTTCTGAAAATTTACAGCCTGACCTGATGCCTGTTCATAAGTCCCAAGAAGGCACTTCACATTACCAACCTCCCTCTCTGAAGCTTGAAAAAAGAAAAATGAGTCGTCTGCAAAAAGTAAGTGAGATACTGTTGAAGCCCTTTGATTAACCTTACAACCATGAATGCTACCCTCCAACTAGGGCTTCCTGAAAAGTGCCGAGAGGCCCTCAGCATAAATAATGAAAAGGTAAGGAGGGAGGGGGTCTCCCTGTCTCAACCCTCTATAAGGCACAATAGGACCAACTTGTTTCCATTTAAAGCCACATAATACCTGACAAACCTAACATAAAGCAAAATTAACCAAACCCATTCTTAACAAAAAAAACCCAATTTTAGCATTATGAGCTCCAGGAATTTCTAATCCATTATGTCATAAGCTTTACTAATATCAATCTTTAGAGCCACATCTCCTGTTCCACCACGAGACTTTGTCTTCATACCATGAATCAATTCAAAAGCTATTAAGATATTATCAAAGATGAGTCGTCCCGGGACAAAAGTTGATTAGGACTCAGAGATGACATCTGTCAAAATATTTTTCATCCTATTTGCAAACACCTTAGTAATAATCTTGTACAATACATTGCAAAGAGCTATAGGTGGTAAATCCTTCATAGAATCTGGCTCAGCTTTCTTAGGAATCAAAACAAATGTAGTATCATGTAAAGCATCCGGCAACATACCATTATTAAGCCAGAAAACACAATTAGCAACAATGCCAGGATAGATAATATGCCAAAAATTCTGGTAGAAAGCAGGGTACATACTGTCTGGTCCAGGAGATTTGTCTGGATGCATCTGAAATACTGCCTTTTTAAACTCATCTGCAATAAAAGGCTGCGTAAGAGAAGTATTATGAGCAAAATAGACTTTACAATCAATATGATCAAGAACAACCCCATAATTCCCAGACCCATCAGCATAAAGATTTATAAAATATTATTTCACCACATCGCCCATCTCACTGTCTGAATGAACATGAACACCATCTTCATTTTGTAAGAATTTAATAGTATTATTACACTTCCTAGCAGATGCAAAAGCATGAAAATATTTTGTATTACAATCCCAGAAGTTAGCCAAAATGATTTCGAGCGCTGCTTCCAGTAGCAGTCCTCCTCCTTCAAAAGTACTTCATACTGTCGCTTGAATTCAGCCTAGGAGATAGTGCTATTAGCCCCTGCCCTATAATTCTGAAATTATCGTTGAATATTATTGAGCCTTTGTTTAAAATTCCCAGTAGCATTCTTACTCCATTCAGTTAAAGCTTTCCTACAATTAACAATTCTATCAAGTACTGGAAGAAAATACGGCGAGGACGAAGAGTGATCAATTACAGCGATGATAAAAGTATCCAACAACCAGGTATTTTCAAACTGAAACTTCTTCCTATTAAAAGTTGCGACCACCATATGCGTGTACATCATAATGAGAGAGCGATATGAAGTTATTGCTATAAGATTTTCCAAACGGTGAAACGGGAATTTAGAACACCAGTCATGCGTGGCCAGACCCCTGTTAAGACATTCGTTGATCCAATTTTCTGTCTCTCTAGACCGTTCCAATGTGAAAGAATAGCCATGCAAAGGAACATCAATAAGCTTGCATGCATATATTGTTTGACTAAAACCCTTCAGTAACGCCATTGGATGATCAACTCCACCTTGTTTCTCCAATTGTTAAATCATATCGTTAAAATCCCTCATACATAACCAAGGTAAGGAAACAGTTGAAGATAAATGTCGAAGAAGGTCCCATGATTCCCTTCTACATTGCCTTTCAGGGTATCCATAAAAACTCGTAAAGCGCCAATTATCTAACAAAGAATCAGAGATAATACCATTAATAAAATTCTGACCATAAGTAGAAATGCAAAAAATGATCGAGTCAGCCTATAAGAGTGCTAACCCACCACCCCTACCAAAATGATCTACGGCAAAACAATTCTGAAAACCTAGGCAGTGTTTAATTTCTTTTACACGACTTAACAAGAGTTTCCATAAGGAAAACAATAGTGGGCTTATTTCTCTAGCATAAGTCTCAGAGAGCATGAACTGTTCAGGGATTGCCCAAGCCCCGACAGTTCCAGCTTATAATTTTTATGGTGATTGGCAGGCCTGCGAATCCAGGTTGGCCGATATGAAACAATTGGTCTGATGTCCCTGTAATGCCCCATCTGCCACCTCTGGTAAAGTAACATTAGTAACTGATTTAGTTCGGGGTCTTTTTTTAGAATCCTCTAAGTTGATGGGACTGTCTTCATCTTCTGGCCCAATTGCATGCAAATCATGTTCCATAAAGGCAATGTCCTCTGTAGAAGTAACTGATAGGATTCTTTCTGTTTAAATTCAAATTTGAACCTTGCATCACAATTAAGTCCTTATCCTTTGCAACTGCCATTGATCGCGTAATTTCCAAACCTTACGGATCACATAACCACCTGCTCGTACTGCCTGAATTTCGACAAGGATCTGCATGGAGGGAGATATCCCATTCTAGATTCAATGACTTCTGATTATGTGGTTTTCGCAGCTTGCAAAAACTTTTTGAGTAGCCAAAACGTCCACACAAAAAACAGAAAGTGGTTAACCTTTCGTATTTGAAAGTCATATATGTTTCCTTCCCATCTCGCATGATTAACTTCTTTCGTCTAGCCAATGGCTTGTGGATATCAATAGCAACCCTAATCCGCATTATATTATGTCCACCAAACTGTGCAAGTTTTGTATCATATTCCACAAATAATCCCACAAAATTCCTTAGGTTTTTGGCTAGTGTTTTCGACATAAAACCAACCGGAAAATTGTGCGCTTGAACCCAGAAATTGCAGCAATTCAAATCCACCGAAGCCGGAAATTCACCATCTTATAATCGGTGAAGAATAAGCAAGTGCCTATTAAAGGTCCATGGTCCTCCTGTAATAACCCGTTCAACATCCACTTAGTAAAAGAAAAGAAACATGAATCGTTTTTCATCAAAATAACTTATGTTCACTCCACCAATAGGGTGCCAAAGGTCAGCCATTGTATTTGACATGGGTTCAAACTTTATCATGCTATTTGTAAGAAAGCGACTAATAAGACAAAACTCGAAAATTTCCTCATGTACCTCTTCTACTTGATCCAAACGAAACCCATCATCCTCCCTTTCCCCATTGTAACGACATCTCTACATAATCCTCTTCCGTAATCAAAAGGCATATCACGAGAATGAAAAACATGAAAGAAAAGAGAACAAAAAACAAAGTCATGCTATTGGAGCAGACAACTAGGACAAACAGAGAAAAAATGTGCCATAAAGGCAGACAATTTAACAACAGATTTTAAAATTCATATCTATACCTAATGGTTAATATTATTATTATTATACATGTGTGTGTGTGTGTATATATATATATATTAAAAATAAGAATCAAAAAGTGAATAAATTCAGTTAATTAAAAGGAAATGAACAATATGAATCTAGTGATGTAATCGTAAACATGCAATAGATGCATAATAATCTTCTTAGAATTTAACAACACTAAGAGCTTCTAACCTACCCATCACCATTTGGGGCCAGGGGTGTGCATAATCGATCGAATCGATCGGTTAATCGAACTAAAAAAATTAAAATTTTTTAATCGAACTGACTAAATTTATATTTTGGTCAATTTAGTTAATTAACCGAACTAAATCAAAATTAACCGAACCTACTTATTTTTTTTAATTTTATAATAAAAATTATATTTATAACAAAAAATTAAATATAATTAAATAACTAAACAAAATTTATTATAAAAATTAACAAAATATAACTTTATTTTGTAATAAAAATTTATATTTATAATAAAAATTTATATAATTAAAGAATTAAATAATAAATAACTAAATAAATTTTTTTTAACAAAAAGTTCGGTTAACGGTTATCCGACCGAACTAAAATGGTTAACTGTTAATCGAATTGAAAATCAAAATTATATAAATTCTTCTACCGACCCACCAAATTATTCTACAATTGATTAATTAAACTAAGTTTTCGATCGATTAACTAAATTTTGATCACCCCTATCTAGGGCTGCCTCCTGCAAATACATTACATTATATTACATTACAAAATCTTTCTTGTGGCAATAGATAACTTGTAGACATAATTAATTATATATACTCTTATTTTTATTTTTTCATTTTTATAATGCAAATTAAAATGGTAATCATATATTTAATGATCTTTTTATCTCGTTAAAATTGTCACTTTTATATTAAAAAAAATTATCCCTTTCAAATTATCACCTTATATAATTAAGATAAATTAATTATTTTTTTCAATTATACCTTATTATTAGGGAGTTAATTAAGAAAATAAAATTATAGTAATTTTAATAGTAGTGAATTAATATATGATAGTTTATTCAATTTAAAATTATTTTATAATTTTATGTATTATTTAAAAATTTTAATAATTTTTTTAATAAATATATATGCGTTAAAAGTAATAATTTTAGCGGAGACAGAGTGTGTGTGAATATATAATTAAGAAGATTATATGAAAATATGATTCCCAGAATCGCATGTCTCTATTTTAAGCTACTATTACTAATTGAAAATCTGAAAAAAAAAAAATCTTGGTTGGCCTTGTTTGTTGCGGATATATGCTCAAAATGCAAGAATCTCAACTTTTGTTTCCCCAGCTGTATTAAAAGTAAATGTCAACCCACATATGCAAATCAGGAATATATGTAACAAGTCTCTTTCAACTATATCTGATTTTCACCCAAAATTAAAAAAAAATCAAAATTTTTGAAATCATAATAAAGAAGTTACTCTCTTCATTTCCTTATATGTATTTATTTTACAAAATAAGGAGTATTTAATAATTGAATTGCCAGGTTTTGGAAAAGAAAGATTTAAAATGTTTTAAAAATCGAACAAATAAAAATAATATTGGAATAAAATGAATTATATACCATACTTTATTTTTCTAAACAAATGTTTATATATTTAGAAATAAAAGAACTTAATTAAGTAGATACCTAAAAGAGAATGGACGAAATATATTACTATCATTTTTATCGTTTTTCACCCATATATACATATATATTTTTAATGAATAGCAGATTATTCATGTTCCACTAGAACTAAAGATTCAAATAAATGAATAAATGTATTTTAAGAAAATAACAGATGAATTTTCTATGGAACAGTGAAATATTATAAATATAGGAAAGCACTCTACTGTCAATTTCCATATCTCTTAAGGAATTATATTGCAAGTGCTTCAGATTCGGACCGCATTGCAAGCCGAATGACGTTATCAAAGTTTGATTGACATGCATTTTTATTTATTTTTTTTATACATTTCCAAATTAATTAAAGACAATAATATATATTCTTCATCTGCTTTATAACAATATATTTTAATTAATTAATTGCTTACAAGCTTCCATAAAATGTGAATGGTTTTAACTTTTAAGGTTGGATAAATTGATTCTCAACCCATATACAAAAATATTAATTGGGTTAAAGTTAAATTAAGATGCATTATATATAACTTCTTTCTTTTGGCAGTAAGTCTATTCAATTTCAGTATTTCTCTACTTTGGTTAAAAATTATAATTAAAAACCTTGCAATATATCATAAAAATAAATAATTACATTTCTAAAACAGGACGTGACCCAATTTCCCAAAATCACCACTAATATTAGAACCAAATAATAGCCTCAAAAATGTGGGGTGCCACAGCAAGGAAACCGCATCTTTTTCTATTCAATTTTATGTGATCATATTATTTTTCATTATTCTCTAATTTTATTCTGTATTTTTTTTCATCTGAATTCGTTTTTTTTTCTTCAAGGTCGAAAATTATCACCACCTTCAACATATTATACTATTTTGTCAAGCAATATATCAATACAACTATATATTTGGCTAACTTTTTTTTATTTCCTTGATATAATTAATTACGAAGTATTTAAAAAAAGAGACTGTTACTATTTGAGCATTTAATCTTCTTAATTTTGCAAGTCGCCTAGCTAATTGATTAATTAATTAATTTGTAAAACAATGGATTAATTCAATAATAATAATAATAATAATTCCTCCCGTTTTAAATTAATAGGCACATACATGCAGTGATATCTAAAGGATATATTAACGAAATTAATTTTTAAAAAAAGAAAATAAATTATTGTGCAATTTATATTTATGGTAAATCCATTATTTTAAAAAGAGGACATCCCACCATCCATATATTCTCCTAAAATTCTATTCCAAAACAATTCAAAATGTCCATACCCGGCCCTGAGGGTAGACACTAAGTGCGACCGCCTAGGGCCCATGCTAGAAAGTCCAGAATAGGGGCCCAAAATTCAAAAAAAAAATTATGCATTAAATAGCACAACAGCAGCGAAAAAATAAAATAAAATCCCGGGTTAATTTTATTTCTTTTTTCTTATGCCAAAATATCGTTTCATATTCCTTAGAGCCTCTCCGACTTGTCTTCTACCAAAAATCCGAAAGACTTGTATTTTTTCTTGATGTTGGTCCCAATGTTAGGGCCCTCTTTCTCATTATTCGCCTAGGGCCCTAAAAATCTCAGAAACGGGGCTGAAAATGTCTAGTGGCTGAGTAGGAAAAAAGCTTGATTTGTCACCAAATTTTTCTTCAGGTCATTCTTCATATATTATTTCAAAATCCATGCAAAATTCAAGCATGTTAGTGTTGATTCCAGTGGGCTTACGTAGAATCATTTTATAATTAGAACAAAGCAGCAGCAGCAGCAACAACAACAACAATAATAATAATAATAATTAATAAATTAATCCCTCTCATATATATATGTATATAGAGAGAGAGAGAATAAGAAAACCTATGTGGAAACTAAATGTAACAAAATTGAAAAAATAAAATCTTTTAAAAGAATGAATTGTGAATTGATAGATCATCATTTGGAATGAGATAAAATTGAAATTATTGTTTAAATATTAAATTTTAATGCGCACAAAGTAAAATGTGATTTCATTTCATTTTTATATAATTATTATCTGCATAAAATATTTATTATTTTTAATTTTCTAAAATAATTTTTTTAATTTTTTAATTTCAATATGTAAATTAAAATTATAATATCGAATTATATGATTAATGTATAATTTGATTTGAATTAAATTTATTTATTTTAAGTTTTTTTGCTATAAAAACCAAACTGCTGAATTATAAAATTAATATATTAAAAAAACAATTAATGTAGGGCCTGAGACTAGAGAGAAGTAAAAGAATTTATGGATGAAAATGCAAATATTCCACAACTTGTGGATAGACTTTATTTGGGTACGGATTCACATTGGAAGTGGTTCATTTCCAATTAAAGGAATAGAACCCAATTGTTTTTTTATGATTCTCAGTTCCCAATTTGTTGGGATTTTTTTATTATTATTTTTAGATAATATCATTAATTTTCTTTCATAATTGAAAAATACTCTTGATATGAAAAATAAAAATATGTTCAGAACTACAATAATATTATTTAAAATTTTAATTTTTCATTATATTTTAATTGCGTTGATAAATTATATATAATATATAAAGGAATTGTAATTCTGTTGATGATTAAATTATTAATAAATTTTAATTGTGTTTCAGGAGTCACTCATCTTTTCCATAAAAATAAACCTCTCAAACTACCTTTAATTTCTTTTCTCCCCCAACTTATTATTTTTAGGGTCCAAAACCCCGTTAACACGATCATATATGCTTTTCAGAATAATATTAAAAATAATCATGATAATGAAATTCTTTTTCTTTTGCTTTGTTTTTAATACAAAATATTTTTTTATTAATAAGTAAAAATATATATTTGAAAGTACAAATAAAATTATGAAATTCACAATATATATATTACTAATGAAGTTACTGAAACTAAATCTTCTTGAATTTTTTCAATACAAACAGCGGATAGTTGTAACATGTCAAGGGCAATCTAACTTTTAATAGGACACTCATTTTATTTGTTATATGTTACTTTTTATATAAGAATGATATTTCTATTTATGAAGGATAAACAATCTCTATTAAAGAATGATAAACATCTATTAGACAATGAAAAATAATATTCATTTAAAAAAGATATGTAACTTTGAGATAATAATTAATAAAACTTTATAATAAAAATTTAAATAGAATTCAATTTATTATAAAAATGAAAAATAAGAAAATAAGAAAAAAAATGCTAAATTTTAAATCTATATTAATTTTAAAATATTTAAAAATTCGCTACACAAAAAAATACGTAAAACTGAAAAAAAAAACATAAAAATTAAATAATAAATTATAAAAAAGATGAAATGAGTTGCTAACTGTCAATGAACTGATCTTAAACTCATAAAGATGAAAAACCTATGAGAGTTGAGATAAATCTTTTCCTTTTAATGAGATAAATCTTTTCTTTTTCTTGTTAATTTAAAGAGTTACGCTTTTAAAAAAAAAAAAAAAAGGAATATGAAGTATGAATTCTCTCAATAGGCTAAGACTAATATATTATGAATGACGAGGAGTAAAACTGACCTCCAGTGTTAACAGAAGAACATATGCACACAAGTGTTTCATTTTCCTCTAAATGTTCATCTCAATGCTCTATCTCTTCTTATGCATATCTTACAATTTATCCCTCATTCTATTTTTTAGTATTGCAATAAAGAAGGAAAAATTGATCGATCATGAGACTATTATTTAGAAAAAATACAGTTACTGTTAGATTGTATTTTTTTACATCAGTAGATTCACTAATGCAAATTACTTTAATATATTAGTAAAAAAAATACAGTTACTGTTAGATTGTCACTTTTTTTTTATCATTTTTTTATCATTTATTTTTATTTTACTAACACTGTTGCTTTAAACATACCAAAATATAATCTAGCAATAAAATATACATTATTTTTTAGATAGTTAATTCAGGATCCATTTTCTTTTTTCATAATATAATATTTAAAAAAAAAAAAACGCCGTTGTGATAAGTCTGATCATGACTTTATATGTATTGGCATGCTCACTAAAGGAAAAGATAGTCTTGCGAGCTGGACTCAATTACATTATGCAATAATTGATATTTTGGTAATGTTTTTGTTTTCGCACTTGCATTGCATATTTGTAAATTTATGTTCATATGGGACAAGCAACTACAGTAAATAAGTAATGTCTTATTTTCCCATTTGCATGCATTAACTTCTTGTTTCAAAAGAGAAATGAGCTGTGGAATGATAATTAAATGAAAATATTTATTTATGACATCTTTTTTAAACTATTCAGTATCCTACGATACACAAGTTACAGTTTAATCTAAATTCATACTAAACAAGCTCATTAAAAAATAAAATACTCTATTTTAAATTTTAAAAATAATTTATATTTAAAATTTAAATTTGAAAGTTCATTAAAAAATAAAATGCTTTATTTTAAATTTTAAAAGCATTATATGTTTAAAATTTAAATTCGAGATATTTAGTTAAAGGAGATCTTTGGTATCTCGTCTTACCTCTTAAGAATAATAAGACTATGAGTTCTAATTATACTTAAACTATAAATTTAAAATGGAACTAAGGGGTAGAAAATGTAGGAAAACGTGGCAAGAAAGAGTGAGAAAGGGCAGGTCCTTTAAAACCACGTTATATCGAGTCGATGATATACGCAAGGCATTTGGCAAACATGTTAAAAACCAGGACAAAGCTACCATGCACAATATTAGCCAGATTAAAAGCCGAGTTTGTTTTTAGTCGTGTCTAGCGGTGAGCCTGTGAATAATAAATCCCTCACACCCAATTGCAACTTACATATATAATTTTTATGGCTAAATTACTTTAATTAACACTTAAAATTTGATACAATTAGCCCGCAATTATCCTAAAAAAATTTAAATACTATAATGTAATTTCAAATTAATGTATTAAATCTTGCGACTTTCATTCGAATTATTATTATTATAGGAACTAAAAATATTATTTTTTTTCAGAAAGTGAAATTAGAACATTAATAAAATTTAAAGATATTATAGTAATTTTCTAACTCAACTTTTCTTTCGAAGCAACTCGGGTAATTATGTTCATTAGTGCAGCAGACTAACATGGATTGTAGTGGGCCTCTATCTTCATTTCAGCGCCGCATAATATGGAGCTATTGCAGTTTAGTATTGCTATCAACATGTTAAATACAAGCTAGCTTCAATGCCTTTTATTGGTGCCTTTTTGTCACTTCTGCTGTATTTGTGCACCTGTACTCTTTTATCTCATTTTAATATTTTGTTGGCATACATTTGTATCTTAGTTGGGTATTTAGGATTTTTTTTTACATGAGAAGGTGGAGTTTTAGTTTTGGGTGCAAGGGACAGGCCTATTAGCTTCTATAGTTTAAAAAAAAATAACAAAATTCAACTTTTAAAAAACTGATTAAAATAAGATTATAATTTACTATTTAAATTTTCAAAACACTTAAATAAATAACTTATAATCTAAAAACTGCTTATAATCAATTTTGACCAACTTTTAAATTTTGAGAAACAACCTCTTACTCTACCATTTCATATTTTTCTCCATTTTATTTGTAATAATAAATTTACCCTTTATAAGAAAAAAAAAAGATTTTATTTTGTCTGCCAAGTTTTTAAGATAATCAAAAGTTTTTGTTGCGGAAAGACATTGCTATCCTTACTGCTTTGTTTGTCTTCATCGGTTCATATGGTGTTGTCCGATTAGAAGCTTTTCTTTTCTTTTTAATTAGAGCACTCTGAATTTTTATGTAGTATATGATTTTTTTTCTTTTAATATTTCTTACAGAATTGTAATATAATACTTCAATTTTTATTTATTTTTCTTAGTTTTCAGCTTAAATTTGACGGGATAGATCTATAATTATTATGGATAATATGAATTAACATTATTTTCTTGAGAAATATATAGAAAAAGTAATTCATTTGAATTTATTTGTTTCACAAGTGAAAAATAATTTATTTGAATTTTACCCCAATTGCTTTTTTTTTTTGAGAAATCCTAATTACTGTTTGTTTCATGATTATTTTATGTAACATTTCATTAATTTCTTTTTCAGAAAAAGAAATTATTTCAATGCATAAAATACTTATAAAATTAATGAAAAAATAAATTATATAGACATTTTCTACTTTTGATCAGTGAATATTCAAATTAAGAATCTCACAAGTTTAGAAAGAAATTTCCATTACTAAAATGTGTGACTTTTTTCTTTTTGAACAAATAATTAAAATGTGTGACTTGGTTATGTCAATTTTCATTATAAACCTGCAAATGACAGCAACTCCGTAATAACTGATAACCCATTTTATGTAGGCAAGTTGAATTATATTTTGTCTTTCCTCTTAATTTCCATACATATTAAAAGCACACTGCTTTTGACCGTTTAAGACTGGAAGGAATGGCTCCACGAATTTTTTATATAATGTTTTGAAATTTTAATTATTATTTAAAAAAGTATATAGATATGTAATTTAATAATAAATATATCCCCTTCCCTGTTGTAATATTCAAAAATAATAATAAATATATATTTTTTTAAAATTTAATAAATTCATATTAGCAATACTCAAAAAATTATGAATTGAAGGGTATTATAGGAAGAAAGTAGCCTTAAAATCCCGTGATTGTTTCCGGAAGTGTCTTATGTGAAAAAGTCTAAGAAATTGGCCTGACAAATGTTAATTTGAGAAAAAACTGGGTCGACAAATGTAAGAATCTTCTATGCATACGTTATATGAATCTCATTTTCATTTTCCCTCCTGCAACTAAGGCACGATCTGAAAGGGGTATTTTCGTCTTTTCATAGTCATACTATATTACCCTTCAGTTAAGCAGAGTCACATGTATACCCACGAAAATTATTAATTACAATCATTTTAAAAAATTATTATTAAATAATTTTTTTTATTAACTAAAAAATATTAATTATATTATTTCTCTTCATAAATAAATTTAAAATAAATATTTTTTAACCAACAAAAAAAATTATTTAATAATTATATCCAAAATAATTACAACTACCATTTCTCATCTACCCATTCACTTAGCAATCAAATCACGGTAACTTCTCTTTTATATGATATAGACAAATATAAATTTGGTAAAAGGTCAAAAAACCATAAGATCATATGCTTTCGTTCTCCGGTAATTTTATAATTTTTGACTGTGTAGAATCTTTTGCATTTATTTATTGTAAAAATGGAAAAGAATGTAATGGGCCCAGATTCTCCTCGCTTGGCTTGAAATATGTAATAAAGAAAATTTAAGATTCTCCTCCATATTTGGATCCTTATAAATAGCACTCACCCTCAACCTTCAAGCATCAAAGCCTTCTCAAATCTTCAAGCTTTTACTCATCGGCTCTCTGTTTCTCTCTTATCAATGGCGCTTCGGAGAATTCTATCGAAGCGACTTTCCAATAGTTACAGATCAGTTGCTTCACCAGCAATAACTCTAGAACACTCACCTATCTCATTTTCTCTTTCGTATCAATCCACACTACCCCCAAATGCAACTAAAACAAATTTTCATAGAGAGTACCTTACCTCTTCAGAATCCTCAGATAAAAAAGGATTTTTCAGGTGGTTCCTTCAACGGAGAGCCATAAACCATTTGCCTGAATTTCTTTCCCTTCCGGTTGGTGAGAAACTCAAGGAGAAACTTAAAGGCATCGACATTACTGGCGATCGGCTCCGTCTGGATGGACTGATTCCGCCTTTAAAAGAACCGGTCGCCAGAGATTCTAACGTGTTTGGAATTTCAGTTCAGGATGCGAAGAAAATCTTGAGGTTATCTCAGATAGAAAAGCTGAAGTCAAGGCTTAAAGGGATTCTAAAGAGCTCAATTTCGTACTCTGAGTTAGTTCATATTTGTATTGAGGAGTGTGGAAATGAAGAACAAGGGATTGAATTTGCAAAGATGTTAGATCAATCTGGAAACATTATCGTTTTGGGGAATATTGTGTTTCTCCGACCAGAGCAGGTAATAGAACCTTTACTGTATTAATGATGTCATTTTTTTATAGATTTTTTGTCGCATTATATGGAAAAGCGCATTAACTTAAATTGAAACGTTCATTTAAATATTTTTTGCATTGATAATATCTCATTAATTGTGATTATTTTCTATGATTAACAGGTGGCCAAAACAATGGAGAATTTAATTTTTCAATCCATTTCTACTCCAAATGATCCAAGAAGAAAACAACTAGAAAACATGGAACATCAAAAGGCTATAATAGACCAAAAAGCTCGAGCTCAAGTTCGAGTCGAGCTTTGCTGTGGACTAGGCTTTCTAATGGCTCAGACACTTGGATTCATGAGGCTCACTTTCTGGGAACTTAGTTGGGATGTGATGGAACCCATATGTTTCTTCGTAACCTCGCTTCACTTTGCACTTGCGTATGGTTTTTTTCTCAGAACATCAGTTGAACCTTCTTTCGAAGGGTACTTCCAACGAAGGTTCAAAGCTAAACAGAAAAAACTCATGGAAATCCAAAACTTTGATGTGGAAAAATATAACAAGCTCCAGAAATTATTTTATCCAAACATGGGTTGTGGACATCCTCAGTCGGAATATTATAAACCTTAATCGGCGATGAGGGATCTTTGCTTAGGTCCATCCACCATTAAAAATTGAGTTTGTAAAATTTCTAGCAAATAAAGCAGTACAAAGGAGCCAAAAAAAATTATCATAAACTTCAGTTGGATAATTTTAATTTTTATTCTTCAAAGTGTAGATTTAAATATAGAAGGTAGATATAATTAGTATGTAGGATTTTTGAAGGAATTAGACTTCTTGTTGGTTAGTGTATGTAATAATGTAAATATATTTTGGACTGAGTGCTCAATATAGTTTTAGAATGGGCCTGGGCCTTAGTTAGTCTCGTAAGTCATAATCCTCACTTAGATTACATATGTTTATCGTCCTTTACTATGGAGACAGAAAGTCAACGCAAACAGGCGGTCTCATAGTCGTCTAAATTTCTCCATTTTAAAGGATACGTTTTCTAAAGTTGCAAATGTCAAATCAATTAGAGGATCCTCTTTTATAATACTTGTTAATAGATATTTGATTAAAAGATCTTTATATTATGGACAAATCGCCAAAATTCTTAATGATTTATCCTTTTTCTTTTATTCTCTTACATGAAATAAGGATATTTAAGGCATTTTTTTAGTGTATATAATGAGTAACATAATTATTTTAATTTATAAAATTAGTCGTAACCACTAAAATTTTAAAAATTTCGGTTTAAATACTTTATTGAAAAAAAAATAAATATCAAAATAAAAAATTTCCATAAATCAATATACATGAACTTGACAATTAAAAACTAAGTAATAATAAAGATGGCAAAACTTCTAAGTTCAGACCCTAATAAATAAATAAAAAAAAAAAAAAAAAAAACAGAACCACCACCTAAAGCCCTAAAAAATTAAAATGCCAAGTGCCTTGCCTAAATTTTACAGATAGCAAAGGATCAAATTTGGAGTCGATTTTAGAAAATCTAAATCTTATCTAAGATTCATGCAGCTTAAAAAAAATAAAATAAAATATTCACTCCATCTTAAATTGAAATTAATATTTCTATTTGAATTGTTATCTGTCATGGCCCTAAATATTAAGGTCCAGGATACTTCAACAACTTGTGAATCAAGTGAGATAGTCCATAGAATGAAGGCTTCAATAGCCGAAGATGTTGATTTCTTGATATTCGAAGAAGGTGCTGATGTTGGCACAAGTTATAGAGTTTGTATAGCTGGAAGAATGAAATTGGATGGGAACAATCGTAATGAGTCGTTGTGAGCTGTGAATTTGTAATTAGTTATGAGTTGGTTATTCCATAGCTATTTTACACCTGTTATTATGTTTGGATATTCAACTAATCCCTGATACCAAGTTGTCAGGAACTCGACAAAGAAGGGAAGAAGAAGAAGAGTAAGAAGAAAAAGAAGAAGAGTAGGGGAAGAGAAGAAATTCAGCAGAAAGAAGAAAGAGAAGAAGAAGAAGGGGAAATTCAGAGAAAGATAGATAGAGATAGAGAGAGAATCAAGTAAGATGTATGTGATGGTTGGGCTGTTTGGATGGATTGAAGATGACCAAACATATCCTCACCAACACTCGTACCAAACTTACTTCCAAATTCATACACTCCTGCTGGCTTTTTAAATGTGACCAGAGATTAAATAAATTCTATTAGGGATGTCATATCAAACTTGGATCTCGCTTACCGACTTCGAGAGATTTTGAGGAATTGCAATTTTAATACCACCACCATTAGTTGCATCCGGCACAAGTTAGAGGAGGAATTTGGCATGAGTTTAATAGACCGAAGAGAATTTATAAAGCAACAAATCTTGAGTTTTCTTTATGATTATGAAGAAGATGAGGAAGATAGTAATATAAAAAGCGAACACATAGCAGAGATCACAAATGGAACACAGCCACAATAGCAAATCTTGCTTTAAGACCAACCTAATTCATCAATTCATTCTTCTGTGTTAGTTATAGGTATGTTTAAATTGTCAGCTTCCTCACATAAAGAAGGTATTGATTTTTGTCTTTAGATAGAAATTAATATTGATATTCTTAGCGGTAAGGAGTTCAATGGCCATGTTGTTAAGGAACAAAAAAACAAAAATAGAATACAAAAAATTCAGGTCGCACTATAGGTGTTTGTGGAAATGAAAATGAGAGTTTAGAATTGTGTAAAACTGAAAATGGTTTTGTTGATGTTTATGAAGTTGACGAGATAGAATGTATAATGGTATATTACATTCTAGCATTTGTGACTGCCAACATTAGTGAATAATTTGGAAATTTTGAATCTATATCAAATTTGCCTATGTACAAGGATAAAAGCCATGCAGAAATGAGATGTGAATTCTATCAATTAGGTGTTCTTATGAGTTTGAAGGAAAATGAATTTGAAAAGTGGAGAAAATAAAGAAAAAAAAATAAAATTCTACTTGAGAGGAATGTGTGTCTTGAAGGTCTTTGAAAAAATGCCAAGCAGAAAGAAGCAAAAACTTAATACTTTGTTTAAGGAGAATTTGAAGCTTGCTATTAAAAAGAAGTTCTTCATCGAGGACAATGAAGCTTTTGAAGGCAAGGGTAATGTTATGGCCCTAAATATTATGGTCTAAGACACTTTAGCAACTTGTGGACCAAGTGAGATAGTCCATAGAATGAAGGCTTCAATAGCAGAAGTTGTGGATTTCTTGATATTTGGAGAAGGTGTTGATGCTGGCACAAGTTATGAATTTTTTATAGCCGAAAGAATGAGATTGGATGGGAGCAATCGTAATGAGTTATTGTGAGCTGTGAATTTATAATTAGTTATAAAAGTTGGTTATTTCATAGCTATTTCACAGCTGTTATTTCTATAGCAAGAGTCGTGTGAGGAAATAATGGATATATATGGATCAATTGTACTATTATAGGGCATTGATGAAAAAATACAATTAAATTCTCTATTCTCTCTCTCTATCTTTTTCTGAATTTCCCCTTCTTCTTCTTCTCTTTTTTCTTTCTGCTAAATTTCTTCTCTTCCCCTGCTCTTCTTCTTCTTCTTCTTCTTACTCTTCTTCTTCTTCCCTTCTTTATCGGATTTCTGACAACTTGTTGAAAAAATAGATTTGGGCCTAACTTAATCCTAGAAGTTAGCTCATGAGATGAGGATTGCTCAAGCTATTATAAGGAACGCATATTTGTTATATTTTATCAATATGAGATACTTAACACACACCCCTCACATCCAGGCCCGAGCATATTCAGAAAATTTGAAGCGTGAAGTTTGCAGGACTGAATATCTGCGGATGACCCAATATTGAGATATTAGATTGCGGCTCTGATAACATGTTGAGAAAATGGACTTGAACCTAGCTTAACCCCAAAAGGTAGCTCATAAGGTGAAGATCATATAAGCCATTATAAGGAGCACACATTTATTATATTTTATCAATGTGAGATACTTAACACTCCAAGGACTGGACATCTGCTGGTGGCCCAACATTAAGATATTAGATCGTGGCTCTGATACCATGTTAAGAAAATAGACTTTGGCCTAACTCAATCCTAAAAACTAGCTCATGAGATGAAGATTGCCCTATTTCACAGCTCACAATGTCTCATTATGATTGCTCCCATCCAATCCCATTCTTCCAACTACACAAGGTCCATAACTTGTGCCAGCATTAGCACCTTCTCCATATATCAAGAAATTCACAACTTTTGCTATTGAAGCCTTTATTTTATGGACTATTTCACTTGGTCCACAAGTTGCTGAAGTGTATTGGACCTAATATTTAAGGCCATGACATTATCAAGAAAATGTTCATTAAAATAATTATTAAATAAGATTACTAAATTTTATTTTAGGGTAAATATATGCAGAATAATTTGCCATCAAAGTGACAATACGGACTCCTACAATATGAAGAAAATTTAATGGAGTGGTTAAATTGGGGAAGGCAGAAGAAGTGGCCATAACAGTGCGTAAGTGGCACGTGCAAAATGCAGAAAGAAGTTGTTAGGCATTATGATGAAACATACAGAATTTTTTGGGCCTAAAACATTTACAAATTTTGCTTTATAACATATAAAAAGAGCCGGTCATCGGCCTTGTTTTCAAGCCTGCTAACAACTGAAACTTGGGTCCACTTCCGACTATTGTAGAAAAAAGACTAAGCTCTAAGCATTAATAATTGATAAATGTATTATACAAACAATGTATTTAATTCGAGATGACAATTTTATCTCAATACCTGAAATCTCTAAGAAAGTTTTCTGTCATTTTAATCAGGCTTTAGATATAGAGTTTAATGCTTAAATAGATATTTATTTACCACTAAACTGTATTCGGATATACATAAATAATGATTTGGGTGTAGCTTTTTGAAGGTTTCATCTTTTTTTCTCATTCTTCCTTTCAAGAAAAAGATGTCTCAACTCGAGTTAAAAGCCAATTTAGATTGAGTGGAAGAGAAGAAAATCATATTTTGAATTGATTTTGGCTCCCATTTTACTTCATCCTTAAAAACCTATATGCATACACAACTAACTCTGACCTATTCTAGTGGGATATTTCCGCTTATAGTAGTAATGGCCACTCATTGCAAATTCATCAAAATTCAGAACCTCTTCTTCACGAATCACAATATTATTAAATAAAAAAGTGGCTAACAGCTATAGCCTATGCCTGTTCCTACACTTTCAATCATTTTTTTCTCAGCTAAGAGTCTATGTTGCCTTTGCCTAAATTCTTGATCTTGAAATTAACAGAGACAAAACCTAAATTACAGATCAACACCTTATTATAAACCTAATCAATTGGATGATTGATATAGTTATGTAATTGTAGACAGACAACATTTTCATAGAAAATTGTAGTACCAGCCAATTAATTGCTCAACCACTTACTTCTCCTGATAATCTAGCAAATATTTTTGGTGGTCTGTCTATCAAACTAAACAGCAAATATTTTTGGTGGTCTATCTATCAAACTAAACAACCTAACTTAGCCTATAATATAATGTTTCATTATTTTTTTCACTCATTCCCATGTCATATGTTAAAATAATTACCTTATCAACTCTGGTAGTCAATAATATATATTACTTTTATTTAAATTTTAAATTCAAATTTTATATATTCTCTCTTCACATATAATCAATAAAAAAAGTAGTTATCTCATCTGCATTTAATTTTAAGCTATAGTAATCATATATAAATTTCAACATCCATGTGAAATATTTTTAAAAAATAATCTGATAACTTTTTTTTGAGGAATTAATTAATCTGATAACTTGAGTATAATGGTTTTTGGACAAATTGCAGTCAACATGACGTGCCTGTATTAAATATATTCTATAATTAAGGGCCCATTGGTATGAGCAATTATTAATTATGAGACTGATGACCAACCCTTTTATTTCAATAGACTACTGGCTATAAAGTTCGATTTGTATTTCTTACTTAACCGTTGCTCTACAAACACATTTATATTACTCACATAATGTGTAATTAATTTTATATATTCTGAAAACTTAATTATACTTTTTTCTGATAAATTTGATTTAAAGAAAATGATTGTCCGCATGCGACTCAATTTATTATTATTATTATTATTATTGAAAAATGAAAATCATCGTTTAATGGCGTTTATTATTGGTTTACTGAAAATAGCTGTAAAATCACGTGGGCCGTAGGCTGGTTTCCACCTGCTCCTTTGGAGCAATTAATTTTTTTTAAAATTACAAGAATCTCCTGAAATCTAAGTTTTTACACTGTACATAATCCATTAATTATTAATTTGATTTTAACATTTAATTCGAGTTTATATTATTGCAAATTGGTTTTTTAAATTATTAATGTTTACTGGTCCAACCCTTCTCTTTGCCATTCAATTAAAAAACATTACTATTAAAAGTTTCTTTACGTGAGTCATGTCTTTCTCGCAATAATATTCTATTCAGCCTTTTACCATTTTAACTAATGATTTTTTTTTATTAACCATTAAACCACAGTTTAATAATTAAAAATATATATTATTTTTATATAAATTTCAAATTTAAATATTTTAATTATTTTTTTTCCAAATATAATTAATAAAACTAAGGATCTTTGCTATCAAATTCTAGTTTTATTTCATTTTTTTTAAATGGCTGATCAGAATTATAAAAAATTTTATTTTAATAAATTTTTAGTATATATTCACAACAGTGATAGATTATATGGATGCCCAATCACTGTCACACATCTTGCTTTTAAGCAATTTTTTATATAATATAAAATATTTAACCATTTTTATCAATTGACGTGCTCACGCCAAAAAAATTAATTATTTTTTTTATACAAATAAAATTATAAGTAAATGTTGAATGCGATGTCGCTTGCACCTTTTTTTTTATGTCAAGTGGGATTTTTAATCAATACTAAAATCAGTTATTATATTTCCAATCTAAAGACTACAATACAACATGCATATGATATGAATAAATAATATATAACACAAATTTATTTGATCTTTATTTTCTCAATCATGAAACATTGAGATAACACGTGATATTAATTTGATATGATAAGTAGGGGTGTTCACAAATATGACCAACTAAACTAATCCAGTTTGACCCAGATCGGCCTGACCGAGTTATATAAATATCGGGTCAGGTCTCGAGTTGATTTTAAAGAATTTAAATAGTTCGAGTCGGATTTTAGGTCCGAAGTAAAAAATTTTGAGTTGGCCCGGGTCGACCAAAAATAATTTATATAATTTATTTTTTTTAATTTTATTAAATTAGATAACATAAATTAAGTGATTGATTGTATATATTTATAAATTATTTTCATTTTATTTTGTCTTATATATTTGTTAAATATAGTACGTGAATATTTATAAATATAATAATTAAAATATAGATTAAATGTAAAAAAATATATTTACTATATTAAAATAAGTAATATTTATTATTTAAACTTATTTTATGCAATTTAAGAACTAAGGTCAAATAAAAATATTTTTAATAAGATTAAAAGTATCAAGCAATTATAAAAATAATTAAAAAAATTTCTAAAAAAATAAATAAATAAAATAGTAAAAAAATTATTATGCCCGATGAGCCCTACCAGCTGGCCCGAGGGACTTGGGCTACTAGGGTCACAGGTCTAATTTCGAGCCCAACTCTATAGCTCAAAGTTTGTTCAGGCCAAATCTTAGGCCGGAATTAAATCCGGCCCGTAAATAACCCTAATGATAAGAATTATTATTGTACATTTAGTGTGTTGGTAAATTTAAAAATATTTATAAAACAATATTTACACTTACAAAATATTTAAGAATCACTATAATAATTTATCGGATTAATGATAAAAAATTTTATAGATAAAAATTTATCGATATTTTTTTTTGTTAATAATATTGACATAATACCGAGAGAAATAATTAAAAAATAAATTAAAAAATATATCGACAAAAAAATTTACCAACAGATATTTTATCGATAATAATGGAGCCAGAAAATGACGCCAACAATTATCGATAGACTTTATCGATAGAAATATTTTTTGCAGGTAAAATTACCGATAAAAATATTTTCTGTAGGTAAAAATACATACAGAATATATTTTTTATAGCTAATACCGATATAATATATTTTCTGTAGATAAAATTACTGAAAAAAAAATATTTTCTATCGGTATTATTGACATAAATATTTTTTATAGGTAAAATTACTGATAAAATATATTTTCTATAAGTAATATCGATAAAATAGATTTTTTATCGATAAAATTACAGAGAGAAAATATTTTTTGTTGGCAAAATTACTGAAAGAAAATATTTTCTATTTGTAATACCGAAAAAATATATTTTTGTAGGAAAAAAATATTTTCTCTAGTTAATTTTTTGATAAAAAATTATTTTATCAGTAAATAAATAGTCGCAATCCAATTAGCCGTGCGAAAATTTTACCGCTATTATTTAAAATATTTACCAAGATAAAATATTTTTCTGTCAGTAAAATTATCGAGAGAAAATATTTTCTGTCGATAATACCGAGAGAACATATTTTCTGCAGGTAAAATTACCGACAAAAAATATTTTATATAGGTAATACAAACAAAAAATATTTTTTCTCGATAGTTTTACCGATAAAAAATTATTCTTTCGATAAATAAATAGTTGCAATCCAATTAGTTGGGCGAAAATTTTATCGCCATTATTTGAGACATTTACAGAAAGAAAATATTTTTTTGTCTATAAAATTACTGAAAAAAAAATATTTTTCTGTCGATAATACTGAGAGAATATTTTTTTGTAGGTAAAATTACCGATAAAAAATATTTTTTGTAGGTAATACTGATAGAATATTTTTTCTGTTTATAATTTTACCGGCATACACTTAATTCTCTCGATAAATTTATTATAAAAATACATTTTCTCTCCTCTTCCATTTCTGCTAATTCTCTTTCATTTTTTTTATTTTTTCTCTTCATCTATCTGTCTTTGTCTGTCCTTTTTTTATGTATTTTTTTATTTTTTGCTTATAAAAAAAGAAGAAAAAAGAAGAATAAGAAGATGATGAAGAAGAAGAACAATGTATTTATTTTGATTTTTTTAATTTTTGATAATTTTTGTAATATATGTTAAATTTTTTTATTTTTTTAATTTTTATAAATTTAAAATTTTATTTTGAATTTGTGAGTGTTACAGTTTAAGTTGATTATTTATATTTTAGTTGTGTATTGTTTGATTTTTAAGGTTATTTTAATTAACCATAATATTATTTTATAAATTTTTAAAATTTTCATAATATATTTAGAATTGTTTTTGTATTTAGAAATTTATTTAGAATGTTAATTTTTTTTCAAATTTTTTTAAATTTTTTTAAAAATTTAGAAAAAAATGATTTATTTTTATAAATTTCAAAATAAAAATTTTAAAAATTAATTTTTTAAATTTATCTTTTAAAACGCAATATGTTTTAAGAATTAGTAAAATTTTTTATTATATTTTTAGAAATAGTTTTTGTAAAATAAAAATATTTTAGGGTATTTTATAATTTTTTTAAAAAATTAGCTAAAATTTATTTATTTTGATAAATTTTAGAATAAAAATAATTTAAAATTTTATTTTTTTAAATTTTTTAATTAAATATAATATGTTTTAAGAAATTTTAAATTTTTTATATTTTTAAAAATTTTGTGGTAAATAGAAATATTTTAGGGTATTAGATTTTTATAAGGTATTTTTTTATTTTTTTAAAAAATTTTAAGTAAATTTGATTTCAAAAATTTAATTATAAAAATAAACTAATAAAAAATTGAATTTTATTTATATTTTCTGTATGTAATACAGATAAAATTTTCTCTCAATAATATACCAACATAATTTTTTATAGATAATTACCGATAGAATTTTCTCTAGGTAATTTATCAACATAATTTTTTATGGGTATTACCAACATAATTTTATATCAGTATTATCGACAGTAAATTTTTTCTCTCAGTAATTTACGGACAGATATTTATTTTCGTCGATATTTTCATTACCGATAAAAAAATAACTACAAAAATTTTTTATCGGTAATTTATCGGTAAATCTAATTACTGATAAAAAAGTAAGAATTGATGAATTTTTTTTCTGTAATCCGGTATATTTTTGTAGTGAATAATTTATAATTATTGTTAAGAAAATATATAATTCTCATAATTAAAAATAAACTACTACTTATATGTATATATTGCAAATTCTATCACAACTTTTTTATATTTTTGATGATTCGCAAATTAAGTATGTATCAAAACAAGAATAATTTAAAATTATATAAAATATAAAAACTCTTAATTAATTTAAATTTATATGATTTACAAACTGGTAATTAATTATATGATTATAAAAACAATTAATTGATTTAAAATTCATGTGAAATTATAATTTTAAAAAAAACCACCACTTCTATTATCAAATAATTTCAGATATACAACTTAATTAAAATTCAGTGAAAAATTTTATTGTTTTTATAATTCTATTTAATTATATTTTGAGAGAATAATTTTTATTAAAAATTACAATTAATAAAAATTTTAAAATATATTTAACTCAGTAAATTGAATTACTCAATGGAAAGATGGTTTCAGCAAATTCCTAATTAAACTTTTTTATGTTGCAAAATTCTTTGATGTTTTAAAGAAAACGAAAAACAAAAAAAATGAAGAAGAAGAAGAAGAAAGTTAGAAAGTCAAATCAACATAATGGGGCTCCATATGTTGCAAGAGCCATCGTCACTTTATACAGACCCATACAAAATATCGGTTGGAAATGTCAACTTTATAAGTCGCTTGGCCTGTTCGCCATATATTAAAGAATATTTTTAATTTATTGGATTGGGATATATATTGATTGGATATCTAATTATAAATTTATAATAGTTAGGTCTTAGATGTATAAATTTGTCCACCTCTTACATGCAAAAATTAATAATTTGCTTGGCATTAATTATTATTTGAGTTAACAAACATTTATAAAATTATTCAAATTATTTATTATAAAATTTTCAAAAATATTAAATAATACTTGAAATTTAAGTTACACTTGCCCATGAAAATCATGCTAATTCTAATTTGAACATCGACAAAAAATTTTCATAAATTCAAACTTTTTAACAAAATAAATGGAATAAATTTAATAAGTAATTTTTAACATATTAATTTATAATTAAATAAATTTGATTTAAATTTATATATTAGTATATAATCTAGTAAAAAATTATTTTTCAATGAAATATTTTACTTTACTAAAAATATTTTAGTAAAATTTTCAGTGAAAATTTTTTCTACTCCTTTTTAAATAAAATATTTTAACAGCTGGTTGATAAAGTTTAGTGGGTTCGATATTTTATTATATATAGATCATTTATAAATAAATATAATATTATTGATCAAATAAAATTATATAATCTAATTTTTTAAAAAATTTTATATAACCAAATGCATTATTATAGGTTTAGTGACGGAAGAATCCTATAATTGAACATGATTTTTCTTTTTTTTTTTGTTTGGAAAATCATGTGTTATAAAATAAAGCAATCAATACAATTATATAGTTAAATGGGTACGTATAATATATTTGGAGGGTAACCTAACGGATAAGATCCTCGAGCCTTAGAAAAGCATAAAATCAAAATGATGTCAAACCCACTTCCCATACTCATACCAAAAATTTAAAATGTACGAAGGCATTTATCATTAATCATTACTTATTTTACTTTATTTTTTCATTAGAATGTCTTAATTAAGTTGGTGTGAATCCTTTTCTGCCATTACCTAATTTACTTTTTTTATATCAACTAATTAACACTCATTTATATTTCATAATATCTTAATTAATTAGGTTTTATTTTAGAATATCTATGCTGTATTTAACGATTGTATTAACTAAAGTGGGGCTAGTTTACCAAATTGCAACTAGACATTTTAGGGCAACAAGAAATAGTGGGATATGTGGAAATTTAAATTTGTAAAAATTTAGTTAATTATATTTTGGATTAATTGTAATTAGGGGATTATATGTGATAATAATGTATGATTAATTATTTATCTTATTTTCTTAGGTGAAAGTGATTGCGTATAGACCAATCAGTCAAACAATATAATTGAAGTCTTTATATATAAAACAATCTTTTTTCTATTATCAAATTTTTATGTTTTATTTTATGAATTTTATGTCATTGGATAATCTACGAACAAATATTTGATTAATTTAAAAATATTTAAAAATAAAAATATAGTTAAAAATACTGTTTTTTAATTTTAATTCAAAAATATTCCACTTTAAAAAATACACATTTAATATATATTTATTTAATGTACTGAAAATATGCTTCACTTTTTTTGAGATATATATTCAATATATTTTTTATACAAATATATAAAAATTTTAAAAAGTGATATACTATAATGTAATATGTTTTAATAATATAATTATGGGATGAATTATTTTATTATATTGTTCGATTCAGAATGTGACTGGGAGACAAATGCCATAACTCGGATTAACCTGACAGCATCACCATTCATTAATTGGGCCCACTGGCCTTTTTTTATATTCCTCAAAGTGGCGTAAATGAATACGTTGAAATTTAACTACTTTATATATATATATATATACACATACAATATTATTATTTGCTGCCATCCTTCAATATATAATCCGTACGGTAAGATTCTTTTTAAAACACTTACACAAAAAAAAAACTTCTATTTAAAGAATGTTAAAAATATAAAAAATTAAAATAAAAATTTAAAAATATCTCATTTTTCACTTAAATAATTTTTTTAAATATTTATTCCCTAGTATAATTAATATATTACTTTAATTTATATTATTTTTTAAAAAATTTCACTATTAAATAAAAATATTATAATAAAATAATACAGATTTATATTTTAAAATTTTTTATCATATAAAAGTCTTATTTTTTATAAAAAAAATAATTATAAAAAAAATAACACTGAAAAAAATAATAAAGATAAAATATACTATAAAAATATATTAATAAAAAATATTAAATTTATTTTAAAATAAATTTTATATATTATATGCATGAGCAAATAAAAGAAAATATATACATTTTTTATTATGTAGATAGTTTGTATATATTTCGTAGATATTATACATTTGTTATCTAAATGAATATTGTTGGACATTATAAGAATAAAAAATTAAATAAATAAAATTAAATAAATATTAAAAATATTATGTAGATGTGTTGTAAATTGATTTGTATTATTGAGTGTATATTTTATATATATTATACATATATTATCTATATATTTATTTTTATATGTATATTAAAAATGTGATATTAATTTTTTAAATAAAAAATAAATAAAAGAAAAATATAAAAATATAAAAGAAAAAAAATAACATTGAAAACAGTAAAAGTAAAAAAAAATTCATGTCCGTATATTTGAAAGGTAAACCTTTATTAAGGGTAGAGGATGCAATTTCCTTTTTATTTTAATTGAACAAGTAAATATCAATTATTCAGCAAAAAAAAAATACATATATATTATTAACAACATTCTCTAATACTAAATAAATAAAATCATATAATTTATAAAAAAAAATAATAACATTGTAACTCAAGATAAGATGTGCACGTATAATTCATCAACATATATCAATTATATATAATTTCATTATACTTGGCCACGAATTAAATCTACATTTAAAAAAATTAAATTATTTAAAAAAATAATTCGTCAATCAGTAATTTTTTTATTAATTAAAATTTACAAATCGATCTAAAATTAAATTTAAATTTCACTGAATATTATTTATATTTAACCTTATTTATTTTTTGAATTGGTTGAGCTTAACCAAATATAGAATGTCCGATAGTCTAATCTAACTTATAAACAACATGTTAAATAAGTATACAAATCTATAAACAACTATTATAATAATTTGTGATGTTTAACATAATTGATAAATTTAATTTAAAATGGTTATTTATAATTTTTGTTTTAATATTATATTATAGAAAGAAAATTGAATCTAGGAGAAAATGCATTTATCACGTAGCTATGTTTGGGCTTCGTGGTGCTATTTGTAATTGGCTATTTTTAAATACAATTGCAAAATTTTAAAAAAAAATAGTGAGCGGCGTGGCCGCTGAGTCAACCGTTAAATGCAACAGTAATAATAGAGGAACAGAGTGTACCAGCAAAAACAGAGTAAAAAAATGTACCAAGTAGAAAATTTCAACCGTCAGAGGATAAGAGCAGTTTTTCTCAGTCAAAATTGAAACATACATTTATTATTACTGTACACTTTTTAAGTTTAGAGAGAAAGTATATTTTTGTCCTTAAAATTTTTACGAGGGACGTATTTATCTTTAAAAAAATTTAGAAATAAAAATATCAACATTTTAGAAAAATATTGATATTTTTAACCATCTCTTAATATTCCTCTTAATCATCACTGTAGCTTCATTAACAACCGAAGATTTAGTTATTTTTTATTCTTTTAGCGTTCTTCTTTGAATATAGAAACATAAAAGGAAAATTTGAATATCCCAATTTTCCATTTCTAACTCTAAATTATCTCCTCATTTACTTATAGAACCACTCTTGTTGGCTGAGAATATAAAGAGCAAAAAGGGAAGTTTAATTGAATTGTGAAGATTGTTGGCAGTGAAATAAGATTTTTATTGTTATAGGTAAGACCGCATCATATGTTTGTAGGAATTTTTCAATTTTTTTATACTGAAAGCATATTTTGGGTTAAGTGTGGGTTTTAAAAATAATTAAGTAATATCAAGGATTATCCAATTTTGGTTAGGGCTAATTCAAAATATTGTACAGTGTCATTGGGTTAGAGTTAACTGAAATTGATTAGAAATTTAATTTAATAAGACGATATTAATTTTTTTAAAAAAAATTATAGATATTAATGTTAAATTTACTAATTAATGCTATTGTTTCTTTATACAGTATGGAGGATAATACAGTGACTTTGAAGTTTAATTGTGGGGATAGATAGATAGTTAATCGGGAAGACTATAGTAAACCTATTTTAGAATATGTTGGTAGTTATGTTGATGTTTTACCAATATTTGATATTGATTGGTTGAATTATTAGGACATAGTTGAGAGGTATACAAGGACTGTAATTTACAAATATGAAAGAAATATGCGTGCTTTTGCCAGGAAAAAATTATGGAATGATTGTATTTAGTGCATAATGATCACACTATTAGGTGCATTAAAACCATATTAACAGTAACAGCTGGGTTACTGAAATTGAATATTACTCTGTACATAAGGTGGATATCCTAGTAGTGTACAAAAATCCTTTGACATTAACTTGGCAATGGTGTGAAATAGGAAAAATAGCTGGCCAAGTAAAAAGTGAAAATAATTTTGAATCCCCTAATATTGCAGGGGGGCTTAGCTAGAAGTTTTTTAAATTCGCCAAACCCCACACATGTTGAATTAGAAAATTCTCCAATCTTAAAAAATGAAAATGGCAACACACCATTCCAATCTGACTAAGTAGATCCAACATCTGAAACAAAAATCTCAACATAAAACTCCTACACAAGCTCACCTAGAAATACCAACACAAGTCATCTTTAACTATTTTGGTGTGAATGAGGGAGCTAGGGCAGATTTGATGAAAATTGGAGCTCAGATTTGATTGGCTATGTCAGTGAGGGGGATGAGGGAGATGAAACAGTAGTTGAAGATGAATTAAATGAATATATTAGTGAAGATAAGGATGAGGTATATGATACGACATCTTCTGTAGAGAGAGTTAGATATGATGGGAACTGCAGTTGTACTTTATTTTTTTTTCATATTGAAATTAATATATGAAGTTTGATGAGATATGTTAACACTATATGTATTTTTGTAAAGTTATATGAATTTTGCCAAGAATGACAAATTTGTTAACTAAACAAATATAACTGAAGCAACATTGCTACTACCCACACAACCATTAATTGAACATAAGCAACCTTGCTAATCTATCGTTAAAATAATCCCAATCTGCATTTTTACATTATATCAAACATCTCATCCAACATAATCAACAACTCCAACACTCAATTATCAACATTCAACGGGTTGAAAACTTATTAATTAATGCAGAAATATCAAGACATATTTATAATAATTAATTAAACTTTATTTTCTTTTAATATATGTTCAACAATACACGTACAACAAAAAAAACATAAACACAAGCATAGACCACGATACAACAATGACTATATAAGCTGATTTTAGCTTCTTCCTAGTTGCCTCAAAATTCAACATATTCGACTTCTTAATTCTTTTTAATTATGACTGTAATGTACTAATTTCACCATTAAAATCAAAGTCTTTTCCATTAGCGTTATCCTTCAACCTTCGATTATCAGCTAGCAGTATCATTCTAGCTCTACCAGTAATTTTCTCATTATGCCATTTAAAAAATTCACAATTTTCGACCTGCAAACAGTAAACTCGATATTTCATGTACACTTAAATCAAAGATCCATACTATTTACATACTACGTAATATGAAAAAATCATTGAAAGTTTACTCTGTAATTTCGACAACCATAAAACTTTTTACCTGGGTTGTTATCCGTCCATGACGTCTACCTGGAAGCTTTAACTGAAAATCACAATATACAGCTGATGTCACAATATATAGCTGACGTCTCATTCCCTTTGACATTCAAAATATACAGCTGTTGTAACACCCTTATACCCTATATACGTACAATATATATTTTCAGCATATGTAAAATACGCATATATGATATAAAAATATCACAAACCGATTTAATAATAATTTTTACATTTATGTTTTAAGATTTTAAATACTAATATATAAAATAAATAGTATGTAAATATTCTTTACTTGTTATAGGAATCCAAAATAAATATTTTATATGAAAATCTATGGGAAAAATTTGCCAGAGTTTTGTTTGTAATTTAAACGTTTTCAAAATTTAACAAAACACGACATGCATAAAACAAACACTCCAAATAAAATCAATTCACCAATTCACCAATACTTCTCAATTTCTTCGTATTTTCTCAAAATACTTATATATAGGTATATATATATCAACATTATATATAAAATCTCATATTAAACAAAATTATTCAAATCATTCTTTATAATTTACAATATATGCTTCAAAAACATATCATAACATACATAATATAAAAAATGTACATGCTGGCAATGGGCTCTGATCTTGATGTACCCAAAACAAATCTTCAAGCTCAATAAATACAAACCTAGACCCGACCAGGTCTAGTAAAACTCTCCAGCTCTACCAAAACGTCCATGACACCTGCGCGACGAATTACAATCGTGCTAAGCCGAAGCCCAGTGGTACAAACTTTGATAATAATAAAAATGTAAAGTAATGCCAATACACAATGCATATAGAGGTCATATCATTTCACTTTATTATATTTTTCAAATATTTTATACTCATAACATTATATTGCTCAATTGTACCACAATTCATAATTCACATTAAAGCAAAGACAAGCATGGGCCCAAAAAGGATCTAATATGCTATTTAAATTTCAGAGTTACTGCTTTGGTCCATAATAATACCATGTGTCTAGCCTGTAGGCAATATATATATCCATGGATAATGTAACAGCCCCAGTCTCTTGGACCTCAACCCGGCTAGACCCTTAGGCCCCATTATCTTGGTCCTCAACTCGGCTAGACTGCTACGATTTTTGAGGCTTACGATCTAGTCTTTTCACCCCAAAAACATCATATTTATCATTTATCAGCTGAGCTCGGCTTACGATCCGGTCTTTTCACCTGTCCAGTAATTCATAGGTATGCCGTCAAATCCAGAACTCTGAAAATTGAATAACATACTAGGCACACAATTAATTCATTTATCTCATTATCAAATACTTTCACAATTCATTTCTCATTTTATTTCTCATAATCAAACTAGGCTCGTTGCTTTATTTTCACTTTTTTTTTTCTCATTTTTCTTATTTGTCACATTTTTCTCATTTTTCTCATTTTTTTTCTCATTTTTATCAATATCAATTCATTTCATTATTCCACATATCTCATTTTTGCATTCACAACACATTACCCAATTACTTTGGGTATTTTCACATAATATGCATATTTCACACCTTACACAATTTAGCCATTATCAATGGCTTTTCATGATGCATTTAACACATATATGATATTACAAATGTCATAGCACATTATTCATACTCAATCAATGAACCAAGTAGCTTAACACATTTTTCAACAAAAATGTGTTAAGTCCAAATGTCATGCAAATATAAACATTATACTCAAAGTTTGTACATACCTCTACTAGCAACCCACGGTAAGCCTAATACAACCTCCAATCATATCCTTCCAACTTATCATTCACCACTTGAATGAAGCAAATCAACCTCCCTCAATGCTTATACCAAATGTGATCATACATAATCATTTAATATCATATTCTAAGGCATTCTCAACATCAAACCATAATTAAACATTACTCTAAACCAAATCCCAAAATTAAGCTTCACCTCACTTTAACTTTGAAAAACCATATCAAGTCATTTAAATTAGTGTTTTAAGTTTATTAATATCATTAAAAATATATTTTAATACATTTAAATCATTTACATTATAACAATACACTCTTATACACAAAATCTCAATAATGGCATAACCTTCCCCCATTGAAGGTTTTTCATTCCAACACAATCCATTACTCATTTTAAGCTTATATTCATCGCATTTAACACTAAACAACATGCCTAAACAAATAAAATCACACAATTCAACCACTTTGGAAAATCACTTTTTCAAAACCCTAAATCTCCATTTCCATTCTCAAACTCCAACCAAACACAACCAAATCCAATATTTGACTTTAAAATACTTGTTTATGTATCAAAATAACTCATTTGGAATCAATTTACATAATTAAAAACCATGATTTCAAAATTTCAAAAATTACATAACCCTAAATTCTCTCTCTTCACAAATCTTACACAAACTCAACCATTTCTTTAATCCAACCTTAAAATCATTAATAACCAATCAAAACAACTTCATTCATATCCAATTAAGCAATTAAATCATGTTACTATAGAATTCCAAAATTTACATAACACATTTTTCCATAAAATTTGAAAATTTTGTAAGAAAGGTTACCAATTGATGAAGAAACTTCTAAAATTCCACTTGAATCCTTAAAATCTCTTCAATTTTTGGAGTATGGAAGAAGCAAATCCCTCTCTTGAAGCCATGAAATTCGGCCTTGAAGGAAAGAAGAAGAAGAAGACTTTATTTTTTTTTATTTCTCTTTTCTTTCACCCTTTAATTTTAAACCATATATATATATTAAAATAATTTAATAATTATTTATTTATTTAATAAATTAAAAGTCATAAATTTCCTCTTCCATTAAAAAATAATTTATTTTTGAATTATTTTATTAATTTTAAATTTTTAAGATTTAATTACCAAAATACCCTTTTACTTTGACTTTTCTTTTAAAAAGTGTTGATCTTTACATGTTATGTATATTTTACACATATATCACATATATTATCCACTTTTTTATTTAAAACCCCTTCATTTTTCATTTAAAACTATTAATTTAATTTATCCATTTAAATTATAATTTATTTTATCAAATTTTCAAAAATTATAATTTTTCAAAAATTTAGGATATTACACATATGCACAAGTAATGTGTATCTTATATACATATCAAATGTGTCTTATATGTGTATTAAATATTAAGTATGTAATGTATAAATCCAACATATACAATTAATATACTATATGTATATGTTATATATACTCTAGGTATATATATTGAGTATATACAATTTATATCTCCAAATACTTATTTAATTTCTTCAAAATCACGGATGTTACAGCTGCTCCCTCATGATCTATTTCCATATTATATTTTTTGAATGACGTCGAACTAGTCGAATTTATGGCAGAATTCATTGAGGTTGACATTGATTAGCTACCAATTTAGAATTTTCACACATTCTCTCTCTTTAATTAAATACAATAAATTTTAGGGGTCTAACAACGAAGAAAGAGGAAAAACAAATTTACATCACCCACGGTTATTTATTAAAGCTTAACCTTCAGCTGTTAATGGAATTACACTGATAGATGGAGATAAATATTAAGAGAGGAATAAAAATATTAGTATTTTTTTAAATGCTGATATTTTTATTTTTAAATTTTTTTAAAAAATAAATATGTAAGCTCGCTGAAATTTTATGGGCAAAAATTTACCTTCTCTCTTAAGTTTTTATCTGCATGATCAGTTGCGTGGCTGAGATTTATTTTAAAAAATTAAGTTCATTCTCACTCATTTATATAAAAGGGTCAAACTCAAAAGCTCACATATAAACTTAAAGTATTCGAAAAAAATTAATATTTTAATGAAATATGTTTTTCTTTCCAAAAATAAGATATTTTGGCAAAATATTAAAATATTTTTTAATTTTGAAAATGATTCGTGTACAACCAACAATTTTTCCTCTAAATATTAACAAAAGAATGAGTTTAACTTTTTATTAGTTGCACGGCGTTTATTTATTTATTTTTAATTAATATATAATTGATAAATTAAGTTTAAATCCATTTTTAAATTTGTTTTTAATTAATATATAATTGAAAAATTAAGTTTAAATCCATTTTTAAATTTGTTTATAAATAAATTAATTCTGTGATAAATAAAAATTGATTCATGCAGTTTTTTTCATTGTTTGTTACTTCATGATATGATAATTGTTTGTTAAATGCATAGAAGGTTCCATGTCAAGGATTATCGTAATTTTATATTTTCTATTAGTTCAAATTTGATTTATTATCATTTGATTTGTTCAGAAAAAAATAATTTTATTGAAAATTTATTTTTAAATAAATTTAATTTATATCCATCTTGATCGAATTTATTTAGTAAATCAAAGAAAAATTTAGAAAAATCTTAAAAAAATATATAATTTGAATTGATGGATGCAAACTCGAATTATTTTTTCTTTTTTTTTTCTTTCAAATCTATCGGAGGGAGACGATAAAAAATATTCCTCTATTAAGTATTATATATATTGTAAATAAAAGCTTAATATATAAATTTATTTTGATTTTAACGTTTTTTTTTGTTACATTGTTTGTTAATTTACACCAGTTTAATTTTTTTATATATTAAGAGTTAATTAAGAGTTAATTAAAAGTTATAGAATTAATTAAAAGTTGTAGAATTAATTTTTGAAATTATTATAATTTTATTTTAATCTCGAATAAAATTAATTGATTGTTTAATTTTTAAATCTGATTAGTAATAATTGATTGTCTATTTGTAGTTTGTTAGATATTTAAAATTAAAATTTAATTAATTTTAAAAAATGTAAAATTAAATTAATTATAAAATATAATAAAATATAAAGTTAATTTCATTTCTATTATTTAAATTGATATAAAATATTATTTTTGTTTTTAAAATAATGTTATAGTTAAATTATCAAATTGAAGTGAAAAAAAAAATCATTCAACTGTAAAAAATCCTAAAAATGTAGAATAGATTTTATCAATCAAATCACACTAAATACAAATTAAATTTTATATTGCCATAGCTGGAGGTGTTGAACGAGTAGAGTTTTTTATCATACGCGATTTTGTTAAAACTATAAAATAAAATATAAAATTATTATTTTTAATAAAATATAATCTAATATTATAATTAATTTAATGAAATAAGTGTATTTTTTAAAATATAATAATATTATAAATTAATAAAACACTTTAAATATATAGTTAAGTAGGATATTTGCCACATAAAACTTGTGATAATTTTAATAATCCACAATTATTTTTTAAAATTTTACGTGACAAAATCATAAATATTTTAGCTAAAAATAATATTAATAAAAGATAATCAAAATTTGTATCATATAAAATTAAGTTTAAAACAACTAATTATAAATGATTGAAATCATAGCAAATTTATGTTGCAATTAATTAATTTATATATTTATGTTATAACCATTCTACTTAACTATAAATTTAAAAATTATATTTGTTTTATCAATTATAATATAATTAAAAAATTTGAGATATTGGAAGTAAATTAATTATAGTAATATGTTATATTTTATTAAAATAAATACAAATAATATTTAATTACTATATTTTTTAGTCTATCCAACCTATATAAAATTAAAATACCATGGAATGAACATTTCTAGACATAGCCATGGACTCTGTGTCTTTTTTTTTTATGTCGAGATGAATTAACCATCGTAGTTTGAACCATACATATGGTTTTTTATTTAATTATATAATATATATAAAATAAATTTGCCCTTTTATTATATTTTTGGTCTATTATTACTTTATTAATTTATGTCCTAAAATAACAAATAAAGCAGCTTCAGATTTGAGATACGAGCAAGTGGTGTTTCTGTAATATTAGCGTAACAAGAAGGTGAAACAGACATTAAACAAGGACTGATTTTTTAATTTTTTCACAATTTTTGTTTTTTAATTATTTCTTCAAAGCCTATATTAGAAAAGAAATAAAAAAAAATAATTAAGTGAAAAAAAAATAATAATCTCAGTTATCAGCTCTACCCACCCAACCAATCCATTTGATTTTCAATCATCTCCTTTATTTCCCTGTGCTTCTGTCTTTACTGTCACTGTTTTTCTCTCATTTTCCTGGAAAATTAAAGCTAAAGTTTTTAGATTTCAAATTTACTTTGTAAGCCGAAAATAATCAACTTTCAATCTGTTTATGGTTGAGAAAACCTGTCAATAAAATCCAAACCCCCAAACACACTTCTTTTTAACTCCGCGTGTCATTTCGCCATTTCACAAATCGGTCAGATTTTTTTTTGGTATATTTATTATCTGTTTGTTTGGTATATTGGAAATGCCGAACAGCCAGCTATTTTTCAAGGTGTTAAGGCCAATCGGAAATTCGCGTGCGATTTAATGGAATCGACACTGTTAACCAGTGGAGCTTGAATAATTGTAGGCATTTATTGCTACAACGGTTGTAGCATATAATTATTCGTGGAGCTTTTGGGACTTTTCATGGAGGCTATAGCTCGGTTTAGTCCATGCTTGGTTCCTAGATTTGATATTAAGCTCAGATTCGCAGTCGTTTTCGTGGTGAGCTTTTTTTGGCTGTTAATTTCACTGTGATTCATTGTTTTATTCTAGCGAGGTTGGATTGACTTTTGAAATGGGAGATTTGAGGGTTTTAGTTTACTGAGGAATATGTGGAAAGTTCTTTGTTTCCTTTGCTTCCAACAATTTGCGCGTTAAAATATAGGAAATCTGGGATTTCCATGCTGCACTGTAACCCTCAAGTGATTATCAGATTTCTGAGATTTTTATTTTTAGTTTATTTTATGAAGTTTTCTCGAGAAGCAAACAGGGCTCAAGACTGTCCAATAATTGAGAAATAAGTCTTGATAATTGATAGTGTTATATGCCTTCTTTATGTTATTTATTATTTTTTCCCCTGTTTTATGCCTTCCCTTCGGTCACCAGGCGAAGATCTTCTGTTTGGCCACTAACTTTCCCTTCTTTTCCTTTCCTTTTTGTTTTTGGAGATCACTTTTAGGGGCACTGTTCATTCTAATTTTTTTCCCGGAAAAGATAATATTTTCTCTCAGAATTTAAAATAAGCTGAGCTTTTCTGTATATCTGCTGCTTCAGTTTAACATTAATGGATCTCTGTGAGGTATAGTTAAGTTCAACTGAGTTTATGGAGTCCAAAGTTCTCATCTTTTTTCTGGTAATATCTAGGTGAATTGTGTTGTTAGATCTGTTTTGTAATTCATAACAAAAATTCTGTTGTAAAGTTGTGTTTTTATCACTAATTGCACCGCAAATTTGTTAGGCTTTCTGTTTGAGGTAATAAAAAGTTACAAACTTTTGAGCACATTCAATAACTTGTTTATATTGTTTCCGTGCAACAGATTGCAGTGATATTTTTTTGCTTTCGAGCTGCTAATGCAGACGCCCAAGAACACCAGTTAGAATGGCAAGTCACAGAAAGAGGAATTGGAAACATTGTCTCACATTCATGTATTCATGACCAGATAATTGAACAAAGGCGGCGGCCTGGTCGCAAGGTGTACTCTGTTATGCCACAGGTTTATGATCAGTCTGTTATGTCAAAATCCCTTAATCTCAAAGGGCGGGCATTGCTGGGAATTCCAGAATTGCAAATGCAGCAAAAGGACACAAAGCAACCCATTAGGATTTTTTTAAATTATGATGCTGTTGGACACTCGCCTGATAGAGACTGTAGAAAAGTTGGTGATATTGTGAAGGTTGGTGTTATAAGTAATTTGCATAGTCCTGGCGCTTGTAATTGTAATGGCTATTGTGGCTGATACCTTGTATGTTTTTTTTTCCAGCTTGGAGAACCTCCTTTGTCTTCTCTACCTGGCACTCCTTCTTGCAATCCTCATGGTGATCCTCCAATTTATGGTGACTGCTGGTGCAACTGCACTTTGGATGATATAAGTGGGAAGGACAAAAGGCATCGCCTACACAAGGTTATAGTTTTTCTAATGAGTGCTATTTGATTTTTATATCAAGATAATAAAATTTGAGATTGATCTTAGCATTCAATCCAGCAAAAAATTCATTTCTGTGAGAAATTTCATGCAGGCTTTGAGGCAAACAGCTGATTGGTTTAGGAGGGCTTTGGCTGTAGAGCCTGTTAAGGGAAACTTGCGATTAAGTGGATATTCTGCTTGCGGACAAGATGGAGGTGTTCAACTTCCACGTGAATATGTTGAAGGTATAATTGGTGGTGCATTTAACAGTATTTGGTTCAGAGTACTGTTCATGTTCATTCTAGTTTTTGTTCCCATTTTTTTTTATCAAATTTCTGAGGTAGCCATTATATTTATTTATTGCTTCCAGATGGTGTTGCTAATGCGGACTTAGTTTTATTGGTGACTACGAGACCTACCACCGGCAATACTCTTGCATGGGCAGTGGCATGTGAACGTGATCAGTGGGGTCGTGCAATTGCTGGTATTTTTCAATGAGCATTTGCTTGTTATAGCAATATCTTACTGCTAGATGCAATATAATTCTGATGATGCATTTCTTGTGTAGGGCATGTGAATGTTGCGCCTCGCCATCTAACGGCTGAGGCAGAGACTTTACTTTCCGCTACTCTAATTCATGAGGTCATTTAGTTATTAAATTATTGAAATTGGGATAAGATGGTTTTTTTTTCTTTCACTGATTTAACATGCTTAATCTTTTCTAGGTAATGCATGTTCTGGGTTTTGATCCACATGCCTTTGCCCATTTTAGGGATGAGAGGAAAAGGCGGCGTAGTCAGGTATTTAATCTAATGCGCATTCTCAATGATAAATCTGGTCCAATGTATAAGAATAGTATTGATATATGATTGTAGGTCTCACACCCTTAAAAAATTTCATGATTTAAAAAAAAACAACTATACCTGTGTTGGCTGTGACCTTATTTAGAGACAAATAAAGTTGCTAAGCATCCCTACGAAATATAAAATTACTCAAGTTTCCTACTAATGGAATGGCTAAATGACGATCAATAAATGCAAAGTGGTCCTTCTCCAAGACAGGCTTGCATCAGGATAGTAATACTTGAGCTGTGACTCTAGGAGGATTGCATCAACCAGTTATCTTAAACTTTGTATGAGAATATTTGTTTTGTGAATCAGAAGAAGAATGTGGTTTTTTATGTATTTTTGAGGTGAACTGCAAGAATTCTTCAAATCTGACTTTATCCCAAAATTTCAGAAAATCATGCTCAGGTTTGAATCTGATATTATGCTTTCATTTGATGCGTTTAACATGTTGGTAACTATGTTGTTGAAGTACTGCCTACTTGCAATTTTTGATGCACAGTATTTTTTTTCCTTTGAAAAGCATAGTTCACTTCAGGAGCTAACTTTAGGTTCTTTTAACAATCGAGTAAAATGCTAGGAGATTCAAAATTAATTTTGTTGTTTATTACTGTTCATATGAGCATCAAATTTTTTTCTTAAATGCAGTCTTCTGCACAACCAGGTATCTCATTGTAAATCAATAGGACTGACCATCTCATGCTGCAATTTATTTTCAGGTCACAGAACAAGTCATGGACGAAAAGCTTGGGCGGATGGTAACGCGTGTGGTGCTTCCACGTGTTGTCATGCACTCACGACATCATTATGGGGTAATTGTTGTGTATAAAACATTTACCTACCAAAATGTTTTACATGATTCTTTTCCTTTTTGTTTTTTCGGGTGAGGTGGGGGTTGTGTTTGCTTTCGAAAGCCAGAAAACCAACAAAAGTTTGATGAACTTTTCTATTGGCAGGCATTTTCTGAGAATTTCACTGGATTAGAACTTGAAGATGGGGGAGGACGTGGCACATCAGGTTTTTTCCTCCTTTCTGTTTTCTCTCTTTTCTTTTGACTCCCTAACGCACTAGTAATCTAATAATACATGTTTATTTGGTAACTTGTCTGCAGGGTCGCATTGGGAAAAAAGGCTTCTAATGAATGAGATTATGACAGGATCAGTGGATACAAGATCTGTAGTTTCAAAAATGACACTAGCTTTATTAGAGGATAGTGGGTGGTACCAGGCTAACTATAGTATGGCAGACCGTCTTGACTGGGGTCGCAATCAAGGAACTGAATTTGTTACCTCCCCTTGCAATCTCTGGAAGGGGGCATACCATTGCAACACAACCCAGTTGTCAGGATGTACATACAACAGGGAGGCAGAGGGTTACTGCCCCATTGTAAGTTATAGTGGGGACCTGCCTCAGTGGGCTCGCTACTTTCCGCAGCCAAATAAAGGTGTGCTTTCGACTGATTTTTTGGCCCCTGTATTTACAAATTCCATTAATCACATAATTCTGCACAATAGAGATTTTTTGCTTTGATCAAAGGTTTTTAATCCTTATTTCTGTATATATTAGCCAAACAATTTCTTCTAGCTTATCCCATTCAAGTGTCCAATCTTATCCCTTCATGATTTTGAATGCTATCACTGGCAGATGTCATGAGCACTCCATGTCCTTACTTTTTAACCTTTTTTGGTCTTCCTTTTTTATTTTTTCGTTCCTTTTTCATCCATTTTCTAAGAATGTCTGCATGAATCTTAAGAGTTTGTGCTTTTTTTTATTGTGCTAATTTTTTGGCTTCTGACGATGGTTATGTTCTAACTAGAGGTTTATGCATTAAAATTATCTTCTAGAAATATGCTGGTGAATAAAGATGTGATCTTAATTAGTTGGTTGGATTAGCCTGTAGTCTGAAGTTCTGTTCTGTTCCTGGCCATTGCAGGTGGGCAGTCATCTTTGGCTGATTATTGTACTTATTTTGCGGCCTACTCTGATGGATCATGTACAGACGCTAACAGTGCACGGGCACCTGACAGAATGTTGGGTGAAGTTCGAGGGAGTAGCTCCAGGTGAAAATTATGATTTGAATTTTCTAAGAAAGGAGCTGGAAAAAATATTTGGTACTTTGCTAATACATTTTCTGTTTAAATATTATACATAGATGCATGGCATCATCATTAGTACGCACTGGGTTTGTGCGAGGTTCTGTGATGCAAGGAAATGGTTGTTATCAGCATAGATGTGTAAACAACTCTCTTGAGGTATGCTACACATTTGAACTTTGCATGCCATGCTGCTGTTTATCAGATGCATATGTGGTACAACCTGGTTCAGCCATTCAGGAACTTAAATGTTCTATTTTACTGCATATCTCCTGAAAGTTTATTAGTCTTGTAGCAACCTATGGATGTCAAATTTTACTCAATATCTCCTGGATTAACACCCAACCTGAGGAATATAAACTGGGCATGTTCTGTTATTATAGTTTTGAATGTAAGAAATTGGATGTTGTCCTTCCAACTGTACAATATTTCACTTGAACAAGTTACAAAAATAATATGAGGAGAGAGATCTCAAGGGACATGAGACTGTACTTTCGAAATAGTGTTCTGAAAATGGTTTTTTAGCTTTTGTGTTATTATTGTAAACATTACTGCAGGCTTAAATATTATGAGCTTTTCTTTGTGCATGGTCAATGGCGGGATACAGGAAATTACTAAAGTTGGGTCCATATAATATACAAGAAAAATTTTCTCTCTATTTGTGTACATATACTTGTCTCTCTTTGTAACATAAAAACATATACCTTCTTAAGAATTTTTGTGTAGAATTGGGGTCCATAGCATAAAAAATATATACCCTCTTAAGAATTTTTCCTCACTTCTTTCTTAATGCATCTGGCACTGTGCATTGTTGTAGACATGTTGTGATCATTGTTAGACAGGCAAGAATAAAAATTAACTTGAACCTGGTCTATCATTTCCTCTATAAATCTTTATTTATTTTCTCATGTTCCAAATCATCTATCCTATGCCATTCTAATAGTCTTCTTTTCAGGTTGCTGTGGATGGTATTTGGAAATTGTGCCCTGAAGCTGGTGGGCCAATTCAGTTCCCTGGCTTTAATGGTAATTTTGCAGTTTTATCTAGGGATTGATTCTGTTACACTGTGAAATCCATTCTCTTCATATTGTCTCTGTTTTTGTTTGTAGGTGAGCTGATATGCCCTGCTTATCATGAGCTCTGCAGCACAGGCTCAGTTTTTGTACTTGGTCAATGTCCCAGTTCGTGTAATTTTAATGGAGACTGTGTCGACGGGAAGTGTCACTGTTTTCTAGGATTTAGTGGTCATGATTGCAGTAAACGTGAGTTCCTCCCTTTTCTTTTTGCCACCTGTAGTTAATTGATTGGATGAAACTTGTGGAATCTCTAACTTGCTAAGGTAGTTTTATCTGGATTCTTCTGGTGATTTACTGACTCTTTCTCTTTTGCAGGCTTGTGCCCTAGTAATTGCAATGGACTTGGCAAATGCCTTTCAAATGGGGTCTGTAAATGCGAAAATGGTTACACTGGCATTGACTGCTCTGCTGGTAATATGATCCCCCAGCCTTTTTTTTGGGTGAAAAACCATGTTTTGCTGAATAGTTTTTGTGTAATTTTAGATGGAAGATAAAAATAAAGGGTGATATTCTGTTTGTGCTGGATCAAAATGGCTTTCATTTATGCTTGCATTTTAAACAAGAATGGTTATTCTGTTGGTTTTCAGAGTACCTGGAGTGCATGTAGTGCTTGTTAAATATGCATATGATAATTTTGAAGCTTACACAATGTTGTCAGTACCTAAAGTTTCATTATTTTTTGGGCTACCTTGGTACTCCAATTGAGTGTCAAGTTTGTTGCTCATTGTTATTATTATGATTTTATCTATGTTGTGATTTTATCAACAAATTGTGATTAACTTGAAAAGTGGCTGCACACCTAGAGCATCTTAGCAGTAAATATATGTATGTCTTCCACTCCCAGTGCTCAAAAAAAAAAAAAGCTTGAGCACTGGCTGATTGCATGGGCACAATGATAGATCCATTATCAAGTCTGGTCTGCCATTCTCTAACTTTGCTCGTCTTATATGCAGCTGCTTGTGATGAACAGTGCAGCCTTCATGGTGGGGTCTGTGACAATGGTGTTTGCGAATTCAGGTGCTCAGACTATGCAGGCTACACCTGTCAGAATAGCTCCACACTTCTGTCTAACCTTTCAGTTTGCAGAAATGTGCTGGAGAGTGATATGTCTGGTCAACACTGTGCACCCAGTGAACCAAGTATATTACAGCAGCTAGAAGAAGTTGTTGTCATGCCCAATTACCATCGTTTGTTCCCAGGTGGTGCTCGGAAGTTATTTAATATCTTTGGCGGCAGCTACTGTGACACAGTTGCTAAGCGACTAGCCTGCTGGGTATGTTGCTCATCTCTTCTAATTCCTGTCCAGTAATCTTCTAGTTCTAAACTTTGTCATGCATGATAATGATTCATTTATATTGCTGGACTAAACATGTTGGCATTAAAATGACCAGATCTCCATCCAAAAGTGTGATAAGGACGGTGATGACAGACTTCGGGTATGCCATTCAGCATGTCAGTCTTATAATTTGGCCTGCGGTGCATCACTCGACTGTTCAGACCAAACTCTCTTTAGCAGTGAAGAGGAAGGTGAGGGTCAGTGCACGGGGTCTGGAGAGATGAAGTTATCATGGTTGAATCATGTGGGGATTAGGTTCTTTTCAAGTAATACTTCTCTAAAAGGGATGTCTGTAAAATATAGGCAACTGTAGATTTCCATTTTTTTTCCCTTTTGTTTTTCATCATCTTATTGTTTTCCTAATTTTGCCTCGTAATTTTATTAGGGCTTCAATGTAGGTAAAGGAGGCACACAGGTAAAAGTGCCTTTAGATGTAGGTGGTGGTTTGCTCATCCCAAATCATCATTTAAGATATTTGGGTGGGATAAAGCTTTCAAAAATGAAAGCTTGCATGTAGAGAATTTGAAATGTAGGCTAAGAGAAAATCTCAAAAAAAAAAAAGAAAAAGAAAAGAAAAAAAGAAATCAATCTTTGTTGACGAGTAGAGGTTTGGCCGAAGGCCTTGAAAGAAAAAGAATCACTTTTCTTGTTTCCCTTGTCTGCCTTTCTATCTCTTTTTTTTTTAGTATTACAATATGCCTTTCTATCTCCTTAATTTTAACTCTAATTTTTTAGTTTTTGAATGACTTGCAATTTTGCAGATCGGTTGTACAATTGACCATCCAACATAGATTTTCTACTACTTGGTAAAAATCGAACGACAAGTTTTCAATTCATTTTTTCAGTGTGACCGCTCTGGGATCATGTCTATTCAGTTATTTGAGCCTATTGGTCCCTTTGTAATAACGTAATTGGGTTTGTTTTCCGTGATTTCAACCAACATGGTATTCTTCGAATTGTCAGTGTCTAGACAGTATTTTTATCTGGATTGGGTCTATGATTTTTTTCATATACTCGATCAAATAATATTTCGTGAAAATTAATTTTTAACTAGTTTTTATTTTTAAGTCTCAAGGTGTTGGTTTAACGCAAAAGTGGGGTTATGGACTGGTCTAGGATAAAATTTCCCATCTCTTTAACTAGAATTCTGTTAAATTATTCATCCTTAATTATCCTTGTTTGCTCCAAACAGAGTCTAATTTTCATACAACAACAATCAATAGTGTTATAACTCTCGAAACTACGATTCAAATTATAAAGTTATTTGTGTAATATAGCTTCAAGTTTAATATTCTTAGAACATCAAATAACATTATTTTTAGTACTTCGAAATAATTTTTCTATTAATTCTCCTTAAAATATAAGAATTAATTAAATATTATTAATTTTAAATAAAAAATATAAATAAAATAAAATAGATTAAAAAATGAAAATAAAAATTACAAAAATTTAAAAAAAAAAAGAAAAAACAACATTGCAAAAGTAAATTCAAAAAAAAAAAAAAATTCCGTGCCCGTATTGTTGAAAAGTTAAGTTTTTTATGAGGTACATGATGTAAATTCCCCTAAATTTTTTGTATGACGTATCAATTTCTCCTTCTTTAGTGCTATTTAAAAGAAAAGTAAAGTTAAAGAAATTTTCTTTAATATTAAATTATTTTTAACTGACTCTTTCATACACCAAAACAACACAATCATATAAAATTAACGTGAAAAAAATATCAAAAGACAGCCAATATAATAATCCATAATTAACTTGTCAAACATCAATTAAAATAACAAATGTTGATCCAATCAAAGAATTTTCAATGGTCATGAGACTTTAGTATAGTGATAATGATAAACTAAATTTAAGAAATTTTAGAGGATTTGATATTCAAAATTTATTTATACTGGTTTTGAATATATATGATATTCTTACAATTTGATATTTGAAAATTTATAATACATCAATTGCATTATGAAATCATTAACTTATGATGTATACATATAATAATTTTAGAAAAAAAATTCTTAATTTAGATGATTTTGCAAATAAAAATATGTGACTATCATTCACAAATTAAATAACTGACAGAAATAGACCATATGACATTAATATATAAAGATTTATGAAATAATCAAGACCCAGCTGAACAAAATGTAATCAAGTAGTCCGACCCGGAGCAAGTGCAAGTACTTGAAGCATCATCATATGCATAACTATATGCTCTGGGGCATGCATTCTTGAACAATTCCGAGTACTGTGTCGGCGAGCAAGTCTGCGGCGTCGAATGGTCGCCGGTGCAACAAAACTCCGGCGCATTAAACGCTGCACAAGCACTTTTACAAGCAACAACAGAACCGGAATCGGTTACCTGTAATTCAGCCGGGCAATTCCCATTAAGATCCACAACACAACCAGCATATTGACAATCACCGGAACCACCCAATGCCTCCACACCTAATCCGACGTTGTATCCATCTACGAGGCTAACGTCGTAGAAATCTTTGTCAGTTGGGTTCGTGGCAATAGTGAACTCCACCAGAGTCACCGGCGGAGTTCCACCTCCTGTACATTTTAGTAAGCCACCACAGTCACCGGTTATACACTTTCCGTTGCCTGAATCATCAAATGTGCAGCCAGTTCGAGCCCAGAATCTCCCAGACCAATTGGGTGGTGCCTGGAGTTGAATTGATGACCCAGATGGCAATTCAAAACCACCTTCTCCAAGAATAGCAGCGCCATTGCCGGAAAGAGTTCCGGGCCATATGGTGTAACTGCAAAGATTTTGGAGGGTAAAAACCGTGGCATTGGTTATGCCTCCTGCAAATTTATCATAGAAATATAAATTCTTTGCATATCAAACAATATAGCTTACATTATAATAATCTTTTATTTCTGTTAATTACATTAGAATTGCATTTCATAAAAAATTTATATTGACATTACGATTCAACTATAAATGATTACATTTGAATATTTTCTTTTTTCTAATTTTTTAAAAGAAAGAAAACATTAAAACACATGTACACATAAAACAGTTATCGGACATATCTGATAACAAAACCTTGTGTATAAGTAATGGAATGTTTACCTAAAGAGAAGAAGAGAAAGAGAAATAGGAGAAGACAACAACATGATGAGGCAATCGCCATTATTGGGTTTAGTTAGAGCAGATGAAAATAGAAGAAGAAAAGGAGAGAAATTTGGAGGAATATAATAAGAGAAGAACAGAGAGCAGTTGTACAACAAAGTCGTGGGAAGTTGTTACAGAGACGATTGAAATTTATATTTGAGCACCAAACTTTAACCCTCTACCTTCTTTTCAATTTTCTACCATCTTTTCATGAACTCTTTTAAGATTTTTGATTCTCTTTGCGAGGATGCTTTTGTAATTTTCTTTTTTTTTTCTTCTTATTTTTATTTTATTTTTAATGTTGTAAATTTTCTCTTATTGTAGACATATGCCATTGTCTTTTCGTGATTTTGGCAAGAAAATAAATTAGTAAGGAAAAAAATCAATTCTTTTGGCATATTTTTCTTTTTTTTTTCCTACTTGGGGAATTATTTGGCATTATTTTCCTGAAAAATTAAATTTTTTACTAACATATTATTACATTTTCCTAATTGGTAAATTAAATTTACAAAACCTAATAATAAAAGAGGAAAAATTTTATGATGATTGAGGTAATGGGGTAGAACTGAATCTATTTTAGTTTCTAACCGTTGCCAATATCAATTTTGATCAAGTGGGTTTAAATTAAATTAATATAAGATTGGGAACATGTTTATATGTATACTTAATTGTTTTAATTAGATTAGAAAGTAAACGTAATTAGCAATTATAATTATTCATTTAACACTTTATTATATGTTAATATCAAATATATCACGTCATTTCTATTCCAACTCATCCAAAGAAACCCAAACTAATAATAATGTTTCATGCACCAAAGTATCCAATGAAAACCTTATTAATTAGAAATTAAAAAACGAGCTTCTTTATTTATTTATTTTTATAAAATACAATAATTATATATATTTAAAAAAAAACACTAGCAAGTGAAGGCCTAACGGGTCTCTTCAGCTTGGAAATGGTGGGGCAAAAAATAAGAAATAAAAACTAAAATTTACAAGCAATTAAACTTAATTTGGAGGAAGAAATGGGATCAAGTCACGTGATAAAGAAGGGGTGCCCTTAACGTTTAAGGCACTTGCCCTAGACAAAAGGTACAGAACCGGTAAGAGATCCCTCCAAGTCACGTGGCAAACATTAGCTCAAGTGTGCTCAACCTCCCACTCTCACACGTCTTAGGCAGTTTTACACTTAGAACCCGCACGTGCTTCCTTCTCTCTCCTTTATATCACTACATTCACTAATTAGTAGTTCCCCCATTTTCCCTCTCAATCATAGTCTACAAATAATAAATTAAATTATTTGCACCGACATGGTTTAATTTATTTTACTTAATTACTGCAGTAAATGTGTGACCATGTCCTTCCTAATTTATTGTGATTAATGTGAGAGTGGACTGCATTATCACACACCACTTATTTGCTTATTTCAAAGTAAAATATACCTAATATATACAAAATGCATACTATGTCATAAATATGATAATCAATAAGTAAAATAATATATAAGACTTAAAAAATATCAAAATGGATCATAAAATATTAATACGATCAACAAGTCATGTAAAATTAATGATTTAGACTTTAATTTTAATGTATTTTTTTATTAAAAATGAGTCGAAATATTTATAATATAATTTAAAATAAATTATGTAATAAATTGATATGTGAATCCTTCATGATTCATTTAAATGTAATTTTAATAAAATATAAAATTACATTATTTTATAATTATTATTTAATCTGAGTAAAAATAATTCTTATACAATTTTTTTTCAACAAAAGTTTTGCAACACCCTTACTAAGAAGAATCAAAAGATTAGTTATCTTCTACTGAAAAAGGAAAAAAGGGATATAGCTTAGTTATAGCTAATGGTTCAATATAATGGGATTAGTTTGGGATATGGAAAGTGGAGACAACACAAATAATCATGGCGTAGCATGTTAATAATCCAAATCGGAAACCTAAAACACGGCTAAATCAAAAACAACTTTCACATATATATAAAGACAGAAATAGTTCCAACCACATGTTTCGAATTCCCAAACTCAATGACGACAAATTAACCATTGAATTTTTTTTTTTGTTAATTTCAGGTGATTGCTTTTGATGAAATCCAACTACTTCCTTTCTCTTTATGTTTCTTTTTTCTTCATTGACAACATCAATCTCTTTTGTAATTCTCTCTCTCTTTTTTTTTTATCAATAAATGATAAAAACCTTATCAAATGTAACTGTTTTTATCTTAGGCGGCGCCATCCCCCCCGTTCCTATGAGCATCCGTGTCTGGAATGTTTTCATGTATTAAACTGATGGATTGACAAAATGAAGCAAAGTGATAAAAGGAGTTGGAGAAAAGGGATGCATTTTAACAAGAAAAAACAGGTAAGGCCAGACGTATTATGATCCTCACATCATGATCTTATGCAGCCAATCCTCTTAATTCAGTTATATAGAGAGTTTAGAAAATTCAGATAAATAATATATATATATATATTATATCGCAGTTGAAAACAGTTCTAAATTCAATACCAAATCGATCTTTCGTATTCAATTGTGGCAAATATTAGTATTATTATATTATTGGCTAATATTAATCTAAATTGAATATTATGATAAGCAATATTTATGAAGGGATTTGAATCCTTTCATATTAAGATAAATTTCTAAACCTGATAGTCTTTCATTATTAAATAGTTAAGCACAATCTTTCATCATTAAATGAAAATAAATGATTAAGTTTTTTTTTTATAAATAAAAATTTACTACTAATATATAAGAATCTCAGTAATTGATTTTAATGGTGAAAATTCTACTGATAGCTTACCATGTTACTCTGAATACGAGAAGATTTTTTGATCCATTTAATATTGATTTTTAATGGTCAAAATTTCGATCCATTCATAAATGGAACCACCAGTTACACTATAAGTCACTTTTTTTAAAAAAAAAATATTCTGCAATTTTTATATATTTTCAATGTAAATTTAGAGTATATATTTAATATATTAAATACAGATATCTCTAAAAGTAGAGCATTTTTTGAAATTAAAAAAAATTAAAAAAGTGAATATTTTGTTAAAAAAAAAGACTATTTTGATTTGATATTTTTGAAGAAATCCCAAAGTAAGCCAGGGCATCAAAATTAGGCCCCAATGAATAATTTATGGCCAAACAAATTTTGGGTGGGCTCGAGCAGCGAAGTTGACGGGAATCTTTATAAAAATATAAAAAAAATAAAAATTTTAAATTCATCGTATTTTTTAAAATATTTATAAATTTATCAGAATTTATAATTTTTTATAAAAAATATCAAATTTAAATAATTTATTATAAATTTATTATAAATTTATAATAAGTTTATTATATATTTATTATAAATTTATATAATTTATTACAAATTTATCATAAAATTACTAAAATATTACTTATAAAAATAAAAAATAAAAAATATAATAAAAATGTAATTATCCCAGGTTGATATACTTGTTTACCAAGCTAGAAAAGCACTAGCTGACTTTGGGTTGCCTTGAATGCTGACCCGCAGTCTGCAATGGATTTAAACACAAAAATAATATCTTCTATAATATTTTATAAAATTTTTATTTTTTTATTAAAAATATTTTAATTATTTTATTATAAATTATATAAAATTTATAAATTCATAAATTTATCATAAATTTATTATAAATTAATAAAAAAATATTTTAATAAATATTTTATAAAATTTAATATTTTAATAAATATTTTATAAATATAATAAATTTAAAATTATTTTTATTTTTATTTTTTTTTATCAAAAGCTATTTAAACACGCACTAGAGTCCAATCTATTCAATTGACTTGGAGTAATCACCGTTCAAAAACAGAGTTGTTCTTAGTCGGACAAGGAAGGAGCAAAAGGTACAATACGCTTCCTCGGCTAGCGGCACCGCCTACGGCCTACGATTTTAGAAGCTGCATTCGGATTGACACATACCCGTCTTCCAACAAAAACTGCCAATGTTGAGCTCAGATAACGCCAAGTGTCCTAAATTTACATGAAGGCGGATGTAACAGCAAGGCATGCAAATGACCCATAACTACATGACCAATATCAAAATTGGAACTCTTCATGATTCACAAATTAAACAAGCAAAGCTCCCAAGGAATTCATATTGCGTCTTTTCAAAAAGGCCAAAAAATATTATGGCCTTCATGCTTTAAAAGCCTTAAGGAATGTATTTTTCTTATCTGAAGCAGATTTTTCATCTTGTACCTGTAGTTTTCAGGGGAAAAAGTAACATTGAAATAGAAATTCCTATAATTTGCAATCAAGTTCACAAGAGGTCTGGTTTGTATATTTTTGACCATCTTCTATGACAGAGATATAACTGCTAAATTTTCTAGCAATGGAACATTTGTGTAAAGGAACCTATAATTGGTAATGACTGAATTTTAAGGTAAGAAACCAAACCAAGGAATACACATGCTAAAGTTACATATAATTTGAACCAAACGGATGAAAAAACGGTGAGATAAGTAAATACGGCAGTCAAGGAAACAACTATTATAAAATTTACCAAGCAGTTCAATGCAGAAAGTTCTCCCTCTGTTCCTTCATCAGGGAAATGCCCATGAGTTTTGAAATCTGAGAGCAACGTATCATTGAGCTGGAAGGTATTCATTAGCCAATTAGCAGCCTCACTATTAGAGATTGAGATATCCTTGATTGGAACACGTCGAATATGAATGTGAACTTCTGCCGGATCTACACCAAACACATTTTCCAAAAACGTAGGGCATTGATGCTTGTATGCAATAGTTACATCATAAACTCAAGTTGTATGACACTTGATTAGCATACAGTAATATCAAGAAGTATATGGCAATAAAAGTGTGGAACCATAAATTTTGATAGAAGTGTGGAACCAGATTCTTCCTTCCTTGCACAAATATAATTTTTTTTGTTCAATAATATAATTCTGACAAATCGTGTGAATATAATCAGTTAATTCTAGCAATACTGTTCCTTCCCATATTTTCACCAATGTGGGATAGAAGAAAGAAAATTTCGGATTTTAGAACGTTTTAAACTTTCATAGCAAAGATATGATTGAAAATCAAATGAGAATTATCATATAATTCAAACAGAAAACTTCATTGGCTAAATGGGAACGAATAATTAATTATTCTCAATCCTTCTCTGGTGACTGAAGTCGTACTATAATTCTAGTAATAATACTAGCAAGAATATATATTCACTAAAGTGTCCTAAAATTCTATGGAGTACTCTTATTTTGTCATTGATTTAAACTGTTGCTCAAAGTTATAGCAGAATGATCAACATAATCAATGTAAGCAGGATAAGACTGTAAAGATATGCCAAGTTCCAAAATTATTAATTGGACAGAAAAAGAATGCATGATCATAATGAATATGCTGAAAATAATTTACACTTATGATGGGATACTCCTATGTGGGAGCTGAAGACACAATTATAGCTGGCCAATGTGTATAGGACAGTGTGATTTAATCCAATATATTCAACCACAACTATAGCAGTAAAATTAGTTGCAAAGAACCTGCATCTGTTGAATTTCGAAGAACTTCCAGGCAAACACAAAAACCCCTTCTTTTAGGAAGCAGCACATTTGTCAGCACTGGAAGACCAACTTCAGCTGCAAATTTCTGACTCCTTTGGCATTTCTGCTGTCTGTGTTAAAAATGCAAGCAAAAAGTAAAAATCTTGAGTGGTCTAATATAAATCTTAGTACAAACAAAGAAATTCAATTGTTCACAACACATTCTGAACTGCTCAGAGACCACGGAGTAGTCTATTGCATGCTTCTCTAATTGCTAGCCAAACCAGTTCAGGTTTTTGGTCAGCTCAGAAAAATTTTAGCACGAGGATTTGCAGAAGCATGCAAATGGAGTATGAAGGAGGAAAAAGGGAAGTTAGGCTATACGTAAAATCAGTTCCTTCAGGGAAAAGAGCAAGCCACAAGGGATTCTGAGGATCCTTAAAAGTTGAAAGCATTTGGCGCATGACAGGTTCATCAACTTCCCACTTCCTATCAACTGAAATGAACTACAAAATGTGAAAACCCCAACCAAAGAGAGGTAACTTCATCAAGCTGCTCTTAAGAACATACTTGATGGAGCCCAGTGACCCTTTACTCAATGCAAGATCCCACAAGTACATCCAATCAACCTCAGTTCTATGATTGGCAATAATCAGAACACTTTCTTTTGTTGGGACAACATCACTGGAAAATACCACTTTAGTCCCATTTATCTTTTCAAAAAGAAAGGGCCACATAGCTAGCCAAAGAGAAAAGAGAAACGAGGTGCTTTTCTGCGGTAATGTATGCTGGCAAGCTGAGTCAGGAATACCGGGGGCCCAAATACATTAAAAACATAAAAGAAGTAGAAAAAAACACCATTAAACACATTACACCCCTTGTTAACCTAAAAGGAGTTAGGGGTCAGTGCTTTTTTCTATCAATAATTTTGAGAGGCTCCAAAGCTTCCATCTTCTACCAGGATCCTATATAAATTCCTCCTTTACTGCTACGGCCAGCTGCAATTCAATGTATACTTGAAATCCCAGCCCCCAACTTTTAATAAAAAGACAGAAATCCACACATAAAAACCAGAAGATAAATATATTAAAACCGTGATGCCATTTAATTATAAGGTAAAGGTATTGCCATAGTTACTGAGACAAGAAGAAAGTTTAAGATGCTAATGTCTAGTAGTTTTCTTGCGTCAATGCTAAAGAAAACGAAAAAGTATCAGTTGTAAGTTAAAAACGATACATCATATAAAATTTGAATATCAATTAGAAACTGATAAATTGTAACATCCATATTAATTAGAAAATAAATCCAAGCTGATAACCAATCTCCACTTAAAATTTAGTATTGAATAAGTAATGTGCACGAAATAAGTAATTATTATGGTGCCCCAAAACTGGGCAAAGGGAATACCTTTTTATTGAAATGGATGCAAGAATCAAGAACTGTAAATTTAATTTAAAAAAAACAAATATTAATACTATAAAGTATAGTATACCACATCAACACTCCCTGTATCTTATCTGAGAAGCAAAAATAAATTATACCCAACATAAAGCACACAAAAATGATTCACAAATTATATTGTTCTTGCTTTAAGCATCAATTTTCAATAGAATTCTTTTCTCTGTCTTTTCATCTATCTCTAGGAATTAGATCCAACAGTCGAAAAACTGGAGCTCATACATCTTGAAAAACAAACAGCTTTTTTGTTTTCTCCCAAAAAAAAACACAATAGCTGCATCTGATTTGACTCCCATTACAAAAACATTAATCCATCAATTATTTCAATTTTAACTTCTGATATTATTTAAAAAAATTAATGAAACCAATTAAAACTGACAACAACTGTATTTGAATTTCAATTAAGATGGTGAAATTAATCCTGCGGTAAATTATTAAAAAAAATCAGCAATTAATTAAGTTTCTGCTTCCCAACGACAAACACAGGCAATTCTGGAAATTAGTAAAAGAATCGATTGAAATAGAGTTGACAGAATTACCTCGTCTTCGAAGAGGAAGCTAATACAGTGAACGAGAGAGAGTGAGAGCGGTTGTTCTGGTGAAATTATTTCGATTTGTGGAAAAAGATGAAGTTTTGGATTGCCTTATTATTAAAGAAGAGAAGGTCAATGAAACAGGGAATTTCGTATCTAGACTCTCCCCCACAATGTCACTACGATAACTACAAAAGATCCACCTCACTGTCTTCTCGTTACCTCATTGGCTGGCTAAAAGCCTTTTTTTTATTAATTTTTTTAAAATATGCCAAATATAAATGGATATACGACGGAGTTTTGGCTTCTGATTTAATCCGCTGGACTCAATAGGCAAAATGGATTTTATTTGAGTGTTTGTATTGTTTTCTAACTCGATTTTCTTTGTCTTCTAGACTGAGCAATTATTCTAAGAGGTCGATCACATGCACTTGCCATATGCCCCCCGAATTCTTTTTTTTTTGGCTTTCCACAAAAATGCACAAAAAATTGAAAAAAAATTTAAATTTATTATATTTATAAATTATTTATTAAAATATTAAAATTTATAAATTATTTATTAAAATATAAGATTTTTATTAATTTATAATAAATTTATTATAAGTTTATTATGAATTTATAAGTTTTATATAATTTATAACAAATTTATTATGTATTTATTATTAGTTTATAATAAAATAATTAAAATATAGTAAAAAAAAAGAAGTAAAAAATGGTTGTCATTATTATTGTTGTTGTTGTTGTTATTATTTTTGAATTTGATGGGCCTTGTAATAAAATCTAATGAGCGAGATATGCCTGAACTTGGTACCCTTTCGTGGCTTATGCCTTGTTTATGGTTCTTCATAATATGTTGTATTTTTTTTTTTTTTACAATATTACAAATTTAATAGCTCAAAAGAATTTATCAAAATTTTTAATTAATTTATAAAATTTATTAATTCTGTATAATATATGCAAAATTTATTATGAATTTATTATATTTTTATAAATTTAATATTAAATTATTATGAGTTTATTATACATATATACAATAAAATTTAATTGTGAATTTTTCCATTACTCACCAAATTAAATTAATATATCATAAATTTTAGAGGGGAACAGGTTATAAGGTTTAAATAACTCCCTTTTTTAAATAAAAAAAATTAAGACCTTAAAATTCACTAGCCTTTTAAAAAAATCCACTTGCATCATTTAATAAATATGACAAATATCTACTCCTGCTAATTTATTATATATATATATATATCAAAGAAAATCTTGACGCAACGTTGTATGACCTGAGTTCATTCTTTTCAGTATGACCTGAAGTTAAGTTATTCTTTTCGGTGTGAAAACAATCTCTTACAATTATAAGAGAAAATTGCAGATAATTGCTCCTATGAATTTTACCCAGCATATTACAAAAACGTGTTTGCACATTGAGATGCCCTTTTACTGAGCCTCTTAATTATCATCTATATATATATATATATATATATGCAATTATTCTACGCTGCCAACTATTTTCCAAATAAAGAGAGACACGTTCACAAGTGAGGTTGAAGGAGACTCCAAGAATGAAAGAGTAGAACCTTCCTTTCTTTTTTTTCCGAGAAAAATTATGTATATATATATACAATACAATAGAATAGCAGTAGCTGGCAAATAATGGCAATAGTGAAAAAAGGACGAAGAATGTCCATTTTCTTTCACCTGGAAACAAATTATACATAAGATGCAAGAAAACTAAAACAATTATTCAAAATCCACTCTTAATTTAACCCATGATTGATATAGCACAATACGAAGCTTCCTTCGAGAAGGAAAGAAAATTCGCATTTTCCAAATTAGTGACCTGTGCAAGGCATTGAAAATTGTAAGAAAAAAAAAATAAAGAAAAACTACCAATAAAAAATAAAGAAATGAGAAAAAAATCAAGAAATGCAGCTGATCAATGGCGGCTTGCCTTTTTCATTGCGTTGACCCAAGCAAAATGCTGATGTTGCGTCAACCAACAATAACTGCTCTTCCTTTTAATTAATCTTTTTGCCACCTCAAGCAAACGTATGAAAAACCTTTCCAAAAACTTGATTTTTGTATAATAATATTACATTTTATTTTTTTATGGTAATTACATGCTAATTACACTCGTTTTTTTTTTACATGATATTATCAAAATTTTTTAGTTTTTAATACTTGAATTAATTTTTGAAGACAATCAGGTTGGGATTTGGCGACTAGTAAGTCAAATGATGAACTAGCCTTTTCATTTTTTGATATCTCTGAATCAAATTGCAAATGCCTCGAAGAAGCCTCAAATTCACTAACTAAACGAGCTTTCTTCTTTAACAAATGTAGCTTGAAGTAAAATCGCAAAAATAGAAGCAGAATAATGCCATTTAACACAGAGTTTAAGCCCCAGGCTACCATTCCATTACACCCACCTTTGAATAAATGCAAAGAAAGAACACAGAAATGGCAGACAAGATTGCATCCTAAAAGCACAACTTGACAATTGGTTACAAATAGGAAATGCGCTCTTGGCAATCCTATTGCAACCCAAAATCGATACCCATAAACTACAGAGTATAATAAAGTAGTTAAAAGTATAGCCAAAACTTGAAAAGACTGAGAAAATTCAAGCCATAAAAACGACATCAGCAAGAGAATCGATTGGTTAAAGAGTGTAAAGAAGGTGAGTTTACGATATTGGAGTATTGTAATGAAAGTACGAAATAGGTGAAGAAACCGAGAGAGGTAGAAAACGTAAGACCAGAAGAAGACGCGTCCGGTTGGGCGCGTGCCCAGTGGGAAACAAAGTAGCCACTGGAAAGCAGTTGTCGTCTTTGTCCGTCGCCAGAACCACCGCGTGTCACGAATCTCAGCAGCAGTTGAGAAAAGTAAACCGATGAAAATGAAGACGGAGATCAACGCCACCATGAGGCTGTGGATTGCTGGGATTGGACCAAGCGGTACTTTACGGCTACGACTGAGGAGAGAGAGGAGGAGGTGGAGGGCGACGGCGGCCGAGAGGTATATAGCGATAGCTGAGAAAATGAAAAACCAAGTTGAACCCCATGTTTGAGTAATGCTCCATCGGAAATTTACAATTGATGGGTGCTCCGATAAACAATTTTTGACTCTTTGTAAGGTGGACAGTGCCATAACCACCGGCAAAATCTTGTTTCTTGCAGATCAATAGAGAGTCAAGAAGAAGAATAAGGAAATTGCGAAAGAAAAGGAAAGAGTCAAGAAGAAGAATAAGGAAATGGCGAAAGAAAACGAAAGTTACAGAAATTGAGCTAAATTTTTAAATAGACCTTATTCATGTCTTTATTTATGGACAATATAAATTATAAATTATAATATTTAAAAAAATAATTTAAATTAATTTTTTAAATTATATTTTATTATTAACTTAATTTATAAATAGAACGATGAATTAATTCTATCTAAAAATTTTGCTTAGTCTAACGTGCTCAAATGGAGACAAATATTCAGAAGTAGTCTGCTGGAATTTTTTGAATTGGTGGTCAGCGCATTGCTGATATAAAGAATTGAAAATTTGACAATATTTATGGAAGTTGAAAAGCTGACTTTTCAATGGATTACTATTAATTATCAGGGGATGCAAATTATTATATTTTTATTAAAAAATATTTATTATAATATTTTTTAATAAATAAATTAATAATAAATATTTTTTAATTAAAAAAAAATTATCTTATAACCACCCTTTATAATAACTGCAATTAATATTTTTCTTATTTATTTAACATAAGCTTTGATTTATTTCAAGATTTTGGTTTTGGAAAATCTAACAGGATTTCAATTCCATCAATAATCAATTGAGCATGAATCGCAAATAGTGTATAAAAATACTAATAACCATATTTAAAGAAAAAATACTTAGATCATTCATTCACATTTTTTAATAAAAATTAAGAGTATAAGAAATAAAAAATGATATATTTTTATATCTCTAATAGTATATTAAAAAGCATATATTTTTTAATGTTTTAGACATTGAAAATATTTTTAAATGGATAAAAATAATTTTTTCCTATCCATGGTGAAAGTGATTTTTGATTCTTGCACAAATGTAAACATAATTCATTAGAATGCTTCTAAGAGATCAACATACTCTCTTTTATATTTCAATTCTCAATATTATTATTGAAATACTTTTTTATTCCATTAACCAATCACTATATATCAACTACACGCATTATTTTTAAGAAATCTGAATTCATAAATATAATTTCACTTTCTTCGTAAATTTTATGAACATTTTTTCCAAATTTTTGTGTGACTGGTGTTTATATTTAATGAAAATTAAAAATTACAAAAAATGTATAAAAAAATAGAAAGTTTAATGTAATAATGATAAGGATGAAATTGAAAAAAAATAATTTTTTTCTTAATTTTATAAAATGGTTTAAATGGGATAATTTTTTATAAATGACTCTTATTATGAAATTGGGAAAATACTAACAATTAAGGTCCTGTTTGGTTTAGCGGTTTCATGCAGCTGATAGCTGTTGCTGATAGCTGGTAGCTGTTGCGGATAGCTGTTAGCTGATGAATAATGAGTGTTTGGTAAAAATATAGTAAGATGTTGTTATTGTGTAAAATGACCAATAGGGGTATTAATATTAAATGTTACAGATATTAATATTATCTAATAATTCAGGGTTAATATTGTCAAATAAAAAAACTATCAGCAGCTGTTTAGAAAAAGTTAGGAGGAGGAGCTTTTTCAAACAGCTGCTGTTTGAGCCTTCAAACAGCTAACAGCTGCTGATAAAAAAGTTAACCAAACACATATTTTTTAGCTGATTGACTTGAAACAGCTATCAGCTGCCTCAATCAACTAAACCAAACACCCCCTAAAAGTGTCAAAGTTTTCGAGATATTAAAAGTATGTTAATAATTTTTTTGAATGAAATACGTATAATTTTACGTTGGGTTTCTCTATTATTATATTGTCTTTTTTTTAAAATCAGAAATCAATTATTATATATTATCTTATTTCAAGCTTTTTCTTCTAGCTATTTTTATAGAACAAACTGTCGTTTAAAATGCTGACAATATAAAAAAGCAAATGATCTTCAAAAAAATAATGTAAAACACGATAACATTTGGAAATTTTGTGTAGTTCAGGCATTTATGACTGGGGAGATGTTAGAACTTTGAATCCACCAAGTTGCATTGGATTAATTAATTGAAAGAATTAATGTTCCCTTTGAATAAAAGATGTCACTGATTAATTAATTAATTAAATGGTATTTTCTGGCTTTACAAATGTTTTCGAGATAAAACAGAAGTGCTTGCAATAGCACATTATTATTATTAGTAGTAGTAGTAGCCTTTCACTCTCAATTTACGAGAGTTTTAATATTTTTTTAATTTATATTTCTTAATTATACGAGCAGTATTTATTTTATTAAATATATATTATCTTTAGTCATTTTAATTATTAATATAAAAAATAATAAAATTTTTGTTATATAAGGGAATTAAGAAATAAAAAACTATACATTGATTAGCATAATAAAAATATCCAATAAAACTTATAAATATATAATGATATAAAAATAATTTTTTGAACAGTTATTTTAATTAAGTGAATGTTATATATTATATATAAAGATAGATAAATAGATTTATTGTGCGAATGCAGGTATTAATCTCTGTTAAAAAAATGCATTTGTTAATCAAATCAAATCACCAATTTTATTTCCAATTAATTAGTGAGATGGTCAATATCAAAGATTGTCTAGAAGCGAATAATTAGAAGCAACTCTTAAATAAAATAAATAATTAGTGCAAGAAAAACAGGTTAATTAATGTTTTTTTTTTATTTCTTTAAAAAAAGATTGATTTGGCAAGGCAACTAGTCGTTATCACTTGGGAAATTTTTTATTTGAATTGGGTGTATTTCTTCATCTATATGCTCAACAAATAATAATATGTAAAGTAGATTATAATATTAAAAAATTAATTTTTCTCTTAATAAATAAAGTCATCACTTATTAAGAGTATTTTATTTATTAGTTAATATATTCAGTATAATTAGTTCAATAAATTTAAAGATATCTATAATTATAAAAATATTAATTTTTATTTTTAAATCACATATTATTATTATTGATTAAGAGGGTGTTTCTCAAAACTGGAGCTTTTCAGCTTATTGTGAATAAGTGATTTTTAGATTATAATCAGATTAAAAATAAGCAGTTAAGCGTTTCTGTAAACTAGCTAATAATCAGCTGATAATCAGTTTATAATCAGTTAAGTGTTTCTGTAAAATCAGCTTATAATCAGTTTTTAATTGTAGAAACTGTCAAAATGACCAAACTGTCCATGAGTTTATTTGTTGTATAAAAATAATTTTTTAAATGTCAATTCAAAATTTATTTTGTAATAATAATAATAATAATAATAATAATAATAATAATAATAAAATTTAATAATAATAATAATAATAATAAAATTTCTTTGATGGGAACTAAAGTGTATAAGGTAGGCAAATTTGGAATATTGAAGATTAGGTAGGGATAGTATGGTCTTTTACTTGGTCAAAACTGCTTAAAAAATAAGTGCTTAAAAAAAAAGTAGCAAAACCCAACTTTTAAAAAACTGATTAAAATCAGATTATAATCTACTATTTAAGTTTTCAGAAACACTTAAATAAACAACTTATAATCTAAAAACAGCTTATAAGTAGTTTTGACCAGCTTTTAAGTTTTGAGAAACATCCTCTAAATGGATAAAGGGATCATACGCCGAGTTTAAGATAAAATTTTTGTTAACTTGTTGGATCTTCTAGGCTCTAGCTATATATCCGAATATTGAATAAGGGCTTCTCCCAATTTTTTGCAAGCATGGCAGTCAAACATTATTTGGAGCTCTAGAAAGTCGGTGCCAGAAATCGCATTTCATTTATTTAATATTTATTTTGTCTATCACTGATAAATTAATTATTATAAAAAATAAATGTTGTAAATGTTAAGTTCATTTATTCGTGATAAATATTCAACTATCTATCAGTTACAATATAAAGCTTGTTTGATTCAATAATTATAATTAAATTTTAATTTATCTTAATTTTTATATATTATAAATCTTTATTTATAATTAAAAATAATATATTTTTGTTAGAAAAATAAAAATAAAAATTACATTAAAAATATAATAGAATTAATTTAACTTTTTATGTCTATCTATTCATTATAATACTAAAATTACTGTCGCTAACACCATATTATGCCACATAGTATAATACAAATAATATTAAATATTTTAATTTAATATTAAAAAAATTTAATTTATATTATTAGATAATAATTAATTATTATTATTATTATTAAATAGGATATATTAATCCTATTTAAAAATTTTAAATAATTATCTATAACTAATTAGATAATCACTAATTATTATGTGATGAAAAGTTTAAATATAATTATAATATCTTATTTTATAGAATAAATATTTATTGTTAATTATTAATAAATTATTAATCATATCATTTTTTTTTTGTGTTTGCGTAATAAATTCTCTCATTTCCTATGTTATTTTTTCTTCTACTTCACCTCAGATATAGTTTAACAAAATGAATATATACTTCTTCAGTTTCTTCTCCTAATTTTATACAAGAAAAACCTAATCTTTTTGTATTTCTTTTTTATTCTTCTTTAACAAATAGTTATATTACTTATTGATCTTTGTTTTTTTTTTATTTACTTAAGGGTTAGCAAGAATTTTGAGATACAAGGTAATATCATTTAAATTCCTAGATTTTTTAATTGGGATAAATGGAAAGTTATTATTTTAATAGCATAAACTAAAATATTTAGACAATCATCTCAATTAAGTTATAGGTAATGTATCATATTTATTATATTTTTATTTTTATCAATGATAATTTTTTTATATATGTTTCATTTACTCTACTTTTTATTTTTATTAACTCAGTTAACTTATTCAAATTATTAACTAAGTGTATATATATGCATATAAAACTACTATAAGTTAGTGATCGAATTAAAAAATATATTTTGTTTACTTTACTTTATATATTTTATGTATTTATATTTTATGTTTGGACGCTGTTTTTGAGTTTAATAGTGTTAGTTAAATACTTGAAAAAATATAATTATAAGATAAACCATTAATTTTAGATGTTAAATTAAAAATATCCTATATTAATTGTCAAATTAAAATTTTAAATTTTAAAATTTATTATTTATTAAAATAAATAATTAATTAATTAGGATATACTATTTGATGTTAATAATAATTAGCTGTCATCATTTGATTTATTTATATTAAATTTTAATATTATTAAATACAAAATTAATAAAGCTTCATTATTTTTTTATATTTTTTTAATCTATCAATGCCATAAATATTTTTTATTTATTATTAATGGTATTCGTTCATTTGGTTTAATAAATAATTTTTATTATTTATATAAACTATGATGATATTGTTATGGACTTATAAGTCTCTTTATATTTTGTAATTTGACAACTAATTATATTTTGAAATTGTAAGTCTCATTATATCATATTATTTTTTTTATTTATAGTTATAGATAAATAATTATTTATTTAAAATTATCATAAAATTTAAAAATTAAAAATATTCATAGCAAAGTGAATTACAAATAATTGTACGGGTTCTATACTTATTTTTTATAATGTTAATAGAATATTACAAATAATAATTCGATAGTAAATTTGTGCACTGCTCAGTGATTATTTGATGATATATCAATTATTTTTTTTATATTTTTGAATAAATCCAAAATATTGACAGCAAATCCAAATTTAATAAAATAAATCTAAAGATTATAAATACTGTAAGAGAACAAAATATTTAATTTTTTTAATGCAACAAAATATTTACATAAATAAGAAGAAAATAAAATGTAGAATAAATTAATTATATTTAAAATTAAAATTTAAAATTGCATTTTTTTTATCATTTGCTTAGGTGAATAGTATTTGGAAGCTTATCTATAGGTGAGTAGAGCTTCAGAAGGTTAGAAGTTTCATTTGATTAAGCATGCAATATTACATTCTCACAAATATCGACAATAAGATAAAAATGGTTTACAGGAAAATTATATTGCATGTATTATATACAGCAATGCCCTCAGACTAGGCAAGTTTCAAAGCAACTTTTACTTAACACATACAAAGTTATTTTTTTAGTAGCCTTTATAAAATTTGATTTCTGTAGAATTTAGGAATCAATTCAGGAGCTCATGTAACGATGATTGGGATGTAATATTTGATTTCGTATGTTGGATGTTATGGAAATGGAGGAATGAATACTTGTTTGGCTATGGTCCATTATCCCTGTTGGCATTAAGGTCAAAATTGTTATCAATTGGATGAGAGCTAATTGCTAATCCTAAATGGGGTTGGTGTATTCCACACCAAAGAGAGGGAAATTGATATTCTGGAATACAATTCTTACTTCTCATTGCCAAACACGTTGCACTATACGATGTCTAAGTACACTCGTTAATTCCTGCGTAGTACACCGCACCGTATCATCGAAAAGGTATCCCAATTCCCAAATAAAATAATGTTTTTCAACCGCTAATTATCGAATAGAAAAAAAACGAAACACATCGAACGGTTAATGTATAAGATGGTTGGAGGGGCCACTAGATACGTGACAGCTGGGGAAAGCCCAGGGGATACCAAAACCAACCGGTGCGCGTTAAACGGAGGAAAGTAACTTGGCCTGGAAATTTTCAGAAGCGAAAAAATAATTTTTATTCTTTAATTTTCTCTGCGTCAAAGTAATTTCTGAGGAATTTCCAGAGCTTCTGGCATCCTCCATTTTGACTTGTTGTAATCGTTCGGTTCGTGGATCGGTCGTCTTTTCTCTCTATTGTTATCTATAAAGGTCAGCAATTCATATCTCAAATTATTATTTACTTTTCAAAATCTGGATTTTGATTTGCTTTTGGATAAGCATCTCTCATGGCCCCGATCTTCTAGAGATATTTGGTCTCATTCCAGATGTTATATGCTGTCTCACGCAATTACGATTTTAGATTAAGATCTGAGAATTTTGTGTTTTGACTCTTAAGGTGGAGGCTTTTTTTTTTGGGTGATTAGGAAATATTACTTTTCAATTATATTTACCCTTGGACAGTTGGACTGAGAAGATTGTAGAATTTAATTGCATAAATCCATCTTAGAAAACCCTATTAATCTCTTGTTTTTGGTATATTCGTGAACTCTTTTAAATGTAGTGTTATACACTGGATTGTGCTCAGGTTGGGTAAAGCTGTAAAGTATTGAAGTTTCGAAATTGTTCAGTGTTCAAATTTGGTTTGATATTACATTGTTATTGCTAGTACTGATTTAATTTTTGTATTGTGATTTTTAGGCATTTGAGATTTTGGAGTAATTAGTTGAGAGATGGCAAGTGGGTTTGGGGAATCAACGAGCAGGCCACCCCAAAACCCCTCATTTTCCAGCAACAACAGTAATGGTGATGCTGGTAACTTTGAATGCAATATTTGCTTTGACTTAGCTCAGGACCCCATTGTAACTTTGTGCGGCCATCTTTTCTGCTGGCCTTGCCTTTACAAATGGCTCCACTTTCACTCACAATCCAAGGAATGCCCGGTTTGTAAGGCTCTGGTGGAAGAGGAGAAATTGGTTCCCCTATATGGTAGGGGTAAAACATCAACTGACCCTAGATCAAAGTCCATTCCTGGTGTTAATATTCCTAACCGTCCGGCTGGGCAGAGGCCTGAAACAGCCCCTCCTCTGGAACCAAATCATTTTGCCCAACATGGGTTTGGGTTCATGGGAGGGTTGGGAGGTTTTGCACCAATGGCGATGGCTAGGTTTGGGAATTTTACATTATCTGCAGCTTTTGGTGGACTCATCCCTTCACTTTTTAACCTTCAAGTGCATGGATTTCCTGATGCTTCCATGTATGGTGCGGCTGCTGGCTTTCCTTATGGGTTCTCAAATTCATTTCATGGTGGCCATGCCCATGGATATCCTCAACACCAAGGGCATGGGCAGCAAGATTATTATCTGAAGAGGCTGCTTTTCTTTATTGGTTTTTGTGTTCTTCTTGCCCTCATTTGGCAATAGATTAAATTGGTTATTACAACTTACTAATGGATGTTTAGAGCTTGTCAATCTTATGTCTGTAAATCTATTTAGTGCATTTTTTTTATTGGTACCGAGGAAATTGTCCATAACATATACTGTCAGAACTCTTATAGCTTTCTCCATATTTTCATTAGCTACTTGGAATGCAATTTGTATGTCTTTTTTATGGTATTGCAAGTCCTCTACTGTACATGCTTACAAATGGTTTGGGTAGATCATTATATTTATCACATAGTAGTTGCATTTGTTAAGAGTACAGTAATCATTCCTTTTACTCATTCTTTCTGGAGAACCAGTTCCCCATGGCATTGCATGTTTGAGTCTTGTCTGTTTTATAGTGATTGTGAGGCCAGCAAGAACTGCTCAAGGTGCTGACTGTGCCCTGGTAATCCTATGCATTATGCAATAAAGATATGTGTGAACCTGTAATCTTTCTATGTGGCTCAATTTTATTGTTCCCCCATCTCTTCTGCATGCCTCCCTTTCAATTTATAGACCCTTATCTGTTTTTTATTGGCCTAATAGTGAGAGTCTTTTTATTGACGCGTATTTCCTGGGTTTTTGTTGCATTTTCACTGAATTACTAAGAAGCATTTTTTGGATTATGAATTTAATGTTCTTCTAGCTGTGGTTCTATGAGTATGGATTTTGGTTGTATGGTTAAGTTGACATTGGTTTTGAGTTTCAGTTGCCGTTTTAAAGCAGTATTATAGTTCGTCTTTAATGCTGGTTTAGTAGATATAGATTACACATGTAAACAACTTAGTTGATGGCTTGCTGAGTGATTGGTAGCAAAATGCTTTACATTTGTTTCATAAGATGCTGGATGGTTTGCTGCTAGATTCTTGTTGGCTGGTTACCTTTATTTAGTGGCAAAATTTTAAAGAAGGATTAGCTATAAATTGGATACCAAATTTGTTCATCCTTATGACTCTAAATGGGTAATGGCTGTTAGTGAGACAACTAATCTTGAACAGAGCAGTGGGCTTATGTGGTTACCAGAACATGCAGATGCAATTTAGAGGGACTAGTTAGTTCCTCGGGAAATTATGGCTGTATTTAAGATGAGATGCTTTACTCGCTCAGAATTTCAGTAATTATGTTCATCTCTTGGTGCTTTGGATGATTTTTATCGTAGCTGTGAAATTAGTTGCTTTGGCTTCTTCAGTATTTGTACGCTGGTGTCATTGGTGTCTTGAAAGGAACTAGTGATATCATCCTCTCTTATGTGCTTGGAATGTGCTTATATGGGACTGATTAAGCATGTGTTACCTCTCATGAATGCCATGGATGGACTTTTAAGCCTTGCGGAATGTACATGGTCAGAGGTTTACTGGCCCTTGCTGATTAGATGGGTCTAAACCTGGACGGGAACCTTGGTACTTGAGAGGAACTCGATCTATGTTTTCCATCTTGCATGCCTGAAGTTTTTGCTCATGGACAGATTAGATATATTTTTCATGTTTTGGATGTCATTAATTCTGTTGGATTTTTGGACCCTTCTGACAGTGTGACTTGAGAAGTTGATGAACCACCATTACATCATTGAACAGTTTCTGTTACATGGTCTTGATAAATTTTCTGTTGAGGAGTTTTACTTGAGAACAATCCATCTTTTATCTGCATTGCTCTTTGTTATCACTTTTTCCCACCAAAAGACAATAAGGCATAGTCTTTAAGGATAATTATCTCTTGTCCTATTTTCCATTGATTTGATTCCAATTTTGGCTTGCTTTGGCTGGACCAGCAAATCAGGATATGCAGAGAACGCTTCAACCTCAAAACATATGCGTCGGATATGTTATTTCTCTTCTTCACAATATTCTTTCTCAATTAGGAAGAATTAGCTGTAAGATTGGTTCCTTGCCCATCTATTGCGAACAAATAAATGCTAGTAAGTGAAGGCTGTAGGTCCCAATAGGAATTTATCATACTTTGAGCTTGAATATTTAGTTTTGTTTTTTGGCCTCTCTTTTGCACAAGACGTGGTCCTAAAATGGTTCATTAGCTGAACGCCTGAAAGGCCTTATCCACCAGTTCTAAAGATACTTTTTGATTGTGGCCCCTGTTAAAATCAAAAGGTCCAAAACTGTCTTTCCCTTCACATGGGTTGCTTAATTGGCAATTTCGGGACATAAGCAACATGCAAATTCTTCTCCCTTTTGGCCATTTGAGTTTTGCTTTCACTTGTCAGCTTTCATTGATCAGGAATTATTAATCTCGGCATTTATATATATAATGTTTAGGGTTTTCTGCAGGTAAGAATTTTTACATTGATGCTTTTGTTTGGCTTGAAAGGAATAGATAGCTAATAAAATTAAATGTAATAGTCAGTATTGGAGGTGAATCAAGTGATGATATTGCCTTGTTTTTCTGTGTCATAGTTGCATACTAACATGCCCTTGAGTTGATTGAGTCGTCCTCTCAAAGTATCCGAAGAAAAGTGAAAAAATATAAAACGGGTTCTCAAATAGTGATTGATATTTGCTGGTTTGTCGCGGATGTGTGACGCACGGTTGGCCCTCCGTTGTATAAACTACTAACTGGGGGCCAGAGATGTGCTATATGTATATTTATATAATCTGTTACAACAGCCATAAGATGCATATAAAGTTCTTCTGAAATTATTAAACTTATTAAAAATCTAAAAGTTATTGTATCTATCACAGAAGAATGTCTCTTTCTATTCGATGTTAAGTCTCTGCGAAAAATTTTGGGCTATAAATCGTACCTTATATTTTACAATCTTATTATTTTTATTTCTCTTTCTTATAAATACCCACTTATAACCAACAGGTTTATATCTTCAGATATCAGGACTATCGGTCCAAAAACTTCACGTTTTGTAAGTGAATTTAATTATATCTGAATAACATCTTTTCATCTTGGCCAATCACTTCAATGTCGACATTCTTCAATAAATTTTAATTCTAAATCACTGCTTTCATTTATTATATCAATAGTTACTGCATATGCAAACTTTTGATCAATGATTACTTTATCTCGATTCTATCTTTTTTTTTTATAGATATAACTTGTTGAAATCTCTTTATTTTCAGAATTTTTTATAATTTCATTATTCTCGAGTAATTATTTCTCTGCTGAAAAATTAGTTGTGTCTATTATTTATTTCTGTATCATCATATCTTCTGGTATATTTATTTTAAAAATACGAATTTATATAATTTGTTCCATTTTCTTTCTAGGATTTGTATCTTTAGCACCAATCGGTCTGCCATGCTTCTGGCACATGCCAAACACATCCGTTGGGATATTGGTGGACTTTTCATTCGTAATATTAATTCGAGCAAGAGCATTTAATGCTGGTATATGCGATCTAGTTACATTTTTTATATCAGTGAATACATCTGGTAATTGATTTTTAATATTTTACAAATGAATAATTTCTCGTTTCTATTTGTTCGAAGATCATAATGAGATATTGATGATGCATTCTATAAAATATCTTATTTTTTTAACTTTTCTTTTTCTCTCTGAATGTTGGGAATAGTCTCATCAAATTGGCAATCAGCAAATCGTAGTGTAAAAATATCACTTGTCATTGGTTCATGATATTTTATAATTGATGGTGATTTAAAACTAATATAAATTCACAATAGCCTTTGCGGGCCTATTTTTGTACGTTATGGTAGAGTAATTGAAACATATACCGCACAAAAAAAATTCTCAAATGAGAAATATTAGGTTCATGGCTAGATATAAGTTGTAATGGGAGAATTCATGATAAGCGGTTGGTCTAATTTTAATTAGTGCTGCTACAGGTAATATAGCATATCCCCAAGCTGAACTAGGTAGTCTTGTCATTATAAGTAATAGTCTAGCAATTAATTGAAGTTATTTTATAAAAGATTCTGTTAAACCATTTTATGTATAATTGTGAACTACAGGATGTTTGACTATAATGTTAATTGATAAACAATAATCATTAAATGCTTGGAATGTAAATTCTACTGCATTATCAAGACGAATTTTTTTAATTGTATAATTTGGAAATTATGCTTGTAATTTGATACTTGTGTTAATAATATGGCAAATGTAATATTGCGACTAAATAATAAATAAACATGCCATCATCTTGTATAAGCATATTTAAACCCATAAAATATAAAAAATGACCACAAGATGAAATGATAGGTTCAAATATATCCTCGTGAATTCATTCTATAAATATGAGGAGATTCAAATTCAATTTTGCTTTGAGATGACCTATTAATCAATTTTTCTTGAGCACAAGCAATACTTAAAAATTCACTTGATGAAAGAATCTTCTGATTCTTTAAAGGGTGTCCATATGAATGTTTTTTATAATTCTTTTCATCCTTATAGCACCAGGATAACCTAAGTGATCATGCCATAGAATAAAATCTTTTGAGTTAATTAACTTCTGATTAATTGTAATATTAGACTCTATTGAATTTATATATGTGAAATATAATTCATAATAAAATACTGGTAATATTTTTATTATATGCTTATTTTTTAATATAATAGATGTAATATAGAGATATCCTTTATTATTTTTATTTTTAGTCTCAATATAGCAATTATTGAGATGTATATTTTTAAAATTTAAAAGATTTTTTTTAATTTACTAGATAGCAATGCAAAATTTATTATTAATTTCGTATATTTGGGTAACATAATATGGGCTCTTTCAAAACCTTCAATTAAATTTGCGGCATCAGAAATTGTATTAACATTAGCTTTAACTATTTTAAGATGAGAAAATATATTTTATCTTTTAGAATAGTATGTGTTGTTGTACTGTCTGTCAAACATAAATCTCTACCAGTGTCAAATAAGTGATCAGATAATTTTATTTTTTAACATAAAAATAATAAAAATAAGTGTTATAATATTTTATTTAATGTATCTATATAAAGTACACAGATAAAAATAAAATACACTTAATTTTAAACTTAAAACACTTAAAAATAAAACATATTTGATAAAAATAAAAATATATGGTATTGAATAAAATAAACTAATTAATGTGGCTATTCAAAAAAGAATTTTCATTAATCATTAAACTATCAGTTTTTTCATTAGTATTTTCAAAAAAGCCTAAAACATCATGATGTGTAAAATTATTTGGATCATTATGTTCAAAAAAATTGGTCTACATAATTTTTTATTTTCCTTTTAAAGAAGTTTAGTAAATATCTACAAGATGTTTGGATGTACGACAGGTACAAGACCAATGTCCTTTCATGCCACATCTATAGCAGATATTTTCTTCATTTTTATTTTGCAAATTTTATTTCTCATTTTTCTCAATATAATCATTAGTCTTTTAAAAATTGATATTATGATGATTTTTATAGCTTTGATAATTATAACTGCTGTCACATTTACCATGACCACATCCACGACCACAATTACGTCTATTATTTTGTATTCATTCAGAATTATTTATCATTACAATATTCGCTTAAAGGAATGTTTCAGATCCAATTGGTCGTGATTGATGATTTTTCATCAAAATTTTATTATTTTGTTCAGCAACAAGAAGACATGATATCAATTCAGAATATTTTTTAAAACTTCGTTCTCGATATTGCTACTACAAGAGCATATTCGAGGAGTGAAATATTGAGAATATTTTTTTAATAAATCTTGATCAATAATCTTTTCACCACATAATTTTAATTGAGAAGTAATTTTAAAACCTGTAGAATTATATTCACTAATAGTTTTAAAATATTGTAATCGGAAATGCATCTAATCATAGCGAACTTTTGAAAGAATAACTGTTTTTAATGATCAAATCTTTCTTTTAAATTTTTTTCAAAGTTTATAGTGATCATTTACCATTAAATATTTAACTTTTAATTCTTGATGGAGATGACGAAAGAATGTCATTATTTTTGCGTGATCCTATAAGAATGCGTTATTTTTTTCTTGAATTGTATTTTTAAGATTTATAGCATCAAGATGAATCTCAAAATCAAGAGTATAAGGTAAGTAATTATTTTTCGATATATCAAATACAATAAAATCAAGCTTTGTGATGTTTGACATCGTATAAATTACTATATAATAAAATCATAATTAGTCACTAACATATTATTTTTAATATATTATATAAAGTAATAATAAATTATATTAAATCAAGTAAAATATATAAATTATATATAAATATATTATCAATATTGCATAATTTATGAATTTTCAAAAATAGAAACAAATATAATTGATATAAATAATTTAAAATATATTAAGAAAAGTAAAGAAAGATTATGAATAAATTAATGCATATATAAATAGATGTATGAACTAATATAAGATGTTAAAAATATAAAATTATGAGTGTAAGTGTATATGTTATTTAATTAAATGAAAACATAATTATTTTGTTAATATGTAGTATTTATATTTTTATTATTATAAAATTATAACAATATAAAGTTTTTATATAACAAGTATATAATATATATGCAACAAGTGTATAATTTTAATTTCTTTTATTATGTGATCCTTATATCATTTTATTATTATATGTATATAGGAGAAACAAAAATTATAGTATAATTAAAATTATAATTTGTTCTAGTCAAAATTTTTTTATTTATTATTATTATTATTATTTCATCATCATCATCATCATCATCATCATCATAGTTATTTAAGTTTCTCTTTGGTAAGAACATTAAATAAAATCTCATAAATATGATTAACATGTTATAAGAAGAATTATATACATAAAATTTATAAACCATAAAATAAATTATACATATCAACTAAATTTAAAAATAATAATTTTTATACAAAATTATAATAATAGAATTCCTTCTTTTTTTTTTAATTTTACCAATTGCAAAATATATTTATATAGTAGTATATTAACACTTAAAAATTTAATCCATTATTAATTTAATATAATAACTAAATAAATATATTTAAAAATAAACATGAATAATATATGAATATTACCTTTGATGAAATAAGATTGAAGTTAGATTAAGATAAATGATGTAGAACAATCGTGTTAATAACGTATTATGTAATTAATAATAAAATTATAGATAATTAAAAGAAAATGAATAACAAAAACTAATTATTTTAAGAAATAATTTAGAGAAAAAAATTTATAAATTTATCATTTTTTTCTTCATATATTTAAGTCTCACAATCACCTTTATTTATAGAGTTAAAAATTAAATAAAATATTATATAATAATTATTAAGATAATAAAATAAATAAATAGATAAAATAATTTGAGGGATAAAATAATATGATTAGGAGACAAGATAACATGACTAAAGAGATAGGATAATTAAAGTGATAAAAATAAATATTCATATGTTAATGTCTTTAATTATTTATAATAATTATAAGATATTTATCATTAATTATAAAGGGGATTAAATAATTTAGTGGTTGAATGGTAAATCCTTTATAATAATTCATAATGTTTTGATAATTGTGTGTAAGATGTGCATCGGTCGGATTTGATTGAGTTTGAGTGATTTTTTAAATTTATCGAACTTGACTAAAAAGTAAAAATCTTAAACTGATGTCGCAAATTTTTAAAATTTTCACAGAATTAAATTATTTTTGGATTTGGTCATGTCGGTTTGATTTCAAATGAATTGGTATTTAATATTAGTTTTATGTTTAAGTTTATTTTAGTATTGTTGGATTGAGTTTAGTCGGGTTAAGTGATAAAGTAAAAATATATATTTATATTTATATATAAATATACAGGAGTCAGTCGAATTCGGATTAAAATGAATAAAAATTATTTCAACCCGATTGACTGACCAAACTTAAATCTTTTAAAAATATAAATTTGATTTTACCACTACAAAATTGATGAGTTTTGGGGATAATATTTGGGGATAATTTTTTAATATGGTCTCTAAATTATTTGTTTATTTATTTTAGAGGACAAAAATATTTATTGTCCCTAATATATTTTTCTTTTAGAATTGGTGACAACTTTTATTAAGATGTTATAAGAATAATTATTATTATTGGGACCAATATATTTATTATCCCTAATAAATTTTCTAATTGGAATTGGAGCCAAATTTTAATAAAATTAAAATAATTATCTGAAGTTATTTAAAAATTAAAAAGGTACATAGAATATATATAATAAATATACATACTGCGTATTTCAAAAACAAATTATATATATATATTGCCATATTAATTACCCATACACTACACCTAAAATATATTTTATCCTATCTTTACACTTTTTATTTTATTATTTATTTAATTTATAATCAATATTCAAAAAATTTCTTCTACTCTAAATATTTTCTTTATATTTTACTGTTTGCGTGCTTATTTATGCATCAAATAATCTTGTAACTTTTAGTACAACCCCAAGAATATTAAAATTATATTAATTTGAAGTAAGTATACTTTTAATTTAAAAAATATTTTAATATTAATAATATTTAATAACTAAAACTAATAAATTATATAATAACTAAAACTAATAAATTATATAATAAATAAAATATAGTGTTTTGATAAGAAGAAAGAGAAGTAGTATATCTGTTTAGGAAAATATGTAGGTAGCAGGAATAGAAGACAGAAGTTATACGGGTTTCCTTGTGCATATAGGTTTCCTTTTGGAGTCAAAGATAAATTTTAATAAAATCAAAACAATTATCACACTATAAAAATAAGCAAATCAGTTAACAAATTTTCTATTCTATCATAATATAGCAAGATTTTTTTTTTTCTGATGTTCGTATAGATTTGGATAGCTTATGGTTTGCGACAATCCAGTTACGAAATTTTTGAAGAGTGCAAAGATTATTCAAGAATTAATTGGTAAAATTTTTTTATTAAAAATTTTATCAATTAATGTTATATTTTTGAATTATATGTTGAATTTGATTATTATTCTTAAAAATAGTTAAATTACATGTTGAATTTAATTATTACTCTTAAAAATAGATAGTTTAAATTTATAATTACATAATTCGAATTGGAATATATTTTTGTGTAATTTTTTATCATAATTTTTTTGCATAATTAGTCCAATAATTTATTGTATAATATTACATATACTGAAAATAATTTTGAGTATTGTTTTTTTATTGTAAAATATTTTATAAACTTAATAATAATTTTTTTTTAAAAAAAAAAGCAACAAACAACCAGCAGCTGCTGGCTGTATAGCCACTACGCAGCAGTACATAGGTACTGCTGCGTGAGGCAATGTTAATTTTTGAAGAAAAGGCATCAACTATGTGTTGATTTTTGAAGATGGGGCATCAACTCATAGGATTATTTTGAAGTGTCATGGCTGACAAATAATTTTTTTTATGTTAAAAAACTCAGCTGCTAGATGTTGAAGACAATGGCATATTTTATAATTTTTGATAAATGGTAGAATTGTAATTTAGATTAACTAATATTATCATAATTTTAATTAGTAGTAATATTATAATTATGCCAATTTATTTTATGAAATAAAATATATGACACTATGGTAGAAAGAAATAATTAATTTTTTGATTTATGTATTTAATTAATTTTTCAAAATTAATTAGTTAAGGTTTAAGATTTTATAAAAATAGATTAGATAAAAATTCTTTCTTGATTGGATTAGGAAAATTATAAATAAACTTTAACTTAATTAACTAATTAATTTAATATTAACTATTAATTACTATAATTAAAATTTAAGATTTTATAGTAAGAAATTCTTATATGATTAGGATTAATAAATTCTAATATAATTAAGATTTTATTTACAAAATTAAACGCATATAAAGGAAAACAATATAATGAGACGGGGTGCCCCAATTCTATTGAGCCTTTTTTTTTCTTGATTTTTATTATTATTAAAAAAAATTGCTTTGTGATTTTTTTTTTCCAAAATTTTAGAGAGGGTGTTTTCAATTTTTAAAGAATATTTTGTCGAGAGAGAAAAAAAAGAAGCAACCACACTGTCACTGGAAGGAGGTGGTGCCGCTGCTCCTCTATTTTATTTTAGATAAATATATTATTATTTATATAATTTATCACTTCTTCTTTTATTATTATTTTTTATAAGATTGAAAAAGACATTAATGCTTGATGAAAGCTATAAATTCACTCAATCAAAATTTACTTTTTTTTTTGCTATTGAAAATTTACTTTTCTAAAATAGTGATTGGTTTTCTTTCTCAATCAAAATTTTTTATTTAGGATTATTTTTCTAAATATTATTTGAGAAAATTTCTTAATTGGATTTAAAAAATTTTGATTTACATTTAATTCAATTAATTTATTTAATTTTAGAATTTAATTATTTTAGGTTAAATTTATAGCTACAAGTTTTAATATACTTACAATTAATTTTTTAAGTTTAGTTGAGACATTTTTTTTAAATTGGATTTAGCAAATTTTAATTAACTTTTAATTTAATTTATTAAATTGATTTTAGAAATTAATTATTTTAATTAAATTTATTAAATTTCTTGTTACTTATTACTATTTTAAATTGTATAGGATATGACTTATAATAAGAGTTGGATGGAAATTGAGAATAGAAAGCATCTTAAGTATATTCATGGCGTTGAAAATTTTTTGGCATATACATTTAGGCATGAATCGGTTGGAGATATGATTCTATGTCCTTGCATAAAATGTAGAAATGTAAATCCTAAGAAAAAAAATATGAAGTTAGATATCATTTACTAAAGCATGGAATTATCAAATCTTACACTATTTGGTATTTTCATGGTGAGTCTCCAAATGAAGATGTTGATATCAATGATGACTTAAATGTATATGATAATCAAAACTTTGATGATGACATGATTAGATTAGTAAATGACCTATATGGCGCTTCTAATATAGATATTAGTGTGGATTCTAATGAAGCAATAATTGAAGAGTAACCTAAAGGGGATAATGCCAAATTTTTTCATCTATTAAGGGAAGCCAAGGAAAAGTTACATCCAGAGTGTGAGCTCTCAAAATTGGCTACTATAGTGAAGTTACTTCATATTAAGAGTTTCCATCGATGGAGTAATAAATCATTTGATGATTTGCTTAGTTTACTAAGAGAGATTATTTCAAATGGAAAGCATAATTTGCCAAAATTGTATAACAATGCTAAAAAATATATCAGTAGTTTAGGCCTCCACTATGAGAAGTATGATGTTTGTCAAAATAATTGCACTTTATATTGGGGACCATTTGCTGATGCAACATCATATTAAATTTGTGGATTGTCTAGGCGGAAATCTAGTGAAGGGGTTAATTAAGAGACTCTGTACAAAGTGTTATGATTTTTTCTCTAAAACCTAGGCTGCAAAAGTTGTTTATGTCTAGTCAAATATCATCATATATGTGATGGCATAAGGAGAAAAGAATAAATGATATAATTACGTGACACCTTGTTGATACTCTTGCATGAAATTCTTTTGATGAGAAATATGGCTTATTTGCAAGTGATGCTCGTAATTTTAGACTGTGTTTGGCGACCGATGGTTTTCAACCTTTTGGGAACATGAGCTCTCAATATAGCATTTGGCCTGTTATCCTTATACCTTACAACTTGCCCCCTTGGATTTGTATGAAGCAATCCAATTTTATTATGTCAATGATTATACCGGGTGAACATAGTTCGGGAATGGGAATAGATATTTTTTTACAGCCTTTAATTGTTGAACTAAAAAAATTATGCGAAGTTGGTGTGGAGATGTATGATGCATATAATAAACAAAATTTCACATTGCATGCGACTATTATTTGGACTATTAGTGATTTTTTAGCTTATGCTGATTTATCAGGATGGTCAACAAAATGTTACAAGGCTTGTCCTGCTTGTCATAAACATACTAGTGCAAAATATCTTGCTTGCTCAAAGAAAATGTGATACATGGACTATAAAAGATTTTTGCCTCGATCTCATAAATGGCGTAAGGACACTAAATCCTTTAATGGTTTTAGAGAGATGAGAGCAAGACCAAAACCATTATCAGGTTATGAGGTGTTAATGGATTTTAAAAATTTCACTCAAATATCATTCGATAGAGGTATTAAAAGGAAGTATGACGCTTCAAATAGTTTTAAGAATTGGAGAAAAAAGAGTATCTTTTTTGAGTTATCTTATTGGAAGACACTTCTTATTCGACATAATCTTGATGTGATGCATATTGAAAAGAATGTGTGTGATAATATTTTGGAAACTGTAATGAACATTAAAGAAAAGACAAAAGATACACTAAATTGTCGTTATGATTTGCTTAATATGGGCATTAGACGTGAGTTTCATCCAATCATGAAAGGAAATAATATTTGTATTCCAACGTCATGGTATAAGCTTTCTAATCATGAAAAGGAAGCTTTATGTAAAATGTTGGCTAATTTGAAGACGCCAGATGGTTATTTGTCAAAAATATCTAGGTGTGTTAATGTGAAGGAGTGCAAGATTTATGGAATGAAAATTCATGATTGTCATATCTTTATATAACGACTTTCTTCCTCTTGAAATTCGGGGTTTTCTTCCTAAATATATTATTGAGCCACTTTATTGAGTTAAGTGCTTTCTTTTGAGATTTATGCAATAAAAGTTTGGATAGTTCTCAATTGGATCGCATAGAAAAGAAAATAGTCTTGACATTATGCAAGTTAGAGATGATTTTTCCTACTTTTTTTAATATTATGGTGTATTTAGTTATTCACTTACCAAGTGAGGCCAAGATAGCAGGACTTGTTCAGTATAGATGGATGTACCCAATTGAAAGATATTTGCATAAATTGAAATTATATGTTCGAAATAAGGCAAAGCCAAAAGGGTCGATTGCTGAAGCTTACATTACTGATGAGTGCTTAACTTTCTATTTCAAGATATTTTATAGGGATTGACACTATTTATAATCAACTCCCACGAAATGATGATGGCTTTAATCAGAATTGCTTAGATGGTGACTTGAGAATTTTTAAAAAATCTGGGTGACATTAGGAAGAGCTGAATATCAATTGCTTACTAATGATTGAATGCAAAAAACACATCTTTATATTCTTAATAATTGTGAAGATGTTTGGCCTTATGTTGAGTAAGTATCACTTTTTTGATAAATAAAATTTTATGATCTTATTATTGTCACTTTTCAAGGAATTTAGCAAATGAATAAATTTTACTGTAGGATATATAAAAATTCATTGTCAACTATGAGCCATAGGGAGTTGATGAAATGATATAATTCAGAATTTCCAAATTAGTTCTCTAGTCATGTACGTTTATCCACTATATGTAATTTTAGTAAGTGAATTTCTTTATTTATGTAGTTCATATAATAATATACCTACTTGATTTAATGATAAACTTATAGGAGAATCAATTGCATTCACAAGGGGCTATTTCTATATACTTGCACTATTTAGCTCAATGTCCTTTGACACGCTACAAGTGTTATGCTGGTTATATTGTAAATGAATTTCACTTTCATACTTTAGATCGTCAGAAAATTAGAAAAAGTCATAATTATGATGTTATGTCTAGGGGTGATAATAATTCTCCTGGAAAAGAATATTATGGAACTTTAATGGAGGTGTGGGAGATACAATATTCAAGAAGGAATCATATTTTATTATTTAAATGTGAATGGTTTGATGTGCGACATAAAGAGACTGGTTATAAAGTAGATAATTACTCAATCACAAGTGTTAAAGCCAGTGGTCAACTAAATACAGATGAGCCATTTATTTTAGCTTGTCAAGCTGAGCAAGTCTTTTATGTAGAGGACTCCAAAACTCCAAATTGGCTTGTTGTGATGAAAACTCATCCTCGTGATCTTTATAACATGCTCATTCAATCACAAGATGATATTTATGAAATTGATGATGAAGATGATGAGGTTAATCAAGAAGAGGAAAATGACATGCATGGTCATGCAACAATACCGTTAAACTATGATGATGATGCTATTGAGTTGAGTAGGGTTGATATTGATGCCGAACAAGTTTCTATTCAAATACTCAACAAATTCAAGAATAAGTTCAACAAAATGAGCATGTGTCTATTCCTACTGATAATTATGAGGAACATAATAAAGAAGATAACGTGGATTTTAGTGAAGATGAATATATAGATGAAAATAATGAATATGATGATGATGATGATTCAATATAGTTAATGTTTATTAAGTATATCATGTCTATTTATTTATAAATATATTGATCATAATTTTTTTTTTAAATAGTTTGATACAATTTGTTTTTTTTTTTGTATTTTTATAAGGTAATGGAAAACCTAAATAAACGTAAGAAGAGTAGCAGGAAGATACCACCGATATTAAAAAGCCATATGCTGTCTCTGCATGATAATTCTTCTGAAGAAACACTTCCACCCTCATAATTGAAAAACTTATCTAATTTTGCTACACCTCAAGGTACTATTTAAATATTTTGAATTATTTAAATTTGATTAGCACTTTTACAATTTATCTAAAAATATATTTTTTTAATGGATGAAGACAAGTGTCAAAGTTTAATTTTGTTCACAAGCCCATTGGAGTTAGTCATACTAACACAAATGTTCACTTTCAAAAACATTCATCTCCTACATTTTCTATTGGTATGTGTTAATATAATACAATTATATATATTACAAATGCAAACTCACACTTAAATCTAGTGTTTTTTTTATAAATTTTATCAATTTAGGCAAAAGAAGACATATTTCCAAAGCTAACATTGATCATGCACCAACTACCATTATAGACGATCCCTTACTGTCTTCTTATCATTTATCAATTCTTGGTATAATCCCAATATTATAGTTAGATAAGTTTCAAAATTATATTTCATAAGTTTTGACATATGATATGTATATAATTAATTTTTTTATTACATAATATAGAGGAAAGTAGACAATCTTTAAGGATCGACATTGAAGATAATCCAGTTGATGCTACCTCACTTACTTTACTTTGTCTAGATATTATTGGTATGGTTCTACATATGCATTTTATGTAAATATCAATAAAAATTTTATTTTAATATTTTTGAATTATAACAGATATGCTACTAAATATTTTTGTAATTTTATAATTTTAGAAAAAAATAGAGAATCTTTAAGGGACCATAATAATAATGAGCCATCTTGTGCTATTGATGAGGGAAGTAGTCATTTGGCTAGAGGTAGATGATTGTATAAAGGCATTGATCTTGACAAGTTGACAAATAGAAAGAAAAATAAGTTGATTGTCTATATACCTCCTGAAAAATATTTTCAATCAGTTGGTGGACATGATAGACAATTGGCATCATGGTTAGGATATTGTGCTAGATCTTGTGGACCATCTAAGGATTCTTGGAAAGATTTTGAAACTCGATGTCATTCTCGTTTATGGAGTATGATTCAGGTTAATCTGATATCTTTTTTAATATTTTCTTATTTTAGAATAATCTTGTTTCTTTTTTATATTCCTTTTCAATAAGATGAATACATATTATATAATTTAGAATCATTTTGATAATAATTTTATAGGATTACTTTGATGTAAGTTCTTAAAGTCCATCAAAATGGAAGAAACTTGAGGAAATGAAATAAGTAGATTCTGACACAATTGAGGTAAATAAAGCTAAGTTTGAGTACTATTATTTCCATTAGATGAAAATATTATATCACAAATGGAAATATAAGCTACAATGCCACTATTTAAAATACTCAAGTGATGATGAACGAATACAAAATGTTCATGAAGGAATGACTGTGGATAATTGGAAGGAAATGTTTAAAATTTTTTCTAATAAGGACTTTCATGTACTTTTTACTTACTTTTCTCATTTTAGTATAAAAAATAAGTATTATTTAACATTAATATCACGGAGGCCTTGAGTTTGACTAATGCTAGTAATTGTGCAAGTTAAAGAATCATTGCTGCAACTGGTCCCAGTACTTTTGTAAAAGTAGAGTATGATATGGTAAATCATAAAAAAGTACTTTTAATTTCTAGAATAATTTTAGTTATTTCTTTTTTCAGTTATATTATTTTATATAATACATATTTTATATAATTAACACTATAGATTGATGAGGAGAAATGTAAAATACCAAATACTTCGGAAGTGTGGATGGCTACACATAGATTTTTGAATGAACAAGGCGAAGCACAGTGGCATGATTCAGAATCATCAAGGATTTATGTAAGTACTTTGATTGTGAAACTGTTAATGTTTTTAGATTAAATATTAATTTATTAAAAACTCACATATTTGGTATCATTTTTTGCAGGAAAAGATGCTAAGGATTGAGAATCAGCCTACAAATGATAATGGGCCTAATCCTACTCCAGATGATGTTCTAAAAAAGGTGTTTGGTGTTAGATCAGGTTATTTTCATGGTAAAGGATTATGATACAAAGCAACTACTAGAGGAATGGATTGTAGCTCAAGAAATCAAGAAGTAAATGAATTGAAAGAAGAGGTAGCAAGATTGACTGCTCGTTTAAAGAAACAAGAGAAACATAATAATGAGATAGAAAAACTACATGCTCGACTTGAAGAATAAGAAAAGCACAATGATGAGATGGCTCAACTACATACTCGACTCAAGGAACAAGAACGAGTAAGTTTGGAATTCATGACAAAAGTTGAAAGTTTGATAGGATACAAATCATCACAAAGTCAAGATATGACAATAAGTATTTTTTAGATATAATTTTTTTTATCATAATCAATTTTATGAGATTTTAATAATTATTATGATTGATCTTTTATTTAAATTTATTGTAGGAACAACCTGATGAGTGACAAAGACTTGAAGATTAATCAAGGAGTTGGATTGAAGTTTAGGATTAGTATTATCATAATAGTTTTATTTTGAATATTATCAAATATGCTCATTATTTAAAATAGTAAAATTTATATTGAATTCATTTATGTTTATTTTGGATATTATTTAGAGTTGAATATTCAAAATTTTTATTTATATTATACTTTCAATGAAATTTTTGTGAGTTATTATGTTGAACATTAATTTTATTGTAAAATATTTAAAATTAAATATGATATTTATTATATTTTATTATTAAAACTATTAAATGTGATAAAAATATACATAAAATTGGGACAAAAATTGTCTCCAAATGGTTCTCATAAGGGGACGACTATTGTCCCCTTACATATGGACGACATTCGTCTCCATATATGGAGACGATAATTATCCATAAATTTGGGGACGATTATTATCTATAGATTTGGGGACGATTATCGTCCCTTTGGTTGGAATGATTTTCGCCGTTAGTTTTAAAAACGATTTTCATCCCTTTTTATGTCATCCTCTTACATAAGAAAAATATTCGTTCTTAATTTTAGAGACGATAATCGTTTGTAGATTTGAGGACAACTATAGTCCATTTGTTTGGGAGCGACAACCAGAGTTGTTTCTATATAAGGGACAATTATTGCCTCCATATTAGGGACGACTATTATCTCTTACTTTGGAAATAATATTGTGATTTGTCGTCCTTTATAGAATATGATACAGATGTATAGAGGATGACGTATAAGGATGATAATAGTTGTTTTTTGTATCTTTAGAGATGATTTTTTTATACTTTTGGAGATAATTTTATGTGTTCTCTCTGCTCATTTTTATTTTGTAGTTTACCCGCGTATACAATGCAAAATGATCAAACTCCATTAAAATGTGTTTGATTCCGTTGGAGTTTGATCGGTTAAAAAAATTTGCACTCCAAACTCTGTGAATTATTTTAAGTCAAATAGCAGGAACATTGACTTATGCGCAGGAGAGGCACATGGGAACAGAAGATTTGATTTTAAAAAATAATAGAAATTCGGAAGCTTCCTTGCACTTGCTTTTGGACAAAAAAAATGTGCACATTGCTTAAGTAATGATTTTAAATAATAAAAACAAAAACAAAAAAGTAACAAAAAAAAAAATTTACTACTATTGCTTAGTAATTTGTAGGTTTGACATAAGTTGTATCGTACTGTTTGTACTGACCACCGACGCCTTTGATAGTTGAAGCAATATTAAAAGGTAAAATAGACAAGTCAAAAAATTATTATGTATTTCAAAAATACTCTATATTTTTTAGCTTAATAAAATAATAACACATGGATAATATGTTAAAAAAATTCTTTTTTTTACTCTTCTTTTTTAATTTTTTATCTATTTAGTTATTTTTAATTTATAATAAAAACTCAATAAATATTTTATACTTTTATCTTAAAATTTTTTATTCATATTTAACAACTTATTTGTCTGTATATATATATATTTATATATTTCAATTTTCATTATATTATTTGGTTCAAAAAAAATTCATTATATTATAATGAATAAGGATATAATTTAATTTTAAAACGTTTTAGTTATATAATTTTTATATTCATTAATTGATTTTGTAATTTTTAGTATCAATAGCATAACTATTAAAATTATATTTGTTTACATTTATATCCTAATGAAAAAATATATTTTATTTATTATAATAATAATAATATAATTACAAAATAAAGTGTATTTTGAAAATTTTGTACGGGCGTGACAATTATAAGTGACAAGTGAAGACAAAAGAGTATGTTAAGGAAGTAGGCAATATAAAGCATGTGCTTCTCATTGAAGCAGACATTTATTACCTAATATGACCCACGCACGTTCCGTATTGTGGGTTACATGTCGATGACCATGGCAAATATTCACTGGTTGTTATTATTATTATTATTATTATTATTATTATTATTATTATTATATTGGTATTTATATAATATATAAAATGAAAAAAAAAAGATTCAAAATAAAAGGCAGCCAGCCAAGGACTAAGATTTCAATTGATGAGGGTTGAACATGGGAAAGTTGATGGTCTTTGCCTTAGCTATTCATTTATTATTTAAATCTCTGTCTTTCTTATGAGTTTCTGAGTGCATTTATGGAGCTATTGACTCTATGTGATTCGTAATTTATTTTATTTTAGACGTGAAATAAAAATAATATATATAAATTAAAAAAAATTCGTCATTATAAATTTTATTAAAATTTTATTATACTATCATAAAAATTTTATTATTGTTTAAATATCATTTTTTATTTTATTTATTATTTTTTAATAATTAATAAAAATAATATTAAAATTTTTTAATTAATACACTATTAAATTTTTTAAAAGCGATATTTGTAATAAAATAAAAAAAATTTCTTAACACTTAATTGAATTGGATCATGCACTCATAATCACATAAAATGACTAATAAAATCTTATACATTTAAAAAAAATATTAATTGCATTCAATTTAAAAAATGATTATTGTACAATTTTTTTAGTGGCTAAAAAATATTAATTATAACATTTCTTTTCATAAATAAACTTATAATAAATATTTTTTACTCAATAAAAAAATATTAAATAATTATTTTTTAAATAACTATAATTAATATTTTTTTATCCATTTATGCCGTTCCCTTCACAGTAATATTATGATTTGACATCCTGCATAACAGCTGCAGCTATGGCAAGTTCAAAAATAATATTATTTTATTTACTAAAAAGAAAAAATAGGATAAATAGTGAATGTGGTCAGTTGAAATAGTGAGAATTTTTAGGAAGAAAAATATTAACTCTCTCATATAAAGTGTATGAAATTTTGAAGGAAAAAATAGATTTTAATTCTATATTATACAAAAAAAAATATATATATATATTTAATTTTTTTAAAAATTTTAAAATAAATTATAAAAAAATTAATATAATTAAATAACTAAATAAAATTTATTATAAAAATAAACAAAATATAACTTTATTTTATAATAAAAATTTATATTTATAATAAAAATTTATATAATTAAAAATTAAATAAAAATAATAAAAAACTAATTTTTTAAAAATAATTTGGTTAATCGATTAACCGACCGAACCGAATCGATTAATCATTAACAAAACTAAAAATTAAAATATTCTAAATTTTTAATTGAACCGACCGAATTATACTGCTGATTGGTTAATCGAACTAAATTTTCGGTTGATTAACTAAAAATTTGATCGGTTAACTGAATTTTACCTATCTCTACTAATAAACAGTGGAGAAAAATTCTAAAATATTAATAAGAAGTAACTAAATGAAATCAGTATTGATTGAAAGTCATGGGCAAGTGCAATATATAGGGCTTTGGGATGTGGTTTATAATTAAGAAGGTTATGTTTTGAATTAGATTCATTGCTTCTAGCATCTTCTAAAGGTTTGTGCATTGTCTCGTTATTCTATGTAAATTTTTTGTGTGATTTCTTGGTTATGACTCCAGATAATTGTGATTAGTGAGAGTTAATTTTTTATTAAGTTGGAATTAGGAACACTTAATTCTTAAATATCAATTGGTTGCTTAGTCCTCTATATTATGAGATTTGGTGCCAATTTGTTGGTACAGCTAATATAGCTTGATTCTTTGGAATGTTGTTTATAACTTGCAAAGATGGGAATTATTATTATTATTGTTTGTATTTTTTGTTTTGGTCGATTTTATAACCAATTTTGAGGCTAATTCATGTGATAAATTGGTTTTTGGAATTGACATTTTCCTTACTATATATATATATATATATATGGTGACTCATATTTTTCAAATACTTATTTAGCTAACAAATAAATAAATATACTTTCTATTTTATTATCGATTATTATTATTCTGAGAAAGAGATTATCTATTTTTCAATGTTATAATATATAGTATTATTGACTGATTCGACCCCCCTAAAACTAATAAAATTCTAATTTTAGGTCTCAAAATTTTAATTTCTATATATTTTATTTTTCACCATCGTTTTCATTAGTTTTATTTTTAAGCCACTGAAATTATTGAACCACCCTTATATATATATATGATCATAGTATAATTAATGATTTCAAACTTTTTTCATTAATGTGTGAATTATTAATAATTATTTTTAATAAAAATATTTTAAAGTTTAATTAATAATTATTTCCACCTAAACCTACCTTAAAGTTAAAGGGAGATCACGTAACATTTACATACAAAATGAAGGTTTGGTTTGGTGGATATCGGCATATATCGTAGTCCAATTACAAATGGGTGTTCCTAATACTAATAATAATGATTGATTAAAAGAATTTTCCACGTCCCTTTCTTTGTCAACAACGACGAGTTTTGACTCTAAAATCCAACTTCATTTTCAACATTAGTGTCCAGATTATGTCTTGTCTAAGCTACAGCTTCATCGACACTAGTTTTTGTTAGTCTAATACTTTTGGCTAATTTTACATTAAATCTTTTGACATACATTAGCCAGTATTAGTATAATTAATTAACAAATTGGGCTGAGCTTAATTTATTCATAACTAGTGTGCTGTATTATATATATATGTTATATAGAATTAAAACCAATAATATAATTAATAATGGGTTTTTAGCTAGGGTATATAGCATAAAAAAAATGCAAATAGTGTCCAATTACTAACATATCTAATATTAGAACAAACTGGGTTTCAAAGCATTGTTTTTTTTTAACTATTTGGTTGCTCAAGTATAATTTTCCTTGAAGGCGATGGAGTAACTCATTTGAAGAGGAAGGGGGGATAGTTGAGACCATGAACCATCAACTACCCCCTCTCTTAATATTTATTTTTCATTTCGTTTTTGCTTCAAGAAAAGATAAAATCAACGAATATTTTTTTAATTTATTTATATTAATTAAATGTAATCAAGAGATACATGGACAAATATAAATTAACTTGAATAAAAGTGATTTAATATAATTTTATGGCTTTACTTCTTTTTAAAAATACAGTATATAATTATTTTAAATAAAAAAAAATTATATTACAGACCTCGATTAATTTTAGATTAAAATTTTATTGAGGTGGGTTTTTATATTAATTGGATGTATAATAACAAGTGTTTTCCTTTTTTGTTTTTATTTTTTGAATTTCAATAATTCCAATTAATGTAGATGAAAAGCGGTGATATAATATATATTTTTTAAAAAAGAAAAATTGTGATTCTCGGGAAAAAAAAAAAAGAATTTGTGAAAATATCATAACAGGACCACGACGGCAACAATTCTCTCTCCGCGTTTATCTTTTCTTTGCAAATGGCATAAAGAGAAAGCCCGTACACGCTAATTCCTTCATTCGAATTCTTATGTGCAAAATTATAAAATTTATTTTCTTAGAATAAAAAATTAATTTCATTATTATTAGTTTTTTTTTTAATGTATGAAGGCTTCGATACATTTTAAAATCAAGAAATTGGTACAGGAACTGCAAATAGCAATAACCATCAATTTTTTTCAAATATTTTTTATTAGTAGAATTTTTTTTACCAATCAATCATATTCTGTGATGTTAGAAATATTTTTCTATATTAAACTGTTTTTAAATTGAGGTCATTATTAGTTTAATCAATTAAGAGTAGGGTTGAAATCTTCAAATGCGTGTTACAAAATTTTTCTTATTATTTTTATCTTCATTTGACGGTGATTTAGAGCCTGTTAAAAGCGTATTAGACTTATTAACAACAGCTATTGAGAATCTTTGTGCGGATAATAATAATAATAGTAACTAATACCCATCGAACAATTCAATTCTCAATTTTAATAACAAACTGTTGAAATTTTAAAAATGTTTTTTTTATCTTCGGACTTAGTTTAAACACTCCATTTCATTTGAGTTATGATAAGCGTAAAAGATATAAAAAAAGAAAAGTACACTTGAAATTCAAAAAAGCAGAGAAGAGAGTTTGTGGGACATAAAAAATGGACCCAATTTGCCAAATGTGAACACAAGAAAATTAACTCTCAATTCAAACTGATTAAAAAAAAAGCTCTACCAGCTCCCTTTTTATAAATTAATGACTAGTGAAATTATCCTCTTTTAACTTATATATATCTTCTCAAAAAAAAAAACTCATATATAAATTAATATAATTATTATATTTTTTTAATTTCATAAAAAATTATTTCAAATAAACTAATATACTATTTATTAATTTATTAATATTAAAATTATTTACTTTATTAATTATATCACTAATAAAAAATATATAGTTAAAAAATAATTTTTTTATTTAATAAAGTAATAATTTGAGTAGGATGATTTTTTTTTCACAAAAATAATAATGAGATGTAGTAACTAATTAATAAATCAAAATCAATCTATATTTAATTTAATTTTTTAACTCTACACATCTCTCCCAATAAAAACCCAAACACACTATACAATCCTTTCCTCACTTTCTAAATTCTCAAACCCAATACCAAATCCTGCCAATGCTTAGACTACTGATCTCCGCCGTACTAGTACCCGTCGCTTTTTTATCTTTAACCACCAATGCCACCACCGTCGCCGCCCCTGCTCCGACCACCGTGACTCCTATTATACAGCAATTCAAAGAAGCCCCGCAGTTCTATAACTCCCCGGATTGCCCTTCATTTTATCAAGATGAAGATTCTGATTCTGAATTAAACGACGTTGATGATCACAGTATCTTTTGCTCCGATCAAGCTGTTCACGTCGCAATGACTTTAGATACAGCCTACATCCGCGGCTCCATGGCGGCAATTCTCTCTGTTCTGCAACACACTTCTTGTCCCCAAAATATTGCTTTCCACTTTGTCGCCTCCGTCTCTGCCAACACCTCTTTCCTTCGCACCACCATCTCTTCCTCCTTCCCTTACCTAAAATTCCGAGTTTACACATTTGATGACTCGCCCGTGTCAAGACTCATATCCACCTCAATTCGTTCTGCTCTAGATTGTCCTCTGAATTATGCTCGCAGTTACTTGGCCAATATTCTTCCTTTATGCGTCCGCCGAGTAGTCTATCTCGACTCGGACTTAGTTCTCGTTGATGACATTGCCAAGCTCGCGGCTACTCCATTAGGCGACAAATCAGTACTAGCAGCTCCAGAATACTGCAACGCGAATTTCACTTCATATTTCACACCGACGTTTTGGTCAAATCCTTCTCTATCACTCACATTTGCGGATAGAAAGGCCTGTTACTTCAATACAGGAGTTATGGTGATCGATCTCGATCGATGGAGAGCCAGTGATTACACAACTAAAATTGAAGAGTGGATGGAGCTACAAAAGAGAATGAGAATATACGAGCTCGGTTCATTACCACCATTTTTACTAGTATTTGCGGGAAATATTGTACCAGTAGATCACAGATGGAACCAACATGGTCTGGGAGGAGATAATTTTAGAGGTCTTTGTAGAGATTTACATCCAGGTCCAGTTAGTCTCTTGCATTGGAGTGGCAAAGGGAAGCCATGGGTTCGACTCGACGCTAACCGGCCTTGTCCTTTGGATGCTCTCTGGGCTCCATACGATCTCTTGCAAACTCCATTTTCGTTGGATTCTTGAAGAGAAAGCAACATAAAAGAATATGCAAATTACTGGAATCTCGTAGTCAGAGAAAGAATAAGTAAAATTATATACAGAAGAAGAAGTTAAATCTTAGGTATGTATTAAAGTTGTTGTAGATTATTGTATACAGGTGTTCATATACATCTATGGATCATCAGAAAATTAATTTCTGTCAAATTTCTCATTTTTGTTATGAACAGATAAAAAAATAATCATATTTTTTTCTTAAATTTTTTTTTTGAAAAAATTGTCAATTAAGAAATAAAAAGAAGCTAAAATGATGAGACATGAACAACTTCCATCTCGGAATTTTATGGTTAATTGTATCAAATTTCTTATAAACCAAAGAGCTGTTTTGGGGGTTGTTCTCATCATTTCATTATGTTTAATAATAATAATAATAATAATAATAACCAAATTACTCTTTTGCTTCCATATATTTTTGCTCTTGTTAATTAACTATTAATTATTTCTTCTGCCATTTTTCTTATGTCTTTTCTATTGCTGTCAATGGTGCTATAATATGTAGGAAATGAATATTGAATTCAATATTAATTTTGCTATAAATTTAACTACTGTTATATTATATATCATTGAATTTTTTCAAGTTCGTTAAATTACTTTTCTTGTTCAATCCATGATTTATACTACAGCTTCATTATGCTGGAAGCATCAATAATTGAAACTGATGATTATATAACGTAGTAATTAAATTTAATTTCATCTTTCTTTTTCCAAATCTAACTGAAAACTTAAGGAAGCAATTGTATCTAACTAACTTTTTCTAATACAATTTTTTTTAAAATACAGTATCGATATATTTAATTAGTGGTTTAAATATAACTTAGTATAAGTAATTAGAAACGCTGGAAAGACATTTTGCCAACTGATGTAGACTGTCGAACTAATTAAGAGAAAAAATAAAATTATATAAATAGAGTAGCCGTCTTTTTTTCACTTGTCTTGTTGTCTTTAGACATCAAAATAACAAATAAACTATCAAAAAGCATTATTAGACACTCTTTTGTTTTTGTTATTTTGCTACAACTTCAAATCAAAACCTCTAATGAACCAAAGGGGAAAGCAGCTATATCAAATTTCCAATGATACTAATTATATCAAATTTCCAATGATACTAATTATATTTCAAGCCATGCAGCGGCGAAATTAGCCGTTGATCGAGGAGAGATAAAAAATGAATGGCAAATGACTTATCGACGGTGGCTTAACTGGTTTTATCGGTTTGAGAGTTTGGTTCAGCTCTTTCTCATCCCTCTCTCTTGCGGAACCTCTCTCTCAGTCTTGTATTTTGCTAAAAGAATACCGACTAATCTCTTTTCCTATTTTAGTATATATAGTTATCGATGAGGAGAAATCGTCCGTGGGTCGGCCCCTGAAGCTATATACAGACGGACAACTATAATTTTTTTTAAATAATAAATTTAAAATTGATTTTTTATTTCTTAATTGTAATACTCGGTAAGTATTATATTTAATTATTTTATAATGCAGAAAATTAAAAATTAAATTTCTTAATTCCAACTTTTTTTTAAAGAACTCGATCTACTGAAAGATTAAATTATTTTATTTTTTGAATAGAAAATAACTTTTTTTTTTGTCAGGATTAGAAAATAACTAATTTTGAAAACTAAGAGTGTTGTAAATTTGCTATTGGAATGGGAAACAACCCATACTGAACAAGTTGCCAGGTGGCAAAGAAAAAGTACAAGTTGCCTCATCAATCATGCCCCATATTATAAAATTAATTATCCATGCCAGCTATATATTTCCGATGATTATTACCTTTTAATTTAGAAGAATAAATATATTATTGCATTTCTTTTTCAATGCATAATTTAAAAAATAATAATATTACATGCAACATGCTATCTAATAATTTCAATTGATAATAGATGTTTTTTATGACCGAGAATTATTATTCAGTGGAATCACCACTCTTTTTAGACCAGCTTAATCCACTAAACAATCTAATTCAAAAAAAATTGGCCCAACCCATCAATTAAAGATCCCACTTCATTCTAAATTAACGATCTCGCTGCTACACATCATACGTCTTACTATTCATTCTAACCCTTTGTGGATAATTGATCATAGAATTTTGCCATATGATAAGATCTAATTATTATATGTGCATATATTTTTGCTAAAAATATGGTTTCAATTAATTATAATTAATACTCGAAGAATAAACCAAATTAAATATCGAAAAGTATCAAATTTGGATAGCATGATTACTGAATTTCTAAGATTTAAAATCACTATTATCTTTTTAATTAGTAAACTAAGACCCAAGTTAAGACTTGATTAGTCAAGTCGTCGAGCTTTAAAGATGTCATGCCTTGTCATCCTGCCATAATTTTTTATTTTAAAATATAGAATCTAAAAAGAAAATGTATAATTATTAGATGAAATAAAATGATAGTAGTCTTTTTTTAATAGGCTTAAGATTAAATTTGTAATTTTAGTATTGTAATATATTGGATAATTAAATTAAAAAAAAGGAAATGAAAATTTAATTTTATAAGTATAGTAAATAATTAAGAAAATTAAAATAAGTGTCGGTAGAGCGGAGGAAATGAACGCGGAACGACAGTAATTAGATGGAGACGGTGGATGTTTGTACGACTGACACGTAGCATACATTTAATAGGAAAACTGTACGGTAAATTAATTGATACGAATTAGCAACATAAAAAGTCTTTGGACATGGACCCTACTTCTGTATCTGGGGTCTCCACTCCCCAGTTTCTGCCCCCTTCTTTGATCTACGAGGGCAACTCAGATTTTTTTTTTAAATTTTTTACAAAATTATTAGAAAAATTAAAAAAATTATAAATTCTTGCAAATATTTTTAAATTATAAGAATTTATATATTAATTAAAATTTTATAAAATTCATATAATATATATAAAACTTTTTATAAATTTATTATATAATTTTATAAAATAATAAAAAATTTAAATATAAAAAATTTTAAAAATCTGATAAATGATATAATTTTTCTTAAGTGAAAAGAACAGATAACAGAACTTTGCGATCCACCACTCATCGTCCTGTTGGCTTCATCAAGTTTATAAAGTGGCTCACTATGTTTTTCTTTTTTGTTAATTAAATACTAAGAAATCTTAATTCAATCGAGTTATTAATTGGCGGTGAGTGATTTATTAGATAATATATATTTTTTATTTAGAAATTAAATGATATTATAGTTTGATTTTTTACATATATCATATTAAATTTAATTTTCTAATCTAGTTAATGATTGGTTATTCGTGCTAGGACTACAAGATTTATGAGTGATAACATTAATGAAAAAAAAAATACTATTTCTTGTGTAATATTTGAAATGTTAATTGTATTATTGTTGCTTGAAATATGAAAAGCGATAGATGTTGCTTTAATGGTACAGTTAAGTATTATTTTATGAAATTTTAATACTATTAACTAATGCTTTCGACTTTTCAAAAAAAAAAATATATATATATATATATATATGAAATTGAGTTTTTAATTATTGATGTGTTTAATTAAGAGTGACAACATTATGTACTGACACATGATATCGATGAATTTATATTTGTAATTATCATCTTCATTATGTGATTTGAGAATTTAACATCATGAAGAAAATATTAATTTAGTATTAAATTATGAATTGAAACATAACCAACCCTTTAATGATATTATTATTTTAATTTGATGAATATAAGTGAATTCCTACATTGGTTAAAAATGACAAAGAATTAATAATTTCATCTTTATTTTAAAATATTTCTTTTAAATCACGATTCAAATTTTTAATAATAAAACTCAAATAATATGATTGTTTTTAAAATATTCGTGCTTTTCTTTTTCTTCAAAAATGGGGTTAACCGTAGCTATAAGTAAACCAACTAAACACACAGATTCGTGGAAGAACAACTTCATATACATGTCCTGATCGTGTTATATTTTTTTATTTATTTTATATCTTAATTTAGAAGATGTATTGCATGCTTCATTTATGTATTGAAAATTATTATCATTGACCATACTAAAAAGTTATGCATTTATTTAGATTAATTTATAATTTCTTAAAAATTTTCATCATTGACCGTATCAAATAAAAAGATAAAAAAAAAAAACCCTTAATCCATTTTTGATCTCACAATTTATATATTATAGAAGAATTAGTTAGGTATGTACTTTTATAGAAGCAAGACTTCCAAGTTTGATTTGGACAAACTTGTTATAAAATAATAATTTGACTATACATATATTCGAGTAGTACAGAAGCACAAGTTGGTGAAATAAATTCCTTTTTTTTAAAAAAAAAATCGTAAATCAAGTAAAGAAAGCAAGGAAGATTTTATCTTATTGACTTTTCAGAAAATCAATTATAAAAAAAAGAAAAGAAAAAGAAAATCAACAATGAGTTTGTGACATCGTTTTGTACATAACAACGCGTTTTCTAAAGAAGAAAGTTGCGATGGTGTGGCCTCAGTCTCTTTGTTTTTCTTTTTCTCCTCTTTGAACTTGATGCCATTTTTATTCTGATTTTGTTCTTTTTAATTTTTTTTTCTAAAATAACATTACATTTAGCTTCAAAATTCCATTTTTATGGTTTATTTGGATTCACGATGATTTTAAAATAATTATCGATTTGAATTTGAAATTTAATCATAATTTATTAATTGAGTTAAATTTGGAAGAGAAATAATTTCAATTTAATTAGAGGGCTTATTTATATCATATGAGGTTACATAATTTATCTTTTTTAAGTATAAATTATTATTTTTGTTTAAAACTTGATATAATTAATGAAATAAATAAAAATTAATTAAATATACATGTCATTTATTTTTTTAAAAAAAGATTATAACAAGTTTCAATAAAAATAAAATATATTCAAATAAAAATAAAAATATTTATTATTGTTTAACACACATATTAAATAATATTATCTCATTAATTTAGTCCGAAACTATGGGTTATATATTGTGATTTAAGTTATCCTTAAATACATATTTATTTACAACCATTTTTAATCTTTAATTTAAGTCACATAGACAATTTTGAGTCATGTCTAAATATTTAGACATTGCCACATGACATGTAATGGACCAATTGCACTTCCTGAAATGATGCCATTAGTAATATGGAAGAATATGAACTACATTATTATATGAATAATAACACATATCATCACCTCATTATCTTTTCTCTCTTTACAATATATTCATTATAGATTGCCCAACTATATGGAATTATGCTTAGAGATTCTACAACTTTTATGATATGTGGTTGTAGCTCTCTTATCTGTTATAATCTTATCTTAAAATAGTTATTTAATTTCACTTTCACAAATCCCCGGAAGTAGAATAAAGTTGAAAGGTCGGGTCCCAAAAATTTAAAATAATTTTTGTTGTCATGAATCCATCCAAAACTACATTATTAGTTTGTTTCCCGCTTCCTTATCTTATGATTTGAGCAACTTCAGTAAAAATTAACTAATGGGAAGTGCTATAAAGTCTGATATGACAATGCATAGATGGATTTTGTGAGATTTAGGATATATTTCAAATACTCATGAATCTAATAAAGTATCAAAAATATTAAATCGAATTTAACTAAAATTATATATATATATATATTTATCAATACGTGTATATATATATATATAATTTTGTCAGTTGAGCTCGAATTTATATTCAATCCGTTTGACTAATAATAACCGAATATATTATAAGAATCTAAACTGATCTTGATCAATATTTTATTTTGAAGTGATGTAATGTATCTCAAACTGTTCAGTTCGATCGTTAGATGGAGTTCAAATAACGTGCACAGCTCTAAAATGTGGTATGTTTTTTTCAAAGTGGCAAATCAAAGAAAGACGGGCATGCTTCTTGGCCCGGCAAAAGGCAATGCTTAGTGCCTTATTTCACATGCATTTGCCTAAAACTACAATCCTAAGTAAACCCTTGCTGTTAGATAAGGCATACCTTTCTGTTCTACCAACTATTAATGTGTTTTAAATTTACAAATTTTCAATCTCTTTATTTAATTTTTAACATTAATTAATTGAAGGCTCTAATCTAATAAGTTGCACGCCAATAATTAAGATGAAACATACCTTTCTGCTTGCTTTATATTATTTCTATTGTTTTCTTGGCATAGAACTAATTCTCCCTTAATAAATAAACAAGCAAATTACAACTTCATTAAAAACCCTGAATTATTAATTACTCCATCCGGTTTTACCTTTTCTCTCTGATATTTTTTTTAGGCAGTAACAATGAAGTATGATTGTTACAGCGCCCATTAATTAATTTCCAACTGTGATTAATGGAGACACTTAATTTCCTGGAAGTCACAATGAATTGCATCAGAAATGAGAGCGATTGATCAGCAGCAATGTCTTAACTCCTATAACACCTGAAAGAGATGTTTATTTTCGTGACATTTACGCTCTTTTATATCATAGGCTGGACCTTCATGTCCTGTAAATGTACCTCTTATTAGCCAGCTCTTTATTGTATGGAAAATGAAGGATGAAACATCAGCATCTAACAATAAATAATCTTTTATATATATTACAAGCTATATCCTTATGAATTGGTCTTTTATGATTTTGTCCATATAATAAATGGATGCTAACTTTTCTAATAATGGTTGATTATCTTCTCACAAATCTAAATAAGGCGGAAAATGGTTTAAATCAAAATCAACAAAATAAAATCTACAATTTGCAGGATTAGTTTCATTCAAGTCAGTGTCTATCAGTTATGGGGCAATGACTAATTGAAACTGAACATATAATAATGTGATGAGTTTTTTATTTCGGTATCAAACAACCGCGCGCCTGCTCATCTCTAACCTTATGATATTAAGCCATATATACATCCTGCAATATAATAAAATATTATGGTGACCAGGGACATAGGCAGGCCTGGGCAAGCCTGGTCCGCTGCCCAGGTTTGACTGCCGGAAAATTTTGAGGTGGGTGAGCTGGAGAGTTGCTAAGTTGGAGTTGCAGAGACTCAAAGTCTCAAACATGGCTTCCAGGCATTCAAGGTTGAAGACGAAGGAAAAGCCCGTTTCAATTTTATATTTTTTTGCTTTTATTTTATTTTTTTTATGCCGACGACGACGTTTTGCTCATTTAAAAAAAAAATTAAAAGAAATAGAGAAGGGATCACGGAAACTTTACTGAACAAACTCAATTTTCCTTCAAAGTTCAACCAGCAGCCCTCTCTCATCTCAAGTCTGAACCAGCACCGCAGCAACCCCCACCCCACCGCCGATCGTCCCTCTGCCGCCGATCGCCTCTCTTCTCTTCAGATAAGCACCCTAATTTTTCCCCTCTTTAAGTAATTATTTTTTATGTATAAATTTGTATTTGTAAACTAAGTTTCAATTTTATCTTTGTATTTCTAAATTATATTTGAATTTTATTGCCGCATTAATATTAGTTTCCACTGTTGTTTGATTTTTTGCGGCCGTTGACTTTCCGTCCGTCTGCTGACCGTGCCCAGGCTACAACAAACTACTGGCTACGTCACTGATCGTGACCTAGTCCTGACAAAGATGTCGATGGAATTTTAAAAATTGCCAAACAGATAAGAGCTATACGACTGTAAATCTATTTAAGTTTTGGTTTAATATAAAACAAATTACACTATTTCATGGAAGCTAGCTATCATGCTCTCGGATGGGTCAACTGTTTTAATTAGCTTCTGTGCACTCAAATTTATTACTATATATTAGGACTCTCAGGTGCAGAATGCATCATAATCCATTGATAAATGCTTCATATTTTATAAATGTGGCATTTCTTCATCAAAAAGGTGTTTCTTCATGCTATGCCCTTCAGAAATATCATCAATGAAATTAAAAATTTCAGAACCGGAAACTGGGAAAGCAATCTGAGCAATCTTTATTACTTTCTATTAGAAAGTTCAATTCATTTTAACATTCTGAAATTCCTAGAGTCATATCTGTACAACTAATTGAAGTTTGCAGGTAGCCAACCAATTCCAGAGTATGGACAGGACAGCTGATGTATCCATGAGAAAGAGAACTATAACATATAATAAGAAGTAGGAATAGTTTGAAGTACCAACATTGGTTGAAAAATAGTAGCAATTATACCAGCATTTCTTGCCATGACAAATACTCTCCAATTTTTCCAAGACTACAATCTGTAATGTCATAAGAGTTTATCCTAGCTAGCAATGGAATGTTTTCTTGGCCGTTGAGCAGATGATATTGAAGCAGCATTTTAGATGTCCAGTCTCAGATATGGGCCTTCAGAAGTGGTATAATAATGTTTGATTGAATATATTATGATGTGCTATATAGGTGGGTTTCCTGTTGTGTCAACCAAGCACCTATATAGAGAATCAGAATTGACATTACGCGGAACACATCAAGAAAATTACAGAATAGATAAAATGGAAAAATAATAGCCATTTTCTAATTAAAGCAAAGAAAAAAGGGCTTATCCAGTGCACAAGGTGGTTCCAAGCTACTAGTTGAGCACTAATTAACTTCACCAAAAACACTGTCAATGGATTGGCTTCATTACTTTTGCTTGATACATTGCCATGGATAATATAAATCTTCTTAACCTGTGAAACAAGACTATTTTGATTTACAGTACATGTAGGTTTTACATTTTAAAATAGCAGTATTTCGAAAGCATATGCCCTAAAAAAGACAGATATATTATTGCTCCTGGGCAATGTTGCAATTATGAGACAGGAAACAAGTTCTTACACAGAAAAATTAACTCAATTCTCTGTCTGCAATTTGAACTCAAGCATAGCAATCTTTCAGTTCCAAATATATGAAAAATAAGTAGTCAGTGAGTGCTCAAAACAATTACATCAGTACATCCAGAGATGGTGAGGACATTTTGGAGCTAAAAAGTCTAAAAGCCACTGAATATTCATGTCCTTTATGATGGATGGAGACTAAATTAACCAGCATATACAAGCATGCAAAACAGAGAAAACTTCCATGCACATTATAATCATAAAAAAGCCACGGCAAACATGATTCAAGATTTTAGTTTTAGGTTCAATAGTTTTCTTCTTGCACTTGTCTCTGCATTTGTAACTACTTTGAGCATTTATCTCGGTTTTGCTATCCATGGTGTATTTGGAATTAAGTTTCTTAAAAGCCCTTTTGAACAATTAAGTTTCATTTTTTTTAAATTTTAATTATTTTTAAAGCACTCATTAAAAGAGTAAAGCGACTTATTTTGAGCATTAAAGATCTCCGTACCCCATTACCATCTCATCTCTCCTTAAGGTATTTTAATTACTTTTGATGAATCAAAGTTTGGACAAAGTTAATAATCTATATATATATTTTTTAAATCCATGCTAAAAGCACTTTTTTTTATCAGTACTAAAAGCACTTTAAGCACAACACTAAGGACACAATTAGTACTAAAAGTTATACATGCAAATTTAGCAACATCCATTTAGAAGAAAAAAAAAACCGCTACTTGAGCCATTATTTAGGTTTCTGTCAATCTTTTACCCCGAAATTGATAGAAGTTTAACAGCCGACTGCCACGCCAGAGCCGACATGTTTCTTTTTAATGCGCAGAAGGGAGGTTGAGTTATTAACCGGTTTGAGGATAAGGCTTGGGCTTGGGCTAGGTTGTGGTTCTGTTTTTAATGTTTCCTTTTTAATTTGGCAATCTTCTAAGGCATGTTTATTCATAAAAATAATTTTCTATTTTCTATTTCTTAGAAATCTTATTTTTCATAAAAATTTAGAAAACAAGTTCACAAGTTAAAAAAATTAATTTGTCGATATTAAAAAATAAAAAAATATATTTATGTTATAATTATTCTCCATGGCCATATAGTTAAATATTTATATTTGTAGTTTTAACCCTCGATTTTTATGATGGGATATTTCCATTTTAAAAGAACAATTATTTTATTTTACTTCAAATTGGATTAATTCCAAGTCAAATAGTACACACCCTGTGTCATCAAATTGAGGATATAGTGTATAAGGCTAAGGGAAGTTTGCTTTTCCTTTCACATTGAGCGCTTTTTATTCAAAAGTTCAATTATAGATATGGGAATTCCTGGATCCATTCTCGTAGTCTTTTGGCCCCATCCATTCATAATGTACATGTACAAATTTCACTGACCCAACTGTCTTTGGTAGCAAAAAAAAAAAAAAACTAGCTTGAAACTGTTAAAATTAACAATAATAAAGTCATCATGCGAGAAATTCATTCTTAACATTTTTACAGATTTATATGCTGGCGAACAAACAAACAGATTCAGAAGCTAAACTAGAAGCTGGAGAGATTTAAATCAGCAACAGTTGTGCTGCAACCAATAATTTGTCCCTTCTAATTCACAGAGCATTACTCAGTAAGATATGATCAATACTTCAAGTCATTAACATAGAGAAAGTAAGTGCATACGAAAAGAACAGCATTCTAGTCATGTTGGGCATTTCACCAATCAAGAGACTAATTAGAATGTTATTCAGACTTCTGACTACAAGTAAATTCAAGTTATCAACCCTAGAAATAAAATATTGAATTGATGGATCACGAAGTCACATTGATCTCAGCATTTAAGAATAAATGCCTTGCCAATGATTGAGAGCACAACTTATCTGCTTTGAGAAGCCACAATGCAAATCTGTTTATGGACACATGTTACTGGCCAGGGAGGCGTTTGTAGGAAGTCTAACAAGCGTTGCTTTTATCGGTGGCTGCAGGGCGATGGAAGGTTTGCCAAATGAAAATATGCTCATCAAAGATAATTTAATTTCACATTACAAAAACACTGAACTGACAAAATCATAAAGAGTCGCTAACCTCAAACACTTTGAATATTGCCTTTCCAACTTGGCTTCACGGAGTGGAAATGCTGTGTCTTCAATTGCTACTAAAACTTAACATAAGATAGAAGTCATTGGCTTTTCCTTATTTCCTATATCTGTTTTGCAAACCTCTGCAATAAAATATTCTAGGTGCCAATTCAAGTCACAAATCATCACCATTCTTATACAATACCTCTGACTCTTCATCGAAGTCCCCGCCACCACAATCTATTTTTCCTCTCCATCCTCGTATCCAAGTCCATGTCCTGGTACTATTCCTCAGTCGCCGATTCAATCAAAGGTTATAACTCCAATTCACCGAGTTATGCTCATCATATAAACTTAAGATTATCCTTAAAGATCTGATCTAATACAAGCACTACCATATTTACCATGTTTCACAAGCCAAATACATATTTTGAATCTGAGCATCGGTTATTTCTTCTAGGTTTTCTTCATGTTTGATAGTGTAATCAACAATAAACATATCGAGAGCCAAAGAAGAGACAAAATGGAACCCACAAAGGATATTAAAGGCGAGAGATGTTCCAGCATTAGCCATGGTTGTTGGGTATGGGTATGGGTACGGGAACGGGTATGGCATTTTAGTTCTTGGTTCTCTCTGTAAGCGAAGACGAAAGATCTATCTTGTTAAACGACAGTTCTTATTTTAACCGACGAATCGATTGACGGATGAAACGACAATCTTTTCTCGTGCGGTGGTTCTTGGACAGATTTGTGGGAAGGCAGGAACCAACGGTAACAGCTATTATGGACTAAGGACCGAACAAAATTAGAGAGCCCAAAATTCGTCTGATTGAGGCCCATATCATAACTAGTGGACCCACCATCTCTAATGTTATATGTGTGAAACAATAGATTTCTTTAAAAATACTTCAAAAAATAAAAATATTTTTAAAAATATTATTTTTTAATTTTTAATTTTAAAAAAAAACCCTTTTCAGAGATATATATTTAATATACTTTTAGCATATAAAGATATAGTTAAGATATATATTTCGTATTCATTTGATATATCTCCCCACTAGAAGATTTGACTAATTCTCCCTATTAACCAGGAACCGGCAGGCATACTGATTCTCCAAGCTATTGAAAAATGCAAGTAATTTACAGTTTTGGACTTGCTGTACTGATTTTTGGAGCTTCAAACTTGTGGGGATAATTTTTTTTTATATATAATTATAGGTGTCTCTGAATTTGTTAGACTAAAATTAATTATATTTGTACCGTATCAACTTACTAAAAGATAAAATATTTTTAATAAATGGTGGCTTCAATCACAAACATCAAACTTTAGATTTCTTTTTTAAAGTGATGAGAGTATCGATTCATTCACAGTGATCGAATTTATAGGAACAATTTGTTAATGTATTGTCGTATATAAATTGTTAAGATTTTAATCTATTTATACTCACTGACACTCATACTAATGAAATTTTTGTATAAAAGATTATCATGTCTCCCTTGTAATTAAAGCACATAATTCTTAGAAAACATGATTTTGAAAAAGAAAAGAACAAAAACAATCTAAGACAAAATAAATCATATAAAAAAAATTATATTAAATAGGGTATAAATATAAAAGAAATTTACAACCGTATAAAAATAATTTTTGAGAAAAATGTTGTATTTTATGTAATTTCCCGGTTAGATTTAGCATTTGTCAGTGCAATTTTAGATGCTAGACTTGAAAGAGTAGAAAAATTGGGCAATTCAGCTGCTTAAGGATTGGACAGGCCGGTGTGGGACTAATATGCATCAGACACAAGGCTATAACGAAAATCAACTTCAAACAAACTTTTATCACGGGCCAGCATAAAATACCAATTATAATATTACTGTTAAATAATATATGGATGGCTATTTATTAGAATAATTTTATTTTATTAAAATTATAATTAGTATTATTCTATTTAAATTAAAATTTAATTATAATCTTTCTTATCATCTAATTTTTACTTATACCACTATAAATACCATATTATAGATAGTTTATTAGAGACAACTGATAATAAAGAGATTTCTCAAATTTTCTATTCTCTATATATTTTTCCTCTTCTTTTATTTATAATATGTTATCAGCAAGATAATCTTTTCAAATTATAATAATAAAGAGAGAAAGATTTAATTTTTCGAATTTGTAAGAAAAATTTTATAACTTTTAAATTAAGGTATGCTTCTCCATATTTAATTTATATGATTTAATATGATTGATCTTGGCTTAATTGAAGTTTATGATTTTTTTTAATAAGTAATATCATGTTGAATCATTAAGAAGAAAGAAAAAGATATTATGAATTTTTTTATTTAATATATATATATATCTCTTGTATAAAGAGTTGTTATGTTACAATAGATGATACATATTTCGTTAATATGTTTGCAAGGATATATGTATTATTGTTTTATTATTTGTCAGCTTTAAGAATTATATATACATGAAAATAATTGATATCTGTATATATTTTTTACTTGAATTTATGAACATGATGTAATTTTTTTATTTTTTATATCCATTAACGAATGGATTTAAACTTGAATTTCACGTGTGTATATATATATACACATTTCGTAGTTCTTGATTCAAATTCTTAATAAAACTTGAATTTATTACCCTTGATATTTTCTGATGAAATTATATGTTATGAGTACTTAATAATGAGATTTATTTTGATATTGTGAATCTTAGAGATATTATAAAAAGAAAATCAAGCATTCTCGCATGATCGCTTAGAAGTAATAGTTTTTCTTTTGATCACTCAAATGAGAAATTAAAAATTGATTATCTTATTATTAATTATTACAGTTTTTTTAATGAATATTAAATTTTTCATGCCTCAAATATGCTCCTGCAATAGCTATATTGAGAGCAAAAAATTACAAAATATTTTGAACTAATTTTTTTTATTTGCATGTAGCTAAATAAAATTTTTAGCTTTTGATGAAAGATAATTAAACTCGTCTAACTATTTTGACATTATTCCCTGAAGTGAATACGATATATTTTTAATATCATGGACAAGATCTTGATAAAAAAATTATAATAAAAAAAAATTATACCAATTTTGAAATTAAAAGAGCTAAAAATATATATATTTGCACAATTCTCATAATTCTTCATGATTAGAAAATATTTGTTATTGTTAACATCAACATAAATTAATGTTAACATGATATTTGGTTCTACAAATATAGCTAAAGACTCCAGAAGAGTCCACCTTATATTCTGAATTTGAGCAAAATAATATTTCAATGATGCATTATATTTAAATAGATCCTGAAGAAATCTATTAAGTTTTAAAAAATACGTCGCAGTGGATATTCTATTGAAACAAAGTGAAAGAGATATTGAATTTTTATGTGTTAACTCTAAGAATTTGAATCAAAAGTTCATATTTAGAAATTTTAAATTTCTTAACTAGATTATACTTTATAAAAAATAAAGATGGTTGAGTTACATATATGCACCGGAAGTACATAGATCTCAAAATTTTTATCCTTTAACATGATTATCTTGGTCATCCATGTTCAAATATAATGTGACGTATTGTTGAGAATACAAATAGATATCCACTAAAAAAATTAGAAAATAATTTTGCTTGATAATTACTTTTGTGCTTCTTGTACTCAAGATAAATTAATTATGAGGTCTTTACCAACTAAATTATATTTAGAGTTTTTTGAATTTCTACAAAAATATATGAGGATATTTGTGACCATATCCATCAATCTTGTAGACCATTTAGATACTTTATGATTTTAATTAATGCTTCAACTAGATGACCATATGTTTGTCTATCGTCAACTTCTAATATTAGTTTTGCTAAATTTCTTACTCAAATTATAAATTAAGGTCAATGATTATTGATTATCATATAAAGACAATTTTTATAGATAATGTATATGAGTTCATTTGAAAAGTACTTTATAATTATATTACTATTGAACATTTTATTGCATATGTTCATACTCGATATGGTTTAGTTGAATTATTATTAAGATTTTACGATCAATTATTATTCTTATGCTTATGAAATCAAAGCTTTCATTATACGTTTGGATACATATTATTGTTTATATTGCACCTTTAATTTATATTTGATTGTCTGCATATCACAAGGTTTTTATTTTGCAACTTGTGTTTATCTGAATTAATATATCTTATTTAGAATTTGCGATATTAAAATTTTTTTTGCAGTGTATATACTCTTATTGCAACCCCTTAAAGAAATAAAATGGATTATCAATATTTTGATATCTATATATATTTTGATTGTCTACATTAAATATTATAGACATTTATCAATAAATTTTCTAGAGCAAAATTTTTAGTGAATTAGTTTTCTCTCAATTAGGAAAATATAAAAGCAAATGGTCAAAAACACAATAGATTAGTTGGAATACACTAACTTTATTCAATCTTAATACATGCATAAATCAATGTGAATTGAAAGTTTAAAAATTAATTAGTTTGCATAATATTGTAAATCAGTTACCAGATATATTTATAAATACCCAGTAGATGTTCAAATTATATATTTCAGCTGCTAATACTCTTGCTCGATTAATTGTCCCTATAAGACATCTTATTAGTGTTACAACTAATAGATATAATATACGACTGAAGCGTAGTACACTACTTAGTTCAAAATATTAATTTTTGAGATAAGAAAAAATGAATAATTTTAAAATGACACTACTGAAGAGGTCAAAAGCAACATAAGTTAATAACCATATATTTCTAGAGAAGTAACCCCATAAGTGATTTCGGTAATAAAAAATTATGAGATTTCATTAAAATTTAGAAATATGTAAAAAAAAGATGAAATTATTATTGATAATATATTTGCATATGTTGCTATTGAAATTATTAAAATATGCTTGAGCCTAAAAATATTTAAAATTATCGACATCGAAGTAATTGGTTAAAATGAAAAGTAATCAAGGTCGACCTAGATTCATTTGCTAAACATACAATATTTGGACCAGTAGTCCAGACACCAGAAGATGTCATACCCACGAGTATTGTATGTAAAAAAATCATATGAGATTGTGAAAAAAGTACATTTTCTCTGTTATGAATATAATTACTCTTAAACTTAGTTTTGCAGCCCCTGAAAGGTTTGATATTATATTATAATAATTTGCTCATATAGCTCTTAAGAGAAATGAGTTAAAAGAAATTATGATATACATGACACAACTTGTGGTATAAGAATTCTCACAAAGTGCTTATATAGATTATGATAAGACATATTCTTCTATCATAGATGTTATTATCTTTAGATTTTTTATCAGTTTGATAGCCTTTAAAAGGCTTGACATATATTTGATGGATGTTGTAACAATTTACTTATATAGTTCATTAGATAATGACATATATATGTAAATCCCTGAAGGATTTAAGATGTCTGTAGCATATAATATCTTGATAAATATACTATTGAGTTTAAAGATTCTGATATAAGCTAGGTGGATGTGGTATAGTCGCCTATTTGAATACTTAGAGAAAATGAATATAAAAATAATTTTATTTGTCCATGTATTTTTATCTGGAAGATAAATACAGAATTTATCATAGTTATAATTTATGTTAATGATTTAAATATAGTAAAAACTCTAGAAGAGATCTCAATTACTGCAGACTATTAGCAAGAAAATTTAAAATGAAAGATCTTGAAAAAATAAAATTTTATCTTGAATTTTAAGTTGAATATCTGTCAAATAGTTTCTCCTTCAATCATCATATATTGAAAAAATTTTAAAATAATTTTATATGGATAAATCTTATCCATTAAGCACTCCAATGGTTGTTTATTTTCTTGATGTAAAGAGAGATCATTCTCATCCTCGAGAAGATAATGAAGAGATTTTTGGTTTTGAAGTACCATATCTCAATATAATAGGGGTACTTTTATATCTTGCTAATAATACAATACCAGATATTGTTTTTGCAGTTAACTTGCTTGCAAAGTTTAGTTCAGCTCCTACTAGAAGATATTTGAATGGAGTAAAACATGTTCTACGCTACCTATGTGGCACATTCGATATGAGTTTATTTTTTCGAAAGGAATAAAGTCTGAATTGGCAAGATATACTGATATCTTTCTGATCCTCATAAAGCTCGATCCCAAATAGGTTATATCTTTACATGTAATAATACTGCTATTTTATGGCGATCTATAAAGCAAACAATTACTGCTGCTTCATTAAATCATTCATAGTTATTAGCTATTCATGAAGCTAGTCGTGAATGTGTATGGTTGAGAAGCTTAATTGAACATATTAGAAGAACATGTGGATTACCTATAGAAAACAACCAACCAACAATATTACATGAAGATAATACAACATGTATTGTACAAATCAAGAAAGACTACATAAAATGTGATAGAACTAAACATATATCACCAAAGTTCTTTTATACTCATGAGCTCATGAAGAAAAAAAAATAGATATTTATAAAGTTCGTTTAAGTGATAATCCAACATATTTGTTTACGAAGGCATTACAAACATTAATTTTTAAAAAATATATGCACAATATTGGTATGCGTTCAGTTAAAAAATAAATTTTAGTCAGTTGTATTTTTGAGAAAAAGTTACATATGAATATTGTACTCTTGTTCCTTCGCTAAGTTTTTATCCCACTGAATTTTTCTTAGAAAGGTTTTAACGAGTCATATTCATAAAAATAGTCATCCAAAAGGAAGTATTAAATAATATATGTATAACTACTTATTAGATTAATCTTATCCTATTAAGATTATGATTAGTGGTATCCGATTCAAATTAGAATTTAATCATAATCTTTCTTCTCATCTAATTTCTACTTATACCACTATAAATACCTCATTATAGATGGTTTATTAAAAATAATTGATAATAAAGAGATTTCTCTAATTTCTTATTCTCTATATATCTTCTCTCTTCTTTTATTTATAACAATTATCATTTATTACTTATTATCTGATTCTTGTTTCCATAATAACAGCATTATTAGCACAAATACTGGGTCAAGTCAAGATTTTTCTTATATATATTTGTAATCTGTATAATAAATTAATGCAGTATTTGTATCAAGACAAATTACTCGTTAGTGACCTAATTTTTTATACCATTAAATCAATGATAACTGTTTAATTATTCTCAGGTTTTTATAATCCTTCTAAAACGCGCAAATTTGCTAACCCCATTTTCTTTATCATTTTCAAATCTTAAAATTCTTGTCTACCCATTACTCAATTTTGTCTTTAACATCCATCCGCCATGGATAACATGTTGCTTGACTTGCTTATTATACTAAGCTTATTCATTTCTTGCAGTTTTGCTCAGCAGAATTACTCAGCAAATTCAGCTTTAGACAGTGATAGCAGTGATGAAACAGGGCCATCCCCTGCATTTCTTTACACTTGCAATGGCCAAAACAGTTCTTGTGAGGCCTTTCTTATCTTCAAATCTCAACCTTCTTTTGACTCAGTTCCTATTATATCATCCCTGGCTTCCTCAAATCAAGAAGAGCTAGCGAGAATCAATAATGTTACAAGACTATCAAAATTTCCTGCAAAAAAAGAAGTAATAGTTCCTGTATATTGCTCTTGTTTTGGCCACTATTACCAGGCCAACACTACATTTCGTGCCTCTAATGATAGTTGGATTTATTATGCAACTCAAATTTATGAGGGATTGTCTACTTGTGCTTCTCTAAAGAGAGCAAATACATATGGAGAACTTGATTTGTTGCCTGGTTTAGAGTTGCAAGTACCGCTCCGATGTGCTTGTCCTACTGGAAGTCAAGTTGATAGTGGTATCAGGTACCTAGTTACTTATCCTATTAGCTCTGGAGAAACCATTGGAATTATTGCTAGAAGATTTAATGCAAGTGTCAAGAGTACAATTGATGCAAATGGTTTGCTTGAAAAATCAACTATTTATCCAGACAACAATTCTGATACCTCTGCCAACTAAACCTACGAGCTCAAAGACCATAGTTCAGGAAGACCCACCAGAGCTTTCACCTCCTTTAGATTCTAGTTCTGAAAATAGAAGTTCCAAGAGTAAAATTTATGAATGGGTTGGGATTGCAGCTGCCTGTTCTTTGCTAGTTCTCAGTTTCATTTTAGTTATTCTCTTTTATCTTTATAAAGATAGAAGAGAAAAGGTTGCTGATAATAGCCTTGAACTAAAACAGACATTGCCAGAGGATCTGCGTGTCGAGATTGCAAGCGTGAAGCAAGTCCTGAAAGTTTTTGGAGTTAAAGAGGTGAAAAAAGCTACTGAAAACTTCAGTTCCAAAAACAGAATTAAGGGTTCTGTGTACTGGGGGGAGTTTGATGGGGAGATTTTAGCTGTTAAGAAAATGAGTAGAGATGTATCCAAGGAAGTCAACATTTTGAAAAGGCTCAACCACTTTAATTTGATCAAGCTTCATGGCGTTTGCGAGAATCTTGGCTGTTTCTATCTTGTTTTTGAATATATGAAAAATGGTTCTCTACGAGAATGGCTGTCCAACAAAAGGTGTCAAGATATTGGAATGTGGAGGAAGAGGATTTAGATTGCTCTGGATATTGCTAATGGACTTTACTATCTTCACAGCTTCACTGAACCAGGCTGTGTACATAAGGACATCAAGACCAGCAATATTCTACTAGGCAGCAATCTAAGGGCCAAGACTGCTAATTTCAGTCTTGCAACAGCAGCAGCAAGAGGAACAACAAACGCTGTCCTGACCAAACATGTTGAGGGGACCGTAGGGTACATGGCGCCTGAGCAGTGGCGGAACCACTATGGGATCGTGTGGGGTCACACGACCCCCCCTCACCGGCCTCCAGAAGGAGAGAGGCGTGGTCCGCGTGGAGGCTTGGGAAACTCAGCCCCCGTTGAAGGGGAGCTGAGTTTCAGAGTATTTGCAGCGAGGGGTAGACGAACCCCTCGCTGCAAATATAATTTTATTTTTTTTTAAATTAGTCCTTGGCGAAACGGCGCTGTTTCGTCAGGGACTAATTTTTTTTTTTATAAATAAACCCCTGGCGAAACGGCGCCGTTTCGCCAGAGACTAATTTTTTTTTTATAAATAAACCCCTGGCAAAATGGCGCCGTTTCGCCAGGGGTTTACTTAAAAAAAAAATAAACCGGCCCAAGCGAAACGACGCCGTTTCGCTTGGACCGGTTCAAAAAATAAAAAGGGCTGCTTTTTACGCAGCCCTTGTTCTTCCCTTCTCCTTCCCTCTCCCTGTCTGTTCCCTCCCCAACCCCAAAACACAGCCCGGCGCCCGCAGCAGCAGCACCCACCCACCCAGCCGCAGCACCGCCGACCACCGCCATCTACGACGACCCCCCCTCGGTAATTTCCTGGTTCCGCCACTGCGCCTGAGTATGTGCAGACAGGACAAGTGACTCCCAAAATTGATGTCCATGCTTTTGGCGTTGTGCTCCTGGAACTGATCACAGGAAAAGATGCCGTTTTCATACAGGATGGAAGGGAAACGCTGCTTTCAACAGCGATAGTTTCTGTCGTGGAGAAGGAAAATGCAGAAGCTGAGTTGAGTTGCTTCATTGGTCTTAGTTCAACCGGAAGTCATGAGATAAAACTGGCTCTACGGCTGGCTAGAGTAAGCTTAGCCTGCTTGACAAATGAGCCAGCAAGGAGACCAGGCATGGGAGAAGTAGTATCAACTCAGTTGAAAATTCAGGCAGATTTGGAGAAATCAGAATCTTTGAAAGTTGTCTCTGTTGAAGTAGCAGTCCCACTATGGTGTTCATCCATAGGTGAAACTAATTGGAGATGTGAAGCTATTTCGAAGTAGTAGTTATTTGTAAATATAGATATATATCAAAAACAAAAGATTTCCACAACTTAAGTCAATTTTTTATGAAATGTACAAAATCAATTATAAAATTTGTGCACGGAATTCCAGCTTTTACGGGTACTGAAATGGTAGAATGTTTATTTTTTTAACCACTGAATGCCTAAACAAGATGTTAAAGAAGTGAGTTTCTCATATCAGAACATAGAGACACGAATCTGGAATCAAAGAATAAAAATTTCTCATTAAATGATAAAATTTACCAAAAAAAAAAAGAGAAATCAGAACACCTGAAAAACTACCCTCTAATAATCAATTCCTATGTGCAGTGTGCTTTGACCTTGAGGTCATATAAGAAAGGACCAAAGCTTTTTTAACTGCGTAAATAAAGAACAACCGTGGTAAGAATTTAAGATTCAGGACTTCAATATGGAAATCTCCCCGTCATTCTAATATGGTCAAGTGTCCTTTCAAGGCCATATTTTTGCACTGCTTGGTGGCCAATTCTGAATCCATCTCCATATACAGGAGAAGTATCTGATTCAATCTGATGCTTGAAAAATTCCCCAAGCTTCTTCTCAAATGGAGATCCCATACCCCATTTTGAAGCTCGGGAAGCAGAGGACGATGCAATATCGCTGCCTGAACCAGATCCAAGTTGTCTTTCCAACCACTTGTGTGCAAGCACCTGACAAATGCCCTCTTCAACATCTTGGCTGAGATGTTGGAAACCTTGCAGAAATAAAAGATGTCAGCATCTCTAGAAGGACATAACATAAATACAGAGCACGAAGCCATTCCAGAAATGAAATCATTGGTATTGTGTAAATTAATATTTATGTTCAGCAAATTGATATTAATATAAGGCCATCAGCAGAGTCATAACACAGGTCAATAGTTGAAATTACTCTCTGAATGTTAAGAAAGACAAATAAGGATGCACCTCTGAGTCGCATCCATGCATGCATCATCTCATGAGCCAGGATTGACCCAGTAAGCAACCTGCATGAAAAGAGATATCCAGCAATGCATCAAACATCTAGCCAGTAACATATCCAATAATAAACAGTAAAAATCCATATCTGCCACCAAATATTCTACAAATTAAAGAAGCACTGATAGATGCCTCAACTTCCTTTCACATCATATAAGAAGATGTTTATTTTCTTTACATTCCCGATCCCCGATCTTTTCTGGTTAATACTTCAGGGGATACACAAAACTTGTGGAACAAAAGTTGTTCTTTTCTATTTCCAAATAGTTGTCTGTTTAGGAATAATATCTCTGTATTTTTACCTTAAAATAAATAATTTTCATTGTAATTCCTGCCATTTTTGGAGCATTTTAAGAATAAAAGTTACAGAATGTGCAATGCGAAGTAGTTTCATTTCATCTTCAATTTGATTTCATTGTGGTGCTTTCTGTCATAACCAGTTGAAAATTATTTCAATTATCTACTTCTTGACAAAACCTTCCGGCAAGCTAGTACAAGTATAACAGCAAAGACCTAAATATACCTTGGGAGACCGAACAAAATGAGAATTGCGGTCACCTCACAACGCCGTGTCAATTTGTAGGGCTCTGTTACCATGCCCGTGGCTCGGTTTCCCGCCCCAAACCTTGGCCTCCTTAATACCTGGTTATGGATGGCAATTGTAATATAAATTTTCAGCTAGTAAAGAGATATCTGAAAATTATTCAACCAGTCAACCACAAAATGCAAAAGGAAGATTTAGAAAATCTCTTACCCTGCTGACTGTTTGCTCCTCAGAAAGGCAAAGTCCTCTCGTTTCTGGCATGTGATAGTGGCCCTGTCCAAGAAGAGCTTTCAAAATCCAATCACAAAAGGCTGAAAGTACGGACAAAGAGACATACATTCTTCATGTGTTCAATCATGTTGGAAATGATAATTCTGAGGACTTGACACAGGATACATGTTTTTATTTTTTTTAAACAAATATTTTGATATATCCTGCTGCTGCAAACAGGGTTCAACCCACAAACACTCCTCTGGTACAATGAATACCAACCTTAAAGCACCAAACTATTTTTAATGGTATAGTCAAAAGAACATGAAATATTGTTCGATTGTGTAATATATATAGAAGATAGATATCCAAAGAAAGTCGTAACTTTAAAAAAGCTTCAATTTTGTGCCATTTTCTAATATCATGATTCCCTAGATTTTTAAAATTTTTCTAAGAATTAAGGTTGCAGAAGTTTTAGGTTCTCAAACAGGTATAGGATGCAAATGGCCACAGGTTTTGAGCAATACCTAATAAGCCAATTAAGAAAGAGCAAAATTGTTTTATCATAGCAATATATGATGTTCTTGAGACATTTTGACTTACATTCTTTTCCCCCTCTCTGGCTTCATTTAGTGCTTGTCTCTCAACCAAGAGTAACGGGACTTGCTGCTCCACCCTCATATTCAAACTTTCATAAAATTCTCGTATATCAAGATATAGGGGTTGGCACTCATTGTTGTCCATGACTGCAGAGTCCAGGCACTCTAGGCAGAGCTTCCGACCATCATTAAGGGCAATATATCCTGTGTCTCGTGGCTGCATGTGTTGAGACCATATATATTACAACTTCTTGTTAAAAAACCAAATTACCAAGATTTTCCCTGAAAAGCTTCAATATACTGTCTATGCCTGCATCGATAATTCATTGACTAACCTCCATTCGTTCACAACTGCAGCACCTAGGAGTACCATCATGTTCATGAGACGGGCAGTATTTCTGGATCCAAAAGGGATGTGCCCTATATTCGATAAGACCAGCAGGGTTTGTTGGAATCTGTCAAAAGGTATATAATCAAAAGAAGCCATCGACTGAAGACGAATGATAAAACTGAACTTGAAATAACAATGAAGTTACATGTCCTCATTTCAAATTCGGAGACATGATATTTCACAGCAAAGTTTAACAAGATGTGCACAAAGATGGCTCCTCAGTCTGTAACTTCTCTTTTTCTGCCTCCATCCTAGAGTAAGTGTGGCAGCACAATTTGACAGCACCGCAAAAATGACACTTAAAAGCTCAAGAAAGACACTATAGGGTCTAGGGTTCAGCACAAGCTAAGCCAAAGACTCCCTTAGATGTCCAAACATCACAAATCCCATTTCAAAGTATGCTAGGAGAACTTGGTACACTTATGACCCAATGCCTCATCCAAGCAAGCATCACCATAAGAATGTATGGGTACATTTAGATTGCGAATAATAAAAAAAGAAAGAAAGAAGAAACAGATACTATAATGAATGAGCATGCATGGATACAGTACTATTCCATAAGCTGCTCAGTTGGTACCCATGAAAAGTAGTTATAAATTTTTGGAAGTCAATCTTACTGAAATTGTAGCATTCCAATTGAAGTATAATTTCTGTACCTTATTTCATATGGTTATAAATTTATAAAAAGCATTCTTTATTAATCTTGGCCAGATATACAACTCATACAAGATTAGAATCATTAAAGGATTTTCCATACAGGAGAGATACTTACAAAATACTTGCAAACATCACATTTCGGATGGTAACGCTCCTTGTAGCAAGATTTATGATAGCGATAATTTCCAGACATAGAGAACTGTACAAGAAAAGAAATGTAAAGTTAGCCAATGTACTCCATTTGAAACAAAAATTCTAGTGAATTAATTAATAATAGAATTGGACAGAATCAGCCATAAACCATGTTATTGCCATAACTAGGAGTATAGTTTGCACCTCATAATCAGAAATTGGTAGATTGCAGGCATGACACCGGAAACATTCTGGATGCCAAAATGCATTGAGGCAATTTAAAAATCTTCCATGACCAATTTCAGTGTTGCAACCAGCACAAATCCTGCCCAAAATAAAGGCATTCTTGGGTCAGCTTTCTTGCATATACCAGCATAGTAACTAAACATAGTATTATTAGGAAAGAGAATGATAGTGTCAAAACCAGTACAAGATGGTGTTCAATTATCAATAGTAACAAACAAATTCAAACTTGATTTATTTGGACTTATTTAATAAATAAGTCCAGAACATGGAAGCCTTGGATATTGGAACTCCCTTATCAGCTCATTGTCACTAGCGAACAAGATTGAGAATAAACTTGTAAAAAGGTGTGCTATTAGGTTAATTTAAATAATAGTTCAACTATGTTATAATGTGTTATTTTCTATATCAACTTAACTTTGCTATATTCTCAATCTCATAGTGAACAAAAATTAAAACAACAAGACATGTTTACTTTTGAGTAGTGCATCTATTTCCCATGTGTAAAAAAAAAAAAAAGGGCAGCCCGGTACACGAATGCTCCCGCAATGAGCGGGATCTGGAGAAGGGTCGGACCCATTGGGTCTTTGTACGCAGCCTTCTCTTGCAATTAATTGCAAGAGGCCGTTTCCACGATAAAAATCTCAAAACTGAGCTTGGTAATTTATTAACTTATACCAACATATATAAGCTAAAGAAAATCAAGTTGACCCTGCTTGGAGCTCAAACCCAAGAATTTTAATATGAACAGACCAAATCCCTGCTCGCTCAGTTCCATTATAGCCATAAGCTCCACAAGCCAATACAATTGATTCATCTTAGAAAGAATATCCAATCAATGATGTCATTCACAAAAGTCTTTGAAAATTAAGTTATCAAACTATGGTCATGTTAAAACAATAACATTACCAACACATTTAAGGCCTCAAATCAGATGAAAGCAGAGGATTTGGAATGCATAAATTCAAAATGTATTCCATTCTCCAAAAAGGAGATGGGGGCAAAATGATGAATGAGCTATATACTTTTGTTTGTTTTCAATGATCATTCTAGCATATATGCCTCAATAAATAATTGAAGAAATTAAAAATATAAGTATGGTTAACAAATCAACAACAAATTAGAGAAAAATTAATCAGCAATACAACTGAGATACCTATACCCCATTGGAAATTGGACTGGGAAATAGAAATTTCCTTGATATGCGTTGCTGTTTCCTTGATATGCATTGCCATTGCCGTTTCCATATCCATATCCATATCCATATCCATATCCATATTCATATCCATATTGAGGAGGAGACTCAACATTCAAGCTCTCTTGCATAGCTCTAGCAAGTTGTTCATCTTCTTCCAGCTGAGTCTCCTTACCTATCCACCAATCCATAAACATAATAGCGATAGTTTAAATTGTGGCACTGTAGATCAAGAGAGACAGAGATTTGCAAAATATAAATAATGTCATAAAAAGAAGCTAAAGGCTCCTTCATGTTACTAGCAAATAATTAGGTAAGCACCATCTGGAAAGAACCAATAAATCAAATTATTAAAATATCAATGAACCAATATAACTTATGGCAGAAAAAGAAGCTAGGACATGAACACCAAACAAAATGCATACATAACAAGTATCACTGATTTTTTCTCCTCATGGGAAATAATCTTTAGTTCGCCTCTTTCAAATGCCAAATAGATGGAAGAAATGCTTTCACATAATGTTTGAATTCTACACACAAGATGCAAAACTAAAGATACAGTAGTCCTATATTACTGTTAAAGAAAACCAATTAAGACATTATAATCATTTTTCAGTTGCTTTCATTGTAGGAACTTCTAGCATTTCCATTACAAACCCTATAATAATAGAGATATTGAGTAAATCAACAACTAAAGGAAAATAAGACAAGTGGTAATTTGATCTGAAAACCAAGATAGCTTATCAAATATATGAAGGACATGCGATAGGTCTTATCACAAGCTATTGCATTTTTCCGCAAGGAATTCCACTTAGTATAGTGTTTTCAGTTTAGAAAAAGTAACAATAAAAGTCAACCCAGCACTGTTTAAATAAAAGCATCACCACAGCAGCATTCATCATTAGCAAATCATGCACTATTTCTTTGAGACTGATAAGAAATCTAGAATTTCATATAAAGATTTTGGAAAGGAACACAGTTGCACATAAAAAGATGCAATTGTTTAAGCATAATGTCAAGCAGCAATACAAAGTAACTAGAGTATCCAATGATAGCATATCATGCCCATATCAGTAACCAATCACATTTGGTCATCATTGATCACAATCTGTTTCTCTGATATTGGCAAGAAATCTACCACACTAAGCACAATTTTTGGAACCACGCATGCACAAGATGATGCCATGGTTCATCAAGAAAGCCAAGCAGCAATACATATGTGCCTGCCTATAGCTTAAATGAGAATGCCATCTGATAGCCATATTACTTACCAACCACATTTTTTTCATTTTGATTTTCCTCTAAGAGGGACAGTGCAATAGCACGATCAATGTCTTCATTCTCCTGCTCTGACCATGCAACCTACATTTATGATCCAAACTAAGAAAAATGTCAAAGGAAGGAGAGTAAATTTGGAATCATTTAACTGGAACAAAATCTTCAACATAGGTCTCTAAGTAATAACTGTCAAAGTTACAATCTTTCAACACAAAGGATGCATTTCCTAAGTTTTGCAATTTGACTTCCAAAACTAAATGCAGAAGAGGACTGACTCAGAGCATGTTGTAGCCTAACAATCTTACACCAACTAGACAAATGGATATACAAAAGGTTCAAAGGCAAAGAAGAGATATTGGCAAATACCCCAGAAGTAGATGGTGCGTAGTAATTAGTATCCTCTCCATAATTCCCATTGTAATGGCCTTCTGAAATATTATGGCCAGAGCCTTTAAAAATTTTGCTAAGCCATTTGTTCATAGTCGATGAAGTTCTTGCCTGAAAGATAAGCCGTTCATAGAATTCTGTCAGCCAAAGCGACTTAATAATATTTGTTTTTCACGTCACATGTGAGAGCGAGAATGATTAAAAGTTAAAGAGAAGAGGAAGGAATATGATATTCTGAAAGAATAAAGCAAGGCATAGATTTGCAAGAAGTTTACAACTCTAAATGAAAGTTACAAAACAAAATTTACATGATAAATGAGAGAATTAAGACGTGGAATATAGTTTAAAAAGGAACTGAATGGAGAAGAAAGCAATCCACAAATAAACAATGGAAATGCAAATATACAACCTAGTCATCCAAGTGTCTCTGCAATCCAATGATTGAATGTTTTCATATGCTATGATGGCTAATTATATACTCTTCTCTAACAATCATTGGAAATTTGGAACACACAAATACCTAGTATAGGAAGCAAAATGACCAAGCAATAGCAATATCTTAACTGAACATCAGAACTTGTAACCAGCTCAAGTCAAAATACCACATAGAGAGGGATTGTTTCAGCTCAACAATGCAATCAAACTGACAAAATGCAACTTTTTGATTTTTGGGAATCCAAAAGAACTAGAAAAATAAGTAAAGAATCAAACAATGAAAGAGTAACTCACCTATAAGAAATCAAGAACAATCAGCAATAAATGGTGGAAGCAGGAGGAACCCAGATCAGATTAGATCCTAATCAGCTAAAAAAGGCACAAAATTTCACAATCTGATAAGCAAAAGACAATCTTTTTCTAAATCTTTTATGTTTGCAAACGAACAATCTATGCTATAATAACAATAAAAAAATTAATTGTAATATCCAAAAAAAGGATGAACAGAATGGGATTGAATTGGAGAAGAGACGCGTAAGAAATTAAAAAAAAAATTGAGAAAAAAGGGAAGACAAATGCGCTGAGAATGTAGGCAGGATTGCTTCAAATTAACGCGAATTTCAAAGTCAAAGTTGAACAAATATAAAAACGTAAAAAGGTTTTAAACATTAACAGATTTTTGTTACAAACCAAAAAGGGTTTGACGAAGAAGGGATCATCAAAACCCAAAAAATTATGCCTTCTAGTATTTATTTATTTATTTATGTTAGGGGTAAGTAAATGAGCGGATATGATCTTATTCTATCATTATTAATCCAATCGTACACGTCGGATTGAACTGAATAAATGGTTTTACATTAAAATTTTAATAAATTAATATTATTAATAAATATAGATTGATCGAATTCAATAAAATTAATTAAATTAAATTAAATAAAATTTATAATAATTAATTTTATAAATTTTTTTAAATAATTAATTTTTAAAAATAAAATTTTTAATTCAATAAATAATAGCCGATTTAACCGGCATCTAAAATTCGGCTAATAACCATCTCTATTTTATTTTTTAATTTGTTAAAGTTATTATGGCAGTTGGCTTTAACTCTAGATTTGTTGAAGGCTTCAAGCATGAGCGCGTCACACGTGAGGTTAGTTCAATGTATTAAAAAAAAAGTTATTTTCTTAAGATTTTTAGATTTTACAAGTAGTAAAAGTGTCACGTAATCAAATTAGAAACGTCAACGGAAAAGCAATTTAGACAATTATATATATATATATATATATATTTATTATTTGATCTTAATTTTTTTTAAGAGCAGAAAAAAAATACATAAACCATATATGAAACACGAGATATTTTTTTAGAATTTATGAGATTTAATAGTGAGATATGTAATTAGCCATGCAATAATTTTGTCTATTAAAAAAATGTGCGTTTTCACCATTAATACTAATGAGATCATGTAACAAGGAACAAATGTTCAAATGTAGAAAAAAAAATGTTATATTTAACATGATATATAATAAATTTATTTTTAATATATAATAATATCAATCTTTTTTATTCAATTAAGTGCCATATTGCTAAACATAAAAACATATTCATTTTGTACTGTCTCAGTTTCTGTAAAATTATTGTTTTCAAAAATTTTTACACACTTATTATAAAAATTATTGATTCTCTAAATATTATACAAAATTTTTCTATAAATTAAAATATCTTTCATTAATTCATTAATATTAAAATTACTATATTTTTATTTTATTAATTAACTCATTAATGATAATGGTATAATTGAAATAAATCTAATTAATTTTTATTGATTATATAAAGTGATAATTTTAGTAGAATAATTTTTTTTATAAAAATGATAATTTCAATAGAATAAAGGTAATATTATATATAATAAATCATTTTTTTATATATAATTTTGTTGTTGATCAATAAGACTAAGACATAAGGATCTCATATTATGAATATTTAAAATTTCAAAAGAAAATAAAAGAAAAGAAAAGGACTGAGAATTTTTTAAAAAAAAAAACAAAAATCACCAAACCGAATGAACCGAGTTATATATATTAGGAAATAATCGAAGATGCACTGATATTCATATCAAGAATTGAACCAAATTAGGTCCAAATTGAAACCAAACATTCAACACTCGTATCGGTTAAAACTAATAAATATTCATATTTATATAATTATAAATTTATAATATATAGTATATACACTATTATTTATACATGTAATTATACTAAAACATAACTGAATCATGTTCGAAATTAAAAGCAAATATATGTGCTAGTCCCATAGATTCAACAACATTTACAATCCCTTTCTCACACTGTGGTATTTAAAATTTATCATATTAAATTATGAAAATAATTTAGCGTGGATATTTTCTTTGATCAAGTTAAATCCGACTTTTCAATAATTAAATTTTTAAAATTTTGATTTGATATGGAAATTTTCGAAATTAGAATTTTACAGAATGTTATAATTTTATTAAAAAATTATATAAAATTATAATTTTATATTTAATATATAGTTTTGAAAACTAGAAATCTATGATTCACCAAATAATAATGCCTATTTTTTTTTAAAAAAAAAAGATAAAACGGAATAAATATCTTAAACTGCAAGCATAAGCTCTTGAATAATCGGAAAAATATGGAATCTATATATTCTATACAAACACAGCTAAGACAATCCAATTTGAATTGCGTTGATGGTGGCAAACAAGTCAAGTCCGCAAGCTTAGGATAGCTTTCATGAAACTCAAGACATCTTTGAAAGCATATCCATTTTGGAGATGCGTTAATTTAGTAATATTTATTTTTTAAAAAAAATTGAAAATTAATATTATTTGTTACCAAGTATGATCTAATATTTCAAACGAAATAATTGATATTCATATTAGCTATGAGAAATTACAATATAATATTATAAGATACTATAATTCTATATTATTTTATTTTATCAATCAATAAATATTTTATTTATAATTTTTTTGAAATTTATTTTATTTATAATAAAAAATTAATATTTTTTTTAAAAATAATTTAAACCCTAATATCAAATATATCTTAATCAATTGACGAATAATTTCAAATTGAAGCACCGACTATATATTGAGTTGAAAAATAGTTCTTAATTTGATTTTCCTGTCACCAACCTAAACACAACTAAACACTTCTGATTACATCTTACCAGGAATTTCTATCCTATTCGCAGTAGGTTTGAAATAATTAATCCTAATCCATCTTTACCCATTTTTTTTTAAAAGATAGAAACAGGCAAATTAAACATAATCTGATTATAATTTGACACAAAATATGCATTGCTTATAGTCTTAAATAGAATTATACAGCTCTTAAATATTTAATTATTTAATTTCTCTTCCAAAACCCTTCTAATAGTTAATCAAAACGATCATCATTTCATAATTTATAAATTACAAAATTTTCATTTTTTTTCATATTTAATATCTGCATAAAAGAAAGATTATACCCACAATATACTACTGTAATTTTTATCATAAAAATAATTAAATAGTTTAGAATTCTAAATTATGTTATGGTAAAAACGATTCTAATACAATATAAACAAGATAGTTTACCTTGTGACTCGTATCGTAATAGCAGCTTCCAATATTGTATTTGCAAGTTGGTTTAAAAGCCAATATCCCTTCGCAAAATCCGTCGAAGACCTGTCCTCTTTCTGCTTCTTGTAAAAGCTGATCTTTGCTTGTCAGTAACTGTGATAATTGCAAACAAAAATCACATGATTAATTATTTAATTACTTAATTAAGCATATATAATATAATTCTGATACAAATTCAAGTATATATATACTCACATAGTGAAGATCTTTCTGTATCAACTTTCTAGCTGGAAAATTATCAATGCCTTGAATTCTGTAGTTGAGATCTCCCAACCATATGGTGACTTGGGCGGGTCCAGCATAAGGGTTCCAGTTCTTGGAGAAAAGCTTGTGTGATATGTGTCTGCACTGCAAATTTCTCTCTTCCACATTGCTAGCATGAGCTGCAATTGCTTACAATTCAGAGAATTACTGGTTTTGAAATAATAATTGAAGTTATTTAATATACAAAGTTCAATGAGATTTATTTAATTACCAGAAAGATGACAAGAGATGAAAACCATGTTATTCCTTTGTAGTTGATACGAATAGCCACAGCCCCTTTAGTTCTCCTAATTAATCCTCCAAGCCCTCCAACAGAATGTTTATCCACCTTCAATTCGATATTCAATCAGCATTTTAATATTCAATATATTTTGTTCAGAATTTTGCAAAAGTTACATGTATAATTAAGTAGAAGAAAAAAGAGGAAGAAATTAAAATTATAATAATAATAATAATAATAATAATAATAATAATAATAATAATAATAATAATAATAATTCTGTTTACTCACCATTGATAAATAACTCAGAGCTCAATGGCGCAAATACATATAGTTGAAGGGATTGCATGATGACCTTTCCTTGCAGTCTTCATGCCAAAGCAAAGCAAATAAGTTAGTTCTAATTTATTAACTAATAATTAAAGCACTAATTAATGGACTAGGATATAGAAGCTTGTGATGACTTGGATAATGAACTTATTAAGCCTATAATTAAGAGTGTTAACTTCATATTAGATTTGAAATCATAATTTTGCATTTAAATTGAGTGTGACCCATGATTCAAATCATTATTGTCATATTTATCATCACATATCAATTGTGAAGTTTTATTTTATATGGTATTAAATGTTTTCACAATTGGTGGAGATAATAAGAGCTTTTCAATAAAGAAATTATTTTTTTTTTCAAATTCACCATTACATAAAATTTATAAAAAAAAAGTTTGACTAAAATTGCCTATTATATAGTACAAAAGTACAAGAAATTAATTAAATATATATGCTTTCTAATTAAGGAAAATGGGCAAAATTTCAGGAGAGATGGACCCTTCTGATCTATATGTGCATCTTTGATCAAATTAGCTGTACTTAACATTATCGATTTTATCGAATCATGGAAGACTAAAGTCAAAAATAAAATATAGAAGATCTTGCTTGAAACATAAAACATAAATGAACATCATGTATTTTCTATGGTCTTTTTTTCCTTTCCTTTTTCTATGGGTCTTCATGGGAGTGAAGAAATATATAGATATATATAGAACAATATTAATTAATCCATAAAGTTTTAGGCAAGGGAAGAAAATGAACAGAAATGAAGTTAAAAAATCAATCTAAATGCATTTAAATATGCAACCTTACAATGTAAATGAAACTATTAGTGTATATTATTTTTGTTCTGCAATTTTTTCCTGAACTGAAAATTTTTCCTAATTATTTAAATTTTAAAAAAAAACAAAAGCAGTTGTGTGTGTATATATATTAATATATATAGTTTCTTACATATGAGTATCCACAAGAACTGCCTGCAACAATCGTGCAATGTCCTTTCGAGGTACCTCTTGCAAACCTACAACAAGTAGATCAAACTTCCGACTGCTACCCATCAGCTCCACCAAATCTTGATGAGACACCTACCAAATTAAATTTATTTCGCATAACCAAAATATTAACAATTATCTTACTATATATACATATTAAAGAAACAAAAAAATTTAAATACATGAAATTATTATATGCATGATTTATATATATTACCTTTCCGTTCATGTTCCAGGTGACTATGCAGATGCAGAGGTCAGAATTTCTGGAGAAATCGCAAAGATTATCCACCTTCACTGTCCTTATTCCTTCAAGCGTTTGTGCAGCAACGTGGTTATTGTTATAACTCATGGAGGACACCATTTTCTTTCTCATTAGCAACTTATTAGATCTTCAACAAATTAATTAAAAATTAACCAATGCAACAAACGAAATCCAAACTAACCCTAATAAATAAACATTTTTTCAATAAACTTCTTTAATGATAAAAAAGTAAACCAAGAAAGGAAGAAAGAAAAAGAGGAAACGACATTTTAGCAGGATGAGTTGCATTGCAATTTCCCATATCCTTGCTGTGTGAGATTCACCAAACCTGCAGGCTCTGTATTATAAGTCTTTGAGCCCATGCAGTGTTTTGATAATCAGAGAAATTAATAGAAAAGAGAGAGAGCGTGCTCATTTGACTTGGACGTGGTTGGGATGTGTTTATTTTTATAGAAAAGGAAATATACAATTGGGCTTTTTGGCGGTGAAAAAGTTATGGAAATCAAAGTCGATACCATATGGTATATATTTGCTCATATAGATATGTATACATTAAATTGATAAAATTTTTGGACTTTTGATAAAAATATAAGAAAAATTAAAATAATTTTAAATATATCATATTTATAAAATATTTATTAAAATACCAAAATTTATAAAATATTTATCAAAATATCATATTTTTATTAATTTATAATGAGTTTATAATTAATTTATAATAAATTTATAAATTTTACATCGTTTATAATAAATTTATTATGAGTTTATAATAAAATAATTAAAATATTATTTATAAAAAAATAAAAAATTTTAAAAATACAATAAAAAGTGTCATTTTTTTAAATTTTTTAATAGTTATATAGGCGGATATTGAGAATATAAACAAGTTTAAATTCAATTTGAAGAGGGCCACATTTTGCCACATCATCATCTTAACCAATTATGGGTATTTCTCATTTGCGACCTCAAAATCTCATATTCAATACGGCTATTTTTTAAGTTTAAATTCAACCCTTATTTTATTTTTTTTTTTATAAAAATTATTCTTTCCGATGATAATGATAGGATTACGAGAATAATAAAGCTTAATTTATCAAATTTTAAAGTAGTTACAAATTCAAAAATCGAATTTGAAATTTGATGATTGATCGCATTTTACTGCATCATCATTGATGCAAAAACGATGAGACCCATAAACAAAAAAATGTCAAAAAAGGATGAAAATTTTTAGCTATCCCAACCTCCCATAACCAGCGGCGGAACCACTATGGGTCGTGTGGGGTCACACGACCCTCCCTCACCGGCGGCCAGAAAAAGGGAGGTGTGGAGAGGTAAAAACTCAGCCCCCTCTGCTGAGTTTCAAAGGATTTGCAGCGAGGGATAGACGAACCCCTCGCTGCAAATACATATATTTTTTTTATAAATTAGTCCCTGACGAAACGGCGTCGTTTCGCCAGGGACTAATTTTTTTTTATAAATAAACCCCTGGCGAAACGACGCCGTTTCGCTAGGGGTTTATTTAAAAAATAAATAAACCGGCCCAAGCGAAACGACGCCGTTTCGCTTGGGCCGGTTCAAAAATAAAAAAAGAGGCTGCGTTTTCTTTCTTCTCTTCTCCTTCTTCCCTCTCCCCCTTCCCTCCCCAGGTTGAACCAGCCACCGTAGCAGCAGCGGCAGCCTAGGCAGAGAAGCCCCACCAGCCACCACCATGAGTGCATGCCGCCGACCCCCTCAGTAACATCCTGGTTCCGCCACTGCCCATAACTATTCCTAATTTTGCAGTGCAAAAGTATTTATTTATTGTGTGCTAGTTAGCGAATAGGAATCTATCCAGTGAAAAAAAAAAGTCATAATTCTGAAAAAAAAAAAGAGGCAAAAAATCAATTGTATTAAGTTACGAATAAAAACTCTACGACTCTCTCCACCGGGGGCGAAGCCAGAATTATATTATAAGGGAATTTTTTTTTAAATTCTTTCTATATAATAATTATTTAATAAATTTATTAATTTATTAATAAGACAACTTTATTAGTTAATAAAAAAATAATTAAAGAAAGTATAAAAAGTAATTTTTTAATAAATATAATTGATTCAAACATCATAATATTAAAATTATAAATAATAAAATAATTTTTTTTAAAAAAAATTAAATATAAAAAAATAAAAAATAACGATCTTAATTTTATATTTTTTTTCTTAATTTTTTATTATGCTTTTAATTTATTTTTAATCTTTTAATTGATTGGGTGAAATTGAATTAATTTGGTTAAATATTTAATTAATTTTATTAAAAATTTTAGAATTTATATATTTTTCTCTTGTTAGATAGAAAGATAATTTAAAATTTTAAAGGGGATAAAAAAAATTTTAAAAATTTTAAAATCTATATATATATATTTATTTTTTTAAAATGAAGGGGGGCAGTACCCACCAAGTGGCCGCAATATTTCTTGTTAATCAATGGCTCCAGAGCAAGTGAGCAAAATAGCACAAATAATTAACTAAACTTGTTGAATGTATATGTATAAATAAGGATACAAATGAATCAAAGAATCCCACAAAATCAGAAAAAAAATTATCACAAATTCGTCTGAAATTTAAATAGAAGACATAAAACATTTAAATCAAGAAAATTATGTGAAATAGCACAGCAATAGTTTTTAAACAATTAGTGTCATGGAGTTAGGCTAGTAATTAAAATATTTTCCTAAAAAAAATTAAATGTAATACCCATGTATGCAATAGTATCAAAATGTTTGGATTCAAATATTGTCTTTTTAATGGTATGAAAATGTAAGAATTTAAATATTGTCTTTTTTTCCTTTTACTGGTCAAGTTTTTGTTTCTCCTTTTTTTTTTTCTATAAAGCTTTTTTCACTAATTTTTATTTTAGATCTGAAGCTGCCGCATAAAAATCTAAATCTCTTATTTCTCTTTTTATTTTAGTTTTTCATTGGTTCAGGTTATTTCTCCCCTAGCTTTGATAGTTTCTCAAGTCTTTTAACACTTGTATGTAATTATATTTGGTTTTAATGAATGTATCTTTTTTGGTGAAAACAAAAAGGTTCGGATTCAAATTCTTATTTGTCCACCCTTTTAATAATCTCTTATTTGAAAAAACCAAAAAAAAAAAACAAAAAGCTTGATTCAATATCCGACACGCTGACACATACAGACACACCAAAACTCTAAAAGATTTGCAATCTGCCGGCTAAAATGATTGGTTCAAGCGTTGCTGATTGGACTGGCTAGTGCAGTACCAGTTAACAGATAATGTTGGGCCTTGGGAAATGCCACTCTCTAATTTTTTTTAAGTAACCAACATGGATACTTCAACATAATTTTTTGCTATGTATCTCACCCTTAGTTGCTGAGGTACAAAGTATGTGCAATATATCTTCTTTGTCCCGCATGAACTCAGCAAAATTTATTAACATGATTCATAAAATTATGCTAATGCCCTTTCTCTTCACTATTTTCTAGCTCTACTGTATTAATTTGCAAAAATTGATCTTTTCTTCCCCGATCAACAAAAAAATAAAGAAAATTATCCAAACCTTAACTCATATATCAAGTTAATTATAATATAATTTGCTTAAACAATGAAACTAGTATATAAAAATGAGAAAAAAAATAAAAAAAATAAAAAAAAACAAAAAAAAAACTTACATTTCTACGGGGACCATGATTCTTTTAACTTGAAAGCTGATATCATAGGTCTTTTTACTTGAGAATTGATGAAAACATTATCTCTTAACATCTTCATCGTTTTCTATAAACCAAAATCTCTTCTCTTCTTCTTTCTCTTCAACAGGAAATCATACTCCTAAAATTTCAACTAAATAAAGAAAAGTTTTTAAAAAAAATAGCAAATTTAAACTCCAAAGCATATCTAACCATAAACAAACTCATATAAACTAAAAAAAATCAAAAAAAAAAATTATACAATTATAGATCACTTAAAAAAATCATACAATATTTAAACAAAGTAAAGTAATTTGCATTTATTTGAAGAGAGAGCATGTCCAAAATTGAGCCAAAAATTAAAATTTACATAAACACAGATACACATAAAAAGAGAAAAAAAATATCATTTTATTGGTTGAAAGTCATAAATTAGTTAAAAAAAATTAGAAGAACCCACTTCAAAATTCAAATTCAATAAAAAAAAACAATTCACAAATCAAATACCCAAATCAAAAATCACAAATTAATTCACACCCATAAGAAAAAACAAAGAAAAAGAACAATGAGTTGTTACCTCCACCTTTAAAGCTTCAACGAAATCACAATTTTGTGATATAGAATTTTATTATTATTTCTACTTGTTTTTTATTGGACAAATAACTAATCAATGCAAATAACTCAAGATTCAACCATCCAAATAAGATTCAAGATTATCAATCTCCTCTGCAAAGAAGCCGAATTACTCGAAGGATTCGAAAATCTCGACATGGTCTGCAATTGACAGCTTCACTCTCAGTTCTTTGATGCTCTGTTTTCTTTGAGAACCTCTAGACGAAGCTATATAAGAGTTGAAAGTGAAAGAAAAATGTATAAAAATGTAAGAAAAGTGGCGAAGAAGAGGGAATAAAATAGTGAAAATTAGAGAAGAAAATATGGTTTCTAATGATTTAGGGAAAAAAATTAGTAATCTAACGTATTTGTTTAACATTAGTTAACTTTCACGAGTTTGCACTATTAGACACCTGAAAAATACGCGCCATATAATATCTGTTTTTGAAAAATAAAGACATAATTAATAAAAAAAATAGAGTATTAAAAATTATATGATTACTCGAAGAGTATAAAAGATAAAATAATAAAAATATTTAAATATAAATAATTAATTATGTATTAAATCTTATTAATAATATATCGAGTATTATAAAGATAACTACTGTATAGAAAAAATTACTTTACCTATTCTAAAATGACAGTGAATAAAAAAAATTACTTTCTCTATTCTAAAATGACAGTGAATAAAAAAAATTACTTTCTCTATTCTAAAAAAACAATTTTTCATATCATATATATTAAAAAAATTTAATTATTTAGTTAATTTAAGTTTTTTTTAAATTATCTATTTTACTTTCTATTTATATTAAAAAATTATTAATTATTATAAAAATTAAAATAGTTATTAATTAAGTTAAAAATATTTATAATTTAAAAAATATAAATAATTAAATATAATATTATTGATTATAAAATATTTAAATAAAAGTATAATAATTAACTTATAATATAACTATAATTTAAATAAAATAATAAGACTATATTTTAAGATAAATAAAAAAATTATATTATTTTAGAATAAAAAATATATAATATATAATTTTTATTTTTTAAAAAAGTGCTTCAATTTTTTATAAATATATTTTTTAAATTTAATTGTTAATGTATTATGTATATAATTTTTGTGCATTAGTTGTATATCTGTAAAAATAAATATTTTTAAAATTAATAAATAAATAAATATTTTAAAAAAAGAAATAAGTATTTTTAAATTATTTTTATTTTTTAAAATATTTTTGTAGAAAATGCTATTATAAATGTATTGCATTTTAATCTGTTTTAGGGTACGTGCCTTTCAACCGTTTATCGGGTCAAGTCGGGCCGATGGAATTTTAATATATATATATATATTTTTTAATTTTCATAATTCTCTTTTCTTATTTTTTTAATGATTTTCTTAATTTTTCTTGTTTTTTAATTAGGGCAGCGAGTTCTTTTTGGCCATAATTCAGTAAAATATTATAGCATCAATCGCTCGTTCCTCTGTTCTCAGCTGATTGCAGCTTCATTTGATAATTCTGCTATCTTCAGGTAAAAACGTCAAAACAGCAGAAACCCTAGAAAAAAAATGGTTTCTTGGATTCTTACTGCTTTGTTAGATCTAATGACACAGAACCTAATTAGTTCTTTCTATACACTTAAAAAAAAAATTAAAATTGTCTCTTCTTCAATGCTTTCTCAATAATTTGGCGCGCATTCTAATTTTTTAATATTTATTTTCCCAATTTTCTTCGTCTTTCAGAATAGCCATTGTTAAATTGCTGTGCTGATAGGTATTCTATTTTAATAAATTTCCTTGGAAGTTACTTCAAGCTGCTTGATCTTTATTCGTGGAGTTCGCACTTTAAGATTACAATACTTAGCAATAATCTTGCTTTGTTTGGTGAATTAGATTTTGAGCCATGGTATTTATTTAAGCAAGCTCTCGTAACTATTTGGCTATTGTTGCTGGGCAATTGAATCAAATGGTGAGTTGCACCTTTTCTTTTGGTGGTCCACATTCTTATTTTTTGTTCTTTTTTCCCCCATTTTGTTTGGCACACTCATGCTACTGTTTTTTTTCCCAAGAATGTGGTGCATTTGATTTCTTATGTAGAATATTTATGTAGAAAGCCAACATCACTTCCTGTAATTGTGATTGTTTTTTAGTTTTTTTTGTTGCAATAATTGTGAAATTACATGGTTCTTTAAGATTGAGGGGACCTGCATAAAACTCTTAGATGCTTGCTGACAGATTTCCCTTGTAAAAAGCTCTTAGTTAGTGAATCCAGATATTCAGGAATGACACTGCCTTAACAACAAAAGTGTAGGTATAAAGGAAAAGGTTTTTAGTTTCTCTATCGGTAGTTGGTGTGCTTGTACTTGCTATTATTGATAATTTTGGGTATATATTGTGAGTGTGATGATCCTTTTGCTTATATGACATTTGTTTACTTGAAAATTAAGTCATGTTGCAAGGTATACTGATTTTATGTTTGAATAGTTCTATAAGATTACTCAAATCTGCATTTCATGATATGTATCTTCTTCTGTTCATGTATTCAATTTTAGATATTGGCTAGTATAATCCATTGCCCACATATCGCTTCCACCACCCCTTAAGTGCTATGCATTCTAGATTTTTACGAACTCAAGTTCCAATATTTCTTCTATTCTCTTATATTGATTAAGGGACTGAAGAATTGATGAGAACTTTTTGATTGACTATCAGAATATTGTCTTCAGGGAGTGCAAAAGATAAACTAATGTTCTATCTGCCCAATAAATACTTCTCATGATTCACTAAATGGCTTCTGTTTCCTTTACTGTTAATGATTTTGGTTCACCTTTTCTGTCAGTTTACAGGCAACAAATATCCTTGTTCCCCCTAAACTGTGTATCTGATATCTGAGTTTTTTTCACCCTTGAATATCTCAGAAGCATCGAGAACCACCCAAATTCCCTTGCTTAGAGACAGAGATTGACAGAATCAGCAACTTACCTGGGCATGTTTTAGACCAAATCTTATCATAGTTGTCAGTCAGAGATGCAGTGAGAACAAGTGCTTTGTCAAGGAAGTGGAGGTACAAATGGGCTAAAATTCCGCATCTTGTGTTTGATAATCAGTGTCACTAATCCAATTCAAGATCAAACTCAAATCAAGAATAAGCTTGTCAACATTGTCGACCATGTTCTTTTACTTCATAATGGCCCAATACACAAGTTCAAACTCTCTCACCAAGATCTTCTTGGCATCAGCGACATTGATCAATGGATTCTTCATTTATCAAGAAACTCTATCAAAGAATTCATACTTGAAATATGGAAGGGGCAGCGCTATAAAGTGCCATCCTCTTTATTCTCTTTTGAACATCTGATCCATTTGGAGCTATTCAATTGTTTGCTAAAACCTCCTTTAACATTTAAATGCTTCCAGAATTTGAAGAGCCTTGACCTTCAGTACATTACACTTACCCAGCATGTGTTTGAAAATCTAATTCTTAGCTGCCCTCTACTTGAGAGGTTGACATTGATGAACTTTGACGGTTTCACACACCTTAACATCAATGCTCCAAGTCTTCAATTTTTTGATGTTGGAGGTGTTTATGATGATGTTAGTTTTGAGAATACCAGTCAGTTAACGCTAGTTTCCATCGGCTTGTATGTGAATGTCAAAAATGACCGGAATGTAGTTCTTGGAAATACAAGTAAATTGTGTAGGTTCTTCTCTAATCTGCCTCACATTCGAAGGCTTGAAGTTCAGAGCTACTTTCTGAAGGTAAATTCTTTTAGTATCATTCACGAAAAATTTTGCACCTTGAAATTATTTACAAGTTAAAAAGATTATATGGGGTAGTTAAAATACACAAAAACAACATCTCATGGGACGTGTAGTTGCTTTCAGCAGTTATCTTATTATATAAGGGTACTTTGAGATCTCATTTTTTGGTATATATACATCTGACTGTATTGGACTTCCAATACAGTGATTCTTGTTTGGTTGGACTTCTGTATGCCACCTTGTTGTATTTATTTGAGTTTTTGATTTACCCCATGATTCTGTTTCTTTTGTTTTCTACAGTATTTGTCTATTGGCAATATACCAAGTAGATTGCCAAAACCATGTTTTGATCTGAATTACCTTTCCATACGCATAAATTTCAATGATACGGACGAGAGTTCAGTTGCCTTATGTCTTTTAAGAAGTTCTCCTCTTGTGCAAGAGCTGGAGATGCTGGTAAGCTTCTCTTATGTACCTGTGTGTGGACTGACCATTTGGCATCAACTTTGTATTTGTCTCCTCCAATTTATTGCCTACATCAATGTTTTGCAAATTTCTGAAATCCTCAAGACTTCATGTAGGCTCGCCCAGAGGAACAGGCTTCTGCTGGAATAACAGCTAACTTTTGAGAAGAAGACCATTGGAACAACCTAATCGGCCAACTGTGGCTTGTGAAAATTGTTGGCATATGTGGTGTCAGATCTGAACTTGATTTCATTGACTTTCTGCTTTCAAACTCTCCTGTTCTTGAGAGAATGACTGTGAAACCAGCTTCCAATGATGGAGGATGGGAGTTGCTAAAAGAGTTGTTGCGTTTCCGGCAAGCCTCAGTGCGAGCAGAAATCATATATCTTGACCCATAACTATGATTATTTGGCTTGGCAGCCAGAAAATGCATACCATGTAAAAACTTGCGAACTACAAATAAGTATGAACAATGCATCATGTTACTTCAGAGTTGGAATAGTTTGATATTTTGTGTTTGAGTATTTAGAAGTATAATGACTGAAAAAATGGCTGATTGAAAAAATGGCCTTGTGTAATTAAGAAGCTGTGACAACTCTTATTTATTTTAGTTGAATGTCGTTTTGTCATGTGAATAATTCAGCTTGTGTATTTTTGCAGCTTTGGCCTTCCATGGTCTTTTATTGTGATTGCAGATATTTACACTACGACGAGGGAGTTCATTAGGGGAAGGGACTGGATTTCTTGTTTTCCTTCATTTTATAAGTCTATTACCAAATTGGCCATGCAGATTTTCTTCAGATTTGTTAAAAGAAATAAAAAATGAGTTTGTGTGCGTGGGATAGAGAGATTTTTATATAATGCGGTATATATATAGTTTGACTGTCAGCTGCAATGGCAGGCATTGGATTTTAGATTAGCTAATTATGAATTGGTTGGGTGTAAAACTGTAAATCCACACACACACACGCGCGCGCGCACACACACATATATATATATATACGCACACTTGAGACGTCAACTTTGAGTTTGGTGAAATTCATCTGTCGTTCTAGTCAAAGCCTAGTTGAAATTTGGTTAGCTGAAATTTGCAATTGACTTGGGCAAATTATGTAAGTAGGCAGCAGCATGGTTTTTATGGACGAGGTGAGACATAAATAAGTACCATCTTTGTACTTTCTACATTTGTTATATATAAATACATGTTCAATAAAAAAAATGTAAGTAATTACTTTAACATTATTCCGGCGTCAAAATATTTAAATATTAAAACTTTTGTTCGCAGAATTTAATCTTAATTTGAAAATTTAAAGGAAAATAAATTGAATTTTCTTCATCAATAACAAATTAAAAAATAACTAGTAAAGGGTCCTAAAATAATTAATTAACCAAACAAGTAATAGAGAACCAATGGAGAGATTAATCATTTAACTGATATACTTTTACATATTTAATTTAATAATAAATGTATACCTTTACTTTACTTTCAATGATCAAAGACAAACTTTCTTTGCACCAAAATTACGACAATAATACAAAAATGATAAAGCATAACAGTTCTGAAAATGACAAGTGACCATAGAACTAGAATTTTAAACTTATAAAAAATAACCGTAATTGAGTAGCTTATTTTAATTAATACCATACGTTGATTACGCTACTTCTACTAAAAAATATTACGCTAAAACTTGGAGCTACCTGTCAAAAATATTACGCTACTTGTATTCTTTACCTATCTGTTAGCCAAGAACTATGGATGATTTGATATATATATCTTAAATAATAGTTGGATTGAAACTACATTTTAATGTAGAATTGGGGCATCAGTGTGAACTAAAGCAAGCAGAAGCAATGGCTATAGATACTCCACTTCTTGACAACCAACCCAATGGCCATCAAGAGCACAAGACTCTAAGAGTTGTCAAAGAATTTGGTGATGAGTCAAAGAGGCTATGGAAACTTGCTGGCCCAGCTATTTTCACTGCCTTATGCCAGTATTCAATGGGTGCTCTTACTCAGACCTTTGCTGGTCTTGTGGGTGAGATTGAGCTAGCAGCTGTCGCTGTTGAGAACGCTGTTATTGCTGGTCTTGCCTTCGGTGTCATGGTCAGTTCTTCTCAACCTTCTGATTCAAAAAACATTGAATTTTTTTTTTCAGTTAATTTTACTTCTTCAACTAAGAATTTAACAGGTTTAGAACCACTTTAGTACCTCTTATCGTTGATTAAAAGAAAATATTCATAAAATTTAAGAACATGACAGCTGAAAAATGACTTTTTAAGTTACAGTAATTACCTATTATATATAGCTTCTATGAGTGAAAATACAAATTTGCTACTAATTCACATACCAATTGCAGTTTTGAGTTTCCAGGAAATTAGGCCATTTTTCCCAGTTTTCCTCTTTCTGTATGTAATTATTTTCTGTTGAATGCAGTTGGGAATGGGAAGTGCATTGGAGACACTATGTGGGCAAGCGTATGGTGCAGGGAAGATAAGAATGTTAGGTGTATACATGCAGAGATCATGGGTCATTTTGTTGACAACTGCTTGCTTATTGGTTCCAGTTTATGTTTGGTCTCCTCCCATTCTAAAGCTCATTGGAGAGACTACTGAGATCTCTGATGCTGCAGGTTATTATTATTTAATTTCCTTTTCTTCTTCATTGCAAATTTACAGTCATTACAAAAACCTTCAATATCACTGGTTCAAGACTTTAAGAAAGGTTTTGTACGTAAGTAGTATTTTCTAAAAATTAATTAGAATCTTGTTTTGTATGATATACAATCAGAATCCTTAGCGGTTATTCTTGACTGGTGGCATTTGTTACAGGAAAATTTGCTTTATGGATGCTTCCCCAATTGTTTGCTTATGCAATGAATTTTCCTATTCAAAAGTTTTTGCAATCACAGAGAAAAGTGTTTGTAATGGCTTGGGTATCAGCTGTGGTACTAGTGTTACATGTACTTTTCAGTTGGTTACTAATACTGAAGCTTGGATGGGGCTTAACTGGAGCAGCTATCACCCTTAACACTTCATGGTGGCTCATAGTTATAGGGCAATTATTGTACATTTTTATCACCAAGTCAGATGGTGCTTGGAGTGGATTCTCATGGCTTGCATTTGCTGATTTGTGGGGTTTTATCAAGCTTTCTTTGGCATCTGCTGTTATGTTATGGTAAATTATTTTTTTTCCCACTTAAATTCATCACTAATTAGATGCTGATTTTATTGATCAAAACTGAATCATTGCAGCTTGGAGTTTTGGTACTTGATGATTCTGTTGGTTATAACTGGTCGTTTGCCTAATCCTCTGATACCAGTTGATGCCATTTCTATCTGGTAATTGCTTTATTTAATCCATTTGTAATTAATGAGTGACGGAACTATAAATGAATGAAAAATTAATCGATCTATAAAATTTAGATCTTTATTATAAGTTTCTATAAAAAAAACTTTCAATCAAAATTTTATATTATTTATTAAATTCTAAAATTTTATTAAAATGTTTACATATTTTTTATTCTAATTTTTGGGTTTATTAATTTATTTACAGGATTTTAATCAAACTCAAAAAATTAATATCTAAAAAACTATTAATATATATAATTATATATATAATTCAAAAGGATATATTAAAAGTATATACTTTTATAAAAAAGGTATATTTATATATATATAATTTTATTTTTATAATTTAAAATTTTATAATTATATATATATATAATTTTAGACTATATTAAAAGGATAAAAAATTATTAATTGTAAAATTATATATAATATATATTAAAAATTATGAAAGGGTATACACATACTATAATCTTTCTACATGATCTTTTCCAAATGGTGCCTAGAGATTTCTTTATTTAAACTCATTTCTGCATATTTGCAGCCTGAACATACAAGGATGGGATGCAATGATTGCAATTGGATTCAATGCTGCTATCAGGTGATCTTCTTTTTTGCAAGAAAAATAGAATTACATTTTGAAAGAAACTTCTATGTAGTTGCCATCTTCCAAAGTTGACGCTAGCAAGCAAATGGATATATATTGCTAATAAAACCTACTTGTTTTCCATAACAGTGTGAGAGTGTCAAATGAACTTGGAGCTGGTAATTCTAGGCTTGCGAAATTTGCAGTGGTAGTGGTTTCAATAACATCCATTTCAATAGGAGTTGTTTGCATGGCTGTGGTTTTGGCAACAAGAGACTATTTCCCTTACCTCTTCACAAAAAGTGTTGCAGTTGCTAAAGAAACTACTAAAATTACTTTCTTGCTAGCAATTACTGTACTTCTAAATAGTCTTCAGCCTGTGTTGTCAGGTAAGCATCAAAGCACAATATTATTTATATTTCACCATAACCATTTGACTGTTAAGTTTCACTCATTTGTTAAATTTCTTTGAAGGCGTTGCTGTTGGAGCTGGATGGCAATCTCTTGTTGCTTATATCAACATTGCTTGTTACTACATTGTTGGATTACCAGCTGGAATACTCTTAGGATTCACATTTGGTTTTGGCGTTCTGGTAAGCTACCAAAACCTATTTTTCTTGTGTATCAAACTGCTGGACCGGTGAGTCAGCTTACTTTGGGAGATCTTCTTTATAGATCTTGTGAAAAAAAAAAAATACTGGTGGACCCGATACCACAGTCCAACTCAAAACTTTTAGATAAGAAGTTTATGGGTCACTAAATCAATCTCTTTCTAATGTGAAAAGAATTTCACAGTTGAAATTCCAACACAAACTTTCAATGGGAGTCTTATAAATAAATAAATAAAAGTTTAACCAGTTCAATTCATTTATGCAGGGCATCTGGTCAGGAATGCTTGGAGGACTATGTTTGCAGACCATAATCTTGATTATAGTTACTTCAGTAACTAACTGGAGAAAAGAAGTAAGTTACATTGCCTTGAATTTGTTTGTGTTTGTTTCATCAGAAAATGACTTTGATTGTATATTTTTCTTGGATTTTGTAGGCTGAAGAAGCTGAGAGTCGTGTAAGGAGATGGGGAGGATCAACTTCAGAACATCAATGTGACACTTGTAGCTAGGCACATCATGCGCTGAGAAATTTTAAAAGTCCTAAATTTTCAGAAGAAATGGATTATAATAGCTACAGTTTTTCCTAAATTTTTTTGAATTATTTAAGAAACTTGGTGTGGCAAATGTCTGTCGTCTCAAGATGAATTAACATCTGCAACTCTGTGATTCTCAAGTTGTAACATATATCGATTTTGATGAAGGAATTATGTATTGTAATTTTTGTTGTTTTACATTATTTATGATTTCTTAGTTTTTTTTGATGAATTAATATTTAAGTATTTGGTACGAGTTATCCATGAGCCAATCAATACCTTAGTTTTTATCTAATAATAAATTTTGCTTTATATTTGTTTAGATTTTGATTGTTTGGTAAAATGATTTAATTATATATATATAATTTTTTTTTGTTTGATTGTTTTTGATGATTTGTAGTATCTAAATGCATAGTAGATATGTAATCACAGTAAATGAGAAAAAATAAATCATACTTGGAGATGTATTATTTTGATTGTGAAAAAATAAAATTTATTAATTAAGGTAAAATTAACATGTTATTGCAATTTTATGAAAATAAAAATCATAAAATGACTAAGTTGTTTAATGGGTAAGATATGCCATTACATTAAAATTTTGAAGTAAAGATTTCAACAAGTATTTTTTCATATTTTCATTATAATTTCATGAAAAAATTAATGAAATGACTTAATTGTTTAACTAAAATTAAATAAATGGACTATTAAATTAATTTTTCAAAATTAATTATATGACATTAATTAAATAGCTTTTTTTTTTTTAGGTTTTTACATTATACAGGTCTTTTTTACCAAATTACTGTAACCTAAACCGGCGTCGTATGTCATCCATAATTATGCCTAAACATTATCTCCTTGCTGGACTGGTTCCACCCGCTCAAATCCTTCTTCTGCACCAGTGTCTCTGATTGAACTCCACAGTCTACGCAGCAGAGAGCTCGGAGAAAATCAAATACCAAAATGTCAATTTCAATCTCCTCTCTTATATCCTCCTTGTCCTCGCTTTCATTCTCTTCACAAATTTCTCAAAAACCAAGCACTCTCTCATTTGCCCGATCAAAATCCCTTTTTCTCTCTCTTTCTCCCAAACCTTCTACCCTTCGTATCTGCGCCACTGTTGCCTCGCCGGTGGAATCCGAGACCGTCGACCTCAAGAAATTAGTTAAATCCAGGCTCCCTGGTGGATTTGCCGCCCAACCTATCTTCGGCACCGGCCGCCGTAAATGCGCCATTGCTCGAGTAGTTCTTCAAGAAGGTACCGGAAAAGTTATCATCAACTACCGTGACGCCAAGGTCTGCTCTCTCTCTCTCTCTCTCTCTCTCTCTCTCTCTTACTGCTACAATATGAGAATTTTTGATAGATGACAAGTTAGGGGTGTTGAACTAAATGCAGCATATAATTTCATAGGGTTAATTAATGCTGTGGTTTCTGTTTGTTTGGTCTGAGATTAAGTGAAAACTGTAACAAAAATTTCCGGATTGAGACTTGAATAATGAAATGGAAAAGGCTATGTGTTGTGTTCTTCCTTCTGTGCTTGTGTTGTGTTCTTCCTTCTGTGCTTAGGGTGCACATATTCTGATTAAAGAGATACGTATGTTAATCTATGATTCTTCGTGTAACAAATATTTACAGTTATGAAATAATTTGTGACGCGCTTAAGAGCAGAGATGCCATAAAAGGAAAAGCTTTAATCTTTTATACATAAATTCTTCTGATGTGCATCATTAACATGATTTATATTTATGCATTTGTGTACGGTTAAAACATTGTTCATTACTCGCTCTCTTTCTCATCCATGTGTGTATATATCTACATGCTTGTGTTCTGTTATTCTTAATCTGCTTCTACCATACCTTAAATAATGAACTCAGGCCTCTCTGTTGCTAGTCTTTTTACATGGGAAGAGATCGAGAAAATATTCCTAGAATAATAGTTTTTATCTGTAAAACTAAACTAATGCTTTTAGATAGGTGTAGTCTAGGTTAGATGGTTTTACAATGGATCATAGTCTGTCATTATTGGAGATTTTAAATTATATGCTATTGAATTCTTATAGGCACGCACATAATTATGAATTTTCTAGGATCCCTTTTGAATGCTTTATTGGTATACTAGTAAGCCACTTGTCTTCATAGCCATCCATGGATCTTAATTCTGTATGAGTACTTTTAACTTCTTTACTATTGTTTATTCATATGGGTAAGCATCGTGTTCCTCATGCTGTTCGAAATTGTTGCTTTGCTGCTAACACAATGAACCTTGTAGGAGACAGGCTCCTATGGGATTCATATTCTCGCAGGCATAAATGCAAATTGAGTATTATTTACGTGCATATATACTTTTGAGTGATTTCTGTCTTGCTGAAATGGCTTTCTTTGTCGTTGCATCAAATGTTCTTTATGAATATTTAGAAACATGCGTGGAAAGTTTCGATGCTGTCTTCGCATGAGTAATCAATAGATTTTGATTGGTACAGTTGACCTGGGGCATGGAACAATAAACTTATCTCATACTCATTGACTTTTTCTTTGGGTTAATTTCCAAGTTCTGTGCTCTCCAATAATGAGTCCCTTTTATGGGCATAGCATTTGTTTTAGAGAAGGAACCGCTTAATGGGTAAAATCATTTTATGCAGAAGTCATACTACAGATGTCAAAGTTCTCAAATTCATGCCTTATAGATGAGATTGCATTTGCATCAATAGCTCAACTCGCAGGGGTAGTTTTTGTGGCACAATCATGCCTCATTTGAGTTGCTATGAATATGGAATTGGAAAGCTCTCTCAGCCTTGGCATGTTTATATGTTCCTAGTAACTGGATTTTCTGATCTGTGTAGGAATATCTTCAAGGCAATCCTTTATGGCTTCAATATGTGAAGGTCCCGTTGGCAACTCTGGGGTATGAGAGTAGCTATGACGTATTTGTAAAAGCTCATGGGGGTGGTCTTTCGGGTCAGGCGCAGGCAATCTCTCTTGGCATTGCTCGTGCATTGCTAAAGGTGAGTGAGAACCACAGATCCCCTTTGAGAAAAGAAGGACTTCTGACCAGAGACTCAAGAGTGGTTGAGAGGAAGAAGGTTGGTCTGAAGAAAGCACGCAAGGCCCCGCAATATTCTAAACGTTGAAGTTAATTTCACGGCATGTCTGTTGTACCAGCTTTTGTTTGTATACATCCTCCTTGTTACTAGTGTATCTAAGCAATCAATTATTTAGGTTTGGGAAATTTGTTTGGAGGGGCGTGGATCAATGGGTGCGATTTTATTTTGCATTGGACCCGAACTGAACTAGTCAAAGTTAATCAATTACGAAAAATACTAATTACAGTCATTTTAAAGAGTGATTGTGGGATAAATAAATATTTTTTAACCAATAAAAAAATATTGTTCAATAATCACTCTTCAAAATAACTGCAATTAGCATTTTTCATTAATTATTTATGTTTTCAATTGATTATTTTTAAAGGAAAGCAATTGTATTACCTCATCAAATTAGAGGAATTAAATATAATTGATCCAAATTCAATTAAATGTTAAAAAAATAGTTTAATTAATGAAAATTTTAATTGATTAAAATAATAAATTTATTTATAAATTTAATAATATAGTATTAATTAATATATCTATAATTCGTATTAACATGGAGAACAATAAGTTTGATAATTAATTTTTACAGTAATTTTTTTCTTCAAATAGTAATTTGAATGTTAATTACGTGCATTTATTATATATATAATGAGTATAAATATGCTTATAATAATAATTTATATATATTAATAATATCAAACTTTGTTTAGACTTTTTTTAGGAAAAAAAAACGATTGTGTCTAAACAAAGTTTGATATTATTTTAATATTTTTTATTAATAATATATAAGGATGAACATCGTTCAATTTTATTAATTAATTAATTGAATCGATTGGTTAATTAAATCGAATTTTTAAAAAAATTTAATTGAATAGTCTAAATTTTTATTCGAGTTTGATCGGTTTGATTAATTAATCGAATTAAATTTATCTATTTGGTTTGATTAATTGATTGAATTGATTAATTTTTTTAATTTTATAATAAAAATTTTATTTAAAATAAAAAATTAATATAATTAAATAACTAAATAAAATTTATTAAAAAAATTTAAAAAATAATTTTATTTTGCAATAAAAATTATATTTATAATAAAAAATCAATATAATTAAATAATAAATAATAAATAAATAATTTTTTAAAAAAAATTTGATTAATAGTTAACCGATCGAACTGACTTGATTAATTATTAATTAAATTAAAAATTAATTTTTTATAATTTATTCAACCGAATAGACTAAATTATTTTAAATTTAATTAATTAAATTAAATTTTTTTATCAATTAATTAAAAATTAAATTGATTAATTAAATTTTATTCACCTTAAATAATAATAATAATAATAATATATGAGAAGAGTATGTATGTTTTTATTATACGAAGCACCAATAATATTATTTTTGAAATAATAAATAAATATATAAATGTAATTTTTAAAATAAAATAAATTAAGTCGTATACGCATGTCAAGAGGCTTCAGTTTAACCAACGCTTAAAAGCCACGTAGTTTTTACAAATAAAATCACGCGAGAGTACAACGAATCCCAATTAAATAACCCAATCCCAAGATTTCCTCCCTCTCCAGTCTCTTCCGTTGAAAAAACAAATTAGTTATTTATTATCCAAGGACAATAAACTTATTAAATTATTAACTTTACAAACATCCTTAAGTTTTATTTTAAAAACGTTTTATCCATTTTTTCTATTTATTTGTCATATTACTATTCAAAAAAAATCTAAATGTTAATATTAATAGAGGGCGAGAAAAAAAAATTATAAATCACAATTGTAATTATTAAATTGTTATACAAATATTCACACAAAATATTCAAATTTTACAAATAAAATAAAATAATAATTATTAAATTTAAACATTAAATGTCATAAAAAATAAATAATTTAATGTTACAACTAACAGTGAATATAATTTGCCAACACGATTAATAGATAAAATACTATTTATATTTCATTTAAATAGTCACTTTATAGAAAAATTATCTCATTAATATTATCACATTATAAAAATTAATAAAAATTAATTATTTTTTTAATTTTAATTTTATTATTAATAAATTAATTAATAAAATAGAAATAAAATATTTTTAATATTAATAAATTAATTAATGATATTTTAATTCATTTAAAATAATTTTATATAATATTAATAGAATTTAATAATTTTTTAATGTATGTATAAATTAAAAATAACAACTTATATAAGACAGATAATAATAATAATTAACATGATATAAGTACAAATTATTCAAATCTAATAAAATCTTCTCATCAATTAATTTAAATTGTAATACATTATGGCCCATAAACTATTAATTATTGGTGAACACTCACCAAATTAAGTAGGCTGTTTTTTTTTTTTTTTTTTGCATGCAAAGTGGGAAAAAAATCTGAAGACTACATCGTTGACTATCTTGATGCCAGAAGTCCAAATTTATTGAGGAGGCAAGAGTTATATTGAACAAATCAAATATAAAATATACTGCTATTTACTAATTAAATTAACTTAAAAAAAAACGGAGTCCGACACTCGCACTGACTCTATAGCCAAATGGCTTAGATCGCCAGCCGGCATTAGAAGATGCAAAACAAAAATATCAATAATGGAAGAGTCTTAATACGCCGTAAAAACCCCACAGCGTTGGTGCCACCCCACCACCAAACCGTCAACTCGTAACTCAGAATAATTTTTTCACAGTCATCATCGTCGAGCATTGATCAAGAATCGGAAGTTCCGTTCCGTTCACCGCAGAATCGTTTTTCTACAGTTTTTGCAGAAACAGAGAAGCCACAATTACGAGCTACCATTAACGTAATTATCACTAATATCCCTCTCTTTTTTTGTTTTTTGTTTATGCCTTTTTTTTTCCGGAAAATTGATCTCTGTAGCTTTTGATACATGAATGCAGATATAGTTATAACAAAAGCATAGGTTCAATGGGTGATTATATATCTAGTGATGATGATTATTATCAAGACTACGATGATTATGATGATTTTAATGATGATAATGAAGACTATGTTGATGGCTTTCACGTTGGCAGTGAGATAGTGGCAGCCAATGTTAGTCGTCCGTCTAGTAAGGTACGGAATCGTTTTCTTTCTTGGTTTCAGAATTTTGGGTTAACATTTGTAATTTGTCGGAGTTTCGTAATTGGTGGAACTTGATTGCTGGGCTTGTTTTCCTTCACTTTCTTGCCAATCAATCACCGTCATTAGATGATTAAGATTGCACAACTGTGTCTATACATGTGTATGGAGGTTGATTTTCTAGGACTGATTACCGTTTAAGTGTTAAATTTCCAAAATTTTAACAATGTAATTGGTGGAGCTAGGACTTCAATGCTTACCTTTGTTGAACTTGGATTGTTGGTTTTTTTTTTTTGAGGGCAAATTTCAATATTTCTTTTTTTTGATAGAATCACAATAAAATCTTCCTTCAATTTGTTTCTTAATTTGATTTATAATCTTCTTTCTCCTTTGGCAGGTAATCACTAGAGAATCTCTCTTAGCTGCACTGGTAAACCCTCTGCCATAACTCGTTCTTCTTGTCTTAGTAATGCTTTCCATTGCAGAGCGAAAAACTTCTTAGGGTCAAATTTTGCAGACGGAGGACATACGCAAAGTAATGGAATTGCTATCATTAAAGGAACACCAGTCACGGAGCTTACACATTTATCATCGTTGGGATGTAGATAGGTTGCTTCAATCACTCATAGAGAATGGGAAAGATAAATTATATGCTGAAGCTGGTGTGACAGACATGGATCATAATGGCCTCATCCCCTCCCAGACAACTTCTATGGTCACATGCAATATTTGCTTTGATGATGTATGTGCTAGCGAGGTGACTGCCATGGACTGTGGTCATTTTTTTTGCAATGACTGTAAGTATACTGCTATCATCCGCTTAACAATTTAACTAAATAAAGCCTTAAGACTGCTTCATGTTAGACAAAATATTATGATTATACAGAAAATGTTCTTCTTAAGCCTGCATTCCTTCAATTTTAAGTAGTTTTGAGAATAATTGAACCTTAAGTTTTTTGTTGCTCAATCCAGAGTTACCAAGCTGTGTTAGATGTTTCTACTGATTTTTGCAAAAGCTTTAAAGACCATCACCATGGATGTCATTTTTGGTGTTCCTGTCAAAATCTATTGGATAAACAAAATCAGTAGCAACTGTTAACAAACATTATCAATGGGATTAACGAAGAAGTATTAGCATTGAACATTTACCTTTTCTTGATGCAAGATCAAGATAAGGTAGACTTTATCAATATGGATTTTTCTAAGCCCTGGATGTAGGCTTTGCCATCGAGAATATGATTACTGTCTCGCAGATTTTATTACGTGCAAAGATATATTATTTATCCTTTTCTGCCTTGAAAATTGACATTTTTGTTTTCAAATTCTGTTTAGGTTGGACTCAACATTTTATCGTAAGTGCCAGCAATCCTGATCTTTCAGAGAAATTTGATCGTTTCCTTTTTGAATCATATATTGAGGACAATAAAAGAGTTAAATGGTGTCCTAGTGTTCCCCATTGTGGAAATGCAGTTCAAGTTGAGGATGATGAACTTTGTGCGGTTGAATGTCCATGTGGTGAACAATTTTGTTTTAGTTGCTTGTCTGAAGTGCACGCACCTTGTTCATGCATAATGTGGAAGCACTGGTCCAAGAAATGCCAGGATGAATCAGAGACTGTTAATTGGATTACAGTCCATACGAAGCCTTGTCCAAAATGTCACAAGCAAGTTGAGAAGAACGGAGGATGCAACCTAGTATGTTGTGTTTGTGGGCAAGCATTTTGCTGAGAATTCTTTTATTGGTCTCCTGCCTCCTTGTTATTTATCTTGTCCATTGTTTCTTGTTCTCTTCTTTTATTCTTTCCTGAACCCTCTTGCTTCAAACCCATTGGGATTCAACCCAAGAGAGAGAGACCTCCTAGTGGAAACTCCAAAGCTTACTTCCAGGATGTCTTCTTTGTGTTATTTGCTTCTTTAAAATTAAACTACAAAGTTTAGTCCTTAACTTGTCATGGATCTGCAATTTTACTTTTTGATACTTTTATTGTTGTGATGACTAAAATGCTTTAACTTCCCATCTTTTTCCTTGTTTTTGTAGTGTATGAACATGTGGACTATAACTCTGTGTTCTCTGGACCCTGTTCTGAATTTTTTTTTGGGGTGGAGCATAAGGGTTTGATTGACCTTCAATGTTGTTTTCACCAACTTCAGCTTATGGATTATTTGATGATAACTGTGGAACTTGATTTGATTTTGAGCCTATTGTGTTTCTTTGAAACCATTGAGAAGAATTTGTTAAATATTGTAGTCTAGGATAGTGCCTTGTTGGTGTGCTAGCCGTATAGATAACTTATAGTTGGCCCTCTGTTTTTTAGGCTTTCAGTCGGCAGTTAATAACTCCCTTCTAGCTATTTGTTTTCTTACTGGTTCATTTAAATGTAATGTTCTCCATTTCTTGCCCTTTCAGCTGGCTTTGTGGTTGTGCTACTGGTAGAGAACACACTTGGACAAGTATAGCTAACCACAGTTGTGGACGATACAAAGAACGCCATGAAAAGAAAACTAACCATGCAAAAAGGGATCTGGAGCATTATGTGCATTACCATAACTGATACAAGGCACATTTGGATTCCTTTAAGCTTGAATCTGAACTTAAGGAAAACATGAGAGGAAAGATACTGGCACTGGAAGAGAAGGAACCAAAATCTAAAGATTTCAGTTGGATAATGAATGCACTATACTTACTCTTTAGATCAAGGCGGATTCTTTCAGTCACCTATCCTTTTGCATATTATGTGTTTGGTGATGACTTCCTCAAAGATGAAATGACAGCTGAGGAAAAGGAACTCAAAAAGAACTTGTTTGAGAACCAGCAACAGCTGTTTGAGGTAAATGTGGAGAAGCTCTCCTTATTTCTACAAGAGCAATTTGAGCACTACAAAGAGGATGAAATTTTTTATTTGAGAATGAGGGTCATTGCTGTTTCAGTGTCCACCGATAACCTCTGCCGAAATCTGTAAGTTCATATCAAAACTTTGATTGCTTCTGAATCCATAATTACTTATAGCTAGGTTGTGTAAAATTTCTACCAGATGCAGTTCAAACCCATGATACTGTAAAAATGGGTTATATTTGTGAAATGCTTGACTGGCATTGATATGAGGTAGCTATTTGATGCTATGAGGAGAAGAATCTAGTGATTCTTATTCTCTGTCTGTGTAGGCGTCCACAATTGCTCTGTAATAATTCCTGTGCATGTGTTGGCTTTATGCAGGTACGATTGTATTGAGAATGATTTGTTGGGCTCTCTAAAGTGGACAGTTCATAGGATAGCTCCTTACAAGACAAGAAGTCTGTTCAAAAGTTACTAATTATCGGAGCGCCAATTGCTTATTTGAACAGCACTGGCGTAAGTGGTATGCATTTTCAAAATTTGCAGTCTGGTTATTCTTGGTAGCTAATGTTTAATGATCTACTTATCATCCATTCTTTAATAGTTCTATGCCTCCTTTCAAACATTAGTCTTGTGAGATATTTTTGCTGGAATTTGGAAGGTATTTTCAGGCAAAGAAGATTGCTTACACAAGTCAAAAACTACTGACACATGTAAATACAATGATTAAAGACCTCCATTGAGCTTCTATGAGTTTCATTTGTGGTGGGTGTTTGGTGCTTCTCAGAACATATGCTGGGAGAAGAGAACACTTTAAGATAGCTTTATTATTTGATATATAATGAATATAGTGATTATAGCTCTTCATCTAAAGGCAATTTACCGTCGCCATAGAAAATTTACTTGGCTTTGCTACTCTTACTCTCCACCCTTCACCCTCTCCCTTCTCATTTTCTTTTTATGTAATAATAAATTATTGATTAATCAGTCTTCTTCTTAATTAATCTATAATATATATATGTGTGTGTGTATATATATATGCACCAGTGGCTTTTTTATTATATAGTTGGTTTGGAATCCATCCTGCCTTCACAGGGTCTTTAATAGTGGTTGAACCAATTTGCTTTCAGAGGACCTCTGAAACTATAAGATGGTGAAGCGCTGAAGCTGGATGTTTCAATTATCCAACTAATATTTACTGCATTAAATTTTATAAAGAAAATCTTAAACCAACTGGTTTTTTGTACAAAGTGAAAATATTTATTTTTTTAAAAATTTTATTTAAAATTTTAATTTTTAAGTTTCATACATTTAAATATAAATCAGATTCGCGATTGGATAATATATGTATATGAATCCTATAGTCAAATTATTTATAGTTATTGTCGTATTATTTATAGTTAAATAAAAAATCTATTAAAAATTATAAAACTTAACATTAAAATTCAATTAACTTGCATTAAATTTTTATAATCTCCAATAACGCTCTTTGCATCGCTCGGATTTTTCTAATATTGTATACCATGCAATTGTGAATTAGACAGAAATGTATATATTCTGCAGTTGTGAATTAGATATATATTTAAATGTATTAAACTTAAAAATAAATATTTTTAAAACTATAAAATATTTTTAAAAAAAAAAAAAGCGATGTAATATCTTCTAATGTTTTTGGCTCTCAAAAATTTTCAGACAAGATTTAAACTAGGCTTAAGTCGTTCCTCTTCCCGTTATAAATAATTATTATTCTAGAGTAATAAATTTTATTTACAAATAATTATTACTTTATACAAATTAATGTTATTTTATATATTTATTCCAAATATACCCTTATATAATTATCAAAAAAATTATTATTAATGAAATAAGCACTAATAAAATAAAAAGAAGAGTAATTTAATAAAATAGTCATATAAGATAATTATTACATAATTGTTTTAATCGTTGTTCAAAATTTTTAAAGTGGTATTTATTTATGAATGGAGGGAATATTTTTTTTTTTGAACTGAGGAGTAGGCTTATGTCTTTAATATTCATGCTTGCTTATTTATAAATTTGTATTTCTTTGTATTTTTATTTAAGATTGCTTAATATTGACATGATACATCTATATATTTCTGTATTTATTTATTTTTATTATTTTATTATTTATATTTATATATTTATTAGATTATTCTTTTATATTTATCTATTTTATTTTAATAAATACTTATATATTAATTATTTTATCTCTTATATTTACATATTTTATATTAAATAAATATTTATATATATTTATAGTATTATCTTTATTTATATATTTATCGGATATGAAATAAATAAATATAAATAATAAAATGAGGAGATATAATTATATAAATATCTACTTAAATAAAATAGATAAATATAATAAAATAATATAATAAATATATAAATATAATAAAATAAAATAATTAAAATAAATAAATACATAAAGCTATAAAATATATTAGCCCCGATATTCAATTATTACTGTTTGACATGTATTATTGATTTGCCATTCCAATTGAAATTTTCCCATTTTGAAAATCAAGTTGAAAATAAAAAGAAAAAAAATACTAAAAAGTTTTTGTGTGGTGTCATCCGGGTAGGATTTGCTGGAGCACTAAGCTGAGTGTTGCAGCTTCACACTGTGCTACCTCCAAACCCCAATGTCCAACATTCCAATTTCGAACTGCACACTGCAATCAAATATTTCTCAATGTCGTCTTCTACATTCAACAATAGTATTTCGATCTCCATCTCGGACGAGGAATCGGACGAACTTGGTCGGAAGCGGGTCCGAGTACGTAGAAAGCGCAAGAAACAGCAAGGTCATCGAATAAAGAACGAGTTGGCTCAGCGTGTTCTCAGGTTTCTCTTAAAATACTGGATGGCTTTGATTTTCCTTCCTACGGCTGTGTTACTCGTGTTCGAAGCTTCGAGAATTGGTAAGAAACCGAGTTTGGATTTGAAACTAGATCACCAAGGAAGGAAGACACCGGATTTGAAATTCAACCTGAGAAATGGTGAACTGAAGAAGAGTGTCGGAGGGAATTTGAATCGTCTTGATCCACCGCGTAAGTAATTATTGTTTTCTAAGCCTAGTTATTTACTTCTTTTGCTTTCAGCCATTTATTGTGTATAGAATTCCAGCTGTTCTTTGTAATTAGATGACGAAGACGATGATGATTCTTTTGCTTCAAGTGTAAGATGTGATATCCAGTAGATGTGAAACTTTAAATCTGAAAAGCCATATGTGACCCACAGGTTGCTTGAAGCTACTGCCACTTGAAGAACTTCAACATCTAGATATTCCCACTCATGATGAATTCAATAGTCCTGTTAAAAAAGTGGCATACAAATCAGAGAAAGATGCACAACATGGAGGAGGGAATAGTACCCTCTCTCAACTGAGCACAGAGCGTACGAGATTTAATTTATTTACTGGAGTCCAAACCTTTGACCAGAGAGAGAGAAGTTTTAAGGTTATAAGCTGCCATTTTCACATCATTGAACTGATTCACGATGATTCATAGGATTATGATATTTTTAATGTTAAGACACAACTTAGGAATGTGACTAATTTTAAACTTTTTCATTAGCCATTGGTTCTTGCTCATATTGTTTGGAAATTTTGGCTTTCAGGTGAATGGAACAGCTGAAATACATTGTGGTTTTTACAGTGACAATGGAGGGTTTAAGATTTCTGATGAGGACAAAAGTTACATGCAAACCTGCAAAGTTGTGGTTTCTACTTGTGCATTTGGTGGTGGAGATGACCTTTATCAACCCATTGGCATGTCAGACACATCACTTCAGAAGGTTAGCACTTAGCTTCAAGGTTGTTGGAATCTTACTTCATTGCTTGGACATCAATAGGCACTATATGTATTTTGACTACATCGGTGCAGGTTTGCTATGTTGCATTTTGGGATGAAATCACTCGAGCAACTCAGGAATCAAGGGGGCAAAGAGTCGGTGAGGACCATTTTATTGGGAAATGGCGCATTGTGGTTGTAAGGGATCTTCCTTTTACAGACCAAAGGTTAAATGGTAAAATTCCAAAGGTATTGTAGTACTAAAATTCCATTTTTTTTTTTGCTTCTGACTTTGTGCAAATCTTGATTTCCTCAATGTGTTTATTTATGGTTGTAATCATCTGTGTATTCCGTGTCTCAAACGGACTTAATGCATATGGGGCTTGTATTTCCTGTGACTGTGAGTTTCTAAACCAATGTAGGCAAAATAGTGATTCATCCACTTATAAATGGGACATTTGGTATACTGCAAGAATTTCAGAAGATTGTCTTTTTCTCATTTGTTAATCTTGTTAAGGCTACTATCTTCTGAAGATCGTCTTTTCTGATTTGTTAATCTTGTTAGCCCGACTATCAATCTTGTTTTCAATTTATCAAGATTGTATATTTTCCATCTTCTGGTGTTCTTCTGATTGGATGATATTGTGAGGATTCATTTCACTTCCCCTGCTGTCAGATGTTGGGACATCGTCTCTTTCCTGAAGCCAAGTACTCTATTTGGGTAGACTCAAAATCCCAATTTCGGAGAGACCCTTTAGGTGTTCTAGAAGCTCTTCTTTGGCGTTCGAATTCTGTATTGGCAATTTCACAACATGGAGCTCGCAGCAGTGTGTACGAGGAGGCTACAGCTATTGTCAAGAAACACAAAGCCACCCCTGAAGAAGTTGAGGTGCAGTTGACTCAATATCGACGGGATGGCTTGCCTGAAGATAAGAGATATAATGGAAAGAAGGGTGAGTTGCTCTTCCTTTGATTTTGATACTACCATGTGCAATTTTGGCATTAATGGCAAAATTTGCTATAATGATACAAGCCAAAGTGAGTTTTAGACCAACAATTAGATTTCATTTTAGTTGTTTATTGTCCGAAAAATTGCTTTAAGAAGATAGGCTGGACTTTGAAAAAGCAACAGCTTAGAGAGCGCAAATCCCAGTAAGAAATGTATGATTTACGGCCTAAAAGCATAGAACTAATATGATTTTTCTGAGTTTGCTAGTATGATCTCAATGATCTCAACAAAGCCAACCCCAATTAAATTGGGATTAATTTTTATTGAGTTGAGATAAGTTTGCTAGTATGATCTTAATGTTTTTCTTTTTCCTTTTGGTGTTATAGAAATATGAGTCAGCACTGATCTGGTTCTGACAAATTGATAATTTATGCAGCTCTAAATGAAGCTTCAGTCATTGTGAGGGAGCATACACCATTGACTAATCTATTCATGTGCCTCTGGTTTAACGAAGTGGTTCGCTTCACTTCTCGGGATCAATTGAGTTTCCCTTATGTACTCTGGCGGTTGAAAATGCGAAAGGACGTCAATACGTTCCCTGTTTGCATAAGAAAAGATCTAGTTAATAGCATGGGTCACATAGGCAAGGCTAAGCCGTTGATAATTTGAAAGGGGTTGTGCTGCATTCAGTGTTCCACACTTCCACATCCTTGATTACTCGAATTGTGAGTAGCTTTGGCAGTCTTCATTGAAGTTTAACTTTTAGAATAGGAAAATTTTCCCCTTTTCCTTATTCATCTCTATTCTTGATCAGCCCACTGCCCCTTTATATTGTTTTATTCTTTCGTAACCATGTAAATTGCTAGATATAAATCAAATTCAAATTAATTGTTAAAAAAATCAAATTAATGAATGTATCAAATTTTTAAAATTAATTTTTAAATAGTTACGTTGTCTTCAACAAAATTTTAAATACAAAATTATGAGATTATAAATTTAAAGATTTAAGATTTTTGGTCTTTTAATTAATATTAAAATTTTCTTACAACTAACTTGAAGCGAAATTATATATATTTTTTAATTTCGGTAGAATTGACAAATATGTTATATTAAATGTGTCTATAAAAAAGTAACATGTCATAATAAAAATATGATTTAAGCATCAACTATTTTTTATTATTGAAGCTTGAAAATTAAACTTAATAGCACTAAATTCTCATATTTTTAATTTTGTATGATAAAATTAAAAATGAATGTGTGAATTTCGATACAAAGAAGTATAAAACTATTTTAGTTCACCATTAAATAAATTAATAAAAATTATCAATAGAAATGATAAATCCTATTTTGGACCTGTTAGAAAATATTTTCAGCTATGTGACCAGCTTAGACCTCTATACAATTTGTTAGCTTGTACTTTGAAGTAATATCCCTCCTGTTTTCTTAATACCCCTTTTATCTTTGATTTTTTTTATATGGGAAAATAAGTCATAAAAATACGTACATATAAAAGGTAGTGGTTAAACATATTTACAATATACTAATCAACATATTTCTTAAATACACAATTTTTTACTAATAATTAAAATGACAACCATATCCAAATTCTCTTATATTTAAACTAGACTCATCAGACCAAATCAATTTTAAAAAGCTTATAATGTTACACCATAATATGGCTTGATATTCTTTTTTTAAAAGAATTACACAAAAAATAGTGATTAAACATATCCTATAACAAAAATATAATAATTTTACTGAGATATTCTAAATAATACATATTTTTTCTTGAAATTAAAATAATGAATAAGTTAGTTTTCATGTAGAAAAGAATAATATAATTTTATTTTATTAAAACATATTATACGACCTTTTTTAATTTTTATAGAATTTAAAAATTTTAAAAATATGATTTTTTAAATGAATAGTCTAGGCCTATTGGGCCACAATAATATATTAATCAGCTCTTATTATTATATTTAAAGACAATATGCCCCAAGCCGTTAATAGAGGTGATATCGGATCGGATATTTTCAGACGTTTAATTTATTTTGATATGTTTATTTAGGATATTATTAGTATATAAATGAATTTAGACGAATATAAATAATATTTTTACTATTCGTAATAAGTTTGGATAAAATTTAGATATATATCATTAGGTATTTGTTATAATAATTTAATTATTTATTAATTATATTTTATTAAAATTTTAATTATATATTTATTATATTTAATTTTAATTATAAAATTATATAGTATGAAATTATTTTTATTAAAATTAAGTTAATATTAAATATTTATTTATAATTATTTAATTAAAAATTATAATTTATATTTTAAATTTTAAAATATTTTTAAATTTTTATATTTAAATAAATAATTAAATAAATTTAAATAATAAATGAGTAATATTTAATGAGTTTAAGATGTAAATGAATATGGTTATAATTGAATTTAAATAAATTTAAATATTTTAAAAATTAAATGAATTTAAAATCGTATGACAGTTTTTGGCAGGTAACCGTTACTAATCCTAGCTGTTAATAATTATCTATAGCTGACGTGGCATTGATTTTTTTATATATATAGGTTTTGAACGCGTGCATGTCAAGCTAGATCAACGGCCCACCGCCTCATAATTTTGAAACCGCGTCTACATTGAACCGGCTCTGACCCCAATTAATCCTATAAATATAACCTCTCCATTTGCAAATCAAGAACTTAATTCTTCTTTTATTGTTAGGTTTTATATCTGTTAATCGTTTCGTTTTTCTTCGTTGCTTTTACGATCTGCGATCTATAGGTTCTCGTATGATTTGGTGGTTGGTTTTCAATTTGAAATTTGGTAGATCTAATTGCTGATCTGAAGGGAAACGTTGGGTTTGGTTGAGATTGTTCATGACTGGTTCTTGTTTCTGTGTTAAAGATCTTAATGTTTGGAGCTTCTTAGGATGAATTTTTAATTCAGTTTATTAAAATTCATCTTATTGGATCATCAATATGATGGAAAAAATTATTGTTTTGGTTGTTTCTTTTTTGTGTTAGGTTTGGAATAAACAGATCTGAGGCAGTCTTGAAGAGCAAGGTATACTATGTGTAGGCGATTTTAGTTTGTTCGAGGGAGGTGGGGTTTTAATTTTGAATTTATCCTATGCGGTAATGATTGATAATTGAAGAATTGCTTTAGCTCCAGTGGAAAGTACAGTTTATTTATGTTTTTCGTTTTTAATGGTGCGCTATGGTAGGGATTTTGAATGGAAGGCAAATGGATTGAGGCTACTACAATTGATTGAAGACCGTTGGTTTGGATTACGGTTTAATATTCTTGTGTTCAATATTAGCAAACTCTCTCTTTAGATTCTAATTTCCTTCTTTTATTTCGGTCAGATCTTCTCCTTAGTTAAAAGATTTTGAACCAACTCTGCTTATATATTTGATCCTTGGATTATTCTCTTTGTTTATAGGAATAAGAGTGGAGGCGTTGAGACCTAGTTTGTTCATCGAGAGTCCTGTTTCTGATCTGCTATGTATAAGCACTAAGATATAGAGGGGTTTTCTTTTCTTGTTTCTTTGAATTAATACTCGTGCATTCTGGTTGATTCTGAGAATTGGTTTTGTGATTTTCCAGTATTCTGTCATTTTGTGAAGAACTATGAGGACCAAGATGGATAAATCAATTTGTTCTCATTCCTATATGCATAGGAATTTAGATGACAAAGGCCAGAGGGTGATCAGGGAGCTTTCTTTTTCTCTAGTTTTGTACGTTTGTTTTTCGTACTATACAACTTCTTCCAGCTAATTGCTTTAAAATCCGAGTTGGCATGTTCGTATGTGTTGCCAGGTGGTTTAGTGTCTTGAATTTGAAGAGATGTCGGAAAATATAGGCTTGTTCTTTTTTTCTTTGGCTGTATTCTTCGGATGGGAATATCAATAATTGGAGTTCTTCTTGCCATCTTATGCTGGAGCGAGTGCGATTGATCATTAATATTTTGTTCTGGCTTTTAAAATATGGTCTCTCACAGGAAATTAATTCTGCTATATTTGTATTCTTTCTAGGTCGGTTTGTATTTTCAAATTTATTCATTGTCTGCTTGCATGCAGATAAACTTGACCAGGAGCTCTGCTGTGCCTTGGAATTTTGTTACTATTATCGAATTGGTTTTTTTTGTTCTGGTTTCTTAATCCAGTTATGGATAAGGGGTTAGTTTTTCCATATAATGATTTGCTAATTTCTGTGCATTCTTTGATCAGGAAGTCCCTGTTTTTTCTTATTGATTTTCTCTGCTGCACATGTCCAAAGTTAGTGTTTAAATTGTCTTCAGGGTTTTTGGGATTGTACAAACACCGCAATTTTGGCTTTTGTCTTGGAAATAGAAGGGAGTATTTTATGTCCTTCGTTCTCGTTTAAGTTACCATTTATGTTCATTGATTAGTATTTTTTTTTTGCACGATTCTTAAAAAGGCTTTTTTCTCCTCTTGGTTCACTGTCTGCAGATATTGGTTTGTGATGAAGTATTCAATTGGCGTAGCATCTAGAAATAAAATGATTTCCTCTCAAAAAATGTGTTCAATCTCTCTTAATGTCCTTTTTTGTTTTTTGATTAGTTCTCTTATTTATAGAATTCTGAACGGAGATAGGAGATTTGCTTACCTGCAGATATATACTTGTCATGGAATATTTGGGTTAACCTCTTGAGAATATATAACAGTGACTTGATCTTGAGCTTTATTTGCTGTGTTTTAATTAGTTTGTTCAAATTACATAACTACTGTCTGTTGAACTAAAAATGGAGGTTTGTTTTTTGTTTCCCAGGGATTCGTCTTCCATTGAATATATAATCTAAGCCTTTATCAGAAACAGAAAGGGGGTTTCTGTTTGATAATTTAATAAGTGATGTTATCTGTATGGTATATTTTTCTAGGTAGACGTAGATTCTGACCCTGAGTGGGATTTTCCAGGACCGCATCCATTGTATGAGGAGAAAAGGACAAAAACATGGTGTTTTTCCCCCCTCTTTTTTGGCTAAGGTTCAACCGTGTGTTTTTTCTAGCTAATGGCTCTATGTTCTGAGATCGTTTGTTTGCAATTATTTCCAACGGTTCAATGGGCTAAAGTATAACTGTGCTTCCCTCTGCAGTTCTTTGTGTGCTATTAATTGCTTGCATTAACAGTGCCCCCTCGACTCTCTACTTTCCTTCCCTTGAAGAAGTTAATTCAGGTTGAATTATTCCTGATTAAATATTTATGGTTTCCTGCTTTGTGGTTACAGGTAGAGTATACGACTGTCTTAAACTTGGATCAGTCATGTAATGATCTTTTGCTCCAATGATGTTTGTTCTTAGAAAAATGTTGTGCATATGATGAAGTGTTGTTTTTCATGCAATGTATCTTCTAGTCGAGGAATGGTGGAAGAAGAGTTGCTTTTGCTTCTAAAAAGGTCCATGCAAGTTGTTCTCAGAAAAATATTGTGCGTATATTGAAACTGATGCTCACCGGTTGATGTTATAAGGGAAACATTGGGTTTGGTTGATATATTCCATGACTGTTTCTTGTTTCTATATTGAAGATCTTAATGTTTGGATGTTCTTATTCTTATTTTCTGTTTTTAATGGTGCCCTATTGTAGGGATTTTGAATAGAAGACAAATTGATTGAGGCTGCTGCTATTGAGTGAAGTCTGTTGGTTTGGATTATTGTTTAATCTTCTTGTGTTAAATATTAGTAAACTTTCTCTTTAGATCTTAATTTCCTTCTTTTTTTTCCATTAGATCTTCTCCTCAGTTAAAAGATGTTGAAGCAACTCTGCGTTTTATATTTGATCCTAGCATAATTGTCTATGTTTATAGGAATAAGAGTGCAGGCTTTGAGGTCTAGTTGCTTGTTCCACAAGGATCCTGTCTCTGATTTGCTATGTAGAAGAACAAAGATGGTTCAGAGGGGTTTTTTTCTCTTGGTTCTTTAGATTGATAATCGTGCTTTCTGGTTGATTCTTACTAGTGGTTCTGTGATTCTTCATTACTCATATTTTGTGAAGAACTATGAGGGCCAAGATGGATGAAAAAGCAATTTGTTCTTATTCCAATACGCATAGGAGTTGAGATGGCAAAGGCCAAAGGGTGATCAGGGAGCTTTCTTTTCCTTTCCTATTATGCTTTCATACTATACATCTTTCAGCTAATTGAATTAAAATCCGAGTTGGCATGTCCGTATGTGTTTCCAGGTGGTTTATTGTCTTGAGTCTGAGGAGATGTGGAGTAAGAGTTGTCGGGAAATATTGGTTTATTCTATTTTATGGCTGTATTCTTATGAGAATATCAACAGTTGGGGTTCTTATTGCCACCTTATTCTGGATTTATTGCAATTGATAATTATTTTCTTTTTGATTTTTTAAAATATGGCATCTCAAATGGAACAGGAAATTAATTCTGCTGTGACTGTGTTCTTTCTAGGGCCAGTTTGCTTCTTCAAATGTATCCATTGTTTGTTTGCGTGCAGATAAACTTGACCAGGAGCTCTGTTGTGCGGGCATTTTGTCCTCACCATTATTAGATTGCTTTTCCTTATGATGACTTGCTAATTTCTGTGCATCTTTGATCAGGAAGTCTCTTGGGAATTCATTCTTTTTTGAAAAGTTCCCCTTTGGAAACAAGAATGAGTCTTCAATCCTTTACTTTTCAGATCTGAACACTTTTAGAAAATCAAATTTCACATTGACCAATATTTTAATCCAGAAGGGTATGATATTACTGTCCCCTGTTGAGATTTTAATCCAAAAGGGTTTGATATTTCCGTCCCCTGTTTTTTCTTATTGATTTCTCTGATGCAAACGTCCAAAGTTGAGTGTTTTAATTGTCTTCAGGGTTTTTGGGAACAAAAACTGCAATTTGGCTTTTGGCTTAGAGCTAGAAGGGAGTACTTTATGTCCTTTGTTCTCATTAAGTTGCCATTTATTTGGGTTTTGATTAGAGCTTCAGTTTGTGTTTTGTTTTTCACCATTTTTTAAAATAGTTTTTCTATTTCTTGGTTCACTGTCTTCAGAACTGTGATGGAGCTACAATTGGCGCAACATCTATTCTAGAAATAAAACGAGATCCTCTCAAAACTGTGTTCAGTCTTTCTTGATGTCCATTTTTGTGCTTTAATTAGTTCTCATTTATAGAATATAGAACTAAGATGGGAGATTTAGTGACTTGAATCTTGAGCTTTGTTGTTTTTAAATTGGTTTGTTCACATTATATAATGGCTACCGTTTGTTTTACTAAAAATGGAAGTTTGTTTTTTGTTTCCCAGGGGTCCGTTGATGTCTTCCATTGAAGACGTGGACTAAGCTTTTGGTAAAGGGAGAGTTTCTCTTGGATATTTTAGTCATTGCTGTTATCTATATCCTATGCTTCCTAGATAGTGGTAAATTCTTGCCCTGATTGGAATTTTCCAGGACTGCATCCTTTGAGAAGTGGACAAAAAATTGATCATGGTGTTTTTCTCCCCTTCTTTGGATAAAGTAGAACTTGTGCTTTTCTCCATAGTTTTTTTGTGCTATGAATCTTTTTGCTTGCATTTTCAGTGGCCTTCAACCCTCTAATTTTCTTCCCTTGATAAAGTAAACTATTTCCTGATTAAATTTTATCTTTTCCTGCTTTGTGGTTACAGCTAGAATATGAGTCTATTAAACTTGGAACAGGCTTGCGGTCTTTGGAATGCTTTTTTACCTAGGTGCCTTAAGAGTGAGGAGAAATCGTTGACTGCATATTGACTAGGGTTAAGGCAGGAAGTGTTTGATTTCACAATTTCCTCTTAATAATAGTTGAATTGCTCTAGCTTTTTTTAAGAGTGGAGTTTGATGCGTGTTAATTTTGTGTTCTGCTAGGGTAGCTATTTCAATTTGAAGAGAAATTGGTTGAGACTGTTGGCTGGATTCCATTTTGTTTTGGCAAATTTTCACTTCATTCATGCAGCTTATATATTTACTGCAACCTTTTTATATAACATTTTAGGTTTTTATTGTTGAAAATATATGTTATGTGTTTTGTTGATTTTTTGGATAGGAGCTAAAAGTGGAGAATTAGTTGCTGTTTCAGAAGGGGGATGGTTTTAGTCCTGGGCTACATCAGGATTGTAATCCAGAACACACACTGATAATAAGCAAATATGCAGTCTAATATTTGTTCTTATCGATTTCCTTCTAGTGATCTGCCTGATGTTCATGTTGTGTTTCTTTTAACTGTCTTCAGGTTGGGACTTCTTGGAAGTACCATAGTTTGGCTTTTCACCTAGTGCTAGAAGGGAGTATTTTTATGTCCTTTGTTCTTATTAAACTGCCATTCATGCGGGGGTTGATTCGTGCTTTTTTCTTGTTTCTTTTTTGTGATTCTTTCAAATCGTTTTTTCCCCTTGATTCACTTCCTTTGAAGATATTGGTTTCGGATGCTTTACCCAATTGGATAAAACATGCTGAGTGCCTCCCAAAACTGTGTTTGGTTTTTTTTAATTTTTATATTAGTTTGTCATGATTTTACAGAACTGTTTTCTGCAAATTGAACTAAAATAGGAGATTCTCTTTTCTGCAGACTGTCCTGAAGATGTTTGTTTGTGATGGATTATTTGGCCTGTCCTCTTGAAAATTATAGGAGTTTCTTAAAGCTTTGTTTTTGAGCTCTTTTTGTGTGTGTGTGTTATTTTTGCAGTTAAGGTTGTTGAACTTAAAAATGGAGGTTCGCTTGTTCCTTACCTAGGTAATTGTGTCTTGTCTTTAGCTGTAGATGTGGACCAAGTTTGAACAGGGGCTTCTCTTGGATGTTAATCAGTATGACTATTCTATTCATGCCTATACTTCTTTGACAGTGTTAGATTTTGAGCCTGATTGATTTCTCCCAGAGGGAGTTTTCTTCCATTTTTTGTGCCAGTTTCAAGCATTTTTTTCCCCTAGTGAATGGCTGGAATCTGAGACTATTTAGTTGCATATTTCCAGGGGTTCAGTGTGCTCAAGATAATCAGGGAGTATTTTTTGCCTTCTGATGAGAATAATTCTTTGCCTCCTGATGCAAATTATTCCCCTACATGGATATATAAATATGAGTTCTTGTTGCTCCCTTGTCTATGTTTGCGACTCCCAAATTTGAGCTAGTTTCCTCTGTTTCTCTCTCCTTGAAAATTTAGTAATACAAAACGAATTGCATGTGGCTGCAGTAAAGAGGGGGGGCATGTATTGAACTAGAAATAATGCAGCCTTTGGATTCTTTTTTAGCTGGATCCCTTCAGTGCAAAGAGACCAGGATTGACCCAGGAAGCCTTCGGTTAAACAAGGGGTTTTTCTTGGATTCTTTTAAGTAATTTGTGCTTGTATTCTTGCTAATGGTAGTGATGTTTAGTTGGTCATGTGATTCTCCAGGTTTCTTTCAGGGGTTGGCTGAAGATTGAATGCTATAACCAGGGAGCTGTTTCCAGAGTTGCCTTTTTAACTGATATGATATGAATTTGAAGAATTTGCGGGATTAATGTTCTTTCCTTAGCCCGCTTGAGGGTTCTCACTTGCCTTTGTCTTGCTTAAATAGATAGAGCGGAGTTCCAACAAGCACTTTCACGAATTTTTATGCTATGAAGTTTTATGCGGTGGACTATTGGGGTTTTTTAGAGTTTTGCCACCCATTTCTCTGCTTCATAATCATCAACTTTTAATTTAAGATGGGATCTAAGATGGGATATATATACATTTAATTTAAGGTCTAAAGATGAAATTAATTATTAAAAATGTACTTGAATAAAAAAAATTAATTAGTAAATTGCATTTAATGCATATACATATACCTTTGGTTCCAATGATGTTTGTTCTCAGGAAAATTTTGTTCATATGCTGAAGCTTTTGTTTTTCATGCAATGTATCTTCTAGTCGAGGGATGGCTATAAGAGTTGCTTCTAAAAAAAAGGTCCATGTGAGGAGTTGTTCTCAGAAAAATAGTGCGCTTATATTGAAGCGGATGTTCATGTGGCATTTCTTGGCATGCCGATCGATGTTATAATTGTGGATGGTGAGATGGTGATTCTTTGTTGCAATGGAATTTTTGTTGATGTTTGTTGTGGCATCACTTGGTGTCACTGTTGATGTTATAATGGTGGGCTGGATTTTTGAATGGTGGATGTCTAAGCATGTATTGAAGCTGCCATGTATCATGTGATATCTCTCTAGAAATTGGTTCTGAATATTTCTCTTCTTCATTATCATTAACTTTGGTTTTCTCCAGTTGAAAGGGTATGTTCTCTCATTATTAGGTTGGCTATTCAAAATTTCTTTAATTTCCTTATATAGTGATGAAATTTGCATGGGGATCAGTTTGTTATATGCAAGAACTTCAAAAGTTATGTCTCTTTGGCGTATCTGTTGATGTTATAATGTTGGATGTTCGATAGTTGAGTTGTGGCATCTCTTGGGGAATCTGATGATGTTATAATGGTGGTGTGGTGATTCTTTGCTCAGAGGAAAATGTTGTGCATATATTGAAACTGAGGCTACTGTTTACTGAGTAGTGGCTGTCTGAGCATATATCGAAGCTTCCGTGTTCATGTAATGTATCTTTGAGCTGTTTAAATGGATGCTAAGAGTTGCTTTATGTGATGTTGATAGTCAAGTTGTGGCTTCTGTCAAGTTGTGGCTTCCTTCTCAGTTTGATGGTTTATGATGATGCGAGTAATATTTTAGAAATTGTTGTCCAGGAGCACTTTTGGCTGCCCAACTATCATTTAATTGTTGGCGCATGCTTGGTGATTTCTGTTACATTTCTCAGCAGTGCACCTCTTGTGGTAACTTGATTGTTGTGTGTATGCTCAGTTGATTTCAAGTTTTCGAGTGTCAAATGTCTCGTGTTGAGCTCTATTAATGGAGGACTGGACCTAGTTTGGGATTTGTTTACAGCTCTCTTGTTTTTTGTTTTTCTTTTTGATTTGTTTTGTGTGTGTGTGTGTGCATGTAACTCTGCCTGTGTGCTATTGCACATAGTCGGTCCCAAGCCCGAACAAAGGAGGAGGGGTGCATTGATATATGGATTCACTAGGTGTGTGCTTCACTCTATTTTTCTCTCTTGATTATCAGGCTGCAATCGTGTTTATTGGTGCACTTCAATCTTCATCTGGTTTCCTATGCTCCTGCCTTTAACCATTGGCGGATGCTGGGAAGTAGCCTGCCATGTTAAAAGCTTGAGTTGGATAAAGGCTTCTGATTGATTGCTCATCCACGCCACCATCTTACAACTCAAATCTTTCTGAAAGTGTAAGGGTCGCCTTCGAAAGCTGATGAGAGAAGTGGGTGATATGGATATGGGCTGTATGATTAATTCAGAGGCTATTTGTGAAATTAAACCGTTAATATGATTTTATAGAATTTTTAGATGTGTATGAAAAAAAAATGGATATAAATTTAAAAATATTACTTTACCATTTTTGTATTTAAATATTATCTACTTTAGTAAATAATTGATATAATCCTTGAAATAGATGAATGATTGTTTCACTTTGCTATTTGTTTATATAACAAAAATAATATCACATAAATTATAATAATACATTCTAAAAGGACAATACTCTCTTCACAAATTTAATCATGGAAGATATACTGATTGGGATCATTAATCAACGTCAGTAAAGCAAAACAAATTTTGAAAAAAAAAACAAAAAAAAAACATATAATATATATATATATGAAAAAAAATATAAGATAAGAGGCTCATAGATTAGCCATTCAAATGGAGAACTTCCCATTTTGAAAATCAGAAAAAGATCTAATTAACAGAACGAGTCACATAGGCAAAGTTAAACCATTGACAAATTGAGTAGAGTGATACTGTATTCACTGTAATTAATCACATTTTTTAAATCACTCTTTTCACTCACAAATATATGTAATTTTAAGGTTTCTGCATAATAATTAAGAAATCTATATAATAATATATTTTATATAATCATTTTATTAATTTATCATTCTTTTTTAATTTATCAGTGTGGAAATGCGTGTGGAGGCTTCATATCCCTCCAAAAATTAACAATTCATTCGGAGACTGATGAATAATTTTCTGCCGTCAAAGGATATTCTTATGAGTAAATGAAATAAATTTGGCATCTGACTGTCCACATTGCTGTCATCCATAGACTTTGTCTCATGCTTTCTTTTATTGCCTATTAGTGATGTCAATTTGGCCTTGGAAATGAGTCTGTTTCAGAGATGGGTTTTAAGCTTACCGGAAAATCAGGATACTAATCATTTTGAGCAGTTTTATACTTGGAATGTGCATAACAACTTAGTTTTGGAATGGTAAAGACTCTAATTCTGGGCATATTGTTGAATCGATCATGGTTTTTCTGAACTTGTGGAAGCAGGCAAAACAGATGGTGATGTTATTGAGAAGTAGTGTTTCTCTTCGCTCTGATCTTCAAGGGAGATGTTCACCTGCAAGCGTTTGGAAGTGCAATGTTGATGGAGCTATTTTCCATTCAATGTCTTTGACAGGTTTTAGAGCTATTGTCAGGAACTCTAAAGGATCTTTTATGGCAGCTCTGTCTGGTCATCTTCAAGCTGCACAAGACCCAGCAATCGTGGAAGCGTTAGCACCGCGCAAAACTTTGGAATGGTTATGGCAATACTTCAATGGGCCGGGTATTGTGGAAATCGATTCCCAAATTGTCTTCCAAGGTATCAATAGGGATGGGGAGAATAGATCTTTGTTGGGATCTATTTTAGTTGATTGTAAAACTCTGTTAAGCCAAATAGATGATGTTACTTTTAGTTGGGTTAAGAGGCAAGGGAAATTGGTTGCTCATGACTTAGTAAGAGTTTCCGGTTCATATACTAGCCTCCATTATTGGGACCATATTTTCCCTTTTGTAATGCATCATTTTTCCTAATTTAATACATGGTGAGTGATTTTTTTTAAAAAAAAAATCATACAATTATCTTGGAGAGAAATTATAATTATTTTTTTTTTCAATTTAGATGGAATTGACAAAAAAAATGTTTGTTACTATGTTGGAATTGACAGTTTGTTACTACGTCCATAATACAATATGATATACACACACACATATATTTTATGTATATATGTAATTTAATGTTTATTTTATGATTGAGGAGTGAAAATATAATTAATAAAATAGTTAAAAAGGTTTATTTTTTAAAATTAAAAAAAAATAGCATGTCAAACTGAAAATTTTGATTTAAGCATCAACTATTTATGATTATTGAAGGCTAAATTTCAATTTAATGACACTAAATTCTCATATTTTTAATTTTGTACAGTGAAAATAAAAATGGATCAGGATTTGTAAATTTCAATATTATGGAGGATAAAGTTATTTTAATTCTCCACTAAATAAATCAATAAAAATTGTATTTTATTAAAAAAAATTATTTCATGTGTTGATTATTTAATTTTTTTAAATACCTTATTGATCTTAAAAGAATTTAAAAATATTATTTTTAATCTAAAAATATTATTTTTAAATTTAACTGAAAATACATAAAGTATTTTTAATATTATAACACCCTTATAATCTATATATATTTAATATATATACTCAATATATGTAAAATATGTATACACAATATAATAATGCCACACTTCAGTCTTACAAAAAATTTATATAATTTCAAAATAAATATTTTAAGCACTAAAATATATTTTTGTAAATAAATAAAAATAGTTTTTATTAATTTTAAGTACATAAAATAAATATTTTATATACAAAATTTCTGAAAAAAATTCGTCAGAGTTTTGCTTATAATTTAAATATCCCTAAAAATTCAATTCACTCAATATGTAGAAAAATTTTACACTCTCAATAATTATATCCAAAATCTCCAACATTTCTTCATAAAAGCCTAGTAACATAAAATCATTTCAATAATTTATCAAAATACGAAACATAATACACAAAATTTACAATATTTAGTCCAAAAATTTTTATAATTTATAATAAGTACATACTTATAAAATAAATATATATAACTTTAAGAACAAGTTTAAAGTATCAAATAATTACATGCGTGCAAATATTCTGATCTGTGGCGGCTTATCCAAAACTCCAAAAATAATAAAAAAAAACTTTACTTCTGCTCAAGTCTAGTAGGGTCTGCGGTAATAACAATGTTATCTGTGGAATAAATAAATCGCTCTAAATAAATTGTTTAGTTGTACATACTTTAATATAAATAAAAACTAATGAATAATGCAAAAATGCATTTCTTTTTAAAATTTTAAAATGGTATGTAATTACAAATATCAGTTTAAATACTTATCACTTTCAATTCATCACATTACAAATTCACACGTATTGAGTTTAAATGAGCTTATATGATATTCAAGTTTCAAATATATTGCTTTTAACTAATATTTGACACTCGGTATTTAGCCTGAAGGTAAATAACTAGTATATTGTATAACACAAAATACAATACTCTAAAAATTAATATTACATAAAGTTTTACATATAACATAAATAATTTTACATTTTTCTCATATTTTGACAGTTATGCCAATTTCTATTTTTTTTTATTTTTTTATTTTTTCTTATTATTTTCACATAGTTTCATCATTTTCATCAATTTACTTATTACATCCTCAATATGGTCAAATTATGTCTACATTTGACATATTTACATATTTTTTACAAACACATTAGTAAATATTTTTAGCTATTTTAAAGTGGCTCGCTCAATCACACATCATATATTTCATAATACAAACATATATCTATGCTCTTCTTCGTGTGTATTCACACATCAAAGTAACATAATCATCACTTTCACATAAAATAAAACATGTCATTCAAGTGTATATAAACACATTTCAATCAAAATATATACTAACATCTTAACAAGAGTACTTCCAAGCAAAAATGTTCACTTTTTCACTAACTTTTTAATGTGTCATTCATTACTAAGTTGATGAAATTTCTATCCGCTCAACATCTATTCCAAATGTGAATACATAACATATATTAGAATCTCATTTTAAGGTGTTTAAGCTATCAAACATCAATTAAAACATAATCCTTTAATTTTTTCTTTTCTTAATCCTAATGTACTTTAACATTGAACTTAATTTTCATCGTTTTCAAATTATATTTAAAGCTTAAATATATCACAAACATTATCTTTTAACACATTTCAAATATTAAAATATAATGTATATCACTTCCTTTTAAATTTTTTTATCCTAAGCTTTTTTTAATTCTAGTAACCCAATCTAATCCATTCTAAATTAAGTTTTAAATTCATTTATATCTCTAAAATCATATTATAATGTATATTAAACATTGAAATTTAATCTAAAACAATTATTTATATACATCTCTTAAAAATTCTAATTTTCACTACTACTTCTCTTAATCTCCAATCAACCTCCATCGATTCTTCAATCTAACCTTAAAATCATGATTTATTCATCAAACTAATATCACTTAACACCATTTAGAAAACTAAAACAAACTCATTCGAAAAGTCATAATTTCACATAATTCAAAATTTCAAATAAACTTCTTAAATTTAGAAAAAATCTTACTTACCTCTTGCAAAACTTCCAAAATTATCTTTAGTTACTTGAAATTGAAATATTGTTAAAATTTGGTGGCAGGAAGAATCAAAATTTTCTCTTGCACATCGAAGGAAGCTTTGTTTTAGAGGAAGAAGAAAAAGATGAAGAAAAAATTAAATTTTTAAAATTTTCTTTCTTTTTTAATTAATAGCCAAGTATTTATTATTTTATTAATTATTTAATTATCTCATCATCTTCCACTCAAAAAATAAATTTACTTTTAAATTATTTAATAAATTTTAATTATTATTATTATTTTTATTATTTTTAACTTTTTATTATTTTTACCATTTTACTCTTTTGACTTTATTATCATTTTTTTTTAAAATTATTTAATAAATTTCAATTTTTATTGTATTATTATTATTATTAACTTTTCACCTTTTTAACATTTTACTCTTTGAATTTGCTATCCACTTTGACTTTATATATTATTTATATTTTACATATATTATATATATATATTTTTATATTTTCTATCTATCAACACTTTATTTATTCCTCTAAATTATTTATTTTAACTTAATTAATTAAATTTTTTATTTTAATAAATTTACAGATGTTATAAATATAGAGTATTTTATGCCGTTATATATTAAATATATATTTTTGATATGCCTCGCTGCAAATTTGAAGTGGGATATTTTTAAAATTAGAAATTTAATTTTTGATAAAAATTTGAGAGGGGAAAAAGGGAAATATCTTTGAAAATTTTGTTGTTGGGCTCATTTATACATAGCCCTTTGATATTTCGGGTCTGGACAGGAATACGTGAATAGCCCATAAGGCACATAGGGGCAAAACCGTACATCGATCAGGTCTCGATTATTATATTAAAAAAAAGGCTGCTTAAATTAAACGCGCAAGATGTCACTAGTATTTTATTAATATATCCTTCATACGTCATAGTCATGTTGTCTGTACTTATCTAAAGCTGGCCTGGCATTATTTTTTTATAGCGTACAAATCAAGCTAAATCAACAGCACACCGCCACTTGTTAAAAAAAAAAAAAAAACATCCCACCGCCTGATAATATTGAAACCGCGTCTACATGGAGCCGACTATGTGACCCCAATTAATCCTATAAATACAACCTCTCCTTTCACATTCGAGCATATCTGTGCTTCCGGATGGGCTAGCCGCTCGGTATTGTCGTTCTTCTTTCGTGTTTAGGGTTTATCATCTCTTAATCGTTTCGCTTTGCTTTTTGCTTTTACGATCTGCGATCTATACTTTCTCGTATATGATGTGGTGGTAGGATTTCAACTCGGAATTTTGGTTAGATGGAATCTTCGTCGGCTTGCTGATCTGAAGTGAAACGAGGGGTTTGATTGAGATTTTTCATGATTAGTTCTTGTTTCTATGCTGTAGAGCTTAATTTAATGTCTGGAGCTTTTTAGGATGAATCTTTTATTCAATTTATTGGATCATCAATATGATGGAAAGAATTCTTGCTTTGGTTGTTTCTTTTTGTGTTAGGATAGAAATTAACAGATGCGAGGCAGTCTTGAAGAGCAAGGTATAAGGTATATGTCGGCGATTTTAGTTTGTTCGAGGGAGGTGGTGGTTTAATTTTGAACCTATGCCAGGTAGTAATGATTGATAACTGTAGAATTGCTTTGTTCTCCGGGAAAGTGCAGTTTTATTCATGTTTTTTTTATGCTGCTCTATGGTAGGGATTTTGAATAGAAGATTAATTGATTGAGGATGCTACTGTTGATTGAGTCCTGTTGTTTTGGACTACGGTTTAATCTTCTTTTTTAAAATATTATCAGACTCTCTCTTTAGATCTTATCCTTCTTTTATTTCCGTTAGATCTCCTCTTTTGTCAAAAGATGTTGGAAGAACTCCGTGTTATAGATTTTGGACTACGGTTTAATCTTCTTTTTTAAAATATTAGCAGACTCTCTCTTTAGATCTTATCCTTCTTTTATTTCCGTTAGATCTCCTCTTTTGTCAAAAGATGTTGGAAGAACTCCGTGTTATAGATTTGATCCTTGCATAATTGTCTTTGTTTATAGGAATAATACTGGAGCTGTTAAGGTCGTGTTGCTTGTTCCACGATTGACCTGTTTCTAATCTGCTATGTATAAGCACAAAGATGGTTCCGGGGGGGGGGGGGGTTCTTTTCTTGGTTCTTTAAATTGATAATCGTGCGTTCTGGTCGATTCTTAGTATTGGTCTTGTGATTTTCCAGTATTCTGTCATTTTGTGAAGAACTATGAGGACCAAGATGGATGTGAAATCAATTTTCTTATTTCTATATGCATGGGAACAAGATGGCTAAGGCTGAAGGGTGATCAGGGAGCTTTCTATTCCTCACCTTTTGTGCGTTCGTTTTTCTTACTATACATCAGCTTCCGGCTAATTGAACTAAAATCCGAGTTGGCATGTTCTAATGTGTTTCCAGGTAGTTTAGTTTCTTGAATTTGAAGCTACGTGGATTAAGAATTATCAGAAAATATTGGGTTATTCTATATTTTTTGGCTGTATTCTTCTGATGAGAATATCAATTATTGGACCACCTTATTCTGTATGGAGTGCGATTGATCATTATTGCTTTTAAAATATGTAGTTCCAAGTGGAAACAGGAAATTAATTCTGCTCTGTTTTTGTTCTTTCTAGGGTCTCTTCAAATGTATCCCAATATTTGCTTGCATGTGGATAAACTTGACCAGGAGCTCTGTTCTGCCTTGGAATTTTGTCGTCACCGTCAGTGGATTGTTTTTTTCTTGATTCAGTTATAATGGTTTTCTCATAATGAGTTTCTAATTTCTGTGAATTCTTGATCAGAAAGTCTAATTCTTTGTTGAGAAGTTTTCTCTTTAGAAACAAGAATGAGTCTTCAATTCTTGCCTTTTCAGATATGAACTCATAAATCGAGATTTTAATCAAGAAGGGTTTGATGTTGCTGTCCCCTGTTTCTTCTTATTGTTTTCTTTGTTGCATATGTCCAAAGTTGTGCGATTTCATTGTCTTTAGGGTTTTTTGGATTGTACAAACACCGCAATTTGGCTTTTGGCTTAGAACTAGAAGGGAGTATTTTATGTCCTTTGTTCTCGTTAAGTTGCCATCTATGTGGGTGTTGAATAGAGCTTCAGTTTGTGTTTTGTTTTCAGTTCTTTTTTCTTGGTTCACTGCCTGCAGATATTGGTTTGTGAAGGAGTATTCGATTTTTACCTAACATCTAGAATGAGTTCCTCTCAAAATTGCGTTCCATCTTTCATGTCTAATTTTGTGTTTTAATTAGTGCTTTCATTTATATAATGAACTAAGATGGGAGATTTGCTTTCGTGCAGATATGGTTGTTATGGAATATTTGTGCTGGCCTCTTGAGAATACATAGCAGTGACTGGAATCTTGAGCTTATTTGTTGTGTTTTAAATAGGTTGTTTAAATTATATAAGAACTACTGTCTGTCGAACTTAAAATGGAGGTTTGCTTTCTTGTTTCCGAGGGGTTCATTTACCTCTCCCATTGAGGACGTGGAATAAGCTTTTAACAAATGGAGGGCTTCTCTTGGATTTTTTAACAGTGATGTTATTTATATCTTATATTGCCTAGAATAGTGTTAGATTCTGACCCCAGTTGGGATTTTCCAGGACTGCGTACATTGTAGGAGGAGAAGCGGACAAAAATTCATCATGGTGTTTTTCCTTTATTGGCTAAGGTTCAACTTTTTGTTTTTACTACCTAATGGCTCTAGGATCCAAGATTGTTTATTTGCATGTCTAAGGGTTAAATGGGACAATTGGTTGAGACTGTTTACTGAAGTCCATTTGGCTATGGTTTGGTAAGCAAACATGCTGTCCAATATTTGTTCTAAATTGATTTCCTTCTATTGATCTGCATGATGTTCATGCTGTGTTTGTTTTAGTTGTCTTCAGGTTGGGATTTTGTAGAAATACCATAATTTGGCTTTTCACCTGGGACTGGAGAGGAGTTTTTTTATGTCCTTTGTTCTTATTGGCATTTATGTGGGTGTTGATTAGTGCTTTCTTTTTGTGTTCTTATTCTATGATTTTAAAATGGATTTTTCTTTCCCCTTGATTCAGTTCCTCTGAAGATATTGTTTAGGGATGGATCCAATTGGACAAACAAAACTGTTTGGTCTTTCTTAATTTTTTATATTAATTTATTTATAATTTTAGAAAATGTTTTCTGCAATTTGAACTAATATAGGAGATTTGCTTATATGCAGGTAATTTTTTAAAACTTTGTTTTTTCCTAGCTAATGGCTTTAGGATTCGAGATTGTTTATTTGCATATATTTCCATGGGTCAAATGGCAAGGAAAAAAATTGGTCAAGACTGTTGGCTGAAGTCCTTTTGGTTTGGACATAACAAAATTTCATTTCATTCATTTAGCTTATACTTGCAGCAAATTTTTTTTTCATGACACTTTTCATTTTGTTAAAAAGATTTGTTGTGTGGATGATTTTTTGGATAGGAGCTAAAAGTGGAGGATTAGTTGTTGTTTCAGAAGACGAACGGTTTCAATCATGGGCTACTCCAGGATTTTAATCCAGAACTCGCATGTTACCCGATAATTTATTCTTATTGATTTCCTTTTATTGATGTACATGACGTTCATGCTGTGTTTATTTTCATTGTCTTCAGGTAGGGACTTTGTAGAAATATCGTAATTTGGCTTTTCACCGAGGACTAGAAGGGAGTATTTTATGCACTTTGATCTTACTGGCATTTATGTGGGTGTTGCTTTGTGATTTCTTTGTGTTTCTATGATTTTTTTTAAAATGGTTTTTTCTTTCCCCTTGATTCACTCCTCTGCAGATATTGTTTACGGATGGGTTACCCAATTGGACAAACACGTTGAGTGCCTTGTAAAACTGTGTTCGGTCTTTCTTATTTTTTATATGAGTTTATTTATAATTTTTCAAAATTGTTTTATGCAAATTGAACTAAAATAGGATATTTGCTTTCATGCATATATTTTTTTGTCAACTGTGTGTTTTATGCTACCTAATGGCTCTAGGATCCGAGATTGTTTATTTGGCATATATTTCCATTGGTTAAAAATGGGAGGGAAAAAAATTGGTCAAGATTTGGCTGAAGTCCATTCTATTTGGATATAACAAATTTTCATTTCATTCGTCTCGAGAACCTTTTTTTGTGACATTTTTCATTTTGTTAAGAAGATTGTTGTGTTGATGATTTTTTGGATAGGAGCAAAGTGTAGAATTAGTTGTTTCAGAAGAGGGATGGTTTTAATCATGGGCTACACCAAGATTTTAATCCCAAACTGTAATAAGCAAACATGCTACCCAATATTTGTTCTTTTTGATTTCCTTTTATTGATCTGCATGATGTTCATGCTGTGTTTATTTTAGTTGTCTTCAGGGTGGGATTTTGTAGAAATACGGTAATTTTGCTTTTCTCCTAGGACTAGAAGGGAGTATTCTATGCCCTTTTGTTTTTACTGGCATTTATGTGGGTGTTGATTGGTGCTTTCTTTTTGTATTTTCCTTTTTGTGATTTTTTATAATGGTTTTTTCTTACCCTTTGATTCACTCCACTCCCACTCCACTCTGTAGATATTGTTTAGGGATGGATTACTCAATTGGACAAACACCACTCTGCTTTACAAAACTGTGTTTGGTCTTTGTTAATTTTTATATTAGTTTATTTATAATTTTACAAATTTGTTTTTTGCAAATTGAACTGAAGTAGGAGATTTGCTTTCATGCAGATGCTTTTTTGTCAACTTTGTGTTTTTTCCTAGCTAATGGCTCTGGGGTCTGGGAGTGTTTATTTGCATATATTTCCATGGGTTAAATGGGAAGGAAAAAAATTGGTCAAGACTGTTGGCTGAAGTCTGTTCGTTTTGGATATAACAAGTTTTTATTTTTTTCATCCAGCTTATACTTACCGTAAACTTTTTTTTAATGATTTTTCATTTTGTAAAAAATGTTTGTTGTGTTGTTGATTTTTTGTATAGGAGCTAAAAGTGGAGAATTAGTAGTTTTAGAAGTAGTATTGTTTCAATCATGGGCTACACCAGGATTTTAATCCAAAACACTCTGATAAGCAAAGATGCTACCCGATATTTGTTCTTATTGATTTCGTTTTGTTGATCTGCATGATGTTCGTGCTGTGTTTATTTTAATTGTCTTCAGGTTGGGGCACTAGCAATACTGTAATTTGGCTTTTCACCTAGGACTAGGAGGGAGTGTTTTATGTCCTTTGTTCTTGATGGCATTTATGTGGGTGTTGATTAGTGCTTTCTTTTTGTATTTTCCTTTTTGTGATTTTTTAAAATGGTTTTTTCTTTTCCCTTGATTCACTTTACTCTGCAGATATTGTTTAGGGATGGATTACCCAATTGGACAAACACGCTGAGTGCCTTACAAAACTGTTTGGTCTTTCTTAATTTCATATTAGTTTATTTATAGTTTTACAAAATTGTTTTCTGCAAATTGAACTAAAATAGGAGATTTGCTTTCATGCGGATACTTTTTCGTCAACTGTATTTTGTCCTAGTTAATGGCTCTAGGATCCGAGATTGTTTATTTGCCTATGTTTTAAATAGGAAGGAAAAAAATTGGTCAAGACTGTTGGCTGAAGACCATTCAGTTTGGATATAACAATTTTTCATTTCATTCATCTACCTTATACTCACACCAGGCTTTTTTTATGATGTTTATCATTTTGTTAAAAAGATTTGTTGTGTTGTTGATTTTTGGGATAGAAGCTAAAAGTGGAGAATTAGTTGTTTTAGAAGAGGGATGGTTTCAGTCATGGGCTACAAAAGGATTGTAATCTAGAACTCTGATAAGCAAACATGCTGCCTGATATTTGTTCTTATTTTCTTTTACTGATCTGCATGATGTTCTTTCTGTGTTTATTTTACTTGCCTTCAGGTTGGGACTTTGTAGAAATACCATAATTTGGCTTTTCACCTTGGAGGGAGTATGTTATGTCCTTTGTTCTTACTGGCATTTATGGGGGTGTTGATTAGTGCTTTTTTTGTATGTTTCCATTTTGTGATTTTTTAGAAGGGTTTTTTCTTTCCCCTTGATTCACTTGCTGTGCAGATGTTGTTCGGGGATAGATTACCCCAATTGGACACCCTGAGTACCTCACAAAAATGTGTTTGGTCTTTCTTAATTTTTATTTTAGTTTGTTTATAATTTTACAGAGTTGTTTTCTGCAAATTTATTAAAATAGGAAATTTGCTTTCCTGCAGATTCTTGTTTGCATGGAATATTTGGTCTACCTCGAGTGGCTCTCTAATCTTTGTTTTAATTGGTTTTTATTATGGTTATAACAATAGTTGTAGCAGTTGAGCTGTTTGCTTCCTGTTCTCCAGGTTTTTGTTTCCATCTTCTGTTGAAGTTTGTCATGGAATATTTGCCCTTTCCTTTCATAAAATACGAGTGGCTTAAATCTTTGTTTTGATCTTAATTTTGTTGAACTTAAAAATGGAGGTTTGCTTATTCTTACCGCAGGAGTTTTCTCTCTCTCTCTCTCTTTTTTTTTTCAGTTCCAACAATTTGTTCTCTCCCTGGCGAATGGCTAGCATCTGAGATTCCTTAGTTACATATATCCAGGGGTTCAGTGGGCTAAAAGATGATCAGGGAGTATTTTTTACCTTCTGATGCTAATTATTCCCCAGCATCGAAACTATGAACATTGGTGCTCTCTGGTCAATATTCCTGATTCCCAAATTTGAACTTATTTCCTCTTTTCTTTTCTAGAAAAGTTAGTAATACAAAACGAATTGCTTGGTTTCCTGCTTTTTGGCTGCAGTTAAAAAGAGTGTGAGCATGTTTCAAACTCATAATGCAACCTTTGGATGCTTTTTTTTTTTTCTGGATCCCTTGAATGCTAAGAGATCAGGATTGATCCATTGCAAAGTGTTTGATTAAACAAGGGGTTTTTCTTGGATCCATGTCAATAATTATTTATGCTATTGTATTTTTGCTACATGATGGTTGAGGCTGAGCTTAGGTGATTTGATTGTCCAGGATTCTGTCAGGGGGTGGGTTGAAGATTGATTGTTATAGCCATATTTATGGGAAACAAGCTAGCAGCAAAATAATCAGGGAGCTGTTTCTTCCCCATTTTACAATATTCCAAAATTGCCGGTTAACTGATATGTTGTGAATTTGAACAATTTATGGAATCAGGTTCTTTTCTTAGCACTTGCTTGAAGGTTCTTTTTCTTGTCTTGCTTAAATAGATAGAGCAATTATGTATCAAGTTCTTGATGCCTTTTCATTTTCCCATTTCATATTTTGTAAAAGATGTGGCAGGCTGTTTGACAAGTACCATCTTGATTATGGTATGAAGTTTTGTTTTATGCTTTGGCTTTTGGGGCCGATAGGAGGTTTGGTCACCGATTTCTTGTGTCATTGTCATTAATTTGAGTTATTTGTTGAGCAATTCTTGCTTTTCCAGGTTGCTAAGCATTGAAAAATTCATTGGCATTTCACTATTGTGAATTATACCCAAAATTGTGTTGGCTATTCAAAGTTCACTCGCAAGTTGATTGTTATTTTGCTTGTTATAGTGATGAGTTTGGCATGGGGATTATTCGGTGGGCTACTCAAAATTTCTTTAGTTCAGCTTATATTGATGGAATTGGCATTAGTTTGTTATATGGGGGAACTTCAAAAAGTTATTTCTTATATAATGGTGGGTGGTGATTCTTTGTTCCAATGCAAGTTTGTTAATGTTGTAAAGCTGCTGTTTTCCATGCGTTGTATCATCTAGTTGAGTAATGGCTGTAAGAGTTGCTTCTGAAAAAGGTCCATGTGAAGAGTGGTTCTCAGGAAAATATCATGCATATGTTGAAGCTGATGAAGCTGCATTTTATCATGTAATGCGTCTTAGGAGTTACTCTGTGTGATGTTCAATAGTTGAGCTGTGGCATCTCTTGGCGTATCTGTTGATGTTATAATGTTGGAGTGGTGATTCTTTGTTCCCTGGATTTCTGTCAGAGAGAAATGTGGTGCATATATTGAACCTGAAGCTACTGTTTACTTCTAGTTGAGTAGTGGGTGTCTGAGCATATATTGAAGCTGCTATGTATCATGTGATGTATCTTCTAGTTGTGTAATGGATGTTAAAGAGTTGCTCTATGTGATGTTCGATATTCAAGTTTTGGCTTCCCAGTTCGATGGTTTATGATGATGCTGAGTGATTCTAGAAATTGGTGTCCAGTAGCATTTCTAGTTGCCCAATTATCATGTGATTGATGGCTTATTCTTGGTGATTTCTGTAGCATTTCTCAGTGGATGACCCTCTTGTGCATAGCTTGATTGCTGTGTATTGCGGTTGATTTCAAGGTGTCAAGGTGTCAGATTTCACAACTAGAAAAATATCAAATGTCTTGTATTGTCTATGACTGCACTCAATTTAGGAAATGTTTGCTGTTTGGTAATTTTTTTTCTGTGTGTTTGTTTGAATGTATGTAACTCTGCCTGTGTGGTATTTCACATAGCCGGTCCCAAGCCCGGACAAAGGAGGAGGGGTGCATTAAAATATGGATTGAGTATTAGGTTCTTCTACCTTTTTTTTTATATTATATTATCAGGTGGGGAAGTAAATTGGTGCACCTTCTTTCGGGAATTAGCCTTCCGTCAGGAGTTGGATAACGCTCCAGACTGAAGTAGCCTGCAATGTTGAGTGGGAGTTGTGCAAGGCTTCTGACTGAAGCTTTCAGAAGGATGGTCAAAGAATTGTACGATGGTGGAATGAGGGGCCACCATGGCTGTTGAAGCGGGAGAAATGGATGTGAACTGCATGATTATGGTGTTCCGTGTTGTTGCTACAAAAAAAATGGATTGCTTTTTTTTTTTAAAGTAGTATAGTAGTTTATGATAAGGTTTTTAACAAATGATTATGGTGTCCGTGTTGTTGCTGTATCGTAGTTTACGTTATGTTTTTTAACAGAACTTCTTGTACAAGTATTTGTACTTGTTTTGAGCTTTGTGTATGCGAAGATATATTTTATTTTATTTTGTCACTAGTTCTGCGTTATTGCAGAGTATATCTGTGTTTCTGTTTTTTTATTTCTTATTATGAGACGATGTTCATAAATTCTTTCTTTTACGTACCCAAGATTCACGCTGAACTGGATCAAATTGATTTTTTTGTCTATAGCGCCAATTGCATCGTTAAAATAAAGAGAAGAGGTTTGTATATGTCCTTGCACAGCTTTTGCTTACTGGATTCAATTGTGGTGTGCATAGTGTTGCTCTCGTGACGTTATATGAACAAGTAAGAAATTATTGAGTTTGAGCCCGTTTGTAAATGCCAAATTTAGCTGAGATGTTAGAGATCTTCATTGCCATTAGACGAAAAGTTCTTGATGCGAGTTGATGTCCTGGCCTTTCTTTCTAGATCAATAAAGTAAAATAAAAATACTTTACAAAAGCGATTTACATCACATTGATGGAGTTGGTATTAAGTAATATAAATAGTATTCAATCTTCAGGTTGCATGTATAGGTTTAGGGATGTGTGGATTAGGTTGCTTAAACCAACACCATTCCTACCGGCTTAAGAAGCGCAATTCAAGACAAATCCACCATAATTGAGAGGCTGGCCCGTACATGATGCGGTGTAGGATCATATTCTGCGTTGCAGTTTCATCAGCGATGCTGTTGGTAATTCTCTTATCTTTGTTATCTCCAATACCTCATCGTTCATCAAAGGACCTTTCTAGGCCTTGGCTAGCACTATCACTGTATATTCAACAACCTCACTTTTCAAGCTCTAATGTGCAGCCAACTGTTCAACAAGATGCAGGGGCCTTTATTTTCCATCGCACACTCACACAAGGACCTGAGAACATATCACGAGTCATCGGAAAGGCTCAAGGCTTCATAATTCCGATCGAACATTTTGCAGACTCTGCTTTTAATATTATTCTTCTCACATTTGATACACCTCATTACTCAGGCAGCTTGAGTGTTCAGGCAAAGAATATAGCCCATAAAGATAGACAAAAACTTATTGTGGTTGGCGGAACTGGTTCGTTTGCATTTGCGCGTGGGATTGCTGTTTTTGCGCAGACTGATGGATTACCGACATCAGATGTGGATCATGCAACTTATCAAATAAAGCTTCAGCTTCGATTTCCTAATCGATCTCAAACAATTCCTGGATGAGGCAGAGTTGTTAGTTTTATTATTTTTTAGTATTAATACGTTATAATAATTTGTCATTTTTTTTTATGAGATTGCTAAGTCAAAATTGGATGATAGAAATACTATTCAAAGTTTTAATAGTTTCAGTCTTCATATATGAATTATGATTAGTTAGCCCAAAATTTAAATTGCCAAAAATAGCTTAAAAAATAAAAGAAATTACAAGTATAATAAAAAAAATTATAAAAATATAATATTTATATCTAAATTTATAAAAATATGATATATTTTTAATATGCGTTAAATATATTTTTTAATATATGTTAATCATATTTTTGCACAATTAATTGTAAAGAAATGCCGCGTACAAAGACTCAATGAGTCCGATTCTTTTTCGGATCCGGCTTATTGCGGAAGCATTTGTGCACCGGGCTGCCTTTTTTATATTTTTAATATATATTGTAAAAATATAAAGAAATAAAGAAATAATATTTTTATAAACTAAAAAAAACAATAAAAATGTAATTCTGAAAAAAAAATTATTTTATGCAGTTTCCTTCTATCAATAATTGCTAAATATAAGGCCCAAATTCACAATCACACTCCTAAAGGGTCCAAATTGGCCCAGGAGCATTAAGACCAAGTAATAAAAAGATCCGCATGAACCGTCATAAGACACAACGGAATCAGACCGATAACTCAACCCGGTATTATGTACACTATCAGACCGGACACGTACGGAATGGAACGCAACAAAACACTTGCTAAAATCCCAAATAAGAAAACTGGAAATGAATAGAATTAATTTTAAAAAAAAAAAAATTAGGCAGGCTTTACTGATCTCCCCCTCTCTTTCTCTACTCTTCTCCCTGTTTTTCCCAATTACAAGCTAAGCAAGTGAAAGGGCAAGAGGAATGGCCAAATCCAGCGCCGACGATGAGGAGCTCAGGAGAGCTTGCGAGGCAGCAATTGAAGGCACCAAACATAAGATCGTGATGTCGATCCACGTTGCCAAGAGCCGTGGGATCTGGGGAAAATCTGGCAAATTAGGTCGACAAATGGCCAAGGCTAGAGTTCTCGCTATCTCTAGTATGACAATTCTCTCCTTTCCTTTTTTGCTTTTTTTTTTTTTATAATTACCTTCGCTTTTTTGTATGTGTCATCATTTTCCTTATCTGTTCCTTATTAATTATGGGTTGTTATTGCCCGGTGTCGGAAAAAAAAGGTTACTATTGATATAGAGCTAATCCATCTGGGGCTTTTGCAAGTACTGTTAAAATGCTGCTGGAACTGAGTGTCGTTATTGACTAAATTGGCATAACGCTTTGATTTATGGGATGGGATGTATGTTTGGTGAGGCTGTATCTGGTATTTCATGGAGCTAATCTAACCTTTTTTTTCCGAATAATGTTTGATTTTGACAATACTTTATCCACATTGTTAATGAGTTTGCCTGGATAGCATTTTAGTACGGGATTTGAAATCCTAAATGCCTAGATTTACAAACTGCATTAATGATATTCTTGTTGTGACATTGACAATGGAAGGCTGTTGAAGCTGTAGGGGAATTTTTATTTTAGCACTGCATGCAAGAGATTTTGGACATGCTTTGTTGTAAATTTCATATTAAAACTCTGAATTTCTAAGTGCTTAATTGTGCTTCATCTTAAAGTTTGGTTTTGCTGGCTGAAATCATCCTTCAGTTTACTGCATCTCATCATTGTTTGGAAATTTCATATCTCACTACTTTTCACTAGAAACTTGTAAACCAGTAGTAGACTAGGAAATTAAATAGTTCTGGTGTTGTATTACTGTTAATCTTGTTCTTCAGTTGATATTGCAAGATATTTTCTTTGACTGTATCACATTATCTGATTTGGTTTTGCAGCAAAAACAAAGGGTACCTGGACTAAAGAATTTCTTCGTGTCTTAAAATATTCCACTGGAGGAGTTCTTGAGGTATTTCCAGTTCTTCACTTGGCCAAGGAATTTGCAAGTAAAAAAATTAAAGGTAGACCAAGGAGGTGGCCATTGCTGAACATATTTTCAGGCAGTCAGCCTTATCCTTAAAGCTGGGCTGGCCTGTCTTGTATTGGCCTTAATCACAAGTATAGGATCATGGGTCTTATCTGAGGCAAAATTTTAGTTTAGGTATTTGGATTTCAACCGTCCGCATTAATTTAGCTTTAGTTAAAGTGGTGGTGTTCCTTATCAAAACGAAAATTGCATTTTACTTTGGCGTAATTTCTCAAGCAGCGTCAAGAGTCTTCAGATGGTGCAGTGGATGTGAGTATGTTGATGGTCCATAATGCCAACTGAGCTATTCAATGTGTTTCACATATTATCAGTAAAGCTTGTTGGACTCTTTTTTTTTTGTGACAAAAATAGGAGAAAGCTCTAAATTGGGCACAAATGTGAAAACACAAACCTGTTTTGACATGATGAATAACAATATATCATTGATTTTCTTAAAGGTATTGGTTTAAGATCACGTGTTGACTTATATTGTGCAGCCTGCAAAGTTATACAAGCTGAAGCATCTTTCAAAGGTGGAGGTTGTAGTTAATGATCCTAGTGGATGCACATTCACCTTGGTAATACTTGTTTATTATTTTCTGAGTTACATATGGTTGGAAGCGCTCAACCATATGAGAACTGGAAAACTTTCTCAAAAGTTCTATTCTGTATATGCCTGTGATCAATAGCTTATTACTGACCTTATAGGGATTTGATAACCTTAGAAGCCAAACTGTTGTTCCACCTCAGTGGACTATGCGAAACATTGATGATAGGTAAGCATTATTGGCAATAACTTTTCCTTTCATCATGAGGAAAGAATGCTCAGCTGTAGATATATCTATCAAATCGTAGTTTGTCTTGAATTAATTTACTAGAGCTATTATTTTCACTTTATTATTATTATTATTATTATTATTATATTTTAATTTTGAATTGCTATATAGGAACCGTCTTATATTTTGCATCTTAAACATCTGCAAAGATGTACTTGGCCGTCTACCCAAAGTGGTTAGAATAGATGTTGTGGAGATGGCGCTTTGGGCTAAGGTACAAGAAATGCTCAAGTAATATTGCTCTTAGCTTGTTCGCTTACCTGCTTTTCAAGTAAGTTTGGGCATAATTTATTGGTTTATCAATGACTGTTGTATCCTCAGAGATTGGTAGAACAGTCTGCTACAAGGAATTGACCTGATTCATCTTAGAACTTCGGACTAAATGCTTAGCAACAGTTTGTTAGTTTCTGTAGCATTTGGCACAATTTTACTATCAATTGGATCTGAAGCTGTAGGTTTTCAAACTGCAATTTTCCCCCTAACCTATAATTTATTCAATATGTTTGATTTGAAACAAATTAGGTGAACCAATTGGGTTCTTTTTCTCAATTTGTTACTATCTTTAAACCACACTGTTGTGATTGATGATTTATATAATTATTGTCATAACTAGATACAGAATAATCACATTGAGACATCCTTACTCCATTTAATCTAAACCCTCTTATTCTTCCTTTTTTTTCAAAAAAAAAATTGTGCAGAGTGTATATCTATAAATCTAAGGTTTTAAATCATCAGTCACGGACGTAGACGTGGTTGCAGTGTAAGTGTGGTAGTGTGTTGGAAAGTTTAACAGTGTAGCTGGTGGTACCATGAATTTCTTTAGAAGATTTCTGGTATTGGTTATATCAATGTGCCACTGCCATGGTGATTCACCATAATGATTTTGTTGATGTGCGATGTAAATTTATAACCATGATTATGACTATTTGTTTTTTTTTTGGGGTATGTGTTGGCAGATAGTCAAATCATTATTCATGAGTTATTTGTTACTTCCTAACAAATTACTAAAATTAATTTGATGTAGGAAAATACACCTGCTGTTTCCAAGCAAAGAAATGTACAAGATGGGCCTACTGCGGTTGCAGTGGCAGAAGGTGAGTTGAAAGTGAGTGTTGAAAAGGAGCTCGTCTCCCAAGCTGAGGAAGAGGACATGGAGGCCCTTCTTGATACGCATGTTCTTCTTTTTTCCTTTATTCTGAGGCCTGCTTTTAGTAAAGCAAGATTTTAGTGAGGGGTAGTTTTAATTTTAACAAATAGAAGCTGAACTACTATGAACATTTTCATTGAGGTGAAATGAGTATTATATTACCTGTGTGCTTCAGAGTATAAATAAACCCATGATTTACAATTTGTAAGGATGCTGTCCAAGATCTTTCTGTCAAAAGAGGGGGGTTAGAATTTTGTCCTTTCAAAACTCAGTTTAGCTCGTTCCAAGATATTCTAATGTGCAAAAAATGGCCTGCTGTGAACTTGATCAAATTCATTGTATCTGACTCTTGTTTGTGTTATTCAATTGGCATCTTTAGGTTTTGGCAACTATTATTTTAGATCCAGGCAGTCATTCAATAGAGCACTTGTTTAAAATTACAATGTGTGTTTGTTGTGTAGTAGTCTGGCCTACTTTTGGTGCTTATCCAAGGTAATATATCTAACGTATGTAATTATACTATGGTGTGCAGCTATGTCATGGGTATCGGCGAAGCAGAGGCATTTTCTGAAAGATTGAAGCGTGAACTTCTTGCTGTTGAAGCAGCAAATGTGCATGCCATCTTAGAAAGTGAACCATTGATAGAAGAGGTGCTTCCTTTCATAGTGTGATTTCATAGAAAAGTTTTCACTTCTCCTTCCGTTAATTGTTTCTTTTAGGCTAAAATTTTTGCACATATTTTTTGTGCCTTACAGTTTTCTCCTTGTTGACTTCTTTTAATATTTAGGTATTTTATATCACTGCATATGATGATTTCTTATGGAGTTGTGCAATATAAATAGATCTAATGTTCCACAATTGATTTCTGATTGTTGGATCTTTTAGGTGCTGCGAGGGCTTGAGGCTGCAACAAGTTGTGTTGATGATATGGATGAATGGTTTGGCATCTTCAATGTGAAACTTAGACATATGAGGGAAGACATTGAATCTGTAAGGACTTGCTTGCTCACAACTATATTTATGTATTGTTTTTGTGGTTATCCTCCTGTGTTGTAATTGCACTGGTCTGGTCATAGAAATTAAGAATGGTATAATGTTTACTTTCCCAGTTGCAGGCATATATGTGTCATCTCCTGTCCTTATGCTTATTAAATTATCCTCATGAATCATGGTTCAGCTGTCTTTCTTTTATTTGTTTATTTAGTTCATTTAAGGTGAAATAACCAGTTCTTTTCCTGCCACCAGGGGATTTTGGATTCTGTATTATTCTCTAAAATAGCTGGGTTAGGAAGATTATTCAATTTGTCGTTCTGTTAACTTCAATATATGCATCAAACTATGTGATGATTGCCTCTCAAATTAACTAGCAAGAAGCACAAGATCTATGCTTGTGTTAAATTTAATTGTATTGCTTTATGACTGTGTAATTGTTGCATTCGCGGCATCCAGATAGAAACCAGGAATAACAAATTGGAGATGCAGTCTGTTAATAACAAAGCACTCATTGAGGAAGTTGATAAGCTTCTCGAACGGCTGCATGTTCCTTCTGAAGTATGCTACCCTTCATTTTTTTTCTGTCTTCAGAGTATCGAGGAATAAGTGTTTAATCCTTTTTATCTTCTAATGATTTCTTAATTGGCTGTAGTATGCAGCATGCCTAACAGGGGGTTCATTTGATGAGGTCCGCATGCTTCAGAATAATGAAGCATGTGAATGGTTGACTGGTGCTTTGCATGGTCTTCAAGTACCTAATCTGGATCCTACCTACGCAAACATGCGTGCTGTATGTAGTCTATCTTTATTTTCTATCATCTAGTGATGTGACTTTCTGTCTTGATATTCTGACTAAAATTTTAGCAAGAAGCATCATATTACACTTACCTAATGCTTCTATGGACCTAAGAATACAAATTTATAGATCCATATTTGTCATCTTAAGTTTTATGGATAATCTTGTGAATTAAATGTTCCTATTGAGCCACACTATAAATTTATGGCAGGTTTTGCCAAAATTCTCCTCGTGGCATTGTCTTTCTAATGTGGGGCCTAATGTTTTACAGGTTAAAGAGAAACGGGTAGAACTTGAAAAATTAAAAACTACGTTTGTTAGAAGAGCTTCTGAGTTCTTGAGAAATTACTTTGCTAGTTTGGTGGATTTCATGATAAGTGACAAGAGTTACTTCTCACAGGTACATCTCATCTTGCTATTTTCATCTTGAGATTGATAGTTAATAATAGTAAGGAGCTGTTAATTCTGAATTGCATAGTACAGCGAGGACAGTTGAAGAGACCAGATCATGCAGATTTACGGTATAAGTGCAGAACATATGCTCGCCTTCTGCAACATTTAAAGGTTCTGCTAACCTCTTGTCATAAATCTGAAACGTTTTATATCTCAGCCTCACCTTTTCCTCTCTGAACTAAATTTTTTGGCTTATACTGTCAGAGTCTTGATAAGAATTGCTTGGGACCTTTGCGTAAAGCATATTGTAGCTCCCTTAACTTGCTTCTTCGTCGAGAGGTCAGGCAACAGACTTGCTTTACTCAATTATCTCTGAGTTGCTCTTATTAACTACTCATCCATGCATTTGAATCGTCATCTGTAAGATTCTGAAGCACAGTATTACTTAAGATTTTTTTTGTTAAAATGGCTTCTCAAATTAATGTTATGAAAGTCTTGCATTTATTTGCAGGCTCGTGAATTTGCTAATGAGCTTCGTGCTAGTACAAAAGCATCTAGAAATCCAACTGTCTGGCTTGAAGCTTCCACAGACTCCAATCAAAATGCAAATATGGCAGATACATCATCAGTTTCTGATGCTTATGCCAAAATGTTGACTATTTTTATCCCTCTTCTTGTAGATGAGGTTGTAATTTTCTACAGACAAATGATGTAATTGCTACTGTCATTACCTTTAACATTGAGAGTTTATTCTTCCATGGCTCAAACTGCAGAGCTCTTTTTTTGCGCACTTCATGTGCTTAGAAGTTCCTGCGCTTGTTCCCCCAGGAGGTGTTGCTAATGGTAATAAAGGTGGAAGTTACAATGATGAGAACAATGATGATGATGATGATGATGATGATGATTTGGGTATTATGGACATTGATGAGAATGACAATAAAGCTGGTAATCCTTTCTAGATGTGCTGTCAATGGAATTCAACTTTGTATTTTTAATTCGAACTTTGCCGCTCCTAGACTGCAAACAATTTAGCAAAAGTATGTCTTTTGTAGGTAAAAACAGTGCTGATCTGGCTGCACTAAATGAATCTCTTCAGGATTTGCTTGATGGAATCCAAGTAATGTATACTGTATATTGCATCTCATGCTCATGATTTTTTTTTTGAGCATTTGGGGAGAGGGGAATCAAATTTGGGCTGCTAAGGTAATGTATGCACTTACTAATAGGCCATGCCTAGGTGTGCTCACGTGCCTTGAATAATTCTTTCATATGCAAGATTGCATTTTGAAACTAGTCTCTATAAATAGTTGGATTGGTAGTTTTTCAAGTTCACACATTCTTTTGCATGAACTCATTTTTCAGTTGTATCAATGTAAAGTTTAGGGCCGTATTTCCACAAACATTGAGGAAAACAGAAAAAATGAAATGTTAAGACCAGGAAAAATTCTGTGGGTCACTTGTTCGACTATGTTCCATTTTGAATTTCATGTTAGACTAAAGTACTTGGTTCATGTATCAATCTCATGAGTATGTGGATGATTATGTACAGTGTCCTTGTTGTTTATATATATATATATATATATATATTGATGATGGAGTAGAAAAATTAGAATTAAATTTCACAAGCATTATATGAGAGAAAAATGCCTGAGTTTTTATTTCCTCATGAAATCAGCTGTAATTTGTTATTGAATGTAAGATCTCATGCTTATGTTATATAGAGATGGGATGACAAAAAATATGACACTATTGATATTAATTGCATTTCTAGAAAACTTTATATATGTACATGCATACTGTTTGATTCGTTTGATGTTGGTACTGTTTGGCAATCTTGTACTGTCCGATAGCAGTAGGCATTACTGGTGATTTGAAGGGCAAACTTGTGGATACTTCAAAATTCTTGTTTTTGACTTGTAGAAGATCTCCATTTAATGAATTTTAGGAAGATTTTTATGCTGTTGTTGATTGAGCATACAAGATCGACCCTCTTCGCTGCATCTCAATGCATGGAATTACAGAGCATTATCTTTCTGGTCAGAAAGCTGATGCAGCTGGATTTGTGCGTCTCTTACTGGGTGACCTGGAGTCAAGAATCTATATGCAGTTCAACCGTGTATGTTTTAGCTGATTTGTTGCTGCACAAATTTTCAATATTACCTCATGTTTACCAAGTGATTTGCATTGCAGTTCGTTGATGAAGCTTGCCATCAGATTGAAAGAAATAAGCGAAATGTGCGGCAGATGGGGGTTTTATCATATATACCAAGGTAATCCACATATGATGTTTAGGAAAATTCAAATCTTTTGCTTTTCAAATATGAAGTAATATAAGTAAGTGATATCTTTGAATCATTTGATTGTAAATGGGGTATTGACGTGCGAATAATTGATGTTTCTGGGTTATTAAGAAAACCGGATACTTGGATGCAAAATGTTTCAGAATAGGTCCTAAAAATTCTGTGGTTTATCAATGATACATCTATATAACATTCAAAAATTGATTCTAAATGATGGTCTCATTTCTGCATAGGTTCGCAACTCTTGCGACTCGCATGGAACACTACATTCAGGGTCAATCTAGGGATTTGGTTGATCAGGCTTATACAAAATTCGTGAGTAGTCTTTTCAAGCATATGTCCCTAACCTTATTTTTTAGTAATTTCAGTGCATTACAGACATAATAATCATCTTTTTCTACTTTGTTTTGGGATACTATTTTTTACATGGTGACTATTGTTGGACAGGTTAGCATAATGTTTGTAACATTAGAGAAAATTGCACAAACGGATCCAAAATATGCTGACATTTTTCTTTTGGAGAACTATGCAGCATTTCAAAACAGGTACTCCTTTTTTTTTTTTGTGAAAATTTAATAAAGGTTGTTGAACTGTTTTTTCTTTTTGATCAAATTATATCTACTGATTGAATTGCTGCTTGTAGCTTGTATGACTTGGCCAATGTTGTTCCAACTTTAACTAAATTTTATCACGAGGCAAGCGAAGCTTATGAGCAAGCCTGTCTTCGTAATATCAGCATGATCATTTATTATGTAAGAATCCTAGTTTTATTAGTTTCTTACCTGCACTATGAAACCATTGATTTGTTGTTCTATTTTAATGGGGCCCATCATCCTCTTTCTCTCTGTAGCAATTTGAACGGCTTTTCCAGTTTGCCCGCAGAATTGAGGATTTGATGTACACAATTTCACCAGAAGAGGTGAGTATTTGGTCATCACTTAATTACCCATAGTTGACAACTTATATTTATATACATCATGGTAATTTCTTGTTACTGGGGCAATTTAGCTTCTTTTCCTTTTTTCACATTAGTTGCTTTAATGCAAAAACATTTGAGTGCTTAAATATCAACAATATTATTCTTCTTGTTTTTCAACATGCTTCATGGACGTTGGTTTAGGAATTGAATCAGTTGTTTCTTTTAGAATTGGTTTATTCACCTTCATGTCTAATACTCACGTTTATTCTTCTTATTGTTAGTGGGATGTCTCCCTTTTTCTCCTCATTCACATTTTAATGATACATTTACCACTGGTAGACAATTTCCCTGTTTGTGATTGAATGGAATTCTTTGATAATTTCAAATAAGCTAGTAGCTAAATTATATGCTAGTGGATCTGACATTCATACAAAATTCAACGAAATTTGGTTTGGGATTATGATTTGGTTGTTTAGAGATGTTAATTAAATTCTCTGAATAAGTAATTCAAAGAAACATAATAAGTGTTATTCTAGATCAATCTTCTTTTGGGCAGTTACAGCTATTTTTGCTTACTTATAAGGTAACTTGTGTGCTATGTGGCCATCTCAAGCATCAATGTGCAAGGCTGTGCTGAAAACTTGGTTATGCTCTTTTTGTTTTTTCAGATCCCTTTTCAGCTTGGATTGTCAAAAATGGATCTCCGGATGATGTTGAAGGCTAGTTTATCTGGGGTAAGTGAGTCAGTTATGCCTCCAAAACATATTTTCCCTGCTTCAAAGTAATTGTTGTTACTACTTGGTTTATCTGGCAGGTCGACAAGTCTATTAGTGCAATGTATAAGAAGTTGCAAAAGAACTTAACTTCAGAGGAATTGCTACCTTCTTTATGGGATAAATGCAAGGTATATCTCTGAAAAGCAACAGTACAATAAATAAATGAACAAAGAATTTAAACAGATTGTGGAAAATGGTATTAGGAACCTCTAGGTGGCATATTGGTAGAAACACGTATGTTAAGGGAGAAGGTGATCCTTCTATACTTTTAGTTCTGAACCTGTAAATTGGAGTCTTATAAGCTGTACCAATAAATACAATCTGTGATATGGCATCGTTTTTTCCTTTTTCACCGATATGAAAATATGCACTTCTTATGTTGTTAATGAATTTGTGTTGGCAATCATTACTGCCCTATCACTTCTTATTTCTTGTAAAAACTGGAACTCAAATGTAATTAAGGAATGAAGTGAAAGTTCATACATAGTGTAAAAGTTAGAACTTTCTCAATGGATGAGGGCATCATTTTGGAAAAACATGCTGCTGTGTTAATCAGTTGGTTTTGGTATGTGCTCCATGACATGAAGTGTTTGATGTTGAACAATAAAAGTGTTTGATAGCTCTATATTCTGATAGATTAAGCAAATGAATTTGTATGACACGATTTAACCTATTTATTATGAGTTTATGTTCAGATGGTCTTGTATTCTAATGCATTTGTAGTATTGCTGTTTTGGGTTTAATTAAATGGTGTATGATTTTTTTTTCCTGCTAGCCTTGATAAAAGTCTGATAGACATTTTATCAAGATTAATTCACTCTATTACATTCTTGTGATTTGGCAGGAGTTTTTGGACAAGTATGACAGTTTTGTCCAACTTGTTGCAAAGATCTATCCAAACGAAACTATCCCCTCGGCAACTGACATGAGAGATCTTCTGGCGTCCATGTAAACTTTGTAAAGAGAGTTTTCTGTTGTACAATCTTTTGATGTTCACTTTAAGTATAGATTTGTATTACCCTGATGTAATTATTCCCTTTTTTTTGTTTGGTTTTGTTTTTTAAAGAAAAATTTTCCCCATTATTGATTCATTGGACTGTCTATAGTAGAATTGCATTATATGGAACTTGTTCTTTAACATAATAATGTAGAAGGACCCAATTTGATGAAGAAGTGCCTATTCCTGACAATCTAAATTTGTTGATTGTTATAATTCCAGTTTCTAGATGATTCACTCATACTTTAATCTGATTTCTTAATCTGTGGCGGGATTATAAGCCTTGTCAAATCAGTGATAGTTTTGGAAGATGTGGGCCCTGTTTTAATATGATAAATATGTGATTTGTTGTGCATGTATGCACTAAGAAGAGCTTTGTGAAAGTGAATGTTTTTTGTGTTAAGCAGTGAGCCAATGAGAGATGTGATTGCATGTTGCTGCTTTTGTGATATGTGAAAGTGGTAATTGAGTATGGCCCAAGTGATCGAGCTATGATTGGTGACTGATGACCGGCGATTAAAACAATCCCTTGCACTAATTTTGAAACAGAAAAAAAAACTGATTGGTTACCGAATTAAGCAACATTAGTTAATTAATGCATGGAATATTAACTATCAAGAAAATCCTTTTTTAGTCGCTAAAATACAAGTCTTCTTTCAGTCTTTTGTTTTTTTCTTTTAATTTATTCGCATTTTGCTATATTCCTTCCCCTAAATGTTCTTTTAATTTAGTAACATTTATAAAAAAAAAAAAATGAGTTCATGCATTCCTCCTGTTAACTAATACATTAAAAAATAAGCTAAAAAATTGCAAATTAAAGTATTAATAATATAATGCAATGTCAAAAAAATCTTATTAAGAAAGAACGTCTAAGAAAAAATGCTACTAAAATCCAAAATTCAAAGTGATGATAAAGTCCACGAAGTAAATGCATATTTAAATATAGAAAAAAATGAAGATTGTTCCGAGTTTCTGATAAGAAAAAGTCTAGCGTATTTGCCAAACAGCTTCCTGACAACGGACGATCAGACTAAAGGGTTTGTTAAGACTCCATCTTTATATTGAGCCCTTCATTTTCTTTCCCTGCAAAAAAAAAACAACCTTTACTAATTTCTAATAAGCTTTTTAATTTTTATTAAACAGCCATGCATTACACTTCCAAGGAGACTTCTGTTGACTACTACAGCGATGGCTTTGATGATGCTTCTTTCGACGATTCTATTAGCTCTGATCGTCATCTCTTACCCAAATCTACTAATTATGCTCATAATTCCAACAATTCCATCGTTAAGCAACCAAATTACGTGATTCTCAAAGAAGACGATATTCATCAACGAATTGAACATGACATCTTTCAGGTTTCTTTAGTTATTTCTGTATCAAAATCTGAGGCAAGTATCTTACTCTGTTGCTTCAATTGGTCTGTCTCTAAAGTCGTTGAAACTTGGTTTGCCGATGAGTCTAGAGTTCGTGAAAAAGTGGGTTTGCTTCAAAAACCAGTTTTAACTCCTCAGATTTTCTCAATTTGTGGGATTTGTTTCGATTCTTTCTCTAGTGATAGGATTAGTTCTGTTGCCTGTGGCCATCCTTATTGTAATGATTGCTGGTCTAGTTATATTAGCAATTGTATTAATAATGATGGTCTTGGGTGTTTGTTGCTGAGATGTCCTGACCCATCTTGTGGTGTTGCTGTGAATCGGGAAATTATCGATTCTTTGGTGTCTGTGGATGATAGGAGAAAGTATGATCGGTGTATTATTAGATCTTATATTGAACAAAAGAAGAGAGTAAAATGGTGTCCTGGTCGGGACTGTGATTATGCTATTGAGTTTTCTGATGGGGATATAACAAGTTTTGATGTTACCTGTCATTGTTTTACTAGTTTTTGCTGGAACTGTGATGAGGAAAGCCACCGTCCTGTGGATTGTGAGACGGTAAAGAAATGGATTTCCAAGAATAATTCAGAATCTGAAAATGTTAATTATATACTGACTTACTGCAAGCCTTGTCCCAATTGCAAGCGACCCATTGAAAAGAATGAGGGGTGTATGCACATGAGATGCAAGGTCTGCAGACACAGCTTTTGCTGGTTGTGTCTTGCTCCTTATGATAATCATGGAAAATGCAATAGATATTTGGATAATGTAGTCGTCAGGAAAAAAGAGATGGCAAAGCAATCTTTAGAGAAATATACACATTATTTTGAGCGATGGGATGCCAACCGAAGATCGAAAGTAAAAGCACTTGCAGATTTTCAACATGTTAAAGATGTGAAATTCAAACGGCTTAGTCAGATACATGGCATACCTGAGAACAACTTTGATTTTATAACAAAGGCATGGCTGCAGGTGGTGGAATGTAGACGAGTACTGGAATGGAGCTATGCCTATGGATACTATCTGCCTGAGAATGAACTTGCTAAGAAAAACTTTTTTGAGTACCTACAATGGGAGGCAGAAACTGGACTTGAAAGGCTTCATAGTTTTGCAGAGAAAGAACTGGAAAAGTTTCTTGATTCTAATAGCTTATCGATGGATTTCATAAAATATCGAACAATGCTACTTGGACTGACAGTTGTGACTGGAGATTACTTTGAGAACCTGGTAAAAGCATTGGAGAATGGCCTCTCTGATGTGGTCTCTCAAGTAGCTAGCAGCTCGAGAGAGGAGATTGAAGATTATTGGCTTTGTGATCGTTGCAGTTATGCTAATACTGTGTCTGTCTTGGAATGCCAGATGTGTGTCTTGCAGGATGCAAATTAAGTTCACAGATTTATTGACAGTTATGCACAGATTACTTTAGCCAAGTGCATATAGATTAGGAAGTTAGCTTGTACTCTGCTACTGATTCCAGTATGCGTGTGAGCTATATATGTACATATAGTTAGAATTGACTGCAAATGACTTATTCAGATTTTGTCAATGTTAAAAGTTTATGGATGTAAATTAATTGACGGTATCTTAAATCTTTTCCTTGTGGTATTTGTGCCTAACTAGGGAGGAGCGAGGTACATTATAGCTAGTTGTGTATCCAATTACCAACCTTCAAAATCACAAGATGGATCTTCTTTAGATATTCCTTTTAAGATCAAGTACATGGATAATTTACATTCGTCATCAAGAATAAGGATGTGTATTAGCATATTTTTTAGGAACAGTGGGTGTAAATTACTCTCTAGTGTACTAAGTCATCTTACCGACTCAGTGCTAAACTAGCATTTATACTTTCTGGCGCTCATTCCTTGGGAGCAAGCTAAGACTGTGAAACCTAATTGCATAGGCCTGATTAGACAATCTAGATTTCCTAGAACTGATAAATGTTGACACAATCATTAAACTTGTGATCATCAAACTTCTTTTAACTTGTTGTGAGCCGATAAGCATGAAAACCACAAATAGAATATATAAAAATAATCATTACAAACATCAATAATTCTCGGCTACAGGTCTAGAGGGAAAGAGCCTTAAAAGAAAGGTCAACAATGACCAGAGGCAAACCACACCCAGAACTTGAAACGTCACCATCATAATAATCAAGGCATTGTTTCTTTCCAACAATTGTGCAGATTCAGGAAGGCCCTCATGGAGAACATCAATTTCTCAATGAAATGAACAGCTTTGGTTAATTGATATATTCTATAAACCTGCCAAACCAAGGCAAATCATCAAAACTTAAATTCTGGCTAGGCTTAACCACAAATAGTAATTGGTACAAAGTCCAGTACCTCAAATATAATAGGGACTAAAGGCCAGCAAGATGATTCCCGCTTGTCCAAACAAATCTCAAAAACACGTTGTGCTCGGCAGCCAAATAAGAAGGGAGCCACAGAAACCAACGCAGGCAGGCCAAGCACCGGCCAGGTTAAAAACACAATAAAAAGAGGAGCAATGACCTTAAACCCCATGACAAAGAAGGCACATGTCAGGTATCCTTTAAGGCCTGCAATGAGGCTCCACCTCTTTGGGCTAAATTGTAGATATGGCCTTTGAATTTGATCAGTTACAAGCAGAAATATTGTAAGACCAATATAAAACATCACCTCGAAAGACAATGATGTCACAATTTCTGCACAAAAATTTAGCAAGAATAAGCTTATGAATGCCTTTGCTGCTTTTACATATCTACTAATGATAGCTCGTATTGCTTGTGCACACACACATACACACGCAAAAAAAAAAAGAGAAGAAAGAAAAAAAAAAAGATTACTATCATCTGAATTTAATTGCAAAGCTGTATAGCACACATGAACATTTCTTGAAAGAAACTAAAAATTGACAAATTTGTTACCCTAAAACATAGGTCTGCTATATTCTACTGGCAACAGATTAATATAAGAAAAATTTTAACTACTAATTTGATTTCTGGGCATGAAATGGCTAACTTCTAATACAAATGTATTTGAAACCAAAATTGAAAGACTCAACAAATAAACTTTTTTTCCATTTGAGGGAGATCTTCAAAAAAAAAAGAAGAAGAAGCAGGGATTCCAACCATTTACGGACTAAAAATCTCACAGTTCACAGAAGTTTGGGAGCTAAACTAACTTAGGCGGACAACAGGGCATTGACATCCACTTTACTCACAGTCGAATTAATAAGTTAAAAGAAATTCATTAATTATTTCATGTTTCTCAATCTAATCATAGAAATGCAGCTAAAATCTAAACAACAAAACATAAGCTAAAAGAGTGGAGGAAGGAGGATTAAGGAGGTTGAAGAACTGAATTTGATAAGTACCTACAAGAACCTCATCCCTGAGAAAAGCCTCAATTGCATTTGCAAGGAAGAACTGAAGAATGATCAATGAAGCTATTAAGGAAACTGGTGCCAAAACCCAAAGAAGTGATCCTTTATCTTCATTGAAAGGCATTGATACCAATTTTCCTTCTTCCACCGATTGGTACGTCAACCCATGAAAAGAAACAGAACCAGCTTTACCTTTAAATGGCTCCAACCCATGAAAACTAACAGCAGGCACACCAGAATTTTCTTTACCCAAAATGTTCAAATTTGCGTCTGGACTAGAATTAGAACTAGACGCACATACTGTGACTCCTCTTTTTATGCTTGACAACGGAAAGCCCTTAAATACATGATCGGATGATCCAAACCAGGTATCAAATGTGCTGGGAAAGAGTGAAGCCCTAGTTAGAAAATAAACAGATTAGAATCACCTTAATGTGAGGTTAATTTTCCCTTATTTTTCATCTTCAGTTTTTTAAATGAGTATGGCTATTTTTAAATCAACTGAGCACCAAAACGAGATTTAAGGGCAAAAGGTACCTTTTGAGGGGCTTCCAAGCTTCACTGAAACGTTAAGTTTGTAAAAATGGAACCAGAAACAGAGCAAGTGAGAAGAGGATTATTCAGGGGGGAAATGCAAGTGATTGGATATAAATATTAAATCGAAATGTAAATGTACTTACAATTTGATGATAGAAGAGACGATCACCTGATAATCTGAGTTTTGGAGTCATAAATCTACGACAAACCGATTGAAGTTCCATTTCAGTTAAGTGTTTTTAGGGTTTAAGCTAGCAGTTGGTGAGGTTTATCCGTTTGAAATGAAATAATTTTCAGGCGTGGCCCTCTTTGGGGGTTGAAACAAGAAAATAAAAAATGAAAAGTGGTGGTTTTTGAAATTTGAAAGTTTAATTAATTTAGATATAAGAGATTTTCTTGAGTCATTCTTTAAAAAAAAAATTCCAAGGCATCCTAAGAGGAATTCAGAGAGCAATTTTCACTGATAAAAATTATTATTATATTTTTAAATGATATTTTAATATTAAACTTCAAATAATAAGTAATTATTAAAATTTTTTTTCTTATTCTATATTATTTTTCCTCTTCTCGTCAAAAGTACTCCCAAAGAAAGTCGAACAAATTTCTGCGAGTCACAAATTCAATTGACCCAAGAGAACATTTACTGTGGGCTATAGATTTTAGAGCAGCCCATTTAACAGATCGGCCCACGTCTAACAGACATTGGATTTCAAAGCCCTATCTTATATTGCGTTATTTTTTTAAAATTATTATTACTATTAGGGATTTTTTTTTAAAACTTTAGGAATAGTGTAATACTATATGTTCTTATCTGTTTAATTTTACCAAAGAAACTATTGTGAGAAAATTACTTAAGCATTTTTTTTACCTCTTGTTCTTTTAATTAGTTATTGGTTAGGTCTCATAATATAACATTTTTGTTACAGTTTTTCAATTGAATTCTTTGTTATATATAAATTCATGTATTTGATATGGAATTCGGTTTTGCCCTGCCAGATGCAATGCTCCTGATTTCATTGTCCTCAAAATAATGTAAATATAATAATATGCTTCTTTTCTTTACTACTATAATATATAAAATCTTTTTTCACACTAGTATTTAATGATAATGGTAAATGCCTAAGATATTTGCAGTTTCAAGATACATTGTTTACAAATTTAATAATAATCTTAAATTTTTAATTCTTATAGTTAATGATTTACCACTGAGTGTAGACGAATCTACGGTGTAACTATGCACTTACCAAGTATACATAGACATATATGGAAAAAAAAAACTATATTTTTTATTAATAAAAAAATAATTTCATATAAGATATTTTAGTTTTTTTTTTAAATGAACACTTCTTTATCTGAAAATTAAGCAGCTTTTTGAGACTTTTTTTTATTAGAAATTATTAAAATATATCACGTGTAATGTAAATATTTATGGCAGAAATCCAATACCAAACTTATGGATTTAATAAATTAAAATGAGAAAATAAGTTAAAATATTCTCTACATAAAAAGACTGGAGTTCGAAATATGAGTTGTGGAGGTCTGATAGTGATAGACTATCTTAAACAATTGGATTACAAATCTTTTTTTTTATCATATCATAACCAAATTATAAAATCATTAGCTTATACAAATATGGAAGTTGTTAAGGAGAAAATTTTTTGCCTAGAAATTTAAAAAATCCCAAAAAAAAATATGGAATTAAAGAAAATCCCAAATATGGAATTAAAAAAAAAATTTGCCTAGAAATTTAAAAAATCCCAAATATGGAAGTCATTAGCTTATATTTTTTTATATAGAATTTATCCCAAAAAAAAAAGCCCTCATATTGGCTCGAGTTGATTTGAATTATTCGTGTTTTAATATATCACGTATTTATGGTTATCTTTGTTATCTAAAAAATCATTTATGTTATTGTTTTAAAATATTATCATGTCTATACAAGTACAATAAACTAATAAACAATTATTATTTTACTATCTAACTAAAAAATAATTTATTGTAAAATTTAAATATAATAATTGAGTCTATAATTGAGATTAAGCAAAGTATAACAAATATGTATATCTTAATTAAATTTTGATGGACATTCATTTATACGAAAATATAAAGGGGGGAATTGATTATTACATCTAAAAAAAATAATATAATTTGATAAACGCAAAATGATAAAGGTTTTTTTAAGGAAGAAAAAGATTGAAAAAGAAGAGTAAGACACGTTGCATGCTATTCATGTTCAATTCCTAAACGACAATCTTGTATGTTTGCATGAGTTTTATATTCATGCATCATGTTTTTAATTAATATAGTGTGAGGTTTAACTAAAACAATTTTATTGTTAAATGTTTGTCCAACTAAAAACAGGTACTGATTAGAGTTTTATTGTGCTAATAATCTACCTATTGATAAATCAACTTATTTTTTATCTCATGTTTAAATCTTAGGAAAGTAATAATCAATTCTTTATTCCATGGTATATAACTATATATAGAGATAAAAAAAAATTTAATACTAATATTCATTTTCTTTTTAGAACATTTTTTATTTGAATAAAAAACTGAGGAAAATATATATAAATGTTCCAACTAGAAATTGGACTAAAAATTATAAAATAAAGATAAGCAAAGAGTTAATTTAATTTAATTGAATGAATCAATAGGCTTAGACGCCTAGTTTATGCATTTATATTAAACAGTGTGTTAACAGGAACACGGACATATCACGTGGAAATTGAAGCAAAGAAACCCGAAGACAATGGGATGACTAAATTCTAAAGAGAGAGTTCTGAAAAATAACCCAATCACGTTGAATTTAAATTTACAAAATATTTTAAATATTTTAAAAAATTTTAATATGTTAGATCTGTTTTGTAATTAGCAGTTCTACAGTAACAAATAAATGAGAGAACCAAATGCTGTAAATGCTGAGGAACTAGAGCTTGAATAAAGAAAAATAAAATTTTTTAGCAAAAAAAAAATACAAACGAATGAAAAATAAAAATTAAATATTTAACATTTTAGTAAAATTTATATTTTTTTATTTTATATTATTTATTAAAAATTTTACATATTTTTTATTTTAATTCTCGAATCTATTAATTTATTTAAATAATTTTATTAAATTAAAATTTTAAATAAGAATATTAATTTTATTCGATTGATAATCAAATTATAAAATTTTAGTATTAATCTAAATAACTAAACACTAAATTTTAAATATTCACTAATTAAAAAAATATACATAATACAAAAAAGCCAATAATATATATATATATATATATTATATATATTTATACATAAAAAATCTAATAATTTATAAATATATAAATATATATTTATATATATATATTTATAATTATATACATTTATATATAATTATATAATAATTTATATATAAAAATATATAATTTATATAATTATAATTATATATATTTATAATTATATAATAATTTATATACATATCAATATATAATTTACATAATTATAATTATATATATAATTATATATATTATTTAAATATATATATATATTATTAGACAAATGATCTCAATTTTGATCCTTGACAACTCAAATGAATGATCCATTTAACATGTTTTGTCTTGAATGTTTGTTGCTTAATTTCCTTGTACTTTCCTCCATCTTTTAATAAACAAAATGTTTACTATCTTTTTAATCAACTTTTTGCTTTCTATTATGCATTTTGCCTATGACAATGGGGAGAAATATTAAACAACTTGAAACTTTGAATGATTGTTTAAACATGATTCAATACACCAAGATAATCAAATAATATCAATGCACCAAGATTACTTAACCATGATTCATGCATATGTTAAGGGGGAGCATTTTAGACTTATTATTTTTCTTATCATTCCATTTGAATTGTCAAAGTCAAAATAGGGGAGATTGTTAGACAAATGATCTCAATTTTGATCCTTGACAACTCAAATGAATGATCCATTTAACATGTATTTGGAGAATCTTGTTGCAGGCTTAGGTTGCTTCAAATAAAGCTGAACAGAACACTTCTAGCGGTCGCACCACACCTGAATACGACCGCACCATTCAATTAAAGGATAAAACCTTATCACAGTAGGTTTCGCAGTCAGAAACCTGACCTCAGTAGCGACCGCACCTAAAGAAGAGCGACCGTCCCAAGTTATGGACGACCGCTACTCAAGCAAATCAAATCATTCTAATCACAGTAAGGTTCGCGGTGACAAGAACGACGAATGACACGGCCTCGCTTACCACTTTAGCGACCGCGCTTCATATTTGCGGCCGCTCTGCCAATACAGGAGAAAATTGCTTAAAGAGACAGTAGTGTTCGCGTCCTCAGGTGCGTCCAGAAGTTCGACGTGAGTTTGTTAACTCGACCGCGAGATGCTACCTAGGGCGACCGCGACATTCAAATTTTGGAGGACATCTCTTCTGCCCTGTCAGAAAATGACACATGACATGACTGTTATAAACCCACTTCAACATTCAAAAAGGGCGACCGCACCTTTGTTAGGCGCGACCGTCCCGACAATCACAGCATGGGCAAGATTCCTACTGCAGAGCACTAAAATTAGACCGTTGAAGCTTTTTTAAATGCAGCGACCGTACCTTGTCCAAGGACGACCGCGTGTAATGTGAGCTCGACCATCCTTGTATGAAGGATGACCGCGAAATACATCGGACAGTTAAATAAAAAAGGTCTAAACTGCCAAGACTTTATTCTTACTATCAATAACGGCTAGTAAGACCACATTGGCTATAAATACAGTGCTTCTATAAGAAAAGAAATATAGAAGTGAAACAATATAGAATTTGATAGCCAAACAATAACTTTTCTTTTACTTAAACTTACATTTGAATTGTAATGAACGTTAAGTGTAAGCATTGAAAACACCATTGTATAAGTTTGAGTGTGAGCTTGAAAAAACACTTGGGTTGTAAGAGTAAGCCTTGTAAAACTCTTGTTTGGGTTGTGAGAGTGAGCCTTAAAAACTCCTTAAAGGTTCTTGAGTGTAAGCCTTAGAAAACACTCGTGAAGTTAGGTGTGAACTTATGAAAACACCAAAGTTGGAAGTGAGCTTGCAAAAACTTCAAAGATTAGTGGAACCTTAACAAGTTGTTAAGGAAGTAGATGTAGGATTGAAGTAAATCCGAACCACTATAAATCTTGTGTGTTCTTTCTTTCTTCCATTACTCAACCATCTCTCTATTCCGCATTTATATTTTGTTGAGTTTTTTAATTGTCATTATTTTTTGAGGAAACCAATTCACCCCCTCTTAGTTGTCATCTTGGGACAACATATATATATATATATATATATATATATATATAACAAGAGATAGGAGGAGAGGAGGGGTCCATTGCCCCCATACAGTAAATAACTTGGCTTATGCAATAATATCCAGAGCATCAATATTTCAATAATAAACATTTTTGGTCAATAAAAATAATATTTCATTAATAATCAACAAGAGATATAGTAAATCAAGGGATACAAAATGATAAAAAAAATATTAAATTATTCTACTCCCTCTATTTTATTTTAAGTATCGTATATAACAATGCACAAAGATAAAAAAAATTATTAGTCATTATAAAATTTTTATTATAATTTATTTAAATATTATTTTTTATTTTTTTCATCACGTTTATTATCTTTCATTAATTAATAAAGATAATATTAAAATTTTTTAATTAATATTCTATTGAATTTTTAAAAATAACATTTAAAATGAAATAAAAAAATTTTATTACATGACACTTGAAAAAAAGGAGAGAGTTCTTCATAGAATAAAATACACTAAAATTGAAAATTACATCAACCAATAAGAAGCTCCCTTAGCAACCATAAACAATAGTTTGATCTGTTAATTACAACAGCCAATAAGAAGTTCCCATAAAAATCATAAACAATAACTTCCCCAATACATATACTGCACTATCCCATACGCAAAATAAGTTAAAGGTGAGCCATCTTCGTCCAACATTCGAGAGTCTTAGAGCAGAAGCAGAATATCCCTGAAAGAAAAGGTCGATAACAAACCAAGATATGGCCAGCAATAATAACAAGAAGCAAAGCCTTATAATGGCTTGCAAACAAACCCAAGCTATCGTAAGAGAAGATAGAAATTTTAACAGGTCACAAAATCCCAGACATCCTCAGATATATAGTGAGTTGAGGGAAAAAAATAATTATTCATCCTTAAAAGGGAATCAAAACTCTTGCAAACTCGTTAAGAAAGCCGAAGATAGATAGGTATCCTTGTAGGGGGAAAGATTGAACCTTGACATACCAGAACGGTTTGTGAGGAGCCTCTGTATAATTATGTAGACATCTTACCCAAAGAACTAAATCCGGACCTGGACTAAAATTGTAGAGCCATATGATCTAGATTGTGATTTATGCTCTACAAAAAAAAGCCCACAATAAGTTATCCTTATTGTCTTTCCACTCTAGATGTTATCCTTTCCACTATATATAGATCCAAGTGAGGATACTCATTTCAACTCTGAGCAGAAATGAGGTTTCATCAAACAAACAACAGACATGGAAGGCGGCAGTACCACACACGGCAGAGAGCTCTACTTGTGCGAGAGAGAAAAAAAAAGGATTTTTGTCCATATTTGGTTCATGGGAGATTTACATATTTCAATAATATATGTGTAGCATTGAATTATATAAATTAAAATTGAGCCCTTGTTTAAAAAAATTGAGAAATTCTTCAAGAAGGTGACATTATAACTTGACCCATTATGTACTTAGCCACTAGCCAGTTATTACTAACAAAGTTACCTTGCCTATTCTAACTAAGGTTGCTGCTGCTTAATTGTTATACATTTTTTTTCAAATTTTTTATTGTGATTTTAGAAAAAAAAAAAAACAGTAAAGAAAGAGAAACAAATATTTCAATTGATTAAAAATTACAAAATGTTTTTTTATTCTTTTGGTACATATTTTGTATTGTTTTTAAAAGGCTTTTGACAAAAATATAAAAAAATAAAAAATAATTTTAAATTTACCATATTTATAAATTATTTATAAAATACTAGATTTTATAAAATATTTATCAACATATCAAATTTGTATTAATTTATAAAGAGTTTACAATGAGTTTATAATGAGTTTATAATAATTTTATTATAAGTTTATAAATTTTATATAGTTCATAATAAATTTATAATAAAATGATTAAAATATTTTTTATATAAAATAAAATTTTAAAAAAATGATGGAATGTGTCATTTTTTTTATTTTTAAATACTCTTAATGATATTTAAATAATTAATAAAATAATTTTTAAAAAATAGTGCTATTTTACATCATAAGAACAAGATAATGACTAATATATATTAATGGCACATAGGATTTGAAATTCAAATAGGAAAATATTATAAATCAATAAAAATAGGATAAAAATCTACAATATTAATTGTTGTTATGAAAAGTTATAAAAAGATTTATGAAAATAATTGAAAAAAGAGATTGCTTTAAACGTGGCAACTTATTTGTGGCGTTTTTATTGCATGCAACAGAACCTAGAATAAATAGAATTTCCTTGTTTCTGCATTTAAAAAAAAAAAGAATTTCCTTGTTTCTAATTTATCTAATTGTTATTACATGTTTTGAAACAAATATTATATTTTTTGAAACTAAACAAATTATTATTATATTAAGAATGAACAACCAACAATATTCCTTATACCAATTTTAATATATATAATATGTTTCAAAAAAAATTTAATATATATAATCAATGTTTTTCTATCTAATTAAATTTAGTAATCATCAGTGGCGGAGGAAATGGGCAATCCCCTCCCCTCCACTCCTCCCATCTCCCTCTCTCTATTTATATATATATATATATATATATAATATTTTATATACTCTACCAGTTGATTTTGGCCTTCGAAAACTGAAACCGAAGCTGGTCAGCTGGGTTAAGTCTCTCCGTGGATCGTATAAGGTAAATGTCGACGCCTCTTTTACCAGGTTGCAGGTGGCTGGTGGCGCGGTCATCCGCGATGAAGATGGTAATTTCATTATGGCTAAAGTCTTTCTCATGGATGCTGTCAATGTTTTAGAGGCGAAACTAAAGGCTTTGAATATTGCTCTTGATTGGGTGTTTACAGCTGGATTCTCATGTTTGCAGGTAGAGGTGGACTCACTTACCTTGGTTCAATTGATCAATTTAGTCTGCCCTAACAGTTCACAATTTCGCAGAGCAAAGGAGGCTTTAACTTCTAGTTTGTCTTTTCTCACTCATGTCTACAGAGAAGCTAATCAAGCGGCTCATTTCTTAGCATATTATAGTCGTATTAACGGTATCACCAAATCATTCAATTCTTTTCTTTCATTACCCAACTATATTAAAGGCATTGTATTGACTGATAGTATGAGTATTCCATATATTAGATTTCATTAATAAATTTTGTGGTGGTTCCGTCAACCTTTACTAAAAAATAATATTTTATATACAAATTAATTTTTTATATAGTATTTTATATACAAATTAATTTTTTATTAGTAGATATTTAGAGTTATATATATATAATATTATATATATATATTAGCTTTTTTTATTATATATATTTTTAATTAGTGGATATTTAGAGTATTGTGATTATGTATTTATATATATAGTATTTTTATAAAATTTTAATAGTATTTTATAAATATTTTATATATATAGTATTATATATATATATATTGGCTTTTTTGACCATAGATATATATTTTTAATTAGTAAATTTTATAAATAGTATTATGTATATATTAACTTTTTTTACTATATATTTTTTTAATTAATGAATATTTAGAGTTTTGTGATTAAGTATTTATATATAAAATTTTAATAGTATTTTATATATAATATTTTATAAAAATTATATATATATATATAATATTTTCTATACATATTAAATTTTTCACCATATATATTTTTTTATTTTAATTAATAAATATTTATAATTTTATAATTAAGTATTTAAATTAATACTAAAATTTTATAATTTAGTTATTAATTAGATAAAATTAGAATTTTTATTTGAAATAGTATTTAATAAATAATATAAATAAATTAATAGATCTAAAATTATAAAAAAATTTAAAATTTAATAAATAATATAAAATTTTAATAAAAAAAATTTAAAAATTTTTATAAAAAAATTAAATTTTACTATAAAATTAAATATTTAATTTTATCTTTAATTTAATTATAATTTTTTTATTTTAAAAAATGTGCCTCCTTTTGCTTTATTTTTTTATTCCGGTGGTAATAATAATATAATAATACTTATATATTAATGTAATATATAGCAGGTTAGACGAAAACTGCATTTTCAGCTTAAATTTGTTATATTTCCATGTAAATTTCCTAAATAAAGAGGCGGAGATAAAGGGGGTCTCATGGGGCCTTGTTCCCCCCTCAGTTAAAAATAAAAAATTTTTAGGTATATTTGAGAATGAATATTACATTGGTTGAGATGGAACAGCTTGGCCTTACTATGTGAGAGCACGCAACTTTGATCCACGCTCCCAACATTTTTCATCCTTTTTTTTCCAATCTTTAAAACTGGGCCTTTTAATCAAGCCCATTACAAACAAACAAGATTTGTCAATTACTCTGCCCATTACAAACAAACAAGAATAACTTAATTGTGACTCTTTCTCTTCTTTCTCACGTTTCTTCTTCGTTAATTCCTTTTTTTTTTTCAGATAACAGTTTCTTCCTTTTTCAATTTCATTCTTTCACCGATTGGCACCAGCAAGGCAGCGGCAACAAGTTAAGAATAGGTACACCACTTACTTTTAATCTCATATTTATTTTGTTGCAATTTTTCTATCTTGCTAAAATGAATTGAAATTTGAAAAATAATGAATTAAGAAATTGGCTTGAATACTTGAGGACATTATAAATTTGAAATGTTTAATTTGATTTTGTAGTATGAAGTTTTTTTTTTTTTGAGAAAAGTAGTATGGAGTTAAATTGAAATTATTATTTTTTTGTAGTTTATAATCTGGAATTTTTTTATTTCTTTTATAATTTGATATTTTTAATGTTTAGTATTTAAGTTGAATTGAACCCCCCCTTATCTAAAATCCTGGCTACGCCACTGTAAATAACGCACGCGTTTCACGATTCTTTAGCGAATAGAGAGCCAAGCTCTACCAGGGACTGTCAACTGTGCTTCCCACCATCTATAACATAGCCATGAGCTGCTCCTTTGACTGCATTTGATATGTTTTGAATTAAAAATCCGCCTGTGAGTTTAATTTTTTTTTTTTAAATCTCCCTACTAGAATATATAATTTATTGAGAAAGAAAAGAGAATAATAAATTTTACTTGAAATATATTTAATTTCTTATATTAATTAATTAAAAATAAAAATAATCTCTAGTAATATGAGAAAAGGTATGCATATATATGTTTTTATTTTTTTTATTTTCTTGTGAATAAATAAAATAAAAAATATATACATGCAGACACAATCTAATGCTAAATAGATATAATTTGAAACTCATAATTAATTTCCTCTCTTCCAATTCAATGCTAACGAAATATTTTTATATTCCACCTCAATAAATTATCTCTATTTTTTTTTACTAGTCTACCCTGCTGTCCTGATAAATTTATGAAAAGTCAATGATCTTATTTATTTCTCTTTATCTATAGTCCTCGTCTTTATATTATAGATTCTCTATTAAAAGAAAGAGAGAATTTGTTTCTCTCATTAATATATTAACAGGCAGCAAAAACACTCAATTAAATAATTTATACTATTAAACAGGAAATTAATAATCTATACTATTAGGGTGCGTGGCAATCATCCATTGTTTAATTAGTCAATTGTTATCCAAATGGTTTTTAAAAAAAAAATTAAAGAGCTGTTTAGTTATATAAAATATATATATTTTTATTTTTATTAATTTTATATTTAAAATTATTTTTAAAAATAAAAATAAAAATAAAAATAAAAAATAAGTCGATAAAAATTAAAGTAGAAAAAAAATTCCTATATTTATTTTTTAAAACTTAACTATTCTCTAATAAAAATTATTTTTTAAGTTTCTAAATATAAATATTTTTATATAAATAATAAATTTTATTTTTTTTCTGAAAAATATTGTTTATTTTTTTATTACTAAACAGTCCAATATTAATTAGGAAATAAATTGATGAAATTAAAAAAATGGGTTTACATGGCCGATTAGTTTGTGAGCTTGGCTTGACTTCCACTTCCGATTAATGATTGATCGGTCCCAGAGATATTGAGTGGTACCAATACTTTAGGACACAGTCTTTCTTTTTCACTTCAACAAAGCTCGCTAAAAAGTTAATTTTGCCCCAACAAAAATACCCTCAGGTACTACGCGTTCAATCTTTCAATCATAGCTCGAAACAGTAATTTTTAAAAACATCTTATCTTAATCTTAACATATTTTTAAATTTAAGAACTGATAAAAAACTTTGATTAGAGTTGTTATCAAATTATATTTATGGATGCAAGAAATCAATTAAATATAATATAATTATTTTTTGAAAAAAAAAATATAAGAAAATAAGTCATAATATACTAATAAATTTTAATTTAATAGTACTAAAATTATATATATATATATAAAGTTCCAACGTAATTAATGGACAAGAAGAAAGTCAGAAGCTAACCTCTCCGGCAGCCGGCACCGGCTGCATATCCATCACCTTCGAATCCATGTTTGCACTGGCACCTATATCTCCGTTCAAGATAATCAGTAGCACTCTTCAGTATTGTGCAATTGGCATGATCAGATCAGAGCACTGGCAGTCCCCAACAAGCCACCACTCTAGCTCCATCATCTGAATATCCAACGATACAGAATCTTCAAATGACAACTCAGATGAAATGGATGTCAAAAGATTCCGGCACTGATGAATCTGAGTATCATTCCGGTGAAAGAAACCGTCTTTGGTTGGATTGAAAAGGCAACTTATGCTTCTGTTTTGTGCACAATTATTAAGAGACTGGAATTGAGTCTGTACATTGATAACAGGTATATCAAATGGTAACGCCATGGAAGAACAGTTATGCAATAAAACTGCATTAGGTGATCTGGGTGCAAAGTTTCTAGTAAATAGATTCTCAAAGGCTTGGATTGGACGGCTACAATTAGGTTTAAGGTTGATTCTTATTTTATCTTTGGTTACAGATTGAACAGGAAATTGCTCGTTAAAAAAACTAGTCCTTTTGAGCTGCAATTTAAGTGGATTTGGCAACCGGAGGAGAACCCAAAAGGGTAAGAAAATTGTTGATCGCCGCACGTCCGTTTGCAGGAGAAGGAAGCTTGAGTTGTGATTAGTGTTGATGAAAGAACAAAGATTGATAACAAAAGAAGAGTATAACTTTTTTAATAGAATTGTATTAATTTTTTTCAAATGATGTATTGTAAACAACAAAAATTATTATAAAGAAAAGACGAGGATGAGAGTAAAGGAAGGGAGAAAGAGGCTACTTCAACTGTAAAGACTGAATATGATAAATAATTGTGAAGATACATATATATATATATATATATATATTTGTGTTCTCAGTTCACTGTTTCACAATAATAAGATATGGAATTGAAGGTTGAAATCGTATTTGGAGAAGACTGAAATATTGTGCTGACTCTGAACAAGTCAGTAATTAGTGAACAAGAAAACTCAGAGTGTCTTTAATCGGAACGTAACACGGGTTTGAAAATGATTGACATGAATTCACAAGGAGATGGAGAAATTAATAAAACAGACTTCTTCTTTTCACACTGCTCTTTTCTTCTATTTCATACTTCTGTTAATGACACTGCCGTTTAAGAACAGCAACGATTTTACTTTTTTTTTTTTTATCTAATAAAATCAAATCACCATATATATATAGAGTTAAGTTCATGACATTAAAATCCCTCAATTATTCTTTTTTCCTTTTTTTTTGCCGTTAAGTCATAATAGTGCTGTGGTCAAGCGAAACTTTTTCTCTTGACCAAAGACTGGAAATTAGAAAAAAGAAAAGAAAAATTCTTTTGGTTAAGAGTTATTTAACGTTTTGTGTTTGTAAGGAAAAGAAATTAGTTAAATCAATATTAATATTATTTTTATAATGAAATCATATTATTCGCCTCCATTATATGCATTCTTGATTGTTGTATTATAATTTTGGGCAAGACTTCAATCTTTAATATACTACTACATTTCTAACTCTGTTAATATCTATCCAGAAACGATTGAATTACATATATATTAGAACTTGACAATTATTTAATGTCAATTTTAATAATAATATTTCGTATTTCTGTAATTAATATATCTAAAAATTTTACTGACAATTTTATTATTTTTATATCATAGTGAAAATTCCATCTTAACTAAAAGTTATTAGATTCCTCAACTAGGCAAATTGTTTGATTAATTTTTCCATATATGTCACATAAAAACAAACAAATATGCGTATTGAATAGGCATTTTTCCTCAACATTATTTATTAAAACAAGTTATTAGGGATAAGATTGATGGTGGAGCTACTTCTCCTCATCAACCATATAGAATTATATATAACAAATTCTTTATCAACATTATTTTTTATGACTAAATTAAAACATGAATTTCTTGACTGTAGACTATAGTAGTAAATGTAAATATTCTTGGTTAATCAATTTGGACAGGAAAATGAAAATCTCTGATTGACAATTCAGTATTTATGAGTAGTTGAGATTATTTTTTACTATTAGACACGATTGCTTAGAAAATCAGACCAGAAAATGAGAATTTTATTTAATTAGTAAATTAATTAATTATTGAATAAAAGTATCACTACTACAACCTAACATGACATCAATTTCATCTCCATTTGCTCTATTTTCTTTATATATTTATCTGCGTGGGGAAAACAAACATTATATGATGTCATTTCCTCAGACAATAGATCATGATGAGCAACTGGTATAAATGAAAATTAATTAATAATAGATGGTTGGCGCGTATGAAAAAGCTACAAAAAAAAAAAAAAATTAGAACCCACTGTAAATATATGGACAAGGACAATTCTTCTTCTTCTTCTTCTTCTTCTTCTTCTTCTTCTTCTTCTTCTTTCTTTTTTTAATGCAGTTTAATTAAATGTAAATTAAATTCTTGTTTAATTGCGTTTGTTATTTTTATTTGAAGGTCATTATGATGATAATTATATTGCTGTTGAATACATATATAGAAATTGTTTGCTTTCAACTCAATGGCATCAGATTATATATATCCATATGGGAGCAAAAGTTACAATAACAAGCGTTATGAGTAATTATATGATTGAGTGTTTACCAATATGATACAAAATTACCCCATTTAAAAAATAAAGTTAAAAATCTAAACTCAAATGTCTATGGATGAAGCCTGAAATTTTGGGAGTAAGCAGTTTTTCACTCTCAAAAAGCAGAATTAATATATTCTACAAACGACAAGCCGGAGAGAGTTTGTGTGTAGTATCAATTTAGATACTTGAGGAATCATTTGAAACAAATAGTAGTATTTGATCCATAAAATGAAATCATATACGTTGTTTGACCAAAAGCAAAAATGATTTACAATTCCATGGAATTCTCACTATATATATATAGAACTCATTCAAACGCAGGTGCCAAGGGACCAAATTAAACCATGTTAATAAGAAGTTATTGCAGTTCCAGTGGGCCAGATATTTTGTGTTGACAAACATGGCGCAATAATGCACCATCATTTGCAAGACCAAAACAGAAAAGCATCATAAATTAGTGTTGAGCATCTTGTTATTTGAGAAATTCGATGACAATTGAGAAATTTTAAGTTCAAATTTCTCAGTTATTTGTTATTATGAATTTAATATAAATCATTAAAAAAGTAAACTTATTATATATAATAAAGTAATGTTAAATGAATTAAATTGATTAAAATCAAAAGAATTTTATATATTAATTATATCATAGAAATGACTATTTTAATCTTATGTTTATTATTGTATTTAATAATAAATATAAAGTTAAAATAATTATTTTTCAAATATAATTAATGTGTAAATACTTTTAACTCAAATTAATTTGATCCATGTAATATTTTTATTCATAGTAATACTAATTAATTCATTTAACATACTTTACATAATCCCAATGAACAGAGAATACAAAGTAATAAATACGCTTAGAAAGTAATTAAAAACAAAAAGAGAGAGCATATTTTTCTTTTCTTTTAATTAACGACTTCAAACCATTACGTGTACAAGAAAAAAGTAACTTAGATTATTTATGAGACAAAAATATTCTAGAAAAGCCAGCGATAATTTTTTGGGGTGTTTTGGGAGGCCCAATGGGCTTAACAAAGTAAAAGTACATTTCTGCTCGCTCTTCGCAGTGATGCGAATGAATAAAGTTCAAGGTGCAGCGAAGGCATCATCCACCCACCGGATAGAGACCTCATCCGTTTTGGAAGAGACAGGGAAGCCAAAGAAACCGTAAACAACAGCTCGGACCTTGTTGTAACGCTTACGTTGTCGGATCCGCCGTAGAACCACCTCTTTATCTAACTTTTCATTGGAGTGAACGAGTTTTAAGTGGACATGGCTAGTAACGCCGTTCAAGTTTTCTTGGTCTTCTTGATCTTCTCTAGAATTGTCGTTGGTACTGTTGTTGTCTACTTCTGAGAGACTGGATTGGGTTTTCGACATCACTAATAAGGATTATTGGATAGATATAATAAGTGTAGTAGTGAAGAAGTGAAAATCGCTTCTTTCTATTAGTATTTATTGAACGGAAAAAGTTTAATTTAGGAAATTTAAGAGAGTTTTTTAGGGATGTGGTCGGTTGGAGGTTGTCTGAGTCAGAAGGAAACAGTTAAATCAGGTGGCAGAAGCCATGGTTTTGCGTTCTAGAAGTCGGTTGCAGCAGGCATCTTTATTATTATTTTATTATTTAATATTCGGTTTTTAGAATATAAAATAGAATATAAAATTGCAAGGAATTGGATTCTCAGTGCACCCATCCTCTTCTTTGAAATCTAACTTGAGAGGATACAAAAAATGGGCCTTGGGCCCGTTGACGAGTTTATTTAATCCGTTACGCTCTTATGGATTGGATTTGGACAGCGTGTCAATAAAGTAGGAGTGTTTATAAAAATGTTAGAAAAAATAAAAAATAAAAATTTTTTTTATATTTTTAAAAATATTTTTAGATTTATAAAAATTTATGACTTTTTAATAAAAATATCATATTTATATAGTTTATTATGAGTTTATAAATTTATATATATTATTATAAATTTAATAAAAAATAATTAAAATAACATAATAAAAAAATAATAGTGAAATAATTTTTCTAATAAAGTTTGAAGAAAATTACACCATATATTACCATTTTTTCAAAAATATATATTTAGTATATCTAAAATATATTAAATATATAATTTTAAAAATTAGGCATATTTTTAATATGCTAAATAAATATAAGCTAAAAATATATTTCTGAAAATAAATTTTTGAGATCAAAAGTTGAAAAATAGATATTTTTGAAATAAAATAGGGAAAATGAGTTTTTTTAAAATAATTTTATTTTTAGGGCATTTTTAAAGAAAATACTAAAGTATTTACATAACAAGATTTTAAAATGTAAAAAATATTTTTAAAAATATTTATTTTCTTACTTCTCAAATTTATTTAAAAATTTAAAATTTTAATTTTAAAAATATTTACCTTAAATTTTAAACAGTTAATAATATATGTAAAATTATATATAATATTTTTAATTAAAATTTTAAAATAATAAAAATATAAAAATATAGAAATAAAATTTCTTAAACACCAAGCTTTCATTGCAAATCTCATTTCCAACTTTCTCACTATGAGTTTCTAAGTATTTTTCTAGTTTTTCATTCAAAAAATAAAGGAAAATAACCTAAAATATATACATCTCTAAAGTATTAATATTTTTTAGACTTATATCACCTTAAATAGACTCAAAAAAATTAGAATACCCTTATATTTAAATAATTAATATTAAAAAAAAGGATGTCGCCTTCTTTCTTTCCAAAATACTAATATGCCTCTTTTAACTTTCTGTCTCTTTCCTTTCCAAAACATGAATTGCCTCCAGTAGATCAATAAAATCTGTCACTTTCAATTACCTCTCTTTTTATGTGATAGGTTTTTATACTTTGTTCATTTAGTCGAATCTGCAGATAAATGTTTGATCTTGATTTTATGCAATGTAGTTGTATATAAGTTGTTTTGAGTATCAAATGATAACTATTTAAAGAGAAAATGGTTCATTTTGTTGAATTTATTCTATATTAGCTTTTATGTCCGGCTGACAGTCCTTCTGTAAAAACAAGGATAGATGTGAGAAGAACTGCAGAAATGCTCTAACTATTTATAACTTGCTCTAACCCTATCATAATATTTATATTTGCTATATAGAATGCTCCTAGATACTTTCTAAGAGTCTCTGCAATGTGTAGTCTGAAAATGATGTCCTTCCGATTTATTTTGATTTTTTTATGAGAAAAAATAGTTACCAAAATATCCTAACTATCCATAACTTATCCTAACTCCCACCACAATGCTTATATCTGCTATATAGAATGCTCCTAGATATTTTTTGAGAATCTCTGTAATATTTAGTCTGAAAATGATATACCTCCGATTTATTTTGATTTTTTTTATGAAAAAAATAGTTACTGAAATGTCCTAACTATACATAACTTGCCCTAACCCCCATCACAATACTTATATCTCCTATATAAAATGCTCTTGGATACTTTCTGAGAGTCTCTGCAATATTTAGTCTAAAAATGATGTCCGTCTGATTTATTTTAATTTTTTTGATGGAAAAAATGGTTACTGAAATGCCATAACTATCCATAACTTGCCCTAACCACATCACAATGCTTATATCTGCTAATGCTTATATCTGCTATATAGAATACTCTTGGATACTTTCTGAGAACCCCTGCAATGTGTAGTCTGAAAATGATGTCCGTCCAATTTATTTTGATTTTTTTATGAGAAAAAATGGTTACTGAAATGCCCTAACTATCCATAACTTATCCTAACCCCCATCACAATGCTTATATCTTCTATATAGAATGCTCCTAGATACTTTCTGAGAGTCCCTGCAATATTTAGTCTGAAAATAATGTTCGTCAGATTTATTTTAACTTTTTTAATAGAAAAAATAGTTACTGGAATGCCCTAACGATCCATAACTTGCTCATACCCCATCACAATACTTATAACTCCTATATAAAATGCTCCTGGATACTTTTCGAGAGTCCTTCAATGTGTAGTCTGAAAATGATATCTGTCTGAATTATTTTAATTTTTTATGGGAAAAAATAATTACTGAAATGTCCTAACTATCCATAACTTGACATAACCCTCATCACAATACTTATGTCTACTATATAAAATGCTCTTGGATACTTAATCGTTTTGGTTTTGTTTATTATTTGTGACTGCATGGTATTGATAATTTACATTCAAAATCAAATGTCAAAAAGTAGTATTGTTATCCTAATCCATCATGGAGGAAACTTTAATATGGAGACATCAAAATATGTTGGGGGTGTACTGAATTCCTTGTATGGATAGAACAAGCTGATATTAATGAACTAAAAAAGTGGTATCGGACGTCCTTAATATTGATGGTACTTTGAACATTGGGTTTAACTTTTTTACCGGATATGATAAAGCACCACTCTATGATGTTGTAGATGATAGAATATTTAGCGTGTTCCTTGCATTTGTGGCAGAGAATAGACTGAAGCATCCATTTTATGTTAATATTGAAGGAGGTGTCTTTAAATCTGGACATGGCAGCAATGATCCATCAGATATGAAAAAAATTATTAAAGGAGAGGTTCCTGATCTTGAAGTAATTCCTGAAGATCAATATCATAATCAATATAAAGATGAAGACTCATTTATGTCTTTGATGGTAGAAGATATTCATGCAATTCCTGAGGTTTCTGTCTATTTGGATAATGCTCATGCCATTTTGCATTCACACACCGTTTACCATTTAACTAAAGGAAATGACATTAATAATACTGGTGTCGAGCATACTACCGAGGTCCATATAGATTGGAAGGATGGAACGAAACAGTGTAATGGCACTGAGGATATGAATTTAGGGTTACATGAATCAAGCAATAATTTTGATTTAAATCTATTGGGTGAAAGTTCAATTGAGTATTCTATTGGGAGGGTAAAATATTTAGAACAAAAAGAGATTTGACAATGACATTGTCAATTGTAGCAATGAGAGAGCAATTTCAATTTAAGGTTTTCAAGTCAAATCCATCATTCATCGTTGTCCACTATAATGATAAATCATATAAATGGAGATTAAGGGCAAAAAGTTTAGCTAAAGGCAATCAAGCATGTTGAATGGTAGTAAAATATGAGGTGGAGCATTCATGCCCGTCTGATTTTGTTCAAAGTAGACACAGACAAGCTACAAATTGGGATGTCATGGAGTGTGTTAAAAAAGATTAATAAATCTGAAACAGTATTCAAAACTAGAGATGTGATCGACAATATGCATCAGTAATTGAGGGTGGAGGTCAGTTATTCTGTTGCATGGAGGGGGCAGGAGCATGCTTACGAGAATATCAAATTGGGTACTCCTGAACAGTCTTACTTTATTCTTCCTGGATACTTACACATGTTGCACAAAACAAATTCAAGTTTAGTTGTTCATGTGCATCGCGATGATGATCATCAATTTCTTTATTTGTTCTTAGCATTTGATGCTTCAATTCAAGATTTCAAGTATTGTAGACCTATAATATCCATTGATAGAACTCATCTAAAGGGAAAATACTGCACAATACTTCTTATCGTTGTCTGCCATGAATCCAATCAACAAAATTTTCCATTAGCATTTGGGATTACTAATTTCGAAAATTGTGCATCATGGACATGGTTCCTAGGAAGGTTGAAGGCAACCTTTGGTGAAAGGTTGAGTCATGTTATTATTTCAGGCTGACATCAAAGCATCGAGAAGGCAGTATCAGATGTCTTTCCGAATGCATTTCATGGGATTTGTATGTACCACCTTCTTAATAATCTCAAGTGCAAATTTTGACATATAATAGAGGATCTTGAAAAGCATTATTACAAAATGACCAAATCATATAAAATTCATGATTTTAGTTTACTCTTTGGTTCGTTCAGTATTGTTGTTCATGGTGCAAAAGATTATCTAAAAGGAGTTGGTCTTGATAGATGGACACGTTCTCATATAAATAAAAGGAGATACAATATCATGACTACTAACATATCAGAATCCGTGAATGCTGCACTTGTCAAGGTATGAGAGATTTCCATAATCGTATTTGTGAGTGAGTTACAGAAGATGTTATAAAGGTGATTTTACAAATGCCAAAGTAAGGCAGAAAAATGTACTACAAAGATGATATCTGTTGTTAAGAGAAGGCTAAAAAAGAGGATAATGTATATAACAAAATTGAATGTAAGTGCATTATATCAATTTCATACAGATTGAATTTTACAAAATTCCATCTAATTGCATTATATCAATTTCATGTATATTGAATTTTACAAAATTGAATATAATTGCATTATATCAATTTCATACAACAAAATTGAATTGTATGCTACCATTACAAATCAATTACATATTAATTTTACAAATATGTTTTTTATGATATATTGAACCAACTAGTAAAATGAGGTACGGCGTGTATGATGTTGATCAGAACTATATGGTGGATTTTGTCACTTAAAAATTATTGTTGTAAGAGGTTTTCTATTAAATAAATTGTGTCAACATCCCATAATGATTTGCCATACCGAAGATTCCCTCTCAGAAATCTTTTGGTACTCAACGTGGGAACCCATTTTTTAATTTTAGCAAACGACTGAACGAATGATCTATGTTCCCACAAGAAGCTCTGGTTAATGATACATCCCCCACACGTTATTCTCTGATCAAAACTGCAGGAAAGGAAATTTTGTTTTTGTCTCACATAGTACAACACTATATCCATATCTTGCAACGCGATTGTAGTCAACATATGTTACATTACAGAGTATTGCTTAACATATAAATTTTTTTAAACATATGGTATCGATAGTAGATACTTACGTCATTAATAAGCCATTGATCAAAGTTCCTCATGCGCCAGAAAAAATCTAAAGATTTCACCATATATACTGTAAAATCATATACAATATCATCTGACAGCATTTGTTCCGTAAGTGTATCACTAAGGAAAAGAAAAAAAATGCAAAATAACATGTATTAAATCTCCTAACTGTATATTTGTCATAACTATTACTTCAGTCATATTTTATTGAGATGAAAACTCATAACTTAATGTTTGTAATTAGTGAAATTCATGTTTCACCATTAAGTGAATGCATACTCTTCATCAAAATTAGGCCTCTAAATAGGATTCAAGGGGAGAACTGGTGAATACTCATCTGAATTACCCAATCTTGTTTTATGAAATTGTGATTTATTATCTTTGTGTCTTCGCAGCTCATTTTTTCCGTATAGCGTCCAATTACCACCAATGTACTTTGGATTGTGAATGATCTTTTTTTTCAACAACCAACTCAAACTCATGTTCAGAGACAATCATGAGGGATGGACTACCTCCATGTGTTTCATTCTTAGTTGGTTCACTGACGGATATGGGTTCATACTCTTGTAACGAAGTCTGAAAATTAAATGGTCCCTTTTCTTCAATATTGCGCTCAATGAAAGTGATTTTTACTATTTAACTGCTGAATCAATTCATAAATTTCTTTATTTTATGTACTAACTATTCCGTGGAATTCTTTATTTTCAGCTCTCAAAGTCTTCATCTCTTTTTTCTTTTCTTCTACCATTCTTATGAGTTCTTTATTTTGATTTTTGAGAGAAAACAACCGTCTCTCAAAATCTAAAGAAAGTGTTGTCTTCTCTCTCTCAAATTAAGAAACCCTTTTCATGATGTTTTCAATATTTGAAGATTGAAAACCAGATTGAGGAATGTTTTGATCTTTGCTTGTATGGCTAGGTTAAGGGGAGGTAGCATAAAATATTCAATAATCCTCCATTCTCCGCTGAGAGGTATATCATAGAAAGCTGGATCGTGTGACTCTTCCATGGTCATGGTAAATGGTACAATTTGCAGATCTTGTACACAAACATATTAATGTGAGAAAGGCCATGATATAACAAATAAAATAGATATTTGGACAATTTATATTGAAAAAATTGTGTGAACAGTAACAAATGTGATTTTAAACTAACTGGCAGGAACGTCGTAACTTGTCCTAACTTGTTCTAATCCCCAATGTATGCAACTCTGGACCAATAGGGGATCACCAAAAAAAATATCTCCATCTGCCATGATTTGGTCAATTTATATTGAAAAAGTAAATGAACAGTAACAATTGTGTGATTGTAAATCAACTGGCAAAAATGTATGGAGATCAACCAACACAAATATTCACTCAATTTACCATGATTTAGAAAATTTATATTGAAAAAAGTGAAGGAACGGTAACAAATGTGTGATTGTAAATCAACTGACAGGAATGCTCTAACTTATCCTAACCCTAAATGTATGAAACTCTGGACTAGCTGGGATCCATCAGAATAAATATCCACTCCATATGCCATGATTTAGACAATCAATTTTGAAAAAAAATGTCTAAACAGTAACAAATGTGTTATTATAAACAACTGGCAGAAATGCTCTAACTTGTTATAACCATCAATGTATGCAACCCTAGACCATTAAGGGATCACCCAAAATAAATATCCACTCCATTTAGAATAATTTGTATAGATTATTTTGAAAAAAAATGTATGAACAGTAACAAATGTGATTTTAAGCTAACTGACAGGAATACCCTAACTTGCCCTAACCCCCAATATATACAATCCTGGACTGGTGGAGGATAGCTAGAAAAAATATCCACTCCATCCTCCATGATTTGGACAATTTATATTGAAAAAATAAATGAACAGTAACAATTGTGTGATTGTAAACCAACTGACAGGAATATCCTAACTTGTCATAACTCTAGATATATGCAATTCTGGACCAGATGGGATCAATCAACACAAATATTCACTCCATTTATCATAATTTGGACAATTTATATTGAAAAAAGTGCATGACTAGTAACAAAAGTGATTATAAACTAACTAGTAGAAATATTTTAACTTGTCCTAACTCCCAATGTTTGCAATCCTGGACCATTGGAGGGTCACCCGGAATAAATATTCACTCCATCTGAAATAATTTGGACATATTATTTTAAAAAAAGTGTGTAAACAGTAATAAATGTGTGCTTGTAAATCAACTGGTAGGAATACCCTAACTTGCCCTAACTTATATTAACCCCAAATGTATGCAATCCTGGACCACCCGATATTAACCAACACAAATATCTACTCCATCTAGGTTAATTTAGATAATTAATTTTTAAAAAAGTGAGTGAAAAGTCATAAATTTATTATTATAAATAAACAATGAGAGAATGTGATGTACCGACTCATAAATTTTTTCTTGGATTTTTTGATAAGCCACCTTTGACTCCATGCTCCAATTCATGATCCTAGGAATTTCATTACTAATTCTCTTAACCCCGACCTATCTAAAGATGACAATATCTCTATTGCGAAAATTGTTATGATATCAAAAAATCCACTTATAGAGTATCCACCAACTTTTTTCTTATTCTTCAAGATTCAAATAGCATTCTTCATGTTTGAACAAATAAACTTCCATTTCAGTTTACCCCACACAATACTGTTAAAGGTGTCAATATCATTAACAAGTGACACAATTTGGGAATCAACTTTAGCTTTAGTAGTTTTGCCCAAAACCATAAGGTCAATTAGGTATGCGACCACTAACTTAACTTGAGATTCATGTCATTGCAACCTTTAAACGCTGCAATCATCTCCTTGTGGGTCATGTTTCCATACTTATGGACAAGAGAACTGCTGGCAGCAACCAAATTCTCATTACCATTATATTTCAGCCCAGAAATTAGATAAAATTCTCTTGCTCCCATGGTAACCATTTCGCTATAAAACTTAAATGATAGCTCATCTGCCTTTAGATTGTGAACTTGGTATAAAAAAATGTAGTTTATCAATCTAGGCCAATAGAAAATATTTTTTTCATCCACCTTCAACAAATGGCCGACATTGTACTTTGAAAAAGCACTAATCTGCATAAATTTAAATAAAATTAAAAAATAACTGCTTCATAACCAGAAACATAAATCACTTATAAGGTAAATATATTGCAATTACCTTTTTATTGTTATCAGCAAATGCATTTCGAATATCACTTATAATATTCAAGCCAAGACCAATAGTATTAACCTGGTGGTATCTCCATATTGATTGATCGATTATATAATCAGGTTGAAGTCTATTAACATTTATCCTTTCTTGGACATTTTCTCCATAGCTTTGAAATTCAATATGTCGCTTCCTCTTATTGGCTGCAGTTGGTTGACCAACTTTCCTTCTTTTGAAGATGTAACGATGACTAGATGATGACATTTCTCCAGAATTTATAATTTTCTTATCAGGTATGGTGGGTGTTTCTTCGCTAGAAGAAGATGATGTAGAACCTAACGCCATTTACCTGAAAAAAATTTATATTAGGACAAGTTATGGGTAGTTAGGGTAGTTCAATTCACTAAATTTCATCTGAAAAAATCAAAATAAATCAAACATATACCATTGATATAACCAAGTATTCATATTGAATTAGGAAGTAAATTGGAGAATTTTCGATGGCAGAAACATGCAACTTCACTACAGTTAGAAAAAATTATGGCAAGTTAAGGTATATCAGTTCCCTAAATTCCCCCTAAAAAATCTTAAAATATCAAACAGATACCATTGTCATAATCAAGTGTGCATATTGACTTAGGAATTACAGTGGAGATTTTCAGATGGAAGATGCATGAAACTACAGTGGAGTCAGAATAAGTTATGGGTAGTTAGGGTATTTCAGTTCACTAAATTTCACTTAAAAAAATAAAAAAAGATCAAACATATATCATCGAACAAATATAGTGTGAATATTGACATAAAAATTACATTGGAGTGTTTCAGATAGTAGAAAGAAGCAACTTCATCAGAGTTATGACAAGTAGGGCATTTAATAGTAATACCCTAACTACCCATAACTTTTTCTAACTCCATCTAACTTCGCTTATATAAACGAAACATATTAAAAAAAAACTAAAAAAACTAAAAACACGTACTTTAACTAGGCCAAAAATCGATCGTTGAAGATAACATATTAATAAACAACAGATACTGTCATCCATCAAGATATTGACTTTCACACATACATCTGCATTATTATATATTCACATATTTTGTATCCAATATTTTTTTTTATTTTCGGAGTAAAAAAAATTAAATCAAAAACTCTATAACACAGACTTACTTTGTATGTTGAAGAAAATGATTAAACTTTACCGAATGATAGTGAAAATGAAAGTTTTAATTGTTGAAAGTGCGCGAAAATTACAGATGGTGAGAGAAAGGGTGAACGACGGTGAAAAAGAGAGAGAAAGTGGTCGATGGCAATAGAGGGAGATCGGTGAAAGCTAATCGATTTTACTCTAATTTCAAATGAAAGATGGTTTGATTTAGATGCAATTTGTATTGAGAGAATATTTTAATTTTTTTAAATCTATTTAAAATAAAATGAGTTTAAAAAATATTAATATTTTAGATATGAATATATTTTAGGTGATTTTTTTTTAAAAAAATAATAACATAAAAGTGTTTAGATTCCCTGCGTACTGATCACTAATGAATGATGATGCTCTTTGTTACATTTTCAATTGCCACGAGTAAAAATCAGAATATATTGAGACAAAAATAAACAAAGATCAAAGACCAACAGCCTCTCTTGTTTTAAAGCAATCATGGTTTGCCATTTTTGGAGTTCATAGTGCATCATGCTACATACATTATAAATAGGGTGGGGGTACGTGGACAATTACAATTGGCTTATTACATATTCTTGGGTATCACGTGTCAAAATATAGGCTAACAAAAGGGACAGTCGGACAGTGAAGCCACCTATCATATAATTCTGTTTAAGAAAAGAAAATTAAAAAAAAAAAACAAAAATGCACCAATCATCAATCGTTGAACGTGGCAACAACAGAGACTGTCTGGAAACTTGGGTAATAGAAGTGGCACTGTCTCCTATTGGCCGATATGATATTTCAGGCTTTATTTGGGGGAAACTTAGCTAAGCTACATCTGCCCTTTTTGGAGTCTGCACTAGGACACCGTGAGTTACCAGTGTTTTCCCTTAAAAAAAAAAAATCTAATAATCAATGGCTGGTTAATCTAGTGTGGGCTAGACTTTATTTCGACTGACTTGGCTCTTCATTTTCCACCTGGTTTTGTTTTGGTAAAAATAGTACACTCATTTAAACCTCCACTCTTCTTTTTCCATCAATACTTGAATGATGATAGCTTATGGTCATGGGTATCAAACAAATTTGGCTAGTTTTAGTCTAACCATGAATGGACCACGCACTATACCATATATACGCCTTTTTAAAAATTATTAACTGTTTCCAAACTTGGTGCATTAATAATGCGAATAATAATTAAAGATTTTTCGGAATTTTCTGTTAAGTTATTATTATTATTAGTTGAGGGAGATTAACGGTTATATAAAAATATTAAGATTATAAATATACACATATATATTGATATATTAAATATTATTATAATTAAAATATATAACATTAAATATTTAGTTAATAGTCTCTCGCTATATATTATATATTTTTTATTTTAAATTTATATAGAGTACCTTAATAATTTCTTAAAGCATGGATTTCAAATAAAAAACGGGTTTAACACAATATTTTGTTTTGTTAATAAGATAACTGTCATGGATTTAGCTAATTTCTTACGGGTAAATCATCACTCACTAAGGCCCTAGTAAAAAAGTTCCTTTAGCCTGAAAAAGTTTCAAATGTTAATAAATTTTCTTTTCTAGCCTGATAATTGAACCGTAGCTTTCTAACTTTAGAAAATGGTTTGGCCGGCAAGTATCCTAATCCTACGAAGAAATTGGTCCAAATTTATTTTAGCCCCTGCAATTCTAATGAAAATTGCATGAAATGCCATGAAATTATTTGTAATTTTTGACGAGATATTGTCTTAAAAAATAACTATGAAAAATTGCAAGAATAAAAAAGTAATAATATCCAAATTAACTTATCAAAAAATAGCAACAGAGAGAACCTCACACACAAACTCACACACATAGAAGAAGAAGAAAAAAAAAAGAAACTAAAGAAACAACCACAGAATTAAAACAACCAATAAGCTAAACTAATCAAAACCGACACCAACGTTATTATTAGTATCGACAAAAATATCACCGTTTCTACAAGCAACAATAACGTCTTAGCCAGACACGTGTCAACAATTTAAGTTGTCAAAAGTTGAATTGCCGTTGGTTTTGCAGCTATTTATTTGTATAATTTCTATGTCCTCTCCCGCCTTTAATTAGAGTAGTTTGTTTTTTGTGTATCCATAACTTCCACAATCTTCTCTGTCTCCCTCCCAACCATTTCAATTTCTTATCTCTGCTATTAAGTTTTTTTCTGCTGTTTTCCATGTGAATTGATATGAGAGAAGAAGGAGGAGGAGATTGCACGAAATTCGTTGATACAGGAAGCAGCATGCCAAGATCCAAATTCAATAACATTACCCATTCGGATCCAAACATGTCTTCCACTATTCATGATGAGGATTTTAATGTCCGTAACAGCAGTGCTTCTGCTGTTACTCCTGGGTTTTTTGACCAGAATCGGTTGAGCTGTGAAGGATCTCCTATGACTATGTCTCCATGGAATAATACAACTCCTTATAACAAAGCTAATTGGACACCTTTTGAAGAAAATGCTCCACAAAATGTATTAGTTGGCTCTCTTGTTCGCGAAGAGGGTCATATATATTCTCTGGCTGCAACTAAAGATCTTCTTTATACTGGTTCAGATAGCAAGAACATTCGTGTTTGGAAAAATCTGAAAGAATTTTCTGGGTTTAAATCCAGCAGTGGATTAGTGAAAGCAATTATAATTTCTGGTGAAAAGATTTTCACTGGTCATCAAGATGGCAAGATTCGTGTCTGGAAGGTTTCTCCAAAGAATCATAGCGTACATAAACGCTCTGGAACTTTACCAACCTTAAAAGACATTTTTAAAAGTTCTATCAAACCAAGCAATTATGTTCAAGTTCGAAACCATCGTACTGCTCTCTGGATCAAACATTCTGATGCTGTGTCATGTCTGAGCTTTAATGAAGATCATACTCTTTTATACTCTGCTTCCTGGGACAGGACATTCAAAGTCTGGAGAATTTCAGACTCTAAATGTCTTGAATCAGTAAGCGCTCATGATGACGCTGTTAATTCTGTCGTTGCAAGCACAGAAGCAACGGTCTTTACAGGTTCAGCTGATGGAACTGTCAAAGTTTGGAGAAGAGAACAACAAGGCAAATCCTTTAAACATAATATGGTTCAAACGTTGATGAAACAAGAATGTGCTGTTACAGCTTTGGCTGTCAACACCAACAATTCGGTGCTGTACTGTGGTTCCAGTGATGGAGTTGTGAATTTCTGGGAACGTGAAAAGCAATTATCTCATGGTGGAATCTTGAAAGGGCATAAGCTTGCAGTTCTTTGCCTTGCCTCTGCAGGGAACTTGGTGTTTAGCGGATCAGCAGATAAAATCATCTGCGTATGGAGGAGGGATGGTAACATTCACACGTGTCTATCTGTGCTGACTGGACATACTGGGCCTGTTAAGTGCTTGGCCGTAGAGGAGGATCGTGAGCAGTCTAAAGACGGTGATCAACGATGGGTGGTTTACAGTGGAAGCTTGGATAAATCTGTCAAGGTTTGGAGTGTGTCTGAGTTGGCGCCTGATATTAGTCAGATGGCTATGATGCAACAGCAATATCAACAGACGCCTGATGGGGAATCTGCACAGTCTGATGGAAGCAGCAAATCTGGCCAGTAATATTTCCAACATTGTTGGATATTTGAATTCCAAGAAAACTGGTAAAGCCACGTTTCACTTTAAAAAAAAATAAAAAAAAATCAAAATTCTCTTACTAACAAATATTTTTATTGGTTAGTGACACAGTCGTGGATTTTGTTGATACAGAGGAGATGATTTGCCGGAGAAGAGATGACGAGACATTCGGTTTTGTATACTCTAGTGGAATTTGTGTGGCTAATATTTAATTTGCTCAACAACAGCTATTGTAAATTTATGAACTAAATTGTTTTTTTTCTTATTTTATGTTTTATTTTATCGTATTTCTATCCCAATTGAGAGTTTTCAGGTGGGAATGTATGCAAAATGATCTAATAAAAAATTTCTATGTATGTTCAATAAATTACTAGCTTTCGATGAAATTATATATTTATTTATTTTACAATTTTTAAGAACATTATTAAATAACTTCTACATGTAATTTAGACAAAATGTTCAAGCCCTGTTTTTCGTTTCAGAGGAAGGACTCTTCATCCCAAAGAAAAAGGTATAAAGTCTGTTGCAAATTGTGCTTCTCTATCAAAGTCATGTTTCTGTGGTTTGTTGGTAGACTGGTCCTCGTTAAAAGTTGTAACTTCAATCATAGAAAAAAAAAAAACACCATTGGCCGAAAGTTTGCCTTAAATAATATATTTGAAGCAAAAGCTCTGTCGACACTGAAAAGGCATTTCTCTTATCTTCCCAACTTCGGCTTAAGTAACTACCACGACAAAACTTGAAAGGCTTGGCACGACGCCATCATGCACAGTGTAGAGTTATAAGAAAGGAAATTTAATTATTTTGCACATTAGAGAAATTAATCCACACTTGAGAAAGACCTGAATATTGAAACCTTTTATCCCAGGTGACAGTAGGTGTAACTATACAGCGAAAGGCACACGTATCAGTAGTCGAGCTCCCAATGTGACTCGAGAAGAACATCATAATCCATACACACTCGACGGAAGAGTCACGTGCCAAGATGATGTGATAGAGAAACGTGTCTTATTGCTAATAATTCAGAGACTCGAATAGAATGCAATAATGTGAACATGACCCTAAGCTTCAGAACTCAGTAAGTAGTAGATACAAAAGCACAAAAGAATAATACTATTATTGAATTACACTTCCTTTTAATGTGAATCAACAGTAAAGAATAATTGAGCTACAAACATGAAAGTAATTCTTTACCTTAACATCCTGTAATAAAACTTTTCTGCAAGAACCAATGACGACAACGAAAGAACTGCGACAAGGGAGGAGGAAAATCACATGATCATCTTACATGTCTGTGACTGGAAAAGCAACTTGCAAATGGAAGAAAAATTATCACTTCCGAACTGTACACACAACACCCCTCTCGAATGCGCATGTAAAGGTGGGTTTGGGCCATTATTTTAGAATTGAAGTTTTAGTTGGAGAGCTGCGACTGTCATGCCTTGTTGTTTTATCTTCTCCAAGCAAGCTCAGACCACGCAAATGCCCACTTCTACTACCAACTGAATTTGAATCCAAGCCCATAGGAATTGCCAACTCTCCTCCTTCAAGTATTCGAAGAACCTGATAATTTACAAACAAGAGAACTGTCGTCATTCCACAATTCAGAGAATGGCTCCAGGAAACAGGTAAACAGATTACATACATATTAAATATATAGAAGGAACCAAATATGTGAGAAAATATATCAGATATAATAGCGCAAGTTAGCAAACCTTTGACATTGCAGGCCTGGATTTTGGATCTGGATGGAGGCACAGTGAAGCTGCTTGGTCCATAGCTTGCAGTTGATAGGTACATTCATGGACTTGCTCAGAAACCAAGTATGGATCCAGCAATTGGTAAATTTTCGTCAAGACATGGCTTGGCTCTAGAGCAGCTAGAGGGTAGAACCAATCAGATACGAAGTGGCGTCCCTCATAAAAATGTAGCTAATTGATTCTTTGGCCTGTTAATAGTTCTAGCAAAATCACTCCAAATGCATACACATCAACTTTCTGTGTAATTTTTCCACCATCAACATATTCTGGTGCAAGATACGTGGATTTAGACAATTTACAAAAATTTACCAGTTAATTTCAGCTGAAGTATAATCGCATAGATCTTTTAATGTTCATTTAAGGATTTAATATTAAGAGTATCCATTAAAGCATATTGGGCAAATCCACTTGACAAAAGTAGGAGTCATCATAAATGCTACACAGAATATTCAACTGAACTGGCCAAAACAAGAAACCAGGATAACTAGCCTGAAGCTCAGGCCCGGCTCTCAAGGAAGCACCCTGAGCGGTTACTTAGGGCCTCTCAAATCCAAAAAAAAGTTATAAAAATTACTAATTATGCAACGATTTAAACTCAAGTCTTAGCATCAGGGGGAGCAACTTGCTGGTGGACTTGTAGTGGAGGGAAGTGCTGACGTGGAATGAGAGATTAGTAATTTATCACTCATTGTCTGACACGTGGAAGTGAGATGAGAGTTGGAGATGATGTAGGTTTTTATCAGTTTGATGGGTGTTAAAATTGTGTGGCTGAGAAACGAAAACAAAGCTTTCTGAAAGTACATTAAAGTTACAATTCAGCAGTACAAACCAATCAGACAATTTAATTGTCTGTACTCTCACTTGAAAGTTCTAATTCAGACCAGAACCATCCGTTGAATAATGATAATTAATTTGGTAAAAATCTACTGAATTGATAGATTAATTATTCATCTTTATTTATTATACGTTGCATAATGATAAGCTAGGGCAGACTCAAAATTGTTAATTGTTAATTGTTAATCTGTGTATCCTCAAATATACAATTCATTAATTTATATAAAAATTGTTATTTTTAGGCCCTTAAGCCCTAAATATTAAATTTTGGACGGCCCTCAAATTCAAAATTTTCTTTCCGACACTATTTTTTTAGGGGCCCATATCTTAATTTCTGCTCGAGGCTCCTAAAATGTCCAAGACGGCCCTGCTGAAGCTGCAATGGCTCGCTCCTCTGCACTGACATTCCATTCAGAGTGCCACCTAGCAAGCGCAAAATTTAGCCACCTGAAAACAACAGAATAATAAAGCATGGTAAGATCTCCATCAGTATTAGCAAAAAGGATGATAGTGCATTTTCATGATACTGCACAATGTCCTCATTTTAACGAATAAGATTCTCATGTTCTAAAATTAACTCTACCAACAATAAACCACTATATAGAAAAGAAAGTTATTTGGCATTCAAATCAGATTAACATTGCAAGAAGATGTTAAAAATGCATTGTTAAGAAAAAGAAAATGTCATCATTTTAGGATCTTTTGTACTGTAACACCAAAGTAAGGCAAATTTACAAATTTAAGTGCAAAACTTGTACTTCTTAATAAAAAAAAAAGCTTCAGAGTTAAGCATAGTGTACCAAAGGTTCAAAATTATGCGTAACGAGGATATTGTTGGGCCTCATGTCTCAATGTACTATACAACCCACTCTACAATCTTCATGAAGAGATCTTAAACCTCTTGCTGCCCCAATTGCTATTTTCAACTGTGAATGCCAATCTAGAGGTGCTCTTCTGTTTCCTGTTCATCACAATTCAAAATCAAAATGGGCAGTCTATCTACTGATCCAAGTTTAGGAGTCAAAATAACTAAATGCACATAATTCATTGAGCACATGAAATCAAACAAAACATCAGAAAAAGTATTTATACATAATTCTTTACATAAAGATTAAAGAAAAGAGAAGATGGCAATACCGTGCAAATGGAAGTCCAAGGACCCATTGCATATGTACCCATAAACCAATATTCTCTTCTTGCCATCAATACAAAACCCTGTCAACAACACAACATTCTTGTGTTGCGCACAGCTCAATAACCGCACTTCCCTGCAGAAGTCAGCTTCTGCTTGACAACCCCTAGGCTTTAACAGCTTCACTGCAACCACCTGGCTGTCCCTTAATACCCTCTGTAGACACTGCCAAAACCTCCTTCTGCTAAGAAATTCATATCTGAGAATCCTTCTGTAGCTTCTTCAAGCTCCCTGTAAGAAAATTGCTTGGAGGTTTTCCAAAAACTGGTGCCTTGTGTTGGAATAATGAGTATAAAGGAGGAGGCATTGAGGATGTTCTACCAAGAGGAACTGCATTTCTTTTACTATAGTTTGCAGTGTAGTCCTTGTAATGGCTATGGTTGAGCCCAATTCTACCATCCTTACTATCTTGATCATATTGCACAAATTTTTCAAGTAGAGTTCTGGAAGATTGAGATCTACGTTTTGACGTATTTCTGTATTTCCTGTTCTGTGTTGCTAGGTGCTTTTCATCAACTACGTGGTTTTGAGGAATCCAAATTACACTCTTGTGAGTACTAGCAACAGATGATGTTGGGTTTGTTGGCAGAGTGATAAGCCTGTCATCTGAACAAGGAGCTTTGCATGAGTCATCGAAGTCATATTGATTATCTGTCGGTGCATGTTTTCCTCTATTTATTCCTTCAAACAGAGGATTTCGCTCATAAATGAGAAATGGTGTCATTGAGTCACAACTGGACAATGAACCTTCTCTGGTTCTAGAATACGAAGTACTCGTCTCCTCAGGACTGCTCACTGAAGTAGAATGCTTCATCCTCTTTCCTCCAAAATTCTCATCTGGTGAAGAGGCAGCAGAATAGTATGGGGTTTGGCTTTCATCGGAGGCTAAATTAAGCCTGAGAACTTTTGCTTGAGAACCTTTCATCATCACAATGTTGCAGTGAAGCTCCTCTATACAATGCCTCAGCTCCTGCTTTAGTTCTCTGTTTCAGCACAATAATACGTGGTCATCAAATACTCCTTAATGTCAACTTCCCGTTGCAAGAAAGAAACTTAGCTGGTAAAATAAGTGATAGAACAATAAGACATAGATCCAAGAGTTCAACACGGGCATTAATTTGTAACACCAGCAATCCAGCATATATCTTGCAGATAATACGGTAGAAACTCATTCTACACTTCATCAATAATCAAGTCCAATAACCTCATTGGCTACTTGTCTTAGTTGATTTTAAAATGATGACTCCTATTAGCTATCTTTGCATAAAGACACACATAGTTGCTTAGTTAGAACATCAGCATGCATGTTAGGGGAAAAAATAATATCATCTTATGTCAATTCCAGCCAGCTTACAAGCAGTCAGCAGAATCTTGATAGCCTTATGAAAGAGAACGACTGTGTTAAAAAAACACCTCCACAAGGGACTTATGAAGGGGAGGAAAAGATACATTACATCAAATCAATTATTATATCAGTAGCTCAGAAATAATAAATTTTTATGTATAATTACTTGTCCAGTACAACCCAGTTGGCTCCATTGCGCTCAGCTTCAGCTGCAACAACACTGCCAGATGAGCCTGACACCACCTTAATCTTCACCCCCACCTACAATCAACAGACAATCATTAGCTACCTCAAAGAGTTACAGATAAAATAATGTAAAGCAAAGGGACCAACACATGAGGTTCAACTCAAATGTGTCTATCAATATGAAGAAAAATCTTTATCGTCAGACATTCACTATTCCTTTACCGATTGAGATTTTCTTCTTTCTTCAAATAAGTACATAGAGGATCACTGCTTAAGTAATTAACAGCGTCTCTGATACTTCTTATTTCCAGCACCCAGAACCAAAGAGAGTGTATCAAGTTGTCATCTCTATCTTCTATTTATCATAGTAGTTCTCAATTCTCACATCGAATTTACAAAAATTGGGCCCAAACCCACCATAAAATTCTGAGGCCCCTAGTTGATCTTTAAACAAGCAAATATCAGATGAAATGCGTTTCCTACCAATAGCATTAACTATACTTGTTTGTATCTGAAAGCAGGCCTTGAAACCCTGTTTTCGGCAAAAGTTGAGAACAGAAGCGGTAGTTGGTAATCTAATCAGTTGGTTTCGGATAACTCAATAAAACTCTTTCCTGTTTGGATCCAGGAGCCTTCTAAAATATTGATGCGTCAATCGTTTGCTAATAACAGCGCAATACGAATTCTAATTTTGACAAGCAGGTAAAAAAAATCAAACGTTGACAAAAGATTTCTCAAGCTTTACCTCAACTTGGTTATGAAACTGAAGCACCATCTGAGAACAAGATTCAAAGATTTCAGAACAGCGATCCTGTAACCTTTCCCGTTGATTGCTCCGACCGTCCCCGGTCAACCTTGGCAAATGCCAGAATCTCTTACCTAAAAAGTACACATTACATGCGTTAATCCACAGTTTATAAAAATTAATCAGAATTTGATCTTTTTCGTAAGTTTAAATTGCAGAATTGCCGCTTTTACAGTAAGAAAAGACAGCGAGCAAGGTTATGCAATCACCGGGGTGGACGATGTGAATAAAAGCCCAAGTTAGTGCAGTCTTGGAGATCACTTTCTCTGCTTTCACGGCGACCACCACTTTATCAGCCAATGTGTAAGCCGGACGTTGGCTAAAGCGGGGTTCAATTTTCCCCGGAAACATTGTGTCATTGGACATCAGTTGACGGGAAAATTAGGAATCTACCATTTTAACTCTGAATTTTGGTTCCCAGCCGTTGTTATATGGGATCGCGTGCACATGGCTGATTTATTAAGCGGTTTAATACTGAAGGGCAATTTTGTAATTCAAAATCGTGGTTTTATTGACTATGGTTATATGCCTTCCATCATCACTAATAATACTTCACATCATTTGCATAATTGAAAAATATTTCAATTAATTTTAAAATACGAATGTTATAAAACTTTTCTAAATTCAATAAATATTTTAATTGTACTTGACGGTCGTTTTTTCAAATATAGTTAATTTTATTAAAAAAATTATTTATTATTAATTAAGATTGAATTATTATATTCGCTTCGCCTTAAAGTATTAGATTTATTTTTTTATCTGTTTTAAATTATAATTTATTTATAATTTTAATAGTTTATTTAACTAATTAAATTTTTATATTATTTTTATTTAATATTATTTATTAAAAATATATTATATTAAAGTAAATATATAATATAAAAACTATATATAAATTTATATTTTTAAAAAAACTAATTTATTTTTTAAAATTTTTATGAAATAAGAAATGAGTATATTAATTTGAGGCGAAAATAAAATATAAACTGGCAAAATTATTCATAACTTAATAGTATGTGAGGAGGAGTTAATTTTAAAATACACTCAATAAATAATTTGATTAGATGAAGAAGTTCATGGTGTGTGACGGTGGGTACGGTAGCGGACTAATTGATTTCATTAATGCCAAAGACGGCCTTGGAACTGCCCAACAGAGACTGGATTTAATTGGAGAGCTGTCGTCCCTCGTGGTACTTGTATTGTGTTCTTCGCCAGCTTTATTAGGACACTTTTGCTTATAAAACAGACAAATTTTTAAGTGCACAAAGTACTTCAATTCAATCCACATCATGTTCTGGTTCCTCCCACTTTAAAAAAGATGAAAAATGTAGTCTGATATCTGGTAAATTTCGTATCGGTGTTTGAAATTCTAATTTAAATTTTTTAGACTTTATAAATAATTTTAATATCATTAAATTAAAAATTTATCTCGCAAAAATGTAATTAAGAATTATCTTGTTTTGAGAATATAAAATTCATAATGAAATTCACATTTTATCATAATTTCTTAAGTTAAAATTAAACATTAACAAAGAGTAAAAAATGAAAATGGAAAAAAATAATAATGTCACTAATACAGTGCTATTCTATGTATGGCTCGGGCACGTACAATTTTTGACCTTTTTACCGATAGATGTGTGTTGATGAGCTTGAAAGCAACCGATCGAAGAAGGCCACAAATGACAAAACGAGGCTGATAGTGGGTTAGCGACCATTCATGTGCGTGCACTGATCTTATACATGGCCTGCGTACTAGAGAAGGTGTGTCCATGTGTAATTCTAATGACAATTCCACCAATACCATGTGAATACAGCAAGTAACCATCTAAGTGGAGCCGTGCTGTCCATTCTTGGACCACTTCTGATTTCTATTTCATAATTTTAAGAATATATTCTCACTTTTTTTTTTTGAAATAAATAAATCTCATTTTCTTAATTATATAGAAATTCAAAGGTATATTAATTATATTTAAATTGCCACATTTACTAATATAATTAAAACTTTTCGATAAAAATTATAACTACCTTTATATTTTATGATCACTCAAATATAAAATCTTTTTAACCACTAAGAAATATATTAGTGGATAAAAATATATATTATTTTTATTTAAATTTTAAATTTGAGTTCTAAATATTTTTTTAACATATAATTAATAAAAAAGTATAAATTCTCTTTTTGTGATGGTCTAAATTCAAAAAAAAAAAAACTATCATATTTAAATACACTTAGTTTCAATTTTACACAATTATTGTTTTTGGAATGCAATTTTACACATTTATTATTATTATTATTATTATTATTATTATTATTCATGGAACTCAAATTTAGGCGTGGATAAACAAGGACTTCGAGGGGAGTGGCTCTAAGGGTCTGTTTGGTTTAGCTGTTCATAGCAGCTGGTAGCTGATAGCGGTTGCTGATAGCTGGTGACGGATAGCTGGTAGCTGATTTGAGTTAGTGTTTGGTAAAAATACAATAGCTGTTACAGTTTGAATGTAAAATTACCAATAAGCATATCATTATCTAATAAATATTAATTTTTATTTTATTTTAATAGGGTTAATATAATCTTAATATGAATCAGCTATCAGCTGATATGAAAAAGCTCCGAGTAGGAGCTTATTGAAACATTAGCTGTTTGGGGTTCCTAACAGCTATCAGCTGCTGTTTTAAAATTTTACTAAATATCTGCTGTTTGGGGTTCAAACCTCTATCAGCTGCATCAAACAGCTAAACCAAACACCCCCTAAGATTAGTTAATCCAATGCTTTTAGTCAAATCAATTGGCTTATTTGTCGAGTTTGTAAAATCAAACTCATGCAATAACGTTGCCGTTGTCAATTGTAGAATATGTTGCGGGGGGGTTTTTGGACCTCAGTCCCATAAAAAGATTGGGATTATGGAACTTATCTCATTATGAAATAAGTATTTTGGTGGGACTCCAACAAGGAGTTGCCAAAATTAAAAAATATAAAATAAATTTTATAAATTTAAATAAATAATTTAAATAATATTTTTTAATAAAATAATAATTTTTAATAAAATAATATTTTTAATAATATTTTTAAATAAAAATAATAATTTTTTATATGAAAGTAATAATTTTTAAATGAAATATTTTTAATAAGATAATTATTTTTAGTAAAAATAATATTTTTTAATAAAATAATATATTTTATAAATAAATTATTCACATAATTAAATAATTTTATTATTCATCATAAAATAAATTAATATTTAAAATTTAATTATTAAAATATAAAAATAAAATATAAAAATATAAAAATGAAAATTTGACACTCTTTATTGAAGGAAGTTTCATTCTTGTTTAAGTCCCACTAAATATCTATATGACACTTTAGTGAACTAACTCCCTCCCCCTTGAAAATGTCTGAAGCGCCAAAGATACTCCGGGGCACATTCTTCTTCCTCCACTGAACGGTATAAACTCAAAACTTGAGCCTCTTACATCAAAGTCTTTGTGAGTAGTCAAAAATCTTTCAGGCTTAAATTCACAAGGATTTCCCTATGAATCTTCGAAATATTAACCAATAATGTTGTTCCAGCTGGGATATGGTAGCCAGCAACGGTGCAATCCTCCATGGATTCATGAGGCAAAGAAAGAGGTGAAGGTGGGTATTAAAGCAGCGTTTCTTTAATGATGGCCTTTATGTAAACTAAATTATTCAGATCAGATTCATTTACTTGTCTTTCCTTACCAACATGAACGTCCAATTCATGTTGGGCCTTTCTCAGGACATCTGGGTTACTTATCAATAAAGATAGAGTCCCATGTTAATGCCAATGCTGTTGTGTCTGAGGCCGCTAGAGTCAGAGCCTGAAATCACCAATGATATGCAATTTTATTTTAGTTTTTGGATTAAAATTTGTATCATAGAAATTGCCTATAATTGCAGATATATATACACACACATGTTTTTTTTTTTTGAAAATATATACAAATACGTGCAATGCTATAAGATCCAAAGTAAATTTATCATGAAATTACTTATCATAAGTTTATAAGCTAGTGCACAACAAGACATGATCTAGTAGAAAGTATATATTTTCCTGTACAATAGTTTTAGAATTAATTAAAAAAATTATAACTGAGTATTTGATTTATGTAAAAAAAAATTCAAAATTTGGGTCAAATTAAGTTACAAATGGACTATAAATACCGTATATTAATCTATTATTTGTCTTTCTTAATTTCTCTCTTTTATACATGATAATAGTATGTTCAACTACTAAAAGTTTCCCCCCAAAAGAACTCATTTTTCTTTAAGAAATCCTAAAGATAGGATGTGATAATAAAATTGGCTTAGGTTTATGTATTTCATTATATACATTAGAAAGTATTCAATGTATTTTACATATTTAAATATGTATATATAATATTTATCTCCAAATTCAATTTTTTTTTTACAGAAATGTATGAATTAAAAATTGAATTTTTTTTGTTATTCTTGAATTTTAACTTTTGAATAAAAAAATTAAATGAAAATTGGACTGCACTATCACTATATGTTACTCCTTATATTTTCTCATTCTCACGCTATGTGGGACTATATATCCTTAATAGTGCTCCCCCTAAAATGATACTTGACAATACATATCCAATTAGATATTGAGCCGACTTAGATCGAAAAATTGGGAAAATTCAAACACTCCCCTGGCATTAGACACTTAGGTTAGCTGATGGACACTTACTATATATCAGCTCTTAATTTTATTTTCTCATTTTCATGTGGGATTATAGATAATAGAGTAAGCAAAAGTATTGAAATATAATATTAACCAATTTTTAAAAAATCAATATTTAATTAATTTGATCTGTAAAAAAATAGTAATCCATAAGTTGCTAAAAAATTTTCAAAATCATTCTAATAATCTAATTTAAAAAGAATTTCCTATAAAAAGTAATTCAAATGTTTAAGAGAGGACTAGTTATTACGTACTATGCACATAGATTTGTTAATGGAATCAGAAACTCGACTTAGAGCAACTTCTGCATCACCATCAAGAATATTAAGCATGACGTCCATGAAGTACTCTTCTCCATTCTTAACACTAGAAGCTTTCTTCTCCTTATGCTCTTTTAGCCACTCTTCAACATCAAGGTCCAATTCTTTTGCCGTCTTCTTCGTGGCTTTTTAACATTTTCCGATGTCCAAACATCTCAAAAAGGGTACCGCATCAGCTGCAACAAACCTCCCAAACAAATCAAAGAAATCCCTTAGTGCTTGTTTCCATTCTTTACGCTCTTCTCCTTCATTATTACTAGTCATGTATCCAACAGACTTCCCATAAATTAACCTCAAAGTAATGTCTAAGGTTGTATCTCCAACCCATCTCTTCATCTCCACCAAAACCTTGTAATCATTTGAACTAGTTTTGCTCTTGCCCCATAATTTGTACAGCTCTTTTAAAGCTGTTCTAATCTCTAATTCTATTACATGTTTGAGCTTCTCGAGTAGGTGATCAGAGAGAAGTTCAAGTATGGCTATTTTGCGGCTTTGCCGGAGCCGTATGGACTGAAGCCAAACATGGAACGATCATAGGCCAAAATCTCCGTAGCTAGAGTTTTTGGACGATTGGCGAAGGCTTTATAGTTTGCTTTGAGACATTCGTTGGCAATCTCCCAGTTGCTTACTACCAAATTTGGATGCACGCCCATGTCGACAGTGAAAATAGGTCCATAGTTGTCGGCCGTTTTGCCATATACTATATGTGCCGGTTTTGGCCCTCTAAGGAGTTCGAGGTGACCTATCAAAGGCCATGCGCCTCCAGCTTTAGGCGCTCTTTTACTCCTTGGTGCTCTTAAGGTTCTCTTCGATATCGAAAACAAACAGGGAGCAGAGAAAAATGAGTAAGGCTACTGTACCGGCCATTGCACTATTTGCCGGGGATGAGAGAAAAGAATGAGAATTGGAAAGTTCTAGTTGTATAATCCATCTAGATGATGTATATATAATACTGGAAGTCTCCGTGTAACTTGTAAGTGTGAGGCAGTACCTCCTATATGGGTACCGCCTAAGTTAGGCGGTGGACAGTGTTGTGATGGGAAGGCCTACGAATAGACCTTTCCAATTTAATGCACGAATATAGCTCAATTTTGATTCTTTCACCATCTAAAACATGATCATACAATAATCATGCTCCCAACTGATCCTCCATGAGTTGTATCATTTATTCTGTTAACCGGTTCAGTATTTGTTTCATCCGATCCTCAAATCATTTGTTCAATTTGAAGCTCAAGATGTGTCATGTGATCACGCTCATAAACCTCATATATGCAGTGTTGTGGTTATTTTTGCAGTGCAATAGTTGTTCAAAAATGAACACGGCTCTAATATCAACTAACGTAGCAAAAATAAACGAACAAAGAAATAAACGTGTTACAACATGTTTAATCTAAGAATACCTAGATAATAGACACAAAATGAGAGAAAACTTCTTTACTAAATTCTTATGAAAATATGAAAAGTTAACTCCCTTCACCTTTTAAAATGTTATATTATATATAATTAGGATTATACAAACCCTAATTACATAGAATGGAACTTATTTAAAATGCAATATACTAATAAAAATAAAAAAATACATAAAAAATAAAATATTTTAGAGACATACAAAATGCTAAAATGGTGCCATGATATTCAAACTAAAATTAAATAAGAAAAAAAATATTAAAATTTTATTTTTTTAGCTCTATCATAATCTAAAATAATTATAATTATAATTATGTATATAATTATTAGTAGTCACCGTAATACAAGTTAAATTGCTAGTTAGTAATATGGGGAAAGATTTGGCTATACATCATATTTAATGTGAGAAATATTATATATGGATATAAAATGAATATTAATATCTTTATACTAGACAAACAATGAATATAATCATAATAAAATTTATAATTAATTTAATGCATAAAAAGATTGTTGTATTATTGCGCGCTGAAATATAGTTTAATAGTAAATACACATTCTTTATTATTTTTTGATTAATTATATATGGATAAAAAAATATTTAGAAATTAAATTCAAGGGTAAGTATGAGTAACACATATTTCTAATTATCAAATATTAGTGATTGCCTCTCCACAATTATTACTAGTTAAGCGAATAACAAATTTAAGATTGCCATATATAAAAGTACAAATGAAGCCGGCAATACTTTTCAAATGAAAATGTATAATATAATTAAATTATAATCTAGTACAGGTTAGCAAGAAGCCGTGGAGTAAGAACAACTTCAACGGGTGTAGCTTTGAGATTAGTAATTCCATGACTCTCAGTCATATCAATTGACTCACCTGATAAAGTCTCAATTTCAAAAAAATGTAACAAAGTGGCAAGCATAAGAGTTAAAACTTGATTTGCACATGAAATTCCTAGATATATTCTTCTTCCACTCCCAAATGGTATCAATTCAAAATTTTGGCCTCTAAAATTAATATTCTTATGAGTAGTAAGAAATCTCTCTGTTTGAAATTTTTCTGAATCATTTGGCCACATGCATGGATCTTTTTGAATTTTTGAAAGATTTATGATAAGTCGAGTCCCTGAGGAAACATGATACCCATCTACAATACAGTCTTCTATAGATTCATGTGTCAATGATAATGAAACTGCAGGATATAATCTAAATGATTCTTTGATAATAGCTTGGAGATAAACCAAGTTCCTGGTGTCCGACTCTTTTAGTTGCCTTTCTCTGCCAACACAAATGTCTAATTCATGTTGGGCCTTTTGTAAGACATCACGATTATTGAGTAGTAATTAGTAAAGATAAAGCCCACGTTAGTGTAATAGATGTGGTATCTGAAGCTGCAAGAATAAGACTCTGCACATGTATATATACGAATTCAAGAAATCAATATATTATAATATATTACAACCGAATATGCAGATGTTGGTGTAAAACTGTTCTAACCTAATTATAGAACTTAATTATAAGTTTTGAGTTCGAGCGCAGCTCTATTAAAACTGGATTTGAAGAATTTTATATTCTTTGTTACCCTAATAAACATTTATATATAAAGAAATTGACCAAGTTCAGCAGAATTAAGAGACAACATACCAGGCAGGTAGCTTTATTAATAGTATCAACATATCGACTTGAAAGCTTTTCTGCACCATTTAGAATGGAAAGCAACACACACATGAAGTTTTCTTCATTTTCCTTGGCTTTCTTCTTCTGTTTGCATTCTTGTAACCACTCTGTAACAACCATGTCTAGATTTTTAGCTGTTTTCTTCATCTCTTTTTCAACTCCGTCTAAATCCAACCACCTCAAATTTGGAAGCGCGTCTGATACTGAAAATTTCCCTGATAATTCCATAAATTCCCTTAGAGCATTTCTCCAACCGCCACCACTGTCGCTGAACCCATTTGTGTTTGTATGGTACTATTCCACATATCGTTTCCCAACAATTATCTTTAGTACAATATTTAAAGTTATGTCAAAAAACCATTTCTTTACCTCCACCGAATGCATATTCGAACCACTTCTATTAATAGATTCATTGTATAAACATTTTATAGCTGTCTTTAGTTCAGCCTCTATTACATGCTTCAGCGTATCAATTCGATGATTTGAAAGAAGCTCAAGAGTTACTATTTTGCGAATTTGGCGCCAATATTCTCCATGAGGACTGAATCTAAGCATGGAATAATTGTACCCCAAAATTTCAGTCGCAAGAGATTTAGGACGGCTAGCCAATGCTTTGTCGTTTGTAGTAAGACACTCCTTAGCCGTCTCGGAACTACTTATGACCAATGTTTTATGAACACCAAGTTTGATCATGAATATTGGACCGTACTTATCAGCCAAGTTTCCAAGGGTTATGTGAGGTGGCCGTGACCCTGCAAGGAGATGCAGGTGGCCAATAATAGGCCAAGCACCAGCAGCTTCTGGCGGTGCTCTTCGGTTGCTGACCAGTTTTAATTTCCAAAACAAAGAGTAGATTATGAGAGTTAAAAAGAGAATTATGACGACAATAAGGGACTCCATTAATGACTGCTAAAGTTATTGAAAGGTAGATGTTTTCTGGTTAAACGGAAAAAAGCGAACCATATAATAAGAGTGAACGAGAGAGACGAGCAAGGACGAATGCATGTTTAAGCCAAAGTGTCAATAAGGAGACACATAAAGCAGCCACAATTATTTCTCTTTATTGGTCCATTAAAAGCAGCCTAATGATTTCTGATTATATTCCAAACTCTATTATGATGGTAAAAAAATTGTGGTTCGCATTCGTTCTTGCTTCCAATTATTATCATAACAATTATTTTTTTTGATGGACCAATAAAACCTGGAAACGTAGTAGTTGAGTATTTTGTATTATTTTAAGGTTAGGACAATTTTCATTCCTTTAAAAAAATTGATGGTAAAAAAAATATAAAATTTTATTAGAAATTAATTATAAAATTTTATGAAATGTAATTATTTATTGGATAATATAAAATATTAGTACTTTTATTCATAAGTATAAAAGTTGAGATTGATTGTGCAAATATGATAAAATTTGTTTGACAAACATAAGAAAATTGCAATTTTTTGGAATATAGAAGACTTATGGAAATAATAGTTTATTCAAATTATTAATTATTAAATATAATTTCCGTTGTTTTCATGATAAAACAAAAACAACATTTGGAACAATTATTGAGGTCGTTTATTGAAAATTTTAAAAAATAACAACAAATTATAAGAAGCTTTTTGGTTTTTTAATCGGAAAATATTTTATTTTATCATCAATCACACACCCTTTACAGTGTATTAATTTAACTTTTTCCATTGTTTCAAATGTCAACCAGCTAATTTCCAATTGTGGAATGGTCATATATGTTTTCTTTATTTTTTGAATAGAGAAGTTTTACGCGTCTCTTAGGATAATCATTTTTTTTAACTGTCTCTTACGATAATCATGATCGGTGTTCTCGGGCAGGATAGGCTGAATTTCACTTCAGCTTGCAGTTAAATTTGAAAAATATTCAGACTGTATTTTATAGTTCGTGGTCCATTCTAAGCTTTATTAAATTGGACTATATTGGGTCAAACCAAATTTAGATCGGGCCAGACCAGTCCAATAAGCTTTTCAAAATTTTTTTATATAAAATTTAAATTACTAAAATATATATTTAAAAAAATAAAAAAATAACTCTTTCCGCTAGGTCGGCCGATATAAAAATTTTGAACCTTAATTCAAAGATCTGAGGTAGTTTTTAAACCTGCAGCCCGATTCTATTATTGGTTTAGGCTGAGAGTTTCTTAGGGCCTAGCCAAATTTTTGGGGGCCCGAATTTTTTTAACACCATTAATAATTATAATTACTTGTTGACCGCAATAATTTAATTGGACCTTAATTCTCAACGATGTAATGTCAAGATTAGGGCTATAAATGAGCCAAGCTACTCGAGCTCGGTTTGGGTCTGCTCGGTAAAAGCTCGTTCAGGCTCGAGCTCGAACTGCTCATTTGTTAAATGAGCCAAGCTCAAGCTATGAAATACTCGGCTCGTTAGCTCGCGAGCTAGCTCATTTAGTATATTTGATTAAAAAAATATATAATTTAATTTATATATATTAAACTATGTATGCGAATATATTAATTTTTTAACTAACATAATTTATATAATTTATTAATATATGGTATATGTGATAAATAAAGTAAATAATAGACAATATAAAATAATTTAGTAATTTATAGTAAAATATAAAATTATAGTAATATAATATTTTATTTTTGTTAATATATAATTATATTATTCATCTTTCATAAAAATATAAATTTTAGTATATCTTTTATGAAAATTTAAAAAAAATGAATGAAAAATAAAAATAAAAATAAGTTTATTGAGCTCGTTAAACTTATTTAAATCAAGCTCGAGTTTTAAGCTCGAGATACATAATATATGAGCTGGCTCGATACAAGCTCGGGCTCGGCTCGGGCTCGATTCGAGTTCGAGTTCGAACTCGACTATTTTCTAATGAACAGAGCTTGAACTTTGCAAAGCTCGGCTCGGCTCGGCTCGATTACAGCCCTAGTCAAGATTTAAAGCATCAGCACGCACGCAAGCTGATTGAAAAAAAAAACCTAGACTGTGGGATTTGCAGTACGATGAGAATTTTTATTTTCTGCAGATATTTATCTGTAGAGATTTTTTATGATGGTGGGAAAAAATTCTCCTCGCCGGCCAAAAAGGGCAAAGACGGAGAGTATGCTCCTTGCAAGGGGATTCCCATCTCCGCCCTTTTGGGGATCTAATATATCCAATATAATTGATGTATATATATATAATATATTATAATATATATATTATCAGTAACATAATTAGAGACCGAATAAAAAGTGATAAATTTTTTAATTTAAAAAAAATATTGACGAATTAAAAATAAAATTAAATATTTAATATTATAATAAAATTTAAATTTTTATTATAAATTTCTAAAAAAATTCTCTATCAAAATTTTATATTATTTATTATAATCTAAAAATTTTTAATATATTTTTTATTTTAATTCTTAAATTTATTAATTTATTTACAGAATTTTATTAAATACTATTTTAAATGAAAAGTTTTATCTAATTTATAACTAAATTACAAAATTTTAATATTAATCTAAATACCTAATCACAAAACCATAAATATTCACTAATAAAATTTTAAAAAATATATATATGTATATGATGAAAAAAATTAATATATATAATGCTATATATATAATTACTATAAATTTTATAAAAAAATAATATATATATATAATCACAAAACTTTAAATATCAGCAAATTAAAAAAATATGTATAGCGAAAAAAATCAATATATATATAATTTTATACAATAAACATATATATATCTAATCACAAAACTCTAAATATTAATAAATTAAAAATATATATAATAAAAAAATTAATATATATATATAATTCTGTATATATAAATTTTTAATACAATACTATATAATTATATATATATATATATAATTATATATATATATATATGTGCAAGTGTGGAAAGAGGAGGGATCCATTGCCCCCCTCAGACTCTCCTCCCTGCCACTCTGTATTGTGTAACTTCACTCTATATTGTGTAACTTGTATTTTAATTGTTTACATATATAGAATAAATTTAATTTAATGTATTTTATCATGTTATATTTGCTAAATTTTATTATATTATATTATTATATTATTAAATATATAATTATTATAAATTATTAATTTTTTATATTATTAAATTTTAATTTAAAAATAAAAAATATAAATTTCTTATGGGATCAAAGACGAGGATAAATATGCCTGTGTTTATGAGGCGGGAATTTCACGCCAAGATGTGGATAGGGTTGGATGGGATTATCCCTATGCTCGGTCCATCCCGTTGTGATCTTTACTTGTTTGAAAGAATCGAATGTACTACTCCAAATACATATTAAATGAAAATTCACTTCGAAAGTTATTTAGAAAATTTGTCTAATTTTCTTAAAAATATATAAAATTTATATAAAATTATTTTTATATTTTTTGTGCTATTCTATTTCTGTAAATTATAATTAAAAATTTATATAAACTCTAAATAGAATATCTTTAAATTCATGTATCTATTGTATCTATTATATATATATATATTAGAAATTTAACAGATAATAGATTTAGAAAGGCAGGAAAAAGACTATCTATTCACATTATCAAAAAAATAATGAATTAAGAAAAACAAAGATTATTTATTAGTATTATTAAAAGAAAAAAATAAGTAACATTTTTGTGGGCCTAACTCCAAAATAATCCCCTAAAACATGTATTTTCTCAGTTTTAAGTATTTTTCTTTCATCATTTAGTGTAAAAAATTAGCCTTTTGCATCAAATTTATCCCAATTTAGCTTTGAAAAAATTTCAAACCTAGTGGCAAGATCGTTTTAACTCCATCATCATCATCGTCATCGTTATCAAATGTGTAAAACCTACGAATTAATCACCAGTCCCTTTACTACTACTGCCGCCGCCGCCACAGGCAGAAACAGTTTCTACTAAATCTCCACCGTCTACTTTCCACTCTGTACAATTCCAAGCTCCTATGGCTAGCCATTGCTAGGATGCATCTCGGATCGGCTACAATTCCAAGTTCCGTACAAATGTGCTGCCAACGTTTCCTTTCTTCACCGGAGTAAAACACAATCAAGAAGTAAGAGGCGGCATTCGAGATTACAGAGACCTGTAATTCCCTCCATGGAACTGCTTTCCCCAACCACTATAAACCAATCTTTCACCTAATTCACAATAAACCCTATAATCCTCACACAGAAGCCTCCAACAATTCACCATTCATCAATCCTTAAAAAGTATACGAACACAAAATATAAAGTTCAGTCTTTCAACTTAACATGAAATGGCAAAATAAACATAAATAAATCAAAAGAATAAGCAAACCCATATCAAGAAATTAGCCAAAAACACCTCAGCTCAAGAAACTGAATACCCAAAAACCCAATTGTAGCATTTGTTATTAACAAAAGACTGTTGGGTTAACAACCAAATTTTAAAGAAATAAAATAAAAAATTATTCAGATTTTAGAGATTTTAAAAAAAGGAAATTGTCTGGAGAAAACAAAGATGGGAGCAAAGCATTAATTAGCATACCCCAATACAAAGTGTAATTTCAGTTTCAATGAAACTTCCTAATCCAAGCTCTTCTGCGGTTGCGAGCTTCAAATTTACATTTAACAATGCTTCAGCAGTGGTGGAGACAGTGAAGCTATTTTCTATGGTGATGATGGTGGTGGTAGTTTGGTGAGCGGAGAGAGGCGGCACAAGTAGAGAGATGGGATTTGGGGTAATTAAAAAAATTAAAGCAATTAGTTTTTAATTTAAATAATTTAATTATAAATAAAACTAGGAGTTTTAGAAGAAAACGGTGTGTTTTATGATTTTTCTTAAAGTGGAGAATCTGAATTTGCCACGTCAAATGCCATGTTGGTTCGGAATTTTTCCAAAGCTAAATGGGTATAAATGCGATATAAAAGGCTAACTTCTTTGCAACAAATGATAGAAAAAAACAGCTTGAACTGAGAAAATTCATATTTTAAAATATTAATTTGGGGGTTAGACCTATCTTTGCGAGTGCATAAAAAATGAAAATCAAAAATATAATAAATTTAAAGAGACAAAAAATTATTAAAAATTATTTATTTCTATTTAATTCATCATTTAGATATTATATCCCATCATATTCTTATAGTCTAATGCATAATGTTATGCTAAAAAAATTGTATTATAATTATTCATATTGAATACTATTCATTGATATTTTTTAAAAGAAAAAAACGATATAATTTTGCTGATTCATAAAAATTTAGAATTTATGATAAGATAAGAAAAAATATATATTATTTATTTTCCTTTAATTTATCATTTGAATGTTATATTCCTTTAAATACTTTCACTTTAATGCATGATGATATACATAGAAATTTATATTATAAAAAAAAAGACTATGTGGAAAAATTGTATTAGATGTAAAATGATGTAATTATAGTAAAATCAACACTTTTTAGTTATTATCAATCATAATATTTTCAAAATTAGCATAGTTAACTTTATAACAAGTAATAATTATTATATTTGTTAATTTAATTTGTTAATTATCTTATGATAGCAAAAATTATCAATGTTAGAAAATTAGTCATATTCAAATCAGATATTATGAAATTAAAAAAAATTAGGAAAAATATGCGTTATAATGAATTATAATTTAACTTACATTTTTTTAAAAAATTTATATTTAAATTTTGAAAAATGATATTATCATAAAAATAGCATCGCGCAGACCCATGACTAATGTCTATTAATTTATTAGTATAAGTAAAATTATTAGAATAATACATTAATAATATTTTAAAAGTTTTATTTATTCAAAAAAAGTTTTATATGTTTTATTAAAATATCTTAACAGATGTCAATAGTTATTATTAATTTTATTAAATTTAAAGGTCATCTCTTGATGATTTTGATTTTTGAATATTAATATAAAATAAATAGATGAAGTTTATTAATTATTATTATTATTTTTTTATTGAGGTTAAATATTATCTCTTGATGATTTTTGTATAGGAAATATTTATTTTATTATTATTATCTTTTTTAGGGGAAAAATACGGTTTTATGAAGCTAGAACTACTCTTACCAGTAGGCAAAACCCATTACACCCACACCTAAAAGACTAAAACTCCATAAAACCATATTAAAAAACCACATTTACTGAAATACTTATGACAATGTGCTTTTAGCAACGGAGTAAATTAACTAAACTGATACATTTGTTTGACCATAGCAAAGCAAATCTGATGCAGTTCCTTGAATGGCCTTTACCTTGATACTGAGTTGGATATTTGAACTCAAAGGAAAATGCTTGAGATGCTAATCTGATTATTCTCACAAGTAATGAAGTCCACCTCTGATGTCACAGGATTTTCACCTATGATTTTGCTTGACAAACATTTATCCCTTATAAACGGACGATGGCTTCCTTATTCACAGCTCAAATAATCAATCTACTTACAACAAGTGAATTCATTAAAACTGGTAGAGCTACTGCCAACATGTTCATCAGATTGAGCTGGTAGCTACTGCTCGATAAAACTCAGGGAAACGAAATCAATCATCGAATAATTCACTAAATAATTCTGATCGCAACCACACTGTTAAGTCGGTTGATCTAGAAACCCCTGCCTTTGCCAAGGAGTCTGCCACAACGTTTCCTTCTCTGAGGACATGTTTAAAATTAACAGATTGAAGCAAGTTTGAAACTTCATTAATATCAAGAAGACATTTCCACAATTTTGGAATCTGATTCAATAATTACATTGCAGGAGCAAACCTGTTGGAGATTTAATGAGCCCGGTTCAAGTTGTCTAAATTTTATTTAAAATGTTGGCATTTGATGTGAGCTTATGTTTGAATTTTGAAGTGATAGATTGGAGTATATCATGGCTTGTAAACATGTCTTTGGGCCTTCGAAAGGGAGCTTTTTGTAAAAATGCCTTAAGGCATTTTCACTTTACTCCTCTTCAACTTATATGACCCTCATTTTTTCTTTTAATTTTCAATGTGAGATTATTATCCATCTCTATCTTTTCTTTTTTGCTCGGCTTTCTTTCATTATTTCCAACACTATCTCTTAAGTCCAACTAAACTGGCTTGATCCAGTTGTGATTGCCTTCATTTATTCCGAATGTGTGTTCTTTGAGTCTTAGAGGCATCAGATCTGATTTTATTTTTTTTATTTGGGCTTATTACTACAAGTTGTTTGAATTTTATTTAGAATGTTGACATTTGATGTTGGCTTGTGTTTGAATTTTGAAGTAATGGATTAGAGTGTATTATGAGTTTGTAAGCATGTCTTGGGCCTTTGGAAGAGAGTAAGCTTTTTGTCAAAATGCATTGACTTTACTCCTCATCAACTTATATTGCCCTCATTTTTTCTTTCAATTTTCAATATGAGATTATTATCCATCTCCATCTTTTGCCCAGTTGTGACTTACCTTCATTTATCACGAGCTTGTGATTTTTGAGTCTCAGAGATAAAATACCAGAGGCTACATGTTATCGCCTTGGTCTTTCTCACTGAACTTTTTTTATTTTTTTGGGCGTCAAATCTTGGGCCGCAGGTCTTAAATTTTTATGGACCTTGGCTTGTTTGTTGTCCGCTCAAATTCAACAGGTGTATTTCATCATTTTGAATCTTGGATCCAAGACGATGAAATAACTTGGACTGGACACTGCTACTATTGTTGGAGATTTGATGAGTCCAGTCCAAGTTATTTGAATTTTATTTAGAATGTTGATATTTGATGTGCACTTGTATTTGAATTTTGAAAAGATAGTGTCTTGGCAAGCGCCATTATTCGCTTACTACAATTTTTCTAAATCATTCAAATTTTAAAAGTAATTCAATTGTTTAAGAGAGGACTAGTTATTCCGTACTATTCACATAGATTTTTTAATGGAATCAGAATCTCGATTTAGAGCAACTTCTGCATCACCATCAAGAACATTAAGCATGACGTCCATGAAGCTTTCTTTTCCTTATACTCTGTTAGCCACTCTTCAACAGCAAGGTCCAATTCTTTTGCCGTCCTCTTTATTGCTTTTTCATATTATCTGATGTCCAAACATCTCAAAAACGGTACTGCATCAGCTGTAACACAACAAACCTCCCAAACAAATCAAAGAAATCTCTTAATGCTTGTTTCCATCCTTTACGCTCTTCTCCTTCATTACTAGTCATATATCCAACAGATTTCCCATAAATTAACCTTAAAGTAATGTTTTAGGTTATATCTCCAAACTGAAGTTGATATGCAATTTCCAAAGTTGGTTCAGTTAATATTTATGAAGCATCTGTTTTGATTTGTTATATGTGGAGATTGTTTTAGGATTTGTGTCTGCAAACTAAAGTTGTTATGCAATTTCCAAAGTTGGTTTGGCTACTTCTTGAGGGTCTGTAACAGGTTCATTCAGGTAGTATACAATGGAGACTTATTGTGTTGTCTTGTCTTTTTGGTACGATTCAAAGTAATAGTGCAGATGGTCAGCTTCTTCATGGCTGTAACGCTGGTCACCAAGGTCTGCAACGTGGAAGGGACTCATGTATCTGTTACGATTTAAAAGCAGAGCATGCTCAACAATTGTGGAATAAGGAATTGAATGAGCTTTTATCAGTTTGCTGGAGAAAGTTTTAGATATTTCAGAGGTGTGATGGCAGAGACTAGATTGTTGCTTTGTAGATATAGGAGATACTCCAAATGGATGTGATATTACAGGTGTTGGCATTCTAGATCATGTCGGTATATGGAGAACCTATTGTACAGTAAGTTTTGGGACTGCTGGAGAGTTTGATTGGGGTATACAACTCTTCATGTCCATCATGGATGCTGTTTTGTGTAACTATGGCAGCTGCGAAACATTTATTAGGTTCCAAAATACTTGTCTCCTTCTGTGGCTTATTTTGCTAAGGTTAATTGTAGGACTGATAGGCCATGGGGAGAAACGCAATAAATGCAAAATTCCATGCTATGTGCAAACAGTACTATTGCTGAGGTTGACTTGTTTTAATATAAGTTTTGCTACGCCAAATTGGACATCAAGAAGTGCAGAATGGGATTGGTTTTTTAGTAGTGCAGTTTAAAGCAATAACTGAAATACATATCTGTTGCATCAAGAAGAGTTTCTCTTAGGATACAAACATGACACTGTTCATGCTGGGTGTTTTATAAATTTTAAGATTGTTTAACCTTTGCTGTTCATGTGGCCATCTGTATTAAGTATTGTATGGAAGTATTCCCTGTATTGAGCTTGGTATTGGGGTTTTTCCACATGAGTTGTTATGGTTTAGTTGTGGGTGTATGGGGAAAGCCTATTGGCTTGGGTAGAATGCCTCAACAACTCATGTTTTTCCCCATTCTGTAGTATTAAGAATAATTAATAAATTTACTTTCTATAAAAAAAAGGTTATATCTCCAAACCATCTCTTCATCTCCACCAAAAGCTTATAATCCTTTGAACTAGTTTTGTTCTTGTCCCAGAACTTGTACAATCACTACAACAATAGGAACCTTTGGCAGCGAATTCATTGGGCCGGTTTTATAAACCGCCTCTAAGCAAGTACCAAAAATAAAATAGAATATTACAAAAAAGGCAGCTACAACTTTCGCTGCTACACTGGGCCGAAATTTTGAAGCCCTCCCAGCCGCGAGCAAAACAAAAATTTATTTTTAACTTGTTTTTGCTTTGACGATTTTCTATTCCAAATTTTATAATATTTTTTAACAATCCCTAAACCACCAAAGTTGCGTTGTCTCTCTCTATTTGTGATCAGGAGATCATAATATAAATATTTTTAAAAAATAATAAGTGATAATTATTTTAATTATTATAATTAATTAATTATTAATTATTTTTAAAATGAATGATTTATATTCATTTTAAAATCAATGATTTGCATGAACGAGAAAAACTCATTCATACAAATAAAACAGCAAATTGTTTTATTTAGTTTTTAGTTAATAGCTTTTTACTATTTTCATTCCATTTTGTATGTATAAATAATTGTAATATCAATCATTAAAAAGGGGAGAAGAATTTAGAGAAGTTTTAATATAAATTTTCCTTTTCTTATATTTCTCTCAATTATTATTAGTATCTGTTTGAGAGTTGTCAAGTTTTTTTATTACTTCCATACGGATCAAGTTGGTATCAGAGCAAAATCGATCCTACCTGTATATGGTTAAGACAAGAACTGGTTACGAGGAGACAGGAGAACCATTTGCAGTCCTTAACGTTCACCGAAGACCCTCAAGAAGAACCAGAAGTGTTGACTATGTTATAATGGAAACAGATTCTAACGTCGCCGAATTAGCTAAACAAATTGCTAGTCTGTCAGAGCAGATGGCAAAAGTTATGGCTTGGATGGAGGATCAATCTCATGATGATTCCGATAAAAATTCTATAGAGACCATTAAAAGTCCTAGTACTTCTTCTAAAAAGAAGAAAAAAGATCAGCCTACTCAAGAAGGAGATGAGGAGAGGCAGCCAAGACCTTTTAAGGTGGAGGCTAAAATTGATATCCCATCATATGACGGCTTGATTGATGCCGAGAAATTAGATTCTTGGATTAATCAATTAGAGACCTACTTTACCTTATATAGGTATAGTAGTGAAGATAAAGTCTCATTTGCAAGACTAAAAATGACAAGCCATGCATTGGCTTGGTGGAATTCTTATTTACAGACCCATGAGGATGAAGAAATAAGCTGGGATAATTTTCTAGAGCTTATCCGAAAAGAATTTTATCCTATGGGTTACCTCGAAGAACGATGGAGAAGGTGGCACAACCTACGTCAAAAGCGAGACCAATCGGTGCAAGAATATACAACTGAATTCAGACGTCTAGCTGTGACGTTAGGTATTTCTATGAATTCTCCTGAGATATTTATGAAATATACCTCAGGATTATCACCACGTATTAGCACTGAAATGTCACTTTATCAGCCAAATAATATTTCAAGTGCAAGTACCATAGCAATGACCATTGAGAAGAAAAATGGTCGTGGTGAAAAATCTTTTGATGGGCCAGGGTCAAGCTCATCAAAGAATAAAAAGGTAAAAAAAAATACTTTGACCTCATCATCAACACCAAATGCTACACGATATTGTGAGCATTGTAAAATTGAAGGTCATGTAAAAGAAAAATGTTGGAAGTTACATCCAGAGTTAAACCCAAGACAAAGACCAAAGGGTAAGACTGTAGCAACAACAACTAATGACAAAGATCATGTCATAGTTGATAATATTGAAAGGGCAGATCCAAGCTTATCTCTAATGGCTAGACCGAAGGAGATAGTTTTGGAGACAGTGCCTAGACCCGAGGAACGAGAAGAGTTATTTGTTATAAAAATTCAAGTGAAACAAGAGGTAATTAGCGCCATTGTAGATACAGGAAGCCAAAGAAATCTTATTTCTGAACAATTAGTACAGAAGTTGAGTTTGTCAACGACTCCTCACCCAAAACCATATCCATTGGGGTGGATTCATAAAGATGTGGGGCTTCAAGTTAATCGACAATGCACCTTTCGTTTTGCTGTCACCAGTCAATTTATTGATGAAGTAACTTGTGACGTTGTTCCTCTTGATATATGTCAAGTGATTCTTGGGAATCCTTATTTATGGGATCGCGATGCAATTTATTATCGTCGAGCTCAAAGATTCCAGTTCACTAAAGAAGGCATAAATTATATCTTTTCTGGTGAAAAGACAAAGAATACTACTGAACTAATCACTGCATGTCAGGCTAAGCGGATGATTAATGCATCAAAAAGGTTTGTATTATTATTTGTACGACCTTCAAAAGATGAGGAATGTGTGGAAGCAAATAAAATACTCCAGGTAGATTTTTTTAACCCAACACATGTGGCCATTTCCAAACCATCTCAAGTGAAGGAGATGAATGTTTTAAAGAAATTATGTGAAGAATATGTAGACTTATTTTATGAAGAAAGAGGTTTACCACCAAAGCGAGAAGTGGAACATGAGATTCAACTTATCTCAGACTCCTCACTTCCAAATTTAAGCATGTACCGTTATTCCGTACTGGAGAACGAGGAAATAAAGAAGCAAGTGACTGAGTTACTTGAAAGTGGTGTTATAAAACCAAGTAATTCACCTTGTGGTTCACCAGTTGTTCTTGTTCCTAAGAAAGACGGTGGATGGCGTATGTGCATTGATTATCGTGCTCTAAATAAGATTACAATAAAGAATCGATATCCTCTTCCCAGAATAGAGGATCTTTTAGATCAGTTAAAGCATGCCCATTATTTCACAAAGCTAGATTTAAAATCTGGTTACCATCAAGTGCGAATCCATGAAGAAGATTCTTGGAAGACAGCTTTCAAGACAAGGCAGGGTTTATTCGAGTGGTTAGTAATGCCATTTGGACTTTGTAATGCACCTGCTACATTTATGCGATTAATGAATGATGTCCTACGGCCTTTCATTGATCAATTTGTCATTGTTTATCTTGATGACATTCTTATTTATAGTCGTACTATGGAGGAGCACCTTGACCATTTAAGGAAGGTATTTGAGTTATTACAAAAATATCAACTCTGCCTTAATAAAAAAAAGTGCGAGTTTGGTAAAAAATCACTCTTATATCTTGGTTTTATTGTGGGTAATGGAGAATTACAAATTGATCCAACTAAGGTGAAAGTCATTCGAGAATGGCCTCAACCAACAAATGTCACTGAAGTTCGTAGTTTTATGGGAGCTTGCCAATATGTTAGAAAATTTATTCAAAATTTTTCTATGATAGCTGCTTCCTTACATGAACTTACAAAGGCAAATCATCGCTTTGAATGGACAAAGAAACATGAGGACACATTTCTTCTTTTGAAAAGGAAGATAAGCGAGGCGCCTGTTTTAGCCTTGCCAAATTTGCAAAAGCCTTTTGAACTCGAGGCTGATGCATCCGGGTATGCAATGGGTGCTGTATTAATGCAAGAAGGTAGACCTGTTGCTTATTACTCCGAGTTATTTCAAGGTTCTCAAAAGAACTATCCAACTTATGATAAAGAGTTACTTGCTCTTCATCAAGCTGTAAAACATTGGCGTGTGTATCTTTTGGGCAAAGAAACTGTAGTTTACACAGACCACCGACCCCTTCAATACCTTCAAACACAATCTAAACTACAACAAGCCCGACATATGAAATGGATGACCTATCTTCAATAATATAACTTGGTCATCAAGTATAAAAAAGGAGTTCAAAATAAATTAGCCGATATGCTATCTCGGCCACCAATAAAAACACTTTGTTTATCTGCGGTTATGGAAATCCAACCGAGTATACATGAAGAATATATTGACATGTATATTCAAGATCCAGATTTTGGGGATTTATTGATTGCAGCAAAAGCAGATAAATTATTAGAGTATACATTACGAGATGGATTACTCTATAAAGGGTCACAACTATGTGTACCGAAAGAAGCAGATCGTATTAAATGGATACGAGAGGCTCACACTTCAAAGGTAGCAGGACACTTTGGAGTAAACAAGACTGTACAAAATCTTCAGCGCTACGTCTATTGGCCTCGAATGCAACAAGATGTGGCACAATTTGTTAAAGGATGTGTGTTATGTAGCACTTCAAAGCCATCAAATAGAAAGATTGGGCTTTACATACCTTTACCAGTTCCAAGTAGACCATGGGAGAGCATCTCTATGGATTTTATGGGAGGTCTACCAACTACTAAACGAGGACATGACTACCTATTTGTAGTTGTTGATAGATTTTCTAAAATGATTATATTAATGCCTTGCAAGAAGACCATCACTGGAGAAGAAACAGCAAAACTTTTCTTTATACATGTTTGGACTCATTTTGGTTTACCAAACTCTATAGTCTCAGATCGTGATAGTCGTTTTCTTGGAAACTTCTGGAAATCATTATGGTCTATGATGGATACTAAGTTAAATAGAAGTACAGCTTTTCATCCTCAAACTGATGGCCAGACTGAAGTTGTCAATAGAACAATGGTACATCTTCTTAGAGGATATAATACTCGACACCCTAAAACTTGGGATGAGAGTTTGCCATATTTGCAATTTGCTTTTAATCGAGCTATTCATAGCTCCACTAACAAATCACCATTTGAAGTTTGTCTTGGATATCTTCCACAAAGTCCATTTGACATCGAATTCACATTTGAATCAACGTCAAAAGGAGAAAAAGATAAGTCAGGTACCGAGAAGGCCCAGAAATTCCTGGAATGTATCCGAAAGGTTCATAGTGAAGTTGAGAATCAATTACAAAAAGCTCAACAAAAATATAAGGCTAGACATGATCGACATAGAGTGGAAGAAAAATTCGAAGTTGGAGATCTAGTTTGGCTACACTTGGGAAAAGAGAGACTAAAAGGAGAAGGCAAGAAGCTTAAGCCTATCCGTTATGGTCCTTTTAAAATCACCAAGAAGATTGGTGATAATGCATGTCAACTTGAGTTGCCTGCTTACATGGAAATGTATTCTGTGGTCAACGTCGAAAATTTGAAACCATTTGAACCATCAATGTTAGATGATGAACTTGGAGAAGTTATACCTTCAGTGGAAGATTTACAAATTAATAATGAGATTCCATTATTAGAAGATACTATCCTTGAAAGGAAAGTAACAGAAACACGCAGAGGAACGCGAGAAGCATTTCGTGTTGGAAAGAAAGGACAAAAGCCTAGTGCCGCAAAGTGGTTCACTAGAGAAAAAGGAGAATCAATATTTCCCCATTTAGAATTTTGAGATCCATCAGGAGCTGGATTTCTATAAAAGGAGAGTAATGATCAGGAGATCATAATATAAATATTTTTAAAAAATAATAAGTGATAATTATTTTAATTATTATAATTAATTAATTATTAATTATTTTTAAAATGAATGATTTATATTCATTTTAAAATCAATGATTTGCATGAACGAGAAAAACTCATTCATACAAATAAAATAGCAAATTGTTTTATTTAGTTTTTAGTTAATAGCTTTTTACTATTTTCATTCCATTTTGTATGTATAAATAATTGTAATATCAATCATTAAAAAGGGGAGAAGAATTTAGAGAAGTTTTAATATAAATTTTCCTTTTCTTATATTTCTCTCAATTATTATTAGTATCTGTTTGAGAGTTGTCAAGTTTTTTTATTACTTCCATACGGATCAATTTGCTATTAAGCGTGAATTGTTAGGATTTTCAATCTTCGATCGACCAAACGACAACAAATCCTTTTCGTTCTTCTAGTTTTTTTATTTGATTATCTTGTTTCGGCAATTGTGAGGTTTGTTTTCGATTGTTATCAGATTATCTAGAAGTGCTTAAATCTTAAAGCTTAATTGCTTGTTTTTATTGCTTGTTTTATTATCTTGTAATTAATTATTTGTAATTAATTGTTTTACTTCTGGGTTTCTCTTTGGGTTTCTTAATTTCAGCCATTATCTTGCTATCTGCACTCCTATGGCCATTATCTAGTTGTTTTTAATTGATTGTTTTATTTTTTGGTTTCTTTGTGGGTTTCTTTTGGCCATTATCTAGAATTGCTTAAAATTAAGCAGCAAAAAAAAAAAAAAAAAACTCAATGGGCATAGCAATTTGCTGTTTGGCAAAGTTAATCTCTTTGCTATGTTAGGTGTCCCAATTGATTCCTAATATATTTAGTGAGGATTTTGTTGAAGCTGATGTGAATTTATCTTGTCTACAGATGAAATAATATAACATTATTTTAAGTCAGGCTATTATGTTTAGTTATACTATGTTTTTGCTCATAAAATGAGAATAATTTGAATATGCCAGTTGTTTGTTTTGATTTTATTTTCTTTTGATTCTAAGTTGAAAAGAAATCCAATTTAAAAATTGGTTTCGTTCTTTGCTATATTTGCTAATCTTTCAAGATGTGGTATTGTAAAAAAAAAAACTCTACTGTTAGTTTGTTCAAGTTTGATAATCGAAAACAGAGTACTATGCCTTTTTTTGTTCTCTTTTTTTTTTCTATTTCAGTCAGTTTTAATCTCTGAAATTAACTAAATTAAATTGACCTTAATCAATGTTCATATTTATATTTATATATAAGTAGCATGTTTTAGTTTCTTTCTTGATTGCTTTCACTTCCATTATTTTGAGATTTCAAATATATATATTTAACTAATTCAAGGACATAAATGTAGCTACAGATAAGCTGTTTTCTCAAATGCAATTTGTAAATCTATTGGATGTTTCAATTTTTGGTGGTAAACTGTAAACCTAAAGTCTCTTATTTCTCAACAAATAATCTAAAATCTGGCACATTTGCCTTTTTTCCCACAATTTGAGTAGTTGTTGTCAGATGTAAAGTATATTTACACCCTACTCATGTATTACATTGACATGCATATTATGAAAATGAATGAGAATCTTAACTTAAAATTAGTAAATATTTATGTGTTTTTTGACAGTTTCTATGCCTAAATTTTAGTAAAGGACTACTCTTTGGATAATGTTGTAGTTGACTAAGAGAATATGTATAATTTTGTGTCTGATTTCAGTTGGTGTGTTGATTAAATTGAGAAATACTTGGATAAGTCTTTGTTTGATTGGGATGTGCTAGTTTAATCTCAAGATTCTGTTTAATATATGCTATTGTTTGATATATATATAGGAATTTTCTACCATCCTAAAAGATCATTGCCACAGATTCTTTGCCTGTAATCTGATTTTTCTCTCAGCTTTCAATATCGTCCTTCCAGGTATTACTCTCCTTCCTTTATTCCTATCAGGGTTGTTGAAGTAATTTTAACTTGGTTTTATTATTCTTGATGACTAAATGTGTGCACATGCTTATCGTATCATACCCTAGCCAATGGATTAATTCTTCACTTCACTCTTGTCTTTAGAGTGTAGTTTGTTATGAATAAGAGTAAAGTTTGGGGTGACAGAACATTTAATTTCAGAATTGCTAAATTTGCTTTTTGCTTATTAAATAAAGCTTTAGCTATAGTATCGATGGGATTATTACCATGGTAATGCTTCAATCATTTTGAGTTAGTGGACCTAACTTTTTTCTTCCCTAGGTTCTCAATGCTATGACATTTATGCTTTAATTATTTTTTACTTCAATTGGCTTTATTTACTTTTTTCTCTTGCTGGATTTTAGAAGCTTTAAAACTTAAAACTTAATTGTTGGGTTGCACATTAGTGTAAAATATTATAGCACCAGTGTCATCTTTTAGCCTACTTCATTATATAACATGAGCTTTTTGCATAAGTTTCTATGACTTTTAAATTATGTGGTTTAAAGTTTAACATTTCCACTCTCTTTTTTTTGTGTTGGTGATTTTTGTTTAGGTATTGTCATTTTTAACAACATTGCGAAAATGGATAAGAGTTGGATAAATAAGCCTAGATTTAGTAATGCTTATAAAGATGGGGTTCGAGATTTCATTCAATTTGCTATTCATAATGCTTCTAGTAGTGGAAAAATGATGTGTCCATGCATTCGGTGTGTTAATTGTACACTACAAACTCATGACGTTGTTAGAGAGCACTTAATTTGTGATGGTTTTATGAGAGGATACACAACTTGGGTATTACATGGGGAGGAGTTATCTTCTAATGTGGGTGCTACATCTTCTCCTTTAAATGTTTCCCAAAGAAATGAAGCTGAGCATGTGCCAAGTCCTGATAACTTAAGTCCTCCTAGGTTGCGTGACAATATGGTAGAGTTGTTGCGCGATGCATTACGTGACAATGTTCCATCTAGTAATGACATGCCAATAGATGTGAATGTTGTAGAAACTTGCTTACAAGATGCCGTTGAGGAAGAAATCCAAAATAATCCAATTGGAGTAGAGCAATTAGAGGAAACATTTGATAGGGAAACTATTGATATGCATAAATTTTTAAAAGAAGTGGATACAGAGTTATACCCAGGGTGTAAGTCTTTTTCCAAATTATCCTTTCTTATTCATTTATATCACTTAAAATGCTTGAATGGATGGACAGGAAAATCATTTGGCATGCTTCTTGAGTTATTAATAGATGCATTCCCTGATGGAACATCTTTACCTAAATCTTTTTACGAATCCAAAAAAATAATTCAAGCATTAGGTCTTAATTATGAGAAGATCCACTCTTGTGAACACGATTGTATGTTATTTTGGGGTGAGAATAAGGATGAGGAATCTTGTAAAGTTTGTGGATCTTCTCGGTGGAAAACAAACAAGGAGAGCAGTGAAAGGAATAAAAAGCCAGTTAAAGTATTGCGGTACTTCCCATTAATTCCAAGACTGCAAAGGATATACGCTTCAGCTGAAACCGCGAAGGACATGCTATGGCATGAAGATGGACGTAATAAGGATGGATTGTTAAGGCATCCTGCTGATGGAGAAGCTTGGAAGGCTTTTGATGCACGTTATCCTGATTTCTCTTCGGATTCACGTAATGTGAGGCTTGCTTTGTGTAGTGATGGTTTTAGTCCTTTTGGAATAATGTCTACTAGTTATAGTACATGGCCAGTTGTGCTAATACCTTATAACACTCCACCTTGGATTTGCATGAAGCAATCTTCATTTATCTTGTCAATGATTATTCCAGGAAAAATAGTCCTGGGAATGATATTGATATTTACTTACAGCCTTTGATTGCTGAATTAAAAGAATTATGGGTTGGTGTCCCAACCTTTGATGCTTTTAAGTGTGATCATGGTTGCTCTTGGAATTGCATAACTGATGGAATCTGGTAGTTTGGAATACTCTCGTATTATTGGACAGCACATTAAGTGATTGAGATTGTTGCCTTTTGATTGTTAGACTATTATTTTGTTAATTTAGATTTTGTGTTGAGTTGCTGGAAATTCTTGGAGTTAATTGAGATTGTTGTATATTTTATTTATCTAACTAGTAATTAAATAAATTAAAGGAAATTCTTTAAGCTAATTGAGATTGTGTTGATTGAGACTATATGATAAAGTGGATAGAAATTGTTCTAATTAAGAGTGTGTTACTTAAGATTTTGTGATGTAACTGGAAATTTGATTTTGACTGTTATACTTAGATAAGATGTTGAGATCAATCGCTAGAAATCTTTGAGTGTATTGAAACTTTGTAATATATTGTTGAATTTTTTTTATTTTTACTCTTATTATTTGTTGGAGTTTGAGTTTCAACATAAGTTGTATAGAAGTGGCATTGAATTGATTATATGTTGAGTTGATTGCACAAGCGACTGAAGTTGTTCTGCTTGGTGTGTTGAATTGTAGGTCTGGTGAATTGTTTTAGTTGTTTAGAAGATGTGGCTTGAGTTGTGTAATTTAGTGTATTGGTATGTTTAGCAGCTTAAGCTGTAGTTGTTCTCTTCTTTGGTGTTGAGAGATGATTGTGCATTGAATTTGTGATGTTTTTGTCACAGGTTTGTTGAATTGTATAGGATAAATGACTCAGGCCTTTGGTGTGATGAAGTAAACAACTCAAGCTGTATAGTTAATTTTTTGGTGTCTTGAGTAGCTTGAACTAAAGTTTTCTCTTCATTATCTTATTGAGTTGATTGTACACTGAATTATTATTTCTCTTGCTGATATATTGGTCAACTGCTAAGTGATAATGGCTCCAATGACAGTTCTTTTTTTTATATCATTATTTTGCTTTAATAGTTTTAGCATAATAGTAGACAATAATTTTAGTGCCTTCTTATTTATTTTTGTTAAATTGGTACACACTAAAATTATTTGTTAAATTGGTATGCACTAAAACTATGTTTGATGATTGATGTCGATACATTATTTTTTAGTGGATGATTGCCTTCAATTTTAATTTAGTTTAGGTCTAACTTTTATATTTTATTTTGTGACATTTCATTTCTTGTAATCAATTGTATTGATAACTAATTATGAACTAGTTAGTTTATTAAATATTTTTAATGTTATTTACAGGAGGTCAATAATGATTCAGCAATGAACCGAGATGGATCTTCTCCAATTACTCTTATTTCGTCACACTCAAGTCATAATCCGAGGGATAATGTCTAGATGGTTAGTTTGAATGTAGATTAAAATGTAATTTAGTGATCTTTTGGCATATGGACTCAAAGTGCTTTTTAAAAAGCACAAGTAAACTTGTTAGGACAAATTTTATTCAAAGATTAATGAAATAGATTTATTTTACTATGTAATTTGTTTTTTAGCTTACAATATATATGTATATTAATTTATTTCAAATTAACATGTGCATTTATATTATTTGATTAAAAAAGTAGTTACATTAAAAAAAGAATATAAAAAAATTGTTCATAGAATTCCTATAATCGCCTAATATAAATACTAGCAAAATTATAAATTACAAAAAATTTAAATCTAGCATTACATTTATAGCGGCGGTTTTAAACCCCCTTTATTTTCTTTTTCTTGGCGGCAAAATTATTTTACGGCAGTCCTAAAATGTACAAAACCGCCTCTACATACGCTGATACTCAGTTGAAACAAAATTAGAGGCGGTTTCAACCGCCGCTACATGCGCTGCTACTAAATTTTGGCGGCAGATTAACTAGCGGCGGTTTTAACTGCCGCTACATACGCTGCTACTCAATTTTGACGGCAGATCCGTTTTCAGTTGAAATAAACGTAGAGGCGGTTTTAACCGCCGCTACAAGCGCTTCTATTCATTTTTGGCGGCAAAATTAAGATCAGTTCTGTAAGTATTATAGAGGCGGTTTATGGCGCTGCTACTAAAACCGCCGCTAATTTTGAATCTACCCCGTCGGATCTATTAACCGCCTCTACAACGTAGAGACGGTGGCATTGGCGCCGCTTGTTCGGCGGCTTTGCAAACCGCCGCTAATAATTGTAGGGGCGGTTAAAACCGCCTCTGTAGGCAAAAAAAACCGCCGGTAAAGACCCAGATTTTTGTAGTGAATTTGTTATTTTATTCAATATAAATATATCAATACCTATTTTACACAATACTTAAAATAATTCTCAAATTGTTACTAAAAAACTCTAAACCTCAAATTTAAAGACTTGTTTGAGTGTTTTATTACTATTATTTTTATTATTAGCCTTTTTTATTTGCTAATGTTTATGTTCTTTAGTATAGAAAATTTTCAAGTACAAATCCTAATCACACCTAAATTTTGAATTGCTGCTACAGCAGGTTGCTAAGACCACAAAATTTATAGTTATTTTTAAAATGATAATTCCTTAATATAATAAAATTAAATTCAAATTGAAATTCTAAAATTTATTAAACATATATTTGTTATTTTTCTTCAATATAAATATATCAATACCTTTTTTACACAAAATGTAATATAATTTTCAAATTGTTACTCTAAAAACATAACTTTTAAAAAAATAGTATAAACTTGTCTAATTACTTAAATTTGAAGACTTGTTTGAGTGGTTTTTTACTTTTACTTTTATTTTATTATTAGCCCTTCCTCTTTGCAAATATGTTCTTTTCTTTAATAACATCTAAATTTTTGTGGGTTATAAGAAATCCTTTTGTCTAAACTTACCAGGATCTATCACCAAACGAATGGGTCCTTTGCATCTTCCGCAAAGATTAACAAGAAGCCTTTTGTCTTTTGGTATGTGATAGCCGCCCACAGTGCAATTCTCTAGTGACTCGTCTGGCAGTGGCACTATCAATGGTGATTTGTACGAAGTGCTTCTTTGATGGTAGCTTGCAGATAGACCGTTAGTTTTTAATTATTATTATTATTATTATTATTATTATTATTATTATTATTATTATTATTATTATTATTATTATTATAAATACCTTTCACTATCGCAATTAAAACTTAGTTATTTTTATAGGGCTCGCGTAATTAAGAAATTAAATATTAAGTGTTTTATGCGTTACCAAGATTTTCAAATTTCTGCCATCTCCGATATTTTTTTAATCTTTCTATATCATAATTATCAATTTATCTTTTTCTCCAATTAATTTTTTATATTAAAAATTACCCAACATAGCTATTATATTTGAGGAAATTATACAATATTAAAATAATGCCCTCTCTCTACTTTGAAAATATACATATTTTACTTTTTTTTATAAGATAATCTTAGCTATTTAATTACATGTGAAAAATATTTAAAATATATTATAACAGTTAAGAGTAAAATTAAAGAATAAATAAAATATTAAAAAATAAGTGTTAAAATTATATAAACTTATAACATTATATAAAGTGTAATTGGGTATCAAGAAAAATTGATAGATTAATCGATAAGTTATATGTTTATAGCAATCGAGATTTTAATTTTATAATCGGTAATACACTTGAAATATATATAAACTTTACGTGATGAATATTATATTATAAGTTAGACTAATTAAATTAATTATAAGTATTATTTATAATTAATAATTATCATAATATATAAATACAAAAATTAATTATAATTTCAATATAAAATATAAATTCATATTTTTATATAAAAATGTGTATATATATTTACATTTATAGGCCAAAGGCATCATTTAAAATTGATTTTTGGTATCCACAAAATTTATTTTATCTCTTAATTATTTTTTTGTCCTATTAAACTATAGAAACTAATATTTTTTTATAAAATTATTTAAATAACTTATAAAATAAAATTAATATTTAATTTTTAGAGGAGATAAATATTTTACCATTTTATAAGTTTAATTTTTTTTCCTTCAATAAATAAAAAATGGTTTCTTTTTATTTTCTTTAATTTTTTAAGATATAATTAAATTTTATTCCACTCATGCAATAAAAAAATATAAATACTGATAACAAATATTTTGAGTTAATAGATTCATTAACACAGTAGCTCGTAATCTAACTAGAGCAATCGTTTCAAGTATATGTTTTCAATATTGAAATCTTGATCCAAATGCGTTGTAAGAGTTTTGAGTTATGATATTCAGTAATAAAATATTATAGCATAAAAAAAGTTTAGATTGATATTTTTTTTCTCTTCAATCATTTTTTAAAATTATGAAAAATAAAAATTTTAGATAATTTAATTATTAATTATTTATATATTTTTATGAATTATGAAAGTAAAAAAAGAAATTAATTTTGATTTGGTCATTTTCATAGTATTTAATAGTATAAATATATTGCAAAGAAGCTTAAAATATAGATACATATAGTATATTAATTTATTAATAAAGCATTCTAAAAATATTGCTAAAAATATAAATTTCAAGATTAATTAAATAAATAAATAATATAAATTATATTTATGATTATAATGAAATATAATTTTATAAAAATTATTATAAAAATAATAAGTTATTAAATTTTTATATAATTTACCATAATACACATTATCTAAAATTAATAAATTATTTGTAATATGTAAATTTAAGAACTAAACTATATTTAAAATTTAAAAATAAAAATTTATAATTTTATAATGAAGTTACTAAAATATAAGTTATTTATAAGTATAATTTATTGAATTAAATAAATATTATTAAATTATAAAAAAAATAAAAAATAATGATTTAGGAGCAAAATAGAAAAAAGAGAAATAAAATCATAGTTCATATATGGCGATTTTACTTATCCTTCAAACTATAGAATAAATATCCTTCTTCCACTTTCTCTTTTCAAATACACATTTCATTATTTTTATTTTCACTCATTTCAAAATTTAATACTTTTATTCATGAGTATAAAAGTTGAGATCGATTGTGAAAACACCATAAAATTTGTTTGACAAACGTAAAAAAATTGCAATTCCTTGGAGAATAGAGGAATTATGGAAATAATAGTTTTTTCAAATTAATTATCACAAAATACATTCCTTTGTTTTCATCATAAAACAAAAATAACAGTTGGAACAATTATTGTGGTTAAATGTTAAAAATTTAAACAAATAATAATAAAATATAAGAGGCTTTTTGGTTTCTTTTTTTGAAAAATATTGGAATAGCGTATTTTTTTGCCAATAAATTTTACATATTCTGTGTATTAAATTTTTAAATATATTTTTGGTGATATTTAATTCCTCTGTTATAAGAATTGATGGCATTAAATTCTTCTATGATAATAATTAAATATGTAATTTTTATATACCGTCAAATGAGAAGCTCGATATCGTCAAATAAAAATTTAAAGGCTTAAAGTATAAAATACATAAAGTTCAGAGGCTAAAAAATATATTATTTATTAATATTTTATCAAAACTTGTTATTTTATTTTAACAGCCATATAATTTTAACTATAATTAAAATATATATATTTAACTTTAATAAAAAAATAACTTAATGTTATCAATTTAAATAATTAAATTATTAAATGCAATGAAAAAAACAGGGTTTTATGTGCAAAATACGTGGATATACAAAAAAAAAAAATCGTTTTTCTAAAAATGTTTTATTTTATAATCAATCACGCCCCCTCTACAATATTGATTTGACATTTTTCATTTTTGCAAATGTCATCCAGTTTCCAATTGTGGAATTGGTCATATCTGTTTTCTTTATTTTCTTTTCTTTATTTTCTTTTATTAATTACGTAAGAAGAAAAATATCTGAGATTCCAATTCGATAATTAAGTGAGAGCCACAAATATTTTTTATCACCAAAGTTTATTTATTTATTTTGAAATAGAGAAGTTTTACGTTTCTCCAGTGCCATCTTAATCACTGAAGTGGACCGCAATAATTTAATTGGATCTTAATTCTTAAGTATGTGTAATGTTAAGATTTTAGAAGATCAGCACTGATTAACTATTAATATAATATGATAAAATATAAGTAATTTTATATTTAAAAAATATAAAAATATTACTAAATTAATATAAAAATAAATTCTTTATCTTTAATAGTTAATTTTTAAAATTAACACTCTTAAATTTATATTAATAAAAAATATAATATAAAAAATTTAACATATCAAAGCATCTTCTTTTATCTTTATATAATAATTTAAATAGTAATTATTTAAATATAGGACTATAATTTTAGATAGTTTAAATAATAACTATTATATATTTATTAAGTGTCAATTGTATAATTAATACTTGAGAAATGAGTGATGAACTATTCTATAATATAATAAAGTGCGAATAATTCTTCATCTAAAAATATAAGAATATTACTAAATTAATATAGAAATTTTTTTATCTCTAATAATTAATTTTTAGAATTGATATTCTTAAATTTATATTAATATAAAAAACATAATATAAAAAATTTAACAAGCAAACAACATAGACGGAAGAAAAATTAACCGGTTTCAAAGAATTGGATGTACTACTCTAAATATATTATTATAATAATAGCATCAGAACTAATGTCTATTAATTTATTAGTATAAGTAAAACTATTAGAATAATAAATTATTAATAATATCTTGAATGTATTGTATGTTTTATTAAAATATCAAAAAATATGTCAAGTATTATTATTAAATTTAAATATTATCTCTTGATAAAAAATAAATTCCTTTCACTATCGCCATTATTAAATTTAAATATTATCTCTTGATAACATATATATGTCAATTGTATTATAGCTTGTAGATAGACCGTTAGTTTTTAATTATTATTATTATTATTATTATTATTATTATTATTATTATTATTATTATTATTATTATTATTATTATTATTATTATTATTATAAATACTTTTAACTATCGCCATTATTAGAATTTAAATTATTAAAACATATTTATTTTATTAGTGGTAACTTAAATCATTTATATACAATATTAACTTTGTAACTTAAATCATTTATATATATAATATTAATTTATGATTATTTATTATATATTAAAAGAAAGAATTGGCAAGTGAAAGGAGGATTTAACAAGCGAATGAATGTCATTTAAAAAAAAAAATCTCTTTCCACAATGACAATATTAGTTTCTTTCTCTTAATTCTCAAATTAATTTAGCATGTTTATTTTATTTATTATTCTTTTTCTTTATAATGCAATTTGATCAACTGGCTTATAAGTAATCTCACATACATAATATGAGAATTTAATATAGTTAATATAGAAATAAAATTTTCAACCTTAACATCTAACTTTTAAAATTAACTGTCTTAAATCCATATTAAAAATAAAATTAATAAAAAAAATTTAATATAATATTCGAGTTAGCACTGTTACCTAAATGATCCAAATAATGATCATTAAAATTTATAAGTATTATGTTATTAGGTGGACCAGACAATGATTAGTGTATATTTATCAAATATTAACAGGATAATTGACACTTGAAGAGAGAATGCACTCTAGTTTAAGGTTAATACTTCTATATCTATATTAAAAAAATGTATTATAAAAAATTTAGCATATTTTTCTATTTATTTTAATTTTATGAAATGATTTTTATTTAATATTCATTTAAATATTATCAAATATATTGTTAAATGTGGGGAAAGATTTGGCTATACATCTAATTAATGTGAGAAATATTATATATGGATGTAAAAAGAATATTAATATGCTTATACTAGAAAAAACAACGAATATAATCAATCAATCACAATAAAATTTATAATTAATATAATGTATAAAAACATTCTTATACTATTACTATAATTAAGTGAATAACAAATTTAAGATTGCCATATATACAACTATAAACTTATTCAAGGAATTATCATCTAGTACATATTAGCAAGAAGGCGTGGAGTAAAAACAACTTCAACGGGAGTGGCTTTGAGATTGGTGAGTCCAAGACTCTGAGTCATATCAATTGACTTACCAGATAAAGTTTCAATTTCAAAAGAATGTAATAAAGTGGCAAGCGTAAGAGTTAAAACTTGATCTGCAAATGAAATCCCTGGACATATTCTTCTTCCACTGCTAAATGGTATCAATTCAAAATTTTGGCCTCTTAAGTCAATATTCTTATGAGTAGTAAGAAATCTTTCAGGTTGAAATTTCTCAGGATCATTTGGCCATACGAGCGGATCTTTTTGAATTTTTGAAAGATTTATGATAAGTCGAGTTCCTGATGGAATATGGTACCCATCTACAGCACAGTCTTCTATGGATTCATGTGGCAATGACAATGGTGCTGCAGGATATAATCTAAAGGATTCTTTGATAATAGCTTGGAGATAAACCAAGTTCTTGGTGTCCGACTCTTTTACTTGCCTTTCTTTGCCAACATAAATGTCTAATTCATGTTGGGCTTTCTTTAAGACATCACAATTATTGAGTAGTAAAGACAAAGCCCATGTTAATGTAATAGCTGTAGTGTCTGAAGCTGCAAGAATAAGAGCCTGCACATGTATATATATATATGAATTCAAGAAATCAATATATTATATATATTGCCACCGAACCTAGATCAATTGATAATTAGAGATTGTTCTAACTTAAATACAAATTTCAAATTAAAGCCTTTAGTCGTGCAGTTGTCTTAAAACTTAGTAGAATGAGTTTTGTTGACCTTGTAAAGCGTGGCTCCATTTTGAAAAGTATATATATATATATATATATATATTATAAAGAAATTCTTGACCAGGTTCAACAATAATAAGAGATAACATACCAGGCAGGTAGCTTTATTAATAGTATCAGCATCTCGACTTGAAAGCTCTTCTGCATCATATAGAATGGAATGCAACACATACATGAAGTTTTCTTCATCTTCCCTGGCTTCCTTCTTCTGTTTGCATTCTTGTAACCACTTTGAAACTGCCATGTCTAAATTTTTAGCTGTCTTCTTCATCTCTTTTTCAACTCCGCCCAAATCCAACCACCTCAAATATGGAAGCGGGTCTGATACTGAAAATTTTCCTGACAATTCCATAAATTCCCTTATAGCATTTCTCCACACATCGCCACTGTCGCTGAACCCATTTGTGTTTGTATGATACTCTTCCACATATCGTTTCCCAACAATTATCTTTAGTACAATATTCAAAGTTACGTCGAAAAACCATTTCTTCATCTCCACCGAATGCTTATAATTCGAACCACTTCTGTTATTAATAGATTCATCGCATAACCATTTTATCGCTGTCTTTACCTCAGCCTCTGTCACATGCTTCAGCTTATCAATCCGACGATTTGAGAGAAGCTCAAGAGTGACTATTTTGCGCATTTTGCGCCAATATTCTCCATAAGGACTGAATCCAAACATGGAATAATTGAACCCCAATATTTCAGTAGCAAGAGATTTAGGACGGCTAGCAAATGCTTTGTCGTTTGTAGTAAGGCACTCCTTAGCCATCTCGGAACTACTTATGACCAGTGTTTTATGAACACCAAGTTTGATCATGAATATTGGACCGTACTTATCAGCCAAGTTTCCAAGGGTTATGTGAAGTGGTTGTGACCCTGCAAGGTGATGAAGGTGGCCAATAATAGGCCAAGCACCAGCAACTTCCGGCGGTGCTCTTTGGTTGCTGACCCTTTTTGATTTCCAAAACAAAGAGTAGATTATGAGAGTTAAAAAGAGAATTATGACGACAATAAGGGACTCCATTAATGACTGCTGAAGTTATTTGAGTTGTAGATGTTAGTGAACCATATAGTAAGAGTGAACGAGAGAGACTGACAGAGGATTGAGAACGAATGCGCGTCCAAGCAAAAGTGCTAATATGGAGACAAAAAAAAAGTAGAATTTACATTTCCTAAAGTGACATCCACAATTGTTTCTTTTTATTGGCCCATTAAAAACAGCCTACATGAATAAGAAAACATTGTTTTTCTACTAGGAAAATTCTATCGCTGCCACAAAAATTCTATCATAAACCGTATATCTTCGCCCACTAATTACATCATCTGGTTTAAAAATTAAAATTAATTTTTTAATATTATAATTTAAGACATAAAATGTGATTAGTCGAGCCCATAATAGAATTTGCCTTTTCATTAGTTGGAGTGTCACCAAAACAAATTCATAATTTTTTTAAGGAAAAATATAAATTCAAACTTCTTTGATAATTAAACTCTAATTTTTCTTTTATTTTCTAAAATTTATACTTTTTTTTCGGTAAAGAAAGAATTAAATTCAACAGAAGCTAAACCACAACAATAGGAGAAAATGCAGCTCCCACCATGCCCTGCATCAGAATATGATTGAGTCGAGGAGGCGGAACAATTAATTGATGTAATCCAACAGAGAGAAATTCACCATGTCTTACCACTGAGTCAGCAGCTTGATTAGCCTTTCTATAAACTTGCTTCACTGTAATTCTCCAATCTCTTTGAAGAAACTCATCAATTCCGTGGACCAAAGAATAGTTCAAGCAATGGAAACGATCTTCTTTTGTGATAATCTTCTCTAAAATTTATACTTTTAAATAAATAGTAAGTCCCAAATTTCATACAATCATGATCTGTAATATTTATATAATTTCATTTCTTAATTTTACAATTAACAAATAAAATTTTGTTATTAATAGGCTAGTAAGTTGAATATTTTGTATCATAAGGTTAGGGCAATTTTCATTCCTTTAAAAAAAATTATGATAAAAAATTACTATTTTATTAGAAATTAATTATAAAATTTTATGGAGTGTAATTAATTATTTATTAAATAAAAGCATATTAATGCTTAATTTTTTGTAAATATAAAAGCTCAGATCGATTTTGGGCAAATATGAAAAATTTGTTTGAGAAACGTAATAAAATTGCAATTTCTTGGAATATAGAGGACTTGTAGAAATAATAGTTTATTCAAATTAATTATTAAAAAACTTTTTCTTATTCTTTTGAATATTTATATATATGTGAATAGAAAATTTAATTTTAAATTTATTATTTAAAAAATATATATTTATCAATTATATATCAATATAGCTCGTAGATAAATTTTACTATTAATCTGGTTTATGTCTTCACTCATAAAATAGGCCAATTATAAATTATAATTTAAATTATAATATTTAAAAAAATAATTTAAATTATTTTTTTAAATCACAGTTTATGATTGAACTGATCTATAAATGAGAATATGAATAAGATCTATCTCAAAATTTTTCTATTTCATATATAAAACTTTTATTTTCATCACAAAAGAAAAATAATGTTTGGAATAAATATTGTGGTTATTTATTGAAAATTTAAAACAAATAACAACAGAATCTAAGAAGCTTTTCGGTTTTTTATTTGAAAAATATTTTCTTTCAATCACATTCCCTCTATAGTATATTGATTTAACTTTTTCCATTTTTTCAAATGTCGTCCAGTTCAACTGTGGAATTGGTCATATATATCTTTTATTATTATTATTATTATTATTATTGAAATATAGAAGTTTTACGTGTCTCATCTCAGGAAATTATTTCACTGCCATTCTGGTTCCTCGTTAGAATGTCAAATTAATTAAAAAATCAACACTTGGTTATTTTTATAGGGCTCACGTAATGAAGAAATTAAATATCAAGCGTTTTATGTGGTACCAAGAATTTAAAATTTATAGACTTTTCAACTGCCATCTCCGATATGTTTTTTTTTTTATCTTTCTATATCATAATTATCATTTTCTCAAATTAATTTTTTATATTAAAAATTTAAATATTACACAACGAGCTATTATATTTAGAGAAATTATACAATATTAGAATGATGCTCTATTTTCATTTTGAAAATATACATATTTTAATTTTTTTTATAAAATAATTTTATCTATTTAGTTACACGTAAAAAATATTTAAAATATATTATAATAGTTAATAATAAAATTAAAGAGCAAATAAAATATATAAAAAGTGAATGTCAAAATCATAAAAAATTATAATATTATATAAAGTGCAATTGAGTGCTAAGATAAATTGATAGATAAATTATATGACTATAACAATCGAGATTTTAATTTTATAATTGACGATATACTTAAAACACATATAAACTTTACGTGAAGAGTGCTATATTATAAGTTTGACTAATCAAATTAATTGTATGTGTCATTTATAATAAATAATTATCATAATATATAAATACAAAAATTAATTATAATTTCAATATAAAATATAAATTCATGTTGTTATATATAAATGCGTATATATATTTATATTTATAGGCTAACAATACCATTTAAAATTTATTTTTAGTGTCTATAAAATTTATTTTTATCTCTTAATTATTTTTTATTTTGTCCTATTAAATTATAAAAAAAATAATATTTTTCTTCGTAAAATTATTTCAATAACTTATAAAATAAAATCAATATTTAATGTTTAGAGGAGATAAGCATTTTACCATTTTATAAGTTTAATTTTTTTCTTTCAATAAATAAAAAATGATTTCTTTTTATTTTCTTTAACTTTTTAAAATACAATTAAATTTTATTCCAGTCATGCAATAAAAAATATAAACAATCAAAAAAAATATTTTGAGTTAATAGACTTATTAACATGGTAACTTATAATCTAACTAGAGTAATCGTTCTAAGTATAAGTTTTCAGTATTGAAATCTTGATCTAACTGCATTGTAAGAGTTTTGAGTTATGATTTTCAGTAATAAAATATTATTGTATAAAAAAGTTTAAGTTTATATATTTTTTCTTTTTAATTATTTTTTAAAGTTATGAAAAATAAAAATCTCAGATAATTTAATAATTAATTATTTATATATTTTTATAAATTATAAAAGTAAAAAAAGACACTAATTTGGATTTGGTCATTTTTATAGTATTTAGCAGTATAAATATATTATAAAGAAGCCTAAAATATAGATACATATAGTATATTAATTTATTAATAGAGCATTCTAAAAATATTACTAAAAAATATAAATTTCAAGATTAATTAAATGATTGAAAAATATAAAATATATTTATGATTATAATGAAATATAATTTTATAAAAAAATTTATTTATTTTTCATACAATTCATTTTAAAAACAATAAGTTATTAAAATTTTTATATAATTTATCATAATACACATTAATCTAAAATTAATAAATTATTTGTAAATTCAAGAACTAAACTATATTTAAATTTTAAAAATAAAAATAAAATAAAAAATTTTATAATTTTATGATGAAGTTACTAAAATATAAGTTATTTATAAGTATATTTTATTAAATTAAATAGATAATATTAAATTATACTAAAAAAATAATAATAATAATAATTTAGGAGCAAAATAGAAAAAAAAGAGAAGGAAAATCATAGTTCATATATGGTGATTTTACTTCTCATTTAAACTATAGAATAAATATCCTTCTTCCACTTTCTCTTTTCAAATACACATTTCATTATTTTTATTTTAACTCTTTTCAAAATTTAATACTTTTATTCAAAAGTATAAAAGTTGAGATCGATTGTGCAAACACGATAAAATTTGTTTGACAAGCGTAAAAAAATTGCAATTCCTAGGAGTATAGAGGACTTATGGAAATAATAGTTTTTTTCAAATTAATTATCACAAAATACTTTCCTTTGTTTTCATCATACAAGAAAAACAACATATGGAACAATTATTGTGGTTAAATGTTAAAAATTTAAAAAGATAACAACAAAATATAAAAATCTTTTTGGTTTTTTTTTTGAAAAATATTAGAATAACTAATTGTTTGGCATCTAAATTTTGCATATTTTATGCATTAAGTTTCTGAACTTTTATTTAATGACATTGAACTCTTCAATTATACGAATTTGTGACATTGAATCTGTTGATATGTACATTTACCTTTTAGTTATTTATTTACTTTTTTTTCAATATTGTTTTAGTTGTAAATATAATTAGGGTTTGAGGGTATTTTTGAAAAATATTGTACATATATAAACTTATTTTCCTTCGTTGAATATATAGCAGATTCATTTTACTTTCTCTATTCTTCTTCCTACAGTTTCTCTGTATTTTTTCATTACTCATGTTTAAAACTGTGAGACTTCACATGGTATCGGAGCATCCTGTGAGTTTGTTCATGTCGAACTTCTTCATTTTTTTTATCATTCAATCTAGTGTATTTTTTATTCAATTTTTCATCAAGAAACCTTAATTTTTCTTTTAAATCAGAGTTTCATTAAGTTTTTCCTTAGATCAGTTCTTTAGTTTGTCGATCTGATATTTTTTCTCTTGATCTTGTTGTTTTGGATATTTTTTTTTATCTTCTTCTGTTGTAGACGATTTCATTGATTTATTGGATCTTGAGTTTTGTGCCTTACGATTTCTTCTGTGTTGTTAGTCAGAAACCCTAGTTTCAACTAAACACAATTTTTTTTTTGTCATCTACTGAATCCTAGTTAAATGATGACAACCGAAACTGAAATTCCTACTGCAACTGTGGAACCGATAATGAATGGAGCTAGTTTACGTGATCTGCCAAATCCAATGCTTTTACAGACTTTCGATCATCCTGGTATGATCTTGTTGAGTTCTCTCCTTTCTGACCATAATTATTTTGCTTGGAGCCGAGCAATGAAAATTACTTTGGGAGCCAAAATAAAGTTAGGTTTTGTTGATGGATCCTATCCTAGGCCTGATATAGGTTCTGATGGATATTCTTTGTGGAAAAAGGTTGACTGTATGTTCACCTCCTGGCTATTGAATTCCATTTCTAAGGATATGGTTGATGAATTAATTTATGTTGATAGTGATAAAGAACTTTAGGATGAATTAGCTAATAGGTATGGTGAGTGTATTGGTCCTATGATTTATAGAGTGCAGAGAGATATTTCATCAATTTCTCAAGAAGGATTGACTGTTACTGCTTACTATACTAAGCTTAAGCGCCTCTGGGATGAGCTTGCTTGCTTCGTTAAGGTGCCTATCTGTGATTGTGTCGTTACTAAGGAGGTTTTAGATTTAGATAATATGTACAAGTTAATGCAATTTTTGATGGGCCTTAATGATCAATATGATCATGTAAGGAATCAAATTCTTTTATTGGAACCATTACCTCTAGTTGCTAAGGCATATTCAATGGTGTTGTGAGTTGAAAAACAGAGAGAATTGGATAGTAGTTTTATTGATACTGTTGATGCCAGTGTTATGGCTGTCAAGGGACAGTTTATTTCCAAAGGTCCCTCTAGGGATTCTGTGAGAGATGGTGGTTCTGTGGAAATTTCTTAAAGGAATTTCTCTAATCAAGATGATAGAAAAACTGATAAGCAGTGTATTTACTGTCATATGAGAGGTCATGAGAAGGATACTTGTTTTAAGTTGATAGGGTATCTAGATTGGTGGAATGATTCTAGGAGGCAGAAGAGTAAGGGCTCTACTAAGTTTATGGCTCAGGTTGCACACACTTCAGAGACAAACAGTCCTATTGGTCCTTCTTCTGATCCATCACTCCAAGTTGCATGGTCAAAAAATCATATGTGTTTTGATTCTAAGTATATGGATAATCTTAAGTCTATAAAACATGCTTCTTTGGTCCATCTACATGATAAATCTACTGTTCTGGTTCATCATGTTGGATCAGTTTCTTTGAGTTCTAAATTGTCTTTGAATTTTTTCTTGTTCATTCCTAGTTTCAAATTCAATTTGCTTTCATTTAGTCAGCTTGTTCAAGACATGAGTATTGAAGTAGTTTTCTTCCTTATTCATTGTCTTTTTTAGGACCACTTAACTAAAGAAATTTTGGTTGTTGGTCAACTCCATGTTGGATTGTATATACTCAATAAATCCAGTTTTCTTATGAGTACTATTGAATGTTTTTGGTTCAAACATTCTGATATTGTACATACTGTTGATCTGCTTATAATGTTGCAACTGAGAATAAAAATATTATTTCCTATGACTTGGGTAATACTTCTCATACAAAGATTCAACATTTATCTTCTTCTATTTTAGTTAAGGATCGTAAAGTATCTCAATGTGATATTTGTCATTTGTCTAAACAACCAAGATTGTCATTTCAAAATAGTCATATTAAGACTTCCAAACCTTTTGATTTAATTCATGTTGACTTGTAGAGACCTTATTCTACTATTGTTATCTCAGGAGCACATTATATCTGGACTATTGTTGATGGCTTCAGTAGGTCTACTTGGACATTCCTTTTGAAAACTAAATCTCAGACATTTTCTTAATTACAACATTTCTTTTCTCTCGTTCACACTTAGTTTGATGCCAAAGTCAAACAGATTTGAACTGATAATGGTTCTGAGTTTGTTAATAGTCATTGTAGTCAATTTTTTAGTTCCTTGGGTTTAATTCATCAAAAATCAACTCTTTATATTCCTCAATAAAATGGAGTGGTCGAAAGGAAACATAAACATTTACTTGAGGTGGCTAGGGCTTTGATGTTTCAATCACATTTGCCTAAAATTTTGGGGAGAAGCTATTCTCACTGCTACATACATTATTAATAGACTTCCTACCTCTGTTCTCAATTGGGATGCTCCTTTTTCTATTCTTCATAACAAATTACCAGATTATAATTTCTTGAGAACCTTTGGATGTCTTTGTTATGCATCAAATACCAAACCCCATAAAGATAAATTTGATCTTAGGGCTATCAAATGTGTTTTTCTTGGTTATATTTCTGGTCAAAAAGCATATAAATTGTTTGCTCTTACTTCCCAGTCTTTGATGATTTCTAAAGATTTTTTTTATGAAGCTATTTTTCCTTTTCATTAGAAAAATAATATTTCATCTTTTGGTCCAGTGTTACCCATAGTTTATCCTGACTCTACTGGGTTTGATACAGATCACATGCTGGATGCCACAGTTTCTCAATTAAATAATTCTTTATCTTCTTCTTCTTCTTTTACTCAATCTTCTTCTTCTTTAGTTCCTTCTTCTTCTTCTTCTCTTTATTCTCCTGTGCAGTCAGTAGTTCCTTCTCCTACTGTTCTTTCAGTCAAACAAAGTATCCGAACTAAGTCAAAGCCTAAATGGCTTGATCAGTTAACCTCTTCAGTATAAGATAATTCTACTGTCCAGTCTACTTTTAAGTCTTCTTATCCCTTGGATCCTATTCCTTTAATTATTTTTCCTTACTTAGATCATACTCACATGGATTTTATAGCTAATATCTCTATTGTCAAGGAACCTAATACTTATAATCAAGCTAAAAATGATCCTAGTTGGGTGGAAGCTATGAATAAGGAGATTCTTGTTTTAGAGTAGAATCAAACATAGGAATTAACTGTCCTGCCGCCTGGAAAAAAACCTATAGGTTGTAAATGAGCTTATAAGGTTAAATATAAGCTTGATGGGACTGTGGACAAATATAAAGCTAGACTAGCAGCCAAGGATATAATAAGATTGAGGGGATTGACTTTCATGATAATTTTTCTCCTATGGCTAAACTAATGACAATAAGGATGTTTCTTGCCCTTGCATCTGCTAAACAATGGTCCATTTTTCAATTAGATATTAATAATGCATTTCTTCATGGTTACTTGGATGAAAAAATTTACATGGTTCCTCCTATTGGATATTTTGTTTCTGATTCTTCGGTGGTATGTAAGCTTAAAAGATCATTATATGGTCTTAAGCAGGCTTCTAGACAGTGAAATTTAGAGCTTACATATAAATTGCATTCCTTGGGCTTTACACCGTCAGTTAATGATACTTGTTTGTTTACTAAATATTCTGGGAGTGATTTTCTGGCCTTGCTGGTTTATGTTGATGATTTGTTACTTACTGGTACAAATGTGGCTGAGATTACTGCTGTGAAATATGCTCTACATCATGCCGTTACTATTAAAGACCTAGGTCTAGTCCAATATTTTTTTAGGTATTGAAATTCACAGAACTTCAGCAAGTTTGTATCTCAATCAAAGGAAATATGTACTAGATTTGATTGATGATACTGGTCTCATTGACTCAAAACCTGCAAAGTACCATTAACTGCTGGATTTAAAGTACATGATGAGTCTTCTGAGGTTTTTTCTGAACCTGATAGGTACAGAAAGTTAATTGGCAGATTATTATATTTGAACCTCACTAGATTTGATCTTACATATTCTACTCAACAGTTGAGTTAGTACATGAGTTGCCCTCGGAAGTCTCATTGGTATACTACTGTTCCTATGGTTAAATACCTTAAGACCACTCCATCTACTTGTTTATTTTTTCCTGCTGGCTGCTCCCTCCAATTAAGTGCCTATTTAGATGCTGATTGGGGGTCTTATACTGTCACATTAGTGGATATTGTATTTTTCTGGGTTCTTCTCTTATTTCCCGGAATACTAAGAAGCAGATTACCATTGCTAGAAGTTCAGCAGAAGCTGAATATAGAAGCTTGGCTTCTACTGTGTGCGAGCTTCAATTTCTTACTTATTTGTTGCAGAATTTTCATATACTGATTCAACTTCATATTCCTTTCAAATGTGATAATCAAGCAGCTCTTTACATAGTTGCAAATCTTATTTTTCATGAGAAGACAAAGCATATAAATATTGATTGTCACTTGGTAAGAAACAAATTGAAGGAGGGCTTCATAGTTACTGCTCATGTTCCTTCAAAATTCCAACTAACAGACATTTTTACTAAGTCCCTTGGTGCTAAATCACATAATTTTCTTTTGTCCAAAATGGGTTTGGTTCCTCACCAATCTCCATCATGGGGGGGAGCTATTTAGATGTACATTTACCTTTTAGTTATTTATTTACTTTTCTTTCAATGTTGTTTAGTTGTAAATGTAATTAGGGTTTGAGGGTATTTTTGAAAAATGTTGTACATATATAACTTATTTTCCTTCATTGAATATATAGTAGATTCATGTTACTTTCTCAATTCTTCTTCCTACAGTTTCTCTGTATTTTTTCATTACTCATGCCTAAAATTGTGAGACTTTACAGAATCATTTTATGATAATGGTTAAATATGTGATTTTTAAGTTATGTCAAGCGAGTAGCTTAATATTATCAAATATAAGTTTAAATATTTAACGCACGGAACACATAAAATTTAGGGACTAAAAAATACGTTATTCATTAATATTTTATCAAAACGCATTATTTTACTTCAACAGTCATATAATATTAGCCACAATTAAAATATATGCATTTAAATTCTATAAAAAAAAGTTTAATGTCATCATCCCATATAATTAAATTATTCAATGAAACGAAATAAAAATTCAGGGTTTTATGTGCAAAATACGTGGATATACAAAAAAAAAATTTGTTTTTCAATAAATGTTTTATTTTATAATCAATCACGCTCCCTCTACAGTATTGATTTGACATTTTTCATTTTTGCAAATGTCATCCAGTTTCCAATTGTGGAATTGGTCATATCTGTTTTATTTATTTTCTTTTCTTTATTTTCTTTTATTAATTACGTAAGAAGAAAAATATCTGAGATTCCAATTCGATAATTAAGTGAGAGCCACAAATATTTTTTATCACCAAACTGTATTTATTTTTTTTTTTGAAATAGAGAAGTTTTAAATTTGGCTTTTATTCATTCTTAAAGTAAACATTTGATTATTATGTTAGGACCAAACCGTTTTGAGTTCAGATATAAACCACTAATTCAGGCATAATTGATTTGAGAGGAAAATAGTAGGAAAAATTAAGTAATTAATTTATGTAATTATGAATTATTATGTAAAAATATATAATTTGGAAACAAAAACTTATAAATTTGCACGTTCAAATTGATATATATCGTAATCCTTATTGATCAAGTATTACTCTATAATTAATGTATAGTAAAAATTATATAAAAGTTTAGTGTACAGTTACATTCATAATCATATAAGTTACTGAATTAAAACTAATTGAAATATTTAAATATCAGTGATGAGTAACCTGCCACATACGCTTCCGTGTGAATTCGAGAATTGTTCTAAATTTGGCTTGCATTGATTTAATGAAAAAATAATAATAACAAGAATGACATAAATCAAAAGATAATATTAAACTTAAAAAAAATACGTATCTTCGTTATTTTCTCAGAATTGTAAGCCTTTATTTAACTAAAATAAAAAAACTTTTAAATATTTAACTCCATGAATCAGAAAAATTTCACTTATTATAAAAATTTCATCTGGAACACGTGAAGATTAAATATATTGAAGGTAAGATCTCATGATATTTTTTATTTTACCATTTTTCCTTTATTTTTTTCTCCTTTCTCTCTTTCTCTTTTTCCTTCTTTCTTCCTTCTTTTTTTTTGCTTATTTATTTATATATATTTTTATAATTAATAATAAATTTTAAAATAAATAATATATTTTATTGAATAAATAATATTTAGAAAAAGAATTTTTATAAATTATTTGGTAGAATATTTTAAAAAATTATTAGGTTGAATAATTTATTTCTAGATTGAATAAATAATTTTATTTTTAGACTGAATTAATTATTTAATTGAATAAATAAATTTTAAAATAAAATTTTTAAAATTATTTGTTAGATTGATTTATGTTTTACAAAAATGTTAGAATAAATATTTTTTAGAATTTATTTAGTGGAATAATTTATTTTTATATTTAATAAATTATTTTTTAAAATAATAATTTTTAAAATAAATAAATTATTTTATTGAATAATTATTTTATTGATTACATAATTTTTAGAATAAATTATTTCTTAGAAAAATTAGTTGAAAAAATAAATTTTTTTTAGAAATTATTTGATAAATAAAATATTTTTATATAAATAAATTATTTATTAGAATAAATATTTCTTAAAATAAATTATTTAATAGAATAGATAATTTTTGAAAATAAATTATTTTAGAAATTAAAAATAAAATAAATTATTTTTAACAAAATTAAATTATTTTTAAAAAAATTAAATTATTTTTTAAAAAAATAAAATAATTTATTTTAAAAAATAATTTATTTTATGTTTAAAAAATAATTTATTTTATTTTTAAAAATAATTTATTTTATTTTTAAATTAAATTAAATATTTAGAGATGTATTTTCGTCCCTAAATTTATCTTACTAAAGGCGACAAAATATATAGAATTAGCTATATTAAACTAAAATTTTCATCACTAATTTTTCAGCGACAATATGAATAATTACAAATATTATTTCGTCTCAAATTCGTCGCTAATGACTATTAATATTTTGGGTAGAATTAAGCCTTTAGCTATGCTGAAGCAGGCCTTAGGATAAAAAAGGAGCTTGCCCTTAAGGAATTTTCAACTTAATTTACTGAAATTACCGAATTAAAGTTGTCACCTTATGAAATTTAAAATTTATTATTTTTTAATTTATATTATTAGTATTAATGAATTAATTAATAAAATAAGAATATAATAATTTTAATATTAATAAATTAATAAAAAGTATTTTAATTTATTCAGAATAATTTTATATAAGAATAAAAAAATATAATAATTACTTTCATATTTCTATATTAATTAGGACAAAAATAATAATAAAATTCATACCAACGTTTTTAAAACTCTGCCAAGCAATGAGCAGGCTCATTGATAATTCACAATTCAACTGGTCTCATTCAATTTTCTAGTAAAAGTTAACTTGCTACCCACAAATATGCATAAGCAGGTAATGTGTCTATTTGTTATGAAGTAATAATTTTACCAGCTCTTTGTATTTTAATTTATATTACAATAACTTTCCTTTTATTAGTCATAAGAACACGAAAAATATATTATATTTTGTCTCTTGAGGACTTTAGAAAAGGCATGTGATACAAAAATCCCAAATTGAGAAATTCACTCTTAGACACTAAGATACCAGAGAAGAAAAGAACAGCACCTGGTTTTTGGTTGTTCACTGGTTTTTTCCGATTATACGGTTTAAGTAGATTTTTCCTGTTCACTAGCCAGTCATTTTTTAAGTGCTAAATAACTGAACCGACGGTATATCAAAAATCTAATGGTAAATTTATATTTTTTTTAATTAATTTTATATTATATTAAAAAATAAAAGAAAGATGATTCAACTAACTGTCAGTTTTAAATAATAAAAAAATATTTTTTTTGTCTAGCTAAAATTTTATTTTTATAAAAAAAAATTATCCCTTTTAAATTATTATTTTATAAAATAAAAAAATTAATCAGTTTTTTTTATTTTATTTTTATTATTAATGATTTAATTAATAAAGTGAGTATATATTATTAATAAATTAATAAAGAATATTTTAATTAATTTAAAATAATTTTATATAATATTTAATAATTTTTTAATAAATGTATTCCACATTTTGTAAGAAATATTTTGATACGCGCAGAGCGCTGGGTGAGTAAAATTATTTAGTTGACCTAAATGTCCTTTCTTAAATAAAAATATAAAAAAGAATCCCACTTCTAGTGTTCAGTGGCGGACTTTCTAATTGAGCCCTACCGAAATTTTGCTAATTATATACATATGTATAATAATATCTCTAATTATATACATATGTATATAAATTGTATATTTTTAATAAAAATAATTAATTTTTTAATTCTTATAAAAAATGAAATAAATCTATCAATTCGGTACCAATAAAGCACATATATATAACTTTAATATAGAGAGAAGGGGAATTCAAACAGATAAACCAAATTCAAAAAAATAAAATAAAAATAACCGGCAATCAAAGTAATATTTTAGAACTCAAAAAGGGAAAATCAGCTTCATCATGCATTAAAGTATATATATATAATTTTTTAGGTAATTGAACACAATTAATATCACTATTATCATAAAAAAAAGATAAATCTATTTCAAATTCTTATTTTATACTACTTCCATTTTATTTCTATTTCAATTATCATATAAGAATAATATACACAGATAAAAAAAATAATTACTCAATATAAATTTTATAAAAATTCTTTTGTAATTTACTTAAATAACTTTTCTCATCTTTCTTATTTTATTTATTTTATTTCATTAATTAACAGGAGAAATATTAAAATTTATTAATTAATATTTTCTTAAATTCTTAAAAATAATACTTGAAATAAAATAAAAAAAAATCTTACACTACACTTGAAATAAAAATGAGAGAGTAAAAATTATTGTATCTCTCTTTCATATGTTTTTTAAATGCATGTATAATTTTTTTCAGTCAATTCTCTCATTTTCTAACTTTCTTTTTTATTTCAAAGGCATATAAAAGCTTTCTCTGTAAGTTTTTTTTTTATTTTTATTTTTATAAAATTCTATATTATTAAATTTATTATATATATACATGAATTACAAATATATAATTATATCTATAAATTCATATGTAAAATTACTATTGTATTATCTCAATTTGTTCAATATTGATGAAAATTTTTAAAATCTCAATTAATTTATATTTTTTTATATTTATATTAGTATATGTGAAATTAAGATATATTAATTAATTAGTATTAAATTATTATTTTATAATATCAAAATATTTTGCAAGAATTATGATAAATAAAAATCTAAAAAAAAATAGGTTTAATAGGGAATAAGTCCCTTAACTCTAAATTTTGCATCCGCTATTGCAAGTGTCAATATCATCAACGAACATTATTTTATGCATTATTTATTTCACTGAGTAAAATTAAAAATATATATATATATATATTTTCCAAATGGAATCTCCAACTCAAAAAGCCTAAAAACATGCATGGTCTCTTTGTTCAGCTAATGCTCATGTATTTGGAATTAAACAATTTGATTGTCAAGCCCCTCTCAAAAAAAAAAAAAAATGCCAAGCCCAAAGTGAGTTGTCCAATATTCTGATTTCTGACTTCATACGTATAAACTTATTATTTTTTTAAGGCTTGATTATATTTTTTTATTTAATGGCATAATTAATCAAGGAAGTTTTTCTATTGTTATTTTTCGAATGGAGTCTGTATATTATTTTACACTTTACAAATTCATAAAAAAAATTTTGAACAACCACATAATATTACAAGTAAACCTGCATCTATTAAGTATAAAAATATAATTCAATTAATATGATATCAGATTTTTAACTGAATATTTTAGATAGCGAATCATTAAGATGTAAGACTTTTGAAGTATATATCCTAAATGCGAGTAATCCACATTTATTCAATTAATATAAAAAAAGTACTCCACCTAAATACTATATCTTCTTGCATTTTTGAAAAAATGAATGTTTTTATTCCAATTTAAAAATATTACTGAAATATATTTCAAAAATCAAAATTGAAAAAAAAAATATTAGACTATGAAATAATTAGTTTTACCTCAAAATTTATTATTTTTTTACAATTATACTATATTTTCTAAAAAATAAATTATTTTATCCTAATTATATGCTTTCTGTATATGAGCGATGATTTTAGAATACTTTATTTTATATTAGTCAACCACTTAATCTAGTTAAAACCTTAAATTTGATTCGCTTTTTAATTTATAATACTATTCATTTATATTTATGAAAAAATCCATTAGACTTGCATAAATTAAATATTAAATTGTCACGACCCAAACTGGAAAGCCGTGACCGGCGTAAGGCTATACCTAAGTACAACCTTACAAGCCTAATTTAAAATTATTATTATAGTGCAAAATTACTAAGTTCAATAAATTTACTCCAAAATCAATTCATCAATAGAAAATGATATTATCCAAAATCAAGTTCGATAATTAAAACTAAAATCAGATGCAAAGAAACAGTCTACTCCTTATTACAAGAAAAAGGGTTCGGACACGGTCCGCCCAAAAATATCCAGAATTCTCTATGGATTGAACCAAAATCCACAATCAAACTATAAGAACCCACAAGGAGAATGACCGAGCACACTAAGGAATATAACTGCAACCTGCAAGTCAATCTATAAGGGTGTGAGCGTTATATATAGACGCTCAGTAAGTTCATGAGAGGCAGAGAAACACAAATACAATATATATCAAAGTAATATATATATCAAGTACACATCCACAATAAATCACATACATGATGGTGTATCGGGGTCTACAAAATATAACATCCTCCTCTTCCAATCATATCCAATAACAAGTAGGCACGTGGCCCCAAGAGCAAGTAGGCATAAGCCCCAAGAACAAGATCGATATCAATATACAAGATAATCTCCACAATCACAATCCATATCCTCCGTCCCCATTAGATACACCATCGCACATCACAAGAATATTCAATATCATATCAAGACATTTAGCAAATAGCATACAAGTTTCTCTGTCTCCTATTCACATGCAAGGCTAGGACAAGAAAGGATAATATAGCGAAATTAGGATGAATAATATATACGAAGGCTTATATATATAATAGCTTAATTAGCAAATAGCACATCACAAATAATACACATACACCCTTGAACTTACCTGGTATCCAAAGAAAGCTTAGCCCAATCCTCACAACCTACTGACATCGAGCTTCAGCCGGATTATTGCCTAAGGAAAGATAATTATATAGTTCAACAATCAATTCCACTATCTCATCTATCATGAGGGATGCAATGCATGCTATGAATGCAAAAAGACCAATACTTAACCAACAAATAACCAAGATAATCCAAAATCAAAAACCAACCCGACTCAACTCAAAATTATGGTTCAACCCAGTGGTTAAACCGATCGCACCTCAAAAATACAAAATCAATTAATTACCTAAAATTTATTAGAACCAGAACCTCAACTCAATTTCTATAACTCATTTATCAAATAATATCACATCAGTCCCTATGCAAAAATCATAATTCCTACCAACACCCAAAACTGATAAAAATTTTTAAGTAGTCTCTATAATTCAAAAATTTCCAGAAAATAATTCCATCATTAAAAAATTCTGGAAACATTCCAGTAGCTTCTCCAACATCAAAATAATGTGTGTACAAAATTTCAGACTAATCCAAATTTATTTGATACCCCAAAAGTATTTTACAATATTCTGGTTCTGTTTGAATTACTAAAAATCAGTACAGCAAAAATCATCATAAATCCTTCACATTTCGTTACCAGAAAATTATCCAAATAATTTTCTCATATACTAGATATCAGGATGGATAACATATAAAAATTTCATAATTTTTCAAGACATCTAAGACCTCCAAAATAATTTTCAAAACAGACATCATCAGAAAACCCTTAACCAACAGCAGTGTCAATACTTAATTTATTTTGGAACCTAAAACTTAGAAACAGACTCCAAATTATTTTTTACAGATTCACAACATCCTAATAAACAACATATCAAAATTTCATAATTTTTAGAAACTTCTAAGTCCCTCAATTTAATTCTTAAATCGGATTCATACAACCAGTTACCATACTGGCAGCAGTAGAGAAATAAATTTATTTCGAAACACAAAAATTTTAACCAGACCTCAAAATATTTTTTATAAACACCTAACATCATATCCTAAAACATATCAAAAATTCAGACCTAGATCATTTACCAATAATTTTTAAAAATTCAACAAAGTTACTGAAATATTAGTAATCAACAGCAGAAATAATTTTTCACTTTAATAAAGAATTAAAAATATAAATCAGACATGAAAATTCCAAAATAAATTTCTAGATCAAGCTTAACACCCCTAGAACAGATTACAATTGCCAAAAATACTAGATCAATAACTTAAACTCTCAAATCAAATATTAAACATCAATAATCTCCAAAATCATCCTATAACTTTTTAATTATATTTAATTAATTAAAAATCGAAATAAATCAAAAATATTATTTTCTAACACCCTAAACATCATACAAACATCCAACAACACAAATCATGCCATGAGTTTGGAAGAAATTGAAAAAAAATAGAAGAAACCTCAAAAAAATCGAATCTGCCAAAACTGGGAAGCCAAAACGACATTCTGCGATTTCGCGCTGGCCCGCCGAACGACAAGCTCCACTCGCCGAACGACATCGCCTCCAGCCCGCAGCTCCACGCCGAACGACACGGTCACACGCCAAACGACATGGGCACTACCGCGCGCGCACTGACGAAACGACAAGACTCTGTTTTGGGCCAAAAATTTAATTTTCCTTCTTTTTTTTTTCTCTCTCCGACGGCACAAGCATTTACACACACATTTGGGTGCCCTAACACCCCTATATATAGTGTTTTTAGGTGGCAAATTACCAAAATACCCCTAGATTAATTTATTTTAATTAAAAACACCCCAAAACTATTTATTTTCATAAAAAATTACCCAAAACCATAAAATTCACAAAATCAATTCAAATTTATTTTTAACTTCAAACTTTAACCCAAAATAATTTATAAATATGTTTTACACATAATAATACCCGAAAATACCGAAAACGACAAAAAAAAAATCCAAAAATGACGAAAAATACCCTCGGCACCCAAAATACAATATTATACTCAAAACGACTGTCTCGTCGTCCCGAGTATCAAAAAGACATTCAAACCATCAAATTATGTTCAAACGACATATGAGGGTACAAAATGACTATTTTGCCCCTAGACTCCAATTCTCCAAAAAAAAAATCAAGGGTTTTACATAAATTATTTACATTATATTAAATTTAAATATAAGTAGAGAAAAAACTATTATTTGTATGTGTTTGACTTTCTATACACAAATTTAATATGTTAAACTTCATTTTTAGCTTCTATATAATCAAATAATTTTAGTAATTTCAGTAAATTAATCAGTAATATATATAAAAAGTATTTAATAGGTAATAATCATTCTCACTTTTAAATTTGTATTTTTTGACAAAAATAAATTGAAAATCTTTTCGAGTAAAATATGCATATTTGTCACTAATATCGTTAATGCAACATGCAACTATAATATTTTTTATTTTAAAATTTTAAAAGTTAAAGTTTAAAATTTTTATTCAATTTAATTGAGTAATTGAATTACTCATTTTTAGACTAAATATTAACTTAGAAATACAAATCAAGTTGGTCGAAAAACCAATTATGTGTTGACCTTATTAACATGGAACTATAAATAAATAAGTATAATGACAATAATAAAATTAATAATAATTAATATGTTTAAGAAATTTAAAATAAATATTTTTAACATAAAAAATATATAAATAATAAGAAGAGAAAACAACAAAAAATATAACTTAATTTAATTAACAAATAGTTTAATTCCTTCAGTATAATCTTATTTTGGTATAAAATTTATTTAAAATTTTAAAATTTAGGTTTGATTCAATAATTGAATCTAATATTCACTTTTAAGCCACAAATTAGTTCAGAAATATATATCAAAAATATCAAAAAATTAATTATGTTTTTTACCTTATTAACTTGAAAAAAATATAGATGATAATAATAATAACTCGCAATACAAATCAAGGTTAAATATATTTAAATAATTTAAAATAAATACTTTAACCTTAAAAAATATATATAATAAAAAGAGAAAAAAAAACCTAAATGAATAAATATTTTTAATTCATTTCGTTTGATATTTGATTTTAGTATAGTTTTATTTAAAATTTTAAAAGTTTAAATTTTAATTTTTGATTGGGTTTGATTTAATAATTAAATTTAATATTCACTTTTAGACTAAATATCAATTAAAAGTACGAATTAAAGGATAAAAAAATTAATTTATGTCTTTGATCTTATTAATCTAAAATAAATATAGATAAATAAATATAATGATTATAATAAGAGCAACAGTAATGATATGAATAAGAATAACACATAATACACATCAAAGTTAATATATTTAAGTCATTTTAAATAAATAGTTTTTTAACATGAAAAATATCAATAATAAGAAGAGAAAAAAAAAAGCTAATTGAATCAATTACATAATTCGTTTAGTTCAGTCTAATTTTATTTTATTATAATTATATTTAAAATTTTAAAAAGTTAAAATTTCAGTTTTTATTCAATTTAATTCATTAATTCATTTGAATTATTTGATATTATAATTATATCTCTTATTTGATTAGCATAAAAAATATAGAGAGATGAATATAAAGACAATAATGAAAGCGATAGTAATAAAAATAATAATAACCAATTAAGAAAGGTCATGCGGGGAAGGGTACTGCACAAATACATTGATTCGTGCTTGTGGCGCGTCGGTTAAGGTTGTTGGGAAGATAACAAATATTTAATTTAGTTTCAAATTTTAAAATACTAAAAAAATAATTTTAACAATAAAGATATTTAAAAAGGATATTTAAGTAATTTTATATATAATTTATGCATTTTATACACATGTATTTCATATAAATAATAGTACTAAATTTTTTTTTTATTTCACTTTAAGTATTATTTTTATAAATTTAAGATAACATTAATGATAAAATTTTAAATTTACTCTTATTTATGGTATCTCCTTAATCTTAATAATTAATGATTAAAAAATGTTTAAAAAAATAATTTAAGAAAATCATTATAAATTTTTAACAAAATTTATAATTATTAATTACTATCTTAATATATGTATATTTTATTCTTATATCAAGACAAAGTACAATAAACAAAATGATTTTGTTTATATCTTCTATAGCACTATAAATAAATTTAAATTTATTTTTGGAGATATTAAATGGATCTCAAAATAATATGGGTAAAAATGTAAAATGAAGTAAAAAAAAAAATAATATCAATAATATAAACGTCGCTGTCTTTTTAGAACTTAAGAAAAATGGGAAACCGACATTTGAAACCATATAATATTTTTCTAATATTTAACTAGTTTTGAATAGTTATTTAAAGATTGACTTTTCCATTATGCAAAGAATTTTAATATTTTCAAATAAAAAAATTGAGGGTTAATTTCATTTATTGTAATACTACATTTGATTACGTAAGAATACCGAAAAAATTAATTATATAATTTTTTAATTAATAATATTATATTTATTTATAAATAATTTATATAAAATAAAAAAAATTGACCCATTAAACATTACTAATTAGATGATAAAATATTTTTTTTAAAGTGAATAAAAAAATATTTTACTGAAAAAAAAAGATTAAGAAATTTAGATATCAAAAAATAATCGTATCTTTATTTTAGGATATAATAAAATAATAAAAAGTGTTATAATAATAATTTAGATATTATTTAAATATTTTTTGTAAAGTTAAGTTAACTAAATAAATTAATATTTTTTAATTTATTTTTTAATAATTTATTACATCTTTCAAATAAAATAATATAATATTTTCTAATAAAATATAATCTCATCTTCAGTAATCAGTTTTTCTAGTAATTTATCAAACACACTATAAGATAATTTTTTTTAAATTAATTCTATAGATTATATTAAATATGAAAATTTATTTATAAAATTTAAAATTTTAGCATAACTATAAAGACCAAAACATTAGGTTTGAAAATTTACTTCCAAGAATATCTAACCAAAGTAAATTATGTCAACTTAAATTTTGGTCACGCTAAGATAAGATTGACAATAATATAATTTTAAAGCACGATGGAGAAGTATGGTTTTTGTTTATATAATTAATGAATTTTAGTTTTTAAACCATAATTTCAAATAATAAATAAAGTATTCAGGGGTGAAGCTAGACTTTTCAGTGAAGAGTGACAAAATAAAAATATCATATATTTTTTTAAAAATTTAAATGGGACAATTAAGTATTTTAAAATTTTTAATAATATATATATCTATATAATTTAAAATAGAAAGGGGTCAGCTGCACCTCTTCTAACATGAGTAGCTGCGCTCCTAAAAGCATTTAACTAAATAATTAAGTTAAAAATATATTGAAACAAAATGACTAAATTTAATTATTTTAATCTTTAATGTCTTTATAATATATGTAAAATTTATATATATTTTTTAAAATTTATATTTTTTATGAGAAAAAATTTATACTTATGAACCACTATATTTTCTTAAAAAAATAAATTGCATAAAATTTCATATTATTTTGGCAATTAATTTTGTCATAATATTAAAAAAATATAAAGTTTAAAAAATAATTTTAATTAATTAAACCTACATAGTTTTCATATTTAAGGAATTTAACTTCGATATCCATGCAGACAAATTGGAATGATGTGTGTGTGTGTATACGTGTGTGTGTATGTATAATGCTAAAATAAATAATATTGATATAATATTGTTTCACATGTTATAACTTTTTAAAATTTTAAATTAATTTATTATTTATTATTATATTCTTCCACTGTCCCAACTTTTTAAAATTTTAAATTAATTTATTATTTATTATTATAATATATATATTTATTTATTTAAGGAGTTCGAATAAAATTAGGATTGATAATAATAATTATTATATTTATTTGAATAATAATTGAAATAAATAATTTTTTATATATCAAATTAAAAATTTAGAAGTAAAATCCCTAAACTTAATAGTAACTAAAATTGAAAATAAATTAAAGAATAAGCTTCATGATATATACTAGAAACAAAATCAAACAAGTATTGAGTTGAAGAAAAAACATAATTATACAAAACAATAATCATATGATAATAATATGGGTATAGATAATATGAATGTTATACGTTCCCTTTTTGTAACATTAATCAATATTTGAATGTTACATTAATTTTCAATTATTTGGATATAAATTACTCCATTAAAATGTGAATAATGTTTAAAAATAAAAATTATCTTAAAATCGCGTTAGATTTAATTTTGAACCTTTAGCATTAAATTTAGGTTAAGGCTCCATAATTGAAATAATTTGATATAATCTAAATATATTTATTTTCCATATTTCGTGTAGCTAATTTCATCTATTCCATATACTTGCTTTTTCTATAATTAATTAGTTATTTCATATATTTATTTAAAGAGATTAAATAAGATTATAATATTATATATATTTAATATTGATAATAATTAGTTATTATTCAATAAGATAATGAACTATTAAAAATTTATCTCTTATTCATTTATTATTTTCTTATCTCAAAATACTACTTAAAAAAGATGAATAAAATCATAATATTATTTAATGATGAATAAATTATAATTGTAATAATTATGCATAATAATTTATATATTATTTTTATTAGAATTTTGAGATTTAAGTTAATTTTTATATTATTTTTGTTTTTTTTATGAATTTAGGATGTTAATATATATAGTTCATAATTTATGTTAACTTTTTTTAAATTTTATTTCCCCTTGTGTTAGAGTGGTAGAAAATTTTTTCTCTTTAAAAAAAGATCAAATGGTAATGATTAAAGGGATAAATTTTAAAAAAAGAGTATTTTATTTAATTAAGTAGAATAATTTTTTTAATATTTGATATAGTCTTTTATATATTTTATTTTTTATGAATATTTTTTTATTTGTTACTGAGGTTGTTTTTTTTAATCATTGGGATTACTTTTTTAATTTTATTATTTATATAAAATTTATATTAATTTTATTTTTTTATTTATAGCTAAAAATAAATAATTATTTATTTAAATTTATTTACAATTCAAAAAATGAGAACAGCATATCCTTTTCTAGTGTATATATATAATATTTGTCGCCACAATTGACATCAACAATTGACATCGAGTAGCCCGTGTTTCTACATATATACACGCACACGCACACGCACACGCACACGCACACGTATATATATCTAAACACTCCTCCACAATCGACCGATTGGCCGGCAATTTATAATCCAAATTTAGCAAAAGTTTTTTTTTTTTTTGAACAAGACAATTGTAGCAAACGTTGCAATTCAATAACAACATGATCTTCTAAAATTAATTTAAAATTAAAAGATCTGAATTTGAGTATGAATTTAATTTTGATTCTTCACGAATTAACCAATTAATTATAGAGGGCTTCGCTCTCTAATAATTAATTGGTTTCGTTTTTTTTATATAAACAAATTCCAATATACTTTCTCAGCTTATGAATACTAAATCAAAGATTATTTTAACAAATAATTCAACACCTCTATAGTATTGTTCAAAAAAAAAAACCTCTATAGTATAATGTTGAATGCGACATGACAATATGTTATATATATACATATATATATATATATATATGCGTCATGTTGAATGCGACACGACAATGGGTCATATATATATGCGTCATATGTTAAAAATAATAACTATATCATGTATATTTATGTCAACATTTAATTTTAAATTTTGTGACTATCCGTCTTGACTCAATGAAATTTCATCAGTTGCTGAAATTTATTGATAAAATATTGAATAAATTTAAAATAATATAAAAAATACAGAAACAAGATGAAAAAGGCAAGAAAATGATTTATTTAATTTGACTAAAGATTGGGCTGAAAATAAAAAATCAAATCCACCAAACCATCTAATTTGAATTGTTATCAATTTTTAATTTTTGTAAGTAATATGGGTGGTTCTGGTTTTTTAAACATTTTAAAATTGGTTTGTTTGTATATTCAGTTTTGAACAATTCAACAAAACTATATATATATATATATATATATATATATATGGATACAAATATTAGAGGAGGCCAAATCAAACAGTCCATATTGTTAAATAAAAAAAATTAAAATCACATATTTATTAATTAAATGGTAATCTTCACTCACAATTAATAATAATTTCATAATAACCACTAAAGTATAGCTTAGTGACCATGAACATATATTATTCTCATTAATTAGATCTTAAATTTGAATAGTAGATATCTCCCTCCATTACATGTAATTAATAAAAAAAAAGTATCATAATACATTTTAATTGTTATATCCAATATAACATATAAAAAAGAGTATTTAGCCTTTTTAAGTTACAAAAATTATTTATAATTAAATTTATAATATTTTTTTTGCAATTTTTTATATAAAACAGTAGACAATAAGAAAGAAATTCATCATTAAAATGCATACTCATATTAAATTATGTAAATGTAACTAACTAAAATAAGTAATATTTTAGTATGTATTAAATCTTGTGATTCTCTTTGCAGCAATAAATGACGGTCTTTTTGATTCTGTTAGTCAACGATCACGACTTAAATTTGTATCTTACTAATTAAAATTGGGTTGAATATTTAAATAAATAATTAAATAAAAAAATAAACATTATTGAACTAAATATTTGAATAAAACATTTAGGCATCAGACTGGATATTTAAATTAAAAAGTGAGCTAAAAAATTTAGACTTTATTGAAAAAGGACTACATAATTTTAAAGGGCCAATCTTTATATATATTATTTATATTTAAAAAATCAATCTAAATTTAAAATATGTATGTATGTATTTATGTTATGTGAGGGCTAGGGATAGCCACCATCTGCACTCTTCTATCTTCTTCATATTAACATAATAATATTTTCATTAATAAAATAATATTTTCATTCTTTATCTCTCATGTCAAACCTCTCAGTTTGATGCCTCCAAAATTTCAAACATTTTTTTTCAAATTATATTTCATAAAAAAACTAATTTAAAAAAACCCATCTCAATTTCTTTAGATATAAACATGGTACAAAATTTATATTCTTTACAAAATCTGTGTTTTTTTTCTTCCATTGATTATTACATTTTGAAAAATAAAATAAATTTAAAATGAAGATCTCCGCGAGGATGGCGATCTCCACAGGGATGAAGAGGAGAAAAAAATTATTTACATATAATAGGACGATCGAGGACAGAACCCAAAAAAAAAAAAAACAAATTGTTACAGAGAAAATAAAAATGAAATCGGTCTCATTCAGCTGATATATCACTGTTCCCATATATATATACATATGACAAGCCAATTTATAGAAAAAAAAATATAATAAATAAAGTTATCATGTCAGCAAGCCGGCCGTGGCAGCTTGAATTTAATTACTTGGCAGCAAATTTCTTTCTTTTATTTTTTCTCATATTCTAATTTTTTGAAATCTTTACCACTTAGAAAATAATAAATTTTCATATCTTAAGAAAACAGTGCACCATCCACCTAAATTAGCAGTCTAAATTAGCGATTGTATCCTCGAACAAATACCTATATTATAAATATAAAAGTCAAAGATAAAAAATGTTATAAGGTTGAAATATTATTAAATTTTAAAATGATATTATTTTATTTTTTAATTTTAATAATTTGAATAAAATTTATAATTTAAAGATTAATAAATTATTTTTTAATTTTTAATAATGTTATAAATAATTATAAATAATATAATTTTAAAATATTGATTGAATAAATTATATATGTAAATTTTAATATTCTATAAATTAATTATAAATTTAATAAGTTATTTATAATAATAATTAATTTATATATTTTTAGAAATTTAAAAAATAAACAATACAATATATGACTTTTGACATTTTTAATAAATTAATTATACAATAATAAATTTTTAAATAATTTATTTATAATAGTAATTGATTTATATATTTTTTAGAAATTTAAAAATTTAAACAATAAAAATTTTGACTTTTAGTCTTCCTAATAAATTAATATTTATATATTAATAATTTATATAATAATATTATTATTAATACCAATAATAATTATAATATAAATTTATAATTATAAATTCTCTTACTCACATTTTTTTATATTTAAAAAAATTTACTTGAATTTTTATTTATTTATTTATTCCTTTTTTTTACAAAATTCATGAATTTTCTATAACAAAAATATGTATAAATTTTATTTTTAATTAGTAAAATTGTCAAGTTATGAAATAAAAATATTATATTTATTTACTAATATATTTTAATGAAACTGTCATAAAAATTAAATAAATATTTTATTTTATATTTTTACAACAGAATTTATTGTTACTTTACCTATAAATTATTATTTATTTATTACACATGAGGAGGGAGACCATCTAGACTCAAATTTGAAATCTAAATAGAAAAAATATAAAATAATTATTTTATATTTATTATTAATTATAGTTACTGTGTTTTGTTATTCTTTTTTACTGCATAACATACGGGATAAGAGACTAGCATACGACTACTGTCAATTAGAATTAGGGAAATACAATTATATCTTTTGTATTTATAAAAAATACTCTCTAATTCTAATTGAACAAAAAAAGAAATATAAGATTTATAAGGTGAGATGAGATGATAACAATTTTTTCTACTCTAATTAGAGGTCTTGAGACTTGAATGTGAGTTCTAGATACAGAGTATTTTTAAAATTTGAAAAGAAATGCTTTGCTCCTTTAATGAGCTTACTCAATGAAAATTTAGATTAGCCTGCAATATTTGAATTGTAAGATACTAAATAGTTAAAAACAAAGAAAAAAAAAGGATATATTTATATTTTCAACTGCCAATTATGGTAAAAAAAAATCACCAATAGCCTAATTTGATGTTAAAAAGGGTTTGCAATTTGCACATTAAAAAAATAATACATATATATAATCGAGCCTCGTATCAGTCTTAAGATGTGTGATTTTTTAAAAAGTCTCCGTGTTGTACCTATCTTTTTGTTTTTTAAAAAAAATTAGCCGAAGATCTAAATTTACTCTTCGGTATAAGACAAAAGTAATATTAATTTAAAAATAAAAATAAATTGATACCTGTCGATCCGTGGTGGCAGGCAACAGCAAAATTGAATCCTAATTTGCCTATAAATGACCCTTCATAAAATACTAAGAAGCATCACAAGTAAAAACAGCAGATATGGAGTCTGTTTTCCCATTTTCAGTAAATGCTACTATCATTATCCTAGCATTTATGCCACTACTGTTCATCTATTTGTTTAGGATATCAAATAAGAAGAGGTTACTACCACCAGAAGCAGCAGGTGGATGGCCTATTATCGGCCACCTCCATCTGCTAAGTGGGTCACAGCTACCTCACATAACACTAGGCAAATTGGCTGACAAGATCGGACCCATATTCACAATTAAATTTGGTGTCCATCGAGCTTTGGTCATTAGTAATTGGGAACTTGCAAAAGAATGCCTTACTACCAATGACAAAGCTTTTGTCAATCGTCCTAAATCTCTTGCCATGGAAATCTTGGGCTACAATTATATTATGTTTACCGCCAGCCCATATGGAGAGTACTGGCGCTACATGCGCAAGATGATCACTCATGAAGTTCTCTCCACCCATCGGCTAGAGTTGGTCAAACCCGTGCGAGAGTCAGAGGTAAAAGCTGCCATACAAGGGTTATACAAGGAATGGATGGACAACAATGAAAATAATTCTTCCAATAAAATTTCAGTGGAAATGATAAGATGGTTTTCGGATATAACTTTAAATTTGATGTTCAAGATCATTGTAGGCAAGAGATATGTAGAGTACCATAACAAGGGCAACCAAGGTAAAGATAAAGATACTACCAATGATCAAGTATTATTGCGAAATGCACTGAGAGACTTCTTCAAATATATAGCGAAGTTTGTGGTGGCTGATGCCTTTCCATTCCTTAGATGGCTAGATATTGGTGGTGATGAGAAGGCGATGAGAAAGATCGCCAAAAAATTGGACCATATAATTGATGGATGGTTACAAGAACACAAGCAAAAAAAAGCCAAAGCGGAGGAAGAAGACTTCATGGATGTGTTGCTGTCCAGTCTCGATCGTGACTCAAAAGAGCTTTGCAATCAAGATATTGATACTGTCGTCAAATCAACTTGCATGGTACGTATGACGTTCATGCAACATTCATTAATTGAAATTCAATGGTTAAACTGTTTTAATTGTTTGTCCACATCCTATTTTTTCTCTGATTTACAGGCTCTTGTTCTAGCTGGTTCAGACACTACATCAGTTACACTAACTTGGATTTTATCATTACTCCTCAATAATCGAGATGTCCTAAAGAAAGCGCAACAAGAAATAGACGCCTATGTCGGAAAAGAAAGGCTAGTGAATGAATCAGACACGAAAAGTTTAGTTTACCTTCAAGCTATTATCAAGGAATCATTAAGGTTATTTCCTCCTGGCCCATTGTCACAGCTACATGAATCTGTTGAAGACTGTACTGTAGGAGGTTACCACATTCCCAAAGGTACACGATTAATATTGAATATTTCAAAGATTCAAACAGATCCAGAAGTTTGGTCAGATCCTTTAGAATTCAAACCAGAGAGATTTCTGATAACTCGTAAGGATGTCGATATTAAGGGCAAGAATTTTGAGTTGTTACCATTTGGCAGTGGAAGAAGAATATGTCCAGGATTATCTTTTGCCCTTCAAGTTTTGAATCTCACACTTGCTTCTTTGTTACAATCCTTTGACATTGAAACTCCATCAGGACAACCAGTTGATATGAGTGGAAGCGCTGGACTTACTTATCTTAAAGCCACCCCACTTGAAACCTTACTCACTCCTCGCCTTCCTTCTTACCTATATTAGAATATTTACATAAAATTATATAATAATTTGTAGACTCATGGCGTTTTGAAGATCCTGTTTAATTATGTACGTTCTGTTTTTTTTTTTTTTCTGTAATACAGTATGTAAGAGAAGAAATCGAACATGGATCTATTAAAAAAAATACATTTGATGCTATGCCTTAGCATACTGTGTACATTTTGGTTTAAACCATGTAATAATCTAGTGTATTATCAACGCTTCTTTTTTGTTATCAAGTTACTGGTGTCTAAACATTACAATATTATTCTTGAATTTCAGTCCATTAATATTAGTGTTAGAGGGATTTTTTTTCGGGTCAATATATGTTCCTCTGGTAATTGTAGTGCGTACTTCATATAAATCAATCCAATATTATTAGATAAGAAATATTCCTTTGCTAATCCTAATTAGTTAATTAGTTTATTTTAACATTACTCATGCGAGAATTAGATAAATAAATTTCTTCTCTTAAAAAAAATTTAATTGAATATCTAATTCACAATTTGAAATGTATTTTTTTTAATTGATTTATTTCCCTTATTTTTTAATAAAAAGATTCTCTATGCTTGAGAATCTATATATATTATTTTTGTTAACTTCAAAAATTAAACTTATAATATGCATATATACTACTGTTCAAAAAAAAATATACGTATATATATATTAAGTTTATTGTTGTACGAGTTAATTAATGACTAATTCTGCCATTAGAAATTAAGAGGAAGCCATACAGAAACTATTGGAGCTGGAGTTAAAGAGTTATACAGAGCTAAATTTCGAGATCTATGCGGACGGATTTTTAATTCCATTATAAGGGGATCTTGCTTTTCTCCTACAATGCATTTGAAGATTATACAGCCCAAGATAATCTTTATTGATTATTGAAGGGGTATTTATATGTTTACAAGACAAGTATTAACAGAATTCCTAAAGGAATAAAAACTCCTAATTACACACAACTTCTAATTACTATCATTCTCCCACAAGTTGTATCGGAGGGACGAACGTACAACTTGTCTCGAAGAACACCAAAGCGTGTTTTTGCTAAGGGCTTTGTTAAAATATCTGCTACTTGTTCCTCTGTTGTGATATAACGCACAAACATCTTCTTTCGCTTCACTCTATCTCTGACAAAATGAAAATCAATCTCCATATGCTTTGTCCTTGAGTGAAAAATTGGATTGGATGTGAGATATGTAACACTCAAATTGTCACACCAAAGCGATGGTATGGTTGCTAATGGGTAGCCAATCTCGCTGATCAATGATTGTAGCCAAATAAGTTCTGATGTTGTTGATGCTATTGCTTGATATTCTGCTTCTGTGGATGATCGAGAGACAGTACGTTGCTTCCTTGATGACCACGAGATTAAGGATTGTCCATAATAAATTGCAAAGCCAGTAGTTGATTTCCTATCATCCACAGAGTTTCCCCAATCAGCATCGCAAAAGGCTGTGAGAGAATGTGTGCCGTGTTTGGGCAAGAATAATCCATAAGTTGCAGTCGTCTTCACATATCGAAGAATTCTCTTCATGGCCTTTCAATGTTCTTCGCTTGGGCAATGCATGAATTGAGACACTTTATTTACTGAATATGCTATATCAGGTCTTGTGAATGTAAGATACTGGAGAGCACCTACTACACTTCTGTAAAGTGTTTGATCATGGAACGGTTCACCATTTGCCATTGACAATTGAATCTTCGAATTAGATGGAGTATTAATTGGGCTACACTCGTGCATCTTAGTTCGTTCAAGTAGATCTTTAATATATTTCTTCTGAGTCAACAAAATTCCTTGTTCATTCCTCTCAACTTCGATGCCAAGAAAGTAAGAGAGATCTCCCAGATTCTTCACTGCAAATTTGCTTTCCAAATGAGATATAACTTCGGTCATTAGTTCTTGATTATTCCCCATAAGCAATATGTCATCAACATAAACAAGACAATACAACCTATTTTTCCCAGAAGTATAGTAAAATATTGAAGAATCGGTTTTGGAAAATTGAAAACCGAATTTTCCAATAGCATCACTTAGACATTGATTCCACATTCTTGGTGATTGTTTAAGCCCATATAATGACTTCTTCAGTAAGCAAACATGATCAGACTTTGTGGGATCAACAAATCCTTGTGGTTGACTCATGTAGACCTCTTCTTCTAAATTTCCATAAAGAAAAGCATTGGAAATATCAAGTTGTTGGATTGGCCAATTATTCGAATTTGCAATGGAGAGAAGAAGTCGAACCGTGGCTGGTTTAACTACTGGACTGAATGTCTCATTGTAATCAACTCCTGGTCTTTGATGAAAACCTTTTGCTACTAATTGAGCCTTATATCTGTCAACTGTACTATCTGGCTTTAATTTGGTTCTAAAAACTCATTTGTTACCAATTACATTCTGTTTTGAATGTGCAGGAACTAGTGTCCATGTGCCGTTAGCTATCAATGCATTATATTCTTCAAGCATTGCTTTCCTCCACTCACTATGCTTGGATGCTTGAGAATATGTGGTTGGTATGAATCCAGTGTTCACTTGGGCAGAAAGATTCAGTGGCACTCTTGGTTTTAACTTGCCCGTTTGTATTTTTATAACCATTCTGGGTGGCCATGATTCTTCCACAACTTGTTGCAATCCTGGGCTAGATTGTATTGGACTGGGCTGTGGTTCTTGTTGTACAACCATTAAATCATTATCAGTTCGGAATTGAAGTGGAGAAGGCAGTTGTTACTCACTTGTATTCGGCTGAACTTGCGACGCCACCAAGGGTAAAGTTGGACGTGTTGCAGCTGGTGGTTGATTTTAACTGTGAGGTAGTGTGAATAATGGTACCATGGTTGTTGGAGATGGCTGAGTATGGACAGTGGTTTCTTTAGAATTCTAACTGCTGAATGGGAAAACTTGTTCATCAAAAACAACATGGCGTGAGATAAAGAATTTTGAAGTAATTGGATCATAACATTGGTAACCTTTGTGTGTTTTGCTATATCCCAAAAAGACACATGCTTTGGATCTTGGAGAAAGTTTATTAGCACTATAAGGACCTAGCCAAGGGTAACATAAACAACCAAACACTCGTAAAGCTTTGTAATTTGGTTTTTCGCCAAATAACTTTTCAAAAGGAGATTTATGTTGCAAAGCAGGTGTAGGCAATCGATTGATAGCATATACTACAGTCTCAAAAGCGTTAGTCCAAAATTTCAAAGGAACTAAAGCATGATGTAATAAAGCTCTCCCTGTTTCTACAACATGGCGATGTTTTCTTTCTGCACAACCATTCTGTTCAGGTGTATGTGGGTATGAGATGCGTTGTGAGATACCATTCTCACGCAGATAACTTGTTAACGCTTGAAATTCACCTCCCCAATATGCTTGGAATGCTTTAATTGGTCGTCCAAAATGCTTTTCAACAAGTGTGCGAAATTGCTTGAAAATCTCCAATACATCAGACTTATGTTGAATAAAATAAATCCATGTGTACTTACTAAAATGATAAAAAAAATAGCACATAATAATGACAATTATCATTAGAAAGTACTGGAGAAGGCCCCCATACATCTGAACATACTAAATCCAAAGGTCCTTTTGCAACAAAATTTGAACAAGAAAAAGGTAACTTATGACTTTTTGAAACTGAACAAGCATGACATAAATTACTAGGACTAACTGACTTTGTAATTAAACTAGACTCCACACTTTTCCTAATAGTAGGAAAGCTTGCATGACCTAAACGGGCATGCCACACGTCCAAGGTAGCAAGATTGGATTGAACAAAATTTGTGGATGATGGTTCGGCTGAAATAAATGGATAGACCCCTCCTTTACTCGGGCCTTGGTGCAATACCTCCCTCGTTTTCAAATCCTTAACCAAAAAACGATGAGGTAAAAATTCAACAGAAACCAAATTAGATTCACAAAAAGTGTTAACTGAAAGCAGATTCTGCAAGGCATTAGGAACACACAAAATATTATCAAGTTTGAACGTACAGTTTGATCCATCAATTCTCGAATTCCCAACATGAGTAATATGAAGTTTAGAACCATTACCTAATGTTACTTCTTCTGGGCCATGATATTCTGAATGAATGGCAAGATTTTCCAAGTCAGCAGTCATGTGATGTGTAGAGCCACTGTCCATAAGCCATGGGTGTTGATGATTGTTATTCATTGCCATGTGATTTGTGGGTCTGTTAGAAAACCATTGATTCCCAGGTACACCTCCAGCTTTTGGCGAAGGACAAACACGTGCCAAATGTCCAAAACCATTGCAATTATAACAAGTGATTGTTGTTCCCTCTGAATTCGGATTAGCCGAACTACTACCAGTATAAGACCCTTGTCTTCCTGAATTAAAATTATGACCAATAGAATTATAGGTATTGAACGAAGACACTTGATTACCTCTTCCAGAATAAGTAAAACGTCCTCCACCTCTGCCGCGTCCGCCACGGCCTCGTCCGCGTCCACGAGAAGCATATTGTGATTGTGTATATTGTGCAGAAGGAGCTATATTGACAGCCGATTCTTCTCTCTTGAGCCGTCGTTCCTCGGTCAATAATAAGCCATGTATGTCATCAAAGGTGAGCAATTCATTACGTGAATCATGGATCCGCAAAAAAGTAGAATAAGCTGGCCCTAAGCCATTCAGAATAAACTCTATGAGTTGGTCATCCGGAACTTCTTGTTGAAGAGCTGCTAGTCTATCGGCAATCAACTTAGCATTGGATACATAATCATCAATACTTTGTTTATCTCTGCGAAGATTGTGCAGCTGTGTGCGTAGCTCACGGATTCGAGCTCTTGATCCAGAAGCGTAAATTGTTTCAAGTTTCCTCCATGCTTCTCTGGCCGTGGAGATTCCAACAAGCTTCGCCAAAACACCTTCAGAGACAGAAGCAACGATCCAACTCAAAACAAGTTGATCATTGTTACTCCATGTTATATATTCTTGATTAACAGCACCATCAGAATTTATTTCTTAAGGAATTGGTTTAGTTCTATCAAGGTGATGTCTTAATCCACAACCACTAACCATTGGTAGGAATTGGGTTTTCCATAGCAAAAAATTTTCAGAAGTCAATTTTATTGTGATTTGGTGATGAAGATTTGGAGTAGGGCTGGAAACACTCGTTCGAATTGATGAACTTGAAGCTGAAGTTTCGCCGGTCGGATTGATGACCGCCGGGCTTTGTGTATCGAGTGGCAAATCCGCCATTGTTGAAGGTTAGGGTTTTTAAACCTCTAGTGGCTCTGATACTATGAAGATTATACAGCCCAAGATAATCTTTATTGATTATTGAAAGGGTATTTATATGTTTACAAGACAAGTATTAACAGAATTCTTAAAGGAATACAAACTCCTAATTACACACGACTTCTAATTACTATCAGCATTTAGGCCAAAGAATGCATATTAATTTTCCACTATTGAACCGCTATACGATAGACAAACTAATACAATATTTACTTAACCTTCAGATTATCCCGATATATAAGCTTAAAATTTCACTTGCTAAAAATTATCATCAAGAGATAATATTTAACTTCAATAAAAAAAAATAATAATAAACTTCATCTTCATATTTTATTTTTTATTAAGGATAATATTTAAATTTAATAATAATAGTTGACATATGTTATGATATTTTTAATAAAACATGCAAGACTTTTAAGATATTATTAATAATTTATTATTCTAATAATTTTACTTATACTGATAAATTAATAGACATTATTATAATAATATATTTAGAGTAGTGCATCCTACTCTTTCAAACTTTTCTTCCAATCAGCTTGCGTGCTGATCTTCTAAATCTTAACATTACATCCTTAAGAATTAAGATCCAATTAAAGCAGAGGAAATTGCGCTCCATACTACACTTTTTAATTTTTTTAAATATTTTTAGTATATTTTTAGTATATTAAATATATATTTAATATATATTTTTAAAATTAAATTAAAAAGGAATATTTTTGAAAAAGTTTTTAATTTTTAAAATATTTTAAAAAAAACCCATTAAATTATTGCTGTCCACTTCATTATCAAATTTGAATCTCAGATATTGTTAAAAAAAATAGAATTTGAAAATCGCATATTTTCCTTCTTACGTAATTAATAAAAGAAAATAAAAAATAAGTTGGTAGGATGCGGAGGTCTCGGGTTCGATTCCTGCCGACCACACATTCAGCACCATTATGGTGCATGCTAGTGCCTCTATGGTGCTCAGGGGAGGGCTACCCCCTGCTGTGTAGTCCATAATGTTACCCGGTCCGTTAGTGGCCTCCTTAGTATCCAAAAAAATAAAAGAAAATAAAGAAAACAAATATGACCAATTCCACAATTGGAAACTGGAAGACAATTGAAAAATGAAAAAAGTTAAATCAATATACCGTAGGGGGAGTGTGATTGATGATAAAAGTTAAATAAAATAAATTGAATCTCGGATTTAGCGACAAACTTTTAATTTCATCATTAATCCATCGCTAATCAATGGCTAAATTTTCTTAATATAAGATCGGATGCAATTCCATTCCTGATTAGCTTTATTTCTCTGCCCGTCGCAAATTTTCATCGCTATTTTTCATTTTTTCTTGTTGTTAACTATTATTGCCACAAGTCCTCTATATTACAAGAAATTGCAATTTTCTTACGTTATTTGTCAAACAAATTTTTAATATTTGCACAAAATCGATCTGAGCTTTTATATTTACCAATAAATTAAGCATTAATATTTTATTATAAAATATTATAATTTTATAATTAATTTCTGATAAAATCGTAATTTTTTATCATAATTTTTTTTAAAGGAATGAAAATTGCCCTAACCTTAAAATACAAAATATTCAACTTACTAGTTTAGATATATTAATAACAAAAATTTAATTGTTAATTGTAAAATTAAGAAAATGACACTCTATAAATATTATAGATCATGATTGTATGAAATTGTGGGGATTTACTATTTATTTAAAAGTATCAATTTTAGAAAATATATACATATATATATTAGAATAGTACCTACGCCATGCTTCATGTGTTTTTAATTAATATATATAATAATTTTAAAATTCTATAAAAATGTTAAGTAAAAAATAAAAAATTAATAAGCATAAATATTTTTTCTTATTTAATAATTGATTTAAAGATTATTGAATTAGTATTTTATAATCATAAGCACTATTTATAGAATTAAAATTATTAAAATTTTGTATAAATACGAATTATTATAATTTTAATATTTTAAAAAATAATGCTCATTGAAATATAATTATTCTAAAAAATAATTTATATTATTATTAATATTCAATTTTTTTTATATAATATATAATAACTAATTATTATCAATATGGATATCATAATCTTATTTGAACTTTTCAAATAATAATAAATTTAATATTTAAAAGTTAATTTATATTATTTAATTAATAACTAATTATTATATAAAAATTAGATAAATATCTTATTAATTATTTAAAATTTTAAATTACATTATTAGATAAATATTAATTAATATCAATATTAAATAGAAGATTTTAATCTTATTTGAACCATCTAAATAAATATCTATATATTGATTAAATGGATCAATGTTTGTAGTGTCGAGTGGGTGTACTGCTATAAATAATACCGCAATTGTATAATATAGTAACAAGCAGTAAAGTGGGAGTATAAATATCGTGTTTATAGAAAAAAATATATTTTGAGTAACCTAAATTTAATAAAATTATTATTTGAAAATTACCAAATTTCAACAATTTAAATACTAAATTAAACTAATTTCTCTAAATTGGATTCTATACAATCAATAATAAAAGCATAGGATTATATTTCCTTGAGGTTTTTTTTAATGGGTATAATTAATTTTTACTATTAAGCTCGTTTCATAAATCTTAGATATTTATGTATCACAAAATTCATCCACTTCTCTTTCAAGTAATAAAAATATGATTAGGTGGTTAAATATCAATTTTCATAAGAGTTAAATAATGCCCAATTTAAATAAATAAGATATCACTTTTAGATCTTTAAGTAGTTATCTTATCCTTAATCTAATTATTTAAAGTTGTTGATTTCACATTCAAAATCATATTCAACTTTCATATTTTATATGATTTTTCAAATTTTAATAATTGGTGACTAATCAATAGCTAATAATTAATTTAAATTAACAAATAAAAAATTTAAGAAAATATCTCTATATACATATGTATAATAATTAAACATATTGTCTAAACATCCAAATTCACATAATCTAATAAGAGAATTAGTTACTTATGAGTAAAATAGAACAAATATAAAAAAAATCTTATCAAATCCTACAAAGTTATCCATAAATCTATGCTAAAAAAAAGTTTGAACAACAATAATTAGAAGAATGAAAGAGTAAGCTAAAAGAAACTCCCTCAATCTCGCCAAAATGTTTTACAAAACCCAGAAAGACTGTTAAATGTATATGCATATTTGCTTCTTGGATGGTTGATTTCCTCCCTCCTCTTGCTTAAAATTTCAAAGTTTGCCAAGAATGATAAAAATTAGGCAAGCTCCATTTAAAACCTCTAAAAAGTTATTATATATTTTGCACACACTCTCCTTAGGTGCCCTAGGGTTGAGAGTGAAAAATCTTTCAAAAATCTCACTATTAGTTGGGTACAATTATGCACATAAGTGTTAGATGGCAGATACGGGCATGTTGGTCTAAAACCTTTTGAAAACTTGATTTTTAATAAATTTTGGCAGACCCTGAAAAATTTACAGGGGTGAATGGATAAATTTTGCACAGGTGTCTGATATTTTTGACATTTGTCTCTTTTCTTGCTCTCTTCTTAGCTTAGTTTTGATTTGCCCATGGATATCCAATTATTTGACATGGCTATATCTTTGCATCATTTTTAGTCTCTATATGCACTGTTTTTACTTTTTCCATGCAATCTCTCCATCATCCTAAAACAAACAAATTAAATTTCATAAACATAGGTAAACTATCTACCAAAAATAACAACAAATTTAATTAAAAAAGTGAAAGAGAAACTTAGTTTATTTTATATATATATAGAGAGAGAGATAAGAGTTTATTTTTTTCTGAACAAATTTTTATATTTTAATAAAAGTATGTGTTAAAAAATGAAAAATAAATTTAATTAAAAAATAAAATATTACATGATGATTACTAATTTATATTTATTAAATGATGATTATTAATATTTGTCCAAAAAATATTACAAAAGAAACTTAATTTAATTTTGTGGCAAATAAAAATTAAAAAAGAAACTTAGTTTTGTGTGGTCTTATAGTAAAATAAATATGTTTTTAATAATTTAAATTCTAATAATGGCGATAGTGGAAACTGGATGACATTTTTCGTTCCAAAAGAAAAAAAAAATCCTGGATGACATTAGAAAAAATTAATGATAAAAGTTTTTTTGGACAAATAGATACAATAAGTAGAGTAATTCTTGCATAGCCATGATCCACGATGGATAGTGCAATCCAACATAAGCCACAATTTAAGCAAAAATTACTTTTTAACATGTACAGAAAGCCTTATTGCATGAAAAAAAAAAAGAGCAATGCTCCCATCTCTCAAATAACAAGCAGATTCTGATGAAGCAATGTTCCAAGAATATCACTTTTTTCAACAAATTTCTTGACTTTCTCCAATTAAATGCTATGGCAAATCAAATAAGAACACTTAGTATTCTTAATGGAATAAAATAAAACAAATAATAGAAAACTAAGAAAATGTTCTAATGGAATGATCAGGTAGAGCTAATACATGATGCCATCATTTCGGCAATCAAACCAATAGGGAAACAAAATTTAATCATCATTTAATCCATTATAAACGCCTAACACCAAAAGAAGCAATCTTTTTCAAAGATTTCAACAAAACAAAAACATTCATTTCAATCTGGGTTAAAACCAATGAATACATTACAAAAGAGAATGATCAGATAGAGCTAAAAGTTAAATCAATACATTGTAGAGGGAGTGTGATTGATGATAAAATAAAATATTTTTCGAATGAAAAACCAAAAAGCTCTTTATATTTTGTTTTTGACTGGAAAATTGAAGATCGTTATGATAAATCAGACAATAAAAAGTTCATACAAGATAGTGGAGGGGACCGCCACTCATAATGACCAGCAGAAGAAATAGAGAAACTTGCAAAAAGCTCTTTATATTTTGTTGTTATTTGTTTAAAATTTTAATACAATAATTGTTTCAAATGTTGTTTTTCTTCTTTGATGAAAAAACGGAAATTATTTTTTGATAATTAATTTGAATAAACTATTATTTCTATTTCCAAGAAATTGCAATTTTCTCACGTCTGTTAAACAAATTTTATTATGTTTGCACAATCGATCTCAACTTTTGTACTTATGAAATTTGAAAAGAGTGAAAATGAAAACAATGAAATGTATGTTTGAAAAGAGAAAATAAAAGAGGGATATATATTGTGTTATTTTCGCAAATATAATGATTAAATTGTGTAATTTTTAATATAAAAAATTAATTAATTTGAAAAAATGATATTTATGATGTAGAAAGATAAAGAAAATGTCCAGGATGAAATATGTAAGAGCATTTTCAATAGAAACTAATTTTGGGGTATACCTAATGTGGGGTCTTAGTTCCTATCATTCGGATTGGGTGTTATTGTTGCTGTGGTTCTTCCACCTATAAGATAGAGAAAGGTGGATTAAGGTTTTCGAGAACAGACTCTAATATTTAAATCAGAGCTCGGTTGGTCTGAATAAAGAAAAATTAAAAAGAGGATAGAGAACCCCTTATATAAGAAGGGGAACCGTGTATATAGGTGGTAAAAAGAGATAAAATATGAGTTGTGTCAACGCAACTTAGACGGCTGTATCAGGTGATTGTCTATCCAAATATTGAAGGTTGTGCTGGACTTAAATGCCGGACACCATGATCTATCATTCTTATACAGAACTCGGTCATAGACAAAATCGAATAGATAGTTGAGGCAGAGCTCGACACATGGGAATATAATTAAAAACGAACTTAGGACCCATCAGTCTATCACCTAATAAAAAAATTGAGACTCAATATTATTTATTATTTTATTTTTAATAATTAGATATTAAAGATTATTTTTTTATTTTTATTTTAATAAAAAACTGTCAAATAGTAATTTTTTATTGGGTATATCGTGAGGTGGGACGATCCCTCTAAAAGGGACCGTCTCACTAGTCAATTTTGGACTTGCTCCTTAAGGGAGCAAATTTTGGTGGGATTGGGACCAAATTAATACATCATTGTGGATTTAAAGTCTATAAAATTGACAATCTCGGTAGTCGATAATGCAATTTTGTTGGACTTGCTTCTTACTGGAGCAAATTTTGGTGGGATTGGGACCAAATTAATACATTATTGTGGATTTAAAGTCAATAAGGGCCTGTTTGGTTTAGCTGTTTATAGCAGCTGGTAGCTGATAGCGGTTGCTGATAGCTGATAGCTGGTGACGGATAGCTGTTAGCTGATTCGGGTTAGTGTTTGGTAAAAATACAATAGCTGTTGCAGTTTGAATGTAAAATTACCAATAAGCATATCATTATCTAATAAATATTAATTTTTATTTTATTTTAATAGGATTAATATAGTCTTAATATGAATCAGCTATCAGCTGATATGAAAAAGCTCCGAGTAGGAGCTTATTGAAACAGCAGCTGTTTGGGGTTCCTAACAGCTATCAGCTGCTGTTTTAAAATTTTACCAAACATCAAATTTTACCAAACAGCTGCTGTTTGGGGTTCAAACCTCTATCAGCTGCATCAAACAGCTAAACCAAATACCCCCTAAATTACAATATCGGTAGTCGATAATGCATGGGTGGTATAATTTCTTGAGATGAGACACGCAAAACTTCTCCATTTCAACAACAACAACAATAATAATAATAATAATAATTGATGGTAAGGTGGATTTCAAGAATTATTTATTCTAAAAAATATTTATTCTAATATTTATTTTAATAAATAAATTTTAAAATAATTTATTTTTAAAAATAATTTATTCTATTAAATAATTTATTCTAAAAAATATTTATTCTAATAAATAATTTATTTACATAAAAATAATTTATATATCAAATAATTTCTAAAAAATAATTTATATATCAAATAATTTCTAAAAAATAATTTATTTTTTAACTAATTTCTCTAAGAAATAATTTATTCTAAAAATTATGTAATCAAAAAAATAATTATTCAATCAAAAAATTTAGTTATTTTAAAAATTATTATTTTCACAAATAATTTATTAAATATAAAAATAAATTATTTCACTGAATAAATCTTAAAAAATATTTATTCTAATATTTCTCTAAAACATAAATCAATCTAACTAATAATTTTAAAAATTTGATTCTAAAATTTATTTATTCAATTAAATAATTAATTCAGTCTAAAAATAAAATTATTTATTCAATCAAATAATTTATCCAATATAAAAATAAATTATTCAATCTAATAATTTTAAAAAAATATTTTACCAAATAATTTCTAAAAATTCTTTTTCTAAATATTATTTATTCAATAAAATATAATATTTATTTTAAAAATTATTACTAATTATAAAAATATATATAAATAAATAAGCAAAAAAAAAAAGAAGGAAGAAAGATGAAGGAGAAAGAGAAAGAGAGAAAGAAGGAGAAAAAAATAAAGGAAAAAAGGCAAAAGAATAAATATTATGTTTTTAAAGACGGAATTAATCCATTGCTAAAAAGATGAGCCTTATATTCAAAATTTAATTATTAGAGACTGTATTATATTTCGTCGCTAAAAGTTAATTTTTGTCGCTCATTAACTATAGAATTAGCCAAGAAAACTATTTTATCGCTAATTAACCGGCATGACGACCCTCATATTTTTAAAAAATATTTAAAAATTAACGATGAAAATAGATTCCATTGCAAATTAGATTCAAAAATTAATTTTGTCACTAATTAGTGACATATATAAATTCTGTCGCTATTTAATTTATTAGTGATGAGTTTTAGCGACGAATATATTTTACCATCTCCAATACAAGGCGCCAATTGTTGTGCTGAATTTAGTGACGAATAGGGCGACGAATTTTTTTTTGTCGCTAAAATCATTGATAGCATGTCGCTAATCTCTTGTTATTTATGGACGAATAAAAATTTGTCGCTAATTTTCATCACCCATTTGCATTTTTCTCGTAAAGACAGATGTAATTTGACTTGTATTTTGTTGATCAAAATCTATAGGTATTGATAATCTGAGCAGACTAATCGATCAGATTTGTTAAATTAGAAATTAGCTGTTAACAAAATTTATTAGCACCTAAACAAAAAAGTCGAATAGTACCGTCAAATAAGAAAATCTTATTTTGAAAGACAAGTGCTCTTAATATCTTTTATTTGGTTTTATTTTTCCCTCCATGTAAGTTTCTTTCTTACAGGATTTTAATACTGCACATGCTTTTTTTTCAAACTGAAGTGATTCGATTTATTGACTACATGTGTTTCAAATTAAATATTTTGAGATTTTTTTTTATTGAAATTGTGTAGTGCAACTCTTAAAATAAAAAGTAAAAAATAAAAATTAAAGATGAAAAAGTCTGCAATGAAAGATAAACGAATTGATAAAAGATGAAGAAAGGGAAAGTAAATAAGGCTAAGTTTCAAAAGTTAAAAGGTAAATTACGTTCAATATCAACCAAAGAAGAAAGGGGGAATAATATCGTGTACAATATATAATTTCAAAGGACGATGATGAATGTAATTATAATATAAGAAAAAAATAAGGTGAGCTGATGAAATTAAATCAGACGAATTAAATTAATTGAATCTGTTAAATCATAAACTAGGTTTGTACATTAGTTCAGTTAGACCATGTTTGCCACTTACTCCTAATCCGATTAGAGTTATCTTCACATCAGTAGAAAAGGCTGAAGCCTGACCCACCCAAGCCAAAAAATAATCTATTTTTTTAAAAAAATATTATTCATGAATAATGAAAAATAGTATACATATTTAAACATTATGCAATTTTCACTGTATATAGGGATATTCATAGAAATTAACACGTGTATCATATGTGAATAATTTAAAAAAATAACTTCAAACCAAACCAGCCCCAGAAATTTTATCTTAAGCCCGAGGTCCAACCTGAAGTCATCGTGAATTCTAAAATCCGAAGCTTGATCCATAAACTTTTAATCTGGGCCGGGATATCTGGATTTACATATTGAATGCACAACCTGAGGGTGAATTGGCCACGAGTGTACATAAATGCCCAGCTTGATTTTAAAATCATTTGATTATCACTTATCGGTTTAATAAAATCAAAAGGGATCCTTCAAAAAAAAATTCAAAAGGAAAAATTATGCCCTTCACAAGAATTTTTTAAAATTTTTATATATTATTTTTAAAAAAAATTTATTTATTTTATAAAAGTATATAATAAACTCCTAATAAATTATATGAATATGATAAATTTATAAATTAATCATAAAATTTAAAAAATTAAAAAATATTTTAAAAATCTAATAAATTTTAATATTTCATAATTTTCTTTTATTTTTTCAACCAATTTTATAGGGCTTTTGATAAAAATATATAAAAATTTAAAATAATTTCAAATTTATCATCTATATAAATTATTTATCAAAATAATAGAATTTATAAAATATTTATCAAAATATTAGATTTTTACGGATTTAAAATAAATTTTATAATGAGTTTGTAATGAGTTTATTATGAATTTATAAATTTTATATAGTTTATAATAAATTTATTATAAACTTATAATAAAATAATTAAAGTATTTCTATAAAAAATAAAAATTTTAAAAATTATGGTAAAAAATATCATTTTGCCAATTTTATAAGAAACCTAAATCAAATAATGGGCGTATCTGCAAATCCTCATTCATTGTAATTGGGTTATTAATCTTCAAGTTTGGGTTGGCCGACAAACCTTTAAAGTTTGGCCCATAAAACAACGACATTATAAGCTGGACTTTCTACCAATGGTTTAAAATGAAAATAAAATATTGGGTATCCATTTAGACACCACGTTATTTATAGGAAAAATTATATTCTCTGTCATTTTTTTATAAATTTATTTTATTTTTATCAGAAATATTTTAGTTATTTTATAATAAACTCATAATAAACTTACAATAAACTATATAAACTTATAATAAATCTATAATAAAATCATAATAAATTTATAATAAATCCATAATAAACTCATAATAAAATATGCAAATATGATGTTTTGATAAATTAATTATAAATTATTGTAAATATGAACATATTTTAAAAAATATCATATATTTAATTTTTTTATTTTTTATAATATTTTTTTGTTAAAACTCCATTATATTTATATAATGTTATATTTTATTTAATTAATCATTAATTTAAATAACAAATTAAAATAGCAATCAAATTATGCAAAATTATTCAGTAAAAAATCATGCCTACTTAGTAAAAAGAATTTTATTATTATTATTATTATTATTATTATTATTATTATTATAAAAAATCGAGTTTAATCAATAAGCCTCTATCACAAGAGGTTAACATTATCATCTAATTAGAATTTAGATGGAAGTTATTAATATAGATAAAATAATAGCATAGTGAATATACAAATATAAAAATAGTTAATGCAAATTAAAAATGAAATATAATATAAAATATAAAAAATAAATTAACAAATATGAAAATGAATAATTTTTATAATGAAAATGAAAGTTCAAATATAGTTAATTTAAAAATATCATTATAAAATATAAATCAACATATGGGTTTATTGAATTTTTCCATTAAAAAATAGTATTCAAATATGGCTTGAAAGATAAATATTATTATTTTGATAGATAAATATTATTTTATTTAAGAATAACAATGTAATAAAATTATTCAATACATTCAATGTATCAATATATAATGCATCTTTTTTTTTTGAAAGAATATATAATGTATCTTAATACTTTTTTAAAAAAGAATGATAATTTTATTCATCATATTTAAGAAAGTATTGATAACATAAATCGATTTATCATCATCCCATTCTTCACATACTCAGACATAGAATGAGTAGCCCTAATTAACAAAGAGCTATTTTATTCATTGAGCACCTAATAAATATATAAAATTCAAAATGAATTTAATATATTTAAGAATGAACGTACGGAATATATTGAATGATTTTCCACAACCAATTAACCTTGTTTATTAGGATACACACAACTCAAAATAGAGGCCTACTACAATTTGGCCTCAATTATTTTTTCAAGTATGTTTATATATTTATATATATAAATGAGCAGGAAGGCGTGGAGTGAGAAGAGCATCAAGAGGTGTGGCTTTGAGATTAGTTATTCCGCCACTTTCTGTCATATCAACTGGTTTTTCCGATGGAGTTTCAATATCAAAGGAATGTAGCAAACTAGCAAGAGTGAGGTTTAAAACTTGAAGAGCAAATGACATTCCCGGACACATTCTTCTTCCACTGCTAAATGGTACCAGTTCAAAATTTTGGCCCTTCACATCAATATATTTATAAGTTGTAAAAAATATCTCTGGTTGAAATTCTAAAGGATTTAACCAAACTCGTGAATCTCTATGAATTTTTGTGACATTCGTAATAAGACGTGTACTCACTGGAATATAATAGCCACCAATAGTACATTCTTTAATAGATACGTGTGGTACTGATAATGGTGCCGGTGGATATAACCTTAGCGATTCTTTAATGATGGCATGAAGGTAAACCAAATTCTTCACATCAGATTCGTTTATTTGTCTTTCTTTTCCAACATGTGTATCTATTTCTTCCTGAGCTTTTTTAAGAACATTAGGATTATTCAGTAATAAAGATAAAATCCAAGTAAGTGTAGTTGTAGTGGTATCTGATGCTGCTAGAATGAGAATCTGCATAAATTTTTTTAATTCAAAAAGAAAATGCAGGTTAGAATGTAAAAATTAAAATTTGAGGTAATTATGATTAAATTATTTTCATTTAATGTTATAAAAATTATAAAAAATGACATAATTTAATTTGAGATAAATTTTATGCCGAGAAAATAAATAAATATTAGACTACTCATGAATCCATAGCATACCTTCTTTCCCAATTAATCAATTTTAAATTAATTTTTTAAAAAATTATTACAATTACATCTATTTTTTTCTCAAAATAATTAAGTCTTTCCAATAAATATTAATTAAATTTCTTTTATATGTTCTTATATTCATATTAATTCTATTTTTATGTATATTTTTCAGTATATTTTCTTATACATCTAATTAATTTTAAATTTAATTTTAAAAAATTAATAATATTATATTTAATTTTCTCTTAGAATAATCTAATTCTTTTTTAATAAATAGTAGGTTTTTTTCTATTTGATTTTATATTCTTATTCTGAGTCTTTTCTAGTAAATATCAGATTTCTTCCATTTGAACATTCTAATCCTTATTTTATGTGACCATATTATAAAAATGAATCAAAAACTGATTGAAAGTAAATATTAAAATTTATATATAGTTTATTAGTATTATGGTATCTATAAAAAGTTCAGTTAAAAAAAAATTGGTATCTATAAAAAGTCAAAAATTTTTTAGTCAAGGAATATCATACCAGGCAAGTCGCTTTGTTGACAGTATCAACATCTCGACCCGCAACTTCTTTAGTATCATCAAGGAGTGAAAGCAACACATCCATGAAATCTTCTTCCTCAGCCATGACTGCTCCAGAAGCTTTTTTCTGCTTGTGCTCCTCTAACCAGCCACCCATTACACCGTCTAGTTCTTTTGTCGTCTTCATCATAGCCCTTTCAACGCCACCCACATCCAGCCATTTTAGATATGGCAGTGCATCTGATACTGCAAATTTACCTGATAATTCGAAAAAATCTCTCAAAGCATTCCTCCATCCTTCACCCTCTTCACTATTTGTATACTCCACATAACGTTTTCCCACAACTATCTTCAATATTACATTTATAGTTTTGTCCCAAAACCTCGTTTTCATATCCACTTCAAGTTTATTAGAATTATTTTTGTTGTTTATCCATCTCTGGTATAAACCTTGCATGGCTGCTTTTATCTCATTCTCTCTCACATGTCTCAGCATCTCAAGCCGATGATTGGAGAGAAGTTCCATGGTGGCTATCTTGCGCATTTGGCGCCAATAATCTCCATAAGGGCTGGCACCAAACATGGCATAATCATAGCTCATGACGTCCAAGAAAAGAGCTTTTGGACGATTGCAAAAAGCTTTGTCGTTTGTAGAAAGACATTCTTTGGCTAGTTCCCAACTATTTATAACCAAAGTTCGATGAACACCAACTTTGATCGTGAATATTGGTCCAAGCAAGTCAGCCATTTTTCCTAGAGTTATGTGAGGTGGAGTTGCACCAGCTAGCAGGTGGAGGTGCCCAATAAAAGGCAATCTACCTGCTGCTTCTGGTGGTAGTGGTAGTCTTTTCTTATCAGAGTAAGCTTTTTTCGATAAAGAGGAGATTAATGGTATTAAAAGAACAAGCACGAGAAACAAAGATAAGAACTCCATGGCTATTGCACAAAGTTTGATGCAAGAAATGATGGAGAATCCATAAGTCCTCTAACCCTTAAATAGGAATAATTATATGCTACAACCGTTGTAGCAATAAATGCCTACAACGGACCAATGGGATTCTTACACGTAGATTAAATGCTTACAACGGACCAATGAAATGAATCATTTAATCTACGTGTAAGAATCCCATTAGTCCATTGTAGGCATTTATTGCTACAACGGTTGTAGCATATAATTATTCCTTAAATAGCTATCAAGTAGACGGCAACTTGGAAATCAAAATTAATTTAAGTCTTTTTTTTTAATCCGTGTAATTGTGGGAGTTAAATTTCAATTGACAACTCACAACACAGGGACTTAACTCTCTTGAATATTAAATTTGGTTTTCATAATTTTTCTTTTTTTAATCTGTTGCTGATATTTTCCTTGTCTTTAGAATATTAAATTTAATTGATATTGAACCAATGAAAGTTTAGAAATATGAGTCTAAGTCAGCATTCCAAATATTAAAAAAGTCAAGTTACCGTTGTCTGAATTTCAAAAAAAAAAAAAGAGTAAAATAAAATGGAAGAAAGAAATAGAAGTCAAGTCGTCGACTGTTTTATTTTTTTTTAATAGCATTATTAAAATTCAAAAAATTATTTCCTTAACCGTATAAATATTCTTATATAGACCCATTGTATATACATTTGAATTAATTAAAATTAAATAAAATAATTTTATTATAAAACATTAATTTTATTTAATTTTTATTGACAATATATATACACCCAGTTCATGATATTATTTTCTTCAAAATATCTGTTAGCCGTGATAGTTAACAAAAAAAAAATGTAATGGGATGTATTACAATCCCACATCGGGGATGTAAGAAGATTAGGGGAGAGATTTCCTCTATAAAAAGAAACCAAAACCTAATGTTTTAAAAACACCAAAACACAACAAGTGTTTTATATTAGATATTAGAGTTGAGCTCTTCAAGTCTCTTGGAATATAAATATTTGGGTGTTTTGGGTATCGGGTAGAAAAATATTTTGTATTTATGGTTGTAACAATTTTTCACATAATAAATATTTTTCTTGGTTGTCGTTAGGCAACGGCCGTGGTTTTTTCTCCATTTGAGAGTTTTCCACGTTAAATCTTTGTGTCTTTATTCTCTTTAATTTCTCAATTGTTATTTTATTTTCTCATTTATTCCTGCTTAAAGACAGTCCGAGTGGCGAAAAAATAGCGATTTTTTCAACAAGTGGTATCAGAGCATATGTGTTATAATTTTTGTCAAAAATCTTAGTATGCTCTATGATTGCAGCTTGGTCTGATCTTCCACATCAGAAAATATTTTTATTAAAAAATTATTTTTATTTTTAAGCTGGTGGAGCTTTAGAAAAGGTGGAGCCGTTTTGCTTTGGTGTGCTTGAGTATTGGTGGTGAGATAAATAATTACATGTCTAGGTAAATTCTGTCAAACGACACGAATTTAGTCTAAGGCAAGTGGATTTTAAGTGAGACCATTGTGACTCCTCCTCTTACCTGGAAATTTACTTGGTATAATTGTTTATTTCTAGTCCTTTATTAGCACAAAGTAAGTATGTCGACGATGAAATTTGATATTGAGAAATTTGACGGGAGAATGAATTTTACACTGTGGCAAGTGCAAGTCAAAGATTTGTTGATCCAGTCTGGACTGCATAAGGTTTTGCAGGGTAAATCGACAAGTGGAGACTCAGAAAAATCTTAAATTAGCGACGAAGAATGGAATGAGCTAGATTTAAGGGCGGCAAGTCAAATCCGCATGTGTCTAGCAAAAAATGTTATTGCTAATGTGGTTGGATTGTCCACGATAAAAGAGCTGTGGGAGAAATTGGAAGAATTGTACCAAGGAAAAAATATATCAAATAGGTTATATTTGAAAGAGCAAAATGGAGGAAGCTACAAGGCTATCAGATCACCTGAGTGTCCTTAACGACATCGTTTCTGAGTTGGAAACTCTTGGAGTGAGAACCGAAGATGAAGATAAAGCTCTTCGACTCATCCTGTCACTTCCTTCGAAATATAAGCACATGAAGCCTGCTTTAAAATATAGTAGTAAGAAAGTGTGTATGCGGATGTGGTTAGTAAGTTAATTACTGAGAAGAGAAGATTGAATGAAATGGAAAATAAAACATATGAAGATTCAGCTTTGTCTATCGGTAGTAAGAAAAAGAACAAAAGCTCCGCAAAAAGAAAGGTTGTCTGCTGGGGTTGTGGTCAAACTGGACATGTGAAAAAGAATTTCCAGAACGGTGGAGCTGATTCGGCTAGAAGCTCTAACGTTGTTGCTACTAATGTATATAATATTTTTAAAAAAAAATTAATTATTTTATATATTATTTTTTAAAAAAAATTAATTATTTTATAAAAGTATATAATAAACTCCTAATAAATTATATGAATATGATAAATTTATAAATTAATCATAAAATTTAAAAAATTTAAAAATATTTTAAAAATCTAATAAATTTTAATATTTCATAATTTTCTTTTATTTTTTCAACCAATTTTGTAGGGCTTTTGATAAAAATATATAAAAATTTAAAATAATTTCAAATTTATCATCTATATAAATTATTTATCAAAATAATAGAATTTATAAAATATTTATCAAAATATTAGATTTTTACGGATTTAAAATAAATTTTATAATGAGTTTGTAATGAGTTTATTATGAATTTATAAATTTTATATAGTTTATAATAAATTTATTATGAATTTATAATAAAATAATTAAAGTATTTCTATAAAAAATAAAAATTTTAAAAATTATGGTAAAAAATATCATTTTGCCAATTTTATAAGAAACCTAAATCAAATAATGGACGTATCTGCAAATCCTCATTAATTGTAATTGGGTTATTAATATTCAAGTTTGGGTTGGCCGACAAACCTATGAAGATTGGCCCATAAAACAACGACATTATAAGCTGGACTTTCTACCAATGGTATAAAATGAAAATAAAATATTGGTATCCTTTTAGACACCACATTATTTATAGGAAAAATTATATTCTCTATCTTTTTTTATAAATTTATTTTATTTTTATCAGAAATATTTTAATTATTTTATAATAAACTCATAATAAACTCATAATAAATTATATAAACTTATAATAAATCTATAATAAAATCATAATAAATTTATAATAAATCCATAATAAACTCATAATAAAGTATGCAAATATGATGTTTTGATAAATTAATTATAAATTATTGTAAATATGAACATATTTTTAAAAATATCATATATTTAATTTTTTTTTATTTTTTCTAATATTTTTTGTTAAAACTCCATTATATTTATATAATGTTGTATTTATTTAATTAATCATTAATTTATATAACAAATTAAAATAGCAATCAAATTATGCAAAATTAATTCAGTAAAAAATCATGCCTACTTAGTAAAAAGAATTATTATTATTATTATTATTATTATTATTATTATTATTATTATTATTATAAAAAATCGAGTTTAATTAATAAGCCTCTATCACAAGAGGTTAACATTATCATCTAATTAGAATTTAGATGAAAGTTATTAATATAGATAAAATAATAGCATAGTGAATATACAAATATACAAATAGTTAATGCAAATTAAAAATGAAAAATAATATAAAAAATAAAAAATAAATTAACAAATATGAAAATGAATAATTTTTATAATCAACATGAAAGTTCAAATATAGTTAATTTAAAAATATCATTATAAAATATAAATCAACATATGGATTTATTGAATTTTTCCATTAAAAAATAGTATTCAAATATGGCTTGAAAGATAAATATTATTATTTTGATAGATAAATATTATTTTATTTAAGAATAACAATGTAATAAAATTATTCAATGCATTCAATGTATCAATATATAATGCATCTTTTTTTTTGAAAGAATATATAATGTATCTTAATACTTTTTTAAAAAAGAATGATAATTTTATTCATCATATTTAAGAAAGTATTAATAACATAAATCGATTCATCATCATCCCATTCTTCACATACTCAGACATAGAATGAGTAGCCCTAATTAACAAAGAGCTACTTTATTCATTGAGCACCTAATAAATATATAAAATTCAAAATGAATTTAATATATTTAAGAATGAACGTACGGAATATATTGAATGATTTTCCACAACCAATTAACCTTGTTTATTAGAATACACACAACTCAAAATAGAGGCCTACTACAATTTGGCCTCAATTATTTTTTCAAGTATGTTTATATATTTATATATATAAATAGGCAGGAAGACGTGGAGTGAGAAGAGCATCAAGAGGTGTGGCTTTGAGATTAGTTATTCCGCCACTTTCTGTCATATCAACTGGCTTTTCCGATGGAGTTTCAATATCAAAGGAATGTAGCAAACTAGCAAGAGTGAGGTTTAAAACTTGAAGAGCAAATGACATTCCTGGACACATTCTTCTTCCACTGCTAAATGGTATCAGTTCAAAATTTTGGCCCTTAACATCAATATATTTGTAAGTTGTAAAAAATCTCTCTGGTTGAAATTCTAAAGGATTTAACCAAACTCGTGAATCTCTATGAATTTTTCTGACATTCATAATAAGACGTGTACCCACTGGAATATAATAGCCACCAATAGTACATTCTTTAACAGATACGTGTGGTACTGATAATGGTGCCGGTGGATATAACCTTAGCGATTCTTTAATAATAGCATGTAGTTAAACCAAATTCTTCACATCTGATTCGTTTATTTGTCTTTCATTTCCAACATGTGTATCTATTTCTTCCTGAGCTTTTTTAAGAACATTATGATTATTCAGTAACAAAGATAAAATCCAAGTAAGTGTAGTTGTAGTGGTATCTGATGCTGCTAGAATGAGAGCCTGTGTAAATTTTTTTAATTTAAAAAGAAAATGCAGGTTAGAATGTAAAAATTAAAATTCGCGGTAATTATGATTAAATTAATTTCATTTAATGTTAGAAAAATTATAAAAAATGACATAATTTAATTTGAGATAAATTTTATGCCGAGAAAATAATTAAATATTAGACTACTCATGAATCCATAGCATACCTTCTTTCCAAATTAATCAATTTTAAATTATTTTTTAAAAAAATTATTACAATTACATCTATTTTTTCTCAAAATAATTAAGTCTTTCCAATAAATATTAATTAAAATTCTTTTACATGTTCTTATATTCATATTAATTCTATTTTGATGTATATTTTTCAGTATATTTTCTTATACATCTAATTAATTTTAAATTTAATTTTAAAAAATTAATAATATTATATTTAATTTTCTCTTAGAATAATCTAATTCTTTTTTAATAAATAGTAGGTTTTTTTCTATTTGATTTTATATTCTTATTCTGAGTCTTTTCTAGTAAATATCAGATTTCTTCCATTTGAACATTCTAATCCTTATTTTATGTGACCATATTATAAAAATGAATCAAAAACTGATTGAAAGTAAATATTAAAATTTATATATAGTTTATTAGTATTATGGTATCTATAAAAAGTTCAGTTAAAAAAAAATTGGTATCTATAAAAAGTCAAAAATTTTTTAGTCAAGGAATATCATACCAGGCAAGTCGCTTTGTTGACAGTATCAACATCTCGACCCGCAACTTCTTTAGTATCATCAAGGAGTGAAAGCAACACATCCATGAAATCTTCTTCCTCAGCCATGACTGCTCCAGAAGCTTTTTTCTGCTTGTGCTCCTCTAACCAGCCACCCATTACACCGTCTAGTTCTTTTGTCGTCTTCATCATAGCCCTTTCAACGCCACCCACATCCAGCCATTTTAGATATGGCAGTGCATCTGATACTGCAAATTTACCTGATAATTCGAAAAAATCTCTCAAAGCATTCCTCCATCCTTCACCCTCTTCACTATTTGTATACTCCACATAACGTTTTCCCACAACTATCTTCAATATTACATTTATAGTTATGTCCCAAAACCTCGTTTTCATATCCACTTCAAGTTTATTAGAATTATTTTTGTTGTTTATCCATCTCTGGTATAAACCTTGTATGGCTGCTTTTATCTCGTTCTCTCTCACATGTCTTAGCATCTCAAGCCGATGATTGGAGAGAAGTTCCATGGTGGCTATCTTGCGCATTTGGCGCCAATAATCTCCATAAGGGCTGGCACCAAACATGGCATAATCATAGCTCATGACGTCCAAGAAAAGAGCTTTTGGACGATTGCAAAAAGCTTTGTCGTTTGTAGAAAGACATTCTTTGGAATAATTATATGCTACAACGGTTGTAGCAATAAATGCCTACAACAAACCAATTGAATTTTTACACGTAGACTAAATATGATTATTGCTACAACCGTTGTAGCATATAATTATTCCATTCTTTGGCTAGTTCCCAACTATTTATAACCAAAGTTCGATGAACACCAACTTTGATCGTGAATATTGGTCCAAGCAAGTCAGCCATTTTTCCTAGAGTTATGTGAGGTGGAGTTGCACCAGCTAGCAGGTGGAGGTGCCCAATAAAAGGCAATCTACCTGCTGCTTCTGGTGGTAGTGGTAGTCTTTTCTTATCAGAGTAAGCTTTTTTCGATAAAGAGGAGATTAATGGTATTAAAAGAACAAGTATGAGAAACAAAGATAAGAACTCCATGGCTATTGCACAAAGTTTGATGCAAGAAATGATGGAGAATCCATAAGTTCTCTAACCCTTAAATAGCTATCAAGTAGACGGCAACTTGGAATTCAAAATTAATTTAAGTCTTTTTTTTTTAATCCGTGTAATTGTGGGAGTTAAATTTCAATTGACAACGACTTGACTCTCTAGATGATTTGGTTTTCATAATTTTTCTTTGTTAATCTGTTGCTGATATTTTCATTGTCTTTAGAATATTAAATTTAATTGATATTGAACCAATGAAAGTTTAGAAATATGAGTCTAAGTCAGCATTCCAAATATTAAAAAAAGTCAAGTTACCGTTGTCATAAATGAGAGCCAGGTTGAATTTCCATAATGAATAGAGTAAAATAAAATGGAAGAAAGAAATAGAAGTCAAGTCGTCGACTGTTTTATTTTTTTTTAATAGCATTATTAAAATTCAAAAAATTATTTCCTTAACCGTATAAATATTCTTATATAGACCCATTGTTTATACATTTGAATTAATTAAAATTAAATAAAATAATTTTATTATAAAATATTAATTTTATTTAATTTTAATTGGCAATATATATACATCCAGTTCATGATATTATTTTCTTCAAAATATCTATATATAATGTTAGAATAGATAAAACTGATATAATATTATGCTATGTGGCATAATACTAAGTTAAATTAAATTACTATTATTAGAATAAGTAATGAATTATTTATTCTAAATATTTATTTAGAGAGTTCAAATAAGATTAAAATATTATATTTAATATTGATAATAATTAGTTATTATCTAATAATTTTTAATATTGATAATTTTTAATTAAATTAAATTTTAAATAATTAAGAGAATATTCATCTAATTTGTATTTATTTATCTAATAATGTAAATTAATTTTAAAATATTAAATTTATTATTATTTTAGAGAGTTTAAATGGGATAATGGTATCTATATTGATAACAATTAGTTATTATATATTATATAAAAAATAAATTAAATATTAATTTGAAGGAGAACTATTTTTTGGTGGATTGGCATAATGTATATTGTGTGATGTTTGATTCGTAAAAAAAAATAAAAAAAAATATATATTGCTTGCAATATTTTAGTTGAATTTTTTTGTATATTATTTTTTATCTTATACTTAAGAAAGCTTTTTACTAATCTTTCCATTTTCTCCTTATCCTTTCTTCCCTATTTTTCAAGTATTTAGTTTTTCTGTTATTATAAACTAATATCTTTTTCTTATTCACATTCACAGTGCCAAATAAAGAATAAATAGTGTTCTATATACAATCAACCTCCTCAGAAATTTTCAACACAGCTCATAAAATATTTAAAAAGATAGTTTGAGAAGGTTTGTTTCATAAATGAGTGTGTTCTTTGTACATTCTAATATGTTTGCATATTTTCTTTTTATAATGATGAGTAATGCGATCTTTTGAATAATTTATTAAAACATTTAAAATATTAAAATTATAATAATTCGCATATATAATATACTAAATTTCAATAATGTTAATTCTATAAATAATATTGAGATAATAATTTTATATGAAAAAGTATTATTATATATGGACGCTTTTATAAACTATGTTTATTTTAATTCTCCTATAAAATATCATAATGTTTATTCTATATCAAATTTATTAATTATTAAATAAAAAAATATTTATAATTATCAAATTTTCAAATTTTTTTACTCGAAATTATTATAGTATTTCACTACAAGAAAAATGAAAATTAGCGACAGATAAAATTCGTCGCTAATTCTCAAAAATATGTCGTTAACAGTCATTAGCGACAGATTAGCAAAGGATTTATTGTTGTCGGTGAAAAAATAGCAACAGATTTTTTACTGTTTCGATATTTAGCGACGAATTTTGCCGTCGCTAATCTGTTGCTACATAATCTTGTCATCCTTTAATTGAAGACAAATTTAGTAATAAAAAATTTATAGCTAAATTCGTCGCTAAATTATTAATTTATTTTAAAAAATAAAATAAATTATTTTGTGTCTCTAAATCTGTCTCTAAATTATTAATTTATTAAAAAATTAATTTTTAAAAAATAAAATAAAATAAAATAAAATAAAATATTTTTAATTTTTAAATTAATTTATTCCCAAAAATATTTATTCTATTAAAAAATTTATTCTAAAAAATATTTATTCTAATAAATAATTTAGTTTCATAAAAATTAAATTATTTTCCAAATAATATCTAAAAAATAATTTTTAAACTAATTTCTCTAAGAAATAATTTATTCTAACATTTATCTAAAACATAAAAATAAATTATTTCACTAAATAAATTTCTAAAAAAAAGTATTCTAACATTTATCTAAAATATAAAAATAAATTATCCTACTAAAAAAATTTATTCTAACATTTATCTAAAACATAAATCAATATATTAATTAATTTCAAAAAATTTATTCTAAAAATTATTTATTCAATCAAATAATTAATTCAATTTAAAAATAAATTATTTAATCTAATAACTTCTAAAAAAAATTTCTACCAAATAATTTTTAATTTTTTTCTAAATAATATTTATTCAACAAAATATAATATTTATTCTAAAAATTATTACTAATTATAAAATATAAATAAATAAACAATCTAAAAAATACATACATTCAATCAATTTGCAAAATTATAATATCTTCAATTAAAATTTAAGAGAAGAAAGGAGAAAGAGGAGGAAGAGGAAGAATAAAAAAGAAGAAGAGAGAGATGAGAAATAAGAAAGAAAAAAAAAAGAAGAAAGAAAGAAATAAAGAAGGAAAAAGAAAAATGAAAGAAAAAAGTTAAAAAGAATAAATATTTAAGTTTTAGCAATAAAATTAAGTTCCGTCGCTAAAAAGACAATATTTTTTAAAAATTTTATTATTACAGACAAAATTAGAGAAAAACTTAATTCTCTATTTTTTAAAATATATAAAATTAGAGATGAAAAAAATTTCGTCTCTAATTAGTATGCTAAAAAAGTTTGTATGTATTTTTAAATAATTAAAATTTAACGACGGAATAGTTTCGTCGCTAATGTAGATGAAATTAAAGACAGATAGAGTGTTCCGTCGCCAATTAGTGACGAAAAGTAATTCCATCTGTATTTTATTTATTAGCGACGAGATTTTAATGCCGCCGCCAAACGTAAGACGTCAATAGTTAACGCTATATTTAGTGATAGATATAACGGTGAATTTATGTTATCGCTAAATTCGTCACTAATTTATAGCTAAATCGTCGCTAATAATTTTTTGTTACTCACTATTTAGCGACTGATTTTTATTTGTCGTTAATTTTCATCACTAATTTATATTTTTTTGTAGTGTTTTAAAATTATTATTCGTATATATATTAATTAAAAATATTTGCAGTATCATATAAGTACTATTCTAATAATATCACCAATTACATTTACAGTTAGATTATTGTTACTTAAATTCATAATATTTAAAAAAATTTTAGTTTGACTAATTATTTTTAATATTAAATATAATATCGTAATCTTATTTAAACTCTCCAAATGAATATTGATAATAATTAACTAATTAATTATCTATTATAATTAAAAAAATAAAAAATTTAATATTTTAAAAAAATTAATTTGAGTAATTATTATTAATATAAAATAGGATATTTTAATCTTATTTTAAGCCTTTAAATAAATATTTATAATAATTAATTAATTATCTATTCTAATAAATGATAAATTTAATATTATAAAAAATTTAAAATGCATTGATAATAAATTTAATATTAATAAAATATGTTAAATATTTTCACAAAATTGAGTTCTAGCTATTGTAATACCTTAATTAATTTTTACATACTTTTATTATTATTTTCCACTTAAATTGATGAATTTTAAAAATTTTCAATTTTTATTAAAAAATAAAATATATTAACTGATAATTTCTCTAAACATATATAATTATTATCAATATCAAACAAAATATCATAATTTTATTTAAATTATTCTAAATAAATATCAAATAAATATTTATTATAATAAATAATTAAAATTAAAATTTTAAAAAATTAGGATATGTGGCGGGAATAGAACAAGCCAGATTGAATTTCCATAATAAACAGAGTAAAAAAAATGGAAAAAGAAATCAAGTCATCGATTGTTTACTTTTTTTTAATTGCATTATTAAAATTTAAAAAATTATTTTCCTCGCGACCTAAATATTCTTATATAGACCAATTGTATACATATTCGAACCAATTAAAATTAAATAAAATAATTTTATTAAAAAATATTAATTTTATTTAGTTTTAATTGGTCAATGTATATGGACCTGGTTCATAATAATATTTTCTTAAAAATATCTATATATAATAATAGAACAAATAACACTGATATAATAATATACTATGTGATATAAAATTAAATTAAATTGTTATTTATTAGAATAAATAATAAATTATTTATTATATTTATTTAGAAAGTTTAAATAATATTAAAATATTCTATTTAATATTAATAATAATTAGTTATTATTTAATAATATAATTTAAATTTTTAAATAATTAATAGAATATTTGTCTAATTTTTTTATTTATTTATCTAATAATATAAATTAATTTTAAAATATTAAATTTATTATTATTTTGGAGAATTTAAATATGTTTATGATATCTATATTGCTAACAATTAGTTATTATATATTATATAAAAAAATTAAATATTGATAATAATATAAATTAATTTTTAGAATAATAATATTTGAAGAAGTACTATTTTTTATGAATTGGCACAATGTATATTGTGCGATGTTTAATTCATAAAAAAAATTAAAAAAATATATATATTCTATGCAATTTTTAGTTGAATTTTTTTTATCTTATACTTAAGAAAGCTTTTTACAAATCTTTTTATTTCCTCTTTATCCTTCTTTTCCCACTTTTTCAAGTATTTAATTTATCTGTTATTATAAACTAATATTTTTTTCTCATTCACATTCACAGTGCCATATAAAGAATAAAGAGTATTCTATATGGAATCAACCTAACTACAAATTTTCAACACAATTCATAAAATATTTAAAAAGATAGCTTGAGAAGGTTTGCTTCAAAATCATGCCTATATGAACATATTTTTTGTACGCTCTAATATGTATATACATTTTCTTTTCATAAAGGTCATTAATATGATCTTTTGAATAATTTGTTAAAAATTTAGAATATTAAAATTATAATAATTCACATATATAATATATTAAATTTCAATAAAGCTAATTCTATAAATAGTATAGAGATAGTGATTCTATATGAAAAAGTACTATTATTATACATGAATACTTTTATGATATTTATTTTAATTCTTCTATAAAATATTATAATATTTATTCTGCATCACATTTATTAAATATTAAATAAGAAAAAACATTTATGATTATCAATTTTTCATATTTTTTATTTAAAATTATTATATGTATATACATTAATTAAAAAAAATCTGCAGTATCGTGATTCTAATAATATAACTAATTATATTCACAATTAGATTATTGTTACTTAAATTCATAATATATTAATAATTAATTTTCCTAAATTTAATGGTTTTGTATAGGAAAAAAAATTAAATTCGTTGACTTGTATATGGTATTTCCATTTCAGATAAGGAAAGAAACATGTTATTTCCGCGGAATAATTAATTCTATCCATTCAATTCATATGTTATATGATCAAAAACCGTCACTAGTTTTGACAAACAACAACTCATTGATACACTCATCAATATATATTATCTCTTTTAACAAGCTTAAAAGGGGATGTATGTGCCAATAATTGCTAGCCAGTTAGCCAAAATAAGTAAAAAATTATTTATTTCACATAGACATATTTCATCAGTATTGAGTTTTTATGTTATCAAAATATTTGAATTCTCATCTGCCATGTTCGAACACAACTTTTTTAGATTTTTCAATTTTTTTTATTTATTTAAAGGGAAAACATTTTGCAAAAAAAATATATAACTATTTTTTGGAGTGTGACATCCAAATTTTGGAAATATAATGCTGTAATTGAGCTAAGAATATTGGTGGAATATTTTTAATGTAATTTGAGGTTAAAGTTGAAGAGGAAATCATGAGATCTTACCATCAAAATATTTAATCTTCAGGTGTTCCAGATGAAATTTTTATAATAAGCGAAATTTCTCTGAATCATGGAGTTAAATATTTAAAAGTTATTTGATTTTAGTTAAATAAAGGCTTACAATTCTGAGAAAATAACAAAGATACGTATTTTTTTAAGTTTAATATTATCTTTTGATTTATGTCATTCTTGTTATTATTATTTTTTCATTAAATCAATGGAAGCCAAATTTAGAACAATTCTCGAATTCACACGGAAGCGTATGTGGCAGGTTACTCATCACTGATATTTAAATATTTAAATTAGTTTTAATTCAGTAACTTATATGATTATGAATGTAACTGTACACTAAACTTTTATATAATTTTTACTATACATTAATTATAGAGTAATACTTGATCAGTAAGGATTACGATATATATCAATTTGAACGTGCAAATTTATAAGTTTTTGTTTCCAAATTATATATGTTTACATAATAATTCATAATTATATAAATTAATTGCTTAATTTTGATGGGAAGGCAATGATCAAACACACTAATCATAAATCTTTCCCACTTGCATAAATCTATTAGGGGATAAATGAATAAAATTTCCAGCAACAATATAAATCAATATGCTGCCACAATGCACAAATAAAATCATTCAACACAATAACACCAAATTTCTTTAACGTGGCAAAAACTCCTTCAGTGTGAAAGATAAAAATCACGGGACCTCTCCGCTGATCCAAGCAAACAAATCCACTATAAAAAATGTTGTCTTACAAATTCAGTAGCCCTCAATCACTGAAAATAAGGGGGCTCAACCACATACAACCATAAACAAGTAGAAAATACACAAATGGAGTAATCTGTTTCTAGTGCTACTGAAATGAGCCAAAACGAAAATGTTCCCACCTTCCAAATACAATCTCCACCGTTCAGAATCAAGAACAATGAGTCATAAACATGCCCACCAAATTTCAAATCAATTGGACAAAGGATGACTGTCCATCCGTTGAAAATGGTAAAACACGATACTGCTGGAAAGTAAAACAGAACAGCTCAAAACAACTCAAAGTTGGGCAGTAGAACCTAACCTTTCAGACCTCCAAAATACATCTCCACCGTTCAGAATGAAGAACCATGAGTCAGGAACTTGCTCACCAAAAATCAGTTCAATTGGACAAAGGATGACTGTCCATCAATTCAGAATAGTGAAACACGACTCTGCTGGAATCAAAACAGGGCAGCAAAGAGTTTGAGGAAGAACCTTCACTTCCAGATCTTCAAACCAGATCTCCTCCGTCATAAGCAAGAACAAGATGTCTTCTAACTGTCCTCCAAAAATCAGCCTGATCGGACACAAAATCACCGTCGGATTTGCAAATCAAGCAGACTGGTGGAAGACCTAAAAACTGAGCTCTTCTCTCCTCTCTCTCTCTTTTCTTTTCTTTCAAAAATAAAAAATGAAGAATACAATAAACCATACACGGCCAGCCCTCATATTAGCTATTGGTGTGTTTTTGAAAATGACAAAAATAGCCCCAATGGGCTAATTTAAGTTGACTACAAAATATGTGGGTTTTACCACATAAGGGGGAACCCAAACCCAACAATTCTCTCCCTTCCCGACTATGTGGAGGAGGATGCCAAACCGGCATTCCAGCAACATGCTTCAAGTTTCATTCTTGGTAGAGCTTTTGTGCACATATCAGCACCGTTATCATCTGTATGTACCTTTTCAAGCTCAACTAACTTAAAATCCAAAACATCACGAATCCAATAGTACCTTACATCAATATGTTTGGATCTACCATGAAATGTAGGATTCTTACCAAGATGAATCGCACTTTGATTGTCACAAAATAGAACATACCTCTTCTGGGTAAATCCAAGCTCACTGACAAACTTTTTCATCCATAGCAATTCTTTGCATGTTTCAGTGGCTGCAATGAATTCAGCCTCTGTAGTAGACAAAGCAATGCACTTTTGCAATCTGGATTGCCATGCAACAGCTCCCCTTGAATAAGTTATCAAGTAACCCGAAGTAGACTTTCTTGAATCAATATCTCCAGCCATGTCAGAATCTGTATAACCACACAACATAGATTTTTCAGGCCCAAAACACAACTTCATACTTGAAGTGCCACGGAGATATCTCAAAATCCACTTTACTGTATTCCAATGCTCTTTTTCTGGATTTGAGAGAAATCTACTTACTGTACCAACTGCATGAGCTATATCTAGTCTAGTGCAAACCATAGCATACATCAAACTTCCTACTGCAGAAGCATAAGGAACTTTTTGCATGTTTTCTTTATCTTGCTCATTAGAAGGAGACTGTTTAATACTCAATCTAAGAGATGTGGGAAGAGGTGTTCTTACAGGTTTTGCGTTAGCCATATTAAATCGGAGTAGCACCTTCTCAAAGTACTTCTCCTGTGAAAGCCATAACTTTTTGCATTTTCTGTCACGAGTGATTCTTATGCCAAGAATTTGCTTCGCTGGTCCCAAATCCTTCATGGCAAAGGACTTGCTCAACTCTTTCTTCAAATCCACAATCCTGGAAGAGTTGGGACCTACAATGAGCATGTCATCAACATACAGTAACAAGATGATGAAGTCATTGTCAGAAAATTTTTGGACAAAAACACAATGATAAGAAGTAGTCTTCTTGTAGCCTTGCTGAACCATGACAGACTAAAATTTCTTATACCATTGTCTCGGTGCCTGTTTCAAATCATACAAGCTTTTCTTCAACTTGCAAACATAGTTTTCTTTGCCCTTCACCGCAAAGCCTTTAGGTTGCTCCATATAGATCTCCTCCTCTAAATCACCATGGAGAAAAGCAGTTTTTACATCCATCTGCTCAATCTCTAAATCAAGAGTAGCAGCCAAACCCAAAATAACTCGGATCGAAGACATCTTGACCACTGGTGAGAATATCTCCTCAAAATCAATTCTCTTCTTCTGACTGAATCCTTTGACAACTAATCGAGCTTTATACCTGGGAGATGATGAATTCTCTTCTTGCTTCACCTTGTAAATCCACCTGTTCTTCAAGGCTTTTTTGTCTTTAGGAAGCTTAACCAGTTTAAAAGTCTCATTGTCATACAAGGATTGCATTTCATCTTTCATAGCTGCAACCCATTTTTCCTTCTCTTCACTCTCAATAGCTTCTTCATAGCATTCTGGCTCCTCTGCATCTTTCAATAGCACATAATCATTAGGTGAATACCTAGTAGATGGAACACGATCTCTGGTAGACCTTCTAAGTGGAACTTCTTGTTGCTCCCCAAGATCCCCATACTGATCATCAACTACCTCATCTTCAGGAATATCCACCTCATCTGTATCTTGAGTATTTTCTTGAAGTTCAACCTGATTTTCAACATCAATTGTATCAGGTGTAAGAGTTGAAGGAACTGGATCTAGATCAATCAAGCTGTCAATCTGAGGCTTCTGCTTCTCCACCTTACCAATATCTTCAATAGTTTGATCTTCTATAAAGACCACATCACGACTTCTGACAACTTTCTTTTCAATGGGATCATAACACCGATAGCCAAACTCATCTTGACCATAGCCAATAAAAATACATTGTCTTGTCTTGGCATCCAGCTTGGACCTCTCATCTTTAGGAACATGAACAAAACACTTACAGCCAAAAACCGTAGATGGTTATAAGAAGGCTTTCTCCCACACCAAAAACTATTAGGAACATTATTCTGCAAAGGAATAGTAGGAGTAAGATTGACAACATGTGTAACAGTATATAATGCCTCACCCCAAAAGGAATTAGGTAGTTTAGCATCAGAAAGCACACATCTAACTCTCTCCATTAAAGTTCTGTTCATCCTTTCTGCCAAGCCATTCAACTGAGGAGTCTTAGGAGGTGTCTTCTGGTGTACAATACCCTGCTCTCTACAATATGCATCAAATGGGCCATAATATTCACCTCCATTATCAGAGCGAACACATTTCAGCTTCTTACCTGTTTCTGTCTCAGCATAAGCATGAAATTCTTTGAATGCACCAAGGACTTGATCCTTTGACTTCAAGACACGAACCCAAAGCTTTCTTGAGTGATCATCAATGAAAGTCACAAAATACTGTGCACCACCGAGTGACTTATCTTTTAAAGGACCACACACATCTGAGTGTACCAACTCAAGCAATTCTTTCTTTCTAGAAAGGAAGATGGTGCTTGAAGGAGACTCTTTTCTGTTTTCCAGCCATGCAATGAGAACAAGTATCCAGCTCTCCACCTTTCAACCCAGAAAGAAAATTCTTTTTAGCTAGAATATTAAGACCCTTCTCACTAATATGACTCAACCTCTTGTGCCATAATTCTGAAGAGTTCTCATTCTCAACTGCATTCATAAGATCTGAAGGAAGTGCAGTTTGTACCCAATATAAGCCTGAAGCTCTGAACCCTCTAGCCACTACTAATGATCCTTTGTAAACAGTGCCGTACTCAAACAAATTGGTGCCATATCCAGCTTTATACAATTTTTCACTAGACATCAAATTCAATCTTATATCCGGTGCATGTTTGACATTTTTAAGCATTATCTTCATTCCAAGGTTGGTCTCGACTATCACATTGCCAATGCCCATGACTTTGGATACAGTTTCATTACCCATCCGCACAATTCTAAAATCACCTGGAGTGTAGGATGAGAAGAATTCCCTTCTTGAAACAACATGGTGTGCAGCACCACTATCCAGTACCCAAAGTATCTCATTACCAACAACATTAATCATATCTTCATCAGTAACAATTGCCAAATCAATTGAAGTAACAACAACAACCCGATCATTATCATCATCATTGTCCTTCTTTTCCTGCTTGCCTTTGTCGCCTTTGTTAGCTTTATTCTCCCTTTTCCACTTGTAACAATACTTCTTAATATGCCCCGGTTTACCACAATGGTGGCATTCGAGGTTCCTGTACTTTGACTTTGATTTACTCCTGCTCTTGCCTCTCTTACTGTGATCTTCATTTTTGTTTTTACTTCTCCCCCTGCTTTGTACAACAAATGCATCTGACTGTGATGTGGAAGCCACTTGAGTTTTTCTTCTCACTTCTTCATTCAAGATACCACTCTTCACATACTGCATGTTTACAACACCATCAGGAGCAGAATTAGTTAGAGATACCCTAAAGTTCTCCCAAGAGTGAGGAAGTGTATTCAACAACCAAAGTCCCATAATTTCTTCATCAAATTTGACACCCATACTGAATAATCGATCAAAGATGCCCTGAAATTCATTTACATGATCAAGTATTGGAGTGCCTTCTTTGTACTATAGACGTGTAGCTTGTTTAAGCAAGAATAACTTGTTGTTACCACTCTTAGAAGCATATAAAGATTCAAGCTTCTCTCACAAAGTTTTGGCATGAGTCTCATTTGTAATATGATTCAACACATTATCTTCAACCCACTTTCGAATAAAACCACAAACTTGTAAATGCTCAAATTCCCATTCTTCATCTGTTTTAGACTCAGGCTTACTAGTAGCAAATACGAGCAGGTGTAACTTTTTAAGATTAAGGATATCCCTCATCTTTCCTTTCCAACTATGATAATTTGTGCCATCTAAACAAATCATTTTATTCAAATTTACCTCCATTATTCAAGCAAGTAAAGCAACCCAATCAACAAATAAACCGGAAGCTTTGATACCACTGTGATGGGAAGACAATGATCACAACACACTAATCATAAATCTTTCCCACTTGCATGAATCTATTAGGGGATAAATGAACAAAATTTCCAGCAACAATATAAATCAATATGCTGCCACAATGCATAAATAAAATCATTCAACACAATAACACCGAATTTCTTTAACGTGGCAAAAACTCCTTCAGTGTGAAGGATAAAAACCACGGGACCTCTCCGCTGATCCAAGCAAATAAATTCACTATAAAAAATGTTGTCTTACAAATTCAGTAGCCCTCAATCACTGAAAATAAGGGGCTCAACCACATACAACCATAAACAAGTAGAAAATACACAAATGGAGTAATCTGTTTCTAGTGCTACTAAAATGAGCCAAAACGAAAATGTTATCACCTTTCAAATACAATCTCCACCGTTCAGAATAAAGAACAATGAGTCATAAACATGCCCACCAAATTTCAAATCAATTGGACAAAGGATGACTGTCCATCCATTGAAAATGGTAAAACACGATACTGCTGGAAAGTAAAACAGAACAGCTCAAAACAACTCAAAGTTGGGCAGTAGAACCTAACCTTTCAGACCTTCAAAATACATACCGTTCAGAATGAAGATCCATGAGTCAGGAACTTGCTCACCAAAAATCAGTTCAATTGGAAAAAGGATGACTGTCCATCAGTTCAGAATGGTGAAACACGACTCTGCTGGAATCAAAACAGGGCAGCAAAGAGTTTGAGGAAGAACCTCCACTTCCAGATCTTCAAACCAGATCTCCAAAGTCCAGAAGTAAGAACAAGATGTCTTCTAACTGTCCTCCAAAAATCAGCCTGATCGGACACAAAATCACCGTCGGATTTGCAACTCAAGCAGACTGGCGAAAGACCTAAAAACTGAGCTCTTCTCTCCTCTCTCTCTCTTTTCTTTTCTTTCAAAAATGAAAAATGAAGAATACAATAAACCATACACGGCCAGTCCTCATATTAGCTATTGGTGTATTTTTTGAAAATGACAAAAATAGTCTCAATGAGCTAATTTAAGTGGACTATAAAATATATGAGTTTTACCACATAGGAGGGAACCCAAACCCAACAAATTTTTCCTAGTATTTTCCTTTCAAATCAATTATGCCTGAATTAGTTGTTTATATCTTAACTCAAAACGGTTTGGTCCTAACATAATAATCAAATGTTTACTTTAAGTGTATAATTAAATTTTGCAATATGTACCTTATTTGAATAGCTTGTCATTATTTTGTATCTTATATTATAGGATTTTGAAATGTGCTGTTGAAAATATGAAATATTAAAAGTAAATTTTCTACAGAGATATTTCTAATTAATAATCAAATAAAAAAAGGGCTCATGGAAGAAATAATAAAGTCAATAATTCATAATTTTTTTCCAAGAATTTAGAATTTTGAAGGATATAACATCAAAATTAGTTGATCTACGGGTTTACTAATATTCTTCATTTTCGCCTATAAGATTGATATTTCTGTTAGACTACATGACAGTAGCAGCTTCCCATATACTTTCATATATTGACTTTTATAATATCTTTTTTTTTTTTTGAAATAGAGATGATTATTCTATGATTTTCGTCTTTGATTAGATATTTGTGTAAATTCGCTAATATTGTCGCTGTTGAAATCACCGGCCGGCGGATCTCAGGCGTCCTCGTGAAAGAACTTAGCAACAATTCTTTTGTAATGATTTAATTTATTTTTGTCACTTCTCTTTTTTTTGGTAAATTAAAAAATAACTATTACATGTAAATCTTTTTTTTTTAATTTAATCCATTTTTTGGTGAAAGATATGGATTATTTATGTGTTTTTGGTGAAGAAGCGCTTTTCTTGTAAATAAATTACTTCAAATCTTTTTTTTTAATTTAATCTTTTTTTTGGGTGAAATGTAATTTTTTTTTCTTGTAAATCTGTTAGATTTAATTTTTTTGGTGGAAAGTTCCTATTGTTTTTTTCAATTGGGTCTCTCTAGGCAAGAGAATAATCATTTTAGAAAAATAAAAAAAATTAAAGAATAATAATATTTTAGAAAATTAGGCGTCTCTTATTATTTTAATGCAAACAAATGAAAATAATGGGAAATTTAAATAGAATCGGTCAATGGCTAATGCAATTGATGCATACACTGTCAAATATTCAACTCTAATCTTATACCAGGAAAATTTTTTTTTCTTTTTTTTAGTTAAATTAATCTAATTTTTTTTAAGAAATTATATTTTTAAACAGTTCCTAAAATTTAAGAAGCATCATTCTCAATTTTGTTTTGTTTTTTTTTTCAAAAAACAAAAATTCAGAAATTATATTGTTAATTTTTCAACTCCAATCAGCAAAAAAAAAATAAAAAAAATAACGTATTATCTACTTTTATAATTATTTTAATGTAAATAAATAAACTAATTATTTAAAAAAAATAAAAAAATAAAGAATTATAATATTTAAGAAAAATAAGTGTCTATGATTATTTTAATGTGAACAAATGAAAATAATAGGAAATTTAAATAGAATTGGTCTAAGTTCAGGTAATGTATACATATATTGAATTTATCAACCATTAATTGATTAATGGCAAAAGCGATTGATGTATATACCTCCAAATATTCAACTCTAATCTTACACCACCAAAAAGTTGTTTTTTTTTTTTTTCAATTTGAGCTCAAAATAATCCAATTTTGAAAAAAAAAATTATTTTGAAAAAAAAATATGTTTTTAAACAGTTCCTAAAATCTGAGAATCATCATTTTCAGTTTAGATTTTTTTTATAAAAAAAATCAGAAATTATATTAACATTTTTATAATTCAAAGAGTAAATAGCACATTATCTACTCGTATGTTGACTAAAATATCAAGGAAATGACCTCATTGCTATACTCATCAATAATTTTCAGATGGTAATCAATATATATTACTAGAAAAGTATTTGCTGCAAGTGTTTTTATCCGATATATATATACTAATTTTTATATTTTATAATAATTTTAAATAAATAATTATAAAAATATTATGATAATAAAATATTTTTTTATTTAATAATTAATTTAAGTTTATTAATAAATATTCTTTTAATAGTTTCTTCAATTTTACTTGCTAGAAATAAAATAAACATTACGATATTTTTATGGGAGAATTAAAATAAATATAGTTTATATAGATGTCTTATGCTTTCTTATATAAAACATGAAAAATATACCATAAATAAAAATATACACCATTATGGTATATATTTATATTTATATTAAATATGAATTATTGGATATTTAATTTAATATCAATCTTAGATTTCATTAAAAAAATTTATCAAATAAAAGCGAGACACTATCACAAAAATAATAATTCTAGTTAAAAATAAAAATCAACAATCCAAAATTACAATTAAAAACGAACTTGGAACCCATCAATCTATCACCTAATAAAAAAATTGAGACTCAATATTATTTATTATTTTATTTTTAATAATTAGATATTAAATATTAATTTATTATTTTTTTTTTTATAAAAAACTGTCAAATAGTAATTTTTTATTGGGTATATCGTGAGGTGGGACGATCCCTCTAAAAGGGACCGTCTCACTTGTCAATTTTGTTGGACTTGCTCCTTAAGGGAGCAAATTTTGGTGGGATTGGGACCAAATTAATATATCGTTGTGGATTTAAAGTCTATAAAATTGACAATCTCGGTAGTCGATAATGCAATTTTGTTGGACTTGCTTCTTACTGGAGCAAATTTTGGTGGGATTGGGACCAAATTAATACATTATTGTGGATTTAAAGTCAATAAATTACAATATCGGTAGTCGATAATGCATGAGTGGTATAATTTCTTGAGATGAGACACGCAAAACTTCTCCATTTCAACAACAACAACAACAACAATAATAATAATTGATGATAAGGTGGATTTTAAGAATTATTTATTCTAAAAAATATTTATTTTAATAAATAAATTTTAAAATTATTTATTTTTAAAAATTATTTATTCTATTAAATAATTTATTTTAAAAAATATTTGTTCTAATAAATAATTTATTTACATAAAAATAATTTTTATATCAAATAATTTCTAAAAAATAATTTATATATCAAATAATTTCTAAAAAAATAATTTATTTTTTCAACTAATTTCTCTAAAAAATAATTTAATCTAAAAATTATTTAATCAATAAAAAAATTATTCAATCAAAAACTTTATTTATTTTAAAAATTATTATTTTAACAAATAATTTATTAAATATAAAAATAAATTATTCAACTGAATAAATCTTAAAAAATATTTATTCTAATATTTCTCTAAAACGTAAATCAATTTAATAAATAATTTAAGTTTTGTCGCTTATTAACTATAGAATTAGCAAAGAAAACTATTTTGTCGCTAATTAACCAACCCTCATTTTTAAAAAATATTTAAAAATTAGTGACGAATTGAGTGACGGATTTTTTGGTCACTAAAACTATTGATAGCATGTCGCTAATATCTTATTATTTATTGACGGATAGAAATTTGTCGCTAATTTTCATCTCCAATTTGCATTTTTTTTGTAAAGACTGATGTAATTTGACATATATTTTGTTGATCGAAATTTATAGGCATTGATAATCTGATCAGACAAATGGATCAGATTTGTTAAATTAGAAATTAACCGTTAAAAAAATTTATTAGCATCTACACAAAAAAGTGGGGTAGTACTGTTAAATAAGAAAATCTTATTTTGAAATACAAGTGCTCTTAATATCTTTTATTTGGTTTTATTTTTCTCTCCATGTTAGTTTCTTTCTTACAGGATTTTAATACTGGACATGCTTTTTTTTTAAAACTGAAGTGATTCGATTTATTGACTACAAGTGTTTCAAATTAAATATTTTGAGATTTTTTTTTATTGAAATTGTGTAGTACAACTCTTAAAATAAAAAGTCAAAAATAAAAATTAAAGATGAAAAAGTCTGCAATGAAAGATAAACGAATTGATAAAAGATGAAGAAAGGGAAAGTAAATAAGGCTAAGTTTCAAAAGTTAAAAGGTAAATTACGTTCAATATCAACCAAAGAAGAAAGGGGGAATAATATCGTGTACAATATATAATTTCAAAGGACGATGATGAATGTAATTATAATATAAGAAAAAAATAAGGTGAGCTGATGAAATTAAATCAGACGAATTAAATTAATTGAATCTGTTAAATCATAAACTAGGTTTGTACATTAGTTCAGTTAGACCATGTTTGCCACTTACTCCTAATCCGATTAGAGTTATCTTCACATCAGTAGAAAAGGCTGAAGCCTGACCCACCCAAGCCAAAAAATAATCTATTTTTTTAAAAAAATATTATTCATGAATAATGAAAAATAGTATACATATTTAAACATTATGCAATTTTCACTGTATATAGGGATATTCATAGAAATTAACACGTGTATCATATGTGAATAATTTAAAAAAATAACTTCAAACCAAACCAGCCCCAGAAATTTTATCTTAAGCCCGAGGTCCAACCTGAAGTCATCGTGAATTCTAAAATCCGAAGCTTGATCCATAAACTTTTAATCTGGGCCGGGATATCTGGATTTACATATTGAATGCACAACCTGAGGGTGAATTGGCCACGAGTGTACATAAATGCCCAGCTTGATTTTAAAATCATTTGATTATCACTTATCGGTTTAATAAAATCAAAAGGGATCCTTCAAAAAAAAATTCAAAAGGAAAAATTATGCCCTTCACAAGAATTTTTTAAAATTTTTATATATTATTTTTAAAAAAAATTTATTTATTTTATAAAAGTATATAATAAACTCCTAATAAATTATATGAATATGATAAATTTATAAATTAATCATAAAATTTAAAAAATTAAAAAATATTTTAAAAATCTAATAAATTTTAATATTTCATAATTTTCTTTTATTTTTTCAACCAATTTTATAGGGCTTTTGATAAAAATATATAAAAATTTAAAATAATTTCAAATTTATCATCTATATAAATTATTTATCAAAATAATAGAATTTATAAAATATTTATCAAAATATTAGATTTTTACGGATTTAAAATAAATTTTATAATGAGTTTGTAATGAGTTTATTATGAATTTATAAATTTTATATAGTTTATAATAAATTTATTATGAATTTATAATAAAATAATTAAAGTATTTCTATAAAAAATAAAAATTTTAAAAATTATGGTAAAAAATATCATTTTGCCAATTTTATAAGAAACCTAAATCAAATAATGGACGTATCTGCAAATCCTCATTCATTGTAATTGGGTTATTAATATTCAAGTTTGGGTTGGCCGACAAACCTCTGAAGATTGGCCCATAAAACAATGACATTATAAGCTGGACTTTCTACCAATGGTATAAAATGAAAATAAAATATTGGTATCCTTTTAGACACCACATTATTTATAGAAAAAATTATATTCTCTATCATTTTTTTTATAAATTTATTTTATTTTTATCAGAAATATTTTAATTATTTTATAATAAACTCATAATAAACTTATAATAAATTATATAAACTTATAATAAATCTATAATAAAATCATAATAAATTTATAATAAATCCATAATAAACTCGTAATAAAGTATGCAAATATGATGTTTTGATAACTTAATTATAAATTATTGTAAATATGAACATATTTTAAAAAATATCATATATTTAATTTTTTTTATTTTTTCTAATATTTTTTGTTAAAACTCCAATATATTTATATAATGTTGTATTTATTTAATTAATCATTAATTTAAATAACAAATTAAAATAGCAATCAAATTATGCAAAATTAATTCAGTAAAAAATCATGCCTACTTAGTAAAAAGAATATTATTATTATTATTATTATTATTATTATTATTATTATTATAAAAAATCGAGTTTAATTAATAAGCCTCTATCACAAGAGGTTAACATTATCATCTAATTAGAATTTAGATGAAAGTTATTAATATAGATAAAATAATAGCATAGTGAATATACAAATATACAAATAGTTAATGCAAATTAAAAATGAAAAATAATATAAAATATAAAAAATAAATTAACAAATATGAAAATGAATAATTTTTATAATCAAAATGAAAGTTCAAATATAGTTAATTTAAAAATATCATTATAAAATATAAATCAACATATGGGTTTATTGAATTTTTCCATTAAAAAATAGTATTCAAATATGGCTTGAAAGATAAATATTATTATTTTGATAGATAAATATTATTTTATTTAAGAATAACAATGTAATAAAATTATTCAATGCATTCAATGTATCAAAATATAATGAATCTTTTTTTTTTGAAAGAATATATAATGTATCTTAATACTTTTTTAAAAAAGAATGATAATTTTATTCATCATATTTAAGAAAGTATTAATAACATAAATCGATTCATCATCATCCCATTCTTCACATACTCAGACATAGAATGAGTAGCCCTAATTAACAAAGAGCTACTTTATTCATTGAGCACCTAATAAATATATAAAATTCAAAATGAATTTAATATATTTAAGGGCCTGTTTGGTTTAGCGGTTTCATGCAGCTGATAGCTGGTAGCTGATAGCTGGTAGCTGTTGCAGATAGCTGTTAGCTGATGAATAATTAGCGTTTGGCAAAAATATAGTAAGCTATTGTTATTATTGTGTAAAATGACCAATAAGGATATAATTTTTAATAATCACACGTTATAAGTTTAAATTAAAGGGTTAATATTGTCAAATAAAAAAACTATCAGCAGCTGTTTAGAAAAAACTAGGAGGAGGAGCTTTTTCAAACAGCTGCTGTTTGAGCCTTCAAACAGCTAACAGCCGCTGATAAAAAAGTTAACCAAACACATATTATTTAGCTGATTGACTTAAAACAGCTATCAGCTGCTTCAATCAGTTAAACCAAACACCCCCTAAGAATGAACGTACGAAATATATTGAATGATTTTCCACAACCAATTAACCTTGTTTATTAGAATACACACAACTCAAAATAGAGGCCTACTACAATTTGGCCTCAATTATTTTTTCAAGTATGTTTATATATTTATATATATAAATAGGCAGGAAGGCGTGGAGTGAGAAGAGCATCAAGAGGTGTGGCTTTGAGATTAGTTATTCCGCCACTTTCTGTCATATCAACTGGCTTTTCCGATGGAGTTTCAATATCAAAGGAATGTAGCAAACTAGCAAGAGTGAGGTTTAAAACTTGAAGAGCAAAAGACATTCCCGGACACATTCTTCTTCCACTACTAAATGGTATCAGTTCAAAATTTTGGCCCTTCACATCAATATATTTGTAAGTTGTAAAAAATCTCTCTGGTTGAAATTCTAAAGGATTTAACCAAACTCGTGAATCTCTATGAATTTTTGTGACATTCGTAATAAGACGTGTACCCACTGGAATATAATAGCCACCAATAGTACATTCTTTAACAGATACGTGTGGTACTGATAATGGTGCCGGTGGATATAACCTTAGCGATTCTTTAATGATAGCATGTAGGTAATCCAAATTCTTCACATCTGATTCGTTTATTTGTCTTTCTTTTTCAACATGTGTATCTATTTCTTCCTGAGCTTTTTTAAGAACATTAGGATTATTCAGTAACAAAGATAAAATCCAAGTCAGTGTAGTCGTAGTGGTATCTGATGCTGCTAGAATGAGAGCCTGTATAAATTTTTTTAATTCAAAAAGAAAATGCAGGTTAGAATGTAAAAATTAAAATTTGCGGTAATTATGATTAAATTAATTTCATTTAATGTTAGAAAAATTATAAAAAATGACAATTTAATTTGAGATAAATTTTATGCCGAGAAAATAAATAAATATTAGACTACTCATGAATCCATAGCATACCTTCTTTCCAAAGTAATCAATTTTAAATTAATTTTTTAAAAAATTATTACAATTACATCTATTTTTTCTCAAAATAATTAAGTCTTTCCAATAAATATTAATTAAATTTCTTTTACATGCTCTTATATTCATATTAATTTTATTTTGATGTATATTTTTCAGTATATTTTCTTATACATCTAATTAATTTTAAATTTAATTTTAAAAAACTAATAATATTATATTTAATTTTCTCTTAGAATAATCTAATTCTTTTTTAATAAATAGTAGGTTTTTTTCTATTTGATTTTATATTCTTATTCTGAGTCTTTTCTAGTAAATATCAGATTTCTTCCATTTGAACATTCTAATCCTTATTTCATGTGACCATATTATAAAAATGAATCAAAAACTGATTGAAAGTAAATATTAAAATTTATATATAGTTTATTAGTATTATGGTATCTATAAAAAGTTCAGTTAAAAAAAAATTGGTATCTATAAAAAGTCAAAAATTTTTTAGTCAAGGAATATCATACCAGGCAAGTCGCTTTGTTGACAGTATCAACATCTCGACCCGCAACTTCTTTAGTATCATCAAGGAGTGAAAGCAGCACATCCATGAAATCTTCTTCCTCAGCCATGACTGCTCCAGAAGCTTTTTTCTGCTTGTGCTCCTCTAACCAGCCACCCATTACACCGTCTAGTTCTTTTGTCGTCCTCATCATAGCCCTTTCAACGCCACCCACATCCAGCCATTTTAGATATGGCAGTGCATCTGATACTGCAAATTTACCTGATAATTCGAAAAAATCTCTCAAAGCATTCCTCCATCCTTCACCCTCTTCACTATTTGTATACTCCACATAACGTTTTCCCACAACTATCTTCAATATTACATTTATAGTTATGTCCCAAAACCTCGTTTTCATATCCACTTCAAGTTTATTAGAATTATTTTTGTTGTTTATCCATCTCTGGTATAAACCTTGCATGGCTGCTTTTATCTCATTCTCTCTCACATGTCTCAGCATCTCAAGCCGATGATTGGAGAGAAGCTCCATGGTGGCTATCTTGCGCATTTGGCGCCAATAATCTCCATAAGGGCTGGCACCAAACATGGCATAATCATAGCTCATGACGTCCAAGAAAAGAGCTTTTGGACGATTGCAAAAAGCTTTGTCGTTTGTAGAAAGACATTCTTTGGCTAGTTCCCAACTATTTATAACCAAAGTTCGATGAACACCAACTTTGATCGTGAATATTGGTCCAAGCAAGTCAGCCATTTTTCCTAGAGTTATGTGAGGTGGAGTTGCACCAGCTAGCAGGTGGAGGTGCCCAATAAAAGGCAATCTACCTGCTGCTTCTGGTGGTAGTGGTAGTCTTTTCTTATCAGAGTAAGCTTTTTTTGATAAAAAGGAGATTAATGGTATTAAAAGAACAAGTATGAGAAACAAAGATAAGAACTCCATGGCTATTGCACAAAGTTGATGCAAGAAATGATGGAGAATCCATAAGTTCTCTAACCTTTAAATAGCTATCAAGTAGACGGCAACTTGGAATTCAAAATTAATTTAAGTCTTTTTTTTTTTAATCCGTGTAATTGTGGGAGTTAAATTTCAGTTGACAACGCACAACACAGGGACTTGACTCTCTAGATGATTTGGTTTTCATAATTTTTCTTTTTTATCTGTTGCTGATATTTTCATTGTCTTTAGAATATTAAATTTAATTGATATTGAACCAATGAAAGTTTAGAAATATGAGTCTAAGTTAGCATTCCAAATATTAAAAAAAGTCAAGTTACCGTTGTCATAAATGAGAGCCAGGTTGAATTTCCATAATGAATAGAGTAAAATAAAATGGAAGAAAGAAATGGAAGTCAAGTCGTCGACTGTTTTATTTTTTTTAATAGCATTATTAAAATTCAAAAAATTATTTCCTTAACCGTATAAATATTCTTATATAGACCCATTGTATATACATTTGAATTAATTAAAATTAAATAAAATAATTTTATTATAAAATATTAATTTTATTTAATTTTAATTGACAATATATAAATATCTATATATAATGTTCGAATAGATAAAACTGATATAATATTATACTATGCGGCATAATACTAAGTTAAATTAAATTGCTATTATTAAAATAAGTAATGAATTATTTATTATAAATATTTATTTAGAGAGTTCAAATAAGATTAAAATATTATATTTAATATTGATAATAATTAGTTATTATCTAATAATTTTTAATATTGATAATTTTTAATTAAATTAAATTTTAAATAATTAATAGAATATTGATCTAATTTTTATTTATTTATCTAATAATGTAAATTAATTTTAAAATATTAAATTTATTATTATTTTAGAGAGTTTAAATGGAATAATGATATCTATATTGATAACAATTAGTTATAATATATTATACAAAAAATAAATTAAATATTAATAATTATATAAATTAATTTTTAGAATAATTATATTTGAAGGAGTACTATTTTTTGGTGGATTGGCATAATGTATAAGTTGAATTTTTTGTATATTATTTTTTATCTTATACTTAAGAAAGCTTTTTACTAATCTTTCCATTTTCTCCTTATCCTTCCTTCCCTATTTTTCAAGTATTTAGTTTTTCTGTTATTATAAACTAATATCTTTTTTCTTATTCACATTCACAGTGCCAAATAAAGAATAAAGAGTGCTCTATATCCAATCAACCTCCTCATAAATTTTCAACACAGCTCATAAAATATTTAAAAAGATAGTTTGAGAAGGTTTGTTTCAAGATCATGCCTAAATGAGTGTTCTTTTTTACATTCTAATATGTATGCATATTTTCTTTTTATAAAGATGAGTAATACGATCTTTTGAATAATTTATTAAAATATTTAAAATATTAAAATTATAATAATTCGTATATATAATATACTAAATTTTAATAATGTTAATTCTATAAATAATATTGAGATAATAATTTTATATAAAAAAGTATTATTATTATTATACATGGACACTTTTATAAACTTTGTTTATTTTAATTCTCCTATAAAATATTATAATGTTTATTCTATATCACATTTATTAATTATTAAGTAAAAATATATTTATAATTATCAATTTTTCATATTTTTTACTCGAAATTATTACAGTATTTCACTACGAGAAAAATGAGAATTAGTGATAGACAAAACTCGTCGCTAATTCTAAAAAATACGTCGCTAATAGTCATTAGCGACTGATTAGCGAAGGATTTAATGTTGTCGGTGAAAAAATAGCGACAGACTTTTTACTCTATCGGTATTTAGCGACGAATTTTGCCGTCGCTAATCTGTCGCTACTTAATCTTGTCGTCCTTTAAGACAAATTTAGTAATAAAAAATTTGTCGCTAAATCAGTCGCTAAATTATTAATTTATTTTAAAAAATAAATTATTTTTTAAAAATAAAATAAATTATTTTTTATCTTTAAATCTATCGCTAAATTATTAATTTATTAAAAAATTATTTTTTAAAAAATAAAATAATTTATTTTTGAAATAATTTATTTTATATTTAAAAAAATATTTTATTTTTAATTTTTAAATTAATTTATTCCCAAAAATATTTATTCTATTAAAAATTTTATTCTAAAAAATATTTATTCTAATAAATAATTTAGTTTCATAAAAATTAAATTATTTACCAAATAATATCTAAAAAATAATTTTTTAACTAATTTCTCTAAGAAATAATTTATTCTAATATTTATCTAAAACATAAAAATAAATCATTTCACTAAATAAATTTCTAAAAAAAAGTATTCTAACATTTATCTAAAATATAAAAATAAATTATTCTACTAAAAAAATTTATTCTAACATTTATCTAAAACATAAATCAATATATTAATTAATTTCAAAAAATTTATTCTAAAAATTATTTATTCAATCAAATAATTAATTCAATTTAAAAATAAATTATTTAATCTAATAACTTCTAAAAAAATTTCTACCAAATAATTTTTAATTTTTTTTCTAAATAATATTTATTCAACAAAATATAATATTTATTCTAAAAATTATTACTAATTATAAAAATATAAATAAATAAATAATCTAAAAAATACATACATTCAATCAATTTGCAAAATCATAATATCTTCAATTAAAATTTAAGAGAAGAAAGGAGAAAGAGGAGGAAGAGGAAGAATAAAAAAAAGAAGAGAGAGATGAGAAAGAAGAAAGAGAAAAAAAAAAGAAGAAAGAAAGAAAGAAATAAAGAAGGAAGAAGAAAAATGAAAGAAAAAAGTTAAAAATAATAAATATTTATGTTTTAGCGACAAAATTAAGTTCTGTCGCTAAAAAGATAGGGCATTTTTTTAAAAATTTATTATTAGAGACAAAATTAGCGAAAAACTTAATTTTGTCACTAAAATTTCATACAAAACTTCAGTCTATTTTTTAAAATATATAAAATTAGCGATGAAAAAAATTTCGTCTCTAATTAGTCTGCAAAAAAAGTTTGCATTTATTTTTAAATAATTAAAATTTAATGATGGAATAGTTTCGTCGCTAATGTAGATAAAATTAGAGACAGATAGAGTGTTCCGTCGCCAATTAGTGACGAAAAGTAATTCCATCTGTATTTTTATTTATTAGCAATAAGATTTTAATACCGTCGCCAAATATAAAGTGTCAATAGTTAACGCTAGATTTAGTGATAAATACAACAGTGAATTTATCGTTAAATCGTCTCTAATAATATTTTGTTACTCACTATTTAGCGACTGATTTTTATTCGTCATTAATTTTCGTCACTAATTTATATTTTTTTATAGTGTTTTAAAATTATTATATGTATATATATTAATTAAAAATATTTGCAGCATCATGTAAGTACTATTTTAATAATATCACCAATTACATTTACAGTTAGATTATTGTTACTTAAATTCATAATATATTAATAATTAATTTTCCTAAAATTTAATGGTTTTGTATAGGAAAAAAATCAAATTCTTTGACTTTTATATGCTATTTCGATTTCAGATAAGGAAAGAAACATGTTATTTCCGCAGAATAATTAATTCTATCCATTCAATTCAAATGTCATATGATCAAAAACCGTTTTTAATTTTTGCAACCAATAACACAATTACGCGGAAATGACCTCATTGCTATACTCATCAATATTTTTCAGATGGTAATCAATATATATTACTAGAAAAGTATTTGCTGCAAGTGTTTTTATCCGATATATATATATATATACATACTAATTTTTATATTTTATAATAATTTTAAATAAATAATTATGAAAATACTATGATAATAAAATATTTTTTTATTTAATAATTGATTTAAGTTTATTAATAAATATTCTTTTAATAGTTCCTTCAATTTTACTTGCTAGAAATAAAATAAACATTACGATATTTTTATGGGAGAATTAAAATAAATATAGTTTATAGAGATGTCTTATGCTTCCTTATATAAAACATGAAAAATATACCATAAATAAAAATATACACCATTATGGTATATATTTATATTTATATTAAATATGAATTATTGGATATTTAATTTAATATCAATCTTAGATTTCATTAAAAAAATTTATCAAATAAAAGCGAGACACTATCACAAAAATAATAATTCTCGTTAAAAATAAAAAATCAACAATCCAAAATTACAAATACACAATCGTCTATGAAACCCATAAATACAAATTATAAAAACTTACCAAATGATTAATAACCTTTGACTTACTACGTATATCATAAAAAAAATAAAATAAAATTGTCAAATAATGTCATGCTAGTATAACGACTCTATAATTATTAAAAATAAAGAGATTAGAAACTATACCAATAGTCACTCTATGATTGTGATTCAAATTAAAAATAGAATTTACTAAAGGGATGGTGCATTTTTTTTTTTTTTTGTAGAGGATACGGTTATAAATTTAATATTTTAAAAAATTTTAGTTTGACTAATTATTTTTAATATTAAATATAATATCATAATCTTATTTAAACTCTCCAAATAAATATTAATAACAATTAACTAATTAATTATCTATTATAATTAATAAATAACAAATTTAATATTTAAAAAAAATTAATTTGAGTAATTATTATTAATATCAAATAGGATATTCTAATCTTATTTTAAGCCTTTAAATATATATCTATAATAATTAATTAATTATCTATTCTAATAAATGATAAATTTAATATTATAAAAAATTTAAAATGCATTGATAATAAATTTAATATTAATAAAATATGTTAAATATTTTCACAAAATTGAGTTCTAGCTATTGTAATACCTTAATTAATTTTTACATACTTTTATTATTATTTTCCACTTAAATTGATGGATTTTAAAATTTTTAAATTTTTATTAAAAAATAAAATATATTAACTGATAATTTTTCTAAACATATATAATTATTATCAATATCAAACAAAATATCATAATTTTATTTAAATTATTCTAAATAAATATCAAATAAATATTTATTATAATAAATAATTAAAATTAAAATTTAAAAAATTAGGATATGTGGCTGGAATAAAATGAGCCAGATTGAATTTCCATAATAAACAGAGTAAAATAAAATGGAAAAAGAAATCAAGTCATCGATTGTTTTACTTTTTTTAATTAAATTATTAAAATTTAAAAAATTATTTTCCTCACGACCTAAATATTCTTATATAGACCAATTATATACATATTCGAATCAATTAAAATTAAATAAAATAATTTTATTAAAAAGTATTAATTTTATTTAATTTTAATTGGTCAATGTGTATACACCCAGTTCATAATAATATTTTCTTAAAAATATTTATATATAATAGTAGAATAAATAACACTGACATAATATTATACTATGTGATATAATATTAAATTAAATTAAATTGTTATTTATTAGAATAAATAATAAATTATTTATTATATTTATTTAGAAAGTTCAAATAATATTAAAATATTCTATTTAATATTAATAATAATTAGTTATTATTTAATAATATAATTTTAAATTTTAAATAATTAATAGAATATTTATCTAATTTTTTATTTATTTATCTAATAATATAAATTAATTTTAAAATATTAAATTTATTATTATTTTGGAGAATTTAAATATGATTATGATATCTATATTGCTAACAATTAGTTATTATATATTATATAAAAAAATTAATTATTGATAATAATATAAATTAATTATTAGAATAATAATATTTGAAGAAGTACTATTTTTTGTGAATTGGCATAATGTTATAGTGTGATGTTTAATTCATAAAAAAATTAAAAATATATATATATTGTATGCAATTTTTAGTTGAATTTTTTTTTTTATCTTATACTTAAGAAAGCTTTTTACAAATTTTCTCATTTCCTCTTTATCCTTCTTTTCCCACTTTTTCAAGTATTTGATTTATCTGTTATTGTAAACTAATATTTTTTTTCTCATTCACGTTCACAGTGCCATATAAAAAATAAAGAGTATTCTATATGGAATCAACCTAACTACAAATTTTCAACACAATTCATAAAATATTTAAAAAATAGCTTGAGAAGGTTTGCTTCAAAATCATGCCTATATGAACATATTTTTTGTACGTTCTAATATGTATATATATTTTCTTTTCATAAAGGTCATTAATATGATCTTTTGAATAATTTGTTAAAAATTTAGAATATTAAAATTATAATAATTCACATATATAATATGCTAAATTTCAATAATGCTAATTCTATAAATAGTATAATGATAGTAATTCTATATGAGAAAGTACTATTATTATACATGAACACTTTTATGATGTTTATTTTAATTCTCCTATAAAATATTATAATATTTATTCTGTGTCACATTTAATTATTATTAAATAAAAAAATATTTATGATTATCAATTTTTTATATTTTTTATTTAAAATTATTATAGAATTTCAAAATTATTACATGTATATACATTAATTAAAAAAAATCTGCAGTATCGTGCAAGTACTATTCTAATAATATAACTAATTATGTTCACAATTAGATTATTGTTACTTAATTAAATTCATAATATATTAATAATTAATTTTCCTAAATTTAATGGTTTTGTATAGGAAAAAAAATTAAATTCGTTGACTTGTATATGGTATTTCCATTTCAGATGAGGAAAGAAACATGTTATTTCCGCGGAATAATTAATTCTATCCATTCAATTCATATGTCATATGATCAAAAACCGTTATTAGTTTTGACAAACAACAACTCATTGATACACTCATCAATATTTTTCAGATAGTAATCAATATATATTATCTCTTTTAACAAGCTTATTCTATGATATATTGACTTTTATAATATCTTTTTTTTTTTGAAATAGAGATGATTATTCTATGATTTTCGTCTTTGATTAGATATTTGTGTAAATTCGCTAATATTGTTGCTGTTGAAATCACCGGCCGGCGGATCTCAGGCGTCCTGGTGAAAGAACTTAGCAACAATTCTTTTGTAATGATTTAATTTATTTGTCACTTTTTTTTTGGTAAATTAAAAAATAACTACTACATGTAATTCTTTTTTTTAATTTAATCTTTTTTTTGGGTGAAAGATATGGATTATTTGTGTTTTTGGTGAAGAAGCGCTTTTCTTGTAAATAAATTAAATGTATTTTTTTTTCTTGTAAATCTGTTAGATTTAATTTTGTTGGTGGAAAGTTCCTATTGTTTTTTTCAATTGGGTCTCTCTAGGCAAGAGAATAATCATTTTAGAAAAATAAAAAAAATTAAAGAATAATAATATTTTAGAAAATTAGGCGTCTCTGATTATTTTAATGCAAACAAATGAAAATAATGGGAAATTTAAATAGAATCGGTCAATGGCTAATGCGATTGATGCATACACTGTCAAATATTCAACTCTAATCTTATACCAGGAAAAAGTTTTTTCTTTTTTTTTTTGTTAAATTAATCTAATTTTTTTTAAGAAATTATATTTTTAAACAGTTCATAAAATTTAAGAAGCATCATTCTCAATTTTGTTTTGTTTTTTTTTTCAAAAAACAAAAATTCAGAAATTATATTGTTAATTTTTCAACTCCAATCAGCAAAAAAAAATAAAAAAAATAACGTATTATCTACTTTTATAATTATTTTAATGTAAATAAATAAACTAATTATTTTAAAAAAATAAAAAATAAAGAATTATAATATTTAAGAAAAATAAGTGTCTATGATTATTTTAATGTGAACAAATGAAAACAGTAGGAAATTTAAATAGAATTGGTATAAGTTCAGGTAATGTATACATATATTGAATTTATCAACCATTAATTGATTAACGGCAAAAGCGATTGATGTATATACCTCCAAATATTCAACTCTAATCTTACACCACCAAAAAGTTTTTTTTTTTTTTTTTTCAATTTTAGCTCAAAATAATCCAATTTTGAAAAAAAAATTATTTTGAAAAAAAATATATGTTTTTAAACAGTTCCTAAAATCTGAGAATCATCATTTTCAGTTTAGATTTTTTTTATCAGAAATTATATTAATATTTTTATCATTCAAAGAGTAAATAGCACATTATCTACTCGTATGTTGACTAAAATATCAAGGAAAATGTAATTTTCACTTCTCTAGAACCAACAACAATGCAAAACACGCCCCTACGACTAACATCAATAATTGTTTCTTTTCTCTCAGCAAATATTTGACCAATTTACAATTGATGAGACAATTAGACACTATTTACCGCACTTCATATTTTCCTCATATGAACATTGGCAGCACACTTGAAATTTATTGTACAAAAATTCACATTCACAAACAAAATTGCACTAGTTGGTAAACAACAATAGAGATGTAATACCTAGTCATGCTTAAGAATCCCCTTTTTTACCAGCATATCATAAACTTGATCCACTTTGTTTGGTTCCACCTTGAACAAGCCATGTGCATCAGATTTCTTGGTAACAGTGCCCTTCATAATCTCCACTGACATAGTCTGAAGCATGTTGAGATAATGTGAAGGTAGTATTCTGATCTCACCACAAAGTCGTTTCTCCTGTGCGCAAGAATACCGCATTGACAAGTCAAAAAATTTAAAAATCTCAGCTTGGAACACATAATTTTGTGCACATACACTAGGACATGTATAAGCACAGATCCAGTAGTTTAGGTTGTTGCTTCCAAAATCAACCCAGAACTATGAATCGTAAGGACCAAATTGAAAATATAAATGTCATCTGATAAGTAAAATCAATATGTTGAAACAGCATTCTTACAGATTCAGAAAGAAAATTAGCCCCCAGGAACCCAGAGATATCCCAATCATCTAGCGAACTTAAGATTTCTTTTGCAATAGTTGAGGATGCATCCTTGCCGCTAGTATGTAAACCAGTAGATACCCTGCCGATTCCACGAGGGCTACCATCAACTTCTACTTTAAGATTAGTAGGTCTCTGCAGCACTTTGCCATTTGGACCAGTCACTGTACATTCTTTCACTCTTTGGACGTTTTCATCAGCCTCCTTGTTTTGTTTCTGCTTGATAAATCTGTTTGCCTCAGCAGCTGTTTGACATCCAGCAGCTCGAGCTTCCTGCATAATTATTTTTGTCAAATGTAACAGAAAGATGAGATGTCATATGGTTTGGATACAAAATGGGAGCCAGTTCTCATAATTGCTTTGAGAAATAATATCTTCTCATAGATGCAGAGTAAATATAAATTTTCTACTCCCAGAACATAATAGCTCACTGAAGAATTCTAAAAGAAGCAAACAACATTTTTTTCTCCCTTTTCTTTTTTATTTTTTAATGTTTTGGTCTTTTATTAAAGCATAGGACATATGTGCTTACTCACATTGTTTAAAATAAACTTTATTAGATTTCCTATTATTATTATTCATAAAAGAAGAAACCGTTTCAAGGCAGGAATAAATTGTTTTGCCAGCTATAAAACATCATGTGAAACTAGAAACACAATCCTATACCAAACAAGTGTAAGATAAGTTCATAACCAAGAAACATAAATTTCCTTAAATTGCTCCAGAGGAAACAGTAGCTCTAGCACAGTAGTGCTACAACAAGGACCAAAAATAGCAAGATCTATGAAACTAAATAAAGGATACAGAGGTCAAGTGTGATGAAATGTATCAAACCTGAAGATCCTTTATTCTTTTGACAATCCGGTGTTCCTCAATAACACTCTCCATCAGCTCTTCATGCTCTTCTTTTGAGTGGAACCTCATGTAGACCTTGTAACGCTGATATATTTCCCTCTCTTCAGGTGAAAGGCTATTTTCAAATGGATCAGGGTAAAGTAAATTTCTTTCTAGTATGAAATCCTTCCTACGTTTCCTCTCATCAAGCCTGTCAACAAGTCCCCAATGTTTTCGGACAAAATATTATATAATTGAAAATTCTCAGAATTTGAATCTCAAAACCGAATGATGTGATTGAATTTGAAGTTAAAAGTTTCATCAAATTGTTCTAGTCTAGGACCTACTTTCTTGAGATCTTTCAAACTTTGAGCAATAACTGCCCAAGCATCAACAAATTCATGGCATCATATATGAGGTAGCAGATATGCTCTTAAAGGACTACCAGAACAAAAACAAAGGCACCATTTGCTTCGGACTGGGTTAGAATATACACAATTCTTTGGCTGTAATGCCAATATTAACTTTTCAATTTATCCCATCTTCAATTGAATAGAAGTGGAGACTGCTCATCAGCCTTACATATATAGTTTATTAATATAATTTTTAGGCAACTCCCTAGTTACCTTTTTGAGTAGATACGCAAAACTCGCAGTTTCAGTTCACGTTCAGCATCAGTGTCGGAGTCTTTGAATTCCATGTCTGCCAACAACTGCTCTGCATCATTATCATATTCAATTTCAAATTCCTGCCTCTTGAAGTTGTAGCCACTCAACTCTGTCATGGATGGTCCTTCCTCTCCTGAAATCCTAAGTTTTTTCTCTCCAATACTCCTGTCTGCCTTAGAATCTGTCAATGATATGAAAAGAACAATAGCTAACCATATCTCCAAAAACATAATAATATAAATGACATCAATCCATTAACAAACTTGAATAAATAAAAGAGTAAAACCCAATAAACAATCTTAGTTGACCTTTTAAAAGTTCTGAAACATTGAAAAATTTCAATTACTTTAGACTCCAAAAGAAGTCCTAGATTAAAGCAAAATTTAGCTTCCAATTAAATAACTTGTTCAAGAACATTATCTAAGAGATCATGACCATGTCATATCAATGCCCCTCTAATTTTTCGATTTGCACCTAGTTTTAGGAAAAAATGCCAATGAAAAAAGATATTAGACATATCATGAGATACTAGTCCAGGCAAAAGGGACCAAACCAATAGGGGTGGACAAAAAAAACCGTGAAAACTGAACCGACAGAGAAACCGACCGAAAAATCGGTTAACCTGCTGGTCGGTTCGGTTTTCGGTTCTAAATTACATCAAACCAAAAATCTTCGGTCGGCCAGCGGTTTCATTGCTCAGAAAACCGAACCGACCGAAAACCGACCGAATTTTTTTGGTCTAAACCAAAACCGCTGGTTTATAATGAAACTGACCGAATTTTTTTTTGTCTAAACCAATTTTTTTGGTCTAAACCGAAGCCAACCGAATTTTTTTGGTCTAAACCAATTTTTTCGGTCTAAACCGAAACCGACCGAATTTTTTCGGTTCGGTTTTTACTCGGTTTCTACTACTGGTCGGTTCGGTTTCGGTTACTAATATATTTGCTCGGTTTTTGTTCGGTTTTTGCAGTTCGGTTCGGTTCGGCCAACCGAACCGAAAATGTCCACCCCTTCAAACCAATTGTCAAAAAGGAAGACCCCCTTGAAGAATATAGTTCTCAAACAGCAAAGAGTTTAAAATCCGAAAAACTGCAGAAAGCCTACCTTCCACTTTAATTCCATCCTTAATCTGGGCCATATTGGAAGCCTTCTTTACTGACCCAGAAAAGGTGTTGCCACTGCTTGAACTCATAGAAGCGCCAAACTCTGATGTCAACAGGAAAATTACATTAAATAATTATGTAGTTTTTCACAGAGTAGTCCAAAAAAGTTAACCTTCAATAGAAATTCAACAAAAATTAAATGTATGCCAGGTGTCAGGACAATTAACAGCTACCTGCTTTTAAGCTAGATGATGATTGGGAAGCTACATCATCTTTTTTTTGTGCTTCATTTCTGATCAAGCACATTCACAGGAATCAGCAAATAACATCAAACCAGGATTGGAGTGAAATGAAAGTAAAAAACATAATGAAGAAGACGTCTATACTTGATTCTTTCAGATAAGAGAGACTCCTCTTTCAATGTAAGCTCCCCAAGTGCAGGAAACTCTAGGGAAAAGAAATTACATGTCAGTCCAGCAATTTTATCTCACATAAGAATCCGAAATACATAGCCAAGGAAAAAAAAAAAGAAAGCTATCATACTAAAAAATAGGCCCAAGGCACAATCAGCATTATATTAAAAATAGCTTTTCATAAACACATTTTAGATGCCTTTGTTTTTCGTTTACAAGGTTACAGAATTTTTATCACCAAAACATCTCTGTTGCAGCTTAAAACCAATTTCTAGTTGCTTCTGATCCTAACATTCAAGAGGGTGTTTCCTCTATAATGCCAGAAAAACACCTAAAAAGAATGCACACTGTGGACTCTCAAACCAGAAAGGGTCAACTGAAAAACTTAACATTAATGTAAGAGAATCAATAACATGTAAAATAGCTATAAATGATAAGACACAATAAGAAACATAAAACTGATTGTCCCTGTCAACTGACTAGCATGAAGGAAGTAGGCACTATAAACAGTTCAAACTATTATCAATAGCCTACTACTTCACATCAAGAATTGTTACAATAAAATTTGTTTATCCAATTTCTAGCATAATATACCCTTGCTAACAAGTCAAATTTAGTAAAAAAATTGATTATCCAATTACATACTGCTGAAAGTAAAATTTCACTTTAGCCTGCAAGTTTCCAGGAAAATGTTAAATCAATGGAAAATTAACCTTTTTTTACTACACCATGCCCTTTGGCCATTGCGACGAGCTCTTCTCTGCTCTTTCCCATAATATGAGACATGTCCTGGGCAAATAAATCATAATAGATAAATGATAGTGATGTTATTATCATTATTATTATTATTACTACTACTATTATTAGTATTAGATATGCATACATATATTTGTGCGTGAACATGAATATGACATACACTGATATTAATCTTACCGGGAGAGGAAAGCAAGGGGAATTCATGTACACAGCATTATAGTGATATATACATTGTGACTTGTTCTTGGCTCCAACATGTTCTGCAACTTCATTCCAGTTTCCAAAACCATACATCTCAATGCCCTAAACACTAGAAATTTGTTAGCTAACAATCATTATGGAACAACTTGAAGATTCACAGTGACTATAAGCAGTATTAATGAGAGAAATCTGATGAATCCTTCAGAATCTAAAGAAGATCTGATATCAATCACAAAAGAAATACCTCAAGGAGTAATATCTCTTCATCTGCATTCCAGTCTTGACAAATGAGAGGAAAAGACAAATTGTCCTGTGAAAGGAGATAATGAAAAATGGGGCTAATTAGGTTAATCCCAGTTTAGGCCATAATTCCATTTGCATGTCATAAATTCATAGTGGAACGGCATACAAAAGGAATAAGGAACAAATGTTATATAGAAAATGGAAAGGGTGAAAAAAAGTGCACCACATTGTTTAGACAAAGTTTAAACTGCAATCTCAAAGGCATATACGCTAGCATGCAATGCTGTTAATATTGTTGAACTAGTTGAACAAGGCCACAAATGTTTTCTTCCAGATGTGGCTTCATATATCTTTAGTGCCATTCTGCTCTAATACATACTTGAACAGATGATCTAAGATAAAATAAAATATATGTCATTGAAAAAGATGTCTGACCATAACCCTGTATAGATGACCGCCTTTATGAGGAGTAACCTCAGCTCCAACAGAAAAGCACTCAATGCAAAGGTCAAAATCTGGGCACACTGCACACTTAATGCGAATCATCCCAGAGATATCTTTTTTGCAATAATTACAGTGGTACAAAGCAGCTTTCCCTTCACATATCTCTTGACATACTGCATTTGTATGAGATGATTGTTATAAATACAGGTATACATGTGCATATATATACCTATGCATACATTTGTGCAAAACTGGAAATGTGTGCAAAGGTTTCAAAGGTTAACAAAAATTTACCTGTAGATGCAGTCTGTGCATTATCTAGACTGGAACCTGTCTTTTTTCTCTTTGATCTACTCAGAAAAAGAAAGAGTGAGTGAGAAATGTCAAATGAGGCAACAATGAAAATAAAACACAGAAGGCCAGAAGGTAAATCTAATGCAGTGATCCCACACTGAAACATCAAAAATACCTATAAAAGGCAATTTAATATAACTCCAAAATCAAATATGAATTAGAAATTTCATATGATTATTGGCTTAAGGGTTTTTATAACATATTTTATTTTTTCATTTCTCCAAGGTTCCTTTTTTATGGGTTTTCAGAACTGAAAACAGAATTCAGCTGGCGTTAATAAAAGCAAGAAATACAATTCTCCGCATATATACAATACAAAATCGATTTTTTAACTTAGAAATCCTAAGCAAGCAAGTTAACAGAGAAAGGCCTTGTAATTAGACCAGAGGAAAAGGGAATTGAAACCAAAACTCCATTACAATTGTTCAATGTCAACTTTTATTATGATAAGTATACACTGTCTAATTAAAAGAGCCACTGAAATAAAAACAAGAAGTTGAAAAGTTGAGGAATTGTTTGCATTTCCTATGAAATTTTCAGCAACCAAACAGTGCATAATCAATTGAAACAATTTTAATTTTACATAATAAAAGAAGAAGAAATTATTTATTGTATCGTACCTCTGATTGGTGTCTTCATCAAAAGAATGGGACACTGCTCGTGAGCGGCCCATGGTTGACCGATTTCAGGAAACAAATGTTCTAATACTTGAGATTCGAACACCAATAAATTAAAATTAGTATCAGAATCTTATGCTACGAATTGATGCAAATAACTATTGAGAAAGGCTCAGTTTCAAAACTAATTGCCCAGACCAATATTTCGGTTCGGAGCTTAGTTTGGTTTAGTGATCCCAAGTTTGTTTTCCCGGCGGAGTCTAGAGATACGTCCAGAATCCAGATCCAGTGGTTTCCAGTTGAGGTGGCTGATATCTGCCACGTCAACTACTTTGATCTAACGGTTAAAAGTAAAAAAATAAAAACATTTTTTTAAGAACTGTGACAAACTAACAGTCATACAGATCACAAGCTCACAACTTGTTTTTGAAGATAAATTACTTTACGTGAGTTTACACAAATAAGATAAATTATTTTAAAACTAATTGAAAAAAATCCTTTCCTAGTATTATTTATGATAAAAATATTTTTTTATATTTATAATAAAAATCTAAATATACATCATGTTAAAAATATGTAGATTTAAAGTAAAACATATCTATATATATTTGTATATATCTATATATAATATGAGAAATTAAGCATTTCTCTCATGCTACCACGTAAGTAATTTTTCAAAATAAAAGCTATTCTATAATTCTCTTCTTATTTTTTTATTTTATTTTTATCAAAAATTCAAATTCTAAACGTTTTACTTTCAACTTTTGAATATTTATCTCTTTATTTTTTTCTTTGCCTCACTCTCCATCTTCTCCTTAACGATCTCTCTCCCCACATAGGTTCAAGAGAGCTTTAATGAAGGCTGGAATTTATTCTTTGAAAACTCCCAAGACAAGAGGACGAGGAAACTAAACAGCTTGAAGAAATTGTAAGAGGTTTGTTTGTTTAGGTTTCTTTTTAAGGTGCTAAATTGCTAATATAAATCACAATTTTTCATTCTCTATATTGAAAATGTTTTAGATTTCTTTGATTTATTTTTTTGTGAGTTTATTTATAGATTCTGGCAATAAAAAATAGATTTTTGCACCTGCAATGACTTCTCTACATATTTGCTATCTTTTTTCTTTCGTATTCTTTCTCATTTTCATGTTTTTTTTTCTTAGAGAATCCTATCATACAGAGATTATGAAATTGAATTATGGAAGCAACCAGCTCAGTTTAGGTGGGCGGGACGAAAGAGTAAGACAGATTTTGTTTGATGGCGGCAATTCTTACACATACTTCACAAAAAGAAGCATATTCTCAATTGGTTAAAGAGGTTTCTACTTATTATTTTGTTTGATAGTGGCAGTTCTTCTGTTGGCAAGCCAAGTTCCCTATCAGAAAGTTTATTTTTTTCTTTTTCAATTAGGATTTGGAATGATTACTTACCAGCATGTTTCAAATGGCTAAGCACAGGATTCCATATGTAACACACTACTTACTTAAATTATCTATTATGTATTATATTTTATTTCTTTAGTTTGTGCTCATATTAAAGCTTTATGTGACGGCAACTTTCTAAATTTGCAACCATATGTATGCGGGTGCTTTAGATAAAGGGTGTCCAATTTTAAATTGTGAAAATAAATTTTAAAATGTTTAAAATGTGGATAAATGGGGTGTTTTCGGAAACTAGGTATGAGAGTTCTTAATTTTTTAATTAAGAACTCTCAAATCTGTTATTAGAGTACACGTGTCAACAATTGAAGGCATGCGAGAAACTCTCAAACTATATATGAGAGTAAAGAAACTCTCAAACTATATATGAGAGTTTAGGGTTCAATCTTTCAAAGGTATGAGAGTGTAGAAATCTTTTTTTCACAAAAGTCTCATACCGAGTATGAGAGTAATTTATAAATATTATAAACAATTTATAATATTTTAATTTATAGTAATTTATAATTTTAACAAATAATTTATAATTTATAATTTTAAATATTATTATAATTTATTAATTTTATAAATTATAATATTAAAAATATTTTAATATAAGGGAAAATGATTTTTTTATATTAATAATTTATCATATTAATAAAACAATTTTTATAATATTGTTAATATTATAAATTAATATTAAAAATAAGAATATAAAAATTAAAGAACATTGCAAACTACATAAATAAATAAAAATACAAATTTTTTTATAATATTATTAATATTATAAACTAATATTAGGAAATATAAAATATAAAAATTACAAAAAATTATAAAAAAAATACAACATATCATACCAATACCGAGTATGAGAGTATATCCCAAATCTGTCAATTTTCATTTTTTAAAAGTTTTATGCAAGTAATTTATATTATATCTAACTACTAACAAATAATCCGAATACAAAAAAAAAAGCCATAGATTTAGATTTTTTCAAAATACTAAATATCTAAAAAATAATAATATCTAGTTTGAGAGTACAGACACATGTGAAGCATGCCAGAAACTCTCAAATTCAGTATGAGAGTACTTGGAGAAAAAAGAAACTTCACACGCCATCAACCAAATGACTACAGGACAAAAAAAACTCTCATACCTAGTTTGAGAGTACATTGCCCAGAAAAATTTTCACCACCTGCAACAAGCAACATTGATAATCAAGTTCTGACAGTAACAGAAAAAGTGCACGGTTGATGGGAAATAAAAAAAGCATCGGGTAGTGTGTTCTCATAATGAGTATGAGATTTCTTTGCCAATATATATCATATACGAGCTACATTTGGAGCACAAATAATAATAATAATAATAATAATAAGCTGGCTCCCTCTGTTTTTTCAGTGTTCTTGAGAAATGTCTTATACTACTCCATTTTCGTTAAATTTATATTGGAGCAGTGCATTACCTCTCGTCGACGGTATGGTTGGTTACAACCCTAACGTGGCAGACGCGACAATATGCATTGACTGTCAGCTATCTTTTGAGCAGCTTGTAGATGTGGTATGCAACGAGTGTGGGTTGGGGAGTAATCGAAATATGCTGCGATTTTGTTTTTATTTGGTGTGGACAGAATACAATGGAATGAGAAGGTGCATCATTATTCGGGACAACCGGAATATTCAGTTTTTATACATATATGCGTTGAACTTGCTAGAATTATATATAACAGCGGAACAAATTTCTGACTTTTATAATGCGCCTGAACCGCGTGGGGCTGGCGAAACAAGTGGCATGGCACATGATAGTGAATATCAAGAAGTAGAAACTGGGGCAGGGAACAGTACAGATGAAAGAGTAAATGAGGAAATTGGAGCAGTCAACAGTCCAGGTGATGGAGAAAATGAAGAAATCGGAGCAGTTAACAGTCCGGATGAAAGAGAAAACGAGGATAGTGAAGAAGAGATGTCAGATTTTTCAAGTAGTGACGATGAATCCTACGTGCCATCAGAGTATGATTCTGGCAATGAAATCGATGTACCTTCGGGTCATTTTATTTATGGAGACATTGGCATGGAAGATCCGGAAGAGGAGAATGCAAACTTACCGAATATGTGGGATGGCAATACCGAGAGTATTGGTATCGGTACTTATTTCAAAAACAAAGAGCATGTGATAAATGCTATTACGACATGGTCCGCAAAAAGAGGGATGACATACCACAAGGTCGAGAGCAAAAAGAAAACTTGGGCAGTCGAATGCGAAACCCGTAGTCCTAAATATCCACAGGAAAGACTGCACGGAGTATATTGCAACTGGAGTATACGGGCATCGGAACAAGCTAGTTCGGGCAAGTGGAGAATGGTGAAGTGGGTTGCGGAACACAACTATGCGGGAGCAAACATCGGCAATCAAGGCAGAAATATGACATCCTCGGATATTGCTGCCTTAATTACTCCAAAAATTAAGGAGGACACAGGCTACAAGGTACGTCTAATTTAGACAGATGTGAAAAAAATATACCGAGTTGATGTCAACTATAAGAAAGCTTGGCACGGGAGAAGAAAAGCAATTGAGGGACTATTTGGGACATGGGAGTCAAATTTTAGGGAGCTGCCCAGATATTTAGCTGCAGTTCAGGCAAAGAATCTGGGCACAGTGATCCAGTACAAGTTTAAAGGCGGCTCATATGCGAGACGCATTTTTCGGTACATGTTCTGGGCATTTGGCCCGTCAATTGAAACATTTAAGGCTTATCGTCCGGTTGTTTCTATTGATGCAACGCACCTCCGAGGGTCTTATAAGGGAAAATTGATAGTAGCAGTGGCCAAGACCTCAAACAATAATATTTTTCCAGTAGCGTTTGCGGTCGTGGACGATGAGACAACACATAGCTGGAAGTGGTTCCTAAAATATTTGAAGTTGAATGTTCTTGGTGACCGGTGGACATGCATTATATCCGATCGTCACAAGGGTATCTTTTCTGCTATTGATGGGATTTTAGAAAAATTTTCCGGAATGGGAGTCCACAGGTATTTTTCTTAATTAAGTGTAGTTTTTTTTAATGATTTTAATTATGTTTAATAATTATTATAATTACGTTTTATTTTATTTAATTTAATTTTTTGAAAATTATGTGATTTTAATTTTAATAATGTGTATTTACTTCTAATTATTTTAATTATGTGTCATTTAATTTCTATTATTTTAATTAAGTCTTATTTTATTTTTATTATTTTAATTATGTGTTATTTAATTTTTATTATGTTCATAGGTACTGTTTTGAACACGTCAAGGCCAACATGTGTTCGAAATACAGGCGGAAGGGGCTGAAGGACCAGTGTCAGACAGTTGGTACGGAATTGCAAGAGCACAAGTATGAAGCTGCCTGGAAAAAGTTGGGCAAGAATAGCAATGGCGCCAAACGATATTTGGAAAGCATCGATCCCGAGAAATGGACTCTTTTTGGAGATGGATGTCATAGATGGGGGTTGTCGACTACGAACATATTTGAGAGCTTCAACAATGTCCTAAAAGGAGCTCGCTACTTACTGATCAGAGCTTTGGTTGAGTCATCATTAGAGAAAACGGTAGCTATTTTTCAGCGAGACTGGGAAAAGATAGCAAACTGCAACACTGCACTTGCACCGAAGCCTATGAACGTGTTTAACAGCTATAGAATCCGTTCTCAACTCCATCGAGTAAGCTGCTGGAATGAACGTTTATTACTGTACAAAGTGGCAATAGAATACGGCAACGAGCATGAAGTACGATGGAGTTGCAAAGCATGCACATGTGGAAAGTGGCAGACGTATAGGATTCCGTGCTCACATGCCATTGCCGTAGCCTTACGCAGATGTGAGGATCCGTTGGTGCTTGTTGATAAGTTCTACACTAAGGAAGGCTGGATTGCACAGTTTGCTGGAGCTTTCACCCCTATACTTGGCAATCAGACGTGGCCTCCTTTGGACTGGACTCTACTTTAAGATGACTCCCTAATGATTCACCATGGAGGGCCGGGCCGAAGAAGGGTAAATAGAATTAAAGGCGCGATGGATCATAGCTGAAGGCAGACTAGGAGAGGTCTGAGATGTAGTCGTTGTGGAAATCCCGATCATAATTCCAGATCATGTCCGCTCTCTCATCCTCCTTCTGATAGAGCTCCAATAGATAGTGTTTATGATAGATATGGGGAGCATGGTTTGTAATTTAATTTTTAAATTATGTGAACTTTTTTTAATCATGTGTATTTTTATTTTAATTTGGTTTGTAGTTGAATATGTATTTTTTTAAATTGTAATTGTAGTTTAATTATGTATATTTAATTATGAATGTTTAGTTTAATTACGTATATTTAATTATGAATGTATATTTAATTATGTATTATTTAAATTATGTGTATTTAATATCTAAACATATATAAAAAATAAAACATATATTTATAAAACAAAGCATGATAGAAAATTATAGGTTTTTCGGTCAACTTGTGCAAACTGAATTCTAAATAAAATGAAAGTGTAAAATTCTAGAAAGAGCTATAAATAGAATAGAAATAGAGTACTAAAACTTCTCTTATCAATTTACTTGAATTTCTCATGGATTGATATAAATAATAGTCAAAGAACTGCAAAATTCAAGCTAAGACTTCTAAATGATTTGATGGTAGGTTAGTAGACAAAAACGAAGCTAAAACCAAATAAAATAGAGCAACAAAGTATAAAAATGGCAAAGAAATGAATTTGCAGCGATGAAAGTGAAATTCCTCCGAAAATTAGAAGATCGATTATTCTATTTTGGTCTTTTCGGAGGGGATTTTTAGTGTCTCATTCATTCATTGCTTTGTCCTTTCATGGTCATTTGTCCACTTCGTCTTTGGTCAGTGGCCGGTCCCACATTCTTCCTTAGTTCCAATATCTCCATGACTTTCATTTATGAGACTAAATATTTAATTCATAAATTTAATAATATGAATTAAGTTAAATAATATTAACTGTTAAAAAATAATAAATTAATAATAAATATTATTAATATATTAATAATAAATAATAATTGTAATAATAAAGACAAATTTTTGCAAATACAATTTTTCAATATATATATATATATTTAACTATATAATTTTAAAATATTTAATAATATAATTGAGGTGTAAGAAAAAAATTTAAAAAAATTAACTCTAAATTTTAATTTTGAACTAAAAATTATATGTTATATATATATATATATTAAAATTTAATATATTATATATAAAATATATAAAATATATTAATTTTTAATATATATATTATTTTTTATTTTTTATTTTTTATAATTCTGAATTGCCGGTTCTGATTTCGGTTCATGAATTGAAACTAAACTCTTATAATCTAATTTTGATTCTAGTTAAAAATTAATTTTTTTAATTTTAGTTTGATTTATAAATTATAAAGTTAATTCACAGTTTACTTATAAATTTTTAAATTGTAAAAAATAGTTAAAGATTACTTATAAATTTTTAATTTAAAAAATTATTTTATTCTAAAAAATAAAGATCGAATATTAAATATATTTTTTACTTAAATTGAGTATGAGAGTATATTTAATCTGTCATTAAATTGTTAGTTAGTGGGTAATTATTCTGATTAATGCTTTGTACTCTCATACTGGGTTTGAGAGTATATTTTTTAATTCAAAAAATACCAGAACTCTCATATCTAATATGAGACTTTCTTAAACTCTCATAATCAGTTTTCGAAAACACCCTTCCGTGTCCAGAGTTTAAAAAGAGACACCCTTTTGGTAAAAACTGCTATGTATGCAGATCTGTTACAGACATGAAGCAGTTCTTCAAGACTGTGACTGTTCAATTAGGCAGCAAATGGTGGATAATCTCCACTAAGTTTTGAAAGAATTCCATTAACTCTTATTAAGGAATAATTATACAATGAAACCGTTGTATTACAACAAGCCAATCGAATATCAACATGTGGCAATGTTTTACAACATTGCCACATGTTGATATTCGATTGGCTTGTTGTAATACAACGGTTTCATTATATAATTATTCCTTATTAAGACTAAGTTTATTAACTTATAAATTTGGCATGGAGATAATTGTGAAATGAGCATAGTATTTTGCAGAATAAAAGCAATGCATGCTGGGTATTCTTGCTGGAAGCGAAGTGCACGATGGATCGACAATTATACTTGAAAATATGCTACTTAAGGGTAAATCCTTATTACTGAATATGCATGAGTATTTTTCAGTGTTTATCATTGATGTGGTAGTATTGAACTATTGACAGATATATCATTGAGAGGGCAAATGGCGGTATATGATAATGTGAACAAGAAAATTGGTTGGGAGCCATTTGATTGTGTGAAGTCTAAAATATCCAACAATGTCACTCCTTTCTTTGAGGGATACTGAGGGAGAGAGTTTCAAGCTATATATTGTAAATTATTATTTCAGTTCATTGCTCCTTTTTTTTGTAAATCTTAATATAAATTATAATGTAAATCTTAATATAAATTATAATAAGTTTTTACTTATTATAAGGCAACTCTTCAGGGTGCCATCTGATTATGTTCTATTAGGCAATTATAAGTTTTTACTTACAAAGTAAAATTGGTTGATCTTTTTGTTGAAGGGCATAAAAATTGTTAGTTGTTGTATGTTAGATACAAATTATTTATTCTGCAAAAGGTGAAATATGAAGTAAATTTTATTATCTTGTATGTGAAAATTAAGGTATGCATAAAGCAAACTTGGAGAATTGGGTTTTTAGGTTACTAAAAGAGCATAGCAATGAGTTTAAAAATGAGCATTAGTTGTCATATTGACAAGTCGGACCATCCTTGATTCTTGGCAATTAACTGTAATGAAATTTCAAAGTTTTCTCAAGCAAGTATCGATTCTAATTATGATATATGCATGCTATTTTTTTGCTAGTAGTTTTCTTTTTCTTTTTTAGTTTTTGCATATTTATTTACAATTGAGTGATGAGATTTTTTTTTTCTTCTTCCGTCAATTGAAATGTAGTTTTTAGCATTCTTCTTTCATGTGTGGAATTATTGGTATACCCTACTTTGGTTACCTGTGACTATGAAATCAAGTGGTTGGAGTTGATTAGATATTGTTTTAAACCACAAACAAGAAAATTCTGATGAGTATTATTTTATAATTATGAGTATGTTTCTCAAAGCTGGAGCTTTTTAGCTTATTGTGAATAAGTGATTTTTAGATTATAATCAGATTAAAAATAAGCAGTTAAGCGTTTCTGTAAACTAGTTAATAATCAGCTAATAATCAGTTTATAATAATTTAAGTGTTTCTGTAAAATCAGTTTATAATCAGTTTTTAATTGTAGAAACTGTCAAAATGACCAAGCTGTCCCTGAGTTTATTTATTGTATAAAAATAATTTTTTAAATGTCAATTCAAAATTTATTTTGCAATAATAATAATAATAATAATAATAATAATAAAATTTATTTAATAATAATAATAATAATATTGATGTTATCAATAAATTATACTAAAGTGTATAGGGTGGGCAAATTTGGAATATTGAAGATTAGGTAAGGATAATATAGTCTTTTATTTGGTCAAAACTGCTTAAAAAAAGTAGTAAAATCCAACTTTTAAAAAACTGATTAAAATCAGATTATAATCTACTATTTAAGTTTTCAGAAACACTTAAATAAACAACTTATAATCTAAAAACTGCTTATAATCAGTTTTGACCAGCTTTTAAGTTTTGAGAAACACCCTCTATATATCTTGCTTACTTTTAAATTTTGATTTTGAAAAATACCCAAACGAACTTAAAACGATAAAAATAAATTACAATAATGAACAAATACAATAAAAAAATTACATGGCACATCACACGGGTTAATATGAAAAAAGTGTTCCAAAAGTGATATATTATCATTTTTTTAAATAATGTTATCACATTTTTTAATTTTTTAATTTAATTTTAATAATTTATATTAAATTTAAAATTGAATAATTATTATATTTATGACTTTTAATATTCTATTAAATAATTACACATTAATATAATTTTATAATATTAATTAAATAAATTATATTTAGGATTTTTATTTTTAATAAATTAATTACACATTAATATAATTAAATATTAATTGATTTATATTTTTTGTTATTTTTATTTTCATGCATCGCGCAGATAAACGACTAGTTAAATAAAAAACTAAATATATATAGTCTCTAAAATTTTACTGTATTAGTTAATTTACCTCTTTAATTTATAATTTAATCATATAGCTTTTTAAACTCATATTTTTCTTAATTTTAGCTTGTTGGCATAAATTATTTTCATTAAACAACAATTAAATCTCCTTAGAATGTAAAACCAAAGCTGAGTTTCATTCCAACAATCACAATAATTATTTACACAATTCTAAATTTTTTTTAACATATTATGCAACAAATTTTTACATAATTTACAAAACATTACAATATTATGGAAGCTTAAAATAACTCATTATATTGATTTTATATTATATTTGTAAGTTAAGAAAAATATAAATTTAAATATTTATATGATTAAATTATAAGTTTATGAGATAAATTAACGAGGGTATATATAATTTAGCATAAATAGAACTATAAATGCATACAACATGCTATTATTATTATTATAGGTTTTATAGTGTATAAATTCATCAAAATATCACTTTGGATTATAGTAAATTAGGTAGTAAATTCAGTAAAGATAGGTAGTAATTCAAGTAATATATCAAGTAAGGCAAGTTGTTTTGCTAAGGGTACATGTCAAATGATTATAGTAAATCGGGTAGTAGTTTTGATCTCATAATAAGTTGGACTCTATAATACAAAATAGCCTAAATTATTTTGGTTGGATTATCTTCTTTGTTATAAGTATATTATATTTTTTGTAATTTTTAGATATGATTTTTTTTAACAAAAATTTTTTAGATGTGATATAGGTTTAACATATGCAACGTATATATGTTTTGAAAAAGACTTTCTGTTTTATACAAGTAGGAATCTATAATCGCTTTGTTGAAAGAATCCAATTTTTTTTATAAAATATTTTTAATTTTTTAATTTTCTAATTATAAATATATGATTTAATCTATTTTTTATTAATTAAATTTATTTTTAATTTAGCTCGCATATATAATTATCAAAGAAATCATTAATATTGAGTTAAAACTCATTATTAGAAAAATATGTTTTACTTTGAAATTCAAATAGAATGAACAATTTTTAATATCATTTATTTTAATCTATTGAAACAAAAAATAGAATATCAAAAACATTACACTGAATTAATTATTATATTTTGTATAATACAAAAGGTGCATAGTATAAAATATATAAATTATTTTATTATTTAGTGGATTTTTTATTATTTAGGGGGAAATTTAAATTATTTATAGTATAAATATATTTTTTAATGCATAAATATCGAAAATAAAAAAAAATTGAGTTGGGGTGGTTAAACATCTTATATTATAAAATCAAAATTTGAATTTAATATGTAAATAATATTGAATTTTAATTAATATTAATTAATATAGTAAATCTAATTTTATTAATATTATATTTGCTTTATTTAATCTAGTGGTAATATATAATTCAAGTTAACTCCAAAAAAAAAGTTAAGTCAAATTTAATGCAAAGCGATTATTCAGCAGCAATGAGATGGCCCATGTAAGCATTATATTGCTCTGGTGTTACTACCACCAGCAACAAGAGTCTGCAGGAAACTTGCAAGAAACTTCAGAACAATAATCATGGTACCCATATATAAAAATAAGGGAGACATTCAATGCTGTACAAATTATCGGGGTATCAAACTTATGAGCCATACTATGAAATTATGGGAAAGGATTATTGAACACAGATTGAGGAAGCTTACAAGAGTTTCGGAGAATCAGTTTGGGTTTATGCCAGGGAGATCTACCATGGAGGCTATTTCTCTTCTAAGAAGACTAATGGAATTGTATCAAGAGAAGAAGAAAGATCTTCACATGGTATTTATTGACTTGGAGAAAGCCTATGATAGAGTACCAAGAGAAGTGTTATGGTGGGTTTTGAAGAGGAAAGGAGTCAACGGCAAATATATCAACATCATCAAGGACATGTATGAGAATGCATCCACTAGTGTGAAAACACCTGGTGGAGACACTGATGCTTTCCCTATTACTACCGGATTGCATCAAGGTTCGGCCATGAGTCCATATTTATTTACCCTGGTTATGGACGAGCTAACCAGAAGCATACAAGACGATGTTCCTTGGTGTATGTTGTTTGCTGATGACATTATTTTAATTGATGAGACTAGTGCTGGTGTAAACCGTAAGTTGGAAGTGTGGAGAAAAACCCTCGAGGACAAGGGTTTTAAGTTAAGTAGAAGTAAAACGGAATATATGCACTGTGAGTTCAGTCTAAGGAAGAAGCAGGAACATGAGGTTAAGTTGGATGGAGTTTTGGTTCCTAAAACCAAGCACTTCAAATATTTGGGTTCGGTGTTCCAGAATGATGGCCGTATAGATGAAGATGTGGCTCACAGAATACAGGTAGGGTGGTTGAAGTGGAAGGGTGCGACTGGGGTTCTATGTGATAAGAAAATACCTCTGAAAGTGAAAGGTAAATTCTATAGGACGGTTGTTAGACCTGCGATGCTCTATGGTAGTGAGTGTTGGGCACCAACGGGACAACAATTGCATAAGATGAGTGTGGCAGAAATGAGGATGCTAAGATGGATGTGTGGACATACCAGACTGGACAAAATTAAGAATGTTCATATTCGACAAAAAGTCCAAGTAGCGGACGTCGGAGATAAGGTGAGGGAAGGAAGACTTAAATGGTATGGGCATGTTTTAAGAAGACCTCCTAATGCTGCGGTTCGTAAGTGTGAGAATTTGTTGATTGAGGGGGCTAGAGGTCGTGGCAGACCTAGAACTGTGTGGAAGGAGGTGATAGCAAGAGACTTACGTGCCTTAGATCTTGATGCGGATTTGATTAATGACAGACTTGAATGGAGACGTAAAATCCGTGTCTTGGAAGGGGCCTAAGGCTGGAGTATCTTTTTTGGTGTCTTTTGAGCTTATTTTGTTGAGAATCCATACAGCCGACCCCAACTTGTTTGGGATTAAGGCTTAGTTGTTGTTGTTGTTGTTGTTGTTGTATTGGCATACCAGACAAGTAGCCTTGATACTAGTATTTGCATCATAAGTAAAATTGGAGAGTTGACCTTCCTCCTCAAGCGACAACATCAGATCAATGAAGTCTTGTTCACCTTCAGCCTTAAGCTCTCCTGAAGCTCTCTTTTGGCGATGTTCATCCAACCAACCTTCAAGCATGGCATCCAAGTTCTTGGCTACATTCTTCATTGCCTTCTCATGCCCCTGAAAATCCCACCACCATAGAAATGGAAGTGCATCTGAAATCACAAATACCCCCATCAAGTGAAAGAACTTGGCAATCATTTTTCGGCACCATCTGGCTTCATCATCATCAGAGCCACCAGCAAAATGTTTTTCGGCCACCACTCTAACAATCACATTAAGCGTCAGATCCTCAAACCACTGGTCAGGTTCGACGAGCATGGGTAGGCAGCTATTTTTAGCCCAGAGATCATAAAGCTTCCTTATCATCTTATCAACTTCAGAAGCCTGGACAGTCTTGACTATCACTAGGCGACGATTTGAAAGTAGTTCTAACATTGCCATCTTTCGCATCTCACGCCAGTGAGGAAAATAGGGCGCAATCCCAAACACTGCATCATCATAGCACATGTGTTTTGTGGCTGTTGTAGAGGGGCGAGAAGAAAGAGCTCTATCATTAGTTGTAAAGCATTCCTCTGCAACTTCGCTGCTAGAAACCAAAAAAACACAGAGGCTTCCAAGGCGGATAGGGAAGGCTGGCCCATATTTATCAGCCATAATTCCAAACTTTTGGTGAAGCAGCTGATTACAGCCGCCTAATAGATGAAGATGACCGATGATTGGCCATGCACCAGTTGGTTCAGGTGCTTGCCCACAGTTGCTTCTTCTGGTTCTTGATCTCCTAACCTATGAAAAGTAAAGAAAATATAAGGAAATGAACCCGATAATAGCAATTGATAGCGGATTCAAATCCATTTTTCGATAAGTCAAACTTATGAACATAGACAGGCATAGGATTTCAGTTGCTAGATTAAAAAGATCACCATTGCAAGTACAGGGCACAACAAGCCATTTCTGTGGTCTTAATCTTTTTTTTTTGAAGGCTGTGGTCTTAATCTTAATTGAGCACATTCCGGGAAGGCTCTACCTAATATGTGTGCCATCCCATCACATCAAACTAAAAACAAACCAATATAACGGTAGCAAACAAGTGAGATTGTGCCCTGTCAATTTTGCATATAAATGTCAACAATTTGTACTGTGTCAACTATAGACAAAAACAAGTAGACGAAATTGAGATACTGTTGAATAGTTTCTATTGACTCACCAAGCTATAAGCTGCCACACAGTTATCTACTATCAAAACAGTTGAACCAAAAAAGAAAACGAAAAAGAAAAGGGATCTGCTATGTATCGATGTCCATTAATTGACCAGAAAATTCGGACTTGTATATAGAATTACACAATCTTTAGATTTAACAGTACATAATTATTGCCAACATAACATTAAAGCTTCAAGTATAGACTCAGAATCATACAAAGTACAATCCAAAATATAACCAGTTTAAGTCACCTTCATAATCCATTCTGTCTCATTACATCTCCGAACTTCAAATTTCAACGGCCATAGAGTTCTGCAGGGAGACGTGGGAAAAGAAGAACCTCTAAAGGGAATAATTATATCCTACAACCGTTGTAGCAATAAATGTCTACAACGGACCAATGAGATTCTTACACGTAGATTAAATGATTCATTTCATTGGTCCGTTGTAGGCATTTAATCTACGTGTAAGAATTCTATTGGTCCGTTGTAGGCATTTATTGCTACAACGGTTGTAGTATATAATTATTCCTCTATCTAAAGGGGAATAATTATATGCTACAACCGTTGTAGCAATAAATGTCTACAACGGACCAATGAGATTCTTACACGTAGAATAAATATCTACAACGGACCAATGAAATGAATCATTTAATCTACGTGTAAGAATCTCATTGGTCCGTTGTAGGCATTTATTGCTACAACGGTTGTAGCATATAATTATTCATCTAAAGGGGTTGCTTTTGGCAAAGTTGTTCCTGATGTCTCGGACATGTCAACAGGCTTATCCATTGGAGTTGTCAGATCAAATGCATAAAGGAACCTAGCAAGTGCCAGATGAAGAGCATGGAGCGCAAATGACGCACCTGGGCATGATCGTCTGCCTGAGCCAAAAGGAATGAGCTCGAAATGTTAACCTCTTACATCAACATTCAGATGGCTTGTAAGAAATCTCTCTGGCTGGAAGGCTGATGGATTTTTCCAAATCCTTGGATCCCTCTAAATCTTCCATGCATTTACTAATAAGCGAGTGCCAGCTGGGACATGATAACCAGCTATGGTGCAATCTTCCATGAATAACCGAGATATGAGGGGTGCAACGGGGTATAGACGAAGAGTTTCCTTTATTATGGCTTGAATATATACAAGGTTTTTGAGGTCTGATTCATCAACTTGACGTTCAGGACCAACATGGAAGTCTAATTCTTCTCGTGCCTTCTTTAATGTTGATTTATTATTCAGAAGCAAGGAGATTGCCCATGTTAATGTGGTGGTTGTGGTGTCACTTGCACCAACAATAAGAGCCTACAATTGAAACATTTTTTAAGATTCATACTAACATAAAATAAATAAATAAATAAAAATGAAATATATGTATATGAATAGGAAGGATGTTTTATAGCCCAAGAATTGTCCCATATCAGTTATTTATGTTGTTTATTGGGCATACCAGACAGGTTGACTTGATACTAGTATCTGCATCGTATAGAAAACCTGACAGGTTGCCTTTCTCCTCAAGAGACAACATCGCATCAATGAAATCCCGTTCACCCTCATTCTTGACCTCTTCTGAAACATAAATTCTCTTCTGGCGATGCTCATTTAGCCAACCTGAAAGTACAGCATCCAAGTCCTTCGCTGTCTTCTTTATTGCCTTCTCATGCCCCTCCAAATCCAACCACCTTAGAAATGGAAGCGCATCCGAAACCACGAAAATGCCCATCAAATGAAAGAATTGAGAAATTGCCTTCTAGCACCGTCTTTTCCTATCGTCATCAGAGGATCCAGTGTAACGCTTTCCAGCCACCACTCTAACAATCACATTAAGTGTCAGATCCTCAAACCACTGTTTAAATTCCACAAGTACTGGAAGACAACTATTTTCAGCCCAAAGACTGTAAAGCTTTCTTATTCCCAAGTCAACTTCAGATGCTTGGACATGTTTGACCATCTCAAGTCGCCAGTTTGCAAGAAGTTCAAGCATTACAGTCTTTCGCATCTCACGCCAGTTGGGGCTATAAGGTGCAAAACCAAACACTGCATGATTATAGCACATATGCTTTGTTGCTGCTGTAGTGGGACGGGAATCAAGTGTTAGAATTTATGATTGATGCATGTATGGCCCCGAACCAAGATGCGTATTAGAGTGTTAGCTTGATCTTTATTTCTTCATTCTTCAAATGTGCTTGAGATTGAAGGCCCAATTACATCTTGAAGTGGTGTGGCTAGCCTAAGAACATTTTGGTTAGGTGTCACCCACTCTTTTAAAGACTTTAATTTCTTCTTCCTCCACTAATGTGGGATTCCAACACTCCTTCTCAAGTTCAACTTGTAGAAAAATATATGGAATCAAAGTTTAATTTGAGACGAATAAAATAAAAAAAAAACTCAAACTTCTTGTATTAATTCAAAAATATTAAACTACTCTTACAAAAGATGATAATCTCACAAAACACACTTTTATTTCTCTCTACTCACTCTTTTTCTCTTATCTTTTTCTTCTCTCAAATCTACATATCTTCAAATGCCTAATGGCCATTTATATAGCAAATATTAGCCTGCTATTTTTGACAAATTTCTAAATCTAATTATTTTTAATATGAATGATGCCCATTATTTTAACCAACTTTGGCCGGTGCACATTCTTCACACTAAATAAAACATTGTTATTTATGTATATGGCTGGTGCACATGTTTAACATTAAGTTAAACATTCCCATTTACGTGCATGGATAGTGCACATGTAAAATATGTAAATTGAGTTTATCAATTTTCAACAAATCCCCCCTTTAAACTCAATTCTCTTTCATCTTTCATCCTAATTGCCACTTTACATTTTTCGAGTAGAACAGTCGGTAGTAGTTTTGTGAAAATGTCAGCCACTTGATCATGACTCACAACGTGACTCATTCTTACTCGTCCTTTTTTCACTTGTTCTCGAATGTAGTGAAACCTAACATCAATGTGCTTGCTTCTTTCGTGATGAACATGATTCTTTGCTAACTCAATTACTGACTTATTATCAACTCGAATATCTGTTGCTTCCTGTTGTTGGAGATTCAGTTCATATAACAAATTTCTAAGCCAAACTGCATGACACACACACTATGATGCTGCCACATATTCTGCTTCACATGTTGATAATGTCATAATTGGTTGCTTCTTTGATTGCCATGTGAATGCCGTGTCTCCCATAAAAAATACATATCCCGATGTACTCTTTCGATCATCTATGTCTCCACACCAATCACTATCTGAATATCCCACCAATTTATATTCTCCTGTCTTTGAGTAAAATAATCCGAGTGATTGTGTTCCTTGAATATATCTGAGAATTCTCTTCAATGCTTTCCAGTGTGTGTAAACTGGTTCTTCCATGAATCTACTTACTACTCCAACACTATAAGATATATTTGGCCTTGTGCATGTAAGGTAACGAAGGCTTCCCACAAGACTTCGATATTTTATTGTATCTACTCGATCTCCACCATCAAACTTTGAGAGTTTTGCATCTGGTTCCATTGGTGTCGAGACTGGATTACAATTCGCCATGTTGTTCCTCTGTAGGACATCCTTTGCATATGCTTCTTGTGACACAAAGATTCCTGTCTTTCCTTGCCTAACTTCCAGACCGAGAAAATACTTCATCAAGCCCAAATCTATCATGTCAAATTCTCGCTTCATCTCCTCCTTGAAACTTTTAATCATCTCGCCATTGTTCCCCATAAAGATGAGGTCATCAACATATAGAGCAACAAACATCAATTTGTCTTTTTCTTTCTTCACATATAGTGCATGTTCATACGGACATTGGATGGACCTGTTCTCCTTGAAATACATATCAATGCGAGTATTCCAAGCTCGAGGTGCTTGCTTTAACCCGTAAAGTGCCTTTTTCAATTTCAACACCTTTTGCTCCTTTCCAATTATAGTATAACCGGGTGGTTGTTCAAGATAGACTTCCTCTTCTAGCACATCCATTTGAAATATTGGCAATTCAAATTGTGCTGCTTGAGAGATGAGAAGTCGAATTGTCTCCATTCTTGCAACTGGTATGAAGACTTCATCATAATCAATTTCTCCCTTTTGTATGTAGCCCTTTACAACAAGTCGTGCCTTATATCGCTCAATCTTTCCTTGAGCATTCATTTTCTTCTTGTATACCCATTTTACTCCAATGGGCTTGCTTCCCTTTGGCAAATCTGTAAGCTTCCATGTCTTGTTTTGCTCGATTGATTTGATCTTTTCATTCATAGCTGCTCGCCATTTCTCATTCTTCACTACTTCTTCAAAGCTTATACTTTCAGCATCTGCCAGAAGACATACAAGATGTACTTCTGTTGTGCAACCATATAGATCACGTAGACTTCGCATCCTTGGCTCAATTGGTTCCTCTTCATCATCAGTCGCTTGTGGACTCATTGTTTCTGGTGAAGATCCCCTCATTTGAGAACTCGATAATGGAATGCTTAATGATTCTTCTGTCTCCACTGCTATTTCCGCAGATTTATTCCAATCCCAATTGCTTGCTTTATTAATTTGAACATCTCAACTTACCATTACCTTTTGATTTATTGGATCAAGCAATTTGTAGCCTTTGGTTTTCTCGTCGTAGCCAATGAACACAAATTTCTTGCTCTTGTCTTCTAACTTTGTACGTCGTTGATCTGGCACATGTGCATAGGCCACACTGCCAAAAATTTTAAAGTGTGAAACTGTTGGCTTTTGGCCACTCCAAACTTCTTGTGGAGCTTTATCTTCCAACTTCGCATGTGAACATCTGTTCTGCACATAAATTGCACACTGTACAGCTTCTCCCCAGAATTCTTTTGGCATCTTCTTAGTTTTCAACATTGACCGAACCATGTCAAGAATAGTCCAATTCTTTCTCTCTGCCACGCTATTTTGTTGTGGAGTATAAGGTGCATTTAGGAGCCTTCTCATTCCATACTCCTTGCAATAGCTCACAAAATATGTTGAATTATATTCGCCACCTCTATCAGATCGTAATGCTTTAATAAACTTGTCAGTTGCCTTCTCTACCATGATCTTAAACCTTTTGAACACCTCAAATGCCTCTGATTTTTCTTTTAAAAAATAGACCCAAGTCTTTTTGGAGAAATCATGGATAAAAGTAATGAAGTATTTTTTGCCACTAAATGACTCCGGAATGATTGGGCCACAAATATCAGTGTGAATTACTTTAAGAAGAGCTTTTGCTTGATATTCTGCCTTCTTCTGAAATGAGTTCCTTGCATGTTTTTCAAAAATACATTCCTCGCAGAACTTCTCGATATAGTCTATATTTGGTAATCCATGCATCATCTCTTTCTTTGACAACTTTTGTAATCCACCATAATGCAAATGACCAAATCGCAAATGTCATAAAGAAGATTTGTCATCAACATTAATTTGCATGCATCTTTCTTTGACATACATAAGGTTGATTTTGTACATCCGATTCCTTGCCATCTTGACTCGTGCAACTAGACGACCATTTTTGTCTTTTAGTTGAAGATCTCGACCTTTCATCAACACTGAGTATCCTTTCTCCATGAGTTGTCCCATGCTCAAAATATTGCTTTTGAGGTCGGGTACATAATAGATATTCTGAATTAATCCTTTCAGACCATTCTTTTGTTGATAGGAAATTGTGCCTCGACCTTTCACCTGAATTTTAGACTCATCTCCAAATGAAACGTGTCCATCAATAATTTGCATTTCTGTGAATAAATGCTTGTGTCCGCACATAAGATTATTTGCAGCAGTGTCGAGATACCATATTGTCTCATTATTGGTATTCTCATTAGCATGGGCCATTATGAGAAGCCTATCATTGGATCCTTCTTTTGTGACCAAATTAGTGTTTTCTTCAACTTTCTTATATGCATATCACTCTTTTGCATAGTTCCCAAACTTGCCACAGTTATAGCAATTATCAGAGTTACAATCCTTTGCATAGTGACCAGGCTTGCCATATTTGTAACACTCAATATTCGAGTGATTTATCCGACCACCTCTACCACATCCTCGTCCGTGGCCTCTCCAATTTTGTTGGCTTGTCTGCCCATTTTCTCCATGATAGTCATTTTGACCACGACCTCTACCACCATTACCATTTCCACGACCTCTTCTACCGCGTCCTCTTCCTCGAGAGTTTTGAGAATAAAGTGCTTTTTCATCTATAATTGTTGCCTTTGTTTGAAGAGCATCTTCAAGAGTCTCCTCCTTCTTTTTCTTCTTACGCTGTTCATGTGCTTCAAGAGAATCAGCGAGCTCATCGACTATTAATGTGGTGAGATCCTTTGACTCTTCGATAGCGCACACAACATTTTCAAATCTATCTGTCAATGATCGCAGTATCTTCTCCACAACTTGCGAATCATTTAATGTCACACCATTTTTCTTGAGTTGATTCACCACGGTTTGAATGCGTGTGATGTAAGTTGATACACCTTCTTACTCCTTCATCTTCATGCCTTCGAGCTCACCCCGAAGGGTTTGGAGGAAAACTTGCTTGACACGATCAGCTCCTTTGAACACTTTGTCCAAAGTATCCCACGCTTCTTTTGAAGTTGTCATACCGGCAATCTTCTCAAAGCCCGACTCATCCACTGCTTGGAATAGCAGATAGAGAGCAGTTTTATCTTTTACTCGTGTCTCTTTTAATGACTTTAGTTGGTTTCCAGTCATGCCTGCAGTATCTATTGGCTCAGTAAAGCCTATCTCAACTATCTCATACACATCTTATGTGCCTAGTAGTGCTCGCATTTTATGCTCCAATTATCATAATTTAACTTTGTAAGACGTGACAGAGGTATTTGCCCCCAACGAGCTTCCTGAATTTGCTGTGGCTTTGATACCAATTTGTAGAAAAATATATGGAATCAAAGTTTAATTTGAGACAAATAAAAAAAAATTCAAACTTCTTATATTAATTTAAAATTATTAAACCACTTTTACAAAAGTTGACAATCTCACAAAACACACGTTTATTTCTCTCCACTCACTCTTTTTCTCTTATCTTTTTCTTCTCTCAAATCTACATATCTCCAAATGCCTAATGGCCATTTATATAGCAAATATTAGCCTACTATTTTTGACAAATTTTTAAATCTAATTATTTTTAATAGAATGGTGCCCATTATTTTGACCAAGTTTAGCCGGTGCACATTCTTCACACTAAATAAAACATTGTTATTTATGTATATGGCTGGTGCACATGTTTAACATTAAGTTAAACATTCCCATTTACGTACATGGATAGTGCACATGTAAAATATGTAAATTGAGTTTATCAATTTTCAACACAACTGGCATGGCCCAGTTATGACTTACTTTCATTCATCTTGAGCTTGTGTTCCTTTGAGGATCAGAGGCCTCAGGTCTGAGTTTTTCTCACCGAGTCTTCTTTCTTTCGAACTTTAGATCTTGGGCCGCAGGTCTTAAGTTTTTTTTATGGACCTTGGCTCGTTTGTTGCCGGCCCAAATTCGCTAGGTATATTTCATCATCTTGGACCTTAGATCGTTGGGCCGAGAAGCCATATTGACTCTGATACAATATTATAATTTATGATTGATGCATGTATGGGCCCGGACCAAGATGCGTATTAGAGTGTTAGCTTGATCTTCATTTCTTCATTCTTCAAATGTGCTTGAGATTGAAGGCCCAATTACAAATTGGCATGGGCTTGAAGTGGTGTGGCTAGCCTATCTCCAAAATGCTCTTAGGCATTTTGGTTAGGTGCCACCCACTCTTTTAAAGACTTTAATTTCTTCTTCCTCCACCGATGTGGGATTCCAACAACAAGAGCTCTGTCATTTATGGCGAAGCATTCTTTTGCCAATTCTTTACTAGAAACCACAAAGGCTCGATGACTGCCTTAGCGGATATTGAATGCTGGCCCATACTTGTCAGCCATTGATCCAAGTGTTTGGTGATGAAGCTTATCAGCACCACCTAATAGATGGAGATGGCTAATGATTGGCCATGCACTAGTTGGTTCAGGAGCCTCTCTACTCTTTCTATTCTTTGTCCCTCGAAGACATGAATTGCAGAGATAGATGAAGGAAATAAGTACAACAGCTGCAGTTAATTGAAGGAAAAGATCCATAGTTGATTTAAAAGATTTACACAGATCAGACAGAAATTCCTACTCAATTTATAAGAGTATCTCCAACAGCATTTTAACAAAATTCAGCATTAAGCATACAAAAGTCAGATGATTTATGGCAAGGATCATGCCATCCTCGTATATGCATGCTTATATATAGTATATATTGAAATAAAAAAAACTTAGTAGAAAGATTAATATATTTAATAATTATAGAGTGATTTATCCCTTTTTTAATTAACCACTATACTCACTCAATTTCTCAAAATAATAGTTGAATCTCTCAATGTTATGATAGAATATAAGAGTCACCTACTGGCACTAACCCAGCAACAGAAGGACAATTCATAACAAATTTTAGCTTACAAACATCCAGTTCGTATTGACTGAGAAGAGTTCTGGCATTTTTTCTACCTACTGAAACATCTTAACAGGAATATGTTTCTGTAGGACTGCTCATGGCAGCTTTAGCAGCATTTTTTCTACCCAATAGACTCGTTGCATGCTGCTAAAACTGCCATGCTTTTGCATATCCAATCCACCATACACACCAACAGTAGAAGTGAATTACAAGAAAACAATACCAAAATGATCACATCAATTTGATCTACCAAAAACTGAATAATAAAACCTGGTATTTGTTGCATCCAAACCCTGGATGTAATCACTAATGAAGCGCCAGGTAACTACTGGAAATACTGCAACCTGAAAATATATATTAATCAATTCTTAATAAATATGAAATTGAAATACAATTCATGTTAAAGTGAGTTCATAATAATCCAACACAGTCAGATACCTGGGGAGTGAGGCTCGATGTCCAACATAGTCAATATGCAAGGATCATGTCACTTAGCCTTCTTACTATAGGTATTTCTACATAATATATTTCATGTACTGCATCATAATATATTTCATGTACTGCATCATCTCTCCTGCTTAATCCTGAATGCTATATCCAGCAACAATTGCTATTCAGGTGCATGTAAGGATCAGAAAACATCTTGTCTTCAACAAATAGCGGGAAAAGAAGAACAAAATTGGAGAAGAAAAGGTTTATGGGAATTCTGAAAAGAGTTAATTTTTTTTTAATTTTAGTTCTTCCACATAATAGAATATAAATTAAACGAAATGATTTTGTTATTGCCATGGTTCCAGCACAAATTATACATAACATGATATGGCAGACAAATTTGATTTGACAGTGTTAATCTTGCAATTTTTTGGAAATCCCTACGCCACAAAATGTTCAAAGTGTTAACACAAATTATGATGTCTGTAAATTTTTTTCACTCCAAATTTCAAAATTCCCTGCATCAAATTTAAATATTCAAATGGTTTACTTCAATTCCCGGCAAATATCCATCTGTCACCCCCAAAATTTATTTCTAGGATAAAACTGGTCAAAGCAATGAAGATCCATATTGTACGTGTATAAATGCATGAAAGCCTCTGTATCTGTAAGTGCATGAAAAACTGTCTGTTTGCTGAACAAACTGCATTACATCAATAATAAGTCCTACTAGATCTAGTAAAATCTCAGATCTAAAATCTCTTTGAATTCAAAACTTATGCATGAACAACCTATACGGAAATATGTTAATCATTAAATTTAACATGTTTAATTTTACGTTTTAAGACAAAACCATGCCCTTGGTTTGGTGTTGATAAAAGTTCCATGGGATCTGCTATATATCAAATTCCATTAATATACCAGAATATTGAAACTTATGGAATTGTACAAGCTTTGGATATATAGATATAAAAATAACTTTATTGGAACTATGGAATCATACAAGTTTTGGATTTATAGACCATAATAACATCATCATATCGTCAATTGTAACAACATATTAACATGAAAGTGCAATCCACAACAAGAAACTGTTTAGATCACCTTCTATTATTCAAAACTCATCCTGTCTCAATAAATCTCCAAACTTGAAACTTCAGCGGCTATAGAGTTCTGCAGGGAGAGGTGGAGAAAGAAGAACCTCTAAAGGGTTGCTTTAGGTGTATGTGTTCCTGGCATCTCAGTCATGTCAACAGGTTTACTCATTGGGGTTGCCAAATCAAACGCATGAAGGAACCTAGCAATTGTAATTTGAAGAGCATGAAGTGCAAATGATGCACCGGGGCATGATCGTCTGCTGGAGCCAAAAGGAAAGAACTCAAAGTGATGACCTCTGATATCAACATCCACATGGCTTGTTAGAAATCTCTCTGGCTGGAAAGGGAAAGCTAATGGATTAGTCCAAAACCTTGGATCCCTCTGAATCTTCATACATTTACCAATTAGCGAGTCCCAGCCTGAACATGATAACAACCTATGGTGCAATCTTCCAAGAATTGCCGGGGTATGAGGGGAGTAACAAGGTATAAGCGAAGGGTTTCCTTCACTATGGCTCGAAGATACACAAGGTTTTTGATGTCTGATTCATCAACTTGACGTTCGGTGCCAATATGGAGGTCTAATTCTTCTTGGGCCTTCTTCAATGCTGAATGATTATTTAGAAACAATGAAATGGCCCATGTTAGCGTGGTTGTTATGGTGTCACTTGCACCGGCAATAAGAGCCTGCAATTGAAAAACGTGATAGTAAGATCCAAATCTAATAATACAGTAGCCATCACCAGTTTTGGCTTAATCCCATCATAGCATATATCTTTCATAAAAGTAAAATGCATGTATGAGTATGAAGAATGTTCTGTAATACAAGATTTGTCCCAAATGAGTTCTTTATACAGTACATTGAGCATACCAGACAGGTAGACTTGATACTAGTATCCGCATCATATAGAAAACCTGACAGGTTGCCTTTCTCCTCAAGTGACAACATCACATCAATGAAGTCCTGTTCACCCTCTCCTGAAACAGAAATTCTCCTCTGGCGATGCTCATTGAGCCAACCTGAAAGTATAGCATCCAAATCCTTGGCTGTCTTCTTCATTTCCTTCTCATGTCCCCCCAAATCCAAAAACCTTAGAATTGGAAATGCATCTGAAACCACAAAAATGCCCATCAAGTGATAAAACTGAGAAATAGCTGTCTTGCATCGTCTTGACTCATCATCATCAGAGAAACCAGCATAACGCTTTCCAGCCACGATTCTAACAATCACATTATGAGCCAGGTCCTTGAACCATTGTTTAAGTTCGACAAGCATGGGAAGGCAGCTGTTTTTAGCCCACATACCATAAAGCTTCCTTATACCAAAGTCAACTTCAGCATCCTGGACATGCTTGACCATCTCAAGACGCCAGTTTGCAAGGAGTTCAACCATTACTATCTTCCGCAACTCGCGCCAATGGGGGTTGAATGGTGCAAAGCCAAACACTACATGGTTGTAGCACATGTGCTTTGTCGCCACTGTGGTGGGGCGGGAAGCAAGGGCTTGGTCATTTATGGTGAAGCATTCCTTTGCCAATTCACTCCTAGCAACCACAAAGGCACGACGACTGCCTATGTAGACATGGAATGCTGGCCCATACTTATCAGCCATCAATCCAAGAGTTTGGTGAAGAAGTTTATCAGCTCCTCCTAACAAATGGAGATGGCCAATGATCGTATTATCAACGAGAATTGAAAGAATAGTCATATTTGGAGATAAGTTTTTTTGTACCTTTTATTGATTAATTGTTTTGTTATATACAGTATACAAATCAATTATAAGGAAACAATAATAATTGGTTTTATTCTGTTGCAGAACCTTCCTATTCTGAAATGTTGACTTGCTAGGATTGAGGCTGAAATATTGGGATATGATGACTCAAACTGATCCTAAATATGCTAACACTCCCCCTCAAGTTGAGTAGTGGGATCTCCGATACTCAACTTGCTCAATATGTTTTTGAATAATCTTCCGTTGACTGCTTTAGTCAAAATGTCAGCAAGATGATCTTCAGACTTAACATATGGCAGTTCAATAATCCCAGTTTCTAGTTTTTCCTTTATGAAGTGTCTATCCACCTCAACATGTTTAGTTCTGTCATGTTGAACTGGATTTTCAGATATGCTGATTGCTGCTTTGTTGTCGCAAAAAATCTTACATGTATTTGAGGGTGGAAAACCAATCTCTGTAACTAGCTTTCTCAGCCATAATACCTCTGTCAGTCCTCTAGCTACTCCTCGAAACTCTGCCTCAGCACTAGATAGGGCGACAACCTTCTGTTTTTTGCTTCTCCATGTCACAAGGTTCCCACCAATCATAGTGAAGTACCCGGAAGTAGATCTTCGGTCGATGGGATTCCCTGCCCAATCAGCATCAGTGTAGCTCTGTATTTTAAGATGCCCATGTTTCCTGAACACTACTCCCAATCCAGGAGTTCCTTTAAGGTATCTTATGATTCTGAGCACAGCTTCTAAGTGACTCTTCTGAGGATGATGCATAAACTGACTCACCACTCCAACAGCATATGCAATGTCTGGACGAGTGTGGGATAAGTAGATAAGCTTCCCCACAAGTCGCTGATACCTTTCTCGATCAGTTGCTTCAGCACCTTCCACAATCTGTAGGCCATGATTAACAGTAATTGGGGTGTCAACAGGTTTACAGTCAACCATACCTGTTTCAGCCAAAAAATCTAAAATATACTTCCTTTGGCAAATAAATATTCCTTGTTTGGATATGAGGACTTCAATGCCAAGGAAATATTTTAGTGCTCCCAAGTCTTTCATCTCAAATTCAGCAAACAACTTCCCTCTGAGTCTGGTCATTTCTTCAGTGTCATCTCCTGTAATAATCATGTCGTCAACATAGATTATTAGGCAAGTAACTAATTCATCACGTCGTTTAAGGAAAAGGGTGTGATCAGAGTTGCTTTGAACAAATCCATTATTCTTCATAGCAGTGGTGAACCTCCCAAACCATGCTCTTGGTGACTGTTTTAACCCATACAAAGACTTCCTTAGACGACAAACTTCTCCTTTTCTGAAATTGTTTGAAAAACCAGGAGGTGTTTCCATGTACACCTCTTCTTTAAGATCGCCATGCAAGAAGGCATTTTTGACATCAAATTGATGGAGGGGCCATCCTTTGTTAGCAGCAATAGAGAATAACACTCTTATAGTATCTATCTTTGCGACGGGAGAAAATGTCTCTGAGTAATCAATCCCGTAGGTTTGTATGTATCCTTTAGCTACTAATCGAGCCTTGTATCTTTCAACTGTCCCATCTGGCTTGTATTTAACTGTGAAGATCCATCGACATCCTACCGGTTTCTTTCCCTCTGGTAACTGGCACTTTTCCCACGTTCCATTTTTAGTTAGCGCCTTCATTTCATCTTCCATGGCTTTTGTCCAGTTTTCTGATTTTAGGGCTTCCTCCACAGTGGTAGGAGTTGTTTCTTCATAGAGCTTAGTCATGAAAGCTCTGGCTATCTCTGATAAGTTTCCCTCCCCCATACTACTCAGAGGATACTTCGAGCTTCGCACTTCTTTCTCAGGAGAGTATCTCTTAGGAGGAATCCCTCGGTTGCTTCTGGGAGGGAGAATATATCTGTCTGCATGTTCTTCTGGTTCAGTACCCTCTTCAGATATATGATTCACAGGAGAGTCTTCTTCTGTCACATCATGAGTATTATAAAACAAATCCTCAAACAAATCAGAGTTCCTTACCTCAGGTATTGGGCTGGAGGGAGATGCATCTTCAGTAGCTTTAAGTCCCTCAGTTTGTACTATTGCTTCAGAGTCTAGCCCGGTGGTACTATTAACTTGTTCTTTTGGGCCTACTTCAGGACTTAGTTCTGGACTAGGTAACCAACCTAGGGTGTCACTTTCACTCCTCTCCCCCTGACCACTTGGTTGGTTATTATAAAAGGACTCAGTTTCTAAGAAGTCACAGTTCATTGTTGTAAACATTCGTCTGTTCTTAGGATCATAACATTTATACCCTTTCTGATTTATCCCATACCCTAAAAAAACACATTTAATGGCACAAGGGTCAAATTTAGTTCTGTCAACCTTGGGAATATGTACAAACACAGAACATCCAAAGACTCGGGGTTCGAGGTTAAGTGAGGATGGGACTTGGGTTTTCTGGGATAGAACCTGGATAGGAGTTTTAAGGTTAAGAATTTTTGTAGGAAGTCTATTCAGGAGATAGGTAGCTGTGGCTACAGCTTCTGGCCAGAATGATTTGGGGACATGAGATTCGATCAGTAAGGCTCGTGTCATTTCTAAAAGGATGCGATTTTTTCTCTCAGCTACACCATTCTGTTCAGGTGTATGTGGGCAAGTAGTTTGATGAACTATGCCCTTTTCTTGGGTAAAGGTTTGCATGGTGGAGTTTAAAAATTCGCCTCCATTGTCGGATCTAAGGATTTGGATGCCTGTGTTGAACTGATTTTTTATCATATTATAAAACAGAATAAATTTAGTAGCCACTTCAAATTTGTGTTTCAAAAAATATACCCATGTCATGCGGGTACAGTCATCAACAAATAGTAAAAAATATCTAAAACCTTGACCCCCCACTACTGGTGCCGGTCCCCACAAATCTGAATGAACCAAAGAAAATACTGTTTCTGTTATGGTATTATTAAGACGATAAGTTTGTCTGTGACTCTTAGCAAACATACAAGTTTCACAATTTAAACTATCAATGGACTTAAAAAACTTAGGAAAGAGTAGTTTTAAATAACCAGTTGAGGGGTGTCCTAGGCGACGATGCCATAACCAAGCTTCCCTATCCGCAGTCCCATGAGCAAGCATCACAGTACCGTGTTGGGCAACCTCGTCCACATAGTACAGTCCAAGTCGCTCAGTGCCACGTCCAATGATCTCCCCCGTCCGAATATCCTGTAATAGACAGAAAGTAGGTGCCATTAGAATAATGCAGTTTAACTCTTTTGTTACATGACTGATGGAGAGTAGTTTGTGGGACAAGGCTGGAACATAGAGACAATTTGAAATTTTTAACTTAGGAGAAATTTCTATTGATCCTGCTCCTTTAACCGGAACAACTCCCCCATTAGCAGTTTTCACATGAGTTTTTGTAGGTTCTGAAGGTTGAACAATATCTCTAGAATCACAAGTCATAGTATCTGTGGCCCCACAATCAAATACCCATTCTCTTCCTTTGCTTTGATTTTGTATTAAATTTGCCACGCCTAATTTTCCATGTCCAGGGGCCATATTATAATTTTCGAAATTATTAGGGGCCTGATTATTATTCTGGAGGGTGCAATTGAAGTTATAATGTAAATCTATATCAATTTGTGCATCAAACAAATTTAAAGGCTCAAAAATGGAAGAATCAAAAGTTTGAGGGTTTGAGTGAAATTTCTCAAACCCTTTACCTATAAATGAATTATTTCCAATTTTTGCCTCAACCCTAGCCGCTCCAGCCACCATTGCTCTGCTTTCTGTATCACATCCATGGCTGCCACCGCTGCTGCTGGTAGCGCCGTCGGTGTTGCTCACGGCTGTGGCGACCTTCCCCGACGCTGTTCCTTTATTCCGATGCTTGTCAGTCCACCACTCAGGATAGCCTACTAATTCAAAACAATGTTCTTTTAAATGTTTAGCCATCCCACAATGCGAACACCGGAGTTTGCTTTTATTTGGCCGGAGAGATGAGTCCTTTGATTTGTCGATCCTCCCAAAATACTTGCTCTTGCAGCCTCCTTCCTCACCATGGCATACGCCACTTCTGCTGAAGGGAAAGGATCAGTCCTCAAAATTTCCCTCTTGATCTGATCGTGTTTGTTATCTATGGCATTTAAGAACTGAAACAATTTTTGCTCTTGTCTGATGGTGTTGTATTTGGCGATGTCTGTTATGCAGGTCATAGGATTGGGCTCTCTCCGATCAATCTCGTCCCATACTCCTTGGAGATTGAGCCAGAAATCCTCTAGTTTGGCTGTCCCTTGTTTCAGTCCATTTGCCTTGGCATAGAGGTCGAACACTTGAAGTTTATCTCGGCCACTGCTGTAAGTAATGGCAAGAGCGGTCCAAAGATCTTTTGCGGTTGGGTATTCGGTAAGATTGTTCGCAATCTGAGGTTCTATGTTTTGTATAAGCCATGAGAAAACAACAAGATCTTCTTGTTCCCATTTGTCATAACCTGGGTGACGCAGCGGAATAACTATCTCCAAGCCGTTGATTCAACGAATGCCGTCAAGGAGATCTTCTAAACCTGTTGATTCAAAGAATACCCAGGAAATAGGCAACAAAGATCGAATCCAGAGAAAATCCAAAATTTGGAAAAAAAAAACAGAATATTATTGATAAATTCAAAACTGCCCAATAAGGCTACACAACCATATATTTATAGTCTTCTCACAATCCTAAAACAACTCTAAAATCCTAAACCCAATAGGAAAAGGAATACAAAACAAAAACAAATTGAAACTACTAAAATAAAACAGCAAAAACATTAAAACGCAATTTTGAGGCCCAAAACGAAGGAATTTGGCCGAAAAGCGACGGACATCACGGCAAAGCAGTGAGTCTTGCTCGTTGACCAGTTTCGCTTCAGAATGGGTCGGCCCAAGGCCCAAAATACCACTTTGACAATCTACTGCAGTTTGCCGAAAACTGCCGAAAGTGGCCTGAAACCTTACCAAACTTCACTATCAGTTATTTATGTCCCAACGGGCCATAAATTCCATCGCCAACTGATCTGCATTATTCCCCCCTTGTTGGAAAAAATTCGACCTCGAATTCTCGTCTTCATCTGATGAATCACCTGCATATGGCACTAGATGTTTAACATTAAAGACATCAGAGGTACGAATATGGCTAGGCAACTTAAGACGGTAAGCATTCGGATTGATCTTCTCAATTATCTCAACTGGTCTGATCTTCTTCGCAGCCAATTTGTTGTAGTCTCCAGCAGAAAACCTGTCTTTAGTTAACACGGCCCACACAAAATCCCCTACATCAAACTCAACATATCTTCTCTTGTGATCAGCAGCTTCTTTATACTTAGCATTAGCTTTGACCAGATTGTCATGAACTGCTTTATGGACATCAACCAGACTCTCTACAAAATCTGCTGCTTTTCCATGAACTCTGGACTTGCTCGGTAGTGTGATTAAATCTAAAGGACCATGGGGCAAGACAGAATACACTATCTGGAAAGGACTATATCCCGAACTTCTGTTGACAGAATGGTTATAAGCAAACTCAGCTTGACATAGCTGTCGATCCCAGCTCTTCACATTGTCACCGACCAAGCATCTTAACAGATTTCCCAATGAACGGTTGACCACTTCAGTTTGCCCATCCGTTTGAGGGTGATAGGCGCTGCTGAAATTCAGTTTAGTATTCACCATCTTCCACAAGCTTCTCCAGAAGTGGCTTAGGAACCGAGTATCCCTATCAGATACGATGGATATAGGTAACCCATGCAATCGGTATACTTCTCGAAAAAACAGTTGAGCCACATTCCCTGCATCCGTGGTTTTCTTACATGGTATGAAATGAACCATCTTAGAAAAACGATCCACAATCACGAATATGGAATCACTACCTCGCTGTGTTCTTGGTAGCCCCAACATGAAATCCATGCTGATATCTACCCAAGGCTGTGTAGGAACAGGAAGAGGCATATACAACCCAGCATTAGAAGCAGTCCCTTTAGACACTTGGCACACCCGACAGCGCTGTACATATTTCTCCACCTCCTTGCGAACTGTAGGCCAGAAATAAGATGACTGAACGAGCTGCAGGGTTTTGTCCCTACCAACATGCCCCTCTCCATGTAGCTCCCGGATAATCTGCAGGCGCAAATTGCAATCTAGAATGCAGAGCTGGTTCCCTTTGAACAAGAACCCTTCATGTTCGGAAAAGTCTGATTTTCCCCCATCTTTAACTGTGTCCATCACATTAGAAAAATATGGATCAGTGTCATATAAATCTCGAAAACAGTTCAGACCGGGTACCTCCACTCGCATCATGTTCAATAAATTGTTCCTTCGACTCAACCCATCAGCCACCTTGTTTGTAACCCCAGCTTTGTGTTTAACAACAAAGTTGAATTGCTGTAAGTAGGCTGCCCAATTTGCATGGCATTGTGACACTTTATCCTGGCGATGTAAGTGCTTCAAAGCCTCATGGTCAGTATATAGAACAAACTCCCGCTGGAAAAGATAATGTCTCCAATGCTTGACAGCCTGCACAACTGCATAAAATTCAACATCATAAGTGCTGTAATTCGCTTTGGATCCAGATATCTTCTCACTAAAGTATGCTATGGGCCTGCTATTTTGACTCAAAACAGCCCCAATACCCCTCTTCGAAGCATCACAGTGTAATTCAAAAGGTAATGAAAAATTTGGCAAAATCAAGATCGGTGCGGTCGTAAGGCGTGACTTGATTGCTTGGAATGCTTTGTCTGCCTCATCTGTCCATACAAATTTTCCACCTTTCATGCAATCTGTTATCGGTGCTGTGATGTCACTAAAGTGTGGAATGAACCGCTGGTAAAAAGATGCAAGGCCATGAAAAGACCGAACATCAGTCAAGGTTTTTGGTTGTGGCCACTGCCTCACTGCTTCCACCTTTGATTCATCTACTTGCAGTCCATCTTTCGAAACCACAAAACCCAGAAAGAGCACTTTAGGTGCCATAAACGTGCACTTCTTTATGGCTGCATAGAACTTCTCTCTACGCAACACCTCCAAAACTGTCTTGAGATGCTCCAGATGTTCTGTTGGGTCAAGACTAAACACCAAAATATCATCAAAATAAACCACAACAAATTTGCCAATAAAAGGTCTAAAAACCTGGTTCATGACACGCATAAAGGTGCTAGGGGCGTTGGATAACCCAAATGGCATCACCAGCCACTCAAACAGTCCCTCTCTTGTTTTGAAAGCAGTCTTCCATTCGTCTCCTTGTCGAATCCGAATCTGATGGTACCCACTCTTCAAGTCCAGTTTTGTAAATACGATAGCTCCACTAATTTGATCAAGCAAATCGTCCACCCTGGGAATTGGAAACCTGTATCGAGTTGTTATTTTGTTGATAGCGCGACTGTCCACACACATACGCCATGTACCATCCTTTTTTGGTGTCAACAATGCCGGTACTGCACAAGGACTTAAACTCTCCCTGATATGTCCCTTTTCCAGAAGCTCCTCTACTTGTCTGCGCAATTCCTCATGTTCATTTGGACTCATTCGGTAGTGAGGTCTATTTGGCAGCACTGCCCCTGGCTCCAAATCAATTTGATGTTGTATCTCTCTTAAAGGTGGTAAACCCGTCGGAAGCTCCTCTGGAAATACATCCCGATATTCTGCTAAGATTGGGCAGATTACGGGTGGGACAGCAGCATCATCTTGCACCATAGTCTCCTTCCCGATTAGTACATACAGAAATTCAGTCTCCTGCAATTCTTCTTCAAACCTGGCCAGTGACAACAACTTAGGCCTTTCTTCCTTTGCTTGGACGTTTTTGCTAGGCACTAGTACAATTCTGGTATTATTAAACATAAAGCTGTGTGTGTTGGAACGCCCATCATGAGTCACCTTCCTATCATACTGCCACGGCCGCCCTAACAACAAGTGACACGCATCCATGGTAACCACATCACACCAAACAGAATCCTTGTACTTCGACCCAATGGAAAAGGTCACATGAGCACGTAGAGAAACTGTTACTTCTCCCCCTTTTTTCAACCATGACAACTTGTACGGATTAGGGTGCTTCTCTGTTTGGATTCCCAATTTGTTAGCTGTTTCCACAGATACAATATTCTCACAACTACCACCATCAATTACAAATTGACATACCTTTCCGTAGATAGTGCAAGTTGACTGAAATATGTTATTTCGAAGCCAATCTTCTTTTTTGGCTTTCGGTGACAAACAGGTTCGTCGCACCACCAATGCAATTCCCTCATCTCCGGCGACCACTTCCTCCTCAACCCCATTGCTATCTTCACTAGCATCAAAAGTAGGATTTTCGTGCACCGCCACATCATCTTCATCATCATCCTCCTCTGCCTCCACAAACACTGCTCGTTTTCCCATCTTCTTGCACTCAGACTGCCGATGCCCAGTCTCACCACATCCGAAGCATTTGATTCTCGAACTAGAGGGTCTGGATGATCCGGGTGCGTTAGTTCTGCCCCCTGCTGCTGCTGGGTTAAAGTTACCTCGGTTACCTTCCCCACTACTGCTTTGTGCCCCAATGATGACTGAAGGCACGTTATTACCTCGCCTACTCGTTCTCTCCATTACTAATGCCCGTTGATGAGCTTCAGCAATGGTGACAGGATCAAACAGATTGAGGCCATCCCGTAACTGTAATTTCAGGCCCCCAATGTATCGTGCAACAAGTTGTTCTTCCGTCTCCTGTATCTCGTTTCTAACTAACAGCTGGTAGAATTCAGTCGTATACTCATCAACCGATTTGTTTCCCTGTCTCAAATTCTGCAATCTTTGGTACATCAGCCTCTGAAAATTATGAGACACAAAGGTAGCTCGCATCTGTTTCCTCATCTTTTCCCATGCTACAATTTTTGACTTCCCCATTCTGCTTCTCGTCAATTTCAACTGCTGCCACCAGGCTGTGGCCCTACCCCGGAATCTGGTTGCCACCAAGGGAACTCGTTTATCCTCCGGAACCTCCTTGAATTCCAGAATCTCATCCACCGTAGCCAACCAATCCAGAAACTCCTCAGGCTGAAGTCCCCCATGGAATTCAGGAATTTCAGTTCTTATCCCTGTTTCCCACCTTCGCCTATCATCATCCCCATGCACAGGAGGTGCCTTGGGACGCCTACGGAAACCCTCTGCTTCATCATCACTCTCAACCTCATCATCAACATGCCTATTCCGGTGAAACGAATTGACATTCTAATCGGCCCGCGTACGTTCTCTGTCCTGCATGAGAAGCGTCATGCCCTGCGTTATTTGAGCCATATCTTGTCTCAATTGATCAATCGCTTGTTCCATACGATCGATCTTATTCTGTTCATCACGTTCATAAATTTCTTCAACAACACGTTGTTGTGGTTGCTGTCTTCGCGGAGCCATGCTCGTTCTGGAAATCGCAACCTGGCTCTGATACCAACTGACGCAGCGGAATAACTATCTCCAAGCCGTTGATTCAACGAATGCCGTCAAGGAGATCTTATAAACCTGTTGATTCTAAGAATACCCAGGAAATAGGCAACAAAGATCGAATCCAGAGAAAATCCGAAATTTGGAAAAAAAAAAAGGGGAATATTATTGATAAATTCAAAACTACCCAATAAGGCTACACAACCATATTTTTATAGTCTTCTTACAATCCTAAAACAACTCTAAAATCCTAAACCCAATAGGAAAAGGAATCCAAAACAAAAACAAATTGAAACTACTAAAATAAAACGGCAAAAACATTAAAACGCAATTTTGAGGCCCAAAACGAAGGAATTTGGCCGAAAAGCGACGGACATCACAGCAAAGCGGTGTGTCTTGCTCGTTGACCCGTTTCGCTTCAGAATGGGTTGGCCCGAGGCCCAAAACACCACTTTGACAATCTGCTGCAGTATGCCGAAAACTGCCGAAAGTGGCCCGAAACCTTACCAAACTTCACTATCAGTTATTTATGTCCCAACGGGCCATAAATTCCATCGCCAACTGATCTGCATTACTGGGTCTGTATTCTGAGGAGGTTCAGATCCTCCCATGATGTGATTCAGCAACCTTTTTGATTTTCCCCCGATAGCTACTTTGATCATTCTTGACCAAAGGGCATAGTTCTGGCTATTGAGCTTTACACTGATGGAGAGATTGTCTGGTATACTCTGTTTCTGGTGGGTTTGATCAAGACTATTCTTCAACAAATTGGCTAATCTGATGGTGATATCATCCGTAATGCCTGATGACTCTTCGTCAGACATATTGAGCAGATTTCTGTGCTGATTTTTGTTTTTAAGGTTTTGAGATTGGTAAAGGTATATGATGAGAATGATGGTCTAGATCAGTTTTGGCCATGGATTAACCAGCTCTGATACCATATTATCAACGAGAATTGAAAGAGTAGTCATATTTGGAGATAAGTTTTTCTGTACCTTTTATTGATTAATTGTTTTGTTATATACAGTATACAAATCAATTATAAGGAAACAATAATAATTGGTTTTATTTTGTTGTAGAACCTTTCTATTCTGAAATGTTGACTTGCTAGGATTGAGGCTGAAATACTGGGATATGATGACTCAAACTGATCCCAAATATGCTAACAGATCGGCCATGCTCCAGCTGGTTCAGGAGGTTCGTTATTCTTCCTACCTTTGCCATTCTTTGTCACCCCAAGACATGCGTTGCAGAGAAAGATGAAGGAAACAAATACAACATTGCAGTATATTGCAGATAAAGATCCATAATTGATTTAAAGATTTACAAATCATCAAACTGAAATCCCATTCAATTTATAAGCCTACAACAACATTTTAACAAATTCAGCGTGAAACATACCAAAGTCTTGAACATATATCTAGCAAGGTCCATGACATACCAGTATAAGCATACATATAAGATATTATATGCAGGTACACACTTATGTATAGTTATCAAAAAGACATGAAATATATTTCATAATGATAGATTTTTTACCGCAGTTTTAATTGACCCCTACACTAATTCAATTCCTTGAACATGCACCTTAATAACATTTCCAACACCCAAATGGTTAATTAACAGAATAATATAACAGGTGATGTCAGTTCATAGCAAATTTTAGAGTTCATTCATTATCCAGTTCCAGTTTATGCTTGTTGCAGGCTTGTCTAACCACCAAATTTATTTAATTTTTGTTTACGTTTCACTAGACCTCAGCTCGTCATGCCTGAATATCATGACGCATAATTAACTTGTTACATACTGATAATTAAGGTGTTGCATCTTTTAATCCGCCATATACAGCATGCCAATATTATTAGATTACATCAAATAAATGAATAATAATGCCCATTACGGTTCATCAGAAACATTAAAGCAGTCCCCCATTAAGAAAGTAAATATCCATTTTGAGATACTGCTTCCTAAAAACTGCAGAACAATAAATTCTTCATATATTTGATTAAAGAAACACAACAGATGAAGGGAGTATCTATTTACCGTATCGCGTCCTAAAAATTATAGAATAATAAATTCTTACATATTTGATTGAAGAAACATAGAAGATGACGGAAGTATAGAATGTTCAATCCATATTTAAACAAGTTCGGAATAATCCAGCATATGCAGCCACCTGAGCAAGGGCTTAATGTCAAAGCACGAATAATATGCAAGGACAATGCCATTCCATATACTGTATATTATCGATCCGGCTTAACCGTGGAAGCAAATATGGCATTTATATGGCCATGGAAAAACCAGTGCACATCTCCAATCTCCTACATATAGGGGAAAAAAGATATGTCCATTAAGTTTTTTTTAGTTCTTTCATCTTAGAGAACCCAACATTAAGCAAACAACTCTACTCCGATTGTCTAAGCAAAAATAATTATAGACAACATAATATGGTGAATTAAAATTATTGGTGGCTAGATTTAACAGCGACTGAAACTTGCAATTTCTCAGCATCCTCCACAAACAAATTATTGAAAAAAAATATATATATGCTTTTCTGTTTGAATACAAATGTTTGCATCTGTAAATTTTTCTGACTTAAACAAAACGGAAAACCAAATTTTTTTCCCGCATCAAATACAATTATCCAAATTATTTGTTTCAGTTATGTGCAAATATCATACTTTCATCACTCAAGGATAATATTTTTCCAGGAAACAACGAGTCAAAGCAATAAAGAACCGTATTACAGCTTATGTAGAAATTATGGTCAACTGGGTCTAGTAAAATTTGAGTAAAAGTCTTCAACTTCAAAATTTATATAGATGAGCCATCTATTTAGAAGAAGTCTTGAAGGAAAAATATAGCTTACATTGCGATGTGCTCAAATTGCAGGGTCGATATACATGTTCCCACTGATATATGTATATAATCCAGCGTTAAAGTACCTTATTATTACAAGAATTTGTTTCAATGGCTGAGTCCTAATCGAAATTAAATCTAAAAAAGAAAATAGTGATCAACCATTTAAATATAATAATATACGCTGATATGACTTATTAATAAATATCTAAAAATGGTTATGAAAATTATAATGATGCGTTTATTGAGATTATATTTTATAGAAATTTATTACAGAAATTGTATTTTATTAAAAAAGATTATATTACTGTATTTGAAAGATATAAAAAAATACTAAAAAATAAATTGATAAAAATATTAACTTATTTAATTATAATATAACTTTACAGAAAAAATTTAAGTAACACCTAAACTATCCTTATAATATTTTTTTTATTTTATTATATTTTAAATTAAAAATATGATTATCTTTTGAGATACAGACTCTTCAATTCATTTTTTCGATAAAATATTTTTTTTATTTTTTCTAAATAAAATATTTTATTAAATAATTGGTAAAATTTAATAGTCTCGATATTTTATTTTATATATATCATTTGTAAATAAATATAATATTTTTTTATCAAATAAGATTATTTAAACAAATTTTGATGCAACTAAACTAAACGCACTATAAAATTAAAATAAGAATTGAGGAAATTAGCAAAATGGATGAATGGGATCACATAGTGGAGAAGTGGGACAAAGGGGATAGTGAGAGATAGAGACAGACGCATATTTTGTCTGAAAATCTAGCACGAGATATGGAGTAATGATGGGCAGTATGAAAAATAAAAAATTGGACAGAGAATACCTAAAATTCAGAAATTGTATGGGCTGAATGGTTAGAAACGTTGGTGCTCTGATCCAATTATTTGTCAAGAATAATCATTACTTAGACGATACTAACAATGTCTTCTTCTTCTTCTTCTTTTTCTTCTTCTTCTTCATCTAACTTGGTCCTTTTCCTTGATCAGTAATTGATTGGCATTTGCTTTGCATTTTGCAATTGGGACCTGCCTCTGATCAGCCTCAAAGCTGCATTTGTTTTTTGCAGCGCAGAAACCGCTTTTCTTGGGCCTAACGTAAACGGCTTTTACGGTTCATCCTTTTGTCAGCTCGATCTACTGTGAAGCCCGTTATTATTTTTCCAATATATATTTATATCTGTAAATCCGGTTTGCGTTGGAGAATTCATGTTTTTTCTCAAATATAAATAAGAATTTTTCAAAACTTATATTTGTTTACAAATATAATATTTAAATTATGATATTATTTTAAAAAAAATTAAATAATTAAAAATAAATTTTATAAAGCCTATTCAACTTAAAATTGATTGAATGAAATTTAAATATTTTTTTATCACAAAAGGATGCAATTTCTTTTAATAAGTACACAAGTTTTTTATATAACATGGCATATGTTCCTCTCTAAAAATAAAATAAAATGGTGACAATTTTTTAACATAAAATGCATACATGACACTATTATACCTTTTTTGGAGGTTTCATTTTACTGATATTTTCATAAGAAACTCAACTTAATATTAAATATGTAGTACAAATGAATAAATATAACAAAGGGATTGATGTGTTTTTTTTATATATAATCCTATATATATTGGGAAAGCTTTAATTAATTATATACTTAATATATATATACCAAATTCATATAGAAAAATTATGTGCATTTAAAAAGAATATTAATTTTTGGATAATAAGCATATTCATAATAATGTTTTAAAATATTAATTAGTAATTAATTTGGTGTATAAAAAGTTAATTTTCTAAACTATATCATGAGTAGCTAATAATTTTTCCACTTTTTCCAAAACTAATTAATTATATGGCAATTAATGTAATGATATAGATATGAATTTTTTTAATAATTAAATAATTTTACCAATGAATTAGATTTAAATTAAAAAATTGCACATCCCATATATATATAAAAAAAAGTGATAATTCTCAAATAAATGAAAGCAAAGTTGCCATACACAGCAAAATTAAGGCATTTCCCATGTGATGATGATAGCTTGCACCATGGTCCATGCGTACGAATGGATGAGCAATTACAAACGTTTCTGATTCTGAGCTTTTAGCTCTCTGCGCCTCTGTTTTTGTCAGACTTCAATTAATTCACTCTCACATTCACTTACAACAACACACATCCAGACAATGGATATGCCTTTGCTAATTAACAATTCCCCATTATATCGATTTGAAGGACATACTTGTATTATATATTATAATTTGATTTCTTTAATTCCTACTAACTTTTTTTCGAGTTAATTTCAATCAAAATTAAAATTAAAAATTACTGAATTACGGCTGGATCGATATAAAAACTTTGGAATATAAATGGATCAATTAGTTATCTCATGCAAATGGAAAGGATAGTAGTGCAGTTGTCGATTTAGTCAGCCTGTTTGCACACAGTATCCATCATTCGAAAACGGAGGTGGTCATCGCAGATTTTTATATGGTCCTACAAATATAATTTCACTACTATACTTACTTTTCTTTCAAAGGTCAAACATGCAAATGGGTATCGACTGTATATCATGAAATCCAAATTATAATTAGCATTTTGTATATAAATATACTATATCATTAGCATTCAGCATTAGTCATTAATGTGCTTGAAATAACATCCACTTAGAAAAAAAAATGAATCAAAAACTTCGCTAGATTTTGTAGAGATACAATATCTGATTTGGGTATAGAGATATATATAATTAATTACGGCTTGCAGTCAAACCAGCAATCATTTCTGTGATCAAGACGATGTTCCTCCTAGAACATATATATATATATATATATATCTGGTTTGGTATCATGACTTGTGGACAATCCATCTTCGTAGAGCAAGCAAATGACAGCTCGGCCCGAGCTGTCCGGGGAATAATTATATGCTACAATCGTTGTAGCAATAAATGCCTACAACGGACTAATGAAATCCTTACACGTAGATTAAATGATTTATTTCATTGGTTCGTTGTAGGCATTTAATCTACGTGTAAGAATCTCATTGGTCCGTTGTATGCATTTATTGCTACAACGGTTGTAGCATATAATTATTCCTGTCCGGGCCAGTTATGACCGAAAAATTATATCACCAATAACATGACATGTATAAATGAAGCTCCTCAAATTTGGTAAATAAATTTCTGATATAGCCATCGTTCAGATTTTACATCTCCCGAAGATCTATTGACACATTCAAATTTTATCTTTAACTTTTCAATTCTAAATAGGGATAAATTCCTACAAATAAAGAATATTTCTTTCAACTCTCTTTCCTTGCTTATTTAGAAATAAATCATATTAAAATTTTTTTATTAAAGTCCGATACTTTCTTTTATTTTATAGATCGGCAAGCTAGTAACTAAATTTGAACCCAAAGTATCGAGTCCTCATAAGTCCGCTTATATATATATATATAATGCAATTGATGGATCTTGCTAGTAATAATTAATAATCCAAAATATTTTCACATAATTATAACTGCTTGACCCACCCCTACATGAATTAATTTGGACCCTCCATTCAATTTCTTTACGTCTTGCAAGGACAACATGCAGTCCGTTAATTCATGACCCAAACTTATGATCATCATCATGACAATTGCTTGTTGGATTTTTTTAATTTTAATTTAGGTTTATATATTAATATAATTATATTATAAGCTATTTAATTTAATAGAACTAATAAAGTAATCTTATTTTTTAAATTTTAAAAATATTTAATTTAGTATGGATCACATATGTATAGAAGTCTAATACTAATAGTTAAAATTTTACGAGAACTCTAATTGATCTAGTATATAAATAATATTATAAGGGTTATGGTCCCTAAGTTAGATTAGAGTTGTTAATTTGCTTGCTTCATATTCAGATTAAATACGCCTAATCTAAACTTAGAAATATCAAACCCTGGAAAATTAATTTTTCTATAAATCAAAATACGCTTCCGCTAATCTTTTCTATTATTTTTCATTGTTTTTTATATGGGAAATTATTTTATATTCTTGGATTAAATTAGAATTATATTTATATACATGCATATGGTTAATTGTATGTGTTTTGGCTTAATTAAATCCGTGGTATCAAAACTACTCCATTGTAGATTTTTTGAGAAGTTCATGATCTAAATTAAGATTTTAAGAGTTTGAATTAATTGAGTTATTAATTTTTATTTACTGTAGATTTGGATTACCATTAATTTTTGTTTACTATGGATTTGGATTACCGATTACGGACGGATCAAGGAATTAAAAAATATATAATTACAATTATACATAGATATTCGATTTGTTACATGTATATATATTCATCTATTTCGGTAATTCATGTTCTAAGTACCTATATATATTTTTTAAAGTGTTGTGCAGCCATTATAAATTGGGCGTAATGATGGCTATGAATTATTGAGGTCATTATTATGTTTAAAAAAATGACCGAAGAAGTCTTCATCGGGTTTATGTGAATTTGGTCTTTCGCGTTTTAACTGGTCATGTTCTTTGGACCATCATTCATTATTTTAGTTACTGTATAATTTTGTTTATGTTTTCATTGTAGTTTTGTATGACAGACATGCATTATTATTAATGGTATTACAATATTACTATTGTAAAGGGCCAATTTTTAATTAATATATTTTATACTAGATTATTATTTTGACCATTAAAGTAATTTTATCTCTAAATTTTAATTAATTTTTGGGTGTATTTTTGTCCAATATTTAAAAAAACTGATTGAAATAAAAAGTCGCCAAAGTGATCTCTCTTATGTATATTAGTTTATTAAAAATGTTATAATATTTATATGTATGTTAATTCATGCGGGTATTATTCGAACCAAATAAAGAATGATATTTAGCAAAATTATATACATATTTGTGGTGATAAATGTGAGACAATTATAAAGTTTTTATGTGAATAAAAGTCGATCCAAAGATAAGCTTATTATTTAACATAATTTATTATTAATATTTGATCACTACACCGAGGGTATCACTTACAAGTTAGTATCACTGTCCAAAAACTTAATATTAATGTTGTGCTAGCTATCTCGAGATGCATTCCATAATTATTTAAAATTTTATAGATTATTTTTGAATTATAATGTGAGTATTTTATTTATTATTTTTTTATACAGTTAATATATCGCCAATATGCCGTTCAATACGAGCAGTATTCCAGTATTTACTGGGTCAAACTTTAAGGATTAGAAGAAAAATATCCTTATTTATCTTGGCTGCATGGATCTAGACTTGACATTAAGGGAAGAGCAGCATGCCCCTCTTATAGCTGAAAGTTCCACTGAGGTAAAACGAAACTTTAAGAGGTGGGAACGCTCTAATCGCCTGAGCCTAATGATCATTAAGCGCGGCATTCCAGATGACTTTCGAGGTACTATTTCTGTTGAGATTACTAAGGCTAGTGATTTTCTTGGAGAGATTGAGAAAATCTATGAAAAAATGATAAGGCGAAAACAAGGACGCTTCTAGTGAAACTGACTTCTATGAGGCATACTGGCAATGAAAATATCAGGAAATACATTGTAAGCATGTCTAATATCTCCAAAAAATTGAAAGCACTTAAGCTGAATTTACTAGATAAGTTGATTGTGTACTTGCTCATGAATTCTCTTCCTCCACAGTTTGGGTAATTTAAGGTCAATTACAATTGCCAAATGCAGAAATGGACTCTTAATGAGCTTATTGCACACTGTGTACAAGAGGAAAAAAGAATGAAGTTGAAAAAATTTCAGAGTGTTCATCTAGCTAGTACCTCAACAGATAAGGGCAAGAAAAGAAAGAAGGATAAAGAAGCTGCTAAGAGTCTAGAACAAAAGAAGGCTAAGGTAGATAAATGCTTCTTTTGCAAAAAGACTGGACACCACAAGAAAGAGTGTACCAAATATCACACTTGGCATGCTAAGAAGGGTATGTTCTTTACTTGGGTTTGTTCTGAAGTTAATTTATTTTCAGTATCTAGAAACACTTGGAGGATAGATTCTGGTGCTACTATTTACATAAGTGTTTCAATGCAGGATTGCCTGAGCTATAGAAAGCCAAGTGATGATGAAAGATACATCTATGTGGGAGAGAGCAAATCGGTAGAAGTAGAGGCAATAAGACATTTTAAGTTAGTATTAAGGACTGATTTTTATTTAGATTTAAAAGATACATTTATTGTACCGTCTTTTAGGCGAAATTTGATTTATGTTTCTGTATTGGATAAATTTGGATATTCTTATTCTTTTGGAAATAATCAATTTTGTCTTTCTTTAAATTGGTACTGGTTCATTAAGTACTTATGATAATTTATATATGTTTGACATTGTTGCTTCATATAATGAAATCTTGCATGTGGAAACAAGAGGTACTAAAAGAAAGCTAAATCAGGATAACTCAGCTAAACTATGGCATAAGCGTTTGAATCATATATCCAAATCTAGAATTGAATGACTTATGTCAGATGGAATATTGGATACACTTGACTATTCAGATTTAAATACTTTTATTGAGTGTATCAAAGAAAAACAGACCAAACAAAAGAGATTAGGTGCCAACAAGTCTACAAGCGTTTTAGAATTGATACATACAGATATTTGTGGGTCATTCCCCACAGCTTCCTGGAATGATCAAAGATATTTTATATCATTCATAGACGATCACTCATGTTATGGGTATCTATATCTTATTCATGAGAAATCAGAGTCTTTGGACGTATTTAAATCTTTCAAAGCTGAAGTTGAAAATCAACTTGGCAAGAACATTAAGATCATCAGATCTGATCATGGTGGTGAATACTATGGCAAATATGATGGTTCAGGAGATCAACGTCCAAGACTTTTTGCTAACTTCCTAGAGGAGTGTGGAATCGTCCCACAATACTAAATGCATGGTTCGCCCAGCATAAATGATGTACCTGAAAGATGAAACATGACTCATATGGATATGGTAGGGAGTATGATCAGTCATTCTATCTTACCTGAGTTACTTTGGGGAGAGGCACTAAAAATAACAGCTTACAACTTTAATAGAGTACCAACTAAAGCAGCTGTCAAAACACATTGTGAGCTTTAGACAGGGCAAAAATCCAGTTTAAAGCATTTTCATATTTGGGGATGTCTAGCTGAGGCTAGGCCTTATAGGCCCAATGAAAGAAAACTGGACTCTAAAATGGTTAGCAGCTACTTTATTGGTTACTCAAAGCAATCTAGGGACTATAAGTTTTATGATTTCACTACTAAGTCAATTTTTAAGATGGAAAATGCAACATTCTTTGAGGATATTAAGTTTGGGGGAGAAATAGGGTCAGACACATTGTCTTTAAAGAGGAATCAACTCAGGAAAAGTCAATTTTAATTCTCACTACTGCTTTTGATAGTGTGCGGGTTTCTATATCTATCACCACTCAAGAAGCATATTTGGAGCCAATACAAGACAATGTTGAACAACTTCCTATTCAGGTTGAGGAAGTTATTCCTTAAGAACAAACTCAACAACCTCAAGAGCCTGTGCCACTAAGGAGATCCACTAGAGAGAGGAAAAATATATTACAGATGATTATATAGTATTCCTCTAGGAACATAAGGACACTGAAGGTTTAGTGGGAGATGATCCAATCATTTTTCATCAAGCCATACAGGATTCAAACTCTTAAAAGTGGATTGAGGTAATGAATGAGGAGTATAAGTCAATGCAAGACAATTAAGTTTGAGACCTTGTCTCATTACCTGAAGGAAAGAAACTCATTGGTTGCAAATAGAAATTTAAGACTAAGAGGGATTCAAAAGGTAATGTGGAGAGGTATAAGGCACATCTTGTAGCTAAAAGCTTTACTCAAAAGGAATGGATTGATTATAAAGAGATATTCTCTCCAGTTTATTCGAAAGACTCTTTTAGGACAATCATGGTTTTTGTTGCACATTTTGATCTTGAGTTACATCAAATGGATGTTAAGACCGCATTTCTCAATAGAGATATTGATGAAACCATTTTTATGATGCAGCCATAAAACTTTGTATTAGGAGACCCAAAGCATATGGTTTGTAAATTAAAGAAATCTATTTATGGACTTAAGCAAGCTTCCCGCCAGTAGTACTTTAAATTTCATCAAGTAGTTCTCTCATTTGGTTTTGAGAAAAATATTGTTGAAGATTGTTCAGTGGGAGTAAGTTTATTTTTCTGATTTTGTATGTCGATGACATACTTCTTGCAACCAATAATAAGAAAATGTTCCACGAACCCAAAGAATTTCTCTCAAGTAAATTTGATATAAAAGATCTTGGTGATGCTTCTTTTGTGTTAGAAATTCAGATACATCGAGATCGTTCTCGAGGTATTCTTGGATTATCACAAAAGAACTATATAGAAAAAGTGCTTAAGAGATTTGGTATGCAAAACTGTAAATCAGGAGATACCCCAGTTGCTAAAGAAGATAAGTTTAGTCTTAGTCAATGCCCAAAGAATGACCTTGAGGTAAAGAAAATGCAAAAGATTCCTTATGCTTCAGCTGTAGAGAGTTTGATGTATGCTCAAGTTTGCACACATCCAGATATTACATTCATTGTTGGCATACTAGGCAAATATCTAAGTAATCCTGGGATGGATCACTGGAAAGCAGTCAAAAGGGTTTTGAGATACTTACAGAGAATAAATGATTATATGCTCACATACAAGAGGCCAGATCACTTGGAGATCATAGGATATTCTGATTTTGACTATGCTGGATGCCAGGACAACAAAAGATCCACTTCAGGCTACATTTATCTATTAGTTGGAGGAGCTATTTCCTAAAAAAGTGTTAAACAAGCACTTATAACTACATCCACTGTGGCAGCAGAATTTGTAGTATGTTATGAGGCATCAAGTCATGGATTATAGTTGCAAAATTTTATCACTGGGCTGCGTATTGTGAGTAGAATTGATAGGCCACTAAAGTTATATTGTGACAATAATTTAGCAGTCTTATTTTTCAATAATATAAAGTTTCTGGCTGTGAAAAAAAGGGTGTAGAGTGGACAGATATCCATAGAGCATATAAGTACAAACTCCATAATTGCGGATCCGCTTACTAAGAGAGTAACACCAAAAGTATTTCATGAGCACACTACTCGTATGGGTGTTACATTAGTTGAGGATGTTTAGGTTTAATGGGAGTTTGTATATAATTTATTTTTGAGTTGTTCTATTTTGTTTGAATATATTATACTATTTATGAATATTATTTTCTGCAGAAATAAAGTGTTCAGTTTACTACACTCTATGTTATTAAGTTAAAGTTGATCTCAATAAGGTAGGATCAGTTAAAAATAGGTATGTTAAGATCACATTACATGTAATTTTCATGTTATACATCCATACTTGATCTATGTCATTGAATATATTGATATTTTGATCATTAATGGATCGAGTTACGAATTAATATAACAAAGACTTCATTGGTTCTATATCAACATAGTAGATGGACCATATTGTAGCTAAGAAAATATTTTAAAAAATGATAGCTAATTTTACCCACTTAAAGTATAATATAATTATTAAGGTATAATATGTAACCCAAGTAGAAGATTGTTGGTTTTTTTTAATCTTAATTTGGGTTTACATATTAATATAATCATATTATAGGCTATTTAATTTAATAGAGCTAATAAAGTGGTCTTATTTTTATGCTCTAAAAATATTTAATTTAGTATGAGCCACATATGTGTAGAAGCTCAATACTAGTAGTTAGGATTTTATGAAAATCCTAATTGATCTAGTATATAAATAATATTATAAGGGTTATGGTCTCTGAGTTAGATTAGAGTTATTAATTTACTTGCCCCATATTTAGAATAAATACTGCAAGACGCTTAATCAAAACTCAAAAGTATCAAACTCTAGAAAATCAATTCTTTTATAGATCAAGGTACGTTTCCGCTAATCTTTTCTATTATTTCTCATTATTTTTCACATGAAATATTATTTTGTGTTTTTAAATTCAATTAGAATTATATTTATATATATGTATATGGTTAATTGCATGTGCTTTGGCTTGATTAAATCCTATCATTGCTGAATTAATATTAATATTTATTAGCCATTTTCCATAAATTTTCAAACTTTTGCATGTTCCTCATCAAAATTCACTTGCCGTACACACACATATATATAATATAAAGTTATCCTTTTTTCCATCTTTTTTTTTCACAGTTGAGACAATTCCAAGAACATGGAACAGATGCATGAAAAATATTAGATATTTGGTCCATGCACACGTTCACAAACAAAAGGAAAAGAAAAAAAAAGGATTAGACAAAATGTGTTAGTTAGTGTTTTGACACTTGAGAAGGGTCAGCTGATCATTTGCTGAGTCAGCATAGTCAACCGTTTGCCAACTTGGTCTTCCGAGAGTGAACTCTAGGTTAAGCAACATTTCTGAAGATGGCAAAGAGCTACACTCCAATCTCTCCTTCATTCTATCACACATTTGGAGGGTTTCCATGGGTCCATCCTCCTAATAAAACATTACCAATAATTATAATTAATTACAAAGATTTGGAAAAATATAGATATTTATGTTTATAATTAATAAATCCAACATACATACATGTTTGATTTTTTTTAATGACAAAATCACAAAACATAGAAACACAAATGTACCTTGATTTCATGTGAATTGAAATGAGAAATGTATGCCACAGCCTCAGTGGTTGATGTATTAATTTTGTCCTTTGTCTCCTTTGATGATGACCACGAACCTCTGTTCATAAAATATAGATAAAGCTAATCAGTAATTGAATATTATTAGTGACGTTACAATAAAGACAGAAACACAATAAATCCACATATTAATTATTACTTCAACTGGTTCTGCTTGTATATTTGCAAGTCCAATTAATACTCTAATTAGTAATTTGGCCATGCTAAAAATTTCTCTCGAAGTAGCATGGTAAATTTCAAGCATGCTATTTCGAGAACTACCAATTTATTAAAAAAGATTTGCTGTCAAAATATGAAATTAAAAAGGTTATAAAGAGAATTTATAGATTATTTTAGACAAGGACCAACTATCAGAAACCATTTCTTGATAGCCAGAAATTAATTAAAATTATTCATAGATGATAACACGTTGAAGGGGAGTCTTGACGCAACGGTAAGTGTTGTCGCCGTGTGATCTGAGATCATGAGTTCGAATCATGAGCCTCTTGTAATTGTAAGAGAAGGCCGCGTATAAAAACTCAATAAATCTAATTCTTCTTTGGACCTCGCTCATTACGGGAACATTTATGCACCGGACTGTTATATGATAACATGTTTATATACTGGTTATATAAATTAATTGCAGGCTTTTGTTTTTTGGTTTTAAAGACAACAAAGACGTGGGATCAAATTTTATATATTATTCCATAGAGAAAGGAATAAGAATATATTAGAGATGCATGCATTTCTTCTGCAACATGAATTTATGAGTGTTCATATAAGCATTATTTCAATATTAAAATTATGTGGTACCTTCAAAATAAAAATTCTAAAAAGGAAATAAATATAAATATAAAAATAGGATATATAGAGCAAAATTAAAACTCGATCTTTTGTTTTTTTGTTTATTGTCCAGAAAGTATAATCCAACAAAATCCAAACAAACATTAATTAATGGCTTCCTCATCAACTAAAGGAATTTAATGAATACACAAGTTGAGGAGGAAGGTGTGGAAATTAACCCAGTTACCCATTACCCGTATAGGACTAATTTTTTTGAAAAAAAAAAAATTTGAGATTTGGACAGAACCAAACCATTGACTTTTTGCTTACATTGGGATCAAGACATTATTAATCTAATGGATATTTATGGAATATAATGTATATCTTACATTATCATAAAATTAAAATTTCACGTAAATCATTAATAATGAGCCTAGAAACCTTAGGTGAACTTCATTGAGATCTATGTGAATACTAAAGAGTCTGTCTCTTTCTCTATCTTTATAGACAGAACACGTTGGAATAAAAAGTCCATGATCAAAAAGAATCTGTGCAGATGCGTGCATATATTTGTATGTTTGTTTTCATTGGTTTAATCAATTCAAGAATGCAATCAATTATTTTTCCATTTTATGGTAAATTAATACTGCGATGAATATTAATAAATCTCAGCTTAATTAGGAGTATAAAAGAGAAGCATTAATATTTGTTTAACCTTATTTGAGTTGGGTTGAGAGAAGAAGAAGAAGGATTGGTTTCATATTTTCCAGCAGTTTCATCAACAATACCAGCTGCCCTTTGCTTGATAAAACCCACATCTGTCTGGCCTTGGCCTGAAATAATCATAGAAAAGAGGCATTGGTCCTGCTTTATCAGACACCAACTAGAAAATAATTCACATCCAACCAAAACTTTTGTTTTTCTTTTGGGTTGAAAACAGTAAATCAAATGATACAATTTTTTGTCACGCTTGAATCATACCCGTGTTGTAGTCATGCCTACCGCAAATCAAGAGATAACACACACACAAATACAAATATATATAAAAGCAAGAGGAAAATAAATAATTTTACCTGCTGATCCTTTGTCAGTACTCTTCACAGTTCTATACATCTGTATGAAAAAATAAAAGACAAAATTAAAAAAATAAATAAATAAAGTCCACATTGCTAAGATTACTCTCTGCTACTACCTCTAGGTGCCCTTTTGTCTTTACCCTTTAATTTGTTCACTTACATTATACATATACAAAGAAAAACGACGATGAAAATGCAAAAACGACAATGGGAATATTGGAAATTGTATATATATAAATGATTTCAAAGCATTGCAGATTGAGAACAGTAACAGCACCTGCAAGTGACTCTTCACGTGAGCTAGGGTTAGATCCTTCACATTCATCAACTCCAGGACTGATTTTGGTGTTGCTCCTGCCACAACACCATTATTATTATTATTATTTTCACAAACACCACATAATTAAGTACTACAACTGTTGAATTAACCTCATTTAGAAAATAAATTTCTAATTTGTATTACTATACTCACTTTCATGTCCACCAAGAAGCTGAACCGCATGAACAAAGTGGGCATGAAGTGTAGTGGTCCATCTCATTCTAGGAGCTCTGATGCTTCTTTTCACTCCAGTAATCATTCTTCCATTTCTCTTGAACTCGCGGCCGTAGATTTGAGGTTGGTGATGATGGTGATGGTGTTGATGGTGATGAAGTTGATTATTAAGATTTCTTGGTATTTCCATTGTTGGAGGACTCAAATTAGCCATTTCAAGACCTAAACTCAAAGTAGGCTCATGACTACTAGGGCCAAGATTAAACAAACCATTTTCATGACTCAAATCGCTTCCACTGCTACCAGAATCAGTAGTAGTAGTAGAACTCCTATCACTGTAAAGTACTTTCCTTGTTAATCCTTCTCTTGCTTCACAATCAGAGGCTGATGGTGGGCTGATCTGCAATGAAAGATCAGGAAAAGTTGTTGATGCACTACACATCATTATTTGGTTCGATGATAACATAAGGATAATAATGGAGATCTAATTTGGTCGGACTGCGTACTAATGTTAAATATCTATACAGTTAGAGAAAGTATTAACTTGAAAAATGTGGAAGACAAATAAGGAAAGTATAAATAAATAATGGGGCGAAAAAAAAAACGGAGTTGTTGTGATTGATATTATATGATTATATCATGAGTGGGTTATGATTATTGATTGATTTGCATGGGTGTTGAGACTTGAGAGAGAAAAAAAAAGTAATGAAAGAGAACGAATTAATGTAGGCTTTTGCTGATGATGATCGGTTACTATTATAGGGTTAATAGGACATATAGAGAGAGAAAGAGATAAAGAGAGGTAAAGGAATAGCAGAGTGGTAGTCAGATTAAAAATGCAAGAAAGAAGAAAAGTAACAGAGGTTTTCTGGGGATGATAGTTTAAATAGGAAGTTAGCGAAAATGGGGAAATTTTGTATTCAAGATTGCAGAGAAGGATCAGAGAGAGAGAAGAGAAGGTCTCTTTTTCTCCTTTATTTTTCCAATGGAGAATGAAAAGGAGTTTTGCAGAGGATATAATGGTGGAAATATGAACCAGCTTATACTGTTCAAAGGAATATTTGGAAGGGAATTTTAAGAGAGTTTTTTTCTTTTCTTTTTTTTTTTTGTTTTGTTTTCTCTCTCTAGCTCTCGTAATCTATCTACGTCCATCGATTGCGACCCATTTAAATTCCTTAAATCATTTTCTAATTGTATATCATATTTTTATATTTTATTTTAATTGTGATTTTTTATAGCTTGTACTAGGATTAAAATATTTCCCTTTTATGTAAAGAACGAGGATTGACTAGCACTCTAGCAGGGCAAGAAAAAAAAAATCCCTGTCAAATTGTTTTTCTTTTATTTCCTTTGCCATAGTGTAAAAAAATATCTAAGATGGTATGGTTAATTATTAATTAAGCAATAATTAAGTATAATCTAACTAATATTCATAATTTCTTTTTTTCTATTTTTTAAATAAATTGTAAAAACTAATTACTTTTTTTCCAGTGATATCATAACCGTTCTATCAAAATTAAAATATTTTAAATTTGAAAATTAATTAAAATTAAATTTAACTCGTTTTACTGGCAAACTTTTCTTGTAATGTATCCTAGTATTTGTTATCATGTTTTGGATTGTTAGAGATAAAAGATTTTTTGAAACACTCACTTATAAATTTGAGCATTTAATTCAAATAATTAATATATAATAATATTAATAAAAAGTTATGAATCATTTTCGGCTGCCAGAAATTTGGTCTGAGATACTGCTAGTGTTAAATTTACTTAAAATTGAAAGAATGTGATCAAATGTGCCAAAATTGAAAATTAATAAAAGAATTGCAATGCTCATAAAATTAAATTAATGAATTATTTTTTAATTAAATTAAGAGTGGCAATATTTAAATAAAATTATTTATTTAATCAATATATAAATCAATTTTTAAAAGAAATGATCAATAATCTCAAAAAGAGAAACATTAATCTTAGTTATTATTGTTAATTGATTTATAAATTGAAATAATACAAGAATGAGTGTTAAGAGTTAGATATGAATTTCCTAATTTGACCAAGTGTAGAATATAATTAATTGGATGAAAACTAGTAAATTTATTAAGCTTAATTAACATTGCTTAATTTAATCTCAAATTAAAATAATGATACAAGTTCCAGAAGCACAATATAAACTAATAGTTAGTTAACCTAAAAACCAAGCATTACTATTATTGCCCGCTCGATCTAGTCCAGTGAAGTAGTATATAGTTTCGGAATTCCATTATGTTATAGTTAGGGCAACCAATTTCTTTATATCTGTATAGTCCCATTTTAAAGCATAGTCTTAACACGCACGGAGTAATTGCCAATAAATATCGAGCTGTACACGTGCGAAGGATCCACAAGAAAAGCTAACGAGAAAGGATTACAATTGGTCTCGTGAGGAAGTAAGAAGAAGAAGAAGTATAAGAGAATATATATAAATTTAAATTTATGAAGAAGTGTCAGATTGGGTGGGGGTGACCGGCGACACCAGGGTCACAGACCCACATGCCACTAAATTCAATTCTACTTATTTATAACTCCTAAATGGATTGCAATGTCTACCCCACGCCAACGCGCTACCTTTTATTTCTCCCTTTCCGCCCAATTAATTCTAACGTCAAATTCACTTCCATGTATACTACTACTTACTATCTTTAACAATGAGTTCCGTTTTACTTTTGCTAGTTTTACACTAATTGTCATGCAAACTGCAAAAAGGCTATATTTTTTTAATCTCTGAGTTATTTACCGTCAGATATAATAACTAATTTCCTCTTAAATTCCAAAATGCTAAATTTTAATATGCTAATTTTACCACTTACCTCTTTTTACTTTTAAATTAATAATTCACTATTCCCTTTTTTATTTATTCTAAAATTTAATTAAATTTTATTTTTTAAATGTCAATTTCATAAAAAATCAATGCAACTCGTTTAAAATTCTTATTAATGAACTTAGAATATAGTAATCTTTAAGGACCTTATATTATTATAGTGGGAAATAAGTTTGTATTAGAAACAAACTTTTATTCATGATCCATATTAAAGATAAATTATTCGCATTGAAATTTAAGAAATTTTAATTAAATTTATTTATGAATAGAAGTTAAATTTTGAAGGCATTAATATTATTAAAAATTCAATCCATACAATTATTTTTTTTCCCAGAAACCGAACCACTGCTTTGAATGATCAGCGTATCTAATTCTAACTAGTTTGAGGAAGGCGCGTGGGGATAGGAAATGGAATCGGAGCTCAATGTTGAATGGAACGGGTAGTATTTGTCTAAGATATGTAAATTTGGTTTTATCTCCAATATTCCCTCTCCATGTCCAAATATTCCTTGGCCAGACCCACCTGTCGAGCCCCACCCGCGCGTGGAAACGCACAACAAAATTAATTTATATATATATATATATTATAAATAGAATAATATTTAAGAAAAAAATAAAAAAAGAAAACCTTATAGGGCAACCTGCCGTTACTCTTATGAGAGAGCAGAGATTTGATGCTAAAAAAGAAAGAAGAAAACACAAAATAAAATCAAAAACCATATTCCTAGGCGTCAACAGGGGGCGTTCCTATCACGTGACTTATGGACGTAACCTTGTCTAGGTTTGTATTAGTCTCCTCTTGTTCTCTTCTTTTGTTCTTATTATTCCCTTTTAATTTGTATTTATTTTTTTAAAATTTAATATTATTTATTAAAAATATAATATAAATTAAATTAATTTAGATCAAAAGAATTTATATATTAATTAAATTAAAAAATAATTATTCTAATTTTATATTTATTGTTAAAGATAATAATAAATACAATATTAGAATAATAATTTTTTTAATACAGTTAATATATAAAATATTTTTAATCCCTATTTAGTATTATTAATTATTTATTCCTTTTGTTTATAAACTCATTACAATACCAACAATACAACTAGAAAATGTTAATCATTTCTTAGTAATTTTTAAAGCCATGGTCAGCGCCTCCTGATGCGCTTTAGATTCTTCGAAAAATGAAATTCAATTCAATTAATTATTTTTTAATATTTAATTATATATGTACAATCTTGTGTTTAATTTAATTAATTAATTATTGTTGCAATAAATTCTCTCTCTCTATATTTCTTTGGATTATTGAATAATCAGTTTGTAGTATGGTAATATCCGGTCAACATGTCTCTCTATGGCTCACTTGCAATGTTGTCAAGATGCTTTGGGCTCTACGTATTGTTCCACGTTCCATGTATTTGTCTTATAACAGTCACTTGTACATACTATTTTTTTTTTATATCATTCCCAAAAACAAGGGATTCCTTTTTTTTCACTTTATATCAACATATTTAATTTTTTTTTAAATATATGGCATCTGAGATGTTATTTGACTGATTTAAATTTAAATTTTGTTGAATTTTGAAGGAGACTATACTTCCAGCATAATTTTTTCTATTTACAAGATTTAAATTCGAGACTTTATTTATGAGACAATAAGTCTCTTTTTATTTATGTCAATTTATGTTGGTAACATGTTATTTAATTTAGTTAATTGGGTACTCTACTCATATTCATAAGGTCCCTGTCCCTAGCTACTATTTAACTATATATAAAATTTTAATTTATTTTCTCTTTATTTAATTAATTAATTGGCCTCTTAAAAGAATTAATGGTGTAGTAGTTGAACAGTGAAGATGAAGCAAAGGACAGACAATATGCCAGTTTTGCTTATTACCAAATCATCTACTTGTAAATGCATGTTGGTTAATTAATTAAATCTAACAATATTATTTACCAAATTAAATTGTTTACCAAAGTCCAAAATCACATGCTTGCAACAAGCTTTGAGTAATTTTTTAAATTTTATTATATAGTTTAATACTTTTTTTCAATTGCATCTCCAACTAATTAGCAAATATATAGTATAACTTTGATTTGAAATTTTGTAGCTTCATTGACTCTTTGAGATTGCTACAGAAGCTTTGCTGGTCTGTCACTTAAAGTGAAAAATGTTCCAAAAACTCCTAATTTTTCTTTAGCTACCCTAATTAAACAGCAATTAGAGGTATATTGAGTAATGATTACTCTTTATCTTTATTATAGGATACTAGAACAAAAATGGTGAATAGACTTGCAGATTAATGTTAGTCATTTCTAAAATAATACTACAACTGAATTCAAACTCCATTCAAATCAATCAAATTAATAGAAATAAATTAAATAATATAAAATGTAAATATATCATAAATGCACTGACCAAAATTAATTGCTGCAATAAAATTTATTAGAAGTTAATTAAATAAATAAATAAATAAAAGAAACATATAGGAGGGCCATTTGAAAGAATATTAGCTTCTTTCATGGTGATTCGTGAGATGAGAAAACTGGGCATGTGTTGCTTTGAAATATGGGTTTCCACCTTCTCCCACTTCTCTTCTTTGAGTAAGACAAAGAAGAAAGGAAGGAATCACCAAAATCAACGCCGTTTAGGCTGACGAGCAGCGCGACATTACATCACACATTTATATATTTATTAATCATTTACTACATAATTAAACATGGTTTGGGGTTTGGTAATTATCGTTTTGCTGGTTCAGTAGAATTTTCCCGTCTTTGTTTGTGACAAGAGACAATTTTATCAAATCAAGATAATTTTCAAAAGATAAATAAATAAAGATACCCTTATAATTTTTTTTAAGAAAAGAAAGAAAATAATAATAATAATTTTCTTGAAAGTTTGGTACATGATAATAATAATAACTAATTAATCACAATCATAATAATGAACTAATGAGTAACACTGTAACAGGTATATAACAGGGTCAAAACATGAGTCGAGAGAAAAAGCAAGTAGCTCAGAAAGGTTAATTATTAATGGCGATCTCATCAACCTAACCAAATTGAGCACTTTTTTTTTTTACGAAAACTTGAAGTGGCAGGGCAGAAAAAAGGATGTTCACCTTTTCCCAAGCGCCACCGAGAAAAGGCCACATGGCTGCGTCAGGTTGTAAAGGCAACCATCCCTAAGTTAAAAAAAAAAAAGGAAAAAAAAAGGTTGTCTATTATGATGAGATACGAAAGGTGTCATTTTACAAAGCAAGAATAAAAATTTAAATGCCCAATTGGGTCAGATACCCTAGCTGCCATGCAATGCAACCCCAAAACCCCACTTCTTTGAAACTTTAAATACCTCAATAATTTCTTTATAAATTTCCCCTTTTAGCTGACCGAGAGATCAATATTCATCTTCTACTTATCTGTTCAGTGATCAAATTATGTATAAAAAATTCTCAATTAATTACCTTCCACATTAATTTCCTAAGTCATTCCAAAAATATTGAGGTTTTTAATTTAATTTTATTACATTATTCAAATTATAAATTTTAATCAAAATCTCTCCTTTATTAGTCGGTGAACTAAAGAGTGGCGATCCAACTGAAAAAATAAATAAATAAAGAAGCAAGAAAAGTATATAATCAAAGGAGGAAAAGAGATAGAAAGACTAAGGTGAAAATGATGGACAAACCACCAACAGACCTTTTTTTTAAAAAAGAAAAAAGAAAAAAAAAAGAAAAAAATTGAGTACGAAATTATGGGCGTAAATGCTTGAAGCGATATGATACTACGAGACAGTACTCAAATTAGTATAGATCTTAAGATTAAACACTATTAACTCAATTAATAAACACTATTACCATTAATTAAATATTTCATTTATAGATGTACTAAATTTCAGTCTAAAAAAATATATATTTTTTTATTAAATAATAAATTCATAATCCGCTTCATTTTTTTATACAAATACAAAACAAATCATTCACATTAATAAAATATATCTTACTAACTCAATTAATTAAACACAGCTACAATTAATTAAATATAAATGAATAAGGGGATTATTTTATTCTAACATTGGAATAAAGGGATTTATTTATTTATTTATTTTATTATATATTTTATAAGTTATTCTAAAATCTAGACAGTGCATAAGTTTAAAGGGAACTTTAAAGATTCATACATATATTTGATGGAAAGATAGAAGGGGATGATGATGATGATAAAATATAAAGGTAAATTGCTGCACATACCTACCATTGAAAATGAAGTTTCATTCGCGAGGTCAATACAACAGGGACAATTTACATTCCATGCGCAATTGACTAATAAGTTGTTGAATTGAAGCTTGAAAGCCCATTGCTATCCTCACCGGGCTCTGTGAAGTGAAGCTGATGGATATATACTGCATATACATGCCTACCTGTCTGTACCTATTAATTATTATCATATATAGCCACATCCTGCACAAAAACATTAACTAGAGCTGCATTCACCCTATTTAAATTTTTGTCTTTAATTTATACATATTTATTTAAAAAATTATTAATTTTTTTAATATTATATAAAATTATTTTAAATGAATTAAAATATTTTTTATTAACTTATTAATATTAAAAGTATTATATTCTTATTTTATTAATTAACTCATTAATAATAAAAATATAATAAAAAAATTAATTAATTTTATAAAAAGATAATATAGATGAGATAATTCTTTTTTATAAAAGTAATAATTTAAACGAAAATAAGGAAATTACTTCTTGGAATAATATTAATAAACAAGATGGTACGGTTTCTTAATTTCATTTCTTCCAAGAACTGAAAGTGGAGCCGTGAAAATTAAATTTTGCTGTCCAAAAACAAAACTAATGATACACTTATTTAATTTACTTTAAAACCTCCAAATTATTATCAAATCCTATATATATAATAATTTTTTTAGCCAACCTAATTACAAATTAATTACCATTTGTTCCTCCTTAAATTATCAATTTTAACTTTTGGAATTATAAATATTTTTTTAAAATTTTTCAAATATAATAAGCATATAAAAAGTGTCACTTCCACCTTATAATTTTTATCTTTATTTTAGTGATAAATTCTTTTATATTAATTTTAAAAATAAAATAATGATTTAAAATTTAAATAAAAATTTATTTTGTTTAAGTTATAGTAAATTTATAGACAAATTTTAATTTATATATTTTTTTTGGTTAAGAATAATTTACCATTTCGTATTTATAAAATAAAAAAATATTTACCATAAAAATAATATATTTAACTTGATAAATAATAAAAAAAAGTGAGTTGCCATTTAATAATAAAATTAATTATTTTATAAGTCATTTTGAAAGAATATTCTTTTAAATTATTGATAAAATAAGTAAAATGTATACTTGAATATCTAACATACTCTTTTAAGTTTTATAAGATTAATAAAATAAATTTGTAAATTTTGAGATTATAATCACACATACCGTATAAATTAAAAAAAAATTATCCAGTTAAAAAAATAATTGAAAGAAAAAAAAAACTAAAATATATTTATAATATAAAAAGGTTAAAATTGATGTATAAATGATAGTAAATTTGCAAATCAAGAATACATAAGAGAATGAGAGTTTCGAGTAGCAGTAGCTTTACAGTCTTTACTTGAATAGTTGTAAATAGCATGGGCTATGGTAATACAGGTTTTAGGTTGCAAGTTGAGTAACCAGTTTCTTGATCGCCTGTTTTGATCAGAATCGTACGTACCAAATGTCACCGGACCCCACAATTCCAGGCATATCAATTGCCCTTTCAGCTATTGTTGGAAATTTCAGAATGGGCACTTTCACTTGAAAACTTAGTCTGCAGTCGACTCTGCTCCTCTTGTTTCAAATTTTCCTTTACCCTAATCAAATTCATATGTTCTATTTTTCTCTTATCTCATAAAAAAAAAAAAGTTACTAAGTTAACATTATTGCAATGAAAAATGAAGGTAATCAATCATGAATTTATTACTAAAAAATATATATATTTGTCACTGGACTGTGTTGACCTGCTAATTTATTTAAATTTAAGGGTAAATTAGAAATTAGTAATCTCTTAAGTACATAAGATTTCTTTATAAATATTTTTCTCGTGACTCTGCGGCATTAGTTGTGCCATGGACCACAAAATGTGTAGATTTTTATATTTCGTAGAAAGCTTAATTAATTATATATATTTACGTATGGATAGATAAATAAATGATATTTCAGACTCAAATTCCTTTGACCATTCCAACATTTACTACGAGAAATGAATGCCCTTTTTGGTTGTCTAATGTCAAGCTCTCCATTAATAGATGATAGAACAAACTTAACCTCAAATGTCCACATCAAATACAATTAAAAACCCATCCCCTTCTCCCTCTTTCACCAAGGAATAATAACAATAATAATAAACTTTCTCTTCCATTTCCAATATTATGACGTAAACTGTAATATGGTTTTCAAATTCGTACACTCTAACCATTTCTTTGACATTAATGTATACTTAATTGTATGTTTTTCTTTTGTCATTAACAATAATTGTTAAAAACATAAAAATGATTATGAAAATGATATCAAACATTGTCTTTTAGCACTTGAGCTTTTCTGCTTGGCTTATTAACTATGTGTTTTTCCATTAATAATCATTAAAATATATATTTTTTCTAAATAATAGATTTTTTTCTTTTCAGAGTTAATGTATTGAATATCAAAAAGAGTATGAGGAAATATCTAAGCAGTGGAAATGATGGATGCTTTGAAATGAGGTAATGGGTAGAATTGTACTTGGGCAGATTCTAGTTAGTGGGAAAGAGAGAAAAAACAAGGAGACAGGTTGAAATGGGAAAATGGAAAAATGTGACAGTATGACATATTAAGCAGATATTTACATCAAAGGGGCAGCCTGCAAAGAGGGTGATAGATTTCAGAATGTAGTGAAATAATAATTGAAGGGCATGCATGTGAGGCCATATTGGAGAAAGAGAATATTATGAATATATAAATGTAATAGTCAAACATGAAATTGATTCTAACAAAGATTTAGAGAGAAGTATATGTATACAGGGAAGATAAGACATTCTTTGATTCTTATTGCTTCTCATTTTAAACCAAAAAGGTAAAATGTGCTGCACCTAGCTACTTATATTGGGAGAATATGCCATCCTCATCTCATCAATTTCTAACGGTGTGTTATTTTTAACGGTGTGATTCGGTGACCAGGAGCATATATTCTTTTTGCATAGATTTTGAATTCAAATTTTTGTTGTTCCCTTCTTCTCATGCAATTAATAAAAGAAATTATTAAACTATATATATTATTAAAGATTGATAAACATCTAACATTATTGATTTCAAAATCATGCAATTCTTTTATATAAATATCATGCATTTATATAAAGATTTAACTTTTAATTACAAATAATTCACTAAATAAAATAATTTTTTAGGTTATATTTTATAAATAAATTGGGATATCCGCCATCATAAAATCCTAATTATGCAATATTTAAAAATTATACATTCATATATAGCGTCTACCATATTATCTTAGAAATTTGTTTAATAAATAAGTTTAGCTTAGTAATATATATCTAAATAGTTATTCAATAATAATTTAATGTAGTTTTGTATCTACATAATCATTTTATATTTGAAAAATATTAAAAAAGTATATATATTTCTGTTTCATAATTTTTTTTAATAATATTTGAACTTAATAATATATATATATATATGATGGCACAGGAAATTCAAAAATTACATTTTACTTTAAATATATAATATAATTAAAAAATAAAATTTATAAAATTGAATATAACCATGCATTTGGGCGAGTTTCGACTAGCTAGCATATATGCATTAGCCTATTTAGTTTGAAATTAGTGATTGCAATAGGACAGGATGACGAGTCATTTTCTAACTTTGCTTATGCCTTAGGAAAAAAAAAAAGAAATTTCTTGTGCTATGTCCCACTCTACTTTTTTAATTTTTGATTTCTCCTATTTTCATTTTCGTGGGATCCTCCTGGTTGTACAAATTTCCTACTGATTTTTCACCTTTTTTTTTTATAATATATATATATATTTAAATTTTGTTATACTAAATACAAATAAAAGTATTAAATAGTTATTTGGTATATTCATATATTATCATATGAAATTTACCTTTTTGTCCATTATTGTTCTTGTAAGATTAAAAAGAACAAGAAAAATAATTATTGTGTATTATAATTTGTTTCAAATTGCATTTCGTCTTTGCACAAATTACAGGCCCAGTGGGTGAAGAAAAGCCGAACTGTAAAGTCCATAGCACCAGATGAACAAAAGAAAAGCCTAAAATGAAGAAAAAGCCCAACGTAAGGTCCACAGCACCAAATGAAGAAAAGCCCAATTTAGCATTAGCTGCGAAAGCGGTGCTCTTCTCTCAAGTTACGGCACTTCTCCAACTTCTTCTTTCTGGGATCTCTCTGATTGATTACTCGGAAGAGAGAAGACGGAGATGACGTTGTTTCACTTCTTCAACTGTGCCATTCTCACGTTCGGTCCTCACGCCGTTTACTACTCTGCCACTCCTTTGTACGTCGTCTTCTTAAATTAAATGTCATTTTGAGTGATAATTATACCAGTCCTTTTGTATCGTATCAGTTTACAGATCTGAATTCGATTCTGTTGATTAGTAGAAATTCCCTGTCCAATTGATATAATTTTGAACCAGTTTATTGATTTACTGTTCAACACTGTGGATTTCAACATGTGGCAAATTTATTGCTCGCTATGTGTTTTGTTTGATTTTTAGTACAATCGCAGGTCCGAGTACGATACCCTCGGCACCTCTGTTAAAGCTGCGCTTGTTTATCTTGGAACAGCGTTAGTAAAGGTGGCTCTTAATATGCGTTTTAGCTTCTTTTTTTTTTTTTTATTATATTCTTTTCATTTTCTGTGTTCTTTAAATGGACGGTTTCTTCAATGTGTTGGCAGCTTGTTTGCTTGGCTACTTTTCTCAAGGTGTCTGAGAATGACAATTTTGATCCATTTCAGGTTGTTTTGGCTTCACTTTAATTTCTTTTTTCTTTTATTTGAAATGGGTCAAATAGATTTTAGGTTGCTCTTCCAGTATATTTCTTGAATTTGATCCCATGTTTCAATGTTTTTCTCAATCTTTTACATTTTATAACCCAGAGGACGAAATGGTGCTTTTAAATGCAATCTATTCTTTACATAATGTTAGGTTTTATAAACACCCCTCTTTGGTACTTAAGTTTTAATTGCGCACATGAACTTCAAAGCAACTCATTTAGCTTTGTCAGTATAATGATATGTACACTATAACCATTTATTACGTTTTAAGATGAACTTTAGGTATTAATCTTGCTTCTTTGATTTATGACTTCAATTTGACCTGACCAATCAACAACCTTATCCAAAACAAAAGTGTTGTAGTCTATTTTGTATTTTCGTATACCATTGTGAGAAACATGCTACTTTGTTACTTAAAATTTGAAACAAATGTTCCTTAAAACAACAGAAAGAGGAGAAAGGAGCTTGATGTCGCATTTCAAGGCTTTACAACCTTATTTTCTGCTTCACCTTTTGAATTCAGCATTTGGTTGCTTTATAGCTCTCTGAGATGTAGATGAATCTTGCTATGTTTTCTCTGAGATGTTCTCTCCCCTGCTAACTGACTTGTGTTTTGATTTGTTATCATTTATGTTTAACACACTTCATTTTCAGGAATTGTTGAAAGCTCTAATTGGTTTCATAGATGTTGCTGGGCTGTACTTTGCCTTGACCCAGTTGACTCACAGGAATATCTCTCAAAATCATAAATTTCAAGCTGTTGGACTTGGTGAGTACAAATTTATCAAGGTGTTTCATTTAAATTGAAACTGTACTTTAAAATTTCAGTTTCTAAGGCACCTTTCCCCATTGCAGGCTGGGCTTTTGCTGATTCTGTTTTACATAGACTGGCGCCTCTTTGGGTGGGAGCTAGAGGACTAGAATTCACATGGGTTTACATCCTGCAAGGCCTTGAAGCAAATGCAAACCTGGTACAGTTGCTTTTTGATCAATATAAGTTATTTTCTGTTGCTGCTTTTTGGGAGAATGTTTTCTGTTTAATTAGTAAATTTAGACAAATAATGTTTATATCGATAATCGGCTAATATCTAAAATAGAAATCAAAAGAAATCATTTGTCTTTCTTCAGTGATTTTATATCCACTCTTTCTGAATTCAGGTTTTGAGCATATCCCTAGCTGCATTGGGATCTTTGATGTGGCTTCGCAAAAACAAACCCAAGACTTTGATTCCCATTATATATGCATGTGCAGGCATTGTGGCAACCATGCCATCCATCATCAGGTATGCTTATCTTTTTTCCCAATATCATTGAAATTGTGTGTTTTTTGGCATGAGCATGACCTTTTCATGATACAGTACAAATTGAAAGTACATAAATTAAGATGGGTTGGATGCTGTCATTGTGTCCAATATTTGCCATTTTGTAAGATTCAAGTGCTGTTGTTATGGGGCACCCTAATCATAAATTGCGCACTGTGTAATCATATTATCCATGTTTTGCAGCTATTTGAGAAGAGGTTTAGGGTGGCATTTTCCAAAAGTGGTAGGCTTCGAACTGTTCACCTCTTTGGTGATGGCTTTTATTAGTTGGCAACTCTTTTCTGCTTGTCAAAGACCCTCCTCGTCTTGAGAAAGTCTGATGCCATCTCTAATACTAGATAGTTGGCTGAGAATAGGCGCTTGGAGAGTTTAGCTGCACAACTATCAATCCCTTCACTGGAGGCTGTTGTAGTGTTCTGTTTGAAATTTTGCAGCATCTTTTATTTTCCTTGAAAAATTATTAGTATGCAACTTTCATTTTTCATGATATGTTTAGAGGTTTGAAACAGAGAAATTTTTCTGCAGTTAAAGAATTTATTGAAGATTTTAAACGAAAATATTCGTAATCAAGTTTATATTTCGTGCATATACCATCCAGATCGTCTAAAGAGGTCAACTATAAATGCTTGCACATAGATTATAGCATTATGTAATTCCACAGATTGAAGCTTTGTTAATCGAGTATTCTGGTTACTCCAATGGATAGTTTGGCAAACCGGCAACTGTGAAATTACCTATGAAACTATGACTCCACAAACTATAAAGTCTTAAAACTACGAAAAAATTTCATATAAATATAAATAAATGATCAAAGTAATATAAAAATGTGTTCTTCAACATTGATAGATAGCTTATAGAATTGAAACTTTAAAATTTATATTAAAAAATTTAAATCAAATTATTATTAAAAAGAAAATTTAACAATAAGATAATCAATGACATTAAGCCTCGGTATCGGCTTAATGTCCAACGATTCCACACTTTGAAAGTGTAGCCTCTGTTTCTTATTTGAAATGAAAATAAGTATTCAGCTCCAATATTAATATTTTGGTAATAAGATGAGAAACGGAGGATTAGAATAAAATTATTATCAAATTATACAAGGCATTGAAAATGGATCCCAAACAATTTTGTTCTACATTAAATATAAAAGATTGATAAAACAAGAATGGTGAAGCCATCCCCATTTTGGTACTTAGCTTTCAGATTCCTCAACAGACGCTTCAATTCGGAGGAGTACAAATCCAACAGCAACTCCGATCAAAACAAGACCATTCATAATGGTAGCAATCTGGAAAATCTCACTAATCTTATTGCACTTAGAGAAAAGTGCACCTCCACCTTTTCCTTTCCCATTTGATGATGCTTTCAGTGAGCTAACCACATTTGCAAAGCATTGTTCAGTGCAGACTGGCATCCCTAGAGAGGCCACATTGTTGTGAACTTTGAGACCTCCATAAGAGTTCAATCCTCTTATGTACACCACCTTGCTGGTTCTCTTCTGGGTCTTGTTACCAGTGCTCACAACTGCACCAGTGACTCTAGCAGGGCTGAAGGTGGCTGCTGTGGTTGCCATGTCTGTCAAGTTTGCACAGTAGAAGAGAAAGAAGGTGAGAATTGGGTAAAATTGAAGAACTTGCAAATAGGAGGAGAACTCACAAAGGCCACTTTTTGTATTATTGAGATAAAATTGGATAACGAGTAATACAATGGTTGGCTACCAATTGAAAGAGATAGGATTTAAAATAAGGGAAGACTCGGGCCATACACAGGCAGTTGCTGAAGTTGGCAGCCCAAAATTGAGTAATATTCTAATTTGAAGCAAAATATTTTTTATTAATTTCCAGTTATAGGTCTAAAATTATTTAAGGATAATAAATTGAAAATATTAATAGAAAATTATAAAAAAAAGAACGCTTACTGAAGTAACATAATATTATAAAGTGGATCATTTATATGATAATCCTTTCATTTTTCAATATATATATATATATATATATATGTGTGTGTGTGTGTGTGTGTGTGATACGAACCCACATGGACAGACCAAAATAACCATTGACAATGGTGGAACAAGGAATTCAGAGAGACTAAATTTTCACAAAATAAAATTTTAGATGAGTTTACTATAAAATTAAATATCTAATATTATAATAATTCAATAATTAATTTATACTATTAGATTAACTACATCAAAAAAATGATTATTATATTCTATGACTTTACATATTTTCAAAATATTATATAATATCATTATTTTTAATTTTTAAAGAAATATTTTTTTTACATAACACATCAAGCAGTCAATTATATATATATATATATATGTATAAGAATTTTGATAAAAAAATTTATGAATTAAAATAAAATTCATTTAAATATATATTATATAAATAATTTTTTTCAATTATATATGTATATACATAATTATATATATAAAAATTCATTTAAATTAATTATGTATATATAATTATATATATAATTCATTTAATTTATATATGTATATATAATTATATATAATTTATTTAAATTTAAATATATAAATAAAATTTATATAAATTTATATATAAATATAAAATTCATATATATATTTAAATTCATTTAAATTCAAATATGTAAATGAATATATTATATATATAAATTCATATATATATGCATTTAAAATTCATATATATATGATTTGATAATTTATATATCAGTTAAAAATATCATGATTCAAGTATTATTCTTTTTGGGAAAAAAGCAATTTTTTTTCAAAAAAAAAAAACTATTTAATATTATTTATATGATGTTTATGTGGGCTGACTTAGGCTATAAGAAAAGCTTTTATAAATTCTAATGGTCGGATTTGGGCCAAAATAAAGATTGACCCCCGGCATGGATTTAAGAAATAAGGCAAATGTTTCTTGATATATATATATATATATATATATATATATGTATTGTATATACATGACTGCGGGGGGTCCGGGGGAGAGTTCCGCCATTGATTATATGTGCTGCCATTTCTAAGAGAATGTGCGGTAATGAACGTCCAGAGAAAGAGAGAGAGAGAGAGACGTCAATTAGAGCTACAAAGTGTTCCCCACCCAATTTGCTCAGTAATCAAATTGCTATGCTATATAACATAAAGTCATCAAAGATCTCACATATGTTAACCATAAGCTTTCCATCCCTAATTCTCTATACAAAAAGATAATAACATGAAATAGCTCCATGGAGACATTTCGAAGTCACTGGTCCTAGTCGCAAGATACACTTCGTATGGCTTTATTTAAATGATATTCAGACTCCAAGATCACTGGTCTTCATGAAGAACACGAAATATGTTAACATCAAGGACAATTGCATTGTCCACCCAGTCCGCAGGTTCAAAAACACACACATCAAATTCCTGCAAGTCATTAGCCAAGGCAAAACCTTTCCATCCTGAAGAAAGCCCTCCACTGTTTTTAGATTTCTGAAAATAAAATTTGGTCGTCCATATATTATCTTTCATGCGCAGAATCACATCTTGTTTTTCCAGAGAAGTGAGATTTTTAGACATCCATAATGATGGTATTGACTGAGAAACAGCACCAAAAGTATAATAAAGACCAAATTCAAAACTGTCTAGCAATCTTCATGATAGCAATAATTGACACTTTGCTCACAGTTAGCGATAAAAAAAAACAAGAAATTCAGCCATATAATGTATCAGAATCACATACGTACCAGGTAAAATATCCGGCATACATGGGTGGGGTTTCATAACTACCATGAAACCCTCCCTTGTTAATGCTGCTTGTGCCAATAGCAAGGCGTTCTGTTTCTGTTCCTCTTTATTAGCCTTCTACTTGATATGTAGGGAACGTTATGCACAGCACTCGGACTGATATGCTCGATGTCTGAATCATTCATGAATCAGACAGAACAATTTAACAAACAAGTAATATTAACCAAGAACAACATACATGTATCAAGCAGAACAAAGAATCCCCGTTAACCATAACAAAGCTAAAAGAAATTTTTATCAATAGAACCTTAAAAAATAAATAAATAAAATAAGATGCAGTACAAAAATGAAGCAAAAAAAGATATTTCCAAAATATAGCACTTGAAATGCAAAGCAACATGACAAAAATGCATACCAGGTTTGATCTCAATGTCCTCAAAAGAAGAAGAAGCTTCTTCATGAATGGGATTGAACTCAATTTCCCTCCGAGTCTTTTTGGTATTTTCTCTGCAGTTGAAGTTGATAGGTTGACATAATGGGGTTGTGTCAAAGTCATTATTTGCAGATTTCTCAGGTGGAGAGCTCCCAGCAACATCCTCAGGAGAAGGAAGTGTACCTTCAACAGAAGTTTCCCCAAATTTTCTTTTTGTTTGGCAACCACTGTCAGGTTCTCTGTGCCCATATTTTCTGACAAAATATGAAGCTGCCCTCTCACACAAGCTCTGACCATCAAATTTTAGAACATCAAAGCATGAATCCCCATTGTACTTAAAGATCAAAAGATCATTGTCTTGCAGAAAATGGTCATTAACAAATTCTTCCCAACCGTGATTAAAGAACACAATGTCATCATTTGTTGTAAGTCCAATTTGCCATGTACTGCCACTAGGACCTTTAAGAGTCACAGATTTAGGTAATTTCTTTCTCAGATTTCTCGTAAATTGTTCTGGGATAGCCTGAAATTTCATATGCATTGAACGAGCAAAATAAGAATTTGTGACGGTAAAAAGGTTACTACCATTAATATATCAGCATGATCATAGAAAAAATAAAAGTTTAGAGAAGAGATAGCAGCAGCCAGCAGGCAGCTCCACGATCACTTATTGTTGGTGGAGTTAAAAAACATCATTCAGTAATATTACTTATAACTGGTAAAATTCAAAGAATTCATAAAGGAGTACTCGATTCACTTTGCTCATATGACATTTTTCTTTTCAACATTCCATCCCAATTAAGTAAATGCAAATTGAACTGTGAACCATAAGAGCATCCTGTAGATGTACCAATACATACTACAAAAGATGTGATTAGGCATGTTTAATATGTTAGACAAGAGGGCACAGGTGAAGTTAAAGTCCAAATCAGAACATCAAGTAGGAGATTTCATGTAACCAAAACAAAACTATTCCAAGCTAAATGTCATTGAAACGCAGCAAAATTATGTTTAGATAATTTGCAGTAGATACCCATCTCTCTCTCATCCAAATAATAAAGGGTGATGTTAATAATAATATAGGATAATTAATCAGTATTAGAGGAAACTTACAAGCTGCCGTTTAGAACCAGGACGGAGAAACTGAGAGGAATGGAGGCACTGAAAATGAGTCCAATACATATTCTCTTCCCAGCTTCTGCAATCTCTACAGGCTTCTTCTCCCATCTCCACTAAGATCCAAACTGAAAGACCACAGAGAGAAATGATATCAATTGAATAACGAAATGATCAGCCATAATACAAACTCCAAAACCCAAAAAGAAACAGAAGAAAAAGAAAGACCCACCAAACGAGGAGCCTCACCCAACTAAAAACTGAAGGATTCCAAGAAAATAGATGATGAAATCAGTCATAATCACATTGTTCACTGCAAACAGAAAGACCATAAATCAAATCAATACGCTTATACCAACTGCTGATTTCTAAAATAAATGCTTCTGATTCTCTTCGCCCGATAAAAGAAAAAAAGAAACAGAAATTAAAAAAAAAAAAAAAACTGGAACTTCTTTTTGGCTGAAATAGAGACTAAAAATTAGAAATCAAAAGCAAAAAATTGTCTTGGATCGATTGGCAGTACCAGAGAATATTGAAAGAAAAAAAATTGGATTGCACGCTAGGCCTTGAAATTACGATTTGCGAAGAACAACAATCTAAACTCTGACTAGTTCCTTCCTCCTCCTGCAAAGTTGGGTCAATTTTACATTTGTGCTTAATTTTATGCAAATTCTGTTTTTTGTACGGTACTGATCTTTCCGGTGATTAAAATTGTATCCTACTTGTCCGCCACGTATGTGTGAATAAGTCGATCGCACTGTCACATTTAATTCACAGGTTGGTTTAAGATATTTTTTCTCTTCGATCCTAATGAAAATAAAAACTTATTTAATGCATCATTTGGTATAAAAAAAATTCACTTGATGAAAAATATCATTCACTGATATTAAGTGAAATAATTAACCAATTATCATTTAGTTAAGAAAATGTAATTTTGTATGTTCTATGAACTAGTTTTCCTCTCGCCTCTATGTGTAAGTTTTCCTCTTGTCTCTATGTGCAAGTTTAATATAGATTTTTAAGCAATTATGAATTCTGCTTTTCAAGCTCTTAATCTCGCTGGAGATGAGTAAGATGAATTATCAGCTGAGCCTGATGTCTCTGAGAATGTTGAGTTGGTATATTTTGTGTTTGGATGGAAAACTTCTGACGGATCGCTCTGTCAATATTCCGGCGATAGAGGACACACTTTCAATGGTTTGGAGACCTAACATGGGTATGTTTGTTAAAGAGGTGCGTCCAAAGATTTTTATTTTCCAATTCTTTCACGAAAGAGATCTACGGAGGGTTTTAGCGGATGGGCCCCGGTCATTCAACATGAGTCTTTTAGTTTTGAAGAAGGTGAAGACCTAAGTAAATCAGCTTTTGCTTTTGTCGATTTTTGGGTACATATTCATAAGCTTCCCTTGGGCTATGCAACATTGAATCTGGCTACTTAATTAGGGAATTTTATTTGGTAAGTTTTTGGGTTATGAAGCGGGTACCTCCATGCGATCTTTTGTTCGCACTAGAGTAACCATGGATGTTAGATTACCATTGAAGAGAGGAAAATGTATTAAGAAGAAGGATGGTTCTGTTGTTGACTTGGAGTTCAAGTATGAAAAATTGATGGCTTTACGTTTCATCTATGGGATCATTCGTCATATTGACTAGTCTTGTGAAATAGCATATATTAATCCAGAGGCAGAACATAATAAGGCGTGGAATATTTCAATCCTGGCACCACCGCGACAGCCGACTAGTAGCTCTAGTAATCCATGGTTGCAAAAGTTGGAAGGAGTATCTGTGTCCGAGATAATAGCCCATAATCAAGGAGTTCAAATTTTAAAAGTCATGTATAATCAGAGGGATTCTTTCCTTAATATTCATGGGGATAATTCCGGCTTTCAAAATTTGAATAAGTTTTTGGTTATGAGAGACGTTAATTCCGTGCATGCAAGTAGTACAATTAATGGGCTGGGCTAGGGTGATGGGCTGACTACCAGTTCAGAAGACATTGATAAAAAGAGACTACGGGCTTTCCATCAAAATGGTAAAAACCTGAAACTCCATGGTTCGCCTTCCAGTACCGGCCATCTTGATGGTGTGAAAAACAACCTTATTTCAACGGCGTTACGGCGGGACTTGTTCAGGAAGCCCGCCAAGAGCAACGATTACTATAAGTTGAAATTGTTGAGGTCTCGGCAATCCCCGAGGCAGTTCGAGTATTAAAGGATCTTGTGTCCTTTCATCGGCCGAATGTGGTTTTTTAAATTGAAACCCTTATTCATGCTCGGTATATTGAAAGCATTAAAAATCAGTTGCATTTTGATGGGTTTTTTTTAGTGTTGACAGAGTTGGAAGATCTGGAGGTTTAGCTGTTCTTCGGAGGGATGTGGATAATATCAATGTTACTGGTTATTCAATTCATCATATTGATTTGCAAGTGGCATTTGCGAATAATCTTACCTGGCATCTCACTGGCTACTATAGTCATATTGAAAGGTCTCGCCGAAGAGCATCATGGAGCCTAATCAAATCCCTTAGTCACTGGCGAAGGTATGTAGAAGAGAAGGTGCTCCCTTCATTTTTTGAAAAAATATATATATATAATATTTTTTAAAATTTTTTAAATTATTTATTAATTTTTTTAAAAAAATTTTAAATTATCTTTTTTTTTTAATTTTTATAAGAAGTAAAAAAAATACAATAAATTATTTATTCTATATACAATAGTTCTCTTTTAAAAAATTGATAAAATATTGATAATGCATAAATTTAAAAAAAATAATAAAGAAAGAGATAAATTTTTCAACTAAATTAATTTGAACATATTTAATGAATTAAAAAACTCATTTATTTTAATTATTTTTTAAAAAATAATATTTATTATTTAATTTTTTTTCTCTTTATTTTATTTTTGTTATAAAAAATTTTATAAATTTAAAATTTTGTATACATTTATATTAATATTTTTTATTAATTAATTTTTTAATAATAAAAATATATTATTAATAAATTAATAAATTTATAAAATACTATTAAAATAAAATAAGAGATAAAAATTTAAAATTTATAAAAAAAAAATTTTGCCCCTCTTTATTTTAAAGCTTAGTTTCGCCCCTGTCTTTAGTAGGCTTTTTTTTTTTTTTCCTTGGCTTATTATAGGAGACTTTAATGATATCCTTTCCGATGGAGACAAGGTGGGTGGAGCTGTTCATCCTAGTAGTTTGATTCAAGGTTTCAACGATGCTATTGGTTTCAGTAAGCTTATTAACATCCCCATGCTGGGGTTTATATATACATGGAGCAGAGGTAATGATCCTAATTCCAGAATCTATGAGCGTCTTGATATGGCCTTTGCCCATGAGATGTGGCTTCGACAATTCCGTAAGCATTCCCTTTTTAACATATCTGCAGCAGTTTCTAACCATAGCCCATTGAAGTTAGTTGTGGCTAATGTGTAAATTTTTCAACAAGCTAAAAAGTTCATATTTGAGAACTCTTGGTTTCGTGAGGAAGGAGTTAAGGAGGTAGTTGAAGCAAGCTGGAATTCTTCCATGGGGTCCTCCTGTTTAGATCGCCTAACGTATTGTGGTAATAGCTTACATCTGGACATCAATTTTAATACTCGAAAAAAAGTTCTAAGGCAGCAAATAGAGGCAGTTCAATTAAAAGGTGATCTTTCTCTCTCTTGCTCTCAAACAGAATTTTAATTTTATACTATTGCAGGAGGAACAGTTTTGGAAACAACGCTCTAAATTATATTGGTTACGGAATAGGGATTTGAATACGGCATTCTTTCATAAGAATGTATATGGTAAGAGAAAACGCATGCATATCTCAACACTTAAGGACGGTAATGATGATTGGATGTTTGATGATGCTAGTATAAGATCAATTATTGTTGATTATTTCTCAGACTTGTTTAGTGAGAGCAATGGTGTTTATGATGAAGTTCCTTCGTGCATAAGCACTCGTTATCGGTCCAGAATAATCAATTTTCGACTGGTCCTTTCCGTGTCAAGGAATTTAAAGAAGTAATTTTTCATATACACCCGGATAAAACACCTAGCCTGGACGATTTAAACCTAGCTTTTTATCCGTATTTTTGGGATATTGTTGGAGAGGATGTTAGTCGTAGTTGTCGAGCTTGGCTCAGAGATGGTATGTTTCCTGACCTTCTTAATGCTACCAATATCGTATTAATCCTTGACAATCCAGAGACCATCAAGGACTTTAGACCGATTTCTCTTTATAATGTCATCTACAAAATTTTGTCTAAAGTTCTTGTTAATAGGCTTAAGAAAATCCTTCCTTCTATTGTATCTCCTTTTCATAGTGCATTTGTTCCGGGAAGACTAATTACTGATAATGTATTTATGGCTTTTGAGATCATCCATTATCTAAAGCGGAAAACAAGGGAAAAAAGAGGTGATGTAGCCTTGAAGATTGATATTTCAAAAGCTCATGATAGGGTTGATTGGACCTATCTAAAGCTTGTTCTTCTGAAGATGGGGTTTGATGAACAATGGTGAAGTTAATGATGCTTTTTGTGACCTCAGTGTCGTATCATGTGAACTTTAATGGTCAGAAAATAGGGCCAATCACTTCTAAATGTGGTCTCAGGCAGGGAGACCACTTTCTCCATACCTTTTTATTCTTTGTGTAGAAGGCTTATCTGGCTTGTTTGATAAAGCAGAGAGGGGTGATATTCATTGGTGTAAAATTTGTAGAGATGGCCCCAGGCATTTTTCACCTGTTATTTGCGGATGACAGTTTCTTTTTCTTTAGAGCCAATTCTGGAGAGAGGTTTAATATTAAGCAGATTTTGGCCACTTATGTGAGACCTTTAGGTTAGACAATTAACTTTCAGAAATCTGGGATCTATTTTAGCTCTAATGTTTCTTTACACATAAAGGTGGAGATTCAATCTAGGTTAGGAGTGCATTTCCCTTTGAATCATAGCAGATATTTGAGACTTCCTTCGTTGGCGGGCAAAAATAAAAAACAAATTTTTATTTTTCTGAAAGATTGACTTTGCAGAAGGCTTCATTGTTGGACTAATAAATTTTTGTCAACAACAAATAAAGAGATTTTAATTAAAACAGTGGCCCAAGCTCTCCCAAAATATTGTACGAGCACTTTTCTTCTTTTGCTGACTTTATGTGAAGAAATTTAGAGAATGATGAATAGTTTTTGGTGGGGTTCGAAAGGAGATGGTAGCAGAAGGATTCAATGGCTGTCTTGGGAGAGGCTTTGTGTTTCAAAAAGAAATGGTGGTATGAGGTTTTGAAATCTCCATTGTTTTTAAAAAAATTGATGCTTGGTAAACAAGGGTGGAGGTTAATGACTCAATCCACTTCTCTTGTGAGTATGTTCTTCAGAGCTAAATATTACCCTAATGCTAATTTTCTTAAGGCAAGAGTAGGATATAATCCGAGTTTTATTTGGAGTGTCAAAGAAGTAGGCACCAACCATTTTTTTAGTAAAAAATGGAGGTACCTAATTGTCAAAAATGGAGGTGCCTAATTTAGGACATTGTCAAAAGTGGAGGTGCCTAATTTGGGGAATTGTCAAAGTAAAAAATGGAGGTGCCTAATTTAGGAAATTGTCAAAATGGAGGTGCCTAATTTATTGACTAATTTCACCAACCCATGTTTTTTGAAGCCTATATAAACTCATCTCCCTCATTTGGAGGATACAACTTAAAAATTGAAGAAGTAAAGAGAAGAGAGTGTCTTTGAGAGAATTTTGTGAGGAAAAATTCTTGTTCATAATTGAGTGAGGGTTGTGAGTGTTTGTAAACACATTGTATTTTTCTCCAAAATATAAGTCTGCAGCAGCTCCGGAGACGTAGGCATAATTGGCCGAACCCCGTTATCAAATTCTGTGTTAATATTCCGCATTTATTTTCGCTCTCCTACTAATCTGGTTTAAGGGAATAGAGTGGTAATCACCTCAATTTTCCAACAACTGGTATCAGAGCTTTGGGTGATAAATATTTTGCAAGATTACTATTCACGTGAATAGTGAATTTCGTAAATAGTGAAATTTTGTCGGCAGTTCTGATTTGTCGACAAAGGTGTCCTAGTACACAGTGATTTGCAGAAACAGTCAGAAACGATCCAAAGGAGTCCAGATTCGAGTGGGAGCGATGGCTGCAGATGAAGGAAAAGTGAGAATTGAAAAGTTCGACGGTACGGACTTTGGCTTCTGGAAGATGCAGATTGAAGATTATCTGTACCAGAAAAAGTTATATCAACCTCTCTTAGGAATAAAGCCAGAAGGCATGAAAGATGAAGAATGGAATCTTCTCGACAGACAAGCCCTTGGAGTTATTCGATTGACATTATCACGAAATGTTGCTTTCAACATCGCCAAAGAAAAGACCACAGCAGGTCTAATGGCGGCTCTCTCCAACATGCATGAAAAGCCATCAGCTTCAAACAAAGTTCATTTGATGAAGCGGTTATTCAATTTGCAAATGGCAGAAGGGGCATCAGTGGCCCAACATCTGAATGAATTCAACACAATCACACTACAAAAATATTCGGCATTTGCGACGGAAATCTGCGACGGATACGTTTCCGTCGCAAATTTGCTACGGATCTGCGATGGAAGGACAAGTCAGAGGAATTTTGAGCAATTGGTCGCAAATCCGTTGCAAATCCGTCGCAGATCTGCGACGAAAATCATTCCGTCGCAGATTTCCGTCGCAAAAGTTGGCGCGGAAACTTGGCGCGAAAAAGAAAACACTAAAGAAGCAATTTGCAACGGAGATCTGCTACCGTCTATTACCGTCGCAAATTTCACTATAAAAATATCAACACCATTTGCGACAGAAATCTGCGACGGACATGTTTCCGTCGCAAATTTGCTACGGATCTGCGACGGTTTTGCGACGGAATGATTAGTCAAAGGAATTTTGAGAAATTGGTCGCAAATCCGTTGCAAATCCGTCGCCGATCTGCGACGAAAATCATTCCGTCGCAAATAATCATCGCAAAAGCTGGCGCGGAAACTTGGCGCGAGAGAGAAAACACTAAAAAAACAATTTGCAACGGAGATCTGCTACCGTCTATTGCCGTCGCAAATTTCACTATAAAAATATCGGCATTTGCGACGGATATCTGCGACGGGCTTGTTTCCGTCGCAAATTTGCTATGGATCTATACAAAAATATCGGCATTTGCGACGAACTGGACCATCTCTGGTGGCTCTCTCGTATCTCTCTCAAAATCTCAGGGCCACTATACACACTTCCCTTTCTCTGTGCAATGAGGTTAGTTTTAGCTTTGTTATTCGCTTTTGTTCTCTCGCTAGCGGTTGCCGAGTCTGATTCGTCGGTGGAAATGAATGTAACTGCTGAGTCGAACACCACGGTTTTGAGATCCAGAGATGATAGCTTCGCTGGTATGATTGATCGGGCTTTGGAGAAGGAGTTCAACGAGACCGACCAGAATGAAGGTTCGTGCTAGATCTGAGCTATTTTTATTTTTGTTTATGTTTGCATGTGCATTTCTTTTATTTTACGAGGCTTAATTTCCGGCAGTCGTTGAAAGTAGGGTTTCCGGTTTGTGGATCAGTTCAGGATTGCTCAATTTTCTTGAAATTTGACAACGATTAAGTGAATTTCCTGTTAATTTTACATTTTTCTAAAGAAAATTTTCAGTATTACTTATAAGAAAATAAAATGTGTGCTAATTTGCCCATTGGTGATTCTCTGTAAGCTCACTCTTCTTCCCTCTTCTTCTTCTCTTCTATCGTTTTATTGAATATCTAATTCCTTGTGCTTCAATTGTTTAAAGCTTCTGTGGTAATCACAAGCCGAGGTCCGATGCCCAGTAGTTCTTGAAATTTTGTATAAGAATTAGGTTGAACTGTTGGTGCTACAAGATTTGCGATTTAGTTCAGCTGTAGTACACCAGGTCAGAAACCCCTTCCATTTTGCTTTTGACAGTTCAGCCACTGATCTCTATTTGTTTTTGACAGTTCAGCAGCTGATCTCTAATAATCTTTTAATGCTGAATCAGAATGTGCATTTTTTTTAGAAGAAAGTTTGATTTACCCAAGCATCACTCTATTTGTGACATTCCATGTTTCTCTGGTCTTCTCCTTGGGTTTAGGAATGAACCAAATGATTGGATGATCTCTTTTTATGTCAAATTAATTTTTCTTCTCTGCAAATATAGTGTTTGTTTGGCATTCAGGTTCAAATGACTTCATCAAGTGTATGACAAAACTTGGAACTGCTTTTATTATAAAAGCAAAACTTTAGATGTTGCTTCAAAAGTAGTTTGAAACTGTTGATTAGTTATTTTGAAGTTTTTATTGCAAAACTTGGTAAAATTTTACCAAAAGTGTAATTGTTATAAATCAACATATTTAAGGCGTTACTTTCCACAGTAGCAGCTACAAGAATGATGCCTAAAAAGACCTTTTGTCATTCTACAGCATCATTGTTTTTGAATATTATATGACCGATAAACTCCTTTTAGACTTTCTAATATATAAAAATAACTAGCATTTTTTTGGAAAGCTTGGCTTTTTCCTTTTCTTTTAAGAAAACTCTTGTAACTTAACCTACATCTGCGACCATAATTGATGGTACAATAACTGCTGTTGCTTAGTTTGTTCTAATTTGACCGTGACTTTGATTATCTGATATATAACTGGAATTTTAACCTACATCTGCGACCATAATTGATGGTGCAATAACTGCTGTTGCTTAGTTTGTTCTGATTTGGCCGTGACTTTGATTATCTGATATATAAGTGGAATTTAAAAAAGGAAAAACACAGATGCTGCTTTAACTATGCTTTCTTTCTAACTTTTCTTTTACTGCCTGGAGTCTCTTGCTTTAAATGATTTCCATACAATCCTTTTTATCTTCAATTTGTAAACAATGAAATGTGCCTTTTTTCAACCATGATTAGAAAAAATACCTGAAAAGTTGTTGAACTTTTAGTTTGGTAATTGATTATGTTGAATGGTTCAAAATAACCAACATTAATCAAAATTTTTGCAAATTGAGCCGCCTCCTTTGTGAAAAACAAGCAACACATTCTCAGTTTCTCCTAAAATCAGCCTACAATTCTCATACTCTAAACAGAAACTGAATTTTCCTTCTAAACATATCTAGTAATCTAAGCTAATTTTTTCATTTTCTAGCATTCAACTTTGCACATTAATCTATATCATAGCTATACCAATACATATCATTATTTTCTCTTGCCCTTTTCATGTCTATTACCTTTTTTAGTCTCAATTTTCTATGGTGATGTGAATAATACAACTTGTTTAAGGGAATCGCACACCTTGGAACTCTAAGGGAGTTGCCTACCTTGATTGCTGGAAAATTTTACTTTTTATTCATGAATAACTTTCCTCTTAAATAGAGGTTTTACAAATTAGGAAATAAGATATAGATCCTAATTTTCTTATTCTAAATAGGAAAATGAAAATATAACATCTTATGAAGATTAATATTTTAAATAGTAAAATAAAAATGACAACTTAGGAATTTTTCCAATTTTAAATAGGAAAATAAAATTATGACAGCTTAGGAAGTATTCTTAATAAAAAAAAAATATGACTGCTTAGGAAGTTTTTTATTTAAACTAATAGGGAAATTCTCAAAACCAAACCATAACCAATTATTTCCTAATTAATTTCTTCTACTGCTACCCTCTTGCGTCTGGGATAATTTTTGTCTACAAAGGCATCTATAACACATAGCATCACCTTGATTATTATCATTTGGTGTCTCTGTATGTCAGAATGTTTTAGGCATATTTCTCACCATAATTGCTGAATGTATTGGTAACTTTTTGTTGCTTTCTTTAATCCTACACAATTTTAAATGTTGTCAATCATCCCTCCATTTTAAAATCATCATAGTTTTATTTGTATTAGTATTGTATGCATGCATGACTTTCTACTTTTTGTACCAGTCTATCTCCTTTTTCATACTTTTGAATCCAAAATTGAGGAAAATACATTCTTGTTGTGTATTCTCCCTCTCCTAGCCTTATTTTCTCCCTGAGTTTCTTCTTTTTATGGCTATTTTTGTCATATTAAGAATATGACAGTACTAAATACAGATGCCAAGGCTTAGAATGTTAAGATAATTAACTAGTTTTTGCTTTGATGTTCAGGAAGGAAGGACTCTACCTAATACAGAAAAGACTTTGCCATTTGGTGGAGAGGTTCAGATTCTTTTTTCCATCTATCAATTCATTTCTTAACAAGTGAACCTGTTTATGAATTTCAGCATGCAAGGAAATTGCTGTTGCTTGAGTTTTGTCTATAGCCTCAATGGACGCTTTTGATGTTTTCCTTAAAAACCAAAAAATTAATTTTCTGTTTTTTTACATGTTAAATCTTTCGTTGCTATCATCAATCAAGGTTTCTATAAAATTTTCAACAGACGATACAATGGAATGGACCCTTTGATTGAGAACTGTAACATAAATCAACATATGGAATAAATTGCTTTACCACATTCTTAATTACCCATGTTTGGGTGGAAATTGTTAGTTGAGCATTCATTTTTGGATTTGGTTTACTATGATAATTTCAACTTGATATTACTTCCACATTGTAGCAGAAGTTATTATGTGGTACATTTTTGTTAAAATGTGCAAGGTCTCATAACTTTAGTGTTTTGCTTTTAGCCCTTCTCTAAATCAGTTCCATAAGCACTGATAACTCGCTTTATGGTCTTGCTCTATAGTAATTGTTACTATGCTATGATGATGTAAAAGATTAGCTTTTTATGCAAAAATCAAAGTAAGAAATAATGAAAATACATTAGTGGGTCACCAAAAATTGAACTTGAGTAGTATTTTTACCTTGTGATATGGATGGACAACAGATAAGATGTCCCTTCCAAATGTGATGCACAAGGATTTTCTCAGAGAAAAGGAAATCCCCTTGTGCAAATCTCATGCATTCCCTCTCATTTAATGGTCCTGAATTACTGGCTTGAACTGTTGGACTTAAAAATGCCATTTCATTGTTGAATAAAGTACTCTAACTAATTGAAATGATTACATTTGCTTACAATTATCTGCTGTATGATTTTCTGAACCAGCATCTTAAGACCACTGGATTTGTGCAAAATTGATATAATGCTACTAAAAATTGAGATTAGACTATTCTATACTCCATGTAATAGGTAAAGCTTACTTTGGGAATCCAAACGGGCCATTTTTTTTTTGTTAATCCTTATGTTATCATTAGATGAATAAAAATTTTATGAGGAAGAGAAAGGGGGCATACTTGGGGGAGCGGAAAATTGATTGCTTGCAATGTATCTGTTTGTCAAGAAAACATGTCATTCAGGTGCTGCTTAAAATACAATGGATTGATTTAGTTCTCATGAAAGTGTAGGTCAACTGTCCTTTCCCTTATTCAACTTCTCCTTTCTTATTGCAGGGTTTTACATGCTATTCCCTCTAATGAAGCAATTGACACCGTTGAGGTTAGATTGCACTTCTATGTTTTTCATCTTTTTGGCAGGGTGGTGGTTTATGCCGTTGTTTTTCATATACAAACTATTATACTTTGCAAAGAAAATAAAGCATCTTGGCCATATTAAAGGCATAATTTACTTGAGGAATATTAACAAATCATTTAATATAACTAGTCATTATACAGAGGATAATTCTGAGATATCTCAAAATGGTAAATTCGGACAATTACTAGGGGTTGAGAAGTCCTACTCTTTTAAGGCACTGTCATTTGTTCAGGAAGTTCCTGCATATAATATATGACATATACAACATCATGTACTTTTGGCACATACAACATGTTGTACTTTTGGCATCTTGCTGTATAATCCAAAACTCATACCTGAATTGACAACAATTCTTGTGTTGCCATGACTCTGTTTCTACAGAGCATAGATTAAAATATGATAAGTTTATTTTGAATTTCTGATATCTTTTGTATCAAAAGAATTTCTAGATTTTGCCATATTTAGTTGATTCAACAGTCAGTAATTAATAACTGATTTTATGTTGTGAAACAATATTATAATTGATGAGTTAAGCTTCTAGAGACGTTGCAGCTGGGTTCCTTATAGAAATATAATTTTGTCTTACTGATGAATATGTTATTTTTCTTATTGACGGAATATTTTAAATGCTATGTTTTTACAAATCCATAGTCCTTGGTGTTAAACTCTTAATTAGTGGGACTTAGGATTGAGTTGAGTTTCTTTTTAAATATTGTTAGAATCTTACTTTTGCAAAGATGAATAAACACGCAACAAAGTTGGACGGGATATTTGCATGTATTGGTGTTTGGATTAATAATCATGGGCAAGGTATATGCCGTAATTTCTCTCAAAGATTCTAAATAAAGTTAATGTGTCAAAGAAAATCATCCTTATACTTTGTATATTGTCATTCAATACACTTATAGTTGTTTCAATGGTGCAAATTCCATTTTACAATTCTTGAACTTGTTGGTGTCAATTTGCAACAACTCACTTGAGTCTTGGAATGTATGATAATATTTTATTTTAGTTCTATCTACTGAAATGATAATTGATTAATAAAAATTCTTTATTTTGATAATTTAATTGAGTTTTTTATTGATTGTCAATTTTTTATTTGATGACAAAGTGTGATTCATATCGTAATTAATTTTATTATTAATTTTTAAATGAAAATTCTTTTCTTTTCTTTTTATACATATTCAGAAAGTATCAGGTTCAAAGAATGTTCGTGAAGCTGTGAAACACTTTGGCCCAGCTCCTGGTGTGCTACATAGCCATACTAAACCCTATGTGCGATCAAAGGGAAGGAAGTTTGAGAGCTAGAGGAAGGAGGAACAACAGAGGATTTAGAGTTTGATTTATTTTTAGTTCTATATTGTGAGACACTTGTGTTACTTTTTTCCAAATATTGTTATTTTCAAGATAGATTATTTGTAGTAGTGTTCTTAACACATGCATAATTAAATTGTAAAATATTTTATTCTATTGAAGATTAATAAAAGAATTATTTTTATCAATGTAATTAGTGTTTTTTTATATTGTGTTTAAATGTTTCAAATTTATTTATAAAGTTCTCATAAAATTAATTGATAATACAAATAGTTCCAATAAAAATTAATATTAAATTGTTACGGATTTGCTACGAATCTGTGACGGATATCTGAAATCTATGACGGAATCTGCGACGGAATCTGCGAACGAATTTGCGAAGGAAATCTGTGACGGAATCTGCGACGGAATCTGCGACTGAAATCTGCGACAGAATCTGCGACGAAATCTAGGACGGCTGCCAGCGAGATTTGCAACCGCCGAGTGGTTGCAAATCCGTCGCAATCTGCGACGGCCCGTCTCGCAAAATTGAAATTTGCGACGCCTTTTTTATTAACGGATCGTATCCGTCGCAGATCGGTCGCAGATCGGTCGCAAGACTTGATTTGCGACGGATCTGCGACGGATTCTGTCCGTTGCAGATAGCGTATTTTTTTGTAGTGTCACAACCCAGTTGAGTTCAGTAGAAATTGAATTTGATGCTGAAATTCGGGCTTTAATTCTCTTATCATCTCTACCAGATAGTTGGAATGCTACCGTTACAGCGGTCAGCAGCTCATCGGGAAAAACCAAATTAAAATTCGATGATGTTCGGGATCTGGTGTTAAGTGAAGAAATTCGACGAAGAGAATTGGGTGAAGCATCTATCTCTTCAGCTTTACACACAGAATCTAAAGGAAGAACTTTAGAAAAAAGTTCAAATCGTGGCAGATCAAAATCTAGAAGAGACAAATCTAGATCGGGGAAGAAAGATTTCAAGTGTTATAACTGCGGCAAGAAGGGTCATTTTAAGAAAGATTGCCGAGCGCCAAAGAAAGATAGCGGTACACAGGGATCTGCAAATGTGACCAAGGAAGCAGGTGATGCCATGATTCTAAGTGTCAACAGTCCAATTGAATCATGGATTTTAGATTCTGGGGCATCTTTTCACGCCACTCCATGCCAAAAAATCATGGACAACTATGTCAGTGGTGATTTCGGGAAGGTTCATCTAGCTGATGATGAAACCTTAAAGATCGTAAGAAAAGGGGATGTCCAATTAAAGTTGTCAAACGGGAATACCTGGAAGCTGCAAGGAGTAAGACATATTCCTGGTCTTAAAAGGAATTTGCTTTCTGTAGGACAACTTGATGAAGATGGTTATGGTACAACCTTCAAAAGCGGCGAATGGAAGATTACCAAAGGAGCACTCGTCATTGCTCGTGGTAAGAAAACTGACACTCTCTATGTAACCTCAAACTTAGAGAATGATATTTCAGTAGCAGATGCAGATGAAAAATCAAACATATGGCACCAAAGGCTTGGCCATATGAGCGAGAAAGGGATGAAGACGCTTTTGTCAAAAGGAAAGTTGCCGGAACTGAAAAGTATCAATGTCGGCCTATGTGAAGATTGTATCTTTGGAAAACAAAAGAAAGTCAGTTTTTCAAAAATTGGCAAGACACCCAAGGCAGAAAAATTAGAGTTGGTCCATACCGATGTATGGGGACCGTCTCCAATTCCATCTCTTGCAGGCTCATTGTATTACGTCACATTCATTGACGATTCAACAAGAAAGGTATGGGTGTATTTTCTAAAGAAGAAATCAGAAGTCTTTGATACATTCAGAAAATGGAAAGTCATGGTAGAAAATGAAACTGGTTTGAAAGTCAAACGATTGAGGTCTGACAATGGAGGAGAGTACAGAGATAGAAGATTCAGAGAATTTTGCGCAAACAGCGGAATCAAGATGGAGAAAACAGTTCCCATGACACCGCAACAGAATGGCGTAGCTGAGCGTATGAACAGAACTCTGAATGAACGTGCCAGAAGCATGAGGATACATGCTGACTTGCCCAAGAATTTATGGGCTGAAGCTGTCAACACCGCTGCCTACCTAATCAACCGTGGGCCTTCAGTACCTCTGGATGGTGGAATACCAGAGGAAGCATGGAGCAAAAAAGAGGTAAACCTTTCACACTTAAGAGTGTTTGGTTGTATCTCTTACATACATATAGATTCTGCTGGAAGAAGTAAATTGGATGCCAAGTCAAACAAATGTGTCTTTGTTGGATATGGTGGTGATGAGTTCGGTTACCGATTTTGGGATTATGAAAATCACAAGATCATTAGAAGCCGGAATGTCATATTCAATGAGAATGTGATGTACAAAGACAGATTAAATGCAGAATCAAATAGCTCCAAGATTGATGTTGAAAATAAGGAATTTGCTGAGTTCGAGGATATTTCTGGAAATGATGTTCAGAATAGTCCTGAAGTAGAGGAGCCAAGCACGCCGGAATTGAGACGCTCCTCCAGAATTACAAGACCAATCCAACGTTACTCGCCTTCTTTGCATTACTTGTTGCTGACAGACAATGGTGAACTAGAGTGCTACGATGAAGTAATACAAGTGGAGGATTCAATCAAGTGGGAGTCTGCCATGAAAGATGAGATGGACTCACTCATGTCAAATCATACATGGGAATTAGCTGAACTACCACAAGGCAAGAAAGCACTCCACAACAAGTGGATTTATAGGATCAAAGAAGAGCATGATGGAAGTAAACGCTACAAAGCAAGATTGGTTGTAAAAGGTTTTCAACAAAAGGAAGGTATTGACTATACTGAAATTTTCTCTCCAGTCGTGAAGCTTACGACAATCAGACTGGTATTGAAAATTGTAGCCACAGAAAATTTACATCTTGAACAATTAGATGTAAAGACAACATTCCTTCATGGAGATTTGGAGGAAGAGATCTATATGAAGCAACCAGAAGGCTTCATTAAGGCAGACAAGAAAAATCTAGTGTGCAGGTTGAAGAAGAGTTTGTATGGTCTAAAACAAGCTCCTAGACAGTGGTACAGAAAGTTTGATAGTTTTATGAGCAGCAGCGGTTTCACAAGATGCCAAGCATATCATTGTTGCTACATCAAGAAGTTTGACAATAGCTTTATTATTTTATTGTTATACGTCGATGATATGCTCGTTGCAGGTTCAGACATGCAAGAGATTAAAAATTTAAAGCAGAAATTGTCAAAACAGTTTGCAATGAAAGATCTGGGTGCCGCAAAGCAGATTCTTGGAATGAGGATCAAGAGAGACATGAAGTCGGGGACTTTGATGTTATCACAGGCTGAGTACATAACCAAAGTACTAGCCAGATTCAACATGCAAGATGCTAAATCAGTGAGCACACCTTTAGGTGTTCATTTCAGACTCTCCAAAGAACAGTCACCGAAGACGGAAGAGGAACGTGCACACATGACAAAGGTGCCATATGCCTCAGCAATTGGGAGTTTGATGTATGCCATGGTTTGTACCAGACCAGATATTGCTCAAGCAGTGGGAGCTGTTAGCAGGTACATGAATAATCCAGGCAAGGCACACTGGGAAGCAGTCAAATGGATTCTCAGATATCTTCGAGGTACCACAGATAAGGCGCTTTGTTTTAAAAGTGGAGATACGACACTAGCAGGTTATGTGGATGCTGACTTAGCTGGAAATGTTGACGTTAGAAAGAGCACTACAGGGTATGTCTATACTCTAGGAGGTACCGCAGTGAGCTGGGTCTCTCAATTACAGAAGATAGTTGCTCTCTCCACAACTGAAGCAGAATATGTCGCTGTCACGGAAGCCAGCAAAGAAATGGTTTGGCTCCAAGGTTTCTTGGAGGAGTTGGGCAAGAAGCAAGAAAACAATATCTTGCATTGTGACAGTCAGAGTGCCATACATCTAGCGAAGAATCCGTCTTTTCATGCCAGAACGAAGCACATACAGTTGCGGTATCACTTTATCAGGTCACTTCTGGAAGATGGGATTTTGAAACTTGAGAAGATTAGTGGAACTCAAAATCCGGCAGACATGTTGACGAAGACGGTGACTATTGATAAACTGAAGCTGTGCTCAGCTTCAGTTGGCCTACACTAGTATCAAGGTCGTAGAAGAGCTGTTGCATTGATCAAGATGTGAAGACAAATTGAAATCGATCTTCAAGTGGGAGATTGTCAAAGAAGTAGGCACCAACCATTTTTTTAGTAAAAAATGGAGGTACCTAATTGTCAAAAATGGAGGTGCCTAATTTAGGACATTGTCAAAAGTGGAGGTGCCTAATTTGGGGAATTGTCAAAGTAAAAAATGGAGGTGCCTAATTTAGGGAATTGTCAAAATGGAGGTGCCTAATTTATTGACTAATTTCACCAACCCATGTTTTTTGAAGCCTATATAAACCCATCTCCCTCATTTGGAGGATACAACTTAAAAATTGAAGAAGTAAAGAGAAGAGAGTGTCTTTGAGAGAATTTTGTGAGGAAGAATTCTTGTTCATAATTGAGTGAGGGTTGTGAGTGTTTGTAAACACATTGTATTTTTCTCCTTAATATAAGTCTGCAGCAGCTCCGGAGACGTAGGCATAATTGGCCGAACTCCGTTATCAAATTCTGTGTTAATATTCCGCATTTATTTTCGCTCTCCTACTAATCTGGTTTAAGGGAATAGAGTGGTAATCACCTCAATTTCCCAACATGGAGAAGTTTGTTAAGTGCTAAGGATTTACTTTTAAAAGGTTTGAGTTGGAGAATATGGTCTAGGTCTACCATTAATATTTGGAGGCAGCCTTGGATTCATGATTCTAGGAATTTTTTCTTAGAAACTCCTATTGTAGAATGGAAAATTTTTGTGTTAAAGACTTAATAAAGGATAATGGCTCTGAATGGGACATGTTAAAGCTCCAAAATCTGTTGCCTGTAGATAGGGAGAGCATTCTAAAATGTTTAATTGCTAAGTTGGGCAATGAGGAAAGATTATTGTGGCATTATTCTAGTTAGGGTCAATATATTGTAAAAACAACGTATCATGTGTCTGTTTCTTTAGTTTTGGAAGATGAAATGGAAGTTTTACATGGCCCGTGGTCTAAGCATGTTAATTATACTGCTGTAGATTGGGCAAGTGTTGCTGCTTCTGGTTATTATCACCCTTCTGCCCCTCGGCGTCGGTCTTCTATTTCTTGGTCCAAGCTGGGTATGGGAATGATCAAGTGTAATATTGACGCAGCACTATTTGAAGAGCACGGACGCACGGGGTTTGGATGGATTTTGCGTGATTGGGAAGGCTTGTTTGTAGAAGCTACAACTTGCTGGGTTCATGGTGTTCTTAATCCAAAAGAAGCAGAAGCAATTGTTTCCGTGAAGCCCTCTCATGGTTGCTCCAATGTGGAAGAAATAATCTTGATTGCAAGGAAGTAATTGATTTGTTTCATTGCCATGATGTTAATTTATCACCTTTTGATTCTCTTTTCTCTGATTGTATTGTTCTAAGTAGAGAAATGCCAGATATTTCAGTCAGTTGGATTCCGCGACAAGCGAATGAAGCTGCTTATGCTTAGCGAGAGGGGCTTGATCTAATGCTATTCCCCATAGTTGTATTACCGTCCCTAATTTTCTTTTTGATATTGTTATCAGTGCTTCATTCATTTAATAAATTATTTTCACATTCTAAAAAAAGGAAAATGTAATTTTGATCCTTCGTTTATACATATCACATATGCGCGGAAAATTGAACATTACGCTTACTCTTGCCAAACAAGTTTTAAATAATATTATCAAAAATCATTTGAATAAAATTATACTCTTAAATTTGAGTCAATTTTTCAAATAAAAAAATAAAAAATTTTACTTATTAGTTAAAAATTACATTATTACATCCTTCAATAAGCTATTGTTTTATTTATAAATCTACTTCTTATTAGTATGAAAAAAAAAGGAAATATATAGATTCTGGATCAAGGTTGTCAAAATTGGAATTCTACCTTGAATCGAAAACTAATTCTAGAATCGTAAATCGGTAGAATCGTATTTGAATCGTAAGATTCTACGTTAAATGAAAATTTTACCACATTTCATAAATAAATTACATTTAACATGTTAAAGAACATAAAACCATAATTAAATGATTAATTTCACAAGTTTAAACATAGATTCAAACTACAAATTGAAATAAAAGACATAAATTAACATAAGTTATAAATAATTATTAAAGATATTAAGTAAGATCAAAGATATCATCATCATCCATTGCATCATTTGGAGCATCACCAACGTCCAAACCAATAACATTATCATCATATCATGAGGGAGCTCCAAATCATCATCTATAGCTTCTCCATCTTGAGTCTCCAAATTCTCTACATCTTCAGCATCTTCATCTTCATTTTGTTTCTCCTCTCCTACCTTTACAATCCACTCATCATCAGAGGAAACATCAAGTTCTTCTTCACTTTTATCAAGTTCACTTGGACCAATATTTTTCTTAACTCTCTTTTCCAACTTCAAGTTATACATTACAAACACCAAATCATTCATTTTTTTTTTGTATAATCGATTTCTTTTCTTTGTATGGACCTATATTAAAAGGACAAAATTATCAATTGGTAAGATGAATGTAAATGAAAATAATATAATAATGCAAAATGAAATATTATATGAGGTTTTGAATCGTAGAATCTTACTGAGATTCCACCGATTCTAACGACTTGAATCGGGATTCTCTGGGATTCCACCCTAAAAAAGATTCTACAACCGATTTAAAACTTAATTCCATATTCAACTCGTAGAATCGTAAGATTCTACGTTTTGAATCGGGATTTTGACAACCATGTTCTGGATTATTCAAAGAAACATGTACTTCTAGAAATATGTATCTACTAGACAGTTACTTAGTATACACATAAACCGATATCTAATAATCTGTTACAAATACAAGTAGTAAATTAACAGTAAACTACCCACTTTTATGTCCGGCAAATTCAAATACAGAAAAACCAAATACATGCCACAACACCTAACAGCACTTAAACCACTATTTACAAAATGGTGTTCTTGATTACATTTAACATCACAACATTTGAACAGTAAGATTAGATGAAATCATAACTTCACAAAGCCTCAAGCATGAAAAATTTTTGTGTGATTTCCACCAGCAGACTCATTTGTTAGCCAACAGGAAAGATACTGACATCTAGGACAATCGAGTTGTTAACTGAACTCCCTGCAGGCTCAAACACACACACATCAAATTCATTTAGTTTGTTATCCAAAACAAAATTCCTCCACCCACCAGCAAGACCTCCTCTGAGTCTATTTCGATCTTTTCGATAACATAGTAATCTTGCGCCCCATGTTTTCTCCTTAATTCGTAGAGTCACGTCTTGCTTTTCTCGGTTAGTGAGATGCTTAGTAATCCATGAATAAGGGATGTTCTGAAGGAAGGACACAAGAACATTAAACAATGCCAAATTAACTTTTAAGGCTTTCTATCCAACAGCAGCAGTGCAAGGTAATGAAAAAAGAGAACAAAGAAATCTAAATTTTAGGAAAAGAAATGTTTACCACAAAGAATTTCCTTGATACATGAGTGGGTTTCATAACTGCAATAAAGCCCTCATTGGTCAATACTGCTTGTGCTGATCGCAACACTCTCTGTTTATCTTGCTTTGTTATGCACCTTTCCCCTGATAAATTTATAGACTTATGCTCAACTTCTATATCATATAAACAATCAACCAACAATTCACATATTGATCAAAAAATGCAAAGACACCCATTAACGAGAACCAACAGAGGCATATGCTTGTAGAAAAGGGCCTTGATAATGACAGGGAAGACAAAATTCGAGCTAACACGACAAAATTTTTTCAACAAACTGACAACTCAAATAGTGAAGTGTATAAACTTCAAACATGCATTGCAAAGAAAGGAAAAACTAGTAAATTGGGGATTTCCAAAGCAGAAAAGTCATAGCACAAAGACCATTCTCAGGATACTAAAAAAAGAAGGGGGAGGTCCAGAAGCTACCTGGTTTGATCCCTGCATCCCAACCACATATGTTAGGTTTTTTTATTCTGGCACTCCTCTCTGTGCAAATGGGCGACTCGGGCTTGAACTTAATTTCTCTTCGAGCTTTCTTATTAAGAGCTTGGGAGGTGACCGACTGCCTTGTTGGTGAATTGTATATTTCCTTATTTGTGGGTTTCTTAGATAGAGAACCTTCAATACCATCCTCAGGAGAGGCAACAGCAAATTCAGTAGAATTTTGGCTAGTTTTTCCTTTTCTTTGGCATCCACTATCATGTTCTTCATGGCTACATTTTCTGAGGAAATAAGAAGCTGTACTCTCACACATGCTTCGCCCATTAAACACTAAAACATCGAAGCCAGACTCTCCATTGTATTTGAAGACCAAGATGTCATTCTCTTGAAGAGAATGATCTTTCACAAATTCTTGCCAACCAATATGATCAAAGAACAAGGTATTTTCATTTGCTGTTAGGCTTACTTCCCATGAAGCACCACAAGGACCTTTAAGGGTCACAGTATCAGGCAACTTATTTTTCAGATTTCTAGTAAAATTTTCAGGGATGGCCTGCAATTCCATGCATAATTATTATTCAATCCATAAATGAATTAAAACATAATCATTATTCCAATAGGCCCAAAAAGGAAAAACAACAGGCACAAATACGCAGAGCAACAAGCAAAAATTGCTATGCAAGTAAGTTTCTATAAAATTATGAGAATAAAGTCTGTCTCCTAATCTGCAAAACAAAGCGAGGAATTCCAATATTAATTAGAAAACAACATAATAGTAACACATATTCAAAACTTATATTCTCTAAAGTCAGACCTTGCCAAGAAATTAGAAGGAAAAATAATTAAAGAACAGGTAAAATTTTGCAATTAGCTTCTTTAAGGTATTCTGCATAAAATACTGAGACAAAATTAAATCAAACATGCATTAGTAATTACTCCTTAATTATGAAAGCAAATGTAAACCCAAAACCTGGAAATCTGAAGACAGAGACATTTATACCAATATTTGAAGGATACATAAGAGAGGAAGGATTAAAAGAAATTTTGAAAGGTTTAAAGTGAAGAAAACTTTACCAAACGCTGATCAAAGCCGGCACGCAGAAATTGAGAGAAATGGATGTACTGGAAATGGTTCCAATATATTTCCTCTTCCCAGCTTCTGAAATTTCTGCTTGCTTCTTCTCCCATTTCTACCCTCTGAAATTAAGAAAACAAAAGAGGAAAGTAACGGAAGTAAGCTATTTTAGTTTGTACTTTAGCATGTCTATTTTTTTATATATATTTTTAGTTAATTACAATTAATGCTGCTAATTAATTAATAATATAAAATATGATTCAATTCATGGAGAAAAAGAACTTAAAATTTGCGGCTTTTTTTGTTAGTGCAAGAAAAGGAAATTACTCATTTTATTTTGTTACAAGTGTCTAATACAAAAAAAAATTATTTTATTTTAAATATTATTTTTAAAAATTTAAAAAAATATTAATTAAAAATTTTAATATTATTTTTATTAATTAATAAAGAGTTGGCCAAGAAATAGTCAAGGAAGAGAGAATAGAGAGTCAAGCAAGATAGCATAGTGAACAAAATAGAAGAAATTATTATGTTGTTTTCTCTCGCTAGTGTCTTCTTTCTGTGCTAGGATTTTAGCATGCTTGGCATTTGATCTTTAGTTTTCATAGTTATTTCTATGTTTTTGAAATAAATCAGTTCAAGTTCAAATATTTCTATCTCCTTTTGTGATCTTCTTCTTCAGGAATGTTTGGCATTTGATTCTAGATATGATAGTCTACTGATCTTGGAAGAAGTCGGTTTTTCGCTTTCTCCAGGGTTCTCCTCTAAAATCCTAAAAGTTCATCAGTTTTCCTTTTCTATCCTTTGGTGCTTGCTCGAAGATCAGCCTCCTATGTTCTTTTTCAAAGTTTTTAAATGAGAAAGCAATCTGTTAAGCGCCTCTTGTAGTAGCTGCGTTTTCGTTCAGAACTTGCGACGGCGGTATCTGACTTCCTTTCTAACGCCATTATAGGATGTATGGTCGTCTTCTTCTCTCACCGGCTTCAATACTTGAGGATGTATGGGATTTTAAACCTTTGTTTTGTGCTATCTTTCTTATCTTTAGTTGTGGTTTATTGCTCAGCAGATATTTAATTCGGTCTCTTTTTTCAGTTTTTGGCCTTTTCTATGTCTTTTAATAGCCATGGGTTCAAGGGTGGCTATGCCAAAGCTTGGACGGTTTCTATTCTAGGGGAAAGATAATTGTTCTTTGTCTTTAGTTCCCTGTACAGAGTTATCATCTGGCTTCTCACGACTAAATAAAGATAGATGTGTATTGTGAGTTCTCATTTAATGTTATCTTCTTTTCCTGATAAAAAAAAAAAAAAAAAAAGATAACATAGTGAACAACAAGAGAGAGCATTGAAAGAGAGGGAGTTTTTTAGGGTTTCCATCAAGGAGAATATTTTTGAAAAAATGATAAAAAATTTTTTTAAAAAAATAACACTTACGCTCAGTTTAAGGCATATACCTAGAGATTGTAGTTTTATTTGATTTAATAAATATCTGATGGGTATCCTATTTGATTATGTGGGGTTATATTTGATCTATTTATAATTAGAATATGATATAGATTAGAAAAATTATATCTGAAATGGGTTTATATTAGATATAGATTATATATCACTTTATCCGAATATAATCTTATTATATATATTTTTTAAATATTTATATGATATTTAATTTTGAATATCATACCAATAAATTTTATGTACTTTTTATTAAAATGTTAATTTATTAATTTATTTTAAATAAAAAATGAGATGTGAGACATATTTATTTAATTAATTTAATTTATTAATTTTAAATTTATTTAATATATTATGCTAATATTTTTATGATAATTTTATTTGTATTTTAAGAGATATTTATGCTACAAGGTCATATTTGATATTTTTTTTTTCTAGTGCAAAGAGTTAGCTACTATATAGAACAATATCTGAGTTTTTTTATATATTTGATTTTAATATACATATATCTTTTTATTATCCTACCTAACTTATAATACAATTCTATTTTTTTTTAGCTCAATATGTAACAGTAATATTATTTATAACCCATTTGACCCAATTTCAGACGGATTGGATGACAAATAAAATATGACATTTCACTTATTGAATGAGGTAAAAATTTTTAGAAATTTGATCCGTTGCTATCTATATATATCTTTTTCTAACTTATTATATATTTTTGAGAAAAAAAATATATAAAGTGTATAAATATCCCCGTCTAAATATATTTGCACATTTTCTCGATATTTTTCTATTGGATCCTAATAAAAATAAATACTTATTTAATGCATCATTTGGTATAAAAAAAAACACTTGATGGAAAAACATCATCCACTGTTGTTGAAAAAGTGAAATAATTAACCAATTATTATTTAGTTAAGAAAATGTAATTTTGTTCCTTCGCTTATAACCATGCAAGGAAAATTGAACATTACTCTCCCTCTTGCAAACAAGTCCTAAATATTCTTATCAAAAATCATTTGGATAATATTATACTATTAAATTTGAGCCAATTTTTCAAATAAAAAATAAAAAAATTAAAATTAAAATTTTACTATTTAGTTAAAAATTACATTATTACATCCTTCAATAAGCCATTATTTTATTTATAAATCTACTTTTTATTAATACGAAAAAAGAAAATAGATTCTGAATTATTCAGAGAAATATGTATTTACTACCAGGCAGTCACTTAGTATATACATATACTGATATCTAATATTGTTAGTAAATTAACAGTAAACTACCCACTTTTATGTCCGGAAAATTCAAATACAGAAAAACCAAATACATGCCACACCACCCAACGGCAGTTAAACCACTATTTACAAAATGCTATGTTCTTGATTACATTTAACATCACAACATTTTAACAGTAAGATTAGATGAAATCATAACTTCACAAAGCCTGAAGCTTGAAAATTTTTGGTGTGATTTTCTACCAGCAGACTCATTTGTTATACAACACGAAAGATGCTGACATCTAGGACAATCGGGTTGTTGACTAAACTGCCTGCAGGCTCAAACACACACACATCAAATTCATTTAATTTGTTAACAAAATTCCTCCACCCACCACAAAGACCACCTCTATTTCGATCTTTTTGATAACATAGCAATCTTGCACCCCATGTTTTCTCCTCAATTCGTAGTCATATCTTGCTTTTCTTGGATTTAGTCATCCATGCACAAGGTATGCTCTGAAGGAAGCAACACAAGAACATTAAACAATACCAAATTAACTTCAAGGCTTTCTGTCCAACAACAAGAAGGCAAGGTAATTAAAAAATAGAACAAAGAAATCTACATTTTGGGAAAAGATATGTTTACCACAAAGAATTTCCTTGATACATGTGTGGGTTTCATAACTGCAATAAAGCCCTCATTAGTTAATATTGCTTGTGCCAATTGCAACACTACCTTCCACCCGATAAGTTGATAGACTCATGCTCAACTTCTACATCATTTGAAAAATAATATAAAATTAAACCATCAACCAACAATTCACATATTGATCTTAAAATGAAAAGACACCTAATTAACAACACCAACAGAGGCATATGCTGTAGAAAAGGGCCTTGATAATGACAAGCTAGACAAAATTCGAGATAACACAACAAAGTTTTTTCAACAAACTGAACACAAATAGTCAAGTGTAGAAACTTCAAACATGCATTGCAAAGAAAGGAAGCACTAGTAAATTGGGGATTTCCAAGACAGAAAAGTCATAGAACAAAGACCATCCTCAAGATACTGAAAAAATAAAAAAGAAGGGGGAGGTCCAGAAGCTACCTGGCTTGATCCCTGCATCTCAAGCACAAGTATTAGGTTCTTTGATTCTGGCATTCTTCTCTGTGCAAATGGGCGACTTCGGCTTGAACTTAATTTCTCTTCGAGCTTTCTTATGAACAGCTTGGGAGGTAACTGACTGCCTTATTGGTGTATTGTATATTTCCTTATTTGCAGGTTTCTTTGACAGAGAACCTTCAATACCATCCTCAGGAGAAGCAGCAGCAAATTCAGAAGAACTTTGGCTAGTTTTTCTTTTTTTTTTGGCATCCACTATTATGTTCTTCATGGCTACATTTTCTGAGGAAATAAGAGGCTGCATTCTCACACATGCTTCGGCCATTGAACACTAGAACATCGGAGCTAGACTCTCCATTGTATTTGAAGACCAAGATGTCATTCTCTTGAAGAGAATGATCTTTGACAAATTCTTGCCAACCAATATGATCAAAGAACAAGGTATTTTCATTTCTGTTAGGCTTACTTTCCATGAAGCACCACAAGGACCTTTAAGAGTTACAGTATCAAGCAACTTATTTTTCAGATTTCTAGCAAATTTATCAGGGAGGGCCTGCAATTCCATGCATTATCATTATTCAACCCATAAATGAATTAAAACATAATCATTATATAGAAATTCCTATATTTTCATTTCTGTTAGGCAAGTTCTGACTTTAGAGAATATGAGTTTTGAATATGTGTTACTGTTGTTTCGTTTTCTAATTAATATAGGAATTTCTCGCTTTGTTATGCAGATTAGGAGACAGATTTTCATTTTATGCTCATAATTTTATATAAACTTAGATTGTATCATCATGGCTGCATAACAATTTTTGCTTAATTAAAATTATCAATAAAATTTTAATAAAATTAATTAATAAAAACTTAATTAAAATGATCAATGCCACCATGCAGAAATTGAGCGAAATGGATGTGCACCTCTGAAAAAAATTAGAATAGGAAAGAGGAAAGTAACTGAAGTAAGCTATTTCAGTTTGTAATTTTACTATGTCCATTTTTTTAATATTTAGTTAATTACAATTAATGCAGCTAGTTAATTATTAGTACGAAACTATGAATCGAATTATGAAAAAAAAACCAGTTCAAAAAAAATTATGAAAAAAAGAAATTAATTTTAAATTAAAATTTGTAGCTTTTTTACTAGAATTAGTACAAGGAGAAAACTAATGCTTTGTTTGAAAATTAATTTCTACGAGAAAAATTAAATTTCCTTCTGCTGAAAGGAATGGATAGAAAAAAAAAATTAAATTTATTTTAACATATTTAATGAAAAAAAATAAATTAAATTTATTTTAACATATTTAATAATCTTAATTAAATAATAAAAAAATATAACTTTTTTTATAATTTAAATAAATAAATAAATTTATAAAATATATTTTTATAATTTTATTTTTATTCATTAAAGTAAGATAAAAATAAAATAAGAATATAAAATATATTTTATATAATATAATTTTTTTTCTTTTTTTATTATTTAAGTAAAAAAGTATTTTATTTATTTTAAAAAAATTATTTTTTTAATAAAATATATTTTACTTTTTAATTAAAATTTTAAATAATAAAAATTAAATTTTTTATATTATTTTCTGATTACTTTAAAACAAACAATACGTAGTTGTAGCGTAGAATAGTATGAAATAAAGATATTATTAAAGCGGCAAGACAAACTTCTGAAACAACTAGCCATTGCCCAGATACTGACAAATAGGTACAGCATTGAAACGAAGGAGCCCACCAAGTTTTTACAAAACGGAGCGTGCATTATCCATTTTTAATCAATAACTAAATAAAAAAATTAATTTGGTTTGATATAATTATATATTATTATTTTTTAATTTCAGCTCAGTTATTATTTTAAATATTTTAAAAACTTCGGTTAATATTAAATTCAGTTCGATTCTATTCTGTTTACTAAATGCTTGCCCTAAATATATTATATTTATTTTCTCGGCCAAAGTGTACCTTGACCTTTGCGCTGGGGTGGGGTCCACACACTCCAGAATTTATCCCTCTGCGAAGCAAATCCACATTTTATGTCATGACATTTAAGACAATTTTCAGTTTACAATTTTTTTTTCCCCCGAAGGAAAAGATACGTTTCATTAACCAAGAATGGGTTTGAGCATACCTGGGTGCCATAACAAAGCTCGGAGCACAACTTCCTCTTTCTTTGAGAACAAATCAAACCTGTCTGCTACCAGAAATTTACCAGCCACGTTTTCAGAGGATGGTCACATTTAATTTGCCAAGTCCGAATACCTAATCTTTACAGTTCCTTTTTCCATGCAGTCTTAGCATTTTTTTTTCCCTTCAGTATGCTACTCCACAAGTACAGGCTAAAAATGAATAAAACTACCAAGCTTACGATACAATGCATGTACAACTGGGTAAATTTTAATTATTTTGGCACAACTGTTCCGTCAAGTAACCTATCGATTTTGCAAAATCATATAGGATGCAAAATGCTTCAGCAAGTATATGCTGTCTCCACTTCTATCACCAATATTTCCTTCATTCAGTATTGCCTCTCCGCCCAAGCATGCAACCATAACATTGTTGGATCTTCTGAACACAAAAACAAGACCAACTTGCCCTGGAGAACATATATAAAATGAATAAAATGCTCCAACTCCCCAAACAAGCTGATTGCATTTCAAATTAATACTATTTATAACTGTCGCATATTCCTTTTATAGCAAATCAGTTCCATTATAAGACTCAATAGCTTACCAATTACTGTTTATAGCATTCAAGACTCATCTCGCTGCTCGAGATTGACTGTTTGGTCCGGAGTTAAAAAAAGGAAAACAAAAAGTAGCTACTAAAACAGCAATTAAGACATGCCAGAATGAACTTGACTGCTGGTGAGAAAGTTAGCTCACAAAATGACAATAGATGAAAGTTATGCAGCTGGTACACAACATTTCACATGATATAAGTATGGAATCAAACGTACGGTACAAGCACGAATTCTTACCAAAATAACTGTTTGGTGATGACTGAATTCCACAACCATTCAGCATGCCTCATGGAGGAGGATGGAGTGCTTTGCGTCCAACTTCAGATATATGAACTAGCATTTCAGACTTACTAACAAGTTCAAATATGCAGATATCCCCCATCTTAACATCATTATCACGAACAAAAGCCATCCATCCTCCACAAAATGTATGTACTGCTCGTCCTTTTGAGTCTGGGACTGAATTCACAGTCCAGTGTTCCCCTTGGGAATTGCGAAGGACAATTTCCGTTTTGTAATTTGGAAGATGTAAAGCAGAAAACTGGTGAGGAATTTTCTGTATGATGGTATTTTGTCAGTAAACAAGAAGATTAGTATATTCAAAAGATAAATCAATTCATGCACTTGTTAGTTGTTATGAGTTTGTCCTATGAAAAGAACCCCAGAAACCCTCAAGAGGCCAGCATGCTTGTTAAGGGAACTCAAAGATGAACGAGATTGAGCTGAATATTGTTCATTATATATAGCCCCCCAGCCCTCCACATCTTAACAAACTTGATGGAAGACCCTTGGATAATATCAGAAAGGCAAAAAAATTACTAAAAATATTTTTAAGATGTGCATGAGTGAATACAATCCTCAAGGAATGCAGAACTTCAAAAGATCACGATTCATCATCTTTTATGAAAGTCAATCTCACTGATATCATTTTGAATTGGTAAACAATGAGAGATTTATGACTGGACAGATAAACCAAACTGTAAGTCCAGAATCCAAGTTTGCATGCAAAAAGGAAAAAAAAATGGAAAGTTAGTCTCTGAGCCAGTGAATGGAGGATTAAAAGACAGTCTTGTCAATATCAATCAAAATCAGGGAACACAAAAAAGGAGAACCTCATGAGTCTTGAGGCATTACTGTTATTGTATTGATTTACCTGAGCGTAGTCCTCTAATCTCAAATTATTACTTATGATTGTGATTTCATTTAGGTTTTGGGATTTATCACACAATTAGAGTGATGAACAATCATAAATCATTCAAGAAAAAATTAGTAAAATGATTGAAGAAACAAATAATAAATGAAATAACTCACCAGAGTATATGAACCGCTGATGTTAAACTTCCTCATGATCCTAATAAAATTAGGAAAACCCGAGGTAAAAGACTTGGTGGCTTTTTCTTCACTGAGTGTTACCATCATTCTCAAATCAGCTTCAGCATTTGAACTCAATTCAACATCTGAATTCTTTCGGCTACAAATGGCCACCTCTGTTTACAACCAAATTAATGTTACAAGAAGAAACTAGAAGAACAAGTAGACAAAATTACATAGACATTTCTTAGGCCTGCATACAAAACCATCAGAAGGGATACAAGCCTATATACAAACAAAAGACCACGAGAAAAAAAAAATTCTCCACTCAGATGCCAGCCAGATCAAACAATTATGAAACAAATTCTTAACTGAAGAACCCAAAAAAAAAAATACCTTACCAAGCTTTTTATTGTCAGCTCTTGGCTGAGAGCACAGTGCACCATTTGCAGAACCTTTTATTGCACTGACAAGTTTCCTCGTATGATTGGGAAAATCTGCTGCTTGAATCTTAGCAGACCCCTTTTATCACATATTTGCAACTTAGTGATGATTTGTGAATGAAACTTTAAAGATTTTTTCTCAATTTCTTAGGAAAATTTTCAATTTTGTGTGAAGTGGCAGTGCACCCAACACTTACCCCATTAGAAGCTACTTTTCCACTCTGGCTTTCCAGGACTTCCTTTCCAACCCGAAGAATAAACACCCGCAATTCATATTTGCGCACGAGCTCAAAAATACAAACATCTCCTAGTTTGATGTCATTACTGCGGACAAAGGCCATCCATCCTCCGCAGAAAGTATGACTTGTGTGCACTCTTGTTGTTGGCACAGAATTCACAGTCCAAAATGCCCCTTTTATAGTACGAAGTACAATTTCTGTTTTGCAATTTGGAAGATGTTCTGTAGAAAATTGATATGGGATATTCTGCACCAAAAGAAAAAGTGAAAAGCAAAACAAAAATATACTAAGTACATCGCCAGATAGCAAAGAAGGATTATAAAGTACACTCTGCTATCATCATCGTTTCTAGCCAAATTGATGATAAGGAATGCTAGGAATTCAAAGTATCCCAATCTACTATTGCCAAAGGAACATCCACAGCCCACGTGACTGTTAAAAGTCTAGAAGTAAATAAAGGGAATCCACTTACCAGAGTATATGAACCACTGATGTTAAACCTTTTCATGATCCTCACAAAAAAAGGAAAGCAAGAGATGAAAGATTGCGCAACTCTTTTCTCACGCTCTGAAAAAATGGACCCATAACCTCTGTCAGGCAGATTTTCATCTTCTTTGCCAATTCTTTTCCACATGGTTGCTCCTGTTTTAATATCTGGAAGCCCATTTGATTTAGGAAACATAAGGTATTTATTTGAGCCATATAAATCAAACTTGATTGGATTATTTGAAGATTGCAACAAAGTATATGGTTATTTTTTCATGAATTGTCCTTCTATATGCAGAAAATGTAATACTAAAGACAAGTACAGTAGTACACTATTGTTTTTCAGTATGTGTTAACCTACCATGAAAACTTCAGCTTAGACCACAGTTTAATAATGGAAACACTCGGATCCCATGCCTAATTTTACATGCCGGTAGGATCCAGAAAAGATGAAAAAAGCAATAGAAGTCTTCAGAAATCTCCAACACTTATCCAGTTCAGGAGAAATAGATCATGTCTGCAAAAAAAGTACAGGAAAGAAAATGATCTTCCTTACCTGGCTTTTCATTGCAAGTTTTTGATTGAGAGAACATGGCAGAATTCTGGCATGGACTCTCGCATTGCATTGTGTCATGGGAAGAACTCTTCTCTTCGCAAATTCTGGATGTAATGCCTATTGGCAATTCAGAAGAATCACCCCTAACTTTCTTTGGCACATTTTCGCAACTTTTATCTGAAGAGGCAGCTTTTTCCTCCCTTTCTCTCTTCTGCCTAATAGTTCTATAAAACTGACTAGGATCTTGACTGCATTTGGAATAAAATGCAGCATCTTTCTCGCATGCACTTTGATCAAACACTTGCACTGTAAAACACAATTCGCCATCATATCTGAAAACTAAAACATCACCACATTCAATGAAATGATCCTTCACAAAAGTTGACCATCCATGATCAAGGAATATATCATCATTCTCCAGAATTAAGTTAATAGGCCAAATGTTCCCACTAGGCCCAGTTAAAGAAACTGACCCAGATGTTCTTCCTTCCATATGATTGGCAAATTTTACAGGTATTCTCTGCCAAAGAACAATTTAAATAATTTTACTCAATAAATGGGTACCAAGAAAATCCAGTTTCTTCAAGAAAAGACTTATTATCATTCCTACTGCAAACCAAACCCGAATTTCTTTCCCTAATTATCACAAGAAAAAGCAACAGAAGAAAGATTCATAAAAACGAAAATGGAAAAAGAAATTATGTGAAAAGAATGTGAAATAAGAGGAAGAAAGAGAAAGTACCAGTCGTTCCGCGGTTGAATTAGAGGAGAAAATCTCAAAGAAACAAGGCCGCCTGGCATTTACCATCTCCGCTTGATTATCTTTTGCCATGAAAACAAGTTCCTGTCTTTTTTGCTACAAACTGGAAAATTTAACAAATTTCCAATCTAAGTGATTACATGGAGAAAATACAAATTCAACAAAGGAATCGAGAAATCAAAGAGAATTTCACAAATTTAATTTTTTTTTTTTTTTGGAGAAAGTGAGTCATGGGTGGTTTTCATGCAGTGTGGTGTGCTGCTGAAATTTGGCAACAATTGCCACTGGTTGGACTTGTTTAGATCTGGAGCGTGTATTTCACGCGAAGAACAATGGCGGGTGGATATATCACCGCAATACCAATTTTCATTTTTTTATCGATAAAATTTTTAATTTCTGTCTAATAAGCACAATTTGGTAAAAACCCATAGATTTTTATTATATCTTGAATATATAACTGCTATTATCAAGATTTTTAATAAATTTTCCAATCTTCTTAAATTATTATGTTTTTTGCCAGAATGAAAAAAAAAAAAAAAAAAAAAACTCTTAACAGAAGAAGGACCATTACAAGGCAGAGCTGCAGACAAATTCCAAAAACCCTACCAAAGGGGCCTAAAACCCCCAAAAAAAAAAGAAAGAAAGAGGTCAAATTCTACTGCCCAAAGCACCTTTGTTTATTACTAATCATAAGCAGCAGACCCACCAAAAAGAAGAAGTGGTTAGATCAGTAATGGAAAAATAAGCACATCCATTATCAAAGTATTAGATGTTTTTTTCTGGTGGGATCGAGCTCAAATAGGCAGACGTCTCCTTCCTTCAATTTGTTGGCCATATAAAAATCATCCCAGCCCTTCTTCATCAATATATGTTGAAACATTTTGTCCCTAGATTTTGTATCTTGACTGTAAAGCTTCACTGGCCATAATTTCTTGATGGGTTTCGGAGAATCAAGACAGATGATCGAGCAAGGTTAATTGATCTTGCAAATTCTTCTGGAATGTGCTGCCATAACATAGCCACCAAGAAGAAAATTAATGAATGGAGAACCAGAGACTGAAAAAATTAGTAGAAACAGATCAGACACTGAAAATTAGCTCACCAGCTGGGCTCGGGCTCCATTGCATGATCTTATGCTGGTTATGAAATGAGGATTTTTTGTAGAATAGGATTTAGCAGCATCCAGTGGGCTTTGTTCTGCGTCAATATTTATCTTCTTTTTCTTCTTAGCTAAATCGATAGAAATTGGAAACTCTTTCTCGCAGGAGCTTGAATCGAATATTGAAGCATCAAAAATCATATCCCCTTTGTGTTCAAATACCACAAAGTCCCCAACATTAAGGCCATGCTGCTCCACGAAATCTTCCCAGCCGTCTTCAAAGTATAGCAACCCTTCACAGCATTTGCCAACTTTAATATGCCATAAACCTGGGAACTTTTCACAGCTGCCTTATCTCCTTTCAGCTGTTCATAGAAAGCCACCGGTAGAGACTGTTTACAAGAAATAAAAAATTATATATATATAATCAAGAAGTGAAGAACTAAAAAAAGAAACAAAGTGAGATTGGAGATAATTTATACCAATTTTGATCGGAAATCAGGCATCATAACCTTGAAGAAATGCCTCCTAATTGGGATCTTGCAGTTGCAGTTACTGGCCATCGAAGAAGAAGAAGACGAGTGTATGCTTCGTTTGAGTTGTATTTCAATGGCTCATACACTTCACCGTTCACGGGTTACAAACTTTCAGAGAACTGACAGAATTTAGACATATTATATTTTCTCTTGACACGTGTTTGGTAACTGGGAAAATTTGCTGCAACATTTCCATCTTAAGATTCCAATTGCTTAATCCTGATTCGTTAATCATCTTAAAAAAGCTTCATGTTTGATTATGGAATAAGCCCATAATATTCCCTCTCCATCCTCAAAATGGTCCGCATTGGTTGTGTTAACAGATTTATATTTAGTTAATATCATCCAACAATAAAAAGTTTATTGCTCGACTTAAAAAGAAACCTTTCAATAATAAACATTCAATTTTAGTTTACGAGTCCTCACGAAACAGACAAGAACCTTAGACATTGATAAATGGAAGACAGCCCAGCAATTGAGCTGCAACCAACGGACAAAAATCAGATTAAAACATGGAAATAGATTCTGGGTTGGTTTTTAAATGTATAATTCGAAAAAGACTTGTCCACCAGAGATTAGACAAATCAAACTGCTATTTTCATTGGCAAAATCCCACATATCATTCAGACAAAAATTCAGTAAAAAATTTCACCAATAATAACTTGTTTTTTCTTTGGTAGCTAAACCTACCAAAATGCAGATAAATATTCAAAAATATATCACATCTCAAATGTGCCAAACTCCCAACCAAAACATGGTAGCAAACATTCACATCATAAACAATCAAGAGCAGAAATTTGAAGAATGACATTTGGACTTGTATGATAGCAGACGCAAGCCTTAGATACATTCCATGCTATTTGTAGTTCTGAATAACTGCTTGAGCTGATAAATGTTTTATAGAGCAAACTCTACATGAAACTGAATATGAATAATATAAGTAGTATATTCTAAGATACAACAAGAAGAATGAACAAATTCATCTGTTCACATCTTTGCTTTCACATCTTTGCTTTCTGTCTGCCTTGCTGCTCGCTTTAAACTCGCCCACAAAATACGGACATTACAAATGGCAAAAATGAAACAAAAATCCTTCATTTAATTTTTAATATTCTATGATTCTGAATCTTCAGGTACTGCTGATAATTGGTCATCTTCAATAAATGATGGACTAAGAAATCCAGCAATGAATGCCCACATCTTATAAACATCTTCAAAGTTTGTCAGAAATCCAAGTGATGCGGTAACAACCTCCACTCGGAAAAACACATTTCTTCCATGTTGGCGGGCACTAGCTATTGGCTTGCAAAATGCTTTGTCTTCAAGATCACATCCTCCACAGTGCTTTGGGCTGTCAACTATCTTTACATGGTTCAAGATACCAATGCCTAGAGAAATTCCATTTTTCTCAGCCAATTTCTGAACAATTTCTGGATGAATTAGTTGTCCTCCACCGCACTGTCTCACATTGAAAGCTACAGCTGCACCCCTTTCATATTTGATCTTAGGGCCATATATCTGTACAAGAGGCATACCAACTCCATCTGAAGAAGGAAACCGAAGCTGAAGTAAGGAGGTAACAAGCCAATTGATCAGATAGCGAAGTCTGAGGGTAGTTTTGTTGAGACCTAATAGATTAATGTGATCTAAATGCCAGCAAATTATCTCTGGCTCCCTCCTTTCCCAATCTTGTTCTTGTTCATTACCATACTCTGCATCAGTCATGGACTCTTCATCATCAAGAGCTGTCAAAGAAATTTCCCCAGGCTCCAGGTGATTTAACTGTTCTCTGCGGTTATCTCCCATGCTGAAAGATACTCTGTGACTCATGCTAGCAACTTGATCACCCTCTTCCAAACCAAAGAACCTACCCCTTTCCCTCCTTCCCAACAATCGAAAGTCACCTTCCGTTTCTCTCCTTATAGCATTTTCCTTGGCTTCTTGGTTAATTTCAGGGGCTGTGACAGCTTCAAGGTCATGATGCCGAAGGCTAGAAATGTTGTTCTCAAGTCTGAACCCATTTGTAGAACTTAACTTAGAATTAGTCAACATTGGCGCATCCCTCATTTCAACATCCTCTTCTCTCTCTTTAGCACGTCTAGAATTGGCATATTCCACTCCATTGCTGATGGCATGTGCTGTTTCAACAAACTGTTCTTCAGCGATTCCCATAGTGTGGTCAAGCTCCTGTGACACTGATAATACAGCTGCATCAAAAGATAAAACACGATCTTCATCATAAATTGGGCTCTTAAATATTTTTGATGTAGGCTTTGTGGAGAGCTGGTTACGGTTCTTCTTGCTTGAAAACCAGGTAGTCGGTAAAGGTGAGCCTGTTTTCTGTTTGGTTAATTGCCCAGAATTATCAGACACTGATGGACTCTGTCCCAAATAAATCCAGCATGAATTCTCTGATGACTCGTCTTCACTGAAAATTGGACTTTTCCTGATCTCTCCAACTGAAATGCTCTCGGCTTCCTCAAATATGGTGCTTGCCCCATCCCTGTCTGAGCTATTGTTATCATGTTCCATCTCATTCTCAAAGGCATCCATGACCTGGTTTGAAGTGAATACGCCTGAGAAGGCAGGCATCTGCGAGCCACCATGTGTTTCAGGTACAACATCTTCATCACCATTAATGGCATCATCCTCAATTCCACCAAAAACATCAAGGTCATCCACAGAATCGCCCAAATACTGGGGCAAAATAGGGAGGATCCTAATCATTCCTGATCCAGTACGGCCACTCTCATTTTGCAAGCTTGCCATTACAGATTTCTTGATCAAAAGACATCCAAACCCAGTTGGATCAGAACCAAACACTCTATAGAATGATGTAATAATAAAATCAGGCCTGAACAAGGAAAGTCCTAGCGAATCCATATCCTTTGGACCTAGTGACCCAGCATCTAGCAACACATGCCAATTATTTTGCTGAGCAAGTGCCATCCACTGGTAAGAATACTTGGCCCCAGTTACTCTAGACTGAACAGGAAACACAAAAAGCCCAGTTGCAGAATCCTTCTTCCTCTTCTTCTTACTAGAAATCTGCTTCCTAAGCTCTCTAGAGCATAGTTTCAATGTAGGCCACTTAAACCAGGCACTATAAATTTTACCACCTTTCTCCTTAGCACACTGAGCCATCCAATTCACAGACTGGCTCTCATGATCAAACATGGTCAGCAACTTCTTATTTGATTGAAATGGATAAGACTCAGCAAGCAATTTAAACGCAGACCCTCTACTAACAGTAAAAACTAGACCATATTCACTTTCAGGAATGTTCAGATAATCCATAATCCTACTCTTTATATCATGTTCTGCAGTGCCCTTTTCAGCACCTCCATAGAGAGCATGATTACTCAAATTTGCAGTAATTTCGTGTAGAGTAAAAGCAGATGATTCCCAATACTGCTGAGTTTGTAGATAAGAGAACAACCCAAAGCCACAGTAATCAAGGCATACCTTTGATAAAGACTCCGATAGATGTTCATACTCATCAACTCTCAACTGATCAATCTTTTCTGTTGATTGGAACCTCGGGTACATAGTAAGAAACTTAGAGAATGCATCGTGCAGATCAGGGATAGAGTCTTGCGTGCAGAAGGTTCTCTCCGCGGCCAGAGCTGTAGCACGCAAGAATTCTTTCTGGGCGTGAAGCCTAGCAAGAGATCTTGACCTTCCAATGAGTGTTCCTTCTTGATTTGGAGATGACTCTGCATCAATGTCTTGGGATTTTGCAAGCGACCCATCTTCAGATGCTTCTTCAAGAGCTTCCCTGAGCTTGTTTTCGTGCAACTGACGGAGCATAGTTAAACCACCAGAACGAGAACCAGAGCCATCTCTCCTTCTGATCTTCTTGTCCAGTATTAAAGAAGCGCAGTGAGTTATTGGCTTCCATATTGAGAGATGCATGGATACCCCTTCTTTCTCTCTCTCTCTCTCTCTCTCTCTCTCGCTCTCTCCACAGACAATCTGACAGCGCCAAAGAAACAAGCGCTGGCTCAAATAAGAAATAAAGGTAAGATTTTTGAAATATAAACTGTTGGTCAGGAACAGAGACTGAGTGATATTCCAAATTTTCGTACTTCAAAACCTGGTAACATTCAAAAATAATAGAAACAAAGAATCTTTTTGTTAGGAATGCACAGAACTTTTGTGAGATCAAGAGGAATTTGGTCATAAAGGAGAGGAAAGGTAAAGAAGAAGAAGAAGAAAAAAAAAAAAGAAACATCTGAATAGAATCAAACCTTTAAAACTGATCGGAGAAAACGTACCTTTAGCATTCTTTTAAGGGCCCATAATTTGCGGGTTCCAATTCAAATTCTACACCCCCACATTGAAGACTCGTCAGGGATATAAAGAAAAGCCAGCTATCAACCCCACCAAAGATACAAACCAGATTCAAAGCCATCTCCAGGAACAGAATCACACGATAAAATTTGAAAAAAAAAATTGATTTTTCCCGACAAAAGAAATTGATTGCCCAAGAGCCAATTCACCCAGTATCTTCTTCTAACATGCACAAGAACCAGAAGCCAAGAAAATAATCACAAGAGACAAGAGACATCGAAGCAAAGCTCAAACAATGAAAGGAAGTCCAACAACTTCTCTTGCAATATCAGTACTCGCTCACCAACCGCTCTTCAAAAATTTCTCTTATTATCCAGTATTTTCTCTCTTACACTTACACACTCAGCTAGTCGGTGGCAAAAAATTAAAAGCAAAGCTAAAATCCTTTGCAACCCATCAATTTCACATTAACTGCTATACTTAATACAAACATCTCTGCATTAAATGCTTGTGTTCTTTCCCTTCTCATTCTCGTTCGTCGACATTATTACACCTCTTTTCTCTCTTTTTCTCAAATACCCACTTTGCCCCTCTTCTTTACCTTGCTTTTTTTTTCAAGGTCTTCACCTATATGTCTTCTCTGTTCGTTAAAGTTGCAGAATGTCTTGTTGAAAGTTACTGTTTTCCCAATCAAAAGATTCAAATCAAAAGAAAAGAAACAATTGCTGGCATCTTTGACTTTATGTTATCTGTACTAATTCGTTTGGAAAAACTGCAAACGAATTGACATGCCCTGCTCATCTTGGTTAATTTAGTAAATTTCTATGCCATTTCAAAATTTATGTATATGTTTTGGTAAATTTAAGCAGTGCTGAAAACAACTCAGTATCACCCCTTTTTTAAGTTCTTATTTTTTGGCTTAGAATTTAATTTGCTTATGAGATTAATATGGAAAAGGTGTTTCTTTTGAGTCAAAATGGCATTATATATTTGGCAGCACTTTAATTCTTTAATTTTTGACGATAATGATGAAATGAAATTATAAAAATAGAAACTTCAATTATTAATTATTAAACAATAAAGATTGAATTGTGAATTATGCATTATATTCGTGCATGCATGGCTTGGCTTTAATGAGTTGTGGCCTTTTTTTCTGAAATTATGAGTTGTCACCATTTAAACATTGATTTTTCCATCATTCTTTTTTTTTAAGAAATAATTACTGGATTCTTAATTCTTTAATTTATTGTGAACATTACTAGCCCCACATAATGCTATATATTCAAAAATAAAATAACAAAAATATATTTACCTTTACCTTAAATATATTTATCTTTTTACTATAATTTAAAAAAAATATTAATAAGGTGAAAAATTAAAAAAAATTAATAGCAAAATTATCAAAATTATTTATTTGTTTATAGTATTTGGCTGGCAATTTGCCAATGAGATTAAAAAAAACGTGTAGGGGTAAAATAAACTTTGAGCAATAATGCCAAATTAATCGCCTAGGATTCCAGCGATCTATTATAAAGAAATAAAAAATTTTGACAGAAGTCAATGTCGTTGAGTTTACAATTAGATTCGTATCCAAAGAGATGCCCGTTGCGTTGACTATCCGACTGTTAAGCCCTTCTGTTTTTTTTTTGGTACAGGACTGTTAAGCCATTCTTAATCTCATCGAACGCTTTTCTAATTTATCATTCATTTATAAATTACTAATTCATTTAATATCTTCTGATAAAAAAATCATTTAATATATTAATTTGGGCAATCACCACTTTCAAGACCCTCTGCTATAGTATATTATAATATAAATAAAAAATATTTTTATTAAATTCCATTAAAATTTAATATATATACACATGATAGACATTTCAATTTTATTATAATACAACTTCCAAAATAAAATTAAGCTAATAAATCAAATATTTAATTTTTTAAATGTATTCTCCACTATGACACAATTATATTGAACACATGTACCATAGGCTCAAAATTATTTAAAATGAAAATGCTTAAATAATGAAAACAAATTAATTAGAACCTCAATCTCGAGTGAACATGCTGTTATTATGATATTTTTTTAATCATAGATCGTAAGATGTAAAATTTGAGAGGGTATTTTCTATTATAAATAATACCTTTCTCCATTAGTTTATTTCATCTTAAAATATTAAGTCCTTTCATTTTTAAGATTTTAATATTTTTTTCTCTTTTCTCTCTTTTGTATTTTTTTTTAAATTAGTAATATTATTTTGATGGTATTTACACTTGCTAAGGGACCGGTGCTAAGTGTAAACACACGTACTATTAAATGCGAAATACATTAGTAATATTATTTTGGTGGTGTTCGAAGACGTAGGTAAAATTGGTTAAATCTCGTTACATTTTGATGTTCTCTTTATTTTATTTAATAGTTATTTTTGATATAGTTGTGGTAATATTTTGTGCTAGTGATTATATGTCTAGAAAAAATTTGTCTAAGAAAAAACTTGATATTTAAGAGAGTCTATTGTGATTCACCTCTCTTTTCTGAAAATTTTTCTGATATAATTATTGATGCAATTGTTCACACACTATACATATTATTATTGAAAAATTAATTCAATTTTCACAATAATTGGTATCAGAGCCAAGATTTTCTGAGTATGCTCTGTAGTTGCAACCTAGTTTGATCTTTCTCATCAGAAATTTTTTTTTTAATTATTTGTATTCTGCATTTATAACTATTAAATATTTTTGAAATAAAGATGGCAGACGACTTAGGTAAATTATCCACGCCAAATGAGACAGCATCCACCTCGTTAATTTGATCAATGACTGTTGTGTCAAATGCTAGATTTGCAATAGAGATTTTTTATGATACGGATCATTTTGGTAAGTGGCAAAGTGATATTCTAAACGTTCTTTTTCAGCAAGGTCTAGACATTGCCATTGAAAAAGAAAAATTAGAAGATATTGATGAAAAAATTGAAAAGTCATCAATCGTATGGCTTGTGGTATAATTTGATCGTGCTTTTCTAAAGAGCAAAAAGTATGTTTTTTTTTAAGAAAGTTTCAGCGGGGTCCGGGGAAGGGTAGGACCCATTGGGTCTTTGCAAGGGAATGCCGCGTACAAATATCCAATGGGTCCAACCCTTCCCCGGACTCCGCTCATTGCAGGAGCATTCGTGCACCGGACTGCCCTTTTTTCAGCAAGTAAATTATGAAAAGTATTGGAGAAAATTTTTTTGAAAAAAAAAACAGTCAGAACAAGTTTCATATAAAGAAGAGATTGTTTCATTTCACTTATATTCTTAGTACCACAATAAATGAACGCATCATCAATTTTAATCAGTTGGTAGCTGGTTTGATGAATTTGGACGTGACTTTCAAATATGAAGATTTGGCTTTGATGTTGTTGGGGTTCCTTTCAGAGGAGTTTGAGTTTCTTGAAATAACTCTACTCCATGAAAAGGTTGAAGTAACTCTTTTTGAAGTAACTGCTGCATTATACAGTTATGAACTACGAAAGAAAGATAAGAAAGAGAGTTCAAGTGGAGCAGCAGAACCATTGATTGTGAGAGGTCACTCTCAAAGCAATAAGAGAAAAAAGAAGAATAGATCAAAATTCAGACAGGCTAAAGATGAATGTGCCTTTTGTCTGGAGAAATGGCACTGAAAGATAAATTGTTCTAAGCTGAGTAATAAAAGCAAATTTGATAAAAGAAAAAGTTATTGTGAATACAAATGTAGCTGAGTGTGATGAAGAAGACTCAAACTTTTTATTAGCTGTTATGTAATCAACAAGCTCTTATAGTATATGGCTACTTGATTATGGTTGTAGTTATCATATGTGTCCCAATCGGGATTGGGTATTTGACTTTAGAGAACTAGAATGAGAAAATATTTACACAACAAATGACAATCCATGTATAATTAAAGGAATTGGTTCAATTTAATTAAGGAATCATGATGGATCAATCATAAATTTGACAAATGTCCAATAAGTATCAAGTTTAAAGAAAAATCTCATCTCTATGGGAGTCCTAGAATCAAAGAATTTTATTATAAATGCAGTAGATGGAGCAATTAAAGTTATCTCTGGTGCACTGGTGATAATGAAAGGATTAAGAAATGCCGATAACTTCTATTACTATCAAGGTAATGCAATTATTGGGACAACAGTAGTAGCTTCCAGTAATGATCAGGAGTTGGAAGCAACCATATTATGACATATACGTTTGGGACATGCTGGTGATAAATCCTTGAAACTATTGTTAGATCAAGGATTACTGAAAGGAATGCAACCTTCAAAGTTAGATTTCTTTGAGCATTGTGTCAAAGGCAAGCATACCAGAGTAAAGTTTAGTACTGCAATCTATGATACCAATGGTATTTTGGACTATTTTCACTCAGATATATGAGGTCCTTCCAAGACAGCTTCAATAGGAGAAAAATACTACTTTGTAACATTTATTGATGACTTCTCTCGGAGAGTATGGATGTAGACTATAAAGACAAATGATGAAGTGTTGAGAGTTTTTCTCATATGAAAAAAGATGGTGAAAATTCAGACAGATAGAAAAGTCAAATATCTACGCACAGATAATGGTGAAGAGTATAAAAGTGATATATTTTTGAAATTCTTTCAAGATGAAAGCATTGTTAGACACTTCATAGTTAGAGATACACCATAACAGAATAGGGTGGCGAAACACATGAACCAGATATTAGTGAAGAAAGTTCGGTGTATGTTGTCCAATGTCGAGTTAGGCAGACAATTTTAGGTGGAGGCTGTGATTTATGCCTGTAACGACCCCACCTGCACGGTCTTACGACAGTTGGTCTATTGGGTCTTTTCTCCAGTAGGTGGACCGTAGTTCCAGCCCTCAACCCGGCAGGCAGCCACAGTACTAAACTGCCCTCGCGGGCCCTCCAGCAGGATTTGTTTATTTGGCTCCCAAAGGAGTCGCCTTCCCGGATCGAACACCTGACCTCCCACTAAAGAGAGCCAGCGAGCATAATGCAGTACCATTTCTACCAGCCTTTTTAACTATAATGACCCCACCTGCATGGTCTTATGACAGCTAGTCTATTGAGCATTTTCTCCCGTAAATAGACCTTAGTCCTAGCCCTCAACCCGGCAGGCCGCCACAGTACTGGACTGCCCTCGCGGGCCCTCCAGCAGGATTTATTTATTTGGCTCCCAAATGAGTCGCCTCCCCGAATCGAATACCTGACCTCTCCCTTAAGAGAGACAGCGAGCACAATCCAGTACCATTTGGTAGAAATGGTACTGGATTGCGCTCGCTGGCTCTCTTGAGGGAGAGGTCAGGTGTTCGATTCGGGGAGGCGACTCCTTTGGGAGCTAAATAAATAAATTCTGCTGGAGAGCCCGCGAGGGCAGTACAGTACTGTGGCGGCCTACCGGATTGAGGACTGGGACTACAGTCCATTTTCAGAAGAAAAGGCCTAATAGACCAGTTGTCGTAAGATCGTGCAGGTGGGGTCGTTATAGTTGTAGAAATGGTACTGGATTGTGCTCGCTAGCTCTCTTAAGGGAGAGGTCAGGTGTTCGATCCTGGGAGGCGACTCCTTTGGGAGCCAAATAAATAAATCCTGCTAGAGGGCCCACGAGGGCAGTCCAGTACTATGGCTATCTGCCAGGTTGAGGGCTGGGACTACGGTTCACCTACGAGAGAAAAGGCCTAATAAGCCAGCTGTCATAAGACCGTGCAGGTGGGGTCATTACAATGCCTGTCATCTCGTTAATCACTTATCATAAACTAATATTGGTGGTAAAACACCTTTGGAGATGTGGTCTGAAAAATCTGCTACTGATTATGATTTTTTACTTGTGGTTGATTCCACTGCATACTATCATGTTAATGATTCAAAGTTAAATCTAAGGGCAAAGAAAGCGCTCTTTATGGGGATCACCACTGGTGTGAAGGGACTTCGCCTTTGGTGTCCAAAAACAAAGAAGATAGTCTTTAGCAGAGATGTTACATTTGATGAGTCTACTATATTGAAAAAGATAATAAATGAAATTGTTCAACAGACAGATGGTACTCTGCGGCATGTGAAGTTTGAAAGAAGAATTATTGACCCAATAACAAATAAAACAGATAAAGACATTCTTGCAGTAGAAGCGAAGTCAGATGAAGAAGTGATTCCAACCCAATAACCTCTACAATAATAAAAATCTATTGCAATAAATAGGCCATGATAAAAGATTCGTAAATCTGCTCAATTTGATGATATGGTGGCTTATGCATCGCTAATTGTAAATGATGGCATTCCTAACACTTATAGTGAAGTTGTCCAAAGTTCATAAAAGGAGAGGTAGAGGAAAGCCATGGATGATGAAATGCAGTCCCTTGAAAAGAATCAGACATGAAAGCTAACTAATCTTCCAAAGAGAAAAAAGGTAATTGGATGCAAATGGGTATATACAAAGAAAGAAATATTTTCTGACAAGAACAATATTCACTATAAGGCAAGGTTAGTAGCTAAAAGTTATGCTCATATAGAGAAAATTGATTATAATAAAGTATTTTCTCCAGTTGTAAAATATTTCTCCATTAGAATTTTATTGGCCTTGGTAGCACAATTAAATTTGAAACTCGTTCAATTTGATGTAAAAACTGTATTTCTACATGAAGACTTAGAAGAGATAATCTATATGACCCAGTCAGAAAGGTTTAAGGTTGCTGGAGAAGAAAAATGTGTATGTAAATTGAAAAAATCGTTGTACGAATTGAAACAATATCCGAGGCAGTGGTATAAATGATTTGATAATTTTATGATGAGGCAGAAGTATACAAGGAGCAAATATGATCATTGTGTATATTTGCACAAGCTACAAGATGGATCTTTCATATATCTTGTATGTTGATGATATGCCGATAGCTTCAAAGAATCAAGGATAAATTGAGAAGTTGAAAGCTCAGCTAAATCAAGAGTTTGAAATGAAAAGACTTGGGTGAAGCTAAGAAAATTTTATGCATGGAGATATGCAGAAATAGGAAGAGAGTGAAGCTTTATTTGAATCATAAATAATATATGAAGAATGTACTACAATGTTTTGTCTTGGATGAAAAATCAAAATTTGTGAGTACACCACTTGCACCTCATATGAAACTCAGCGCATCTTCATCTCCTAAAAATAAAGCGGAACAAGAGTACATGTCAAAAGTTCCATATGCAAATGCGGTTGGTAGCTTGATGTATGTTGTGGTGTGTACAAGGCTAGATATTTCACAAGCAGTTGGAGTTGTGAGCAGGTACATACATGATCCTGACAATAAGCATTGGCAAGCTGTGAAATAAATTCTACGGTATATTTTTAACACTGTAGATGTTGGATTGATATTTGAGCGGGATGAAAATGATGGTCAATGTGTAATTGGATACTATGATTCCAATTAAGCTGGTGATTTAAATAAACGTCGATCAACTACTAGTTATGTATTTACACTTGCTAAGCGACCGGTTAATTAAAAGTCTACATTACAGTCAACAGTTGCCTTGTCAACTACGGAAGTAAAAAGTACACGATAATATTAGAGGCTGTTAAAGAAATAATTTGGCTTCAAGAATTGCTTGATAGACTAAAAATTAGACAAAAACACATTAAAGTGCACTGTGATAGTTAAAATACTATTTATTTAGTAAAGAACAAAGTTTATCATCCAAAGATGAAGCACATCAATATTCAGTATCACTTTGTACTTGAGATTTCTGGAAAAAGATAATATTATTTCAAAAAATTCAGACCACTGACAATCATGCAGACATATTGACAAAAGTGGTGATAGCTATCAAATTTAACCATTATTTGGACTTAATCAATGTTTTAAAAAATTAAAATGAACGCTTCACAAAGCAATTAGTGACACTACTAAAAATAGTTTATTTTGAGAGAAGATTTGCATATTGTAAATAGAAAAACAGTCAAGGTGAAGATTTATTGTTGTGGCATTTTTTTTTTATCTCACATTGTAAAATGTGAGATTTGAGGGGGGATATTTTTTATTATAAATAATACTCTCATATATTAGTTTACCTCATCCTAGAATATTAAGTCCTCTCACTTCTAAGGATTTAATATTTTTTTCTCTTCTATCTCTTTTATATTTTTTTTAAATTAGTAATATTATTTTGGTGGTATCCGAAGACATAGATAAAATTGGCCGAATCTCGTTAAATTTTAGTGTTCTCTTTATTTTATTTAATATCTATTTTTAATATAATTATGATAGTATTTTGTGTTAGTGATTATATATTTAAAAAAATTCTGTATAAGAAAAAATTTAATATTTAAGAATATTTATTGAGACTCACCTCTTTTTTCCATAAATTTTTCTAATATAATTATTTACCCACTATATATATTATTAATAAAAAATTAATTCAATTTTCACCTACATATATTTTTATTAAAACTATATAAAGATATTTGTATTTACGTTAATAAGGATATTGACCATGTCTCTTAAACAATCAATATTTATATAAGCAAATGTCAGAAACTGTTTGGTTGATCCATTCGAAATTTCAACTGCAAAATTGTTGTATAGATGGGAGTGAGTGCTTTGCTTTTGTAATCGCATCCCTAAAACAGAGGTTTTGGTAGTAAAATTTTGGGAGTTTGTTTGGCTTTTACACAAACTATATTTGTCATTTCCCAAATTAGATTCTTTTGTTTATTATTGTTCTTTGGATTTTACCCATTCACAAAAAAACAAACTTTTTCGAATCTTTGTTGGCTTATATTAATTACTATAATACTTCAATTAATTAATTAAAAATATTGTTATATAAACACATAAATTATTGCTACTTGCAGAGTCAACAGTAATGTTTTTTCTATTCAATTAATCCTTTTCACTTACACGTAACCTAGTAATTTGTTTTTAAAAATATTTTAAAAAATAAAAGTATTTTCAAAAATATTTTTTAAATTTTCAAAATATTATTTTTTAATTTTAAAAATATTTATTTTTAGAATATATTTTTATATATGTATTTAATATATTAAAGATATACTCAATCTAATCAGTTGAGGTAGCTTAGCTGGCCACATGTTGTTACTCTCAATTGAAAGAGCAGGGGTTTGATTTCTATAAAAACCGTATTTCGGGGTCGAGCTTTTAAAAAAAAAAGATATACTCAATCTTTAAAGATATATATTGAATATATTAAAAATATATAATATTTTAAAAAATTAAAATTAGAAAAATGTGATATAGGGGGTGATTTCCTCCAATTTTTATACTATTTAATTGCATTATCGTTTACCGTGGATTGTAGCTTACTTTAGTTTTTTTTTTTTCCCACTTATATATGATAAGAGTGGCATCTAAGAATGGACTTGTGTTTATTGCTATTGTTATTATATAAAATAATTTCAATTAACAAGGAGATTAATTCAAATTATTATTTTATTGTAAGAAAATAATTAAAATTTCATTTTTTCTAAAAAATCTTAATTCTACCTGCCAATCTCTTCTTCTCTCCCCTTCTTTTTATATCCATTAAATATAGAATATATGAATTACTACTATAAAATTAAATTCACTAACCTTAACAATTAGATTTTAAAATTGACATTTAAATTTAATTACATTAAAAAATTCAATGTGATATCAAAATCTATCCATGATCATCCAATGATAAACTTTTAAATATTTATAATTTTAAAATTCTCTTAAAATTTGCAACACATGTCTATATATATATAAATCATCCTCAGAAATAAACAGTTCAAAAACCTCAGAAATAATATGCAGATAAGTGCGTCAAAGAAAAAATGTAGATAATTAAAAAATTATGGAAGGATGAGCTTATTTAAGATGTAAATAAGTGGTGACCTCTATACAGCAAAAGGGCAAAGGGACATGGGCTCGAGAACCGAAACCAGATGATGTGCTGCAATTGCATGGTGTTCCTCACTTAGCATTGTATAAGTGGTCTATTATGTCTTGTTTCAATATACAGCAAATAAGGTTTTTCAAGCACAGAGAAAAGAGCCCTTCTTTCCTTTTTCCTTTTTTTTAAAAATTTTTTTTTTTCCCAAATGTTGGGTGGTGGGTTGGGGTTTAAGCTTATGACTCAAATTGTAATTAATCTTTTTGTAGGGTATGATCTCTCTTTAATCTTTTTATCTATATACAGAGAGTTGTATGGCTTTTTTATACAATGTCAATTTTATTATTATTATTAGGATTGTTTCTTTTAGCATATAGTAATAAAGTTCATCAATATCAAAGATTTAAAGAGAGCTTATATCGTTTCAAAAAAAAAAAAACGAGAGCTTATAGGTTTAGTGTGAGGGCCTACTACTTTAATAGCTTTAAAACATCTTCTCTATTGTTCCTTCTCGAGATGAGAAATCTCATGCAATTGTGTTCGTCAGCTATGTCTTTTCTTATTATTATTACAAAAATGTCCTCTTTTTATGCCATATATTATAAGATTGCTATTTAATGATGTTGAGAAATGAGAAACCTCTTTGACCATTTCTCTAACTATTCAAATTAATTCTTTGGGCTTTTAGGTTTATACACCCATTAATGGCCATATATCTATTTGGGTCTGTAGCATTAGGCCTAGTTGGGCTTTTGAAAGAGAAAATCTTAACAAGCTGGATCTTGCAGTTGACAAGGAATTTGCGGCTGGACCTCTTTTTATTTATTTATTTATTCATAAGAAGGAATTTTCATTAAAAACACAGAAAAATACATGCTAAAACCTAGCAATCTACAAACAATAGAAGAACATTAATAAGAATTATTTGATTTTATTTGTATCTTTCAAATAAATTTTTTTATTTATTAATAAGAATTTATTTTTAGTTAAAAAAACAATAGAAAAACATTAAACTCCCCTTAGAAAGCAGCAGAAACATGCCACAGAACCAACAATCCCTCAAGCATTGGCCACGAAAAGGTATGAAGAAGGCTGGAAACTGCCAAGAAAAAAAAAAGATCTACAAATCTAATAGAAAACAAATCATAATAAGACAATAAAATTATAGCATAAAATGGTTTGTAACTTCAAAAGAGATAATTCAAGAATTAAATATCCTATAAAAGGCAAAAGAGGAAGCCTAAAGAAACTTTCATAAATGCTAAGCTAAATCACATAAATTACATGAGGTACTAGAATAATAACTTCCTCAAACTTGAATAACAAAACCAATTGGGAGGTTTAAATCTTGAACAAACTTAAAAAAGGAGAAAGGAAGAATAGAGAACTTCTGAAATTTGAAAGAAAGCCATCATGGAGAGATTCCTTGAAGTTTTTTGATGATTACCACTCTAAAAAATCGATTCTAAAAACTACAGTTTATCTTTACGAAGAAAGAGAACACAAAAAGTCTATAAGAGGCAAGATCTTGAACTAATTTATTCCAAATTTTAAAGAAATCATAGAAAATGGAAGAAAACTAAGAAAAAAAGAAGAAGAAGATTCAGGACTACTATTGGCCATACTAAATCTACAAAGTAGAAGAACCAGAGAACTCTAGCAAGGTGGGAGGAAAAGTCAGAGAAAACAGAGAAAGAGACTCAATGTTAAACATTTTGCAGCTGGACCTCTCAAATATAATTTTTCAGTTCATTTCTTCACCTTCAAAATAATAATAATAATAATAATAATAATAATAATAATAATAATAATAATAATAATCTCTTCCAAGTTTGCTTTGTCATGCAATCATTGTCTAAAAATGCAAGCCTTTGGCAGCTTCCTCTTACTATGCTACTATCTTCTCCAATTCTCTTCTTTTTCATCTCTTTCCTGTTCTCTATCTCATGTTGAAGCCTCTATGATTGCTCTCGCCAACTTTTGACTCTTAAAGACAATGAAAATTTGCCTAATGATTATGAATTCAGGATACAGCTTAACATCACCTTTCCCAACCCTAAAGCTTAGACGAGCATACATAGCTCTCCAAACATGGAAAAAGGCCATATACTCAGACCCATTTAATGCTACAGCACATTGGGTAGGTAGGTCCAAATGTTTGTGATTATAATGGTGTATTTTGTGCAAAGGCTCTTGATTACTCCTATAAAACAGGTGTTGCTGGGATTAATCTTTAAGCTTTTCCAAATTAATCCTTCTTCGTGAGCTAGATGTTTGCAACGAACATTTTGTTGGTGCATTCTCAAATGTTATCTCTTTGCTAAGGACGTGCATCGGTCAATTTAATCGACTTTTAGAATTATATTAAAATGATTGTTATTGATTAGATTAAAAATTTATCTTTTGAAACCGATTACTAAAAAAAAAAACTTGCAAAATTCACAATAATTATTCAAGTTCGATCGATTTTATTAGAATTAGTCGATTATAACTAGCAAAATAAGTAATTCAGTCGATTTAAATTGATATGATCATTTAAGTTGGCAAGAATAGTAGTCGAATCAAGTTGATTTAAATTCTTTTCATTTTCATAAATAGTTTCTTTTTCATATATATATATATATTATAGATCTGGTTTGAATGATTTTTTTGCACTTATTTTTTTTATATTAAAAAAAATCTTCCTTCGTTTGTATTTCTGCTGGTTTTTTATGCAATTTCTATTTTGATAAAAAAAAATGACATTAAGATTACACTTAGGTCACAAAAGACCACATACGTCAAATGGGGACTAATACCCAACTTCAATCCAGCCAAATACCAATCAATCAAATGAATTTCCGTCCCGTAAATTACTATATCATTAGCAGTGCAGTTCGACTTTTAATTTCCAACATAAATAATTTTCATAAAAGAATAAAATAAAAACTCTTAAAATTTTATATTTTTACTAATAATAAATTTATTTTAATCATAATGACTAATAAAAAATTAAAATATTTAATATTATAAATAATTGAAATATTAAAATATGATATATATTTAAAATTTTGGAAACGAAAGTGTTATATAAATTAAAATATTAAAAATTCTGTATTAAAATAAATTACTTTTTATGTCAATTAGATGAGAAGTACATTAAATATTGGATAAATTAGGCTGAAATGCCCTGGAGTTTTCAACTATTTTCTCTTTAAATTAGTTTAGTATTAAATAATGGAGTACGAGGGTCGAGGGATGTTGATTTAATTTTTTTTTTTGGAACAAAAGAGAACATTTGATATTTGATTTTACTATTAAGAGACATTATTATTTATAAAATATTACATCGAAATATATATTATAATTAATTACGAATACACAATAAATTAAAATTCCATTTATAATTCAAGAATCGAAAAAATTAAATTTAAGACGTGCTGTTCTGAAAGACTCAGTTTTAAACAATCATACTGTGGAGCATTGGCATTGATTTTACAATTAAGATCTCTACACAATTTTTTTTAATGAACTGTGTAATATTCTTTGCAACTAACGTTAAAGAAGCATTTGATCGGGAAAAAAAAACGTTAAAGAAGCATTACCTGTGGCGGACCAAAATCCCAAAGAGGAATCAACGTTTCTACCTATCTTTGCTCATAAACTAAAAGGCAGTATATTCCCCAGACCAATCACACTTGCAACACGACGAAATATTTTTTCTATATTTAAAATCATGAATTAATGTCATGCTTCAAAATTCGGCTGTTGTATTTTTCAATTTTTATTTTATTTGAATTTACTGTAATAAAAAATATTTCAAATAAATCTGTACATACAATATAAAGAAATAATATTAGGAAATTGTGAAATAAAAAGAAAGAAAACTGAGAATATATATTTTTTTCCAGAATTGATTTGGGTGCATTTATAACTTAATCTAATAGGAATTTTTGTTTTCTTTCATTTTTAGTAGGTTGGCAGAAAAAAATTAATAAATTGTATTCTTTTGGCTGTATTCTGTGTCCATTCTTTCATCATTAGAGCCACTGTATATATGTTGTACAGTTCTGGGTATCAAATAAAAGAAGTAAAAAACTCAAACTTCTTTCTCAAACTTTTGACAAAAGAAATGGATGTTGCTACTTCTAATATTCTTCCAAGCCTTCAAGCAATACCCTATGCAGCCCCTGCTGCTGTGGGTGGTTTGTTCTTCTCTATGTTCTTTATGAAAAAATTCCTCTCTGATCAAAGGAAAAGAAATGCTAGTCTCCCCCCTGTGCCAGGTATATTTTGTTTCTGGGATTAATAGTGTTCGAGAATTTAATTGATCTCAAATCATGAAATGATATGATACAGAGGTACCAGGGTTGCCAGTAATTGGGAATTTGCTGCAACTGAAGGAGAAAAAACCCCACAGAACTTTCACCAGATGGGCTGAGACTTATGGACCAATTTTTTCAATTAGAACGGGTGCTTCTACAGTTATTGTTCTCAATTCAACTGATGTTGCAAAAGAGGTGCGTTTTCCCCTTTTCTTCTCTTCTTGTTATGTAATTTAACAGCGATCTTCCAAGTTCCAAACTTTGCTTTCCGTTTGCGACTTGGACATGAAAGGGTACTTGTATTATTAATTTATTATTTGGTGAAAATGACCTATCACTTCAAAATATTTTTTCCTTGGATAACTAGGAAAAGTCCAGAAGCTCTCCTTTTCTTAGCCTAACCCTGCTGGCTTTTATGTGAACCTTTGCCCTTGCTTTCTTCTTATTATGAGATTGAAATTTTCTTTCCAGCTATTTTTTTCATTCCTTTTTCTATTTAATTATGTTGCTTTCAATACTAATCTAACTTACCCCACCTGAGTCTATGTTAGTTCTCGCTATCAGATATAATTCTTTTCTAAAATTTGAGTCGCTATCAGAAATAATTCTTTTCTAAAATTTGAGTTTCTTACTGTCAAAAAAAGTTATTTCCAACAGGTGTGTAAAAATGTCAATTTGGTTTAATTTTCTCTGAGATAGTTCAGATCAATTCTTTGGATGATAGATGTTAGTGAACTTCTGAAAAATGCTTCAAATTTGATTCCTTTTTAGTTCTCATGCTGAATAAGGAATACAATATAACCATTATTTCAGGCTATGGTAACTAGATATTCCTCGATCTCAGCAAGGAAACTATCAAAAGCCTTAAGTGTGCTTTACCCAAGATAAATGTATGGTTGCAACAAGTGATTATGATGAGTTTCACAAAATGTCGAAACGATGTATACTTACAAATGTGTTGGGACAAAATGCGCAGGTTAGATCTCATAACTTCTAATTTGACCAAATGCATTTCCATCTTCTCATCACATTTGTTGTCAAAACATGGCTGCTTAATATTTCTTTTTTCCATTTGATTCACAGTTGCCACAGCCCACAGGGATACCATGATTAAAAATATTTCAAGCCAGTTCCATGCTCATTTAAAGACTCATCCTGAACAAGCAGTAAATTTCAGGGAAATATGCGAGTCTGAACTTTTTAGAGTATCACTGAAAGAAGTGAGTTTTTCAATTTCCAGTTAGAAGTTGTATATATATGATTTATTTAGTTGAATAAAAAATGAGATGAAATTTGCAGGCAATAGGAAAAGATGTGCAATCTATTTATGTGGATGAATGGGGAACCACTTTTTCAAGAGAGGAAATTTTTCATGTTTTAGTGCTTGATCCAATGGAGGGTGCAATTGATGTGGATTGGAGAGATTTCTTCCCTTATTTGAAATGGATTCCTAATAAGAGCTGGGGAATGAAAATTCAGAAAATGCACTTACGCAGGCAGGCAGTGATGAATGCCCTTATCAAGGAGCAAAAGAAACGAATTGTTTCAGGAGAGGTAGTCTTTCTCTCTCTTCAAATCACAAGTGCAATTTCTTTTCTGGAACCGTTTCAATTTTATAACTTGGTTTGTATTTATAGCAGAGCCTGAATTGTTATCTCGACTTCCTACTATCCCAAGGCACTTTTACAGAAAAACAAATCAGCATGTTGGTTTGGGAGTTAATTATCGAGGCATCCGATACAGCAATGGTCGCTACAGAATGGGCAATGTATGAACTTGCAAAGAATCCAACTTACCAGGTTGTTACCATTGCTAATGTACAGTAATCTTTAGATACTTGTTTGTAAAACCTTATCAGGTTGTTTTAATTCCCTTTTTACATGACAGGATCGGCTGTTTCAGCAAATCCAAAATGTATGTGGATCCGAAAAGATCACAGAGGAACACTTGTCTCAACTGCCATACTTGAATGCTGTTTTCCATGAAACTATCAGGAAGTACAGCCCTGCTCCAGTTGTACCTTTGCGACTGCGGGAAGTGAGGTTTGTCAGTTTCTTGAAGCAATTTCCTTGTTTACTATAAATATTGGGTGGCAAGTTTTGACTTAAAAATCAAATGATGCAGATTGCTATAAACATTTATGGATGCAACATGAACAAAAAGCAATGGGAAAACTCAGAAGAATGGAAGCCAGAGAGATTTCTTGATGGGAAATATGATCCTGCAGACTTACACAAGACAATGGCTTTTGGAGCTGGAAGGAGCATGTGCTGGTGCTCTTCAGGCAATGTTAATAGCATGTACATCAATTGGCAGACTAGTGCAAGAATTTGAGTGGGGGCTGGAAGATGGAGAGAAAGAAAACGTTGATATTGTTGTGGACTCACAACTCGAAAGCTTATTGCATGCTCTCGTGAAGCAGAGAACATATTTATAAACTTGCACGTACTTTATGTGTTTGTGCTTGTTCTCATAGCTCGTTACATGGTGCGTGTAAAGAGTTGATATGGGCTGACTGAATAATGAGATGGATGCGCCCAAGCAGTAGGTCGAACAATACAAATCCTTTTGTGGAACAACACATTTTAATTTTAGTCATGCTTTTTGTGCTTAAATTTAAAATTTTGGAATTTCTTCAGAAAATACTCTAAAAAAATATTATCAAAAGCACTCAAAAAAAAAATTTTCTTTCAAAAAGTTCACTTTCAATTTTTAATTTTAAAAATAATCTTTTTAGGGGTATATTTTTAATATATATTTTTGTATATTAATCCTTTCATTTTTCGAGTCATATATTTAATATAGTATATTAAAATAATGAGATGCTTTTTGAAAAATAAAAAAATATTTTTTCCAAATTTTTTTTTATAGTGGCCAATCTCACTATTTTTATGCATATTTTCCGTTCTAATTATAGTACTTCTTCCGTATCATTTACACAGAAAATTTTTTTTTTGTGTATCTTTTATATAGAAAATATGTCATTTTAGGTAAATTTTAAAAAATGGAATGAGACAAAATATCATTTATATTTTTATCTTAAAAGTTTAATTTGAGGAATATTTTTTTTTTGAATATTTAAGTAAATAGAGATGAAAAAAGTAAAATTTTTTTAATTTTTGTATTTATTTTATTTTTTCTACGTAAATGATACGAAGAAAGTAGTTTTTTTTTTTTTTCAAAAATAGTCCTATTCTATCAGTCAAGGTAATTAACACAATTTCCTAAAAAATAAAAAAAAAGGTAATTAACACAATCCTACACTTGTCAACTCTAAACCAACCTTTCTACTTTTGCATGGATTTACATGTCGACTTTTCTACACTCTCTTTTTTTTTTTTATTATTTTTTAATCATTTGTTATCAACTGCGTGGTTAAACAATTGCTTATTCATCTTCACATGATCGTATTTCCTGAATTTAATCCAATCTTTAATAATAAATAAATAAATAGCATATTATGTTAATATTCTACTAGTGATTTTCAGCTCTTCGATATATTATTATAAAATTATATTAAACCATGATTACACTTTTCATTTTACTTTTTTATTATTTACATGTTATAGCATATTTGTGTAGTAAGTGTGCCAATTACTTGAACATTAATTGATTGAATATTGATTATAAAATTTTAAAGTTAGTTTTAATTTTTTTTATTACTCAAGTATGTTATTCTTATGGTATAAAATTATTATGGAAGATAAAATTTTGACTCTCTCTCGCTAGAATTCTAATTTTGCTGCTGTCTATTACTCCCATTCAAGATCTTCTATGATTTGATTTATGACATTGTAGATTTGATTTGGACTTTATTTATTTTGTGCTAAAATTATTATGGAGATAGTATTATACTGGGTCTTATTTATGCTAAAAAAATAGTAATATAAATTAAAGGTTCTAAAATTAGATAAGTTGTGTTTGCATCTCAAACATGTAAAGCGTTAACTGTTGGAAACAAGTACCAAAAGGACAAAAAGGTTAGAAATAAGACACACCGTCCCACGGGCTGTAATGGCAAATCTTTGAACAAGCCAATGTAGGTCTTCAATATTGGTAGGCGCTGTTGAAAATACTCCGCTATACTGTACCTCTGAAATCTGAATTCAGTGAACGCATGTGGAATCTGCAGGTATTTTCGAAACTCATGTAGCCAAAATTTCAAAGATATTGGCTACAATTAAATGACTACAATTAAACTAAGCTTCAGCTTCAATATATATATATAATAAAAATTAAAAATAAATTTGTAGTTACTGGCCAACTAAAATAGGCAAAACTAAAAGATAAAAAAAGTTTTGGGGTATGCGATATGGATTGGGCTGAGAGCGATAGCTTCGTTTGCAGATGTGTCTGGTGGAGCGGCTCGCGTGCTTTTCTTCTAAACAGGCATCACCTCTCATTAACTGCCACGTATTTTGGTCAAAATTTCTTAACACTGAATCCTTCCGACCTTGTTCACTCAAGAGTCAGGTCTGCCACTTTCCACCGTCTGTACTCTGTTCACATCCTACGACTCCGCGAGCTTGTTTTTAGCCCGAAGGTTAAGAGCCAAGCCCCTTCTCTCTCTCTCTCTCTCTCTCTCTCTCTTAAGAAAAAATTAATACAAATTTAAATATGCCAACATTATCCAACTATATTTATAAAGAAAAGTAAAAAATTTCACGTAAATCATATGAAAAAATATATACTGACTCTTGTGTACTGGAACTTAAATCTGAATTTTTTTATTCTTAAAATCTTAATTTTAATTAATTAAACTAGGACTTTATTAATACTCTCATATGATATATTATAATAAATAATATAACACCCTCATTATTCTTGTATGGGCATATTCATATATAGAATTTAAATTTAAAAAATATTAAAAAATTTTAGAAATTTATTTTGTTCAACTTTTAATTTTTCAATTTAGGTATGAAACTTAACCTAAAAACAATTTGTGTTGGTTATAATATTTCTTACAACACATTCCAAAAATGTTGTATATGTGTAGAAATGAATGGAAAAAAAGAAAAAAATATCTTATTAGTATATGATATTTTTCATTTTATTATCTCAAAAAAAATTATCAGTTTAGTTTTTTAATTTTAATTTTAATTTTTTAATTTGAGTATTTATAAATAAATTATTTTGATTAATATTTATTATTATTTCAGTCGTAATTGAAATAGTTTTTTTTATAAATATTCATTCAAATTAAAAATAATAATTTGATTAAAAAATTAAAGATCAAAATAAAAAAATGTTGAAAAAATCATGCACTAATAACGAAAAATTTCCATATAAAAATGGTGGTGGGGGTGCAGAAGCCTAGTGGGGAAGGAAGCGAAATCAAAGGAGCAGGAGATTGCGGGAACCAAAAAATCGGCAAAAGCGGTATCGATGACCCCTCTCTCGATAGAATTTGAATATCTGTGGCAGTAGCCAGTCAATTATCTAACCTATCCCAATTATTGCTTCCCACGCTGCCCGACATCAATTGTGTTGTCGGCCCTCTTTTTCTACTTACTTGTTCTATTTCTCTTAATCTTCTTTTCTTCTTCTATATCCAAAAAAAAACTATAAAAAATTGACTACTGCTCAAATTATAATTTTCGCCTTGTTCGGTGCTCCATCCTCTTTGCTTGCCTTTCACTTTGCCTTTCCAACTCCATGTTCTTTATAATATTTCTTTTAAAAACTCTCTCTACATATTTTTTTTTTTGAACTGCAAACTCTCTCTATATTATTATAGAAAGCAGCGATCATTTTGACTTGATTATGATTATGGCCAGTATTGTATTTAAATAACAAAGAATGTCGGTTATTAATTATTATTATGATGACTAATCTAAAGGCCTCATGATATTAATAAAGTGTAATAGGTGTCTTCAGTGGATTAGGGCCTGTTTGATTTAGCTGTTGATAGCAGCTGGTAGCTGATAGCGGTTGCTGATAGCTGATAGCTGGTGACGGATAGCTGGTAGCTGATTCGGATTAGTGTTTGGTAAAAATACAAAAGTTGTTGCAGTTTGAAAGTAAAATTACCAATAAGCATATCATTATCTAATAAATATTAATTTTTATTTTATTTTAATAGGGTTAATATAGTCTTAATATGAATGAGCTATCAGCTGATATAAAAAAGCTCCGAGTAGGAGCTTATTGAAACAGCAGCTGTTTGGGATTCCTAACAGCCATCAGCTGCTGTTTTAAAATTTTACCAAACATCAAATTTTACCAAACAGCTGCTGTTTGGGGTTCAAACCTCTATCAGCTGCATCAAACAGCTAAACCAAACACTCCATAGAGCTAAGCAAGTCGCTAAACAACTGAATTTTTTTATTTTTCTTATAATGACCACTGTTGTGATATGAGAAATATTAATTATAGATATTTTAAAAATTAATTATTGAATATTTTTTTAAATATTAAAAAATATTAATTATAATACCTCTTTATAAATAAATTTATAATAAATATTTTTTAATTAATAAAAAAATTATACAATAATTATTTTATAAAATCACTATAGTTAACATTTCTATTTTAACTTATATTATGATCTAATAATTTATATATATATATAAATATATATATAGTACTAATTGAATTATTTTATAATAATATAAGTGTGGATACTTTTATATTTTTTTTTGATAAATTATACATATAAAAAGAGGTAACGTTTAAAAAACTTAAATTTAAGACTAAAATAGAAGCAATATGCGTTAAACTAAGTCCTAATGTCTTAATGGTTGGATAATTTTATATTTATCAAATATAAAAATATATTATAATTTAATTAATATAGAAAATAACTTTTTAAATTTAATAGTTAATTTTTAAAATTAACTCTTATAAGTCTATATTTAAAAAAATAACATGAAAAATTTGTCAGTTGACACATGAATGGGAAATTAATTATATAGAAAATCAGAAGAAAAAGAAACAGTGGCCAAAGTCCACTCAGCAGTCCATAGAAACAACAAACTCCTTTGGAAACACACACATATACCGAGTCATCAATAATCTTTTCGTCCAAGCTAAGGTATAAAGATCAACGAGCCGAGAAAAGCCACGTGTCGAGCCTATAATAAATATCGTACATCCCCAGGAACCCACCTTAACTCCAAGGCCCCACTTTTTGAACTCCTTTTAAAACATCAGCAAAACCCTCTCATGCCCTCCATCTCAAACAACTCTCTCTCTCTCTCTCTCCTTGCAGGGGCAACCGACGAATGCCATCGGAATCCGGCGATACGCGTCCAGCTTGTGTCCAGAACAACATGGGGCCTAACCCACCGCCAAAACTGGTTGACCAACTCCCTTGCCCAAGATGTGATTCCGCTAACACCAAGTTCTGTTACTATAATAACTATAACCTTTCTCAGCCACGGCATTTTTGCAAGGCATGCCGCCGTTACTGGACTCACGGTGGTACTCTCCGAAATGTCCCTGTTGGTGGTGGAACTCGCAAAAACTCTAAAGGGTCTCGTTCTTCTTCTTCTTCTTCTTCTTCTACCTCTACTTCTTCCTCTTCTACTAATATCTCAGCTTCTACTTTATCCACTTTGACTCATGAGTCAGAATCGTTACCCATGAAAACAAATCCTGAGTCAACTCTTCTCGATTTGAAAAACGAGAAGTCGGATAATCTAAATCTGAATGAAAACCTGAATCAGCCACTGCACGTTAGTGAAAATGGGAACTTTATTTCGTTGTTGAACTCACAGCAAGGAACAGGGTTGATGGGAATGGTAGGGTATGGACCGGGTTATGGATACGGATTATGTGAATACGGGGTTGGCTATGGTGGGGAAAGAGGAAGCTGGGCGTATCAAGGAATGGGGTATTATAATGGTGGTGGTACGGAAGGGTGCAACATGTGGCAGTGAAGTGGTGGTGGAGGAGGAGATTGATTGGTAGATGGAGGAAATCAATGCTTTTCTTGGCCTGGTCTAGCAATTTCTAGGACAGGAAAACGATTGAAGTGATTAAAGGCGAAACCTTTTTGCTTTTTGCTTTTCCTTTTTTTGAAATGTTTTTGGTTTCTGGACATGTTTCTGTTTACTTGATACCCTTTTTATATTTCGAGTTGTCGTTTAATGGTCTTTTTTTGGTGGGTATAGAGATATAGTAAGAAGATGAAAGATGGTGTTGGTCGGTTAACAGCCAACAGGTTGTGCTGTCTGTTTGTCTTTAATTAGAGCATAGAGAAGTGATATGTATATATGCTCTAATGGCTTTGTAAAGCTCTTTTGCGTTCTTTCATTGGGCATAGCAATGGAAGATAATAGAAGGAAAATTCGTGCATTTTATTGATTTTGTTATAAACATTAAAAGCTCATCTCTTTCTAATGGACGCATGAATTGCTTTTTTTTTCTGAAAAATTGAAGATAAATGTTAGGGGAGGAACATGAAGAATCAAATGAATGGAAGGGACTCGTGTATCATGCAGGCTTTATTTTAGTCTGTCAGCCATAAGATTGGATGTTTGGTCGCAATTTTCAGCATCATCAAAATCCCTTGTTTTTGTTCTGTTCTGTTCTAACTGAAGCGAAGTCTAGGGGTTTGTCTCTTTCTCTGTTCTCACATTTTTTTTTATTTTTTAAATTATAATTATCTGTTGAATGATACAGACACTAGAGCCATAAACATACTATTTATCCCTTCTTTCAGTTCTTCTAGTTTTTGCAACGGGGCGGGAATGGGGATATATTTAGCCCCGGCAGAATTTTTTTTATTTGAATTAAAATATAATAATATAAAAAATTAATATTTCATTCTAATTTTACAATCAACAATAAAAAATTCTGATAATTACATACTAGAAAATTTAAAAATATAATAAAATATAAAATATAAAATTTAATTTAATTCACATATCAAATTAATTAAAATAATACATATAATAATTTTTTATTTTCTTCTATATTTGAGAATGTTAAAACTTAAATTTATTTGACCTTACAAGCATATATAATTTTTAATAAATAAATTTAATATAAATAGAAAAATAAATAAACTCAACTTAAATATGTAAAATAATTATTTTACTTCATCGTTGTTAATATCTTTAAAAAATGTATAATTTTTATAATTAACAGTAGAATTGATAGCTAAAAAATAAATATAAATAATAATTAACAGAAAAATAAAAATAAATAATATTTTTAATTAAAATTTTTATTATTTATTATATCTTTTATTTAAGTTCATAATAAATTTTAAGCACATATTAAATCTTTTAAAGTGTGAGGATTAAGTTTATTATGATGTAGACTTGTAAATCTTTTACTTGTACTAATTAAATATGTTAAAATAAACTTTTCTAGATAATATGAGGTCCTTTAAATAATTTTTTAATTTCATCTTGACATTATTATTATCGATTCAAAAGCGATAAATATATCATAATTGCTCGTTGTATCCACTTCACTAAAATTACTATATAGTGAATATGAGTTCAAATGAGATAGAGAAAAATTATAATGTCCACTTATTTTGAACTTGAATGTATTTTGAACTACTAAATTAGCATAAAGTTTTTAAATCCTTTTTATTTCTATTTTTACTAATCCATCACCATAAAATAAGCTAAAATAATAATTATTATGAACTTTTTTAATATCATCTCCTATAATATTTAAATTATCTCTTACAATCAAATTTAAAATATGAGCACACCATCTTATATGACTTTTTAGATAATTTATTTAAAATTAAATTAATCAATGCATTATTAATTAAGCAAAATAATAATAATTATATGTTTGATCCAAAATAAAAAGACAAAAACAATCTTAATATGCAATTTTATTATTAAAAACAATTTTATTTATCTCTTATACTCATTTTTAACTATTACCGCTGTAGTAGTTTTGCAGTTTTGTGATGTTATCTCTGGGCAGTAAAAACGACAAATATATATTAAAATTAAAGTTTACAAATTATAAAAATTTAAATTCATAATTCCTTGCTGTGTGACATTCTACTAAATATATATATATATATATATATATTGGACAACAATTCTACTACTAATATGATTGTTATACATTCTAGCTGATCATTAATTATTATATACAATATACTTAAAATTAAATTATTATTAATAATAAATTGAAATATAATTGATGAACTTGACTGTTATTCAATTGATAAAATGAGTTTTATGTGTATCATATTAATTAGGAAGCTAAAATTTTCAAACCAACACAATATAAATAATACAATATTTACTATAATAAAAAATTAAATATCGAGTAATATAAACGACATAACTTTAAATTATACAAAATTAAAAATACACTCACTTTTATATTCATGTAAATTTCAGTTAAAAATTTAATTTATTGTTTTAACTAACTTTAACTTAATAAAATATTTTTGGATGAAACATTATCAATAACTTAAAATTTTGCTTTATTTAATTTGGTTAATGATGGTATATTTCGGTCTATCTGTTAATTGAGATTAAATTCCTTATTTGGAAGAATTCAATAATATATTTTATATATAATCATAAATTATCTTTGAATGCTGATCTCAAAATATTCTTTTTAAATATTATATTTGTTAATTATCATACATTATATTATTAATTATTACAAAAACTTTGAATATATAGACGTAATGAAGAATATGCTTCCATGATATTAAATTTAATTTTTTTTAGAAAGTAATTTTATAAATATAAAATCAACGCATTTATAACAGATGGAGATGATTCTAGTTTTTAGAATTCAAATTTTAACAAAAAAAAAAAAGGAAGCAAACATATTATGATAGCAGAATCAGTAAATTCATAGCAAGCAAAAACAAAAAATAAAAAAAAATCAAAATTTCTCTATCTCCATATGCAGATTTATTCTTCTTCATTCAATGTAATAATAAAAATCCATGAAAGTCTATTTCCACAATCAAGATGTAAAATAAGAAATATAGACATACTTAGTACACCAAGTTATGTATATATATATTATTAAAATTTTTAAAATATTTAATTACTCCTCTTTAAATTTATATTATTTTTAATATATATATATATTATATTTTTATAATAACCATCTTTATTAAAAAATCTGATTTCGCTATCCTGTACTTAGTATCAAAAATTTGAACGATGAAATGTTGGAGAGCCTGAAACGATGAGGTGGCTGCTTACTGGGTTAGAGATATAGAAACTAAAGTTTATTTGGCTTTAGGGTTTTATTAAGTATTAACTAATACAATATGTAATAAATTATATATATTATATAAAATATATCTATCAACTAACAGTTTTATATAAAATATATGATATAATTTTATATTTTATAAAATATATCTACCTACTGCATGATATATATTATATAATATACATAATATATTATAATATATAAATAATTTTATATAATATATTAATATAAAATTTCGGATCCTCACAAGGATGGGATGAAAATTTCTATGTAATGGAGAGTACTCTCTCCGTTTTCATCCTGCCTTGATCAACGGGGAGAGATCTCTTCCCATCCCTTTTTCGGTAGGAAAAAAAGGAAAAATTCTCTTAGGTAAAGAAAATTTCTCTAATTTTTTACTGTGGACTTCCTTTTCTTACTATGAATATGAACATATTTACAGTAATAGTATTTAATAATAACCCGATTCACAGACCCCCCAAATAATTTTTTTTTAAAAAAGAAATCTTAATGGTGATTACTGTTTCCATTCAATGCCGAATGAATACGTGCAAGATGGATAATGAAGTAGTTCAGGATTTTAATTTAGACATTGACAGAGTGATTCATTTCATAGAGACCGAAATGGGTTGGGTTTTCTCAGTATCCGTTTGTTATTGTTTAGAATTTGGCTATTTGAAATTGGAAATTACATAACATTATTTTTTCTTTAAAATTTCATTTTTACCACTGCAGGATTTACAAAATATCTTTTTTTTTATATTTACAACATATATTAAATATATAAAAAATATATTGGATGTATTCTTAATATATACCAAAAAATATATTAAAAATAAATGATATTTTGTAGAATTTTTATTCATGTAGTATATTAACAAATTTTTATTTGTAAGATATAATTTTTCTTTTTAAATTATTTTTGTAAATTTTTTTGAAAAAATAATTAAATATTTAATGAATTATGCAGGCAAGACAATTTGGATAATTGAACTTTAATCAAATTAATTATTATAAACGGGCAAAATGGATTTTTATTGTCAAAATTGAAATCCTTAACATTTAAAAGTAAAAATAAACGTATCCTTAAAGCACATTTAAAATAAAATTAACATATATTCTTAAATTTTTCTTTTTTTTAAAAAAAATTGACTTTATAATGTCCCACATCCTTAAGTGAAGTGATGAAATGAAAGCCCTAAGATCACGTTTATTTCTCAATTTCGCCACATTGGGCTTTGTAATTTCAGTTATAAAATTATAGCAAAAATTATAGTTAATAAACTCAAACCTTTTATGCATAATTTGATAAATCAATCGCAAGGAGCCTTTATACCCGGCAGAGTAATTCATGACAACATACTCATTGCCTATGAAATTTTTTATAAGTTTCAAACTAGCCCTTCTAGGAAATTGCATCAAATGGTGGTTAAATTAGATATTAATAAAGCTTATGATAAGGTAGAGTAGACTTTTCTAGAGGTAGTACTTAGAGCCATGAGATTTCATGAAAAATCTGTGAGCTTGCTGATATAGTGTGTTACAACTGTGAGGTATTCAGTAAAAATTAATGATTCTCTGTCAAAAGCCTTCCACCACTCTATAGGTTTAAGGCAGAGAGATCCCCTTTCTCCATACTTATTCCTCTTCATAACCAATACTTTATCAGCTATGCTCGACTATGCCCTTAGAAATATATCTGTTTATGGATTTCAACTAGCTAAATCAGCCCCTAGAGTGATACATATGCTCTATGCAGATGATACACTGTTTTGTGGTAGAGCCTCTCATTAAGAGCCTCACATTTGTTACACATCTTACATTCATATGGGCTGGCATCTGGACAAATAATTAATTTGAACAAATCCAAAATTTTCTTTAGAAGACACACCCCTGCATATCTTAAAAATTCATTGATCAATTAGTTGGGCATTAAAGAAATTTCTAATGCCTACAAATATCATGGCATTCCTACTATTTGGGGCAAATCTAAATTGGAAGCTTGTAATTTCATCCTTGAGAGGGTTAGACAAAAAACTCAAAACTGGAAGCATAATTTACTATCTTATTCTAGGAAAGAAATCTGCATAGAGGCAGTCCTCAATGCCATCCCAACTCGCATCATGTCATGCTTTAAACTCCCCAAAATCATTTGCCAACAACTTAATAAAATTATTTCAGCCTTTTGGTGGAGTAGGAATCATAATGAAAGGGGCTTAGCATGGAGAAAATGGGAGGTTTTATAAAAATCAAAATATAAAGGGGGGCTTGGTTTTAAAGACTTTGAATTGTTCAATGTGGCTTTATTGGCAAAACAATGTTGGAAGTTGATTGATGGAACTAACTGCTTATGGTTTAATATTATGAAATCTCTCTACTTTCCCACTGTGAACTTTCAGGATGCAAAAATTGGCAGCAGACCTTCATGGGCTTAGAGGAGCATGATTGCAGTTAGAAACTCCATTATTGGTGGAGTTAGAAGAGGGACTCAGATACGCATTTGGGAGGATCCATGGATACCAGAACTTCCAAACTTTAGAGTTTTATCTAATAGACCAAATAATGGAGGACCTTACTGGGTGTCAGATCTAGTAACCAGCCAAGGGAATGGATCTATAATTTGATTTCTTCTTTATTTACGAATCTGGAATTGAATGCTACTGTTAAAATCCCAATTGCAAATGTCAACTTACCCGATAAGCTTATTTGGCACCCAGATAAATATGAAAAAATTTCAACAAAATCTGTTTACCAATATTTGATTAATCAACGGGAGATTGCTTTGGTTACTAATGGCGGAAGCTCCTTTAATAGGAACAATTGTTGGTATTTGCTATGGAAATTGCAGATCCCTCCTAAACTTCAAAATTTTTTTTATGGAGGGCTTGTGTAGATGCACTTCCGGTGTCTGTCAACATGTTTAAAAGGAATCTGCATACCTCCAAGGCTTGCCCACTTTGCAATTTAGCTGATGAGTCTGTTATTCATCTATTATTTTTTTTAGTCATCATTCTAGAGTCACTTGGTTATTGTCTAATATAGGAATCAGACCGGATACCTTTAATACTTCCTTCTTTCTATGTTGGTGGTCAGACATTATAGGTAAATTATGCTGATAAATATATTATTTTGTCCAGAATTGCCTGTTTATGTTGGAGTTTATGAAAAGCTAGGAACAAGTTTGTCTTCAATGGAACCTTACCAAATCCTCTCTTCACTATACATCGGGCCTTCTCCCTATTTGAGGAATTTTTCAAAGCTTAGCAGGCTAAAATCTACTATCCCCGTATATCTAACTGTGCAGGTTTTTCTACTGAACAAGCTAGGCATGAGCGTTGGCTTCCTCCACCAACAAATTGGCTGAAAATTAATACGGATGCAAGCTTCTCTCCTTCGGATAATTATGCTGGTGCAACCGTCATAGTTAGAGATTCTAATGGAAAAATAGTTGATGGAGTTGCTTACCTGATTCCCTCATTCTCTTCTATTAGGAATGAAACCCAAGTATTCCTCAAGGCTGTGCAAAGGGCAATAAGATTCAACTTGATGAGGTGCATTTTTGAATAAGATAATATGCAACTTATTCAAACTATCAACTCACAAAATTTTTGTCCTTATGATACTGATAGTTATATTCTTCAAATTCAGCAGATTATTCATTCTAGTGATCAATTTCATTTTATTTTTGCTAAAAGAATTGTAATAGGACAGCTGATTGATTAGCATCAGTAATTTACAATTTAAAGATCAATCAAGACTAGCTATATAATCCTCCTCCGCAGCTCCTTAGACTACTTAGTCTGGACTCTTTTTTCTAATTGAAATAAAATAACTCCAGTTAAAAAAAAAAAAAGAACACTCTCATTATATCAAACAGAGCGCATATGTTTATCCAATTTCCACAGACTATATAATAATTAGTTGACTAAAGCGTCAAAGCCTTACCATTATCAATGGAACATTTATTAGCTCTAAATGTTAATTATGCAAGAACAAGAAGAGTTTACTTTTTTACCTATACCATCAAATCTATATATACAAACATCTGTTTTTAATTATTACGAATTCAACTACTCTTGACCCTTTTGAGCAGAAGCTCTCTCTTTAGCTTACTGTTGCATAAGATTTTTTTTTTTTGTGGGAAGAGAATTTTATCAATGGAAAGCTGAAATCTATCTTTCTGCCTTCATTTTTTTTTCAATTTTAAGGAGTTAAGATACAGAATGTCTTTGGATATTGAGTATAAGGGGCAAAAGATGCATTAGACCATAATAATTAAGAGTAGAAACAGAGAAATAGATCCAACTACTATAAATTTTCAGAAACATAATGATCAACTGAATCTCAAGAACAAACTCCAACAACATTTCTTTTAAGAATAATATGTAGTATTGAACCAACATAACTGCAAAGTGTGACAATCTATGTCCCAAGAGTATGACATGGGAGTGTTTTGAGTTCTCAGAAAGTACAAAACCAGCATACACATTCATTAATCTACATGAACAGCTACAGAATTCCAAAGCGTGCCAACTAATTCTCAATTTGGTGGCTTGAAGAATTTTAACGTAAGTCCATTGTTCACCATACTCCAGACTCCTCCTATTGAAAACGCCAAGCTAAAAGCAATGCCCAACCAACCCAGTATCCAGTTGAAATACCAATTGAAGCTGTACTTAGTAGGTCTTTTAATGAGAACCCACATGAAGCAAGGGTATGCAAATGTGACTGGAAGTGTAAGTCCACCCAATAGGCCAGCAAGACTAGATAGGAAAGGAAGTGCAACACCTATGAAGAATGAGATGAATCCATAGAAAACTCGAAATCCAGATCGAACCCAGATTGAGCAGGGACGGTTGGTTCGGCTGGTGTAGCCAGCTTCAAAACTGTCAAAAACTGGCATTGAATATATCTGGAAACTGCTTAAGCAATTGAATACAACTAACAAGAAGGTCATTGCAAGAAGTCCTCGAGGAATATCATGGTTGTGGAAACCATACAAAGCATTCAGAATTCCCCCTGAAGGCATCTGAAACAAAAGAAGAACATGATCAATAACAGAAATCTTAACAAGAGAAATAACATAATCAATAATCAATATCTCCAAGGTAAGTGAGCATTCCGGCCCCAAAACTAATTACAAATGATATGAAATCTTAACCTGTAACCTACATGAATGCTCTGAGTCTTCTTTTACTAGACTGCAGCACAGCGTCAAGAATGCAAAACTTAAAGGAAGTCGCAAAGAGACTCTTCAAAGACTTTTACTACCGTCTACTTGCCTTGATGTTTTCAGTTTGTTAGGTACATGTCTTTTAGAGAGAATATAGAGCAGTGCTACGGAACTTACAAGATTTCCATAAGCCCAAAAGCCTCCTATGGCAACAGGGAACAGGCACATGGCAATGAAGAAATAAGCAACTTTAGCTCCTTTCCACATGGGTAAATGAGCTGGGTGCTTAAAGGTCGATGGCATTGTTGCCTGCAGAAATCCAAATTAATGAACAAAAGTAAGGCCTCAATATACAGATGACTGCGCTTAGTTGCTCCCGCCAGAGAAGCTACATATCTTCTGAAATTTACAGAACGCATACCTGAATCTCCAGGACCAGATTATGCCCTCTGAAAGCAAAAGCTACAATTCCAAGTGCATTCATTACTGAAAAGACAGAAGCAGTAAATGATGGAAAAGAAAGGGGTTCATAGGAGATTGTAGGTGGCCTTTGTTGACTAACAGAGAGCACCCACACCATGGTGGAATACGTTATAGCTGTTATGGCACCAATAAGGGAAAGTCCTGCAATCGAATTAAGATTTGGGAGCTGAGACAATACAATGCAAAGAGAAGTGAACACCAGATACCACTCAACTGTTGTTAGGGGATTTGATGAACAGAGAGGTCCGCAGACTATTTGGAAGAAAAGTTTCATGGTCTCCCCTCCTATAAGAATCAAAGCTGTTGCAGTTCCAGCTGACAAATAAACGGTTGGAAAGAGAGCAAGCCAAACGCCTAATCTTTCCCCTGCATAGAAAAGAATACAGAATCAATCATGGACAATGAATATCTTCAAATTATAAATTGTAGAAAAACATCTCCTAAGCCAATGGTGATTAAGATGTTTTGAAATTCACCAAGCTAGGCATATGAATTACTAAAAAGTTCATCACAGATATCCATAGCTCGAGCCTTGTCTTGCTGATAATAGAAAAGCAATACAGCATATCAACATGAAATTCCTTCTAAACAGTCACAAATAATTTCAGTAACCAAGGATCAATAGAATTTGTATTAGATACTAATTCATAATTAATGTAGTAAATTATTTTATTCAATTAACAAACAGATAATCTATCAAATTACAAAAAAAAAAGTCTCAACTCTGTATCCTCACCAAATGCAGCTTGTGCAAGCTCCACATATCTGTTATATCTCTTTCCTGGAACTGCTTCATGCAGCTGAACTAGAATCCACAGAGTATAAAGTTGCCAACAGTAAGCTATGGTCAAGGATAATATTCCCCAACTCCTGCAAAGAATAACAAAGCCAGAAAATCAATTCCCTCTCACTAAACACAGTGACTATTTTATTCCTTTTCCAGTTTGTAAAATTTGTAAAGCACTGATGAGAAGTATAACTTCAACCAATCTTTATTTTATTTCCACTGTGGTTTTCTTTCATTGTATTAGAATTAATTAGAACTCCTTTCTCCATAAACAGAAAGGTACAGTCGTAACTGCTTAGCACTTAACAGTATAAAGAAAAGGGAAACAATTGTTCTTGATTACAAGAAATTTGATAAAATGCTTGCTATCATCTTCTTCTAAAATCTTATTTCCTCCAATTGTTATCGTGCATTCTAACTTATTAAGTGTGACAGTAGAAAGAATGATGCCATTTGAATTATATATATAAGTGGCAACCAGAAAGGGGAAAAAAAAGGAACCAGCCACCAATTAATCCACCATGACACTGTATCTGGATAACTAACAACTAAAAAGAATGCAACAAAGAGTGGAGGTTTCAACTCTCAAGTCTTTACTAAGGTCTCAAGTCTTAACTGAGGAACAGCATTCCATTTTAGACCTTGTTCTTTCTGGAAACTATAAAAAGTGAGGCCATTTCCATAATCCATTAGCAAGCAATTGTATTGGGAAAACAAAAATTGAAATGATCATGAAAGCATATAGGTTCTTATCAAGACTGAGACAATGCAACTGTACATTACTTTCAAAAAATTAAACAGAAAACAATAAGCATAAACGTTGAATGTTGTAATTTTACAAAAGTTGCTTTTGAGTTGCCATCAGTGGCAATGTGGCATGAGATTATTCTTTGTAAATCATGAATGGCCGATCAAAGCCATACAATTAATAAATAGTAATCAATTATGAAGGGGACCCCATTGAATCAAGCCAAAAGTAAAAAACTGAATTATGAGAGGACCCGCAGCAGAGAGGTGGCATCTCTTCTATTAGAATAATAATAATTGAACTTGTATAAAAGTGAAAAGGAAGAACCGAATGAAGTAAAGCTGTTTGAAGGGTATTGAATTTCTATTCAAACCAAATCTGTAATCAAATTTTGAAAAAGATAAAGAAGACCACTAGGTAGACCCACATGCCATAATAAGCTTTACTCGGATTCTCTTATTGGCTATACCATACAGCACAGTCACTTTAATTAATTTTGCTGGTGAATGTACATCCTTAAAAGAAGTGCACAGTGGCCAGCAGTAAAGGTACAATCTTTTGCAAGATTAAACATGTTCCTTTAATCTTAATCTTAACAGGCAAAAGTAAATTTTAGTCATTGCAATAATTGATAAGGAAAATTAAAAAAATATTACCTTCATATCAGACAAATTTAAAAAAGACTATCAAATTGAAATCACATTAATTAACAAAAGTTTAAGAATAACATAAAGAGACTATGTATTTAGGCTAGAAATGTGAAATTTAGCATAAAAATTGATTTTTATCACCGTCAATAAAAATTTAAAACTAAAACTTAAAAACCCAAATCCATAATGCATTTTAAGGAAATTAGTTCACTCAAAAAATTTAATGCATGGGCCTTATGAATGCATGACAAAAGCTATACTTATTGCCAATCCATACATAAAAACAGAAAATGCTACACGCCAAGCTAAAGTTAGAAATAGAAACAGAAATAGCATACCAGCCAAGGAAAGCGAAAGCAACAGGCAAAACCAGAGCCTGAAACCCAATACCAGCATTGAGATTATGAAACGCAGCGTAATAAGCATTTCCATTACGAGACTCAGTAATGGGTAACCAAGCATCTTGTGGATCAAGCTTTGTAAGGTGGCCCATCTCCTCCAAATATCCTTTCATATTTATCAAAACCCTCTTCATTGGAGTTCCTATTGGACTCAAAAACCTCGGCGATATAAAAGACGTAGGAGTCCATGCTGTTGACGATTTCGCTTCCTTGGAAGGTGGCCTCGGCGATCTTTGACCAGACGGGGTAAGAATCTCCGGCGTGGAAGCACGAGGAGTTGCTGGAATGGATATAAGCTCAGTTTCTGGTCTTTCCTCCATTTCTTTACTCTCTTTCGTTACTAAAAATGGTTTTCAACTCAAGCCCTCAAAATGAGAAGAAAAAGATAGATTTTTTATTATATTTTTGCTTTACTATTGATTTGTTCGTTGGTTTCTGGTCATTGGAGAGGGAGACAACGAGAGAGATGATGGGTGTCTGTGTCTCTCTGAGTTAGAACTGAAGAGGAATGTGAGAATGGTGTAGCAGTAGGGAACATGAAAGTTTGCACCCCAATGATCAGGACCGTTGATCTTCGCATGTGATGTGTGCGTCTCAGTTGACGGGAAAATGAGACCTGACTTGCCTAAATCAGACCGCTTTTGACTGTGTTTGTCTTTGTCGACGTCAGTGACCCATATAATGAAGAGTGAAGGTAATGGTTGTGTGTAGGACGGTTATAGTATGGGGTTGTCAAAGAGGACATCAATCGTTTATTTCAGGTATTTGATGAATAATGATCATTCATCTTGTGGGTCCTCACCTCTGATTTCCGGAATTTCCGCTTCCTTTAAATATTAAAAAACTCGATTGCACTGATCGGCGAGTACGCATGAAAGCATCAGATATTTTTAAAAGAACGGCACTTCTCCATTGTCCAGGCTAAAGCCTAAAGTGTTATGTTGGCAATACCTTTTTTCATTATAAAAGCAAAATTCTTTCTGTATTTAACAAGCAATGAATAGGCTAAATAAATGAAATAATTATAATAATAATAATAATATAATGTAACTAACTGTAAAAAAAACTTAGATAAAATTGGGCAGATTGATTGTTTTGTTCCTAGATATTCACATAGAAATCCAAATATAATTATAACGGTCTCGCGTGGGGACCGGTCTTGGCAAGCACGGAGCTGTGGGGTTTCATTATGGTCCCACCATGTGGCGGTAACTTTGGAAAAAGGTAGAAACATATACAGAGGTAAGACTTTGAGAGCATTGACAGCGTGCCCCGACACGACCACGTGCCTCTCCTCGTGGGCTTTTCCGTGCGATTGTGTCATACGCTTAACAGCGTTTGGTGCGTCACTGCAAACTTCTCAAATTTTATTTGGTTATTATCGTCGTAAATAAATATCAAATACTGAACCTTTAATTATACCAAAATATATTAAATAATTTTATGAAATAATTTTAAAAAAAAATGAAATCAATCATTTTGAAAAACATCCGTAAAACTTTAGCTGCTTAATGTGAATTTATGTGAAATTGTAAAAAGATAAACTAAGAAATCCTAATTAATTACAAAACAGCATGCGAACTGATTTATTATGCTATTGTTTAAGCGTGAATAATGGATTCCAACTATATACATAGTACAATATGCTTATTTATTAACATTTATTTATTAGCAAAATGCACAATGATTATCATTTTGTGAAAAAAGAAAAATAAACGGTCCACAAATCACAGTACTAATTAGTGTGCTTATCAGCCGAAAGTTGAAATGTAGCTTTTCTAATTTTTTTTCTTTGATTTGGAATCTTCGATTCCATAAAGAATTCAAGCGCTGTAGAAAAGAAGATGATATGTGATTGTGTGTTCGTCATTTTTTTTGTTTTTCTTTTCTATCTGCTGTTATATATAACTTTAGTAGTCTTTTGAGAATAGGACTTGAGTATTATGTAAAAGATAGCACTGTAGAAATGCAGCATGATTTCTCTTTTTCATGCAACCATCAACTACTACACCACTTGTTTCCTTAACTTCATAGTATTTTTTTTTAAATTTAGATGATATATATATATATTCGGTTAATAAAATTATATAATTTTTTTATTATTATTTTTATAATAATTTTTTATTAATTGAATATATATATATATATTCCATCTAAATAAAAATTTTGCATTCATTGTTCACGTATAAACAACTTAATTAGCATTGCAGGGACTTCATATATCTATTTAATAGTTAATAAATTTACGTCTTCCTTTCTTTCTTTTTTTCTGTTTTAACAGTAAAATAGTATATTCACTTCAAAAAAAACAGTAAAATAGTATTACAGACTTTTATTTTTTTTATTAAATCTATATCCCTAATAAAATAAAAGATGGACCTAATTAATGCTGAAATTAAAGGACGAATAAATATATTCCTTTATGTAAATATTTTCTGGTGAATCTTAAATTTGTTGCACGCAATTCCTTTCTTAATTTGATTTTACCCAAGCAACAGTACTGTTTCAAGAACCAATCGGTCATAAAAATTATAAATATTCGTATATCAAATGCGGGTCAAATAAAATCATTAGTGTTGAATAAAATATCTCTATTTTATGATGTCGATATTACGGGTAAGTGTCTCAGGGAGTTATTTACCAAAATTACAATATAACTGCGCGTTGCCCTTACATAAATTTTATTTACAATATGATTATTAAATTTTATTTAGTAAGGTAGTATTATGAAAAATTTTACATATTATGTCAATATTTTTTTTATTTGACTGAAAATAGATAATTATATTAATATTAGCACCCCTTTAAAAATGAATAAATTTCATAAATTTTTATAAAATTTATTTAAATTTAAAAAATTACTTATTTGTAATGAAAATTTTTATTTATTCTAATTTTATAAATTTAAATCCATTAGTGTAAATCAAATTTTATTAAAATAGATAAATAAATTCTACAAATTAATAATTTTAATTTTTTTTATAAAATTACTCTCAATAAACCTATACATCTTTATTCTACCATACTCTTTCAATTTTTCTTATTTTCTACTATATTAATTCTATAAAATTTATTATTTTTTCTATTTTAAAATTTTAAAATTGATTTTTAATAAAATTATATTTTTAATTTTTAATTTTTAAAGCTAAATATCCAATTTCAATATTTGTCATTTTAGCTTCATGAATAATTATAACTTTATTTTAATATTTTATTGAATTTTTATTTTTAATAATCATTTAAATTTTTTTAAAAAAATTCCTCATTACACATATAAACCCTTTTGTGAAATTTATTATCAAAATAAAAATATTTTTATAAATATAAATAATAATTCAATAAGTAAAATTTTTTTAATTTAAATATTTTATCTAAATTTATAATAAAAATTATTATTTTAAATAAAAATTATTATAAATAAAATTATAATAGTTTCAATCAATTAAATTTATATAAATTTAAAAATAAATTAATCTAATTGAAAAATATATTATTATTAATTTATAACAATAAATCTAAAAAAAATTTGATATTATTTGAGCACGTGTTTTAAATATAATATTATCATAATAAAAATATATTTAAAAAAATAAATAAATTTATAATTTATAATTTATTTTAAATAAAATAATATAAAATTTAATTTAATTATTTATTTTAAATTACAATATACTAAATAGGAGAATTTATTTATAAATTAATTCTATATAATTTTAAATGTTTCATTGGTCTAACTAGCTGTTTTAACCTTTGATCAGTATATCAGAAATGATTATTGGCGGGCTTCAGGTCTGGTATGGATTTGACTTTTGCTGTTGAACGGAGGAATCCAACTGTGTGAGACCCAAATCCATTTGGGCCTCCACTCACACACGCACCTATAATAATAAAAAAAAGCAATTTGAATAGGCTGCATATCCAGATGAAACACTTGGCCGAAATATATATATATATATATCTAAATGAAAGTATGAAACTCTACTAATATAAATTTTAAATTTTATTTATTTAAAAAAATTCATATTTTTAGCCTTGATTTAAAAATTTCTGTAAGATTATAAAAAATAAGTATAACATTAAATTTTAAAATTAACTATTGAAATGAATTGCAAATATAACTTATAATTCATTTTTTTAATTTGTGTACTATAATTTTAAATTCAAATTCTCAATTAAGTGTAGAAAGAAATAGCAAAGCCTCATGTTTAACCTGGTTGATAATGAAATTTTTTTTTATTGTTCAATATTTAATTCCAAGAGTTAGCACCCAAAATATAATTTCTAAAATATAGGTCAATATATGGAAAATGCACTCTTAAACTTATATGTAGAATAGACTTAGTATTGATTAATATATAAGTTCGCTTTAATATATCCTAACTGATAAGGAAAATAAACTACTTTATGAAAAAAAGATAATTATGTTTTAGTACATGAATTGTTATTTTTGTTTTGATGTAAAAATAAGGAAGAAATGTATCAATATCGGAATATAAAGGTACCAACAATAATTGTAAATATTACTCTCTGTTTAGTTGTAGAAAATTAAATATATTTTCAGAAAAATAATTTTTAAAATTTGAAATTAAATTTAATGTTTATTTATAATAAAAAAATTATAAATAAAAAATGAGATAAATTTTATTATTTTCATTGGAACATATATACAAGCTATTTCAAGAGAAAGGAATTCTACATGGAAAAATTACGTAGTCTGTATCTCTTTATATACAATCTTTTGCTTATAGGCTTGTAAAAGAATTTAAAAAAAAAAGAATTGAATAAACTTCCTTACTAGTAAATAAATTTCCTTAATAGTAAGAATTAATTAGTATCAGACTTGTGAATCCGTTTCAAATTTTGTTCCATATAAAATAATTATTTTGTTAAACTAATGTGAATGTAGAATAATTAACGATTCCATCGACAATCTCAATCCTATCCATTTTTGAATTTAGAAATGTATAAATCAAGGAATTTCCAAGATGGACCATCGCTACTTCTCCTTTCACATTATTGTTTGATATATAATAATATTAATACGATATAGGTCTTCAAGTTGAAAGCTATATTTAATTATAATATATATATTATAATTATATAATATAATATATATATCAAACAATATAATATATAGTTATATCATGGACGTGGGTAGCTTAGTCCAGTTTCTATGAATGGTTTGTTTTTTCAACTATATAGATAATATATATATTAACCATTTGACTCAATCAGTGTTCCTTCTAAATTAACAAATGTCGTGGAATCTTTTGCAGTTCAAAGATGGCTCTTCTGCCCATTGAAAAGGAAAATTATGCTCGTGCGTACTTTGTAACTGTAGTATAAAAATCGATTAAAAATTTAATTTAATTAATTAAATTTAAAATAATTCAGTTTACTCGATTAAAAAATTTATATAAATTTAATTTTTAATTCGATTAACAGTTAAATAATTCGATTTAGTTAATTAACTGTTAATCAAACTCTTTTTTTTTAATTTATTTAGTTATTATTTTTGTTTAATTTTTTAACTATATTAATTTTTTTACTATAAATATAAATTTTTATTGTAAAATAAAATTATTTTTTAGTTTTTTTAATAAGTTTTATTTAGTTATTTAATTATATTAATTTTTTTCTAAATATAATTTTTATTATAAAATTTAAAAAAATCGATCGGTTTAATTAATTGATCGAACTGATCAATTTAATTTGATTTATTAATCGAATCAATTAAAATAAAAATTCAATCGGTTTAATTAAAAAAATTTAAAAATTTTGATTCGATTAACTGATCGGTTAATTAATGAAATAAATCAATATTCACTCTTATTTTATAACAAAATAATTAATAAAAAAAGTTAAATAAAATAATGAGTGGTGGAAAAAGATGGGAACAAAATAAATTTAAATTAAAGTTTTCGTTAGAAATAAAAAAATGTCTAAAATTGAGTTTGAATTGATTTTTTTTATTTTAAAATATTTTTTTATAAATTTTTATAGATGAGAAAGTAAAAGACAATCTAACTGAATGACAAATGAGTTCAATGATGTATTCGCTTCCGTCACTCTTTGCTTCGCTCAGCAATTGGCAATCGCAATGTGTTGCTCTTTCCTTCACGTTAAATATTTCCTGACAACTGCACCCATTTATTTCTCCTAATTACCATATGTAACCCGCTATTTTATTTCTTTTTAAACTCGTACTTGTTATATAATCTTTTGCATTGAACATAATTTAAAGGCCACATTCTAATTTAGAAATACCATAAAAAAATTTATAAAATCAAATTTTGTATACATGCCATGTAGAACTTCACAAAAGCAACAATAAAACTCATAAAATTTATCAAATTCTCTCATTATAAAAAAATGTATATATAATAAAATCATATTCAATTCAAAATGAATTTTTGTTATTGTCATAAAATAAATGAGCTTTCAAAAAATTATAAAATAAAAAATAAAAACAGAATTATATAAAATTAAAAAAAATTATAAATTAAATATTCTATCACCACGTTATTAACTATTATCATTATTATTCAATGATTCATTTAATTATTATTACTTTTTTTTTACAAAAATAACATTTAGTATCATCCAAATATCATCACAATTAAAATTCAAAAGTGTTTTTAATTAGGTAGCTTAGCTATCAACAAATCAAAAGTTAAATACATATTTGAAACCACTAATCATAAAAAGTTAATCAATTAATTTTTAACATAGTAATGCAAATACAAATTAGTTAAATAGATGAGTGTCACAAACTAAATTCTAAAGACCATAGTGCAACTAAAACTATTTCACAATTGTGGCGGGGTAATCTTTTATTAATTCCCCTAAAATTGAGGCGATGAATTTTAGATTGTTCAATTGTCATAAATGTCCTTAGCGTTTGAGGTTGAACTTGTCAGCATGAACAAATGGAGATGGTTTTTTAGTCTTCTGATATCCTACACCTTCCAGGCTGGGTGGGCGCTTGGTGAGTTGAAAGCCGTGGGAAGGCAAACACGAAGGTACCCGGTAGGTTTGTAAAAGCTTGAAACTACAAAAATATCCTCAATCTTGTAACAAATTGCTAAGACGAACCACCGGACTAGTTTTGGTCCTTTTGGACTCTCAATATCCTTCATTTTTTTTACCAGGAAAGCGGGCCAGGCTTATCAAAATTAAATTAATTTATTTTTTCAATAGCAGTCTGTTTTTTTTTATTTTTAGAAACTGGCAAATGGACTAAATTAATCTTATTGGGCTATTGTTTTGATCATTTTAATTGATTTTATTAATTTAAATTAAGTAAATTAATTAATTTTAATTTAAAATTTTGATAAAATTAATATTATTAATTCAATTTTAATTTATATATTTTATAAGTTGAAATTTACTGAATTTGATAAACTCAATCGAATTCAATAAAAGTTAATTTTATAAATTTTTTTAATAATAAACTCTGAATAATAGATTCTTTAACATGATAGTTTATTTTACATATTCTTAAAATCCTCTTAAATGGAATGATGTTTATCCATAATTGGTCTTCACTCTTTAAGGTTTAAATTAAATAATTTTTTTTATTTTCTTAAATTTAAATTTTTGAATTATTCTTTTTAAAGTAATTTTCAAATATTTTGAATAGAATTTTTATATTCAAATTAAAGAATGTTCAAAAGTGAAACTAATATTAAAAATAAAAATTTAAGATCCGATAGATATTATTTCATTTAAATAAAGTTTAAATTATAGTAAAAATAATACATGATTCTTTTTTATTATAAAGATAATGTATGATTCGCTCAATCATATTACTTGTTAAAAAAAATATATATTTTTTTTATATTATAATTTGTGTTATTTATATTAACTCTTCAATTCTATGTACGAGCTATATATATTATATAAATAATAATTTTTAAGTACAGTTATTTGATTTGAATCATTATTTTTTATTGGTAGGTCACTTGCTGACTTTGGTACTTATAAAAAGAAAAATTTGTAATTAAACTAAGTATTCATAGTTATTATTACTTTAAAAACTTATTGGATAAAACTTTTAATATTATTATTTTTGAATAATATTTATATTTTTCTTATTTTATTTTTATCAGGAATATTTTTATAATTCAGGTTAAGCATAATTATATATATTTATATAATTAACTATTCATTTTTTCTAGTGCACAGAGGTACAAACTTTAAACATTGACATAATATAAAACATATAACATGTTAAGTTGTTAACGCATTTTATGTTAGACACAAATGCTAATTGATTTTACATTATTTTGTTATCAGTTGTTAAAATAATGAATGGAAATTTTATTGAATTATTATTTTTTTTTAAAGAATGGGAAGTTGAATAAAATATAAATTAATATACTTTCTAAAAAACAACAACAATATATTTTTCTAAAAAAACATATAATATACCATATTAAGAATTTAGTAGGAATAGGCGGGTTGGTAATTATCCAGTAAGCAAAATATTCTTTCACGTCAACTCAACTGCCAACTCCCAACCAAGGCGGGCAATTCCGTAAATACGAAATTAAACAAGTCTACTTTCATTAGTCAGCCAATGCGCCGCGTAGTAAAACCATAATTTTCCCCATTTCAGTGTTTTAGGCCTTTCAATCCTCGCCTGACGCCTCTTTATTCTCCTGAGCCTTTTCGTTCTCTATCCGTCGGAGCCGGAGACCAGCAAGGGCAGGAAACTCCGTTCACTACGTCTCATTACTAATCCCTAATCATTTCACTGTACACAGTCTTAAACGCGCCCAATTTTGAATCTTAGCTTAGCTCAAAGTTTCAATTTCATCATACATTCACAGACACTGATTCTTCCATCATAAATGTTATCTTTTTGCGTCTAGGGTTTCCTCGATCTTCTTTCTTACTCCCCGAATTCACTATTTTCCAAATCGTTATCAGGCTTATCAGAATTGCTGATATGGCTATCCGTGTTGCCTTCACTTACTCTGGCTTTGTCGCCCAAAACATTGCCTCCTGCGCTGGCATCCGGGCTGGAAACTCCCGCTACCTTCACGAGTGTTGGATTCGCTCAAGAATCTTTTCTTCGCCCTCTATTCAAAACGCCGATCGCGATCCACCTGCACCTCGGAGCAGCGACTTCCAATCCGGTTACCGGCGCCCAAGCCAGAAGAGTTCGGCTTCGATGTATAGTACCATTGCCGGAGAAATCTTCGGACATAACTCTAAGAGTCCAATTGCAGTTGGATTGACATCGTTGATGAAGTCGACGGCTGGGATTTCAAATTCATTATCCGTGGGCCTTTTTGGAATTTCACCATTTAAAGCCGCATCGATCCTTCCCTTTTTGCAGGGTTCTAGGTGGCTTCCATGTAATGAGACGGCTCCTGGACCAAAGAGTAGCGACGTGGATAAAGGGGGAACGGTACGGTGTATAACGAATAAGAGTTGCGATAATTGTATCGCTGCCACTACTACTGTGACGTTGGAAATTAATGGGAAGGAGTTTGACAAAAGCAGGAGCCGGTTATCCCGGGTGTTGGGTTTTTGTTCGGAGGATGCCAAGGCTATTTTCACTGCAGCCACTGTTAGCCTGTTGTTCCGGTCGGCTTTAGCAGAGCCCATATCTATTCCTTCGACATCAATGTACCCGACCCTGGACGTGGGTGACCGCATTCTAGCAGAGAAGGTAAAAATCTTGCACCTGTTAGCTTAATCCAATATCCATTTTTTGTATAAGTTTGAGGATAATTACTGACTAGGGATCAAATTTCGCCAAACGTCAATCCTGGTTTGGTTTAAGACTTCATCGTGTTATAATTGTATGGCATAATTTTTTTTTTCTGGTATTATATTAAGAAGCCTTATCCATATGCTCTTGAATCATGCTTTTGTCTTGATTTTGCATTTTCTTAGCTCTCAAATTGTTATCATACTTTTGTCATAAGCCGTTGCTTTATATTGGCTCAAGACGATAGAAATAACATTCATGAGATAGGCTTTTCCTGTTCCTGTTGTTGATATGATTTCCTCCCTCTTTTGGTGTACTAGGTTTCATATGTTTTCAGGAAGCCTGAAGTTTCAGATATCGTGATATTTAAGGCACCTCCAATCTTGCAGGTATTATGCGACATGCACTTTTCAATTGAACATGATTAAGCTATTTTCTTTCTGAAATTTCAGTTACTGACAATTCTCTTTGCGTTTTCTGTGCAAGTAGGAAATTGGTTATAGTTCTGCTGATGTATTCATTAAGAGAATTGTGGCGATAGCTGGAGATATTGTTGAAGTAAGATTATTTTATTTAATGATCCTACTTGCTAAAAAATTATTTGTTTGTTGCCAAATTGCCATTTACTTCCTTTCATATATGTCGCAAATTTACATGGTTTTAACAATAAATAATAATGGTATATTCATTCCTAATTTCTGGATTATGCTTTGGCTTTCTGTTATGCAGGTTCGTGAGGGCAACTTATACGTGAATGGATTAGTTCAAGATGAGGATTTCATCGTAGAGCCAATTGCTTATGAGATGGAACCAGTGGTAGTGCATCCTGCTCTTCATTCATCTTTTTTTTGTTGATTTTGTATTGTATCTTTCTCCTTCATATTGTCCTCTTTCATTGATTTGCATTCTACTGACTAAGATTATTGTTTTGGTTGCTTTTACAGTTTGTACCAGAAGGTTGTGTCTTTGTGATGGGAGACAATCGCAATAACAGTTTTGACTCCTACAACTGGTAATTGAGAAGTCTATAAGCTCCCAATCAGTATGTGTTTTGAAAATATCATGCATTAGATTATATTAGATGTGATCCTTTAGGTCACTTAATTTATTCTTTGACATAGTTGGAATTGTTTATTCCGCTTCTGCTCAAATATAATTCCTTAAGTTGCTGTATGCCACTTTACTGTATTAGTTTTTGTAGGATTCTTATAGATGCAAACATGTTTTTTGGCTATTAATTTGTTATTTGAGCATTTTTTTTTTATTGTAATCCACTTAGTTTGGAGGTTTGTAGCGAGACCTATATGATGCATCTATGTTTTTTTTGACACTTCATAACCTGTGGACTAGATAATTCCACCATAACTTTAGGTCAATATCATGAAATGTATGAATTATAACAATTGTTGTTCCTTAAGTATTTGACTACATGAAATAGTTGCTTAGGGACCTTCGTAGAAAACTACGTGAAGTTGATGATAAAAATTTGGACTTGCTCTTTTTAAAATGCCCTAGAGAGGCCTTTCTTGATAGCTCTGGCATAGCCCTAATTGCTCCTGATGGTTGTGTTGATGATCCATTCTAACATTAAATGTTTCACCTTATTTTGCAGGGGCCCCCTTCCTATCAAGGACATTGTTGGTCGGTTGGTGTTTCGCTATTGGCCTCCCTCTAAAGTATCTGACACCGTACATTGTGGAAATGCACTAAAGAATACTGCCGCAGCATCTTGATCAATAGCCCTCTGCTTGCAGAGGATGGGTACGACTTAAATTTCTTCCAGTATGTCATAAATCATGTAGCCGATAAAGGAGTAATTGTGAATGTCACTCATTTTTAGCATGGTCATCAATCAGTTTGTATGTTTCTCGATGGCCTAATTTTGTCATCATCTTTTATTGTTGTCGTCTTTTCAAAAAAACCTGCTAACAAGAAATTGGAAGAAAAAGGAACTAGCAAGGCATTTCTAGTTCCCTATCAACTTGTATTGTTTAATATTGTGCCGGGAAATTGTGATACGCCCAGACCTGTGGATTTGGGGCATCAAGATAAGCATCTGCGATTGTTTAACAAGAAGTTAGTTGCTCCTGGCCAATGGCCATCTTTATGGTGTTGCTGCTGCTGTCGTGAAGCCTGTGAAATTGGTTTCATTGGGGATGCTGCTCTTCTTCAAGGCTTCACTTTCTTGAAGATGCCATTGAGAGGGCAGAAGACGGAGCAATCCTTACTTTTGGTAATCAAGGTGGTCCAAGACTTCTACAAACTATCTTCTAATTGAAGGATATGCAGGGGCTCAAATTGGTTTCCTGTTCATAAGGAATATATTTCGTTTAATAAATAAGAGCACATTTATCCTGGATTATTGTTTCAATCCTTAAATTTAATTTTATTCTTTTATAACTCGTACTCATTCTGTTCTGTCAAAAAAAAAAAAAACTCATGTACTTAATAACTTGTCATTAATAAACTTTGATGCATCTCACTACCCTTAATTAATATCAATCTATCCAAGCAAAGTTAGTTACAGTGTTGAATTGAATGGGATTTGTTATCATCTGACGCGAGTCTGAGGGAACGAGGCAGGAGGATGGAATAAATAAATTTTAAATATTTTTTTTTTGAGCAATCAATAAATAACTGCGTAGAAATAAAATAAAATAAATCGAGAAAAAAATAAATAATTGCAATTCAAGAACTTAAATAAACTTGAATAATACAAATGCCTTGCCTTCGATTCTAACCACGGGACTTGGTACACGTGGCAAATAATAAGACCATTCACACACTGCCACCAGGACTGAGATTTTTTTTTTTTGGGGTGGGGGGGTATTGTGGTCATCTAAGCAACGATTATCGTTCCAAAAAGAGGAACGTAGTAATAACATAGCAAAGCAGGTGGTCTGAGTCGCTGAGATCCCAAAGTCGATTGCAGTTCACGTGAGTAAGCCCGTTGACATTGATCAATGGCTATTAATCGTCATCGTTTAACCTTGTCTCTTCCCCTCCTTCTCTTTAAATTCCATACCCTGCCTTTAGTTCTAGCATTAACTGTTCCCCTCCTCAATAATACCAATATCCTCGAGGTGAACTTTCTACTCCTTTTGTTGTTATTATTATTTTTTTCGTTTTCTTGTTAATTTCATGTTGTTAAACTCGTGATAGCAATCTTATTGCATTCAATAATAGGATGTTTTGAAGGAGATATCGGAAAGGCAAAATTTGGATTTTGATGGGATTAAGTCTTCGAGATTGCAAGTCAGTAAGCTTAGGTTTGGTATTGGTCAGAGATATGAGTTCAGGATCCGATTTGGGAAGATTGATTTCGTTTTCAAATTCCCAGACGAAGTAGATTCCTGGAACAAATTTAACAAAGAAAGGATTGATTTTGAGGATTTTGTTAGGGACGTTGGTTCTACAGCTGTAATTGACACCTTTAAAGTGGAGGGTCCTTTTGATTTGCGGGTTGTTGGCCAGGACCAGCTCTCCTTGTCGCTACCGGTAATTCAGATTACTTTACTATATCAATAACCGTATTTCTTTGTATATGATTTCCTCTTTGAATTGAATATGCTGATTCTATTAGCCAAGCAGAATTGGTGATCTTTTGTTTCTGATTGATAAGATTAAAAATATCTGAGCATTTCAGATCTGGGGTTGTAATAAATCCTGAGTAACTTTTTGTTTGAGGTATTCGCTGAAGTTAGAAACTTTTTTGGATTGAAAATAACTATGATTATATATATGAATAACGTCTAATTCTGTCTGCATCTTTCTGTTCTTCGGATCCTAGTAACATTGACCGATAGCTTTTGCTTGTAAAACTTCCTGTTGCTATGCTTTGTGTTTTGAGAAGCTGGTGGTTTTCATTGGGACAAGACTAAGATAGTATTCCTTCCTCATTGGAATTTAAGCCCCTCTGGTAGAAATTTGTCTTCCTTTTCCTCAATTTATGGTGCTAGGATAATCTACAAGTTAAGATTAGTGGTTTGACTCACTGTTCCTCGGACTTAAATGAAATATTGATTTCAATGTTCTTTAAGGCGCTGTTTCTATATTGTGATATCCATTTCTTGGACAGTTCAATTTATTGTGATTTTTTCAAATGCATGTAAATCTCAAGCAGTTTCTTATGTGTTGTTTGCTATCAGCTGAATGCTTCACACAGTGGTTTAAAACGAATACTAGTGGGGGAAGACATCACTGTAGAAATAAAAGGAGCTCAAGAACTCTCTCTATTTCACACTTTTGACCATAGTTTCAGAGTGGGCGGAAGTGTTATAATCAACAAGGGGAGAACAGATTTCTGCCCTTTTTGGCATTCATTGTGTTTGCCATTACTTCCAATACACGTTAATGGGTCTGCAACGGTAATTGCGTACAAGACTAGGAACTCTAATGCTGCTATTGGAACAACTATGTTATCAAAAGGGACAATTGAGCTGCTACCTGCCAAATGCTATAATAGCAATGCTTACAGGAACCGTGGTCATCTCAATCCTTCTTTAAGTTTGAAGATCAATAGGTTAGGAAAATTGTTGAGGAGCTTTCTCAGTGAGACGATGAGGCAAAATTGGATTTCAGGCTTTATTAGAACAAATGTTAAAGCAGAAACCATCATTCGCTTTCAGTTAGAGCTAGAAAAAAATATGGGGAGCAGTGAAACTCTTGATGACGTGATAGAAGACTGGAGAACAAGGCCCATGGTTGAACGGATTTGGTATGACATAACTGCAAGAGTTGAAGCTCAGAAGCTGAGGCTGATAACGCTTAAGAAAGTCAGATCTTTTATTGCAGTGGATTCAGCTTCATGGAATTTAATGTCTAATATTTCCTTCACAAAATTCCCATCTATTCTCGTACCTCAAGAGGCCCTGACTCTGGACCTCAAATGGTAGGTGAAACTCTTTTTAAATAGTTTTGATGTTAGATTATTTATTTTACATATCAAAGCAATATGCTTGTCATTTATTGCCTATCCTTTTGATTACTGATATCTGTATTGATGCTGTACATATTACATTAAGTAACAAAATTTTCCATCAGAAATGAACTCTCTTTATTTTTTCCTCTTTGTCGCACCCACATTCACCCACAATTAAAATCAGATCACAGCCTCGGCTTCCACATTTCATGGCAGGAGCCATGTATATGGGTTCTTGGGAACAAAGAAAATAACACAGGGTTTTATTTTATATTTTCTTGGCTAAATAGGGGCTCGGAACAAGGTTTAAATTTGTAGCTTTGGATTATTGGAGGCCGCTCTAGTATCATTGACCTTCATTGGTCAATGCAAGAATCGGCTGTGCCTATCCTTTTGCTTTGCAGGTTCTGGCCAGTCATGAAGGTCACTCGTACTATTTTCCCATTCAAAAGGTTGAAGCCAGTCTTCAGGAATTGAAGCATTGAAAACTTTCTTTCCAAGCTTCCTTTGAAATAGAGTGCATTTTGCAAGTATGAGCCTAACAGAGAAGGAAGAAGGTCCTTCGAATTATTAGAAAGCTTTATTTGTAATCAACTCATTTCCAATTATAATATTACAAGGCAAACGTAGTCCTGATCCAACAAAAGAATTCAGAATAAATAGAGAGCCCCATTTTTCAATAACCTTTCATTGATTAATCACTTTGTCTGGTCTTTTGCTTCTCGGCGTTCACAGTTTGGAGTTAGACTAATCGAGTTACAATTACTCTCTCTAGTGTAGTTTGTAATGAAGAGGATTACAAGTTGTCCGACACTGATTCCAATAAAATCCATCTTGAAAAGTCTGGAAGAGCCAATTCAGTTAACCTAATAAAATTCACTTTCTACACTAATTACTGATGATTTTTCTCATAATTATGTTTTATATTGATATTATTCTAAATAAATAAAGATTCCAAGCATAGATTAATACAGTACAGAAACAGCCTTGGGAAAAAACCTCTTCAGCATTTCTGTTTTCTCTAAACATTCTTAACGCTGAACTTTTCTAAACTCCTAATTCAACTGCTTTTCCCGTGGCATCGGCTTCATCAGGATTTTCTACTTGTTTAATTTCCACCTTATATCTATACCAAGAAGCACATATCAAGTAGAATCCAAAATTCACTAAGCTTATCACTGCAAATAACCAATAGAAATAATTCAATTTATCTCTATTCAAATTGTTATTGGCCAACCATCCTCCGCTAACTTTGTTCACTATCTCCACTACTGCAGAGCTCAAGAAATATCCAAAAGCTAAAGCACACCATGAGATGGCTGTGCTAAATGATTTCATACCAGCTGAGTTTTCTGCATAAAGAAATTCTAGCAATCCAATCAAAGTGAACAAGTCAGCTGCTCCAAGAATTGAAAATTGAAACACAAGCCAAAACACACTTATGGGCAAAGGCTCAGAAGAGCCGACCATGTTATGTTTAATTGCTGTCGATTTGCGTTTCGTTTCCACAATTCCAGCAACTCCCATTGATATAGCTGACAGAACTAGCCCTATTCCGATTCGCTGAAGGTACCGAATTCCAGTAGGAATTCCTGTGATTTTTCGAGCCAATGGAACGAAAATTCTATCATATATTGGGACCAGAGCAAACGTGAAAAGTAGAGGAATTGCTGGAATTGAAGGGCCAGGTATGTGAAAGCCGATAAAATATGTGTCCATTGTTGTGCTTTGTTGGATTGTGAAAGTCTGTAGTTGAGCCATACATGTGTTCATGAAGACTGTGCTAAGTATAATCGGAAGCATGCGAATTAAGACTTTTGTTTCTTCAACTTGTGTAACTGTGCATAATCTCCAGGGTCCTGGTGTTATTGACGTTGATGCACCATTGTTAGTCCTTAAAATGGCTGCCCTGTCCAAAAATCTGGATTTGGAAAATTGGCATTGTATTTATTTCAGTAACCGGTTAAGACAAAGCAAGGACGCTCTTGCTATGAATTTTTATGATACCTGAATTGATCAGTCCTTTTCAGAATTTCAACTTGTTTCCCTGCTTCTTTGTCCTGAATTTCATGTAATTGCTGTGTCATCTCTGGGACTGGAAGGTCTCGGTTTCTTATTGCAACCACAAAAACCTAGAAATTAATTGTATCAGTCTCGTTATATTTATATTGGATTACAGCATATACCAAAATTGAGCTGTGAAATTCTTTAATAAATTGTGTAGTAATTACCTGCATAATGCGAAGAATGGGGCTACCTTTGGGTACATTATTTCGATAAAAGGACTTCCCTGTGCTCAAGAATATTATAGCAAATAGAACTGATATTGTACATATTGCCAATGACCATTCCCAACCATGGTTGGTGCTTATCCAGACAAGAAGAGTGACACCAATTAAAGCTCCCATGTTGAGGCTAAACAAGGACCAGTTAAAAAAACTTGACAATTGAAGTGCCTCCTTTGGGTCTTTTTCATCGAATTGGTCAGCTCCCAGTGGTATCAATCCAGATTTAACCCCACTGGTTCCTAATGCAACAAGGTATAGACCAGTGAAAAGAATTGCCTCTTGGCCACTAGTCGCAGGCTCGCATTGATTCGTCTTGTCTGGTGCAACGCCTTTACATGGTATGGGCCTCAGTTGCTCAAAATGTGCTTGAGCTGTTAAAACTGCGTATCCCTGTTGAATTCATGGATCAATTAGGTAAACTTTGATAATTTCGTAAAGCTATATATCAAAACATTATATTTTCAAATTTTAATAATTAATATCACTACTAGATTTTAATTGGCAACAATTTCTTTTCTAAAGACAGGTACCAAAACTTTGAAGTTGCAGGAAACATGCAGAAATTGTATGCAATTGTTGCCAAATGTATATTGTGATTGTTTTTTAACACATTCTATAACTAGAAAAAAAAAAAACATGCAATGTTGTGGATATTATTAAAAAATTTCATATGAGTTATTTGAATTACAGTATCAGATTTTATAATTTTATTAGACTTTTATTTTTTTTTAATAAAAGAAAACAACTATAAATAATGCGACAATAGTTATTTATCTAATGTCAGAAATATATAGTTTGTGATCTTTTATGCAATTACAATAATTACGAATAGAGATAAAACCGTCTGAGATAAAACTGTCAAATAATAACTTAATTCTTTTACTATTTTTATTTTCTTTTCAAATACTTCAACTCTCCATGTTATTTTTCTATGAAACATTTTTTTTAGAAAAATAGTTAAGCTATTAGTACTTAAATTCTTTTCATTATTAAATTTTATATTGATAATTTATAAGTTTAATATTTATCTCAAACTTTATGACTATTTTGCAATTCTAATCTATTTATATAAATTTAATGATCGTAGCTAAAAAAAAATACCTATAGTTAATCTATTCAGTTAGTAGGCTGTTCTATATGTTATGCTACTAAGAAAAATTATGTTATTTTTTTTTCCTATATTTTTGCCAATAATAATCTAACTAGGGTGTAATCAACAATCTCAGTTGGATGATGATTAAACAAAAACAAATAAAAAATAAATACTACATCAAATAAAATATAATAAAAAATTAAAAATAAAAGCAAAAATATAAAAAATATAATTCATTATCTACGAATTAGTTGTTATAATTATGATTTATTAGTAATTAAATAATAATATTATAATTTTAAAACTGAATAATATTGTAGAATGAGAGGATAACAAAATGAGAAGAACATATGACCACATATAAAATCATAAAAAAATAAATTAAAATAAATTAATAATTTTTATTCACAAGATACTACATGCATATTACCACATATAAAACCTCCAATAAATCAATTTGAATTTAACAAATAGATTTAAATAAGAAGATAAACAAATAAAAAGTAATATTAACTATTCTAAAAAGTAATATTAACTATTCTACCTACTTTATTGAGTATTTTATAAATAGTAAAAGATCAAATAAAATATAAATATAAAAAATTCTAAAAAACAAAGACAAAAACATCAAAAATAAATCAAAAGCAAAAATTGGCAGTTCACTAGTTCAGTTTATGACCTGCAATCACTTGATAAATAATATTTAATTTTTAATATATATTCTAATAAATTATAAGTTTAATATTTATTATTTTTAATTTAATATTTAAAAATTTTAATTTATATTATTAAATAATAACTAATTAATATTAATATCAAATAAGACATTTTAATTTTAATTACACACTCCAAATAAATATTTATAATAATTAATTAATTATTCTAACAAATAATAAATTTAACATTTTAAAAAATTTTAATTTGAACTTTTAAAAAATTAAGATCCGTCAAACTGTGTCAATTATAACCGATTTTGAAAAATACAGATTCGATTACTATCCCAAATACAAAAGTATAAATCAATTAATTATTGCACATATGAAACAATAATTGGCAACAAATAGCTAGTCAATCAACATCAAGTCAAAGGACCAATAAGAATAGCAAGACGTGAGCCATGTGGTGTACTCCATATTCTCTTCTTTGTTAGTTGACATCCTCCTCCACCACCGGCTATCGTAGCTTAAGCCTTTCTAATTTTATTTTTTTATAAAAAAAAAAAACTTTGCTTATCCTTTGCTCTTCATTAAGAGTTAAAATTATTGTAAATAGTTACTCAACCTCATATGTGGTTTTGTGGTATTAATTTGCATGATTGACGCAATATGATAAGTGGGTGTACTAATTTAATTAATAATTATCATATCCTCAGCAAAGTTCCTCTTTGCAAATCTTTTCTTTTTGTCAATTTGTGAAAAGTTATTTTTAGTGAATCACTTAATTTAACATGGATATTATCTATATTTATAAAAGTTATGGATGGTGGAGAATCACTATACATAATAACATTAATCATTTAATACTGTTGTTATTTCTTAAAATTTTATGAGAAAAAAAATTATTGATGAAATTAAAATTTCAATCCTCATCTCTTAGAAATATTAAAAATATTGTATCAATGGTAATGATCAGTTTTAATTGACTATTATTTGAATTTCTTTGTTATATGTTGAAATCTCTCAAATCGAATACTTAGATAATGAAAAAGATTATAAAAAGATTGATTTATATATTGATAATGGCCAGGGGAATTAAAGAGAGAAATGAAATATTAAGATATATAATAATTAAGAGAAACATACCACTGATTCAATACATGCAAATAAGATGGTAGTCTTGAATCTGGACAAATAGGTGTCTGAAATGAGACCTCCAAAGAGAGTGAGTAAAAAAGAAGTGCCCATGAAATTGGTAAGAGAGGTGGCTGATCTTGTTAAGCTGAAGTTCATATACCCATAAAAATATGTCACAAGACCTATGGCATTTGACACAAATGCCATGTTCTCTAGTGCCTCCGTTACTGGATCCACAATTTCACCCCAAAAAAAAAACAATTCAATTCATCTATACAATATTCATATTAATGAAACATATAATAAAAAGTTTCAATTACCATATATAAAAAGTGCAGCTCTTTTTCCACCAAGTCTCCTTTCTTGCATGGCTCCGGTTTTGACATTGCTGCGGATGCTCTGCTTATCCATCCATACAAATCCAACATAAACTTAATAATCAGTGAATTAATTTATTAAAAAAAACCATTGATCGATTTTATTATATTGGAGTCGTTTCAGTAGTATTGTAAGATTGAAAAGTAATGAAAAAGGAAAAAAAAAAAAAGAGAAATTAATTAAAAATTGAGATTACCATGTTGTTGCAAGCTTAGTTTGCTTCTCAGCTAGCGATCGACCAACCGAGCAAAAGGAAAAGAAACCTTAAAAATGGTTGTAAACTGAGAGTCAGCGATAGCTGTGGTATGGTTTTAACGAGGAAAATTAAGAGTATATATGAAGGAATCAAATAGTATATATCCACTCTTTTGAACAGGGTTTTGCTCTTTAATTTTTTTTTTAAATGCACGACCTCTCTTTCTCTCTCTAACTAATTGACGACTTTTATTTATTTATTATATTGATTGAAGAAGAAAGCTGTATACATTAAATGCTCCATACATTTGATTGGTTTTTACATGTACGTAACACAGTGCTTAAAATATTAAGTTCATACAGTTATATTAGTAAATTAGTTATAATCCTTCTGTACTATAACTTAATTAGTTATAATCTTTCTGCACTATTAGCATTTAAAAATTGGAGAATGGAAAACTTTTATTTGATTAATTGAGAAACAATTTCATTTCATGATGCAATTAGATGCGTATAGTCCTGCTAATTATATTTGCTTGGTCAACTGTTTGATGGAGATAGAATTCATTTGAAACACCTCTCCCATATATATATATATATATATATATTACCAAATATTCAAATAGACACTTAAATTATAGTTTAAATAATAATTAATTATTTAAATTTTTTTAAACTATTTAAACACTTTTTTATGGCTAAAAATTTAAATAAACACCTAAACTATAACCTAAATAGCAATTAAACACTTAATTTTTTAAATAATTTAAGTATTTTTTTTATCAAAATAAGGCCAAATAAATATAAATTTAACAGCAATTATAATTTATAACTCACTCTTTTTAGTTTTTATTGAATAAAAATTAATAAATTATTTTATTAATTTATATTAACAAATTAATAATTTTTTATTAATTTCTATTTATATTTATAAAATTGTTTCTATTTTTTATTAACAAATTATTTTTGTTTATATTTTTAATTAATAAATTAATAATTTCTTTTTATATTTTTTATTTATATTTTTTATGGTGTTGCATATTTAATTAATTAATAATTATTATTATAGTAATACCAAAATAATATCAAAAATTTCATAATAGCAGCAAAAAATAATAATAATTATATTAATATCAACCTATAATACCAGCTTCAATACACAATAAATATCATCCAGTTATAACAAAATATATGATATTAAAATATTAATTTTTATTTAATAAAAACTAAAAAAAGTGAATTTCACCTCTGCTAAAAACAGTATTATTTGACGAATATTATAGTTATTGTTAAATTTATATTTATTTGGTCCTATTTTAATAAAATATGTGCTTAAATAGTTTAATAAAAAATTTAAGTGTTTAATTACTACTTAGACTATTATTTAGGTATCTATTTAAACTTTTGGTCATAAAAAAATATTTAAATAGTTAAGAAAAATTTTAAGTATTTAATTATTACTTAAGTAATAATTTAGATATCTCTTTGAACCTTTGGCATATATATATATGTTTCAAATTGCAGTTAAGTTGTTTTTGTCAAATTATATTTACTTTATTTAATTAGATAGGTTAAAAATCATGATTTGGAAAAGCTATAATTTTTTTTTTGAGGAAAGCTATAATTTTTTAGTTTTCTCAAAATTGTGATTTATATAAAGTAATTAGAAATATTTTAAAACTTAAAAAAATTATAGCAACCAATTAATTTGAAAAGCAAGTTCAGACTCAAATCCAAATTGATTATCAGTAATCTATTAGTAAAAAATATATAAGAGAAAGAGTACTATATCATATTTCAGTCTTCTCCTCTCTGCTCTTCCAATATTGCTCCAAATATATACTTTATGTATCAAGTGAGTTTTTTATTATATTCTAATTATAAAATTTTTATTAAAAATAAGGTGTAGAAAATTATGTGTGGCTGATTCAACTAATGAACCAGACAAAAAGTTCCACGAAGGAAAAATAAATTAGCCTTTGTTTATTTTAAAGAAAATTAATGAACAAGAATGGAGTGGAAATGTGATTTTTTTCCTTTTTTTTTTACACAATGATAAGAAAAGGAAAAGAATAGAAATAAATTTCACCCATTTTCTTTAAATTCATTAAAAACTTTTTTTCACCAGTTTGGAGAGAAAGAGAAAAATAAAAAAAAATTAATAGAGGTATAAACTATAAAATTACTAATTTATCCTGCATCAATTTAAAATAATAAGGAGATAATTATAAAAATAAACTTTATATTTTTTTTTCTTCCCCATTCTATTGTACTTTAAAATAACATAGGCTAAAGTATTCAAGTTCTTGGCTTCTATTATCCATATAAATTGGGAGTAGTAATCAAAGTTTGCAATTTACCGCAAGATCTCATATTCAGTACTTCGCTTTGATTTGGTAATAAATAACTAAATAAATAGCACACTAAAATTTAGTTTAGCTATAAGTACATTTTTTTGGACAGTCTAAAATTGATTCCCCTCCTCTCCAATTGTAATTCTAAAAAAAACTAAATAAATAGCTTTGATTTGGTAATAAATAACTAAAAGGTTATTTGTTCAAATAAATAAATAAATAAAAGGTTATAAGTTTTAAATTATAGCTTAAATCAGGGTGTACATCGGTTTAGTTCGGTCGGGTTGAGAGTAAATTTTAATCCGACCGAGCCCGCATATATAAAAAAAAATCAAATCTAATTCGATCGAACCTATATATATTTTCGATCGAACTAAATTTTTTTAATTTTGATCTAGTTCGGTCAGATTAAATCGGATTATAATATATACAATATATATTATAAATATATCTAACATATATAATATTATATAAAAAAAATTATGATCGGGTTGATTCGAATCGGTTTGGATCGGGTTATGTAATATATATTATAATTTATAAAAATATATATATATTATATATGTGTCGGTCGGATTCGAATTGAATCGAAAAAATAAATCTCAGTCAGACCATCCGACCGAACCAAATCAAAATACATTTGATTCGGTCAGATTTCATCGGGTTTAATAAATTTGCTCACCCCCTAGCTTAAATCATGTGTAAATGAGACTTAAGAGGTTCCGAAAAGTTAGATTCAATGCACAAACCAAGAAATTTAGAGTAAAGAAAAAATAATTAGAAAGTCCTGTAGTTAACCATATAATATATTTATTTAATTATAGCACTAAACATTTCTAAATTTCTACTAATTCAACATTTTTTCCCTTGGAATCACCTTCACCAGAATTTCGTACATGCTTAATTTCCCCCATATATCTATACCAAGAAGCACATATCAAGTAGAATCCAAAATTCACTAAGCTCAACCCTGCCAATAACCAATAGAAATAGTTTAATTTATCTCTATTCAAATTATTATTAGCCAGCCATCCACCACTGACTCTGTTCACTATTTCCACCACCACAGAGCTCAAGAAATATCCAAAAGCTAAAGAACACCATGAGGTGGCTGTGCTCAATGATTTCATAACAGCTGAGCTTTCTGCATAGAAAAATTCTAGCAATCCAATCAATGTGAACATATCAGCTGCTCCCAAAATTGCATATTGAAAACCCAAGCCAGAACACACTCATTGGCAAAGGCTTAGAAGAGTCAACCATGTTATGTTTAATTGCTATAGATTTGCGTTGTGTTTCCACAATTCCAGCAACTACCATAGATATAGCTGACAGAACTAGCCCTATTCCGATTCGCTGAAGGTACTGAATTCCAGTAGGAATTCCTGTAATTTTTTGAGCTAATGGAACAAAAATTCTATCATATACTGGGATCAGAACGAACATGAAAAGCAGAGGAATTACTGGAATTGAAGGGCCAGGTATGTGAAAGCCAATAAAATATGTGTCCATTGTTGTGCTTTGTTGGATTGTGAAATTCTGTAGTTGAGCTAAAAATGTGTTCATGAAGACTGTGCTAAGTATAATTGGAAGCATGCGAAGCAAGATTTTTGCTTCTTCAATTTGTTTAACTGTGCACAATCTCCAGGGTCCTGGGTTGATTGACGTTGATGCACCATTATTAGTCCTTAAAATGGCTGCCCTGTCCAAAAACCTGAATGTGGAAAGTTTAGCAGTGTATTTATTCAGTAACTGGTTAAACATAGCAAGGACGCTCTTGAATCTTGATATGAACTTGTATATATGGTACCTGAATTGATCAGTTCTATTCAGGATTTCATCTTGTTTCCCGGCTTCTTTGTCATGAATTTCATGTAATTCCTGTGTTATATCTGGGATTGGTGGGCCTCGATTTCTTATTGCAGCCACAAAAACCTGGAAATTAATTTCAAAAGTCTCGTTATATTTATATTGGATTATAGCATATACCAAAATTGAGCTGTGAAATTCTTCAATAAATTGCGTAGTAATTACCTGCATAATGCGAAGAATGGGGCTACCTTTGGGTACATTATTTCGATATAAGGAATTCCCTGTGCTCAAGAAGATTATAGCAAATAAAACTGCTATTGTACATATTTCAAATGACCATTCCCAACCCTGATTGGTGCTTATCCAGACAATAAAAGTGACACCAATTATAGCTCCAATGGTGAGGCTAAACAAGAACCAGTTAAAAAAACTAGACAAATAAGCTGCTTCCTTTGGGTCTTTTTCATCGAATTGGTCAGCTCCCAGTGATGGCAATCCAGCTTTAACCCCACTGGTTCCTAATGCAACAAGGTACAGACCAATGAAAAGTATTGCCTCTTGGCCAGCAGTGGCGGCCTGGCATTGATTCGTCTGGTCTTGCACGGTATTGGCCTTGGTTGCTTAAAATGTGCTTGAACTGTCAAGACAGCATATCCCTGTAAATTCGTGCGTCAATTAGGTCTATTTTAGATAATTTATTAGAAATATATACAAAAAGATATGCTGTTTATTAATTTAGAAAACGACACATTAATTAGTAATCATGATTCAATTTCTGCAATTTATATAAGTTATTCTATTTAATTAAATTGGACAAACAACTATGATCATATCATGATATGATATATTATGGAAATACTAAATTTTGCTTGCATGAGTTATTTGATTTGAGAAAATTAATCAAATATGAATGAGATATTTTCAGAAAGAGAGAAATTGATTCTAAATTTATTATTCCATTAGATTATGTCTAAATATATATGATATTTATATATTTAATTAATCATTAACAATAATTCACATATGCCAACTTTGAAATTATATTGTGATTATTTGCTTAATATTTTATAATTCAATGACTATCAAGTAAAACTATTTTTAGGCATATGATAATAATAATAATTGCCTGTAAATAATTAATCAAACGTATATTATAATGGTCGAAGGTGGCAAAATTTTTTTAAATTATTTTTAGCTCAAACCATCAACTTGCATATAATTAATTGATTAATTAATAATTTTATGATTCGATCACAATCAAGTACTAAATTTTTTTTGACATTATCAAGTACTAAAATTTAAGTAAATTAGTTAGTGCATTTTAACATAATCAAATATAAATAATTGTTTGGACCTATCATTCATCATGAAAATAGCTAGACATGAGCCATGTGGAGTATATATTAAACTATTTAAAATAAAATTTATTAGTCCTTTTGTCCCTTAACAATTGTCATATTTCTTTTTCTTTTTTACAAATTTTAAAAGAATATAATCAATGCATTGATAATTTATATATTTTTTACGTATTATTTATATAATAATATAAAACTATTATTATTAATTTTTTATTTACGGTGTAAATTTATTGAAGAGTAAAATAAAAAAAATAAATATATATCATAAATAAAAATAAATAATTATTTTCAGATATCTCAAAATAAAATATTCAATAATATATAAATAGCTACTGAAACCAAATAATTTGCATGATAGTGGCTTATATTAATTAATCACCTCTTTTTTTGGTCATTTAGTAGTACGGGTGAGCTTTCCCCAAAGTTATTAAATTCTCTACAACATTTCTTCTTCAAGATTTATTTTTATCAAGTTCTGAAAAAATAGTTTCTTTGTCAATCTCTTTAATTAACATGGATAATTTATATAAAATTTAAAATATATATCACTTGTTATATACTTTCTCTGTTCCATTTTAACTGTAATATAATTTTTTTTTACTTTAATTATCATTTTTATAAATTCAAGGTATGATTAATTCTAAAGTTCTAAATTTACCCTTATAAGATAAAATTTAGTAAATAATAAATAGAGAATAGTTAAAAATGATAACTAAGTAAAATACTATAAATTTTGTGTAAAATTTATAATAATTAATGATTATTTTAGTATGTGTAATTATTTCTAAAATGACAATTAAAGCGGAACGAGGGAGTGCATCAAAACATTAATATCACTGAATATTATAGAAACAAATATTATTAATGTGCTCATTAATAATATCAAAATTTAGTCTTCTCTCTATTAGTTAAATTAAATTTAGTAAATTCTCTTATTGAATGATAAATATATATAATACATATAGTAATTAGACTTTGGTTAAAAATATTGCATTGATATTAATGAGTTTTTAGTAAAGGAAAACATACCAGTAATTCAAAACATGCAAATATAACGGTAGTCGTGAATCTGGACAAATAGGTGTCTGAAATAAAACCTACAAAGAGAGCGAGTAAAAAAGAAGTGCCCAAGAAATTGGTAAGAGTGATGGCTGATTTTGTTAAGCTAAAGTTTATATACCCATAAAAATATGTCACAAGACTTATGGCATTTGACACAAATGCCATGTTCTCTAGGCCCTCCGTTGCTGCATCCGAATTTCAACCAAAAAAGAAAAAAGAAGCCCAATTCATTTCATCTATATAATATTTATATTAATGAAACGAATAATTATAACAAAAAAAATTAAAGTTTCAATTACCATATACAAAAAGTGCAGCTCTATTTCCACCTAGCCTCCTCTCTTGCATGGCTCCGGTTTTGACATCTCTGCATATGCCCTGCTCCATCCATCCGTAATCAAAAACAAAAAACTGAATAATTATTAAAATTATTATATGATTTAAAACATTTAAGACAACACTTGAAATTAATTAAAAACAATAGTCAACTATGATTTAATTAACTGTACGAGAATCGTTTCAAGAGTATTATAAAAATGAGATTTACCATTTTATTGTAAACTTTTTTTGCTTATTAGATAGTGATCAACCAAAGAAAACCTTAAAATTGCTTCTAAAATGAGAATCAAAGACAGCTATATATAGAGACATGTATATACCAAGGAATCAAATGGGTATCTTGTCGTCTGAAAGACTTTTCGAATGGGGTTTGTTTTTTACTTCACTGTGCATGAGTTGTGAAGTATTTGGTTCAAGTCTTTGCCCTTGTATCTAACTTTGATTCCTTAACATGATAGTATGCAGTGGAACCAAATACTCATGCATGTTACCTTTGATAAGTTTACCATATTAAAAAATGTAACAAATAAAATTATTTAGCAGACAGATGGTATTCTGCAGCAAGTAGAGTTTAAAAGAAGAACCATTGATCGAACAAGAAGTAAAACAAATATAGACACTCCTACAGTAGAGGTGGAGTCAAATGAAGAAGATATTTCAACCCAAGAACATCCACAACAATAAGAATCTATTGCAACAAATAGGCCACAACGAGAAATTTACAAACCTGCTCGATTTGATGATATGGTGGCTTATGCATCCTTAATTACAAATGATAGCATTCTTAACACTTAGAAAAGGAGAAGTGGAGGAAAGCCATGGATGATGAAATGCAGTCCCTTGGAAAGAATCAGACATGGAAGCTAGCTAATCTTCCAAAGGGAAAGAATGCAATTGGATGCAAATGGGTATATACAAAGAAAGAAGAATTTTCTGACAAGAATAATGTTCGATATAAGGCAAGGTTGATAGCTAAAGGCTATGCTCAGATGGAGAAAATTTATTATAATGAAGTATTTTCTCCAGTTGTAAAACATTCATTCATTAGAATTTTATTGGCCTTGGTAGCACAATTGAATTTGAAACTCGTTCAACTTGATGTAAAAACTGCATTTCTACATGGAAACTTAGAAGATGAAATCTATATGACTCAGCCAGAAGGGTTCAATATTGCTGGAGAAGAAAAATGGGTATGCAAATAAAAAAAATCATTGTATGGATTTAAACAATTTTCAAAGCAGTGGTACAAACAATTTAACAATTTTATGATGAGGCAAAAGTACACAAGGAACAAATATGAACATTGTGTGAATTTGCACAAGCTACAAGATAAATCTTTCATATATCTTCTCCTGGATGTTGATGATATATTGATAGTTTCAAAAAATCAATGAGAAATTGAGAAGTTGAAGGTTCGGCTAAATCAGGAGTTTGAAATGAAAGACTTAGGTAAAGCTAAAAAAATTTTGGGCATGAAGATTTGCAGAGATAGGAAGAGAGGAAAACTTTGTTTGAATCAGAAACAGTATCTGAAGAAGGTACTATAACATTTTGGCTTGAATGAAAAGTCAAAACCTGTGAATACGCCACTTGCACCTTATATAAAACTCAGCACATCTTCATCTCCTAAAAATGAAGTGGAACGGGAGCACATGTCAAAAGTTCCATATGCAAATGTTGTTGGTAGCTTGATGTATGTTGTAGTGTGTACAAAGCCCAACATTTCATAAGCAGTTGGAGTTGTGAGCAAGTACATGCATGATCCTGCAAGGAGTATTGGTAAACTGTGAAATGAATTTTACGGTATATTCTGAAAATCGTAGATGTTGGATTGATATTTGAGCGGGATGAAAAATATGGTTAATATGTAATTGGATACTGTGATTTTGATTATGCTGGTGATTTGGATAAACGTCGATCAATTACTGGTTATGTGTTTACACTTGCTAAGCGACTGATTAGTTGAAAGTCTATGTTACAATCAACAGTTGTCTTGTCCATTGCAAAAGCAGAGTACATGGCAGTATCAAAGGCTGTTAAAGAAGCAATTTGGCTTCAAGAATTACTTGGTGAACTGAAAATTAGACAAAAATACATAAAAGTACACTGTGATAGTCAAAGTATTATTCATTCAGCAAAGAACCAAGTTTATCATGCAAGGACGAGGTACATCAATATTCGGTATTACTTTGTACATGAGATTATGGAGAAATGTGAAATATTACTTCAAAAAATTCAGACCACTGATAATTTCGCAGACATATTGACAAAAGTGGTGACAGCTATCAAGTTCAACCATTGTTTAGACTTAATCAATGTTTTGAAAAATTGAAGATGAGAGCTTCACAGTGCAATTGGAGACACTACTAAAAATAATTTTTTTTAAGAGAAATTTTGCATATTATAAATAGAAAAATAGCCAAGGTGAAAATTTATTATTGTGGCATTTTTTTAATCTCCCATCGTAAGATGTGAGATTTGAGGGGATATTTTTTTGTTATAAATAATGTCCCCATACATTAGTTTAATTCATCCCAATATATTAAGCTCTTTTATTTCTAAGACTTTAATATTTTTTTTCTTCTCTCTTTTGTATTTCTTCTTTGAAATTATTAATATTATTTTGGTGGTGTCTGAGAATATAAGTAAAATTGGTCGAAACTCGTTAAATTCTATTTATTTTATTTAATAGTTATTTTTAGTATAATTATTGGTACAGTTATTCATATACTATATATATTATTGGTGAAAAATTAATTCAATTTTTACGATAGTTGGTAGCACAGTTCTTTCATATTCTAACTTTCTAACAAGTTCATAATATTATTAATTAGAATTTATTAGCCTAAAGTACTCATATTATTAAATCACACAAATTGCAATTATAAATAAATCAATAACTAAGAAAAAGATATTTTATTGCTTATTATTATATTCATATAATAAGAAAAAATAATTTGAAATTCTTGATTTTGGGTATACCCATAAAATAAAACTAATCAATTAATTAAATCATTGTCTCTTAATTACTAAGGTATAGTTCCGTGGTTTAAAAGCTGTTTTGCTATCATTTAAATGTGAGTTTTAGGCGTCTTTCTTTCACACATGTAATAAATAAAAAAATAATTATTTATTTTGTCCAAGGGTATAATATCAATAGAGGAATAATATACGATTATACATAATCTGTTTAAGAGTATTGCTCGGGTCTCTGAAACATTTTAGATTTAAAAAAGGGTGAAAACCCCCAAAATTCAATTTGTTTAGAATTAAGATTAATTTTCCCTTAAACATATATATGTGTGTGTGTGTAACAAATTTAGCTGCCAATGGCATACTTAAGTGGCGTCTAACACAGTCAAAATTCCTGATAATAATACATTAAGCCTGTAAAAGTCAAACTTGCATGTGAGCTATTGTTTCAGATTGAGCTTATTGCTCTCTTATTTCTCGTAAAAATAAATAATCATTCATACGTTTATGAATTAATGGTTGGTATTTTAATAATTAATCACCATAAATAAATTAAAGTCATTCATTTTCTATAGACGCCCATATCTTCACTTTGATATGGTCCTCTTCGTTTACTTCATATTTTTATTTCATAATTTTTTTTAATTTAGCATATGTACATACATGATACATGACATCCCATATAATGTATCCTATAAATTAATTAAATTAATTAAGTTGAAAATGAGAGAAGGTAGGACTATACATTATTGAAAATCGTAGGTAGCAGGTCTATATAGGGCCTAAAGCTATCATTATATAATATCCTGCTAATATTGTCTAATTATCTAATATATATATATATATGTATATTATTATAGTTGCCAAAAAGATAATTAATGATGATCCTTAAACGACCAAAATTCATTTATAAATTATAATAAAACCTACCCTATATACATTAGGTATGTTCACAAATTAAATCGGGCTTTTTAGTTTTTACCATAAAATGATAAAAAAAAAATTTGTGTGAGTATTTAAAACAAAATTATTTATACTAATGGGAAATGGAACATATATAATTGAGAATGTGGAGGTACACAGAAGTTGGACAATCATAGATTATAAAAAAGCCACCAAAAATATAAAAAATAAAGATTATACAAATGAAAAAAAAAAGATCAGGTTCGTTATAGAAGATTGCGAGAGAAAGGGCTTAAGAAATGCATAATAGATGGCTGACCTGGAAAAGAAATAAACGAACTAAATTGTCCATTTCCTTCGTGAAAGACCAACATCTCTAATTAAGTCACAGGAATTCAAATCATTAGTGAGAGGTAGCCTTATTGTTCCACTCAGAAGACTAATCAGAAATAAAAATAAGATTGGTTCTTCTTCACCTATTCACGCTCTTGATAACTCCATATTTGATTCCAATATTAAAAATATGAATCGGATCATTGAGAGTAAATTATTGGACACCTATGTTCAGTTGGAAAATGGGAATCTATTGCCAACCTTCGATTTGGACGATGGTTTTGATAGGCCAGACTTAGAAGTGCTGGAGGTTGAGAAATCTTGGGAAATTGGATCGATATTGGGTCTCTTTAAGACCACTGATAAAGATATGGTTTGTCAGGGTCTTAGTGATACCATTAGGAGAGAAGTTTCTGAAGATTGATTTGGATTCGCATTTCTTCTTGTTTTGCCCGTAGCTTCTATTTTTTTGATTCGGGTCCGCATCCGAGTATCAAAGAATTCGATGATGGTTGATCTTTCTTGCTGAAGGATATTTCTCCATTTGTTTTATGCAGAAATTGGTGGTTTTTCAAGTTGGATGTGGACTGGCTGGGTTGAGTTCTCTAATTTCTGATTTTGTTCTTATCGCTGCTATGCAATTTCAACCTTCATGAAGGTGCAGCCTATGCTTGTAGTGAAGTGCTTTATTTCTGCAATTCATGAGCTTCCTTTGGGTCATCTCCTTGTCATCCGCTAGTCATTCAGACTTCTTCTGCTGGGCTTTTAATAGCTTAGTTTGATATTCTCTTCTGCTGCTTGTTATTTTGCATTTGTTAGATTTCTGTTTCTGCTATCTAGTTTCTACTATCTACTGCTTTCGGAGTCATTATTTCGTTGATTTTTTTGAGTTTTCTTGATCATAATGATGAATTCTCTGTAGTTTTAACTATTAATAATAAAAATTTTCTGTCAAAAAAATCAGCGCAATAAATAATTTCTTACATATAAATAAAAATTAATTAATCTTGGTATATTCAAAACATGTGGGGGACTGAAAAGGGAAGTTATTAAAAAAATACCTATAAAACTTCAATTTTTTTTTCACATTTTATTGTTGTTGCAATATTATTATAGTTTCAATTAAATGTTATAAAAATTAAAATCCTGAAAATTGTGGGATCTAAAAGGCATTTGAGTCAATTATCTTATTATAATCACTGGCATCTTTTTGTGGGAGTTTTCTTATATTCCTCTCTTTCCTTGTCATTTGTGTCATCTTCGTTAATATTGTATTTACAAAAGAATACTGTATATTATAGCTTATTTTTATGATTAATTAATTCTAAACATGTACTCCCAAAATTTAAGAGAGGACAAAAAAATCCAACTGGATGATTTTTATTTTTTATTTTTTCATTATATGAAATTCATATGGATAAATATTGCTGAATGTTGTTGTTGAGTGACAAAATAATATATTGGAATACTTGTAGGAGAATAACAGAGCAAGCAATTGTTCTTAAGTAGTTATTTAACTAATTCCTTTTTTTAATCCAATTTTTAAATAAATTTCTATTATTCAATCCAACAATTCAAACTTATTTTTTATTTTTTTATGCATATTGTATTTAATAAATTATTATGTAATAAAATTTAATGTAGTCAAAATATATTTATACATTACAATATTGTATTTTGGATTACAAAAATATGTATTCTTTGTGAGCCGTATGGTTTACCAGATCTGTCTTTGTTCCATACAATTGAATAATAACAAATAACAAATAATAATATAATATTATAATAATAAATTTAATATAATATTCATAATAATAATTTTAGTTCATGGAGTTTATTATACCCTAGAATTTTACACAGTTTTGCCGGTGATATGTTCCCAATATACCAAAAAATTGGTTAAAAGACAATTAATAAATATCAAATTAATGTAAGAAAGATAGCTTAGTTGGTTAAAATAGGACTAGCTATTTTGATGTGAACTTCCCAAATAACAAATAATTTAATTTTCTTCTTTCCTGGATATCACAGATTTCAGCTTCCAACTACTCCAGTTTATTAATTTAATTTGTAAAACTTCATTTATCTATTTGAATACAAAGAGCAGTTGAAAGTTAATCTAAATAAAACTCTTTAAGTAAAAAAAAAATGCTATATATTTTCCTAAATTTTAAAGTAAGAGTTATGGCGTAATTTTTGAATACTTAGTCTAAGATATTTGATAAAAATCATGGTTTAATACAATTTTTAAAAAACGAACAATAATTAAAAACTTTTTTTTTGAGAATAACAATAATTAAAAACTTAAACAACGAAAGATAAATTTTTAAAATTTTAAAATTGATATTCCTAATAAACTCTTGGTGCTAAAATTTATTGAATTTTTTACAAAATTATAAAGAAAAAATCACAATATTACAAATTTATAAGCCTAGAAAAATATGACCATATTTTTCTTTTTTTATTAATTTATAAATTTATCAGTTTCATATAATACATATAAAGTTTATTATATATATAATAATTTCTGTAAATTTATTGTTAAATTATTATAAATTTATTATATACTTTTATAAAATAATAAAAAATTCCTATTATAAGAATAAATATTATGAAAAACCAAATTTCCTCAATTTTATTAAGAGCCATAGATCACAATACACCAAATGGCCTCTCTGTTCTGTTGTTATCAAAGCCCGATGATCAAAGGCTTTTAATAAAAATACAAAAAAAATATATTAAAAATAATTTTAAATTTATCATATTTACAAAATATTTATTAAAATATTAAAAGTTATAAAATATTTATTAAAATATTAAATTTTTATTAGTTTATATATGGTTTACAATGAATTTATAACTAGTTTATAATGAATTTATAAATTTTATATAATTTATAATAAATTTATAATAAAATAATTAAAATATTTTTAATAAAAAATAAAAATTTTAAAAAATATATTGATTGGTGTTATTTTTTTCGTTAATCAAAGTCTCAGGCCCAATCCTCTATTTTGAATTTCAGACACAAATTTGAACACAAATTGGTACCGCAATACACAAACCGTTGCCACGTAGTACATACGGGATTATTTGGTTATTCTCGTAAATAAAGACATGGTAACGGAGAAAATCATTATGGATGAGGAAAATTTTTAGATAGATCCGATTTATAGTCTATTTATTATTTATTTATAAATTAAATTAATAATAAATTATAATTTAAAAAATTAATTTAAATTATTTTTATTAAATATTATAATTTAAATTATAATTTATGATTATTCTAATATATTTATATTAAAAACATACAAGAAGAAATAGTAAAAAGTAGTCAAGAGACTCGAGAGTCTCGTTACCTCTTTGACTAGCCAGTTCGCTCCTTTCTCACGCTACCTCTCTGCATTTCACGAAAAAATGGACCTCCGTGAATCGATCAGTAGTCAAACCGACGTCGCCTTGAGCCTTTCCAAGCACGTCCTCTTAACCGAAGCCAAAAACTCTAATTCAGTCTTCTGCCCGCAGTCGATCCTGGTCATGCTCGGCCTTATTGCCGCCGGTTCCAAAGGTCCCACCCTTCACCAGTTGCTCTCTTTCCTCAAGTCCAAGTCCAATGATCACCCTTCTCCTCTCAGCTTGTTGCTGTGATTTTCGCCGACGGAAGCGCCAGCGTTGGGCCACGCTTGTCTTTCGCCAACGGCGTTTGGCTGGACAAATCTCTGTCTTTCAAGCCTTTCTTCAAACAGGTTGCGGACAATGTCTAAAAGGCTGCTTCTAATCAAGTTGATTTCCAAACCAAGGTATATTTTTTCACTGTGTCATGATTATCAATAAAATTGTAGAATCTATTAATTGCATTTCTAGTTTAGGAGCTCTCTGATTGTCTATGAAATCTGTATCTCCATATATGATTAGGGTTGATGTCCCAAACAGAGTTAAGGGTTTAATATAAGTACAGAGTCCTCAACAAAATATAGAGATTGATAATGACTTCAGTTCATCTTGATAATTCTTTTTATCAGGTGAAAAAAAAAACGATTAATGACCATAAATATACAAAAGAATGCTTTAATCCAAAAATCCTAAACCATTGTATTTCATGTCTGTTTTGGATATATAGTTGTTCTTCAAGTAGTTTTCTTTTACTTGATGTTGTGTTGTGCCATGTTGTGTGTGCCATTCTGAAATAGCAGACACATCGTTGCTTGTTCGTGTATGTGTACTTACTTCTGAAGATGCACAAGAACCATGTGCCATGATGTATTAGTTTTCTATTCATGAACCACCACTGTGAATATCACGTTGTTTTGTACTGGAAGGGTAACTTTTGGTGAAACTTGTACAAGTATCTAGTAAGATCAATAATACATGATACCGTCTTCACCCATTGGATAGTGGAAGAAAGAAAATTGATCACATTTATTTGTAATTTAGATGGCATTTCTCTGACTATGCCATGCATTTGAAACAAAATGATATAGTCAGAACTGGTTATTAACTGAAATCATAATGAAAGGAAAACATTCTTGAAGATTAATATTTGTGTCTTAATGGATTTTGTTTCACCAGTGCAAGTTATCTATTGTTAACACTTTATTCTGGACCTTTATATCATTAATTTGTAGTTGAACCAAGTGAAGCTGTCGAACAGGAATGTAGAATGTCTTCCATTTCTAGTTTCTTTAGGCTTATGTGAACATCAAAAGGACTCCACTTTATTTCTCATATCCTTTTATTTTGCTATAAACCTAGAAGGTTTTCCAAACAGCAATATTGCCTCTGATTAAAGGATGTACAGAACATAATGCTTGAATCTCTGAATTTGTAATGGTACTTCAGTAAGCCATACTTTTATGCATTCATGCTCAAATAATTTCACAATATCATGCTGTATCAATTTTCTTTGAAGCATAAATGACAATAAAGTTGGTGGGCTAATGTTAAACAAGCCACATATTCATTCATTTATTTCTTGATAGTGTTTTCCCAGTTGTCTTTTCTCCTCCATTCCTGATGGTTCTATATTGATGCCAACAGCCTAATTTTAATATTTTAAATGGTGTTGAAGGCTGTTGAAGTGCCTAATGAAGTAAACACATGGGCTGAAAATAAGACCAATGGCCTTATCAAAGAGGTTCTTCCTTCTGGGTCAGTTGACCATACAACCAGGCTCATTTTTGCTAATGCACTTTATTTCAAAGGAGCTTGGAATGAAAAATTCAATGCATCAAATACAAAAGACAATGATTTTTACCTTTTAAATGGAAGCTCGGTTCGTGTTCCTTTTATGTCTAGCAATAAGAAGCAATTTATCAGTGAGTTTGATGGTTTCAAGGTCTTGGGCCTTCCTTATAAACAAGGTGAAGATAAACGCCAATTCTCCATGTACATATTCCTTCCAGATGCAAAAGATGGGCTGCCTGCTTTGGTAGAGAAAGTGGGTTCTGAGTCTGGGTTTATAAATCACTACCTTCCACAGAGAAAAGTGGAAGTGGATAACTTCAAGATTCCAAGGTTTAAGATATCCTTAGGATTTGAAGCTTCCAAAAACTCTGAAGGAATTAGGACTGGTATTGCCATTTTCTGGTGGAGATTTGACGGAGATGGTTGACTCACCTGTTGGTCAGAATCTATATGTTTCAAATATATGCCACAAATCTTTCATTGAAGTAAATGAAGAAGGCACAGAAGCTGCAGCTGCTTCTGCTGGTGTTATTAGTTATAGGGGCTTCACTCCTAAGATGGACTTTGTAGCTGACATCCATTCTTGTTCCTGGTGCGAGAAGACATGACTGGCGTGGTCCTGTTCATCGGCCATATGCTTGACCCCTCGCTCGCCAATTAAGTCTATACTGGAGAGCACGTACAATTAGATCAAGCCTAACAATAAACTTTTCTCTATAACTAATATCTGTTCGATATGTTGTAATTTGCTATTTCCTTGGCGCCTTGCAGATCGTTTAATGCAAGGCACTGACTTCTGAGTCCATGTATTTTGCCTTGAAGTAGAGCTACTGCTGCTTGTTAAAAAAATAACCTCTTGAATTTGGTAGTGTATTTCGGTGTGATATTAGCTATACGTCTCGACCATGGTTTCCATGGTGTATAAATAAAGTATATAATACTAGAAATAAAAATATATAAAAATTTTGTAAAGGTCTCATGTGATTTGAGGTTAATCATATGAAATTTGAAACAATTTATATATTAGATGCAATTACCCTTTTGTGGAGTGAAATCCACTCTGAATCTGATAATTTATATAAGTATCATCTGTAATCCTGTTGATGCACATGGTTATGATCTAGATCTTGTTCTTAAGTTTTATATTCTATTTTTAAACTAATTATAGTGCTTGTTAAATGAAGAAGAATAAAATTGCTTCAGAAAATTTCTCAATATTAAATTGGGGTAGGATGGAGGCATGAAATATATATATATATATATACTTATATTATAGCTTGTTATTATCCTTGAGATTTATATCTTGTGAAGCAGGGTGGTATTGTTTGTTTTCTATTAATTGCCTTCAATAATTTAATCAAAATTGGCTTGCTGTTCTTAAATTGTAGTCATTACGAGAGAATAATATATGATTAATTATAATAAGTATCGATGTACTCGATGAAAAAGGACAGTGAGGAGGTGTATTTTTGGCCCTATGCTTCCTTTGTCAGTTGGGCTGAACCGACATTTGTGTTTCAACAGAAAATTTTATCCATTTTGAGCTTTTTAATCAATTGGAGGAATGCGCATATCTCTCAAAAATAATTATAAAAATAGATTCCAATTTGTCATGCCTATGTAGAACTCATAAACGTATGTACTTTTGAGTTTTTTAATAATTTATATGATAGTAAGACATTAATTTAAAATCACTCGTCCCCACGCACCACATGGGTTTCACATGCGTGGCGCGAAATTTTTATTCTTTCAACGGAATCTCTATCTGCTGCTTATAAATTTCCGCATTACCAGTTATACCCTTTTGTTTTCACCTTTCATTTGTTTGTTGTTAAAAATTTTTAAGGGTAACGTTAAATGAATTATATTAACTTGGATTAAAAAAATTTTATGTATTAAATATATTAGAGAAATAATTATTTTAATTTTATATTAATATAAAAAAATTTTAATTCGAATTAAATTGATCTATATAATATTTTTAAATAGGTAAAAAAAGATTTTGAGTGTTTTCAACCGATTCATAATTAAAGCAAGAGTCCTTACCTTGTAAGGTAGAAACATAAATTTCAAGCACTAATTAAATTTTTTCTTAAGTCGGTTAGATATGACTTGGCATGGCCCCATCATTCTACTTATTTTTATATACGAAATGAATGAATGTTTAAGATAAGAGTGCGTCTGCCTGCCTAATATTACCACTTTTCGTGAACAGAAGGTATCCTCTGTTTGTTCTTTCATGCTAATCAATTTGTATCATCATTAGGCTAAATGGGAAATTATTGCAACCAAAACCATCATTTTTCATAGCTAATTAAATCAAATATGATTTTTTTAAAGGGTATTGGATTTTAGACATTTAATTGAATTATAAAAAATAGATTAATTTTTTTTATTATCCGTTTTAAATTATAATTTATTTATTATTTTAATAAGTTAAGTAGTGTATTAAATATTTATAATATTTTTATTTAATATTATTTATTAAATAAATTTAATGTTAAAATAAGAATATAATATGAATAATATATATATTAGGTTATAGCTGCGGGAATTTAATTATTTTTAAATATTTTATTTTAATATATTATATTAATTTTTTATATTTTTATATATATTATATTAACTCTTTATATTTTTACATATATCATATTAATTTTTATATTTTTATTTTAAAGATATTATTTGTATTAAAAAATTTTGACCAATGATATAAATATTAAATATAGGAATAGAGAATGAACAAATACTACCTAAAAACCAAATATAGATATAAATCTGATAATAAAAAAATTAATTAATTTGCTAAAATAATAAAGACCCAATTTACCAAAAAGATAAAAAAAAATACAAAAAAGTCTTTGCCAGGATTAAAAAAAAAAACTTGTGAAAAAATAATAAAAATTATATAAAATATAATTATATTTGTAATGAAAATATAGAATTTTGTAAATAGTATTAGCAATATCTTGCATATTAACTAAAACTATTAACCTTATTGTTATTTAATGGTAGATTAATTTACACACCTCGTAATTATATAAATTGATTGTTTTTTCTTTTACTTAAGATATTGACTCGAATGTGATTTTTTATATGAAAATAGTAATAAAATAAAAATAAAAAATAAATTAAATTAAAAGTTAATTACAAAAATAACCTTTTATAGAATTTGCATCGACGTTTAGTGTTATTAATCAACTCTAACTAAGCTAATCCAAAATCAATATGGACTTTTTATCTTTTTGTGTATATTGAAACCCTGCATAATTTATAATTATGTTAATTGGCAAAAAAAAATTATTCCTTTAAATACAGTTTTTTATGATAAAATCTCACAATTTCAGTTTATGAGTGACAATAAATAAAATATTTATGAAAATTATCTTTCTTGAATACAAAAATATTTAATTTTTAATTGTTCATATCTATTATAAACTCATTTATAAATATCTATTTATTTCTCGCACATATTTCAATTATGTTTAAAGCAATACGTATCCATTTAAATATAAAAATTTTAAAAAATAATAAAATTATAATTATAAAATTATAAATTCAATTATAAATTATAATTATAAAAAATAATACTAATATAATTTTGTTAAAATAATTTTATACAATAAAATTCTATAATTAAAATAGTATATAATAATTATATAATTAAAATTAATAAAAACATAACTAATAAAAATTTAATTATATAAATATGTTCGGATAGTAGATACTCAGAGGTATGTATCTGAACTCGGCCCAAACTCATCACAAACAATTAAAATACTATTTATACCCATTCAAGTTTGTCTGTAAATTGATTATGTCCTATATAAAATAGATTAAAATTTATCGGATATCTAAAAATACTCAATCAGTTGTCATTTCTACTTCAACCATATCACTAAAATTTGATTTCACACAAGCTACAAAACTAAATAACAAATATCCAATTTATCTCATCACAATATATCAAAAATCAAATATTAAAAATAAAACTAAATAAATCTACAAAAACTCTCAAATTTAACATGCAAAAAGATTAAATTGCTTAAAAACATTGACAACATCAATGTGAATCATAATATAATATATACATACATAAAAAGTGAAAAAATATCAAAAAATAAAATGTTAAAATGCCATAGAGATACTATAATTATAAATCCATAAGCTTCAAAAAAAAATTAAATTAAATGAGAGAAAAATAGAAACTTTATATTATAACTTTAGATATGACCAGGGTCGAAGTCAGAATTTGAAATAAAGGGGGATAATTTTTTTTTATTATAAATTTTAACTTATCCGTAATTATTTATCTCTCCTTTTATTTTAATAGTATTTTATAAATTTATTAATTTATTAATAATATATTTTTATTATTAAAAAATCAATTAATAAAAAATATTAATATATATATACAGAATTTTAAATTTATAAGATTGTTCATAACAAAAATAAAATAAAAAGAAAAAAAATTAAATAATGAACATAATTTTTTAAAAATAATTAAAATAAATGAATTATTTAATTCATTAAATGAGTTCAAATTAATTTAGTTGAAAAAATTATCTATTTTTTTTATTTTTTTTGTATTTGTATATTATCAATATTTTGTCAATTTTTTAAAAGATAACTATTGTATATAGAATAAATAATTTATTGCAATTTTTTTTAAATTATTGTAAAAATTAAAAAAAAGAGACAATTTAAAATTTAAAAAATAATAAATAATTTAAAATTTTTTTAAAAATATTATATATATATATATATAAATTTTCAAAAAGAGAAGGAAACAATATGCTCCCTTCTCATCAATATATTTTCATCCTTGGATATGAAGTGTAATTTAAATATATATATATATATATATATATAGTGACTACGATTAGATACCAATTTCTTAGTTTTTTTTTTTTTTTTTACTTACATCTAATTTATTTTCTATAAAAGTATTTAATTTTATTAATATCAATTACTAAAATAACTAATGAAATAATAATATAATTCAATAATAAATTAATATTAAAATTTAAATTTAAATTTAAATTAACCAAACTTTAATATTCATATTTTTAATTTGATTTAAAAAAAAAACCTTCCTCAAATGCATTGGCTTTTTTTTTTTTTCAATTAGAAATTGCATTGGCTTTTGGATAATGAAAAAAGATGTTAAAATTGCATGCATAACTTTAATGAAAGGAGGAATACATTAATTATTAAAAAAATGTCTGAAAATGTGAAAACGTGTGCAGTAATTTTAAGGGAGCACGTGGAGTACTGTAAAGACAATATTAACCCTTGAAAATTATAAAACGACGCTGTTTTCTCTCTGGACCTTAGAAAAAGCAAGACTCACCCACATCTGTAAATTCAAGTTCTATCTATAGCATTGGGTCCCACTCATTGTACAAAGACAAAAAAGCCTTCTAAAATATAACTATCGTGCATTAAAAAATGAAAAAAAATCAAAGGGTAAAATTGAATTTTCCTTAAAATAAAATCAATTTAAATCTACTAGTCCTAAGAATAAGCCCTTTATATATATGTATATATTTATATTTTCAATTAAAATAATTAAAATTTTTTAATTTTTATGAAATGAGAAATGTGTATTAATTTGAAATGAGAAAAAAATATAAAGATGGTGTTACGAAGTTTTTCCTTCCATGGAAATTATAATTCTAAAGAAACAAAAAGTTAAAAATAAGACAATAATTATAAGTGTCCATAAAGCATGGTGGTGGATCCTTTTATAAAAATAAAAAAAAATCCTTCCTTATATTTTTAAAATTTTTATTTTTTATTAAAAATATTTTAGTCATTATAAACTGAATAAAATTTATAAACTCATTGTAAACTAATTATAAACTCATTGTAAATTTTATATAAACTAATAAAAATTTAATATTTTTATAAATATTTTATAAATTTTAATATTTTAATAAATATTTTATAAATATAATATATTTAAAATTATTTTTAATTTTATTATATTTTTATCAAAATTTTAAAAATAGGGCATGGGTCCTCCATTAAAATTTGGCATGGGTACCTGCTAATTATAGCCCCTTGGTTCAAAGCAATTATGGACCATCAACTGCTCATTTTGAATTAATATATTTGGAAAGAAAATCAAATATATTTGTAATAAAATATATTATATTTATTTTGAATTAATAAATAAGCTTTTTTTATTTTATAAAAATTTTAAAAATTTAATTATTTGTATTAAAAAATAAAAATTTATATGTATTCTTTATTATATATTCATTAAATATTTTTAATAAATAATAATATCATAAAAAGTTAATAAATTAATTAATTTATTGAAATAATTAGAATAAACAATAACATGCTCATTAATTTACAAAGAAAGAAATATAAAAAATAACTAAATTATTTGATTGATTTAATGTATACCAACATAATCACGTAGAAATTGATTTAACAATTTTCTAAAACTTCTTATTTGCAAATTACAAATACTAGCTCCTAGAAACAACTGAAGCCCCACGCGTTGTTCTGCCCATACGTTATCGAAAAATATTTTTATTTTCATTGTCGTTATTATTATTTTTTAATTAATTATTATGCTCCTCGGTACACGACAACCTTAACTTAATCCAAAATTCCTTTTAGTCTCTACTAGTAACAATTAATGGTAATTCAGTAATTTAAAATAAAATAATAATAAATAAATTAAATTAATTTAAATTAAATTAAAAATATTTTATATATTAATTATATTAGAGTGAATAATTATTTTTAATTTTATATTATTATTTTATAAATATTTTAATTTGAATTAATTTAATTTATGTAATATTTTTATTTAAAACAAAAATAACATAATATGTTAGTATTAATTAAGTTTTTATAAGATTATCTTTATAATTTCAGTATTATATTTAATGATATAATGAATGACCTTAACTCAACTCCACTGCTTAAATCTAATTTACTTTTCGTTCTATTTCTAGTAAATCTGTAAATTCATTTTTTCTGTTCTTGGAAGATATTCAGAGGACTTTTCTTTGTTTCTCTACTTTGTTATATATATTTGTCTCTTTTCATTTGTTCTCTTCTCTTCTTTTTCTGGTTCGAGTCTATTGCTATCTGTTGTTTCTGTCAGTCGGCGATTTGTGAAGTGAGTGTTTTAAAGCTGTAAAGTCTATCTAAGCAGAGCAAGAGGAAAGAAAGGAAGAGTAACCGACGGAAAAGATGGGGGAAACAGGCCACAATCACCAGCAGCAACCTCTACCACAATCGGCTGCGCCACCACCTCCACCTCCATCTCTTGGTCTTTCAAAGGGTCCCATTTGGACTCCGGCTGAGCAACTCCAGCAGCTCCAATACTGCATCCATTCCAACCCCCCTTGGCGTTAGTCTCTCTTATCCTTCTGTCACTCGTGTCTTTTTTGCTTTTTTTTTTTTTATTATGATGATGCCTTTTTGCAGTTTAATCAATACATGAATATTTATTCTGCTATTGAATCCTAAACCAATTAATGATAATAATAATTATAATAAAAAGCTCAGTAAAGTTGAGGCCTTTTTGTCTAGAGGTGGATCTTTTTTGTCGAGTTGTATGGAATAAAAATATTCTTGTTTGTGCAATGTTTCAATTTCTTTATGATGGGATTAATCTAGAAATTCTATTATATGCTTTCTTTATCTGGCTTGGGTTCTTAGGCCCTATTGAGCACTTGGAAGAAGAAAGGTAAGGAAAGGAAAATGAGGAGGAATAAATCCAGGTTTAATTACTTTGATCAAGAAAGTATATTAAAGAATTAGTTATCAGTTTTTCTTTTCGCATTAAAATTGAGATTAGGTGAAATTAGAAGATTTCATTGTTTATTACTGAAAATAACTTTTTAGTAACACTTTTTTTATCGTTAATGAATAATATCATTTCTTATTTCTTATTCTTTAAAATTCTAAATAAGAAATATTTATTAATTTCATTTATTTTCTGTTCTTATCCCATGAATTAAACATTGCCTTTTCCTTTTTGATGCAAAAAAATAAAAAAAAAGAAATCCTAACTCTCAAAAAAGGCCTAGTGATACTTATGTGATGGAGTCATTCTCTTTTGAATTTTGAAACCTCAGTTCTCTGTCTGCCATAGTTTGATAGCTCTATGTTGATCCCACAGCTGATCATAAATCAGTATCAATGGAAGTATGGAAAATATGTTTTGATAAAATATACCTTGATTGACATCCCCCAGTTAAATCTTTCTTTTTCTTGTGCCATTTCTATCTTTTAAAAGATTTTGGATTTAATTCTTTGTTGTGTTGTATGTTAAATTTGTTGTGTTGTATGTTATTCTAATAATCTCAATTGAACTATTAAATTTTGCAGCTGAGACAACTTTACTGGCTTTTCAACACTACATTGTGATGCTTGGAACTATAGTCTTAATAGCCAGTAATCTTGTGCCTCAAATGGGCGGGAACCATGTAAGTTTTAGAAGCGATCTTAGTAAATTGTTGATTGACGGACCACACAATATCTGTTTATTTGATTTCTTCATTTTGCTATTATTATGAGCAGGGTGATAAAGCTAGAGTCATTCAAACACTGCTCTTTATGGCAGGCATAAACACATTGATTCAAACTGTCATTGGCTCAAGGCTTCCAACTGTGATGAGTGCATCAGTTGCATTCACCTTACCTGTGTTGTCAATCATCAAGGATTTGTCTGACGAAACTTTTGCAGATGAGCATGATGTATGTACTAAACTTAGATATAATTGATAACCAAACCAAAAATTTTATAAGCTTGGTTCAACCAAAGAAACCTGCTTGCCATTGTGGTTTTCTACCCCCATTGTCTTGATGTTATTGATTACTCTCCAAATCTTTTGATCACATTGATATGTTGGTTGCAGAGATTTATTCACACCATCAGAACTATTCAAGGATCACTCATTGTTTCTTCCTTTGTCAACATTATCCTCGGATTTAGTTTTGCATGGGGTAACCTGACAAGGTAACTTATCTCAGGGTATGAATTTATTTAATTAATTTTTCTTTACTTGCTTAATTGTAACACCCTTATACCCTATATATATATAACACATACATTCGGTATATGTAAAATATGAATATACAATACAAGAATGTCACAGTTTTCAGTCTTATCAAATTTTCATAATTTCAAGAAAATATTTCAAATTTTAAAATGTGTTTTAATATATAAATAAAATATTTATTAATAATCCCAAATACCGAAAATACATAATTTAAAGAAAAATCTCTGAAAAAATTCGCTGGAGTTTTGTCTGTAATTTTGATAATTCCCAAATCAACGAACACACAATCTGCATAAAAATTTAACACTCCTAAAACATTAATAATTCCATTCGTTCTTCAAACTCCCCACTTTATTAATACAAAATTAAACTCTCAACATTTTAAACTTTATCCATTAAAATCAAATACTGATGTGGATATATACACAATGTCATCTTAAATCTTTATAAATGAGTTAATATACGTAAACCAAAATACTTAAATTATAAATATACATGTATACAAATGGCATCGTTGGTTTGCGATAGTCTAGATCACCAAGCATCTACCACAGTCTGAGTTCCACTGATCGGCAACGCTCTTACCTGTACGATTCACACAACCGCGTTAAGCTTTATAGTTTAGTGGTACATATTTATAAATAATAAATATTATACATACACATTCTTACTATATACATATCTAAATTTCTTTATTTTTCAATCTCAACTATCAAATCCAATACACATAATATCAATCTCATGACCTAATTCTGCTTAGGTCAACTTCGTCTCTAGACTCAGCTCTGCTAAAGTCTATCAACACTGATATTTTTAATCACATATCATAATTCATCTTACCATCCAGATGCCATATTTCATTATCTACAGCACAATACACATACACATACACATGAACATATCGCACACACATTGGGCCTAAATAATCCTATACAATATTTCAGTTTCAGAGATATTGTCATGGTCTATTCCGACACCGGGGATTTAAGTGTCGCAATCGTCCTCTGTTGACACATCTTTGTCTATCCCCGAAGGCAAATAATAGTGATGCTTAGTATCCGGCCCGAAGACAAATAATAGTGACGCCCAGCATCTAGCCTGAAAGCAAATCATATCAATAACACCAAAAATAATTCTCTGAAACAAGATATTATACAAAAAAAAACACACATTTCATTTCATATTACCATTTAAACATCGTTAATTTTCATATTTTAAATATTTGCAACATATTTCATCATTTTTCTAGCCACAACTGCAATGTGACTAGTAAATCCCATTTTTAGTACATTTATCACATTTTTTATAACTCTTGTGATATTGTCAAACTATGATCACTATCACATGTCTCATAAATTATCACATTACATATTCATTTATCGTTTCTATTTTCATATGTCTTAAGTGATCAACTCACTCATGATCACTTCCATACTTTATCTCATTAATCAATTTATCACATTCTTATATAGGTATCCAATTTCTATGTTCAAACACATTTTCCATCATTTTAGACAATCATTTTTAGCATTCATTATTTTTACCTAATTTTTTATATGTTTTCACATTTTATATTTTATCCTTTTTCATATTTTTCTTTCATCAAATTTCATATCCATGAGACATTCACAATGTGACTCATTTTTCATATTTTTTCACAAGTCATAAATATGTCCATATTGGACATTATATCATATAACATAAATATGCATCACATATATTATATATATATCAACCTACATTGGACTTTTGCCAAGGTGACACCCCTCATATAACTATTTCACATTGTATAAATTTTGTGCAAATCAATATTTTAAAATAGCCTTATACATACATAATGTCCATTTACATTTCAATGAAAACACAAAATTTAGTAGTATGTACTAACCTTCACTTATGACAACTTCCAAGCCAAGTTTTCTCTCTTTCCTTCACTTTACTAAAATGCTCTTCACCTCTTGGATTAGGCAATCTCATACTACTCAACTCCTAGCCACATTATAAGTTTAAATAATTCATTAGAAACATAATTCTACTCACTTTAACAAACTAAACTTCAATTACCACATTTTCTTCCAATTTCTAATATTTGCCTTAATTTACTTTAATTTTGAAATTCTCAACTCAACTCAACAAAACTTTAATCCCAAGTCAATTGGGGTCGGCTATATGGATTCTTCTTTTTCACTCGGTACAATTTAGGGTTATCTATTCTGATAGATGTAACATCATAAGATCATTTTGGACCACCTTTGACCAAGTCAGCTTAGGCCTACCTCTACCGCTCTTAGCTATATCTACTCTAACTTGTTCGGCTTTTCTAACCGGCGCATCGCTAGGTCTTCGTTTCCCATGGCCAAACCATCTCAATATATGTTCTCTTATCTTATCCTCAATAGGTGCTACCCCCACTTTTTCTCTAATGCACTTATTGCGGATTTTATCCATCCTAGTATGATCACACATCCATCTTATCATTCTTATTTTCGCAATATACATTTTACTCAAGTGTGGTCCTTTTACTGTCCAACACTCACTACCATATATCATCGCAAGCCGTATTGCAGTGCGGTAGAACTTTTCTTTTAATTTAATTGACATCTTTCGATCACATAGAACTCCTGTAGCACCCTTCCACTTCATCCAACCAGCTTTAATCCTATGACTTACATTTTCTTCACAACCTCTATCTTCTTGAAGAACAGAGTCAAGGTATTTAAAATGAGTACTATGAGATACTGCTATTCCGTCTAAAATAATTTTGCCTCTTTCTCTATTCTCGCTTTTAAATCTACTATGCATATACTCAGTCTTAGTCCTACTTAGCTTAAAAACCCTTAGATTCCAAAATGCTTCTCTATAACTCCAACTTTTGATTTACCCCTGCTTGAGTCTTATCTATTAATATAATATCATCTGCAAACATGATACACTAAGGGATGTCATTCTGTATATGCCTTGTTAGCTCATCCATGACCAAGGTGAAAAGATAAGGGCTCAAAACTGAACCTTGGTGTAATCTAATAAAAACGAAAAAATCTTTAGTATCCCCTCCCACAGTGCGGACACTAGTAATTGCTCCCTCATACATATCCTTCAAGACTTGGATATATCGTATAGATATTCCACTACGCTCTAGGACCCACCATAAAACTTCTCTAGGGACTCTATCATACGCCTTTTCTAAGTTAATAAAAAATATATGTAAGTAATTTTTCATCTCTCTATACTTTTCTATCAAATCTCTTATAAAAAAAATAGCTTCCATAGTTGATCGATAGTTAATTTTGAAATTCTACTCTCATCAATTCCAAATCAAGTTTTAAGCTAAAAAATATCATTAGAATTATATTTTAACACAATTTAACCATTTAAATATCATTTACATCAATTTAAACCAAAAATCCCAACTTACACTACTACCTCATTTAAACTTCTACCAAACCCATACTTTTCAATTATCCAACCTTAAAATCTTTACTTATATATCAAAATAATATCATTACAATCCACATTAACAATTATCTAAGCCTCCATAAATTTTTTTTTTTTCACACATAATGTAGTCATAGCCCTAACTTCTTCAAAACCTACCCATATTTAACTTTCAAGTACAAAATCATAATATAATTATTAAAATAACTTTAAAACTATTCATTTTAACAATTTAAATTAACTTTCTCTCACTAACCTAGTTATAAATACTCTTAAAATTAAAGGGAAAAGAGCTTACTTAAAAATCTTAATATTTCTTCAAAGCCAACTTGAATTACTTTGATTTTTTGAGATTGAGTGTAGGTGATGATGTATAAAATCTTTCTTTCTCCCTCTACAAAATCGGGTAAGAAGAAGAAATAGATTTTTTTTTGCTTTTCTTTTTAATTTCCTTCTTCCATTCCTATCCTCACACACACACACACACACACATATATATATATATATTAATTATTAAATTTTCTTTTAATTTTAACCTCATATTCCTCCCTTCTTTGACTTTCCTTTCTCTTTAATTATTATTAATTAATTAATATTTAATAAATATTCAAAGTTCCACCATCTTTCACTTTCCAAAATTATTTTTAATTTTGATTTATTTTATTCATTACTATTTATTATTTTATTATTATTATTATTATCATATTTTTCAACACAACTTTATACATGGAATATATGTGATGTATATTTTATGTATATATGTATATATATTTTATATATCTCATATATATATGTAATGTATATGTAATATATATTTTTACTTGTATGAATATGTAATGTGTATCTCATGTATACTTCAAATATACATTATAAGTATATTATGTATATTTTAAATATATAATAAGAATTTAACATATATAATAAGTATCTGTTAGGTATATACTATGAATACATTAGGTATATATTACATATATATTTCTCACAATACTCTAACTAACCTTTAAATACTTATTTGATCTATGCAAAACCACGGATATTACATTAATGCCATATCTTGTGAATTTATTTCATTAATTTTCCTTGACTCGCTTAATGCCATATCTTCCTGAGTTATTTATTTGGAACTAGACTAGAATATTAGCAGTTTCCACTTTTTTTCCCTTTGGAAAAAAGATATCCTTAGGTTCTTTTTCTTCTTTAATATTCTCAGGTTCTTTACTCCCATTGTTGTGGTACCAGTTGTTACTCTGGTGGGTCTTGGTTTGTTCATGAGAGGCTTCCCACTGGTAATTTCTTTTTGACGATAGCATAACGTTTAGTGTTGTTGAAGTTTATGATAAGAATCACTTTTCACTTTTATGTACTCTATGCAGCTTGCTAACTGTGTGGAGATTGGCCTGCCTATGCTTATTTTACTGGTAATTTGTCAGGTAATACTATCTCAAAATTTGAAGCTCGCTACAAATTTTTTCTCCTAGTAAGGGTAACAAAACCTTGTGTTTGCTGTAGTATTTAAAGCATCTCCATCCAAGGGCCCGTCCTATACTTGAGAGGTTTGGCTTGCTTTTCTGCATTGGAATTGTCTGGGCTTTTGCTGCTATTCTCACTGTTGCTGGTGCATACAACAAAGTTGGAGAACTAACCAAAATGAGTTGTCGAACAGATCGATCCTATCTCATACAATCTGCTCCATGGTATTGCCCACATGATCCATCTCTCTACTGGTTTAAATCATTAAATAAACCTATTGATTTATCTCTCAATTTTGACAATGTATTATTATTTCTTCTGTAAGGGTCAGAGTCCCATACCCTTTTCAGTGGGGTGCTCCCATATTTAGAGCAAGCCATGTCTTTGGGATGATGGGGGCAGCACTTGTTTCATCTGCAGAGGTTCATTGCCACCCCAACAAATCTTTAATATTTATGAATCTAGATGCATTTTGAAATTTTAACTGATGGCACCTTCTAGTTACCCAAGTTTTGATCAGACATCAAATGACAGTTTTTTTTGGATTATTGTACAGAACTGTTTAAGTTTATTATCCTAATCGTTCTGAGAACTTTCTTATGCAGTCCACTGGAGCATATTTTGCTGCAGCAAGGCTTGCAGGTGCTACTCACCCTCCAGCACATGTTCTCACCAGAAGTATTGGTTTGCAGGTTGAACTTCTGATAGCTATGAACTTTGTGTCATCTATAGTTATTTATCTGCCTCCTGCTATGTTTATGCAATGAAGTCCCGATGATATTTTGCCATTTTAGAAGTTGCATATATGATTGTGCGGTGTTCACAATACAGGGTGTTGGAATGTTGCTGGAAGGAATCTTTGGTGCGGCTGTTGGGAACACTGCATCTGTGTAAGGAAGCATTTGTTTTTGTTTGTTGTTTGGTAATTTTATTTACAATGCCACTGGTCCTGCTGCCTTGGGCTTGCATTAGGCAACTATTTCCTCTGTTCCATTCCATCCCAAATGCATTACATAAGCTAGCAGACGAAGCTGATCTAACATTCTCATTTAGGATAATTACATTTACGGCCTGTTCACACTTCTTGCTTGGCTTAAGGCTTTTTCTTGTGTTTTACCATTTTCCGAGAACCAAACAACATTTGAGGTAGTCAGGCCCATTAAATTCACTTGCCATTTGTTTATTGCAATGCTTTTCTAAGAAACAAATACTGAAAATGAAAGAGAAAATGGATCACTGTTCACATGCTTGCATGTGCAATTATACTAATGGTACAGCAAATTTAAGTACCACACTTGTTTTTCATATTTATTTTATTTGGCAGATTAAATCCCATCTCAGTTGGTGAATCTTCCTATGCTTTTTTGTCCTTGTTATTCTAATTTTCATGACCCCTTCGTGGAAGACCTCCTTAGGATGAGCTTATCTTATGGATTGCTGCTAACGGAGAGAGATTATTTAATTTTAGTAGTAGTCATATTATCAGTAGATTGGTGGCTATATGTATATATAATATTAAAAATAAGGCCGATGTTAATGGATGCTATACAAGTAGAGGAATTTATTTTTGTGTGATGTGATGGTATTGCAGTGAAAATGTTGGCCTTCTTGGACTCACACACATTGGGAGCCGAAGGGTTGTGCAGATATCAACTGGTTTCATGATCTTTTTCTCCATATTTGGTTTGTTTCTGTACATCCATCAGAAATTCCATAGAAATTTGACCCAAGTTTGCAATTTTGTGATTTGATCCCGTTACCCGGCATCTTGCAGGGAAGTTCGGTGCATTATTTGCATCTATTCCTCTACCTATTTTTGCTGCCATATACTGTGTTTTATTTGGGATTGTTGGTGAGTAATTAAGTCTTATTCTAAGAGAGAGGATCTCATATGTACACATTTTGTAGTGGAAAATAATTGTCTTCCTTTCTACAGCTGCAATTGGGATTTCTTTTATGCAATTCTCAAACAATAACTCCATGAGAAACCACTACATCTTGGGCTTGTCTTTGTTCCTTGGGATATCAATACCTCAATATTTTGTCAGTCAAACTAACCAGGATGGAAATGGACCAGTTAAAACAGATGGTGGATGGGTAAGCTTCTTTATATACATGTTCTTTTTCTTTCTGGCTATCATTTAAATGCTTTTGCTGTTCATCCACCATACTCTGTCATAATCAAATCACTATTTTCCTCGGTAAAAAACGAAAAATCAACCACTGAAAAAATGGATTGTTCAAGCATCTTGCCATTGGTGCCAAGTTTATCTTATGTATTTGTTCTGTAAATCTGCAGTTCAATGACATATGGAACACGATTTTCTCTTCGCCTCCAACTGTGGCAATTATCGTCGGAACACTATTCGATAATACCCTCGATGCAAGGCATACCATCAATGATAGAGGAATTCCATGGTGGAAACCATTCCAGCACCGGAAGGGGGATGCTAGAACAGAGGAGTTTTACAGTCTCCCTCTTCGGATAAACGAATGGTTGCCCTCAAGATTTCTTTGAATACACTTCCATGTAATAACCATGCAACACAACCAGCGAAATGCGTGTTAATATGCATAATGAGTCCTCTGTTCTTATGTTGCTGAACTAAAACTGTGCCCATTAAAGATAGTTTTTAGTAGTTAAAAGGTTGATCTTATGGTAGTTAATTTGCAAGTTAGTTGTATTGAAAATTGAAAATAATTCCGAGTATCTTTTAATGAAGCAGCTTTCTAATTTCTTGCATGGTATATGTTCTTACCACAGCCTGAGAAAATCTTATCCTGAAAATCAAATTTCTGTATTTTATTACATTATAACTGTCAAAATCTTATAAGAATCATCGTGAAAGTTAGTTCAACCTCACTATTCTGAACATTGTTTTTCTAGTAAACGAGAAAATCACCGGCTTGTTAGAATTACTGAAAATTACAGAAGTATCGTATAAGTTAATTGAATTTTAGTATTAGATTTTATGATTTTTTATTTTTATTTATTAATAAGAATAAATTTGGACTATAAATAATGTGTAATTAATTTAAAAAAAATTAAAAGTTAAAAATATAACTTAGTTAATAAATATAATAAAATTAAATTAATGTGTAATTTTTAATACAAAAAAATTAAAAGACAATTTATTAATTATTAAATTTTAAATTTTAAATTAAATTATTAAAATTAAATAAAAATTAATTATAAAAGAAAATTATAAAAAAATTATTTTAAAAAAATGAGATAATAATCTTAAAATAATTATATTCTCTTGGGCTTTTATATAATTATACAGATATGGATAGATTAGACAAGATTGCAATCAATAAATCAAATATGAGATTTTTTTTATTATAATTATTCATATTTTATTAATTAAAAGCAAAGAAAAAAGCCTGGAAAGGCAAATGATGAATGAGAGACATTTATTTTATGTAATAAAAAGCAGATAGAAATAGAAATGTGAACTGATATTGAACCTGGACTGCTGACGAGCAAAAGAATATGCAAAATTCACTAGAAAAACGCGTTGACTGAGCAGTCATCCCAATCTGGGACAGAGAGTGGGATCCACACGTCTCATGTTATCTCTTGCCGGCCTTTCTTGTAAATCACAAAATGACGAAATCACCCCCCCCCCCAAATCTCACTTGTAGGATTATCTCATTTCCCAAATAATTTAGGTTGTCCAACCCAATCAATAAAAAATTTCACTACTTTTCAAAGTTTATAAGATTTTCACATTCATTCCTAAATTTCAAATAACACTACATACATGGAAAAAGGTGTAAAGAATTTTTTGAAAAAACTCATTAATAAATCTTTTTTTTTTGATAGTTTATTTAAGTTTATAAATTATTTGAAGTGATTGGATGAATTTTTATGAGATAACTGTCGCTTTTTTTTTCCGTGAATAATATATATTCATATATGTACAGAAAATAAAAAAAAAATCAAAAAATTCAGATCTCTTTCGTTAAATAAAAATACAAAAAAAATGTTTAAATTGCTTAAATTAAGTCCACCTGGATGGCTGCTTGCTTCGTACTTGCGGAATGAATAGTTTGTTCCCTCTTTAGAATTGGAAACTCTTATTTTTCTTTCATTTGGGCTCCACATGCTCCCTACTGAAGTCTAAAAATGATACATCTCATTGGAATATGGATTATGGAATTTTTTTCTTTTTTGATGAAACGTCTATATTCTATTCATTCAGTGATGTGTTTTAATCATCAATATCATCACTTGAATGTTTATTCATTCATTAATAAAAATACAGTCTGAAAAATAATTATGCTATGCATTATTAAGACATAACCTATGGATAATAAATATCCAATCAATTTCTCCTTCTCTATGCCAATATTAAAAAAAAACTATATTATATTATTTTACATCCTTTGTGATGAAAATTAATCACAAATTAATATGAAAATCCCTAATTCCAGCTAAATAGAAAAAGAAAAATAGTACTCATTCCATTGCTAAAAACAATCCAACAAAGTTATTCATTCCATTGCTAGGATAGCTACTTGTTATGATAGTCTTTATGTTTGGAGAGCCCCTCCTTCATTTGCTTTTGCTCTTTTGTATCAAGAATCTATAGCTCAAAGATGTTAGTTATTTTTGAATCTTTAGCTTGGTTTCTGTTTCTTCTCCCATTAATAAATTCATATTTCTATCCAAAAAAAAAAAAAGAAAAAGAAAATAGTACTCGAATTCACTGACAAGAAAACATGTGGTTGATTTGAAGAACCCTTAAACACGCTATCATCACTCGCTTTCATTTTTTCCCCGATTAACAAGAAATAGGCTAATGGTCGGCTACACCAATAAATAAAGCCTCCCAAGTCAAGTCCAAGTGGTCTTTTCTCTTATTTCTTTTGTATATGCGAAAATATCTTAACAACCATGTCAAAGATTTTTGTCAATAGATTAAAACCTTATTTGAATGATCTTGTTAGCTTATATCAAGGGGCTTTCATACCTGGGCATATCATATATGATAACATTCCTAATTGCGCATGAAATCTTTCATAAGCTTAAATCAAAATCTCCTAATGGCAGGCAGCACATGGCAATTAAGCTTGATATAAATAAGGCTTATGATATGGTTGAATGGGAATTGATTCTTAGAGCTATGGGTTTTGATAATGTGGTTGTGAATTTATTGATGCAGTGTGTAACCACAGTGTCCTATAGGGTGCTCGTTAATGGCAAGATCATTTGATGGAAATCTGGTTGATGGCGTTACCTGTTTGATACGATCTTATTCTATTCTTCGGAACGAAGTACAAGCCCTTCTTATATCTATCCAAAGAGCTGCAGCTTTTAAATTCTCACATTGTATTTTTGAGTCTGATAATTTGTCTCTCATCCAAGCAATCAATCAGCAAGAGCTATGCCCATTAGAGATTGAAGCACTTGTTCGTCAGATCAAAAGTTATGCATCATGTTTTGATGGATGTTTATTTGTTTTTGCTAATAGAAGATGTAACCAGGTTGCAGATTGGCTTGCTCATGGTATTGTCAAGAAATATTTAAACTCGGATTTGTTTTCTAACCATTTCTGTACGCTTTGCTGGGGCATGATCTGCCTCTTTCTAATTAATATATATATGATATAGTTCAGTTCAAAGAAAAAAAACAAAAGAGAGGGCCCATTGTCATTGTGAATAATCTACGATTTAATTTCCATCTCCTTTGAATTAACCAAAAAAGAGAGAAATTTGGAAATTTTAGCTTAAAATCTATGATCAGAACTTGGATGAGAAAACCAGTGTAGAACCTCATCTGAATTTTCTATTTAAAATGAAATTATTTACATTATTCTACTATTATCCACAGTGCAAAATTTACTCATTCGTCAAGCCAATCAAGATTGAAGTGTTTGTCTGCAACCTGGATATGAAGATTAATATTCCTCACATCCTTCCATGACCCTGAAACATCTTCATCACAGATTACACAGCGTAATGACTCTAATGACTCAACAGACTTTGGTAGATCCCAAATCTGTGTGCATTCCCTCATGTCAATCTTCTCTAACCTTGATAATTTACCAATCTGCTCCGGAAGACACTTTAAATTAACACATTGAGAAATGTCTAGGTACTTCAACCACATTAGCTCACATATGCTTAATGGAAGTCTCTTCAGAGTTGGACAAGCATACAACCTTAGAATTTCTAGAGATTTTAAGCTACCCAAATTGGTAGGGATTTCTCGGAGATTATGGCAATTGGTAATGCTTAGACTCTTCAGTGAATGTGTCCCACAAATGCTAGGAGGCAATTTCATCAAATCGTCACAGTGATCAATTGTAAGCTCTGAGAGGGAAGGGAAGATTTGGGGTAGGTCTATAACAGACTGATCAAGGCTGTTATTGATCTTGCACAGGATGAGTGATATTTTCTTCAATTTTTTCAAGGGGATGGTAGATTCCGTCAACTGAGCAATGGAAACCTTTTCAAGCCAAAGGCTCCTCAAGTTCGCCAAATCAGAAAAAACTGAAAAGTTGTGAAGTGTTGCATTTCGTGTGCTGTGATTTATCACTATCAGTGCCCTCAGCTTTGGCATCTCATCAATGAAGGGAGGCAAAAAGTACTCCTCAGCAGAGAAGTTTAAGACGAGGACTTCAGCCTTGGGAAACTCCATCCGCAACCAGTCCATTTCTCTCATCTCATCTATATATTAAAATTAAGACAATAAATAACGATGAAAACTAGAACTAGAATCTCATTTGAATTGCATAGGTTATAACATTAAAGCAAAATGTCCCAGTAAAGTGAGGGAGATACCTGTATGAAATGAAATAATTTGAGCATGGAATGGTTGATCAGCATTTCTTTCCCATTCTTTTGAAATCTCTGACTCTCTTCTTGGCATAAGTAATCGCTTGCGCTCATTTACATCTCCACGATTGGCCAAATGAATAGCAAGATCCCGCAACACATCATGCTGAGTAATAGAGATCTCATAGAAACTGCTATATACATCCAGAGCTCTGCAAATCAATAAATAAAAAAAATTAAATAAAGACATCTCTGCTGAACAATAGCATCCTAGATTACATGGTTTGATGAATGTACCGTGCATCCTTCACCAGGGTGAGAAGATTCTTGTCTGAAAGCTCAACAAGGATAGCAAAAGCTTCTTCCTTGTCAAGGTCATGCATCTCAACCCACATGTTGATGAGAACATCAAGAGGGATCTTCTTGTCTTCAGGAAAGCATCCCAAATCCAAGAAGCATTCTCTAACCTTTTTAGACAAGAATTGAATGCTTATACCCATCCTATCAAGCAACTTGTTTTCATGGGACTCGCAAATAGGTTCACCCCTTAACAATCTCTTCTTGGCACTTGCCCAGTACATTTCTGGTTGGTCTCTTAGTGAAGCTCCAATCACTTTGAGAGCCAATGGAAGTCCTTTACACTCATTTACAATCTGTCAAACAAATATATATTTTGATCATTAGTTCAGCAAAACTCATCCCCAAATTTCAACTCTATAAGAGGCACACATACACATGGATAGAGAGCTTTGTATGTTACCCGAATGACCAAATTGGCATCAGCAGCAGGAGGAATGGATTTTTGTCCAAAAGCGCAGAGGCAGAACAGAGAGATTGCTTCGTCTACCTTTAACAATTCTACTTCGTAAGTAGCATTGATAACTGTTGGGAATTTGAATCGTGAAACTACAAGTGTTTTGCATCCAGCTACTCTAAAAATTAGCTTTTCAAGCACAGAAAGTGACCACACATCATCCAAAACTACCAACATTCGAGGTGCATTTCTCCGTTCAATCTGCGGATTCCATTTGGGAATCAGAGAATTAAAACCCCCATCCACATCATCACTCCCTGAAATAAATCCCCAAATTTTTGCCCTTAATTGCTCCACATTTGGAGACTGTGATACTGTGAGGAACAAAATTATATTCTGGAAGTGACCTGGAAATCATGATAAACAGAGACAATGAGAGAACTATGAGCCAATATGATAATTTTATAATTCTAGAATACGTGATCTATAAATGAACTTCCATCTATTATCAACTAATTCGTTAAGAAAACCTGATCTGAAAGCAATTAACAAAAGCTTTTCTAGAAGTAATTGACACAGCAAAATCTAATTGACAACCGCGGATTCTGATTGAATTTATAATTTGAGAAGCATATCAATTACAAGAACAACTTACTTCTGACTTGATCGTCCCTGCAAACTTCAGCAGCCAAAGTGGTCTTTCCAGAGCCACCAATACCACAAATCCCAACTACCCGCAAATCCTCTCTCTGAGTCACCATTTCTTTCATCTTCCGCTTTCCCACCTCCATACTCACACCCAATAAAGTTCCTAATTTACTCTCCCACCTCTCTTCCTCCACTTCCGCTCTCTTCATCGCCTCTTCCATCCACCCTCCACTCCCTACCCCAATCTTCATAGCCTCAAGCCCTTGCTCCAGCCGCCTGGCCGAAACATCAAGCCTATCAAATCTCTCCGTAGTATCAAACCTCAAATGATGAACATCAGCCCATAAATGTACCTGCATCTGTCCCTTAATGAATCTAGAAATATCCTTTTCAAGCTTTTCCATCTTTCTGGCAAGCTGAAGGTTTTTGTAGACATTCCAGCGGTTGGACTTGAGGACCTTGCCGGCCAGCTCGAGACCGTTACGGAGAGTCTCTGAGAAGCGGTCGAGTTGAGCTTGGCGGAGAGCAGGAAGTTCGACGCCGGTATATTTGATTTCTTCAATGATGGGACGGAGCTCTTCTATCCGAATAATGAGAGAGTCCGCGGTCGCTTTGCACAAACAGGATTTGCGCGATATATTTATTAGCACTTTGAGGAGCTCAGTGGCGACCTCACCGGCGAAGAAATCCGTCACCCCCATTAGCTGAGCGCGGGGTTTTGGATGAATAAAATGGCGGGCGAGTTTCTAATTGTGTTGCCTACATTACTCGTTTTGCTTTAAAAAAGACTTGCTAATACCAAGTCATATATAATTCCAAGGCTTTGTTAGTGGTGACGGTACGTGTACCAAATCTGCAATAATAATAATAATAATAATAATAATCACCTAAAATATTGTTATTTTTAAAGCATTAAAAATTTTTAAATTCATATCACCTTAAATAAATTTAAAAGACTAAAATATATTCTCTATATAAATTACATCTAAATCGAATTATCATTTTCATTTAAAATTAGAGCAAGACCGAATAGCTTTCGTCGATTTTTTCTGTCGTCGTCGACCTCTCTCTCTCTCTCTCACCGTCGTTCATCATTCCTCTCACCGCCTATAACATTCATGCACTCTCAACAATTAAAACTTTCATTTTCACTGTCATTCGGCAAAATTTCATCATTTTTTCTAACATCTAGAGTAAGTTTATATTATAGAATTTTTTATTTATTTTTTTACTTCGAAAGTAAAAAAAAATATTATATGTAAAATGTATGAATATATAATAAAGCAGATACATGTGTGAAAGTCGATGTCTTAATGGATGACAGTATCTGTTGTTTATTGATGTGTTATCTTCAACGATCGATTTTTGGCCTATTTGAAGTATGTATTTTCAGTTTTTTTATTTTTATTTTTTTTGAAGATGTATCGTTTATATAAGCAAAGTTATATGGAGTTAGGGGAAGTTATGGATGGTTAGGGTATCACTGTTAACTGGCCTAATTTGCCTTAACTCTGGTGAAGTTACTTGTTTCTGCCATCTGAAACATTCCAATGCAATTCCTATGTCAATATTCACACTATATTTGTTCAATGGTATATGTTTAATTTTTTTATTTTTTTAAGCGGAATTTAGTGAACTGAAATACCCTAACTACATATAACTTGCCCTGACTCCACTGTAGTTTTATGCATCTTCCATCTGAAAATCTCCACTGCAATTCCTAAGTCAATCTACACACTTGATTATGGCAATGGTATCTATTTGATATTTTATAATTTTTTAGGAAAAATTTAGGGAATTGATCTGCCCTAACTTATCATAACTTTCCCTAACTGTAGTGAAGATGCATGTTTCTGCTATCTAAAATTCTCCAATTATATGAATACTTGGTCATATCAATGGTATCTATTTGATTTGTTTTAATTTTTCAGATGAAATTTAGTGAACTGAACTGCCCTAATTATCCATAACTAACGCGTCAAGTTCTGCATCATCTTCTCCTAGAGAAGGAACACCCACCGTACTTGATAAGAAGATTGTAAGTCCTGAGAAAATGTCCTCATCTGGCCATCGTTACGTCTTCAAAAAAAAAATTTGGTCAGCCAACTACAGCTAATAAGAGAATGTGACATGTTGAATTTTAAAGCGGCGAAGAAAATGCCCAAGAAAGAATAAATGTTGATAGACTTCAACTTAATTATATAATTGACTAATTAATATGGAGATACTACCAAGTTAACACCATTAGTCGTGGCTTGAATATTATAAGTGACATTCGAAATGCATTTGTTGATAACAATGAAAAGGTAATTGCAATATATTTACCTTATAAGTGATTTATGTTTCTGGTTATGAAGTAGTTATTTCTTAATTTTATTTTAAAATTTATGCCGATTGGTGCCTTTTCAAAGTACAATGTCGGCCATTTGCTAAGGTGGATAAAAAAATATTTTTCATTGATCTGGATTGATAAACTACATGTTCTTACATCAAGTTCACAATCCAAAGGCAGATGAGCTATCATTTAAGTTCGGTAGAGAAATGGTCACCATGGGAGCAAAAGAATTTTACCTAATTTTCTGGGCTAAAATATAATGGCAATGATGATTTGGTTGCTGGCAGCAGTCCTCTTGTCCATGAGTAACCCGCAAGGAGATGATTGCAACATTTAAAGATTGCAATGACATGAATGTTCAGGTTAAGTTAGGGGTTGCATGCCTGACTGACCTTATGGTTTTGGGCAAAGCTACTAAAGCTAAAGTTGATTTCAGGATTCTATCACTTGGTGATGATGTTGTCACCTTTAACAGCATTGCGTGGGGCAAACTGAGTTGGAAGTTTATTTATTCAAACGTGAATGATGTTATTTGGAACTTGAAGAATAAGGAAAAAGTTTGTAGATACTCTTTAAGTGAATTTTTTGATATCATATCAATTTTTGCAATGGAGATATTGTCATCTTTAGATAAGGTCGAGGTTAAGAGAATTATTAATGAGATTTTTAGGATCATGAATTGAAGCATTGAGTCAAAGGTATCTTATCAAAAAATCCAAGCAAAAATTTGTGAATCAGTACATCACATTCTCTCATTGTTTGCTTATAATAACAAATTTGTTACTGTTCACACATTTTTTTCAAAATTAATTATCCAAATTAACCTAGATTGAGTGGAGATTTGTGCTAGTTGATAACAGAACCTTACTTTCTGCAACGACTATACTTCGAAAATATTTTATCCTCATCCAAGGAAGGTATTCTGCATTTTTTAGGTCTGTCAGTTGAAGTTCAAACATTTAGAGGTAGAAGAGTCATCTGTCTCACATTTTTTTTTATAAAGTCCAATCTGTTATGTGAGGTAAAAGATTTATGACTCCTTTATATGTTTCTTACCAATAATTTCGAAAATAATATGGGAAACACAAGTCGTAAGCATTATATTCACCACTTTTCACAATCGCAAGAGCATGCGCGCATGGAATCTAGTCTAATTGAAACCTCCTACAACAACAATTTCTAAGTGACAAACCCACCATATAGTTCTGATCAACATCATACATGCCGTACCTCATATTACTAGCAGGTTCAATCTGTCATGAAATATATATTTGTAAAATTAATATGTAATTGATTCATAATGGTAGCATGCAATTCAATTTTGTTGCATGAAATTGTTATAATGCAATTACATTCAATTTTGTAAAATTTAATCTGCATAAAATTTATATAATGCAATTGGATGGAATTTTGTAAAATTCAATCTACATGAAATTGATATAATGTACTTACATTCAATTTTGTTGCATACATCATCCTCTTTTTTAGCCTTCTCTTAATAGAATGTGCATTTTTATAGTATATTTTTTTACCTTACTTCGGCGTTCGTAAAATCACCTTTGTAACATCTTTCTCAACTTGCTCACAAATATGGTTATGGGAAGCTCTCGTGCCTTGACAAGTGCAGCATTCACAGATTCTGATATGTTAGTAGTCATGATATTGTATCTCTTTCATTCATATGAGAACATGTACATCTATCAAGACCAACCCCCTTCGAGATACTATTTTGTACCAGGAACAACAACATCGAATAAACCAAAGAGTATATTGAAATCATGAATTTTATATGATTTGGCCATTTTGTAATAATGCTTTTCAAGATCCTTTGTTATATTTTGGAATTTGCATTTGAGATTATTAAGAAGGTGGTACATACAAATCTCATGAAATGCATTCAAAAAGACATCTTATACTGCCTTCTGGATGCTTTGATGTCGGTCTGAAATAATAACATGACCCGGCCTTTCACCAAAGGTTGCCTTCAACCTTCCCAAGAACCATGTCCATGATACATCATTTTCAAAATCAGTAATCCCAAATACCAAAGGAAAAATTTATTGATTGGCATCATGATAGACAACAGTGAGAAGTACTCAACGGTATTTCCCTTTTAGATGAGTTCCGTCAATGGATATTATAGGTCTACAGTATTTGAAACCTTGAATTGAAGCATCAAATGCTAAAAACAAATAAAGAAATCGATGATCATCATCACAATGCACATAAACAATTGAACTTGAATTTATTTCATTCAGCTAGGGGTGTACACGGGCCTGGTCGGGCCGGGTTTGACCCCGGCCCGAAGCCCGGCCTGACTTTTCTTCGGGCTGCACTTTGCAGCCCGTGGCCCGGTTGGGCCGGGCTACTTCGGGTCTGGTCGGGCCAGACCGGGTTCGGACAGGGTCGGGCCGGCCCGATTTTTTGAAATTTAAAAAATAATGAATTTTTTTTAAAATTTTAATAAAATTTACCTATAAATATTATTTTAAAATTTTTCAAAAAAAAAATAAATTACCAAAATATAAATTTTAAAAAAAATAAAAAAATTAATATCTCGGACCGGGTCGGGCAGGCCCGAGAATTTTTATCTCAACCCGAGGCCCGACCCGAGCATAGCTCGGGTTGGACTTTGAAACCCGTGGCCCGACCCTAGTATAGGTTCGGGCCGGGCCGGGTTGTTCGGGCCACGGGCTTCATGTACAGCCCTACATGCAGCATGTGTAAGTATTCAGAAAGAATAGAGTAAGACTGCTCAGGAGTACCCAATATGATATTCTCATAAGTATGCTCCCGCCCCCTCCATGCAACAGAATAACTGACCTCCACCCTAAATTGCTGATGCATATCGTCGATCACATCTCTAGGTTTGAATACTCTTTCTGGATTTATCAATCTTTTTTTAATACACTCCGTGACAACCCAACTTGTAGCTTGTCTGTGTCTACTTTGAACAAAATCAGACTAGTATGAATACTCCGCCGCATATTTCGTTACCGTCTAACATGCTTGATTACCTTTAGCTAAACTTTTTGCCCTCAGTCTCCATTTACATGATTTATCATTATAGCGGACAACGATGTATGATGAATTTGACTTTAAAATCTTAAATTAAAATTGCTCCCTCATTGCTATAATTGACAATATCATTGTCAAATCTCTCTATGTTCTAAATATTTTATCCTCTCCAATAGAATACTCAATTGAACTTTCACCCAATAGATTTAAATCAAAATCATTGCTTGATTCATGTAACCTTAAATCCACATCCTCAATGCCATTATATTGTTCTATTCCATCCATCCAATCTACATAGACCTTGGTAGTATGCTCGACACCAGTATTATAAATGTCGTTTCCTTCAGTCAAATGGTCAACAGTGTATGAATGCATAATGACATGAGCATTATCCAAATGGACAAAAACCTCAAGAATTGCATGGATGTCTTCTACCATCGGAGACATAAGTGAGTCTTCATCTTTATATTGATTATGATATTGATCTTTAGGAATTACTTCAAGATCTGAAACCTCTCCTCAATAATTTTTTCATATTTGATGGATCATTGCTGCCATGTCCAAATTTAAAGACACCTTCTTCAATATTAACATAAAGTGGATGCTTAAGTCTATTCTCAACCACAAATGCAAGGAACACACTAAATGTCCTATCATCTGCAACATCATAAACCGGTGCTTCATCATATCTGGTAAAAAAGTTGAACCCAATATTCGAAGTACCGTCAATATTAAGCACGTCTGATACCGCTTTTTTTAGTTCATTGAAATCAGATTGTTATGTCCATACAAGGAATTCAGTGCACCCCCTAACATATTTTGATGTCTTCACATTAAAGTTTTATCAATAACAGATTGGGATAACAAAAATATTTTTTGACATTTGATTTTGAATGTAAATTATCAATACCTTGCAGTCACAAATAATAAACAAAACTAAAATTATTAAGTATCCAGGAGTATTCTATATAGGAGATATAAGCATTATGATGGGGTTAGAGCAAATTATGGATAGTTATGGCATTTCAATAACTATTTTTTTTTCATTAAAAAATTAAAACAAATCGAACGGACATTATTTTCATACTAAACATTATAAGGACTCTCAGAAAGTATCTAGGAGCATTCTATATAGGAGATATAAACATTGTGATGACAGTTATGACAAATTATGGATAGTTAAGACATTTCAGTAACTATTTTTTCCCATAAAAAATCAAAACAAATCGGACGAATATTATTTTCAAACTAAAAATTGCAGGGACTATCAGAAAGTATCAAGGAGCATTTTATATAGGAGATATAAGCATTGTAATGGGAGTTAGGACAAGTTATGAATAGTTAGGGCATTTCAGTAACCATTTTTTTCCATAAAAAATTAAAATAAATCGGACGGACATCATTTTCAGACTAAACATTACAGGGACTCTCAGAAAATATCCAAAAATATTCTATATAGTAGATATAAGCATTGTGATGGGGGATTAGGGCAAGTTATGGATAGTTAGGGCATTTCAGTAACCATTTTTTTTCATAAAAAATTAAAATAAATCGGACAGACGTTATTTTCAGACTAAACATTGCAAGGGCTCTCATAAAGTATCCAGAAGCATTCTATATAAGAGATATAAGCATTGTAATAGGGATTAAGGCAAATTATGGATAGTTAAAGCATTTCAATAACTATTTTTCCCATCAAAAAAATTAAAACAAATCGGATTACACATTACAAGAACTCTAAAAAAGTATTCAGGAGCATTCTATATAGTAGATATAAGCACTGTGATGGGTTAGGGCAAGTTATGGATAGTTAGGACATTTCGGCAGTTCTCCTCACATATATCCTTGTTTTTGCAGAAGGACTGTCAGTCGGACATAGATGCTAATATAGAATAAATTCAACAAAAAGAATTATTTTCTTTTCAAATAGTTATCATTTTACAGTTAAAATAACTTATATACAATGCATTGCATAAAATTAAAATCGGATATTTATCTGCAGATTCGGCTAAATGAATAAAGTATAAAAACATACCACGTAAAGAGAGAGATAATTGAAAGAGACAGATTTCGTCGATCTACTGAAGACAGATTCATATTTTGAAAATGAAAGAGATAAAAGGTTGAAAGAGGGAGATTAGTATTTTAAAAAGAAAGAATGCGACATTTTTTTTTAATATTAGTTATTTAGGTATAAATATATTTTAGTCTTTTTGAGCCTATTTAAAATAATATGAGCTTAAAAAAATATTAATATTTTAGAGATAGATATAATTTAAGTGATTTTTCTAATAATAATAATAATAATAATAATAAGTCTTAAAAAAATCCAATAAGATGATATGAAACTTCGAGATGCTAAATATATCACTGTTACTGAAAATACGAAAAAAGTCCTGCACGCCTCTAGTTTATTTCTATCTTTTAATTGTTTTATAAACTATAATTAAATCAGCATGAATATTTAAATTATATTTCGAAATTTTTATGCATAATTTTTTATTTATATATATTTATATGCTTAAAAAAATTATTAATTAAAAAAAATATATATATTTATTTATTTAGATATAACAAATACAAATTATATATTCACATATATTATTTTATCACTTTATCATCCAATTTAATACTAACTTTCCATAAAGTGCGTCAAGTACTATTACAGTTAATTGGTTTTAGTTGACGGCGTAACGTAATTATTTATCTATCGATATGATTCAATAAAAAAAGTTGTTAAAAGCATATTCCACCTTTAGTCATTATTCGTTTTCTATTGGTAAATTCTGACCACCGTAAAATTATACTCCTTTATACAGTATAAATTTTCTTTTTTTATGTATCTTTTATATAGAAAATATATTATTTTAAGTAAATTTTGAGCAGTGGAATGAGACAAAATATTATTTATATCCTTATCTTAAAAGTAAAATTTTGAAGGATATTTTTTTAGGGATATTTAAGTAAATAGAGATGAAAAAAGTAAAATTTTCTTAATTTTCGTATCCATTTTATTTTTCTATGTAAATGATACGGAGGGAGTATTATTCATATTTTATCAACATATAGTAACATAATAAAAAAAAGAAAAGAAAACTTGATTTGAAGTTGAATAATAAAATTCAAAGTTTTGTAATTTAATAATCCAAATATTCTTTGTGGGCTACTTCCAATCCCAATCATATCAACTGTGACTCGCAAATGCCTTCTTTTCCACATGACAATGTAAGGCGCCCTAACTTTCAGCATCCCCCTCCCTCTATTGCCTTCTAATTCCCCAGTTCAGAGCCATCTTTAAACTTTTACTATTATTTATTTATTATGGGCAGTGAGATTGTGATATATCAATAAAAAAATAATAAAAAAAATAAATTTTTTTATTAAAATATGAGAGCAATCTCGTATATTTATCAAAATATAAAATTTACTCACATATTTATAAAAATATGGAAGCTAAAAAATAAAATCGAAAGTTTAAATTTCAGTTTAATTAAACCGAAACTCAAATTTTCGATTTTAATATTTTCTTCTTTAGATAAATAAACTGTAACTTATAGTTACAGCTTATTAATTTTTTTTAAAATAAATAAACCGTAATTTATAGTTGCAGTTTATTTAATTTTTTTTAAAATAAGCAAACCGTAACTATAAGTTGCGGTTTGCTATATATATATATATATATTCTAAATAAACAAATCATAAGTTGTAGTTTATTTGTTTGTTTATTTTTTTTAATAAGTAAAATCGTAACTATAAATTATGGTTTGCTTTTTTTTTTTGTCTAATTTTTTAAAAATCAGTTCTCTCTTCAAATTCAATTTACCAAAGATATTTTTTTTAACAGAAATTTACTAAAAAACTTATGTTTAAATATAAAAGCAAAACTAATCCTCAATCTTTATATTATAAGTTAGATTAAAATGAAAAATAATTAGCCAGAATATATGTTAATTTTGTGTTATTCTATGTAATAATTTTTTAATGAATAATATAATGCAAATCAATTTATTTATTTATTTAATAAAATTATTTAAACGACTACAATGAAAAAAATATTAAAATTTACTGTATAGGTACTAATACTATATAGTACAATAAAATTATTTAAAAGTGTGAATTATAAATTTAAAATTGAAAATATTAATTAACAAAAAGATGTAAAAATTTTGTTTAAATAACAAAATTAAAATAAATTTTCAGTAAAAATTTTTTAAAAAAATTATTTTCTCATAAAATTAAAATTAAAATTTCACTACAAAAGGAATTAGAATAACTAATAATTAAGAAAAAAACAATGTACCATTGGAGACTAGTCACATAGACCGAAAAAGGGGACATTCATTGGTACCTAATCAGGTGGTGGGTAATAGATATCTCATAACACGCCACATAACATTTTATTTTTACAATATTCTAAACAAATAATATAACTAAACAAAAAAAAAATTGACAATTTTGGTGACTCTTTAGCAAACCGTAACTATTGTTTAAATTTTTTTTAGCAAAGTTAAAAAATTTAGCAAACCGCAATTTATAGTTGCAATTTACTTATTAAAAAAAATAAAATAAACAAATTACAGCTTTGTGATTTATTTATTTTAAATATATATATATAGCAAACTGCAATTTATAGTTGCGATTTGCTCATTTAAAAAAATCAAATAAACCGTAACCATAAATTACAGTTTGTTTATTTTAAAAAATAAAATAAACAAATCTCAACTTTGCGGTTTGTTTATTTAAAATATATATATATATATAGAAAACCATAATTTATAGTTGCAGTTTGCTTATTTAAAAAAAAATAAACAAACCGCAACTATAAATTGCAATTTATTTATTTAAAAAAAATTAACAAACCGCAATTATAAATTGCGGTTTGTTTATCCGAAGAAAAAAATAATGTTAAAATTGAAAGTTTAAATTTTGATTTAAATAAATCGAAACTTAAATTTTTTATTTTATTTTTTAGTTCTCATATTTTAATAAATATGAGAGCAAATTTTAAAATTTTATATTTTGATAAATATTTCAAATTACTGGGATATTTTAATAAAAATCTCAAAAAAGAGGCAGGTGAACTATGCGTCTCTCATGTCTCAACAACCCGCCACATGAAGAAAATTTCGTTCAAATATATGAAATAGCATTTGTACATCTTTAAGAGTAGGAATTATTATTTTTTTAAAAATAATTTTGGTGTAACATTGTATACAGCAAAAGAAAGATCTATTAACTAATTGATTTTCACAGAGGTATATATGCAATTATATGGATACAGGAAAAAAAAATCAATATCATTGACAAAAAAAATTTGCTGCAAAAACAGACTGAAGACAAAAGGTTTACCCGCTTATGACAAATGCCCATTGACTTGGTAAATGACCATTGCACCCTCATCACTTTCTATTATAGAGTGAAGAAGAATAAATCGCCGTTACAATAAAAGCATCACTATATGTTCCGTAACATAACAGATTAATGAGCTTTAAGTATGTTATTTTCCATTTATTTTTTCTTTAAAAGATTAAGGAAGAGGTTGAGAAAAAGGAAAAAGATTCCAGCAGTGGAGAGATAGCAAGACAGTTGAGAGGACACATGAAGCTGACAGCAGTGGTTGACGTACAGAAATTTTAGTAAATTTAGAGGGTAATATTAATACTAATACTAATACCAATTGAACTATTCTACAATTTGCTTAGATCACCTTAGACCATTGTGCTAATGATGGACACTTGGAAGGTGGAGAGTGTCACTAAGAAAGGACTAATTAAATCCCTACAAGATTGCGTTGGATGAGTTCATGTTGACTTGCCTAGCCTTTGCTCATACTTCACGGTCATAAAGGAAAACTCTTTTACCAGTGACAGTTTATTTTTCAGGTAATCCAATTCAAAATAAGAAAAAGTCCAATCAGTAATAGTAATTTAGCAGAACATAGAACAAAAGTTATTAAACATTCGCAGCAATACAATATAACATTAAACTTTTGCAACCACAGATAAAAAAGCACAGAGCAAATTCATTTTCACTGGCTACACTGCTTAATGGTATGACTGAGGCAAAGAGTTTAATTGTTTTTCAAACTTTACCAAGTTTAAAGTAGAGAACTCCACTGAGATAGTTGGGATGGACTATTTTGAGTTTGGTTGGTTTGTTCTTGGGCCACCCCTGATTCGGCCACCAATCCAACTCAAAGTCTTCATTCACTTCCACATGGACCAAAAGGAAAAATAAGGAATCTTCCATATGGTTTCCACATTTTAGCAAGACAAAACAGAAATGAGCAGACTGTGAAATTTGCATTTTATATATTTATCTTTTTTACCAAATATAAGTCCTTAGACATTTATAGAACCACAAAATGCAGAATAATTTATGTGCAGTTAGCTCTTTGTACATTAAGAAAAACAAACAAACAGAACTATGATGAATAACAGGTAGAACTAAACACCTTTGTAACCAACAGTTAGCAAATGTCCCCACTACTATCTTCTTGTGTCTCGACATTTGTGCAAATCCATGCTTGCACTAGGCAAAAAAAAAATGCTCATAATTGGATTCTAAGAAATCTTTTTTTGCTTAGTAGCAGCCACATTGAAAAAAAGCATCAGATTTCCAAATTCCTTTTACTTACATGAACCAAGCCATTAATCCTTTGCATATAACCTTATGTTGGTTTGTGAAGGAAGAGAAAAGAAGAAAAATTGCCTTGAAAAGTGATTCAACTACAGTATTTGCGTTCCAATTTGTATTGCATCTTTATATCAAGTTATAACAAAATAATCTCATTCTAGTTAATTACCAATGCTTAATGTACATCAATTAGAGTTACTTTTCAGTGTTCTTCTAACAGTTGCAAGTTATGGGTGACATAATAAAACCTTGAACTCAGTAGATATGTACCAGCAATTACAAGGCAGCAATCAGAGGAAATGCAAGCACGTACCTAGCTCGTATTGTAACACCAAGATTATATGTTCTTGTAATGCCCTCCAGATCAGTACATATCATCAAATATCCACTTAAAATTGTGAGAACTGTAACCTCCATCCAATGGCCAAGCTAGGTGGTTGGATTAATTTTTGAAAAAAAATAACATATACATGTATATATTCATTAAATTTTTTAAAATCTTCTATTTACCCCTCTTAAAATTTTAAATTATCTCCAAATTTAAGAGAAGAAAAAAATTTCAAAGTCTTCAACAAATTAATTTTAAATTCATTCAATTAATTAAGAGATTAAAAATAAATTAAAAGTACAATTAAAAAAATTAAGAAAAAATATAAAATTAAGATCTATATGTATTTTATTTTTTAATTTCTTCTCTTTACTTCAAATTTTTATTTTATTTTTTATAATTCTAATATACTTTAATATGTTTGCATCAACTTTATATGTTAAAATTTATTTTTCATATTTTCTTTAATTATTTTTTTTACAAATGAAAATGGCTTAAATTTATAAAATAATTATTGCATTTGAAAGGCCAAACATCAAGACAAAAAAGAATTTTAAATTTTTTTTTTTTGCCCCCTTTCTAATTAAGTCCTGACTTCCCCCTGCCTACATCATCCATAGTTCTGCCATTATAGAATCAAGAAACTGGATCTGTCTTTTTTACCATAGGTGGATCATCAAGACTCGTCCAAAGAGCTTCACAAGCTTCACCTAAATTTATTGCAAGAGACATAGAAATAGATAAGAACAAAAGAAAGGATAGAACTGAAAACAATCAAGGAAAAGGCAATAAAGAAGAATTTAGCATCTATTACTAATAACGTCAAAGAAAATGTCCCAATAAAACAGAAAGCTTCGTCCTCACCTCTCAGGTTTGGGGGTCAATCTCGTTGGACATGCTCACACAGTTAAATATATAAATGAGAAAACTTCTCTACACTGTAAGGCATAAAGTCCTACAAGAAGAAGCCAAAAGCAACATTTCTGACCAGGAATAAGCCAAGAGTAGCATTTCCAAGTCTCCACCCATAATATGCCAAGGGCAGCATTTCTAATGGGAACAACTTTTGAGCTAAGGATTTGTCATATACACAGAAGCAATGAATCTCTGAAATTTCGTAATGATTATAATGATCATCGTCCCACAGACTCTGTCTAATCTGATTTTCATCAGTAGTCAGCAACATAAATCATACATTGGCAATCCAGTGAATCTAAAGTTATTCATCTAAAGTTATTTGTGTTGGTTGAACTACAAACTATTTTCTAATTAGAAATCCCAGAAATGGCTTCACCACAAGTCATGTAAGGGAGAGAAACACACATTTTAAAAATATACTACCTACCATTTCGCCTTACCCTGCATTACTGTAGCTCAACCTTATTTACCCTATGTCCGTCACCAACAATTGTTAAACATTCCCTTATGGCGGTCGGCTGCTTGTGACGGAGAGCATTTCGATAAACGGCACTGCCGCCATATTCAACTCATCTTCGTCGGAAGAGAATTTCAGTGATCTTACAGTTTACCACAGCAGAATACGAGAAGAAGGAAAGGAGTGAAATGAAAATCGAGGAATGTTCCTGTTCCTAATCAGGAATCGGATTCGACGCTTCTTTTGTTTAATCGAAGTGTCATTACAGGTGATTGATATGCTGTTTGCGTGCTTTACTAATTGGTGAATTTACCGGCTAGAGATATTGCATTTTTATGGCCGGAATTGAGAGCACCTCCGACAAGTTTTTGGGGTTTAATGCTGTTAACGCTACAGGGGAAGGGGGATTAGGGTTTTGGGGCTCAAGCCCAGACCAGCTTTTGACGATTGGGCTCCCGAGGATGTTTTAGACATCCACGACGAGACGCTCGTCCTTTTGAGTTGTCATTCAATTTACCGGGCCTTACAATTACGAGACCCTACATGATATTTGTGCTAGCACAACTCAAGCCCAGAAATTAACAGCATCTTAATTTTCCACCCTAAATTCTAGGACAAAATAATAATATATATGTTTTTAATTTTTTAAAATATTTTTTATTTTTATACATTTTTAGTATACTAAATATATATTAGATGTATTTATCTAAAAATAATATATTTTTCTAAATTAAAATTTATCTATTAATATTTTTTAAAAAATATGTATTTTTAAAAATATTTTTATGTTTTATATATCTAAATTCTAATTAAAAAGTTGGTGACTCTTATGTTGAGCGGATAGTCATTTATAATAGAATCAAATTCATGTGGACATTTAATGCATGCAATTAGTGTAACCAATTGTTTAGAAAAATTATACAATACATTTTTTTTAATTTTTAAAAAATATTTTATGTTTTAAAAAATAAAATTTAATTGAAATATACTACCTATATGCCTATAGAACTTGATATATTGAAATGTATCTATTTTTAAAGGAAAATTAATATTTATAAAATATTTCTAATATTTTTTGAAGTATTTTTATAAAATTAATTTGTTTTTAAAAGAAAAAAAATTAATGGCATATCTTGCATTTTCCACCATGATGAAGTGTTATTGTGTATAAAATCTCAAAATAATTTTGGATGATAAGTTTGCATAAAAAAAAATATAAAAATGCAGTCAGCGTATATAATTGCCTAATTTGTGTACATATGGTTTGTATTTTACTGAATCATATTATAATGAGAACAAAATGATAAAATAGCTATCACAATAATTTGTTGAATAAAAAAATAAAAATGGATTTATTATATAACAGTTGTTCATTTTGTCAAAAAATTTGTCAATTTAATTTTAATATGTTTAGCTACTAAAATTAAAATAAGATAATAAAATTCAATTAAAACTATTTTTCAAATAATTCACATGATGATTATAGCTATTTCTCTCTCACGTTTACAGTTAACCGCGGTTCATTTTTTGTATTAAATTCATTAATTGCCAAATGCATTGATTATTCAACAACTATCTAAGAATCTATCAATGAGTCAACACAAAAAGTATGATTAATAACTCTTTCCAGCGGAGTTCGAAAAGAGATGGTAGGAGAAATACTCACTAGTTAACTTGAGATTGTTTATGCCCTAGCAAAATTAATGGAGGCTCTGGCTTTCTCGTAATCTCTAATTTTTTAATTTAGTTATGCTTCGCAAATAAGGTTGGTAGCTTATCACTAACCCAAACTCTCTTCCAGCCAGAATCTTTAAAGCTAAATATCATCATAATGGGAATTTATTGGATGCTCAATAGGTTTCTAACCTAAGCTTTGTTTGAAAGAGCATATTATGTGCATTTGATGTGCTAAGGAAAGGGTTAAGATGGAGGGTAGAAAATTGGTCTAATATTTGTATTTGGGGTGATAGCTAGCTGTCTAGCGATGAGAATTTTCAAATCATTTCTCCTGTGGAAGATGGAAATGAACATACGTTGATGTCGAATTTAATTAATGTTAATTCCAAGGGCTAGGACTTAAATAAATTTCATAGGATGTAGTTGTGTTTTGCGTGACCATGATGATAATCTCTTAGTAGCGTGTTCAAAATGGATCAAAGTTAGCTTTTATCCAGGGGTGAAGCCAGACTTTAAAATAAAAGGGGGTAAAATTTTTTTTGCAAATTTTATTTTTTCAGTAATTATTTTATCTCTCTTTTTATTTTAATAGTATTTTATAAATTTATTAATTTATTAATAATATATTTTATTATTAAAAAATTAATTAATAAAAAATATTAATATATATATATATATATAATTTTAAATTTATAAGATTGTTCATAATAAAAATAAAATAAAAAGAAAAAAATTAAATAATGAATATAATTTCTTAAAAAATAATTAAAATAAATGAGTACTTTAATTCATTAAATGGGTTTAAATTAATTTAGTTGAAAAATTTTTTTTTTATTTATTTTTTTTATATTTGTATATTATCAATTTTTTAAAAGAGAACTATTGCATATAGAATAAATAATTTATTGTAATTTTTTAACTTATTTTAAAATTTAAAAAAAAAAGGGGGAACAATTTAAAATTTTAAAAAATAATTAATAAATAATTTAAAAATTTTTAAAAAATATTATATATATATATAATTTCAAAAAGAGAACTCAACAATGTATCCTCGCCCCTGCTTCCATCCTAATATAGCCGAACCTACAATTACAGCTATAAAGGAAATCACCTCTTAGATTCATAAATCACAAATATCAAATGTGGATGTTGAATTGGATAGTCAAATAGTATTTTTTGCTCTTAAGTCTCCAGATCCTATATTTTCAGAGTTTGACACCATTATTGGAGATTGTGAAGAGGTTGGAAGACTTATTCACGGCTTATCCTTCCATTGGGTTCGAAGATAAGCTAATTATGCTGCTTATTATGTTGCTAGAGTAGAACAATTATATGCTAGTCATCATTCTTGGTATTTTATTCAAGAGTTTATGTTTCCTGTTATTTGTAATGAGGCAAGGGCGGAGAATGTTAGGTCAAGTGTATGGGGACGGTCTGCCGGCCAGGGTATTTAGCTTTCTCTCTTGCTCTATATTTGTTTAGTCTATTGATTTGATTTGATTTACTTTAACAATACATTCTTTCGAAGTTTCAATAATAATAATAATAATAATAATTGTATGATTTTTTAATACGATATTAATATTTAAACATACAAATAAAATAGTTATTATCATATTATTTTTTTAATGTTAAAATTTTAACAATGCACTATCCACTTTTCACGATCCTGGCCTTGTTTGCTCAATTAATAAAAATATTAGAAGTTAACATTAATTATTAATTTTATGTTTGTCTATTATTATTATTATTATTAGTCAATATCATAGAGTACAATTATAAAACAGAGGGAAATTATATCATTAAGTATCCTATATACTTGGCTTAATGAAAATGGAAAGAGTCTTAATGCAAGTTTCCTGGCCATATTAAAAAGTAAAGTTAAACATAGTCTAGATAATAATAATAATAATAAGGATATTTTTAAGTTGACTATGTAAATGAGTTTGGTGTAGATTACGTCAATGGTAATTAGTAAATACTTACTAATTAAGTTAAAATTAATTATTAAACTTACTAAAAGATCTATTAAATATTAACTTCCAATAACTACTAATTCAAAGGAGTAAAAAAAAAAAAGAAAATTCTCGAGTATTTGTCTAACACAGTCCCACTAGCCACACCAATCTTTTTAAGACGGACGGCCAAAACATAGATACAAATAACTCCATAAATTAGGCTAAAAAAACAGATTTATTACCTTTGTGCTTCGACGTTAAAATCTATTTAACATTTTTCTTGTGAGCTTGTCCCTCAGCTGTAACCAGCACCAACAGCAAAATCTTTGTACGTAGCTTATATAACTTGTGAGAATAATCACATAATCTAACAGATATGATTTGGTGAGATTCACGCGTTTAAGTGTTTGCAAAATTCAATATATCGGAAACACATCTGATATTTGGACTCCGTAAAACGTACTTGTGCAGTACGCACACGGCTCGTTTTATTTATTTTATTTTATTTTGTCAACCTTGACTTTTGTTAGTAGTTTCTAAAAAAAAAAAAAAAGAAACGAAAGAAAGAAATGTAAGTTTGATATCTTCCTCTGTGCGGTGGCAGTCTGTTGCGCGAGTAACGTATTGACCTTCCAGCTTGGCAGCTGTTTAGAAGAGGAGCGTCGTGTTTCTGACTCCGATTTCTCCCAACAAAACAATGCCGCTTTTTGGCTAAAGACTGAATAAGAGCTTGAAGCTTCAGTTTAGGTCAGATTTCTGAGGTCACAAAATATCCCAATCCTCACTTTTGACTAAACAAATTCAAAGCTTAGAAAATAAGTATTTATTTTATTCATTTTTAAATTTTTGAAGTAAGCGCAGCAAGAACTGAGAAGTAACCGGGCCTTGTCCCATGGCTAATAATAATCAACAAATATTAGCGATTGCGAATTCTTTCTCATGAAGCTTTCTACAAGTCCACTTTCTTTTCTCTCCTCTCAATCTGCCAAATGCCTTTCTTTCAAAAAACCGTTTCCTCCGCTTCTTCTTCTTCTTCTTCTTCCTCTTTGCCGGCGTCTCCCTCTTCTTATTCTTTTAAAGAAACCAGTGGGAATGTTGGTAATTCCGTCAATAATCGCTGCCAATCAGTCATGCAGAGGAGACTCACGCGGCAAAGGAAACTCAGGCATGTAACTGATGAACAGCTTGGTTTGCAATTGACTGATGATTTGAATTCGCCTCCTGCTTCACCTGATTCCGGCAGAAAGCATAGGTCTCCTGGCTGCTCCTATAACTGTTCTTGGTCTGCTGTGCCGCAACCGTTACCGCTTCCTGAATTGACTTTGACTAAGAGGCCGGAGTTATTGGGCTCCATCTTTGGGCAGCGTCCTCTAGGATCACCACCAGAAGAAGTACCGAGCTCTGTATTAAGGAGGTAATATTAAGATCCTTTCACTAAAATATGTTATCTAGAGTCCCTGCTTCTGATTGATCCCTGCGAAATTTTAAACAGCATATAGAGATTGATTTCAAGTCATATATTTGGCATGCTGTATACATTTTCCTAGGGCTGGTCAACCTGAACTGAGAACGCATTAACTAACTACGTCTAGGCGATGAACCTGCAGCATAGAATTTTTTTTGCAAATAGGAATTTGGTTTGGATTCAAAGTTAAATCAAACATTTTCATTTATACCAAATATGAAATTGCCAATGAATTTCGTAAAAAATCTCATGAAATTCATTTACGCCAAATATGGCCTTGATCGTGAAATCAAATTCTCATAAGGATGTATTTATGTGATCAAAATTCTGTTTCCGCTCAGATTTTACTACAATTCATTCAAATGAATCCTTTTTTTTTTTTTATCATTTTTCATATTTGGAAGAAAGTATTTTATAGAATTCAGTTATTTTAGTATAAAGAAATGATTTCAAAATAAATAGAAACCACGGCATTTGCAAAAACTTATAATAATTATGACTTAATTTTTAATCAAATTACATATGTTCTAATATCTTAAAATTTCAACGAACCTGGTTATTGTTAAATAAATAAGGTAATTAAGAAAATAAAATAAATTGAATTCATTATTTATCTATCTATCCATACAATTTTTGGGACAATTATTGCACAAGAATACAATTCAACAGTTAGAATTGAATTTAATTTTTCTAATAAGTTTTTCCAAATGAAGCCTATTGGACATTATCACTCTGTACATGGTGCCTACATCGCTCTGTGCTTGCAAATTCTGTAATGGCTAGCATTAATTTGCTCAGCATTCAAATAAGATTATACATCTGTACATACATGTATGAGTATCTATGTTGATCTGTCCGCGTGTTTTGCCTCTATGAACTATCAGGAACACTGCTGATCACATTGTGACAAAGTCTGCCACATGTTCAAGCAATTGTCACCGTAGATGTTCTCAAGATGATAATTTTCCCTGTACTAATAATGAGTTAAGATTGAACATTTATGCACGAAGTGCTCCAACAAGTGGTTTCTCGAGTCCTATGCTTAGTCCAAGGAGATCAAATGCAGGAGAACTCTCTCCTCCCTGCAATGCTACAGATTCAACTAAAGGTTCAAGCAATTGTTGCAAAGGACAATCTCACGATATAAATATTGAAAGTGTTAATTACAAGTTAAGTCAGATTGCTTCTCCCAGGAGTGCTCCAACAAGCAGTTTCTCAAGTCCTGCTGTTAGTCCACAAAGATCAAACACTGGAGACATTTTACCATCTTTTGTGGCTTCACAGGCATTTAAGAATGCATCAGCTTTGGATATTCCGGACTTAGGTAGGCTTGCTGGTCATACTTCACAGGTTTCACCAATGAAAACCATGTATAGTACAGATTGTTCTCCATTTCATAGCCCATCATTGCAAAGTCCCCACCGCAACTCCAGAACTCCCAAGAAGTTTTCTTTTCCATTACATACTAAATTGCTCGCAGGAAGATCTAAGGAGTGGCCAGAAAGTACTAAAGGTTTCAGTGCTCACCCATTGCCCCTTCCTCCTGGAGCTACCCAGCCACAATCATTTGTGCCATCACCACTAGCTTTTCCTCATCACACAATAGAGAAGCCAAATGCATCATCGAGAAAAACTCAATGGCTGAAAGGAAAACTCATTGGACGTGGTACATATGGAAGTGTTTATGTTGGAACCAACCGGTATGCATCTATTCTGAGGCTTGCTTCTTTTCTCAAAACTTTTGTAACAGGAAATAATACTTTTGATTCTTTTACTTGACAGGGAGACTGGAGCTTTGTGTGCGATGAAGGAAGTTGATATTATCCCTGATGACTCTAAATCTGCTGAATGCATAAAGCAGCTGGAGCAGGTACATCCAGGAGTCCTTTATTAGCATCTATGCATTATGTGATAACCTGGAGGAAAAGAAGACACTTTAGGAAAGAACTGGACTTTGTTTCATACCATTTGGAGAAGTCTACAATCATGCACAACGCCCGAATCATATATATTCTCTACTTCTCAATACATGCTTCATATAGTTCTAAAAACTAGGACACTAGTTGCTGGAAAATTTCCCAGGTTCACTAGTCAATCTACTATATTATGTGCAAGTAGCCTTACTGGTTTTCTTTACTTAATTCCCTTACTATGGTGCTTATAAGTCTTAGGAGGATTTCAAAGCATGAATTTATAATTCGACTTTACAGTAACATTTTTTTGACTGATTCTGATTCTTGATGCATCACAAAAACTAATATGGAAGCATCACTGAAATACCTTTTCCTTTCCCTGGAACAAAAAAAATTATAATTTTTCTCTGTTTATGAATAGCTGCTCATTGATAATTTCATCAATCTGAATGTTATATAGAAGATTCTGTCATGCTATTAATTCTTTTAATTGTTTGTCAAGGAAAATACAAATGCCATATGAATCACATACTGAGGATTTAATTTGCAGGATAATGAATTTCTTGTTGGTATTGTTTGTGTGTAGGAAATTAGATTTCTCCAACATCTAAAGCATCCAAATATAGTACAGTACTATGGGAGTGAGATAGTAAGTACTCCTTCAGTGGTTCTAGTGTTATGTTTGTTGGATCTAAATGCTTGTAAACTACTTCCAATTTTAATTGATTTATGGAGCATTTTATTGTGTCAGGTTGATGATCACTTCTACATATATTTGGAGTATGTTCATCCTGGATCAATCAACAGATATGTCCATGAACATTGTGGGGATATGACAGAATCTATAGTCCGTAATTTCACCAGACATATACTCTCTGGGCTGGCTTATTTGCATAGCACAAAGACAATCCACAGGTAATTGATGTGTGATCAAGAGGAAAAGACAAAGTTGTTTATTGACAATCAGTTATTATCTTACGCCAAATATCTTCTTCAAATAAATAATAGAAAACAGGATTTCGTAAAATGTTGCTGTTATGTTGCAAAATAGACGAAGGGTACTTCTTGTACATCACACCATCCAAATTGTTTGACTTGAGAACATAGTGTGGAAACTTGACGCATTTATTTGTCACGAAGTTTTATCCTTTTCCAGCATAGTGGAGCTTTACTGATTCAAAGAATTGTCCTTCGCAGGGACATTAAAGGAGCAAATTTGCTTGTTGATTCATCAGGCATTGTTAAGCTAGCAGATTTTGGGTTGGCAAAACATGTGAGTTTGAATATTTTGAATACCTTGATGGATTCCTATGAAAAAATTTTCACCTGTTATTTTGTATATATTTTCACTTATTTAATTTAGTTTTATTTTAACTTTTGTTTATGTCAGCTAACTGGCCTATCATACGAATTGTCTTTGAAAGGCAGTCCACACTGGATGGCTCCAGAGGTACTTCAAGTTAAGATATTTGTAGATCTCCTGATGGCCCTTGCTACACCTTTTTTTAAACTGCTACCATTTTCACAGGTCATAAAAGCCGTGATGCAGAAAGATGCTTGTTCTGATCTTGCATTGGCTGTTGATATATGGAGCTTGGGTTGTACCATCATTGAGATGTTTACTGGTAAACCTCCCTGGGGAGATCTTCAAGGGGTGAGCTCATACCTAGACTTCTCATTTATTTGTAACCTAGGAAAGTGGTCAAATGCCTACTGCTTAGAGTTCTTACTGTCAATTCAATCTTATTAAGTGGGATTATAAAGAAATTGCAGTTGTATTAGAAAGTTGATTTTAGTGAAGTTTCTTCTCTTTGTACCCCACTATTTTTTCAAATCCATTCTCTTTCCAATGTGATTGAATTTGCATTGTGACTTGGCTTTGCCTTGAAATCCTGGTGAACTACTTCACCAGCATGCATTTTGGGTTTAAGGTTAAGAGCATCTGCCTAAAGGCTAGGGGAGAGAATGTACAAAATCTTTTAACTAGCTGTCATTTAATCCAAATTCAGTGGCACCCCATCCTCAATTTATTTTCCGCCCCAACTGGTTAATCAAATAAGACTCCACCTTTTGACTGTGCAATTCAATAAACTATTTTCTTGAAATACATTCTTCCTGTAATCTAAATTCTGACTAGAAGGAATAGAGAGTCTGCGGTGAATTGGAAGGTTGTGCCACTTTAAAAAAAAAAAATTCTTTTATGCATTTAATAGAAGTATTTAAGTTGGACGGAAGATCTCTTGTTTGCAGGAAACATAAGAAAAGTAGTTACTATTTTACACCATAATTTGATTGAATTATTTTTCTTTGGTTAGTGTTATGGGCTCTTCCTTATTGATGAACCTCTAAAGGTATCTATTTCTTTATTTTGCATAATGTTGTATAATTGTTAATTGATTATCGACTATTTTTTTCTTTCTCAAATCATTGTGAAATGAAGCAGAGGTTTGTGCTTTCTTCTTTTCTTTAGCTAGGTCTTCTCATCATCTTTGCTCTCCGTACAATGAGGTGTATACTTACAGGTCTTTTACTTCATCCATTTAATTATCTAATACTCTTTTGCATATCAGCCTCAAGCAATGTTCAAGGTTTTGAACAAAACTCCACCTATACCAGAGGCAATGTCTCCAGAGGCAAAAGACTTCCTCAGCTGTTGCTTTCGAAGAAATCCTGCCATGCGACCATCAGCTAGTATGCTGCTTGAGCATCCTTTTGTGCAAAATTCAGGTGAACTCAATGTGTTGGCCTGCAGACAAGCATCATCAGCAATTCCCCTCATGGCAAGTATTGAATGATAAATGCAGACAGGCATTCTTTCTGCAATGTTGACTCTTGCGAAATGCTTACTGTTAGTACTAATTACATGTGTGTCCTTTTAATAGGATAAATCACACAATGCCAGAGATTCTGCTGCACAAAATATTGATTTGATGCCAATATCTCCAAGCAAGCAGATTACTAGTGATAAACTGCCTAGCAGTAGGTAAATATATCCGCATGCAACAGAGGCAACAACTCATGCAATACTTGTTGCTTTGTTAATTTCCTCATATCTGATCTAGCTATGTAAAACTTATTTTTATTTCTGCATTTTTTTTCCATAGTGAAACCTGTCAACAAATTTATGCATTCAACTGTACGGCAAGGCAGCTGGTTTATGGTTCACATAATTTCAGCTCTTCTTCAAATGTTTCCAGCAATATGCCACTTGATGCTTCGAATAACCATCCTTTGGCACTTTCAAGGAGTCATGGAAGGGAAGTTCAACATATCTAAAATATGTACTCATTGTCATGGGTTAATCTAAAGCAAGTTCCTTCCGTGTACAGCTAGGTTTGAAGCTAGCAATTGACTAGACATGACATAATGGAGATTCTCGTAGTGCTTCTTATCTACTTTTCAGCTTGGAGGTTCAGTTTACCATTTCTACACTGTTGAAAATACAGAGCAGCTTCTTAACTTGGAAATTTGATCAGCTGGGATTAGTGTGCTGGTCATTTCTTATTATCATAGCTAGAGTTTGTCCAAATATAAGAGGTTGACTAGGTTATGGTTTAAAGCAATGATTTGAGAAAGATGGAAAAAATAGGAAAGCAATAATAGATATTTATTTTTGTGCTAGAAAAGAAAAGGCATTTTTTAGGTGAACTTGTAAATATATATATATAGGGATCTTTCCCCCCTTAATTTATTTCATTCCTAATAACATAGAAATTGTTGTCTCAGCTCAGCTGGGTTGCTTTTTTTCTTTCTTTTTTTTTTCCTTTCTTAAATTTAAGAAAACATATGAATGTAAAATTTCACGTGGCTTTTAAATATTTTATTTGTATTTTTGATAATTGGCAATTTGAAGTATTATTTAAATGCCGCTTCCATTAAAAAAGCCATGTAGATAAGTTGATATTATATTATGAAACTAAAATAATAAAAAAATTGTAGCAGTTAGATATTAGTTTCTGTTATAAACAAATTTTTTTCAGGTCCAACAACCAGAAAATTATATGATGTTAGAGATGAAAATTGAATCCCGTACATTTGAATCAAACCACTGAGTATTTAATCCTTGGACATGCTAAAAATATTCATGCTATTTAAATGTATTTTCATTAAAATTTTATGTTTAACCATCAGTTAATTTAATTTTTATTTTTATATAAATTATAAATAATTTACAATGAACATTATTAACAATTATTTAGGGACTGTTTAGTTGTGGATAAATTTTATAATTTTTTTTTCTATTTCTTAGTTTTCCAAATTTTTATTTTCTAACTATTTTTCAAATAAAAAATAAAAAAAATCTATAAAAATCAAAATGGGAAACAAACTTCTTTATTTATTAAAGAGTGTATTTTTAATTTAAAAAATAATTAAAAGTTAGCTAAATATAAAAAATACTTTCTAATTTTCTAAATAGAAAATATTTTAACAAATTAGAGTGCCCTTAACATTTCTACTATCATGTATATATATGTCTTTTATGTTAACTGCAACCGCAGAACAGCAGGAGCCCTAGGCGCTCTAGCAACGAAAAATGGGCCTAAGATTGGGTCGTGATCAGCGTTTAACGCAACCCCAAAAGATACAACCCTAGCGTGGTCACGCAGGCACCGAGAGGCATGTAAAAGCCAGTTCCCGCTCTGCTAATCTTCATCTTCTCTGCTGCTTTCACTTCAAGTCCCGCCCAATTCACAGCAGAAGATATGTCCAATTTCACATGTAAATTATACCGACATGGAAGAAGCTGTTAAGCTGCTCAGACTCTCGGATCTGATCCGTCGTGGTCGTTCCCTCACTGCCACATCCTCTCTCAGCTCTTCGCGCATTATTTCTATCCCTTCTCCATCCGCCAAATCGGTGTCGGATATAAAGCCCCAATCCCAATCACCACCAACTGGTACAACCACCAATTCAAACCCTAAGCATAAAATCCTCTCTTCGTTGAGTCATCCAGCTATCCTTATTGGAACCCTAACTCTCCCAACTGAAAATATGAAATGCCCTAACAAGAATTGCTTTTAGTTCTCGGACGGTTCATCCAGCATTTGTTGCGATATTCTCGAGTTCAGTGTCAGGGCAATCGAGAAGAAGATTCAGGTCCTTGCCTGAATTTCATTCCTCTAAAGCATTCTTGTGGCGGATTTTTAGAAATTATCAAATGGACTTTTACAGATTTAAGCATTGTTACCCTCTCTCGCTGTTCACCTATAGATTCGATTCCTATAGTTTCAGGTTCTTCTTCTCATCGTCCTAATGGCGACAAATCCAAGGCTCGTTACCGCGTTCACCGACCAATTGAATCAATAAGCCCTGTTTCACTTGTTCCATGTTCAATCGACACTAGCAAGTCAAACAATCTTCGGGGCTTTATTGTACAAATTATGGTTTGTGAGTGTAAATTGTGTTATTCTAAGGAGTCCATTGCAGTTTCGCATAATTTAGCTCCAGAAGAGCGTTCCCATTCTTTTGTAAAACCTTTGTTCGTATACTTCTATGGTTCTTCTTCAAGCTGGCACCCTGTGATCACCAAGCTTGTAGGGAATGTTGTCACACTGTCAGGGTTGAAAAAGAAGTTGGTCTTTATAGGGAATGAAGAGTCTCGATTGATGTTTGTAACGACTGAATGTTCTATTTTGCATGTACCTCGTTTGTCTAAGAAATTGTCGCCATTTTTGAGATAATGTTATTGTGGGAAAAGGTGAATTTGGTGCATATACTGGTGTGGTCAAGGGTGTATACATGCAAGGAAGGGTTGTTGAGCTGGACAAAGAAGCATGGCTTTTACTAACTGATCAGCTACTTGTTGCACCTCATAGTCTTACGGTGGGCGCAATTGCAAGTAAATCAATTTTCTAGGTTTTTTAGTGGAAAAAAGCGTTAACGTTTATAATTTTATTCTGAAGACGTCATATACAGCATTTTTCTAATTGTTGGCTTTTGTTATAGATTTCTTTGAGGAATGTACATTTTGTTAATCCGAAATTTTATTGGACGCAATTGCTCATACTCGGGGCTTGCTTCAAGACTAGCATTATTATAAAGTCATTCTCACCATTGGAAACTCGGCACGGGCTTTTTATTAGTTTATATCTCTTGCATCGATGTATTATAGGAATCTGTTAATTTCCTGTATGTATGGAATTTAATTTTTCAGAAAATGACCTCAAACTAGTTCTATGCTGATTTTGGCTGTGGCCTTCATGTTCTCCACTGGCGTTGTTTTAAGTGATGAAGTTGTCCCTTCACATTTTATGCAAGCACAGAAGCTATTCAATTTTTGACATACGAACATTCCCAGCAGGTATAATTGAGATCCAATCCTATGCTGCAGGTGTCACATTGTTTCGCAATCACAAAGTCAGTTGGGGAAGTTTATAGAGTCCTTGACTTTTTCTGCCAGACTATGGTATGGAATTGAGTGGTTTTATGGGATGATTAAAATAAGTATTCTCAATTCATTTAATGATATGATGGTTGGATTCAGGGCACTACTTGTCATTTCATGTTTTTGCAAGAAGTTTGCTGGGATTTTATCAGAAAAGGAGATTTTGGGATCAAAAGATGTAAGTTTACTTGCTTTAAGTCTTGCTAGTTCATAAGAACTAGATTGGAGTTTCTTGCATTCCTTCAATGCCTTTCCTGTAGCTGCGCTTTTATAGTTATCTGCTAACTTGATATGAATGGTTGCAAGGTGTAACCAGAAAGAAGGGCTAGCTCAGATGTTTTGTAGCTCATATTTACCCCCATCAGTGATTCAAGCTCGGGTAAATTTGTAAATTCTCTTTTAGATGAACTGGTACGAGTCTATTATGCTTTATTTGGTTGTCATCTATTGCAAGATTCTTTTTGCAGCATGGAATACTTACAGAATTATGCATGCATGACTTCTGTAGCTGTGGAGGTGAGCCAGATTGCGCTAACCTGAAATTGGTTAGTTCAGCAACTAGAATGTTTCTTGTGTCATGCTTGATCTTTTTACAATAGCTTGCTTCATCCGATCAAAGTGCCTATCTAATTAAACTGTATAGAATTATCATATATTTTAGTAGCTAGTCAAAATGAAAAATAGAGAACAATCATCAATATATTTTCTTACTCTTAGGTGGCACCTATCACAGCCTTTCTCTATCATTGTGAGTCCATGTGGATCAGAGTTCTATTGCAGCTGAAGAACAACAGTCATGTCTTGCATGATAGCATTCAATTTAGCCTTCTTCCATGTGAAGGAAGATCTCATAGCCAGCCATTGAGGAGGATTTTTCAAAGCGAAGATATAGGTGTCTCTCTGCTTGGAAGTCTTAAGGTTGGTGATTTAGCTTCACTATTATGTTTTCACTTAAACATCTCCATAAAACTACCAGTTCTACTTTGGTCAATTATGAATCACTTCAATTTGCATAAGCAAGTGTAAATGAAGCATTTTTGGCTGTATGATCTTAGGAATGTATGAAAATGTCAAGATAGGTATTTGACCTTTATGATGTGAAGGTCCAAGTTATTGATTGAGAAGAGGAAGCATATGTAGTGTCTGAGCTAAAAGAAAAGCATGCGATGTAGAGTGGACAATAATATGTTAGTTGCTTAGTTACATTATTTCAACTTCAGAAAAGGAAAATTGTATTATAACAGTGACATAGAAAATCTAACCATAATGAACAATGTTCTTTTCCTTCAAAATCTATCTAATCTAACATGGTTACTGAATTTTGTTGTTTCACTTCTTAGGATTTGAACTTCAATAATATGTTAGTTAAAATGAAAAAGATGTAAAACTTGGTATGGTAAAATTCAGGTCGATAATGATGAATTTAAAAATGATTTTGATGTTGGGATGAGGCTTGGCAAAATCATGGCTGATTGTAACTGAGCCAGATAACTTTTATGTCAAAAAGGAAGGGTTTTCGTGGGATGACACTGGGGAAGTCAATGGGTTCTTATCTTCACATTACAAGATCCTTTTTATTATTTAACTATTTGTTTAGGCTGTGCATCTGTCGTGGATATATTATTTTCTGATTATTTGCAATTGGCGCTTTTAGGTCTCTGCATCTTATCCAATTGATTGGGGGGTGTTACTTTTTTAGCTTCTTTCTGTGTTCATATTTAGATTTGTATGATGGGTTTCTCAGCTGGATTCATTGTCCTTCATATTATATTGTTCTTTTTCCCTTCTCGATAGTTTTTTTCCTTATAAAAAACCCTGCTTATTAGGTTTTCAATTGCTAATTCTGTGGTTTAGTGGTCAAGATGACTTGGATGATATCTTCTCTTAATTAATCAAATGATTTGTATTGGTCATCTAGATTTCTCCATCTTCTGGAAGGTTGCAGTTAGTTGATGCTACTGGAAGGATTGATGTCATAATACCTGACCTTCCATCCACTTGGAAGTCCAACAGCATCTATGAGGTTATATTTAATAATGATTCCAAGACTTCTTATCATCTTCTTTTCCTAGGCTGCTTGAATTTGTGAAAGTTCTATGTATCTTTGAAATATATTCTTCAAGTCTCTAGAGTTGCTTATCTCATAGTTGCTTTTCAGGTTGTTAACTATAGTCTAATTGTTGAAGGTATACCTGACTCTGCGGTTTGTCCAGGATTGCCTGATAGTGAGTCATTCTCATGCAGGCATATCTTTCATTGTACTCCATGGGCAAAAGAGATGTACTTAACAACTTATATCTATTTTCACTTTAGCAATGCAATCTGCAAAAATCTTCCCTTTTATCCTTGTGTGGACTGGAATAAGGAAATTGCCGGACTTCAAGGAGGAAGATTTCATCTGATTTGGGTAATGCACAAATACCCTGTGATGCAAAAGGTATGGTTGCATCTTCATATAAAGTTTTTCTGAATGTTCATAACAGGTGCACTAATAATTTTTTTCCTGTTGTCTCCTGATATCCCCAACAAAAAAATGTATATGTAGGAACAATTTCTTCTCTCTTCACAATTTCATGATCTTCCATGTTTATTTCTGCAGTTTCAAGGTGAGCTGGTGATATCAGATAGGTTTACTATGTTTGCTGAGGCCATTGTCTTACCTTGGGATCTGTTTCTTTCTGGGAAAGATGGAACTGCATGCCCAGTTAAGGTTTCAGAGGATTGGCTTAATGAACGATTGTATAAATTGAGTGAAAATTGCCAGGACTATCTGCCCGATAAGAAGCATAAAATTGATCAGACATCTAGCCAGGCTTTCAAAGGATCCACCGAGGGAATATGTGGAAACTTGAGTTCTTCTCTTGAAATTCCATGCTTGGTTACTGATAAAACTGCTAACGGTTACAATTCAGTTGGATCAGGAAAACTGTGGTTCACCAAAAGAAATGTGAAGACTAGTGCTGATTGTAAATCAAGTGCAAAGAAGGTGTTGCTAGAATTCAACTCTGAAAACTTTTTCAAGTATCAGGTGTGTTAGGCTTCCCTGTTGGCTTCCTTCAGTCTCTTTGGAATTTAACCTAGTGAAAGGATAATGAAATAGTGCTGTTCTCTTATTTCATTGACAATGCATGACAAGTATTCACTTTAATATAAATTCCAGTTTTTGCAGATTCGCAGTTATTACATCATAAAGCACCATCCGGATGAATTATTTTGTAGCATCGAGGACTATAATACTGTGAATAGTGTTAAAGTCTTTATCCCTTCCATAATGCATATGTGGAGCCTTTCTTTCTCTTCAGAAGAGTTGATGACAAGTAATGGATCATTAAATAATTCGTCTCAGGGGGAGTATTCTTTCAGCAATAGAGAAGTTCTGATAAGAGATCAAGTTGAACTGCCCTTGAGGTCATCTCCAGATGTTTATCTTCATCTCTCTGCCATTGCAATTGATTTTTTGAAAGTGGCACTCAACGAAGCAAAAGAAGCCCATATGGTTTCAGAAGAGACTTTGACCACAATAATACCTTCAACTGGTTTCTCTCCTGGTTCTCTTGATTTTACATGCCTGTTTCTTGAGGAAAAGCTCACATCCATGCGTGGGCATGTGGTTGGCATTCATGATTTTGACAGTGTTTCTGCCATTGTTCAGTTAAGATGTGAAAGATCAGATGATCACATGATATTCTCTGAAAGGAGCACAAGTAATAATTGTATTCATGTTTTGGTAGATAATCAAATGGTAATTTCCTATTAGCCTGCGTACATGAAGTTACTTGTTTCTCTATTTTGTCCATTCTTTTCTTTTTTGTTATTTGAAAATAAATGTTTTCACGTCATTGCATGCTTTTAATGTATTAGGTGAGTATTTTCAGTTCTCTAAGCAAACATGCATATCCAGTTGGTTTTGGACCTGGTGTAGATGCAACTTTTCATCTCATTCTAAAGTTGAGGTATGATATAATCCATGTCTCATATTTTTGTTAACCAATGTTGTGTTGTTATCCTTGTATATGTTGCATTATTTTGTTTATTAGAGTTTTCATCCACCTATATTTGCCCTTCTTACATCTACTGTCTGCAAGAACTGGTCCTAAGCTAATTCCTTAAGGTCTACTGAGCTGCTATAACATCTGTTGTAATATAAATGGCTATTTCTTATTTTTCAGGGAGACAAATAAATTGAAGCTTACACCTGTATCATTTATTGTTTTGAACTCCATAATGGTTGCAAATGAACTGTGTCATGAAAGATCATTTAAAATCCAGTCTACCTCATATATGTGGCCTTCTGTTCCTTTGGATAATGTTTCTTCTGGTATGATTTCTGAATTGATTCAGCGCACAGATTGCAAGCCTATGCAGTTTAATTGCAGGGTAAGTTGTGTTAGATTTATATATGCAGGCTTAGGCTTCTTAAGCAGGTCTTTGATCCCTAAGTTGGTTTCTCTTTTATGCTAGTTTTGCCTGTTGATAAAGCGAATATTGATGATGTGAAAAACTGAAGATGGTGCTAACATATTTCTGTTTGTGGTCACTATAGATCATTGCTGTACATATCCTGGTCTTGGAGAGGAATAGAAAATATCATGATTTATGTTCAGAAGTTCAGCTGAACCCACCCTTTGTTGATATTCCACTTGTGGGTTTTGTGGTGGGTGAGTTATTTTCATCCTTCTAAACTGTATTGTTGGTTTTAAGCTGATGCATGTTTTGAATTGAGGATGTGCTTTTGTGTAATGCTTTTTCCCTCTTAATCTGCCTTCTTTTTAACATATTGAAATGAATTTGGGTCTGCATTGTTTATTTGTAAAATAGATAAAATTCAAATCCCTGTTTGGGGATTTCTCTCTTGCATTATGAGAATGGATAGCATAAAATAAGCATCTGATGCAATATCTCGTATATGCCAAGCTGCTTTATTCTATTTCAATCTTATATTCCATTCGAGAGCTTGAAAAGTAATAAAGCCATTTTTTTATTAACCTAGAGACGAAGTGTGTTTTGGAATTACCTGATGATTGCAAGGTTCAGTAAACTTTGTGTGATCATGTTAATTCTCATGAATGATACATATGTGGCCCACATTTCTGCATCAAACAACTTGTCACAGGTATACTATGGCAGATGTATTTGGAGTTTGGTTAATATCAGTAAATTTTCAGTTGAATAAATGTCTCAATACTTAACATCATCTCTCAGTTACAATAGATTTCAATTCCACCTACATGAGCTAAACTGTTATAGGGAGGATTTTGCTTCCCAATTCTTGTCTCATTTTTTCCCCTCATTTGCATACATAGATGATGGGTCATTGACATGTTGTTGTTGGGCTAGTGCTGATAGAGCTGCTACTTTCCTAAAGCTACATGAAGAACTTCCACAGAGAGCTTTTGAAAGCAGTGACCGCACATTGAAGTGGCTGGGGATGGACAAGAGTTGCTGGAAAAGCACCACGTTTCATCTTGAAAAAATTCTGAGGAAGCATGGCAGAATTACTGTGAAGAACTGTGGATCAATGGTAGATTCTTCTCATCAAGATTTTACTGTTTATGTCAGTTCAGATAATGCCCTCAGCAGCTCAGATGAGAATCTCCTGAAATTCATAGTCTTCAATGCTTGTTTAGGCACATATTGGGTGAGTTTAAACTGCAGAAGGATAAAATTCATGGAGAAAAACTCTACCAAGCAAGGACTCCTAAAAGTAAAACAAACATATTGTATCTGAATAGTGAATCATGCAGAAGAAATAATTTGATATAAAAAGCTCGTTCTATAGATGGTAGGTTCAAAATTAAAAAGCGTTATATACCAATATGTTTTAATTTTGAATCTACCATCTAGTTATTTAAAGTGAGTTTTATTTTGATATGAATTCCATTTGATACCATATAAAATCATCATTCTTATTGGCAGAGTGTTGTTGCTAGAGTGATGGATTCAGATGCTGTTAAGCAGTTGGAGAAAAAGCACTTCAGACAAATGGAGATGATAGTGCTTCTTGCCATGCAGAACTTATGGGCAGTGGAAGTTTGATATATGAATACTCTTACTGAGGCTCGGCACCTGATTCAAGAACTTTTAGACAGGTAAATATTCATGCTGCCATATTTGTGAGTGCAGGAGTTGCTTGTTTGGGGGAACCTTTGAGAAAATGCAATATGATGTGCATCATTTATGTACATGATGTCTTCCCCTACTCATTGCAGTGAAATTGTGCCAGGCTTTGCATTTTTGTGATCTATTGGCCAAATGCATTTCTTTCCACATACATAAACTCTTCCACAGCTGGGCTTCTACATTCTTTACCCAGATGAGATATCAACATAATGATCATCTAGGAACTTGTATAGATGCAAAATCTCTAGGGTAGTGCCAGACAGATTTTCACGTTAATGTAATATTCTTGTTACTTTGGCCCTAACCTAATCTGATGACAATTGGCGAACCTTAAATTCTTGTGGAACTGAGGCTTCTTTGCATCGATGTACATATTTGCTATATAATATCATAGGCCTCATCTCAAAGGCATATTTCCTTCACTATTTTCTTTATGTTGATTGGTCTATGAGCACCAAAAAGATTTTAGATTATCACTTGGTAGATAAGGTCAGCTCTGTTGCCCTAGGAACAGTACACATTTACAATAGGCCTTCATAGCTAGTAGTTGGATTTTCCTTTGCTCATAAGTAGGTATGTGTGACTGATTTATTTCGGTAGCATTACTCATGTTAATTAGTCTTAACAGCGTATGATATTACATTGTATTGACATTATTATGATCTTAACTATTAAGATCATAATGAAAAACAAGAAGCTTTTTATTAAATAAATATGGCATTAGCAGGAGGAAAAATACTAATAATTTCTTGCGCTGAATTGTTTGACAAGGCTTGAGAATCATGCAGACACCATTTTCCAGTTGTAGTTTGAGTAATGAATGGCAAATAATGGATGGAAATGGTCTTTGTGTAAGGCATTAAGCCAAAGGGGAAGTGTCCAAGACAACAATGTAATAAGTGAAATTTGAGTGCCCCTACCCAGATACACAATTATCTTTGGTGGCTTTGCATTGCCAGATACCTTATGAAAAAATCGATTTGAGTTTCAGTTTCATTAGATTTGATATTTCAGCATCTAGTAGACTAGTTTACATGTACAAAATTTTAGTTTGTTTTACGGTTTCAAATTTGTCTGGAAAGCGAAGGATCATACCATCAAATTTTAAATTGTATTTCTGGGTTTTCTGGGTTGAACAGGGCTTATAGGTATTTCATGATTCATCAAATCCTTGCTTAATTTTCAGAGATCCTCATTTATTCAAAAAGCACAGAATTATAGTAAATATTGGATTAAACAGTGTTGATTTAACATCAAATATAATGATGTGAAAATTATTACTTAAAAAGTTCATATTGTTATCGTGTTAATAATATTATAAATGGTACTAGCTTATTAATGTTACTGTCAAATGTATATATAAAAACTTCATTAAGAAATTTATTTCTTATAGTGTAGGATTCAGCAAGACCTTTAATTACTAATACCATGGTTTCAGAATATTAATTTGGGAGTGTTAATTAGAGGGGTTTGCTTTTGACTAGTATAATTAAAATCAAATAAAGTACTATGTTTTATTTAAATTTTTATCTTTATACATTTATTAAGAAAATTATTATATTTTCTCAATATTATATAAAATTATTTTAAATAAATTAAAATATTTTTTATTAATTTATTAATATTAAAAATATTTTACTTTTATTTCGATAAGTAACTCATTAATAATAAGTGCATGATTAAAAAAAAATTTATTAATTTTTATTAATTTTATAAAGTGATAATAAGATAATTTTTTTAAAAAAAATAATAATTTAAATGGTACAGAAGTAGTATTAGTTTTGAAGTATTAAATTGTAATTCAATGGTTTAATTCAGTTTCTTAATTGCTGGGTATTTTTATTTTTTGTCTTTTTCAGTGAAAAAAGGAGTCAGTTTAATTGGTATAACAGATATTATAGTTTTGATTTTTCGGCTTGAAATTTTACAGCAAAATAAAAGGAGTCCGAGTTTATCTAATAAGAAAACGTACCAAATTAAATTCCCAGAGCATAAAAATTGCAAGTATCTATAGTTATATTAAGAATTTTACTTTCCTTCAAAAAAAAAGAATTTTACTTATTTAGGTAGAACATCTTGCAAATGACTGCAGTAGCCACACTTGGACTTCTTTACATCAGAAGAGGGTCTATTTTCAGCATCCCCAGCCACAATGTTCAATGAGCTGCATTAATATGCCAAAGCTTGAATCAACATGAATTTACATCATAATTATTATTACAGTTATTATTGAGAAAATTATTATTTTAAATATATAAATATTATATTTTATGGTAAAATTGACATAATTTAGATATTAAAACTGCAACATAACATTTAAAAAAGAAAAAAAAAACAGGAGTTTTGGAAAAAGAAACAATCAAATATACAAATGAGGTTTGAAATTGAAAATGGTTAAGGCAGTTTTCCATGGGTGTCTTACAGAGACAGAGAAAGAAGTGCTGCAAAAGGTGTTCGGCGTTTTCGAAAAGAGCTTCTCTAGGAAAGGTGTTGGACTTTTTAGTTAGTCTCTTTAGATTCCCTAGCTTTTCTGATTACTTCACCACCCCCTCCCCACCCTTTTTTTAACCTTTCCTTTCGTCCTTTTACTGTCCTTTAGGTTCTTTTTTGAAATTTTATTATTAAAATAAGAAAACGCTTAAAACCCTTTACTGTTGGGTGGATGAATCTCTAGCTTTAAGTTACCATTCGATAACTCATTTGCTTCTATTTGTTAGCATTTGAATTCTTTACACCATCTACGCCACCCAACCCAGCCTCCGCTTTCTGTATGACTCTAACATTCTTTTTTAAAGCAAATGTACTAACTAATTTCAACTTTGTTGCAGCCCTTTTGTACTTTCTTCTTACTCCACAGAATTTTCCTTCTCTCTCTCTCTCTCTCTCTCTCTCTCTCTCTCTCTCTCTCCCCCCCCTATAAACATATATTACAAGTGGGTTTTTACTGTATAAATTTGAAACCCAGAAATGCTTTTTGGCTTTTGTTTATTTCCAAGTTACTTTAAAACTCTCTTTTTTCAAGCTGAATATTCACCTTCGTTACAAACACTTGTCAAGGTTTAAAGATTTCAATGCCACTAAGCCAGCAACCACCGGCAGTGACTATAGCACAGGAACCTTTCAACACTCACTCAACTCACACCTCAATTGGCCCAGTTATTGCAGTACTTATAGTCATCATGATTTTAGGCATACTTGCTGTTATGATTGGAAGGCTTTGTTCAGGAAGGAGAATCTTGGGTTATGGTCAGTATGATTTAGAGAGTTGGGCAGAGATAAAATGTTCTTCTTGTATTGATGGAAGGATAAGCCCTCCACCACCAAGGCCTAATGATGCGTTTTCCAACTCTGCTTCACCATCAATCTCTGCCCAAACCCACCAAGAAATTAAGCAAGAAGAGCAATCTCCTCAACACCCACCTGAAAATCTTGATTCCTGAACATGGGGTGTTCTTTTCTTTCTTTTTTCTTTTTCTTTTTCCTGTTCTGTTTTTCTTTTTTTTTTTAATACTGTGGCTCTCTTTTGCTTTCACATTTGCACATTATTTTGTTGATTTAATGTTTTGCCTTCTTAGTGCATTGCACATTATTTTGTTGATTTAATGTTTGCCTCTTAGTGCATTGAACCATTATTGCTAATGTACATTTTGAGATGCAAGTCGCAAATGGATATTATTATTATTAAATGTTAGATTATTTGCCTGCGATTTTCATTTCCTTTTTCCTTTTTCTGTGGTTACTAATATAACTATTTATAAGCTTTGAAACTCAAAGCTGGTTCTCCTATGGCATGTGATGGAACTATTTTTCTTAAATATCATTGAGAATGAATGAAATGCAGAGTAGAGAGTCATCTGATGGATCCAATCAACCATACAGCAAGACAAAGGTATTATTTGCGCAAGGAAGTTCAAGTGAGGGGCATTAAGCTTTCCTTTCCCAAATAAAGCAGGAAATCAGAATTGCCTGACTATGCTCATGTGCTCATGCACAGTGCTTCCCAAAATGAATGGTCCAACCTTTATCATTTGGTTCCAGCTAGAAATAAAAGAAAAAGACAGTAGATAATATATTTATATGACCAACAAATACCATGGTGTAAAAATCTGAAATCTGCCAGCAACTCTGAAACTATTATAACAGAGCTTTACCACTTTGTCTTATTCCATAATTATGATGTGGATCACAACCAATTCCATTTCAAATACCATATTCAACCTCAGTCGCCATGGAAGATATAGTAACAGCTTGTTCACTTACAACAGAAAAAAAAAACCATTTATTCGTTTTGTAACTGCATGTTAATTTGCATTAAAGGCCCCATAGGCATTAAAATACAAAATGGATTCATGCAGCTTTTATTAGCTGGTCTTCTAGTTCTAACTAAGCTTAATTGAGTATTTGCAAAAAGTCGTCAACCAAGAAGATATCTCATACCATGTATATTTCCACCGCTCAAGCAAACAAGGGATAAATATACAAATGTATTACATCCTAGTATCTTACCACTTGAACTTTTCAAAACAAAAAAAAAATCTCTGCCAATAAGTTAATATAGGCTTATTGACAGAGCCCAAGGAGAAGATACAATCATCATAACTAAGCCAAAAATCTCTCCTACCCAGTTTCTTCAAGCTTTGTCAATTCGGAGACAAAAAAACCAACCCTTGATAGCCGCTTCTTGCGCAAACTAACAATGATGGTATGTATATGACGATATGGGCACAATTCAAACTACCTATTATTACCCTGAGGACGCTTCAATTTGAGAAGATGTGATAAACCTGCAACCACATGTAACCGACTGCATGGAACTCCCGTCTTTGCCAGTGCCCTCCCATTTTTGTCCAATAACACAAAGCAAGGAACGTATCTTACATCATAATGGAGTAGCTGCAAACAACCAATATCAGTAGTCAGCCAGAGCACACCATAGATGAAAAACTAAATCTATTTCACGTCTTTGAAATCATCCAGGATTGAAATCTGGAGCTCACTACACGATATAATAATTCTACTGATTAACTGCAGCTTTCTAGCATTCCCAGCTGACTTGTAAATTAGAGCAAAGATCACCCTTGATTTTCTATTCAAGACAAATTATTCAATATTGCTAACCCAACCAGTCTAGATTTCCATATCTCTTCCGCATAATGGGTCCCTACAAAATTATTTGGGAGAACAAAAACTGCTTCCATTCAAAGATCTGGAACTACAAGCACCTTGGAACATTCCAGGGCCTTATAAATGGATCTTTTATCCACCATAATATCCTAAATATATTGCATAAATTGTATCATCCAATTGCAAACCCAATGTGCCAACAACGTTATATTCAGTTTTCAAATTTTTCTATGTGTTTTCACTGCAATCTATTGGGGAAAATTTGCACGAATAGAAAAATCCCCAATTTTCACCACTAAATTCAAACTCCAACAACTTACAGGAACAAAATTGAGAGGTAAGTACAATACCTCAGGCAGCCATTTATCATTTTCTGCATCTGCCATGACAATATTGAGCCACTTTGAATTCCTACCCTCAATCTCCAAGACAAAATTAAGTAAAGAGTTACACAACCTGCATTTGGAAGAATAGAACTCAAGCACCGTAGCTTCTTTTCCACTTGCCAAAGCTGAGGCAAATGCTCTTTGTTCCGCCTCTCCTTGCTCTTCAGGAGTCAAGATCTTCTTTTGGGACTCTAAACCGGTGTTTTGGGTTGTCCAGGAATCCGATTTGATGGGATTAAAGGTATGGATCCAAGAATTTGAGGATTTGGAAATTGAATTAAAAGAATTGAAAGCAATGGATCCAAGAGTATGCAAAGATTTGAATAGCCAAGGACTCTCAGAGCTGCAACCATTAGAATTTTTATGATTCTGTTTAATATCCCATGGCCATTTCAAGCAAAACAAAGGTTGTTTAGGAGCAGTATCCATCTTCATCTGTAATCTTACTCCAAAAACAACTTAGCTATAAACCCAACAAAAAATGGAATTCATACTAGACCCAGCAAGCTTCCTACAAAAGAAAAACCATTTTCAAAGAATATCTAATGGCAACATTCACTGACACTAGCAAATAACTAAGAAAACATATAAAAACTCAACATTATAAATTTCTTTAAAATCCTAAAAACGTCACATAAACCCTAAAACCAAAATCTAGAAATTCTCACCTTCAAATGCATAAGGGAAAAATATTAGAAAGTCTTACAGATTCAGATACATCAATGTAATTACAACTTACACACCTTCTGGATTTCCGATTATTAAGCTTCAAACGAAGCAAACTCTGAGTCTGAGAGAGAGAGAGAGCGCACAGCCAGACTAGACCCTATGACCAGCAAGTAGAAGTAGCTTAGACTTTCAAGGCCCATGGGCCAAGGCCCTGCAGTTGTTGTTAGATCTAAAAAATTAAAAAATTTTCACTCTATTCCACGCTTTTTAACCTTTTTTTTTAAATATCATCTATTTTTTTTTATACAAAAGAGGATGTCACCCAATTAGACATTCACAAGCCGTGGCCACGTGAATCATGTCAGACCGAAGTAAATCTGCTACCTCTGCAGGAGCACGACGGCCTTGGCCTGCCATATTTACCAATTTATGCGCCACTTGATTACCCTCCCAATATGATTCAATATCATCTATTTTTAGTATATCAATATCAAAAATATACCCTAAAAATATATATTTTTAAAATTGAAACAAAATATATTTTTAAAATTAAAATTAAAAATGAGATATTTTTAAAAATATTTTTATTTTTTAAGATATTTTTAAAAAAACCTCCTAAAAATTAGTGATTGAGCTTTTCAAAACAGCTCTTTTTGTAAATTAGGCATTCGATCATCTCATCGTCTACTAATAATAAACATTTTGTTTCCAATTTTTTTCATTTATCTATAATTAAGTTAGACTAAAGGTTCATCCGTTTGAATTAGTGTTGAAAAAAAATTATTTAAAATAATGAATAAATTTTAAATTTTTTTTTAAAATAAATTATATATATATATTAGTTATAAAAATTTTATAATAATTAAATAACACTTCAAAACAATTTATTTTACTTAACATAACATTAATTGTATTTAATCCGATAACTCCTATTAAATAAGTGAAACTGAGACATGGACTATTTAGTATGAAAAATGGGAGTTGAAGAAAGAAAAACTTGTAAAAAATAAATAAATTTATAACTAAAATGAGCTAAATTTATATATATATATATATAATTTACTTAATTAATAATATATATTTATATAAAAGAAATAAAGCTAAATAGGAAAAAGTAATAAGTGTAAATTTATTTACATGTAATTATTCATCATAGGCAAATGCTCAGAAACATATAATAAAAGCACATTTAGAATGTGCATAGGTAATGGCTTTTCTGAGAGAATAATAAAATTCAAATATAAAATCCAAAAGTGGGAGACATTTTGTCAGTACATTTCCCTTGCAATAATATTCGGTTTCCCCATAAATACTTCAATACTGGAGAAAAGCCTTTGCAATATTTCAAAATATATAAAATGAACAAATAATATAAAAATATATAAAAAATATTTTACTTAAATATGGAAATTAAACTAATTTTATTACATTTTTATGTAATATTAGACAAAAAATCTTATATATTATATATAATAAAAAAATTATTCAGAAATACATAGTAAAAGTTGAGTTCTCTCGGCTTGTATTGAAGAGATAAAATATAATTATTCTATAAAAAAACATACAAATCTTTAAAAATTAAAACCGAGTTCTTTAATAATATCATTTAATAATTTATTTATATATTATTTACTTATATCAATTACTAAACTTCTTATACTAATTTTATTTTTTAAAAAAATAAAATTTTAACACTTATTTTAATATTTATTATTTAACAATATTAGAGATATTTACTTATTTATTTGTTGCATATATTTTTTTTTCAGATTTGATCTCACTTACTGTAAATTTTTTCTATATAATTATTTAATATTTACAAAATAATTCAAGCCTTCCAACATCATTTAAAGCTAAGCATAAATGAGAATGGAAATATAGAAAATAATAGCAGTATAATAACATCAATATTTTTATTTACAAAAAAGTTAAAAAAATAAAATGTAATAGTTGATATATTTAAAAATAAATAAATAATGTGTGAATCAACAATTTTTATCACACAAACAACCCTTTAATTATTTTTAAGTGGAATTTGATCACAAGGTTTATCAAAATCTGACACATTAGACTGCAATTACGAAATTATAGGTCGTTTATTTCTAAGGTGAAGCTAATTTTTTAAACAAATTATAATAACTTGCTTAAGTGTTATAAAAGATATTAAATTCATAGCTCACAAAGCTTCCAAGCAATATTAATACTTAAATATAATAATATTAAATACATAATATAAATAGTAAATAGAGTGTTTCTTAAAGTTTACATATAAAACGTATAAAGACAAATAAAAAAGTAAATGTAGTGATAATAAAAATAAAATATGTTTAATAATATTAGTACATATTCTAAATATTAATAAGAAAATAATAAAAAGCGGTTATAAATTTTTTGAAATTACATGAACAAGAGAATAAAGTTTCATTCTTCAATTGTCATATTCACTGTACCAAAAAATTACAAAAAATATTTGTAAATAAATAAGTAATGATCTACTTAATATTTGTAAGTAATTAATTGTAAAAAAAAATACGTAATAGTAGAAAAAGACCTAAAGTCCAATAGAAATATTATATGTATGTCATAATTTTATATGGGTATACCATAATTATTTATAAATTTTTCATAATTTTTTAAAAAAATTTTGATATCTAAATAATGCATAATATTTAGAAAGTTAAATAGGTTTATAGTTTATTTTTTATTTTTTAAAAAATTTTTGATATTTAAATATTTAAATATATATATATAATTTTGGCAATGTATAATATTATAATTATATATAATTTAAAAATATTAATTTTAATAAAAATGATTAATTTAATTTTGGGTTAAAAATGTTAGATTATATTTTTTCAACTATAGTTTTCAAAAACATATACACATGCATAAACATATAATAAAATTACGTAATTTTTAACGAAGTAATTTTTTTTCTAAATAATATATTATGTTAAGCTTTAGTTTTTTTTTATCTTTTATTTTAATTAAGTTATTAATTAATAAAGACCCACAGCATAAGAATGAAGAAAAATATTTATATAAAATTTATTAATTATGAATTAAATAGAAGTATGCAGTAAGAATAAATTAACTATTTATATATTATATATCATTGAAGAACTTGTGTAATATATATTATTGAAGGAATTATGTAATATATATCATTGAATGAATTAAAAAATGACAAATTATATATTAAATAAATTAGGCTATGATAATAATTATTTATATATACGATGGAAAAGTATTTATGAAAAAATTATTAATTATAAATTAAATAAAAGTATGTAATAGTTTATTTAAAAAAAGGTATTTAATTGTAGAAATTATATAGAGGTATACAATAGTTTATTGAAAAAAAATTATGTAATAGTAAAAAAAGACCTAAAGCCCAATAGAAATATTATGTATATATCATAATTTTTTATGGATTTGTCATAATTATTTATTAGTTTGTCATAATTTTTTATGGGTATGTCATAATTATTTATGGATTTGTCATAATTTTTTAAAAAATTTTGATATATAAATAATGCATAATATTTAAAAAGTTAAATAGGTTTAGAATTTATTATTTATTTTTTTAATTTTATATCCAAATATCTAAATATATATAATTTTGACAATGTATGATATTATAATTATATTTAATTTAAATATATTAATTTAAATAAATATAATTAATTTAATTTTTGGGTTACAAGTGTTAGATCATATTTTTTTTACTAAAGTTTTCAAAAACATATATATATTTATAGACATATAATAAAATTAAGTAATTTTTAATGAAGTAATTTTTTTTTTCTAAATAATGTATCATGCTAAGTTTTAGTCTCTTTTTTATCTTTCGTTTTAATTAAGTTATTAATTAATAAAGGTACACAATATAAGAATGAAAAAAATTTATAAAAAAATTATTAATTATAAATTAAATAGAATTATGAAGTAAAAAATAAATAAATTATTTATATATTATATATTATTGAAGGAATTAAAAAATGATAAACTATATATCAGATAATTCAAGTTATGATAATAATTAATTATATATATGATAGAAAAGTATTTATAAAAAATTTATTAATTATAAAATAAATAAAAATATATAATAGTGTATTCAAAAAAAGTATGTAACTATATAAATTATATAGATGTATATAATAGTTTATTGAAAAAGTATATAATAGTAGAAAAAACCAAAAACTTAATAGGAATATTTTGTGTATGTCATAAATTTTTTATAGATATGTCATAATTATTTATAGATTTATCGTAATTTTTTATAGATATATCATAATTAATTATGAATTATCATAATTATTTATGAGTTTGTCATAATTTTTTTTTAAAAAATTTGATATCTAAATAGTACATAATATTTAGAAAGCTAAATAAGTTTAGGGTTTATTATTTAATTTTTTAAAAATTTTAATATCTAAATATCTAAATATATATAATTTAGCAACGTATAATATTATATTATATTTAATTTAAATATATTAATTTTAATAAATATGATTAATTTAATTTTGAGGTTAAAAGTGTTAGATCATGTTTTTTTAACTAAGGATTTTAAAAATATATATGCATGTATAGATACATAATAAAATTAAGTAATTTTTAATTAAGTAATTTTTTTATTTTTTTAAAATAATATATCATGCTAAGTTTTAGTCTTTTTTATCTTTTATTTTAATTAAGTTATTAATTAATAAAGACCCATAATGTAATAATGAAGAAAAATATTTATAAAAAATTTATTAATTATAAATTAAATAAAATTATGCAATAAGAATAAATTAACTATTTATATATTATATATCATTAAAGGAATTGTGTAGTATATATTATTGAAGGAATTATATAGTATATATCATTGAATGAATTTAAAAATGACAAATTACATGTCAAATAAATCAAGTTATGGTAATAATTAATTATATATATGATAGAAAAATTATTTATGAAAAATTTATTAATTATAAATTAAATAGAAGTATGTAATAGTTTATTAAAAAAAATGTATGTAATTTTAGAAATTATATAGAGGTATGTAATAGTTTATTAAAAAAGTATGAAATAGTAGAAAAAGACTCAAAGCCCAATAAAAATATTAAGTGTATATCATAATTTTTTTATGGATATGTCATAATTATTTATGAATTTGTCATAATTTTTTATGGGTATATCATAATTATTTATGAGTTTACCATAATTTTTAAAAAAATTTTGATATCTAAATAATGCTTAATATTTAGAAAGTTAAATAGGTTTAGGGTTTATTATTTAATTTTTTAAAATTTTTTATATCTAAATATATATAATTTTGGTAATGTATGATATTATAATTATATTTAATTTAATATATTAATTTTAATAAATATGATTAATTTAATTTTGGAGTTAAATGTGTTAAATCATTTTTTAACAAAAGTTTTCAAAAACATTTATACATATATAGGCATATAATAAAATTAAATAATTTTAAATAAAGTAATTTTTTCTTTTTTTTAAATAATATATTATGTTAAGTTATAATATCTTTTTTATCTTTATTTTTAATTAAGTTATTAATTAATAAAGAACCACAATATAAGAATGAAGAAAAATATTTATAAAAAATTTATTAATTATAAATTAAATAGAAATATGCTGTAAGAATAAATTAACTATTTATATATTATGTATCATTGAAGGAATTAAAAAAATGATAATTTATATATCAAATAAATCAAATTATGATAATAATTAATTATATATATAATAGAAAAGTATTTATGAAAATTTGTTAATTATAAATTAAATAGAAGTATATAATAGTTTATTAAAAAAGTATGTAATTGTAGAAGCTATAAAGATGTATATAATAGTTTATTAAAAAAAAGTTATGTAATAGTAGAAAAAGACTCAAAATCTAAAATAAATATTATATGTATGTCATAATTTTTTATAGGTATGTCATAATTATTTATGAATTTGTCATAATTTTTTATTAGCATGCCATAATTAATTATGAGTTTATCATAATTATTTATGGGTTTGTCATAATTTTTTAAAAAAATTTTGATATCTAAATAATGCATAATATTTAAAAAGTTAAATAGGTTTAGGATTTATTATTTATTTTTTTAAATTGTTGATATCTAAATATATAAATATATATAATTTTGGCAATGTATATATATAATTTTGACAATGTATAATATTATAATTATATTTAATTTAAATATATTAATTTGAATAAATATGATTAATTTAATTTTAGGGTTAAAAGTGTTAAATTATATTTTTTAACCGAAGATTTCAAAAACATATACATGTATATACATATAATAAAATTAAGTAATTTTTAATTAAATAAATTTTTTATTTTTCTAAATAATATATCATGCTAAGTTTTAGTTTCTTTTTTTATCTTTTATTTTAATTAAGTTATTAATTAATAAATACTCATAATGTAAGAATGAAGAAAAATATTTATAAAAAAATTATTAATTATAAATTAAATAGAAATATGCATTAAGAATAATTTAACTATTTATATATTATATATCATTGAAGGAATTATATCGTATATATCAAAGAAAATATGTAGTATATATTATTGAATGAATTAAAAAAAGACAAAAATAAATTATACTTACTAACATGTTGAACAACTTTTTTTTTCTCTGATAATTGTTTGTTTCACCTCTTTTTTTTTTTTTGCAATCTACTTTCAATTTAATTCAACACTGAGATCTCGCATCTCTATTTAATTTTCTCTAATCTCGATTTTTTTTTAGTTCACTAGTTCATTTTTAATGTGATCGATGATAATATTTTTATGCAATAAAATTCAGACCGGATACCACTCTAAAAATTTTTCAAATAAAAGTAAATTGACAATAACTAAAGACAAACCGAAAGTAAGCAAGATTTTCAGATCTATAAAAAAAATCTTATATATTATTAATTTAAAAAATTAAATAATTATAAATAAAAATATGCAGATGGATATATAAGTAATTAAATTTGAAAGTAACGATAATAAAGAGGTAAAGGATAAACTAAAGAGGGGTAAAATAAGAAATAGGATACATCTACAGTAATTTCATATCCTCTTTTAAATTATAAAAATAGAGATATATATATATATATATATATATATTTAATAATTAATTATTATTGCCCATTGCCTAATTGCATTTTATCTTTCACGTGTCTATCTATGTATCCAAACACACTCCTATTCTCCAATAGTATTGTCCACATATATATATAAATCAATTTTTATACTATTTATGTATAATTCGTAAATTTAAGTTACAACGACAGATGACTACTATTCTTTTATTATATATAGACTTTGTTTTTCCAAATACAATTATTGCCTTTTTTTTCAAACAACTAAATTAAATAAAATATTATTTAATTTTAACCTTTTTTTAAATGTGAATATTCTATGAATAAGTTTATTAAGTAATTGAGATGACAAATATTCTTATGGATAAATAGAATTTTTATAAAATTACCTATTTTAACAATTTATGGACTGCTATTATTGGAAAAATAAATATGCTCACACCACGTTTTTAAATCAATGTTTAATGTCGAGTCTTCTGTACCACTTTATCCAAATGTTACATTAAGAAAAATATTTTTTTGTAGCATTTTGTTTTTATTTTTTATTTATTTTTTTAATATGTCAACCTTTCTCATTAACATATCAACACTAACAATTCTATTTTTTTTTTTCTATATGCCAACTCCATTTTAATTATTAATTTCATTATTTAAACTAGAATTCACAAAATCTCTTACTTCCTTCGCAATCACATTCCTCATTGCATCCCAAAATCCAGCTGGCAAGCTATCTACCCTCTTCTCCGTCACCATTTCACTGCTACTACCATCACCAATCCCCGGTGGAGCCAAAGTCAGAGCAGTCAACGCATCTTCCTCTTGTACCGCCATCCTCGGCGGCGTAGATCGTGATGCAACAATATTAACAGCAGCGCCTTCAATATTATTGGTGATAATATTGTCAAAATTATTACTCTCCATTACTATTTGATTCTGTTGTTCTCTGGCTCTTCTCTTCAACGTAGAGTTCCAATGATTCTTCACCGCATTATCGGTCCGACCGGGTAACAACCGGGCAATGGTGGCCCAACGGTTACCATACCTACCATGAGCGGCCAAGATCGTTTCATCTTCAGCTGAAGAAAACGGACGGTGCTCCACGTTTGGGCTCAGTTGATTGCACCATCTTAGCCTACATGATTTACCCGAACGCCCTTTAACATATCGGCTAATTAAGGACCAATTTCTAGGGCCATGTCGGTCTACAAGTCGGGTAAGAATCCGATCTTCCTCTGCACTCCATGGACCTTTGATCCGCTCCGATTTGTTAGTATTTCTTGGCGTATTATAGTTGCCATTAAAAGAAGACTCCGATGAAGAAGATTCCGAAGAAGAAGTAGAACACATGTTCATTGTTTCCATAACAATAAAATCAAAAAGTATGTTTTTGGAAAAGAGAAGAAAATAATAAAAAAAGGAGAAACAGAGAGAGAGCAGCGAAAAGTTTGTCTTCGAGTGAGTACAATAGGATGAAGAAGATGAGTGGAAGTGTGTGTTTGTGTGTATATTTATGTGTGTGAATGGAAAGATGAGGTTCATTAACTTGTTCGGAGACCAATAGGGTGTGTTCTTTATATATATCTTTAAATATATATATATATATATATGTATGTATGTATGTATAAATTAGGGAGAGGCTTCTTCCAGGAAACTGGCTTTTGTAAAGTTGGTAGGGGAGGTGATGATTTGCTTTCTGCGAGCAAATTTTGCGAGACATTAATATTTTCTCTTGTCTATCGTTTGTCATCTTGACCATTTGGGTCTGATGACATGTAATTATATTTTATTATAATTTTTTAATCATTGTTAATATGTTAATACTTGGTATATCCAAACCGAATAATTATATGCTACAACGTTGTAGCATATAATGAATAATTATAATGAATAATTAATTTGTCGTAATCAGTGGACTCAATTCATTGCTAAATAACTGACTTGGAAGTTGACAATATCAGACTAAACTACACGAATTGTCCTTAAATTACAAGATACATAAGTACAAGGCAATTATTTAAAAAAAAAAAAACAAGGCAATTATTCTACCAATTCATGAATTGTATTTGATCAAATATCATTTCAACTTTTCAACTAATTAATAGTTATTATTATTATTCCTTTTTTTTGTGTGTATGTGTGTATATATATGTCTACAGACTAGGATCTGTTTCTTCTTCTTAATTGAGGAGAAGAAATCCATAAATGTTTTATGTGAAAATATAATTCTACAAAATTTGGCAATTTAGGAAACATAAACATTGTTATTTATGCTTTTATATGTCAGGATAAAATTGTATCATGTTAAGGATTGTAGGGGGGAGGAGAACAAATTTTCTTATATATTGTTTTTTTTGAAAAATATTTTAAATAGAATTTGTTACTATTTTTTATTATTTTTAAAAATTTTTAGTGCATTAGAGCTGTATTTTTTTTAGTATTGAGAATAAGATTTAATATTTAAAATTTAGTATACACTCTAAAATAATTTTACATTGTAATTAGGCTTAAGCACCAATTATTGTATTAAAATTGATTTTAAAATATAATAACATAATTATTGTATACATCTCTAAAAAAAATCATAACTATTTATGTTAAACCGATACGAATTGACATAAAATTCAAGAGGCTGGATATAAATATAATTATGATTTCTAAGTTCAATTGAAGATCATTGAATTGAGACACTCATGCAATGTTCCCCTTGTATAATCCATGATCATTTATATATATATATATATATATTATATATTGCTTTGAACGATTTTTTGAAAAAAACAAAAAGCTTGAGATGTAAGGATGAGAAGAATGAAAAAAATAATAATTCCATCCTAAATTAAGTGACTCATTTTTCATTTTATAATAATTTAAAAAATTAATTATTTTTATTAAAAATATAAATTTATATATATATTTTTATTATATTATTACTTCAGTATAAAATATATTTAATAATTAATATTAAATAAATATATTATAGAAATTTGATATACTAATTAATTTATTAAAATAATAAATAATTTTTAGTTTGAGATGGATGAAAAAAGAAAATTAACTTATTAATTTTGAACAAAGGCAGTAATAATAATAAAATTATTCCCGTACGGACTAGCACTATTGCTTGTTTGTGGAGAGCGTTTAAAACATGACAGGGAAAGCCACAGCTGTTAAACGCAAAACAAACGTTTTCAAAATCGGAAAGTGGGGCAAATGCCTTTTTGACTATTGGACCAGATTTACAGCTGTTAGGTCCAAATCCATAGCCTTAATCACTTGGATCAACGGCCATAATCAACCGTCTTAAAAGTGATTCCGTTAATTAAAGGAGGCTCTTTAAAATATAACTGGTTTTTGAAGGTGACTCCAACCTTTCCCCCAAGTATGATGGCCCCACTCCCAGCCTGTACGAATCTCACGTGATTCGAGTCGAATCCCTTTGACTTTCTAGTATAATTAATCCATTTCTAACCCACTCGCCTCACTCTTCTGTCCAACAGCGTCTGTCTCAGAAATCCCCTATTTATATTAAAAAAAAATTGTTTTGTTTTTTTTGAAGGGAGGGGATGGGAGTTTTAATATTTACTTTTGATTTTTTGTTTATAACAATCATTAAAATAAATTTTAAGAATTTTATTTTGCAAAATATTTTTTTATTGGTTCATTATTAAAAAAAATATTAGATCATAAATAATATAAAATTTATCAATATTTTTAATTTATTAAAAAATTTTATCAATTTAAAATTTTATTTGATTTATATTATACATACAAATTTATTATAAACATCATAATTTTTTTATATTTATTAATTATTATTTTTTTTATATATTTTTGTAAAAAAATAAAAAAATCTGATAAAATATATATAATTTTTAAAAATTTAATGAGAAGAGTAAATTTAAAAAAAAATCTTTTTTTCTTTAATAATAATAATAGTGTGTTTAATAAATTAATAGAAAAATTAATTACTGGTAATACATTTTATAAAAGTGTATTATAAAAAATATATTTTCTTAAATAAAATTATATTATTGTATTTGAAATATGTAATAAAATATTAAAAAAATATTAATTTATTTAGTTACAACTTAATTTTATAGAAAAATTTAAATAATATCTGAACTATTCTTATAATATTTTTTTTATTTTACCATATTTTAAATTAATGGTATAATTATCTTTTAATATAAAAATTTTTTAATTAATTTTTTTAGTAGAATTTTTTTTATTCTCTTAAAATAAAATATTTTATCAACTAATTAATAAAATTTAATATTTTATTTTACTTATATTATTTATAAATAAACATAATATTATTAATTAATATAAATTATTTAGTTAATAAAAGTTAATTACAGCAACATATGAGAAGGGATTCATTATACGCGCTTTACAAGGAGAAGGATTTACACTGAAACGAATCGGTACTATGATTACATCACAGCCGCCAACGTGGCAATATTAATGGTTTTGGAGTCATCCGGTGGACTTGTGATGTAACTTTAGCAAGAAGCAGATAGGCATTTGGTAATACAGCTGCCATATTTTAAAAAAATAAAAAAGAAAAAAAGAAAAGAAAACCCAAACTCGCCGACGAATTTCAATAGTTTTTTTCCGGAGGGGCAACAACCAATAGAAAAGACAAGGAATAACAGCACATGAACCGTAACAAGAAACTAGAACTAGCCTTTCTTCAGTCGGGCTTCAATAATTGTCTACTGGCAGTTGCAGACTGGGGACCTGAAACTATGACTATTGCATGCTTGTCAACAGATATATAGCTAATTATCTGATCAAGATTCAATATAGCCATCGGATTTGTAAGAATCAGTGGGGTCCTTCTTGTTCCCTGCCTACCTATTTGCCGGTGGGTTTGGTCCTGACACTTCCAATTGGCTTGTGGCTCAATGCCTCGTGGCAATAGATATTTCGTCCTTTGTTTTGAACCAATCAACCACCGGCTCGTCCGTGCATTTATTGGCTCATTTTAAATTATTTAATACTCACTCCATTCATAAAAATATTTTTTTTTATAAAAATAAGAAAATTTAAATTTATATGTATAAAATGTTTAAAAAATTAATTATTTTTATTGAAAATAAAATTTATATGTATTTTTTCTATAACATATTACTTTAATATAAAATATATTTATTAAATATTTTAATAACTAAAAAAGAGTATAATAAAAATTTAATATATTAATATCTGATTAGAATAATAAATAAATAATAATTTTTATTAATAAATAAATTATAATTTAAGTTAACTGAAATTAAAAAATGTATTTATTAATTTGAAATTAAAATATACTATAAATTAGTATTTACATATTTTAATCGAATGCAATAATTAAGCACTTTACGTATCAATTTAATAGTAAACTTAAGTTAAAAAAAATAATAGTAAACTGATATGAAGTATATAATCGACCAATTAGTATTGAAAATGAAAGGCTAACAAATTTGTTCCATTTTTTTTTTTTGGTCAATGAACAAATTTGTTCCATTGAATGCAACTTTTTTTTGGATTATGCAAGATTTGGAAGATTTTCTTTATTTTTTGGTATATAATAGCACTTTACTAATATTATCTATTTTTGACGTATCTCAAGTTTTCCACAATCATGTCATTGTTATGCATGTTTTTTGGTAAATTTTGGTAAGGAATGCCAACTTGTAAAGTACATGATTAAAATTTTCTTTTTCTTAGTTCTTGATTTTACTTTAAAATTTTTTTATATTCTTTGCTCACTTACGTCTCACTTTGGCTAAGACAAGTAACAACTATAGTATATTTGGATTCGTAATTAAATACTTAAATGTTATATTGCTTGTATTTTAACAAACTGATAATTAAAGTATTATTATTCTCTATTACTGTTAAGAATTTTGCTTATAATTTGAGCAAGACAATTAACAATTGCTGGATATAATCATATAATCTTTTACCTGTTTTTTGTTCACTCTTTTTTTTCTTGTAATACAAATTATACATTTTAAGTACGCGAGTTAGGCAAAAATTTTATTTTATGGGTTTTGTGTCTGTATAGATACTGAAACTTTTGATAAAAATATAAAAATTTTTAAAAATAATTTTAAATTTACCATATTTATAAAATATTTATCAAAATATAAAAATTTATAAAATATTTACTAAAATATCAAATTTTTATTGTTTACAATGAGTTTACAACAAATTTATAATGAGTTTATCATAAATTTATAATGAGTTTATAAATTTTACACAGTTTATAATAAATTTATTATGTGTCTATAATAAAATAACTAAAATATCTGATAAAAAAATAAAAAAAAATTTAAAAATATTATAAAAAGTGTCATTTTTTTTAAATATTATTGGTATAACTGGAATATTCCTCCAGGGTGACTTAAACAGAGCCTTTTTGTTTTAAAATAGTCTAATTTGGGCTAGAACTGTCCGAAAACCATTAAAATTCAAATTTTCTTTTTAAATTGATGGGTTTTGAAAGTTGAAACCCAAGTTTAATCCCTAATGGTTGTATCGACTGCTCACATATTTGGATTAAACCCAAAAAAGAATTATTGGCTTCTGTTACAACTTACACGGACAAGTTCATAATTCTTTTTACATGGACAAGTTGTTTCCAATTGGGCCACAGGTGATGACGTTTGTGAATATATTTCTTTTGGGAGTCCGCAGCAAAAAAAAAAATAAATCAAAATTCACCAAATATGCACCTTAATCCTTATCATTACAAAATTAACAATTTTAATCTCTATGCTACAATTAAAAAATATATAACATTTTTTAAGGATTAAATAGGCTGTTTATTTGTAGAACACAAAGTTTTATTTTCCAAAGAAAAATCAAAATTAGCATTTATTCTTTAATTATAAACATTTTTATTTAAAAATTATAAAATAATTTTTTATGTTTATTAACTAATAATTTAATTTTAAGAAATTACTTTTAATTATTTTATAAATAGAAAATATGTTCTAAAAGACATTGGAGTTTTTTTTTTCTATTTTGATTGTCATAAATTCATTTTCTATTTTTATTTTTTTGTATGAAAAATAATTATAAAATGAAAATATGAAAAATTAAGAAAAAATAAAAATAACAAATATTTTCCAAAACTAAACACAAATCAATTAGAATTTTTTAGGAAAACACAATTAGATTTTAATTTTAAAAAGTTACCAAACCACAATCCAATTTAAACGGTTAGAAAATATATTTATTTATAATCTAATAACAAAAAATTTAAAGTGGTTCACTAGAAATCTCGATAATTAAAATCATAAACTAATTATAATTTTTTCATATATAAATATTGAGTTTAATAATGGCTCAAATTAAATATATTATACCTTTTTAAACAAATTCGCTATATAATTAATGAGATTACTGATAATAAATAAATTTAATAAGGAACTACCAAAGAAAAAAATTAAGAGAAACTTGAAAGATTTTATTATTTAAATAATTTTTTTTAGAAGAAATTACATCCTCTGTCTCAAAATTCGGTTTCGTTTTCATATATAATGCGCACGAGATGTTTTTTTTTTTTTTAACTTTACGTATTAAATATCATTTTTTCTTTTTTTTATTATTTCATTTTTTGTAATTTTGTAATTTTAATTTTTTACAAATTGTTTATATTTATTTTTTTATATAAAAAAATTTATGTCAAATTTTTAATATACAAAAAAATATATATACACAAATATATATAAAATATATACACAACATATATAAACTACATCTATAATAGCTACAGTATATTTACAACACATCTACAATATATCTACAATATATCTACATAATATTTTTAATATTTATTTAATTTTATTTTTTAAATTTTTTATTTTTATAGTATCCACACAATATTCATATAATATCTACACAACATTAAACAATTTTTACATAAAATACACATAAAAAATAAAAAATATACATAATTTTATTATATAAATATATTATATATATGTTGTATTTATGTTATATTTTTGTTATTTACATAAATTTGTTATATAGATATGTTGTATATATGTTGTATTTATGTTATTTAAGTTATATGTATAATATGTGAAATTTGTTTAAAATAAAATTTTATGATTTAATATATTTTTGTATGTTTTATTTTATTTTTTATTTTTTTGAGTGTTATTTATTTTTTATAACTAAAATTAATTATTTTTTTTATAAAAATTATAATTTTTATATAATGAAAATAATTTAAAATATTAATTTTTATTATTTTATTAGAATATTTTTATTTAACATTAAAGTTTGAAAAAAAAAGTAAAATATTAATTATAGTGAGAGAAAATATAATTTAAAAATTATTTTATTAAAAAATAAGATATTTTTAAAATTTTATATTAATTTTTTATAAAAATAAAAATATTTTTAATTTTTATAATAAAAATTTATTTTATTAAGTAATTATGTAATTGCGCCTTTCTTTTATCGCAGGAGGTTTGTTGGAGATTGACAGACTGTGGCTTGTAATAACAATGGTCATGCTCATGGATAATAACTCAACGCCTGGAATTGGATGACATCCTCTCTCAGCTCGGGCCTTGGTGGTCGGTGGTATCGAGTCTTTATGGACCAAGGCTCGTCCCTTTCATGATCTCTTGTTCTTAGACAACTAAATCAATTGGCACATGGATTAGCCACGTTTTGCTGGTTCCTTATGTTGATTTTATTATGTGATTGGAGGATGCTTCCACCTGGCTTTTTTTTTTTTTTTAATTTTAACTTCAATTACTTTTATTTTTAAAAATTATAATGTTTCTCAATTAGTTATTATTTATTATTCAAAAAAATATATATTTCCCGTTAATTACATAACGGCGCAAAAAGTAGATTTTATATATTCATTTTTTTTGAATTGAAATAAGAATAAATGTGAGAGATACATATTTAAATTTCTTTTTTGAATTGGGATATAAATTACTTCTTTTTTGAATTGGGATATAAATTACTTTGCTAAATTGATAGGCTCTTTTATTATTTTATAAGAATAAACAAATTAGTTATTGTTATTTAAAAATATAAATTTATTATTTTAGCCAAAAATATATTTAATAAATAATATTAAATAAAAATATTATAAAAATTTAATATATAATTAATTTATTAAAATAATAAATGATCTATAATTTAAAATTAAAAAAAAAATGAAAGTAAGCTTATGAATGAACTTAGAATGGATGGTGGCGGTGATAACTCCATATATGATGTTTATGCTCTCCAGAATACTCAATATTTTGCTAAACCCCATTAACGGACAGAACTGAGTTAGTTCTGCGGCTGCCCATTATCCATCGCACTCTAGATAAGGATATAATGGACATTGTCTACATCATTTCCTTCTCATACACTTGCACACATATTTATAGTTTCCTTCTTCTCTATTGTATTGTTTTCGCATAAAATTCCAACTCAGTCCCAATCTAAGTCTGCTCCAGGTGAACTTTGCAATGTCACACAACAACAACAACAACAACTAAGCCTTAATCTCAAATAAGTTGGGGTCGGCTGTATGGATTCTCAACAAAATAAGCTCAAAAGATACCAAAAAAGATACTCCAGCCTTAGGCCCCTTCCAAGACACGGATTTTACGTCTCCATTCAAGTCTGTCATTAATCAAATCCGCATCAAGATCTAAGGCACGTAAGTCTCTTGCTATCACCTCCTTCCACACAGTTCTAGGTCTGCCACGACCTCTAGCCCCCTCAATCAACAAATTCTCACACTTACGAACCGCAGCATTAGGAGGTCTTCTTAAAACATGCCCATACCATTTAAGTCTTCATTCCCTCACCTTATCTCCGACGTCCGCTACTTGGACTTTTTGTCGAATATGAACATTCTTAATTTTGTCCAGTCTAGTATGTCCACACATCCATCTTAGCATCCTCATTTCTGCCACACTCATCTTATGCAATTGTTGTCCCGTTGGTGCCCAACACTCACTACCATAGAGCATCGCAGGTCTAACAACCGTCCTATAGAATTTACCTTTCACTTTCAGAGGTATTTTCTTATCACATAGAACCCCAGTCGCACCCTTCCACTTCAACCACCCTACCTGTATTCTGTGAGCCACATCTTCATCTATACGGCCATCATTCTGGAACACCGAACCCAAATATTTGAAGTGCTTGGTTTTAGGAACCAAAACTCCATCCAACTTAACCTCATGTTCCTGCTTCTTCCTTAGACTGAACTCACAGTGCATATATTCCGTTTTACTTCTACTTAACTTAAAACCCTTGTCCTCGAGGGTTTTTCTCCACACTTCCAACTTACGGTTTACACCAGCACTAGTCTCATCAATTAAAATAATGTCATCAGCAAACAATATACACCAAGGAACATCGTCTTGTATGCTTCTGGTTAGCTCGTCCATAACCAGGGTAAATAAATATGGACTCATGGCCGAACCTTGATGCAATCCGGTAGTAATAGGGAAAGCATCAGTGTCTCCACCAGGTGTTTTCACACTAGTGGATGCATTCTCATACATGTCCTTGATGATGTTGATATATTTGCCGTTGACTCCTTTCCTCTTCAAAACCCACCATAACACTTCTCTTGGTACTCTATCATAGGCTTTCTCCAAGTCAATAAATACCATGTGAAGATCTTTCTTCTTCTCTTGATACAATTCCATTAGTCTTCTTAGAAGAGAAATAGCCTCCATGGTAGATCTCCCTGGCATAAACCCAAACTGATTCTCCGAAACTCTTGTAAGCTTCCTCAATCTGTGTTCAATAATCCTTTCCCATAATTTCATAGTATGACTCATAAGTTTGATACCCCGATAATTTGTACAGCATTGAATGTCTCCCTTATTTTTATATATGGGTACCATGATACTCTTCCTCCAGGCATTTGGCATCTTACGTCCTTTCACAATAGCATTAAAGAGTTTAGTTAACCAGGCAACTCCTACCTCTCCAAGGTTCTTCCAAACCTCTATAGGAATACCATCCGGGCCACAAGCTTTACCAACTTTCATATACTTTGCTTATTAGGAGTAGTCCCTAAATAGAAAGATTCCACAACGAGTATTTAAATTCATAACTAAATAGAAAATCCCTAACTAACATGGACTCGCTTTTTAACCAAAAACTCTCTCTTCTTTGTGTAGTTTAAGACTTGAGAGTTCTAGCCCTAGGTTGACATCTGGAACAAAAAGAGCCAGTGCAAAAGGACCAAAAGAGGCTGTAGAAGGAAAATGACCGAGTCTTTTTTCTTCTAGTCTACCAGACGGGTAAACGTGCACCATCTAAGCATAGGTTTTAATAACCAGAAGATGGAAGAAACTCATATGCCTTTTGACTGTGATTAAAAAAATAATATAGTGTCATAAAAGTATCTGGTGACACAAAATCCAAGACACAGGTTATCAAATGGTAGAAACTAAACTCTGTAGATCTGTTGGCCAATGCTCAGGAGGAATTAACATATAGTTCACCAAAATTATCCACAAGAAGATAGAAGACTGAGTTTAAGTTAGTCCTACGATAGAGAAGAATATACATACGATGATGGTATTGAGATTCCATCTTGCTTCAAAAACCTTTGGGCTCCATCGAGACACTCAGGTGACAGCTCATTGTCACCAAATGAACCAAGCAATTCACTAACCTATAAACCAACAATTAAATGCAAACAAATGAGCAGGTAGTCACTAGAATTAAGAAATACATCAAATTAATTAAAGGCAAAATAATTAAGATACCAAGATATCAGCTTTCTCTGGTGCATGCCAGTGGCGCATATCACAAGAAATTATGGTGACAATGTCTTCCCACCCTTCCAGCTTAACCAAACTCTGTTGCAATAAAGGCCATTGAACTCATGGGATCCATGAAAATTTAACAAAGAAAGAAACTTGAACAGAAAGTATGACTACAGTTTATAAACTGGCTATAAATAAAAATTAACAAAGACTAGACCAACAACAACATAGGTCAGATCCATTGTTCATTTTTTACAAAGTTTTGAAATCATAGATGCATGAAAAGCATTTCAAATTTGGTTTTCCACCACTTTCTATAAATCAATACAAGAAAGATTCATACATACAGAAACATTAATTCATTACTCTCAAATCCAGAATGCAATACTCACATGAAGTGTAACAACTGCATTTGGATTTTTCTCCACTGCATACACTTTTAACTTGCGTCCTGTTTCTTCAGCTGCCTATAGATGATTATGAGGCACCAAACATAGCACATGAAATAATTGTAAAATGCAGAAGGCAAAGGAGGAACCTGCAACGATGCCCTCACAAGAGGTCCATGTCCAGCTCCTACAACCATCAGTACCTTGCCACAATTAAGTACAAAAGCACCATGAACTTCACATTTTGAGCACATTTTGTTCATGTAACACTTGGTGCAACAAGAACAAGATCTGATACAGGAAGAACGGAAAACAAAAGAATCTGAATAAGGAAATAAGCTCCTTATTTTCAAAGTATCCACAAGCTCTATAGACTTCCCAGTCAGAGTGCCAATATTCCAACTACCTAATCTTAATCGGCTCCCTTGGACTTGCTTCTTTAGCCGCATTCGTCCATAATGCGGTAGCCCTTTCCTGTCTGACACCACATCCGGGCGCTGATATGGCGGGACTAACTTCTTTACCCATACCCGTCCATGGCATGGGAACCTTTGCTCATACTCCACCACACCCAGGCGTCGATGTGATGGAACCCCTTGCTCATTTAACACTACACCCGGGTGCCGATGTAGCGCGTGCCTAGGTGAGCACGTCCCAACGGTATAATGATAGTTTTGAGAATCCATAGAAAGTTTGGCAAAATTTTTACACTGGCCGCCAACCCTCGCAATTTATACATAATTTGTCAAATAAAGATAACATCAAATGTCATTAAAAGTTAATTTTTGTATAATATAATTGACAAGTATCTTAATTTTTTTTATCATATTATCAAAATAAACTCATACACAACTATAAAATTTATATATATAATTGAAAAAAAAACTTTTATCATATATATATTTTTTTCTGTTATCGCCTAATTAATTAATTGCAACTTGAAGGTTTTTTCAAGAGATATTCAAAATGGGGGATCATATATATATATAAAAAAAAATCATTCATATAATTATATAATTATATTCTTTCAAGAAAATAACTTTCCAGGAAATTAGAACGACAATTATGTTAAAGATCATCATCAATTACAGGTGCTGCACCCAAAAACCCACACCAATTCGTTTCCTTTCATGAATAAATAAGCAAACATATGCATATATTATATAATAGTATTTATATATATATTATAAATAGACTAAAATTAATTAATTAATTAATTAATCTAAATTAACGAGCCCTTACAAAGAAAAGGATCAATTCAGGACCAGCAGCACCATCTGGATTAATCATATACAAAGCTTCAGAATCTTTAGATCCAATAACTCTTTCAAATCTAGCTCTTATATACGACAATTCACCATCTGCCGTTTCCTTTTCATTTGGGCTTGGAAGAACACCTGCACCCATTGAAACGCCCCTCAGAAGCTGCATAGCATGAAGCTCATCATCGGACATTTGCTTTCTTCTTATTGAATACCCAATTTTTCTTCCATTACAATAAACAGCCCAAACAAATTCTTCCATCAATTTCTTCTTATTTGTCTTCGTCTGGCTCTCTAGCTCAATTCTCAATATATCTGATGCCATTTCTTTATGAAAAAGGGTCGTGTGAATTGGTAGCTCTATAACGAACATTGGCACACAATGAGGATCCTCTTGTATTGCTAGACTTACTCTGCCTCTTCTGTATCCGAAGAGAGTTCCTGTTGTAGCTTTATCTTTAAGCAAAGGTTTTCTTGGTCTACCTAAAAGTGCTACCATTTTGCAACCTGAGGTTAACATAGGGAAAAGCTTGAACATTTTCAGTAGTCCACCTGAACTAGATTTTGAACCTTTTTCGCCGGCGCTTTGCCGGAGTAAGGATAGTATGGCTGGATTATCCATTTGGAAATAAGGGCTATGGTGTACTGGAGGCATTATTACAAAGACTAAAGAGTTTTTTCTTATTTGGGAATGAACTATGAAATTGAAGAATTTAGAAGAAATATTAGTACGAAAATGACTTAAGTATAAATAAGATGAACATATATATAGAGTAAGTGTTACAAAGTTAGGAATTATAGGGAAGGTTGTTGGTCACTTGTTGGGTCAGTTTGTCCTTTAATTTGGAATCTTTTTGAAGTGGGGAAGGAGAAAGAAGAAAGAAGAGAGACCTCCAAGTTGGTTGAGAGAAAAAGAAAAAAATTTGTTTAGTAATGGTTTGATGTGACCAAGTTTAGTGATGAAAATAAAGATGGGACTGAGTCTGAATGTGATAAGATAAGAGAGGTCGGACCACATAACGTGGGGAAATTATAGTAGCGAATAATGAATAGTGAAGAAGCTACAGAGAGGGTATAAAAGAAAAACATAAAAATTAACAATAAAAATAACTCAAAAGAAAATGAGAAAAAGGAACGCTTGGGCATGTGCCACTCTGATCATTACTTAGGGCATCAACATCACTTGCCTTATTTTTTATTTTCTTTTCCAAACTCTCACTAATTATTGAGGTGCAGTTCATCTTTCCCTTATATAGTTTTTCCATGGAAAAATTTTCTTTCTTTTGCTTTTTCTTGTGGGTAACTCTCTCTTTCTTTTGGCTTTCTCTCTCAGTTAACAGGAAACGAGTTCTATTTTTTTTTTCTCTGATGTTTCAAGTATATGTTAGAATTGTGAAATTTTGTGAGTGTAAATTAATTTTAATTAATAAAAAGAAAGGAAATGAAAATTTTAATTATATGTAATTAATATAGTTAACAAATCACAATCATCACATTAAATCATCTGGTAATTACTTGTTTTGCTAAAACAAGTTGATATTTTACTTTCAAGTAAATCTATATATATCTCCATGCAATTTTTTCGTAGAAATGTCCAAATTAAAATAAAAAAAAAAAAACAATTGGCAAGGGTCCTATGATGGGTCCTTATATTTGATATAGACTAAATTAATATTAAAGAGGAAGCAACATTTGTCGGCATCTCTATGGTGCACACCATGAACATTTTGATAGATATCTTAATCAATTGATAATTTATCAAGATAGGAATTTATTTTAATCATGTGTTAATTAAAGTGAAAAGTTAATAACTTGAAAAGAAAAAATAAAAGTTAATTACTTAAAAAGCTCTAATCATACAGTTAATGATTAGATTAGTATATATATGTAATATTAAAGTCCTTCTTTCAACCATAATTAGAATCTTGAATTTTCTAATAAAGGATTATAACTAATTAATTTAGCAATTCAAGTATTTAAAAAAAAAACAAATCAACTGCTATAATTTATTTTTGACTTTTTAATGCAAAATTAAATGATAATCTGTAAGACAATGACAATATATATGAAAGTGGATGGGAATTGTGGCTTTATTTCTTCTCAAAAGTAATTGAATGGGGCATTTGAAGTTACTGATGCTCTGCATTGAGCACGAAAATGATAAATGATTGATGATAAAATGGTTTTTTTTTAAAAAAAAGAAGAAATAAAATGGATGGATGGTTCTGTCTGAGAAATTGCTTTGAATCATCCTCAACATTCTAATTTCATGAATATTTGGCTCCTCTTTTTCAACATACAGAACCAATCCAGCACGTCTTGATTGATACTATTTACACAGCCATACTTTACGTGTGAGACATACCCTAAAAAAAAAAACTTCAAAAAAGTTATTGGTGACTTTTATTAAATTTTTTTTTGAAATATATATATGGTAATTGATTTCAAATTTATCTATTATCTAGTAAAATATATATTTACTATTAAATTATGTCTGCATCATTACATATAACATTGTTGAGTTAGTATGGCTTTGAAAGGATGGATTTGAAATTTTTGGCTTGCAGATCTGCTTATGATCATTTAGAACAATTTTTAATCTATCATTCTGATTTGTAGTTAGCTTTTAGAGTCAATGGAGTTGGAACATTATTTAAGAAATACATGTTATATAAGAGCTTGAAAGGATTTAAAGTGACTAAAATGATTCCACAATCTAAGTTGCCTTTGTCGTTGCCTTCTAATTATTGTGCTTGTGATGGGATTGCCTTTGATTCATCTTCACTTATCTTTTGAGTTCAATCTATGTGACATTTAACTGTTCTTTTTTTTTTCTTTTTCTTTTTGGTTTACTTGCAATTAATGACTTTAATTTAATTAAAAGGTATTTCATGTAATTTGATTTTTAGATCATGATTAATGAATTATGACCCACATAATAAATTATATACAAATTTATAAAGCTTGTCTTAGTGTTAGTTGCTGATAGGAATTGTTTATCAAAAACATAGAAAAATGCTTATCATTATTTATTATCCTCCAAATACAAAGAAACAAGCATTCAGATCCTTGTAATTTACTTGATATGTGTTTATGGTGAGTGGGCTTCTTTTGGCATTTTTGGTTACAAGTAAAAAGATGGCAAACATCAATAGTTTGTTTGATCCAATTAAATGCAAATTAAACATCTATACCTAATTAATCAACACGGGTTTATAAAATTTAAAAAAAAAGAAGAAAAAATGTTGTAAGTTGTTATAGTAGCACAGTTACCATTTATTTTATATGTAAGTATTTAATGACTAATTTTAAACGGCAAAATTGATACAATTCAAGAAAATTAATACATCATTTTTATTTAATTGAAGATAAACAAATGCTAATAGGATGCGTTCATCAAAATGAGAAAATGAAAAAAAAAAAAGGAAAGGAACATTCAAATAATGTACATATCTATAGAATATGCTTATTTATCAACCATTATAAATGGGTTTTGCGTTTTCGCCTATCACTTTTCTGAATTATGTCCTACATATTACTCTTTTTTTTTCGGTAAAATTATTATTTTTGCAAAAAAATAATTATTTCAATAAAATTATCACTTATATAATAAAAAAAATTAATTAATATTTTTTTAACAATACCCTTATTATTAATGAATCAATTAATGAAGTGAGAATGTAATAATTTTAATATTAATGAGCTAATGGAAGATATTTTATTCCATTTAAAATAATTTTATAAAATATTTAGAAAATTTAATAATTTAATTTATAAGTGTACATGAGCTGAAAATAATAATTTTATCATAACTGAAGGAATATAATTTTTCTTTTTTAAGGGGAAATCTAATAAAAAATTGGCTGGAATTTAAAAAGCTTATGATAAAAAAAGGATGACAATTATCCAATTGGCCTAAACATGTATAAAATATATTGTATATGAGAATTAGGATAACCAAACTTTCATAATCGTATTCATACTTTTTTTGGGCTTTGGAAAATGCTAGCTATCACATTTATATGTTTAAGATTTTTTAGAATAGAAACAGAAATTGGAGGAAATTTTGGTTTGAGTTCATCATAAATTCACAATCAAAGAGTTGTATGCTTGTATCTCACCAAGGAGACTTTCTTGTTTAAACAATATCCTTAAAAGTAAATACCATGTTTATGATCCTTGTTCTCGTCAACAAAGGTTGAAATTTTTGTAGTGCTTTCTTCCCAGTGAGCTGTGTCTCATTGTGGTATGATTGGGGACTACTTTTTTTTTTTTTTTAAATTGTATTGTTCAATTAATATGTTTTTTTTTAAAATAATATAAAAAATATAATAATATTTAAAAATATAAATGCTCCACTTTTCAATTTTTAATTTTCAAAATGTTTCTTTAAAGATATATATTTAATACATACTAAAAATATATTTTAATTTTAGAGATACACACTTAATATACATTTGATATATAAATTGAGAAATATTTAAAAAATAATAAAAATAAGTACCCAAAAAAACCAATTTTAATTACAAAATTATGAAAGATAAGAAATTAAGTATATCTAAAAGTTATCCTAAAATAATAAAACTGTTGCAAAACACAACTGGCGTTATTTTTCTTCATCAGCACCGTTAACAACTTCTTCTTCTTCATATTTTTCTTCTTTACTTATCATTATCATCAAAAATGAAAAAAATTAAAAAGATCTATAGTTTATTGTTCATCATCCATTTTCTTCTTCTTCTTCTTCTTCTTCTTCTTCTTCATCATCATCATCAAATTAAAAAATAAAAAATATTCTTTATCAACACCAGTATAAAAAAAAAAGAAAGATTTGATAACAAATTTATAAAAAAATTTGCATATAATAGATTCATCATCATTATTAAAACTAAATAAGTTTACATGTAACTAGATATAAAAACTTTGCTTTAAAAAAATTAAAAGAGAAAAAATAGAAAAGAATAAGTTTAAATATGTAAAATTTTCATCTTTATATTGAGTTTAATATTTATCTTTATATTCTTTATCAACAAAATCTCCATTTTCATCTTTTTCTTTAATAAATATTCACCTTCTAAAAAATCGAATATTTAAATCATCAAAAAAAAAAAAAGAATGTATAATACAAGCCTTGGCTGTCGAGTAACCCACTAGGTCAATTAATACTAGCTGGTTTCTTGGGTAGAAGCCCACAGTTTAGAGTTGTTATACATATCAAGTACGAGGGATGTGTAAAATGGAAGCCCTAAATAAATTGGCCCATTAACGGCCCAAATTTTTGCTGCGTAATATAAAACCTTCCCGCCATTTTTACAACCCGATCACAATTTTCATCTCGGTTCATATCAATTTTGCATTCTTTTATGATCAGTGATTACCTATTAGGGTTAATGTTTCGAGATTTTAATTACAATTTATTTTCAAATATCGCTGCTCACTTCTTCCGATTATACGAACCAAAGTAAAGTAAAAAATGGCACAGAAGCTAGGGATTATACAGAGATTATAGTGATCCGCCTCGGAGAAACAGCGAGGAATGCTGGAGGAAGAATTCGGGTTTTCGCTTCAACTTTTCGATCATAACTTTTGCCTACAACTTGCCTTTAAATTAGAGCATTGTACTGATATTATGTCTAATTAGAATATTGCAAGTTTTAATTTTCTAATTATTGTATGATCACTTGGATACAGTGGCGGAACCAGCGACTTACTAAGAGAGTTAAAATTTTTACCGTTGCAACGGTTGTACAATTAAAAGGGGGGCTCTGTTACAGTGGGTGGCCAGAAGGAAAGAGTCCTGCTTCCGACTTACATATGCTAACTTCTGGCCAGCTAGCCAGGAGAAATCATGCGACCCCACCTTATTTTGCCGCTGCCTGGATGAGAAGTTGAATGATGTTGGGAGACCACATGTTGTAATAAGATAACGTTTAATTAGGGTTTGTGTCTTCTATTCTTTTTTGATATTAGATGGTCAATTAATTTCTTGTTCCATTTGAAGGTGGCTGATGTTCTTGCAATGGATATCGGCATTCTGGATGTGTACTCATCTGACTTGAAGTGAGCTCGTCTATAGCTCATAGTATATATAGCAAGCAGATGCAATGTTACTGTGGTTTGATTTTCAAATTGCTTTCTTCTTCATTGCTTTCCCCAGTGACTAATATGAATCCTTGTCTTCGGCTTCCCTCAATTTTTTTTGTCACGAATGTTGGTCTACTAGCTTAATGGCATTCAATTTTCAAATGGGGAATTTGAAGCCTTTATTTAGGTTTTGACTTTTGATTCAAATTTTGTAATTTAGGATTAATTAGTTACGTGAAGCAGATACAAAAATTTAAAAAAAAATGTTAAACCAAATTTTAGAGATTTCATTTGAAATTATAACTTTCTAGTTTCTACTAGTTGTCTCAAATTCACTACTTCATACTCAAACAAGCTATAGCCCGCATTCAAGAATTGTCTCCACTCTCTGAATTTTCTTAATAAAAAAAAATTATATGTTATGAGCACCAAAACTAATATATCAAATTCAAACCTTTTCATTTCAATGTCTAACTACCTCAAAACAACCTAATAACATTATTCTTGCTCGATGTCTGTCTATACCCTTTTTCTTTTAGATTCATCTAGGTATTCTTAGACTTTAACAAAGACCTGGTAATCCCATTTTTTAAACAAACAATAGCGGGAGCCCCACAGATCATAATAGAATTGCCAACATTCATTTACTGATTCTGAGATGATAAGTTGTGGCCATATTCGGGTATTGTTATTTAGCAGACTAGGATTCTTCCACAGTGTTTTACTTGGGATAATTAGTAAATGAAAACGCAAGGAATTAGATCAAGGTGGAATAACCATGCATTTGGAGAAGGTTTGCTTGTATTTTGTTCGTATGGCGATGGGCTTGGCATGGTCGAGTAACATTATGATGTTCTTTGCTTTTCTACCTCACATTGATATTAACATAGTTTGCTTTTTGCAACATTAAGGCTGCTTAAGTTTCAGCATATTATTCTATTTTTCAAGTTATAGAAGATCCAGACTCGAGGGAAAGACATCTGGGAGATCTTTAAGGTTTAGTATTGCGTGAAGCAGCTGAGTTTAGCTTGATGCTTATAAAGCATCTTTAGTATCAAGGACAGACCAAGAAATCCCAGAATGTGATTTCCTCTTGTTTAACTGGACCAAACTACTATTCGTTTGATCATCTTATGTGATTCTGTTAGTTACTTCATGCAATTAGTTGGTACTTTGGATTGGACTTAAACCCATGATAGTAGTTTTTGATCATGATCTATGTTGCAATTAATATGAAAATATTTCACGTAGCACCAGCTGCAATAACTTCTGCTTCTCTGACTGTCAATGAGATTCATTTCATTTTCCCAATTGATGGAGGGGCTGGAGAAAAGTTTTGATTAGCTTTACAATCGCTGTACATTCTCATTGCAGAAAATTGGAAGGAAGCATAAAACGCTATTATAAATTAGTTATTCTTATTTCCCAGTGTCATATTGAGCATGGTTAAAACTTTTTCTTAGTCCATGTATGCTTATTGGACAAGTTCACTGAAACAACCATCTCTTTCTTTCTTTGCATCTAAATTTATCCATCGTTTGTCGCACTCTGTGGTGGATTCTCAATTGGAAAATTTACACTCTTTACATTTCTTTTCGCTCTGGCTTTTGCAAATATATGGTATTTTTTTTTCTTTTCACAAATACAATTGTCGCTTTTTTTTTAAATTATTTTTTTACCATTAATATTTTTTTTATTTTTAATTTTTTTGCAATTTTATTTTATTTATATTTTTTATTAAAAAAATTTAATATCATATTTTCAATACACATATAAAAAATAAATATATATAATATATATAAAATACACACTTAATAATATAAAATGCATTTATAATATATCCAAATCACATCTATATAATACTTTTTATATTTATTTTATATTTATTTTTTTAATTTTTTAATCTAAACAATATTCGTATAATATTTACATAACATTTAGTAATTTTTACTTAAAATATAACATACACACAATATCTATAACACATCTTCTATACATCTACATAATAAAATTATATGTATATTTTTTATTTTTTATGTGTATAATATGTAAAATTTATTTAAAAATAAATTTAATAATTTTTATTAATATGTTTTACTTTTTTAAATCTTTTATAACGTTATTTATTTTTTATAATTAAAATTAAATTTTTTTTAGAAAAAATTATAATTTTTATATGATGAACAATAATTTAAAATATTAATTTTTATTATTTTATTAGAATATTTTTATTTAATAGTGAAATTTTAAAAAATAAAATATTGATTATAACGAGGGAATATATATTTTAAAAAAAAATTATTTTAGTGAATAATGATATATTTTTAAAATTTTGCATCAAATTTTTATAAAATTATAAATATTTTTAGGTTTTATATTATTTTTAGGATTAGAGTTTTATTTTAGGTATATATAGGTAAATGTCCCTTCTCTATTTTCTTAAGAGTTGGACTATAAATACAGGGAAATTCCATGGTAGAATTTTCCAAATACAAGCACGATGAGGAAACTTGCATTTACTGAGAGTTTCAGTTACCCTTTAAATTCCTTTTCGTGACAAAGACTGGTAGTGGTCACTCACGGTGGAGTCTTGAGAACGTTTCACAAACATGCTGCTCCTCAACTGTGGAATTGCCAGGCAAGATTCAGAATGCCTCCATAAACATATATTTTCCATAACTGGTGAAGAACAGGAAGGGTGGACCATAAAAGCCTGGGGTGATGTTGGCCATCTCAGCAATACTGGGTTTCTTGAAACTGCATTTCGAGGCTATGAAAATTCTGGCTAGCCCATGCTTTTGGTACTTAGTAGCTAGACTGCTTTAACGGTCTGTCATGGGCTCATCTGCAACTGATAATATTATCAGCAAAATTGACATGGATGTACTTCTGTTTTAAATTTTTAATAATGAAAGAATTATAACTTTCTGCTCTTTCACTGCATATTTCAGTCAATGCGAACCAGAAAATAAATAGTAAAATATGGGTTAGGTTTCCAGCCTTACCCATATTTTGCTCCTTAGTAAAATAATAATAATTAGATTCCGACACTTTAAAAATTAAGAATGGCGGCAAAGTCATGATTATCCGAAAAAACTGAAGGTTAATATTGTCTAAGGGCTAGCAAGTGGCCAATTGTTCCTCATCCAAACACTATTGTCTATATTTTATATTACCAGTTGGAGTTAAAATACCCAATGATTTTCTCTTCCTCAGCTACAGCCACTCTCACTCGCTTATCTGCTCTGCCTCTCTCTTATGTCAACTCTTGTAGTCTCTTCAAACTTAGCCACACTCGTATAATCACCGGTACCATCTCGCTTAAAAGACAGCAGAGTCATTGCTTTTGTAGACCGATGGCTTCTTTGAACCAACCAGTAGATTCTGTAGCTAGAAATGAGAAAGTCACTGCACCTTATGGCTCTTGGAAGTCCCCAATAACAGCTGATGTTGTATCTGGTGCCTCCAAGCGACTTGGAGGTACCGCCGTTGACTTCCACGGCCGCTTCTTCTGGGTCGAATCCCGCCCTACTGAAGCAGGGTATGTACCGATATTCGTGTATATGTGTGATTTTAAGTTATAAGTCCTTTTATTGACTCTGGATTTTGGTTTAGACGATTGGTTCTTGTTAAAGGAGCCGATAAACCAGGAGAGGAACCTACTGATATAACCCCGAAAGATTTTTCGGTCCGAACAACGGCTCAGGAGTATGGAGGTGGCGCATTTACTATATCAGAGGATACTGTTATCTTTGCAAATTATAAGGACCAAAGGCTGTACAAGCAATCTACCGAATCCACAGGTGAAAATTTTCCAGTATGTGTTGTTCTAAGAGCTGCACATGTAAATTTTTGATAAAATGTTCGATCGCGATTAGCTGATGTTTTCTGATCTCTGAACTTTGTGCTTCATCAGATTCCGTTCCTGTTCCACTTACACCTGATTATGGCTCACCAGTAGTCTCTTATGCTGATGGAGTCTTTGATTCACGCTTTAACCGTTTTGTCACTGTAATGGAAGGTAGTGCATCATAGATATTGATATTAATTACGCGGTTGGATTAAGGAAGTTGTTTGGGCTGGAAATTTCTTTTTGTGGCATTTGGTTATGAGTTTGATTTTTGTTCCGCAACTCTTAGATCGTCGTGGAAGCAGTATAAATTCAATTACAACGATTGTAACAATCAGCCTCAATGATGAGAATATTCAAGGTATCATCAGTTAATTTATTAGCAGTTAATTTATTAGACTTAACTACTTTCCCTTTTGTTTTTCTCTTCTGGTTACGAATTATTTTGGTCAAGTTACTACACAATTTTTCACTATATGTTTTCGAGGAATGACATTCTTCTCGTTTTGTTCTCTTTGGATATTTTGTTCAGAACCAAAAGTACTAGTCAGTGGCAATGATTTCTATGCATTCCCACGCATTGACCCCGAAGGTAAACGCATAGCATGGATTGAATGGTGTCACCCTAACATGCCATGGGATAAAGCTGAACTCTGGGTTGGCTATATTTCTGAGAATGGGTAAAGCAAAATCTTTCAGGGCTCATTTTTTCAAAAATAATTCTGCACATTTTCTTTTTCTAACTTTTGTTTTACAAAGTTGTAAATCATGATTGTATATCTAATCATTGTTTTGAAAGGAAAAAATGGTTGTGGAACTTACTTGATGCCAGAAATCAGTTTGCTAGTTATCCTGGTTTTCCATGACGTTAATTTTATTGATCCTGTCACGCAGAGATGTCTATAAACGCATATGTGTTGCTGGCTATGATAGTGCACTTGTTGAATCTCCAACTGAACCTAAGTGGTCCTCCACAGGTACTCTTTAAGTCTTTATTCATTTGTTGGTTAATGAACTTTATATAAAATGCCATTGAAAAATTATCATGCTTATTAAGTGATCAAACATATAGCAAGCATTCAGACAAAAAAAAACATATAGCAAGTATGACTCAAAAACAAATCCTCTAGTACCTTTATTATTAGGGAAATGTTTTATCTGCATAATTTTCATCAAAACACTTATTATATGCTGAAAGTAGCTATTGAATTGGCATCCTTGACATTAATCCCCAAAACCTAATTCTGAGACAAATTCCTGGAATCTAATCTGGCTTTTTAAGGTTTTTGTTTGATTATGTTAAAAGCTAGTGACTCTGCATTATGTATTTAAAAGGTTGTAGCATATGTATAAGATGTTCAGCTTCTTTTTATCTACTAAAACGTCCTTTGGTGGCTTCAAATTATCATGTATGGTAATGCTTATATTTAAATTCATGCAGGGGAGCTTTTCTTTATCACTGATAGAAAAAGTGGATTTTGGAATCTCTACAAATGGGTAAGTTCTATGCTTGGACATGTTAGATTTTAGCACATACTGCCTTCATCCCAAATTAATGGTTCACTATGCCTTTTTCCTGCATCCTAAAATTTTAGCCCACTCTCTATTTTTAAATGTTAGTTTATAGAGAAATCCTTATATTATCCTTTGTTAATTGTATTGATTAGCTGTATTGAACAAAGTGTATAAAATTAATGCCTGTGAGGGTATTTAGGAAATTTATATGGTACTAACTAATTCCTTAATGTGTGTGAAAGCAAAGTGGATTATCAATTTGGGACAGTGGGAGTATTTGCATTTCATGGAATGGTTTTTAACTATTTGGCCATTAATGCTTGGCAAGATGTTGGTATTTAAGGCAATAAGTTAAAAATGCTTGGCAAGATGTTGGTATTTAAGGCAATAAATTAACATCTCCATTGACATGCTTTCACTTGCCATTAAGCATTCCTTTCTATTATAGTTCTTTTCTTTAATTCATGCTTTTCATATTATCGTGATGTCTTATTCTGTAACTAGGATTTTTTAAATTTCATCTTCTTTTTCACTCCCTAAATTAGCGGTGTAGAGCTTTGTGCTATATATACACACACACACACACACACGACTTTGATTTTCTTTATGTGTATATCTAGTCAGTCATCCAATATTCTCCTTCTCATGAATTTGTTATTTCTAATATATTGAATATATTGACAACAGAATGAATCTGTAAATGATGTTCAAGCACTCTATTCCTTGGATGCTGAGTTCTCAAGACCATTATGGGTTTTTGGCATAAACTCTTATGAGCTCATTCAGAGCAAAGAAGGAAAGGACTTAATTGCTTCCAGCTACAGGTAGCCTTGAACATGGTTATTGCTTTGCATTCTTTATTCATATGTCTTGTTTTTGGCATATATGCACCATGCATACCCTGAATATTTGATTGAATTTTTTTTTCCACTTGCTTTCAGGCAGAAGGGAAGATCTTATCTTTGTATTCTGGACTCTGCTCAAAGTTCATCATATCTGCTCGATATTCCTTTCACAGACATAGATAACATTGTACTTTCCAAAACCTTATTCGATCTATTCTGCAGCATGAAGAAAGCCATCAAGTAAGATTTTGATGATAATTCTCTAAATTGTGTATCTTTTATGATATAGACTTCTGGGCACCATTGCCTATACATTGAGGGAGCATCTGCAGTTCATCCATCGTCAGTAGCTAAGGTGCTGCTCCCTGTTCTTTTGTGAATTATTCTCCTTCTTTCCCACATATACTAGTGATTCTAATATTAACCATCTGTTGTTGTCATCTCAGGTGAATTTGGATGACCGAGGATCCAAAGTAGTTGATTTCAAGGTTGTTTGGTCATCATCACCTGACTGTTTAAAGTACGCATCCTATTTCAGCTCGCCTGAGTTTATTGAATTCCCAACTGAAGTTCCTGGTCAAAATGCATATGCATACTTTTATCCGCCTTCAAATCTTACTCACCATGCTAGTCCAGAAGAAAAGCCTCCATTGTTATTGAAAAGTCATGGTATGTTGAGGTTATTCACTCCTATTAATTGACCTCATGGATATGAATGGCTTGTTTACCAGTTGATATATCTTAGAATGATGTGGCAATTATTAATTGATAAAAAATTAAAAACAAAAACTAGACTATTTATTTAGAGATTGACTACTTCTAGTATGTCAACTCTCCCCATTCATCACTTCCAATAGCAATATAGCTTTCATAAAGAAATTATGTTGATTTTATTCAACTAATAATTTGCTAAGTGGTGTCGTTTGGTTTTAGAGAGAGTTAATTGTTCAACTTCAGCTATATTTGGGTTCTAATGTTTATTAGACACTCTTACCCTTCTTAGGCAATGACAACCATTTCTCAGTCCGTTGCCTTGGCATGCCTCTATCTATGATAATGGTTTTCCTAGGAAGTACGTTAAACTTTCATCTTTGTTCCTTCAATCAGCCAGACACAATAAACAAAAGAAACGGTTTGAAGAGCCCTTTGGTATATAATATTTGAACAGAATATGAAGTATCGGAAAGAAGAACAAATGAATATCAAATTTATGGTTCATGAATTTGAAATTTCTTTTAGTTGCCTTGGCACTTATGGATTGCACTTCGGAATATTCTGTTTTGCTAAAATTTGACACTTTGCTTTATGCTTCAAGCCCTTTTTTTAGTTTGACACAAGCAATAAGCAATTGGAATTCATAACTAATATCAAGTATAGATCTACAATCACATTGTGAAGCTGGTAAAATATTGCAATGCAATGGTTCTGAAAAGTTGACAGAAATAGACCTAAGGTTGCTGGTTGCTGAACTTGTTTAATATTGGTCTGCCGTTTTATTTTGTATTTCTATTGAATAAATAAGTAAATATTTTTATTATTAAAAATGTATTAACTTTTGCAGGAGGACCAACAAGTGAAGCGCATGGAATTTTAAACCTGAGTATCCAGTATTGGACTAGTCGAGGATGGGCTTTTGTGGATGTAAATTATGGTGGAAGCACTGGTTTGTCTTTAACATTCTCGTTTATAATTTACATGCAACTTCCATTTTTATAGGTGCTCAGTAATGTAATTTGTAAGCTGGGAAAGATCTCTTCATGTTCATTGATCTGAAGTCTATGTTGTACTTACTTCCACTTCCTGATGGTGTTCGGTGTTTTTTCACTAGTATATTTGATCCCTGCTTCACTTTCTTATTTTCTGAATGAATTTTTAGAACAAGGAAAGGATTTGGGCCTTGTTACTGTTGTTGTCTTTATTGTTGTAGCAATATTTAATTTTTTCGTATCACATATGTCTAAAAGTTTCATGCATATTGCTTTGAAGGTTACGGTAGAGAATATCGGGAACGCTTATTAGGAAACTGGGGAATTGTTGATGTTAATGACTGTTGCAACTGCGCTAAATTTCTGGTTAGTATCTATGCTTTTTTTCAGTACTTTCTATGTCCTGCTGGATCTACACGCAATAGTATTTACTGAATCATGATAATTATACATATTTTTCATCAAGGTGGACAGTGGAAAGGCAGATGGGAAACGATTGTGCATTACTGGAGGCTCAGCTGGTGGTTATACAACCTTAGCTGCCCTTGCTTTTAAAGAAACATTTAAGGCTGGAGCTTCATTGTATGGTGTGAGTGCTTGGTTCTATATTTTTTATTCCAGATTTTTTAGCGTAGTTGATAATGTTGCTGAGCATTTGGCTGTTCTCCTTGTTTCTGAATGCAATTCAGCATGTGGATTTGTGTGGAAGGTTGTTTGAGAAATCAAGTAGCTTGTGGAGTAGGCCAGGCATTTTTTCCCCAAATTTCTACTGTTGTTATTGGTGAAAATTTGTTGTGTATTTCGAGTGAGGAAGGCTGCCGGCAAGTTTCTTACTTGTAAGAATGATGAATGATTACCTGTTGAGGTCATTTGCAGATAAATATAGAAAGATATTACATCTGTAAGTAATTGTAAGTAATAGTCAGTTCGAATCAGATATTACATCTGATTCGAACTGACAATTACTTGCCGTTGCTGCTTGGGCCAGCTTTATTTTTTGTTATTGATGGCAATTTGAATTGTGGTCATCATCTTATCCAAGTTTGATTGAGAATTAGATGTCAACTTGTTATTGGAGCCATAAGCGCTTTGTTGGAGGGTAGCATGAGATGACGAACTCAAGAAAAGCCATGGTTTTGTGTTTATATTTGACCATTGCTATTCTTGGTTTTGAGCATATCCCTTTTGGGAATAGTTGTATAACTATCTTATAATCTGAACTGAAGTGTGCCAATAATATAAAGGTTTAGATATACTATTTGTTATTGCATGGCAATTTAAAAATTTCTTTGTACTTTTTTGTGTATTCTTCTGCAATTTGAGTGTTTTCTCATTCCATTTCCTTGAATTATGGAACTGATTTTCTTTGGTCCTAAATCTGAAGTTCAGAATAGGATTCTTCTCCATAGTATTGAGAGCTGACAGATTTTATGACATTGGTTTATGAACAGGTGGCCGACTTAAGCATGTTGAGAGCAGAGACACACAAATTTGAGTCTCATTACATTGATAATCTCGTTGGTAATTCACATAGTTTTTATTGCTTATTATTATTATTATTTATTTATTTAATATTTAATTATTGTAGTACAAAATGCCACACTTATGCAGTCTCTTCTTTATCTTATTTTATTTTATAGTGATTTGAAATCCTTAACTAAATACAGGTGGCGAGAAGGATTACTTTGAGAGGTCCCCGATAAATTTTGTTGATAGATTTTCTTGCCCTATAATTCTATTCCAAGGACTAGAAGATAAGGTACAATGCTATTTTTTTCAATGATGATGCAAGGGTATTAATAAGCTTGAAAATCAAAAAGAAGAGATATATCACTAAAATTGTTAGATTATTTGTGAGGGTTATTAAACATTGAACAAGTGTGATCTATTATTTATAAGGTGTTTACTTCAACTTGAACTTGAGAAAACTACTTGTTATCATCTATTATTTGTTTTGGTGCCTTCTTGGAGATATCTCCTGTGACATCCCTGGTCGAATTTGATTAGAATATGGAATGTGATGTTACTTTTTCTTATTTATTTATTTATTTGACAATGTAATGCTATTATTTTATTAAATTACATTACTTTCTTTAGCAACTTCTTGAAGTTGAGCTAAATGTTCATCATCAAAGATCATTAGTATGGGGGATCAGAATTTATAAAATTTCGTATTTGTTCACAGAAACAATATGGTTCTTGTGCCAGTGTCCTCTGGATTAATATCTTTTCGTGGCCATTTCTTTGACATCATTAAACTTTTTCTTTTTCTCCTTTTTATGTTGGACGCCTTTGTACACAGACTAGTTGCTGACGTCTTTGTCAATGAAAGAAGAACTCTCAGAATCTTCTGTCTGAAAATGCCGCTAAATTTTCATTGATTCCTGAACGGAAACATACTATATATATATTTAGTTTATGGCTGAACAGAAACATACTCCACTTCCCAATTTGATTTGCAGATAATTTTGTTTTGATGCGAAACTGGGATCTCACATTTGGTTGATGCTTGAAAAATTGAAATATACATTTGGATTCAGGCAACACGTTAGTTATACTTTTCATATTCCTAGTGCAAGACATCCTATATCTATGATTTGCAAAGTGAATTTAATATATCTTCTTTGTATACTGCAAGGTTGTACCCCCTGATCAAGCTCGTAGAATATACCAGGCATTGAAGAAAAAGGGTTTGCCGGTTGCTCTAGTTCAATATGAAGGAGAACAGCATGGTTTTCGCAAGGTATGCATTACAACAGTGATACATAGATATAGGTTGTATTTGAGCGGGAAACATCAGATTGATCTCTGAATTTTTACAGGCTGAGAATATTAAATTTACTCTGGAACAACAAATGGTGTTTTTTGCACGTTTGGTTGGACACTTTGACGTTGCAGACGACATTACTCCAATCAAAATTGACAACTTTGATGACTGAGCACGTGGGATCAAGGTGCCTGGTTCCTGGGTTTTCAGTATCTGATTTCATGTGAATATTGCCTGCAGTTGGGAAAGAATGCATTCCCTCATCTGACCAGAGCAATCAAACTGCTAGTTTGCAGGAACTAAGGATTAGACAATCACTTCCACTCAATAATTTGTTATCTTTACTGGAAAAAATTTGTATGCTTTTTTATGGGGATTTTCTTTGTGTTGTATTACCTGTCTGATTATAAAGCTAATAGAATAAACTTGTTTGATTTGGTCTGTGTGGCAGCCCATTTTACAAGTCATTGTCGATTCTTTTCAAGTTTATTGTTCGTGCGCGCGCGTTTTTGAACTGAGTATATAATTTCTTGTTGGGCGCTTAAAACTATTTAAGGGCTTGTATCCCTTGGAATATTGATTCCCATGGTTGGTGGGCCACTTTGCCTGATTCTAGGAGTTGCATTTCTGGAGTTCTTATTTTTGTTTTTGTTTTTTTTTTTTGGTGCGTTTTATCAAATTGGTGAATTTATTTGCCTTTCACCTGACTTCTCTTAATCTCTAATTAAACAAGTACCCACTTTATTGCCTTATCACACAGCAGTCGTGCAGATGTTGTCAATGTCTTTGATTAGGTGAGCCATGCAGGTCATTTTCCTTTTAGAGGAAAAGCAAGCAACGCACGTCAAGATTAACAAAGTAACAAACAACACAACCTACCCTTTGCCAGGTGCCCTAGTTCCCAGCTTTTTGTTTTGCATGGAGGGAAATTATCCAATACTAAGATTCTAGGATTGGTGGTGTAGCATTATCACATCTTTATAAATATATTAATTATGCTTACTAGTTATGGCGTTTTTCTTCTTCTAGAAGTTGACAATTCTGTCTCCGGATTAGACTTAATTATTATTTTGTATATGTTATTCGCAATTGAAAGCGTAATATATTTGTAAAAAAATGATTTCTGATTCTCTCGGGTTCGGGCGGTTTTCATTTCTTCATTTGGGGGTCCAAAACGGCGTCACAAATGTCCAGTTGTGGAAACCATGACTTTTCGATTGTTGAACTAGCACCAACACTTGCCGTAATTCCCAAACCACCATTTCATTTTTATCAACTTACATTTCCTAATTAACTTATTAAATAATAAACTAAATCATATTTCACCATTTTTTTTTTTTAAAAAATAGTCTGTTTTCTATTACTCTAAATTTTTTTTAAGTCAGCGGTTGGTAGATTATTATTCATTCGATACAGAACTGGAAGAAAACAAAAAGCGATTAGTTGCATGCAGAACTTAATTATGCAACTTGTGCCTTAATTAATTATTTTCTCTTGAAATTACTAATGCAATTATACTGATCATATATTTTAAAAAAAATTTAAAAAAAATAATGATAAACTGGTAAGGTGATTTGTACTACAAAAGAAAGAGAACTGATGATAACAAAAGTGAAATGTACATATTTGATGAACTTTAATGAAATACATATGGGTATTTAATAATATTTACTATCCTTTTACAATTTCAAGTAATTAATGGAAACAAAATAAAAAAATTAATTTGGCTTCTACAGCTCTTTTCGTCATTATCAATCAATGAAAGTTTGTAAACTGCTTAACGTGCAGCATTTCCAAAGCCATTGACATGAGATATGGGACTGAAGGCCAGTCTTCCCAAAATACCTTGTTTATAAGGCAAGAAAGTTTTCTTTTTTAAATCTTCCGATGCGGCTTTATTCGTCGTGTAATGCAACTCATGAGCCGACACTTGCCCCTTTCTTCTTGAACCACCAGAAACATAGCTATCAGTGGAGCGGAAGCTCGTGTTCTTTGTATCTTCAGGTTTCCTGCAGAAGAAAGATCGATACTTGGAATTTTTGTCAGAAGCTCTCCCCTCAGATGCACTTCTAAAAAGCAGAAAATCCTTCAATCTCCATTTTCTAGAAGAACTCTTTGTAGTAGTAGTAGTAGAAGACGAATTAGATGATTTAGAATTAGGAGCAGCTGACGATTGTGATTGTTTAGCGGCAATTTCCTGAAACCGTCTCTCATCTTCTTCCCAAGGATATTCAGAAACTCTATATGGAGAAAGAGACCTTGCTGCTCTACGGCTCGAACTGGATCCTAATCCAGGACCTCTTTCTCTTCCTCTATCATTTTCCGTTCTCTTTCTTGAATTTTCTGCTGCTATAGCAAACGGATCTGAATCCTTATTCTTCTTTCTTGGAGAAAAAACTTCTCTTATAATCTTTTTCCCTTGAGCAATTGGTGATCTTGGTGACCTTGGAGATAAAAGCGGACTTCTCTGATCATCAACCTGTAATCTCGGAGGCAGTTTCAACGGCCGAATTTTACCTCCATCAAAAAGCTCTTCCGCCGATAGAGAAGTCTCTTCTAATTCCGACCTGAAATCGAAAGCGAAATCATCTCCTCCGAGACTACTCTTACCAGCTGGTGATTTAGGTGTAGCAGGATTTGATTCCCATGAATCAAAATAACGATAGAACTCCGATATACGGGAAGGACTTGTAGGAGTACTAAGAGATATATCGCCGAAACGTTTAGGAGTAGACGGAGCACTGAGAAATGGCATAGGCCGAGCATCGTTGAAGCCGTCGAAATCCATTGCCTTTGGAGCTACGGCCACTTCCATTTTAATCATCGTTTTAATTTTATGATAATCAATTATGCTTTTGTTGATAATTTGATTTCGATTCTGGTTTGAGAATAACAGAGGGAGAGACAGCTTTGCGTTTGGTAGGAAGCAAATATACACATATATAATGCATGGACAAGAGAAGGAAAGCAGAGGGAAGGAGCAGAGAGAGATGAGATTGTTGACCATTGAGTAGTCGCATAAGACAGGAGCTACCCACCGCCTTCTAATTAATACCTTACAAAACTAAAGTAATTATCAAATTATTTCATTTTCATATTTTATTTTTTTTAATATTCTTTGCTCTTTTTTTCACATGGGGTTGGAGAGGAATGTTAAAGTTAATAACAAATAAGAGGGAGTTTGTTTTGTTTTTTAATTTTGAAATTTTTTTTATTAGGTAAGGATTGAGTAATTAATTATAAAATTAAAATATGATCAGAAAAGAACAGAAAATGAGAAAAAAGGTATGTACAGCGCTGTTAGCTACTTAGTGAGGAGGAGGAGGAGTTGGTCGTAGTCGCTTTGGAAAACGTGGAGCAAAGCAAAGAAGAAAAAATAAAACTGTAAAATGCAGATTTCAAATCATTGGTAAGGAAAAGGTAAATTTAAGAAACCTTTTTGTCTGAGGTGAAAAATTTTCCATCATAATTATTCCCATAATGGTGGAGGGCACTGTTATTCAACGCTTGGTCAGCTTTCGTTACCATATTTTAAAGAAAAATTGCCAAAGTATATCATATTATGATGTCTTTATACACATAAAAAACATGTTCAAATTGAAATTTTCATTTAAGATTTTCAAATTTAGTGTTAAGAATTAAGATATTACTATTAAAAATGTAGAATGAGTGTTTTACACATGTATATATATATATATATAAACATTTCTCATTAATTTTTTACTGGTAGAAATTTAATATTAATTAAGTTATTAAATCGTGGGAAACAAGAAATTAATATTTATTTACAATTAGTTAGAATTGTCTTAATTTTTTAAAAACTAATAATAATAATAATAATAAATTGGGCATATTCACAAAATGAATTTGATGGATCATGTTTTATCTTTTTATTGGGTGTCGTCTAATTAAAAAGCCCATCAGGAGTTTATTTAACAATGTGTTGACCGCTTTCCAAGCAAGACATGACTTGAACAATAATCAAAACTATATATTTACTCGTGCGATGGATGATGGGTAAATTATTTATTGTTATATCTAAAATATTAAATTATTAAAGAATAACCCGTTACATATTGCATAACAGAACATGTGCTAAATTCTAAATTAGACTAATTCATGCTTCTAGATTTGTTAGACTTTAGATAGAAGTTGCACGCTCCTGTTTCCAATTTTTAATAGTAAGTTTTAATTAGGCTGCCTTTGATGCAGCAATTAGTGACTTTTCCCTTTTCTTCTTCTTCTTCTTCTTCTTCTTTGGGTCTAATAAAGAAATCTAATGCCATATAGCTAGTCATTAGCTTCACTCCTCCAGCCATGAGGGAAGGAAAATTTTTCCTAATAAAAGTCTAAAATATATATAATTTTTGCAACAAAGTTGGTTGAAGCCTCTTTGTTAATTTGATTTTAGTAGATATGCTAAAAAATATAATTTAATTGTAGTTGTTTAATTACATTTTTATGTACTTAATTTCTATCGCAATGATGTTTATATGTAATTAAATTCCCATCGCAATGATTTTAGCTTTTTCTCATCATTATTACAGGATATTAGACTAATTAAGGGTAATATAATTATACTAATTTTCTAAAGTTAGTCAGCATTTTCAATTTTGACTTCATCTATTTATTATTATTATTATTATTATTTTTGAGCTTTATTTATTTTATATAGCTTGTAGTCTATACCATAGATGTCGATTCACCTTACTTATAACATTAACATTGGCTAGTGATAATAATCCTATTATGCCCAAAACATCTCACAACCCATTCTCTTAAGCCATAGGGTGAATTTATCTCCTAAATTACTATACTATTAATTTTTATAAAATATCACTCACAATTTATTTCCTTAGTATACTTCTTACACATACAATAATAATATCCAATAATTTCTAACACTTAAAAAAAATAATACATATTTAATTATTGTTCAACATAAAAATGTAATTACTTTTTAAACAAATTCAAACGATACTTATGTTGGCTCGACTTTTACTATACACTGATCGGAGTAAGAGTAGAGGTGATCTACTGGTCTATTCTCCAACGGTATCTGAAATGATTATAATAAGGGGGGTGAGTCCAACTACTCAGTGAGAAGATAATTATACAACAAACGGGAACAAATAAGTTTTTCTTATATACTTACTAATTAAATTCATACTGCTGCATAAAAATTTTAAGAACATAAATTCACCATATCATATAATAAATTTTCATCAAATATTTTTTTTATTTATTGACACTCAATATATATAGTCCATAGAAAAATATAATACCTTAGGCGTAAGTAAATATATATTTACTGACACTCTAAGGGTAAACATGGCATCTTGGGCGCAGTGATGACGCATGGCAGCACCAAGAGCAAATAAACATGGTCATACACATGTGCAGAGCTGCCCCCAAAGGGCGACCACCTGATATACGCCCCAAAGGCTATATGTATACCAAGCGCTGTCCCAAAGACAGTATCATATCATAATCCGTCAATTCCTTTAACACCCCGTCATCACAGGTGTCTCTATTAGAAAACATATAATGAGTGTATATAAAACATTTATTTAACTGTATCAATAAATAATTTTCATACCATAATTCAAACATTAACATACCATTATTTGTTCCCATTTTTTTTAAATATATATTCATAAATATTATTTTACCTTTCTAAAATATTTTAGTAAATTTTTATTTTTATATCACTTTAGGTTTGGATTCTACTGCAAGTATAGAACATAGAGAGAGACCAGTCGATTAAATAAGTTGAGCTATCGAATAGATATTTTATAAAAATTAATAGTATAGTAATTTAGGAGATAAATTCACCCTATGGCTTAAGAGAATGGGGTGTGACAACATCGATTAAAATTTGTTCAGAAATTAATTTCCATCCAAAATCTAGTTGGCTTTAAATTTTATTTACCATGATTTGATCTCTTTTCATATAGAAAGATCTCCAATTTGAATTTATTTGTTTCAACATTTTGTTTAATATATTAAAATTTTGGCTAAGAGAGTTGATTTATCGATAATGGTTCAAGCGATAGCTCTATTCATATTTTGTCTAGTTGGACAAAACCATAAGTGGATAAGTTTAGGTGTAACATAAACGTTGCCGTGTTTAAATCAAGGAACAAGACATGCTATGGAGCTGTAATGAAAGATAAATTTTGTATTGGAACTTTCAGGTTATCATGATATTGTATTTGAAGTATTGATAATTTGGAATCAAATAAATATGCAAAATCTATGCTTGGCATTTGAAAAAATATACACCCATTACCCATATATATATGTGGACGAATATTTTTATATAAACACATACCATTTTTATTATTTATTTATTTTTGTATGAAGATAGAGTTTTAAAATTAACAAAAAACCCTATTTCTTTCGTAATAGGCTGGACTGGAAAAAAATTAAAAACCAGTCCTACATTGCGTGCCATTATTAATATTTCTATTATTACTCATGAATATGTAGATAAGATATGGAGATTTAATTAATAATGAGGATTCAACCTTCGCATGCTCGCTCACGCATACAAATTACTACTTCTTTTATTTATTCAACACTGATATGCAAATATATCCAAATACATAAATATTAAACCCTTATAACATTAACTATCTATATTCTGAAAGCATTAATATAGTCAACAAAATAATTGTTTCTTTTGAAAATTGAAAAAAAAAATAGTATGCACATGATGTCGATAGAAAATATATTATAACATAAAGACAATCTTCTTCTAGATATAGCAAATGCAAATCAAGCAAAAAATGAATAAATAATTAAGTGTTTGTATAATAATAATGGCCTGCAATTTGCGTTTTGTTTTTAAGAATTAATAGGACATGGGAACACGTTGTGCATTTTTTTTTTCAATATTTATTGATTATTATTTTTTCCTGATATTTTTTTATATATCCACTAATTATTAATAAATTTAATACTAATTGACAAACCCTTTTCCCCTATACATTAGATAGATTGCAATTTTATTTAAGTAAAAAAATTAAATACTTGCTTTTATTTCCATTATTATTTTGAGATTGTGATTATTATTTGTTAATTATTTGGATAATATGCAAGTCATTGTTATCAATATTAATTTGCATGCATGCATGCATTTTAATTAATTTGTTTCTCTCTAATTATAAACTAGAGGGGATTTTGTGGAAATATAGCCGAATCGGGATTCTCCAATTTAATTATACTGATAATAATTAATCAATAGTCTAATTAAGACTCTTTTAAGTATTGAAATTTTCCATAATTAAAATACTATGTTGAACTTAATAATTAAAAACTATCTAGAAGCAAGATTGAATAAGTGGTAGGAGAAAATAGTTCGAATTTCACTAAATACACTTTTAGAGAGAAACAAGGAGATTTTAACTTGCTAGCTACACTCCGAATAAAATTAGTCATATATCTAAATCGTTAAACGAATAAAAATAAAAATAAAATATGCAATAACAAAAAAAAAAGAAACTATGTAGAAATAGAGGGGACGGCGGGTCATTGCTTGGGCTCGGTGGCCAGTAATTATTCAGATTTAAGACAACAATTCATAAAAAATATTCCAAGAAAATTAGTTTTTTATATGTTGATCAATACGCACATCATATTATAAGGTCAAGAATACCCATATATTTAATAATATATCCAAACTTCACAAGCTCTTTTCCAAAGGCATACGGTTAACAAGCGAGTAAAAAATTTGCAAAAAGAGAGAGAGAGAAAGAGAATATTTTCCTTGTGAATTATTTTAAATTTAAGTTTTTTTTAATAAAAAAATAAATTCGCTGGGTAATTAAATGGAGAAATATATATTGTCATAAGTTTTTCGGGTAAAATTAATAAACTACCTTAATATGAAAATTCTATCATAGATAAAATCTATAATCCTACTATATATCCAACTAATAACATATAGTTTAATTCTGCGAAAAAAAAATGTGGTTTAAAAATAAAATTTAATTTTTTAATATTATAATTCACTTTACATATTGTTATAGATTGGATGCATAGTGAGGTCATAAAACTGATATTTCCAAATATAAGATTTTTTTAATAATTTTACATTTCAACTTCATGTATATATGTTTAATTTTTATTCATATATTTACTAAAAAATAGAAATACATTCACATCAAATAATGAACAGTTATAAAACTAAATTCCCAATTCCCATTGGCATCTATCACTAATGGCGCTGAATGAAGGAATTAAGTAAAATTCTTTTAATGCGTTGCCATCAGATACAGTATTATTGCGTAAACACAGCCATATATGTGTTGGAAAATATATATGAATTTCACGTCTGAAAAGTATAATAAAATATAATAATATATAAGATGATGTAAATTAAACCTTAATACAAGTCAATTGATTTTGCGTTGAGACGAGATTTTAAATTCATTTATATGGTATTTGGCTCAACATGTATAATTTTTATAAAATGAACCTTTCTTAATGGGTATTTTGAGACCACAGGTTCACAGGTGAGTTGTACAGTATGTGCCTAACTGAAGTTAGGTGAAGGATTGTGCCTGTCTTCAAATTGAATATCTACGCCTATTATTCCAAGTATTTTTCTACCTTTCTTTTTCTTTCAGTATCATATATATATATATATATATATGAATAATTGAACATTTTATACAGCTAAATTATATGAAAATTCAAAATTTTAGGGGACATTTCAGTTGGAAATTTGTGAGAGAAATTTCAGGGGAGGCGTCTAATTAAAACATCATAATCAATCCTTTTAGTAAGAAATTAATTAATTATCAAATGTATAAATCAATTGAATCTGTACTTCATTTCTGTTTTCTAAAATCTCATTTATTAGAAAATATTTTAAGTAATTAAGTTTCATTTTTAAAGTTAAAGCAAAACTTGGTAAGAATTATGAATCACTCCAAAGTAGAACAATTTCATAAAATTCAATTTATCTGATTTCTAAAAAGTCTTAAAAAATAAAAAAAAAATTGAAGAAACTTTATTTCAATTGTAAATAAGTAACATGAAAAAAATGATTCAATTAGCAATTATTTCAAATTTTAAAATTCTATCATTTAACAAAATATTCCAAAAATACAAACTCAAAATTAGTGCATTAAAAAAAGGTTTTTGATATTTCTTCATGGATATGTAATGATACATAATGTAATTTCCTATTAATTTTTTTTTTAAAGTTGAAGGGCCCTGACATTATGGACTCTTTTGTCCAGATATAATTGCGATCTTTCACAGCCCACATTCTACAATGAAATGACCGATTTGAAACCCATAGGCCCATATTGGATTACGTGTGGAAGGTTCATTGGGCCATTTAAAAGGCCTTTTGGTTAGATTTTAACAGCCCGCCAAATTGGGCTAGCAGGTCAAATTGTTAGCTCATTCTATTTTTGTTTAATTTTCATATATATTAATTCTTTTTTTTTCTCCTAAATAAATACTAATCATCCCACGATCCATATTGAGTTCGTCTTAATATTTGTTAAATAAAGATGTAATATTGACTTCAGTATAATTATAGAAGCTCCAATAAATCAATGTACATGGATTAATTTAATCTCAGAATGAGGCAAAGTATAAAGATTTTAGTATGCCTCTTTCTTATAAATTCAACGTGTTTTTTTCACCGGGCACAAACATAGCACAGCTCGCGTTAAGCATTATTCTAATATCTGTTTAAATTAAGGTGTAATATTGGTTTTTTTTAAAAAAAATATGAATTCTCAATGTCATCAGATTAATATGCATGAATCAAATATCAAAATAAAAACAAAGTAAAGTACCTTACAAATATACTCTGGCCATTTAAAGTTGCACATGATAATAAACTCTTTTTCCTTAATTACATATTTACATATCATCAACTAACTATTTTATCAATATAACCTTACGCATTTAATTATAATTTAGTAATAAATATACTATGCGATTTAAATACTAGTTTAAGCTTAAAATGTCTCATCTAATACTGTAAAGACGAATTAGATTTAACATAGCCGGTCAAAATATCACCTCATTTTCACTATTCTATCTGTAGCCAGTGGCCAAGCATGCGGCTGCAAACTGCAAAGGCAAAGGCAATCCTCTTTTATCAATGCAAATATCAGTGACTGGCTGTGGCCTGTGGGTGGGGTATTTCTACAGTATAACGTCCCATGTACAAATAAAGCTTTTACTTGGGAAAAAGCATTTTGTGATTTGCTTCAATATGGCTTGGCTGGTAGATGTGAAAGCCCCCATTTAATGATAAAAAAAGAAAAAAAAAATGCCGGAAGCTCTGGACCACTCTGCTCTACTTGTACCAATAAATTTTAGCACGGGACAAACTTCATATTCAGCTCTACCCAAATGCTTGGTCCCACGTCTATATTTGTACAGTAACTACTGCTTGGTCTACTCTATGCCATAAAATCTTTGCTATGTTTCAGACATCCAAGCCTGTCAAAAATTCTAAATAATATTTACAACATATAAAGAATTATATTATTTTTCAATTATTTTGAACTTCAGAAAATTTTGAGAAATACTTCGAGATCTTGAGGAAACGCAATTTATATAAGTATATATTTATTGAATTTTTTCAATATAAATTTAAAAATATCAATCTCAAACACTACGGTTAAGATTGAGAAACCATTTTTATATTAATTACATAATATTTTTAAATTTAATTAATAGGATTTAACAATATTTGATAAATATAATTATACTTACCAATTTCCCCAACAAAAATGGTAAATTACAGCTACTAACAACTAATGTTTTTGATTCAAAACCATAATGTGAAGAGAAATTTAGTGGTTCATAAATTAACGTGAAAGCTGCTACAAGAAGAGCCTGAAAAGAGCACCAACCTGTCCCAAGTATTGATTAAAATGGGTTATCCTAACTGAAATTTTGGTCTGCAATATAAATCATAAATCTTTTGGGTCGCTTGCCATATTTCTATAGCTAGTTGGGATTTCAAATGGGAATGAAACTAAGTACTGTGACTGCTTATCTGTTCATCAACATTCCAGATAGAGAAATTGGCTATTATTGTTTACAGTTAACACGAGCTATTATTTTATGAAACTGCCATTGGCTTTGGAATTGGATTCCATTTTTTGATATAAATAGAGCTGGCAAATCAATTTCACAAAAAAAGTTATCAGATTCTATACTTTAATTAACTAAAGTCAATCAAACTACTTAAATAACTAATAATCAAAAACTTCAACTAGTTCCTTTTTTCTTTTCAAGTTATAGTATGTTATATTAGTGACTATGTTAAAGCAGGTTGTCCTGTAATTGATTTGTAGCTCAAGATTAATAGATCTTAAAGTTCAGTTTCAATCTCTTAAAATACTGTAAAAGACTTTTTCATATGCTGTAGATGCCAAGAAAGATATCTCAGGAAATCACCATTTTATCATTAAAAGTATGACTCTTCCACAGGTGTAATTCCAGGAAGAATACCTTAGTGGAAGATAACCATCTTTATTCTTTTTCCCCCTTTTTACAAATACATACAGCAATATCAAATTTTACATTTAGCTATGATATATATATATATATATTCTATAGCTGTGTACAAAAAATTGAGACTCCAACTCCCCCAGAATCATGCAAACAAAAAATGGCAATAAAATTTATTGTGTGTACAAAAGGTACCTAAAACTGAACTCATATGGCATAATTTGGACAAACTGTGAATGAGGCTCGTTTTTACCTCTCGCAAGGCAATTAATTGCTTCTTTCCCTAGTTCACTTGGTAACTGGAGGCAGATCCAGTCGAGTAATGATTCCAAGTCCTTCGAAAAGTCGAGTAAATACCAATCCAACAACTTTGGAATTGCAAACTTTCTTGTTGAAATTACAACTGCAGCCTGCAAATACTCTCTTTTTGCCACATCCAGTTCATTTTCAACCTGTGATGCAGTGTACACTCTCACCTTCATTTGACCAAGTCCATTAATCAGTACTATATAATTTGATAGAATGAATATGCATGGGGTTGATATAGGCAATAAATCACACTAATGAATACCATTATGTATAAACTTACAGCAGGAGAAGACCAGCTTCCACATGAAAGGGCAAATGTGACTAATGGTTCAGATAATTCCAATCCAAATTTGCTCCTTGCTGTCATTTCATCATTTTTTGCTCCCTTTGGAAAGGTCTGCTAGTAACTCAAAACAAAGAGTTAAAAACAGAAAGTCTTGACTTCTGAAGAAGTTTGCAAAGAAGTCGAAAAGGGTGCCACTTACATATTTTGCATGATAAGGCAATCTGAGGATGAAATGTTCAATAGTTATTGCATTTAACGAGTGACCTCCAACATTTATTGTCGCCTGAGCATTAAGGAACCATAAAAACGTATAAGCCCCAAATAACATTTCAGAAGATAGCTTTTCAATTTGTTGATGTATTTCTAGGCGAATGAAGTCATAGCAAAAGCAAAATATTACAATTATCAAGAGAAGTAATTGGTATTCCTACCTTCTGCATTAGTGCAACAACCATCTCAGGACTTTCTGGTATTCCATGTTCTAGAAATGCCTGAACCAAGATAGCATAGCAAGTGGTCCTTTCTATCAATACTTGTCAAAGGTAATGGAAAACATGTATAAAGCATTACTTCTTACTGAAAGATAAGAAATATTGACAGCTAGAGATGGAGATAAGCCATTAAAATTAGAAAAGAAGGAATAACATACATTCATCATGCAGGAATTGTAAATATTTATCCAGAAAGCAACCTTCTCCTGATGGGTGAGGTTTTGTAAGTTGACAGAGGCAAGTTTCCCAAATAAAAGTCTGAGAATTCAGAAAATTAATTGACAATAAATATATATTATTGCAATTAGTCAATTGAATTTTTCAATGGAGGAAACTTACTTTAGCCTATGAAGTAGAAACAAAGAGTTTGATATTCGGTTGGGATTGATTGTGCCAGCTTCTATGGTCATCAAATGCTTATACGGACCAATATCTCTCTTCCCAAATTCTGAACATATGCTGTAGGGATCTTGAAATTCAATGTCTTCACCAATTTCTTGCGACACTAATGTTGATAAGAAAGGTAGATTCTCTGCAATACGCCTACTCTTCATTGAGCTCATTCTTAAGAAAATGTTAGATAAGCATTTCACAATGTCCTCAGAAATCTTATTTGGGTTTTCATCTCCTGATAACTTTTCGTCTGCAGTGCTGACATTTCTTGCTTCTGCATTATCTTGGCAATTTGCTCTACATTCTTGCTGGATATTTATAGAATTCCTGTTAATTCATCATTATAACTTCATTAAATTGGCAACATTATCACATGATACTGACCTGCAGTTTCTGACGATATAAATGCTTCTCAAATAGTTTATTGTCAATGGGAGGTCTTTTCACCGGAGTTCTGCTTGTTTGAGCTTTATGGATTGAGGAACTCTTATTGTTCTTCATAGAATTAGTCAACTGATTCTCTTTCCCCTGTTCCTCTGAAAAACAACAACAAATGAATAAAGAAACGAAGGTAACTATTTAACTGCTGTATTGACATCAAAATACACACTGTCAAATGTCAATGTATAATCATCTGCTTATGCCAAACCTGCCACTCACCAGAAAGAGATGGCAAATGCCTAACTCTGGGCGTAATGGATTCTTCTAAACTCTCAACTATGGTTTTGGTATGTTCTGGTTTGGGATTCTTATTTGAAGACAGATCATACAAATCAGCAAAAGTTTCCACATTTTTCTTGGAGCATGAAATGTAGACAGCTTCTTGATACAAGTCCTGCCTAAAATGTACAACCTGTTCTTCAAGCCGAACAACCTCCTCTTCCAAAACAGCAACTTCTGCAAGAAGCTCTAGCGTCTACAAAAACTAAAATCCAGAATCAAAACTTCTGTTCAAATAATGTGCATTTCTTAAATGAATTAAAAAGATATTTACTGAGGTTAAACTTCATGTTGACCACTAACATATCAATTGAAAATGTGGGTTGCTTGCTCTGTTTCTCCCATTACATTTCCTTTTTGGTTCTTTCATTCTTCTTATTAAATTCCGATAGCCAATCATATGGGTTCCACCAACATATGATTTTCTTTCTTTATTTTACACAAGAAAAGAAAAGGAGAAGGAAGAAGACGAAATCTAAGCTAGAAATAAATGAATTGTGAATCACTTACAGTTGCAGGCAGATAAGGAGGAAGGCGAGGTAGAGCTCCCAAAGGTCTACTGAAAGCTCGCTCTAGAGCTCTGCGAACATTCTCTTCGTACCTGAGCTTCTTCTTTAGTTTATCGACCTGAACAAATACAATTTTTAACATTTAGTCCATAAAAAGATACATAATTATACTCATGAATTATGAATTGGGAAATAAATAAAAGGAGAAAGGAAAAATTATACATCTTGCTGCAATGCTATTTTCCTCTCTATGCTTGAGGCTTGTCTGTTTTTTTTAGCTGCTTTTGTGGCATCTTTCTGATCGTTCCCCACTAGGTTTCCAACCTTTTCCTTCATGGCGACAGAGATTGATAAAAATAAAGTATAGTTATGAGTAAAACAACAATCAGCTTATCAAGTAAGATGAAAATAAGGCCTAGAGAAGAGTAAAGAGATAATGGAAATATTAGAATGAAAAAAAAGATCAAACAAATCATAATTATCCAAAAAATATTTGGCGACTGCAGGGGATCGGTTTGCCCAACAAGAAATCCATACTAGAAAATTAACTATTTTTGCAGATTTGTTAGAAAAACCCCCCTTTTGGATTGCAGTGTCATAAGTTAGCTTACTTTCTCTGGAGCTTTATTGGACTGCAGCTTTGTCTTGATTCTGTTATTCATCTTTTACTATACTTTAATCCTGAATCTGCAACTCCCAACAAGACCCAATTCACTAACTTGGTTTTGAATTACAGAACACCATTACTGCATACTCAATAGCATATTTAAGAAGATAGAAGCAGATTCATATTTATACCTTTAGCAGAAAGTTCATTCCTTGAAAACCCAGAAAATTCAATGCCCGAGCAGCAGTCAAATATAAGTGTATAGCTACAAACAAACAAACAAGGGTCACTTAATTCCTGCATTCCTCGATCATCCTCATCATCATTATGAAGTAAATTCAACCAACTCCCAGATTTCAAGCTAAGTTAAAACACACAAGAATCAATGCTCTGATTTTTTTACTTGTATATATAATATAAACTATATACAGAACCCAAGAATCAATCAAGAATGAGAGGGAGAAAGAGCGAGTGAGATTTCACTGCTGTATCCTATAGTTTATATTAAGTTGGAAGGTTATATGTTATATAAAGGAGAGATAAGGCTAATGTGGGTACGAAATGGGCAGGTTGGCTATGGCAGGGAAAAGGCAAAAACCGGCATCTGGGAGTAATATGGCGCAGTAAGCAAGCTCCCAGCGCGCAGTGCGTCATCATGAAAGAACGTGCGCTCCCCTTTAAACATCCTTGAATTTTATTGTTCCCAAAACGTCCCTATATAATTTCATAACATGACTAAAATGCCCTTAAATCTTAATTTTCTTAGAGAAATGGTCATATTTGTGAATTTCGTTAATTATTAATGTTAATAATGGGTTTGACAAATAGAAGAGAATTGCGCATTATAAATCGGGACCAGAATTTGATTTTTCATAGCGAACCAGTCAGTTTAAAGGCGAACCAGTCAGTTTAAGGGTGAAGATTATGGCTCTGCATTATAATGCAAAAGCTGCTTCATTCACATGTTTGCCAACTAAACCATTTATTTAATGTTTTTGTTGTATTTATCTTGTCTTTTTGTATATTGTATTGCGAATTTATTCTTAATTCTAGTGTTCATTTTCAACTATAAATTTAATCATTTTTGGAAAATTTGTCCCAATTAACTACTAAAAGTTTGAATTTGAATTAAGAGGTTATAGTTTTTAATAAAAAATCACTGTGAAATCTGTAATTCAGTGATATGAGGAGATATAAATTATTTTAGTAATTATAAATGCAAAAATATTAACATAGATTTCAAAATGAAATGGTAAATTTTAATTAATGTTGTTGAAAGTACACTGATTATCTTCAATTTTGAACAGAGTTTTTAAGTACATATATATCAGGATTACAGCTAACACATTCTTTGAAATATATTTATGGTACTCAAACTAATTAAGTTCAAATTCTTTGAAAATTAAAAAAAAAAACAAAAGAAATTAATTTCCAACCAAATTAAATTTTGAAAAATTCTGAGACGAAATTTCCATTGATAAAAATAAATCATAAATGTAGAAACCATTAAATGGCCGGGAAGTAAGAAAACAAATGTGAAGCTTAATATTGGAATCTAAGACTTTAAACCCCACCCACGTACGTCGCATGCGATGTTTGGCTTTCTTCTTAAGCTATTGCTTATCCACTCTTAAAAATCTCCTTATCCTTTTATTATAAAGCCAAAGGTATTTAAATTATTATTTATGCTAAAAACAAAGGTATTTAAATTATATACATTAGTCATTTTCATTGAAACAAACATTATTTGCGTAAGAGATACTTAAAAAGAGTACTCTACTTCTAATGGAATTAGTGAAAGAAATTATAATTTTAGTCGATTTAATTTTTATAAAAATTAATATTTTTTGATAATTAAATAATTATTTTATAATAATGATATTAAAAAGTTTAATATTTATAATGAATTTTTCTAACATTTTTTTTTGAACAGAATTGAATTTTTCTAATATGTGTTAAAAAGCACATGTTGAACAACAATAAATATTTAAATTTTATTGGTAGTATTTCATTTTCAATATAATTTGTTGTAATTATTTTATACTGTACTGTGTATAATTTTTTTATCAACCACTTTGAAAAAAATAAATAAATGAATTGAAATTTAATATGAAAAAAAAAATAATTACGGTCAGGAACCTTCTTATACAAATTAATTTGGAATATATTGAATAGAATATTTTAATTTTTGTAAAAGGAATAAATGGTAAAAACACATGGGGTTTTATCATTGTTATTGTGGGCAGGGAAAGATATGGTGATAGAAGGCGCATGGATTTTCAAGTAGAAATTGAAATGGACTCGCCACCACCCACAAGCCACAACCACGTGACCAGTAACTGATCTCTTAAGTTTACTGTACTAATTAATTATATATATATATATAATGTATTAAATAATATCTTTATGTTTAAATCAAAGATTAATTATTAGCTGTTTATGATTTGGCCACTGTTACGTGTTTATGATTTAGCTTTTTTATATTTCGATTTTTAAAGGGCGAGACAACACAAATCACCTAGATTTGGTTAATTATGTCAATATTTTGTTTGTTAAGTAACATGAATCAATCAAATGGTATTACTGGTTTTCAATTATTATCACCAGACTAGGCCAATTGATTTATCTGATGGTGACTAATTGCTTCTTTATTTTTGGAAAATCGAATTATTGCATTCTCCGTGCACGGAAAAGTTAATAAAAAAATTATTTATAATACTAAATAATTATTTTATTTAATAAAAAGCATATCATCTATTCTGAATTGTTAGATATAAGTTCTATTTCATAAAATTAAGAAAAATAAATTTTTTTATTAAAAATATAAATTTTTATGTATTTTTTATTATATTTCTATTTTATTATGACATATATTATTAAAAATATTTAATAAATAATATAAATTTAAATATAATACAAAGTCAATATATTAATTAATTTATTAAAATATTTATCAATTTAAAAAAATAATATTACACGTCATTTTTTTATATAACTATAAGTATGTCTATATTTATTGAGTTAAAAGTAATTATATTCGTATAGGTCAGTCCACTGAAAAATAAAATACTCCTAAAAAATAATAACATCATTTATAAGGATCGAAATGAGAGTATGAAATCATTCATACAAACTACTTATTTAATATTAAACAATTTGATTATATAATACATCACTATTTTTATATACCATATAATATCATATTAAACAATTTAATTTCGTCTGTCATTTCAAATTTGTCATAATAAATTAATTAATCAAGTGTCTATCAGCAGGGCAAAAACTTGTCTATCGTTATTATGAATTTATTTATTTATATATGAAAGGAAAAAATGAAACTGGTCCATACGCTACATTAATTGCAAGCTGGATCCAAACACAAAGCTAACAGGACAAGTCTTTATTTTCTGAATATAAATGAAATGAACTTGTCGTGGATTTAGACACAAATCTTACTATCTATACAATAGAACTTCTTATTATGGACCATATTATTTATTTTTCTTGCATATGTTATAATTATATATACAATTTTTGCATAATCTATATGAGATTCTCTTCTTCTCCCATTAATAAATTCTTGTTTGACTAAACATTAAGGGGAAAAGAGAGAGAGAGAGAGAGAGAGAGAGATCTCAATTGTTGGAGGCAGCAAAGGCATAGAGACAAAGTTTCTTGCAAACCCAAAAAACTACCGCCACAGCAAGCAAGCTGTTCTCGCGACAAGTGGATGAAATATCTATTTTTTCTAATTCAGTAATCGAATTGAAATTTTTAATCTTTTAAACTGTCTTTTAATTATGTAACTAGTACGTAGTTAATTAGGTAATCATACACATTTATTTTATTATTGTTTAGAGTCAGAGTGTATTTGTCTCATTTAGATTTTACATTTGAATACTTTTTATATATAATTAATAAAAAAAATTAAACAAAAAAAAATTGAGATAAGGAAAGAAAAAAAAATACTATTAAATGTTGTCATGATGTAAACATTAAATAAAATTGAATAAATACGGAATCAAGTGGAGTTTCTTTTTGTCTCTGAGGTATTGAAAGTAATACTAACTAAGAATTTAGGGTATGTCAACAATAAATGCTTTAAGTCCTTGCACCGCAATTAAGATTTTAACATGCTTTGTTTTGGCCTTGGCCATTTAAAATTTGCAGGATACAAAGTACGACTTCTATAAAATTTCGATTCAACTGCTACATACTAAGGTCCTTCAGTAGGGAATATGTTTTAGCATAGGTTTCTTATTTGGACATAATTATTAGTAAAAAAATTCCCTTTATTAATTCTTAGTAAAATTCCCTTTGCAACAGTAATAAGTATGCGACAACAAGTACTAATAGTTTGTAGCATAAAACAAATATTAATATTACTTATTCTTTATAACTGTTTGATACCTAACTTCAATTATTTTTTTTATGCATAGACTGCTTTTGAACTCTCTTTTAAGTTGGTTCAAAATGGCTCAAAAACTTCATATCTCATTGTACAACAATTTTTTCTATATTGATTATAAACTTTATATTTCTATTACAACATATCGTGATTAATTAGTTAAGAAAATAATATTTATAATTAATTATTTAAACATTGCATGATCAACCATCAATTATCTATAATTACTCTTGATAGTATCCCTATTTTCCTAGTTTCCTTATCGATCTCTGCACTAGAGTCATGCATGTTGCACGGTCTCCATATAACATGATTCATCATCTTCTGCTGAGCTCTGCTATGCTCTTGTTCATAATTTGACTGTATATTGACATAAATGTCAAAAGACTAGAAGGAAACTACTGATGCTATTCGTATTTTACTGAACTCTTGGATCGAGCTCTGTATTCGGTCATCTTTATGGCCGAGCTCTCATCAGCACGTCAGACCTTGGTACAGGATACTTCGGGCCCATCGAGCTTTCAATGTCAAGCAGACAATCTACTGACACCCGCAAATCATGCTGATATAGTGCAGACTCTGTCTCCTTGCATATACTATAAATAAGGGGTTTCTCCTGTAGATAAATGACTCCTCTCTCATCTATCTTCTCTCTTTATTAAGAGCGACCGAACTAACTTAAGCATTATAGTCTTCCTCATAAGAGTTTGATTCCTCTTCTCTCTTATCTTGCATGTTGAAGAACTACAACAAGAAGTGACATAGAATATTAATACCGAACTCGAGCTACAAGAGCTAGAAACTGCACCTGAAGAAGCCCCGTCATCAACTATGTATTAGAATTCTTTCATTATAAAATTTAGATCTTGACTGATGTTATGGTTTAATCAACTCAATATTTATTAGAAACTATTTTTTTCAGGGATTATCTATTTCCATAAATGACTAATCAAGACTATCACATGTCATATATATGTGCATAAATCATATTAGGATGTAAACAATAATATAAATCCTAACAACCAATGTATAAGATAATTATCTCTCTTAAGTCAAAGGATTATATTTATAATTATGACCTAGACAACAAATTATTACCTAATAGCAAAATTCCTTAACGCCATAATAATTTGGTCTTCGAGTAAAACAACTAATTACTTTATTACAAATTCAAATTCTTATATGTAATTCTAATTTTAACAGTAAATACATATTTCCTACGAGTAAAAAGTTAACGTTCACGTATATAAGAGAAAAAAAAGGTTAACGTTCACACTCTTTTTCTCTAATATTAAAAAAAAGTCAAATTAGAAACTTGGCGTTGACATAATAATATAAGAGTAAATATAAACAATAGGATACATTTAATTTTTGGAGTTAAGAGTAGGGACTGTTTGGTGATCGAAAGAAACTACATAATCAAAGTTAAGCATAGTACAAGTAATGATTTTATCCCCGTGATCGACAATTTTCGGGGACTGTTGGTGACAGCCGTACAATTAATTAGCAACCAATCCATCAAATGGGAACTATTTTCACCTCCATTGTTGAAGTTTGGCAAGAAAATCCACTCTCTTTTGGATGATTCCGCCACCATTTTCATTTAAAAACAAGACATTTGGTCCTACCAAAGTAGCAAACATTAATTTCTTTTCTTGCACACTAACACCGCCACTTTATAGAAGTTTTTTGAGGCCAAAATAATTTAATTAATCATAGTGACCAATCCACTTTCGTTGATAAGATCACAACAAATAAGTCTAAAGTATGATTTAGATATATATTGATTGTTACATAATATATCAACACAATCATAATGATAAATTACGATGATAGTAATAAAACACTTATATAATTCATATCCTAATTTCTCTATAATTGTACATAATTCTAAGCCATTGTATATGTGTGCATGCGTGAGAAAAAGAAGAAAAACGGGATTTGATGGCGGTGGATAAATGGCGCTTATACTCAAACCTGAAAAAGAGAAATTTTGGTAGGTCTCTATTGAGAGACCAGTGACCATAGACCAGGGAAATCATGATTATAATGAGTCATTTTACTAATGAAAATTACTTATATTTCATATAAGAGGTAAGCTAAAAATAGGGTGATTCCATTCTACTTTTTTCAATTGTTGATTGGTGAATTACAGGATTAATAGCAAATTTGTTTAGCAAGCAGTGATGATGGGTGCTCCGAATTCCACAAGGACATATACCCACAAGTGTGATTCCTACATTTTTCTTTGTAAAATGACAGCTATTCATTCATCTACATGCACTTCTTCCAATTAAAAACAAGCTGCCTGGTATATATAATTTGTGGCCTTTAAAGCTTTTCAGCGTGGGGGCTTAGATGATGAGTTGGAGCTGATGGTCGTGCTACCAAAATGATTGTACTACTTTGCTTAAAGCTTACCTGTTGCTCTCATATGAACCTTTCATGACGCCTCCTTTCGCCCCCATGCTTGCACTCTTTTCTATTATACTTATTTTGCAATTAAGTAAAATATTCAATGCACATGCAATTAAGTTTCACCTTTGCTACTTTGAATTTAATAATAGCACAGTAGATGATCAAGTATTTCTCAATTTGTTTACTGAGTTTACTCACCTCCTCTCTCTTTGTTGCATTTCTTTCATTTCAGGTGTACCTGATGGAATGAAATCAAAATTAATGCGTGATCAAATGCAAGAATCTATAGTTCTATGGTTCTACTAGTGAAGGACTAGGACACAATCATTGGGATAAACAATTAATTTCGTAATTAACTCATATAACTGCATATAAAAAAAAAGAGATATATATATATATATATATATATATATATAATATGGCACACAATGGCTGAAAGATATAGGACATATATAATTCCAATTGAAATAATTAATCATGCGATAAAACCATTGATCAAAGTCAAAGGGCGTTGGGCTACAGGAGTGGTCCACTGGTCCTACTATCTTTCTGAAGCCGGTGACTCAAAATATGCATGGGTTTCTGGTGTCTCCACTTTATCTGGGCATAAGGCCAAAATAGAACATGGAAACAGTGGCAACTGATGAAAGCGAAAAAGCAGCTACTACAAGTAAAAAAAAAGTGTCTTTTCATCTTCAGATTAAAGGCCACACTTTAGCTTTGGGGACCTGGGCCTGGAATATGGCTCTGGATACTTCAAAGCATTAGTTTCTATTACTTTTCTCTGCCCCTATTTAATTTAAATCTCTATTATTGAAGAAAAAAAGCTTAATCATAAAACATTGATTTAATCTAAATGTAATTCATGGTGCAATCAAAAGGGAGCAAGCAAGTTGATATTATTTTCCCCAGCTAAGGGTAAAAAATATATCTCAACTTTAATTTTGTGTCCCATTCTTGCTAGCTCATCATATGGTTTGTCAATTGGGTTGCTAGCTGTCATTTTTAGGGCATAATATTTCTAAGTGGGTTTGTCCTTTAATCATCAGACAAGACATCTATAACCAAAAAGATAAAGCATGCTTCTTATTACATATATATGTAATTAAACACAGTAGCTTCCATTGCCACATTTACATTCAGTGATTAAACAGGACATTGTGGCATTCTGTGTTTAATTCTTAAAATAGGCCAATCTTTTAATTTAGTGCACATGTTTATTCAAGATACCAAATGGTCCCAAAAAAAAATCGAAAAAAGAATGGAAGAAGCTAGTTAAATCGAATAAATAATTAAATAAAAGATGAACTTTGCGTCCATATTAGATCCACCAATCCATTAACATTTACTACTCAAAATTTCACACAAGTATATCAATTATAAAGAAAGAATGCGAAAATCAATGGCTGAAGACAATCAAAGAGACAAAAGCACAGACAAAATCAAATAAAAAATCCGGAGAGCTAGATGGGTTGTGTATTACAATCAATGTCGGCTTCGATCATGGTTTATGTTTGGGAACAATAATTCCTCATAATTTGGTAGATACATACTATTTACCTCTTCCTAATTGTCCATCCTTTCCCTCTTCTAGTCCCACACTTGAAACTATAACAATTTCAGGGTATCTTAGCTTTTAATTTAGTCCATTTGCACCTATTGCAATGCTAGATATAATCAAATGATTTTTTATCTCTCTTTAAAAAATTGTGATAAGATGGGAATTCACAGAAGAAAAATGAAAGTAATTTAAAAATAAAAAACAAGTCGCTGCGCTTGCGGGCTCAAGTAATTGGATTTCCTGTAACCAACTAGGATGGAATGATGTAGCAAGCAAATTATTAAGGTTTTAGTAATGTGTGCATCAGCGCAGGCCTTCAATTTTATGGAGTACGACAAAGACTTAAGCATGGGAGGGCCAGCTTTACGAATGCCTCTATAACATCCCATTTTAAAGCTATTAAACTCTCATTCCTCCTGATCTCAAAAATATTAAATTCAATTTGGATAAAAGTGGCCGTTAATAGCACCAATGCATAATTAGAGTTTGTTGAGATAATTATTGGTAAATGATTTTCACAGTTCACAAATGTAAAATTTTCAATCTTCTAATTACTATGAGAAACGCAGGAATTATTATTGAGCTCAATTATACAGTGTCCAATCTGATACCCGCTTAGCCTTTTAGGACTTGGCGACTTGCCACTTTGGTCAGATATGACTAGAAAGGGAAAGAGGAGGCCCAGCTCCCACTGAGAAGTGTAGCAAAAAGAACCCAAGAGGAGCCACCTCTGTATCGAAAAATTAAAGGGGTCTTGGTCAGGAGCTGCTTTTGAATAAAAGATCACTTTCAGTTTTTACATAAAGGAACACCAACACGACGTTCAAAGTTGTTGGTGAGAAGCAGCTCCATTTTATCATAAAATTAACGTAGCTTTAATACAGTATTGCTGTCACTGCAGAATCACAGATATTTGGTACACATAAAACAGTTAGGTGGCTACCCAGTCCACCAGTAATTGAATATAATATACCCCACGAAAAGAGCAAGAAAGAATCTTTTTTCTCTCACCTAATAATATTTTTTTATTTAATATATATTTTTATATACATTAATATTATTTATAATATTTTTTATTTAATATATATTTTTATATACATTAATATTATTTATTAAATTATTTATTATAATTATAATTAAATATAAAAAATAAAAATATATAGAAATATATATAAAAATTAATTATATAATTAAAATTAAAATATAAAAAATAAAAATAATATAAAAAATATTATATGAAAAATAATATAAAAAATAAAAATAATATTTTGAATTTCTCATTTTTAGAGAGAATTTGAAGATGTTGAAGCTGTATAAATTATTTGTATTACACCTATTATTATTAATTAGGGAAAAAAGATAGAATAAGCGTGAGATAATAATTTCATATTGATTTGAATTAACCCATACGCTTTTATTTTTAATAACATTCCAGCATGGAGCATCAAAAATCACAGTTGAAGCCTTGAAGGGCAAGAAAATCATGTCTATTTGCACTTATTTTAACAATGCAATTACTGAGAAATATGTCACACGTGTACAACTTCTCAGAATAATGAAGTTGCTGAAGACCTGAGGAAAAGAAGAAAGTGAAAAATAACATAAAAAAAAGAAAGAAAAAAAAAAGAAAGAAGCAAAGTATTGCCTGTAGACATTTAAAAGCAGGGAAAGAGAAAAGAAAGCAGGATCCTGAGACAGTAAAAAAATCCACGAAAGGAGACATAAAAATCTACAACAAAAGCAAAGAGTTATCTACTAATGGGATAGCTCTCATCTTTTGGCAATATTGGCTCTTATCCTTCTGCGTCACCGACACATAACATATACATATACATTCATGTAAATGTTTATCCAACTGCAACCTCTTCAATATAATAATTGATTAATTGTGGTGACTAGTCTTGCTGAGAATTAGATGTACTTTACTCGGGCCTAAGTTTTTGTGGGCTTTGAAAGGAGACCAATTGGGATAGGTAAAGTTACTAATTTGAATACAGGATTTGAGGGGTTAATCATTCCAGTAGGCTTCCGTCTCTGGCAAAACATATGTACCAGTAAATTTTCTCTATTAGGCCAAGAAATCTAAGCTTTATTTTAGAGTTCAGACATATTGTGTTTGCTTCACCAATCGCCTCTATTATTGATCAAATTCAAAGAAAGCAACAGCAACAATTATTGACGTTATTGAATTCCATGATAATACTTCATATTCCCACCCGAAAAAAATTGAAAATTAAAAGCAAATCAGTAAAAAATTGAGTTAAAGAGTTTACATGGATGATTGACCGGCGAGTTAGGTTTTAGCCCGATGAACTACGTTAGGAGTTCGCGTCCACCTCTTCTGCCTCAAATCATTAATCCGATGAATGCATTCTCTATTCCCTAGAAAATGAATGATTTTTCGATGAGATAAGAGCACCATTAGCCGGAAAAATCTGCCATTTTCTGCTCATCAAATAATTGTACACCATTCTCAATTCCAGTGGTTCAACCACCATGGTAAATGGTAGAAACGACCGGTTATTCATATAGCGTGCTTTCAATTGCCCAAGGCCCAACTTAAGTAAATATTTTAAAAATTACAGTGCTCAGGCTCAAAACTAAGGCCCAATGTAAGTAAAAAATATACTTAAAAGCATGAAAATAATCAGAATGCGGTGAGAGTGTATCCAAACACGCGACCTTCAGATCGTCAGTCCATCGCTCTCCCAAATGAGCTATACCCATCTGCCATTCAACTGCTTTAATAAAATATTATTAATATAAAAATTTAGTTTTTTTAGTTTTTAGGCTTTGGCAAATAAAAAGAAAAACATAAAACCATAACAGTTGTTGCAGCACTTTAATGGATTATGTCATTTTGAAGCATATAATAATAATTCATCTTTTAGATTAACATCATTTACATATGTATTATGATATCAGTGAGAAATTAAGTGAATATTCATTACTCACGCTATCCACACCTTAATAAACAATGGACAATTAATTAATCATGATTCAAATTAAGAAAATAATAATAATAATAATAATAATAATTCTCCCACAAAACCTCCCAAAAATATTGTCACACTTTCCCTTTTTAGGATATCAGAAAAAAATTATCATATTTTTATTTTCCCTTTTTTTTTGTATATATATATATATATTTATTTTTGTTTTTTCATGAATTCTTATTTGTAAGATACATTTAATCTAAAAGAAGCAAAACGAGTGTATTTATTACACTATTAAGGATACATAAAAAAAATATCATTTTATTTATTGCACTTTTAATCTCTGTTAAAAAATCTCTACTTTTTTTTTCTCATCCAATTAATTTTTATGTTAATTTACTTACATTTATCTAAAATAATTAATTATTTTATAATTGTATTTGGTATGAATTTTAAAAACATAATATGTACTTATATATTAAAATAATATATATAAAATATAAAATATATAAACAGATATGCATAGCAGACTATTACTCTATTAAAATTTCTACTTTTTTTTTTCTCATCTAATTCATTTTTATATTAATTTATATGTATTTATCTGATATAATTATTTTATAATTATCTTTTGTCTGAAATTATTGCTATAATATATGTTTCCCAATGGAAAGTTGAAACGTGGCCTGCTGGACTGAGTCCCAAATAGTTTGTTAAAATCACAATGTTTTGATCTTTGGCAGTAGATAAAAGTAAAACAGGATAAATGTTTCATGAGTTCATAAAAGCCTAAAGGTCATAATCAACCGTATTGTACAATTAAAGCTTAAAAACAAACATTTCACTGTACTACATAGAAATTTTTTTAGCATACAGTCCTACTAGCAAGTAGCAAAATCAACAATATTTCAAGCAATTACCAATGGCAAATTCTGCACTGATAATTTTGATTTCAATCTTTTGATTAGCATCCTTTGCCAAGTGTTATGGAGGCAAATATTTCGACACAGTAGTTTTTGAAGGACGAATTGTCCAGGAAAAGACTTTATGAAGAATCAAAATGGACATCTTTTGACTCCCCAGTCTCCATAGGCTCTCAAGATGGGCTCAAAGAGAGCGACAAAGTTCAAAGCTTGCCAGGACAGCCTGAGGGAGGAGTGGACTTTGATCAGTAATCAGGCTATGTGACTGTGGATCCTACTGCAGGGCGAGTTTGTTGCGTCCCCTCAAAACTCTTCTTCTAAACCTCTTGTATTGTGGCTTAATGGAGGTAATGCTCTTTATTTATTTATTTTTTACTTTAGTTGTATATCATTTTACATTTTCTGAACCTATTACGTTAATGGGTTATTGCGAATTTGTGAGTGGCAGGGCCCTGTTGTTCTTCATTTGGAAATGGAGCAATGATGGAAATAGGGCCATTCAGAGTTAACAAAGATGGCGAAACTCTGTCACGTAATATATACTCTTGGATTAATGGTAAGGATTTTCAGTTTTTTGCGAGTACTTCCAGCTAGAAACAATGAATTTATAAGCAACTTTAATATTAATAACGCTAACAAGTTTTGAGGTATTTTCAGATGCCAACATTATATTCCTTGAATCCCCTGCTGGTGTTGGATTTTCTTATTCAAACACTACATCTGATTATCACTCGAGTGGAGATAGTAAAACTGCTCAAGATTCCTATACATTTCTAGTTAATTGGTTAGAGAGATTTCCTGAGTACAAAAACAGGAAATTCTTTATAACTGGAGAAAACTATGCAGGCCATTATGCACCCCAGCTTGCTTCCACAATTATTCAAAACAACAAGAATAACAACCAAACCAAAATCAACTTGAAAGGAAGTGCTGTGAGTTAATTAATTTATTTATAACCTGTTCTTCTCATTGAATGTTAATTAATTAATTATATATCTATTTAATTAATTAATTATATATCTATTATCTCTGTGTAACCTGAGATCCTATATTTGAATAATAAAAATAGCCTCTTATAACTGTAGGAGAAAACTATATACAATTTCTCTAGACCTGCATATTGCAGGAACGTCTGTACACCTGGCTGCCTTTTTCTTATTGAATGTTTAAAGTCCTTAATTATGTATATATTGCCTCTTAATTAACCCAAGGAATTTTATGAAAATCTTTCAGGTAGGTAATGCAAATATTGACTTTGAAACTACTCTTTGGGGCATAGTGGATTTCTACTGGACGCATGCTCTCATGGCGGACGAATTGCACTATCAAATTTTATTAAATTGCAACTTTTCTTCAGCAAAACATTTCTGATTCCTGCTCGGAACTTCTTAATCAAGCAACTACTGCTATTATTGACATTAATACATACGATATCTATGCTCCTGCCTGCAATCCCTCCTTAAATTCCAGCGCTGTAAGTGCATTCTTTGCTGTTATTTAACACCTACAAAAGCTTAGAGCCAATTGAATTTGATTGCAATAGATCATAACGGAAATTTATGAACAGGTCTATACATTTGATCCTTGCTCTGCTGGAAACTATATTAAATCGTACATGAACAATCCACAAGTACAAAAGGCTTTACATGCAAATGTTACTGCTATTCCTCATCCTTGGGAATTTTGCAGGTACTGCCTCTATATAATTACATTTATTTTAAGGTTTTATTAAGATCTTGTGCTAGTCATCATTTAGGTTTATTTCATACGTTTGAAAACAGCGAAGAAATCAATTATCTTTGGAAAGAAGCAATAGCAGTTTTGCCAATTATTCAACAGTTGATGAGCGAGGGAATTCGCATGTGGATATACAGGTTGATTAGGAACTAGAAAACAAGCATAATTATCTTCGGTGATGATAGTTAATTGTTAATTAGTTCCGATTAATGACACATAATTATCTGCAGTGGGGACACAGACGGTGATACACCAGTAACAAGTACAAGATATGCCATTAACAAATTAGGAATACCAGTTAGTTCTGCCTGGCAACCATGGTATGCACAAGGAGAGGTAATCAAAACTTGTATAACCTCGTAGTTTATAGTTAGTCATTATAATCAATTTCAAATTAAGAACATTATTAACTGTTATGAAGGTTGGAGGGTATGTTGATGGATACCAGAACCTGACGTTTGTGACAGTAAGAGGGTCAGGATAATTTGTTCCCACTTATCAGCCGGCCCGGGCCCTGGTTCTCTTCTCTTCATTCATACAAGGAAAGTTTCCAACTCCAGCTTAAAGATTCAAGAAATAGAACTAGACTTTGGAAGAGTCAAATAAACAGTCATATTGTAAAGAGAATTATACAATGCTTTGGGTGTAATTAAATTTCTATACCAGAGACAAGAAAATAGTTCTGTAGTATTAAGAAACTAATAAGATTTCACTACATGTGAAAAAAAAATTTGAGTATTACATGATGGGTTTCAGCTTTTTTATTAACTCGTTATATATGACAGAATGACTCTAAATAAAATGTTACCTACATGTCGTTTTAACCAATGATAACTGTGCATGAGTGGATAGATAGAGTTAAGAATAGGAAATCTAAAAATAATATTCTTTCTGTTTCACTTTTAAGCGTCACTTTTAAAAATTTAATAAAGTATTAATTAAAAAAATTTAATATTATCACCCTATTAATTAATAAAAAAGAATAAATATTGAGAAAAATAAAAAAAAATATTTAAATAAATTATAATAAAATTTTTATAAAATTTATAATGATTAATTATATTTTTTGATCTGTATGTATTATTATTATATGACACTTAAAATAAAACGAAAATAGTAATGTTAAAAAAGGATTAAAAGTCTATAAGAGATTTTGAGTTTGCATGATATAAAGTTTAACTGACCTGTCAAATGCAACAAACTAAACCAAGATTTACTTTTATGACATCATTAATTATATTTGTTTTATTGTGTATATAGATATGATTTTGTGAATTTTTTTTGTATCAGAATAAAAGAAACAGACAAAAGTGCCTTCCCTTTTGAACATTCAGCTAATAAATATCTTAGCAAACAAAGAGAACAAAGTCCGCATATAATTATAAAATTAAGATGTTCCTGTATGATCAAAGAAGTGCTTATACATAGGTAGATAGCAGAAGCTCTGGGCAAACTTAGCTTTTTGGATTGAAAACAAGAAAATGGAAGTCACAACCCTCAAATCGTTGCTGTTTCTGCTTCTTTCTTTTCTGTTGTTGCTTCTTCGCCTTCCTTGCAATGCCAACCAGATCAACAACCTGCGCAAATTTATTAAATCTCGATAACTCAACTCTGCTTCTTACACTAATAAGTACTCATGGAATGAAGAAAATGGAGCAACATATTCACCAGTGTATATGGGAACTCAAGATGGACTGATGGCTGCTGATAAGATTAGTACTTTTCCAGGACAGCCTCAGGGAGTGGATTTTGATCAGTATGCAGGCTATGTTACAGTTGATCCCAAGAATGGAAGAGCACTTCTCTATTATTTCGTCGAATCACCTCAGAATTCTTCTACCAAACCACTGGTGCTATGCCTAAATGGAGGTAAACTAACACACACACATACACCTACTTTTAATAATCAGTGGCTCAATGGCCAACTTGCACATACCAAACTTAACTTTGAAATTCCATCTAGAATCAAGAATCAAAGGCCCCCACCTAGTGAACCTGTGGAACAATTCTTAAAATGCTGAAAATAAAATCTGCACTTTCAAAGGCTCAATATATTTTGACACTCTTTGTTAGGACTTCTTCGTTTGACAGTTTCAATTTCAAAGAATCAGTCAATGGAATCGTTAGAAAGAACTTTGACACTAACCTCTCTTGACAATCTTGCTTCCTCAGTGAGCGAAACTGGATTACCTATCCTGGAAACATAATAAATTAATAATGCCAGTCACACTGTATCCACAACTGTCCGTACCTGCAGCCATTCTCACAGTTTTAAGTTTTCTAACACTACACGTACAGCCGGTTGATGAACGACATGTCGTGCCAGGAATAAAAAGCCAATCCTGTGACAGCGTTATCTCGTTAAACCCATCTTACGCCTAACAGTACCAATCTGAATACACCAGCTAGGCTAGGCGAATTACATGATAATAGAATAAAAATGGCATAGTCAGCGACGCACAGAGTAATAACAATAATATATAATATGTTAAATCTATGCCTTTTCGTTTACATGTTTAAATAAAATGCAGGACCATGATGCTTATCTCTCGGATATGGAGCCATGGAAGAATTGGGACCTTTCAGAGTGAACAGTGATGGAAAGACACTATACAGAAAAGAGTATGCATGGAACAACAACAGTACCGTAATTCTTTTCTAAATCTTCAAAATAATGATTATACTATGCTTCCTATCTTCCTGGCATTAATGATTGACAAAATGTGGCAGCTGCAACCGTTATCTTCTTGGAATCCCCAGCCGGAGTTGGGCTCTCTTACTCAAATACTTCCTCAGATTATGTAACCGGCGACAAGAAAACAGCCGAGGATTCTTACACTTTTCTAGTGAACTGGCTGGAGAGGTTCCCGCAATATAAAACTCGCGACTTTTATATAACAGGAGAAAGCTATGCTGGTCACTATGTGCCTCAGCTTGCTTACAAAATCCTCTTAAGCAACAACAATACAAATAAAACAATCATAAAACTTAAAGGCATAGCTGTGAGTTCCAATTTCTGTATAATTAAACTAAGCTAAAACTGTTTTAAAAAAAAAACAAAGCTAAAACCGATTTGTCTCTCTGTACGCTTATTAGTCTCTGTTGAATGAACAGATTGGGAATGCATGGATAGATCAGAACACTGGCATGAAAGGAACATACGACGATTGCTGGACGCATGCTCTGAATTCTGACGAAACTAATGCAGGGATCAACAGGTACTGTGATTTTGTTACTGGAATTCTCAAATATCTGTTTCAAGACATATTGTTATGATTCATATTCTTTCCGCTCGCTCCCTCTCTCCTTCTATGCAACCGCCAACTTCCATCCTCGTCATTGCAACTATATACACTACGCTAAACCCTCCTTAAATGCTCCAAAAAAAGAACGACTGAAATTTACAATCCAGAAAAAGGGTAAAAACCCATTAACGAAATTTAGCAAGACAAAAGAAACCCACATTCTATTGGTTTAAAATATAGAAAAGAATCTTGAAAATCAAACAGAGAAACAAAAAGAAACTCACTTTACTGAATAATTATTCCACTTTACTAACCTCTTAACGCACAACTTCCCAAAAAAATTAAAAACAAAAATAATCTCGCACCCAAGAAACAAAAAGCATTACAGATCCATTAATATTATGAAGAACCAGATTTTAGAAAAAGAAAAGGAGTAAGCGTACTCTTGAAGAGCTTGTAACAATGGGTAACGAGTTAAGTGGACTGGAGGCTTGTTATGGTTCCTGGAGGTCATTATCAAGCAGAAAGAGAGAGAGAGAATTATTTTGAGTGAATATTGTTCAGAATTTAAATAAAATGCATTTCATATGGGTTATTTTGTCGTTCTTGCTAGTGTTTAGGATCATTCTGTTGGCAGTTGTGTTCCGTAAAGTTTGGATTCACAACTTTAAATTCTTAACTGTTAAGGAGTTATCTCCTCATTTATGAAGGAGTTATCTCCTCATTTAGTTTAAGGTAATTATGAAGGAGTTATCTCCTCATTTATCTCCTATGTTGGCAGTTATCTCCTCATTTCTCTCCTAAAATTAAATGGGTAACGTACTTGATGGAAGTATGATTATCTATAAAGGACTTATAGTTGTATTAGGGGTCCCTAAGCACAAAACACTCTTACAGAAAACAAAACACATCTATTGTGAGTAATTTTGAGTGTTTAGAAGACTCTTTGCTTAAGAAAGCAGTGCTGTAATTTCAACAGGTTTCTTGACAATTCAAACTCAATGGCTGGAGGTATGTCAATGATCATATTCCGCTGCCTAATTCATGTTTAATTTATCCAAAGTCTGCATGTTTGATTATAAGGCTTATAGTTGGTATCAGAGCCTTACAATCATACCTCTGTCTTGTTGTTTGAATCACTTCAATTGTCCAGAATTGATAATTCAGAAAATATATTAATCTAAATTCATGATTGTGATTATAGTTATTAAGTGCTGATAGCATTTTTTATTTACAAATGATAATCTATATTTTGTTTTTTTTAAAAAAAAAAGAGGAAGAATACAGTGAGTGGTTTATATAATTTTATTAAATTAGGAATTAGCCACAGCAATCCTAGTAGAATAAAATTGTATATGATCACATACAATGTTTGTAGATTTCTAATAATTGTATTTTATTTAATTAAAGACTAGCCACAACATCTTTGATTGAATAAAATATAATTAGGTATCTCATAAGGAATCTTGCTAATAGAATGTTAGATGCTTTTTCATAATTACCCACAGGAAATATGAAACTGAATCTAATAATTTTATTATAAGGATAGATAATTATATTAGAATTAAATGACAATTCTATTATAAAGTATTGAATCTAATTGAATTAAAATTTCAGCCCACTGGTAAATTTTATGTCACTAGATTCAAATTGATTTGCATTTGGTAAATCATACATTAGTGTGCCTCAATATTAATGTGAAGCATGTTTTAATTTGCAGTTATTCAACCTGTGAATACTTCTGATATTAAAAATGAAATTCCTGAACTGATTGGTGAGAATTATAAATTATGGAAGGATGCTGTTCTCCTTCACTTAGGGTTTATGGATATTGATTATGCTATCAGGAAAGATGAACCACCAGCTACTGAATTGGGTCTTTATGAACGTTGGGAGCGGTCTAACCGCTTGAGTGTTATGTTCATTAAGACCAAAATACCTGCTGGAATTCGTGGTTTTGTGGAAAAGTATGACAATGTCCAAGCATTACTGAAGGCACTGGACGAACAGTTTGAGACTTCAGATAAGGCACTTGATAGCACCCTAATAATGAAATTCTCATCTGTAAGGCTCACTTGTGTGAGAGGTGTGCGTGATCACATCAATAAGATAAGGGACATTGCTGCTCAACTAAAGAATCTTGAGGTTGATATATCAGAATCTTTCCTTGTGCACTACATATTAAACTCTCTTCCTAAGGAATATGGCCCTTTTAAGATCTCTTATAACACACATAAGGTTCAATGGTCAATTAATGAGTTAATGGCCATGTGTGTGCAAGAGGAGGGACGTTTGACAATGGAGATTGGAGAGAGTGCATTCCTAACTACTCAAGGAAAGAAGACAGATCAGGCCAAACATAAGGGGAAAAAGAAAATACCTCCCCAAGGTGACATCAAGAAAGAATCCACGTGTTTCTTCTGTAAAAAGAAGGGACATATGAAGAAGGATTGTTTCAAGTACAAGAAATGGCTAGAGAAGAAGGGTAAGTCAATCTCACTTGTCACTTATGAATCCAATATGGTTGATGTTAATTGTAACACATGGTGGATTGATTCTGGTTCCACAATCCATGTTTCTAATTCCTTACAGGGATTAACAAACCTACGGAAGCCAATGGGAGCGGAGCTTAGCATCTATTCTGGAAACAAGATGCAATCTCATGTGGAGGCCATTGGAACATGCAGTTTAGTTCTTAGGAGTGGTTTTATTTTGAAGTTGGAAAAGATCTTTTACATTCCTAGTTTTTCTAGAAATTTAGTTTCTGTTTCAAGACTTGTTCCTTTTGGTTATTCATTTAGTTTTTCTAACAATTTATTTAGTTTATCTTTTAATTCTAAACTTATTGGAAATGGAAAATTGATAGATGGTCTCTATTCTCTGGACTTACAAAATGATATTACTTATAGTGTTATGCATGTTCAAGCTGGTTCTAAAAGATGTGTTATAAATGAGGACTCTTCTATTTTATAGCATCGGAGATTGGCTCATATCTCCATTGAGAGAATTAAGAGATTGGTAAATGATGGGGTACTTAGTGCCCTAGATTTCACTGATTTTGAGACTTGTATAGCCTGCATCAAGGGCAAGCAGACTAACAAGTCAAAGAAAGGTGCCAAAAGGAGTTCAACCGTATTAGAAATCATACATTCGGATATATGTTGTCCAGACATGGATGCATATGGTCAGAAATACTTTATCACCTTTATAGATGATTACTCACGATACATGTATCTCTACATACTTCATAATAAGAGTGAAGTGTTGGAGGCCTTTAAGGTTTTTAAGGTTGAAGTAGTGAAGCAATGCGGTAAGCAAATTAAAATTGTGAGAACGGATAGAGGTGGTGAGTACTATGGCAGATACACTGAAGATGGACAAGCACAAGGTTCATTTGCGAAGTTTCTTCAAGAAAATAGGATAGTTGCCCAATACACCATGCTTGGGTCTCCGGACCAGAATGGTGTTGCAGAAAGAAGAAACCGAACCCTAATGGATATGGTACGCAGTATGCTTAGCAGCTCTAAGTTGCCTAAGTCCTTATGGGTGGAAGCTCTAAAAACAGCAGTATATATCTTAAATCGAGTTCCAACAAAGGCTGTCCCAAAGACACCTTTTAAGTTATTTAAAGGTTGGAAACCAAGTTTAAGACATATACGTGTATGGGGATGCCCATCTGAAGTGAGAGTTTACAACCCACAAGAAAAGAAACTAGATCCAAGGACCATTAGTGGGTATTTCGTTGGATATGCCGAGAAGTCCAAATGATATAGATTCTATTGTCCATCTTATAGTACTAGGTTTGTGGAATCAAGAAATGCAAAATTTCTTGAGAATGACTTGATTAGTGTGAGTGATCAATTTGAGGACACTGTTTCTATAAGAGATCAACCCTCTATTTCAGGTAATAGACTAGTTGTTATCCATAATGCTCCTCAAGTTCAAACGAGTGTTAGACAACAAGTCAATAAGGATCCACAAGATGCTGAGAATACTCTAGTAGAACAAAGTGTTCAAGAAACTCAAGAAGTTATTGAACAACAAGTTGAACAACATAATTATGAAGAGAATGTTGGTCAAATATTAAGACGATCTACTAGAGAAAGAAAATCGGCTATTCCTAGTGATTATGTAGTGTATCTACAAGAATCTGACTGTAATACTGGAGCTAATGATTATCCTGAGTCTTTTTCACAAGCTATGAGTTGCAAAGAGTCAAAATTGTGGTACAATGCCATGGAGGAGGAGATGAACTCTATGAGGTGTAATGCAGTCTGGGATCTTGTTGAGTTTCCTGATGGTGAAAAACCTATTGGTTGTAAATGGGTCTTTAAAACCAAGAAGGATTCATTAGGGAACATCGAAAGATATAAAGCTAGACTGGTTGCAAAAGGGTTCACCTAAAGGGAAGGAATCGATTACTCAGAAACCTTTAGTCCTGTTTCTAAGAAAGATTCCTTGCATATTTTATTGGCATTAGTAGCTCATTTCGATCTAGAACTGCAACAAATGGATGTGAAAACAGCATTTCTCAATAGTGATCTAGAGGAAGAAGTTTACATGAAACAACCTGAAGGGTTTTCCTCTAATGAAGGTGAGCACTTGGTTTGTAAGTTGAATAAGTCAATTTATGGATTGAAACAAGCCTCCCGTCAATGGTACTTAAAAATTTCATGATGTTATCTCATCATTTGGTTTTGTTGAGAACATCAAAGAAGAATGTATATATCGTAAGGTTAGTGGGAGTAAAATTTGTTTCCTAATCCTATATGTAGACGATATTTTACTTGCAACCAATGATAATGGGATGCTCTATGAAGTGAAACAATTTCTTTCTAATAATTTTGATATGAAAGACATGGGTGATGCATCTTATGTCATTGGCATTAAGATTCATCGAGATAGACTTCAAGGTATTTTAGGTTTATCTCAAGAAACCTATATTAACAGAATTTTAGAAAGATTTCGGTTGAAGGATTATTCACCGAGTATAACTCCCATAGTGAAGGGTGACAGGTTAAATTTGAACCAGTGCCCGAAGAACAATCTTGAAAGGGAACAAATGAAAAACATTCCATATGCTTCTGTAGTAGGAAGCTTGATGTATGCTCAAGTTTGTACAAGACCTGACATTGCATTTGCAGTTGGGATGTTAGGAAGATATCAGAGTAATCCAGGTATTGACCACTGGAGGGCTGCAAAAAAGGTTCTGAGATATCTTCAATGGACAAAAGATTACATGCTTACATATAGACGATCAGATCATCTGGAGGTGCTTGGTTATTCCGATTCAGACTTTGCTGGCTGTGTTGACTCGCGAAAGTCAACATTAGGATACATTTTTATGATGGTCGGTGGAGCTATATCTTGGAGAAGTGCAAAGCAAACCATGATAGCCACTTCCACAATGGAGGCTGAGTTCATTTCATGTTTTGAGGCTACCTCACATGGGTTATGGTTAAAGAGTTTCATTTCTGAGCTTAGAATTGTAGATTCAATTTCTAGGCCAATAAAGATTTATTGTGACAATTCAGCTGCTGTCTTTATGGCTAAGAACAACAAAAGCGGTAGTCGAAGCAAACATATCGATACCAAGTATTTAGCCGTAAAAGAACGTGTTAAGAACAAGAGAGTGGTCGTTGAGCACATTAGCACTGATTTAATGTTAGCTGATCCTTTGACTAAAGGCATGCCACCATATAAATTTAAAGATCATGTAGTTAATATGGGACTTATTCCTCCTATGTAAAGTTTTTGTATTTAAGCGAACATTAGTGAAACTCTAAATTCCAAGATGTTTCTCATTTTGTTAAGTTGTGTACACATTTAGTTTGAGAAATGTCACTAATGCGTGGACCTAGAATAAACATTGAGTTTATTCATTAATAATCTTGGTTAAATAAGATATATAATATATTGTGATATATGGAAGATATTGCTCACTTAATAGAGGAATTATCGCCATAATTCATATGTTATATCTCTTTCTTAAAGTATGAATGTTATATGAGATTTACGGACCAAGTGGGAGAATGTTGGCAGTTGTGTTCCGTAAAGTTTGGATTCACAACTTTAGATTCCTAACTGTTAAGGAGTTATCTCCTCATTTATGAAGGAATTATCTCCTCATTTAGTTTAAGGTAATTATGAAGGAGTTATCTCCTCATTTATCTCTTATGTTGGCAATTATCTCCTCATTTATCTCCTAAAATTAAATAGGTAACATACTTGATGGAAGTATGATTATCTATAAAGGACTTATAGTTGTATTAGGGGTCCCTAAGCACAAAACACTCTTACAGAAAACAAAACCCATCTATTGTGAGTAATTTTGAGTGTTTAGAAGACTTTTTGCTTAAGAAGGCAGTACTGTAATTTCAACAGGTTTCTTGACAATTCAAACTCAATGGCTGAAGGTATGTCAATGATCATATTCCGCTTCCTAATTCATGTTTAATTTATCTAAAGTCTGCATGTTTGATTATAAGGCTTACACATTCCACTCAATTCATTTTTAATATGAACCCATGTAGCACTTGATTGGTACCGGAATAATTATGAAACAGCTCTTTTTTTTTTTTGCCAATTTATGAAATGGTCAAAAGCATTTAAATAAAATTATTTTTTAAAAGTTATATATTCATTAAAAAAAATCTAAATATCAGAATAACATATTCTGAAAGTTAAATGATCAATTCTTAAAATGAGACCTGAACCAAAAAAAAAAAATACTCTTGGATTTTTTTTTTAATATGATTAGGTAGAAGATTTCGACCCCTGTTCCAGTGACCATGTACTGTCCTATCTAAATCTTGGTGAGGTGCAAAAGGCTCTTCATGCAAAGCCCACAAAATGGGAAGCTTGCGAGTATGTTTTGAACTTCCTTGCCGTCTTCATGTTCATAAACTCTTTTATCGGGCGCAAGTAAATGACAATGTTTGTACGCACCTGCTAACCAGCGGACGACTGGTAAGATGGACGGACAGCCCACCTACAATTTTACCCACGCTAAAGCAGCTAATGGCAAGTGGGATTAGACTCTGGATATTCAGGTAACTCAGAGCTTTACAAGAACTATACTTTGTTGATTATTTTCTCAGAAGAATATCACCTTTCTTTCATTTCATATTTCATATAATCTCGGTTGCAATAGCTAATAATTGAACCATGCTTAAAATGACACCTGCAGCGGCGACACAGATTCAGTAGTATCAGTAGCATCATCTAGGTATGCCATAAACACCTTCAAGCTTCCAATCAACACAGCTTGGCACCCGTGGTATACCAATAATGAGGTAACTTTTGGATATTAGATATTCATCATTATATCCAAAGCAAGAACAAGTTTCATTATATTCTTTTTTTCAATCTGATGGTGGCAGGTCGTAGGATATGTTGTGCAGTACAAAGGACTGACATTTATCACAGTTAGAGGATCTGGACATACCGTACCGAGCTACCAACCTAAGCGATCACTGACAATGATCACATCTTTCCTTCAGGGAACACTTCCTCCTTCCTCAAAAGAAAATCATTGAAACCCATTCCACAATTCAAGTATCTTATTTGTTTGAAATTCCAATCACTTGGAAACAGAAACTAGAACAGATATTATATGTAAAAATTTAGTATCTACGCCTTGAGTCCTGCTAAAGAAAAGAAATTACAAAGGCATCTGCCATACAGTTGTTGATGCACAATGAAAAGTTGAAAACACATCATAATTTACCACCATTTAAATCTTAAGTTTAAGCGGGGTGTGAAACTGATTTAACAACCTAAAGATCCGTTACTAAGAGCTAATTTTTCTCAAATTCATATTTAAGAGCAGATGCACATTAAGACTCGGGAAACATTCAATAATTTGAAAAATGCCATTCCGGTATACTGGACAATGACATTTAAGATAATATTTTAGAATATCGTGTTATAGAAAACATTGCAAGTTTTTAAAACTTCAGAAGCTTCAGGTGTTCAGTGTTCAATGAATACTATACAATGACACAAATCAGCAGGCTGATAATAAACTCAATCCTAATAAGATGCTTTCACTTGTAGTCAAGTAGTTCAAGATTCAGAAATATTGCATTTAACAAATGTGCATTGGTTGATATGAAATTCTAGTGAAAAATTAAAAATAAAATGTATATACACGTCGAGAGGCTTCCTTTCCAGTAATATCATCCCAATAGCTTTCTTTCCCAATAATTTTCAGACTAACCTTAAAAGAGAGCTGCAACAGACATGATCTCTCCAAATATTAAAACATTTTGCCACCTTTCTGTTGTTCCTTGCAAAAATTTCATCCTTGCTGAGTTGCTTTGCAACCAGTTTTAGCAGCACTTGTCATTTACAGGAAGTGCATCAGGCTTGTACCTTGGGGCTCCTTGCCAGCCTGCCAAGGACTTGATGGAAACTATAGAGAGAGAATTCAATAAATCTATAAGAAGATATTGCGAAATATTTATTATTGAGAAGCAGCAGCTACCTGAGAAAGTTCAACCTTTAGGAATCGACATGTGCCCTCAAAGCTTCAAGGATGCTACCTACCCACCTGCCAAGAAAAAGCAAGGGTGTCATTGCAATTTGTGTCATATCCAAAGTGCGTTTTGGACATACTCAACCCAACTCAACTCAACTCAACAAAGTCTTAATCCCAAATTAATTGAGGTCGGCTATATAGATTATTCTTTTTCACTCAGTATGATTTAGGGTTATTTTTTCTGATAGATGTAATATCATAAGATCATTTTGACCATTTTTTACCAAGTCAGTTTAGGCCTACATCTATCTCTCTTAGCTTTATCTAATCTAACTTGTTCAGTTTTTCTAACCATCGCATCGCTAGGTCTTCATTTCGCATGGTTAAACCATCTCAATCTATACTCTCTTATCTTATCCTCAATAGGTGCTACCCCCACTTTTTCTCTAATGCACTCATTGTAGATTCTATCTATCCTACTATGACCACACATTCATCTTATCATTCTCAATTCCGCAACATACATTTTACTCATATCTTGTTCTTTTACTTATGTGTTTTGCACATATATTCCATAAATTTCCTCAAGAACATATTATGATATCAACACATAGCATGTCCATGTACAAAAATGGCCACGGATATTGGAAAAATTAGCCCTTTCCAATATTGAAATCAGTAATATTACAAAAGAGATGCCCGTAGACCATCATAGAAACAGAAATAATCTTTATGACAATACTTTGGGATTATACAATCAAGTGTTTTTTTTTCCCGCTCTAAAATATAAATGACATAACTCCGCCTATACATGAGTTTCTTGTGTATAGCCGGTCCCAAGCCCGGGTAAAGGAGGAGGGTTGCGGTAGATGATAACCAGTGTAAAACTTTTGTCACATCTCATGATATGGATTCTAATAATAATATCGTTGGGGCGTTCCCTACTTGCAAGACGCTACAACGGAGCCCGGGTGTAGTGAAGAATAAGCAAGGGTGTAGGGCGTTCCCCGAATGCGACGCTCTATGTCGGCGTCCGGATGTGGTGCATATTAAACAAGAGTTCTCACATCATGGAAGGGTGTGGGTAAAGAAGTTAGTCCAAAATACGAATAATAAGAGTAGTACGAGAGATACAAGTTTAGATAATGGTAAAAGATTTTATAGGAAGAAACATAAGAAAGAACAATTAGGGAGTAAGATCAGAATAGGAACTTGGAATATTGGATTTCTTACAGGTAAACTGAGAGAACTTGTTGATACTATGGAGAGAAGGAAAATTAGTGTTGCTTGTATTCAAGAGACTAAATGGGTTGGAGGAAAAAGTAAAGACGTTGAGAATACTGGGTATAAAGTGTGGTATACAAGTACAGATAGAAGTAAAAACGGAGTAGGTATGATTTTGGATCGAAACCTAAAGGAGACGGTTATATCGGTGAAAAGAGTAAGCAATAGGATTATTTCAATTAAACTTGTGATTCAGAATGAGACCATCAACATAGTTAGTGCATATGCCCCTCAAGTTGGATTGGATGGGGAGAGCAAGCAAAATTTTTGGGATGACATGGATGAACTTATGCGAGGGATTCCAAATGATGAAAACATTTTTATAGGAGGAGACTTAAATGGACATGTAGGAAAAGACAGAGTAGGTTTCGAGGAGGTACATGGAGGGTATGGTTTTGGAATTAGAAATGAAGAAGGTAAGAGTATCCTTGATTTTGCTTAAGCCTATGGTTTGATTCTGGCAAATACATATTTTATAAAAAGGGAATCACATCTAGTGACCTTTAAAAGTGGGCAAAATAAAAGTCAAATTGACTTCATACTCACAAGAAAAGCCAATCGAACTCGATGCAAGGATTGTAAGGTTATTCCAGGTGAGGCTTTGACCACTCAACATAGGTTAGTAGTTTTGGATATCAAGTTTAAAAGGTTGACAGTAGGCCAAGGAGGAACAATAGTCCTAAGATTAGGTGGTGGACTTTAAAAGGTGAAAAACAATTGTTGTTCAAGGATGAGTTGGTCAAAGCTGGAGTGTGGGAGGAAGATGTGAGTATGTCATCAAATGATATGTGGATATGCATGTCTACAACTATTAGAAGAGTAGCTAGAAAGATTCTTGGAGAATCTAAAGAGTGTGGACATCCGTCGAAGGAGTCTTGGTGGTGGAATGAGAAAGTGCAAAAGGCGGTAAGAAGTAAAAGGGAATGGTATAAGAGTTTGCCCAAGTGTAATGACAATGATGCTTTTGAGCAGTACAAACAAGCAAAAAAAGATGTTAAAAAGGTAGTTAGTCAAGCAAGAGCGCAATCTTTAGAGAGTTTGTATGAGAAACTTGGAACAAAGGAAGGAGAAAAAGCTATCTATAAATTGGCTAAGAAAAGAGAAAAGAAATGTCGTGATTTAAACCAAGTTAAGTGCATTAAAAATAAAGAGAATAAGGTTCTGGTTTAAAAAGAGGATATTAAGGAACGATGGAGAAGCTATTTTGAGGAACTTCTTAATGGTAACCATAGTAATAACATTGAGGGTTTAGACGTTAGGCCGGAGAAAAATGTGAAATACACTAAACGAATTAGATTTTCGGAAGTTAAAGAAGCTTTGAAGAGGATAAAAGTTGGTAAAACCTGTGGACTAAATGAGATACCTATTGAGGTTTGGAAATATTTGGGAGATACAGGAGTTACATGGTTGACATCTTTGTTCAATAGGATCTTAAGTTCAAAAAAAATACCTAATGAATGGAGACAAAGTAATTTGATACCTATTTTTAAGAATAAAGGAGATATTCATAATTGCTCAAATTATAGAGGTATAAAGCTTATGAGCCACACTATGAAATTGTGGGAAAGAGTTGTGGAATACCGTTTGCGGTTAGATACTTGTATCTCCACAAATCAGTTTGGCTTTATGCCTGGTCGATCAACTATGGAAGCTATTTTTCTTATAAGAGATTTGATGGAAAAGTATAGAGAGATGAAGAAGGACTTACATATGGTTTTTATTGACTTGAAAAAGGCGTATGATAGAGTCCCTAGAGAAGTTTTATGGTGGGTCCTAGAGCGTAGGGGAATATCTATACGATATATCCAAGTCTTGAAGGATATGAATGAGGGAGCTACCACCAGTGTCCGCACAGTGGGAGGGGATACTAAGGATTTTTTCGTTTCTATTGAATTACACCAACTTGTTTGGGACTAAGGCTTAGTTGTTGTTGTTGTTGTATTGAATTACACCAAGGTTTAGCTTTGAGCCCTTATCTTTTCGCCTTGGTCATGGATGAGCTAACAAGACATATACAGGATGACATCCCTTGGTGTATGATGTTTGCAAATGATATTGTATTAATAGATGAGACTCAAGCAGGGGTAAATCAAAAGTTGGAGTTATGGAGAAGCACTTTGGAATCTAAGGGTTTTAAGCTAAGTAGGACTAAGACTGAGTATATGCATTGTAGATTTAATAGCGAGAATAGAGAAAGAGGCAAAATTATTTTAGACGGAAGAGCAGTGCCTCATAGTACTTATTTTAGATACCTTGGCTCAATTCTTCAAGAAGATGGGGGTTGTGAAGAAGATGTAAATCATAAGATTAAAGCTGATTGGATGAAATGGAGGGGTGCTACAGGAGTTCTATGTGATCGAAAAATGCCAATTAAATTAAAAGAAAAATTTTACCGCACTGTAATACGGCCTGCTATGATATACGGTAGTGAGTGTTGGGCAGTAAAAGGACAACACATGAGTAAAATGTATGTTGCGGAAATGAGAATGATAAGATGGATGTGTGGTCATACTAGGATGGATAGAATCCGCAATAAGTGCATTAGAGAAAAAGTGGGGGTAGCACCTATTGAGGATAAGATAAGAGAGCATAGATTGAGGTGGTTTGGCCATGTGAAACGAAGACCTAGCGATGCGCCAATTAGAAAAACCGAACAAGTTAGAGTAGATATAACTAAGAGAAGCAGAGGTAGGCCTAAACTGACTTGGTCAAAGGTGGTCCAAAATGATCTTATGATGTTACATCTATCAGAAGAGATAACCTTAAATCGTATTGAGTGGAAAAGAAGAATCCATATAGTCGACCCCAATTTACTTGGAATTAAGGCTTTGTTGTTGTTGTTGTTGTTGTTATAAAATATAAATGACATGCACTAAAGATATGAAGAATTTGTAAAACATGCAGTCTGAAAATTGATGAAGGCAAAATGCGGCGAAATAGCATTCATTCCTTTGACGAAATCAATGGTAGAATAGTAAAAAGCAACACGAGCAATATTGCAACAGGATAACAAATTGTAGTTATACAAGCAATTTCTTTTATATAAAAAGATACTACAAAGAAAAAAAGAACAACTGAAAATACTTTCAACAGTTTCCAGTAACTACTACTGTTATAAACAACAGAGCTTAATTTCTAGGAGCTTATGACATTCACTATTTGCATTTTGCAATAAAGCATGCTCATTTCATGACACAATCTCAATATGGAAAGCCAATGTAAAGCTCTAAAGCAATAGACATTATAAGACCTTAATGCAAGCCAATGTTATTGCTTTATCCAAGAGTAAGTGATCTAGCTACCAGGAACCAATATTCTAAATAGATTGGCATGATGAACAACAGGAACGAAGAATGAAAAGTACCCTTCAAAACCAGGATGCATTGGAAAGAACACATTTTTTAAGCCCAATCTTTTTGCCTCTGACGCTGTCGTCTCACCGATGCAAGCTACTGAGTTGTCCCACTGCTCCAATTCTGGAATAAGATTGACCCAGGCACTGTGCAACGAGGCATAAAAACTAAGTACAAAGAATAAAATCACTGATCAATCTAGGTAGCTCAAGCGGGGAGAGACAGGGAGTGGTTTTCATTTCTATAAATCTGTATGAAGCAAGGTTTGTGGAAGAATGGGCGGAAAGTTGAATTGAAGAATGTTAATTAAAAAGCAAAAATAGAGATGACAATTTGCCCTTCTCCATGGACCAGCTCCACCCTGATTGGGGTAGGTTTTTTAAATTTTGACTGTATCGCAGGGTGGGTTTGGGGAAAGTAAGTACTAGGATGGATTAGGATGCCACCCCCCAAACATAAAATAGATTATTACTTTATTGTGGCCTCCACATGACACTATTAAAAACACAATATTTGGTTATCTACATGAATTTTTATTGTCATATTTTTTTTTCTTTTTGCACTGTTTTTCAATAAATAGATATATATTTTTATGTTCTTGGCTTGAATATAATATTTTTATAAGATGGTTTAAAAGTTCAAATTATAATACTTTTATATTATTTATTTTTTTTTGTTGATTATATATATAAATTTGGATTAAATTTTGTAAGAAAGAGAAGAAAAGAAAAAAATTTTATGTTTTGATGAAAGGAGATAGAGTGGGCCTAGATAGCACAGAAACTTTATGCCGTTCCAGGGCATGAAGCAGGATGGAGATGGAATCCCCACCCACCTGTCACAATGCCTACAAGAAAAGGAAAGTAACATCTTAAGGAACTGATTCCCTCGCCTGCCACCTTCCCACCAACGTAGGTGCTACCTCAGTCAGCTCCAGTCAAACTATCAAGTTTACTAAAAACACAACCAACTACTTACCGAACAGAAGAAGGAGAAGCGACCGCAACAACAGAGCAAAAAAGTGCCTGCTTCAGGACCATTTGGTCAACATGATCAACAGGTACCTGAAGAGACAATACAAATGAGGGAGCAATTCCTATGGAATTAAGGGCATATGAGGTCTAAGCTACCATAACACCACAGAAATACAAGCATAAGAGGCTACAATCTTAAATACAACAAGAGCACGGAACTCCGAAGTTAAAAAGAGTATAAATTACAACACTTTCATGAGGATCAAACTGGTCCAACACAACCATTTGGTTATTGTATTCAATTGCTCCATATAGGTTAATCGATTCTTAGATTCTTAAGGCAGTTAATGAAGAAATGGATCTCAACTTGAAAGAGTGAAAAGAATAAGGTTGAATCAAATAACAACAATAGCTGCCCTAAACCCAAGACACCTTGCTTATAATAGAAGCATAGTTAGATACAAGGAGTATTTGGCAAATGAATTCATGGAATATAAAAGTTCACGAGCCCTACCATAACGCTAAAGTTCATCAAAAGTCAATAACTGGTCTTATATTAGTTGATATACCAACACCGTTCAGATAAAAAAATTTATGGCATTAATACCAACAAAAACTAATCATATCAGTTTTACAATGCACACATTTCCAAGCATGGAAGTAGAATACTATTATGCTGAACCTGAAGAGCAAAATGAATTGCTAAAGTTAAACACTTACCGTCGTGTATGTGTTTAGCCTTACTACCTCAAATCCACGATTAGACAGGCCTTCCTCTGAAACACAACCAAGTTAAATATTCAAAAACATTTCCTTAATGACTTTCTGAAGGCGTAAACTCAAAGCTTGTAAGAAAATCTATTTTTCTTAAATAACATCAGATATTATATAAAATCACCAACAAAATAATGTCAATAAGTTTATTACCATAATGTGGAACAAATTTTGAAATGTTGAGGACCCTTCATCAGCTAGAGCCTAGTAATGCAAAAATTATGATCCTTTATAAATTACAATCTACACTTCAATAGTTGAACTACTGAACAAGCTCTTATTATAAGTACAGCAGTACAGAAATACTGAAAGCAGTAAATTTTAACAGTTTGCACAACTTTTAGATTGCCAGTAATTACACCAAAAATGACAACAATATAAATCCTAGCTACAAAGAAATCCACGAAACCTCTATTTTGAAAATGTTAGATTTTTTATCAGCTAAACTCTAAGTTTGATACATCCTGATGGACAACAATCCTAACGCTGCCTTAAATGCTTCTAACTTGAGTTTGTTTTAGTGCCTATCCATCTTTAACACAAATTATGAAGCACCAAATCACAATATCTTTTGTTACTGTACATCGATTTCTTCATAAAATAGTATTTGTTTGTTATGACGCAATTGATGCTCACAGGTGCTCTGTTTTCTTTTCCTGTCAGTTCATCTTGGTTGTCCAAGCAAAACAGGGTAACCAATCTAATCTTACAAGACACCTCTTTTTTATTGATATGTCTTATTATGCGCTAAAAAATCTGAAAGGTACATTCATCAATATCACAGCATACAACCAAAAGGATTATACTTACCAATCTCATTACTTGCTTTGGAAGAAGCTGGATACAATACTGTACATCTTTTCTTCCCACTCTTTGGAAGCTCTGATGCCAAAACCTTACCTGTTGCTGAAGTGTGGAAGAATTCATGAAAAAGGAACATGGAACATGGTACAAGTGAAGCAATATGAAAATAAAAACTGCAAAGTGATGTAGTCAAGCATAATAAGGAAAATCTCAATGCAGGCACAAATTTATATGGCTGCCGACACATCTATACATCTGTGGATACCTTTACATGGTACAAAGGCAATATCAAGAGATCGCTCAGATGATTGCATTACTTCATTAAAAATGCTTGCTGTGCCAGCCCCTACAACCGCTATCTTAACATTTGGGGTTCCAGCCACCCTAAGGACCAAGGTAAGGACAAGTTAATGATTTATATTAACTTGGATTTTAGGAAAAAAAGAATAAAGAGAGATATATGATTCACCTAAACAAGAGAAATAATAGCTTTAGTCAATATGTTCTTTGTATACCCTAAGAAATTAATAGCATGTAGCGTTCTACTTTATTAATATATAGATGTTTCTGATCCCTTTGTCCTGTAACTAGATATGAATACGTTGATGCTTGGGATAACTGAAACTATAAGATCCTGAAATGATGCAAGTCAATGGATTTTTTTGCTTTGCTTTTTCAAAAAGCATGTGAATTACAGAGAAAATAAAGGGAAGGGAGCCTTAACAGAAGGGTAAAATTCATAGTGGAGGGCCTACTGCTAGTAACATATTGACCCAAAATTAACTTGAAGAGAAAGTCTCTTCGTCTGTCAATCAAATATGCATCCTTAGGTAAAAAATGACAAGTGCATATTAATCATATAAGCTATCGAACTGCAACAAGACTAGAGATAGACATGTATCCCAAGTTATATTGTACATCACAGATCTTAATACCAACAAATGAGCCCTATTTGATCTTTGAGGAAAAATTTAAGGAACTACTGAACATACAACATGGCACATTATATAATGAAAACTTCAAACACATACTTCCATGCTTCTAGAAACACTGAACCAGCTTCAGGGGAGGTTATGACAATCCAGTCAAATGAAGTATCTGCTGAAATCATATAGCAAAATAAGAAGAAAGAAAAAAACAACTTGTAAAATTATTTTTCAGACCAGGGAAACCAGACCATAAATCAGAATATGTAAAACATAATTAAACATGCATAAAAACTTTCTTTTTTCAGCATATAGAAAGACTGATGTCCACCTTTCCAAAACCAAATAGCAAGTAGCATAAAACATGAAGTATCAATATGATACAACCATCTGGAAAGCAAGGGACTATGCATGCAAAATATAGGGTAAGTGCAGCCAGGTTTAGATCTGTCAGGACTCCTCAGAGCCTCCCCAAATCCAATATAAGTCTCCAATCTTGATATTAAAATGGTTCTTTCTATGTTCAAGAGACTAACTAGAACGAGATTGACATGCAACACGTTAGCATTTAATGAATATGATAAGTGTTTTATGGCACCAAATCTAATCCAACAAGTTAGAGAAATTATTACTTAGGATGGAAGGAAGTCTATACAAATCAGGTCCCTGAGTATGCTGAATTAGAGGAAGCTCCAGGCAACAGATTCCATGTTGGGCCTAAAGGAAAAGAAACAAGAGAGAAGAAGAAGAAGAAGAAGAAGAAGAAGAAGAAGAAGAAGAAAAAGAAGAAGAAGAAAACCTTAATTATGTACTCTGTCAAACATGTGCAAAAAGGAATCATACTCATATTAATTTGCGTCGAATGGAAATATATGCCATGAGATATGTTCTAGTATGGTCTGACGCACTAGCATTGGTAACAGCATTCCCCTAACCCCTTCCCCCATATGGAAGATCAGCAATATGATTAGTCCACAGCTTAGAAAACCAATGAATGAACTAGAAATGCAGAATGTTCACACTGAGATCACAACCATGACCACACTGCTTTCCTTTCACAATGGTTTCAATTTCCAATTGCAGAAGGCACTTTATGTACTTGTACATTTTTTTTTTGGAAAATACTCTCTCAATAAACAGTTTCAAGAACATATGGAGTTTGTTTAACTAATAAATTTATAAATTGAGCAGGTAAATCACATTTCAATAATTCTTTTAAACTATCAAAACATGACTCTGTTTCGAACACAAATATAAGCATAAAGTCAACTCAAATAAGCCAATCTTCAGTATTGAAATTGGCCGCCTGGATCTTCTTCCTCCACTGACCTCTGCGTGGTGCACCTCAGAAAATTTTACATAAGGTTCCAAAATCGCCTTAACCTATGAAGATTTCTTAAATTTCTAATCTATATTGTTTATAAAAGAACGATTATAGTAATAGTAATGAAGGATTAGACTAACGATTATAGTAATAGTCATGAAGGATTAGACTATGTAGGCAAAATGCTGAAAATGCAACGCATCTCTTCCGCATAAAATCAAACACATAACATGAGGAAGAATTAAATATCTAAAAAATAAATCCGAAAATGTACAACTCCAAATTTCAACCGCAGTACAATAAAAAATAATAAGCCAAAAAAAACATAAAATTCATAAATCTAAAGTTTCAACAAAATGCAACAACACCACAAAATGCTCCAAGAAAAGAGAGACGAAGTAAAAGAAGACAAGAGGGAGAAAACGGCACCAGAGCTTTAATGAGTTTGCCATTTTTGCCTCGTTCTCTAGTGACCACAACTTTCGGCTTCGAACTGGAAATTGAAGTAGAAGACAACGACGAAGAAGCAGATGATGATGAAGTGGAAGAAGCTCCGATTTTCAAAGACGGAGAAGAAATTCGTCGGCGAAGTTGCAGACAAGAAGAAGGAGCGAAACAGAAGTGAGAGAGAGAGACTCGAGCCATGGTTGACGTGTTAGGCAAAGAGCAGAAGCACTTAATTTGGCCAGCTGTTAACAAATTAAGCATCCGAGGCCCCATAATTAATATTATTTTAATCTAGATATCTCCACGGAAAAGCGATAAAGAAATAATAATTAAAATTAAACGCCCAATATAACGCGCACCCAAAAAATTTTGCAGTAGGTACACCTGTAGAAGTTGCTGGGAGCCACGTGGACTGCAGTGGTCGTAACCCAACGAATAAGAAGCTGACACAGTAGCATCCGCTCATGGGCTTATCATTTGTCACCGAGAACCCATCCATTTCTATTTATAGCACTCGTTAATATTTTCTATTTATAAATACATAATATTTATAAATTAGGTCAAGCATGATGTGAGACGGTATAATAGTAAAATACAATAAAATATATATTTACTAGGATCAATTTCATTCTCCCATATTAATATTAAGAAAATTTCATAGTTTCTCTAAATAATATTTGGGATAATATTCAATTTTTTATCAATAAAAAAAATTAATTAAGGATTTCAACTCAAACACTTAATAAGATGTTTCAATATCATAATTCTTGTTAAACTAATTAACCAACTCTTTTTTTATTTTTCAGTTTTAGAAAAAAAAAAAGTTTCATTGAAACCATAAAATTTGAACATAATCCTCATACTTTTAATATTACAATAAAGGACAAGCTTTGGAAATTGGAATACAACGGATTTGTATTCTAATTAGCCTACTCAGCCATGGGGTGCCGTGCGTCCATGAGACCAATACTTTCCAGCTAGATTCCCCCAAACGCCATGACCAGTGTCGCTGCCGAAGCTTGTTTGTGTTGTGGGTCATCATTCCTGGTGGAGGACTTCATTACAACCGTGGATATTACTGACTCGACTTTGAATGATTAAATCCAGTGGTTTATGTAAGCCTCATAGGAAGAAAAGCGGGGGAATGTAGTCTGAAATGGAAGCACTGCGAAATTGCTCCTCACGTTCAATAGTTGAGGGGACAAAGATGCCTGAATTTGATAGATTATGCAGCGTGGCTTTGCCTTTTCTCGCAATTTTCAAATCCAATGGCAATTGGCAGAACCAATTTTGGAAAGTAGAAAGCCCTTCGCTTCCTTGTAAGGTTACAAAGGGTCACAAACTACTTATCAGGGAACCTGCTTAATATGCTTATTTTATTTATGGTCATACACAACTATCATTGTATATTTTTCTTTTTTTGCTTTTTTATAATGAATTATTTTATATATAAAGCAAATATATATATAAATAAATTACTATATAAGAATTAATGGATCTATATATATAATCTTACTTTTAATCTATTTAAAAATATAACCTTAAAAATAAAGATGTCAACATTTTTATGACAATTTTAGATGTCACGTTTTCCTTATATTAAAATTTACCTACCAGTATATAAAATTCATAATTTATTTTTATGATTTAATTTTGAAAGAATAATAACGCCACACATGATACAAATTTTCTATGTTTTTTTAATTGAATATAAATCAAGAGATGCAGCATTTCAAAAAAAAATATTGTTATTTAATACTATTTTAATGAAACCTTTTCTAAGAGAGTTAGTTATTTTTAATTAACTTTTGTTATAATATATTTTCCAGCATTCGTACCAATTTTTGTATTTAAGGAACTATAGTGCGGTAAAAATAAGAGAAAATTATACTATATATTTTTTTATTTTTTTAAAAAATACATTATATAGTTTTTGTGTATATTTGGGAAGTAAAAAAATTGGAAAACCAGTATTTAAAAGAAAAAAGAAAAAAAATTGATTATTTTTAAAATATTTTTATTTTTCAGAATATTTTTGAAGGGATTCCTAAAAATGATATGGTTTAAAAAATTCATTGGTCAAGGCTGATTCGCAAAAAGCTTGGTTAGTTGGTCTGAGCTTTAAGCCAGAACTTGGAGTGGTTATTAATTTTTAAATTCTTAGCTTATAAAAACGGACCAGCCTAGTTCTTGATTAGATGAAACTTTATTTTATCTGATCGTCTTTAGCTCACTTTGTCTATTGAATCATTTTCCTATGCGTGATTTATTACTTTCCCTTTAGAAATTTTTCAAAACTCAAATTTAATGTGTTCATGTGAAATGAAAATGCATAGAATTTATGTTTCAGGTGATAAATCATTCAAAAAATTATTTATTCACATGAATTATAATCAAATGATACATCATTATAAAGTGTGATATTATGTCTTAGATATTTATTAATCTTTCATACAATTGTAAAGAATAAAAAATACATTTAAATTTATTTTTATTGATTGAGCAATTAAAATTTATGTGATTGTTAGCAGAACTGAAAATTTAGGATTAAAAATTCAAATATTCAATACCAAAAGCTGATAATTCGAGTGCTCGCAAGTTTTATCTTCTTTGATGTGTGAAGCTGGAGTCTTAATCTTGTTATGACTTGCGAGCACTGGCAAGGCCACCAGTTGCCAGATAACAATTGCGAAGCAATGCTCAGCATAGAGCATACTTTAATAGCCATTTGAAAGCACATCATAGTTAAGGTGGCGTAAGCGCCTCCACCAACAGATAACTCGAACAAGCTATGCAAGACATTAGAGCACATGTTTTATTCATGAATCACTCTGCCACACATTAACAAATTCATGCATTCCAATAAATAAGTTCTACCTCAGCTCTAAGCGTAAGTCTAAACAAATGATTAACTAAATCCCTAGAGAAACTACCTTAGGTCACCAAAATTCGGTTCCACTCCCAAATTGGAGGGATTTATAAGAATTCTATAAAACCAATAGAACTAAGGAGAAATGAGACAGGTTTGCCTCTTCTAGCATGACAAATTCAGATGGCTAGAGCTACGTGTTTTCTTGTTGCAATTCTTTTCAGCTTACTTGCTGTTGGTGGCTACCATACACAGGGTAAGCCCCATATGCTGCAGCATACATGCTTGGATCATGAGGTGGTGGCAGAGCATATCCATAGCCATCATAAACCTGCCCTCCATAGTATGCTCCACTCCATTGGTTGCCAAAATCTGCTCGAAACTGCCAATCCCCAGAATAACAGGAAAAATAAAAAAAGTTGGTAGCATGTTCAATACAAGATTCATAATTGAATCTAATATGCTTAGTTTCTACATTTAATTTCAGACAATTTTGTATTGCATTATATCAATTTCCAGTCTTGTCAAGATTACCATTTGACTAAAACTAAATTAATTTTTAACATGAGTAACCAATTCCTTAAAAATTGAATAAAAAGATCCCAGCAAACCAAAGAATAAAAAAATTTCAACTGCTAAAACTAGCTCAAATTATTTTTCTCAAGATAATTACACCACAGACTATACAATGGCCATAAGTTTAGGTTTAATTTTTCTGGGAAGATGCGTAAAGAATTGGCACTAAAAGAATGTATACCTGCTTATTTGCTGGATTGCGGCCCCAAGAAAGACGCACTGTTTGCTTGCCAATTACTGTCCCATTCAATTTCTGCAATGCTTCCTCAGCATTACTCCTGCCAAGAGAAGTTAGATGAAGTACCACGTAGGAACTTAATATGGAAGAAATAACTGAACTCATAATTTAGCATTTCATTAACAGGCAAGTTAAGCAGAAATTACAGCAACAAGTTTTACCTGTTCGCAAATTGTACAAACCCACATCCTTTACCAACTGGAATTTTAACAGAGACAATCTCACCATATTCAGAAAAAGGTTGCTTGAGATCTTCATCAGTGACATTAGGGTCAAGCCCTCCAACGAATATCTGCAGACACACGGTTTAGTCACCCAAAAGACCATTCTATTGTTTGGTTCATGTTGGAAGTGGAATGAAAATGTTAGGTTAAAATTATCCTGTTCCACGTTTAGTTTTTGAATAACTAAATAGAATTTTTAGCTAGATTAACAATAAAGCCTATGAAATAAATATCATTTCAATGCAAATGAGAGTTCTGCAAAAATAAAAATATTAAAAAAATTATGGATTCCTTGTAAACTAAAAAAATGGAATCATATTCCAACAATTGCATATTTTTTCCTAGATCTAGAGGGAAACAAACATGACCTAAAGGTCAAACAACATGAAAAAGTTGGATAACTCACTGTTGTGTAAGTGGAATCACTATCAGATTGGAATCCTTGGCCATTAATACCATTTGATGCATATCCGCCTAAGAAAGAACAGAAGAAGGGTATGATAAGACTCCAGATTTAATGGCATGACTACATCTTTCAAACTAAATCTGAACCTCCATAAAAGGGAATTGCAAAAGATCAAAAGGGCAAATATACCAAAAAAAAAAAGGAAAAAACTAAAAGCAACTACAAGCAAAATCAGTTAAGAGGATAGAAGAATAGGACACAAACAACATACTCCAAAAGTTCAATGGAAGCTTGTAAACTTAGAATCCACTATTCCATTCCATGAACACTGCCAAAACAATGTTCACAACCAATCATAGCACAAAAAAGACCCACTGTATAAACCTGTAACCCAAAAATTTAGTAGACATGACTTTGTTTGAAGTATGAAACTCTAGTGCACCACAAAGGGACTAACTAGAGTAGAACACTGCAATGTCAATTCAGATGAAGAAAAATCTTTAGCTTTGACAACATAAATATTTAAGCATGGAGGACTCTTATTAGCCAGATTACCACAGGAAGTGTTGGTTACCACCATAATCCAAGCCTATAAAGAACCTCCAATTAACTTTTAAGGTCTTCAGACACACATATATATTACCAGGAAAAGAAAAGGAATATGCAGTCTTCTGCTGGACTTCCATCTTATATTATAGGAGAATTACAGAACACAGTAAACTAAGAGCTAAATTGCCAGTTGAACCCACTTAAAACCATGAATCTGCAGTCCCAAAATGAGCTCTTTTAAATATTTTGGATTCACAATGAATGAGAAACATCGTTACAATTTGGAAACTCGGGGCATTCTCTACATGGGAGAACCCTTGTAACTTCAGTTAATCATAACAACGGCCAAATGTTGAAAATTATTATGACTAGTTCTCACTGAACAAAACTAATCCTCAGAGCACAAAAGATTCTTCCATGTATCCAAACCATGCACATCCCACAAGATACATGTGTTCCTAGTTTAAGTATTACATTGTCAAGGCATGTACCCACTATCCGTAGGGAATGATGATCACTTTCTCTGTGTTAGTACAGAGGTGGCCAGTTAAAATATGAAAGCAGAGAATATAATGCATTCAACAGATTATAAAGTCATGATTAGAGTTCAAATAAACATTCGCATTCAACATAGAATCAAACAAAAATGAACCTGTGAAACTAACATTAAATAAAGTAAGAAATTATTGACAGAAAACACAAATTTATTCAGTTCGATGAATAAATATGAAAAAGTGAATTCCATCATGGCAAGGAGATTTCTTCCGTAGCACCTAGATTTTTCCCATTGACAAAATGTAGGATCAACCAAGGGCACATCATAAGAATGTGAACTCAATTCTTTTGAAGTGAAAGAGAACTGAATTCTTTTGAAGTGAAAAACTGGTTAATGCTGCTAGTGAGACAACGGGAAGAAGAAGAAAGGAATCTGAATTTCAAAATTGGGCATGTAATGAACAGAAGATGTATTACTAGGGTTCATTCAGATTTGAGATTCAAGTGTAAAATTATAAAAAAAATATCAAAGAGAAATTTAAAAGGACCCTTGAACGCATTCCAACAATCATATCTTTTTTTGTTGTTGGTGTGGTTGTATACGTGTGTGTATAAGAGGGAGAGCAATTTGAGTAGCAAACAAAACTACCATACAATTGAAATTGTAAATCCTAAACAAATTGCTTTTTGAGCATCTAAACTACGGTAGCCTGGGGGATTTTGTACAGTAAATGAAATTATTTCATTAACTTTATAATAAGTAACTCACCACTATCAACAATTAAATTTAAATGATGCAGATGCAAAGAAAGCAAAATAATTCAATACCTTGTTGCTGATATCCAGAAGACTTCCTAGGAGTTGCAGCACCAATTCGCATGGGCCTGCTGGAACAATATACACCATTCATTTCTGTCATGGCCTGTGTTCTTTCACTATCATCTCTAAACCTCACAAAACCATAACCTTTTGAGCGGCCAGTATTTGCATCAAAGACTACTTTTGCAGCTTTAACTGATGGATATTTACTAGCGAAAGTTTCATGCAATATACTATCAGTAACGTCTGCAGCTAAATCTCCTACAAAAATAGAAAGGTCAGGTACATTATCAGATCGCTTGTCACCGGTGCTAAATGTTGCCCAGTTGAGACGGAAGGGCTGTTCTGTATTAGGCATCAGAATTCCAGTATAGTTCTGTAGAACTTTCTCAGCTGTTGCATGAGTAAAAAATTCCACGAATCCATAGCCCTCAGACATACCAGTTTGCTTATTGCGAATAACCTTGAGGGAAACAATCTGTGCAATACATGACATGAAATTAGAAGACCAGTTCTATTTCTATTCCCATTTCATTTACAAACAGGCAATTTCTTTTTGAGAAAATAATAAACCAGAGTAATGGAATCCAAGCTTTATGAAACTCTAAAAAATATAAACCATACCCAACCTATCATTAGCAAAACTAGAATTTATACTAAAGCATTTATCTTTTCTTCTCTTTTATTGTTTCCTTTATCAGGATGGTATTTATTATGAGAAAAAAAATTACCATATTTAAATTTGACTCCTAGAACTAGGTATCAGTTCATACTAACAATTCCCGAAAATAAATAAAAAAACATTTATTGCACGTCAAAAAATAAAAGCAAAATCCAAGCATACCTTTACAGGTTACATAATCAGAGAATCAAACTTTATTACAGCAGCTATATGTCATTTGTCAACAATCATAAGAGGCAATATATATATACACATATTTACAAGATAGCTATTATCGGTACCTCGCCCGTGGAAGCGAAACATGTGTGTAAATAGTTCTCGTCCATCCAATGATGCAAATCTCCGATCCAAATCGTTTTATTTTCCCCGCTAGATCCCTGGTTTTGATTATGCGGCGGATGTAGTTGCGGCGGGCGGTGATGGTGATACTGGTGGTAGGCAGCCATGTAGTGTTGCGGTGGTGGCTGCGCATAATGCGTTGGTGGCATCATCTGATGCTGCATTAGCATAGCAGCCGTTGGATACTGCATCGCCATCCACTGTTGTTGTGGAGGCGGCGGCGGCGGCGGCGGTTGTTGCCGTTGGTTCTGCTCCTGCTGTTGCGAATCAGGGCCGTTCGATTGCATCTTATTATTATTATCTAAAAAAATTATTTATGTATATGTTCTATCCTATATATATGTATCTATATATATTTATATAAAACGAAATATATGGATATATGATATATTATATTATCTTCTCCTCTCACTGAAATGATAAAATATGAAATTGGTTTTCAGAGCAAAAAGGAAATAGAAGGAAATAAATCTGAGATTTTAGAGAGAAGGAGAAGATGAATCTGAGTTTTTTTTTTAATCGTTTTTGAAAGAGAGAGAGAGAGAGAGAGAGAGAGACGGTTAGGGTCTAAGGAGAGGATTTATGTTTGTTTGTTAAAACGGATCTGAAGAAGGAAGGATTCATGGGTTGGCTCTGTAAACGTGGTTGTCGTTAGAGGCGTTGGATTATGAGATTGAGTTTGATCTTAGCCATTGATTTTGAGTGAAACCAGAGGATATGCATGTGATAATACTTTGGTTTTCTCTCCTCCCCTGGATCCGCCGCCAGCTGCACATTTTTGGGTTTTGTGGGTTCTCTCTCTCTCTAGATTTTTTCAGTTGTTTATATATAGATTTTTTACTGCTGTCATTTTTTTAGTTTTTGCTTTTTTTTTTTACTTTTGTTACCTCACAGTTATTAAAGGGTTAAGATTCTTCTTTTCTCTTTTTCTCCATCCCACTTGTCTGCCAGCATAAAATTGGAAACTTTTTACGGTTATTCTTTCTAATTTGGATTTTTGTTAATTTTTGGAGGTTCAAAACTGTCGTACCACTCCGTCAACTGGGATTAGCTCAAGTAAAGACAGAGTGAAAATGTTAATTGAGGTAAAGATCATATTATATAGTAAAAAAATTATTTATATATCTTACTCTATTCATTTTAAAATGATAGAAACATTTTTATCTCACACGTATTAAAAAAATTTTAATTATTTAATTAATAAAAAAAATCTTATAAATCACTCATTGTAACATCAATTTATACTAAATAACTACTTTCTCCATTATATTTTAAATATCTTATAAGAATAATATACATAGGTCAAAAAATAATTTATTATTATTAATTTCATAAAAATTTTATTATAATTTATCTAAATTCATTTTTATCTTTCTTACTCTACTTACTTTTTTTTATTAATTAATAATGATAATATTTATATTTTTTAATTAATATTTTCTTAAATTTTTAAAAGCAATATTGAAAGTAAAATAATAAAAAATTCTTACACAATACATCAAATAAAATAGAAGGAGTATTGATTATTGTAAAAATTAAAAATTAAAATATCTATTAATTGAATCAAAAGTAATTACTCCCGGCCTCTAAATTTTTATCCCCTTTTTTTTGTCCTAAATTATTATTTACTTTCTATTTATATATCATGGTTAACTTATGGAATATCTATTTTATTCTAATTTAATTGTTCCGTAATCAACATTGGCTAACTTAATTATTTACATTTTTAAAATTAAATTTACTTTAACCAATACAGTAGTATTTAATTGCTGCAATAAAAAGTTTAAATTTGACATTTGAATGGACTGAATATTAATGATATGCAATGACTTCCATTCTTATTATAATTAGTATTCTAATATTAGTGAAGGGTATTATAGAAAATTAATAGAAATAAATTTGTCACTTAACTAAAAAAATTACATTTTTAAACCTTTGTAAAAAATGAAAGAGAATAAAAATTTGCCGGACAAAGGGAATATAACTTAAAAAATATAAATAATTAAATATAATAGTATTGATTATAAAATATCTAAATATAAATATAATATTTAATTTATAATGCAACTATAATATAAATAAAATAATGAGATTATATTTTGAAACAGATAAAAAAATATTTATATTATTTTAAGACGAAAATAGTATATTGTTTAATTAAATTTTATGGGAGTAAAAGCTAGATGATTATTATGGTAGTGCAAGTAACGATAAGTGTTTCTACTGGTATATTTAATTAATGCTAATTAACCTAATTAATGTAAAAATATGTGAATTGAATGTGTAATTAATAGTTCAAATTATGAGGGAAAACCATCATAAAAAAATCAATCACAATAGAATTTTCATTAAATTCTAGAATATATGTGTATGCATTCCATACCTAGAGAAAATATGTGAATTTACTTATAGTTTTTTTACATAATCTTTAAAATAAAATATTTTTAAACTGAGAGGTATATATTATTATTGAATTAATTTTATAATTACATAATATAATTAATGATTTAAAATGAAATTAAAATGAAATTAAAACAAAAAAAGGGGCTTCAATGAGATATCGAAGAGGATATTCAATGAAAAAGTAAAATGAAAATCCCATTATAATAGGAAGTTTCGTTTATTTAGTTGAATTAGAGTACTAACGAGTTTAGCCGGTTGGGAGTTGAAGTTGTCTATGGTCTATACCAAGTAAATACCGTGTGTAGTAGCGTGGACATATTGTTGCACGTGCAGAATGTGCAACTAAATTTGGACCAATTAATCTGAGAAAAAATGAAATTTTAACGTATAATGAGAGGTGGATAAATTTTAATTAATCGATTAAATATTTAGTTTAGTTAATTAAAATTATTATATATTTAGTTTGATTAATAATTTAAATTATTTTAATTTTTAATTTAATTAATAATTAATTAATTTAATTTAATTGATTAATTGTTAACTGAAAATTAAAAAAATATTTAATCATTATTTTTATTTAATTATATTAATTTTTATTATAAATATAATTTTGTATTGTAATATAAAGTTATTTTTTAATTTTTTTAATAAATTTTATTTAGTTATTTAATTATATTAATTTTTTATTATAAATAAAATTAAAAAAATTGATCGATTCGGTTAATTAATTAAATTAAGTAATTTAATTAATTAACTGAACTGCTAAAAATAAAAATTAATTAATTTAATTAAAAATTTTAATTAATTAATTTAATTAATTAATCTATTTAAATGATAATTAATGGAATGTTCTACGTATAGCACAGGTAAATATTGGACTGGATTTGCAGCCCAATAATAAGTCAACCCAGCCGCATCCTCTGTTCTAAGAAGGTGATCAAAATTAGAAGGTTAATTAATTAATATTAATCAAGTTAAAAGAAGCACATTTATTATATAATTAGGCGCTTTTGAAGTTTGAATTAGTAAATCTTGACACCTCTTATATATGTGTATACATATATATTAAAATTTAATTACTATTTGTCAGTTATTATTTTTTTAAAAGAATATTTGACTTTTATTCGATACAATTAAAAAAGATTTATGATTTTAACAACTTATTTTCTCTTTAATTTGGTGGAGTGATAGGATTTTTTTTAAGGCTTCTTATATTAAATTTACAAGACTAAGACTCGTACGTTGGACTATTATTAATTATATAGATTAATAGTAAAAATTTTCAATATTTATTACTCATTTCATCCAAGTGAAATAGTAACCTTCAACATATCTATTAAGATAATCATAAAATTATATAAATATTATAAAAAATTATTTTAAATAGATTAAAATATCTTTATTAACTAATAAATATTAAAATTATTACAATTATATTTCATTAATTAATTTATTAATAACAATGATATAATTAAAAAAATAGTTAATTTTTTAACTTTATATAATTATAATTTTAAGGAATAACTTATCTAGACCGGATGCACATACATTCGACAAATAAAATTATTCAATTTTTCTATTATTATTTCTTTGGTAATTTATCATTAGTCGAATATATATACACCCGATCTAGATAAAAAAAATTTATAATTTTAATGGATTATTATTATTATTGTTGAGATACAAAAGAAGAAGAAAGGCATAAAACAAAGGATATGAAACACGTAAACAGTACGAAGAGTTTGTTATTTTTGCAAAATAGTTTGTTATATCACTATAATACTGACTTATTAATTATATACACAACTAGTTGTTTACAACTAACCACTCCATGTCAGCTTATTTGCTAAAAAACTAAAAATAAATTAATTGAATACTCTTACATCCCCCCCTCAAGTTGAGCCTTCGAAGATTGATACAAACTCAACTTGGATAGTATATCGTGAAACTTGGGAGAAGGAAGAGATTTTGTTAAAATGTCTGCCAGTTACTGGTTAGTCTAAATGGATCTTGGAATTAACAAACCAGCTTTGAATTTTTCTCTAACCAAGTGATAACCAATCTCTAAATGCTTTGTCCTCTCATGGAAAACTGAATTTTGAGTAAGATATATAGCTGCTTGGTTATCACAACAGAGAGAAACAGAAAGTGGGATATTGACATGCAAATCTTGCAACAAATAAATGATCCACTGTATCTCACAAGAAATAACACCAAGACTTATGTATTCTGCTTCACTTGAGAAACGGGAAACAATGGTCTTTTTTTTTTATTTTCAAGAGATCAACTAGTTGCCAAGAAACACACAAAACCTAGTGATATATTTTTGAGTCTCCTTACAAGATGCCCAATCTGCATCACAGTAAGCTTCCAATGTGAGAGGATTATTTGTAGGAAAGAAAAGTCCTGAAGTAGGACACCCTTTCAAATATCTAAGCACATGTAAGGCAGCCTGCCAATTAGAAGTTCGAGAAGTTTGGACAAACTGACTCAGTTGATGCACTGAATACATGATATTTGGCCTGGTGAAACTAAGATACAACAAACGTCCCACTAACTGTAGATAGGAAGATGGATCTATCAACAAATCCCCTTGATCAGAAGTAAGCACCGAGCCTTTAGGTAAAGGAGTAATTGCTTCTTTTGCACCCATTAAGCCAACATCTTTAATAAAGTCTCCAATATACTTTCTTTGATTAACATACAGACCTTGAGCTGAAGTAGAAATCTAAAGACCTAGGAAGTATCGAGCTGAACGAAGTCTTTAATAGTGAAGGCTGAATGGATAGATGCCTTTATCTGTTCAATTAAATCAATGGAAGTTCCTGTAACAAGAACATCATCAACATAATCTAATTGATAAAGTGTCATTGATTTTGAAGCTGCCAGAGCCAAGGGGAGTCTCACTGTAACAGTTTTGGCTACAGGGGAAAAATAATATGTGTAATCTTCTCCTTTAATCTGATTGTATCCCTTTGCTACTAATCTAACTTTAAACCTCTCAATCGATCCATCTGATTTTAACTTGATTTTGTATACCTATTTAGAACCAATAGGCTTCTTACCTTGTGGCAAATCAATAAGAATCCAAGTTTGATTCTTTTCAAAAGCAGCAAGCTCTGTGTTTATAGCATCTACCCAATGTTGAAACCTTTTTGCTTCTAAAAAATTATGAGATTCTTTTATATTGTCAATAGCAGCCATGAAAGCCTGATGAGAACCTGTTTCAGCAGAGAAAGTGGAAGGTGGATTAGGTGGCAAAAGATCATGGTTAGTGAGAGAAGAGGAAGATGAGGTACAAGTCCGATATAAAGTTAGAGGAATAGAGTTAGAGACAAAGTCACTTAACCAAGTAGGTGATCTACGTGATCTAGAACTTTGCCTTGGTGGACAGATGTTAAGTGATGGGTTAGAAGAAGGAGAAGGAGAAGAAACAGTAGGTGCTGACATGTGTTGAGAAGGATTGGCAATATCTGTTGTTTGTGGATTCAGTGGAGGAAAAGTGGAATTTAGTGAAGTGGTTGTAGTGTTTGGTACAAAAAAAGTGTCTAAGGTAAAATCTGACGTTGGGCTGGGTAAAGAAACAGGGTGAGTATTTGATGAAGCAGAGTATGGGTAAACAGTTTTCTTGAAAATAACATCTCTGTTGAGAAACAATTGATTAGCTTCTAAATCATAAAGTTTATAACCTTTAACACCAGAATTGTAGCCAAGGAAAACACACTTCTTAGCCCTCAGACTAAACTTGTCCTTACGAGGATGAATATTAGTAGCAAAACATAAGCATCCAATGTAATATCCTAAATTTTTTTTTAAATTTTTAATTTTTTGGAAATTTTATAAAATATATTATAATTAAATTGGATAAATTAAATTAATAATTTTAAATAAAAAAAATAAAGGAATTTTAAATAAAAAAGTAAAATATATATGTGATATATATGTAAAATATACATAACATATAAAAGTCAACACTTTTTAAAAGAAAAGTCAAAAGTCAAAGTAAAAATGGTATTTTGATAATTAAATCTTAAAAATTTAAAATTATTAAATTAATTTAAAAATAAATAATTTTTAAATAAAAGATGAATTTTTGGACTTTTAATTTATTAAATAAATAAATAATTAATTAATTATTAAAATATTAAATAATATATATGTGGTTAAAATTAAAAGATGAAAGGAAAGATAAAATCAAAAGCTATTTTCATTTTCTTCTTCTTCCTCCTAGGCCGAAACCTCCATTAATGGTGTCCAAGAAATTATGCTCTTCCATACTCAATTTATTGAAGGATTTAATAAGTTTAAAGTTAATTTTTAGTGATTTTCATTAAATTTGGTAAGTTTCCAACTCCTTTTTTTGAATTCAATGAAAATTTTGATTATGTGTGATTTTAAATTTTTAAGTAGCATGTTATAATTATTGGAATTGGTGTGTATGAAGTTATTTTGGGTAGTTATTAATGATTTTAAGGTTGGATTGAAGAAATAGTTGAATTTGGATAAAGAATGGTAAAGAGAGAGAATTTAGGGTTATGAACTTTTGGGGTTTGAGAAATAATAGTTTTTAATTGTGTAAATTAGTTCTAAATGAGTTTTTTTTATGCATAAACAAGTATTTTAAAGTCAAAAATTGTATTTGGTTGAGTTTGATTGAACTTTGAGAATGCAAGTGTGATTTAGGGATTTGAAAAATGATTTTTTTAAAGTTGTTGAATTGTATGATTTTATTGGTTTAATCTTATTGTTTAGTGATATAAGTGATGAATATAAGCTTAAAATGATTAATGGATTGTGTTGGAATGAAAAACCGTCAATGGGAGAAGGTTATGTCATTTTAGGATTTTATGTATAAGAGCTTGTTTTTGTAATGTAAATGATTTAAATGTATTAAAATGTGTTTCTAATAATACAAATAATTTAATATATTAAAAAGAATGGCTTAATATGAGAATCCAAAGTTAAAGTGAGGTTAGCCTTAAATTTTAGATTTTTGCTTGGATGAGGTTTAATTATGGTTTAATATTAGAAATATCATTAAATTTAATACTAAATGATTATTTGCTATCACATTTGGTTTAGACATTAAAGAATGTTGATTTGCTTCATCCAAGTGGCGAAGGGCAAGTTGAAAGGATAAAATTGGAGATTGTTTTAAGCTTGTTTTGGTTGCTATTTGAGGTAAGTACAAACTTTAAATACATTGGTTATGTTTGCATGACATTTGAGTTTAATATATTTTGGTTGAAAAATGTGTTAAGCTACTTGATACATTGGTTATATATGAATAATGTGTTATGACATTTGTAATGTCATATATGTGTTAAATGCATTGTGAAAAATTATTGATAATGACTAAATTGTGTAAAATGTGAAATATGTGTATTATGTGAAAATGACCCAAAGTGTTTGGGTAATGTCATTTGTTGTGCATGCATTAAGTGCATTATTAAAAAGCCATTTGGTATTTAGCTAGATTACATTAAATGTAATTAATATGTAAATTATGTGAAAATACCCAAAGTAATTGAGTAATGTGTTGTAAATGCAAAAATATGGTATAATATAATGAACTATGTAGAAACATAATAAAATGAATTGATATCGATATAAATGAGAAATATGAATAAATTGTGTGCCTAGTATGTTATTCAATTTTTAGAGTTCTGTGTTTGGCGGCATGCCTATGATTTACCTACGGGCTAGACGTTGGGCGTCACTATAAAAGTATTTTTGAGGTGAAATGACCGAGTCGTAAGCCTCAAAAGCAAGTCCTTGAAGCTGGGCTGGGTGAAATGACCGGGTCGTAAGCTCAGACCTAATTGGACTATTACATTGATATTTTGTCTACGGGGCTAGACACATGTGTCATTATAGACCAAAACAATAACTCTAAAATTTGAATAGCATATTGTTATCTTTGGACCTATGTTTGTGTTTATTTTTATATGAATTGTGGATTGTGAAATATTTAAAAAGTATGAGAAAAATGGAATAATGTGATATCCATATGCATTGTGCATTGGTATTACATTTGAGTTTTATTGTTATAAGGTTTATATTACTAGGCTTTTGGCTTAACACGATTGTTTACATCGCACAGGTGACAAGCTAGATTCGGCTGAGCCGGAAAAATTCTTCTAGATCAGGTCGGGTCTAGACTTGTGGTAGTGCTTGTAGAGTTGATATCAAGATCAGAAACACTATTAGCAGCATGTATATATTTTATGTTATTGTATTTTTTTGTTATTATGCATATTATATCATGTTTTTAGATTTTATATATTATAAACTATAAAAAATGTTTGGGTTAAGTTATTTAAAATGGGGTTTAAATGCGTTCTAAATTATATATATATATATATAAATGTTTGAGAAACTTGGTAAAATTGAGGAGTATGAGTGAAATAGTGATTTGAAATTATTTGGGAGTGTTCTTTTTGCAGGTTGTGTAATTGATAAATTTTGGGATGTCCAAATTACAGATAAAGCTTTAGCGATTTTTTCTCAGAGATTTTTAAATAAAATGTTTATTTTGGGTTCCTATAACAAGTAAAGAATATTTATATATTATTTAATTTTATATATTTAGTATTTGAAATTTTAAATCAGAAATGTGAAAATTTTTATTAAACCGATCGGTGATATTTTTATATCGTATATGTGTATTTTACATATGTTGAAAATATGTATTGTACGTATATAGGATATAAGGGTGTTACATTCAAAATATTTGAGCAAAGTATAATCTGGTAGCTTGTTGTATAACACCTCAAAAGGTGTTTTCTAGGAAAGTAACTTGGTTGGTAAACGATTAAATTATAAAAGCAGCATGCAAAAGAGCCTCTCCCCAAAACTTAGTTGGCATACCAGATTGTAAAAGAAGTGATCTAGCTATCTGAAGTAAATGCCTGTATTTCCTCTCCACAATGCCATTTTGTTGTGGAGTATAACATATGTTCTTTGATGTTGTATACCAAGGTCAGACAAGAGCCCCTACAACTGAGAATTGACAAACTCCAATCCATTATCAGACCTAACCTTTTTAACCTTGACTTGAAACCGATTAACTACCATTTTAAAGAACTGATGCAAGGTTGAGGTTACTTGACTCTTATGTTGTAACAAAAAAAGCTAAGTAGTCCTGCTAAAATCATCTACCACAGTCAAATAATGATGTGCACCAGTACAAGAACCATCCTTATAAGGGCACTATACATCCACATGCAAAAGCTCAAAAATGCAACTAGTTTGTGTTTGACTAACAGGAAAATTCTGGCATGACTTTTTAGCCAAAGGACAAATAATGCAGTCCTTGCACAGCTGTTTAGTGGAAGGAGCAAAAGAAAAATGTTGTAGAACCAAATCACTAGGATGACCTAGTTTGCAGTGCCAAAGATTATCAGTAAAATTGCTAGCTTTATTAAGGCTGTTTACAAAAGTACAAGATGAAGAAGGCTCTTACTGTGAAACAGATGAATCCATAAAAGAATTTATGAACGAAGTATAAACAAAAGAAAATTTGGGCTCAATATGAACATTTTGATAAAACTTGGAAGCAAGTAAATTTAGTTTAGTAAAGGAATCTTAATTGAAGTAATAAAGGTTGCCTGAGGCCTTTCCCACAGCAAGGACTTCCTTACTCCTCAGGTCCTACAAGAGACAATGATTAGTAAAGAAAGTAAAATAAACTGGTTGGATTATACAGATTTTCTGGACAGAAAGAAGATTATGACTGAAAGTAGGTAAGTATAGTGTATAAAACAAAACAAGGGTAGTATGTAGTTGCACATCTCCCATTTGAGTAACATGTTTCTTGGTATCATCTGGAATATGCACTGTATTAGCATAAGGCAATGTTTTTAGGTTCATGAATAAGAAAGGATTGGCACAAATATGGTTTGAAGCTCCTGAATCCACTATCCAATAATCTGGTTTAGCAAGTTGCATCTGTAACTGTGTTATACCAACAAAATCAACTATATCAGTAGTCTGAACAAAATTGACAAGTCCTTCTGTTGGTGCACTTTGATTTCCTCTCATCAATTTTGTCATCTCTTGTTTGGTAAACTCTATCATCCACTGCTGCTGTTTCGAATCCATTCCAACATCAGAATCAACAGGAGTATCTGCTACATAATGAACTTGATGTTTTCCAGAATCCTTATCTCTGCTGTTCTTTAAACCTTTATACCATTCTGGATATCCATTCAATTTGAAGCAAGTAGCACGCACATGACCAGTAGTTTTACAGTAATCATAGTATCGATCTTCTTTCTTTTCTCCTTCTTTCCTTCTGAAATTAGGTTTATAAGGCCCGTGACCTCTAGCAAGTAAAGCAGTAGTCTCCAAAGGATCTATGAAATTTCTCTGCACTTGTCTTCGAGACTCAATGTTATTGATCATCGAGTAAGCTTTATTCACATTTGGCAAAGGTTCTTGCATAAGCACTTGATTCTTAACCACATCATAACTCTCATTCAATCCCATTAGGAACTGGAGCAATATGTTAGAAGTATCATGATCAACCATCTTCTTATTCACTCCACAAGTATAATTGCCACATTCACAGTAAGGAAGTGGTTTAGCTCTATTAAGATCATCCCACAGTTTTGAGATCTTATTGAAATAACTAGCCAGATCTTGATTTCTTGCTCAATTGAATTAATTTCTCTTTGCAATTGATAAACCCTAGGTCCATTGGTAACTCCAAATCTCTCCTCTAATTGATCCCAAAGAACCTTAACAGTAGGGCAATACAGAAAATTCTCAACTAAATCTTTAGTTAATGAACCAAGAATCCATGATCTTACTATAAAATTTGATTTTTCTCCACTTTAGAAATTCAGCTAATCGTTCATCACTAGGTTTACTCATAGATCCATCAATAAAACCAAGCTTATCCTTCTCCCCCAATGAAATTTGCAGCGCAGTGCTCCAATTGAGATAGTTCGATCCTGTAAGTGGTGTTGTAACCAAAGAAAAACCAGAAGAATCTAAATTCTGAATTACAGTAACATCTTGCATCAAGCCATTTCTTGAATTTGTCGATTGATCAGTAACCTCAGCCATGTCAAACAAATCAAGGTTAACCACAAATCAAAGAATTAACATGTATTACTATTGACAACAAAGCAGTAAAACAAAGTAAAAATCAATAGAAATTTCCTTCAAACTCAATGATCGCAACCATGGTGCTCTGATACCATGTTGAGATACAAAAGAAGAAGAAAAGCAGAAAACAGAGGATATGAAACACGTGAACAGTATGAAGAGTTTGTTATTTTTGCAGAATAGTTTGTTACATCACACTATAATACTGACTTACTAATTATATACACAGCTAGTTGCTTACAACTAACCACTCCACGCAGTGGCGAAGCCACGTTGAGAGGAAAGGGGGCAACTGCCCTCTTCTTTTTTGAGAAAAAAATAATTTATATGTATATAGTTATAAAATTGTTAGAATTACTTATTTACTCCCCTTCAAAATTTTAAATTGCCTCATATCATTTAGCTTATGCAAGAAAAAAAAATAATAAATTATTCATTTCACAATTAAATATGTTTTTTTTCTAAAAAAATTGATACTTTTTAAATATAAAAACTAAATTAATTTGAACTCATTCCATAAATCAAAAATCTAAAAAAAAATTAAAAGCACAATAAAAAGAAAAAAAGATTATAAAAAAATAAAAAGGTTATAATTTTTATTTTTTATTTTTATTTTATTATTTATATTTCTAATATTGTGATATAATTTTTTATTCAACTATTTCTTAAGAAAATAAATAAATTATTCAATATTTTTTTAATAAGGGTGATGTTAGGATTTTACAAAAAAAAATTTATCCCTTTTTTTTAACTTCTAGCTTTGCCCTGACTTCACATCAGCTTATTTGCTAAACAACTAAAAATAAATTAATTGAATACTCTTACAATTATTATTATTATTATTATTATTATTATTATTTTGTGAAGCCACAATTTCAACGAAGCTACCATTTGTTTACATTGCCGCAATGAATGAGCCATACCAGGAGAGTCAAATCGTAAATGGCCATTTATAGTTTTATTATTCCATCAGACTATCGACTATGGGGGTTTTGGTTCAACAATAAACGAAGCAGCGTCATCTCATATATGTATCGCATAGCAGGATCACCCGACCCAGTAAAGCAAGGAACAAAATACATAAATTTTTTTCTTCAAAACTTTATTTTTATTATATTTTTTCAGTTTATAAAAAAATATTTTTAAAATTTTTTATATTATTATGATATATCAAAAATATATTCAGTATATACTAAAAATACTTTCAACGTATACAAACAATATATCATAATTTTATAAATTTTAATATATAAACAATAATTTTGTAAATTTTCTGTTACACAGTATTCATATATACATATTTCTTTTGTAACTTTCCCTAAAATAAATTGCAATATTAAGTTGATTTATATTCGCAGGCACTTTGAATGATAAATGCATTAGTATCATCAAATGGTCAAATCATTATGATTCTAACTGTTGGAAAGTTTAGAAATTGGAAGACATGTATGTGACTTAATTATAATATTGTTTAAGGAATTTATAGTTGTGATTAATTTTTCTGTCAAACATTTCTAACCTATACATTTATCTATTCAATTTTGTCGGACCAAATTGCCAGTCACCATGCATTATAAAATGCAGTGTTCACCACTTTCCTTTAATATTGATGTGACTATATATATATATATGTATATATATTTTAAATCTTTTTATATTTATTTTAAAAAATATGATGAATTAAAATACATAAGAATTACACTGTGATATATGTATAACTTAAATTGATTGATATTTCAAAAAAAAAAAACTTAAATTAATTGACAAGATTCTGTATTTTAATAGAACTTAAAAATTAATTTTTTTATGATAAATTTATCGTTTTTTAAGAATTACATCAAATGTTAACCTTTAATATCTTTTTATAAAAATGTTAACTTCATCAGATTGAAAAGAAACTGCAACTTATTATGTACATAATATTATAGTATGTTAAAATAATTTAATTAATAAATAAAAATAGGTGATGTAATTGAAAAAGGAGAAAAATTCAATTTTATTTTGTTGTCGTTAACATGTTTCATGCTCATTGATATATATATATATATATTGCTATCCTGTCTCATACTTTTAATTAATCTCATCAATAGATTGTGGAGTATTAAATTTTGAAAGCATGCTTCATAAAATTGCCAGTGGCTGCCACATATTTCAGATAGTGTATATTGTTATTTTTAAGAAAGACAATTAATTTGTAAAAATTGGTAGGAGAATAGTAGGGACGTGGATTAGTTGGGTTGGTCGAATTTTAATAGTTGACCAACTCAATTACTAATAATATGTTGAAAAAATTATATTTAAATTATTATGAAATGATTTAGTTGAATTCGGTTGTATCGAATTCAATCGAATTTATTGATAAATATATAATTTAAAATTGATAAACTTAATCGATTTAAACTAACATATTGGTCAGACTCTAAACTTTTTACTTATCCCTAAAGAGCAGAGGAAATATTCGAGCTAAGGTTATTAATTAATTAAATAATATATCATTCTATTATTTTTAATCTAATTATGTGGTCTCCATCTATCTATTTTATCCGTCAATGACCAAATCTTTTTAATGGTTGAGATTCTTTATGTTGTTTGGTCTGTCGTTAATATTTAAAGGCAGAATAAAAATATTATATATCGTATATACTTGGTCACTAATTATCATCCTTAATTATAACAATATCCTTATACAACCGTGAAGATTTAGGGACATGGATTGAACCACCATTTTTTTATTGGATTACTTATCTTTAAAACTTTTAAATTAATAAAAAAAAAAAAACAAACACACACACATATATATATATGTATATATACATAAATATAATATTCTACTTTATTGACAACATGCGTACAAATACATACATACTTCCTAAAAAACATACAAATACATACATAAATATGGTAAAAACATAAAATAATATATACGCACTGTCCAGACATATCATAACAAACCTATCAATAATTATTTTTTGAGCAGAGCCTACCAAACTTATATATACCATTATATTTCACAGGACAGATACGTATAATTTATGAGACAATAAAAATACATAAATATTATAGATATATATACCCATTTTAATTAATTATTATTTAGGGATCGAATCATGACTGAATTTTTTTTTTTAAAGCAGCTTACATGCATGTCAACCGAGACTAACTATAGTCCCTCTGCCAACTGATGACTTAATGTGCCTTGCTGCTTCTGCCAGGGCCGTTTGAATGACCAGCTCCGGGACTGTGACCTGGATTTGTGGGTCTAAATTCGTCACCATCTCCGTCGCTTTCCACTAAAATGTTGCGATGGAGGTTGAAATTGCCAGTTATTTCAATGCTAATCTCTGGGGTTTTCAGCAATCTTTCCTCTGTGGAAGTGATTCCATATGATGACATTAATGCAATGATCAAAGCAATAGCAAAAATGAACTTAACTTTAGCCATATGAAAACTATCTATAAACCAGAGAAGTCTCAAAGGAACTAAAATGAGAAATCTCTAGATAAGAAAGAAAGTGTTACGAGGTTTTGGTGCCTGCAAGCTATTGCCTTCTGGGGTTTATATAGACTCCAGGGAGTTAGAATTAGTAATGGCGCAAATCAAATTATTTACAGTAATTAATAATTATTATGCAAAATGGAAAAAAGAAAATTAATTTGTGATAAATTTCAAAGCTTTTCATGATGATGTTTCCTGAGATTCTGTTTGTCGAAACGTCTAGTTTTAGTGCATTCCTCCTATATAATGTTTGCATGTCCCATGAAGCTATAGAATATTAGCATAAATAAATATATATATCTTACTGATTTATGAGATTGCTTGAACAAAAATAGAACTTGTATACAGTGACCCATTATAAGAACTCACATTGAACCACTTGTTAATTAGCTCTTATAAGACTTTGATTTCTGGTAAGAAAGCAATTTACTAATTTGACTTAGATGCTTATTGGTCGGTCCTTTAATGGAAGCTAAAAAGTTTTGGGACTCAGTCATTCTGTACGGTTTTGATATCATACTTGGCGTCCAATGTATACAGAATAGTACATGAACCTTTTATTTAATTTTACTAGAAATATCTTTCCATTTTGAAAACGATACTTAATTAGCTCAAATTACATGTGTATTTACTATTTAACTTGCGTGTGTTCGGCAATTGTTGAAAATTTTGCTAGGTTGCACTTTTTTTTTTCTTTTTTGGTTTATTAGGCCTGAAAATGAATTCAATATACCACAGAATCGAACATAATGTTAATATATATATATATGTATGTATATGATTTCAACATAAGTAGACTTATCAGGCATCAGCATGTGTAATGTATGGTAGAGTTGCAAAACAGTGTGGATCTCCATATATAGAATTTGGTTCCTATAATTTCAAGCTGGTTATGACATATAATTTCTAGAGTAACAAAAATTTTCAAAGTATCATGCATGCTCATTTTGACTTGTTATATATAGCTCACATTTGATGAGTGTTGTTAAAACCGGACCGGACCGGCCGGTCGGACTGAAAAAATAGGGAACCGGCTGCTTGTCCGGTCTGATTTGTAAATTAATCCGGATATATGATGAAAATCGGGCTGGACCGTGAAACCGGGTAAAACCGGTGAACCGGACCGGACTGGTTTAAATTTTTATTCTAAAATTAATTAGGTTTGTTTAAAATTTTTAATACCCAGAGAAGACTCCTCTGCTTCCCAAAACAGTTTGTCTTCTAATTCTTTTCTACTGCCATCAATCTCAATCGCGAAACTTTTGAATTTCTAGTCTTCTTCTTTAACCTTCGCCGATTTGTTATTCATACCGACGGCAATCCTTCGACCCTTCATGGTGTCATCGGAGGAAGATGAGATTCCAGGTAGTTGAATGCTTTCAGCCTTTTGTTTATATTTTTTATTCTGTTACTCTTCTTAATCATGAATTTGCCATGATAATTCATTAAAGTTATTACTTATTATCCTAAAATTTGTCATAAATTCATGAATCATGATTAATAATGGTTAAATTAAAAACCCATAAAATACACTCCTAATTTGCGTACAGACAAAAGTAATGTTTAAGACGTTAAGTATTTAGTTTCTTTACTTAATTATATAATTTATATGTTATCATGACATAGTTTTATAATATAATTTAATTCATCCTTAATTTTATATTATATAAATTGGTCTCCCTTTTAAGATTTTTAATATTTTTATGCGTAATAGTGCCGGTTCTAAAAAGTCAAAAATTTAGTTGAACCGGTCCAATCAATAAAATCAGTGACTCAATTGAAATACCAGTCCGATCTCCGGTCCGGTTCTGAAAACATTGCATTTGATGGCTGCAATACAAGTATACTGCTGCAAGTAATAAAATAAAATATAATAAGGTATTTATTTATTTTATTGGGGTTACCATTAAATTAAATTGTTTGCTTCACTGTCTAGCTAGTGCAGAAAATCTTGCTAGAAAGATCTTGTTCGTTAATTATGATAAGAATCAAAGGCAGGATTTGTGGGGCTCCTAGAACGACCATAAAAGTACTGTGTATATTGATAAGAATTTATAATATTTTATAACATCTAATATAATATGGTAACTAAAATGGTATCAAGCTATGCTAATTAATTAGGAGTTCAAAATTTAATTAATCCCACATTTATTTTGAAATTAAAATTAATTATTTACTAGGAAAAATACAATATGGTTGAAGGCCGGCAATATAAAAAAAAAAGATTCTTTATATCAACCTCAATTGACGGTGACATGTGAATACTAAGTTCTGTAATAATTTTAATTAATAATAAAGGTGTTAAAGTTATTAATTACAAGATAACAACTGGATGTGAATCTGGAAAAATGATATAAATAGGAAGATCTTTCTATAAATTTGGAGTCAAACATGAGTTAGTCACTTGGATAATGCCCCGATATATGCTAAAAGAAGTAGCTAGCAACTGCTAAATAATGATCATTAATTAATTAAGTGATTGTTATATTAATTAAATGAAAGATTTGATGAGCAATAATTGATGATATCTTAAAGTTGCTTATTGATCGTGACACTTCGCACTAATTTTTCGAAGCTTTTACTAAGAAAAGAAAGATTCATAAACTTTCAAACCCCACAAAAATATTTTAAGAGTCCATTACGGTCTATCTTAGTTTTAATTGTATGCATAAATATTAATTAGAATACTAATATTTTCTAAGATTTTTTTTCCTCATCAAATATTATAGACGACATAGATATCATCATAATAATTATTAATTCATTCGATTCAAATTAATAGCCACATTATCTTATATTAATTAATAAGTTAAATTTTTTTTATTCATATTTAGTATTTGCCGATTAAAAATATCTAATAAATATATATATATCATATATTAAAGTAAATATATAATAAAAAATATATATCTTTATATTTTCAATAGTAATTTTTAATTTTTGTGAAATAAAAAAATTTATCCATCAACTTAATATATAATGAGTATAATTTAACCCAAATAAGAAAATAAGAAATCAACCAACTTAAACAAGCTTCATTATTTTTTTTTACTATATAATAAAAAATTATAAATCAATCTTGAATTTATTATTTAACAAATATATATTTACAACTAAATTATATTTCGACATGCAGCATAGTTAATTAATTTGAATAACAAATAATTTTCAACCTTAATTAACTATTTGAGTTAGGTCTCATTCACAATATATATTTTAGGAATTAAATTAAAGAAACTAAATAAGTCTAATGTGTAATGATACGGTGCGCCATTGTTATATGTTATACATTCCGTGCCCTAATCTTCATCTAAGGAGGAGGATAATTTGATTTTACAGTATAGTTGAAAACTAGAAGAATTGGTGGCTGGTTGGTTCCTCAAATTGGGGAAGTTCATTTCACCATTCAAGCCATTTGGACCCCAGAGATTGGGAGTCATCCACTGTGACCAGATCACAATGTGCCATGGGGAATAATTTGGAGCAGAGAAGGAACTGATCTATCAAACCGTCAAATCTTAGCCGTTGAAGAAGGCAAAGAAAAAGAAGATTCCTACTTATCAACAAGTCAAAGGTATCTATGGAATCTTTGAAAGAACCAAAAGATTTCTTTTCTCCAAGCAAAGGGCTTTTCGTGATTTTGATCTAGTGGGGAGAGTTTTTTTTTTTCTATAGAAGAGAGAGATATTTTTAGCAAGCTATATATGTATATATAAGAATTATTAAACTTATATTCTATGTGAAAATTTCCCATATTTATAAATAGTATAATTTCTCTATAGTTTTATTAGTTATTTATATTCTAAATTTTTCTTAAGCATATATATTTGTCACAAAGTTGGGATGATTTTATCTAGCATTCAAGTGGAAATTAAACTATATAACACAATTTTAACTTTTTTTTTAAATATCATTTTTAAATATATCTTTAATATATTAAATATATATCTAATATATACCTTTAAAAATAAAATATATTTTTAATATACTAAAAATAAATTAAGCATATAATTATAAAAAAAATTAGTATTTTTGAAATTAAAAAAATATATTTTTGAAATTAAAAAAGGAAAGTGGATATTTTTAAAAAATATTTTTTACTTTTAGGGCATTTTAAGATTTAATGAAATTTAGCCTTTTGATTAGTTTTGGCATATGTTGTCTTCTTTTATGTTTGAAAAATAAAATATATTTAGTTAATATAATATTAATACATAAAAATAAAAAATAATTAAATTTTTTTATTAAATAAAAATAAAATTTAGAAATCTTATTAATTAGATCAGTGGTGAAACAAGAAAATTATAAAGGGGGGCTAAATTTATTCAGAAAAAATTATAGATCAATTTACTATAAAATTAAATATTTAATATTATAGTAATTTAATAAGTAATTTATATTATTAAATAATTAACTACATCTAATATATAGTAATTATATACTATAACTTTGTATATTTAAAAAATATTACATAATAACTTTATTTTTAATTTTAAAAAAATATTTTTTTCACATAATACACCAAACAATCGATTATTTATATATATGTATTTAAAAAAAATTATTAATTAAATAAAATTTATTTAAATTCATATATATAATATAATTCATATATATATATTTTATTTAAATTTAAATATATAAATGAATGTATATAAATTTATATATATAATTATATATATAATTAATATGTGTACATATATAAGTGAATGCATATAAATTTATATATAAATATAAAATTCACATATATATATATATATATTTAATGTGTGTGTGTATATATATAATTGTACATATATAAAAGTAATGTATGTGTATGTATATAAATATAACACCTTTATATTATATATATGTATAATATATATTTTTATTATATATACAATACACATATACAGTATAAAAATATCACAGACTTGTTTACAAAAATTTTTTACATTTTTTATTTAAATTTTTAAAAACTAAATATATAAAATTAAATAGTATATAAATATTCTTTATTTGTTATAGGAACCCAAAATAAATATTTTATATGAAAATCTCTGAAAAAAATTCGTCAGAGTTTTATTTGTAAATTGGACATTTCAAAATTTAATAAACTCAACCTGCATAAAATAAATACTCCCAAATAAAATTAAATCTCCATTTCACCAATACTTCTCAATTTCTTCATATTTTCTCAAAATATTTATACATAGATATATATATATATATATATGAACAACACATATAGAATCTCATTTTAAATAAATTATCCAAAACATTATTTACAATTTATAATATATAATTCAAAAACAAATATAATATACATAAATCAAAATATACTATAATATCAAATATGTACATGCTGGCAAATGACTCTGATTTTGATGTACCCAAAAATACTTCAAGCTTGATAAATGCAAGCCTAGACACGACTAGGTCTAATAGGACTCTCCGACTCTATCAAATCGTCCATATCACTTACGCGATGAATTACAATCGCGCTAAGTTAAAAATTTAACGGTACAAATTTTGATAATAATAAAACTGTAAAATAAGGCCAATGCAAAATGCTTATGGATATCACATCATTCCATTTTCTCATACTTTTCAAATATTTTACAATCCACAATTCACATAAAAACAAACACAAACATGGACCCAAAAATAACTAATATGCTATTCAAATTTCAGAGTTACTGTTTTGGTTTATAATGATACCATGTGTCTATTCCCATAGGCAAAATATCAATATAATAGTCCAACTAGGTCTGAGTTTACGACCTGGTCATTTCACCTAGCCCAGCTTCAAGGACTTATTTTTAAGACTTACGACCCGGTCATTTCACCTCAAAAATATTTTTATAGTGATGCCCAACGTCTAGCTCGTCGGCAAATCATAGGCATGTCACCAAACACAGAACTCTGAAAATTAAATAACATACTAGGCACACAATTTATTCATATTTCTCTTTGTCAATCTCTTTCTCATTGTCACATAATCAAGCCATGCACATTGCCTTATTTTCTCATCTTTTTCTCACTTTTCTCATTTTCCTCATTTTTTTCATTTATCAATATCAATTCATTTTATTATGTTTCCACATATCTCCTTACATTATACCACATTTTTGTATTCAAAATACATTACCCAATTATTTTGGGTATTTCCACATAATTTACATATTAATCGCATTTACACAATTTAACCATTATCAATGATTTTACACAATACATTTAACACAAATATGACATTACAAATGTCATAACACATTATTCATACATAACCAATGTATCAAGTAGTTTAACATATTTTTCAACCAAAATGTGTTAAGCCCAAATTTTATGCAAATGTAACCAATGTATTCAAAGTTTGTACTTACCTCAAATAGCAATCAAAACAAGCTTAAAACAACCTTCAATCTTATCCTTCCAACTTGCCCTTCACTGCTTGCATGAAGCAAATCAACCTCCCTCAATGCCTAAACCAAATGTGATAGCAAATAATCATTTAGTATCATATTTAATGACATTTCTAATATTAAATCATAATTAAACCCCATCCAAGTAAAAATCTAAAATTTAAGACTAACCACACTTTAACTTTAGATTCTCATACTAGACCATTCATTTTAATATATTAAATTTATTTATATTATTAGAAACATATTTTAATACATTTAAACCATTTACATTATAAAAACACACTCTTATATACAAAACTCTAAAACGACATAACCTTCTCCAATTGAAGGTTTTTCATTCCAACACAATCCAATAATCATTTTAAGCTCATATTCATCACTTATATGACCAAACAACAATATTAAACCAACAAAATTATACAATTCAACAATTTTGAAAAAAAATCATTTTTTAAAACTATAAATCACACTTCCATTCTCAAATTCCAGCTAAACTCAATCAAATTTAATTTTTGACTTTCAAATACTTGTTTATTCATCAAAACAACTCATTTGGAATCAATTTGCATAATTAAAAATCATAATTTCAAAACCCCAAAAATTACATAACCTTAAATTCTCTCTTTCCACCAATCTTACCCAAACTCAATAATTTATTCAATCAAACCTTAAAATCATTGTTAACTACCCAAAATAATATCATACACACCAATTTCAATAATTATAACATACTACTTAAAAATTCAAAATCACACATAATCAAAATTTTAATGGAATTCAAAGAAAGGAATTAAAAACTTACTAAATTTAGTGAAAATCAACAAAAATTAACTTTAAACTTGTTAAATCACTCAATAAATTGAGTATGGAAGAGTAAAATTTCTTGGACACCATTAATGAAGGTCGAAGCCAAGCAGGAAGAAGAAGAAGATGAAAATGACTTTTGATTTTATTTCTCCTTTCATCTTTTAATTTCAACCATATATATATTATTTAATTTAATTTAATAATTAATTATTTAATTATTTATTTAATAAATTAAAAGTTTAAAAATTTCTCTTTCATTCAAAAATTATTTATTTTTAAATTAATTTAATAATTTTAATTTTTTAAGATTTAATTATCAAAATACTCTTTTTACTTTGACTTTTGACTTTTTTTTAAAAGTGTTAATTTTTATATGTTGTATATATTTTACATATATATCACATATATATTTCACTTTTTCATTTAAAAACTTCATTTTTTTATTTAAAATTATTAATTTAATTTATCCAATTTAATTATAATATATTTTATCAAATTTTTAAAAATTATAAATTTTTAAAAAAATTAGGACATTATACATATATATAAATAATGTATATATTATATACATATTAAATATATATATTATATGTGTATAATTATATATATATATATATCTATTTTTATGTGTGGCTGAGGGGTCTCCCCGGACCCCTAAATCTGCCATTGAATTAGATATTTTTATTATTAGTACTACTTCAAATATGTAATGGATTTGATGAGAATTATTCATATTTTTTTTGGGCCCAGCGAATTAAAAAGAAACCCACTAAGTGATATGTGGGCCAGGTCTAGTCAGCCACTGAAGTTATTAGAGATAATGTGCTTGCTCTATGCTCGGCCGAAAATAGCATGTTGTCTATGTCGTAGCCCCCCATTGTTGGGGAATTGCTGGAGTCCACGCCACGCCTCTGCCATTCTGAGGGCTGTTTGCAATGTTCCATTTTATTTCAATGCGTTGTTGAAACGGACGATTTTTTCTCTCTCTCTCTCTCTCTCTCTCTCTCTCTCTTTATTCTTCTAAGCTTTTAGACATTAGATTTTAAAATTCTTGATTTGAAATTTTTATATTAAAAATTTAGTTTTATTTTTTAAAATTCCAAATCCTTGTATTGATCTTTTAGAAAAAAGTAATAAGAATTTAAAACCTAACATTTTATAATATTTAGTAATAATTTTCTCACATAATTAACAGAATTTTTTTGGTTAATTATTATTAAGATAATGTTTTTAAATTAAATATTACAATTATATTTTTTTAGTGTAAATAATTTAACCATTATATTAAAATTTTGTTAACTTATAATTATAATGTAAAGTTTTGCTAATTAAGACACCCCTAAGAAGTATTTCAGCATTTTTTTTATTTTTTAATTTATTTTTATTATATATATATATTGAAGTTATTAATTAGTTTAATTTGGTGAATCCAGTAGTTACAATATCTTTTTTTTTTTAATACGAGAAAACTATTCATTGATAGATAAAAATAGCTAACCGAAAGAGGGGCCGGGAGCCATATGTGTGGGATGATAATGAGACAAGCTGTCCTGGAGAATTTGAAGGGAGCCCAAGCTCACATAGTTGGGCAAACTGTATTGATGTGTGCCAATATCGTATGATAAAAGTCTGAGAAGGTGAAGAAAACCTCTAAAATGTAAGCGGCGCTTAGTTGACGGTGAAAATTGAAAAATAAATAAATTATTATTATTATTATTGTTTTTTATTAGATAAAATTAGAATTTTATTACTCGTGAAAGAAAATGAGTTATTTTATGCCACTCCATTGTTAATTAGTTTTGATTCTTAATTGAAATAAAAAAAATATATTTTTAGGATAGAATTCAATGAAAATCCTTTTTTTAATCTTAAAATTAAATAAATATAATTAATTTAATTTTTAATTATAAATATTCTAAATTTTTAAATAAAATAAATTTATTTTTTCTTTTTTCTTAATAAAAGTAAATTAAAATTTTAAAATAAAATATAACAAATTCAATACTTTTTCATCATTTTTTTTCTATTTATAAATCTCTCAATTTTTTAAATAAAATAAATTTAATCTTTTGAACAAAATTAATTTTTTTGAATTGTTAAAATAAAAAGTAATAGATTTGATTTTTTTTATTTTTTCAAATCATAATATTTATGAATTTTTTAAACAAAATAAATTTGAGTTTTTATATAACTAAACAATTTTTTATATTTAAGACAATTTGAATAAATTAAATAATAATAATAATGCATTTTAATTATTTATTATGATAATTTTTTTTATAATATTTGATTTTTTATTTTTGATTTTATTGTAATCCAAATAATTTTAAACTGAATTTCAGACTGAATCGGATTTTAATTTCAGACTGAATCAAATAAAAAAATAAATAATTATTTTAATTTCGATTATGAAATTCAAATCAAAAGCCACCAAACAGCTGCAAGGACCATCTAAATTCTTCAATATTGCATGAACAATAAAACTAAAATAAATGCCACAGAAGGATAAAAACTTCTTGTCTAGCACGAGGTGGTATTGATGAAGATTGGTCTTTTTATATATATAAAAAATACAAATAATATAAAATTCTTGAATTTAGTTTTGTACATCTAAATATTTTCAAATTCTATGTATTGAGATGTATGTTTGTCGTCGTTCGAATCTTTTTATAAAATTTACTTTTTATTAAAATGTTAACATTCTTTGCAACTCCTACACATATATCCAACTTCTTAAATTTGGAAAAAATCAAAATATTGATAATAATTTTAAAATTTGAAATATATGAAGTACTACTCTTTCTTTTATGAAAATAAGTAAATTTAAATATAATAAAATAATTAATTTTAAGTAAAAAATTATTTAATAATATAAATAAATAAATAAAATTATTATATTGACTATGCATTCAAATGGCACGTGATTTCTTACTAGGCTCATGGTCCCATCTGTAGAGGCCCTGAAAATTGTGGACAACTTACACATACTGTGGATAATGGACAACCGGATAGGGATAAATTTTCAACAAAAGATTTCTTTTGGTGGAGTTTCTTTCTGTTTTGGATCCATAGCTTGGGCCTCTCCGACGGAGTGCAATCTTTGTATTTTTGCAAATGAAACGAAAATTCAGTTTTTATTTTTAAATAATTACTTCATCCATTATATTTCAAATATAGTATAATAATAATGCATATAAATTAAAAAATTATTAATCATTATAAATTTTATAAAAATTTTATTATAATTTACTTAAATACTCTTTTCATATTTTTTATTATATTTATTTTTTTCATTAAATAAAATATTTAATTAGGATAATATTAAATTTTTTTAATTAATACTCTCTTAAATTTCTAAAAATGACACTTAAAATAAAATAAAAAATATTTTTTTATCCGACATTTAAAGTAAAACGAAAAGAGTATTTACTATTAAAAGTTATTTAGTCTTTGTACAAAAATACATGAATTTAAATATATTGTCAAATAATAATAATAATAAATACCATATACATTCTGCTGAAATTATTACTTTTATAAAAAAAATTTATTCTTCTCAAACTATCACTTTATAAAATTAAAAAAAATTAATTAATTTTTTTAATTATATCATTATTATTAATAATCTAATTAATAAAATAAAAATATAATATTAATAATTAATAAAAAAATATTTTAACCTATTTAAAATAATTTTATATAATATCTAAATAATTTAATGACTTTTTTAATATATGTGTATGAGCTGGATGTGCCAATCAGTTAGACGAAGGGAGTAATATACAAAATGAATATTTTTTCTCTTATACACATGTTTTTATCATAGTATATATTAATATTGTTTATTTACATTTTTAAAGAGTTATTATAAATTAATAATAAATAATATACACAAAAGAAATAAACTTTACATATATTTATATATATATATATATTATTTTTGATATTTTCGATAAATTTTTTTCCAATAAAGTTTGACCTTGAACTTTAATCAATTTAATTCTAATTAAAATTTCGACTTGAGATTCAACAAATTATTTGGTGGTAGTTCGCCGCGTAATTAACATGAGAAATAAATGTAGTTCGACACTCATGTTTGAAGGAGGCCAGTTGATCTCAATGTTGATGAGGCCGAAACCGAAGCACCTCCTACAATTAATTCCCTTCATACCAGCTTTTAAAGATTTGTGGGGTAAATTTTTTATTTTTAAATTGTCATCAATGATTCTTCATTAATTTTTAATATTCTATTCATGCAGTTAAAAAAAAATCTTAGGGTCATTAGATTAGGAAGTTTATGACTTGAATTGAATATATTACTATCTTTTATTAAATAAAGTTTGATAAATAACATAAAAAAAGACTTATAATACATTATGAGATCTCAAAAAATATATATTATGAGAATTTATATCAAACCGTAATAAATATTTAAATTTTTATTGAAATATATTTTATTTTATTAAAATTACTTTATATTTCTTCAAGTTCACTTTTAATTGTAGTATAAGAATAAATAAGATACTAATTAATAATTATAAATTTTATTAAAAATTTATAATAATTTATCAAATTATTATTTTTTAAATATTATTTAAGCATTAACTATTAAGATTAGGGACATATAATAAATAAGAATAAATTTAAAATTTTATAATTAATGTTACTTTAAATTTATAAATAATATTTAAAGTGAAATAATTTTTTTTGCTAAAATGATACTTAAGTGAAAAGATAATAATTAATAATTATATTTTTTATTAAAAATTTATAATAATTTACTTAATTATTCTTTTTAAATATTTTTAAGCATTAGTTATTAATATTAGGGATAAATAATAAATAAAGATAAATTTAAAATTTTATAATTAAAAATAAGGATAAAATTTAAAATTTTATAATTAATGATACTTTAAATTTATAAAAATGACACTAAAAATAAAATAAATTTTTTTTTACTAAAATGATACTTAAGTGAAAAAGATAATAATTAATAATTATAAATTTTATTAAAAATTTATAATATTGATAATTATAAATTTTATTAAAATTTTATAATAATTTACTTAATTATTTTTTAAATATTATATAAGTATTAATTATTAAGATTAAAAATTCATAATAAATAAGGATAAATTTAAAATTTTATAATTAATATTATTTTAAATTTATAAAAATGATACTTGAAGTGAAATAAATTTTTTTTATTAAAATGATACTTAAGTAAAATGTAGGAAATAATATATATATATATATATATTTATCAATTATTTAAATAATAAATAATAAATATAAATTTTAATAAAAATAAAATATATTTAACTAAAAATCCGAAATTAAAATATTAATTACTGCTTTTATTTTTTTTTACCGGAATTACTGCTTAATTTACACAAACCTTCTTGATAAAAGCTGAAGAGTGGGTTTCGCCGTTGGTTTACTTCATGCGATGGAACATTGAGGCAGAGACAAGAACAAAGGTTTAGGCAAGCACGTTTTCCACGTCAAACACAAGCCACAAAAGCACAGAACAATCGTCAAATTATTATTAACAATAAAAATATATATAAAAAGCTAATTAATTTTTTATTAATTTAATAAATTGACAATTTTAGTGAATTATTTTTTTCGCACAAGTGATAATTTCACCATCATAGAGAGCAATAAATAAATAAATAAATAAGTTTTAATAAAATTTAAAAAGGAAAAAAAAAAAACCTCTGCAAGTGAAGAGAATATGCTATGGTTATGTAAGAGTCAGACATTCTGAAATGCCAAGGCGGTTTAAGCTATCTCTTCTTTGTTTTTTCATTTAATTTGCTTCCACATGCACTGTTTCTTTTTTCATTCTATCTCTGCCCATTTTTTCTGTTCGCGCCTCCTCTGTCAGGTATTTCCCCATTTCCATGTCTCTCTTCATCTCTATCTCTTTTAACGGTTCCTTATTCAAATTCATTTCGAATTTGCTTTATTTGAACAATTCTTATTGGATAATTCTTTTTTATTGCTTTTGCTTGAAGTTACGTTACGTTTTGTTTTTAAGGTAAACCCTAAATGTTCTGTTTGGATGCTTAGAAATGGTAAGGAAATTAGGAATTCTGGTTCATTTACCAAATATAACCGTTATTTTTACTTGCTTTTTTTTTAAATGCTGTCTTTGTTTCCTGGTATCCAGACAGAGGTTTAATGGATTTTCAATTGTTTTGCTTCATCAAGTTCTGTGCATTTCACTCACAATTATAAATTTTGAGCTGTTCTTAACACTTGTATTATTTTAAACTGTTTGATCAGGATCCTGGAGCTGGTCTTTGTGGTGGTTTTGGTGCTTGCGAATTCTGTTTTATTTACGAAAAGTTTGGTATACATCTAATTTTGTAAGACTGAACTGGTGCAAGGTTACTCGATAGGTTCTGATAGGTTATTAGATAGTCTCCGAATGGAGAGGGTGAGGACGATTTTTACACATACATATCCTTACCCACATGAACATTCACGTCATGCCATCATTGCCGTGGTGGTTGGTTGCCTGTTTTTTATTTCATCGGATAACATGCACACTCTCATAGAAAAGCTGGACAATAATATTAAATGGTGGTCCATGTATGCCTGTCTGCTTGGTTTCTTCTATTTCTTTTCTTCACCATTTTTAGAGAAGACTATCAAACCCAGTTATTCAAATTTCAGCCGGTGGTAAGATTTCTCCTCTGCATCCTTCTTATATTGTTTGTTTATACACTTTTTATTATGCATATACCACTTAAAAGAATCAACTGAGTACTTTATAAGTTTTGAACATTGACTTTTGCAGGTACATTGCTTGGATTTTAGTTGCAGCTCTGTATCATCTTCCCAGTTTTCAGTCTATGGGAGTAGATTTGAGGATGAATTTGTCCTTGTTTTTGACAATATATGTATCTTCAATTTTATTTCTTCTTGTCTTTCACATTATTTTTCTTGGCTTATGGTATGTTGGTCTTGTTTCTCGCGTTGCTGGAAAAAGGCCAGAGATCTTGACCATCCTCCAAAATTGTGCAGCAAGTCCTTAAAACACATTGTACTCCTGCCTTGCAAAATAATTTATTGCATTTAATGGTCTGTTGGTCTGATTATTGTTCTTATGCCTTTACCTTTTATTAGGTTCTCAGCATAGCCTGCTGTGTATTTTATAGCCACTGTGGTAACCGTGCAATCTTGAGAAATAAACAACTCCGAAGAAGAAATTCTAGCTGGTTTTCCTTTTGGAAGAAAGAAGAGAGGAACACATGGCTTGCAAACCTCCTTCGTATGAATGAATTAAAAGATCAGTTCTGTTCATCTTGGTTTGCTCCAGTTGGGTCTGCAAGTGATTATCCACTTTTGTCCAAGTGGGTTATTTATGGTGAGGTAAGCCTATTTTCCAAATAACTTTTTGTTTCATCTGATCTCGTCCTGGTAGCATTTTGAGCATATTGTTTCTGGTCCTTATCTTTATATGTCTTGTGTATGATCTGCAGTTGGGTTGCAATGGAAGTGGATGCGTGGGTTCATCCGATGAAATCTTTCCTATTTACTCATTATGGGCTACTTTTATTGGGTTTACATTGCCAATTAAGTTGTGGAAAGGTCGACTGGGTGAGTGTTTATTTTTACGGCTTGCTTTCAGAGAATTCTAGTTATTGTATTTTTGCACTGAAGGAGATTTAAAAATATTTTGCTTGATTTCACTTTTCTGGTTCACATAATACTTGGATATGTGTTTCTGATCTATCCTTTGGTGCAATTTGATTCTAGCACATTAGGCGTGATCTTGGATTGGTTGATTTTCATTTTCATTTTTGTATATAGTACTTGCACTTGCGAACAATCATTTAAGAACCTTGATACTTAATTATTGCTTGGTTTATATAAATTTGACCAATTGATTAAATATGTTCATTCAGTATACAAAACCTTGTCCTTGGTTTCTATTGGTTGAGCGGACATAGGAAATATATGATTTGTCTTGTTTAACAGATATTTCCTGAATGATTTCCTAATTATTTGAAAAGAACAGGGGAAACAAAAAAAAGGATTGTTTGATCGTTCTGCTACATTAATCTCCTCCAATAGCATTCTTTCATTTGAATGGCTGTATTTTTAGTATGCCTTCCATATTTTTGGAGTTACTATTGCATTATGTGATTGGGTTGCACATTCCTATGTTTTGGCGATGGCTCTTATGTTTAGCTCCTCTTCCAATTGACTTCTGAGGATCAACAGGTGGGCTCTTTCTCACCCATTGTCGGTTCAAGAGTATGATAAATTGAAGAAAAAGCAAATGAAGCCCGAGTTTTTGGATATGGTTCCTTGGTATTCAGGGTATATTTTCATCATTGCTCCTTTATTTTTGCATATTTTATTTTGGTGTAACTAGGAGTTATCATAGAGTCCATAATGCTTGTCCTTACCTGGCTAGTGGCTACATGTTGACAGAACGTCTGCTGATTTGTTTAAGACAGTCTTTGACCTCTTGGTATCAGTAACTGTGTTTGTTGGTCGCTTTGACATGCGGATGATGCAGGTACAGTTCCATATTCGCTTTTGTATTTGTTAACATATTTTGATTTCTTTTTTTATTTATACTTTATGAAGTTGCATATCACTCTTTTGCGTAATTTCACAAGATATATGAAATATGTAATGAATGAAGTTTCTATAGACAATGTTATCTTACGTGGCACCTGAGCTCTAATTCAGTTGCCTGTGATTCTTAGTGTGGAAGGAAATGATATTTTTCTAGGATTAAGAAAGTTTTTTGAGAGACAGAAAGAAAAATAAAGGCCATTGCCTAGTTGTGTGGTTCCTCAAGGCAATCATGGTTAAATGCAAATGCTTTATCGTTTAAAACAAGGATGATCTTCTCTGTTAATTACCATGTGGCGTGTCTATTTGTAATTTTAACTTTGACATTAACCTTCACGACTCTCATTTCTAATTTTATATCTGACATAACTTTTATTTTAATTTAATTTTTTTGTTTACTTAACTGAATTTCCTTATGGGCTTATGTTAGATATTATTTATCCACTGTTGACTTCAAGTTGATAGGAACTGCATGTAAATGTCTTCTTCCTTTTTTCCCTTCTGTTTCAATCAAATTATTTATCATTGTACATGTTTACTCGATTCTTCTAATGTTATTGTTGATTTAGTGATGTCGTCTGTCTTTTCCTTTTTCATCATCAGGCAGCAATGACCAAAGTTGGGGATGGAGCACAACAGGGAGACCTTTTGTATAATCATTTTTGTGAGAAAGAAGATATATGGTTTGACTTCATGGCTGATACTGGTGATGGTGGGAACTCATCTTATACTATAGCACGGTTACTTGCTCAGCCTTCCCTTCAGCTTACTAGAGGTGATTCTGTGCTTTCTCTACCGCGTGGAAACTTACTTCTTATAGGAGGGGATCTTGCGTAAGTTGAATCATATTTCTTGTATATGTGTCTTATGTTACTTGGATTATGATATGTTCAGATAATTATTGACTTAATTTTCAAAATATTACTTTCCATTGCTTGATTGTGTACTTGCATTTTTTAATCAAAGGTCCTGAAAGCTGGAATATTGTCAATTGCCGATTTGCTGAAATTTGAATCTTTGATAGGCCAAACTTCTGATGAATATCTTTAGGTTGGATGGTTGCCTTGGGAGTCCAAAATGTTAATTTCAAGTTTTTAATATGGATTACTATTTTAAGAAACTTATTATTGAGTTCAGCAATGAGTTTTGGCTTAGCGATGCTAGAGTCTTCTCTAGGGTAGTGAGGTTATTGAGACTGTATCCTGGTCGGAGCTTGCTGTACCAAAAAAAAGTTTTTTTTTGGGTTCTAGTCTTACTATTTTATTGCAAGCCCAAATGAAGATTTAGTGTGATTTAATTTGGATTCCAATAATTAAGCATTCAAGGAAATGATAATTACTGACACGCTCTTGGTAATTGAATTAGTAGTAAAAGCCAACTTTAAAAGCTACCTTCCTTGAATTTGAAGTTCCAATTTTGTAAGACAAGTAAATTTTGTTCAGACTTCAGTTTTAGCATCGCAACCTTCCTCACTGACTATTGGAAAGTAATGCTGCAGCTTGGGGCTTCACCATAATACTTAGCTTTGTTTTCCAACTGCCACTTTCCTATTTGATTGGCTTCCACTTTGCATAGGCATCTGCCTGCATTGGTTGTTCTGTTGCAATGTTAATCAGCTTTTCTGTCAGTTGGCATTGGGATATATACTGCCGCCTCTTAGAGTGAATCCATATCAACGCCCAGACATTTGTGAACATGCATGCGTGTGGTGTGTTTGTAATTTAATTATTTATCTGCTCTGTGCCTAGTACTTTTATACTTGTTTTAATCAACATTTTTATGGTTTGTTGTAGATATCCTAATCCATCGGCATTCACATATGAGAAGCGCTTGTTTTGCCCATTTGAATATGCTTTACAGCCTCCACTGTGGTATAAACAAGAACATATAGCTGTAAACAAGCCTGAACTACCAGTTGGTGTGTCTGAGCTGAAGCAGTATGATGGACCTCAGTGTTTTGTCATTCCTGGAAACCATGGTTGGCTTTCATTTTTATCACGAACCTTCCTTAGATTATTATTTCATGTATAACAGAAGCTCTTGGTTTAGATTATTATTTCACATATAAAAGAAGCTCTTGGTTTAAAAAATTGTTTCAGTTATATTTATTTCTGTAATTTACTCAGTTTCTGATAAAATAAGTCAGTGTTATGCTTTTCCTTGGTGGACTATGGACTCTTATATTTAAAAGGTTCTCATGACTGGTTAGCTTAATATGATTTTGCGTCTAACTTACAGATTGGTTAGCTTAATATGATTTTGTGTCTAACTTACAGATTGGTTTGATGGACTCCATACTTTCATGAGGTACATATGTCACAAGAGCTGGTTGGGTGGGTGGTTCATGCCTCAGAAGAAGAGCTATTTTGCCTTGCAACTCCCTAAACGATGGTGGGTTTTTGGTCTTGATCTAGCCCTCCATAATGATATCGATGTGTACCAGTTCAAATTCTTTTCAGAACTAATAAAAGAGAAGGTACTTCCTTCTTTATCTTTTTCACCAGATTGATGTGTTCTGCAGCTAATATTACACAAGCAGATAGGATTCTTGCTGTATTGTTATTGTTGTCATAGTTTTATACACTTTATTGATCCCTAAGCTTGCTATGCATTTAAGTTTCATGTTTTTATGTCAATATCCTCGGACCAGTGCCTGTAATTATCTGCATAATGAAGGCTGCTGATCAATTGGTTAAACAATGTCTAAGGCCAAATTTCTGAATGATATACATTTTTTTTTCTTTGCTGAAATCTTTATTTATGAAGGGGAGCCTTGGTGCAACGGTAAGCGTTGTCGCCATATGACCTGAGGTCATAGGTTCGAGTCGTGGAAACGGCCTCTTGCAATTGCAAGAGAAGGCCGCGTATAAAGACCCAATGGGTCCGACCCTTCCCAGTACCCCGCGCATAGTGGGAGCGTTTATGCACCAGGCTGAAATCTTTATTTATGACACAATAGGCTTTTTCAGTTTATCAGTGTTTGTCTACTTTTCCAGGCTATATACTCTTGTAGAATATTAATTGAGATGTAACTGTTTTTTAGCATTATTTTTTTTGGCAAATTTCTGTCAGTAATTAAGACATCATTACCCAAAATGCTATGAGTAAACAAATTTTATTCCACCAAATAACTATCCAGCTCCTGGAGATGATTGTAGGATTCTTTTATTTTGGCATATTATTTAGCATGATTTATTGGGTCTTCTTGAACTAGAATTTGAACAGCCATCGCTTATTGTGTTCAGTATTAGGGGCATCTAGGCTATATCTGCCGTGACCTATCTTTTTCCTTTCTCTTCTGATTGTTGTCTTTTTCTCATTATCTTCCAGGTTGGAGAAAATGACTGTGATCATTATGACTCATGAACCAAATTGGCTACTCGATTGGTACTGGAATAATGTCTCCGGAAAGAATGTCTCGCACCTGATATGTGATTATTTGAAAGGCAGGTGCAAGCTTCGAATAGCTGGGGACTTGCATCATTATATGCGGCATTCATATGTTCCATCAGAGGGGCCTGTTCATGTGCAACATTTACTTGTAAATGGTTGTGGTGGTGCATTTTTACATCCTACCCACGTCTTCAGTGATTTCAAAGAATTGTATGGAACTAACTATGAGACTAAGGAAGCTTATCCTTCTTTAGAAGACTCAAGCAGGGTAAACTTTGGATTTTGTTCTAATTTTTCTTTGTAATTTATCTTTAGGGTTAATGATCCTATAAATCCTGACCTTTGTGCAATTTTTTCAATCCTTTCTTTGCACACCTTTCCAGTTGGATCCTGTCTTTTCAATGTTACGAAATTATCATTTAATTTGTGAATTGGCTTCAAATTTGACCTATGAATATGAGTTATGTACTCATGTTAAGGTAACACTCAGGTTGAAGGTAAAATATGTAACTTGTTGATTTAGAAGAAGTGAACCCCTTGAGCCTTGAAAACCACCAAATGATGAATGTTTGCAGAATTCTTCCTCCTCTTGAAGCTGCTTAAAAATATCAATATTTTGATAAACTGCGACCATTTTATCTGCGACCGTTGTATTGTTTTTAGATTCAAGAATGGTTCGTTTTTGTTGTAGGTTGCCAATATGTATTTTCAATTTTAATGTTGAATTAGCATGAGCACATGCCCTATATCACTTTGATGAAGTTGAAAGGATAGGATGAAACTGAAAAAGCGCATAGGATTTATGAGATCATTAAGCCTTATTTATATCTTTCAATTTCTCAGAGTAATACTTCTTGATCATGCTTTGCAGATTGCATTAGGAAATATTTTGAAGTTCCGGAAGAAGAACTGGCAGTTTGATTTTATTGGTGGCATTATATACTTTGTGTTGAGCTTTTCTATGTTCCCCCAGGTGAGTGTCCTTTCTGTTCTATTGTTCAGATCCATGCTAATTACTTAACGTTCAGCTTGTTTGGACTTCGATGACTGACAACTGGGATTTCTTGCATTTTTCTATTCCTACTTTATCCATGCAAGTATTAAGTGTTTGGCCCTAGTGGGCTGAAAATTAAGATGTATTTCATTTCCCTTGTGGATGAAAATGAGATTGCACCTATCTAAGAGCTTAAATCAGATGTTATTGCTGCTTTGTTATTTTGCTGTATAGTCTTACATAAGAAGGTCCAACTATTATGTTGTTAATGGCTGACCGAGTTCCCCTCTTCATTTCTAGTGTAAGCTTGGCCACATTTTGCAAGAGGATACATTCTCTGGCCTCTTGTGGAGTTTCTTTGGCACTGTGTGGAATGCTTTTATGTACGTGCTGGAACACTCTTGTGTTTCCTTTGCTGGTGTTTTGGTATTGCTAATTGTGGCAATTGCATTTGTCCCACCCAAAGTGTCTCGCAAGAAACAGGCAATTATTGGAATTCTTCATGTTTCTTCGCATCTGGCAGCAGCTCTAATTCTTATGTTGCTTCTGGAACTGGGTGTTGAGACATGCATCAGGCATAACCTCCTTGCAACTTCAGGCAAGTTAACTCCGTTTCTTGTGATAATCTGGAGAGAATTCATGCATTTCTAGTTTATGTTGCTTGTATTGTTAATTATCTCACTCAATGGATAGTTAAGTTCCGCTGATCAAGATATTTGATTGAATTCATATATGAGAAACTTTTTCAGTCATTATTTACTATATTTCGCAATTGACTTAGCTTTGATTATGCGATAATTTTATAACTGCGTATGTTATTTCCTCACTTGAAAATACAGAGACCATTGGTATTTATTACTTAAATCGCAAGTACAGTGCTGGAAGTTGTTTGGGTAATGTCATTATCTCGAGTATGATATGCTAGTCAATAACCTTTTCAGGCTATCACACTCTATATCAGTGGTACCGATCAGTGGAAAGCGAGCACTTTCCGGATCCTACTGGCCTTCGATCTCGAATAGAACAATGGACATTTGGCCTTTATCCAGCATGCATTAAATATCTTATGTCCGCATTTGATGTTCCTGAGGTAACAAGGTTATGATTCTTAAAAATAAAATACAATACAACTTTTTAGTGTATGGTGTTCATGGCAGAAATTGTCAGGTCATGGCTGTCACTCGGAGTGATATTTGCAAGAATGGGATCAAGTCACTATCAAGAGGGGGTGCTATCATCTACTATGCTTCTGTCTTTCTCTACTTCTGGGTCTTTTCAACGCCTGTTGTTTCTTTGATTTTCGGGAGTTACTTGTATATCTGCATTAACTGGTTCCACATACACTTTGATGAAGCGTTCTCCTCACTCCGGATTGCTAATTACAAGGCCTTCACTCGGTTCCACATAAATAAGAATGGTGATCTTGAAGTTTTTACCCTTGCAGTTGACAAGGTATACTATAGGTCTCTTGTCTTTCAGTTGAATTTAAAATAAAGACCAATGCTTACTAATGAGTTATTCTATGTATTTTTTGCTGAATTCCACACTGATTGATGCTCAATTTTCTTGATCTACTCCGGTAGTAACATATCTTGAGTAGCGGTTGATGTCAAAGTCTAGACAGAGTGCTTTGTGTCACCCCTAATAGTTGACCAAGATTGGGGGAAAAATGGAATTCTTTCTTTTATTGTTGGATATTGATTGGTACTGTATTGTTTTCCAGTGGATCACAAGTTCAGGAAGAGCATTTTATGTGAGACCGATAATCTAATTATAGTAGCTGCTCTTCCTGTGTGTGTGCATCTGTCTCTGCATTCCTGTGTGCTCTTTTTGGCCACGCATGTGTACAAGTACGCATATATGTATCCATGTATTTCAGTATGCTTCATGTGTAGCATACAGCACAGTAAGGAGGCATCTCATGGCTGGGAATTTTACATTAATTTGGAGTTTCATTAGTTAAAAACATCCTGTTTAGTCTGGTTATTTGGGAAAACGAAAGTTCACAATCGGTGCTCTGAAACTGCATGATGTGTATTCAAACCCCACTAGTCATAGTATTTAATGGTCTGCATATCACTGAGTCTGTGTTATACAGATTCCAAAGGAATGGAAGCTGGATTCTCATTGGGATACAGAACCGAAGCAGCCACAGCAGTTGAGTCACCATCACCGGTATCCTAGCAAATGGCAGGCTTCTACTTCTCAGCTAGATCCATTAAATACTGTTAAAATAGTTGACCACTTTGTTATTCAACAAACAGCAAATCCAGAGCAAGTAATGGATCAGTGAGCAACTAATCTGCCTGCCCAAATTTGTAACATAATTGTAATATCATCATTTAGGAATTGATAGAGGGGAGGGAAAATAGGAAAGAAAAAGAAAATTAGTTGTGGAACTGATCTCCATTTTTCAATTTTTAATTGCTGATCAGTTATTAGACTGAAGGCAAAGCAGTGCATCACAGTTTTTATTTGTCTGTGTTCCACTCATGCCCAGTGTATACAATGTGGGGCGATCCAATATTTTTGCCATTCGCCCCTTTAGATTATATGATCATTCTAGTATACAGGCCATATGTTTCACAATAAATGCCACTAGACAGTCTTTTTTTCTTTTATACTCATTAGTAAATATAAAATATATTGAAAAATAAGTTTTTATTTCAATTGATTTTGTTTGTTTTAGTAAAAAAAATATAAAATCAAACTATTAAATTTTCAATTATTAACTTTCAAATGAATTGAATTATATATTCTTTTTAAAAATAATTTAAGATTTGGTTTTATTTTCTTGATGATTGTCAAAAATAATTATTTATCTATTTTGTCAACTTATTATACTGACTAATTTAATATTATATCATTGCTGCTACATCAACCATTTAAAGAAATAATATATTTTTGCAATGATATTGATAAAAACAATGTACATTTGATATTATATTGATGTTAGGAAGTTACATAATTTTCATTTGCCTAATCATGACAAAATTATAAATTCATATTTTGCTAGAATGCTAGTGAAGGATAACACATTTAACTTGCTATCCTGAATATTAATAACAAGATAATGCTTAGATGACCATACAAAGCTCATCTAAGCACTAAGTAAATATGGAAGAATAAAGGAAGAAGAAACTTGTTAAGGAAAAAAATGCAAAAATATACTTTATCCATAAAGTATTGTTGGTAAATTCTAAATGGCAATACTTTCAAAGTATTTTTGGTAAAATGGCAAAATACTTTAAATTCTAAATGGCAAAAATATACCTTATCCATAAAGTATTGTTGGTAAATTCTAAATGGCAATACTTTCAAAGTATTGTTGGTAAAATGGCAAAATACTTTAAATTCTAAATGGCAAAAATATACCAATACCCTATTGGAGAATTTTTTTTAAAGTATTGTTGTCACCATGACTGTTGAAAGCTTCTAAATGGAAAATTTTGATCGGAAGAAAAAAAAATAATTATTTAAATGAATAATTTATATGATATTGCTGAAAACTACATTTGATAATCAGAATGAAGAAAACTCTGATATAATGTTCCATTTAGCACATTCAAGACTTCATCCCAATTTTGAATTTGATTTGATAATGCTCCACTATGTATCTTAACTTGACGGCTTGTAAGCTCTCTATATGGCAATTTCAGAAATTCTTGAACTTCTTTGAGTTTCTGCACAAAAAAAAAATCAAAATATTTGTTTATAAATTATAATATCCAAAATTAACTTTACAAAGAGTATAAAAGCCTTACAGTGCGGTTACCAACAACATCTTCATAATAAACGACAATATGGCGAGTGCTTTTGAAATATTTGATAGCTCTGGCAGCTCTATCATCTACATGCTTCAAGTCTGCTATCAACGTTGTGATATTTATTGTTGGTTTGTATTTTGCAAGTACATTGGCCTGCAAAAACCCTTTATTTTTTCAACATTATTGAAGCTAATAATGCTGTGAATATCTGTATTTTTTTTTAGAAAAAAAAGAGTGCACCTCAGCAGATGAGTGGACATGAGATTTATGGGTTCCATTAAGTGGTTTATTACTTTTATCATATGAATTTGCAAGCACTGATATCATTCTGCGAAGCAAATTTCTTCTAAAAAGAAATATTGCATGAACACCTTTCTTATTGAAATACTCCACTATCCCTTCATGATTTGCCATCACTCCCTGTAAAAAAAATTTATATAATGTCAATTTTTTTTAAACATTTGTGTAGTTAGCACGTGCAGACATAACCTAAAGAAAAATATATATTTTCCTAAATAATAGACACATGATCGGTTCTCAGTCTGCAAAAAAAAAATTCATATAGCTAATTATTCAATTTTTAATTAATGTTTTACCTGATTAAGCATCCATTTAAATCCAACAGCAGCATTGCATTCATTCTTTGAAGCACTAGTGAACCAATCAAGATTATATACTTTATCCAATGTCTTAACAATGGCAGAAATATTTGCTCTTCTATCTTTGGCCCCAAAGATTTCTCCATTGGAGCTAATATTGATGTGACTATTTAATAATGTTTCAAACCATCCACTACCAGATCTCTGCATGGACAAAATGGCAAAATATCTTACAGGATTGCAAGCACATTCCTCCCTACAAATATATGCATATCACAAATCATTATTTACATCAAAGACAAAGCAAGATTTTGAAAAGAAAGAAAATAACAAATCAAGATTTAATTTGTATCAGAATTAGAAATTTCTGTATTTAGTTACCTGCTAAATGTTTCAGGTTTCGGATAATGCACATAAGGAAGTTCGGATGGTTCTATATTCGAAGTATTACATTGTTGATCGAATACTATGTAATTAAGAAATGTGGCTGTTGTGTTGGGGCCTACTTGATTTATACATATTGAGCAAATATAAACTCCGCAAATCACAGCAAATGTTAACACTGCCAATCTTGACAGTAATGGAGATTTCTTAGGAACCTTTATCACCAATGAATCCTGAAATTGGAGAATAATTATACAATAATAATAATGAAAATATGTAAATGGGAAATCAAGAATGAAAAATATGAGTTGAAAATTCTAAAAAAAAATTTAAAAAAAGAGCTGTAAAATAATAAAAAGAGAGGATCATACTGTAGATTCCATCTATAATGATACTCCATGAAAGTAGACTGAGAGCAAAGAAGAAACAAGAAAGTAGAAAGAGATTTGGGTTTTATTCTGTTGGATCAATTGGAGATAATTAAGGCGATTGAAATGGTCATGAGACTTTTAAGCCTCACTTGAAAAAATCAGATCAAATCAAAACTTGTATGTTGTGAGACACTCTTTACTAATGAAAATTGAGTCATATTATTGTGTTTTAATTATAAAAAAACAAAATAATTGGGAAAAAATAATTGTAGAAAATGAAATGAAATTTTAAAAAATATATATAATTAGCTAATAACATACCTTGTTTAATAAACAAACCTCTTCAACCATCCTTAAAGAAAGAATAAATATATGATGTTTCCTCTTTATTTTATGAAGTTTTTCCAAGAAAATTGTCAAATCATGATATAAAGCTATTTTTTTTTTATTTTGAACAAAGATATAAAACTATTTTATTATGAAAAAGACATTGGAAGTTGACAACTCACTTTGGCAGGCTTTTTATTATTTTAGTTTTTATATTATTATTATTATTATATTTATTTATATTGACGCGTTTTCCATACAAATTTTTTTTTCTGTTTTGGTGACATTTGTGAAAGAAAATAGAAGCATCAGAAATTTCAAAAATTTTTAATCAATAATTGCCTTTAGAGACAGAGACAACGGTCGCCAGCACTAATGAATAAATTTTCCTTTGCAAATTAACTATACGAAAATGAAATTGATAAGAATTTTAATTTTCATGGCGTTCACAAAATTTTTTCAGAAAATTGAAAGAAATTGAAGTTTTGAAGAATATTGACTTTTGTGGCCAAAGCAAACCGACTTGCCAAGCAGTACTATTTTCATTCCCTTTCATTGCTTGGACAGTTGTATTCCATGGACCTAGCCTCTTAAATACGAATAATAACGAAACTTAATTTTGTTTAAAAGAATCTTGAAAAGAGATCTGGAATAAATTTTAAGTCTCACCTACCGCTATAGAATTAAATAAAAAAATGCTGAAACATATAAATATAGGAATAATTGTACAATGAAACCGTTGTATTACAACAAGCCAATCGAATATCAACACGTGGCAATGTTGTAATATAACAAACCAATCGAATGTGAAATATTACCACGTGTTGATATTCAATTGGCTTGTTGTAATACAACGATTTCATTGTATAATTATTCTAAAGATAGACCCAAATTTAGGTTGGCAAACGGTGAAAGTTAAACTATATCAATAGGTCAAATCATTTTAACATTTCAAACGTTGTTCTGCTGAACATGTCTCCTTCAGAATCTGATCCTCATTCCTCAGTCCCTTACAATGGGCCCTGAACGGATGCTAGTTTCTCGAACAGATATACCCACAATTTAATAATGTCTTGAAAAAGGAAAAAAAAAATACTTATTTTCAACTAAAATAAGGATGAAATCTTATAAAACCAATAGAAATAGAACTACAAAAGATGCTGCTCCCTGCACTGACGTTATTTTGTAAACTACAAAACACTGGTACTGTTACCACAAGCAAGCATAAAACTGTTCCGTTTTTCCATGTCTAGAAGCAAAAATGCTCCATTTACTCCATGACCTGCAATCCTGTTCGATTACAAAGTTGACTACCTACAGACAGGAGTTAAGTTGGCCACAACAGGAACAACCTGGTAAAGAAAAGGAGAAACCAATAATTGATGATCCATATTATGAAAGCAGCAAAGCAAAGGCAATAGCACATTAGGTGAAAATTGACGAGCAGCAGAACAGCTCTGCTGCCAGGGATCTGTAAGTTAACATGAATAAAGTACCAGCCTAACCATTAGAAATTCAATATCAGTATATCATAATCAAAGTCTTTTTGATCCCATGCCAGCCGTGCAATGGCTTTTTAATCGCGAAAGTTCGTTGAATTAAACCCAAAAGAAAAAACAAAAAGAGAAAGTAAAGAGAATTAGAATCTCTCTTTCTGAACATAATAACCCAAGTGATTGGACCTGTAAGCAGTCATATTACAAGATCGACAATCAAAGTTGAACAAATAAGGGCACGGAGCAAATATGCATATACATCTCATTCAATAACAAAGAAGGAAGAAAGAAATTTCAACCTCACCAAGAACAAATTTACCAAATTTTCAACCTCACCAAGAACAAACTTACCAAAATTGTTGAATGTGAAAACAGCTAGCTTCATAAAATGATCAACCGAACTATCTGCCCCAAATACCTGAATGACTTTGTTGCTTCTTTTAAACATTTGTTTTTCGCGTCTCGAGACCAGTGCTGCATTAATAGATTTTAAAAAAAATCCAGTAGACGAGTCTACCAATAAAAAGTTCATGCAAACCAAATCAAATATCGTCTCAAGCAGCCTACCTCTCCAAGCATATTGAGATTCTCACGTGCGCCCTTCAACAATTCTTGAACATCTCCCTCCCATCTGTTGAATTCTAATTCTCTCCCTTCCAGGATCTTCTCAGAGACCTAAAAATGAAGTTTGAGAAGTTTCAAGAATGGCTTTCTACAGAGGGGGAAAGAAACACAATTCCCAAAATCTCAATAGGAAACATCACCAGTCAAACATTCAAAGCAACTAGATAAGGCAGTGGAACACTTGCGCACCAACCAAACAATTATGCAAAGACTTCCCTAAATTGTTGTAGAATAAAGAGAACACTAAATAAATAAAGAAGTAATAGAACATGCAGAATTCTTCATACTCCATGCTTTGCCCAAATTATTGTGGGGTAGCTGCATATATTAAACCATTTTATTCCATTATCCTATGATGGATGGGTATAACATGCAAGATTCATGTTTTCATCATACTTCTTTTCCTATTTTAATGTGGTTTCCATATCTCTTCAATTTATATATATATATACATACTATAATGCTCGATAAGCACATAGTTTGTCCACAGAAAAGGTCAGGTGCACAATACCTAAATTTATTTTTTTTTAATTTTTTCTTATTCAAGCAGCTAAAGCTTTTCCAAGGTGTAACTGAAACTACTTTTATGTCACCAGCGAAGGGAGCTCACTTAACTTGAAGGATGCCCATACTAAAATCGCAATTATCATTTTTTGGCAGGCTGATATATATGCTACTCTATCCAAGATTTTGAGACTGTGTGCACGATATACTACTTTTTTTTATGAAAGGTTTGCGAAGACAAAAAATTAGAGCCTTAAGGATTCTCTTGAATTTCATATAAGAAATTATATATTTGGTCTAATCAAGAGTAAAGATCATATAAGGCGGACACCCAAAAGTACACACGCCAACACACCTACCTGTCTTGCTATCACTTGACCGCCTGCTATATGTGAGAAGTATATGTTATAAAAATGACAGAGAAACAAGGGGGCGCTTTTATCTGCAAGTTCCTCCAAGTACTTAGCATATGAAACTCCAGGAGCACTAGGTTCTGGAATAGTAATATCTTTTTGGCTAAACCACGCCAGATCTTTTGCAAGACTCTCTGATCGTTCCAAACCAGTTCTTCTAAAATAGGTATCTGTGATAAATAGGGACATCAAATTCTCACAGGATTCAGCAAGCAGCTTTCCAATCATTAGGCCAAGAAAATGTGCTGTCAAGATTGTTTATGCAGGCCTAGTTAACAATTAAGACAAGTAGACAAAAGCTTACTGCCATTATCAAACAAAATTGCTAAGCTACTTCTATTCGTGCTCATTCTTCACCATAATACTGAGGAAGCAGGGAATAACAGAATCATATACTAGATTTCACCAAAATAAAAATTCACGGGAACCAAAACATCAGTGACAAAGACAAGGGAACCTGTAAAAGGGCGCAAATTTGGCTAAAAGTACACACATTTACTCACAAGAAACATCATCGGACTTATCCACAATGCGTTCGACAGTGTCGAAAACGAGCTTGCTATCAACCAAGTACTTAACAAATCCTTCCAGACCGGGAACCCAACTCTCAACGCCTTCTTCTTCGTCTGATACCTTGTCGTTTTCTGGATACTGGGAGTCGTCGTCATCGTCGCTGTTAGTGGACTTGGGAGTGTATTTGCCTTTGAGATTACGAAGCCTCATGGCAACAAATCTCATTTCTTCAGTGATACCCTTTTTCTCACCTGGGTAGGGCTTTCTGTATCTCTTCCTGTTTTTAATCACTGGAGGACCCATGTTTGGTGCTGTTGCTGTTGTAGAGGTTGAAAATGAGGAATTGGAATTAGAGCAACACATGATTAAGGGCCTTGCTGCAATTCTAAATCTTGTTAGTGTCAGCTTGTTTTCTGTTGGGAGAAAGAGCTTTAATCGAGAGGATGAGAATACTAGGTTAGTGTTAGTCTCCATTAAAGGTGCAATAGATGTTTTTAAGGAGACTGAACACATTGCTGAGTAGTGGGTCGCGGTCTCGCTTAAACCATCAACGCCTTCGTTCTTCTTTCTGGTACGGGTAGAACTAGAAGTAGATGTTGATAGCAAGGATTTTGCTCTTGCTTTTAATGTGCTTCTGTTATCTCAAATCTTAGCGCCTAAAGTCCATTGGATCGAATTGAAAGTCGCAGGGCCAGCCATTTCGAGCGAATAGCAGTCATAGTTTTACGACAGAGCCGCTGCATTTGTTTTATATAGAGAAACGAGGTCGTTTTGTGCGATCAACAGCATTTTTTAAGGGTGAAAACTTGAAACCAATACTCCTTTTCAAAGCCGCATGCCTTGGTTTTGCTATTTAGCTATTTTTGAGCTTCTTCACAATTGAACACTAAAAACATAAGAAGTTCTGCTTTGGGCATCAAAGTTTCGGGGACTTTCATCCCCATGAAGGCTATGAGATGAGTGCCGAAAAACCATTTCTATTTTGTTTTTGACATATTCCAGCGAAGTTTCTAGAACAAATCAACAATTATCAACTGTTCTGTAAAATTCAATTTATTCCTTTTTTTCCTCGTTAAGAATATACAAATGCCCTCTAAGACCTACTGTAAAGTGTAGGCTTACTTACAGTCATGGGTGCAAGAATACATAACAAATGATGTACAAAGTTGATCTACAGCTTTGATCTGAGAAAATACAGCAAAAAGAATGTACAAAAATGTTTTTTCCTTGGCGCAAGAATTCCATTATTGAAAAAGAATAAATTATCTGCAAGTTTCATCTCATTAGGTCAGTAACGTGATTAGTAGGCTACTCTAAGTTGCATATGGATTGCCCTCTAGAAACTCCGGTTTGTTTCGGCCACACCATTCCATTTAACCATCACAGCTTAACCTTAGTCCAAAACGATTTTAAAGCACATAAAATCATAGAGAAGCATCTCCTTTTGAATAACGGCCTTTCAGCTTGCGTAAAAATTCTAATGTCTCTGTATAGGAAGGATCATTGTGGTTGATTGGCTTGCAAGAATTTATATGATCTGTTGACTCTAGCACCTGTTTCCAAATATAGGAAAAAAAATTGAATCGAAGTTTGAATGAAAATCTAACATACACGTTCAAAATTGCCTGCATCTATGTCCATCTGAGAGAAGATATAGAATAAATTGAATAGCTCGAAGATATTGAACAAATAAGCCATGCGCAAATGATTTGAATAAACCAGGCCCTATTCCCAAGAAGAAGATGAAAAGGACTGATTGCTCAGTCAACTCATCCCAAAATGCATTATTCACGTATAGAACCTTGTTAGAACAAACACACTTACAACAAGATCACCAAATCCAGGGTATGCTGATTCAATTGGTACAATTTCCACCCTAAACGCCCATCCTCCATACCCTTCAACAATCGGAGTAACCTTGGTCTGCCAAGCAACAACAGCTAGCCATCAGGCTCAAATGATAAAAACGCATACACATACAGCCAGAGAGAGAAAAGGGTGGTGGAAGAAGGGCACAGGCATTAAAATTCAAGCCTAAATATATCACCTCACAAAAACTGAGGACTTCCATCAGTTTTTTCTTGTGAAGGTGGCGGATGAAGTCATTGAGCTCAACTAGTCTTGGAGACCCACTTCTTAGCTCCCCTATCTGAATGAGCAAATACATCAACTATCAGCATAAATCAATTCATAATAACTATTTTAACTTGATTTAAAAACCAAAAGTAATAAACTGTAGACTCGCAGTAGGAGCAGGGCGAAACACAAGGCCCATTCGCCAACGCATATCTGCTAGTTTACTGCCAAAGTGTGGACAGCTGTAAAACACCTGAAATCAATGTAAAATCCAAAGATAGGATGATAACCTAAACCAACAATTGAGTGAAAATAATTGAAGCATCGCAATTTAAGTTTATATCAAATCGTCAAGTGAACCTTACAATTCCAACAGTGTTGTTCACAAGGTTTTTGATATTTTCTGCTTTGGCTTTAAACAGCATCTGCTTAACGACTAGCCCTCCCATACTGCAAACAGCAGCAAAACATTACTCTAAGCGAGATACTACCATACAATCCACCTAAAAAACTAACTAAATTAGCCGCAGAAATATTGGAATGAGACCAACAGAAATGAACTTGAAAATCGTGTTTCCTAGCAAAGTATTATATAGAATCTGTTGATTACAGAAACTAGCGACCTGAGCTTGGTTCTTTCATTGTAATGCACTAATGCATTAAAACATATGATGCAATAAACTAAAACAAGTAGACATATGAAACAACAAATAGGACAACATGGAGCGACAATTCCCAGTATTTGCTGTCTATTATCCATAAAATGAATGGAACTTTTGATATGAAGGTTGCCATAGTTCCATAATTAAGAAAAAGATTTACATCATAATAAGGGTTTTACTATGGAACTCTTATGTTAAAAATATGAAAGCTACACCCATGATACTTCAGAGCCAGCCAACATTAGGTTCGCTGGTACAGAAAATATTTGAGGACTCTCATAAAAGCTTGCTGGTAAAAGTTTCATTTAAAATACCATAAAGAGTAACAAGATGAATACCATTTATTTAGATAACCAAGAAAAACGAATAATTTCTTACCTATGGGTCACAAAAACAACAGGTCTATCCCCAATGCCTGCAGCAACAAGCTTCTCTAATAGCATGGAGCTGACTTCCTGCACGTTCCATAACAGCAGAAAGAAACTGATATTTACAATCAAAACGTCAATGAAAAAGCCAACTATTTCTCCCTCTTGGGAGGGTTGGGGGGTGGAGCGGTTTATGTATCCTTATTTGGAAGAACAGACTATCATATATACTCAGATTGGATTATGACTAAATTGAAAAATAATTTAGTAATAAAATCATTAATCCTGATAAGTGTATTAATACTTCCAACCATGTGTAAATTTGGTAATTAAGCTTACTAGAAGTGAGGTATAAATAGCATGATGGGTGTCATAAGCTAAAAAGCTTCTCAAAACCCAAGATTTGTGCTGCATCTTTTTAAAAATCCCAGTAGGCCAGTCTCAATCATTTGACAATTCTGTTGAACATATAATTCTGCATCTTTAATAACCAAATCTTAGCATGAAGAGACAGTGCAACCAAACAAATCAAATTGAGCATTGATGTCACAAGATTGACAAAGATAAAGTACCTGAAGAGGCAGGGTAGCTCCAGACCATTGTGTAAGATTTGTCTGCATCAAAAATTCAATCAGGAGTTAGACAGCAACAGGAGGGGCTAAACCAAAAGACCACATCAGAAAACATATAATCAGTAAAGCTTCCAAGAATGAAGGACACGAAATCTGACCCAGTCACAGAAAAAATTGCTAGCAGACCTTATATTTGAGGGTAAACATGCGCACTTGAGACAAGTCAGCTGAAAGCCATTCGGCAGGCCAAAATGTTCCTAGCTTCCCAGCCTCCTCATCAATCCTCTCTACCAAGCCAGATTTAGTTGAGGTTTTGTCCTCAGATAAGCGCCAAGTCTTATAAGGCCCACCACGTAAGCCATGGACAAAGACAATATCTAACTGAGGAGCCTCTAATTTAGAGCTATTGTGGAATTTATAGGAAGAAGTAGGATATTCACAAGAGTTTGTGGTTCTGGTTATGGATGAACTGTCACTATTGGTAGAATCAGCCTCAGCCAAAGAAGATCCATGCCTTTCAGTTGTCTTACTATCCATATTTTCACATAACTTCCAGTGAGACAACTCAGGATTAATCAAAAATATCATGTCATTATACTGACGACAACCACTATTTCTGTTTGTAGCTCTACTTTCAGGAATATTATTGTTTACAGAGTCTCTGCTAGCAAGTTGACAGCAAAATACATTTAAGAGTGTTGCCCTAGCATAACTTTGTATCTTGCAATCATTGCAACCTGGGATCTTACCATTAGCACAATCCTCAAGCCACTTACACCAAGTTTTATCTGCTAGAATGAGCTTCTGGACTTTAGGAAGGTGTGAAAGGACAGTTAACAGTCTACATGCATGCCTTCTAATGTGAGCTGTTGGTGGAACCCGCACACTAGACGGATTATTAGTAGCTGAATTAGACGTCTCACCAGAAACATTTGGAGCACGCTCCTGTGCCTCAAGAGCTCTAGATGCATCATAAGCTTCCATTGCAGATAGTCTCTCATAATCATCACATAACAAAAAGCGCCTCAGTAAGCACAAGACCCCATGTTCAACTATTTTGTCTTGACATAAAGAATCCTCAGAACAAAGTTCAGTCAGTGCTTTGATCCCCTTAAGTGTTGCCAAAGCAGTATCTGCCACATTAAATTTAGACACAGCATCTTTCTTGAAGTTCTGAAATGGTCCAACAAAAGGTTCCAGCGAAAGAAGATCAATCAATGGGAATGTGTCAACAGAATCAGTGGTCACTCCCAGCTGATTCACGGCTAGATTTACAACAGCACCTGCCAACTGATTAACAGTCTGTGTCGCGAAAAGAATGTTGGACTGATCTATTTGAGTCTGCAAAAGTTAATTAGCCTTTTTGTTACAGGAATAGTTATCGGGATAATAAAAGCATAATCTAGTTGTATAAGCTAGAAAAAAAAAACCTCTCAGTAAAAGAAGGTGAACTGTAGCTTTGCTCGTAGCATCTCCTTAGTGCTAAATGAAATGAGAAAAATATTTACGAACCTTCACTTTGCCATTTTTAGGCTGAATACCTCCCTGACTAGATGAGGCCTTGCTGGAAGCCAGAACTTCATTCAGCAGAATGGTTAACCATCCTTGAGAAATTGGTACAGAAGATGGCCCATGATCTTCAAGAATGCAAGAAAGGATTCTTGTGGCCGAAGATTGTATAGTGTCTGAGGAAACTTTTCCAAATACCCAAGAAAGTAGAATGCCGGACCACTTTTGGCTTTCTTCAAGAGATAAAAGCATATCCCCATTAGAAAGAAACTCCAATGCCCTTGCTAATGGTTCTTGCACTTGCTTGGATTTTGCAGTCCGCTTCACTGTGTCTCTCATCAGCTCAAGACCCTTTTCCATAACAATCTTTTGTGCCCCTGGACTTCTCTCAATGGAAAGCAAAAATCCAGATAAAGCCACCTGAACCAAAGGAATATCATCATTTTTACTAGCCTGAGAGACAGTTGCAAGAAGCCTGGAACTCCAATCAGAAACAGAATCATTTAAGGGCAGATTACGGTCCTCTAACAGCAACCAAGCTACTAAGCTTCCATGCCATTTCACAGATCTTTCAGGTGCAACTAGGGCAGTCATCATCACAGCTTTCCCATCTTGATCTAGTTCCTGAATCTGAGATCTATTGATCTCAGATGCCATTGCCCAGTTGGCCAATGCCCAAGCTGCAAAAGGCACAGCAACATGTTGACAATGTAAATCATCCCAGAGTCCAGGAACTGCAGAAGACAAGTTTTGTACCACTGACCTATCTTGCTTTTGTAGCAAGCTGAGGGTTTTTGGAGTTTGACTAGATGATTTCATGTAACTAGAATTAGAATTCTCCAACCTTTTCAGCTCACTATTTCTTGCAAGCCCTAAAACTGTTGTGCCTTCAAGAATTTTAATTCCAATGCCCTTCATTCCCCTTCCACCATTGTCATCATCTTCATTTTCATGTGGCCCATCCATATGCAAGCCACCTTCCTCAATGACTTCAATGGCGGCTAAGATATCCCTTGTTTCAGCCTTTCCTGGCAAGGATGGCTTGAAAGGGACTTTTTCTAGACTATCACAGTTGGATGTGATGATATCCATAATAGCAGCCACAAGCATGCTCCTACCTTTCAAAGAATCACAAACATCGAATGAACTACGTCTTGAATGCTGCTCCCACAAAAATGCGATATATCAATGGCAAAAATACAACTCGGAATGACGAATAAGATCAGGAGTGAAAGCCTGAATGACCTAAAATGATAAAATTGAAAATACTGCAACAACCAATCTCTAAAACTAATGCAATAATTAATTCTTTTGTAGAGACGCATTCTTGATCCAATTCTATGCATGGTTCTCAAACCAAATCATAATACGTCACAATACGTGTTTTTGGGTACATATATCAGTAAATGGTACACCTTAGATATACCAATTAAATGACTATCAATTGCACAAAGCTACATTTCTAGATTCTTCTCCGTCCACCACCCAGGTTGGCAAGCCTCATTTTACATGTGGCAACGGATTTAAATGTGAAGAACATGATCTTGTGCTAAAAATTGAAGATTGTAGAAGGCTAATCACAAGTTGGCAACAATTGCAAATTTCAATTGGTTCGATGCAATCGGAAATAGGTAACATTAAGAGTCATTTAATCATCGAGGAATGCAACCAATACTACAGACAGATTACCAAATACTGACCTTCTTCTTTGGCTGACAAGAAAATATAAAGCGCAATAAATAGGGCACAGCATGGGGCCTGCCAAGCACATCTGCAGACACATTCGGATCTGCAACCATGTATGCAAGGGCCCTCGCAGCCTCATCCTGGGTGCCAAACCCATCCCCACCGACCGCGACAGTCTCAAGTAACCAATCCACCACCTTCCCACCACCCGCCCCAACCAACGCCGCTCTGCGTGTCCCATTTGCAGCTGCAATGTCGGGCAGCAAGGCCGCCACCCGCAGCTCGAATCCCACTCTAACTTCGTGGTTCGCAGAAGAAAGCACAGACCTTATTGATTGCCATAGAACCGACGCAGCAACACCTGTTTGCTTAAAATGATGAAAAAATCTCCTAAATGACTCATTCGATTTAGAAATTGTACGTTCAATAGCATCATGGAGGGGATTAGGGTTATGGCTGGGGTTAGATTCCGCAGAATGGCGGTCGTTTGGGGAGAGGAGAGCAACCGAAGCGATCACAGTGGATAAAACAGCAGCGGATATACCAAGTAAAGAGTGACGAGAAAGAGAAGACGGGGTGCTGGTAGTGGTTGTCAAAAGAGGGTTATGGTGGACAATTGGCGGTTGGGCAGGGACAAGATTGGGATTTCTGAGATTGTTTTGGGGCTCGGCTGGGCTCTTAGAAGAATTAGAAGAGAAGGAACGAGGAAGAGGAAGGGAGAGGCGATGGTAGCGTCTGGGTCTAGAACAGAAGCGAATCATAGTTCTTCCGCTCTTTTTTTTTTTTTTAATTTTTTCTTTCTTTACAATAATCGGAGTTCTATTTTCTGGGTCTTCTCCTTTCTTTCTTCGTCTTCTGTGAAATCGCAGCGCAGAGAGAAAACCAAGGGCGGGAGCCCGAAATCGCTATTTGCACGTCGAGTAATTAGAAACCAGGGGTGTGCACAGTTTGAATTCGGTTGGGTTAGGCTAATTTTTTAATACGACAAAATTTGATCAAAAAGTTAAAAAATTAAATTGAAGTAGTCTAATTTTTTTAAAATTTTGATCCAACGAATTAATTTTGAATTCGGCCAGCGAGTTGATATTTAATATTAAATTTTTATATTTAGATTTATTATTATTTTATTTTTAATGTTGACGAATTGGGTTGAATTAGTTTGAAATGTATCAGATTATGTAGTAAATTAAACTAAAAATACATATATTTATATACAAATATATATGGTTCGATCGGTTTGAATCGGGCTATGTAATATATATTATAATTTATTAATATATATATATAATATACATATATCGATTGGGTTCGGATTGAATCGAAAAAATAAATCTCAACCTACCACGAACGAATTCTAATTTTTTTTAAAATCTTAACCTAAATTTATCGATATATACAATATAAACTCACCAAATTCATTCAAAATACACTCAATTTGATCGAATTAAATAGAATTTGATAAATTTATACACCTCTATTATAAACTATGAGTTTAGACTTTAGAGTCTGTTTCCTGTTGTCTATTATATGTCAATTTTTTAAAAACATATGTACAATTTAAATTAAAAATTAAAACATAAATTAGTCTCTTATAAATTAATAAATTTTATTAAAAAATATAAAATTAAAATATTTATCTCAATTTATATAATAATTTTGTTAAAATAATATGAGCGAATAGATATAGTCTTTTTATTTCATAACTAGATTTTTTTACTAATCAATAATAAAATTTATATATTTTTTTATTATATAAAAATCATAAATTATAAAAAAAAATTAAAAAAATACGAGTAAAAAAATTTATAATCATTAGTTTATATTAAAATTATTATTATTATTACATAAATTATTAACGTATATTTATTTTATTATGAATATTAAAAGTCATATTTTTATTTTTTTATTTTTTTTATTTTTTTTAAAATAAATTAATTATTAATTGAATATATTATTTAAATAAATTATTTAATTTATTATAAAAATTAAAAATTATATATTTATTTGAACTTTTTAAATTTTTAAAAATATATATAAATCAATTTATATTATTAAATTATATTACTGGGTAATTAATTTATAAAAAATTAAGTTATAAATATAATTTATTTAATTAATATAAAAATTATATTATTAATATGTAATTATTTAATAAAAAATTAAAAGTTATAAATATAAAATTTTAATTATTGAATTTTAAATTTATATAAATTATTAAAATTAATAAAAAAACTAATTAAAAAAGAAAAAAAAAAGGTGAAAGAGGATTTTTTTTAAAAAAAAGGTGAAAGAGGATTTTTTTTAAGATTGATGACGTGTTAGTTTCAAAATTCTTCAGCTGTTATAAATATAATATAAATATATTTAAAAATTGAACAGTGAGTATTTTTTAAAAGAAAAATGTATTTTTAAAAATAATTTTATTTTGTAGAATTTTTTGAAAAGATCCCTTAATATTCTCCTGCAAGAGCCGCATCTCTTGTTAAATGGGCTATAAAAATACCATTTGCACTACTGGCATTATTGGGCTCATAACTCGATTTAGGCTAATTTGAACTACTAAGCTTGCCATCAAACATATTTTTGGGCCTATAATTTGGACTGGTTGAAGTGTAATATATATGGATGCCCGTGTTTGAAACAATAAAAATAATTGGATTTAGTGTAGAAGTTAGAGATGAACAAAGAGCGATCCAGACTATTTGTCATGGTAGAATCCATGGTCCTTCATTGGCTCTAAAGCTGTTGGAGTATGAGAAGCTCTCAGCTGGATAAAAAAAAGAAAGATTGAACGCAGGCATGTGGAAATGGAGACTGATACGTTAATGCTGGTACAAAGTTTGAGAATGGAGAACCAAGATTTATCATACTATGGGCTTGATATTTCAGATTTATCAACATCTCATTTAGAAGATTAGAAGCTGTGAAATGAAATGCATTTTGTGAGTCAATTAGCCAATACAGTAACTCAAATAAGATTGGCAGTAAGACAGACAATCTCTATATTTTACGAAAATTTATCTTGAACAAGACGGAGATTCCCGTAAACTTTCAAATAAAAGTAGGGTTGGAAAGAATTTTACTAAAGTGAGGCATGAGACGGAGATGGAGAGTATACTCCTCGTCGCACATAGACCAGATATAATATATACATATATTTATATATTATATATTAATATAATTTTCTCTGGTTTGAAAGCGCAAGAAGAAAACAAGCTACAATATTCAAATATTTGGGACATATGATACTGAAATCGAAATTAAAGAACTCAAATATATATCGAACTTAAAAAATTTATGAAAAATGTTTGACTAATCTAACTTCTTGCAGTGACATGTTTGAAGCAAACAAGTAAAGAACTGCGCTTCTTAATTATTTTTATGTCCAATTAATCCAGCCTGTTTGAGGCAAATGTCTCACATCAATTTGACAGGTTTTTCAATCTTAATTAATTGTTCGTCAATTAATTAGCCTAATTAACCCTTAAACATCTCAATGTTTTGGAATATTTAATTTACCATGAAACTGAAGTTCATATTATCACGGGAAAATTCTAAATTTATCTCATTATTAATAAGCAATTAATTATTACCAAAGAAAACCTAATTAATTTGTACAAAAATAGTAGAAGTTTTGTCCTATAGTTGGTATTTATGGGATAAGACGCATGAGCCAAGTTTATTATGTTGTTCTTAAAATCTTTCCAATCTATACTTAATCATTTGATTATGGTGCTCTTAAAATCTTTCCAATCAATACTTAATCATTTGATTATGGTGCTCTTAAAAGCTTTCCAATTGATAACTGAATCAATTAATTTTGAATTACTTATAATTACTGTTGAATGATAATTATTTTAGTAATTATTCTATATTTTAATGATAATTTTTCAATAAAATGTTTTTAATTTAAAAATTATAAAACTTAATTTTGATAACATCTATTTTGATTCATTGAAATCAATAAGCTGTAACTAGTGCAGTTAACAGTTTATGACTCACAAACAAATTATAGACGGTTTAATATAATAATTTTGCAGTTGAAATTAGAGTTATATTATAAAATGATAAAAATATTATTTTACTTTTAACAATGAAATTTAAATATGTATTATGAATAATTTAATATTATGCGAACGCATGTAAACATTAAAATATTTAAAAATTAAAATAATGATGTGCATACTTATTTTTAATAATAAATATTATCATAATTATTTTAAATTTATTGATATTGGCTTTTGATATAAAAATTATTTATATAGTTTTTTTTATTACAACGGTGGAAAGAAACTTTAGAGAGCAAACACACATTTTTCGGATAAGAGACCCTTAGCAAATCATGCTGGAGCCAATGGACAGCTTTTCAGCAGGATCCACGTGGATATACATAATTAGTTTTTAGTTATATATATATATATATATAATTTTTATATGAATTCGATCCAATAGCTTAGACTAAATAATTATAAAATATAATTTAAAAAAATTAATTTAAATTATTTTTTTAAATATTATAATTTAAATTATAATTTATGCTTGATTTGATTGATAGATAAAGACGTAAACTAAATTGATTTAAGAATTATATATATACATGCATATGTATAACGAGGGTGTATTTACCAGGCGTCGTTATGCATCTACGTGGCATAATTATCCACCAACAATTCAGCTTCAGAAAGCAAAGTTATGAGAAGCCTGCTCGGGTAATCGAAAAAGTCTTTGATGATGCCATTGGAATACTGGCGTAGTCTTCTGTAATTCATAGTGTATATATATATATATATATATATATTTGTTGTTTTGGGGCTGAATCCATATCCCTTTTATTTAATTGAAAGCAATTCAGCTTTCATAACCTATTATATAATTAGTTCATTATATAGTTATATATAATATACATAATAGATGCATACGTTTTTTCACATTACTGAAAAAAAAATAATTGTACCTGTGAGTTTTGGTTGAATATAAAATTTTACAAATTTATAGTTTAAGATCTTGATGAATGCATATAGCTCATTAATAAAATTGCTTTTATATAGGAGTAAGCAAATTTTTTTATATATTAAGTAAATATATTTATTTATCAACACGTGGAATTAACATATTTTAGTGGGATAACTTAAGAATTAATAATAATACAATTAAGTACCCTCAATGCATACGCATACTATATATATATATGACTTCACTCTTATAATTAATATATATTACAAATATATATATATATATTTTTTATATTATAATCAGTATTCTTGAGATTTACATAATTAATATTTTAGTTTCTAATATTTCGATTTCCTTACATCAACTTTGATGCTGTAAGTAAAATATTTTGAACGATTCAAATAATTTTTAGAAATAATAACTCAATGGTTAAAATACAATACATTTGACTTATTGTATTGGCAAATGAGGATTTCCTTTATCTACAGAGAACAGACTGACTATTCAATTATGCTCTTAATTTCTTTTTGATTGCGCACGTTTTGATTAAATTCTAAGACTTTGCTTTCCTTTATATGTAAAAAAAAATACAATATATAAGTTAATTTAAAATTTAAAATTAATTAAATTAAATATTTAAATCTAAAATATAGTAACAAATTCATAACATAAAAAATAAAAGTATTCGATTATTAATAAAACTCAAGTATCAAAGAATTAATATTAAAATAGTAAAAAATAAAATTGTTAATTGCAAAAAATTTGAAGAGCGTAATAATATAATCGTGGTGCAAAAATTAATACTGTACGTGAAGGCGCTCGTACAGTTGAACAAACTCCAACCTTTTTTGGCAAAATGTCATCAATTTCACAACTTATTTCAGAGGAATTATAAGAGAAGAAAGAGCTATTAATTACCAGCTTATTAGAAATTAATTGTTAGCTAGACTAATTAGTTATATAGTCAATTATAACATGGATATTTTTTTTATTTAATATTCAGGGAGTCTGTTTTCAAACATACATGTACATAAGAAATCAATTAATATTTTTGTATTTTGTGTATAATTTATAGTATATCTTATACAATTCTAATCCATTTGTTTTTTATATAAAATTTGGGTTGCAAATTTACTTGTAAGGATGATTAGAATCAATTACTTTGGTGCCTAATTATGATTGGATATCTAATCAGATATCTTAATCGTTGCCGTTATTGTCAATTCTCACGCAATAAAATTCTTTATGCAAAAATGTGTAAATTGCATGGGAAGAAGAACTAAGATAACATAAATTGACATTTTCAACCACATAGCTTAATTTACTAGGCAGAGTCCTTCAATGCACCCTTTCGTATATTATAATTAATAAAGTAAAGATATGTAAGCTAAAGTTTCAGCATCTTTCTGAACTCATTGTGCTAGGAACCACAAATACTGGGTAGCAAGTCCAAATAATTGGGCTACGATATGACTTGCTGTAGGACCGTTTCTTACAGTTGGCTTATATAAATAGGCAATAATATTGCCAAATATTTGTCCAACTAAAACTTCCTGACTTGGAAAAGACTCGAGATTTTTCCTTGCTATAGCTAATAAAAGATTTACCAAAGTTCTTTCATTTCTTCTCTTAATTAGCTGTTCCTTTTATTAGTTCATATAAAGAAATTAATCTCTATAATTAATGGAGAGAACACCAACATCGTCTGTTCTTCAAAAACATCCCCCAGTTTATGGGAAGTTGATCACTATTCTCAGCATTGACGGGGGTGGTATCAGAGGGATCATTCCTGCTACAATACTTGCTTACCTTGAAGCACAACTTCAGGTATGTATACATATATATTATATTCTTGGTAACTATATATACATTATGGTTTGCCAGAATTAAACTCCTAACTAATTGGCAGCAGACATTTGATCACTGAAATATGTATAAAGCCTGTAGAATTATCCAAGTCTTTTGTAGCTATAATCTTGTTATCTTGCAAATAATTGGGGCAGGAATTGGATGGTGAGAATGCAAGACTTGCAGACTACTTCGATGTGATTGCAGGGACAAGTACAGGTGGTCTGATAACCGCAATGTTAACTGCTCCAAATGAAGAAAATCGTCCTCTTTTTCTTGCCGAAGACATCAAGCTCTTCTATCTCGATCACAGTCCAAATGCTTTTCCCCAGAAGAAGTAATCAGACAAACTTATATTATATGGCTACATATATCTGTAAAAATTTTTGGCTACCCAATTGGCTTTTTTTTAACTATATATTGGATGGAATTTGGTGCAGAGGCTTAAGTGGGTCAATTGGAAAGATATTTAAGTCATTATCAGGACCCAAATATGATGGAAAATACCTTCACCAACTGATAAGGGAGAAACTAGGAGAGGTTCGTGTGCATGAAGCTCTCACTGATATCGTAATCCCTACTTTTGATATCAAGCTATTGCAGCCAGTCATTTTCTCCACTTATGAGGTGTATTAATATCTTTGTTTCTTGATGCGCCCTGCAATCAGAATTGTCTAATTGATTATTAATTAGGGTTTTAATTAAATGTGTTTAAGATTTTAAATATTGTTAAATTCAATGAGTATTGAGTGTTTTTCTCGTTAATTTACTGTTGAATACAATAATATTAAACATTTGAAAATATTGATTAATGAAAAGTCATATCAACTTGACTTGATATTAATCCTGCATGCACTTCAAAATAATTAACGAGAAGATGTGAAATTCAAATCTTCTTTTCACAAATAGTCGTGATGCAACTTCTTTCACAGCCATGTGTGAGACAAATATATAATTTAAATTTAAGTTTAAAAATTTTACATATGCACTATTATACCAATTTGTATTAAACTTGTTAATTAAGCGCAATTTAAGGGAAATATATACTATCAAAATCGGGTCTGTGTTAGAATTTTTTGCTTAGTTGAAAACAGTTTTCATGTTTCAAATATAAATAAACAATTTTTAAATAGAATGAAAGTAACAGAGGGAATGAATAATTTGTTTATTAAAAAAATTTAATATAATGTCAAAGTATTTGAATCGAATTTACAATAAATTGGACTTTATAATAGAATCCAAGTCGTTTATATAGTAGTTTAAAATTTTCCATAACATGTGAGCCCTATATGGTATTGGTGCACGCAGGCGAAGAAGTGTCCATGCTTAAATGCAAAGCTCTCAGACATATGCATAGGCACTTCAGCGGCACCGACCTACCTTCCCGCTTACTACTTCAACAATCAAGATAGAGATGGTAACCTTCAGGAATTCAATCTCATCGATGGTGGTGTTGCTGCAAACAATCCGGTATTAATGAATTAATTATTAATTAAGCTGATTAATTTTATTAATGTTTATATTATATTTAATTATATAATTGTTTCTACAGGCATTAGTGGCAATAACCCTATTGATCAAACAAATAATCGATGAAAATCCTGATTTCTTTCCAATAAAACCGATGGACTATGGCCGGCTTCTTGTGATCTCAATAGGCACTGGCACATCAAAGAAAGAGCAAAAATACAATGCTAAAATGGCAGCAAAATGGGGCACTTTAGGTTGGCTGCTTCATGGTGGCTCAGTTCCATTAGCGGATGTGTTCACTCAAGCTAGTGCTGATATGGTTGATTTTCACATCTCAGTTGTATTTCGAGCACTTCATTCTGAAGCAAATTATTTGAGAATCCAAGTAATATATCAATCAATTAATTAGCCATTTGTATTTTTAGTTTTATTCTTTAATAAATCAAATTACTATAATGACAAGATTTTATTTAAATATTGAAAAAAAAAGGATGATACATTAAATGGAAGTGACTCTTCTGTTGATATTGCTACGAAAGAGCAATTGGAAAAACTGGAACTTGTTGGTGAAAACCTATTGAAGAAACCTGTTTCTAGGGTGGATTTGCAGACTGGTTTATTTGAGCCAGTTGAAAATGGCGGCACTAATGCACTGGCTCTTAAGAAGTACGTGTATATTTAATTTTATTTAATTAATCTCTTTAACCATAATTATTTTTATTAATCAAGTTTAGGGATATAATTAGCCGCCAAATATATTAGATTTTAATACATTTTCGTTGTGCAGATTTGCAAAAATGCTTTCTGAAGAAAGGAGATTACGGGAGAAAAAAAACACTCATTAAACGAACAATGAGAGCTTCGGTCCTTAAAATAATTATAATTACAAATACTGAAAAAAATGTATTCTTTATTTTTTGGAAAAATAAATAAATAAATAAATACAATTTCCCATAGGGAAATTGAAGATTCAATGTGTGTATTAATGTTGGAACATTCAGATACTTATCATGTGAGCAAGAAATGTAAGATTTCCTTCGTTGTTTGTAATTAGCACTATTTATGCCTGATTCAAATTTATTGTATCTGCGACTTTTTTGTGTCATGGTATGATCCAAAAAATTATTCATATCCTATGAAAGTGTACCAAAATTTAAAAATTAAATTCTTAACACAATTTATTAATCCATATATAATTATGTTGTATGGTGCTAGGTTATGCTGTATAGTGCTATTATATGAGTTGGCCCAATTATTTTTATACAAATGTTATATTTATTTTTTGAATAAATTATATATAAAAATTAATAAAAAAAAATATGACATATAATTTATGCGTTTAGTAGAAAAAAAGCCTATATCTATGGAGAAGAGACAATAAAATTACATATAATAAAACAAATTATAAATTAAATTATAATAAATTAAATTAAATTATACTAATAAAAATAAAATAAATTAAACTATAATAACGCAAGTTAAATTATAATAATACAAATTAAACTATAATATAATACAAATAATAATTAAATTAAACACAATAAAAAATTAAAATCCATATTAATTATTATGAAAAATAAAAAAAAATTGTTATTCAGCAATTCTATTTTGACATATGAAATTATATAATATAATTTTTTAAAATTTTAATAATTACAAATATGGATAAAAAAAAAATTTGTCAATAAAATTAATTTTTTATACACATATAAAAAAATTATCAATAAAACTTTTATAATTAAAATTTTCTTTAACACTTCAAATGTTTTGTTTTATAAAATTATGTTATATAGAGTATATATTTAAATTAAAAAATTATTCACATATCACATTAAAGCATAATTTAGTGAAAAATATATTTTCTACTTGATAATTAATTTCATAAATTAATGATTAATTTTTTCTACCCCAGTTTTATTTATATAAGTTATGTAAAATCATTCGGCCGTGGGCTTGGCAAGCTGGGCCGGTCCAATTGGGCGTTATTAATTTTTTTTTAGTTATGTTTTCTTTTTTTGGGAAAGCTGAAAATGCATATGTTTAAATATTTTAATTATCTAAGATGTTAATGGTTAAAATATTTAATTAGTAAGCTAAAGTGAGAGTTTTGAAATTTATTTTATCGAGGGAGAGTTATGTTTGTATAAAGAAAAACTAAATTTTTTTTAAACTGAAAGGGATAAAAAGAGAGAAATAAATGAAAATTATTTATTTTATATTTATTTTAAAAATAAATAATAAAATATTACTATCAAAAGCAAGTCTTTTTTTATTACAAAGAGGAGGCAAAGCCTCAAAGGTTTTGGAGAACCATCCTATCATAGCCAACGCCCATCGTATCATGGTTGATGAAGGATCAATGCACCCCAGTAGGCATATATTGCAAATTGTGAACACCCAGCGGATAGTGCATTGTGTGATACTAGCCACTCAGCAGCCCCATTGGCTTCTCTGTAGGTGTGGTCTTGACGTGGTAACTGAAGAATTCCAGGCAGATATTACGGAATTTTACTAAAATATGAGAGTAAATATTACATTTTACTAAAATATGAAATTTATTTTTATTATTATTAATGCGTATGATTCAACCATCAAATCAAAATTTTTAATTTTAATTTGACTCAAATTGTAACTATTACTTTCGGATTTGAGGTAAAATTAATTTTTTTTTTTAAATTTGAGTGATATCGAATCTACAAATTTCACGTTCACTCAAGCATCGCGTTCCCACGCATACTGTGCTTCAGAGAGATGATTGACAGTTCTTCATGCATGTTTTTTTTTCAGGCCCCTATCCCAAAACTTAAAAAAAAAAGTTAAATTTTTAATTTTTTTAACACTTTAAAACCTCTGAATTTTTTTGAATTTTTTTTAAATTTTATTAATTTATTTAAATTTATTATTTTGAAAATAAATTTTTGTACAATTTTTAAAAAATAATTATTATTATCTAATAACTAACACCTACTAATTAAATTAACCATTTAAAATTTTTAAAATTCTAATATTAATATTTAATATTTTAAAAATAATTATTATTATCTAATAAATAACACATACTTATTAAATTAACCATTTAATTTTTTAAAATTATAATATTAATTTTTAAAATTTAATAAAATTAAATATTATTAAAATTAGAATTTTTATATTACTAATTTATAGTTCTTTTTTGTATTTATTATGATTTAAGGAACAATAAGAATTAAGAGTTGAATTCAGTGTTATTATGAGGGACAGTAAGAATTAAGAGTTGAATTTAGTATCTTTCTCATCTCATAAATATTGTTTTTATGTGTTGTGTAATATAATGTCTCCTTCTTAAATAAAAGTATTTTTATTTTTTATTTATTTTAAATTATAATCTAATTTCTATTTTAATATAAGTTAGTTAATATGTTAAATCTCTATTATACTCATATTTAATGTTATTGAAAATATTTAATAAATATATCTTATATTAAAATAAAAATTTATAAAAATTTATAATTTTAATAAAATAATTATTTTTTAAATTTTTGTAAAATAAAAAGTGTCTATTAGTTTAAATATAAAAATTAATATTAGTTTTAAAAAATTCAAAATGGTTCATTTAATAAGTAAGTGTTATTTATTAGATAATAATAATAATTTTTAAAATATGAAAAATTAATATTAGAATTTTTAAAACATTTAAATGGTTAATTTAATAAGTAGGTGTTAGTTATTAGATAATAATTATTATTTTTTAAAAATTGTACAATTTTTTTTTCAAAAATAATAAATTAAAAATTAATTTTATTAAAAAATTAAAACCTGCTGGCTTTTGCAGCCAGCAGGTGGGGAGCAAAAAATTTTAAAAAAATTATGAGGTTTTAAAGTGTTAAAAAAAAATAACTTCTTTTTTAAGTTTTGGGATAGGGGCCTGAAAAAAAATATTATTCATGAAGAGCTGTCAATCATCTCTCTGCAGCACAGCATGTATGGGAACATGATGCTTGAGCGAAACCAAGTTTCGATTTCACTCAAATTTATTAAAAAAAAATTATTTTTAACTTAAGCTGAAACTTATAATTTTAATTTAGATCAAATTAAAAATAATAATTTCAATTTAACTCAAATTGAAATTAAAAATTTTAATTTAAGAATATTAAAAATTTTAAAAAAATTCTGACATTAAATTAAGAGTGAGACTTTTAATTTAATAGCTGAATTTTACACATTGATACTAATAAAAGTAAATCCCATATTTTTTTGTCTCGGATAATCTCCACAACACATAAGCTATCATCTTCAACCAACAGCTTCTTAATGCCCAGCTCCTACGCAATGATTAACCCTTGGTAATTAATGCCCCATAATTCACTTAAAGCCAGATTTAATACAGGCCTTGCGCAGAAAGTCCCATAAGATAAAGCAAGAAACTGTTGATGTGAACAGAAGACGTCATTATAACTTTTTTAAAACTTATTAATTCTTTTCAAGTAATTTGTTTCCGTGCTTGGAATGTTTCTCTTTTGTCTGTCTCTTATTATTTTTGTATTTATTTACAGTACAGGTACGTGCATCGTTCATAATTTGACAATATGCACATTTTACCTTCAAAAAACAAAGACAATATGCACATTTAATAAAATATTTCCAAATTATTTTTAACTCGATAAACATACAGTTTTTTCCCCCATTAATAATAATGAAAACACAACTAATTATAGAGCCAAATAACTGCTAAGAATAACCTGCTTTCATCACCTTAGATTGTAACATTTTCAATGTCTCTTTAACTTGCCAATTGAAGTACTGCATTTCTCATATATAGCCAAAGCTTCAAGGACATGAGTAAGGTTTACTGATATATATTTGGAAATTTCGGTGCATGAGAAAAAAAATATATCTCCATGGCAGTCTCTTTCCACGATTCCTGTAATTGTGACTCTAAGATCCGCAGCTTCAAAGTTATAAATATATGAAAAAGACTTATCAAGTGTATCCTATCAATAAAATTATATAATTTTTTTATAATTATTTTTTAATAATTTTTTATTAGTTGGGTGTACATACATTCAATCTGGATAAAATTTTTTCTAAATATATATGGACATATTGATTTTAAATTTTTTTTAAACAAAAAAGGAATCTTATGAAATTTGAAAAAAAAAATTAAGAGGTATAGTTAGTGAATATACAAGGTTTAATAAGAAAATTATAATATTATATGGATATAAAAAAAAGGTATTAGTGCCATTACACTAAGTAATATATTTTATAATAACATTTTATGATTTTTAGTGTATAAAAAGATAATTAATTACATTAAATGCAATTAAAAATTTTTCTACAAACCAATATGAAATCCATTTGAATATGTCTCGATCGTATATGTATAATATGAAGAAGAATGGATGTTAATTTCTATGCATATGATATTTTTTTTCCCTAATTGACTTACAAAATTTATTTCATTTTTTGATCATTTCAACTATCGCCTGCCTTTTGCGACTATAAATATAAATTGTATGATTCCAAATTAATTTGATATTTATGATAATTTATATGAATGTCTTCGTCAATGTTTCTATCTAGATTGAACATTCAATTTTTGAAAAACAAATTTAAAAAAAAAAATAATAGCCCTTTAATGTGGATGAATGGTATCGCATTAACAGATTTTCTCAACTCTATCAATTAGGGTAATGGTTTTATTCTGCTTCTGTATCATGAATTTGAATCACCTAATAATTATATTCTAACCTAAAATTCACGTGCGGGAGTCAAACCTACTAGTATACTTTGCTGTTTAATTAAGATAAATTCATAAGAAAGTTAGGCTTTCAAGTTTGGATTATCTATTGATAAAAAAAAAATATGAAATCTCCATTTAGATAAATTGTCCAAGCAAGTACAAGTTTCGTCAAATTTGATGAACATTCTGCCTGCCTATTGACATGGTTAATACATGGAATATAAACGTGCACACACATAAGATGAGAGCTCTATAAATATTTAACCATGATCAATAGCCCTAAATTCATAAATTGCATTAAGCTTTTAAATTATCAAGGCTCTTGTTCAAGTTTTATAATTTCCTCTAAGGATCATACTCATATATTTTACATACGATCTCTTTTTCCCCAACTCTATTTGTATAGAGATCGATATATATATAATAATTAAGCTCTTACAAATAATTAATAACACTTTGTATCTTGATCATTAATTCTTCATCATGGTTATGGAAGGAAAAGAAGCAGTAGTAGCACCCCTTCAACCTCCAACTTATGGCTACTTGATCACCGTCCTCAGCATTGATGGAGGTGGAGTAAGAGGCGTTATCCCTGGAACCATTCTTAGCTTTCTAGAATCTGAACTTCAGGTATCAATCTACAATATTATAACTCTATAAACATTCGATCATTTGACTCTTAGCATAATGGCCTTACGTTTTGTCTCAGTTTTATTGTTGTTCTTATTAATTTATAACTTATAATTAAACGAAGTAACATATAACTAATATGTGTTATTTGTTTTTGTATGTTTTAGAAACTGGATGGTGAGGAAGCAAGAATCGCAGACTATTTTGACGTAATTGCAGGAACAAGCACCGGTGGTCTAGTGACTGCCATGCTTGCTGCACCAAATGAGAAGAATCGTCCAGTGTTTGCTGCCAAGGATATTAAAGACTTCTACCTTAATGAGTGCCCTAAGATCTTTCCACAACAAAGGTTTATATAATTAAAATATTTCTGGTTGTTAAATATTTAATATATAATATTAATTATTATCTGCTTCTAAGTATTGGTAATCAACTAACTACAATTAATTAATAACCTAATTTATCCATTTTTAATTTTCAAACAACAGTTGTGTATTATTTGCTCAAACTTCCAAGGTGATAAAAGCTATATCAGGACCAAAATATGATGGGAAATATCTGCATAGTCTGGTTAGGGAAAAACTAGGAAACACAAGATTAAACCAGACATTGACTAATGTTGCCATCCCAACATTTGATATCAAACTGCTACAGCCAACCATCTTTTCCAGCTTTCAGGTTTATATAATATTTAATTAATCTGGTCTTAATTAATTGATTAAACTCTAAACAACATTTACTTCCCATAATACTGATTAACCTCTCGTCATTTTTATTGGCAGGTTAAGAGTAACCCACGCTTAGATGCTTTGCTCTCAGACATTTGCATTTCAACCTCAGCAGCACCAACATATCTTCCAGCTCATTATTTTCAAACCAAAGATGAAAAGACAGGCAAAGTGGCCGAATTCAACCTTATAGACGGTGGTGTTGCTGCAAATAATCCGGTAGAGATTTCAACTTTTATTGAGTGTTGTAATTTAATATTATTTCTACGTGGAAAATTTAAAGATGATTAAAAATTATAATATAATTAATTTTATTATATCAGACTTTGATTGCTATGGGTGAAGTGATAAAGCAAATCATCAAGGGAAGCGAACATTTCCCTCCTATAAATCCAATGGACTGTGCAAGATTTTTAGTGATATCGTTAGGAACTGGATCACCAAAAGCTGAAGCGAAATATAATGCACCTGATGCAGCAAAATGGGGTGTATTGGGTTGGTTAATAAACAACGGTTCAACACCTTTAGTTGATGTATTTACTCATGCAAGCGCAGATATGGTAGATTTCCATATTGCTGTGGTTTTTCAAGCCCTCCACTCTGAAAACAACTACCTTCGAATTCAGGTAATAATTTTTATTTTTTATTTTCTGAATCACTTTATAATTCTCTTTCTTTGATCAAAATTATAAATTAATGGAAATTAATATGGGTACGTGCACGTGCAGGATGATACTTTAAGCAAGACAGTGTCATCTACGGATGTGGCAACAAATACAAACTTGGATGATCTTGTAAAAGTTGGTGAAGCACTGTTAAAGAAACCAGTTTCCAGGGTGAACATGGAGACTGGATGCTTTGAATCGTGTTCTGTTAATAAGGAGACTAATGAAGAGGCTCTGATAAGGTATTTATTTAATAATTTATATATAGCCTATAATTCTTATTTGATTGCAACGAGGTTTCTATTAAAAGAGTTATAATAAAAAATATAAATAATTCTTACCTGCATCCAGTTCCAGTTCAGGTAAGAATTTTTCTGCATATATATTGTAGTATAATATTGTACCTATGAATAACAGTTTTTCTGAAACTTTGTCCTGCAGGTTTGCCAAACAGCTCTCCCAAGAGAGGCGACTCCGCCATGCTAACTCACCCCATGGACAAGCCACAAATTTGAAAAAATGAAGATACTGGATCGACCAGATTACAATATTTTATTTTATTTTATGTAATAATTAGTGGTGCAAATGTGAGATATAATAAGAAGGTAGGGCACAAATGATTAGTGCTAGCAGGGGGCAATGGACCCCTCCCCCACATATTTATAAATATATATATATATATATATATATAAATCAAGCCTGGCTAAGGGAAAGCAACATGAGCAATCGCTCAGCGCCTCTGATTTTGATAGGGCCCCAAATTTATAAATATATATATATATGTAATAAGTAACCAAACTTTGATTTGTTGTGGTGGTCTAGTGTGTTGTATATGATCAAAGGGTGCGGGGATCGATTTCCACTATCATCAACATTACATTTTTTTCAAACATTCATTATACAATAAATTTTGAGTTCAACATTCATCATACAATAAAATTTGAGCCCCTCAAGTTTTACATTGTTATTTGTAGGCATTTAAGTCCTAAATATTTATTTTTGGGCAGCCCCTCAAATCCAAAATTTTCGCTCCGACACTGTTTTTTAGGAACTCATATCTTAATTTCTGCTCGGGGCCCCTAAAATGTCCAAGACGGCCCTGATATAAATACATATAAATTATATAAAGTATAGATACTTATGTAATAGATTGTCCCCCTCTTTCTTTCTATCACATATATGTATATATATATATATGTAATGTATAGTTTATATATAGTTTATATTATATCTATATAATATATATAATTAAATATAAATATATATAATATCTATATAATATTTATATAATTATATATAAATATATATGCATATATAATATTTAATATCTCAAAATTTTAATCTGTCAACTATTAAAATTAATAGAATATGCTATTACAATGGCAAAAGAATAATGGATTTTTTGTTTTATTTCTAGTTTAAGATTTTTATTGAATATTTTTATATTTATTTATGTAAACTGTAAATTTACTTGAAAATTTTAATTATATTTTAATTTATTTAAAATGATTTGTGTTGTGATTGTGTTAAATAATGAATTGATTTAGTACTTTTGAATTTTAAGTTAAATTAATTATAAATTATAAATTAAAATATTGGATATAAAATAAAATTTTAATATAAATTATGATTATGTTAATAAAATTTAAACTATAAATTATGATTAAATTAAAAATATTAAAACTATAAATTTATAATTATCCATTAATAATTTTTTTTTATATAAATTTTATCATTTTTTCATGAATTTTTAGTTTTGACACGGACTACTAGTGTAATTATTAACATCAATTCTTTATTATTCATTTTGTGGTCGAATCAATAAGTACTCCGTGGTGTCGGATACAAGTTGTAAGATTTATGTTTTTTTTTTTCATTTCTTTCTGTAAATAAAATAATAAATCAATTAATCTATTTATGCATTTCAATAAAATTTCATTACCACATTATTTGTTATTTGTTTGTCAATATTTAAAAGATACTCAAAATATTACCATTGATATACCATTGAAAATTTAAGATCCAACAATATTAGTCAAATATTGATATAGTCAAATAATTAAATTCTGATATGCGTTTTTCTTTTAAAAAAAAATCGTTTCAAAACTTGAATTTAATACTTTTTAGTGTTGAAAAGACTAAAATTTCACAAAAAAAAATATTTTTTTCATATATATAAATATACCGTGGCACAATGCCAAATATATTTTTTTTGAAGTTAATAGATTTACTATCGATTGTCTTCTTTTTTAATTTAATATTAAAAAAATATATAAATCAAATCATTTTAATTTTTTTATAATAGTTATATTCTACTCTAATTAATTAATAAAGATAATTTTCAATATTACTTAATCGATTTGATAATTTTCAATATTACTTAATCGATGATGTTACTAAAATATAATTGATGTACATCATTAGTAATGATATTTTAGTTTAAAAAGTAATCTTTGTGACGGTATTTTTATGTTGTAATACAAAATGACACTGCCAAAAGTTTTGAAATGTAAACATTATAATTTCTATATGATTATCTTTGGACAGTGATGGGAGCATTAATATTGTAAAAAAAACCAAAAATGAAAGCCAGAGTGATGCTTACTTGACAGCTGAAATTGACATATATAATATGACATTTGTGTACAAGACTTAGAAAAGTCGGTAGATTCACGGTGTCAACCTCAACTATATATGACTTTAATTAATTGAATATTCAAGCCCAATCTATCTAAACCTATAATTATTTACAACATATGGCAGTTAAAAAAAAAAAAACATCATGTGGAGCTACTTGTTTTCCAATAGCACTAGAATACTACCTGTATAATATTACACGTATTTTTAATTAATGTATATATATATAATAAATTTAAAATTTTATAATAAATTTAAATAAAAATATAAAAAAATAATAATTTTAAATATTTTTTATTTAATAATTAATTTAAATTTATTAATAAGTGTAGTATAAAATAAATATTATAATATGTTATAGGATAATTAAAATAAATATAATTAAAAAAAGTGTTATTATACATATATGAATTATTATAATTTATATTATTAGATAAATAACTAGTTGTTAGATAAATATTATATTAATTATTTAAAAATTTAAATTAATTTATTAAATAATAACTAATTTAATTATTATTAATAATTTAATATTAAATATAATATTTAAATTTTATTTGAGCTTTCTAAATAAATATATATAATAATTATTTATTTATTTATTATAATAAATATAATTTAATTTAATATTTAAAAATAATAGTATTATGATACATGGAACAATATTATTAGATAAATAACTAATTGTTAGATAAAAATTAGATAAATATCCTATTAATTATTTAAAAATTTAAATTATATTACTAGATCAAAATTAATTATTATTAATATAAAATAAAATAGTCTAATCTTATTTGAACTTTCTAAATAAATATGTATCATGCCATATAGTATAATATTATACTAGCATTATATATTTTAGTATTATATATAAATATAAATTGCTATGTGTCACATTTTTAAAATAATAATAATAATTTATTTATATATAAAAATAAAAATATTCAAATTAATATTTTAATTTTAATTTTCAAATTCAAAATTTTTAAATAAATTTTAAAATAAATCAAAATCATAAATTTCAAATTAAAAAAATTAAAATGTTAATCTTAAATGTTCTTGTTAATTCAATTTTTAATTTTAAGATTTTAATTAATTTTTAAACTAAAAATTATATAAAATTGTTTTAGAATAAATATTATTTTTTTTTTATTTTGTACAATCTAGACTCTAAATCTTGATTCTGATTTCAATTCAAGAAATCAGAAATCTGAATTACACGTCCCATATAAATCGATCTTGATTTTAATTAAAGTCCGATTCTCCCGATTCTGAGCTAAACCAATGAACTGGACCGACAAAAAACCGTAATCATAATTACTTTTGTCAGTATAATTCAAATTTAAAGTAAATTAATTTTAATATATTTACTTAAAATAAATCAAAATCATAAATTTCAAATTAAAAAATTAAAATGTTAATCTTAAATGTTCTTGTTAATTCAATTTTTAATTTTAAGATTTTAATTAATTTTTCAACTAAAAATTATATAAAATTGTTTTAGAATAAATATTATTATTTTTTTATGTTTTACAATTTAGACTCTAAATCTTGATTCCGATTTCAATTCAAGAAATCAGAAATCTGAATTACACGTCCCATATAAATTGATCTTGATTTTAATTAAAGTCTGATTCTCCCAATTCTGAGCTAAACCAATGAACTGGACCGAAAAAAATCCGTAATCATAATTACTTTTGTCAGTATAATTCAAATTTAAAGTAAATTAATTTTAATATATTTACTTAAAATAAACATACAATCAATTTATTTTAATTAATATGATTGATTTTTGAATTTGAGAATTAAAAAGATTTAGAGGAACCATAAAATTAAATAACTTTACAAATTTATTTAATTATATCATGCTTGTCAATATATTTATTAATTTTATTTTCTTTACTTATAATTATAGATAATTAATTATTTATTTAAAATTATTATAAATTTCGTAAAAAAATTACCACAGCATCGTACATGATATTTTCTAGTTAATTAATTAATTAGAATTGCAGCAAGTCATACTTGGATAGGGACTTGTACGTACCTAACAACTACTCCATAACTACAGTAACATTTGTGTTGATGATTTCTTTGTTTAAGACTTAATTACGGGGTAAACTCGTCATGTTTCATGCAATTCACCAAATTAAAAATTCAGTTAACTATACTCTTCTTTTCGGCTTAAATATATACTAACGAGGAATAAAATTTAATATATAATGATAATTTAATTTAAATAGTTTAAGCCATTTTATATTATAAAAACTAATTAATTATAGTTTAAGTAGCCAGATTTATAAATAATATTTAAAATTTATAAACTAATATTTAAATATTAATTAATTGGACAGCACTTTTTATTGATTGGCTATATATATATATATATATATACTAAGTGAATTTTAATTTTCTCTTGCATTTCGAATTTCAAAAATTTTAAATATTGAGATACATGAGATTTATGTTAATGTTAAATTTCACTAGGTAAGCAAAATAAAATTAATGAAAATATTGTCCAGAAGCTCATAAAATTCTTTCCTTCCTTTTCAATTTTCAATACGCAATACGTATTTAATTAATAAAATTATAATATAAACAAACGTTTATTATAAAACCAGTTCATAATTAATAATGAAAAATTAAGAGGATTTCTATTTATAAGGTATTATATGCATGCATATGGCCGCATATATACTCCTTTTAACAAAACAATAGTAATAAAATTTATGTCACTTGATTTTATATAAACAAGAAGATAATAAAAGATAATTTTAAAAAATAGTGATATTAGTTGTTTACTTAATATTTTTGTATGTAAACAAAAGTTATTTAAAAAAATACATATATTTCATAAAAGAATTAATAGTAATAAGAATGATTTATTTAGACTGAGTATATATATATTTGATCAATTAAATTATTTAATTTTATTATTATTATTATTTAATAATATTTTATTAATCAATACACATGCTTAACTTCTATAAAAAAAAAAAATTGCAATAGTAACATTGTTTCCTTTCTAAATTTTGTAACCATATCGACCTCTACCACTTCCCCGATAGTGATATATGACTGGTCAAAATCGAACCCAATTAATTTTATAACAAAATTTTATTTTAATTTGATCAAAAAGTTCATTTTTAAAATTAGTAATTTTATACGAAGATTAAGTTGAATAAGCAAATACAATGTTTATCAAATTAAAAACAGTACTTCGTTAATGTGCACGTGCGCCAAAGTGTACTTGAATTATGTTTTAAAAAACTCCCATGGCAAACGGGCATGCCATATCCAGTTTTAAAATATTAATTAATTTCTGTTAAGGGAAAGATATATATATATATAAATGGACTTCAATTTTTACTGCCGTGACTATATATGGGCCATGGCTGCTGCTGTTTATCGATTTTTCTTTTTTCTTCTTTTCAGTTTTGAATTGCCTGTGTATTTACATTGCCGAAAGCAGATTTGTAAATTATAATTTGATAGCTTATGAGTTAACAATACGTGATCCAATTATTCATATTATTAATTATATAAATTGATATATACATGGCAATATGTGTGATCAAAAATAAATTATCATTATCATTCATATTAATATAAGCAATAAATCTAAATAAATTTTGCTTTTACATATTTAATTAAATATATTTTTATGAAACAAAGTATAATTAAACGTTAATAAAAAAAAGGATAATTAAGAGGAAAAAATATGAAAAGAATTGAAATAATTAGATTAACCGCACCATAATTTCATCTGTTCATTCAATTTTTGTCATATAAACATAGAACTTTATACTTTGTTTGATTCTCTTAGATATAGCTAATGATGTAGTAATTATCATGCTTCAAAATCATATAATATATCGAAACTAACTAATAATTCAAGAAAAGCTATAAATTACAGATTATTAATAGAATTCTTTAATGTAAAATTTGATAGGGTAAATTTTATCGTTCTTGTAATTATATCTGATTCGATTTTAAAAAAATAATTTATAAAAAAATATTATTATGAAATTCTTTTCACACACATTTTAATTGTCGAATCATATACGTATAGTAAATTATTGAATATTTCAAACCATTTATAAGTTATCATAATTAATTATATTTGATATTATTATTAGTATCATCTGAATTTATTCGCCCATTGCCGCCATAATTCAATATTAACATGAAAGATATATTGTATGTGGACAAGAACATGATCTTGTCATCTTAATGTCAAACTAAAAGGATATATCATATTGTATTAATGACCATTCAAATACATAGCATTAATAATAAAGAGATAAACATGGTGCTAGTTCAAATATTAATTAATTAGGTTGGTTATAATAATTAGTCACATATATATATTAATAAATATATTCTCAACTAAAATTCACGTGGGATACTCTCACCTAAAATTCTTCATAAAAGTTTTAGGCCTGTTGGATTAAGAATTTGTCTCTTCACCAACATCGATTGATGGATAAATCCGAATCCACTCTGAAAAAACTTATCCAAGAAACAAATTAATGAAGGTATAGTCAAATTTGGTTTAGACCTTGGGAAAATCCAAGGTTATTTTGAAACCCTTAGAACAATGCTTGGATAATTGAAATTCATGGAATTAAAATATAGTTTTTAATTTCCATGTATTTAATTTATTTAATTAATCTTCTTCTTTTTTTTGTATATGAAGATTGAATATATGGATTTGAAATTGTATTTTTTAAATTTTAAAAAAATGGAATCCCTTATTAAGAGATTTGCTAAAATCGCACATACAGGTGGAATTTTAAACGAAATGTTTTATGGAAAATGAGAAATTTATAGCATATGAATATTTATATTTTTTTAACCAAATAATGAAATTAAGGTAAATCCATAAATTATATATATGAATTTTATCAACGTAATTTTTTAAATGAAAAACAAAACGAAATGGAATTTCTTACCAATTTTATCAATTAACAAAAATAAATAAATTTGACCATAACTCAACTCTAAAAGCCAACTTCTAATTTATAATTATTTAAATTATTATAAAAAGCACACCATTTTTATATTTAAGCGATATGAGATATTCAACAATATGTATAAATTTTATCACCACAACTTAATTTTTAAATGAAAAATAAAAAGAAATGGATTTTTTTTTCAATTAAAATAAGAGATTTGCCAAATTTCCACTTCAGACGGAATTTTTGAGCAAGACGTTTTAAAAGTATCGTGAAAAATGAAAAATTCATGAAAATTAACACATGAACATTGTGTCTTTTTCTCAACCAAATAGTGAAATTAGGGTAAATCCGTAAATTATATATATGAACATCTATGAGGGACCAAATAGGGTAAATCCATAAATTATTTTTTCTTTTCGGACCAAAAAGCATCATGGGTTAGCTTTTATATAATTATAATGATTTCACGATTGATGATATAAATTCCCCAAGAATTATGTATCCCTGATTATCAAATGAAATGCGAACTTACTTATCATGTACTGCAATTTTTTTTAAGAGTTAGTTAATACAGTTATTTAATTATATATGTATATATCATGACTTTGTTATTCCAATTTTCAATCATTAAATTAATTAATCACTCTTTTTTTTTTGCTTAATTGTGGATTAGGTTAAGAATAAGCCTAGAGGGATATATGTGTTGGGAAAATTATACAGATTTTCCTATAAATAAGATTAGTGAGAGTGTAAAATAACAGCGATAATAATACACACAAATTTTATAACAGAATTCGGCCAATTGTGCCTACGTCTCCGGACTTCCTAGAGTTTATTTTAATGAAAAGAGAAGGTATACAGAGTGTTTACAATACTCACAATTCACAACTCAATTATATCAAAAATAAATTTATAGTGTTCAGATTCAATAATCCTGCATTCACTCCCAAACCTCAATTGGGTATTCCACTATACTTAGAGTTTTACAAGTTCACTCCCAACTTGGTGTTTTCACAAGCTCACACCGAACTTTATAAATGTTTTCCTAAGACTAACACTCAAACCCATACAAGAGTTTTTCTAGGTTAACTCTCAAACCCAACAAATGTTTGTGGCTCATACTAAATATTACAAGCAGTATTTTAATGACTAACAGTCTAACCTCTTACAAGAGTTTTTCTAGACTAAATTTCAAACCTAACAAGTGTTTATGGCTCACACTAAACCTTACAAGTATTTTTCTAAGGCTAACACTTAACCTTAAGCTTTTCTCTCAAACTCTCTTTAATTATCTATTTTTGAGATTATTTTCAAATGAGATCTTAAGGGTTTATATAGGCTTCAAAAATTGGGTTGGTTAAATTTTGTCAAAGTTTAAATATCTCTTTTACCTAAGTTAGACACCTCCATTTTGGACTAAGAATTACCTAAATTATGCACCTTCATTTTAGACTAAAAATATCTTAGTTAGGCACCTTCATTTTAGACAAAAAATTATCTTTATTTTAACACTTCAAATGGTGTAATTTTCTTAACAATCTTTCATTTGAAGACTGATTTCAATCTGTCTTCACACCTTGATCTGTGAGGCAGGTTTTTCCAGTTTTGTTACTCTTGTAAACCAACTGAAGTTGAACACAACTTCAATTTCTCAATGGTCACCGTCTTTGTCAACAAATCTACTGAATTCTTGCTTTTTTGAATCTTCTCCAGTATTAACACATCATCCTCCAATAGAGTTCTGATGAAGTAATAACGAAGTTCAATATGCTTGGTTCGAGAATGAAATACTGAATTTTTTGCCAAGTGTATCGCACTCTGGCTATCACTGGATAAGACATTTTTCTCTTATTTGAATCCTAGCTCAGTTAACAAACCTTAAAGTCATATAATCTCTTTACTGGCTTCAATTACTGCCATATACTCAGCCTCTGTAGTGGATAGAGTGATAATCTTTTGTAACTTCGACATCAAACTAACAACTGCATTTTCAATAGTAAATATGTAACCGATGGTACTTTTTTGATTATCGACTTCACATCCAAAGTCTACATCTATATATTCTTGTACTTTTAATTCTCTTTTACCAAAGTACAAATATTTTTTTGTGGTGCCCCGTAGATATCTCAAAATCCATTTTACAGCTTCCCAAAGAGCTTTCCCTGAATTTGACATAAACCTGCTCACAACTCCCACTGCACAGTCAATATCTTATCTTGTACAGACCATGACATACATCAAACTTTCAATGATTGAGGCGTAAGAAACCTTAGCCATGAGTGCTCTCTCTTCCTCTATCTGAGGGGATTGATTCTTAGACGAAAGTGACTAGCCAAGAATGTGCTGACTAGCTTAGCTTCACCGATATTAAATTTTTGCAAAACACGATTGATGTACTCTGTCTGAGATAACTACAAAAGTCATTTCTACTTATCTCTTGTGATTTACATTTCAAGAATCTTCTTTACTAGACCTAAGTCTTTCATGTCAAATTCTTTTGACAATTGCTACTTCAACCTTCTGATATCCTCCATATCTGAACCTGCTACTAACATGTCATCGACATAAAGTAGTAAAATAATATAACTAGAGCTATATCTATTGAAGTAGCAACAGTGGTCAGCGTTGCACCTCTAGAATTATTCCTTATGCATAAAGCAGTCAAACTTTCTGTATCACTGTCTTGGACCTTGTTTCAGATCATACAAGCTCTTTTAAAGTTTATATACCATGTTTTCCTTCCCTTTTTCTTAAAAAATTTTTGGTTGGTGCATATATATCTCTTCATCTAAATCTCCATTAAGAAATACAATCTTCATGTTTAATTGTTCGAGATGAAGATCTTTAATGGCAACAATACTTAACACTAATCAGATAGTATTAAGCTTCACAATGGGAGCAAAAATGTTGGTGTAGTCAATTCCTTCATTCTGTTGAAATTCTTTGATAACTAGTCGGGCTCTGTATCTCTTAGAACAATCATAGTCCTCTTTCACCCGATATACCCATTTATTGTGAAGTGTCTTCTTTTCTATAGATAACTCAGCTAGTTTTCATGTCTGTCTCTTATGGCAAGCTTCCACTTGCTAGCATCTCCATTTTTTTGCTCCATACCTCCTCTGGTATTTTATGTTATAATAGAACCGATGGAACTCGGTTGATCAAGTAAGTTGTTGTGTTAAAGAGAGAAGGTATAAATCAGATTAGTGAGATTGTAAAATAATAGCGAAAATAATATACACAAATTTAATAACAGAGTTACACCATTTTATGGCTCACACTAAACCTTACAAGTGTTTTTCTAAGGCTAACACCCAATCTCAAGATTTTCTCTCTAACTCTCTTTAATTCTCTAATTTTGGGATTATTTTCAAATGAGGTATTAGGATTTATATAGACTTTAAAAATTGGGTTGGTAAAATTTTGTTAAAGGTTAGACACCTCTTTTATTTAAGTTAGGCACCTTCATTTTTTACCACCATCACTTAAGTTAGATACCTCCATTTTGGACAATGAATTACCTAAGTTAGACACCTCCATTTTGGACTAAAAATACCTAAGTTAGACACTTCTATTTTGGACAAAAAATTATCTCCATTTTTTACGCTTAAAATAGTATAATTTTCTTAACAATATGCATTAACATCAACAGTGCCAACTTATCTTCCAGTCCCTTAGTATACACACACACACATATAATATATATATATATATATATATATTCAGATCAAAGATGAACTCACAGGAAAAAGGAGACAATTCAGCCTTATAGCTGATGGGGTTGCTGCAAATAATCCTGTATTAATAGTTAATTAATGATTAATATTAATATGTACTTAACTATTGAGCGCATAGATCAGTTGATAAAAAATTATTTTAACTTAATTAGAGATTTTGAATTCGAGTTATGAATATATAATTGCATAAAAATTCAGTAAAAAAATTTTTATCTTCTTTATGGTTCAGTCTAACTCAATTTCAAAAGAATAATTCACACAAAATATATATATATATACACGCACTCACTCAAATAGTAATTTAATACTTGTATCTTTTTTTCCGGCACTATATCCATTTGAAAAGCAAAATATATATAATCCTAACAAAATGTGAAAATTATCATGCATGTATGGAAATCATTTTGATTATAATTATTTTTTTATTATTTTTAAATGGAGTTATATAATTTTTATTCATGTTATAATAACTAAATTCTCGTAAATCTGTCGTAAAAAAAACGTAATACGGTTTAGGTATAAGAACTATACTCATAGTAACAAACAGTCCTGCAATATTACAATTAAAATTTCAAACTTGTTTGCATCTTTCTCTTTGCGTGCAAGAAATATATAACGTGGCATGGTGATGGCTTTACCTGTACAAACTTGTTTACTTTTCTAACCAAATATGACTTTTGGCTGTATGAAATTGTTTTACATTTGAAAGAAATGGGCATATTAATATCGTACAATTTTCATAAAAATATCTCCTTCACCGGCTCTCACTTCAATCAATAATTAATGCGTAGGACTACTCCTTACTCGGAAAATACTTTTGGATACTTGGCCTTTTTATAGCAAGCTACCAATATGACAGGGGGTGGTTAACCCATATTCATTGCTATATTTTGGTAGTAGTCTTTATTACTTCTTCCGTTTTATTAATATATAAAATTTTTTTTAGTATATCTTTTATATAAAAAATATATCATTATATATAAATTTTAAAGAATAAAATAAGATAAAATACTATTTATATTTTTATTTTAAAAATTTAATTTGAAAAATATTTTTTTAAAAATATTTAAGTAAATAGAGATGAAAAAAGTAAAATTTTTTTAATTTTCATATTTATCTTATTTTTTCTATATTAATAAAACGGAGGTAGTATAATTTTTTTCATCAATATTCGTACACATCTTTATTTATTTATTTATTTATTTTACGAAAAATTAGATCAAATAGAGAGATTGTTGAATTTGAATAATTTGATTTTTATAAAAAAAAAATTCAAGTTGAAAATTTGACTGCAGTCGATTCAATGATTGTTAAAAGATAAATTAATTTATTTTGAATGTGAAAATCAAATACTATGTCAAATTAATTAACTATTATATACAATAATATAATATGAAATTTATATATAAATTATTATATATAATATAATATAATATTTAAATACGTAATTAAACTCTTAAATCACTTGAATTTAATATTGTAATATTAGATCTTAACTTGACTTAATTAAAATCAAAATAAATTTATTTTTTTCAAATTGAACTTAAATGTAAACTCATGAATATATAATAATTTACATATAATTTTTTTTTATCAAATTACTACATCAAATTTTTTCCTTAGAATGAACTCACATCACACACACACACGTACGTACGTATATATAAAGTGATTCAATCTTTAAGTAAACAAGAGAATTTGTCATAAAGTAGCGGTTTAATTTATTAAAATCCAATTTATTAGCAGAGGTTTTTTGATACACTAATATATTAACTGACAACTTTATTATGAGAAATATATTTAAATTAAAAAAATTATATTTATCGTCAAAATATAATTTAATAATTAAAAATATATATTATTTTTGTTTAAATTTTAAATTTAAATATTATACTGATGCAGTGTTACTTTTGCAGTACTAATTTTTTCATGATGCGGTGACCTCGCTTCACGAAGCTGTTTCTCCTTCGAGAGCATTGTAGCTAACCTATACATAAAAAAATGGAATAATTAAAGAGAGGGTGAGAAAAAAAAAAGATCATTTAAATATTAAAATATATATTAATGAATTAAAAAAATATTATATTATTTTTACCTCCCTTTTAGCCAGGATTAGTTTGTTTTGTTATGTTTTGTTTTAACGACTGATAATATAATTTATTAATATATATTATAATATTATATAGTATAATATTATAAATAATATTTTTTTATATTTAAATAAATAATATAATACAGTATAATTAATTAAATTATTTTTATTTAATTTAATAGTATAGTATAATATGATTATAAAAATAATAAAATGACTAGAATATTTTTAAATTAAAATTGATATTAGTGTTAATTAAAATTCATAAGTTAAATTTTTATTTTTTATAATTAATAATTAATTTAAATTTTTATTTTTTATAGTGAATAACTTTTTTTATTTTTTATTTTTTTATAATCATTAACTAATTTCAAATAAAGGCATAAAAATAATAAAATATATGTTAAATTATTTTCTAATAATCTAAATTAAGAAAATTATAATAAAATTAATGTATAAAAAATAACAATGAAATAGAAAATTATTAGGTTAAAATGTTAATTTTGAAATTTGTTGTATAGTATATTTTTGAAATAAAAAAATATTTAACTATATGAAACCACTAAATCAATAATTTTAAAAAGTGAAAAAAATCATGCTTTTGAAACCTAGACAAAACCATTAAAAACAATATTATCATGATGGAAATTAAAATAAACACAAAACGAAACAATACTATGTGAAGCCATCAAAAACTATCATCCAAATAAGGGGTTATCTGAATTCATTGTTTTGTTCTTTTAATCTTTGTGGTTTAATTAAGTTTCCTAGTTTGATCTCAAAAAAAAATATATATTTATACCCAAATAAAAAGGAGATAATTAGATAAATTAATTAATTAAAATTAACATATATTAATTAAAATTAACATATGTATACGTACTTTATGAGAGCATGTTCATTTGTAGCCTTATAGGCACGCTCGAAGGCACCAGTCTCCAAGTTGACTCTTCCTACTGGTTTCTTCAACAATTCCTGGCCTACTTTGACAAGATTATTTAAATTTTCTTCTGTAGCAATATCTACTGACGATAAGTTTCCAGTTAATGTATCATCTTGAATTCTAATGTAATTTTCTTCAGAGTGAAGAGCTTTGAAGGCTGTACAAATATGAAAATCAACCATGTCGCTACTTGCTTGCGTAAATACTTCAATCAATGGAGTTGAATGTTCACTTGTTAACCATCCCAACAAACCCCATTTAGCTGCTTCGCTAGCCTTATATTTTTGTTCACTTTTTGGTGCACCAGTCCCTAAAGAAAGTAACAGAAATCGGCTATAGTCTGCTGGCTTTATCGGGAAGAAATCAGGATTATGATGCATAATTTCTTTCATCACAGCATTCATTGCTACCAAAGCCTGAAAATTTTAATTTATTAGAATAGAACTCTATACAAATAAAAAATATAAGATGTTGGTGACCATGTATATATATACCGGATTATTAGCAGCCACGCCACCATCAATAAGATCAAATTCCCTCGCTTTGCCTGTGAAATCTTTGGTTTCGAAACGATGAGAAGGAAGATAAGTTGGAGCAGCTGATGTTGCTATGCATATATCTGATAGAAGGGCATTCATGGATGAATTTTTCTCTGCCTAAATAGTCAAGTATAAAGCAAGAAAACAATATAAATCTCAATAAATATGCTTCAAATAAAAAAGAAAATTATTATCTGAATGAACCTCGTAACTGCTGAAGATAGTAGGCTGGAGCTGCTTGATATCAAAAGTTGGAATGACAACATGAGTCAGTGTCTGGTCAATTCGTTTATCTCCTAATTTTTCCTTAACAATTTGGTGTAAATATTTGCCATCATATTTAGGTCCTATCAAAGACCTGACGATATTGGCTGCAGGAGCAAATGGACACCTGTCTTGGCGGAAGATTTTAGGGCAGTGCTCTAGATAGAAATCTTTAATGTCCTTGGCTGCAAACAAAGGTCTGTTTTGTTCATTTGGTGTGGTTAACATAGCAGTCACCAAACCACCAGTGCTCGTCCCTGTAATCACATCAAAATAGTCCGCTAGTCTTGCTTCTTCACCATCCAGCTTCTGCACACACATTAAATACAATTTTTCAATTTATTTATATATCGAAATCAGAGTTTAATTAACTAAACAATAATATGATACTTGTGTGTTATATGTATATATAATTAATATTCAAGTGATGAATATTGAACAAATTTTTTTACCTGGAGCTCGGACTCTAAAAAACCAAGAATTATTGCTGGTATAATTCCTCTTATACCGCCACCATCAATGCTAAGAATAGTTATCAAGTTTCCGAAAGTTGGAGGTTGTAAGGGTGATCTTGGAGTTTCCATGTGAGATATTGTTTGTAGAGTAAGCTATGCTACAAGAATTTAAGAGATGAGATCTTAATCTAGAGCTTTTAGAGAGCTACTCAAATTAGCTAGCAAAGAGATACAGAGAGACGCTATTAATGATTAGTAGTGAAATGTAAGTGTAATAGAACCTTTGATATCTCCACAGCTGAATTTGAAGGTTATTTATAGACTAATATCTCATTATTTTTTTAGTATTAGTATGAAAGAGAGGATCGAGCTATATCACTTAGGAAAAAATAAATTTATTGGTCGACAATATCTCGGCATATATTCCCATTAAATTACTTCAATTTTAGATTTTAATAGATTTGAAAAAAAAAATATTTGTGGATATATAGCTTGATGGGCCATATAGCTCTGTGATCTGCAATATTGGCTGTGCAAATATGTCTATCTTAATTGAGCGTACGTACTCCAATTGATGACGGATAGACAGATGAGAATGGTAGGTACGTTTTGTCCCATATTAACAAAATGTTGATCAGATCAACGGTATATTGAATTTATAAATTAAAAGTGTCATATTTATAAATTAATAACAAGTATTATTAGATATGAATCTTAATTAATTATTATTGATACTATCCAAATTATAGTATTGAATTTTGGTGTATCTCTCTTCCTATCTATTTATGTAATTATTATTTTTTTTTCATTCGGACGATAATTGATATGATGTGATAAGAAATAATGATGATAGCGTTAGACAAATCAGCTGACCCGAATAAATATGGTCTTACATCTGTCCACTATATATAGGGATGTGCCTCCACAGGTAAAGAGTCTAAAAAATTTTCCTTTCATCTTATTATAGTTCGGTTAATCTGCATGTTTCTGACTTATACATAAGAGTCTTTCCACTGAAGCTCGGTCCCTCCTCTGATTTGGCAGGTAGAACGGTAGGAGATAGAAGCACTCGAACTTGCCGGTATGAACCAGAGTCCTACAGTCCGCTTTGTCATCATTGGTGTGGTGAGCGTAGACTAGCTGATCCCAGAAGATGAATAATATGACTCCAAATGCAACTCCCGATTCCCAGAATCATGCTCGAACCTCAAACACCAAGTTGTCTTTACCACCATATACACCCCAACACCACTCAACCCTTAACATGACAGACAACCAGCAAACCGAACATTATATGACGGAACCTCCCATACTTAAGCCCTTGTCCGCCAATCCAATTGCAGACTCGACCGGCCCATCCATCCCAATTACCCTCTAGCACGGATGGCAACATCCATGTTGCAATTCCTAACTCCATCAGAACAAGCAATCAAAGACTTAACCTCGACTCTCAGAGACTTTATTGCAGCCTTTGGACCAAGAGCCACTATAAATTTTCCCCTTTCTACTATTACAAATTACTGAGCCTTGCCCCCACAATATAACCTCGACCATGATCAATAGTACAGACCTAGAGAAATTTCTCCAGACACCACAAAATGAGTTCGGAGAAGACTTTAGTCTCCGGAATATTCAACATCCCATACCCCTCCCTCTCCAATGTCCGCCCAAACCCAAGCCCAAACCAAGGAAAAGGAGGCCATGGTCACCGCTAAGAATGTTAATACCTTGATAGATGATAAAATCAAGCGCATGCATAGATGAACAACATTGTAGTATGATGCTACTTTCCGTTCTCCCTTGTCTAAGTAGATCCTTGATGAAGTTTATCTGAACTTCCAAATACCGAAGTTGGAGAAGTATAATGGGATGTTGGATCCATGAACGCATGTGGATTACTTTTACAAAACTACCCTTATATTCACAACCTCTGATACGGCTTTGTGTAAGCTGTTCCCCAAAACTTTCACGGGCAACGCTTAGTTATGGTATAAGAACCTCTAACAGCACTCCATCCATAACTTCGCTCAATTCACCGAGCTTTTTATTAATAAGTTTGCGGCTTCCATTATGCACGGTCGAGCATCAACTGACTTATTCAAGGTAGTGCAAAAATCAAAAGAAACATTGAGGCAGTATGTTGACATGTTTCATGATACAGTGGGCCAGCTACTGAAGATTAACTTTGAGATCGCGCTTGAAGTCCTAATCCGGAATACGGAGTGCCTTCTATTTTCCAAATCTTTAAGTAAAAATCTCCGAAAGACTTTATAAAGCTGATGGCCCGATCATACAAATACATTAAGGCCGATGAAAATAGCAGAGTTTGGCAAGAACTCCATCCCAATCACCCATGTGTGGGTCAAACACTAGTTTTTGAAGGATCCCAAAAGCCCGAACTCCCTAAGCAACTTAAACCAAACACAACAAACCAATTTAAGCCAAATACCTCTTGGAGAAATTCTAATCATTAGATGAAGTAGCTTCCACCACGATATCCAAACCGCTCTTATAACATTACCAAAGCTCTAGAATATTTTACCCCCTTAACAGCTTCTAGAGCGAGTATCTTACGCTGGCTTAAGCAAAACATAGAGGTCAATTGGCTCAAACCTATGAAAGATGACCCAAATTGAAAACAAGAGTTATACTGCAGTTTTCATCAGAACCATGGTCACAAGACTAATGATTGTTACAGGTTGAAGAGGGAAATAGAACGACTGGTCCAAGCAGGAGAGCTAAACAGTTTGTCACTTCAGCTTCAGAATAAAAGGGTCAGGCCGAGCCTAGTTCTCGACATACTACGACATCAAGAAAAGTCTCAGCTAGTTTTATACATGTCATAGCGGGGGGCGAAAAAGGAAAGCTAAAAAATTTGAGGGTCAGGCTGAGCCTAGTTACAACATTGTTAAACCCTCGCGAAAAAGGAAAGCTAAAGAATTTTTTTCTGTTGCAGAAGCCTTGGGGTCCTTAACCCGGTAATTACCTTTCACTTTTAAGAGTCACATCAGATTATGACCCACATACTTATGCACTGGCAGTAGAAGTCATGCTACAATATTATTTAGTTCAAAAAATATTAGTTGACACAGGCAACGCCATAAACTTGCTGACCCTCTAGGCTTATGAGAGGCTCGATTTGTCAACCTCGATTCTAAAGCCGGTTATAGCACCTCTGGTTGGTTTATCTAGGTATTCAGTGCCGATAGTAGGGTCTTCTATGCTTGACGCACAATTAGGGGACGACCCAATAGTTCAAAACAGTAGAACTTATTTCATGATAGTAGAAATGCGCCTTGCCTACAATGCAATTTTTGGGCGCCCATTACTGGCAAGAGTGGATGCGTGCATTTCAATGTAAATCCTACTCATGAAGATACCAACTCTTTAGGGACCGACAGTCTTGAAGGGGAACCAACAGATAGCTCAGGATTCTTATGCAGTCCTACTCAAAGATGCGAAGTTAACACTCCCAGTTGATTCTTTGGACTTGCCTGGCTCAAAGTCTCGAGCGGAGCCTATTGACATGCTAAAAGAAATAAAAATAGAAGAAAATATAACCTTCAGAATTGCAAACAATGCGGGGCATAAGAAGGAGACTGCCTTAACTAAGGTGTTGACTGAGCATCAGAATGTCTTTGCTTGGAGCTCGGCTGACGTTGAAGGAATCTCTCTCGAGCTGATAGTCCATGAACTCCATGTGGACCCCAAGGCTATTCCAGTGAAGCAAAAGAAAAGAAATTTGGATTCGAAAAGACAATTAGCTGTAGAATAAGAAGTAGAAAAGCTCTTACATGTAGGATTTATCAAGGAAGTATTGTTTCCAGATTGGCTATCTAATGTGGTTTTGGTAAAGAAGGGTAACAAAAAATGGAGGATGTGTGTGAATTTCATCGACATAAACAGAGCTTGTCCTAAGGACTCATACCCCTTGCCCAATATAGATCGCCTTGTTGACTCTACGGTGGGCTATGGTGAGTATAATTTTATTGATGCTTCTTCCGGATATCATCAGATCCCCTTGATGGTCAAGGATCAGAGTAAAACTTCGTTCATTACTCTAAAGGGACATATTGTTATACAGTCATGCCATTTGGATTAAAAAACATCAGGCCAACATACCAGATGCTAGTAAATAAACTCTTTCAGAATCAGATAGGCCGGAACATTGAAGTTTATATTGATGATATGAATATAAAATCCCAAACTTCAGTAGAGAACCCAAGAGATCTAGCTGATACATTTGTTATACTCCAAAAAATAAACATGAAGCTCAACCCAGAGAAGTGCGCCTTTGGAGTTCAGTCTAGAAAGTTCTTGGGATTCATCATCTTCGATAGAGGTATCGAGGCTAATCCTGAGAAGATAAAAGCAGTATTAGACATGGAACCACCAAAGAATTTTAAAGAAGTGCAAAAATTGAAAGGCTAAGTCACGGCCCTAGGAAGGGTCATCTCATGCTCGGCAAAGCGATGTATGCCATTTTTTAAACTTTTAAAGAATTTGAAGAGTTTTCAATGGACAGAAGAGTGCCAATGAGCCTTTAATGACCTAAAGCAATTCTTGAGTTCGCCACCATTGCTCAGTCAACCCATTCAAGGCGAAATACTTTATCTATATCTTTCGGCCTCACTTGGAGATGTGGGAGTAGTTTTAGTACGAGAGGATGGTGGTCAACAGTATCCAATTTACTATACCAGCCACGCCTTGAAAATGTTTAAACTCCAGTACTCCCCTTCGAAAAAGTTAGCCCTGGCGCTTCGGTATGCATCGCAAAGACTTCTTTCATACTTTGATGCATATACTATCGCTGTTCGGACAAATTTCTGTTTAAAGAATCTCTTTCAGCGACCAAAAACCTTAGGCCGCCTAACAAAATGAGCAACACATTTAGGGGGATTTGATATCATATATGAATTTAGGTGGGCCATGAAAGCACAGGTCCTGGCAGACTTTGTCATAAAGTTGTATGATCAGCCCCCTGATTCACAACCAGTTGTAGTATGGACCCTTTATATAGATGGAGCTTCAAAAGTGGATGGAGCTGGCATCCGGGCAATGCTCATAAGCCCAGGCAAAATACAAGTAAAATACTCTATGAAACTTAACTTTGTAGCTTCCAACAATATGGCGAAGTACGAAGCCATATATCTAGCATTAAGACTTGTTTTAGAAGTTCACCCAGAGTCACTCCAAATATTTTCAGATTCTTAGCTGGTAGTTAGTTAGTTGACAGGGAAGTATGAAGCCCGAGAAGGGAATATGATTTGGTGCAAGGAATACATAGCCGCACTCTTAGTAGCCCTGAAAAAGAAAGACTGCTCATGGCAGATACACTAGATAGTTCGGGCAGAGAATGAGTAAGCAGATAAGCTGGCTAAAGTCGCTGCAGCAGATGAGGGATGCCGCGAGCAAGGGGTGCTCATTGAAGTTATTGAGTTTTCAAGTTACTAAGTTCGAAAGTCCTAGCGATTAAATTGATGAATGGGTCGAGACTTTCAATTTACAAGTTTTTGAATTCTGGTAAACTACCAGAAGACATAGTGGAGGTCAAGAGAATCATTAGGAAGTCCAGTTTGTATGCCATTCAAAATGGACTGTTGTATCGGAGTTAATTCTCCAATCCATGGAGCAGATATGTATCCGAAGATGAGGGCAATTACATCCTCAGAGGGATCTATGAAGAGATATATAGGGCTCATGAGGGAGCTCAGAATATAGCTCGGAAGGCTTTGCTGCAAGGTTACTTTTGGCCTTCAATGGAAATTGACGCAACGACCTTAGTGGAAAAGTGTGAGAAATGTCAGAAGTTTGCCAACATACAGCACCAACCATCTGTGAAGTAAAGACTAATCAGAAGCCCATGGCCTTTTGCCAAGTGGGAGATGTACATCCTAGGTCCTTTCCCTCAAGCTGCGGCCCAGAAGAAATTTGTGGTGATGTCTATTGATCTTTTTCACTAAGTGGGTGGAAGCAGAATCTCTGGCATCCATAACCCCAGCTGCAGTTATAATTTTTTTTCAAAAAGTCTGTTATCACAAGGTTTGGTATTCCACATACCCTAATCATTGGCAACGAGAAGCAGTTCGATTGCAGACAATTCAAGGAATATTGTTCATAACTCAAGATCGGCCTCCGTTTTACTTCGGTCTACCACCCCCAGGCTAATGGTTAGGCCGAGGTCACAAATCAAACTATCATGATAGGATTAAAAAAGAGATTGGATGAAGCCAAGGGCGTATGGGCAGAAGAGCTTTACAATGTTCTTTGGGCTTACCGAACTTCCCCAAAAACTACTACCGGGGAGACTCCTTTTGCATTAGCTTATGGCACTGAAGCAGTCATTTCTATTGAAATCGGACTTCCATCAGCCAGAACTCTCAACTTTTCTAAAGATCAAGAATTAGACTGCATGTACAGCCTGCACATGCTGAAATTTAGGTGTGATCAAGCTAGCATCAGAGCTGAAGCATACAAAGCCCGGATGGCTAGTTTCCACGATAAACTAGTTCGTCCCAAGTAGCTGGGTAAGGAAGATCTAGTTTTGAAAAGAAATGTTGCTATCCAGGGATCGGCGGGATTTAATAAGCTCAGAGCAAATTGGGAAGGACCGTATAAAATCACTGAAGCCCTCAAAGGGGGCGTGTACAAGCTGTGAACAACAAATGGTAAAGAGATTCCAAGAACCTGGAATGCCAATAACTTAAAGAAGTACTTTCAGTATGTTTTCAAGGATGTGCCAATTGTAATTTTTTGAACACTTATTTTTATCTCATTATTGTAAGTGACAATATTTTTTTGTATTTGCAAAAATACATGAATGCACATGCATTAACACACAAATATAACTATTCAAATATGCATTCAAATTTGTAAGCTAATTATCTTAAAAAGCTAGTCGTGCCTTGTACACATAGCTTTGCGCCCAGTCGCACCTATCTCCAACAACTTGTCTTGCCTTACACATAGAGGTCTGCGCCCAATCTTGTCTATCTCAAACAGTTCACTATGCCTTGCACACAGAGCTCTACGCACAGTCCCGCCTATCTCAAATAGCTCACCATGCCTTGCACACAGAGCTCTACTCCCAGTCACACCTATCTCAAACAGCTCATAGTGCCTTGCACACGGAGATCTGTGCCCAGTCGCACCTATCGCAAGCAACTCACCATGCCTTACACACAGAGCTCTGTGCCTAGTCGCGCTTATCTCAAGCAGATCGTCGTGCTTTGCACACATAGCTCTGCACCTAGGTTCGCCTATCTCAAACAGCTATCCGTAACTTGCACACAGAGCTCTTCAGCATCATTTTAATCTTAAATTAAGTAAATCATTCAACTTTCATTTTGTTTGGGCATTGAAGTATATTTAAGTAATTATACCAATTAAATGTTATATTTTAAATACAATCTTATGTTCAATGAAGTAAAGAAAAAGAAATGAAACTTTAACATATATATTATATACTAAATAAAAAAAAAGTACAAGTGCTTATAGGTCGGCCTTTACACCAAAAATAGGTAGCCCATAATAACTCGACTACTGTAAAACCCTTGATTTTTGGGGAAATTTGAGTTAGGGGCAAAATGGTAATTTTGCTTTCAATTCATATTCGGGTGCATTTTAAGTCGTTTGATACTTATTTTTATATTGGGGTTGACGAAACGGTCATTTTGAGTATAATATTTTGTTTTTGGCTTCGGGGGGTATTTTGGTCATTTTGGAGGTCAGAAAATTTTCAAGTTTCGTTTTGCTGTTTTTGATGTCATTTTGGTGACCGTGATATCATTACGATTATTTTAAGTATAATTTTGTTAGGGTTTGTGTTTCGAGAATTTTTCGGGTATTTATTAATTTTTAATTAAAATAAAATAAAATAAATTAATTAATTAAATAATTCTGAAAATAATTGAATTTGAGATTAGTTGTAAATTTTTATAAGTTAGTTGGGGTGTTTTTTTTGAATTTTTAAAGAGTTTTAAGGTATTTTTAAATAAAAAAAATTAATCTAGGGGTATATTGGTAATTTTTCACCTAAAAATTATATAAATAGGGGTGTTAGGGTACCCATTTGAGTGTCTAAAATTATTTGCGCCGTCAGAGAGAGAGAGTAGAAAATTCAAAATTTTTCTTCAAAAACAGTGTCACGTCGTTTTGGTCAGTCGGCGCGCGCGTAGCCAATGTCGTTCGGCGTGTGGGCGTGTCGTTCGGCACGGAGCTGCGGACTGGAGCGTTGTCGTTCGGCGAGCTGGGCGTGTCGTTCGGCGGGCTAGCGCGAAAAGGCAGTCTGTCGTTTTGGCTTCTGTTTTCTGGCAGCTTTGATATTTGAGGTTTTTTTTTCAATTTTTTTTCAATTTCTTCCAACTTGATGGCATGATTTGTGTTGTTGGATGTTTGTATAATGTTTAGGGTGTTAGAAAATAATATTTTTGATTTATTTCGATTTTTAATTAATTAAAAATAATTTAAAAGTTGTAGGATGATTTTAGAGGTTCTTGATGTTTAATATTTAATTTGTGAGTTTGAGTTAATGATCTAGTATTTTTGGCAATTGTAATCTATTCTAGGGATGTTATACTTGATCTAGAAATTTATTTTTGAATTTTTATGTTTGATTTATATTTTTAATTCATTAATAAAGTGAAAAATTATTTCTACTGTTGATTACTAATATTTCAGTAACTTTGTCGAATTTTTAAAAATTATTGGTAAATGATCTAGGTCTGAATTTTTGATATGTTTTAGGATATGATGTTAGGTGTTTATAAAAAATATTTTGAGGTCTGGTTCAAATGTTTGTGTTCCAAAATAAATTTATTTCTCAATTGCTGCCAGTATGGTAACTGGTTGTGTGAATCCGATTTAAAAATTTAATTGAGGGACTTAGAGGTTTCTAAAAATTATGAAATTTTGATATGTTGTTTATTTGGATGTTTTGAATCTGGGAAAATTAATTTTGAGTCTGGTTATAATGTTTATGTTCCAAAATAAATTAATTATTGGCACTGCTATTAGTTAAGGGTTTTCTGATGATGTCTGATTTGAAAATTATTTTGAAGGTCTTAGATGTCTTGAAAAATTATGAAATTTTTATATATTTTCCATACTGATGTCTATAATATGAGAAAATTATTTGGATAATTTTGTGGTAACGAAATGTGAGGGATTTATGATGATTTTTGCTATACTGATTTTTAGTGGTTCAAACAGAACCAGAATGTTGTAAAATATTTTTGGGAGACCAAATAAATTTGGATTAATCTAAAATTTTGCAAACATGTTATTTTGATGTTGGTGAAGCTATTGGAATTTTTTCAGAGTTTTTGAATGATGGAATTATTTTCTGAAAATATTTGAATTATAGGGGCGACTTAAGAATTTTATCGGTTTTGGGTGTTGGTATGAATTATGATTTTTGCATAGGGAATGATATGATATTATTTGATAAATGAGTTATAAAAATTGAGTTGAGGTTCCGGTTCTAATAAATTTTAATTAATTGATTGATTTTATATTTTTGTGGTGCGATCGGTTTAACCATTGGGTTGAACCATAATTTTGAGTTGAGTCGGATTGATTTTTTATTTTGGATTATCTTGGTTAATTGTTGGTTAAATATTGGTCTTTTTGCATTCATAACATGCATTGCATCCCTCATGATAGATGAGATAGTGGGTTTGATTGGATTATGTAATTATCTTTCTTTAGGCAATAATCCGGCTGAAGCTCGAGGTCAATAGGTTGTGAGGATTTGGCTAAGCTTTCTTTGGATACCAAGTAAGTTCATGGGTGTATGTGTATTGTTTGTGATGTGCTACTTGCTAATTAAACTATTATATCTATATAACCCTTTGAATATACTATTCTTTCTAATTTCGATATATTATCCTTTCTTGCCCTAGCCTTGCATGTGAATAGGAGACAGAGAAACTTGTATGCTATTTGCTAAATGCCTTGATGTGATATTGAATATTTTTGTGATGTGCGATGGTGTGTCTAATAGGGATGGAGGATGTGGATTGTGATTATGGAGATTATTTTATATATCGATATCGATCTTGTTCTTGGGGCTTATGCCTACTTGCTCTTGGGGCCACATGCCTACTTGTTCTTGGATATGGTTGGAAGAGGAGGATGTTATATTTTGTAGACCCCGATACACCATCATGTATGTGATTATTGTGGATGTTTACTTGATAAATATTACTTGTTAAATTGTATTAGTGTTTCTCTGCCTCTCATGAGCTTACTGAGTGTATTTATATCGCTCACACCCTTATAGATTGATTTGCAGGTGGAAGTTACATTCCTTAGTGAGCTCGGTCGTCCTCCTTGTGATTTTTCTAGTTGGTTGTGAATTTTAGTTCGTCTGGATATTTCTTTACTCCATAGAGATTTCTAGATATTTTTGGGCGGACCGTGTCCGAATCCTTTTTCTTGTAATAAGGAGTAGACTGTTTCTTTGCATTTAGTTTGAGTTTTAGTTATTTAACTTGATTTTGAATAGTATCATTTTTATTGATAACTTGATTTTGGAATAAATTTATTGAACTTAGTAATTTTTCACTATAATAATAAATTTAAATTAGGCTTGTAAGGTTGTACTTAGGTATAGCCTTACGCCGGTCCCGGCTCCCTAGTTTCGGTCGTGACAACTACAAAAAAATGTAAAGCTCCATATCGAGCTGCAAAAGCTCCCCAATGAGCTAAATCGAGCTCTGTACCAAGCTAAATAAAATATATTTATGGAGTAAGAATTAATGTCAAGCAGTCCCATCCTCTTCACCATCGTGCTCCTCTTGATCTTGGTCCTTTTTCTCTTCATCCAGGTTTATTAACGGAACATTTGGGTCTGGTCAGGATCTACATCGAGCACCCAGTCAAAGTCTCCTTCAGGAGATTTTTTTTAGCTCTACCACAATGAGCTTGTGAAACTTTACAATTCCAAGAGTTATTTGATCATCCATTTTATCGTGAAGGCCAATTAGGGCTTCTTGCTCCTTGGCAAGTGACCCTTGGCTATGTTGAGATCTCCTTTAGCTCGGTCACAATCTTTCTTTGATTGTTTCAGCTCCCCCTTTACCTGGTTGAGCTCTTTCGTTGCAGTGTCAGCCCGACGCTCAGCATTAGAAGCTCGCAAATCAACTTCTATTGCCCTCTTTTCAACTTTGTCTAACCGACGCTTGGTCTCCATTTGCTTCTTTTTCAATGACTCGAGCTCAGTTTGAGATTCTTCATACCCTGCCGCTATGCCGACATACCGATCACCCATGCTCTAACACATAACATCGAACTAAAAGAGAAACAAATGCACATTTTAATTTGTATACGTATCAAAACAAAACCACACAGCAGAACATAGACAAGCTATAAATTGAACTCCACTTACCTCAGTAATTATAGCTCGGAAAGACTCTACGAATATTTTAGGAGGCATATTGTCGAAGTATTTATTCTCTTGTGGAATACTCCTCAGATATTCTAGACTGAGGTGCCCAACCAGCAAATCCTTCAAACCGAAGTCTTCCCCATGTCGAAAGACAAACTACCTCATCAGAGCTCACTTCAATTCTTTCAGCTCGAGCTCATGCATGATGTGGCCTTGGACCCCATCTTTCTCCTCTGAGGATCCTCCCTTCTCTCTTGCTTTAACCCTAGCTAAGGTCACTTCGGTATTAATCATCTCAACCCCTTGCTCCACAGTAATAACGGGAGCACTCGTTTTGACCGAGACTTCAATTTCTTTCCCCTTATCCTTTCTCTTTCTTTGGAAGGGCTCCACACCCTTATCCCTTGGAGCGTCAATACTTTTTTTTTTCTTTAGAAGACCCTTGAACGATCTTCTTAGCTTCGACTCTGGCCTTCTATAAAGCCTTTACCTGATCTTTCATTCCTCCTTTCTCCATTTTGCACACAAATAAAAAATCAGAATATTATTAACTACAAACTTACTAGAAATATCTAACAAGAGACTTTACCAGCCCGGTCCTCAGGACATGGCTCATTCGAATCTTTTCTCAAGAGAAAATATCTTGTAAAAAGGTGTCAGACATTCAACTTCTCTCTTTGAATGTACCGAGCTATCCTATCAAAGATAGCTCGGTCACTAATACTCAGGTTTCCTCTCTTAATATTTGGCATTGCCCTACCTCGACTCTACCTAGTAAGGTAATCAAATCCTCCGGACTTCTTTAAAATAAAAAATTGATCTTTTCATTCTTTCATCGAATCTGGTTTTCCACTGAAAAAGGAGAGCTTTGGCCTCGCCTGGACGTATAAAAAATTCTCATCTAATTTTGGTTGAGCCTTAATAAAATAAAATGCGGCAAAAATTTTAGGTGACGCTTCAACACCTAGCAGCTTACTCAGCAGTTCGAACCCTACTATCGTTCTCCAAGCATTTGGACTAAGCTGCCCAGGCGAAATGTCATTAACATTCAAGAATCGCATAATAAAAGGATATAAAAGAAACCGAACTCCCGTCCTTTGATCCTCCTCGTATATTATTAGTTGATTCATTCCAGGAGTATCATCGCCCCTAACTATTTTTTTAGGCAATAGTATCTTGTAAGCAATGGGAATTTATATTTTTCATGAATCCCCTCCAAGTCTTCCTCGGTCAAGGAGCATGTAATATCCTTGACACGAGATCGGTCAGTACTACCCCGAGAATTCATATCCTTTTCTTCTTCCACTTCTTTGTCCACGAGAGAAGGACTTGTCATTGTCATCCTAACCTCAGGGACTTCGGCCATCCCAATGTTTGCCACATTATCTTCATATGATGTACTCCTAGCTCTACTAGACTCAGACGGATCGCTAAATCTTACGTACTCCTCGCTCACTCTTTGCTCGTCTATAGAAATGTGATCACTCTCTGAACTCATTTTATACGGAATACAATATTGGAAAACTCAATTTATAAAAGTCATACTCGCCAATTCTTGCTCAAAGCCCCGATCAATTATCAATTTTTTTCTCACCAAACACCGAATTTAATTACACCTCTCAAATTTTCCTTAAGCAACCGAACTCTAGAGCGCTTTCCATGGGTCGAATGGCTACCCCCTTTCACCACTATTTATAGACAATCTCATTTACCGTGAAGGGCATGAAAATCAGTTTTTTTCCCACCCTAATAACGTCCAACAATCCGAACGTCGCACCCACTAGATCATGACACGTGTTCTCCATAATAACATCACTCCGCCATTATCGCTACTCCTGACATAAATGTCAGTCCAATAGGGAGGGACTAGTGATACCACCCGAACTATCGTACCAAACTTCGGTGTATCTCCCGTCCCGATCTACTCATATAACCGAACTCTTCTCCGTCCGGACGATAGTTGGTATCATGTGATAAGAAGCAATGATGATTACACTCAAAAAATTGGCTGACCCAAATAGATATGGCCCCACATCCGTCCACTATATAAAAGGATGTGTCCCCACAGATAAAGGGTATGAAAAACTTTCCTTTTTTCTTATTATAGTTCGGTCGATTTGCATGTTTCTGACTTTAGCCTCGGAGTCTCCCTACTGGAGCCCGGTTGTAATATCCCAAAATTTTAAAAATTTTAATTTTTAAAAATTAAATAAATGATCTAAAAAATATATATTTAAGTGAAAAAAATAAAATGTGTATATGATATATATATATATATAGATATACATAACATATACAAGTCAATATTTTAAATTGGTCAAAGGTTATTTTAAATTATTGAAAAGTAAATTGTATAGTTTGTGGAAGATTATTTTTGATATTAATTAAGTAATAATATATTTTAATTGGTGGATAATTAAAGTGAAAAATTATGTGGCTAAAAGGGTCAGTGGTTGGATAAAGATGAGAATGGATCATCTTCTTCTTCTTCTTTCTCCATTGAAGGCCGATTTTCTCCATTAGAGAAAAGGAGGAATTTGCTTCTTCCAAGCTCAAGTAATTGAAGGATTTCAAGTGTTCAAGTTGGAGTTTTAAAAATTTTCTCTATATTTGGTAAGTTACTAACTTGTTTCCTTAATTTTCTATAAAAGTTTGTATATGTGCGAATTAGATATTTGGTGTAGTATATTTTAATAGTTGGTATTAGTATGTATGAAGTTGTTTTGAGTAGTTAACTATGATTTTAGGGTTGGATTGAAGAAATGGTTAAGTTTGGTGAAGAGAATAAGAGTTTTGGATTATGTAACTTTTGAGTTGTGAAGTCATGGTTTTAAATTATGTGTTTTACTTTTAATTGAGTTGTTTTGATGTATATACAAGTATTTTATGGTAAAATGATAGATTTGGTTGAGTTGGAATTGAGTTGAAAAAGAAAAAGAAAGATAACTTTGGAGGTGACAATTATGTGTTGATATCAGAAATTTGGCTTGACACGCCCGGTGACACGGCCATGTCTTTGGACGTGTTGATGGTTCTATTTTCATTGTTGGTAATACATGAAGTGACACGCCTATGTCACTGAGCGTGTCATAACTACTGTGATGTAGGAGTTTTGGCATGGGCAAGGACACGCACATATCTCTGAACGTGTCTTATCTGCTGTAATACAGAGCTAAAGACACGATCATTGACATGCCCATGTCACTGAGCGTGTCAAAACTTCTGTGTTGTGAGTTTAGGGCACGATCATTGACACGCCTGTATTGTTGAGCATGTCATTTATAGATTTTGCCCTAGATAGTTCTTTTTCTTATTTTTCTCTGTGTTCCTTATCCTTGTGTTGAGAGGTTTTGTATATGTCTTTAAGTGTGTTACTAAGTAATTCTTTATAATCACATTTGGTTTAGGCTTTGAGGAGACTTTAGTACCCAACTCAAGTGTTGAAGGATATCTTGAAAAATAAGGTTGAAAATGGTGTTTGAGCTTATTTTGTTGCTTTTAGAGGTAAGTATAAATTTTGAATAATTAATTATATTTGCATGACATTTGGACTTAAAATATTTTAGGTGAAAAATATGTTAAGTTACTTACTACATTATTTATGGATGAGTAATATACTATGACTTGTGTAATGTCATAAATGCATTATATGTAATATGAGAAGCCATTGTTAATGGCTAAATTGAATAAATTGTGAACTATGTGCAAGATATGATAATGACCAAAAATATTTAGGTAATATGGTTGGTTGTTTATACAATAAAAATATTATGTAAACCATTGGTGATGGCTATATTGTGTAAAATGAGATATATTATGATTATATGATAATGTTGATATAAATGAGATAAATGAGGCAACGTGTCTAGCTTGATCATGAGAAAATGAGAAAGAAATTAGTAATGAAAATATGAAATAATTGTGTGCCTAGTATGTTATTCAATTTTCAAAATTTTATATTTGGCAGCATATCTATAACATAGCAGTCCCTTAAAGCTGGGTTGGGCCTAGTCCTTGAAGCCTAGTTGGAATGTTACATAGGAATTTATTCTCATTGTGATATGATCGGCCTTCGGGGCTAGCTTTTAAGCAAATACTTTATTGTCTTCGGTGCTAGACACATGATGTCAACTTGAATCAAAATAGTAACTCTGAAATTTGAATAACATATTAAATCTTTTGGGCTCATGCTTGCGTTTATTTTTATGTGAATTATGAATTGTGGAACAGTTGAGAAATATGTTAAAGTAAAGTATTATGAGATATAATATTCATATGCATTGTGCATTATCATTGCATTTAAACTTTATTGTTATCAAAGTTTGTATTTCTAGGTTTTTGGCTTAGCGCTATTGTAATTCATCGCGCAGGTGACATGGTAGATCCAATTAAGCGGAAGATTTCGTCTAGATCGAGCCGAGTCTAAGCTTGAGATCTTGAGTATAGAGTTGATTGTTGAACATCAAGATCAGAGACAAACTGTCAGCATGTACATATTTTATACTTTTGTATATTTTGACTTCATGTATGTTATATTATATTTTGCGCATATATATATGTCGCAAACTATTAAAAATATTTTGGATAAAAATTTTGTAATGAAAGTATATATATGTTTTAGCAAGTAATATTTTATTTATTAGTTAAATTATATCAATTAAATGATTTAAGTTTATACAGATTCGAAAAGTAAGCTTTTTATTAAAATGGCTTGTGGCATTTTTATACCGTATATTCGTATATTACTTATGTTGAATTTATGTATTATATGTATATAGGATATAAAAGTGTTACACTGGTCTCTCCTTTAATTTGACAGGTAGAATAGTCGGAGATAAAAGCATCCGAATTTTTCAGTATGAACCATAATCCTACAGTCCGCTTTGTCACCAATTATAATTGTAATCTTTCTCAAAAAGAATGCTTTGATTTCGCTAGCTGTTGATATGCCATAACTATATATGGAATTTTATCCATCGACAAGAGCAAATAATTAATTATCATTTAAATTGAATTCGTCCATTTTTAATTGATCTGTTCTGCCCTGCCCCAAAACCATTTTAATTATGGCAAACTGTGAGTGGCATCTACCAACAATTCTGCATACTGCTGCACAGATTATTGGAGGTTTCTTTTTGTTTTTTGTTTTACTTTTTTAAGGCATACTTAGCCCCAAAGCCCATAAATCCTATATATTTGTCAATGAATTTATATAGTTTCTAGCTATATAAATACGTTTGTCTTTCTCGTTTATGCTTTTTCTCATTTTATAAATTATTGCCCTTTTCTTTTTTTATTATGTTTTTGGTATTATATGCGTAGCCATTTTCACAAGCAGAAATTAAGTTTAATGTTAGACGTGTTCAATATTATTCAATTATTAAATAACTAGCTTTTTAATTGTTATATATATAGGAATTATTTTTAAAAAATATTTAAACTTTGTACGTATTTTTAATTCTATCACAAATCTTTTTTTTTTATCAATTGGTATTTAAGCTTATTTTTTTCAATTCTATATTTTGACATGTTAGATACTTCTTGACCGAAAATTATGCTAACATGTTAGTTTATATTTATTTTTTTTCGATTTAATTCTTAATAGGTATTAACATTGAAAATCAATATAAGTTAAAAATTTTTAATATATGCTAATAAAAAAAATTTTAATGCCCATTAATATTAGAAATTAATAGAAGTTAAAAATTATTAAAGTCCGTTAATAATTTATATAAAGTTATTAATGTCCGTTAATAATTTAATTTATAAAAAATTAAAAATTTTCATTATTTTTATTTAAAATTTTCATCTCATCCAACTAAAATTAAAAAAAAAAATTAATCTCATTACATCTTATAAGAGAACTATATATAACAAATAAATTATAAAAATATATATCAACGGAAAATATTTATCATTCTAAATCAGTAAAATTTTGAATTAGAATTTAGAATAACTAAATTCATATTTTTACTCATTTATGTTGATTTCTAATATTAACAAGCATTAAAAATTTTTAACGGACGTTAAAATTTTTTTAACTTATATTAATATCTAATATTAATGGGTATTAAAAATTTTAACGGACATTCAAAATTTTTAACTTACGTTGATTTATAATGTTAATAGGTGGTAAAATTTCTTAACGAGCGTTAATAATTTTTAGTTTATGTGGATTTTTTATGTTAATGGACATTAAAAATTTTTAACTTATATTAATTTTTTATGTTAATGGCCGTTAAAAATTTTTAACTTGTGTTGATTTCTAATGTTAATATGCATTAAAAATTCTTAATAAGTATTAAAAATTTTTAACTTTTGTTGATTTATAATATTAATGAGCATTAAAAATTTTTAACGGTCGTTAAAATTTTTTAATTTATAATAATTTTTGATATTAATGTGCATTAAAATTTTTAAATTTATGTTGATTTCTGATGTTAACTCCCGTTAAGAATTCTTAACGCCCATTAATAATTAAATCAAAATAAAAAAAATAAATATAAATCGACACATCAACACGATTCTTAGTCATTGAGTGTCCATCCAGTTAAAAGATAGAATTGAAAAAAAAAAATAAGTTTAAAGATCAATTTGTTAAAAAAAAGTTCCTGATTTAATTGAAGGTTCATACAAATTTAAGTATTTTTTTGAAAATAATCCTATATAATATATATATATATATACACTATAAAATTAAAACATTGTGACTCAAAACATTTAGTTTCGACCTTCAAGATTGGCTTGCAGTACACTGGGATATAGTTTTCTGTCCATTTAATCCTTAATTTATTTTGCTTTTAGTTTTGCCAATTTTATGCAATTCATGATTTTTGACTGCCATGAATTGCAGTTTATGAGAAAATATAACAACTAAACAAAAAGAAATAACAAACTAATTATTGGTTGCCCTCTCATGAACTCTTAAATATTATTAGTAAATTATTAGCATCATGAAATTATTTACGAGTATTTTTGCTATATAATTCACTGTTATTGTTGTCTTCTTGTTTTATACCTTTTTTTTTTTGCTGAGATTATTTCTTTTCTTTTTTTCCTGTAGATATTGCTTGAGACGCCAGCATATGCGAATCAAATAAAAGTGACTTTTTCTGGTTGGACTACTAATTGATTAACTATATGTCGTGTTCATGTATGTGGCCACATGAAATACCAAAAACTTTAGCTTTGCATTTAGATGTCAACTTGGAGATCACAGGCTATATAACCTTTCATATTAATTTATTAATTTAATTTGATTTTATCATCCCTTTAAGTTTTTTATTTTAAGTTTTTTTTTTTTCCTGGTCCCTAAAGAGCAGAATCAGAAAAAACAGATCCATCGGTTTTAGAAACTGAGGCTTTCTTGCATTAATTTTTAATGTAGGAAAGATATAATAAACATGCAATATATTACAAGCTGGTATGATGTACGAAAGTCATCTTTTATCGTATTAAAAAAATTATTATAAATAAATTGAAATTAAATATAATCTTATTGTGAATCCTTAAACTATTTATTTTCAATTATTTGTGCCAACTAATAATTTTAATTTAAAAAAATATCTTAAGGCCTTTTATATTGTTAAATATGATTTGAATTTAAATTGTTGTGCTAATCCTTGCTGTAAAAGGGTACAAATAATTAATTAGTTTTTAAAGTCCTTCATAAAATTAGACTAGTGGCCAACTTATAAATCTTTTTGTAATTTTGGATTTGGGCAACTTATTCCACAATATATAGGTATGTTATATGTTGTGTTGTATGTGCTGAAAAAGCAATTATCGAGAGAGTTAATTTAAAGTGAGTGTTATAATTTTAATCTTGTTTTGAGAGCCACGAGTATTTTGATGTAATTTATGATAAAAATTTGAGTTTTATTTCATTTTCTTAAATTTTGCATCTTTCTCTATTTTGATTGCTAAATTTTATTTTATTTTATTCCCATAGATGTAAGCTTGTGCAGAATCATATAAATTTATTGTTTTATCTATTTTTCTTTTATACATTTTTTATTGTATTTTTTATATAATTTTAAATTAAATTCTTAAAACGATCCTAAAATATATTCATATATTAATAATTTAGTAAATATATGATTTTTTTAATCTTCATATATTAATTATTAGTTTTAGTTAATAAATTTTAGATTTAACATGATTAACAGTCATTCTTATAATTCTAAAAAACAAAATTGAAATCTTAACTAATTTTCTATTTTCATATATCAATAATTTCAGTTAAAAAAATATAGAAGATAAAAAAAAAGGAGTAAATAACTATGGCATATAATATTTTTGTATTGTATATGTATATTGATAATCTGTATTTTTTTATTTTTATTTTGGTTAATAAATTTATTATATATAAGACACATTCTTACATTAATAATTTATTAAATATATAATAGTTTGTCTTTATATATTAATAGTTTAATTAAAAATTTTATTAATTAATAATTAATAATTTAATAATAATTTATTAAATATATAATTTTTTATATTTATATATTAATAGTTATAGTTAAAAAATTTATAAATAATTAACAATTTATTAATAATTTATTAAATTTATTACTTTAACAAACTTTTATAATATAATAATAATACAAATAGCAATTTTTTTATTAATAATTTATCAAATTTATTAAATACATAACTTTTATATTCATATATTAATAGTTTCGGTTAATAAATTTTGAGACAAATAATTATAATATATGACATTTTAGTATTATATTATATTATATATATTTTTTATTTCTTGTCTTTCTAAACTTCTTACATTTTAGATTTTCAATTTTAAAGCAGTTTGGGCCAAAACTTATTTTTTCCGGCGAGGGTTAAATTTGCTAAGGACTTTAACTTGAAGGGTTGGACAGGGCTAAACTTTTTTAATATATTTTTAAAAAATAATATATATATATACACACATAGTCTAATTTTTAGGAATTTACAATGGCTACACCCATTTAGCTTTTCACTTTCAAATGTAGCTTGAAATTTAAAAAGTTCAAATTTTGCACATTATAAAATAATTAAGTTTAAATTTAAATTTAAACTGAGCTCCAATATATATCAAGTCAGTTTATATATAATGTATCTCAAAATTGAACTCGAGTTCCATTTAAATAAGTTTAACAAGCTTAATAAATTTATTTTAATTTTAATTTTTATTCATATCTTTTATATTTTCATATATTTTATATTTTTTAAATATTATTTATTATTCATAATTAAAATTAAAAATTTTCTTTTATAAAAATTAATATATTTTATTAGTTGAAAAAATATATTAAAATATTAAATTTTATTATTTTATTATTTATTTATTTATTTAATAGGAAAGTTTTAAAAAATAAATTTTATAGTAAAATATTACTTGAAACAATAGATGAAGTATTTTTGAAAAAAATAATTTTAGCATTTTTGAAAAAAATTTAAAAATATAATATTTTTAAAAATAGAACTTATTTTTAAGATAATTTTGTAAATGTCCCACTAATTTTCCCTTCTTATTCTTAGAGTAGTAGTTTGGACCAAAACTTTTTATCCCGGTCTGGGCTAAATTTGTTGAGCACATGCTAGAAGGGCCGTACTGGCCTAAACTTTTTAAACCCGTAGATGTAACTATCACTATTTGAAATCACAGGGGCATAGCAGCAAAACCCTCTCGAACAAGTCAGTGCCTTGTTACTGCAGTTAATACCAAAATTGCAGAATCTCAAAGAAACCCCCAAAAATAGTCTGTTTGTTTACTGAGAAAGAAAGGGAAAGTGAGATAAATGTCCGGCATGGAAAGACTACAGAGAATGTTCGCGGGTGCAGGAGGTGCGTTGGGTCATCCACCCCCTGATTCTCCAACTCTTGATTCATCAGAGCAGGTCTACATCTCCTCCCTCGCTCTCCTCAAAATGCTCAAACATGGTACGATTCTCAACAATTTACACCTATAGATACTATTTTTCATTTTTAGTTTTTGGGTTTTGTTAATTTCTTTTATTGGTAACTGAAGCTGAAGTTAGGGTTTGTCGATCTCAGCATGATTTAGGTCCAGCTTAGCGTCTTGGTTGATGCTTTCGGATTGTATGCATTTGACGTAAATTAGGGATTTTGATTATGTACTTCTTTGTTCTTTGGTTGAACACATGTTCGAGCTTTTTATTGTGGTCTGAATTTGCAATCGTGCTATTTACAGATTTCATTGTCATGTTGTTGAATTTGAGTTCCAAATATTATTTTCTGCTTGTTCGTTTGCTTGTTATGAAAAAATCCCATTTTCTTTGAGGTTGGAATATTGTTTGTCACATGATGATGCGATGATCTAGTTATCAGATATCCCTATTCTTTGGATTCCTTTGAGTGTCTTGGGACTTGTAAATATCATGAACTAAAATTGAGCTCATATTATTTTTAACTTCTGATTTGAACAATGTCAATAATAGGAAGAGCTGGGGTCCCCATGGAAGTGATGGGCTTGATGCTTGGAGAGTTTGTGGATGAATACACTGTTCGTGTTGTTGATGTCTTTGCAATGCCACAGAGTGGTACTGGTGTTAGTGTTGAAGCTGTTGATCATGTGTTTCAGACAAATATGCTTGATATGCTCAAACAGACCGGGAGGTATTCTTCAACCATTAGTTTTAAATTTAGTATGATTCCATAATGTAGCATATATTGGCTTTTTGTGTAATGTTGTAGCCGTTTTTTCTTTGCTGAGAAAAATTATCTAAATTAATACACTATCATTCTTTTGTCTTAGAGAAACTTTTTATTGGTTTTGGGAAGGTTGAGGGGATTTGAGATCTTGGAAAATAAATGAACCTTTAATTGTCTGGACCAAATTGCTAAATGACGTCAGAAGAATTTGTAGTTAGAATTGAATTTTATTTTCAGTAGGGTTCCATGTTCTTTGGTTTTGTTTCCCAAAAATCTAAATGGAGCTTTCTATATTTGCTTCATGCATATTCTCTTTATTACTGGAGCTAGTCTATCGGTCATTATATTTGCTTCATGCATATTCTCTTTATTACTTGAACTAGTCTATCGGTCATAGATGCTTTTCTGTGGCTTTGAGAATTCTGATGTAAATGTTTGATGTTAAATAGAGCATCAAATTGAGTATTTTTTAACTGGTCATGTTCACCTGTCAGGAAAACATGCATTTTAAATAAATGTGTGAATGAAACTTGTCTGAGACTTGAGGTTGAAATTGGTCTGTTGTTGTTTGTACACATGTTTTCTTTATAGAATTGAGATACTTATTTTGTCCGCTTGCTGGACCTTCCTCTCTCTCAAACCCATCCTCATGAGTTCTTATTTCATCTTTTTGGTGTCGCAGGCCAGAGATGGTTGTTGGATGGTATCATTCCCATCCTGGATTTGGCTGTTGGCTCTCTGGCGTTGATATAAATACACAACAGGTTTTGTGCATTCTCACTTTTTATTGATTTTTCAGTTTATGGTCAACTTGTATTTTTTCTATCTGTTTATTGGACTGTGTCTTTATTTTCCAAACCTCTATAGGAATACCCCAATAAAGCTTGTGGCCCGGATGGTATTCCTATAGAGGTTTGGAAGAACCTTGGAGAGGTAGGAGTTGCCTGGTTAACTAAACTCTTCAATGCTATTGTGAAAGGACGTAAGATGCCGAATGCCTGGAGGAAGAGTATCCTGGTACCCATATATAAAAATAAGGGAGACATTCAATGTTGTACAAATTGTCGAGGTATCAAACTTATGAGCCATATTATAAAATTATGGGAAATGATTATTGAACACAGATTGAGGAAGCTTACAAGAGTTTCGGAGAATCAGTTTGGGTTTATGCCAGGGAGATCTACCATGGAGGCTATTTCTCTTCTAAGAAGACTAATGAAATTGTATCAAGAGAAGAAGAAAGATCTCCATATGGTATTTATTGACTTGGAGAAAGCCTATGATAGAGTACCAAGAGAAGTGTTATGGTGGGTTTTGAAGAGGAAAAGAGTCAGCGGCAAATATATCAACATCATCAAGGATATGTATGAGAATGCATCCACTAGTGTGAAAATACCTGGTGGAGACACTAAGGCTTTCCCCATTACTACCGGATTGCATCAAGGTTCGGCCATGAGTCCATATTTATTTACCCTGGTTATGGACGAGCTAACCAGAAGCATACAAGACGATGTTCCTCGGTGTATGTTGTTTGCTGATGAGATTATTTTAATTGATGAGACTAGTGCTGGTGTAAACCGTAAGTTGGAAGTGTGAAGAAAAACCCTCGAGGACAAGGGCTTTAAGTTAAGTAGGAGTAAAACGGAATATATGCACTGTGAGTTCAGTCTAAGGAAGAAGCAGGAACATAAGGTTAAGTTGGATGGAGTTTTAGTTCCTAAAACCAAGAAGTTCAAATATTTGGGTTCGGTATTCCAGAATGATGGCCGTATAGATGAAGATGTGGCTCACAGAATACAGGTAGGGTGGTTGAAGTGGAAGGGTGCGACTGAGGTTCTATGTGATAAGAAAATACCTCTGAAAGTGAAAGGTAAATTCTATAGGACGGTTGTTAGACCTGCGATGCTCTATGGTAGTCAGTGTTGGGCACCAACGGGACATCATTTGCATAAGATGAGTGTAACAGAAATGAGGATGCTAAGATGGATGTGTGGACATACCAGACTGGACAAAATTAAGAATGCTCATATTCGACAAAAAGTCCAAGTAGCGGATGTCGAAGATAAGGTGAGGGAAGGAAGACTTAGATGGTATGGGCATGTTTTAAGAAGACCTCCTAATGCTGCGGTTCGTAAGTGTGAGAATTTGTTGATTGAGGGGGCTAGAGGTCGTGGAAGACCTAGAACTGTGTGGAATGAGGTGATAGCAAGAGACTTACGTGCCTTAGATCTTGATGCGGATTTGACTAATGACAGACTTGAATGGAGACGTAAAATCCGTGTCTTGAAAGGGGCCTAAGGCTGGAGTATCTTTATTGGTGTCTTTTGAGCTTATTTTGTTGAGGATCTTGGGACTAAGACTTAGTTGTTGTTGTTGTTGTTGTATTCTTTTCCCTTTTGAATGTTTCTTCTTTGTCTTGTACTAGTAGTATAGACCTGCCCAGACTGGAAATTTTGGCAGGATCCTATAAGGACAATCAATAGTTTTAAACTACTTTTTCCATTGTATTTGAAATGAATGCTTTTCAAGAAATGTAGGTTCTAACCTTGATGCTGGACCGGCTTTAGTTGGTTTCTATGTATGCATTAAAAACTTTTTGCAGTTGATTATTGGCTATACTTTTCACTGTTAATTTCATCTGCTTGCTCCTTTTGGCATCCAAGTAATGAATAAGATGATTGGAGCTTTTGCCTTTGATAGAAGAAGTGCTACAGGTGGTTGGGAGAGCATAACTTGTACCAGCATTTGTTGTGTTCATGAACTGCATGTTTTAACATAAAAGCATAAAAAAAATCCTGCCATTATGATCAATGACTATGAGGACTTGCTCAAATTTTTGATATTTCATAGAATGTTGGAGAAAAAGATTTTGATATTTCATGCATCTCCTCTCACAATATCACAGTTGAATAATATAGTATTTTGACCATTTATATCAGATTAAATATATAGATCTTTGTGCTCTTTTACAAATTCGATGCAACTTGAGATCATAGCTAAACTTCTGATCTTGAGCTGGTAAGAAGGTGGTGAATGTTTGGTATGTAGTTTTTCAATGAGACAAAGTTAATCACTCTAAATTAGTCAATTCTTAACTGTAATTTCTTGTATTTGACAGTTGTCTTTTTATGATTGTTAGCCCTTTGTTGTTATTAAGTAACCCCTCGCTTGTGATGTTCATTATTGTTTGCAGAGTTTTGAAGCACTAAACCAGCGGGCTGTAGCAGTTGTGGTTGATCCAATTCAGAGTGTTAAGGAAAGGTGGTGATTGATGCGTTTCGATTAATTAACCCGCAAACAATGATGCTTGGCCAAGAACCAAGACAGACGACTTCCAACCTGGGGCATCTGAATAAACCATCCATTCAGGCAAGTTCATAACAAAAGGCAAAAGTTGACCCTTTCTCCTCTTTCTCTTATAGCTTTTTTTTAATCTGTTGAACTATTTCTGATATGATTTTCTTAAAATATTTCAGGCATTGATCCATGGATTAAACAGACATTATTACTCAATAGCCATTAATTACAGAAAGAATGAGCTTGAGGAAAAAATGCTTCTCAACCTTCATAAAAAGAAATGGACGGATGGATTGACGCTGAGGCAATTTGATACTCATTCTAAAACCAATGAGCAGACTGTTCAGGTAAATAATTGTTACAAACCAGAGCTTTCTATTCTTCATGCCGTGTTTCACTATGTAATTGGGATGTCTATTGTTTCAAATGCAAAGATCCTTTTATGAACATAAGTTACATGGAGAGCGTGTGTAAATAATGGAATATTCAACTAACTTCCCATTTGGGCTTACTTGATCTAAATCTGTGCTTGTTTATTCATTAATAAGGAAGGCTAAGTGAAGTTTTCAGGGACAAGTTATGTATTTTGATGTTTTGCCAAAGGAGGGGGGGGGGGGGGGGGGGGGGTAAAAAATTAAATTCATAAGTTAATATGTCATGGATGGTTTTCGGCCCAACAACTTAATTACAAGGTTTATTGTTGGTGTGGGCTAACTGAACCATCACTAACTTTTATATAGCTATGTGTGAGATCATAATAGCTATTTTTCATTTTCATTATACATTCACGTGGAAGGCAGTAGCTAGTAGGCAAACATGGCAACTGATACTCACAAGTGACGTGATCTTGGATTCATCTTTGAATGAGCAGGAGATGCTGAACTTGGCTATTAAATACAATAAGGCGGTGCAAGAGGAAGATGAGCTCCCACCAGAGAAGCTGGCAATTGCCAATGTGGGAAGGCAAGATGCGAAGAAACATCTTGAAGAACACATCTCTAACTTGATGTCCTCCAACATAGTTCAAACTTTGGGTACCATGCTGGACACAGTTGTGTTCTAGACTCTTATTTTATATTTTTCTTTCTGTAATCTCTCTAGAACTCTCCCTTTTTTTTTAAAACTTGATTTTCTGTATTCTCTCTTTCTAAGTAGAACAATCTTGGATTTATTATATTGCATTTATTTCGAGTTTTTTTCCCTGGTCGTCGCGTTGGATTACATTCCATGGATTTATGTTCGCTTATACATAGATCTAATTGTTGGAATGACGCACAAATACCTCATCTCTTCTTGCGTCCTCACATTAATGTTTCTAATATTTAATTTCAGATTTTTAATTTTTAATTTTGCTCTATTTAATATTTAAAGTGAATATTTGAGCATGTTAGCTAATTTCCAGTATTGGCAATGAAATCATATTTGAAGAAATATGATATTATTTTTTTCTTTGGTATATGAATGACTTTTATTTCTTTATTTTTTGTAGGCTTAGTGTATCTGATGCCTTATATATTTGTCCATTTTGATTATTTTGCCATTTATATTAATGTATTTATCATATTATTTTCTTTATTTATCTATTTTATTTTAATAGATATTTATATATTTATATAGTAGTTATTTTATTTTTTATATTTATACTCAATGAATATTTAAATAAAGACAGTGTTATATGATATTTAGATAAAGATAGTGTTATATGTGTATATAAGTGATATTTGATATAAAATTTATAATGGGCAAATAAATATTTAAATAAATATAGTGTTATATGATATTTAAATAAAGATAGTATTATATGTGTATAAAAGTATTTATTTGATATAAAATTTATAATGAATAAAATAATTAATATATGATTATATAAATGTTTATTTGAATAAAATTTATAAATACAGTGGATAATTTAGTAAATGCATAAGTACAAAAGATAAAATAATTAAAATATATTAATATAAAAAAATTGTAGATATAGTGTCTTTTTTATATTTTAATTAAGTTCGCCCATTGATATGAATGTGTTTCTAAATATGATTATTAATCTAATCGATGTATTTTATTTAATTATTTTAAAATTTAAATTTGAGAATAAATATGTAAGATTATTAAATTTGGATTTCTAAAAACGCAATTGCTTGACTGCCATCTTATCATCAACCATCTAGAAGTTGGTCGTCTTGATGATGTGTGCTTTTGATAAATAACTTAATAAAAAAAAAAAAGAATTTGGATCTTTCCAAGTCTGTTTTATGAATTTGGAAGCTAAGTTGGGGCTTTCAGTCACTTGACAAAGCTTTAATTCTTAACTGACCGTCAACTTGTCATGCTCCTAGTTAGCCCCCTAAATCGCTTCAACAATTTCGAAGAGATGGGCAGGCAGCGGAAACAGACTTCTATTTTTGTTTTTCAATTGTTTCAATGCTTGAGGACTTGAAACTCCTAATTTATATGGTAAAATTAGCAACGGAAATCAATCTCTAAAATTGCATTTTTAGATGAAACCCCACCAGCAGTTTTCCACCACATGTAAAGAAAAACATCCTGCTTTGCTTGGAAAAATAGCCTACTTGTCTTGGGTTTATGAGCCATTGAGATTTCTTCCTTACTTTTAATTTAAAATCAGCATTTTAATTATTTTCAAACGCAAATGTCAAATTAATGAACTTTGAAATTATTTTTTCAAACTTTTAAGATTTGAAATCCTGAATTTTGGAAATGCGGTGATTATTATTCAGTCTCAAAAAATTAAATAAATAAAGAAATTAAATGTGATGTGAATATATACATGGGTTGGTAACTTGGTAGATTAGAATCAATTCGCATTTGAATTTCCGCAGATGCGTTTAAGGTGACTATTGCATACGCGACATGGAAGTTCCTGTTTTACTGGAGAACTTGTCTTTTTCAAGACCAATGAAATGGCAACAGAAACTTGAGAAAAAAGAAAACAAAAACAATAAGGACGAGCAGAAATTTGCACAAACACGAGGGCCTTCTGCTTCTTTGGTAGTGTTTTTTAAATTAACTTCTATTGTTAAATATTAATGAAAGACGGTGATGACTTTTTGAGATTGACAAAAGACAATTCATTTGAGGACAAAAACATGGAGGCTTGTTTCTTTTCTTTCTTGTTTTTCTTGGTATTTTGCTAATGCTAGTCAATTTGGTAGAATTTTATTGTTTTTCTTTTGTTTTGTTTGGAAAAAGATTATTATGGTCTATTACCTATTTAAAATATGTCCATTATATCATTTTACATAATGAATTAAAAATTGAATTGAAAAATAAACTAAGAACCTTTAAATTATTCAATATATAGTTGAATGATATGGGTACAATTATTGAAAAAAAATGAATGATATCGTAATAATTGAAAAATGGAAAATCGTAACAATTTGTGTTTTTTTCTATATCATATATAAACCATTAAGTTTCACAAGAATTTTCCTAATTATTGTTAATGTAAAATAATTGACAAAGATGCGTTGGATAGTAATGCAAATTAAATGGAATTAATTTTATATAAGCTGGGTTCTATTCATTCATTCCAAAATTGGATCAAATTTATATCTATGGCCAGAAAATCATTATTATCATTTATGTGATTGCTTGAGTTATGAAGGTCGGTGAGAATCTGGCAGTTAGGTATCTTAAATAAATTTATACTTTACTATAATTAATTAGTTTGGTTTTTTGTCTTTGAAATTCTTTAATTTAAATCTGGTAATATATTTAATTTATTGAAAATAACTACATATATATATATTCAGTCCATTGCACGGATTAATTAGTTTTTCAGTAAATAATATCGAAATTATTTTTAAAATTATGGACATGGAATAATTAGTTCTTTTAATAAATAATATTGAAATGATTTCTAAAATTATGAGATTTCGAATTTGAATCTAACCCATTCCAATATAAAAAACACGTAGCAAACCAATCTCATTTGATTTAAGGTATATCACATACTTTTATTTATAAATATTTATAAATAAAAGTATTATTCATAAAATTTATAAACTTTTTTTATTATATATATAATCTAATTTAGCAAATTGTATTTACACTTCAATTTTTTCTTTTATAAAAAAGAAAAAGAAAATAAAAATACTTATTTTATAAGAGTTTAAACAATTATTTAATCAGTGTAATGTTTATTTCTATCAATGAATCATGCTCTTTTCTGAACAAAAAAAAAAACAATTATTTAATCAGTTTCAGTACTATCTGATTTCCACACGGAACATTTTAATTTTATTGATCAAAGAGACGAGAGAGGACGCAAAAAGCTCTTATGGAATTATTATCTGTATTAGTGAAAGATGAAGATTTGTTTTGATAAAAAAAGAAGGATGTAAATTTAATGTTATTGTAGTGGAACGGTCCACATCAATCAGTATCTTTAATTAGAAGTGACAACAATCTTTATTTAACAAAAAGCTAATCAATCAATCTAAATTAGTGAAGAAAAAAAAATAGTAAAAGTGATAAGTTCTAAATTTACTATATAAATGTAGACATTGGCTTTGGAAATCTATTTGTTAAGGTGTATACTTTTTTTTTTTTTGAAGCGTAAGGTGTATACTTTTATAGTTTTATTTCTCTTAATTTACTTTTGATCCCTACATGTTAAATTGTCACAAAAGCCACACCTAATATTCCCAAAATGGCCTATGATTCTTATTTTTGTTTTAATTTTCAACTTTTGTTAATGTTGTTAAAACTCATTACCGATTTAAAAATTATAAAAATATGATGAATTTATAATTACAAAGATAATTTAGCTAAAATAATTTAATTTATTTTATATTATAAAATTTAATTTGTTATAAGTTTAATATACGTAGCCTTACCTAAAAAAATTGACAAGTATCACATTAAAAAAATCAAAAATAAATTAAATACAATTATTATTTTTTTGAAAATTTTATTTTTTTTCCAATCGAAAGATATTTATTTTAAAAATTATATCATAAAATCTGTCTTTAATCAAATCATAAAAGAATTTTTTTATATCATTTTATTATGTAAAAAAATGCATAAATATATAAAAAAATAGTAATAAAACTTATTTCATAATAAAATTATAATAATTTTTTATTACAACACATTAATCAATATATTTTTTTAACACACTATTTTATGGACGTGGATTTTTTTTTCTTACAAGATGCAAATTTTTATAGAAAATAAGGAGGAAATAATAATTATATTACTATACTTGATTGATGTAAGAGGCCCAACGCTTAAAAAAGAGAAGAGCATTTTCACAATTTGGATTAAAAAGATGAAAAACATGATCTTCTCCTTTAGTCTCCACAATCTCAGCCTTTCCTTGCCATCCACTTTTTACTACCTTTTCATAATAAACCTTTCCTCTCTCACATAATATATCTTTCTCAGCAACAAAAATAAGGACACTCTCGCAACCCACGTCTTTCAAACTCGGAGCTTCATTCACAAAAGGGTTAATATATGGATCATCACACCCTTTATCCGATGGACAAACGAACGTCCACCAATTATCAACCATTGACTTTCTAACAATATCAATTTTCTCATTTCCTATCGGATTTTTTCCCCAGAAATATGGGTGGATCATAGTAAGACCTTTGAGTTTCATGCCCGGATCCGAATTCTTAACCCGTAAGGCCAAGTGGTGTACAATATTAGCACCAGCACTATCTCCAGCTAAAAAAAGGCGTCCAAAATCTACAAAATCGTTGAGCCATGGTTCAGTGTGACCATTTCTATTTTTAATATCATGGGCAAGCACCCATTGAAGGGCAGCCCATGAGTCTTGATAAGCAATAGGGAGAGGATTCTCCGGGGCTAACCGGTAATCAACGGAGATAATAATGGTATTAGCTTGGGAAGCTAGTTGGTTAAGGCAATGGTGGTACTTGGGTTCAGCCGATGATGCTATGCAAAAAGCTCCGCCGTGAAAGTAAACAACGAGAGGAAGTTTTTGATTGTTAAGGGCCTTATTAGCCGGACAAGGACGGTAAAGTCTGGCGGAGAGAGTGGTTTGTTGTGTAGTAATAAAAATATCCTTGGAGAAAACAGCAGTTTGAGAATCGAAGCCAGGCAGTGTAATTTCTGTTCCGGCATAACGCTCGATTGTTTCATCTACATATACTCGAAGATAAGGAAAAACTTCACGGGCTATTTGTTTTTCTGGAGCCATTTTCAAAGAGAAGAACTGAGGGGTAGAGGGAGAGAGAGCTGTGGATTTAAGCAAGAGAAGAGAGGCTGATGAAATTTAATGAAAAGAAAGAAGATGGTGGCTTTTATATAATTTTTTAATTGTCAAACAAACAGAACCCTTAAATATTTAAGACAGTTGTTTGTCCCTCCAACCATGTGTAATAATTTCATTTTTTTTTTCTTTTAATGCTCCTTTATTTAACGAATGAAATCCTTTTTTTCTAATTTACCTTAATAATACGGAAAATTTGTATAGTACGAGTTTTTAACTTTTTTTTTCTTTTTTATAGCTATACATTAAAAGTAACGAAAATCAGTAATTTTTTAAGGTTATTTGATTATAATAAAAATATATATAAAAATAAAGTTTTATATTAAATAAATATAAAATATGCGAGTGATTAATATAAAAATAAATTATTTAATTTTAATAGTTAATTTTTAAAATTATTTTTTTAAAATTTATATTAAAAATTTTATCTTTATCTTTATTTTAAGGTTCAATATAATCTTTATTTATTTATTTATTTTTGAACCAAATTAAGTGTGAATTATCATTGCGACCATTTTTAATGATATGGAATCTCTTTTTTTTTTTTACTTTTAATTTTTGACTTTAATAAGGAGTTTTCTATGGTGGGGCCGTGGGAGTAACAAAGGCCCTACAATATTTTGTTGGTTTTTAATTATGGAAAAATTATATGGTACAATAAAAAAAAATGGTTAATTGGCTATCACACCGCGAGATAATATATTTTCATGTATAAAAATAATTTAAAATAAAAATAAATCTTAAAAATCCAATTTAAATGGTAAAGGAGATTGTTTATGTTACTGTTTATTATTGTCAAATAAGTAGGCACCAACCATTTTTTTTGTCAAAAATGGAGGTGCCTAATTAAGGGGATTGTCAAAAATGGAGGTGCCTAATTTAGGACATTGTCAAAAGTGGAGGTGCCTAAATTTGGAGAATTGTTAAAGTAAAAAATGGAGGTGCCTAATTTATTGACTAATTTCACCAACCCATGTTTTTGAAGCCTATATAAACCCATCCACTTCATTTGGAAGATACACCTTAAATTGAAGAAGTAAAGAGAAGAGAGTGTCTTTGAGAGAATTTTGTGAGGAAAAATTCTTGTTCATAATTGAGTGAGGGTTGTGAGTGTTTGTAAACACATTGTATTTTTCTCCTTAATATAAGTCTGCAGCAGCTCCGGAGACGTAGGCATAATTGGCCGAACTCCGTTATCAAATTCTGTGTTAATATTCCGCATTTATTTTCGCTCTCCTACTAATCTGGTTTAAGGGAATAGAGTGGTAATCACCTCAATTTCCCAACAACTGGTATCAGAGCTTTGGGTGATAAATTATGTCAATTTTTTGAAAGATTACTATTCACATGAATAGTGAATTTTGTGAATAGTAAAATTTTGTCGGCAGTTCTGATTTGTCGACAAAGGTGTCCTAGTACACAGTGGTTTGCAGAAACAGTCAGAAACGATCCAAAGGAGTCCATATTCGAGTGGGAGCGATGGCTGCAGATGAAGGAAAAGTGAGAATTGAAAAGTTCGACGGTGCGGACTTTGGCTTCTGGAAGATGCAGATTGAAGATTATCTGTACCAGAAAAAGTTATATCAACCTCTCTCAGGAATAAAGCCAGAAGGCATGAAAGATGAAGAATGGAATCTTCTCGACAGACAAGCCCTTGGAGTTATTCGATTGACATTATCACGAAATGTTGCTTTCAACATCGCCAAAGAAAAGACCACAGCAGGTCTAATGGCGGCTCTCTCCAACATGTATGAAAAGCCATCAGCTTCAAACAAAGTTCATTTGATGAAACGGTTATTCAATTTGCAAATGGCAGAAGGGGCATCAGTGGCCCAACATCTGAATGAATTCAACACAATCACAACCCAGTTGAATTCAGTAGAAATTGAATTCGATGCTGAAATTCGGGCTTTGATTCTCTTATCATCTCTACCAGATAGTTGGAATGCTACCGTTACAGCGGTCAGCAGCTCATCTGGAAAAACCAAATTGAAATTCGATGATGTTCGGGATCTGGTGTTGAGTGAAGAAATTCGACGAAGAGAATTGGGTGAAGCATCAACCTCTTCGGCTTTACACACAGAATCTAGAGGGAGAACTTTAGAAAAAAGTTCATATCGTAGCAGATCAAAATCTAGAAGGGACAAATCTAGATCGGGGAAGAAAGATTTCAAGTGTTATAACTGCGGCAAGAAGGGTCATTTTAAGAAAGATTGCCGAGCGCCAAAGAAAGATAGCGGTGCACAGGGATCTGCAAATGTGACCGAGGAAGCAGGTGATGCCATGATTTTAAGTGTCAACAGTCCAATTGAATCATGGATTTTAGATTCTGGGGCATCTTTTCACGCCACTCCATGCCAAGAAATCATGGACAACTATGTCAGTGGTGATTTCGGGAAGGTTCATCTAGCTGATGATGAAACCTTAAAGATCGTAGGAAAAGGGGATGTCCGATTAAAGTTGTCAAACGGGAATACCTGGAAGCTGCAAGGAGTAAGACATATTCCTGGTCTTAAAAGGAATTTGCTCTCTGTAGGACAACTTGATGAAGATGGTTATGGTACAACCTTCAAAAGCGGTGAATGGAAGATTACCAAAGGAGCACTCGTCATTGCTCGTGGTAAGAAAACTAGCACTCTCTATGTAACCTCAAACTTAGAGAATGTTATTTCAGTAGCAGATGCAGATGAAAAATCAAACCTATGGCACCAAAGGCTTGGCCATATGAGCGAGAAAGGGATGAAGACGCTTTTGTCAAAAGGAAAGTTGCCGGAACTGAAAAGTATCAATGTCGGCCTATGTGAAGATTGTATCTTTGAAAAACAAAAGAAGGTCAGTTTTTCAAAGATTGGCAAGACACCCAAGGCAGAAAAATTAGAGTTGGTCCATACCGATGTATGGGGACCGTCTCCAATTCCATCTCTTCCAGGCTCATTGTATTACGTCACATTCATTGACGATTCAACAAGAAAGGTATGGGTGTATTTTCTGAAGAAGAAATCAGAAGTCTTTGATACATTCAGAAAATGGAAGGCCATGGTAGAAAATGAAACTGGTTTGAAAGTCAAGCGATTGAGGTCTGACAATGGAGGAGAGTACAGAGATAGAAGATTCAGAGAATTTTGCGCAAACAGCGGAATCAAGATGGAGAAAACAGTTCCTATGACACCGCAACAGAATGGTGTCGCTGAACGCATGAACAGAACTCTGAATGAACGTGCCAGAAGCATGAGGATACACGCTGACTTGCCCAAGAATTTATGGGCTGAAGCTGTCAACACCGGGGCGTACCTGATTAACCGTGGACCTTCAGTACCTTTAGATGGTGAAATACCAGAGGAAGCATGGAGCAAAAAAGAGGTAAACCTTTCACACTTAAGAGTGTTTGGTTGTATCTCTTACATACATATAGATTCTGCTGGAAGAAGTAAATTAGATGCCAAGTCAAACAAATGTGTCTTTGTTGGATATGGTGGTGATGAGTTCGGTTATCGGTTTTGGGATTATGAAAATCACAAGATCATTAGAAGCCGGGATGTCATATTCAATGAGAATGTGATGTACAAAGACAGATTAAATGCAGAATCAAATAGCTCCAAGATAGATGTTGAAAATAAGGAATTTGCTGAGTTCGAGGATATTTCTGGAAATGATGTTCAGAATAGTCCTGAAGTAGAGGAGCCAAGCACGCCGGAATTGAGGCGCTCCTCCAGAATTACAAGACCAATCCAACGTTACTCGCCTTCTTTGCATTACTTGTTGCTGACAGATAATGGTGAACCAGAGTGCTACGATGAAGCAATACAAGTGGATGATTCAATCAAGTGGGAGTTTGCCATGAAAGATGAGATGGACTCACTCATGTCAAATCATACATGGGAATTAGCTGAACTACCACAAGGCAAGAAAGCACTCCACAACAAGTGGATTTATAGGATCAAAGAAGAGCATGATGGAAGTAAACGCTACAAAGCAAGATTGGTTGTAAAAGGTTTTCAACAAAAGTAAGGTATTGACTATACTGAAATTTTCTCTCCAGTCGTGAAGCTTACAACAATCAGACTGGTATTGAAAATTGTAGCCGCAGAAAATTTACATCTTGAACAATTAGATGTAAAGACAGCATTCCTTCATGGAGATTTGGAGGAAGAGATCTACATGAAGCAACCAGAAGGCTTCATTAAGGCGGACAAGAAAAATCTAGTGTGCAAGTTGAAGAAGAGTTTATATGGCCTAAAACAAGCTCCTAGACAGTGGTACAGAAAGTTTGATAGTTTTATGAGCAGCAGCGGTTTCACAAGATGCCAAGCAGATCATTGTTGCTACATCAAGAAGTTTGACAATAGCTTTATTATTTTATTGTTATACGTCGATGATATGCTTGTTGCAGGTTCAGACATGCAAGAGATTAAAAATTTAAAGCAGAAATTGTCAAAACATTTTGCAATGAAAGATCTGGGCGCCGCAAAGCAGATTCTTGGAATGAGGATCAAGAGAGACATGAAGTCGGGGACTTTGATATTATCACAGGCTGAGTACATAACCAAAGTACTGGCCAGATTCAACATGCAAGATGCTAAATCAGTGAGCACACCTTTAGGTGTTCATTTCAGACTCTCCAAAGAACAGTCTCCGAAGACGGAGGAGGAACGTACACACATGGCGAAGGTGCCATATGCCTCAGCAATTGGGAGTTTGATGTATGCCATGGTTTGTACCAGACCAGATATTGCTCAAGCAGTGGGAGCTGTTAGCAGGTACATGAATAATCCAGGCAAGGCACACTGGGAAGCAGTCAAATGGATTCTCAGATATCTTCGAGGTACCACAGATAAGGCGCTTTGTTTTAAAAGTGGAGATATGACACTAGCAGGTTATGTGGATGCTGACTTAGCTGGAAATGTTGACGTTAGAAAGAGCACTACAGGGTATGTCTATACTCTAGGAGGTACCGCAATGAGCTGGGTCTCTCAATTACAGAAGATAGTTGCTCTCTCCACAACTGAAGCAGAATATGTCGCTGTCACGGAAGCCAGCAAAGAAATGGTTTGGCTCCAAGGTTTCTTGGAGGAGTTGGGCAAGAAGCAAGAAAAAAATGTCTTGTATTGTGACAGTCAAAGTGCCATACATCTAGCGAAGAATCCGTCTTTTCATGCCAGAACGAAGCACATACAGTTGCGGTATCACTTTATCAGGTCACTTCTGGAAGATGGGATTTTGAAACTTGAGAAGATTAGTGGAACTCAAAATCCGGCAGACATGTTGACGAAGACGGTGACTATTGATAAACTGAAGCTGTGCTCAGCTTTAGTTGGCCTACACTAGTATCAATGTCGTAGAAGAGCTGTTGCATTGATCAAGGTGTGAAGACATATTGAAATCAGTCTTCAAGTGGGAGATTGTCAAAGAAGTAGGCACCAACCATTTTTTTTTGTCAAAAATGGAGGTGCCTAATTAAGGGGATTGTAAAAAATGGAGGTGCCTAATTTAGGACATTGTCAAAAGTGGAGGTGCCTAAATTTGGGGAATTGTTAAAGTAAAAAATGGAGGTGCCTAATTTATTGACTAATTTCACCAACCCATGTTTTTGAAGCCTATATAAACCCATCCACTTCATTTGGAAGATACACCTTAAATTGAAGAAGTAAAGAGAAGAGAGTGTCTTTGAGAGAATTTTGTGAGGAAAAATTCTTGTTCATAATTGAGTGAGGGTTGTGAGTGTTTGTAAACACATTGTATTTTTCTCCTTAATATAAATCTGCAGCAGCTCCGGAGACGTAGGCATAATTGGCCGAACTCCGTTATCAAATTCTGTGTTAATATTCCGCATTTATTTTCGCTCTCCTACTAATCTGGTTTAAGGGAATAGAGTGGTAATCACCTCAATTTCCCAACAATTGTACTTGTAGTAAATTATTGAGTATATTTTGTATAATACACTGTTAATACATCGTCATTTAAATTTTCATGTCGCTGAAAATATAATCTTAATAGAAGCATAAACAAATCGAATAGTATTCTTATATAATTATATTAAAAACAAATGAAAATTTTGAAATTTAATTAAAAAATTAACAAAATTGTGTGCGCAGTATATATGATTTACTTAAATGGATGTTGAAATGGTAGATATAAAACCAATTAATGGTACCGGTGGCACATAAGGTCACATAAATGCACAGGGACATGTGGGATCTTTTAATTTTGATTGGCAATGCAAAACAAATGAATAATTTGATATCATTTAATTTATAACTGAATGAAATGGTACAAATTTTCAATTTTGAAGGTTGAAATTTAACTTTTAATAGTTTTATATTTCTATTTTTTAACATATAATAAATAAATTGGTGACTAAAGTACATTTTAAAAAAAAAAAAACTCGTAAAAACAAGTCATCTAAGATAAGATTAGTTCGGGCCTTGAATTTATTCAAGGTTTTGAAGTTCTAGTAATTTGTAAATCAAGGAAGATTACATATGCCGTGGATTGTGAGAATTTCTGTTAGATGACCCATGCTTAGAAGTCATTTCAATTAATTAAAAAAATTAAACATAAATTTCTTATAAATTGGAAAATAAATTTATTAATTATTACTAAAATACAAAAAAAAATCTAATTTTATGAAAGAAAAGGCATATCTCTATTGAAAAGTGAGCCAACCGTTGGATCAAATCTTTAGTTTTATCGGACTCCAAATCAAGCAAATGAAAGGCATGGCCCTCTCCTCGTGTTTCATCAATCTCAACCACACCCATCCACCCACTGCTTCTCAATGCCTGATAATAAAGCCACCCTCTATCTGTCAGCAAATCCTTCTCAGCCACACTCACTAACGCTCTTTTACACCCAAGCCCAATTAAAATAGGCCCACTCACTATAACTGGATTGACCTGCGGGTCATCATTGTCCTGAATTTGATGGGCAAGTCAATGGCCATAACTCATCTATGTCTGCTTTCCTATTCGGATCCAGCGTCTCTGAACCGATTGGAGCCGACCCCCAAAAATATGGGTGGACTAAAGCAGTCCCTAAAGCCCAACACCAAGCCCAGACTCAGACTCTTCACAGCTATAGCCAGGTTATGACCAATGTTAGCACCAGCACTCTCTCCTGCCAAAAACACTCTTCCAATATCTGCATTTTCATTTAACCATGGCTCAGGTCCATTGCTATTACAATGGGAAACAACCCATTGAATTTGCTGCTCAGACGCTGTATTTTTTTAAAATTTTTACTTTTTTTTATTAAAAATATTTTAATTATTTTATCATAAAATTATTATAAATTATATAAAATTTATGAACTTATAATAAATTTATAGTAAATTTATTATAAATAAATAAAATTTTGATATTTTAATAAATATTTTATAAATTTTAATATTTTAATAAATAATTTATAAATATAATAAATTTAAAATTATTTTTAATTTTGCTTGCAAAAGCTGCAACAATATTAGCTTCAGCTACTAATTTTGTTAAGTAACTCTGGCATTTGTCACTGAACGGGGAGGAGATACAAAAGCCGCCGCCGTGGAAGTAGACTAGGAGGGGGAATTTTTTGTTGGGATGGTGGAGTTTTGGGAGGTAAAGGCGAGTAGAGATGTTGGGTCGAGGAATATTAATTGTTATGTCTTTGGATGAAATGTCTGCAAAGAGACAAGATGATGGCGGCACAAAGTCTGTATCGCGCAGTCTTTCTACATGGCCGTCTTTGTAAACCCTGATACCCTTGAATCTCATAGGCCGCTTCTTCTTTTGTTGAATCCATGGAGTTCTGAGAGAGATAGAGGGGAGTTTTGTGAATATATAGACGGTATTTCTCATCCTTCCATTTTTATCTATAATTATTTAGCGTATGTATGTGGGAAAATATCATATTTTTCATTATAAGGAATTTTCATTTTTTTAAAAGGAATTTCATTATAATCAATTTTAGTTGAATGTTTATAGAATTATTAATTTTAAAATCATGGAATACTAATTGGAGTTTAATTATTAAAAATAATAATTTTTTTTTGGGATTAAAGGAAAAGAAGTCCTTCAAAAAAAAAAAGAAAAGAAAAGAAGTTAATATTAGTGAGCATGCTTTTTTTATTGAATTTGTATAAATATATTTCAAAAATTTAAGATATTTTTAAAATACTCACTTTGTAATTATAAAAATATATTTAATATCCATTTCAAAAATATACATCTAATATATATTTAATATATATAGTATATTTTTAGTTAAATTAAAAAATTAAAATTTTTAAAAATTATATAATATTTTTGAAAAATAGGCATATTTTGTAATTTTATGTTATTTATTTGAAAATTTTATACGGCAAAAATAACTACACTATTTAATAATAATGGCGCGCCCATTTTATTTATAATTTTACTTTTACAATATTAATTTTTCTTTTTTTTATCTTTGTAATTTTGTAATTTTTATTTTTTAACCATTTAATTTTATTTATATCTTTTATTTAAAATTTTTTATGTCATATTTTTAATATATACAATATATATATATAATATACATAACATATACAAAATACACACTTAACAAAATAAATCATAACTACAACACATTTACATAATATTTTTAATATTTAATTAATTTTTATTTTCAAAACATCCACACAATATTCATATAATATTCATGCAATATTCAATAATTTTTACATAAAATACACACAACTTAAATAAAAAATAATATATATAACATATCCACTATATATCTATATAATGAAAATTATGTGTATTTTTTATTTTTTTCATATGCATAATATGTAAAATTTATTTAAAATAAATTTAATAATTTTTATTAATATATTTTTATATATCTTATTTTATTTTTATTTTTTTAGTGTTACTTATTTTTTATAATTAAAATTAAAATTTTTTATTTTTATAAAAAATTATGATCTTTATATGATGAAAAATAATTTGAAAAAATAATTTTATTATAATAATTTTATTTTAATATTAAAATTTAAAAAAATAAAAATTTAAAGTAAAATATTAATTATAGTGAGAGAAGATATATTGTAAAAAAAATTATTTTATTGAGAAATAAAATATTTTTGACTAATTTTTTATAAAAATGTAAATATTTTTAGTTTTATAGTGTTTTAATAATAAAAATTATTTTTTATGATGTTTATGTAAACATGCGAATTTAGTTCACTTCACTAATTTCGTTTTAGTTGGGCCATAAATGGCAAATATATGGTTAGATCCACTGAATACAATCCGGCCCAATTCGTTATTACTCATTAGGTGTAAAAAGAAATAAATATAATTAAAAAAGAAATAAATACACGACACTGTACTGATGCCTTTGCCTATTTCTGAATTCTGATTCTGATAACAAACAAATTAATAAAATTCTAAAGTTGAAACTGACTGCATTTTCCCAATTCGCTTTCAAAGTCAGTGCCTACTGATTACAGAACTGCTTTAGAACAAATAGGAAAAAATGGATAAGATGGTGCTACTGAAATCCATATGGCGCGCAGCCTTTTTCAGGTCATCTTCACGTTTTGCCGCTGTTACCCACCACTTGGTTTCTCGATCCATCTTCAATCTTTCTTCGCCTTCTGTTGCTGCCTCTCCCAATCGCATCCCTTCTGGTACTTTTTCTTTTTTCTTTATTCATACCTTTTTTTTTGACATGTTCTTTATTCATACCTGATTTTGTTTTGTCTCAAAATTTTTGTCCTTTAAGTGATTGTTAATTCGATTACCATGCTTTGTTTTTTTTTTATCGACTTCTGTGTTGTTCAATTCCTTTATCGAAATTTAGGGTTTTTCTGTAATTGTTCAAATAAAGTATATAGGCTTCAAAGAGCTTCATTTGATGTTTCCGTGTCTGTTATGTAAACCTTATGCATTTAATGTATGTCGTGTGGATTTTGAATTTACAACTTTTCAGCTGGCAAGTCATAGAACTTTTTTTATTCCGATACGCTTATGCTGTGTTGGTTGTTTCTCGAAGATCATGACCTATTTTTCATTTGTTTTGTGCATTTTTTACCCTCATTTTTTGCTATTGTGATTGAAAAACATATTTTTAACGCATATGATTGTGGGGTTTTGCGCATATTCTCTATGAGAAAAAGAAAATAAAAAATCTTACTTTACTTTCACAATGGTTCCCTAATTCTTGCTGTATCTATCTCAATGCTTTGAATGCTATTGTGAGAATGTGTACTACAATTTCGAGAATGATTTTCCATTAGTTTCATATCAATGCTATTTTTGTCAGTGATAGTTACCATGTTTTGAACTTACTTCTAACGGGCAATCCGGCACAGATTTCAGATCAACTTTTGGGATGGGCATTGCAAGTAGAAGGTATTTTAGTCAGGATGTAACTAACTTGCCTGTCATACAAGATCCTGCTATTCAAAATGCTTTCAAGGACTTGATGGCAGCAAATTGGGATGAACTTCATGACACACTTATCCATGATGTGAAGAATGCATTATCTAAAAGCACGGATGACAAAGCTGGCCAAGAGATCTTGAAGAATGTTTTCCGTGCAGCTGAAGCTGTTGAGGAATTTGGTGGAATGCTCATTTCTCTGAAGATGGAATTTGATGATAGCATTGGGTTGACTGGCGAGGTATAATAATTTATATGGGATTTAATGAGCTATTTCTCTTTTGACGTCTTAGTGATTAATTATAGTTTGATGGTTGCAATGTTTATGTAGGATGTAAAACCCTTATCAAATGAGTTTGCCAATGCACTGTGTACTGTTTATCAACGGTATTCTGCCTATTTGGATGCATTTGGACCTGAGGAGGGTTATTTGCGGAAAAAAGTAGAGACAGAGTTGGGAACAAAGATGATATACTTGAAGATGAGATGCAGTGGGCTTGGTTCAGAGTGGGGGAAGGTATTAAGACTTGTTTCACTGTGTTAAACCTTACACAGTTTTTCTCTATGTTTGCTGGATTATATACCAAAATAAAACTAGCTCTTGTTTTGCATTAAAAGTATCAAATTGCGTAACCATATGGTAAATACGATGTACATTGGAAATGAATATGCAAGAGGTAAAATAGGTGATGTCAAGTCACACGCGGAGAAGACTTTTCTTTTTGGCCAAGTAGTGGGCTAAAGCAGTAGATTTTCTCACATCATAATGATATAGCCACTTAGGAGAAACCTGGGCCAACTGATGTGGTGCAACATTGAGCTTTTCTTTCTTCATCTGATGTGGTCCTGTTAGTAAGTGATAGGTATAGTTCAATTGTCTAACATGGGTTGATCTTCTGGTTGCAGGTTACTGTTCTTGGCACTTCTGGACTTGCTGGTTCTTATGTTGAGCAAAGAGCTTAGTGCAAAACACATTGGGATGGCTTTGATGTAACAGCTTTCTATGTTTGGAATCTTGTTTTTGAATAGTTGGAGACAGGTTCTTGTATCCCCACCAGAAAAAGCTTCCAAGTTGGAGTTGATAGGTGTTGAATAAGAGCTAATCAATGTCAATAATTGAATATCAATTTTATTTTTGGGTCCAGTTTGTAAATTTCTTTTATATTTTCTGTTTTTTTTAATGGTTAATACTGTTTTGAGTCCAATCTTCTCCTATACCGTAGCTATTGTGAAATGAGATTAATTATAACGATATTTTGTGCACAAATTTTGAAAGCGGTTCGATATATCTGTCGTCATGACCATTCAATATATGGCTCTTTGTTAATCTGAAATGAAGGCCAGTCGTGTTATTTGACTGCCTGCTGCTGGTTATTAATTGGCCCCATTTTCCAGAGGGTTATAGAAATTGCTATTGATGCGTTGAGAGCTTGAAGTGGTTGGATTAAGAACATTATAATTGTGCTGTGCACCCTACTTTTGTTGAGAACAAACACAATTAACTGCTTTAATGCAATTGTTGAGTTTTCAAAGATAAAGATGTGAAGAATTGCTTTACTTAATTATCCGATGCCTTTACCTACTAGTAGCACTTCGGATGAAATTGCGAACTTGCAACTAGAAGTTTTTGAAATGCATTGGTAGTATTTCTCTGCAGCTTGTTTTAAGCACGACATGAAAACTGAAAAAGGAATGCTTCTTTAAGAAAATAAGATCAGATTTCACTTGCAACAGAAATGTAATCGATATGTTTGGTCTCAAATCAAGGGCTCTATAAGGTCTGATTTCAGAGTCGTACTATGTTTGGAGGTTCTTACATTAAAATGACAAGATTAACTCTTCTAATTATTAAGAAGAGTGGTGTTCTATTGATGGAAGCCACTAGCCACTAGTTGCGCTTCCCATCTAGAATGATCAAAAAATAAAACAACCTTTTTATTTTTTATTTTTTGGTAGTGGGGATGAGAGAGAACGAAGAAATCTTCAAGTCTTTTATAACTCTGAATGGGATGAGATAAAATAATAAAAAAAAAAACTCTGAATGGGATAAACTTTTCTATAATTGTAGTCTTTATTCTCTAAATTCAAGCCATCTTTACTATTCTATTGCCCTTGCGCCAGGACCAAGATTCAGCAGGGGACTTGGGCAAAGGTGGAAGCAACACAGCCTTCCTGCAGAGACCAAAGGGCCATCCTTCGCAATGACAGAACTCTTGAAGTATTGAACGCTTTGGAAAATCCTGGAACTCAATAAGCTCACTGAAGCTTGAGCAATGAGAGAAGTTTGTCTTAACAGAAAGAAAGACTTCCTTGCTCAGAGCACTTGAACAACAGGTAAAGCAACTTGCAACAGACACAAATTCGTCTCTTTCATCATCTTCATCATCCCCATTATCATCAGTATCATCATCCCTACTTTTATCAAGATCGTCGCCCTTCTGTTGCATAGTCTTCGGAGCCAAGAACAATTCTTCAGTCCTCGAAGAAAATACCCAGGAAAAACTATCTGTCAGAACAAATGATCTTTGCTTAGACTTTTCCATTGCACGGCTTCGGATTTCTGAGACGAGAACCTGAACAAACAATCAAAAACTGTAACATAACCAGAAAAAACTTTAATTGATTGACAATGGAAGATAAAAAGTAGAAGATTTATATCAGTCAAAAGTGAGTACTTCCTGCTCATAATCTATATCACTTGTTGGGTATTCCAGTTCAGGGCTTGGCTTTGAAATCCGCCGACAGGTTCTACAATTGGAAAACGCATCCTTCAGAGTTGCAGCGAGGAACTTGCATTTCTTGGAAGAATTTGGTGGCTCCTCTTGATAAAAGACAGCCATGTTGCTGGAGAAAAAGAAAAGCACAAGTTGTGGCTGAATTTGCAATTTTATTTGTTTGATACGAGAATAAATACATAAACCCAACATTTATATTTATATTATAAATCAGTCAACATTGAGTTGATGTTCAAATTGACCTGACAATGTGATAGTGGCCTTGCAGCTTACTGAAAAAACAGCACCAGGCAATTTTATCCAATCCTTAGGTGTAAAGACAAAGTTTAAGAAGTCTTTTAAATTCCACCACAGCTTTTTACCGTTTGATGCTAATTTTTTGGCTAAAATTCCACTCTCAATAGGCAAATTCTAAAAGATTTTATGTTAATTTTGTCGTTTTCAAATAGCACTTCAAGCTAAAGTTATGGGGAACTTAAGACATTGTACCAAACTGTGAATTGTATTTTATTTGATTATTAAAAAGAAATTAAACCGTCCATGAAAGTTATTATGAGGCTAACTGGTAATAGAACAACTTGGGAGAGGGCCTTATATTAATTAGTCAGGCTGAAACGTCAATATCTGCATGACAAAGAAGTTTGGCCAAAACTTATTGTCTTCATTGTTTCTAGAAAAAGAAGCAAATTCATTCTTTTAAGCTTCAACTTTCTAAAAAACCTTAGACTTGAAAAGGGTATACTTTTACCAACTTGTTTCTGCAATCAATCTGAAGGAACAAACTGTCTGATATTTACAGAAATTACTTTACAAATGAAATATCTTTTAAGATAATGATGAAAGATTCTTCCATCAAGTTGCTTGAATCTCCATGTAAAATGAACAATACATTTGATTAATGAGGTAAAGACTCAGTATCATGGGTATCCTTCCTCCCAAATATCAAAATTGAAACAATCATTGAATCAAGAAAACGATTGTATTACACAGATTATCCTAAATTGATATCATCTCAAAACAAAAGACAAGTATATAATAACTTTACAAACAGCTCCAGAAATTAGTCTATTATTACAATTTACAAGATATATCAGAAGTTTTTTCACAATTGTCATGATAATGTTAAAAATACATACATGTTAATGAATCTGTACTTCATTCAATTGCTTCTCATATTTTGAACAGTGTCCCACCCAACTCACTGGTATGATCTTGACGTCTTAACCACCGAGCAAAAAAGCAAGGGAGTAAACCATGTCACGGACAGGACCATTAATGATCATTACGCTTTTCAAAAGTTACTGCACCGGCCCTTTTTTTTCTTTTTGCAACTCCCCTATCAATAATTTGACCGTGCAATTAAATTGAATGTTATGAAAGCAATCAGATATTAAAGTTGACAAAGAAATGCATCTAATTCCAACATAAGCATAATTATTAATTAATAAATGGAGACACTTACAATTAACAGGTAGGAAAAACTGTTTTCACCATCTTATACTTTTTTTTTTTTTTGAAGGTACCATCTTATACTTTAAATGCTAGAACTTGCGATGCACAATTTATTACATACCGCAAAATATATATTTTTTTCTCTTAAGAAACATTGAAATTAGAAACTAAATGAGTTTTCTTGTCAGTTCCTTTGAGATCATCTCAGTCCAGAGAGAGAGAAAGCCAAACATCAAGCTCAGCCCTCCAAACAACGCATTGTATTATCACACAGAAAACTTTTTATAACAACACAAAAATAGGAAGCCTCCAGTATTTTGACGTCAGACGCCAAAGCAAACTGAAAAACTAATTAGCGGGTGCTAGGACTCTCTAAGACAAATTTTAATTTTTCCGCGATATGCATATTAACTGACCATCAATTTTTCACATTTTAATTTTTCAACATTCAACTGAATTCTACGAACAAGATTAAATCTCTACACCTTTTTGCAAAACAAAATTTACCAAACTGAAAATCCAGCGCAAAAAAAGTTAACCTTGAGTTCTAACAAAAATCTGAGGATCTCTTCAGTGAAAATGCAGGAAACACTAGTTGACAACAGCAAGAAACCTAAATTTAGGAGACATTAAGTGCAAACTGAATTTTCTTCATGAATGAACGGGCTCATGAAATAGCTCTATGGATGAACTTACATCTAAGTACACCCTTAGTATATAATAAATGTTGCAGATACCCACTAAGGTTCAGCATATGTGGCTTTCCTACTTTATTCAGAGAAAATCCCTTCCTTTACCAGATTGATCAGATAGAATATAGCATGATAAATTTAGAACTAACTGAATTATAAATACAAATTATTAATTACTTTACCAAAGAAAAACAGCATTAGGGAATCATCAAAGAAAACCAGATTAAAAAAAAAAGAATACTCAAAGGATTAAACGTACCACTACAAGTCAATTGGGCAATTTCCGGAGTTGCTGTGATGTAAGAGAAATTAGAGACTGAAGCTTGGCAACAGCAGAAGTTTTCTCAGGAGGACATTTTGAAAGAGATATGTTTAAGGAGTGAAGAGCCTCATCAAGCTTCCCTGCAGCCAATGCCGCACATCCTGCTCTATAAGCCTCATCTGCCATTCGGGCATTATATCGAGGAGACACACCCCCATTGAGGCTCTCAGCCTTTAAGTGGGAAGGAGATGGAGGATCAAGGCGACCATTGGCACGAGCATATTCCAAATTAGTAATGGCTGTGTCAATCTTTGCCATGAGAGCTTCTGGAGTTGATGGGAATTTCTTGATTTCATCAAAGACACTCCAACGACGACTTCCTTCTTCAGAACCCATCTACCTCAGTAGGCGGGAATCACTAGAGTTGTTCTAAAAGTAAGATTCATGGGATGATAAATAGAGAATAAAAGACTTCCTCTTGATTCTAAGCTTAAAGTATAATAATCAATAAAACCGGCCCAAACAACTCGATGGCAAATTACAGCTAAACGTTCTGCTATTAACAAGTAAAATCTTTGAAGAAACAAACATAAAAAAAAAACCTAAAACGAGATGAAATGCCTTTTGATAGAAATAAATTCTCAAATAATAATCTTTTCTAATTAAGATTTATTGGGTTCAATAGTTGATAAGGTCTTGAATTTCTTCATTCTTATCAGTTCTTAGACATGAATAAAGAAGTAGAAAAGCAAATGGCAGAAACTCTTACCTATGATAGCATTCTTGATTTTACAGCCGAAAACTTTTTTATCATCTCACAGATTTTATGCGAATTTTCCAAGCAAGAGTATGATGTTTTTAGCTTAAATCACGAAATCAGATTCCCAGTGATCGGATTTACTTCCCAAATCACAAATTCTTTTTTTACGATCAAACAATACTTGAAGTTCAAATCGCTTTCGAATTTCAAGGTTTTTTTTTTTTTATCTGAAGAAAATATTCATATGAATTCTTCTTTTTGAGGGTTAATATCATCCCAACGACTTGTCGTTTCATTTTCAAAGAACGGAACCACAAAAATCTGCGACAGACGTGGGTTCGGTCGTTGAACGACCGCGTGTAATAATTGCCGTCGTCTTTGAAGCACATGCAAAGGCCCATTTATTTATAGTGTTTTTTTTTTAAATATCCTAAAACATAAAAATATTTTCAAAAATATCCCCTGTCTAGTTATTCTAACTAGATTTGGTCATTATATTTCAAAAGCATACTTGTAAGTTTAGGCTTAGCAACAAAATCGTATCTATCAAAAAAGAAAAACAAAATCGTAGTACTAGTATTTTTTTTCTTTCCTTTGAAGGTTAATATCTTTACAAAGACGTGTCGTCCTGTCGTTCAAATTTACATAACAGGCCATACTTTGGGCCAACGACAATGGTGTAACAGAAAAACACTTCGTATAATTGTAGACAAAATGAATTTGCGATAGGCAGTTATTAAATGCTTACAAATTTGCAAACCATTATAACAAAATGAATTCTCTCAACCCTTCTAGCTCCTACCACCAATCAATCTGTTCAGCCTAATCCATAATGAAAGTTGTTCGTGTTAACTGCAAAAGAGGTAGGCAAGCACCCACCTGGGCCGCTGGGCCAAGACTGCCATACCACATGTTACAGAAAATGCTCCTGCAGCTATTTTTCCCCCAAAACACAAAAGTAACAAAGAAATGAAAGTCAAAAATCCGCCAGATACAGATGTAAAAAATGCTTAGTCAAGGTATCAGCAGAACCAGGATCACATCTTTGTTACACTTCCAGAAGGTGCAATTTGAAGCTATAGTTTCTTTTAACATTCATCACCACTTAGGCGGTAAAATCCAACCAATCATGCACTAATAACACCAGAAACCCAGGGAACAATCAGTGGTGCATTTGGGTGGGAGTTCCTATACGACTCAGAGTACTTGTCCTTAAAATTCAGTCTAGGTTTTTCGGCCTGCATTTTGGCAAATTAATATATCAACCATAGTTTGCTTCACATAGATTTGGTATTAAAGAAGAGAGTGATAGAGAGAGATGTGATCAGCTCTTACATATTTCAGCCAGCATTCCTGGTTCTTATGCACGTAGATGTCTGGTGAATAGCATCCTGTCTCAGATGGGCAATAGACCCATAGGTTGCATTTCTTTTCACCTGGCTTTGCACGTTTTGCCTGATCTAAGCAAGCTTGACAGCAATCTGCTGCACTTTCTTTATGGTGGGTTAGGCCCCATCTGACAGCAGCACCATCATAATCAGTATGAAGCTCAACATGGCATTCTGGTGGAAGTGCCCTGCCTGGCAAAATGTCTTCCTCTGTGAAGAAAAAATAGGTACACATCAATGAATAGATGATCTTGTACTTCTTTAGAAAAAATAAGAAATAAAAAAGTGATGGTGAAGGTCATGGAAGCATGCAGAGCAAGTTAAAGTGAAGGGTCCTATAAACTTACTTCCAATATTTGGCAGGAGAGCAGAGTCTGCATGAAAGAGACATTTTGCCAACAAAACAGAAATAAAAAAGTTGAATTAATTACCAGGCTCTTCTGCGCCCTCAGGCTTATCATCATGTTCCTGGTTAATAATCTCAGAAGGTATCCAGAGGCCAATGTTTTCTGACAGCACAGCCCAATCAGACTCCAAGGCTCTTAGTAGCAGCCCTACAGAATAGTTGGTCATTGCAGTGAGGAACAAGATCCCAGCCAAAAAGTTCAAAACTCACCACAGGGGTAAAATTTGATGAATGCTCGAGGGTTTTTAATTACAAAATAAACACTAGTGCTACAAAACCAGCCTCCGAAGGTAAAATCCATACCAGCTTCATCTTGCATAATAGTTGCATTCAGCCCCCATGTTCCATTTATCAATTGCTCAACTTCATGCAGTTTTTCTCTGCGCCAGGTCTCGACCGCTTCTGTTTATCAAAACAGTACGCAAAGAAGATAACTAACAAGAAAAGAAAAACAAACTGAATTTATCTCGTATCGCCTAAAACTTATCACACCTAACAAGAAGAATTTATGATATTAAAATTCTGAAATGGATAGCCTTAAACTAATAAACAGCTTGAAACTTATCAAGCAGTTAATATGCGTTTCCCATCAATTTACATTGCTTGTGATGGCTTATAGCAAACATGTAGATGGTCCACATCCTTGTCCTTGCACCATAGGATCTATGGTTTTGCAGAACGCACCAAATGAACACACAAATAAAATAATATAAAGACCACGTGCATATTTGTAAACCAACTAGAAAAGCATTAAAGATTAGTTGAGTTGAATAGAAGTCCACATGTATGTGAGCTTTGCTGTAAGACTTTACCAACTCCACCAAGCATGAATTTTTTTTCATGACTATTGCAAACTTTATAAACTAAGGTTCATAACACAAAGGACCTCTAATAACAGAATATGTTCTGCAAGTTCATTTTGTCCTATCCACCTCCAGCTTGCTTTCCTCCAATTTACAATCAATCCACCCAATTTCATTGCCTTGTCCTTATCCTTCAACTATGATATTGGGTAAGTGATTTAGGATCTTCCCTTCTTTCATTTTTTTTTGAAAATTTTAAAAAGTTTCAAATTTCTCTCATTTAACTTGTGCAAATATAGAATCCCTTGCTTCTTTCACAGTCACCTTAAGTTCAACAACTCGAGAATCTTTTGATCAGGAAAAGAGGCTGAACTGGCCCCTCACCATTCATAAAATTTGACAAATGTGAATTTCTTTCTAAATACTTAAATCATCAGCTGGAGAAGAGACAGAATCACAAGCCCATTTTCCATTATCATCATAACATTTTTTTCTAAATCATAGGTGGTCTGAGGATAAAGGGATTAAGGAGAACTATGGGAATCAAGAAAACAGAAAATCATAATCAGCACATGATGAAGTATTATAGTAAAGTAAACGCCTGAATGGAGACAAAAAATGAGAAAATGGCGTGGCATCAATGCAGCAAAAATAGGACGGCAGCAACCATGGAGAAAAGAAAGCAATCTTAAGGGCAAAAATGGTTGAGGTATGTTTTCAAGTTAACATTGACGCAGTTCAACAGAAGTCTGTGTGTTAATAAAGACAAGACCAAAGATAAACAGAAAACAATAGCATGGTTTCTGTACAGAAGTGAAGGTAGATATGAAAATGGAAAAGTATAAATAAATGTTGATATTAGTTGAATGAGTGGTGTTTAAAGTGGCACCCATAGTGATGCAATAATCCCCAATGCCGATCAAGCCAATATGGTACCTAATCTAATGTTAATTCATTTGCAGATAGCTTGTCTGTTTCTAAATAAAAATGTACTAATCAAGTCCACAAGGAAAAATTAAATTGCAAAGAATTTAATCAAAAGCTCAACTTGCAATGACAACGGGAATTTACAGCTAGTAGTTGTTTATGTTTATGGTAAAGCTGTAAATCTTAGATCATTGTGTGAATGAAAAGAGACCCCATATCACCCTAAAAATAAAGCATTATCAAGCTCAATTCCTTGCATTTTCTGCTCCGTACCTACAGATTTCTACATTCCTATCGGAGATACATTTTGTAGTTGAATAGCAATCAAAACAAAAGTGACAAGTGAGAAACTTTAGGAGATAAGCAAAGGCTACTTACAGCAATTAATGCCTAAATTCAATAGATCCAGATAACTGTTTTCAGCTTAATGATAATATAAAAACTACTAGAGGAGCAAGAAAGCAAAACGAAAATGCATATTTCAGGCTTGTTGCTCCTAGAAAGAGTATTTCATTTGTGTTTTTTCACATTCCTTGGCACTCAGCTAACATGATGTTGATATTTTGAATGTTGTACAGACTTTATAGTCTCTGCATCTAAAACTTCAATAAATTGATCAAGAACTTAGATAAACCCTAATGAATTACTATTTAATTTGCAATAATCTAATTCCACATAGAACAGTTGAATCCACACAACAATTCTACAACTAAAACTTCCCAGTTCGGAATTGTATTCAACAAAGATAAACAATGCATTGATTACGAAATTGATACTGTAGATGCAATAAAGAATAATGCTAGTCCTCCTACAATATTGAGTACAACATTATTTCTCCACAAAATTTTAGCAATTTTACCAAAACTCAGCCATCATAAATCCACAATAAAACTAGCATACAAGCATATTGATGCAAGAATCAAAACAAAAAAGGAAGCAACTGACCAAGTATACCCATTCTTTCATAAAATGTTTGCCATCTAAATTCATTAAAATAACATAACAACAACAGCAAATAAAATGATAAAGGAGAACCTACCACGCTGCTCAGTAATATTGGCATTTGTATTCAAGCTTCTAAGTCGCAGCAAAATTTCCTCAGTTATCCTCTGTTTGATCTCCGTCGGCAATTCAATCGCCATTTCATCATTATCAAGTTCGTTCCTAAGTTCCTTCACCTTTCAATAAAAGAAAAAGTAAAAAAAAAAAAAAAAACACATTATGCTCATTTTCTACTATGGAATTATAAAGAACCCAATAGTTCAAATTATGAAATAACACAATTTTGTGTTTTTCTGTACCAATTTAACAAGCCGTATTGGTTCATTGGCTTTTCGAATCCGGATTGATTCCTCCATCTTACTAATCTGATCCGGTGTATACTTCGCAACTGCAAAAAAAAAATCCCAAAATAAAATTTGACCCCGACCAAAAAGAAAAGCAATTGAATTTGGAAACAATAATGAGCTTTTACCATTGTTTAAATCATGATTTGAGTAAATATAGAGCGAGGCATAGAGAGAACGAAGAACATAAAGGGCAACAACAATGTTGATGGAGCAAACAATAAGAGTCGTTCTCTTGTACGAGCATCCCCATTTCACTCCCCTTGCCATCTCCACCTCCCCTCCCTCTTCCGCGTCACCCCTGCAGATGTAATGCAAGTCCTTAATCATGTGAAACAAAACAGAGTAAAGTGAATTTTATTATTTTTTATTTTTGTTATTTCCATCAATAATTTTTGTTACTAAACTGAGGTACACCATTTCTTTCGACTCGTATATATCTAATAAAAAAATTATTAAATTTTTTAAAAATTATATAAAATTATTTTAATTAAATTAAAATATTTTTTTAATTTATTAATATTATATTCTTATTTTATTAATTAAATTATTAATAATTAAAAAATTTTAATTAATTTTTTTAATTTTATAAAGTGATAATTTAGTAGGAATAATTTTTTTTTATAAAAATAATAATTTCAGCAAGCTTAATAAAGTAATTATTATCAAAGACACTTTTTAAACACAATTTTTTTAACCATCTTTTTTAAACACGGTTGGTCCCTGCTATTATGCGCTTTCGTACTTGGTTATCTATGGGGTTAAGCAGTTCATGAGTTGTTTAATTATATTTGTTTCTATTATGCGGTCAAGGTATAGGTTACGCATGCGATTATCGGACTCTCTTCTAAACTGCTATTTTATATATTACTTTTATTAATTATAACTAGGCATGTGTACCCATGTCGCGCGGATATAATTTGATAGATTTATTATGTCTGTTTATCATTAGATTTTACAGAGTATTTTACTGAATTTAATTTATTATTATGGTCATTATATATATATTTTAGAAAAAAAAAATTTCTAAAAATATTTTTAAAAAGGCATTATAAAATTTATTGACATTTTATAATTAATTTAACCTTAAAATATTTTTTCTATAAATGAAATGTATTTGTGTATATAATTGTGGGTTGCATAGAGAACATGACCAACCCACAACACAAACTATTATACAACATACTGCAGCTTAATCACATTTTCGAATTCCTAAATGCATAACTTTGTGTGTGCTAACAGTAGAAAGCTCCAATTCACCATCAATAATTGCAAAGCCAATGATTAAATGTAAACTGATGGTTGGATATCAATATAGAAAAAAAAAATGCATTTGATCATAAATAGTAAAATAGTATATCAAAGTTTCCATGTACATAAATTACTCTGTAAATTATGATCTCAAACAATAAACACATCTCTCACTAACAAAAAAAAGCACTTCCATTACACACAATCATTTTTTAAGAGGGAGAAATGAACAATCTTTTGACCATAATGACCAAATCAAAATAAATGAAAAGATTGTTCTTTTTTCCCTCTTAAGGACCACTCCAGCAGCTATTAAATAATTACTTGATGTAAAAAAATTTTATTGTTTCAATAAATTTTGGGATGATTTTATATTCATTGGCTTAAGGTCAAAAACTTTTAATAGGCTTAATTTCTTACCAGTATGTTAAAAAAAGAACAAATTTTCATTTCCAGAGCTATGTAATTGGACCATCTTAGTATTTTGTTTCTCACACTCGTCTTCTAAATAATTCGTTAAACCATTTATCAATTACCAAAGACTTGTAAACTTAAAAAAAATAGCATTAAACATAATAAATAACTATTTAATAGTTAATGGTAAACACAAATATAATATTTATACCATAGGCTTGATGTTTGCCAATTATCACAACATCCTAACATAATATAAAGACTCTTCTTACCTTCAAAATAGCAGTTGAACTTAAATTCTTTACTTTGAGTTTCTAATGAACTTGGTCTAATCATATGAAAAGAAAATCGAACTTGGTCTAATAAAGCATTATTCTGAATTTAGCCAAAGCAGCTCAACATGATATGTGATTTCATACACAGACATAACAATCTCAACCAAGTTAGCCACCCAATTTATTGAAAATTTCTCTCCATATTGTATCCTAGCTGTTCACAATTTTCTTGAATTTACTGAACCATCATCAAATGGCAGAACAAATTTTCTTTCAAATATAATGAGGGGGAGAGACAAAACATCAATCTAAAATTTCACTGGAGAGACTTTATTAAAGCATTAAATGTTGTTAAAATATCTACTTTCTTCTTTAAACTTCTCTTTGCACTTCTCAGCACTTCTTTTGAATCCAAGCTCTTCAAGCCTCTTATACCCACCATAAATATGAATAAAAACAAACTGCAGCTACATATATCATCAACACTTTTTTTCTTCTCTCTTTTTTTTATTATTATATAGTTTCAGTTATTAAATATTCAACTACAGCTACTTTAAATACTCTTCCTTCACTCTCTCTCTCTCCTTTCATCATCCACCCACACATAGTGAGTACGTAAGAATATATGATTAAGAATCCCTAGAAAAATCCATTAAAAGCTTTATTGGCTATTATGATTTTTTCATTAATGATATTTTAGAAGATCACACCTCAAATATTAATGGAAGAAGATAAGAAACCTAAATTTAGCTCCCAGTAAACTTAATGAATTTTAGGTTGATGTTACTAAAGTTATATTGACTAAAACTATAAATTTTACTAATTTGAAGTCTAATCAAAGTTCAATTAACAAAAAGAAAAGAAAAAGAAATTAATAAATTAGATTTATATGTACCTTGATACATGTTCCCAAATAGTGAATTCAGGAAACCAATTCTCCATGCTAAATCTGATGCTTAGTAATAAGGAAAGAACTTCATTGTTAGCAGGGGCGAAGCCAAACTTATTAGTGAAGGAAAAAAATAAAAATATTATATATGTTTTAAAAATAATATAAATAATAATATTTTTATATATTTATAAACTAATGCGTAAATATCTTTCATATATAAAGAACAAAAAAAATTACAATTTTATATATTCTAACCTTGTCTTCTTCTTTTTTCTTCTTCTTCTTTGTTTTTAGAGAATGCCAATTACTTTTTGATTAATTTTTTAAAAAAGATATCTATTGATTTAAAGAAGAGTAATTTAGATTGAGTTTGTTGTTTTAACTTTTTATAGAAGTTGAAGGATAGAGGGTATTTTAAAAATTTAAAGGGGGGCAATTAAGTATTTTAAAAATTTTAATAATATATATATATATATAATTCTAAAACAGAAGGGGAGCAGCTGCCCCCTTCTTATACAAGTGGCTTCGCCACTGATTGTTAGACCATGAATCGATTGATTCCTGTATTGATCTGTCTCTTCCGATCTCCAAATTCATAGTAGCTACCATGTTGTTCTCTTCCTTGATATGATCATTCTTGGTAGTGGATGGTGAACTTTGGTGCAATGGGTGCAAGAAATTGGGTTGAAATGTTACTTGTTGATGATGAGTAGTTGTAGTAGCAGTAGTAGTAATCATAAAAAAAAAAAAGGTACTTCCCTTTCCTTTGCTGAAATATTTGATGAATATTTCAAAAAATTGAGCTTCTGAATGGAGCCTATAAATTGAAAAGTCAACATTCATTGTGACGTCAAAAATATAAATGCATAAGCAAGTATAAAAAGGAACAAACATTAGTTATAGAATAGCTATAATCAAAACAGTCAAGCAGTGTCAGGGAAGGGCTAATTCAAACACTGCGACAATTCAAATACCCATGTTAAATCGAATCAACAAAGCCTGCTAAAGCAAAAATTCATATTCACCAATTGCTAAATAATTCAAAAACTCAATCAAGGTAACAAATCTCACATTCTCACCGCTCTTTTTCCTCAAATTTCACATAGTAAAACAACCGTCTAACTATAATAATAATAATAAAGAAATATTGTATGCAAACAAAAATCCACCATTAACACAAGTTTCACACGTATACAAATACATTTATGTAATAATAATAACAATCCAGAAAATTGAGAAAGAACTAAGGTAAAAAAAATTATGCCTACATCCCAAACTAAGTTGTTGCTTGAGTTCAAATCAATCTAATTGCCAATTGTCAATAAAAGCAGAAAACATTCATATAAAACGGAAGAAATGGAAGGTAAATTATGGGCAAAGATTAAATCACCTGAATGACAGCTATATTGATAATCTTCAGAAAAAAAAATACATATATACATTTTTTTTTCTCTATGCAGCAGTGTTTCTAAAGCACATAAAAGCTCTATTACATTTACGTTATGATCTTGAGACGTGCTAGTCATAAAGACTAATAAAAGATTGGAATCTCCCCTCCACAATTCCCCATTTCCTAACCAAAAGCATTGGAATTTCATCCCTGCAATAACATGGGATTCTGTGATACCATGAGACCAACAAGTTGATACCCAATTCCTCTGTCGCGCATCCTCCTGCCAGACCAGTAGTTCACACCAGGAAGTTCAGTAGGCATTAACATAGGACATAATCACTCAACAGAACAATTTAACCTATTACACTTCTGCTGTGGATGGATATCGACATGTTTTTGTAAAAAATAAAATCGATAGACCAGCATACCAGGACAAAAAGGGACGAAGACTTGCCATGGGATACAATACAGCAGCAAACATTAATGGAAATGCAGCTAGGACAGGAATCTTAGCTATCAATTTAGAGAGCATATATGGTCCTAATGCATAAGATCCTTTTGCACGCACTCTATCTACAATTGAACTTTCCCTTGAAAGCACAGCCGCAGTTTTTGCGAGAGCAGCCATTTCTGTGTTTATTACAGCAAACTGAGAAAGACAAAAGTACTTATTAAGAATCAAGGGAACTATTAGTCGAGACTTTAGCAAATATAAAACATGGTCTCATTCTTGGGTAAAATTCCTTTTCTATTGTTGTCTGATTGTACCACTTTGTGTTGCTGGATGACATCATACCATTTTGTACTTTTGTTTTCAACTTATGGACACAGTATGCATGATATTATATCCTTTGAAATGTTTGATATGCTAGGATGGAAGGATACCATGTTTTAACCCTTTATTTTCAAAGTTTATTTTCATTCTTTAGTAAATAAATAATTGTTTATTTTCAACCCCTCAAAGATGATGATCCCCAATTAGTAAATTCCATGTCCAACATAAACAAATCCAAAAACCATCCCTAAAATACCTTAATTCGATCAGCTATGATTCCCCAATGAATCAACATCAAAACCCAAACAAATCCAAGAACTATCCTTTGAATACCTAATCCGATGAATGCACATCAACAGCTTCAGATTCCTCATTCAATTCTCCATCTCCGTTATTGCTTTGATAATTTCGTTTCAGTTATCTGGTCATTCAAATTGAGAGAAATTGAGAGAGAAATTGGAAATTCGTGAACCGCGGTATTTTGAGAAGTTGAGAAATTGTGAGATTGCAGTATTCTTGAAAACAGATGACGTGGCAGGCTTAAAAAGTCCTCATTTCCTCAGCTTTTATATATTTATACAGATATGCTTGTCGTGTGACTGTTTTGCTTTTTGTACGCAGGAATTACAGTATAATTACGCTCCCTAAGTCAGCGTGGCTTGAATAATAATAACCCACGTAATTTTAACAAGTTTCTACTAATTATGTCAATATTAGAAACATTATAAATTTATTGAAAATACTGGATAAAGTTAGAGATAAATTTTTCTCATACTGGAAAAATTTATCCATAATATTTATATTAAAGTAATATGCATTAAATACACTAAATAATTTTTAAAAAAAAAGAATGAAAATAATTTGAAGTAAATCACTTATATATGAGTTGACATAAATAACATTTTTTGCCAATTTAAAAATTTCTTTTCTTCTTATTTGTTATTGAATAAATCACTTATGGGGACAGGAGTGTAATTTTAAAAAATAAAATTAAAAAAAAAAGTTGATTTTCAGAATTTAAATTTGTGTCGTAAATATAGGAAATGTTTAGTTTGCTAAATATAAAAATGTTGCATTTGGTAGATAGATAGAAGAAAGAAAAGGTTGGAAAAGAAAATAGATTTTCATTTGGAAACAAAGCAATATCATCCATTCAAATGAAACATGTGACTGAATTGAAATTTTAACTTGAATAGACAATGCACTTACTTATATATACACACAAAAAAATACAAACTTTTGCCTGGTGAGAAACTGAAAGAGAGACAGGATTTCCAGAATAAGAAATAGGTATATATATATGCCTGTGGATAACTACAGAGGCCGAAATGTAGCAAACAAGAAGAGAGAGATTTCAAGCAATTCTTCCATTGCTAAATAAAAAGTCACACATCGAGATATAACTTTACAGTAAGTATATAATTTTCTGGGTAGTAAATCCAAGATTGATTTTTCTTTCCTCATTGAAATCCTTTAAATAATAATAATAAGAAGAAGAAGGCAAATCCCACGAAGATTTTCAGTATTTTGCTACATTAGAAATTGTTAAGGGGGAGAGAAATTGTCAAGATGAACCTTTGATATCTTATATTATGAGAGAATTTCTAACTTCAATGTATTAAAACAAACTTCAATGTATTAAACCATACTTAATAGTAGAATGACCAAACACCACAAGTTCATGATACTAAGCTGGACAATAATCTATCCAACTGGGAAAATAGAAAAAAACAAACATTAAAAGCTTTACTTTTCTAAGTTAGCTTATGTTCAAGCTAGAAATTTCTTTATGCACTGGATGATGAACCATTAGGAGTTGGTGAAGAGAATAGCCTTTATCTTTGCAGTTCTTTCATAACAGCTACCAGTGCCTCTGGGTTCAGACCCAAGTCACACAGGGCAATGAGAACAGAGAGTGTTTGTTGATCAAGTCCTGTGTCAAAAATGTTTGTTATGTGAAATGCCAAATCTAGAGATTCTTGCGCAGTCTGTGCAGCCTCTGAATCCATCTAAAAATAGAAACATAATCAAATCAAATTAAGGGCAAAATGAAGCAGCCTTGTAAGTTTAAATCAATAGAGCAGTTCACAAGGTTAAAATGTTCTGAACATTATTGACAAATGCAGTTGTTACTCATATGGATGAACACATCCTCTCAGTTTTTTAATAGAAATAATTATCTCATCGTTTGGAGCTCAATATTTCATCAGAAACAAAACTGAAATCTCAAATTAGTAGTTGCTCAAAGACTGCATGAAAAATCACAATTTGTAATAAAAATATATCTATTGATCAGTTCAAATTCCAAATCATGTAACAGAAACGTCTTATTTATAAAAAGCAAAATCCTAATAACAGTTCCTAAGCCCTGTGTCCTAGTGAAAGATGTTGGGAAAATCGCTATTTTTCCGCCCCTCGGACCGTCTTTAAGCAGGAATAAATAAGAAAATAAAATAACAATTGAGAATTTAAAAAGAATAAAGACACAAAGATTTAACGTGGAAAACTCTCAAATAGAGAAAAACCACGGCCGTTGCCTAACGACAACCAAGAAAAATATTTAATATGTGAAAAATTATTACAACCATAAATACAAAATATTTTTCTAACCGACACCCACAAAACAATCCCCAAATATTTATACTCCAAGAGTTCAACTCTAATCTCTAATATAAAACATTTGTTGTATTTTGGTGTGTCTTGAACTAAAGGATTTGAGCCACTTATATAGGAGGGGAATACCCTCCTATTTCCTTTCTTTCTTCGATGTGGGATTGAAATCCCTTACTTTTTTTTTTGTCAACAATTACGGCTAACAATCTCCACCTTGACAAAAGAAAATAAAAAAAAATACAACATTGTCTGTTACCGACAATCATAATTCTAATAACAAGAATTATCATATTCTACCATAAAAGAGTATCATCACTTGAAATTACTTCACAGACTCCAAGAATTTTTCACCGACCATGTCGAGATCCCGCTAATAATTTATGGTGCAACACTCCTGTTGACTTTCCGAGAGTTCATTAGCCATCGACATAATTTTTTCACCACACACTTTGCATTAACTGTCAACCAATGCCGTGCGTATTTTCGTGGACCAGCTACCAATAATTCGTCCTCTTCCATGGCATCTCAACGGGTAGCAATCATGCCATGAGGACACACTTCTCTCAACTACAGAGAAAACTCATCATCTCCTTCGCCACAGGAGATCACATTGGCAGCAACAACGTTAGAGCTTCTAGCCGAATCAGCTCCACCGTTCGGGCAATCCTTCCTCACGTGTCCAGTTTGACCACACCCCCAGCAGACAACCTTCCTCTTTCCGGAGCCTTTATTCTTTTTCCTGATACTGACAGATAAAGCTGAATTCTCATAAGATTTATTTTCCATTTCATTCAGTCTTCTCTCCTCAGTAATGAGCTTACTAACCACATCCGCATACACCACTTCCTTACTACCATATTTCAGAACAGGCTTCATGTGCTCATATGTTGAAGGAAGTGACAGGATGAGCCGGAGAGCTTTATCTTCATCTTCGGTTTTCACTCCAAGAGTTTCCAATTCAGAGATGATACCGTTGAGGACACTCAGGTGATCGGACAGCTTTGTACCTTCCGCCATTTTCAACGTATGAAATTGCTCCTTCAAATATAACATGTTGGATATATTTTTCCCCTGATTCAATTCTTCCAGTTTCTCTCACAGCTCCTTTGTCGTGGACAATCCAAGCACATTAGCAAGAATATTTTTTGCTAGACACATGCGAATTTGACTTGCCGCCTTGATATCCAGCTCCTCCCATTCTTCGTCACTAATCTTGGATTTTTCTGAGTCTCCACTACCACCACCTTTTCCTGAAGTTCTTCCGCTGACTGGTTTACCCTGCAAAACCTTATGTAGTCCAGACTGTATCAACACGTCTTTGACTTGCACTTGCCACAGTGCAAAATTCATTCTCCCATCAAATTTCTCAATCTCGCATCTCATTGCCGACATGCTTACTTTGTGCTTAATAAAGGACCAGAAATAAATATTACACCAGGTAAATTCCCAGGTAAGAGGAGGAGTCACAATGGTCTCACTTAAAATCCACTTGCCTTAGACTAAATTCGTGTCGTTTAACAGAATTTACCTCGACATGTAATTATTTATTTCACCACCAATACTCAAGCACACCAAAGCAAAACGGCTTCACCTTTTCCAAAGCTCCTCCAGCTCCAAAGGCTCCACCAGCTTAAAACAAAAATAAATTTTTTTTTAACAAAAAACTTTTCTGATGTGGAAGATCATACCAAGCTGCAACCGCAGAGCATACTAAGATTTTTGACAAAAAATTATAACACCTAAGCTCTGATACCACTTGTTGGGAAAATCGCTATTTTTCCGCCCCTCAGACCGTCTTTAAGCAGGAATAAATAAGAAAATAAAATAACAATTGAGAATTTAAAGAGAATAAAGACACAAAGATTTAACATGGAAAACTCCCAAATAGAGAAAAACCACGGCCGTTGCCTAACGACAACCAAGAAAAATATTTACTATGTGGAAAATTATTACAACCACAAATACAAAATATTTTTCTAACCGACGCCCACAAAACAATCCCCAAATATTTATACTCCAAGAGACTCCAAGAGTTCAACTCTAATCTCTAATATAAAACATTTGTTGTGTTTTGGTGTGTCTTGAACTAAAGGATTTGAGCCACTTATATAGGAGGGGAATACCCTCCTATTTCCTTTCTTTCTTCGATGTGGGATTGAAATCCCTTACTTTTTTTTTTGTCAACAATTACGGCTAACAAAAGAAACTTAGTAAAATCATTTACCAGTGGAATTTGAAAAAATAGATGTTCATTTTCTATTACTAATGAGAAATAATTAAGGATTTGTGCTACAATTACAAAGACTTCTAATAATATTTTAGGTACGTATCTGTTATCAATTCACTGCAAATCAGCTAGAAAAGTAAATTGTTAGAATTATTAAATGTGAGAGAAATTTTATATCGAAAAAAGATGGGATTAATGAGGAATATATAAATAGAAAAGATACATATATCTATTGCCTTAAGATTTTGGGTTGAAGTGTGATATCAAGCCTATGAGTTTATTCCCTCATTAAGGCCCATCAAGCAAATCTTCCGGATAAGTGGGCTTTCTTGCGCCAACGTATGGTATCAGAGCTAATGGTTCGGTAGAATAAGTATGAAGACGGTGATCGAATCATGTAGTTATGTATGTCATTCCACATGAAAGAAGAGCAAAGGTTACCCCCGATTGAGCCGGGATTGATAGAAGTTATAAAGAGCTCTAGACAATGTCGTATGCTTATGTCCATTTCTCACTGCTAATGAGAAATGATTAAGTATTTGAGCTATAATTACAAAGAATTCTAATAATATTTTATGTACGAATTTGTTAGCAATTCATTGCAAATAAGCTAGAAAAGCAATTTGAGAGGAATCTTATATCAAAAAGAGATGAGACTAATGAGGGATATATAAGTAGAAAATATCCATAGACCTATTGTCTTAAGATTTTAGATTGAAGTGTGATGTCAATTTCATGAGTTTATTCCTTCATTAAGGCCCATCAAACATATCTCCCAGATAAGTGGGCTTTTCAGCGCTAACATATGATATCAGAACCGATGATTCGATGAGACGAGTATGGAGAAAGTGATCGAATCATGTGGTTGTGTATGTCCTTCCAAATAGAAGAAGAGCAAAGATTACTCCCGATTGGGCCCAGACCAGTGAAAGTATAAAAAGCTCTAGGCCATATTGTATACTCAGGTCCAAATCCAGAAAAACTTCATCTTAAGGGGAAGCTCAAGTCCGATGTGAGATCTCACACTTAAAGGAGAGATTGTTGAAATTATTAAGTGTGAGAAGAATATCACGTTGAAAAGAGATGAGATTAATGGGAGATATATAAGTAGAAAAGACTCATAGACCTATTGTTTTAAGATTTTGAGTTGAAGTGTTATGCCGAGCCTATAAATTTATTCTCTCATTAGATCCATCAAGTAAATTTTCCAGTGCCAACATATTGTTGGGGCCCGAAATTAAAATAGCGGAATAATAAAATAAGACACACAAGAATTTACGTGGTTCACCCTTAACTTTTAGGGCTGCGTCCACGGGACAAAATCCGAATAATTCTTCCACTATTAAAAATAGCAGGCTTACAAAGAGAGTAATATAAAAATAGCGGCACTCACAAAAGTGTTTCCCAAACCTCACTATTTTTCTCGACCCTTAGTCTTAGACCCTTCTTAAGACTGAACTCTCACAAATCTCTCAAATCTTCACAGATTTTATGTTCTGTGGCTTGGTATATTTTTGCTCTTGGCAAATCTCTCTTATATAGAGAGATTAGCGATGAATGATCTTTGAAATTGCCTAAAATTAGGCTAATTGTTTGGCTACCTAAACAAAACTTTGACCACGTTTTATTCATTCCTTCCTTTTTTTAACTAAGTGGTGGGTCCCACTTGGAGACACCAACCAACAAATCTCCCCCGTGGTCTTCAAGTGGGAATGTTAGCCATACCGGCTATCCTTCTGCAAGCAACAAGCTTTTCCGTAGGTAAAGCTTTTGTCATCATATCCGCGCCATTGTCATCAGTATGAACTTTTTTTTATCTGAAATGACTTCATCTCTAGCGCATCACGTATCCAATGATACCTCACATCAATGTGCTTTGACCTTGAATGAAAGGTCGAATTCTTGCTGAGATGTATAGCGCTCTGGCTGTCGCATAGCAGGACATACTTCTCTTGTTCTATACTCAATTCTTGTAGGAACTTTTTCATCCACAAGAGTTCTTTGCTAGCTTCTGTGATAGCTATATATTCCGCCTCCGTCGATGATAGCGCAACGCATTTCTGCAATTTTGATTGCCAAGAAACCGCTGCTCCTGCAAAGGTAATCAGATATCCAGAAGTTTATTTGCGTGAATCAACATCTCCGCCCATATCTGCATCTGTGTAACTGTCTAACACAGGTCTGTTATCACCAAAACATAAACATGTCTTGGAAGTGCCTTTAAGATACCTGAGAATCCACTTTACTGCATTCCAGTGTTCTTTGCCCGGATTTGAAAGAAATCGGCTGACAACTCCAACAGCATGAGCAATATCTGGTCTTGTGCATACCATGGCGTACATTAAACTGCCAACGGCAGATGCATAAGGAATTTTCTTCAGTTCTTCTTTTTCTTCCTCACTTGAAGGACATTGTCTGGAACTTAATTTGAAATGACCTGCAAGTGGAGTAGAAACTGGCTTTGCATTACTCATGTTGAATCTGCTAAGAACTTTTTCAATGTACTTCTCTTGAGACAACCACAGTTTTCTTTTTGTCCTGTCTCTAGAGATCTTTATTCCGAGAATTTGTTTTGCCGATCCCAAATCCTTCATGGCAAAGGATTTCGCAAGCTTCTTTTTCAAGCTTTCAATTTTCTCAGTATTATGGCCCACAATCAGCATATCATCAACATATAACAAGAGAATAATAAAGTCGCCATCTGCGAACTTTTTCACAAATACACAATGATTAGAAGTAGTTTTCTCATACCCGTGATTCACCATGAAAGAGTCAAACTTCTTGTACCACTGTCTGGGAGCCTGTTTGAGTCCGTACAAGCTCTTCTGTAATCTACACACCATGTGTTCTTTTCCTTTGACTCTGAACCCTTCTGGTTGCTCCATATAAATTTCCTCTTCTAAATCACCATGGAGGAAAGCGGTCTTCACATCAAGTTGCTCGATCTCCAAATTCAAGCTAGCTGCTAATCCGAGCACAACTCTGATGGAAGACATCTTGACTACAGGTGAGAAAATTTCTTCAAAGTCAATTCCTTTCTTCTGACCAAATCCCTTCACAACCAGCCTCGCCTTGTACCTTGGCTGTGAGTTGTTCTGTTCAACCTTCAGCCTGAACACCCATTTATTCTTCAGTGCTTTTTTACCTTGAGGTAGTTTGACAAGCTCATAAGTGTGGTTATCATGCAAGGACTTCATCTCATCTTGCATCGCTTTCAACCACTCATTCTTTTTGTCATCTTCCATTGCCTCCTGGTAGTCCTCTAGTTCTCCCCCTTGAGTCAGCAAGTCATACTCATTAGGAGAATATCTCTGGGAAGGTATTCTGCCTCTTACAGATCTTCTCAATTGAGGCGGTTCTTCTGTAGGAGCTGGTTCAGCATCATTCTGAACTGGTTCACCATCAGCTTCTGGCTCATTTTCTTCATCACCTTGTGGTACTACATGAGGTTCTACATCAAGATCAACAGAAAACTCATTGATAGATTTTGGCTTTTCATTTTTCTCAGAATCTTCAATGGTTTGGTCTTCCAGGAATACTACATCTCTTCTTCTGATGAGCTTCTTTTCAACTGGATCCTATAATCTGTACCCAAAATCATCATTTCCATAACCCAAGAAGATACACTGCTTTGACTTGGAATCTAACTTGGATCTTTCATCTTTTGGAATATGAACAAAGACCCTGCAACCAAACACTCTAAGATGATTGTAAGAGATCTCTTTCCCTGACCACACCTTTTCTGGTACGTCTCCGTTGAGGGAGGTTGAAGGTGAAAGGTTAATCAGGTATACTGCAGTTCTCATTGCTTCAGCCCAAAAGGTCTTTGGAAGTTTGGCATGAGAGAGCATACATCTAACTCTTTCTACAATGGTTCTGTTCATTCTCTCTGCAACTCCATTTTGTTGTGGAGTTTTGGGAACTGTCTTCTGAAGTCTGATGCCATGTTCTGAGCAATACTTTTCAAATGGTCCTCTGTACTCACCACCATTATCGGCTCTAACACATTTCAACTTTCTTCCCGTCTGTCTTTCAACACTGGCATGAAAGACTTTAAACATATCCAACACCTGGTCTTTTGACTTTCGGTAAAGCCCACACCTTTCTAGAATGATCATCAATAAAGCTAACATAATACGAGCAACCACTTAAAGATTTATCAATCATTGAACATACATCAGTGTGTACCAATTCTAGAATACCAGGCTTTCTCGATGGAGAAGGGGATCTTTGAAAGGCAACTCTATGTTGTTTACCAGACAAACAATCAGTGCATGTTTTTAGAGGCATACCTTTCAAAGATAGCATTTTCTTCTTGGTGAGAGTCGCCATTCCTTTCTCACTCAAATGCCCAAGTCGTTTGTGCCATAAATCAGCAGATGAATCTTCAGCTGCATTTGTCACTCCGGTGCAAACCTTTGCTTGAGTGTAGTAGAGAGTGTTGAGCTTCTTTCCTCTACCATACACCAAGTTTCCTTTTGTAAGCTTCCATGTTCTGTTGACAAACAGATTTGCATAACCCAATTCATCAAAACGATGAACTGAGATCAGATTGAAATTTGCTGTAGGAGTGTATCTCACATCTTCTAACCAGAGATCATAACCAGTATTGGTTTTGATACATATTGTTCCAATACCACAATTCTTCACAAATGTGCCATTTAAGGTCTTGACATGGCCGTAATCTCCGAGGGTAAGTGAAGAAAAATATTCCTTCTTCGAAGAAATATGATATGAACATGTAGAATCAATAATCCATAAAGAATCTTGACTAGTGGAACACTCACTGAGACCAGCATGAGAAATCAGCGCACTTCCATTGCCAAGTGCTTCGACATCAATAGCTACTGAAGCTACCTCTGCATCGTCTTTCTTTTCTTCATCATTTTCTTTGGCTCGTTCCTTCTTCCACTTTCTGCAATGCTTTTGTATGTGACCAGGCTTGCCACAATGATAGCAAGTGACACCTTTTCTTGACTTGGATCTCCTCCGTGAACTGTCACATTTTTTTGAATTTTGAGAATGTCTGGTTTTGCTTCTCCCCCTCCTTTCTGTAACTGAGACGAGTGTATCTGAACTGCTACTCGTACCATGCTCTTTGCGTCTGGTTTCTTCATTCAGAATGCTTTCCTTAACTGTGTCTAAGGCCAGCTTTCCTTCTGGCATATTGCTGAGTGTGACAACCAGCGTCTCCCAACTGTCCGGCAAAGAACTTAATAAGAATAGTGCATTTACCTCATCATCTAGCACTATTTTTGACGTTGACAACTGGTTCAAAATTTCTTGAAATTTGCTCAAGTGATTTGAAGCATATTCGCCATCTCTGTACTTCAGATTTACAAGCTTTCTGATTAGAAAAGCTTTATTCTGAGCAGTCTTTCGCTCATACATGTCTTCCAGCTTCTTCCACATTGTATAAGCATCTTTTTCATGAGCGATGTGATTAATGACGCTCATTTCAACAGACTGTCTGATAGTTCCAGCTGCTTTTCTATCAGTCAACTTTTAGACTGCCTCATTTTTATCTGCTGGCTTGACTCCTTTTAACTCAATAGTCTCAAAGAGATCTTTGCAACATAGAAAATCTTCTATTAATATCTTCCATACCGCATAGTTTGATGAGTTGAGTTTAACCATCGTGCCCGTTGTTTTATCGTCCATCTTGATTTGTGCAGAATACTACCACTAACAAAAATCCGTATACGTAAATAGTATCGTATACGTAAATAGTAGTATACGTGAACAGTAACTGTATTATTAAATAGTAACCATATAATTAAATAATGACCGTACACATAAATAGTATTATACGTGGAATAGTAACGTACACGTAAATAGTACTATATGTGAATAGTATGCCACATTTGGTTACTATTTTACTATTCACCAAAATCAAATTTGCAACATTTTTCCGAACGGACTGCACCGATGGACTCGTCGTAATTTTCTCGTCGTCGTGATATATTTATTTTTTAAAATATATTCACGGATCCGGTACCGCTATCTGGACCTGTCGAAACCTTCGGCTCTGATACCACTTGTTGGGGCCCGAAATTAAAATTACGAGAATAATAAAATAGCGGAATAATAAAATACGACACACAAAAATTTACGTGGTTCACCCTTAACTTTTAGGGCTACGTCCATAGGATAAAATCCGAATAATTCTTTCACTATTAAAAATAGCAGGCTTACAAAGACAGTAATATAAAAATAGTGGCACTCACAAAAGTGTTTCCCAAACCTCACTATTTTTTTCGACCCCTAGTCTTAGACCCTTCTTAAAACTGAACTCTCACAAATCTCTCAAATCTTCACAGATTTTATGTTATGTGGCTTTGTATATTTTTGCTCTTGGCAAATCTCTCTTATATAGAGAGATTAGCAGTGAATGGTCTTTGAAATTGCCTAAAATTAAGCTAATTGTTTGGCTACCTAAACAAAACTTTGACCACGTTTTATTCCTTCATTCCCTTTTTTTTTTTAACTAAGTGGTGGGTCCCACTTGGAGACACCAACCAACACATATCTAGCCCATCAACACTAACAGACGGTGTATCATGCAAAGATTGCTTACAATTTAAAATTCACAATATAAATTAGCCATTGCAAATTGGCTTCAGTTCAGTTAATGCTAATTCAAATGGAAAATGCTTTCATTATATACTGGAAGAATAGACAGCAGCAGATTCATTAATAGATAAAAGAAACTCAAATGGACATTGCACTCTTCCAAAAATAAAATGATTCAGTAACTCAAATCACAAAAATGCACATCATCTTTGGCGAATTAAAACAGACACATAAAGGCAACAATTCTATTTCTACAATTGGGTAATATTCCTGAGGTGAGCGGCTATTCTATCATTTTCAGATTCATTTATATCAGAAATAAAAACCTAACAGAAACTATAGAAAATAGATATAAAAGTATGGAGCTTTCTTCATAATCTGAATTTCACAAAATTGATTAGGAGATTTGAGCGATGTGAGACATACGCAGACAACAAAGGTTTTTTTTTTTTTTTTTCAGTGGATTGAAGTGTCCTAGTCCAATGAGATGCTTGCGGCAGCGCCGACCTGGCCAACGGAGACAGCTGGGTATTGCAGAAGACCGTGAAGAGGTTGAGGCCAAATTTCTTTTTTTTTTCTTAGACGTGGTAAATCACCGGTCGTTTGCAAGCTAGCTTTGCTTCTTTTTTTCTTTTTCCTTACATTGAAATTATTTCACTATCCAAATATCTAATTTGATAATCCTAGGCGCGAAAAAAAAAACTTATCGTGAACTCCTTATCAAATACCAAGCACAAACCACGCCAAAGTAGCTTTCGACTTTTTTTTATAGCAACTAGTTTTTCTTGTAACGATATTGAAATTTCCAAACGTGGCTCGTTGCCTAATTTGGTCTTTCATATCTCCACAAACCTAACTTCTTTCCATTCCAAGTTTATTATTATAAGGTGAATTTTATGTTAATTGAAACAATTTACAATTATTATGTTTAAAACATTGGTTGAAAATAATTAAAGTTTATTATAAGTAAATTTTACATATTATAATTATATAAATCTAAAAATATTTTAAGACTTTCGCTTTTTGAAAAAGTAATTTTAATTTAAAGGGCAACCATACTAATTATATCATATATGTATATATGTGGGCGCGCATAATTAAGGTCTTGAGGCATGGAGCAACGGGGCCTGAGATTAGCAATATGTATTGTCAGAGACTATATTTTCAAGTAAATGACAATTTTGATATGTGATATATGAAAAATTCTAAAATAAATTTGGTTTATTTTTTTATTTATAGACTAAATTATTCGCAAATTATAATTTAAATTATAATTAAATTATTTTTTTTAAATCATGGTTTATAATTAACATGTATCAAATTTATATAAAAAATGTTGTTTGGTATATATATATGTTGATTGCTTGAATTATGAGGCAGCAATTGGCCCATTACCACTGCCCCACACTCTCACCTCTTGAAAATAGGCCGATAGCTCATTTCTCTCTCATGACTACGACAAGTTTTACAATCAACATTATATGACATAAACAAACCACCGATTCTGGCCAAACAAAAAGAAAAAAACAAACAAACAAACATACATTCTTAGAGAATACCTTTGGATGTATTTTAGAGTTAGTGCGTAGAAATAAGTGAATTCTCGTCGAATAAAACATTCTTTTCTTTTTTAATCTTAGACAAGAGTTTTTTTATTCTTAATTTCATTTATGAAAACAAATTCACAACAATTAACTAAAATAATCATGAAAAAAATTTTAAAAAAAATCGAAAGAATTATATATTTTTTATTAAACCCAAAAATTGACAAGTTAAAATCAATCCAATGGGAATTTAATTATTAAAACATTTTAAAAAATACATAAACAGTAAGAATTAAATAATATTTGAAACTTTGAATTAGAGACTATGAATTGAATGCAATAACCAAAGTTTATTATTAATTTTGTGTATTACAGTTAATTAATTCCATGATATTAATTGATCGGAGTAGTCAACATTTTTGTTCTCATATTCATATGAATTCTTTTATTAATTTTCATTGCTCATGATATATAGTATATTCACTATTTATATTTTTTCATGTTCTCCACGTATATTTATTTTGGACAAACCATTAGTTGTGCATATTAAACTTTTGTCTATGCCATACTTGAAATTTAAATTGATTAATGTCTAAAATATTTATATATAACTATTTAAACTAATTAAATGCTAAAACTCAATTAAATAATTGAATTCATGAACTTAAAATAATTATAGACTTAAAATTAAAATTAAAATTTTTATTTTATGGTGCCAACAAATACTTAGCAACAAAATTAGAAAAAAAAATCTATTATGTTATACTCTCTTGTAAATTGATAAGCTCAATTTTTTTAATCAAAATATTAAATATTTATAATATCTTAATCTAACATTACTTATTAAATATATATCATAATAAAAAAACTATAAAAAAATATATAAATTTATATTTTTAATAAAAATAATTAATTTTTTAATAATTATAAAATAAAAAGTCAGCATATTAATTTGAAATGAAAGACATAATATATAAAGTGATTTCATAGAAAAATTTACTAAGGCGAATTAAATTAGTTTTATGCTGCTATTATTTTTTTTGAATCACATTTATTAAATTAAAACATAGTTTTAACATAGTTTTATGTGGTTATTAAAACACGTTTATTTTATTTTATCTATATTTCCTTTATTAATTAGATTGTATTATGTTATGAACATGGTTTGCTTTTATGCATTTAGTTAATTTATATTAAAATTTCACATTTCTTTCTCACACGCACATATAAATTAGATAAAAAAGAAATGTGAAAATGATAAAGAAAAATAGGAAAAGTTCCCATGGCTATGATTTGGCTGTTTAACAGTTTTACCCTTCCTATCCAATCTAAAACGCACACTAGAAAATGTTAGGGTAGTTTAGTAACTGCGCTTAAGCAAAAAGGTCAACTAGTTGTAAAACACCACGTGGATAGGATTCTCCATCATGATTTTGCCAGTTGGCAACTGCATAAAATAAAGATCAGATATTTCGTAGACAAACTTTTTCACGCTTCCGCCCCGTCCCTTGCCCAATATAAAAAAGCTGCAAAGAAGGAGAGAAAGTAAAAAAACAAAAATCAGTGGAGAAATAAAAACCAGAGCCTTATATTTACAGCTCTGAATTTTGCTATATAGATTGGTTCCGATTCTCTACAATTCTACGTTGTTAGAGGTTGGTGAGCTCGTTATTGATAATACTCGAGTTACAGTGATTAGGAAGCTGTATCTGCGTGTAATCGAGAAGACAATAGAGGAGAGGAAATGTGGAGATTTGGGGGAAACTATTATTGGGGGAGAAGAGAAAGGAAAAGAGAAGGGATAGCGGTGCTGTTTGCTCGGATGTCGAGCCAAGAGAAGCACTTGAAAAACTATGTGGAGCTCTACTCGTCTATGGGATGGAATTCCTTTGTTTGTCACTCCAAATTCCTTAATTCGTTAGTTCTTGATTTTTTTATCTGATTATTTTGTTTCGCTATTATTCTTGGAATTAGCTGATTCTGCACTTTCTGACGACTTTGATTCTGTGTAATGTTTCATTGGTTCTAGGTTTCATTTGGGTTTGACCTAGTTTGCAAGATTGGTGGCTGGGTGTGAAAAAGGTTATTTATTTTTATTAATACTTGTTTGAGGATGACGCTGAATTGTAGTTTTTAGGAATCGACGACAAATTATAGTCCTAGATATCGGAATTAGCTTAGTTTAGCTTAGCTAGAATAAGGGCGAAGCTAGAAGTTGAAAAGAAGGGTGATAAATTTTTTTTTATAAAATACTAACATCAGCTTTATTAAGAGAAATATTGGGTAATTTATTTTTTAAAAAAACAATTGAATAAAAAATTATATTATAATATTAAAAGTATAAATAATAAAATAAAAATAAAAATTATAATTTTTTATTTTTTTATAATTTTTTTTATCATGCTTTTAATTTGTTTTTAGATTTTTAATTTATGAGATGATTTAAATTAATTTAATTTTAATATTAAAAAAATATCAAATTTTTTTAGAAGAAAAATATATTTAATTTTGAAAGAAATAATTTATTATTATTTTTTATATAAGCTATAAGATAAGAGGTAATTTAAAATTTGAAAGGGAAGCAAATAAATAATTCTAATAATTTTTTTTTTAGATATATACATATAAATTATTTTTTTCTCAAAAGAGAAGCAGTTGCTCATTTCCTCTCAGCGTGGCTAGGCGACTGGCCAGAGCCTAGATATTTTGGTTTTAAACTTCCTTTTTCTTCTTTTTTTTCTGGGTAATTCTTCAATCGGCAATACCCTTAGGTTTAAAGCATTATATTTGGATCTGATGGTTGAAACTGATCAAAATAACTGCTGTTTGTTTCTTATGCCAGAAATGAGTGCACTTTATAGGATGATGCGTCTTACCTAAATATAGTAGTAAAAGGAATATTTTGAAAACTTCTAAAGCTACTGAGATTATCTGAATGTGGGTATTCGACTTCCCCTCATACCATTCTTCCATGCAGGATTTTTCGTTTAAATCTTTTTAATGTTGAAGAGGAGCATTTCTATGTGATTCTACTGTCATTCTTTTTTAAATTAGAATAATTTATGGAATCTTGTTTTTGAGATTATGGCCAAGGAAAGTTGGAGGCTATTTACAATTCTTTTCCTTTATAGCTTATATCCGCAAGAACACATTAATATTGGCCCTAATGTCTGTAATCTTCGCAGGTTCTTTCCTGATAAGGCTGAAACTTTAGCATTCGATGTTCTCAACAAACTTATCAAGGTCAGTTCCTTTGTAATTCTGTCTAGGGGTGCATATGATCTGGTGAATCTTGTTTTCTAATGAATATATTTGATGAATGTTTATTTGGATATGATATGGTGGGACCATCCAATGCTTCATAAACTTTTTTCTTGTGGATTTGATTTGGCATACCCATTAGCTGAATTCTTGTGCTCCTTCCAATGGGATGGAATCTGTTTAAACTTGGAGGTTATTACCTAATAATTTGCTTGCTTCATTTATGGGTGTACAGGAGTTAAAGATGAGACCATGCCCTCTAGTTTTTATGTCTTTTTCTGTTGCTCCAAAAGCCTGCATGTACAAGGTTCTTCAGGTAAACTGTCGCATACCTCTGTGCTTAAAACTTAATGGTGAAATTTTTATGGATATCTGATATATTTTATCTTGCAATTGCAGATTATTGATGGAAAATGTGAGCTACAGCTGAATTTGGTACGCTTGTCCTTTGAAGTTGCATAGTTGGAGTTTTTCCTTCTTTCTTGGATCTTGACTTACAACTTAAAATGTTATCATTCCTTGCTACAATTTATATGAAGATAATTGCTTGTTATATGCAATTAATTCTTTTTTGATAGTTTTTTGTGTTTCATGCACTTAGAAACTCTTTTCTTTTTCTTTCTATTCCTTCTGCACAAAGGATGACTGCCGGCTGGTTAGGGACTGTATTTCGGGCCATATCTATGATTCTAGTCCAGTAGATTTTTCAAGTCTTCTGGGGAGACAATTTATTGTTCATCCATCTGTTCTTAAAATGTCTCATCCACCAAGAATTCTGTCATGGATGGCAAATGGCATTTCTGATGGTCTTGATGTTTTATTCCTCAACAAATTCGAATCACAGCGTGCTGAGTATTGGCAGACACTGTACTCATCTGTTGTGAGTATATCATTATTGCTTATTGCTGTAAACATTTTTCACCTTCTCTGCCCTACTTGAATATTACTATTCTGTTTCAGAGCATGGGGGCCCCATATCTCTTTTTGTGTTCAGAAAGTGATGGTCTTGCTTCATATCAAGTCATTTGCAATTTCAGCCAAAGACTTCGAGAACTTGGAGGTGATGTAAAACTTGTGACGATGAATGGCTCTCCTCATGTAGGTATGTTCTAAAACTTAAAATTGTGACTGCATTTTTTTAATGTCTCTGCAAAAAGCATGGTTGTTTTGATTTGCTATTTGCCATCAAGTGCTCATGCTTTATGATAATTTTCTTTTACTATCAATAATTTGTACTGGGCACATGGGTTTACAACAGTAATGTCTCCATTGTGTTAGAAGTGAAATATATAATCTGAGAATATCTTTGGAAGCAACATAATCTTGTAGCAAGAATGGATCAAGATTTATAATCTATTGGATTATGGTAGTTGGTTTCAAGATTTTACCTTTGAATTGTGATTAAGGAATTAATTCGCATCTGCATGCTTTGACTGACTGGATTTCTTTCCAATTGATTTTCATTATTTTAGGTCATTTTTGGATTTATCCAGTTGACTACAAGGCTGCTGTGGGCTGAGCTTCTTGGTAAGGCAGCTGCAGTTTACTCCAAAAGAATTCAACGACTTGAAGGAGAAAGAATGGGAGTAGAGGGGACACATGATGAGATATCTAAACCAATTTCTGACCTGCAGAAAGCAGCTGCTAGTCCAAACCAGAGCTTTTGTGGAGTTGCTATCCAACCAAGTGACCATTTCTTCATGCCTAGCTCAGTGGGATATTATGAAGGTAGAGATGTTGGTTCCTTGCAAGATGAGCAGAAGGAAGACTTGATTCGTTTGCATAGTCCTCCAAGTATTAATGCTCACGGAGTTCTTGGTCAAATCCTCTTTGATGTCTGTGTTCCAAAAAATGTTGATGATTGGGATATCATGTCATCAGCATCATTAAGTAGACAACCATATATTTCTACCCGGAGGCATACTCCATTTAATCCCATGAAATGCATTCGACGTTCAAGATTATAAAATCTCTCACAGGCATATGAAGGCTGACAAGTGCGTGTGAATATGCGGGATTTGTATTTGGTTCAAAAACTTGGCTTGGACTTGGATGATCTGAAAGAGGCAATGCTTTGTTTAAAGCTGACATGAAATTCCTACGAGAATAAACATAATAGCCAAAAAGTAACTTGAGACGTGAAATCTGTAATAAATGCTGTTTTGTAGGATAATTGAGGATATCGTTGCCATTGCTTGAGCTGGTGGCGGCCCTTCTAACAAAATGTACAGTGACATCAATGCTATAACTTGATATTGGAGTTTGTTAAAGTTCATCGCAGTCGCAATTGAGAAAAAGTAGAATGTCAATCATGTGAAATGTGCATTTACTTAAATGGACAAAAAGAGGAATTCAGTCTCATTACGATGGTAAGAGTAGTGGATCCGTCTTGCATTGAGACAAACTATTTTAATTATTAAACACGAAATTAAAATGAAAGAAGATTAGTTCAGAATTAATACATATATGAATAGCAGCTGCGCCCAACTTGGCTAATTACTAATTAGTTCCATAACCACTGCAAACTCGTCATATAAATTGAAGCGAATATGAAATTACTGGTAACCGGCGCTTCTGGGTACTTTGGTGGGAGATTGTGCCATCGACTACTGGAAAAAGGTCACTATGTCCGTGCTTTGGTCCGTCGAACTAGCGATCTCTCCGGCCTCCCTTTATCTTCCACCAGCGAGGCCTTCGAGCTTGCCTACGGTGATGTTACGGACTACCAGTCCCTTCTTGATGCCTTCTCTGGCTGTGAGGTCATCTTCCATGCCGCCGCCATCGTCGAGCCCTGGCTACCTGATCCTTCTAAATTCTTCTCCGTAAGCATTTGTGCTCCTATAGCCGTCCAATTTGAATTTCATCATAATATACTTCTAAATCACTGAATTGATAAATGAAAGAAAAATTTTGTGTAATTTTGTTAGGTGAATGTAGGGGGATTGGAGAACGTTTTACAGGCAGCTAGAGAAACGAAGACAATCGAGAAGATTATCTACACGTCGTCGTTTTTCGCCCTTGGACACACCGATGGGTATATTGCCGACGAGAACCAAGTAATAGCAACGAGTATAATTTAGTTTCGACTTGATTTCCCCAAAATCTGAATTCGACTTAAATTTCTGATTTGCTCGTATGTTACAGGTCCACGCTGAGGGGGTTTTCTGTACGGAATACGAGAGATCGAAGGTGGCCGCAGATAAAGTTGCATTACAAGCTGCCGCCGATGGGGTGCCAATAGTGGTGGTTTACCCTGGTGTGATTTACGGTGCAGGCAAACTTACTACTGGTAATATTGTAGCTCAATTGGTAAGATTGGTTGCTTATTTTTTGGCTTTAAAGTTTTTTTTTGAAATACAGATTAGTTGATCAGAAAGTTGTGTGATTTGATTTTGGTGTAAATTGGGATAACTCATGCTTAGTTTGCTTTGAGTGAGCTTGGAATAAAGGATAACAAGAGAAATGAAATTAAGCAAATTTTCTGTCTGGACATTTAGATGAGCGAGGGAAATTCCTTCCAAATTGGAGAGAGAAATGGAAAGCCATATAATTATTTGAACTCCCATTTATAACTAGAGATCTCTGTATAGCTGTCCAAAATCTTCTTCCTATCTCTAAACTAAACATCCACATAATGGAATTGAAATTGAAATTGAAATTTATTTCTGTTCTCTTCTTTTCCTCTCCTTCCACAATTTCTCTTGCACTATTAGTCTCCAAAATTAAGTGAATCTGCGAATGGATTGTGAAGTCTGATACTCGAAACTGATGAAAAGTAATGTAGTAGATTCTGATGTCTCATACTGTTACTGTCATTTCAGCTAATTGAACGCTTTCAAGGTCGGTTACCAGGATATATAGGCTACGGAAATGATAAATTTTCCTTCAGTCATGTTGATGATGTAGCAGAAGGACACATAGCGGCAATGAACAAAGGTCAATCGGGTGAAAGGTATCTACTTACAGGAGAAAATGCATCATTCAAGCACGTTTTCAACATAGCTGCCATCATCACTGAAACAAAAAAGCCAAGATTTAGCATTCCTTTCTGGGCAATTGAGGCTTATGGATGGTTACTGGTTCTTTTCTGTCGACTTACTGGAAAACTTCCTCTTATCAGTCCACCGGTACGTCTTGTAGTTCAACTAAACTGTTGTGAGTTTTGACCCTATTATTTGTTTGGAACACTCATTACCTGGTTGCTAACTTGATTGCCAAAAAAGTTATGTTGGCTTATGATAATTGAATATATCATACTTTGAATGTTTGAGCAGACAGTTAATGTTCTAAGACGCCAATGGGCATATTCTTGTGAGAAGGCCAAAATGGAGCTGGATTATAATCCTCGAAGCTTGCAGGAAGGACTAGGGGAGGTGCTTCCCTGGTTGAAAAGCTTAGGAGTTATAAAATATTGAGTGGAAAATGTTTTTGTAGAAGGTGTTTTCTTTCAGAACAGCATCTGTCTTACTTTTGAGCTGTATCTCTTGGAACCGTCTTAGCATCTGTCTTACTTTTGTTTTTTATCATTACTATGTTAAATACGACATGTCGGTTAGTCTGTAGCAGACAATGTCGTTTTTAATCTCCTATTGAAAAATTGTAGTGATAATGTAGACCCATAATCCTCATGTTTTCCAGGTGTACATGAAAAGGTAATGGTTCTGGACGAGGGCAACATAATACTTGAAGCTGACCTGGACATTGGACAATAAGTTTATTTTAGAATTGATAACTCATGAAAATTGGATTTGCTTAATTTCTTCTAATCAGCATTGTATAAAACGGACAATGGTCAAATAGTAATTAGGTTGTTGCATTAGATTAAAGCATTTGCGATTAAGATTCTGATAAAGCTAATCAATATGTGTTTGACTACCACCTCAATTAATTACGTCCAATCAAATTCATATGCATTTGTTTATCAATCTGAACACGGTTTTGCACTTTGGCTTACATTTACATGAACCGCATGGACAATCCAATTCAATCTTGTCTCTCACTCCATTGACATTGTGGCTGGCATATGGTTCATATCCAACATGATATATGAAAAATATAACAAAATGAGTATGATGCTGATTGATTGTATATTGGATATTTTCTTTTTACACTATGTTTGTAAGTATATCTAGCATGATTTAATAATGTATAATATAATATATTCAGTGTAGTATGATACAATATAATATAGTATTAGTACGATATTATATTTGAAAAAATAATATGTTATTTAATGGTATAGTTTGGTTTAAATGGAAAAAATAATTAGAATGTCCTCTAGTACTAGTATACTATTATATATATATATTCGTATTAAAATAATTTTTTTAATCTTTAAATTATAAAACTAATTAATTGCATCTAAAAATTTAATACGATTTTCAGCAAATGCATATTTTATTCATAAAAAATAATTAAATCAATTAAGGATAATTTTGATATAAAAAAAATTAAACCATGTCAACACACCACATTAGTGGTTTAAAAGGTTGGCACAAATTGTCATTGTCATAATATGATAAACCATAATAAATCATGAAAAATAAAATAAAAATATTCTCAAATATGGTTCACTCTTAAATTATGCTATACTAAATCATGAAAAACCATATTAGAAATACTCCCAAATACCCTTTTAATAATGTGTGCTGAGAATTATATGATATACCAAGTGATAACACTTGTTGTTAAACCTTATAAATACAATATAAATATTGTGAAATAAATTTTTACACATATAATTATATGAAATATAATAAATTTATAATAAAAAATTAATTTAAATTATTTTGTAGTGTAAAATCAACTTGTTATAAGGTCATTATATTTTATCTTTGTGTGAAATATGATAGTTTATAATAAAATAAAGAAAAATTTATACTCTGTACGATAAAAACAAGTTCAATTTTCAATAATACATATCCGCTACTTTTATTTATAAATTTACCTCTTTCACGGGGATTTTTTTTTTATTTTTATAATTTTGTTATTATTTTATTATTTTATATTTTATATTTAATTTTTTTAATAACATATTTTTAATATATACATTAAAAATAAATAAATACACAATATATATAAAATGTACACTCAACAATACAAACATCTACAATACATCTACATAATTTTTAATTTTTTATTCTCACAATATCCAAAAAACATTCACATAATATTTAATAATTTATGCATAAAAATACACACAATTTAAATAACAAAAATAGCACATTCATATGATATCTACAACACACCTATATAAAAAAATTATGTATTTTTTTATTTGTTTAATTTGTTTAATATGTAAAATTTATTTAAAAATAAATTTAAGAATTTTTATTAACATATTTTTATATTTTTTACTTTTTTTAGTTTTTAAATGTTATTTATTTTTTATAATTAAAATTAAATTTTTTTTTATAAAAAATTATAATTTTTATACGATGAAAAATAATTTAAAATATTAATTTTTATTATTTTATTAGAATATTTATTTTAATAGTAAAATTTTAAAAAAAATTAAAATAAAATATTAATTGTAGTGAAGAAAAATATATTTTTTTTAAAAAAATAGTTTAATAAATAATAAATTATTTTTAAAATTTTATATCAATTTTTTATAAAAGTATAAATATTAGTTTTTGTGGATTACCGAAAAATAAAATATTTTTAAAATTTTATACTTAAATATTATTAGCTTTTTTAGTATATTTAAAATTTTTTGTTGTTTTATTTATGTAAATGTCCCTAAAGTAAATAATCCAGTTAAACTAAAACCGGTGCACTATTTTTTTTTTTTCTGAAAAAGCCGGTGTACTATGATCCACACGCTTTGACACTTGTACACATGTTTGATTTATGATCACATGAGTGTCGTTTTGTCAAATGTCTTATTGCGTTTAACAATTGACCTGGCATGGCTCCATGTACACTGTACAAATAGTACGTGGAACAGAAAGATGAAAATTCCTAGAAGGCATAAGGGGCGAAACTCTTCATGTCCACGTGTCTTTCATACTTAAGATATGTATAATTGCAAAATAATTGCTGCAATATATATATTGATTAAAAGAAAATTAATAATTTTATTAAGTCCAACATATTTTATTTTTTTGAAATTAACATTTAGAACATAATTTTAAATATTGATTGAGTAAAATTAATATGGGAATTAGCTGATTTATGGAATATGAAGTGGGAAATGACAGGGATGCCCTTGGAACATGGAAGATGATGAGGTGTGGTGAACTGTTTGGTATTTTGGGTAAGATTGAGGGGTTTTATTTATGTAGCTGTCGATAACAACATTTCCTTGGCAAGCTGGAGGCCTCTGGAGCCTTTTTCCAGCTTGCAATCTTGCATTCCAAATAAATGGACACGTGCTTGTCTACGCCAAACACCCAGAAATTATGTTAGAATTTCAATTAAAAAAAGAAAGACTTTGACTTTGTCTCAGTTCATTGGTCATTGAGCTATGTTTATATGGGTCCTGGACTACTATGGCTTGTGGGTTGGGTTGGGTTCGTATGGACTTGATGATATTTTTGAGGCAGAGGCAGAGCCACTACGCCGCTGATTTGTTTGAGCTGATGGGTTGTAGTAGTGGGTTACTTATATTTAGAAACCCATTAATAATGGTGGTTGACTGACCATTTCCTCATTAATATTCTTGCTTCACGCGGCGGACTTTTATAACCACTATCTAAACCAATTATCATTTTATCAACCCATAATCTTCATTTCTTGCAATCATTTTCCTCATGAACAGTTTTTTTTCATTACGTACGATTAAATGAAAGGAGAATTTTTTTTTTGAAAGGAGAATTTAATATATAATATTTGATTTTAAATAATAATTGGAGTGACAGATTAAGAGTTTTCAAAAGAAAATTTTCCACAACTAAAAATTAGATACTAAACCCTTTGAATTGAGATGACAGTTTAATTGTAAATTAAAATTTAATTAAAACAAAAATAAAACCTTATTTTATGCATTACAGTTAATACAGCAAACTGCGCCAAGAATTTCGGGGATTCCCCCAGTGGGAGTCAAAGGATTAGGTTGTAACGTTTTCAAAAAAAAAAAAAAGGATTAGGTTGTAAAGAAAGAAAAAAAAAGAAAAAAAGATGATTAGAATAGTGGGCCCAATGACCCAACTCAGAAACAGACACTTTTAGCCTTGTCTACGTGACATTAAGAACGTCAACTTTGGTCCATTTTCCTATTTTAATTACTAAAAACAACAGCTAATTACCATCGTTATTACCGGCTTAATAACATTTTCATGTCATTATCATTATCATTAATTAATTAAATTAATTATTAATCCCAATTTTTTGCATGTTTTCCCGTGCCGTGAGGCCATTTATTATAATTTATTTTTTTCTTTTCTAATGGAAATTGATTGACTCGGACCAAGTCTATTTGCGCGTTACTTCCCTCAACCGGCGCCCACTTCTTTAATAATTAGGAAATATATATATTAACTTAGAAAATAATAAAAAATTTATACATTTTTTGGTCCCACGAGTCGGCTCCTTTCTTTTTAGATTAATGGATGTTATAGGTCCCACTTAAATGCCCTCTTTGTGGGCCATTGACTTTAGCATTAACTAAATCAAACGGTGAAGATGAGTTGGCACGGTAGCAAATTTTAGCTTTTGACATCGGCTTCGGAAAACGGCTTTTAGGCGGGGCTCCGAATTGACAAAATACGGTGCGTATTTGCCACGTCAGTTTTAGAGATCATTAAAAGTAATTTTTTTTAAAAAAAAAAAAAAGAGAGAAGAAGAGCTCCATTTGCGCTATATTTTTAATGAAACGCAATTTCTTTCTCTCTCTGTTAGTTTCAACAATGGAATTTTTGCAGGACTCTGGGATCCGCGTTTCTCGATCGCAGCGACAACTTATTGAATCACATTCTCTTCCTTTCTAGCGCTTAATCTCCTTTCTCCACTATCGCTGCGAAAATATTCTCCTCCTCTTTCTGTCACTGTAATTTCTCTTTCCCTCTCTTTCTCCTTTTCTTTTGTCGCTTTGTTTGAATCGTCTCGATTTTAACAATTTATTTTTCGAGATTTGTCTATTTTGAGTTATTACCGTGATTTTATGGATGAAGTGTTTTCTGCATTGATCTGTACTTCTTTGTTTTTGTTTATATTTTTTTATGATTTAATTTTATTTGAGATTGTTTGGTTTATTTCAGATGCTGAATTTTGGTTGGAATTTTTTGTATTTTTCTTTATTTTTTGTTAAGATCTCCTTGATTTTGCCGTTATATCATTTTCATTATATTTGATTTTTTTGGATGCTTTGATTGAAGCTAAAATGTAGAATTACCTTCTGTGTTTTTCTTGTTATTTTGTTTTAGAGATATATGTAATTTGGAAATTTTGAAGAACTAGAGAGTGCTGGTTGGAAATATTTTAGGAGGGAATCAAGCTGTGTGTTTGATTGCGGCAATAATGAGTAATGCGAGGGATCATCATACGGTTCCTCTTTCGGTGCTGTTAAAGCGGGAATTGGCAAATGAGAAGGTAGAGAAACCTGAGCTATCGCATGGCCAGGCTAGTCAGAGTAAGAAAGGGGAAGACTTCACTTTGCTGAAGACCAAATGCCAAAGGGTTGTTGGCGATTGGGTCAGCACTTATTCCGTTCTTGGGGTAAATCTCAATTTCTAATCCTTGTTATCTCTCGGTATTTATTAATTATGATTTTGCTTAGCCTATGTTTGGATGAGAGTAAATTAGAGGGAAAATTGAATTTACTTTAATGAAAGAAAGGAGAGTAAATGAGAGGTGAACTTGAATTTAGGTTAAATTTACTTCCCTTTACTCCTCTTTACCCTACCATTTCTTATAACAAACAAGAGAAAGTGAAGGAAATTGAATTTCTTTTCTCTTCCTTTACTTCTCTTAGTCAACGTATTTTATAATATATCAAAATTTTAGAGAACGTCATTGTGATCCCTAATTGATGTTTCCCCTTTTTTTTATTAGAAAATTTTAGAATCATGCTATGATGCATTTTTATTGCTTCGCAATTTTTGAGATTTTCAAAAGCTTCACAATATCCATTTGTGGTTTGCTCATGATATATTGTGTTTTATAGTTATTTGATGGACACAACGGCTCGGCAGCTGCAATATATGCAAAAGAGAATCTTCTAAATAATGTCATATCTGCACTTCCTCCTGATCTGAACAGAGATGAATGGGCAGCAGCATTGCCAAGGGCATTGGTTGCAGGATTTGTCAAAACAGACAAGGATTTTCAATCAAAAGGTATGAGCAGTCTCTTCTGAAAACCATGTTTTTCAATTGTGTCATCGCCACTTTTGAAAACCAGTCTCTTCTGAAAACCATGAGTTCGTACTCATTTAGTAAAAATTCCAGAATTGCTCATATAAAGTTGGGTATAGTCTAGAAAAGCGTCAAGAATTCTAGGACATGGTATATTTGTTACTGTGCTAGGAGATTTATTTGTGTTGTTTTCGAAATCAATTTCCCTCTTTGTAGTTGGTGTTGTGAGAGTCAAAATAAGCAACATTGTGTTGCAAAAACATTTGGATCACATTTTGATAGAGAACTTTAGATCAAGAGTATTTGAATTATTTTGAGTTTTTAGATCAGATTATACAAGATTAACCTCGTGTATGGAACAAAACATTCCACAAAATTCCACATGTGGAGTTTACTTAAAATTCATACTTGTCATGTTTGAACCCAAAAGAAATTCTATGTTGCTTGAGCCAAATATCTAAGTAAACCCAAATGCCTTCTTTAATAATTTAAAACGACACAATCTCTTTCTTCTTTTTCCATTATATCTCTCTAAGTGCACGCATTGCATTTTAGTAAATAAAGGCATGTTGACTTCATTTGTTATAAAAACAGTTGTTTATGGAATTACATTGAATATTAGGATAGGTTTATGAAAAATGGAACATGGGTATTTAATTGCAAATGTTTTCCTCATTGATATGCTTTCTAAATTAATGTAGTAGTGTGATAAGCATATGGTTTGTGTGTATTTTGAAGCTGCACGTAAAGTGTGTATTTTGAATTCATTTATATGTTTTTATCTCCAGTCAAGATTTTGATCTCCAGCAATAAATTATAAGGTTGTATTTGTAAACCTTATTGAAATAATTTTAACTAAAAAAAATAGAAAACCAAGTCCCTGAAATTGTAATTGCCTCTTATCCAAGTGCTACCTCATAGAAATATCCAGATTTCTGTGCACTTTGTACTTTAAAAATTATGAAGGAAGCTATATATGGTGGCCAAAAAAAGAACCAATTTATAGCTTCTCGTGATTTAGTTTTGCTTTCAATGCATATGGATTTGTGGAAAATACATTTTTGGTTCTAATCATTCATTATCTGAATAAGCAAATATACTTGTGGGACTTTTCATACATTTTTGCCATATATAGCTGATAAGATGGCCCATCTTATGATTTCTAGATATGAAATGGATAATCTATGCACTGTGTTTATATTTTTTATTCAAATTTTTGGCATCAAATCTTCTGCAATTAAGACACAATTCTGAATATAGCCCATAATCTTAATGTTCCTCTCCAAGTCTTACTGGGAGCCCTTGCCATATGACTGCTATGGGTGACTCTGTTAGCAAACTTGCTATCTATCAATAGACATTGAAATTTACACTATGAAACAAAAGTTGTGCACTTTGTAGACTTGGCATGTTGTAATGTTATTATACGCTTCTATGAGCAATAGTTATGTGTTATACTAATTTCTTACTAGCAAAGCTTCTGATGATAATCTTACATGTTTAGTTCAGATCTATCTTCCGTTAAACATCCTTTCACTTGCTAGGAGTTTGTATACACGAAGCTTATACTTTATTCATTTCACCTCTTCAGCGCAAACATCAGGAACAACTGTCACCTTTGTGATGATCGAAGGATGGGTCATAACTGTTGCATCTGTTGGTGATTCTCGCTGCATTCTTGAATCTGCTGAAGGTGATATCTATTACTTATCAGCGGATCATAGGCTTGAGTGCAATGTAGAGGAGTAAGTCAGTGATATAATGTGTTTTCAGACTCGCCTAGTTGTTGGCATGCTTACTAGTCACTGAGGCCTTGGATTTTGCATTTCATCAGGAGGGAGCGTATTACTGCTAGTGGGGGTGAGGTGGGACGGCTAAATACTGGTGGTGGTGCGGAGGTATAATTTTTTTCTTATTCCAACTATTGTTATTGTTATGCTTGAGTTTCTTTATACATGAAATTTTATATTTACCTTTTTCTTTCAATTTTTTCAACACATTGGAACTGACTCTATTCAGTAAACGTGGCATTACATTCTTGAAGTGCATGAGTGTGGATTACTATAAGTACTGACTGGGATAATATGATGTCATTATTCTATTTGGATAATATTTTGAAATAGTATTCAAAACAAAAAATAAAACTAATGTTTATAAATATTTGAATTATGACAAATAGAATGTGAGAAATATTATAAGGTAAATACTTTTAGAAACTGATGCTATCAATCTTCCTATGGAAATGAAATTGCATTTGGAAACCCGAGAATAGTATTTGATTTCATAGATCGAAGAGGTTGTCTTAACTGCTGAATAATTTCTCTTATATCTTAAATCGTATTGAATGAAAAAGAAGAATCCATATAACCGACCCCAATTGACTTGGGACTAAGGCTTTGTTGTTGTTGTTGTTGTTGTTGATAGATTGGCCCTTTGAGATGTTGGCCTGGTGGTTTGTGTCTTTCACGATCTATTGGAGATGTGGATATAGGCGAATTTATAGTTCCTGTTCCTTATGTGAAGCAAATCAAGGTTTGTTCTTTCTTTTATCAATTTACATTATACTTGAGTGTATAGGTTGACAACTGTTCTACTTTTGATTTTGCTGATTTTAGGGAAAACTGATATTGATAAGAATATTGATGGTATAATGTTAGTGTCCAGTTCTTCTTAATGCACTTCGAATTCTATTCCAATACTATGTTTTTGGATTTGTTGAGGTTTTTGGTCTCAGCAATGGTTCCTATATTGTCTACTAGTAGATTCTTTACTAGACCTTGGTCTATTGGACTGGAGTAACATTGTTGAAAAGTTGACTCGCTGCATGCAATCTGCTGTCCTTATTTTTCCTTCTCATGGATCTTCATAATTTGCAGTTATCTACGAGCGGTGGTAGGCTTATTATCTCAAGTGATGGTGTATGGGATGCATTATCTGCAGAAGTTGCTTTTGGTTGTTGTCGTGGTATGCCAGCAGAAGCTGCTGCTGCACAAATTGTCAAAGTAAGCTACTGCTTGGCATCATCAAACTGTTATATTTTATATTTTACGGCCACTAATCGAAACGCAGTTGTTATCTAAGATACCATTGTTCAGCGTTTTGACTTCTGACATGTCTGTTTTACTGTTCATATTTGTGTATGGTAGCTATACCTTGTGTATTGATGTGGTCCTTTTGCAGGAAGCTGTACAGTTTAAGGGACTTAGAGATGATACAACCTGCATTGTGATTGATATATCACCACCAGATAAGCCACTTCCTCCAGCGCCAGCACCAAAGAAGCCAATGAAGGGAGTGCTCAAGTCGATGTTTCGCAGAAAAACCCCAGAATCATCATCTCAAGTTGATAGAGAATATGTGGAGCCAGATGTGGTAGAGGAATTATTTGAGGAAGGATCAGCCATGCTTTCAGAAAGGTCTGTGTTAGCAATATGTCATGGATAAACTAAAAGTCATTGTTTGATTATCAAATTTGGCTGTGAAATGCCAGAATTAAGGATGCTTATTCTGTAAATGAGTCATGGCTGTTGCCTGATATGGATGCACAGTTAGCCATGTGGAGTGATTATACTGGTTGCTAGTCTTTTGACATGAGGCATGTTTGGGTGAAATGCAGGTTATATACAGAGTATCCGCTTTGCAATATGTTTAAGTTGTTCATGTGTGCAGTCTGTCAAGTAGAGATAAAACCTGAAGACAGTATTTCAGTACATGCTGGCTCATCTGATTCGAGATATCTGCATCCTTGGGATGGCCCTTTCCTTTGTTTAAGTTGCCAAGATAAGAAAGAGGCCATGGAAGGGAAAAGGCCATCAGGAGGTAGAACAGCTCTTTAATTCTCTTTTTCTTCTGTGCATTGCTTTATATCTCCAAGGTCAATAGAAATTCTTAAAATTGGCATCATATTTTTTACAGAGAGACATAGCAGCGACAGTGACTAGCTTGCCATCATCCTAGCACATGCATTTATCGGCACTAACAATTGTTTCAAAGTTTAACATGAGTGGAAACAAATGGAATTCTTTTTCACACAATTATCCCTGTTCAATTCTCACCGGGGTTTTTGAGCCATTTGTGCCAAAGGATGCATTTTGGATCTCTCCGCAATTGCTTCATCAGAAGATCGGAATTATAGCCATATGCAATTTTAGAAATTTGTTTCTGACTTCACGAGTAACTACAGTTGCAGTTGCCACCTTCAAAGATTCTTGAAAGACCTTGATAAGCTTTGCAGTGCATAGTGACCCGTGAGGGGTTGTTTGTTTCTTGTCCAAATTAATTCTTCTCCTATCTATTCATAGGGCTAACTTCAAATCGTAACGTTGTTCATGTGTAATATTGTTATATAGGAATATAGATTCGGTCCAAATGAGGCAAAAATTTGTGTGAGCAGCCTCCTTGTATGAAATATTTGTTCATGTAGTATGACTTCGAAACCTACTTTGTCAATCTCAAGTAGAAATGTGACCTTTAGAAATAGAAAAATAGCTTTAATCATTTAATTTGAGTGAAGGCATTTCTTGGTTTGTATTCTCGTCTATCTGAAATTATTAGTAAATTATTCGGTTCTGATCCTCTCTCAAAGCGAGTGGGGCCTGATCCATAGAGTGTTAAGTCGAGTGGTGTCAAGTTGTGTACTGAATATATTTATGCCTCTTCAATGTCAAGTTGTGTTGTGTGTTATTCTTTTTGTTTGATGGGTAGCAAATTAATCAAAGTAGAAATAGCATCCTAGAGAAGAGCAGGGGTTATGGTGCTTGTGGCATCACATGATTGGGACCATGTCTTGCTGGACAACATGTGGACACTGGTTGGCTGAATGAAAGCTTTTGGAGTAGTCAAATCGCACGTGAACGCCCAGTTACTTATTGCGACTTCTCTGTATGTTTCTCTTTGTTTTTTTGAACTGAAAGCATTCCATCACAATGCAGTCATCAATTTCACCTCAAAATCCAAACCAAAAACGTCTCTCTTTTACTCTGTTGAGAAGAATATCTTATTATGATTACATGTCTATTTGATTGAATAGAACTTGACTTCAAGATCAATCTCATTTGATTATAGTTGTAAGAAATTTCAAATTTGGTTCAAATTTGGCTTAGTGGTGCCAAGGGTGAGAGTTTTTTGATTTTTCCAAGCCACTGTCAAGCAACAAGCCTTTTTGTCCATGAACATCATTTATTGCCTTTGCTTTTCTAGTTTAGCGGGTCCACATCATACAGTAAGAGAAAAAAAGAAAAGAAAAAAGAGTCTCTTCAAAAATACCTTAAAAAATAAAAATATTTTCGAAGCTATCTATTTTTTTTAGTTTTAAAAATATTTTTTTAAAGATATATTTTAAATATATATTTAATATATTAAAAATATATATTAAATATGTATTTGATATATAAAAAGCATACAAAAAAAAACATATGATATTTTTTAAAAAAATTAAAATATGTGCTATATAATATAATTTTCTCCAAGAAAAAATAATAATTTTTGAAATGGGCAGGCAGAAATCTAACTTAATGTTACATTAAATTAAAAAAATAATAGTATATAGAGAACTAAGATAATATAAATAAATATACAATTGAAAGAAATTCAAATTAAAAGAAAATCATTCTAGCATTCAACAAAAAGAAAGAACCTATCACGTGTATGTGCTTGCTTTTGAGAAAGATGGGGTTTTTGTTTTGATATCTACTGAATATATATATATATATATATATATATATAATATGAGAATATAAGATATTGATGAGTGGCCATAGGCAAAAGTTGAAAAGAGGAAAAGGTTTTGGCACCGAAGGATCTTATGGAAGTTGAGTGCGAAATATTTGTTTTATGTTTTGTTCTCTTATTATTATCTTTAACTAAAGTCTAAAAGAAAAGGAAGAAAAAATCATACATAAATATAAATAATAGAAAATGATTTTGAAGGGGTTCAGTGGTGAAGAAGAGTCAGTCCCCAAAAATAATGCATCCATGATTGAGATGTTGACCTTAACTAATCGAACACAATTCTCCTTATGTTATTTCACATTTTTGGTTTTGGACCACTTCTGTACACGTGTGTTTGGGTCTACCATCTCACCTAACTATGAAACTTTGGTTTTGTCTCCTCTTATTCTACCCCATCCCTTTTCAATATCACTCTCTCATTTCATTCATTTTTCATTTCTTCTTCAAATCAAATCCACCTGTTTATGTATAATTTTTTTTCCCAAACATTGAGATTCACATAATAAGAATAGTTCATCTTTTTATTCCCATCTAATAATAAGTATATATTTAAACTATAAACTCCATATCAATTCTCTCATCTCTCTCCCATAAATACTAAAAAAATTATCTTTTTCACTCAAAGAAAAATTTAAAATAATAGTATTTTTAATAAAAAAAATATTTTAAATTTTTAAATTTTTTTTCCTGTTTTCATTAATTCTTGTTTATGTATGAGATGAGAAAAATATATATATACGTATGTATGTATGTATATATATATATATTCCAACATTTGACACGGTCTAAAGTCATTCTTTGATGGCCAATTTGGCCACGGTGGGGTTCTCCTTCACACGGACTGCAGATCATATGCTCAAGCATTTAGTTTTATCTTATCATAAATGTTTTTGAATGTATATTTGTAAATTAATGATTAATTGCATCGCACCTTTGATCTGATCTTTTCAATAGATATAAACGCCAACTTTTCCAACTTTTCTTTCAAACATATTTTTCCTAGTGCATGAGATAAATGAAGCTTTGACTAATTGCAATTTGGTATCAGAAAATTATTATTAAAAAAATAAATCAATTATAATGAAGTTTGTATTATAGCTTAATTGGTAACGGATATGATAATTTTAGGAATTCCTGATAACAGTCAATGTACTTTTTAATTAGAAAATTAATTTTTATGAATATGTTTTATTTTGGACATGTATTATTCCAGATATTTTTTTAATTATCATAGAATAACAAATATAGTTTTTAGTTTAATTCAAGATGAGTTAAAATTTCTTTGACTAATGGCCAATTTAGGTTAGCATAAATGCAGAAAACTTTGACTTCAATTATGTTTTTATTCTAATAGAATTCGGAAGAAATCTATGATATATCATTTTTTAAATATTTATAAAATTTTAAAAATCTCTCTTCTCTAAGTTTAATCAAATGGTTGCAATGAGTATTTTTAAAATTAAAATTTTAAATTTTAAATAAATTTAAGAAAAAAATAAATATTTTCAAAATATTTCACTTCATAGCATGTTTTGTACAAAAAACTATAAGACATGGAAAAGAAAAAAAATTAATCAATTGGGTCAGGAAAAAAAACACGGCAAAATAAACATGGATTATAAATTAGAGAAAAAATTAAAGACTTATTGGAGTTAAATCCTAACATCTAAAGACCTTTTGTTTTCAAAAAATAGTGTCATTTTCTTCCTTTATTTGACTTCATCTTCTTTATTTTTTGCCCCTTCTGTGACTTAACTGACCTGCTTTTCAAAACCCATACTTGTCATCTTCAAAACGGCAAAACTATGTTTCTTAATTATTAACTCTTTTACACATTACACGAAAAACCCAAAAATGCACTCTCCCCATTCCCCAATATACCTGCGTGCAAAAAGAACAAAGATAGATACAGGGAGACATAGGCATTAATGGGTTCCTAATTTACCTATAAATAAACCCATTAAATATTTCAAGATTCCTCTTGAAATGGCTGCACATTTCAGAGTGTGTTAACCACTAAAAAACTAGAATTTTTGAATATAAATAAGGTTTATTTGGCTGAATTTATAAAAAAAAATATGGTAAATTTAATATTTTTTATAAATTATTTTTTTAAAGTTGAATTAAGTTATTAAATTTTAATGCAGTTTTATATTTAAAATTTAAACTCTAAATATCATAATAAGTTAAAATATTAAATTAAAATAATTTTTTTATCAACGAACATAAAGTGTTAAATTTAATATTTTGTTTAATACATGGACAAGGAAGAAAATGGATGGAAAGTGTACATGCACGAGTAGACCTTTTGTATGAAAATTTGGATGCTTGTGATTTGTATTGGTAAAAATAAGAATTTGCAAATTACCTGTTAGAATTTGGCAAGGACCCACCAGTCTTTCTACACATAATCTGATATTCTATTCTCATCTTGTACTGTTTCATGGCCATTGGCCACCATTGGCCACACCCTTTTTACTCCATCCATACCAAGTGTATTATAATGCAAAAAGATAAGCAAGTTGTGGGTTGCAAATTTTTGTTCTAAAGACATTTTAAACCCAACTTCAGATTGGCAAAAAAGATTTTCTTTCTTTTCTCCTCTCTTTCTTATTAGCATTCAACTTTTTCTTTCTTTCTCCACTGATTCTTGATACCCTTATCTCCCCCCAAACCCATTTGCTCAGGTTTTCGGCAATATCTGTAGGCCCAAGAAAATTAATCAAGAAAAGGTGATCAGAAAACAGAGTATCAGATCTTTATTATAGTGTTTCTTGAATTTAATGGATACCATACAGAATAGAAACACCAAAGAAAAAGTTATGGGTAATCTTCAAGATGGAAATTACAAGTTTAATCAAAAAGGAAAAGAAGATTTACAAGCTGCAACTAAGCAATTACACTTACCTACCAACTTAACAGCCCCTGCTTCACCCCCTTCAGCTTCTTCTTCTCCTTCTCATGAATTTTCTTTCACAATTTCTCTTCATTCTTCTTCAACTCCTGTAGTTACTGATAAGGTAAACAAAGCTCCACCGCCTTCTTCATTTGCTATTGATTTATCTCCAGCTGATGACATTTTCTTCCATGGCCACTTACTTCCCCTGCATCTTCTTTCTCACCTTCCTGTCTCTCCTCGCTCTTCCACCAATTCTTTGTATAGTTTTACTCTTCCTATCAAAGAATTACTAGATGATAAAAAACCCACAAAAATTAACGATAATTGCAGCTCTAGCCATAGTGATAGCCATAGCCATAGCCATAGTAGCAATATCAAGAACAATAGCAGCAATAGCAGCAGCAACAATAGAACCAATGATGGTGAAACAAAGGCAAGAAACAAGCCAAAGTCTTTCTCTTTATTTAGATGGAAAAAAGGGTGTGAAGTTAGAGAAAGACAAGACAAAGAAAAGCAAAAGAAAAATCTGAGATTTGAAGTAAGTCGAATATTAAAAAGGTATGCAAGAATGGTTAGGCCATTGCTGTTCTTCAAAGGAAGGAAAGAAAATCATCTCCAATTCCATAGACAACCTTATTCATTTTCAGGTAATCTAAGCTTGAGAAATAAACAGGAATTTAGAGGAAGAAGAGGAGAATACTCTGCTCCTGCTTCCATGAGAACATCTCCAACAAATAGTGGCCTCCTTGTAGCTACTGCAACACTTCCTTCTTCTAACAGTGATAGTACTATGGAGGAATTGCAGGCTGCAATTCAAGCAGCTATTGCTTATTGTAAGAACTCCATAGCTGCTGAAGAGAAGATCGAATGCTAATTTAATTAAATATTATATTTGATTTTCAAATTTTTCTTGTTCAATTGTTATCGCTGTTATTATTATTTGTACACTTGTGTATAATTAAAGTGGTATATATATTTATATTTAAAAAAAACAATTTAATACATCTCTGTATTAATTAATTAGTAGCTCCTCCATTCAACAATGAGTCCCTTAATTAATTATGGAAAGTCTCTCTTAATGTCTCTTGACATTTAAACTTTGAATGTTTGGTGTTATGGATTCAGACTTCTAACAATCAATTGTTTCATTGGATTGTCCTGCAATAAATATTGCACTCTGTATTTAACATTTCAAATTTTCATTTAGCATATTTTGTTATGCGTATAAAACCATCATATCATTTCAATCAATTGATTGTATAATTTCCATTTTTTAATATTGAAAAATTAAAAAAGAAATTATCAGAGTTATAATTTGATTAATTTTTTTATAATTAGTAAATATATATATATATATATATATGATTTTTGCTTGGTTATCAGGTCAAACTATCAACAGATTCATTTAAATTTATGTGTATTTTAAATAATTGAGTATTTAGATTTGGGATCTATTACAATGCCAGAAATCATATACTCGATTATTTTTTTATTATATTATTAATATTTTATATAAACATTAAAATTAAATATATCATATCCTTGGCTCCTCTTTTTTTTTTTTTTGTTAATCCTTGGCTCCTATCTAATTTTTTTTTGATGCATCTTGGCTCCTATCTATTGAATGTGAATTTCTATATGAAATTTAAATAAGAATATTGTCATTTTAAAGATAATAGATATACATCTATCACACATGTTGTTTCTATATAATTAATTCAGCCTGATAATTTTTTAGCTAAATAATTATAAAGTCTGTGAGATTTTATATATTATACTAGTCAATTCATGTATTTTCAACATCTAATTTTTGTATTCTCCTGTTTTCAAAAAGTAAACTGTTTAGTCATTCTGCTAATATTTTTAGTTAATTACTTTGATATTATAAAATAATTTATTTGGTCTTTCTTTATATATATTTTTCTTTATTATTTGTTAAGCCACGCTTATTTTTATTTTTATTTATATTTCTTACACATAATTTATTTTAATTTTATAAATATTATTAAAAAATAATTTTAAATAATACGAATAATATCTTTTATTATTTTGCAGACAATCTATATATATTATTTATTTTAATTTTATAGGTATTACTAAAAAAATAATTTTAAATAATATAAATAATGTCTTTTATTATTTTGCAGATGATCTATATATAAAATAAAATTAAAAATAAAATAAACTTAATAAATAATAAAGATAAATATATACAAAGAAAGAATAAATAAGTTATTTTATAATATCAAAGTAGTTGACTAATAATTTTTTATGATGAAAATATCGATAAAATAACTAAACAGTTTAATTTTTAAAAATACGAAATGCAAAAATTAAATATTAAAAATATAAAAACTGGCTAGTATAATATATAAAACCACATAAATTTTATAATTATTTAGCCTAATTAAAAAAAAAAGCCCTAACTTATAAAACGAGAACCACAGGTATGAGTAGTATTGAAGGAACGCAAGCTCACTGCGAATTCGCTATCTTGAGAAAAGTTTGCAGATTGTAGTACCTATCAAATCTCTGTTCCATTCCCTCAGCTTCCTAACTAATTATTAACTCTCAATTACAATTATAAGTGAACTTTGCACATAATAATTTAGTTTAATGCTGATAAATATATATATATGATTTTATCTCATTATTAAGAAATCTATTAGTAGATCCATAAGTAGATCAAGAGGGATAAAAAGAGAATATATAGATAAAAAATAGCATCAAAATTTATCTATGCTGGTATTTGTCATATTTACAAGGAAGCTAATTTTACAGCAGATTTCATAATAGATTGCATCAAACTTTTTCAGTTGAGAATAATCATTTTTAATCCGTCAACTCTCGATCTAAAAGATTAAATATTTTCTGATATTAATGGTGTAATTTACGGCCGTTAATTTTCTATTATCTGTGAGTGTATCTCATTCATTTTTGTAAAGCATCAAAATTAAGTGGGAAGATAAAAAAAATAAATAAATAAAAAGGTGTCCAGCTCCACAGGGAAAAAAAAGACATGAAAAAAGAGCAAAGATTATTTGGTCGTAAATCAAAATGGTAGGTGCCATGACAAGACAAGGCATTACAAAAGCTCAAAGGTCGTGGGACTCATGAGTTGATTGGATTCAAGAATTCGTAAAAGAAAAACTTAGAAAAAGTACCCAAGTACAACCAATGTTTATACCCATAACAAATTAACAATAATATATATGTGGAAAAACACAATACTCGGACTAGATTGTCATAAAAATCAAAGATGATTCCTAATTTCAACCCACCATAATTACAAGTTTATTAATTAAGAAAAATAAGAATGTTTATTATAAAAATAACGTCATCAATTTTTTATATCTCAATGATTTTTTAAAAAAAAAAATAATTTCAACATTATTGAGTTAAAAATCGATACATGAGTAACCTAACAATAATATTTATTATTGTTGTTGGTAACTCAAGTATGTATCACACCACCGAATTGAACCCCACTCATCACATGGAATTGTGTTGTTATGCCCTTTTAACAATGGATCAAATGCTACAAAAATAAGAAAGGAAAAGGGCTACGCAATAGTCATTACAAAAAGGATTTCTTTTATAAAATTATTAGAAAAAATTACATGGTTTATTATATTTTTAAAATATTTTTAAATTTATGAGAATTTGTAATTAATTTATAAATTTATCAAATTTGTATAGTTTATTATGAGTTTATTATATATATAATAATTTTATAAATTTATTATATATTTATTATGAGTTTATTATATATTTTTATAAAATAATTAAAATATTTATGATAAAATAAAAAATTATACTATAATAAATACTATTTAATTAATAAAAAATAAATTACTAAATAATTATTTTTTAAAATAATTATAATTAGCATTTTTTATTGTGATATTTTGTGTAATTTTCTCTTTAAACTACATGGTTTTTTTTTTCCCAACATATGCTAAGCTACATGTTGACAGGATGATATACATGAAAATTTGAGCTCTAAAAAAGCCCACCAAGCGAGAAAGTGAGAAACCCCACAAAAAGAGCAATGGCCGCTGGGCTCAAGAGACAGTCTCATGATTTGACCTAATAAACAATATAAGCACATTAATTAGCTTTCTATTATACTTTTTTTAAAAAATTATACCCGTCATTTTTTATTAAAAAAATTTAATTTTTATTAAAAGTATTTTAATTATTTTATAATTAATTTATAAAAAATTCATAATAAATTTTATAAATTTATAAATTTATTATAAATCTATAATAAATTTAAAATAAAATCGTAATAAATTATGTAAATTTTATATTTTAATAAACTAATCACAAATTCTTATAAATCTTAACAGTTTTAAAAAATATATAATAAATTTAAATTTTTTTATTTTTAAATTTAAATATTTTTATTTTTTAAATATTTATATAAAAAATTATATTTTTTTTAAGTTAGTCTTTGTTCAATATATATTTGAGAAAATTATATAATCTAACATTTTTTATATTTTATCAGATATATTTTAATTATTTTATAAAAATATATAATAAATTAAAAATAAATTCATAATAAATTTATAAAATTATTATATTTATAATAAATTCATAATAAGCTATGTAAATATAGTAAATTAATAAATTAATCATAAGTTCTTATAAATTTAAATATATTTTAAATATATGATAGATTTTTAAAAAATATATTTTTTTCTGACATTTCTATTAAAAACCCTTTATATGTCAATATATTATGTCGCAACAAAAAAGATATATTAATTCATAGTTGCATGAATGCATTGATCTTTCTAATTGTATTTTTTTTTCTTTTCCTATTTCTTTTCCCAACAAGAAAGTCTAGAATTAATCAGTTTTAATCGTATTCTAAATTTAAAATTTATCTTTTTAAGGACTTTTAAATTCAAAAATTACTCGAGAAATTTATAAGCATGCATGATCATCTTCATCTTGATGATTAGAAAATTTAATAGTAAAATGAAATTATTTAAAAGTAAATATCAAAATTTAAAATATGTATTTATAATACCGAGATAAAAAAATATTTCTTTTCATATTACTAAAATTATTATTATTATTACAATTAAAAAAAATTAATAATGAATTAGAGGTAGAAGCTATGTGGCAAAAAGATATAAATTATTTTCATAAAATTAATATTTTTTATATTTAACTATCAAAATAATGTAATTTGATAGTTAGAAATATATATTATTTGATATGAGTTTTAAATTCGAGTCTTATAAGTTTTTTTTATTTTTCATATGTAATTAATAAAAAATATTTATTATATTTACATAAAAATTCAAACCAAAAATAATGTAATTAACATGAGAAGAGAAAAATTGTAATATACTGATTTTTTTTTTCTGATCAGAAATTATGCCATTTTCATAAACCTTTTGAAAATCTATTAACTACGATGTGTATTTGAATTTTGACCGTTTGAACAGAAGAACAAAATTTCATATGAGGAATATTCAAGGAACAATAATTCAGTGTGTGCATATGATCTGCGGGACACGTTGCAAGCACAAACCCACTTCAAAACGGAGCTTGTCTAGAAAAATTAATTAATTTATCATTTTCTATTTATATTTATTAAAAATGTTATGTTTAAGATTAGATCATTTTTTTTTCATCAAAAAATTATTTTTTTGAAATCAATAAATGTAAATATTATTAAAGGAAAAAACTTATGAAAAATGATAAAACAAACCATTACAGATTCAGTAGGCTAAGACCCGTGCACCATAACCTAATGATCCTCTTCATGAGACTCTACAACAATAAAATCATAAATAAAAGGAGGGGATTGACTCCAATAATGAAGACTAGTATAAGATAGGGAAGCTCTAGCCAAAGAGTGAGCAATCTTATTGGCTTGCCTTTTAATCCAAATAACTTTACTATCCAAGATATTGGCTAATAAGTGGCGTCATTCCAACATAAGATAACCAAGTTCTGAATCATCCGACTGAAGATTTTTAAGAGCATCAAATACCTCCTTGCTATCAATCTCTACATCAATGTCATGCCATGAGCTGTAAAAAATCCAAAACAAACAAGCTCTTCAAGGCTATGACTTCCGCAACCTTAGGGATAAAATTGCTCAATTGATGCCTAGAAAAACCACGAAGAAAAGAGCCAACTGTGTCCCGAATAACTGCATCATAACCCACTCTTTGTGTAGACGAAAATACCGCAACATCCACATTGCATTTGATTCTTCCTCTCATTGGTCTTTGCCATTTAAGAACACCAACATCAATTCTGCCTCTATTGGACGATCCTCTGCACAGGTTACTTGCTTCTTGCCACATCTTTAAGCTAGAAATTGCTATTGTCAGTATTTTATTAGCATTGCTCACGTCGTTCTTCTAAAGGTAATAATTCTTGTGCACCCACAAACTTCATGCAAGCATAGCTATGTGTGCTCTACTGTCAGCATCACGTCTGCTCTCCAATACTGTAAGAAGAGATGGAGAATAAGTGACAGGTAATAAATCAGTTCGGCCCCATACCTCCCTTGCAATTCGGCAATTAAAAAGGACATGTGAAATATCCTCAAATTCTCCACAAATATGACGGCTATCTACTAAATTCAGCCCTTTACTTATTAATACTAACTTTGTTAGAAGAATAACTCTAGATACTCTCCGAACAAAATCCTTAACCTCTGGAGGAACCTCTAACTTCCAAACTATATCCCAAAAACCTTGGACCCTTAGCTTAACATCATTTGAATACATCTTCATACGTACATGATAAGTAGTTTTGACACTATAGTCTCCATTTTTGGAAAAGTGCCAAATCAATTTATCTTTCTGTGGGAAAGAAACCAATTAGATTCTTAAGATGCGCCTTAAATCTTCTTGGGTAACTAGTGAATTTAGCTTTGAAACATCTCAAGTATGACTAACATGGTCTATAACATCATAAACCATAATTGAGCTGCTATCAGTAACATTCAGAGATATATAAAAATTGTTAACATCTGGGATCCACGGGCCCATCCATAAATTAAACATACTACCATTCCCTATCCTCCACCGAGCCCCTCTTCGAATCAGATCTTTTGCCCTCAAAATACTCCTCCATATGAAACTAGGATTGGACCCCACTTCACTGTCAATATATGATTTACTCATAAAATATCTGTCTCAAAAAACTCTACCCATCAAAGAGTTTGGATGAGAGATCAATCTCCACCCTTGCTTGCCTAGCATGAAAAGGTTAAAACATATCAAATTTTGAAAGCCTAGCCCTCCTTGCTTTTTACTTGCACATAACCTATCTCAGGACAACCAATTAATACTCTCACTATTATCTTTCTTCAAACCCCACCAAAATGAGTTTATCATTTTCTGTAGATAATTAAAAATAGAATGAAGAATGTAGAATACACGCATACAATAGATGGGTATTGCTAGACAAACAGTTTTCACCAATATCTCATTGTCTGCTCTAGAGAGAACGATTCTTCCAACTCCTAATTCTCCTCCACAATTTCTACTTTACGAAACCGAACAGTTGTCTTTTATTTCTTCCAATAAGAGAAGGGAGACCGAGATATCTACTGTGATCCAGAGGAGTATGAACCTGAAAAATATTTTTTTATTACATCTCTACTATCATCTCCCACATTTGAACTAAAGAAAATTTTCAGATTTTTAAAAATTCACTGCCTGTCCAGAAGTTTGTTCATATCTTAAGAAAATGTGCTTTATTTTTCGTCACTCCTCCTCATCTAAGTTAAAGAACAAAAATCAATCGTCTGAGAAATATTTGGACAGTACATATTCAACTTCACTCCATGCTAAAAATTATTTTTTAGAGTCAAGGAATTTCTTTTAAATATTGATCAAATTTAAACACCTCATATTTGCTCCATATGCCTTGATTTTATTTTTGAAAGCGCCTTGAATCTATTTAAGAACTTGATATTTTACAAACAAACTTACAATATTATCATATTATAAAAAAATAGAATTCAAAACATCTTATTAAAAAAATCAATATCGTAACATAATTCCAAAAGAGAATTCAAAATATTGCATAAAAGGTAAAAAAAGAAATGCAGTTTTAATTTAAATATTAATATTTTGGCCAATGGAGGATCTGAAAATTGAATAAAGGAGGGCCAAATATTCAAATAAAAAAATTGTAGAAGAATTCAAAGGTATAATTAGATATTTAATATTATAGTAAAATTTAAATTTTTGTTATAAATTTTTATAAAAAAAAATTTATCAAAAATTTATATTATTTATTAAATTTTAAAAATTTATTAAATTTTTTATATATTTTTTCATTTTAATTATTAGATATATTAATTTATTTAAAAAATTTATTAAATTAAAATTTATAAAATACTATTTTAAATGAGAATATAAGTTTTATTCGATTCGTAATTAAATTATAAAATTATAACATCAACATGAATATTTAATCACAAATATATAAATTAAAATCAAGTATTTTAATATATTTAAATTGATATAGTTAACCAAATTGGTCAGCATTTACTCATTTCTAATTAAAAAAGAGAGAATAGATTATAATTTTCTTTAGCAACTGCAAAAAAAAAAAAAAAAAAAAACTTAAATTTTGTTTAATTAAACCCAACACATAATTTATAATTGTACAATGTATAAAACTTCTTCCCCTAAAAACTTGATGGAAAATAGATTTTTTATTTTTTAGTTTTAATAAATAACATATGAGATCACACACGTATAGAAAATAGTAACTTAAAATATTTCATCCCATAATAAAATTATATGACATACTACTTAATATACTTTTAAATATATATATTCTTTTTTTTTAATTTAAGAAGCCGAAGTCTGTGTCCAAATTTTAAGATCATTTATGTGCGTTATCTCTGAATTATTCATTCGGTTGTGATTTATATTTATATTAAATTAATATTTATATTGTAATATAATATTTTTTTGCCAAAAGTCCGGTATTACTTTCAGTCCTTATGTTTCACAGCAAAATATACTTGATATCTCTAATATGTTAGGGGTTAGTAGACCTCTTGGGGACAGTTTTTATCTTGGGCTTCCCTCTCTTATTGGGAGAGATAAGAAACAAATTTTTAGTTTTATCAAAGACAGGTTATGGAAGAAGATGAACAATTGGAACAACAGATTTTTGTCTAGAGCAGGGAGAGAAGTTCTTATTAAATCTGTAGCACAGGCTATCCCGGCTTATTGTATGTCAGTCTTTCTACTTCCTTCTACTCTCTGTCAAGAACTTCAGGTTATTATGAATCGTTACTGGTGGAATGGAAAGAAAGAACAGGGTAAATGTTTAAATTGGCTTTATTGGGAGAGGATGTCATATTCGAAACTACATGGTGGTATGGGGTTTAGAGACTTGAGGCACTTTAATTTGGCCATGTTGGCCAAGCAGGGGTGGCGGTTACTTACAGAAAAAGATACTCTCTTTTATAGCATCTTCAAAGATAAATATTTTTCAGGGGGGGGTTTTTCAAAGCTCGGAAGGGTAGAAACCCAAGCTTTGTGTGGTCGAGTATCTTTGCTTCTATGGAATTGCTACGTAAAGGTGTCCGGTGGCGAGTGGGGGATGGTAGGAATATTATGGCAGCATCGGATCCCTGGATCCCCAAGGAAAGTACCTTTTTTTGCTGACGATGGTGATAGATTTGTGGGTCCTTTAATCCGAGTTTGTGATTTTTTGATTGAGAATGCATGTAGGTGGAATGTGGGTAAGTTGATGGATTTCTTTTCAGCCAGGGATGTGCGTGTTATCTTATCCATCCCTTTATCTACTAGTGTGAAGGATGCTTCTTTATTGTGGCATTTTGAGAAAAGAGGGGTTTATACGGCGAAGTCTGGTTATCGGGTTAATTTGGGTAGTACTGGTAGTCAAGATAATCTTAATTCTCCTTTGTGGAAGAGGATCTGGAAGCTAAATGTCCCCCCTAATGTCCAAGATTTTATGTGGCGAGCTTGTAGGGATGTCCTACCTACTAAGTATAATCTTACGCGGAGAGGGATTGATGTTCCAGTTACTTGTTTATTTTGCTCAATACCTGAAATGGGTGATCATGTTTTTTGTCATTGTGTTAGGACTGTTCATTGTTGGCGCTTGCTTGGTTTTAATAATCCACATATGAATGCCACTTTCACTAACTTATTTATGCAGTGTTGGGATGTGCTTGGGCAAGTGAAAGCTGAGTTGCTGTCCATGATGGCGTGGAACATTTGGCGTGCACGTAATGAATTTTATTGGTCGGCAAAAATTACTTCACCTAACCAGATTATTCATGGTACCAGAAATCAGTATGCAGACTGGAATTTCAGGGCTAGTTTACGGGATGCATCACAGTCTTATGGTTTACATGTTGGTGGGTCCAGTGTCAATCAGTGTGTGAACTTGAATGTGGTTTCATGGTAGGCGTTTTGCGATGCTGCTATTTTCAGTAGAGAGGATGCTTCTGGAGGGGCTGGTGTAGTTGAGGACGGAGAAGAAAGGTTTATCCACGCAGTCTCTTTCCATAGTGCAGGTTGCAAAACTCCAGCAATAGCAGAGGCATTGGCATTGCGAGCTGTATTGAGCTTTCTTAATGATCATTATCATTCTAGTGGCTATGTTTTTATTGATTGCCAAGAACTCTTTTTTGCTTTAAATTCTCATACTTTTGATATTTCTGATTTTGGTATCATTGTTTTAGATTGCAAAAATATTTTGGAGAGTAGACCGAATTTTCAAGTTCGATGGATTAGATGTGTTATGAGTGGAGCTGCTCACACATTAGCGAGAGCATCCATTCGATTTTTATCTTTTTGTATTTGGAGACTATTCTTGACGTTCTCTCCTCGCATTATTAATACAAAGTTAGATCTTTCTTTAAAAATATATATATATATATATTTTTTGCCAGAAAAAGAAACAATTATCTATTTTTCGCTGCCTGCTTTCACAGGTATTGGGCTTAACACGTTGGGCCAAAATTTGCCTAGTAGACAGTGTGTATTTATCCTTATACGCAATACGAACTTCAAAATTATCATGCTCAAAGCTCAATTTTTTATTTTTCTTTTTTTCTTTAAATGGGAGAATATATTTTACCCATTATTTTGATCATTAGGGCATAGTCTTTCACATCAACATATACAAGATATAATATATTTTAAAAATATAAATTTTTTAAATTCAACTGAAAATATATTATGTTTATATCCAATGTACAATTATATATTAAATATAAAATTTTTATATATTAATTATCATAGATAAAAGTGGATTTTTTAATTAAATTTTGAGAATAATTGTTTAAAAATATTTTTATAAACATTTTTATTTTTCAAATATTGTTTATACAAAATTCTTTTTAAATTTGCTGGACTTGATTATTTTACCAAAAGGAGATGAATTACCTTTGATAAAGGAAATTACATTATATAACATTATTTTTAATTTTTTTATTATCTTATTTTAATATATTAAATATATAATTAATATATTTTTTAAATATAGTTATCGTTAATAAACTAAATATATATCAAAAGTATTTCTAAAAAGAGATTTTTAAAATTAAAAATTTTAAAAAATAAATATTTTTGAAATAAAACAATAAAAATAGATTTTTTTAAAAAATATTTTTATTTTAGTGTATTTTTAAAGAAATTCCTTTATGATATAGCAAATCACTGAATCCTCGAGGGAGAATCTTTGGGCCATCTAAAATTAGACTTTATTTATTTATTTATGTTCGGGGCAAATCTAAAATTTTATTTCAGTGAGATAAATTTATATATCATATGAATATTTTATTAAAATTACATATTTTATATGACTAAAAAGTTATAATACATTTATATATTCAACATAAGATAAAAAATCATTACACAAACTAAAATAAAAATATTATATTTATGATAGCATTTATGTATATAAAATAAACTTTAATATGAATCTAATAAAAAGAAAAATTATCATCTCAATCTTCTCACTTATAATATATCACAATTATTTTCTATCAATATTCTTATTTTAATATTGTTACATAATTTTTCCATTACCAATACTATTAAAATAAAAACTAACAACATAAAATAAAATATTAACTAATTATTTATAAGACGTGTTTAAAAAAACTAACAAAAATAAAAGTAAAAAAAATTAATAATAAAAAATAATACTAATTTTAATTGTAGGTTCGCAAGTATAGTTATCTAGCAAGATTATAAAAAGAAAAAAAAAATTAGAGACTTGAAGTTCTTAATTTTTTTTATAAAAGTTGAAAAATAAAAGGTTATTTTTTTTAAAGTGAAAAAATGTGAAAAAAACGAGGAAGAGAAATATATGAGATATATGGTTGTCTACAAGAATTTTATCATAAAATATATTAAAAAATAATTATTTGGTTAGACTTTTAATAATTATTTAGTAAAAAATATTATAATTGGTTCATATTTTATTATTTAGCCCAAAGTTTAATGTATATTTACTTAACTAAATTTGTTTTATATTTAATTTTAGATTCAATTCATAAAACATATGTACTAATTAATATAAGTAAAATTTTTTCAACAAAATATTATTTTTAGTGGAGCCAAAAAAATTTATATATAAATATTTTTAAAAATAAAACGATCAACAAGGGCAAAAAAAATTTATATGTACGCATAAATATTTCTAAAAAAAAAAAAAACCAGTTGGGCAAGTGCCCTTGCCCCCTCCTTGGCAGGTGCATTTATATTTATTATTAAAATTTATATAAATATATTTTTTTCTACATACGAGATTAATAAATACAAATCCATAAATAACCCTATTATATTTAATATGTCATATTTTAAAATTTAGAATTATATAAGAGCAAATGTATATTTATATACATTTATTCCATTAAACAATATATTTTTATATTGCATAATACATTATATAGATATTATGTGAATACGTAATATTTAGAAAGCTTATTAAAACCTTCAACATTGCATTTCTTTAAGGAAAGTACAACATTAACATCTACATATGTATATATATATTTTTATACATGCATATACATACATATATAAATATTGTTTATGATCCATCTACAATTTAACATTTTATCATTGAGTCTATTCAATAATTAATAGTCCAAAACTTCATTGTTTCTTTCGTTAAAAAAAAAAAAAAATTTATTGCTTCGCATGCTACTTGAGTATGATTTTTTAACATTCTTAATTATACTTTAAGATTTATATATGAAAATAATTAGCTTGTAAAAATAAAATTAAAAATAACCACCAACGTAATACTTTAAGTGTATCTGACATTGCTAAGAAAACTTAAAGAGGGAGTCTAATTTTAGTTTTCCCTCCTCATATTATAATGCTAAGAAAAATTAAGTGTATATCCATAAACAAATTCAGCATATTTAATTTTCCCTCCTCGTATTATAATGCTAACTGCTAAGAAAACTTAAAGAGGGAGTCTAATTTTAATTTATTTTTAGTTAAAATTATATGCTATATTTGCAAATATAATAATATATAAATCATATCATTAAAATAATATTGTAATATAAATAAAAAAAGTTCTTAAAATTAAATAAAAATGATTTTTTTCTCTTATTATAAAAATTTTGCTAAAGTGATATTTGACATTGCTATATAAAAAGATTGCTTTTTTTTTTTTTGAGAAAAACTTAATATTTTTCTTAAAAATCTATAAATTTTTTATTTTTGATAAACCACGTATGTTTCTATATTTTTAATGGTCTGTGATTAATCGTGTTTGGATATTATAAATGTTAGAACGATCCTTTTAATGCCATTTTTCTTCATACATAACACAAGAACCAATAATCGAATTCAGAAAGTTGATTAAGAAAATTTTAACTCTCATCCGTGTGTGCCAACGTGCATGGTATATCTATAAAATTTTTTGAATAAATTATAATTAGTCAATATTTATATTATATATATGAAATATTAGTCTATGTTTATCCCTGTGCCGATCGACAGCACTTCATGTCTTCATCTTTGATCTTTCGAAGAGGCATTTAATATCGGTTTTTATTTTATTTTTTTCATTTATTCTTTAATCCTATAAACTCCCATTTCCCAGCTTTTCAAAAAAAAAAAAAAAAAATCCTATTTCCAAGTTCTCCCTTTTCTCCAGAAAATTCTCTTACTTTGCCGCCTTGCACGACGCTGGCATCGCCGCTGACGGCTGCGGCATCTCAATCTTTTTATCGACGACATTGTTGACGCCTCCCTGCCCTCCTCACCTTTGTTGCCAATTGACATTTTTTTTTCATTTTCTTTTGTTCTTCAATCTCCAACTGGCGGTGACTTCTAAAGCTGCCGTCAAGCAGCGCAGTATTCGAATCGGTTTTTAAGGTAATATCTTTGTTTCTATATCTGATTTCTTCTTCAATCTTATATTGCGATTTAAGTTATAGGATTCCAATTTTATCTTTGAATTGTCTGAAAAATAATAGATTTTTTTATAAATTTTTTTTATATCTTGTTTAACGTAATCTGATGAAGAAATTAGATAGTGATCACATAAGTTCCAATACAAATTTCAGTTAATATAAGGTATTGTGCGGTGCCATTGAGAGGGGATGTGATCAGAAAGCAAACCAATGAGCAATATTGGCTGAAGTTCGGATGCTTCACATTGTTGGAATGAGAATGTGAATGTGCGCTTTTTTTTTTCTTTAAAAGTTAGTAATAACAGTTGATTCAATGTAATTGCTTAGTCTCAATGTCTTAAATATGATTTTAGATTAGTTCTAGTCTAGCTGTCACTAACTTTAAATTATAAAATAATTAAATGTACATAAAGTATCTAAAGATGGGGATAACAAATTGCCTTACATGATCAAAGACTTTTTCCAAGATGCATTCCAATGAATTGAAATTTGTAAATTGTTCTATTATAATTTTTATTGCTATTTTCACATAGGCATTTTCCAGAGCAATGTTAACATGCATAGGTACTTTCCAGATCATCAATGATCATTTGATGATAAGTGATAATATGATCATCTTGATTTGTTTTGACTTTATCGTGAAAAGGAGTGTTTTGATTTGTTTTGACTTTAGCCCGAAAAGAGTGTTTTGATATATATATATATATCTATATATATATATATTTGAATTTTGTTAAAATTTTATGTGATTTTGGGTTCTCCAATCAGGTTCTATAAGAATTGAAAATCTTGGAGGCACTGGAAAACTTAGAAGTGTGTCCAATTCACCGCTTTTTGTTTTATACTAATAGAGCCTCACAATCTTGTGGGGTTCTTAACTCTGGTTCTAAAGTTATGTTTGATTTTTGAGAATTTGGGTGATCTGAGAAATCCAAGCGTCACAAGATGTATGCAGTAGGGAGGCTTGGCAGCTATATCACCCAAGGAGTATACACAGTCTCTGGTCCCTTCCACCCTTTTGGTGGGGCTGTGGATATCATTGTGGTGGAACAGCCAGATGGGAGCTTCAAGTCTTCTCCTTGGTATGTTCGGTTTGGGAAATTTCAAGGGGTTCTGAGGGCAAGAGAACAGGTGGTTACCATTGCTGTTAATGGGATTGAAACGAATATTCATATGTATCTTGATCCAAGAGGAGAAGCATACTTTCTCAGGGAAATAGAAGGAGAAGAAGGTGAATCTGTTTCATATCGTTCTTCTTCAGGTGATGAAATGGATGAGCAATCCCAGAAAAACAGGAGGCTAATGAAGTCTGAAAGTTGCAATTATGATGGTGGTAGTTCAAATTCAGGTGATCAGATCAATACGGGTAATGGGAATATTTTGGCTCAGAGTAATTCCTGCCAGACAAGGATATCTGGACTGGTTTTAGGAAAGAGGTTGATTGAGGAGGGTGGTTATCAAGAGGGAGGTGATGGTGCTGGAGTGGTAAGGATAAATTCATTGGAGGATGCAGAAATTGCAGCCGGCCTTGTGGAAAAGCTCATGTTAAATGAGAGTGATCTGGGAGAAAAATTGGTGAAGATATCTGAAATATCAAGAAAAATTGATGAACCTAGTTTGCAGTATACTGATGAAGATATTGATGTCGAGGATGCAATCCCTGTCCCTGAGGTCACTTGTTCTGATTCACATATTGCTAGCACATTTGAAGAATGTGCTGGCGAGAAGTGGGATGAAAAACAGGCTTCTGATGAAAAAGATTTATTGCCAGATTTTCGTGTTTCTCAGGTGGAATTGGTGGAGATATCTGAAATATCAAGAAAGATAGATGAACCTTGTTTGCAGAATGCTGACCAAGATAATGATGCTAAGGATGCAATCCCTGAGGTCAGTTGTGCTGATTCAGAAATTGCGGATGTGTTGGAAGCCTTTCCAGGCGATAAGTTAGACAAAAAACAGTCTTCAATTGAAAGGAATATTGAATTGCCTGATTTTTGCATTTCTGGAGAGGAGAGTGAATCCAGTAGAGTTCAATCCTTCATTCATTATGAGATATCTGAAAGTTCAACAGTGGTGTTGGAAGGTTCAAAAGAACAACCAGAAATTCCAGATGTGCTTGAAGCATGTCCTAGAGAGAAGTTAGGTGAAAAACCAGCACCTGATGAAAGAGATTTTGTATTGCCTAGTTTTGGTGTTTCAGAGAAGGAGAGTGGATCCAGTAGTATTCAATCCCTCATTCATTTTGAGACATCCGGTAGTTCAACAATGATGTTAGATGGTTCAAAAGAACAATTAGAAATTGCAGAAGTGTCTGAAGCATGTCCTGGTGTTTCTGTGGAGGAGAGTGGACTCAGTAGTCCTCAGTCCTCCATTCATTGTGCGCAATCAGAAATTGCAGGTGGGTCTGAAGCATGTCCTGGTGAGAAGTTGGGCAAAAAACAGGCTTCTAACCAAAGGAATGCTGTATTGCCAGGTTTTAGTGTTTCAGTGAAGGAGAATAGATTCAGTAGCAGTCAGTCCTCCATGCATTGTGAGGGATCCGTGAATTCAGGAGTTGTCTTGGATGGTTCAAAAGAACAATCAGAAATTGCATGTGTTTTTGAAGCATGCCTTGATGAGAAGAAGGGTGAAAAACAGGCTTCTAATGAAAGAGATACTGTATTGCCAGTTTTTGGTGTTTCTGTGGAGGAGAGTAGATCTAGTAGTGTTCAGTCCTCCATTCATTGTGAAACATTTGAAAGTTCAACAGTGGGGTTGGATGGTTCAAAGGAACAATCAGAAACGGCAGGTGTCTTTGAAGCATTTTCTGGAAAGAAGGGGGAAAAACAGGCTTTGGTTGAAAGAGATATTAAATTGCCACGTTTTGGCATTTCTGAGGAAGAAAGTGGATCCAGCAGAATTCAATCCTTCATTTATTGCGAGACATCTGAAAGTTCAATAATGGGGTTGGATGGTTTGAAAGGAGAATCTGAGGAAACACTGACGGAGGTTAATTTTTGTGCTGAAACTTTGCACGTTATAACCAAGTCGCTAGCTGAGGTAAATCTTCTAACTGTATTTATTTATTATTGCAAAAGAATTTTTAACCAATTAGCATCATTTATTTTTTTTTTCTTTTCCCAACTTTTGGAAAACAAGATTAGTTACTGCATATATGACAAATATAAATTTCTGAGAGAGAAGGGGAACGGCTGTAAATACAAATAGAAATAACACCTATGGCTGTGAATGAGGTGACCCGGTAGTCTTCTATTTTTAAGTGACTTAGGCCAAGCTGATTTGATAAGGGTAATTTAATAAGCTTAATCCAGTTATGATCAAGTTGCGGGCTTGTGAGTCTATTCATAATAAATACATAAGTACAGACCTGCCTCAAACTAAATACAAGCATGGTCTATAATAGCTAAACTCATATTTGATTTATTGGTTGTTCCACATGCCAGAAAATGCAGTTTGACACTGTCACGTGATGACTAAACTTTAATATCTTCATACCTAAATCTTAAAAATTTTGTTGAATTCTTTTTCTTACTAAAGATGGAAGAACATCAACGAAACAACAACAACAACAACAACAACTAAGCCTTAGTCCCAAACAAGTTGGGGTCGGCTGTATGGATTCTCAACAAAATAAGCTCAAAAGACACCAAAAAAGATACTCCAGCCTTAGGCCCCTTCCAAGACACGGATTTTACGTTTCCATTCAAGTCTGTCATTAATCAAATCCGCATCAAGATCTAAGGCACGTAAGTCTCTTGCTATCACCCCATTCTACACAGTTCTAGGTCTTCCACGACCTCTAGCCCCCTCAATCAACAAATTCTCACACTTACGAACCGCAACATTAAGAGGTCTTCTTAAAACATGCCCATACCATCTAAGTCTTCCTTCCCTCACCTTATCTCCGACATCCGCTACTTGGACTTTTTGTCGAATATGAACATTCTTAATTTTGTCCAGTCTGGTATGTCCACACATCCATCTTAGCATCCTCATTTCTGCCACACTCATCTTATGCAAATGTTGTCCCGTTGGTGCCCAACACTCACTACCATAGAGCATCGCAGGTCTAACAACCGTCCTATAGAATTTACCTTTTACTTTCAGAGGTATTTTCTTATCACATAGAACCCCAGCCGCACCCTTCCACTTCAACCACCCTACCTGTATTCTGTGAGCCACATCTTCATCTATACGGCTATCATTTTGGAGCACCGAACCCAAATATTTGAACTGCTTGGTTTTAGGAACTAAAACTCCATCCAACTTAACCTCATGTTCCTGCTTCTTCCTTAGACTGAACTCACAGTGCATATATTCCGTTTTACTCCTACTTAACTTAAAACCCTTGTCCTCGAGGGTTTTTCTCCACACTTCCAATTTACGGTTTACACCAACACTAGTCTCATCAATTAAAATAATGTCATCAGCAAACAACATACACCAAGGAACATCGTCTTGTATGCTTCTGGTTAGCTCGTCCATAACCAGGGTAAATAAATATGGACTCATGACCGAACCTTGATGCAATCCGGTAGTAATGGGGAAAGCTTCAGTGTCTCCATCAGGTGTTTTCACACTAGTGGATGCATTCTCATACATGTCCTTGATGATGTTGATATATTTGCCGCTGACTCCTTTCCTCTTCAAAACCCACCATAACACTTATCTTGGTACTCTATCATAGGCTTTCTCCAAGTCAATAAATACCATGTGGAGATCTTTCTTCTTCTCTTGATACAATTCCATTAGTCTTCTTAGAAGAGAAATAGCCTCCATGGTAGATCTCCCTGACATAAACCCAAACTGATTTTCCGAAACTCTTGTAAGCTTCCTCAATCTGTGTTCAATAATCCTTTCCCATAATTTCATAGTATGGCTCATAAGTTTGATACCCCGATAATTTGTACAGCATTGAATGTCTCCCTTATTTTTATAAATGGGTACCAGGATACTCTTCCTCCAGGTATTCGGCATCTTACGTCCTTTCACAATAGCATTAAAGAGTTTAGTTAATTAGGCAACTCCTACCTCTCCAAGGTTCTTCCAAACCTCTATAGGAATACCATCCGGGCCACAAGCTTTACCAACTTTCATATACTTCAAGGCTTCTCTTACTTCACTATGCAAGATCCTCCTAGACCAGCTGATATAACCATTTGTTGCAAGAAGATCTTGAAAATCTTGTTCATGTTCAGGGTTGAATAACTGCTCAAAATAAGCCTTCCACCTCTCCTTAATCTCAACATCTCCTGTCAACACCCGTTGATCTTCGTCCTTTATACATTTGACTTGGCTTAAATCTCTGCTTTTCCTTTCTCTCATCCTTGCAATCTTATAAATGCCCATTTCTCCCTCTTTAGTACCTAACTTTTGATAAATCCCTTCTAATGCTCTGCCACGAGCTACACTAACAGCCTTTTTTGCCTCTTTCTTAGCCCTCTTATATTCCTTAAAGGCCTCGCTATTGACCTCATTCGGTAACTTTTTATACCATTCTCTCTTAGCCTTAATAGCCTTTTGAACCTCCTCATCCTCATCCCACTATGCATCGCGCGGTCAAGGCCCTGTCCCTTTAGAGATCCCAAGCAATTTACTACCTGCTTTCTTGATGCCACCTTCCATTTTTGTCCACAAGTCCTCTGCACTAGCCTCAAGGTTCCAAATGTCTTCCTTTAGTAACTCCTCCTTAAAGGTAGCTTAAGCTAGGTCTTTCAATTTCCACCATCTTATCCTTGGTTCCAATACTTTCTTATCATTCCTCCAGCTACTTTTATTCTTAACATCTAAAACCACAATACGATGTTGCGCCGTCAATGCTTCACCCGGAATGACCTTGCAATCCTTACACTTACTTTTGTCCCGTCTTCGAGTAAGTATGAAGTCTATTTGACTTTGGGTTCGTCCACTCTTAAAGGTAATCAAGTGTGACCCCTTCTTTTCAAAGCAGGTATTTGCCAGCACTAGATCATAAGCCACTGCAAAATCCAAAATGCTCTTTTCCTCCTCATTCCTATTGCCAAAACCATAATCCCCATGGACTCTGTCATAACCATTACTGTCCTTACCAAAAAGGCCGTTAAGGTCCCCACCAATGAAAATTTGCTGATTATCCGGAATACCTTGCATGATTTCATCCATATCTTCTCAGAACTGAACCTTGGATGCTCCGTCCAAACCTACTTGGGGAGCATAAGCACTAATAACATTAATAGTGTCATCTCCCAAAACAAGCCTCAAAGAGATAATCCTGTCTCTCTTTCTCTTCACTTCCACCACCTTGTCTTTAAGCGTAGGCTTAATAATAATGCCCACACCATTCCTATTGTTATCCAAGCCACAATACCACAGCTTATATCCTGAGTTACCAATCTCTTTTGCTTTATTTCCCTTCCACCTAGTTTCCTGCAAACAAGCAATACTAACCTTCTTTCTTTTCAAAGTATCAACAAGCTCTATAGACTTCCCAGTCAGAGTGCCAATATTCCAACTACTTAATCTTAATCGGCTCCCTTGGACTTGCTTCTTTAGCCGCATTCGTCCATAATGAGGTAGCCCTTTCCTGTCTGACACCACATCCGGGCGCTGATATGGCGGGACTAACTTTTTTACCCATACCTGTCCATGGCATGGGAACCTTTGCTCATACTCTACCACACCTAGGCGTCGATGTGATAGAACCCCTTGCTCATTTAACACTACACATGGGTGCCGATGTAGCGCGTGCCTAGGTGAGCACGTCCCAACGGTATAATGATAGCTTTGAGGATCCATAAAAAGTTTGGCAAAATTTTTACACTGGCCGCCAACCTATCGCAACCCTCCTCCTTTATCCAGGCTTGGGACCGGCTACGATACTCGCAGACGGAGTAAAAAGAACATCAACGAAAAAGAAAAAAAAAATTTATAGAGGCATACTTTATATATGGACCTATTGGCAACTCAAAACCTGCTTACTCTATAAATATCAAGCTTGGCTCAGATTGTAACTAACTGTAGATTAGTACAGCTATTTTACTGATATGTGCTTGATAATCTATGTTTTCGCTGAAGTGGTAGACGATTCGTGCAGGATACAGTTAACCGGCAAGCTGAGGATATAGTGTTGGAGAGGGAAGATGTCGAGTCTTGTGGTGGTTATTCTCAACAAATGGACCCTTCTTCTACTTCCATGTGCGGCCATGATGAGACAAATCTTGAAGCATCATCAAAAGTGTCAACTTCCTATGCTCAGATGGCCTATGTTGACCCTATGCTTGATTCAGTTGATGCAGAGTCAAAGACCATTAGCTTCAACACCAGTTTTGGCAACTCTGTTAATACATTGCAAGAAAAGATAGATATTGGGGATAAGATAAGCAGGAATGAGCTGCAGCTTTCTCTGGATTTCAGTGGTGACTCTGAACAACCGAATGTTGACTATGCCCCAACAAAAGCAGCTCCAGTTCCAGTGTCTGAGAGTTCAGAGGAAGAACAATTCTTCTTCAGTGATATTGATGACTTTGAACTAAGAGAAACTCAGGGAGAGTCTAATTTTCCAGATACTGTGGATGAAGAGTCAACTTTTCCAGATGCTGCTGATAAAGAGAATCATCCATCAGTTTGTCCAGAAGGGCAATGGAATGGGTCAAATGATGAATCTTATTCCCCTCCTGATGACTTTGTTCAAAAGAATAGATTGGGTGATTTTGACAACTTCACAGAAAATTTGAAGTTAACATCAAGTCCCATTGATATTTCTAAACGACACAGTGTTGCTAGTGTGGAAGATGGATGGCTGACAGAATCATTACCAGATTTATGGTGTCACATGGATAATCTGGGTCCCGAGGACCTCCATCACCCTCTAAGCCATTCACTGGACCTGAATTCTGAATCCTTGGAGTGGGAATTGCATGACAAGAACGAGTCACCGTATGCGAAATCAGATACTGGCAATGAAAGTCAGTCAGCACAGGAATATTCCAATGAAGAAGATACTCATCGATTAGAAGATATCAAAAATGGTGTTGGCAGTCCTGCTGTTGGTAAGAATGCTTGGATATTTGCTTTTATGTTACTTTATTTGTGGGCTTGCTTGATTTCTGGTTGGACGGGCAACTTGCTGATTTGAAAGCATCAGTCTACTTTAAATTTCAAGTTATTGGGTCATTGGTTCTCTTAGTAAATGTGATATGAGTGTTGCTATGTTTACAACAATATATTTTCCTTTTACAGCTGCCTTTTTGACATTTCCACTGGAGCATATTTTTTTTTTTCCATTTTAAAAATGATGATGTCTGTTAATTATTGGCTTTTCATTGTAATTGTAATTGAAAACACAGTGGAGCAGTGATCTTATTTATTATTTGTGACAGTTGTTTAAATGCTCCTTATTCAGCAACCAATAGAAAGTCACATGCATTGTGCTGTGCAGAGATATCTGTGCAAACACTTGTTATATGAGGGAATGGCTACTGAAGCTGCTTCTCAAGCATTTGATGCTGAAAAGCTGGATAAAAATAAATTAACTTGTATAGGTCCTGCAGTTGTGAAAGATAATTGGTGGCAACTACTTTCCATGGGATATAGCTGCTCATATTGTTTTAGAAATGGTAGCATTTGGAAGTGAAAATATATTTGAACAAAAGACATGATTCCTGTTGATCGCGTTGAGAAATCTCTTGTAGGGGATTCATCAAAAGCTATTGTTGCAGGTGGTGGACGCTGGAGTCTTTGGCCTTTCGCTTTCAGAAGATCAAGATCCAGGAAAACTATGCAGCCTACTGTAAAAGACACCAGAATTTCTGGTGGTGAGAATGTTTCTGACAGCAACACTTGCACTGATGATAAGAAACGTGTGCTTCAAAGGAAGGCTTCAAAGAAGATGGTAAAAGCAATGACTCCAACATCCAAAGAGCTTGCGTCCCTAAATCTAAAGGAAGGGAGTAATGCAGTTACTTTCACATTCTCTACTGCAATGCTGGGGAGGCAGAAGGTTATTGTAATTTGTCATTGCTATTATCACTCATTATTTTTTTTCCCATTTTGCAATTTTCTCATTAATATCTGTTTTAATTTCTTTTGGGTGATTACTTAAAATTGTGCTGCTAAACAGGTAGATGCTAGAATTTATTTGTGGCACTGGAACTCTCGCATAGTTATTTCAGATGTTGATGGGACGATAACAAAGTAAGAGTTTTCTAAGCTTTTCTAATGAAATAGAGTGAGTCTCAATCTTTTGAAATGTCAAAATGATTACAAATTGAAAGTTTCACAGTTTTCACATTCTTGCTTATTAAATTTGCGGATGAAGTGGCAAAACAGGATGAAATAAAGAGCACCCGATCAGAAAATAGTATCAGAATTGGGCTGCCAACCAGTTTTGCTGGTTATAATCTACCTGGCATTAGACAAAAGACCTGATTGAAAACTCATCTTCGTTCAAAATGAATTGGGAAGTGTCTTGCCACTGGGTTTGTTGGATTCGAGAAGAAATGTGGTTTCTCTTTCCTTAAAGCCTTGTGGGTGGATAAAAAGTAAAAATGCTGTGTAATGGGGAAGTGGAAGTTAGTGAAGCAGATCTAGAAACAAGAATCGTAAATTATCCTGCAATGTCATTGTAAATATGATGTGTGAACTGCAAAAATTATTTATCTTTTCTGTGTGCACTTTTTACACATGCTTCTCGTTATTGAACACAGCTTGCATCACATATATACAACTCTGAAATTGTGAAAGCTATACTTCCTTGTTTTGCTGAGCTTTTGCTTTCTTTCATGGGGGATTACTCTTGGTCTTACTCGACTCCTTTGCTTGACCTTGTCACTGCAGATCAGATGTTCTAGGACAGTTCATGCCTTTGGTTGGTGTAGATTGGTCGCAAACTGGAGTTGCACATTTATTTTCAGCCATTAAGGTCTGTGGCCTCCTTTCATGTATTTGATTTGGAATATATTTGAGAATTCATATTTAGTTTGATGCAATGCTTTATATGTCGTATTCATTGCTGCAAAGAAGAAAAACCTCTAGAAGAGGTAGGGCTCCGTGTGAGTCTAAATTTGAGGTTCCTTCTTTTGGCCCTCAAGTTTATTGTTCATAAATAACTATCCTTCTGCAGAGATATAGTTATGATATTTGGCACCGTTAAATTTCTCTCAGTTGGAACTTGATTTGTGAGTAGTGACAAGGTTATCACATCTTGCGTGGATCAAGTAGGTTTTCTTATTTGTTACAGGATAATGGGTATCAATTCCTTTATCTAAGTGCTCGTGCCATTGCTCAAGCCTATATTACTAGACAGTTCTTAGTTAATCTTAAGCAGGTGATTGAATCTTAACTCATAATTTAAAGTTCGAGAAATTAGGATATGTAATTTATGTTTCTGTTTTCTTTTTATTTTTTATTCTAAAACAGAGTTATTTTCTTTCATTTGTAGGATGGGAAGGCTTTACCAGATGGTCCTGTTGTCATATCCCCTGATGGACTTTTTCCTTCTCTATTTCGTGAAGGTAACTGATCTGTATTGCTTTACTGTTTACAATATATGCAGAGATCACTTCTTTGGTATTCCATGCATGTATCTTCTTGGTTCTCTATGCTAATAAAGTTTTCATGAAGACCAATTAATGAATTTTCTATTTATAAACAGTCTTCTTATTATCCGTTATTTTTTTTTTCAGTTATTAGAAGAGCTCCTCATGAGTTCAAGATAGCATGCTTGGAGGTTAGTTTGCTTTTAAGAAAAGAAATTTTATTAAGAGAGTAATGAGAATAATAATGGAGAATAAGCTTTTGTAATGCACTGTATCTGAATAACACCTAAAGACACTCCCTTTGAAAGCACCTGTAGGCTGTAGCAGAATCCCACAGAGAAACCAAGAAAATGATCACCTTGTGCAGCAAATGAAAGTATAATCTTTGGTTTTTGAAGATATGAACATTCTTCTTACACCAAATATTCCGAAAAACTGCAGCATTAGTCCAAAAAAACTTTGGTATCTTCAATCTCCCAAACATCTCTCCATTTAAAAGACTTTGCATATGCTCCCAAAATACCAAAATGGTGATACCAAATAATCAAGTTTCTGTTTGTTATCTGAACATTTTGAAATACTTACTGGTAGAGGTTATGACTCATTTCTTCTGATAGATTAAATTTATATGTTCCTTTGTCCAGTATAAACTATACAGGTCACTCTGCTTTGAGCAGAAAATTTTTAAAAATGAACTAGTATACTTGAAGGCTTGCTCCATTTCTGAATGAAAGTGGGTTCTAATGTTTTCAATTCTCCTGAATACCAGGATATCAGGGCATTGTTTCCTTCTGATTGCAACCCTTTCTATGCTGGTTTTGGTAATAGAGATACTGATGAGATTAGCTACCTTAAGGTTGGAATCCCAAGGGGAAAGATTTTCATTATTAATCCCAAGGTAATTCAAGGCCTTCAGGCTTAAAGGAAGCATCTTACATCCATTGCCAATATTAATCACAAGATTATCCTTTTAATGATATATGTTTGCAGGGTGACGTTGCTGTGAACCGCCTTGTTGACACAAGATCATATACTTCACTTCATGCTCTTGTGCATGGCATGTTTCCAGTCATGACATCGTCTGAGCAGGTTTAGTTACTGCTCCCTTTTCCACTCTAATACTCTATTTATGCTATAAATTTGGAGCTATTTTTGCATGTCCATCACAATTTACAGTTTTATTTTCATGGGGACCATTTCTTCCTTTTCCTGCAACGGAATATTTGTATTTGAGATCATCAGAATTGCAATGATGTGATAAATTTGGGGCTATTTTTGCACGTCCATCACAATTTACAGTTTTATTTTCATGGGGATCATTTCTTCCTTTTCCTGCAACTGAATATTTGTATTTGAGATCATCAGAGTTGCAATGATGTCAAGTCTTGGTAGTATTTGTATTCTGTTAATAATAATGTGCTAATCTCAGTTGAATCTTGTCTAAGCAATCCATGAGTTCCAAACTTCCCGGCACAATATGTCTGAATTTTAGATTTAGTTAATTTTTCGATGGAATGACTAATTTTTAATTCCCATTTTTCCTTCACTGGGAACAGGAGGATTTTAATTCTTGGAACTTCTGGAAATTGCCACCTCCTGTTATTTATCATTGAAGATGTCATCTGGATTTTTTATGCTCAGTCCTCTCTGAATCGAGAGAGTAATGAGATTTGGCCCACATTATTCTGGGAGCTACTCAGGTAATTAATAATATTCTTTACGTAATTTCACCTGAATACTGATAGATTTTGGATATCATTTTATTTACTGTTTCTAAGTTATGATTTGTCATATCAAAAGTTATTCTTCATGTTTATAGCTACTAGCTCTGGCTTTTCTACTGGATTGATTTTAAAAGACACCAGACAACAGAAATATGGAAATTTGTATGAAAATGGTCTTTAAACAAGGAGTTCAAATTATTTATTGAACTGTCATGGCAGTGAAAAGAGCTGCTCTCAGTATGACTATGGGTCTGTATTTATGACTTCTGTTCTAAGGACCTATTGTTTTAAACTTCAGTTAGGGTGGCGGGTGAGCGAGTGTAATAACTGTGTTCAAATATTGTTCTTCCTGATTGATACAGCTCAGATCATGGCTTTTATTGCTGTTGTTATTATTGCTGTTTTTTAAATTATTATTCATATGTTGTGCCGGAAAAATACAGATTCATTTGTCAAAGTTCCCGATGGCAGAAGTTCCACATGCTATCTCTATGCTGACTAGCTTGTGGCCTAGGATTAATTTAGAAGATCTGCACAACAAAAAAATGTTGAATCCATTATTTCTTTCTTCATAAAACAGTTAAAATGTACAAATACAATATTGTACAGTGCGCATACATTAACGTTAGCCCATGAGCTTTAAGCGTTTTTCATGGGAAGTAGGCATGCCTTGATAAACATTAATGTATAATGCTCATTTTGAAATGCATTATCCTTTGTAATTGATTCTGATTTCTGAGTTTGTGTATATGAACAAAATCTCCCAAGTCACCCATGTCTTAAAACTTTTGTTTGTTCTTGGTAATTTTGGTCGGTCTTGCAGTTTGAATTTAAGACCTTAACAATTTCTGAGACTTAAAATGATGTGTGTGTGTGTGTTTAAATTTCAATTAGATTTTAATTTTTCTGTCTTGAAACCGGTGCTGATTTGATTATCTATACATGTAGAGGAGTTGAAAATTAATTGGATAGGTGCGGTATTTTGTGGGACATCACATGCTTAAGTGGATGACTGGTTATATATACAAAAATATAAACCTTTACTTAGACGCACGTGCTATTGTCAAGTGTGAACTGTTCTGCTACCAGTCGACCACCAACTACCACTAGCAAATTCAGCATTTATTTTTTATTAGTATGATTATTTGCAAGGTCTGATTTTGATTAAAAAAATTAAAATTAAAAATATAATTGTCTAAATTCATTTAATTAAAACAAATTATCAAGTTATGAGTATTGTGCTTGTTAAGCATTTGATGTTTTGTTCTTTTATTAGGTGATAATAATTGATCATGAAATCCTTTCTATACTCTAATTTTGTTTTATGTTCACTCAATATATATATATATATATATTATACATCTTTCTTCAAATTAAAGTATATTTTGACTTGCAGGTATTGAAATTTTGCCATGTTAATTATTTGGCAATTATTCATTAAATTCTAATCTTTTTTGGCAATTATTCATCAAATTCTAATCTTTCTTTTTCTCGTACTATAATTAATTTATATATGTAGAAAATGACATCACGCAACCTTGTTGCTATGAAAAGCAAAGTTTAACTTTACCGCACAACCATTTTACATAGAATCTTTTAATAAGGCGAGAATATGTTTTTAGTAGCTATATTTTATTTAATTATATCAAAAATTAAAATATAAAAATTATTATTTTTTATTAAAAAAATTTATAACGTAATTTGATTAATTATTCAACTTTTAATTAATCTCACTGATTATTAATGAGTATTTATTTTAAGGCCTAATATTAGTTATTAATAAATCCAAATCTCATTCAGTTGAAATTTAACGATTTCTCATAAAAATATATTGTCTAAAATACAAAAACAAAGCACATATGGATGATTTCATGTACTAAATATCTATAAACCAAACAAAAAATAAATAATGTCAGTAGTGAATTGAATTTTTGAGGTTTCTCTGTCTCTGTCTGTGACTGTGTGTCTGTCTTCTACTGCAAAACACCAAGCAGCAGTTTGTAACTCTGTTAAATAAGCTAAAAAATAAAAACCTAAACACAGCTTCTGTCCAAAAACTATGCCAATGCCCCCGCTTAGCTTCTTTCTCTTCCACCCGCTAACTGAAAATGAGAGGCGTCAGTAAATTTATCATAATAATAATAATAATAAAGTTAATCTAATATAATATGTAGGCCCCACTGCTCAGCCAAAGTTAACTCTTTAAACCGTTCATCGCTTACGTGTCATAAACGACCTTAGTATCTCTTTCGAGTCTCGACAATTCCAAGAAAGAATAAAAAAAATTTGATCTTTGTTTTGATGAATCTGTAGAGATTGGAAAACCGGTTTGTGCCCTCTTGGCCTTCTCCTTTATCTTCTTACAGTCAGCTTGTTTGCTTTTCTTTCAAAATTTTTCTCTTCTTTATGTTTTTTTTGTTCTTATTAATAGTTTTTTAGTAGTTTGAATAGTAGTAGAAATATGAAATACTAAAAAGACATGGATTTTTTGTCTTATATGTTTGCATTGAATGATTTATTACAGTTTGGCACATTCGAATTATTTAAAAAAGAATATGCTTTTATTGCTCCAACTACTCTTCTTTGCTTCCATTTCGATATTGAGTTTTTTTTCTAAATGTGTGTATGTCTGAAAACTGTGCTTGAGCTGGATTTGTTATCTGATTCATATTTTTTTTTGAATTTTATACCGATTTGAGCTGCTGGGTACTGATAGTTGATGGGTTTGTATTGGTGGGTGTTTTTTAATTTTTTGTTTTGATGCTTTAGAAGTCCTTTTTATCTTCTCTCCTATTCGTGTTTTGTTGTATTGCCCAAAAGGAGCTTTGAGATTTTTATTTGGCTGTTATGAATTGGATGATTGAACTTCGGATGTGATTTTGGGTTTTGTTATCTGGGTTTTTGTGAGAATTGAAGTTTTGGAGATACTGGGAGGCTTGTGAGGGCTTTAGATTTATACTAATAGAGCCTCACAATTTTTATGGAGTTCATAGCTCAGGTCATTGAGTTATGATTGAATTTTGAGAATTTGTGGGGTGGGTGATCTGAGGAACTCAAGTACCATAAGATGTATGCTGTAGGGAGGCTGGGCAGCTATATAACTAGAGGCGCGTATACTGTCTCTGGCCCCTTCCACCCTTTTGGTGGAGCTGTAGATATCATTGTTGTTGAGCAGCCAGACGGAAGCTTCAAATCCTCTCCTTGGTATGTTCGATTTGGGAAATTTCAAGGGGTTTTGAAGGCAAGAGAGAAGGTGGTTAACATTAGTGTTAATGGAGCTGATGCTAATTTTCACATGTATCTTAATCCAAGAGGAGAAGCTTACTTTCTCAGGGAGGTAGAAGGAGATGAAGGGGAATCTGTTTTATCTTCTTCTAGTGATGAGACAGATGAACAATCTCAGAGGCTGACGAAATCTCAAACTTGTGATTTTGATGCTAAAAAGTTGAATTCAGGTGAGCAGATTGATGCAAGTAATGGGAAGATGGTGGCTAGGACTAATTCCCGCCGGGCAAGGATATTAGGTCTTGTTTTTGGTCGGAGGTCAATGAAGCAAAATGGTTATCAAGATGGAGGTAATGGTGATAGTTTGCAAAGGATGGATTCGTTGGAGAGGGCAGAGATTGCAGCCGACCTCTTGGATGTGAAGTGGTCTACTAATCTGGCTGCTATGAAGCCCAAGAAAGATCATGCTTCGCGGTTTTCTGTTTCAGATACCTCTGACAGTAAAGGGGACAGAGAAAGGCTGACTAATGATGGACAAAGCCAGGTGGGCTCATCTGTGGAGGATGATGCCATTGAAATTGGTCTTGACCATTATATGGTGGAAAAGGAAACTGGTTCCTGTAATGTGCAAATGGTCAACAATTTTCACTCTGGTTTTGAGAATCAGGAATTTTTTGCCGAGGAACCTACTGTAGAAATGTCAAGTTTAGGTGCCACTGAACAGATTGTTGAGACTATATTATTACATGAAGGTACTCAGAAAGAAAAATTGCAAATATCAAGTAACATTGATAAGCCTAGTTTACAGGGTGCTGATCAAGATGCCAACTCTAAGGGTATAATTTCTAAGACCCCCATTCTTGATTCACAAGTTGCAGATATCTTTACAGCATTTCCTCTCAATATGTTTAATGAAGAATGTGTTTTTTGATGAAAGAAATGTTTTATTTGCAGGTTTTGCTGAGGAGGAAAGTGGATCCAATAAAATTCAATCCTACATTTACTTTGAGAAATCTGAGAACTTGAAAGTTGGCTTGGATGGTTTAGAAGAGCAATCTGAGGAAACACTATACCTCACTAGTGGAGGACCTCAAGAAGTTCATTTTTGTGCTGAAACTTTGCACGTGGCAACTGAGCTTCTACCTGAGGTACATCTTCTAACCATCTGTTTATCATTTGTAAAATAACTTACTAATAATCCTGACCTTTTGAAAACATTTTTTAAATTTTTGGATGAAAGAAATACTCGATTCAATGAGTAAATATATCTAGGGGGAGGTATTGCTGTAAACACAATTAGACACAACATCTGTGGCTGTGAATAAGCTGTTTATGACTTATGAATGAGTTGATCAGATGCTCAGAACAAACATGAAAAATGCCAGGGCATCATTTAGCTGTATCCTGCTTAACAAAGGTTAAACTTGTAAGCTTGATCCGTCTCATAATTTTTGCATCTGTTAGATCTGTGTGAGATGACACCTTATAAGGGAATCTGATTCTTGAAAATATTCAAGATACATTTTCTTGAAGAGGATATGGTGGAGTCAAAGCACTGTGATTTTTTTTGTCTTAGTTTATAGAGAATTATCCTGCATTAGAAAGAAAAGGCAAGAGCCTCTACTCCTTGTCTATAATAGGCATTCACGCACCAAATCAATCCCTATGGTCTATGTGAGAAATTACCTTATGCAAGCTCTTGAGTTGTAGATATAAACAGTTTGCATCTGAATGTGTGACTTCACTGTTCAGTTATACGTTCTGCTATTCTTTTTTCATATTTCTACCAAAATACTATTTATTCAAAAGAATTTAGCCCAAGAAAAATCCTTAAAAAGTCTGAAGTTTGGGATGAGCTTAGGTGACATGGTCCTAAATTCTTGTGTCCTTTTGACAATCCCAAGCTCAAACTTGGATTGCTTTCTAATGGAATAACCAATGGGTGAAGTTCTAGCTTGGGTCTCCATTCTTGCATTCCAATGGGTGAAGTTCTAGCTTGGGTATCCATTCTTGCATTTAGCATGAGCCAGGCTCATACATTTCTTTGCTTACTGACCTCAGACTATATCATTCACCGTGGCTATGATTAAACTGGATTGGCTCGGTAACAAATAAAATTTGTTTCTATGGGGGGCTGCCATTGCCTCTAAGCTATAATCTAGGGCTGAACCTGGACTAATAATAATTTCCATGCACTGATAACTTCTGATTCTATTGACACTGAGTTGGTCAAAGTTTCATTCAGGATACAGTTGCTCAGCAGGCTGAGGAAATAGAGCTGGAGACATTGCACGCTGAGTCTAGTGATGATAATTTCCTTAAACAAACTAATCCACTTCCTGCTTCCGACCGCGATGAGGTGAACCTTGAAGTGCCATTGGCAGTTTCAGAATGCAGCACTCAAGTGGTCAGTGTGGAACCTATATTTGGTGCTGAAGCAGAGTCAAAGAACAGAGGCTCTGTTTCTGGTTTAAGCAAACCAAATCATGAAACTCAGAATCAGAAAGATATTGGGAATAAAATTAACTGGAATGAGCTACAACCAACTTTTGAATCAGATGGCAGTTCAAAACAGCTTAATGGTGATTATGATCAGGCAAAAGCAGTTAGTATTCCAGTATCTGATGGTTCAGATGAAGAGCAATTCCTCTTCAGTGATACTGATAACTTCAAGCACAGAGAAACTCGGGAAAAGTCAAAATTTCCAGTTTGTGTAAATAAAGAAGATTATCTGTCATCATGTCCAGAGGACACTAACCAAGGGAATAAATGTCTTGATACGAACAATGAATCCTTTTCATCTCAAGACAGCTTTTTCCAAAAGAATCAACTGGCTGATATTGAGAATTTGATAGGCAATTCAAAAGTAGCATCAAACCCCATAAGTATTTCTAAACTTCGTAGAACTATTTGTGCAGAAGTTGGGCGGATGTCAGAATCATTACCCAATGTGCATTCTTGCATTGGCAATCTAGGTGCGGAAGACTCCCATCATCCATTAAGCTGTTCACTGGACTCAAATTTCAAACCCTTGGAGTGTATGTTGCATGGCAAGGATGTGCCCCTCTATACAAATTCAGACACAAACAATGCAAACCAATCATCACTGGAGTACTCCAGCGAGGATCTTTTTCATCAATTAGACAATATTAGAAATGATGTTGTCAATCCTGTTGTTGGTAAGTGTACATGGATATTGCCCTCTTTATTTTCTGGGTTTGCATTAATTTCAGCTTGATTAGACAATAATACAACACAATAAAAACATGTCTACTTAGTCATTTATTTTCATAATGTGTACATGAAATGTCATATTGATGCTTTCAGAAAATGATATCATTTTCATTTGAAAGCAATCCTTTTGACATTTTTTCTTTGAGGATTTTTTTTTGGTTTTAAATAAATGATATATCTCTAGATTACCGACCTTTAATTGAAATTAAAGTGAAGCGGAGCTATGGTAGTTTTTAACGGTTATAGTTGTTTTATTGCTATTTATGCAGCAAATAATAGAAAGTCACATGCATTATGCTTTATGCAGAGATGTCTCTCTGCAAGCATTTGTTATTTGAAGGAATGGGAGCCGAAACTGCTTCTCAAGCATTTGATGCTGAAAAGCTGGACATAGATAAATTTTCTTCTATAGGTCCTGAAGTTGTGAAGAATGACAGACTTGTTGTTAGAATTGGTGGTCATTACTGCCCATGGGATGCAGCTGCTCCTATTGTTTTAGGCATAGTTGCATTTGGAAGCAAAATCTTATTTGAACCAAAAGGTAATATCCCTGTTGACCAAGTTGAGAAATCTCTTGTAGGGGATCCATCAAAAGCCATTATTACTACTGGTGGAAGCTGGAGATTTTGGCCTTTTTCTTTTAGAAGAACAAGGTCTGGGAAGACCACGCAGCCAACTCTGACTGATACCAGTTGTTCTGGTGCGGAGAATGTAACGGATGTCAATATTGGTAAGGATAATGATACAAATGTGGATAAGCCGCAGGTCTTAAAAAAGATGGCAAGGGCATTTACTCCTACATCTGAAGAGCTGGCATCCTTGAATCTGAAGGAAGGGAGCAATGTGGTAACATTTACATTCTCCACTGCAATGCTGGGGAAGCAGAAGGTCATTTAATTATATTTTTATAGTTAAGAATTACTTTTTTTTCCTTGTAGATATATTTTTTCTTTAGTTTCCTTTCTTTTTTTGAATTTTCTGTTCCACTGATTATTTTCAGTTAAATCTTTTAGGTGATTATTCAAAATTATGTTCTTTAACAGGTTGATGCTAAAATTTATTTGTGGAAATGGAATACTCATATAGTGATCTCAGATGTTGATGGGACAATAACAAAGTAAGAATTTTCTTTCTAATGCAATAGAAGTTTTGCACATCTTTTTGGATTTAAAATGATCACAAGTTGAAATTTCAAGAGTTTCCCGAGTCTTGCAATTTTGTCATATGAAATGGCAAAACTGCTTGCATGAGCTCCATTGTAAATATCATACTTCTTCTGTAAGTAACTAGAAAGTAATGATGCAGGTCCATCTATCAATTTTCTATTAACTTATTAATATGCAATCCCAATTTTTATCAGCTCCAACCACATTTGGCAATAACAACCTGCTTACTACCATTACTTAAAGGACCTGGTTGTAAACCCAACTTCATTCAATCTGAATTGGGAAGCTCCCAACTTGATTGAGATCAGATAAAATTGTGAATGTATGAGAAGTAAAACATGTTGCAGAATAGGAACACTGATACTCATGAAGTAGATCTATATAAGTAGTTTCAGATTTATGTTAGCTCTTTATGGTTCTACAATTTTCACAATTTTTAAAATAATTTCTGATTTGGTAGAATAAGTTATGATAATAAATATTTAAAATCCCGAGCTTTAGAAAATGATAGGTTTCCATTCCATTTCTTTGTTAATAAGTGTTTGTACATTTTTTTAGTTGTCAATTCTTTCTGTATCGTGAAAGCAGCCTATTGCAACTGCAAAGGAAGGCTATGTACAATAGACCTTATGAGTCCAATCTTTTTCCGGATCCCGCAACGCACATTGCTGGAGCATTGGTGCACGATGCTGTTTTTTTCTTCTTTTTTTTTTACTTTTTTTTATTTTAAATTTCTTTCTGTATATGCACATGGCATTAGAAAACATAGTTAAGTAATATGTTCATAGTTAAGTAATATGTTCTTTTTAAATTCTATTGATCTGAATTCTGCACCTTTAGATCTCAATAACATCCATTTCCAAAACTCTCTTATTTTTGTACATCCTCTTCGTACTCGCTTGGTATTGGAGTCAACTTGCATTATGTTCCTCCTTTTTATAAAGGTGTACTTTTATTATTTTTTTTCTTAAAGGCTGATTTTCTCATGGACATAGCTGATTCCTTTGTTTTATGTTGTTATTGTAGATCGGATGTTCTTGGTCAGTTCATGCCTTTAGTTGGGATGGATTGGTCACAAACAGGAGTTGCACCTTTATTTTCAGCTATTAAGGTATGCGGAGTCTCATTTCCCCTTGTTACGATTGGATGTATGTGAGAGTTCATATTTTGGTTAAGGTAATTTGTAAGACATCACTTTTTCTCTTGGGACTTTTAAATAACAAAATTTTTCTGCCGGGTTCCACGGAGCTCAAATTGGAGACTATCTTTTGATCCTCGGGTCTATTTTTAGTCTCACTTGGTAGTTGTAAAATGTTCTATCTCTCTTGATGGGAGTGTTAAATCACATACATTTTTTATATATCCTTTTCAAATTGACTCATGGCTGGTGACAATGTTATTGTTTGCAAGGATTGAAATAATTTTCCTATTTGTCACAGGAGAATGGGTATCAATTGCTTTTTCTTAGTGCACGAGCAATATCTCAAGCTTATCATACAAGACAATTCCTAGTCAACCTTAAGCAGGTCATTTGATGCTTAACTCACAATTTGATGTTTGATAGTCAGGATCATGTTTCTCTTGATTTTTTTTTCTTAAGCGGAGGTATGTCCTCTTATTTACAGGATGGGAAGGCTTTACCTGATGGTCCTGTAGTTATATCCCCAGATGGACTTTTTCCTTCTCTATATCGTGAAGGTAACTAGTATATTTCAAGCAGAGATTGCTTGTTTGTCTGAGAGTTACATGCATATTGTTTGATCTCTTGGTTTCTACTTATTCTTATGTCCCATTCCACAGCTGTGCTAATCCTAACTGCAAAACTTGGTAAAAGCTGTGAGCATTTGCTGAGTTTTCTGGAGACAAATGTGTTTCTTAATTATATTGTGTGGATTAAACATCCCTTCTATGTGTCAGGCATTAGAAGGGTTCCAACATGTTATGTTTCTTAATTACAATGTTCTGATTTCACATCATTTCTGTTTTGCAGTTATTAGAAGGGCTCCTCATGAATTCAAGATCCAATGCTTAGAGGTCAGTTTCCGCTTTTCATTTTTGTCTCAACATATTACATGATTCTCTAAGCTGATACGAGTGCTGTTTTATGACCATTTTCATAGTTAAGATTTGTCTCTTCTGATAGATTAATTTTGAGTGGTTTGATATTCCATGTAAATTATACAAGTCATAGTCATACACTACTTTTAGTGGTCTCTCTTGGTATTCTCCTAACAAAGATGCTTTGAAAAGTCTTTTGCTTGTATTTTCAGTTCATAGTGAATACACCTAGATTATATGGCTCTTTCTGAAAGTGTGAGGTATTCTCTGACATTCTATTCTTTGTTTAGAGATCTAAATCTTTTGAGAATATACCAATACCTTCTGATAGTTAACATTATGTGAGACCTAAAAACCTTCTGAGAACTATTTGTACTGGTACACAAAGACTTGGGTATATTTCTGAAGAAAGATGGGTTCTAATACTTTTTAATTCTCTTAAATATCAGGATATCAAGGCATTGTTTCCTTCAGACTGCAACCCTTTCTATGCTGGTTTTGGTAATAGAGATACAGATGAGATTAGCTACATTAAGGTTGGAATCCCAAAAGGAAAAATCTTCACAATTAATCCCAAGGTAAATCAAGGCCTTCAAGTTTGAAAGAACAACATCTAAATCTTTTGCTAATATCCTTGTTTCTTAGTTTCCTTCTGATGGTTAATGTTTGCAGGGTGAAGTTGCTGTGAACCGCCGGGTTGATACTAAATCATACACTTCACTTCATGCTCTTGAGCATGACATGTTCCCAGCCATGACAACATCATCTGAGCAGGTTTAATTTTGCTTCACATCTCCACTCTGCTCGTAATAAATCTGGAACTGGCTTGCATAGTAATATCAATAAATCAGATTTGGTGCATTTTATAGGCCCCTTTTAGTCCTTTTCCTGCATTCTGAATATATGTATTCAAACACATCAGGTTGCAGTATGGCCAAGTCATGGTAATATTTGATTTTTTTTTACTTCTTAGTAGGTTAATGTCCAACTTGATCTGATTTTAGCGTTTGAGCAACCTTTACATGTTCCGGAATTGCTGTCAAATTAGGTCTTGATTTTCAAATTTGTTAATTCTTCCTGCAAGTGACTGATTTTTATGTCCCTTCTTTCTTTATCTTGGAACAGGAAGATTTTAATTCATGGAATTACTGGAGATTACCTACTCCTGTTATTGATTTTTGAAGGTGCCAAGTGGAAATTATTGCTTAACCCCCTCAGAGCACTGAGATCAATGGGTTTTAGCCATGCTGGTTCTGGAATTACTCGGGTATTATTCCTGATTTTATCTTTGTTATTTCAAGTTATTTTTCATACTGGATATTAGCAATAGAAGAATGATTTCAAAAGATAGCACAAATCTAAGTTGTGCACATATGGCTAAAAACCATTCTGTTTCGACACTAAAAGCAGTTGCTTTCTGTGTTGAAGATTAAACCCAGTCAGATTTCAAACTGCCATGACAAGGAACCAACATTCAATTGAGAGAGAGAGAGCTATTAATATGTAGTTTCTAAGATTGAAAAGATGCATTGTGCTGGCAAATTACAGGTTGCAAGGGCCAAGACCTACAGAAGAAGTCCTTGTGCTGGACTGGCTGATACATTGAGGAATTTACAGAAAATACACAAACCTGAATTCAAAAGATACGTTTATCTTACTTGAGAAATAGTTAGATGTACAATATTTACTGTATAGCACATTAGTTTAGTTTCATGAATGTAAGCTTTTCTCATTCTCATGGGAAGTAAAAATCCCTTGAAACATTAGTGTACAATCCTCATTATAAAATGCATAATTATTTCTGGTCATCAATTAGCTTTGCAAAAAATTATTTGATGCTCATTTCATATAGTTTTGCTGTGTTCCCAAAGTACACGGAAGATGAGTTTTTTCCGGTGGCTTGTTTTAAATAAAAATCTGATGAAAATTAGAGTTTGCTTTTTTTTATTTTTTTTATTGGCCAATTCATAATATTGAGTGTAAATAACTTTTAGACATCTGATATCTGTCTTTTTTTTTTTTTTTTTTTTTTTCAAAATATCCATATCTATGGAAGTGGCAAGAAGAATCACCGAGAGAAGAACAAAAAAAGAGAAAAATGGGGACTGAAATCGAATCAAATCCTACACATGAGGCCTTCTTGTGTTGATATATCCAGCGGATAAATTAAACCATCACATGCTTTTGCACCTGCACTTCGGTAATACTCTGCCAACTCCAACGAATTAAGCAAGTCCTTAATCAGCTCTCTATCACTAATTATTCCATAATTTCTTCGATAAAAAATGAGTATACTCGCTCAACTCTCAACTCCACCTCCGTTTATATGAGGTTTTTTTTTTTAATATAATCGTCCCAAGTCCAGATAAAATAGGAGATTTGTGACAATGACAATCAGCGTAAAAATTATTCGAAGTAGAGATTGATTGGTCAAATTAACAAGCTATGTTCGGAAGCTTATTTTCTTTTATGGCAGTCTGACCCCCTAGAATTATACTAACATTAATTCTCTTCTATTATTTGTGCATGCTTGTCTTCTAACAGCAGAAAATTTAGCTGTGTTATTATTTGAATGATCAAATATCTCTATATATACAAGAAGAGATGTAGAATTAATTAATTTAATACTATTTTCATTTTATTTAAATTAATATTTCTAATGTAAAATAAATAATGACAAAATTCTAAGAAAAATAATGATTAAAATAAACTTTTTCTTCTCTAATTAAAAAATTTTGTTATAATACATTGATGAATTTTCTCGCAATTGTTTCATGATAGATATATAGGATGATTTCTTTTTTTTTTTTTCTTTTTCAGTAAACCAACCGCGATCATAATACTGATTGGATAGATAATTAAGATACAACATAGTCTAGCTCTAATCAGTGTTGCCATTTCCAACTTAATAATTTCTTGTTCTATTATACTAATTTCATTACAGACAAAAATCTCAAACAATAACATCAACAGCAATATGACAAATGATAATATACATATGTCTGCTTTTGCTTTGAACAAAATCAATGACTAAAATCATAAGAATATATATAGAGAGATGATTGTTGTTATTATATGATCGAAACAGCCGAATACAAGTGTGTTACGTTAATTAAAATGAACAGAAGCTTTAATTATAAAGCTTTAAATCTTGCACATCAAGGCACACAGGATCGATTTCTCCCTCCCCATACCAATACTAAAAGAAAAGTTTGAAGTTCGATAAAAGGTTACATATTTAAATTTGGCTTTAACCATTAAAACCAATAAGCTGATGATGATTAATTATTACAAGCAATAGAAAGCACACGCATGCAGATAAAACATTAAAAGATTCAGCAAGAGTTTTTGCAAGAAGAAAATTTTACAAGTTTAAGTACCATATCCCAATTTAACTGCGTATTTGATGAGGCCATCAAGCTCCTTGACACTAATGGTACCATCACCATCAGAATCAGCGTGGTGAAGTGCACGGTTGACTCTCCAACCAGGGAGGCGAGAACCAAGCTGTTGAAAAGCTTTCTTGATCTCATCTTTGCTAAGGCGACCATCGCCGTTGGTGTCATGGTCTTTGAAGATAGCCTTAAGCTGTTCTTCAGTTAGAGTTATGCCGCTTAAAGACTTGGGCACTGAAAGAGGCATCTTGGCTACAGCTTGTAGCTCTAGTTAGTATTGTCTCTGAATTTGCTATTTTATGATATAATATGTTCTATCCCTACTTGAAGCTTTATATAGACTTGCTTTGCCCCATTTGCTTGATTGATTTTTTGCCCTTCTATTGAAAGGTTGCTGACATTTTGATAATAAATTTTTAAAATATTAAAAAGTGATAGATAAAATTAATTATATTGAATAAGTTCTTTTTTAGTTGTATCTTAATTTGAGCTTAATATCATGTGCTATCGTCAAGTGCAGAATTAATAGTTTCTCTAAAAGAATGGAAGGACATAAAAGGCCTCTTGATCGGCTTCAGCTAAAAGCTTGTGTTATAAACTATAAAATCAGCAGCATCTAATCCTTTCTATTATTTTGACATTTTCTTTAAACCAAATGAATGTGCTTTTTTATAGGGTGGAGAATAACATATTTTCTTTTCAGTCCACTAAAAAAGAAAAGAAAAAAAAATTCCTTTTAGTGGGTTCCCGGCAATAGTTTTAAAAGAAAAAAAAAATATAGAATATAAAAAAATATTTTTTTTTATTTAAAAAGAAAAAGTAATATAAGAGTGATGCCAGTTATTAAAATATTTTATCATTTATTGATTTGAATATATATAGAAGAGTTATGTTAAAGATAAAACTCGTTCTCTATGGTAAAATTACGTTATTAATTAATTTATATGTTGTATGCTATATATAATTATATATAGACCTTTTCTCTGTGTCCCTACAACTTCAATATTCCATCTTATCCCCATGAAGAAATTATGTCTTGTCATGAACTATTGGCGACCTCTATTTCTGTTGAACTTAATAATAATATCATTAATTACGCACGTGTATGTTTTTTGTAAGCCTTCTACCCACTAATCAGTAATGGCCATGCATCCCATGCAGGCGAAACCAGAATACCGACCAATAGGGTAAAATTTTTTTTTAAAAAAATATATATATAAATATATATTTATTTTTATTTTTATTTTAAAAAATTAATACTAATAATTGATATTAATATTAATATTTTATTTTATTTTTATATTAAATAATAAACTATTAAAATTTTTATTATTTTTATTTCAATATCTAAATTTTATTTTCAAAAATTACATAATATATATTATTTTTTAAATAATATTTATATATATTTTGAGATATTTTTTAAAAAATATTTAAACTAATTATTTTTAATAAATTTATATGATAACTACTATATATTATATTATAAATTAATTTTATATTACTTAAGCTTTATTAATTTTATGTATATAGAATTATACATATATATTTGTATATACATATATATGTATATGTATATAGAAACTAATGAGATAATCATATAAGTATTATTAATTTATGTATTTATAAATATAGATATACATATGCAAATGAATTCGTCAGCAATTTCTAAATTATAGGATATTGGTTGGCTAGAAATTAAAAAAAAATTGAAATAATAATTTTTTTAAAAAAATTAGTTTACCAAAAAATTATCAATAACAATACTTTTAAAAGAAAAATGTGTATAAGAAATAATTGTCCAACATGAATAAAAATGTAGCGGACTTATATGTACTAAATATCACCAATAATAAATAATCTTTAGACTCAATAGTAAAATAAAAATAAAAATTACATATTTACATGTAAATTGATGATCCCTATTCATAAATTCAGTGAATCACAAAATATGATTTGAATTATAATATTAAAAAATAATTTTTATTATTTTTATTTTTAAATGTTATTTTTTTAGATTTATGAGTGAGAATATAAACTCAATGCATGATAAAAATTTTCATTTTTAAATTTACAATAATAATGTTTATTTATTTATATTCTATTATCTATCATTAATCAAAAATTAATGATTTGATCATTGGCATTTAGTAAGGAACAACCTTAAAATTTTAAATTAGCTATCCTATTTTTTGAAATACCTACAATCGGCAAAGAGATTAATCACCGTATTCGACAGTGAATATCCTGAAAAAATTCAAAAAAAGAAGAAGAATATAGAGTAGTTAATTATTCTGTTGGTTAGCTGAAAGTTAGTTATGGAGCCGTTATAGCTAAAGCAGTAGTACACAGCAACCTTCCATTGTGTATTTTGTTCTTTTCTTCATGTACTCTCTGTTTGCCACTGTTTCTCTACAAGTTCATGAATTAGCAAAAAAAAAAATCAGATGATCATTTATATAGAAAGCCAAATACAAAAAATTATACGCACCAGCACCGAAGGCAGTGGTGGACACAAAAGTTCATTGAGGGAGGAGGGGGCAAAATGGTGATGGTCGATGGCCAATCGATACGCTGCTGCTCGTCGTTTCTCTCATTGTCTCTATCCTTTGCTTTATGATATTGTTTTTCTCATTTTTTTCTACCTCTCGACTAAACTCAGTCCTTCCTCTCTTCTTTTTTTTTTTTTCTCTTCTTTGAAACTTTAAATGGCAGGGACGAAACCGGCGGCCAAAATCTCATTATAAGAGCTTTTGGCCGCTAGCGAAGGAAGGTCGTTGGCCTCCACGACCCCTATAATTTCGCCCCTGACTGAAGGCATTATTGAGCTTTTTTAACTGCTTATTCTAATAATTAATAATGTCGCCATGCATCACCATCACCATCAAATCGTTTTAAAATTTTGCTTATATGCTTCTCTAACGAATATCTTTATGATTTGGATTGTCTCAGCTTTTATAGACCTCTGCACAGAGTTCAGTACCTCTCATCGTTTCTATCCTTTGCTTTATGATATTGTTTTTCTCATTTTTTTCTACCTCTCGACTAAACTCAGTCCTTCCTCTCCTCTTTTTTTATTTTCTCTTCTTTGAAACTTTAAATGGCAGGGACGAAACCAGCGACCAAAATCTCATTATAAGAGCTTTTGGCCGCTAGCGAAGGAAGGTCGTTTGCCTCCACGACCCCTATAATTTCGCCCCTGACTGAAGGCATTATTGAGCTTTTTTAACTGCTTATTCTAATAATTAATAATGTCGCCATGCATCACCATCACCATCAAATCGTTTTAAAATTTTGCTTATATGCCTCTCTAACGAATATCTTTATGATTTGGATTATCTCAGCTTTTATAGACCTCTGCACAGAGTTCAGTACTATTGGCCTGTTTAAATTGAAAGAAGGAAAAATATCTCAAATTTAAATTTTAATGAAATTAACAAACTAAATTTATGGTTACTATATTTTTTGTAATTATAAAAAGGGAAATCAGACCAGAAGAAAAACAAACTAAGAGTTACACATTCTAGGCCAAGCTATTCCCAGGGGCGACTCATGATAGAAGGGGGGCAGCTGCCCCCTTCTATTTTGAAATTTTTTTATATATATGTGTAATTTTTTATTTATATGTGTATATATATTATTAAAATTTTTAATTGCCCCCTTTAAATTTATAAAAAAAATATGATATTTTTATTTTGCCCCTCTTCACTAAAAAGTCTAGCTTCGCCCCTGGCTATTCCTATTGCGTCTTGCATGAGAGAATGCTTCTGATGCCTATGGTTATTATCTTTCAATATTGATGATATACTATGCCTCAATAATTATTCCATTTAACTGATATGTATGTACTTGAAGCATAATACTTCTCCTGTTTTATTGGAAATATTATTTGTTTTCACCCTTTCTGGATTTGGGAATTCGTTATTAATTAATCTATGATCGGAATTGCTTTCAGGTGGATGAGGGAATCCATTTTCCGTGGATATTTAAAATAATCCATCGCTAGCTAATGGCTTAAGATTCTTATTCTTATACGCTTTCTACAGACAGTTGCTCACATCCTTTTGAATAAAACTTTTACGTGGATGCTTAAACTCATTTATTGTAAACAAATTTAATCTTAATAAATAGATTAATTAATTATGAAAATATATCTAATTATATGTAAAAAAATTTAATTATATGGTGAATAATAGGCATGGTATATATGATTAAGAGGTGTTTTTAATTAATTGCATTATAAACATTCATTAACTAAGTATTTTTCTATCAATTTTAGTTTAATCATGCGTGCATATTTACCATATGAACACAATCTAATAATACATTTCTCGCGCTGCACATCTGATTTCTGAATTAATATCCCAACAAATTAAAAATCAAAGAGGAAAAAAACTTATCTATTATAACTGATCAAAGCTCATATATATATATATATATATATATATATAAGCGGAGGATAGTGAATATATATAAATATATATTTTGTATATCCTCATATTTTGGTAGGTTAATACATATATAAACTAGAAAATTAAAAAAGCAACTAACATGCACTTGCTAGCCAGCCACTAAATAAAACTTTATTTTAAGAACTGGTAGCAGGCTGTTCAAATTATCAACTAGATTGCAGGGTTATAGCAACTTATTTACTTAATAGTGTAGCCAAGTTTACAAGCGTAAGCGACAAGATCATCCAACTCTTTCAAGTCGATAATTCCATCTCCGTTGTTATCAGCAAAACTGATACCCCGATTGGCTCTGAAACCTGGAAATAATGCACCCAGATCATTAAATGCCATTTTTATCTCTTCCTTGCTCAGAACATTGTCGCCATTCAAACCAAATTACATGAAAGTATTCTTCAACTGAGCTTCAGTAAAGAGCACTGGAGTGCATTTATGGTTAGACGGTTTAATATGACGCATGTTTCTGGATTTTTTTAAGTGCTGAAAATAAGTGTATACTGCGTCTCTAGTCTCTAAGGCGAATATAGAAATAGAATACAGATATTCAAGCTCATGTGTCATGGACTCGCATGTTAATTAATTAATAGTTTTGAACAATTGCACATGCTTAATAATATTCTAACTTATCTTTACAAAAGGTCATTAAGTCAAAAAAAAAAAAAAGGCACTTTACAAAAAGTAGTGTATTGTGTCTGAGAATCGGACTGGAATGTGGATAAATACAACATCATTATCCTACATATACACATGCAGACATACTTTTATTAATTTTTAGTAGATGTAATTGACTATAAAAATAAATAGTTGTTAAATTTTAAAATATCTACAATTAATAAATCATTATTAAAATAATAATACGGTAATGCATAAAAATAATTTTTTAAAAAATTTTTTTTATTAATTACTCCATATGTTTATAAATAATTATCATTTTAAATAATAAATTTTATTCATAAATAATTATTACTTTTATATTTTTATTTTAAATTTATCTCTATATAATTAATAAATGATGAAATAAATAATAGATTAAAAAGAATGATAATTTAGTAAAATAATTATATAAAATATATTATTAATTCGTCCTATTTAAATAGTTACTTTGAGCTTATATATATTATTAATAAAATAATTAATTTCTCTTAATATTATATAAAATTATTTTAAATAGACTAAAATATATTTTATTAATTTATTAATATTAAAAATATCATACTCTCACTTCATTCCTTTAACTCATTAATAATAGAAATATAATTAAAAAAAGATTAATTAATTTTTATTAATTTTATAAAATAATAATATAAATATGATAATTTTTTTTATAAAAATAAAATTTTAAATGAAACAAAAATAATATTAAATAACTTTATTAATTTTTATGCAGAACCTTAAATTATTTGTGAGAGCGAGTAAATTGTAATAAAAGAATGCGATAAGAAACGCAGGAGGGGGTGATTGTCACTCCTGCAAATCAGACATTGAATTAATTGTTTTTGTCACAGCATGGAATGGTTTACAAGATTCCCTGAGCTTCCAACGAGTTTAGTTATTATTGAAAAGTAATAATTATTACATACACTCCCCTAAAAAATATTCACCATATCCCATTAAAATAGTCACTTTTGTAAATATATATATATTTTAAATTATTATTTTATAAAATAAAAAAATTAATTATTTTTTAACCATATCTTTATTATTAATTACTCAATTAATAAAATAAAAGTATAATATTAATAAATTAATAAATAAAATTTTAATATATTTAAAATAATTTCTTATAATATTTAAAAATTTTAATGACTTTCTTAATAAATATATTTTAGGAAAACAAAAAAAAATATTATAAATTCAGCTCTAATTATTTCAGTTGAGCTACATTAATTTTTTTTTACATACCTTACTAATCTATTGATAGAGGACAACAATTAAAAATAAGATTATCAAAATTATAACAGATAAATATAATAATTCATATATTACATCAGTTAATTAAAGTATAATATATATATTAAAACCCTTGAATTAAAACTTTTGATACCACTAAAGCAGTAATTCATCATTGATAAAATTTTTTGGTCTAATAGCGTAAAAATACTTGTATTTTAATGAATTTTACAATTCAATTACAAACTTTAATTAAATGAATGAGTTAAAATATTTATAACGATTCTATCATATCATCGGATGCCTATATACCTTCTTCTAAACTGCATGCTATTACGGTGACGTACATGTAAATTTGAAATAAAGAGAAGCTTTTAACCAACTACAATTAATAAAAAAAACCAACTACAAAATAAATTTAATTTAATCTACTCAAAATTTGACTGTAGTTTGATTCTGCATTTTGTCAATAACTTGAAAATTCATTCTTCCCTATAAACTCTCGCCTCCATCTTCTTTCATCGTGAAGATTACAAGAAAAACGTTACTTTTCTTGGATTCACTGCATTTTCCTATAAACCAAACACATGGAAACTCATCAATTACATAAGTCTAGATTAGTGTTTCTTTTTCGATTCATTGAAACGCAAATTAAGATGATCGCCAGATACAACTTTACTCCCTCTAAATTAATTATAAGAGTCTAATAAATATAAAGTTAGAATAATCATTTTTCTAATACGTTTAATACATAAAAAGCTTTTCATTCAGATCAAATTGATACATGCAGCATTTTTTATTTTATTTTGAGTATCATACAAGAAATTTTTTTTATCTCAAGTATTACTTTTAAAAATTTAAGAGAATATTAATTAAAAAATTTTAATATTATTTCTATTAATTAATAAAAGAGAATAAAGATAATGAGAAAAATAGAAAATAATATTTAGATAAATTATAATAAAATTTTTATAAAATTTATAATAATTAATTATTTTCTTAATCTGTGTGTATAATTTTTATACGACGTTTGAAATAAAATGAATGGAGTGCTTTACAGTCCTGTGTCTTATTTATTGCGATTGTTTCATTGTGCATTTATAAAAAGATCATTCATAATCCTATAAATACTAAGATTATTTTATTTATTTATTTTTTGTACTATGAGATCCTGAGATTTTTTCACATATTTATGGATATCTATAGGACTAGGTAATGTATGATTTTGGTATCTTTTGAATGGTTTAATATCCCACAAGTATATTTTTCTCCATGCTCATGTTAATTTAGAATAACATGCTAGAAACATAATATTGCTGTAAATCTTATAATCGATCAAGTTTAAAATTAGGGAGAACATAAAATATTTGGTCAAAGTTAAAGTCTTTTAAACCAGTATTATAAGTGTTACATTATATTGTTTGAGCAAACCAGTTGGGAACCCACATTTCTTTTCTTTTTGAATTGGCAAATTAAAACTTTGGTTTGGATGAAAAATTTAAGTGGAATAAAATAGGAATATTTTATTTTTTTTTTAATTATATGATTTTAACGGTGAAGATGAATAAAGGATTAAATAAACTAATGAAACCAAAATTGAGAAAATAATTAAATCATTTTTTGAAAAAAAATAATAAGTTAGTTAATTAGATTAAATTTCAGAAATATAATAGTAATTTAGGTCATTTTAATTTAACAAAATAAAATACAGTTTGTTAAGAGTTGATTCCATTTGAATTTTAGAATTTTAATAAATGTATAAAATAATTATTAATTATATTATAATAAGATTATTTGATTTCTCTCAAATTTATCGAATTCATCTTATTTATAAGTCTCTTAACTTACCTCATTCCGCTTGAACGCAATATATATATATATATTATTGCGCATTTAACAATATAATTCAATTAAAATTTAATTAAGATGATTTTAGTATTAATATAAAAAAACTTTGATATTAATTAGAACTGAAAGTTAATATATATATATATATATATATTTAGAGAGAGAGAGAGAGAGAGAGAATTCAACCATAAAACTAATAAAACTTCACTATATATATTATAGTTAAACGTAAATTTATACGTCGACCTGGACTTATTGGTTGGTCAATACATAGATGGTAGAACAGGAATTAAACAAGCAATTAACATGCACTTAATTTGTAGCCAGCCGTAAAATCAAACTTTATTTTAAGAAGCAGCAGCTTGTTTAATTAAACTGCAATTAGTTGTCGCCTACTTAACAGAGTAGCCAACTTCAAAAGCGTATTTGGCGAGCCCATCCAACTCGGTGGAGATATCAATCTTTCCATCTCCATTGGCATCGGCATGCTTGATGCCAAGGTAGGCTCTGAAGCCTGGAAATAATGCACCCAGATGGTCGAATGCTTGCTTTATCTCTTCTTTGCTCAGAACATTGTCATGATTCTTATCGAATTGCTTGAAAATATTCGTCAGTTGTTCTTTATCTAAGAGCACTGGACTTGCAGACTTAGGATTGCCACGCATGTTTTGAGGATTTTTGTTAAGAGCCTATTTATTGTATATTATAGTTTCATGAGAGTAAGGGCGTTTATTTATATAGAATGTCGGTATATATTCAAGGTTCAATGTGTATGCATCTTAATTAATTAATTAATGTTTAAACTCTTGTAATTGCTTCATAATAACATTCTAACTTATTTAATCAGAAATAAAAAAAAAATTCTAACTTAGCTTTGCAAAAAGTAATGTATTGTGCGGGAAGGATCAGATTACAACCTCAATAAATAGCATATCTTTACGCTACCATTCTTTAGAATAGAATATTGAGACACATGTATGCTTATATTTGTCAATTCATATATTGTCTGATCTATAATACTTTATTCTTTCTAAATTTCTTATTTATTTATTTATTTCAAATTATGTCACTAACTATAATAATATTTCCAGTGACGAAATTAAAAATTGAATAACAAGAGGGATAAATTTTTTAAGTAAAAAATTTATCGACGAATTAACGATAAAATTAAATATTTAATATTATAATAAAATTTAAATTTTTGTTATAAATTTCTAAAAAAAATTCTATCAAAATATTATATTACATATTATATTCAAAAAATTTATTAAATTTTTTATATATTTTTTTATTTTAATTCTTAAATCTATTAATTTATTTACAGAATTTTATTAAATATTATTTCAAATGAGAATTTTTTTCAAATAAGAAGTTTTATTTAATTTATAATTAAATTATAAAATTCTAGTATTAACTCAAATAACTAATCACAAAACCATAAATACTCACAAATAAATTAAAAAAAACATAAATGGTAAAAAAAATCATAATATATATAAAATATTGTATATATATTTTTTATAAAATACTATAAATTTTATAATATATATATATATATTCCTAATAACAAAAAATTAAATATCAACTAATTAAAAAATATATATATGGTGAAAAAATTAATATATATAAAATACTATATATATGTAATACTATATATATAATTTTATAAAATACTATATATATATTTAATCATAAAACTCTAAATACCGACAAATAAAAAAAAGTCAATATATATAAAAAATTATATATAAAAAATTTTAATATGTATACTGAAAAAAGCTAATAAATAAATAAAATACTATATATATAATTTTAATAAAATACTATATATATAATATGCATAGTAAAAAAAAACTAATATGTTTATAAAATACTATATATATAAATTTTTATAAAATATTATATATATAATTTTAATAAAATATTATACAATTATATATATACATATAATTACATACACATGTATGTATATATATATATATATATATATATATGCAAGTGTGGGAGGGGAGATGTCTATTGCCTCCCCGACCCCCTTCCTCCGCCACTGAATATTGCCGAAGTTAATATTATACTATGTTTAATAAATTTAGTTATAATTTGTAGAAATATTTATCTGAAAGATAAAAATATAATATTTATTGGAAAATTACATCCCTTATCATTTTATTTTTTTCTTTTTTATCAGATTTTTTTTGCCATTTACACCAGTGTTATTTATATACTAGATTTTTGTATTTTCTTCTAAAATTACCATGATTATGCTGCAGCTTTATTTCAATTTCATCAAGTCTATTTCAAACATTTTTAGGGGGCTTTTCAATCTCTACACAAAATCACAAATTGGATTCCGATAATCAGAAATGGGACAACAAGGATTTTAGCCGGAGTTCAAAGAAGCATAAACTGATGCACAATGCTGAAGAGGACACTTGACTCAAATTTTGGTTTCGATCTCTTGAATGAAGGAGACAAACGCCTTGGTTCTAATAGATAATCTGGTAAGCTGTTTGATTTATATTGTTCTAATTTATGTTTGGCTGATTTTTTTTATTTTGAAATTAATTAATTAATTTCAAACGAAGGAGGCTTTCAAGGGTTTGTAATTTAGGCAAATTGATTGATTATTTGAGGTTTATTAAGCTAGGCATTCTTTATAATATGAAAAAAAAGTTTGTTTCTTTGTTGGATATTTTCATTCTTCAGTAAAACTTTTTTTTTTTGAAGAATTATATTTTATTAATTTTAATATACGGCGAATCAAAATTGTCAGAAGTTACAATGCCTTTAAGTAAACGAGTCAGAGAATCAAAAGAAAGAAAACTACAATTCATTTAGATATATGAATTAATAAATGTTCAGTAAAACTACAATTTATTAATCTTCAGTAAAACTATATGCACCCAGTTTCCATTTAGATATGAATGTTTATTTTTGTTTTTGTTTTTTATCAGTTTTAGGCATTAATCAAAATTTTCTGTTTGTTGAGCTGCTAAATGGTTTAATAATGTTTGTAGGTTAGGTATCTCACACTTCTCATAATTGATCAACTTTTCATGCAATGAAAGCTTTTCAGGAGCCTTGGTAGTAGTAGAATGCGTCATTTATGAAAAGCAGGAGTTGAAAGATTTTGGCCGAGCCTGAGTTTATTGAAGCTGTAAATGTCACACACAGAACCTCTTGTATAATAAATTGTAATAGCTGAACAACTGAAATTTCAAGAATTAACTTTTGTGGTATATTATGTTTAGAAATGCTGCTGGGATGCTTTTCATTATAGTTTTTATTTATTTATTTATTTATTTTTCATTTCTCCTATTTCCTTCTCTATATATATGGAACTAGTTGCTTTCAAATGTGAAGTACTGCATATACTAAGTGTAAACTTTACATATACTTAGTATAAATCTTATATATGCTAAGTGTAACTCTATATACATAGCAATATTTTTTTTTTGTGACAATTGTGTTGTTTTAATGGATTATGATGATATATAAATTGTTTATACCTTTTGTAATGTTGATATAAAATATTCTAATAAGGATCTTTGTTTGATAATATTTTTATATACTAAGTGTAAATTTTATATATGCTACATATTAAACTCTATATCTACTAAGTATAAACTTTATAGATTTGCACAACACACTAATATGTATTTTATTTTTTGTAATAACTAAATTGTATATTAATGAATTATGATATACAAATTATTTTATACTTTTTTTAATATTAATATAAACTATTTATATAAGAATTTTTATTCAATAAACTCTTTGTGTAAACTACACACACACATGTTGCGGAAAGTAAACGAACAAATGTTTAAAGTGTTATTTTCTGTTTAGTCAAAGAATTTTTAGAAAAATAACTGCAAAGAGAGAAAATCTTCTCTGCACAAAGAGAGAAAACGTATTACTTAAATCTCAAAAAAAAACTCATTACAACTTCTCAAAACATTACAATATATAGTATCATGGATATAAAAAATTTTAATTCTAAATAAGAAATTTAAAAAAAAAAAAAAGATAACAGACTGAAAAAATAATATCAATCACAAACATAGAAAGATATTATTCGTGAGACAAACAAAATACCTAAACGACGTCTCACTATACAATTTCTAAATAAGAAAATAAAATTCAGTCTTAAGATGTCATAACAGTAAAATGTATTTTTGGAGGCCTAAATGATAGAATTTGGCCGAAAATTTACGGACCTCATCCTTAGAATGCCCAAATTATAACGATAGCTTTTGACAGTAATTATCAAATTGTCATTATGGCAGTTTTTGATCAAACTACTCCATGAAAATTAAAGTCCTCTGTTCCACATCATATATATTAAATGTGAACTTTATATATTTATATAATACATCAGAATGTATTTTTATTTTTTGTGATGTGTTATTATTAGTATATTTTTATTACTAACAAAAGAAAATTGTTAATTCTATAATTTGTATGTAATAAACTCAATATATAATAAGTATAAATTTAATATATGCTAAATATAAACTTTATCTATACTAAATATAAATTTATTATAATTTTTTGGTATTTAATATTATTTAATAAAAAATCCAATATTTTTAGAATTTTTTTTTAAAACTGATATTTTTATTCTCGCATATTTCTGAAAATCCCAATATTTGTGGGCAAGTGCCAACAATATTCCCGTCTCCTATAGCTATTTGTAAGACACAAGTTGGGGTTAAAAGCAGAGACGCTAATTGCGTTAGCAAAAAAGGCCAATTTTATCTGATCATTTTCGTGGCAATAATGATGTCACAAATGTGTTGTCACACAGCTATGCCACGTATTTTCAAATCTTGTTTAATTTAATTTCTATTTTAATTGAGTTCAAAAAAAATCTGTTTTAATTAATTATTGCAATTGATTCTTGTGTGAAGAATCAGACACCAACTGAATTATTTGAAATGGAATCTATGGCCATGTATATTATGCCCTTGGCAACTTTATAAATACTTTTTTTTATCAGTAAAAACTTTCAGTCTCAAAAAATTGTTATATTCTTTTTTATAAATTTTAAGAAAATATAATTAATATATTAATAATTATTTATATTTTTTATTTTTATTTATATAATAAATAGTATAAACTATCATTAATTTCTTATTTAAAATATAAATTTATCAGAGAATAAATAAAAAAAACTTTAAACACATATTATAAAATAAAAGTAGATAATTATTTTAAAATATTTTAAAATAAAATAGTAAATAAAATGGAGGAAATAGAAAATATCATTAAATTAACAAGGGATATTATAAGGCTTGGAATCTCCAAGGCATAAACAGAGTTTATAATCTTCCTACTATCCCAAATAAGCAGGAACGTAAACACCCCCTTACAAATTAGCCAAATGAAAAATGAAGAGATGGCTTATATAATATAGCGAAGGACTAAAACCCTGAGATAACACTCCAGAAGGAGTAAACTACCATGAAATAAGAATTTAAACATCTCACACCAAGAGTTTCAACCATCTTCTGATCTAAATACCAAGGATATTGAGGGAACAATAGGGTAAAATATCATTAAATGAGATAATTTAAATAAAAGCTCAGATGTAGCAATGAAAGTGAGCTTAAAGAGAGAGGCAAACAAAGGATAAACGAGAAGAGAATGAAAAGCTAATTCCAATTTGTTAGGATAGTTATCGATAGATTGTCTTGCTTTTGAATATAGTAAAATAACCTTGAGGCATCAAAAACCAACTTTGAAAAAAATTTTGCGCTTTTAGAACTTACAAAAAAAGAATCAATCTATCAATAGAAATATTAAAGAGAAGAATAAGAGAAGTAATCATATAAAACACAAAAATTTACGTAATTCGGCAATTTGCCTACGTCTATGAGAGATTTTTCATTTTATTTCTTAGAGAGAAAATACAACTGATATTTTGCTTTTCTCACAATTCAATGTATTGTTTAACATCTAAAGTGTTCTATATATAATATTTACTTTACCCTAGATATATAAGAAAATTATTTTTCTTAAGAAAATCTTTTTCTTATTCTAGCATCTTTTTCTTATTCAAACTCTATTATAAAATTAATAATCATTCTCTTTGTTAGAACTCCTAGTACAAAACTGATTTGGTTTATGAGTCATTATTTATAATCTTCACCATGGCGAATAATCAACCCCTCTAAAAGACTTGCTCAATCTTGAAATCTGTACCTCCACCTGAAATTTCAACATTTTTACAAATTCTCAGTTTGTGACTTGGAGTAAGTCCAAATAATATTTGAAGTTCTCCAAAGGTAACATTTTTGTCAATATATCTGCTGTATTTTTCTTTGTGTGTACCTTCATCAATAGAATCTCACCTTAAGAAATTAACTCTCTGATTTTATGATATCTCACATTAATATGCTTTGTTCTAGCATGGTACACTTGATTCTTGGATAACTCTATAGCACTTTGACTATCACAATATATACAAAGAGCCTGCTGCTTGAAGCTTAATTCTAAGATAAGCCCTTTCAACCACAATATTTCCTTAGCTGCTTCCGTTATTGTCATGTATTTTACCTTTGTAGTAGATAAATCAATCACGCATTGTAAGGTTGACCTCCAACTGATTGGACCATTCGCAAGTGTGAAAATATAGCATGTAGTAGACTGCCTATCATCTACATCTCCAGCGTAGTCTGAATTAACATATCCAATAACAAAGATTAAATCATTTATTGCACCATAGCAAACCTATAATTAAAGGTACCTCTCAAGTATCGGAGAATTCACTTTACAGTCTGTCAGTGTTCCTTGCCTGGATTAGCCATAAACCTGATAACCATACTACCTGCATGTACTAAATCTGGTCTTGTACACACCATTGCATACATCAAGCTCCCTACTGCACTAACATATAAAATCTTTGCCATGTACTGCAGTTCTTCTTCTATTATGGGACACTGATGGCTAGACAATTTGAAGTGATTATCCAGAGGAGTAGTAACTGATTTTGCCTTGTCCATACTGAATCTCTATAATACTCTTTTAATGTAATTCTTCTGTTAGAGCCATAGTTGCCTATTTTTCCTATCCCTGCTGATCTTTATGGCAAGAATTTTCTTCGTAGCACCTAAGTCTTTCATATCAAACTCTTGACTTAACAAGGATTTAAGGTCACCCAAATCTTTCATGTCTCTTGTAGCAATTAACATATCATCAACATAAATCAATAAGTATATGAAAGATCCATTCTTCAAAGACTTAAGATATAAACAACAATTATACTCACAATAGGTAAAGCCAATACTTATCATGTAAGAATCGAATTGCTTGTACTATTGCCTTGGGAATTGTTTCAACCCATAAAGAGATTTCTTGAGCTTATATACTAAATGCTCTTTACCTTGCTCCTCAAACCCTTTTGGTTGTTCTATTTAAATCTGTTCCTCTAATTCATCATGAAAAAAAGTTTTTTTGACATCTAACTGCTCCAACTCTAAGTTTAACTGAGTTGTTAATGCCAACAATATTTTGATAGTTGTATGTCTAACTACCGGTGAGAACACTTTGTTGTAGTCAATCCATTTTTTCTGTGAGTACCCTTTTGCAACTAACTGTGCCTTGTATCTTACTCTTTCTTTCTCTGAAGCTCCTTCCTTCTTTCTATAGACCCACTTGCATCCAATTTACTCTACTCTACCACATTTTTAACTATAAACTCTAAACATCACAATATATAAATCTATGTATTAATCTATATTACCCTTAGTTTTGCACCCAAGCAAACCAATATGATATATCATATTAAGGTTTCTTTCATGATTAACCAACATGAGTAGCTATTAAGGTTTCTTTCTTTTTTTTATATATATAATATTAAGGTTTCTTTCATGATCGATTACCTGACATAAGTAGCAACTAAGATTTCTTTTATGAATATTTAAGTTTTGCTTTATACCGAAATGAAATGGAAAACAAGGTTATGAATATGCTTATGCTCTTAATCCACCTTGAAGCAAAACACTCAGCCTACCACAAGGTTGAATTGCCTTTTATACTTATTGGATACAATAAGCAACCAATAAAACAAAAAGGAACAGACACTCTTAAGTCTCTAACCCAGCTAGGCAATTATACAAACATCTTACAGGCAATCCAAAAAACAAACACTCAAAGACAACCCCATTGCAGCACCATAACAATTTAAAAATTAGGCATTGAACTAAAACAAGAAGAATGATTATACAGAGATAAAGAATGTAACCTCATGTGGATACTTTCCTAAAGTTGATTGCCCTCACAAGAATTACTCTATCATTACACAACTTTGAAGTCATAACCAGCTGCAGGAAAAGAATAAGAATCAAATTTCTAATAATCTCTTTACTTTGTTTCCAGATAAAGCATTGATTCCATAATTCAGCTTACTCGCAAGTTTTATTCGATTCGAGTACCATTCAGTCTTCGGAGTCAGCTACTCTTTGATTTTTCTTTTTAACTATATATTGAATATCTTCATTTTTTTATCGTGTTTTATTGAATATCTTAGAACAGTCAGAAATTTTGTGATAGAGTGCCATTTGAATTTTGAATCTGAAATTTTTGCCAATTTATTTTTTTTAATACAAAATAAATTTATATTAATAAATTAAAAATGACATATATAAAATATAAATTAAATTATAAAATTTATAGATATATCTAAAAATAGTATTAAAAAAATCTGGTTAATAGATGAAAATTCATTCACAATATCAACATATTGAATCATTGTCGCACCCACGCACAAAAGGATAATTATATTTAAGAAAGATAAATAATTTTTATTAAAAAATAATAAATTTTCATGTAAAAATAGGATACATAATTTTTAAATAATAAAAACTAAAATTTCATTATAAAATTTAATTTACATTAAATTTTATTTCAAAAGATAACGAGATGTGAAAAGAAAAATAAATTTAATTTTAGATCTATCTGAATATTATATTGAAAACAAATCATTAAATAAAAATAATTAAAATTTAAAAAAATACAAAATTAAGTAATAAATTAAAAATAAAAATAAAAAAAGATGAATATAGCTATCGTTAATTAATAAATTGACGGCACTCACCTTTAAATTAAAAAATAAAAACTTAAGAAAATTAAAAAAAATTAAAGCGATTAAGGTTTACCGTCTTATTTAAATCTACCATACTAAATTTGAGAGAAATCAATTTGATTTTTTTTAATACTCTATCAATTAGTATGTTATATTTATTAATCATTTCATTTTAGTTGGTTACTATAAAAATTTATATTACATTTATATATTTTATGTTTTTTAAGTAAATAAATGAAAATTATCTGAAGTGTTGAGTTTTAATGTAATTACATTTTATTTTACTATGTCGTATAGTCTAATCAAATACAGTTAATTTCCGTTTTACAAAAAAAATGTTTTTTTAACTAAACATGATAATTTAATATTTTTTATTAATGTAATTCATATGAAAATATTGAATTTCAGCAATCAAATATTTCCTATAAAAAATTTACTTTTTTTTTGCTATTATTATTATCTGTGTTAATTTGTAGTGACTGTGGAATATCATAGCCAAGATTTTTATAAAGCCTAACTAGTAATATTATCAATAACCAAATTATTATATATACTTAAATTGTTCGTGAACTTTTAAATGGATTAATATAAATTTAGTAAACTAAACAAAATATAATTTATTATTATTCAACTTAATTAGATTTTAGCAGTTTTTTTATTCACTCAAATGTATTTTCATTTCACTAAATTATTTTGAGTTTTAACATGTTTATTTGTTCTTCTCCTAAAATTTTATATAAAATTTTAGATATTTTGTAATATCTTTTTGCTCCCATAATTTTCAGATAAATTAATGATATTTTTTTCTCTTAAAAAAATTGAACAATCAATACATATTTATAATATTTCTTATTTTGCATTCACCTTACCTATTTCAATTATATTTTAAATTTTTTCTAATTAGTGAAGTAGTAAAATAAAAAAATTAGTCTTTTCCAAATCTTAATTAACAATATTACTATTGAATAAGTTGTATTTGAGTTTGAATAAGTTGTTAAAAATAAAATTATTTTCAAAAATATTTATTTTTCTTTTTTCATTTAAAAATATTTATTTTTCAATTTTCAATTTCAAAAAATACTTTTTTAAAGGTCTATTTTTAGTATATATTTAATATTAAAAGTATATTCTATTTTTAGAAGTATATAGTAGGTATACATTTAGTATATTAAAGGTATACTAAAAAATAATATCTCTTGAAAAAAAAACAGTGTAATTTTTTAAAAAATAAGAGATTTTTTTTAAAAACTACACTTAAAAATAAAAATTATTTAAAAAATAGTTAATCATAAACTATAAACTATTTTCAGTAATAATTAATTTAATAAAACAAAAAAAATATAAATTCAAGATATTACTCCAACAAAATAGAGAATAGGGAATTTTTGTTATAGTACACAAAGAATAAGAGAAAAAAGGAATTAATAATACTGCCCTGAATAAGATAGATAGATATGTGTGTGTGTGTGTGTATATATATATAATTACCTGAAAGTAGCCATAGTTCAAAGTGAAAAAATGAAAATATTCCTACCAAATCTTTTTCTTTTCCCTCAATAACGTTAACTAATTAAAAAGGAATTGCCAAATAAAAATCTTCCCAAACAATTATATGGAATTGATAGCTCTTTGGCCTTTAAAAATGACTGATATTTAATTCTTAATATTTTCTTGTCTGTTCAAGGTTGGAGAATTTGATTCTCTCATTTTAAAGAAATTAAATCGAAATTCAAAAGGTAGTCATTTAGATAATGATTTGGCATTATACGCACATATATATTAAGAAAATGATCAAGAGGACCGACCAAGTAAGGGAAAGGATAATGCCAGAGAAGATGGGCTCCCCTAACTAATAATTTAATAGAGTGAAGTGATTTTTATTCCAATATCAGTGATATAAATAGATTGCTAAGAATCTTGACCATTGGAATATTTCTCGTCTGTTTATTACTTTATTATGTGTAACATTCCCACCTGAGACCACATGGTTAATTTAATTTGTTTATTCAAAGTTAAATCAATCGATTAAATCTTCATAAAAAAAAAATTCTTGTTATTTACTAAAGAAAACAAAAGATAAAAAGGAAATTCCAACCCTCTTGCGTATGAATGCTGATGGGAATATATATATATATATATATATATATATATATACGGCAATTAGGGCTGTAAATGAGCCAAGCTACTCGAGCTCGGCTTGGGTCTCGGCTCGGTAAAAGCTCGTTCAGGCTCGAGCTCGAACTGCTCATTTGTTAAATGAGCCAAGCTCAAGCTATGAAATACTCGGCTCGTTAGCTCGCGAGCTAGCTCATTTAAAAAGCTCGTGAGTTAAGCTCGTGAGCTAGCTCATTTAGTGTATTTGATTAAAAATATATATAATTTAATTTATATATATTAAACTATGTATGTGAATATATTAATTTTTTAACTAACATAATTTATATAATTTATTAATATATGGTATATGTGATAAATAAAGTAAATAATAGACAATATAAAATAGCTTAGTAATTTATAGTAAAATATAAAATTATAGTAATATAATATTTTATTTTTGTTAATATATAATTATATTATTCATATTTCATAAAAATATAAATTTTAGTATATCTTTTATGAAAATTTAGAAAAAATGAATGAAAAATAAAATTAAAATAAGTTTATTGAGCTCGTTAAACTTATTTAAATCAAGCTCGAGTTTAAGCTCGAGATACATAATATATGAGCTGGCTCGATACAAGCTCGGGCTCGGCTCGGGCTCGATTCGAGTTCGAGTTCGAACTCGACTATTTTCTAATGAACAGAGCTTGAGCTTTGCAAAGCTCGGCTCGGCTCGGCTCGATTACAGCCCTAACGGCAATGAAATTGCATGACATTCAATTAAAAGAATATAAAAAAAAAGATAAAAGAAGTACATCAATTATTTGAGGGGCTAAGGAAGTGCATATATATATATATTAATAATATTTGTAATGAAATCTTATAGTCAGTTTAAATTTCACTTATCACAAAATTATTCTTCTCTTTTTAATGCTTAAAAAAATAAAAAAAATATATAAAACCTTATCTAGCTCGTTGCACACAAGAAGAATATCCATATTCAATTCGGCAAGCGTTTCTTTTAATTTTTCTTTTCTTTGCTTTTCTTTTCTTTTCTTTTCTTTTTTCTAAGATTAATTGGCATATTTGATTTAATTAATATTACTTGACTAATAATTGCAGTAGCTTTAATTTAGTTCTGATGAATTGTTTTTTTTTTAGGAGTCCTTATGTTAATAAAATGTTACTAACTATAAAATGGAGTTGTAATTTTTGAGTGAAAAATAAAGATGACTAACTTAGATATTTTTTAGTCCAAAATAGAGGTGCCTAACTTAAGTGATGGTGGTAAAAAATAGAGGTGCCTAACTTAAATGATGGTGATAAAAATGGAGGTGCCTAACTTAGGTAAAAAAGATACCTAACCTTTGACAAATCTCACCAATCATTATGTACACATGTTATAATTTTCTTATATAAATGACCCTTTGGCCATTGTTATAAAAGAGAGAATAATAGAAAATATAAAAAAATTAATAGAAAGGAATATCAGAGTGGGTCTAGCAAAAATTAAGTCAAGTAATTTTTATGCTCTTGATTACGTCTATTAGGAAATTTGTTTAAGAGAATTTCTGTTAAAATTTTTTGGAATAATTGGGTGTGAGGTGTAAGTATTTGTAAATACGATGTATTTTTCTCCTTAATAGAAGTCTGCAGCGGCTCCAGAGACGTAAACATAATTGGCCGAACTCCATTATCAAATTGTGTGTTACTATTCCGCATTTATTTTCGCTTTCCTACTAATATGGTTTAAGGAAAATAGAGTGATAATAATTATTTTCCAACAACTGATATCAAAGACAAGGTTCGAAATCCGGCTAAGTACTATTCATTTGTACGGGATACTATTCACTATCAGAAATTTTTTGAAAAATCCAGATTCGAGTGGGAGCGATGGCCGCTGATAAAGAAAAAGTGAGAATTGAAAAGTTCAATGGTACGGACTTTGACTTTTGGAAGATGCAGATTGAAGATTATCTGTATCAGAAAAAGTTGTATCAACCTCTTTCACAAACGAAACCAGAAGGTATGAAAGAAGAAGATTGGAACCTTCTCGACAGACAAACCCTTGGAGTTATTAGATTAACAATATCCTATAATGTTGCTTTCAACATGCCAAGGAAAAGACCATGGCGAGTCTTATGGCGGCTCTTCCATCATGTATGAAAAGTCATCGGCCGTAAATAAAGTTCACTTGATGAGACGATTATTTAATTTATGAATGGCAGAAGGGGCATCGGTGGCCCAACATCTGAATGAACTTAGCATAGTCACAACCCAGTTGAGTTTCGTGGAAATTGAATTTGATGATGAAGTATGGGCTTTAATTCTCTTATCATCTCTACCAGACAGTTAGAGTGCTACCGTTACAGCGATCAGCAATTCGTCGAAAAATACCAAATTAAAATTCGACGATGTACAAGAGACGGTATTGAGTGAAGAAATTCGGCGAAGAGAATCAAGAGAAGCATCAACCTCTTCAACTCTACACACAAAGTCTAGAGGGAGAACTTCAGATAGAAATTCAGACTCTGGTAGATCAAGATCTACAAGGGGCAAATCTAGATCGGGGAAGAAAGATTTCAAGTGTTATAATTGTGGCAAGAAAGATCACTTTAAGAAGGATTGTCGAGCTCTAAAGAAAGATACCGGCACACAGGAATCTGTAAACGTGACCAAAGATGCAGGCTATGCTATGATTCTAAGCATTAATAGTCTGATTGAATCATGGATCTTGGATTCAGAGGCATCTTTTCACTCTACTCCATGCCAAGAAATCATGGAGAACTATGTTAGTGGTGATTTCATGAAGGTTCATCTAGCTGATGATGAAACCTTGAAGATCATGAAAAAAGGAGATGTCAAATTAAAGTTGCTAAATGAGACTGCTTGAAAGCTACAAGGAGTGAGACATATTCCTGGTCTCAAAAGAAATTTGACCTCTGTGGGACAACTTGATAAAGAAGGTTATTAAATGACCTTCACAGATTGTGAATGAAAAATTATCAAAGGAGCACTTGTCATTGCTCGTGGTAAGAAAATCGATACTCTCTATGTAACCTCAAACATAGAGAACATCATCGCAGTAGCGGATGCTGATTCAAATTTATGGCACCAGAGGCTTGGTCATATGAGTGAGAAAGGGATGAAGGCACTTATATCAAAGGAAAAGTTGCCAGAACTTAAAAGTGTAGATGTTGGTCTATGTAAAGATTGCATCTTTGGAAAACAAAAGAAGGTCAGTTTCACAAAAACTGGCAAGACACCTTAGGAAGAAAAGCTCGAGTTGGTACATACCGATGTACGGGGACCATCTCCAGTTCCATCTCTTACAGACTCATTGTATTACATCACCTTCATTGATGATTCAACGAGAGAGGTATGGGTGTATTTTCTAAAGAAGAAATCAGAAGTCTTTGATACATTCAGAAAATAGAAGGCCATGATGGAAAATAAAACTGTCTTGAAAGTCAAGCGATTGAGGTCTGAGAATGGAGGGGAGTACAGAGATAGAATGTTCAGAGAATTTTGGGCAAGCTGCAGAATTAAGATGGAAAAAACAGTTCCTATGACACCACAGCAAAATAGCGTAGCTGAGCGCATGAACAGAACTTTGAATGAACGTGCCAGAAGCATGAGGATACACGCCGACTTGCCCAAGAATTTATGGGTTGAACCTGTCAACACCACGGCCTACTTGATCAACTGTGGGCCTTCAGTACCTCTGGATGGTGAAATACCAAAGGAAACATGGAGCAAAAAATAGGTAAACCTTTCACACTTAAGAGTGTTTGGTTGTATCTCTTACATACATATAGATTCTACTAGAAGAAGTAAATTTGATGCCAAGTCTAAAAAATGTGTTTTTGTTGGATATGGAGGTGATCAGTTCGGCTATCGATTTTGGGATTATAAAAATCGAAAGATCGTAAGAAGCCGAAATGTCATATTCAATGAGAATGTGATGTACAAGGATAGGCTAACAGCAGAATCAAGCAGCTCCAAGATAGATACTGAAAATAAGGAATTTGCTGAGTTCGAGGAGATTTCTAGAAATGATATTCAGAATAGTCCTGAAGCAGAGGAGCTAAGCATGCTAAAATTGAGACGCTCCTCTAGAATTCCTAGACCAACCCAACGTTACTCGCCTTCTTTGCATTACTTATTGCTGACAGACAATGGTGAACCAGAGTGCTACAATAAAGCAACACAAGTGAAGGATTCAGTCAAGTGGGAGTCTGCTATAAAAGATGAGATGGACTCACTCATATCAAATCAGACATGAAAATTAGCTGAACTACCACAAGGCAAGAAAGCACTCCATAACAAGTAGATTTACAGGATCAAAGAAGAGCGTGATGAGAGTAGACGCTACAAAGCAAGATTGGTTGTAAAAGGCTTTCAGCAAAAGGAAGGTGTTGACTATACTGAAATTTTTTCTTCAGTCGTGAAGCTTACGACAATCAGACTGGTGTTGAAAATAGTAGCTGCAGAGAATTTACATCTTGAATAGTTAGATGTAAAGACAATATTCCTTCATGGAGATTTGGACGAAGAGATCTACATGTAGCATCCGGAAGGCTTCATTAAGGCAGGCAAGAAAAATTCAATGTGTGGGTTGAAGAAGAGTTTGTATAGTTTGAAACAAGCTCTTAGACAGTGGTACAGGAAGTTTGATAGCTTTATGGGCAGCAGTGATTTCACAAGATGCCAAGCAGATTATTGTTGCTATATTAAGAAGATTGACAGTAGCTTTATTATTTTATTGTTATACGTTGATGACATGCTCGTTGCAGGTTCAGACATACAAGAGATTAAAATTTTAAAGCAAAAATTGTCAAAGCAGTTTGCAATGAAAGATCTGGGTGCTGCAAAGCAGATTTTTGGAATGAGGATCAAGAGAGACATGAAGTCGGGGACTTTGATGTTATCACAGGCTGAGTACATCACCAAAGTATTAGCCAGATTCAACATGCAATATGCTAAACCAGTGAGCACACCTTTAGGTGTTCATTTCAGACTCTCCAAAGAACAGTCACCAAAGACAGAGGAGGAACGTGCACACATGGCAAAGGTGTCATATGCCTCAGCAATTGGGAGTTTGATGTATGTCATGATTTGTACCAGGCCAGATATTGCTCAAACAGTGGGAGTTGTTAGTAGGTATATGAATAATTCAGGCAAGGTACACTAGGAAGCAGCCAAGTGGATCCTCAGATATCTTCGGGGTACCACAGATAATGCACTTTGTTTTCAAGGTGGAGATATGACACTAGCAGGCTATGTGAATGCTGACTTAGCCAGAAATGTTGATGTCAGAAAGAGCACTATAGGGTATGTCTATACTTTAGGAGGTACCTCAGTGAGCTGAGTTTCTCAACTACAGAAGATAGTTGCTCTCTCCATAATTGAAGCAGAATATGTCGCTATCACGGAAGCCAGCAAAGAGATGATCTGGCTCCAAAGTTTCATGGAAGAACTAGGCAAGAAACAAGAAAATAATGTTTTGCATTGCGACAGTCAAAGTGCCATACATCCAGCGAAAAATTCGTCTTTTCATGCCAGAACGAAGTACATGCAGTTGCGATATCACTTTATCCGGTCACTTCGGGAAGATGGGATTTTGAAACTTGAAAAGATCAGTGGAACTCAAAATTCAGCAGACATGTTAACGAAAATGGTGTTGACTGACAAACTAAAGCTGTGTTCAGCTTCAGTTGGCCTGCAGTAGAAGTAGATCGTAGAAGAGCTGTTGCATAGATCGAGGTATGGAGACATATTAAAATTAGTCTTCAAGTGGGAGATTGTTAATAAAATATTACTAACCATAAAATGGAGTTGTAATTTTTGAGTAAAAAATAGAGGTGCCTAACTTAGGTATTTTTTAATCCAAAATGGATGTGCCTAACTTAAGTGATGGTAGTAAAAAATGGAGGTGTCTAACTTAAGTGATGGTGATAAAAAATAGAGGTGCCTAACTTAGATAAAAGAGATGTCTAACTTTTGACAAATCTCACCAATCATTATGTACACATGTTATAATTTTCTTATATAAATGACCCTTTAGCCATTGTTATGAAAGAGAGAATGAGAGATAATAGAAAAAAAATTAATAGAGAGGAAGATCAGAGCGGGTCTAGCAAAAATTAAATCAAGTAATTTTTGTGCTCTTGATCACGTCTATTAGGAAATTTCTTTAAGAGAATTTCTGTTAAAATTTCTTAGGGATATTTGGGTGTGAGGTGTGAGTGTTTATAAACACAGTGTATTTTTCTCCTTAATAGAAGTCTGCAGCAGCTCCGGAGACGTAGGCATAATTGACCGAACTCCGTTATCAAATTGTGTGCTACTATTCCGCATTTATTTTCGCTTTCCTACTAATCTGGTTTAAGAAAAATAGAGTGATAATATTTATTTTTCAACACCTTAATATTCTAGTTTCTTTTCCTAGAAGATATGTGTTTTAACTTTACATTTTTTTTAATCGGATAAACTTGACATACACTCTTTCTCTTTATAATACAAACCAATTGATTTCTATAAGATGAGAAGTTAATCTCACTTATATGGCCACTAATATGCATTTGATTGAACATTTTTAAAATTCATGAAGTTTTATCCGTTTTTAATGTTGTTTTTTTATATTTAGTAATTTTAAATAGTAATTTGGATTAGAATCTATACATCATACTTTTAAAAATAAGAAGTTTTAAAGTTAGTTAAAGTTTTATTACAAAGGGAAAAAAAAAGCAGAATTTTTTTTTCCATTATGACTATAATAATCTAATCATTTAACACTCAAGATACCATAAAGAAAATTTTTAGAGATAGTTTGAAACATTGCTGGATTTTTTTTTTTAAGTCAGAAGTAAAATTAGAAACAAACATTAATTTAAAAAGACCATCGTGTTTTTACTTTCACTTCCAACAAAAAAGGAAAGTAAAATTTGATGAAGGTAATATATGGACCTTAATATATATAGATGTTGCAAATTGATTGAAGTTCTAATTATTTTTTAAAATTCAATTTATTTTTGAAAATTTGCTGTAAAAAGATTTTGGTTTCATCTTGTCAAAAACTCAATATAAACTTATTTTTGCTATTATATGTTAATAATGTCATATAAATATTTGTTGTTAATTTTAATATTTTTCCATTAAACAGAAATATAATATTATGAATTAGTTTTCACGCATCATATTCATTCGTTATATTCACTATATTATAAGAAATGTTCTAATTATAGCGTTTCAAATTCAAAATTTTTTTACCTTAAGCTATTAGACCTTTCTCCCAAATAAAAGACTGTATTAGTGGAAGGAATATGGAGCACACAAAAAATCAGGCGTCCAAGTATGAGTAATAACTTTCATATAAGCCACAGAACAAAAGAAACAAGAAAGACTCTAGTAATTGAGCAAGAACAATTATATTATCTAATATATGATGGAATAACGTCTTATGCGGGAAACACATATAATTCTTTTAGTTTATCCTCTCATAAGATCCATCATTTATGTATATATATATATATATATATATATATATATATATACTCACATTGTTACACAAACTACATGTTAAGCTAGCAACTGGGCTTGAGTCTACTAGTTAATGGTGTAACCACAATTGAAAATATATTTGATGACCTGTTCTGCCTCCTTCTTATCAATGCATCTATCTCGATTCTTATCAGCAAAACGAAACATAATCCAAGCTTGTATTTCAGGAAGTTTTGAACCCAGAAACTTAAATGCTTCTATAAGCTCTTCCCTGCTGATCTTACCATCTCTATTGCAATCAGCTTTCCAAAGCATGCCCCTCACTTGATCTTCATTGAAGGTTATAACAGGACCTCTACGATGTTGGATCATATTGTTTAGGTTCTTGATTCTCTGTGTGGTGTGGTGAATGATCAAAGTCTCTAACCAAGAGTTTATATAGGTAGATAGATGTAGACATGTAGTAAATATATTATTAAAATTAAACTGTACAGAAACGTGTTTTCCTTTAATTTATTCCTTACAAAAGTAGATGCTCTTAATTATATAAATAAAATTTTACATTAATTGTTAATTCTTTATTGATATTGTTGCTTTTATTTTTTGGGGACAATAATTGAAATTAAAAAAAAAGTGATCAAGAAAATTGTTCTTTGATTATATGAATATATATTTATGTATTCAATTCAGACATACACTTAATACAGATTCTGATCATTTTTCACGTGTAGCAACACTCATTTTCATTAATGGACTGACCCTAGAGGATTCTTCCCAATCCGAGGTGGAAGATGAGTAGTTAATTTTTTTTTTTATGTATGATAATTTTTTAGATTGAATAACAAATAAAATGCTTATTTAGATTTTTGTAATTATTATTAAATAAAAAATTTATTAAATTTTAATTAATGATTTTTTTATATTGATATGACATAATCTTATCTTTGTTAAAAATAATATTTTCTATTAATAAATTTTAACTCTAATAATAAAATGTTTTAACAATTAATTAAATGATACAAATAATTTAAAATTCAGTAATACTCAAATTGTTTGAAATTTAAAAGGAAGAATTATTTTAATACGGGCACTTGTGTTATTGATTAAACAAAGTAACTTTTCTCAAATAAAACAAATAAATCTCTAAAAAAATCCCACATTAAAATGAAAAAAAATATATGAGATTGTGAAAGGATTTTATGGAAGCATGAAAGTGTAATATCATAGTACAGCAAAAATGATAAAATATTAGTGTGTATGGATAATTTTGATATTTAGTTACCTGAGTTTAATAATACTAAAATTATTTTGAAAATCATAAAATTATAAAAATTAATTTCATAAAAATCCATTTAAGTGGATAAACATTCCGATATCATTAATGCAATAATGCATGGAGATCTAGTCAATTGCATCCGTCTGGACCTGACGAATTGCTTGAATAGCCACTCTGAAAAGGCTTAACGCCCAATAAATAAATTCTCCATTTATTAAATTTCAAAAATATTTTGATTTAAAATGAAAATATAGCGGAGTGCATCATTAGAAGTGCATGTTATTCTTATTTAAATAATAATCCCCGGTATATGTTATTTAACTCCAGATTCTTAATTTTTTTTCATGATAATAAGCAAGCTTTTTTTATTAATGAATGGGAAAAAATATTTGTGAAAGAAAAACTATATATATAAAAAAATTCAATCTTGAACAAGACTAAACTATAAAATCTCTCACAAATGTACATAATCTCGGAGCATAATTCAAAATGAAAAATATTGTACATGCACCTTACCAATTAAAACTAAAAAAAAAATGCATAGACCCATGGTACTAGCCCCACATAACACCACAAAATGGAAATAGTAATAATAGTGCAACATAAACAGTAAGTAACTCAGTAACTCAGTACTAGACCAGTAAACCAGAGAATTATAGAAACATCAAAAACTAGAAAATTGCAGTGATGACGATGCTACCTCAGGAGGGTCCGACTAGCTCTCTAAGCTCATGCTCGGATGATGGCTGCGCTCGGTCTCCAACCTGCAAAATAAGAGAGAGGCAAATCAGGCTCCGCAGGGGAAGGCTCAAATGCCTAAGTCAGTGCTTGGTCTGTATAAAGAGAGTAAGTGGAAAGAAGAGAGGAGGAGAGAGCCCCCTTTTACCTGTTGGGGTCTGTCCCTATATATAGATGGTGTGTGGAGAACAAACCTGTATGTGTCGAAGAATATTTAAAAATTTGTGCTGGTGCACGTGTCATATCAGAACTGTATGTCTACTGTATCAGAGGATATCGAGGAAGCTCGGCAGGACAATGGTGTACAGAGCTGAGGTCCAGTCTTCTTGAGAGCCCGTCTAAAAGGCGATTAATCATGGAGCTCGGTTAACATGCTCAGTTAAATGAGTGATAGTATCACTAGACCCCCTCAAATTATCTAATATTTATGTTAGTTGTAAAGGTGCCACACAAGGGAGCTTAGGAGAGCTCCGGGTAACTATGCTAATTACAATATAAAGAGGTTGTACGACCTCACGTTGAACCAGCGAGTGGCTCGATATACGAGCTGGGAAGAATACTCGGTGCACAAGCTAAGGGAGTACTATCACTAATCCTCCCCTCGGTTATTTGACATTTATGTCAAACTCAAGTATATTTCCTGTGGAGGTTAAATCAAACTCGGTCGAGGCAACAGAGAGGCTGAGACAAACATAGTAGAGTTCGTATCACTAGAGGGGCAAGGCTAGAAGGGCAAGGCTTGGTCTCCCAGGAGTAGTAATATTATCGACCCATCTGAGAAGTCTTGGCCTCTATGCCAAGGAGAGTCGGTGAATATTTTAGAAGGAAACATGTCAAAAAAGAAGTAAGGCCATACTTTAAAAATTAAGGTAACGGTTGGGCAAAAATTTGAAAAGACGTAATGCCTGCTACATTTAAAGAGGGACGTCGGTTCACATGACCAAAGAAGACTCTATAAATAGAGGATAGTGGGACAATAGTTGGTACATGATTCGAAAAAAAGAAGTTTGGCTTGTCTAACTAACAAAAGCTCAAAAGCTCAATTTTTAGAGATTAGTATTAAGTTTCTGTTTAGAATTCTAGTAGCAAAATGATACGAGTTGTTAACGACTTGGTTGCATCAGAGGGAGGAGGAGAGGTACGCTTTCCAAGTGTGCTGAAGTAGGGAACTATGCCAAACTAGGCCGGAGGAGACTGAAATGATTGATCCGAAGACATAAAGACTTCTTCAACTGGTGGATGAAGAGGAAGAAATAGCTGAAGTCCAGGAAGTACACCCGAGCTCGAAGAAAGCTAGGGTAAGAGACATCAAATCCACTCTGACAAAGATAGACCTGGCTGGAATGCGACAGAAATACCAAATACCAGAGGAGTATAAGATGTTTCTCCCGGAAGAGGATGTCCGAGCCTATGACAGTGCCTAAACACCAATTGACCATCTATAAGGAGGATATGAGGTTAGGGGTGTGGTTTCCTCTACTCCCCTTCCCTCTGGCCTTCCTGAACCATCACAAGATCACCCCTGGTCAGCTAAGTTCAAATGCATGGTGAACGATCATGGGGTTCCAGATACTATATGGGTTGCTCGGGGTTATGCCCACTCCGCGCGTGCTGAGTGCTTTTAGGGTGCTCAGGATACACCCAGGAGCTAATGAAGACTTTCTGTACAGGGCTTGGAATATTTACAGGAAAGTTGAACTCAATAAAGGCATGAAAGGACCAGTTTTTCATTCTAAAGAATAGCCAGGGGTTTGGCTGCCAAAACATTTGGTGGGTCAATCCTAGTGGCAAACAGGTGACCTGAGGGGGTTGGATGACAACGAGCTCATTGTGTTTGATACAGTGGAGCGAGACATCCTGAGAAAGAAGAAAAATATCATAACACTGATAAGGGAGTACTTCCCCCTTGGGAGGGCTCCGAAGGAAATTCAGCCAGAAAATCAAACATGTATGCTTTATGCTTCAATACTTGATTTTTTTTCTTAAGATTAACATCTGAAGTGTTTATTTTTAAGTGTTTGGTTAACTTGTGGCTCAATTGATCAGAGAGGAGCTCGAGGTCAGCAAATAGAGAATTAAAATCCCTTGTCGAGAAGGAGACAAGAAGAGAGGCTCGAAAGAAGACCAGGATGGCTGAGTAAGCAGCTGGGAGTAGTTCTGCTCACGAGCACCGGAGAGAGCTGACTACTAGGACCAGTCCAACTTAGGAGCAGGAGCCTGAAATGGACTTGTCTCTTCCCATCGAGATGCTGTCAGATCCTGAGCCACATAGGGAGGTAGAAGAACAATTGCCTCATAAAGGATTAGGTGAGGACTTTCCCCGGGAAGAGGTGGAAGAATAGCTAGCCCGTCGGTTCAGCATGCTTCGGTTGGTGGAGGCAGTGAAAGAGAAGCTCACAAGCCCACATAATACCCCATACTTAGTACATGATGCAGGTGTCCAAAAGGTGCTCAGATAAATATACCGAGCCATCCCTAAAGAGAGGCACGAGGATGCACTAAAGACCTCTGAAGACATAGCGATGGAGATGTTGACAATGTCTCATGCGGTAAGTGTAAATTTAAATGTTGGTCTTGAGTTAAATTTGGTATAGATGCTAAAGGAAAGAAATATTGCAAGTCACCATGCTCGCCCATACCATGAAGGATCGGACAAAGGGCATTGCGGCCAACTTTGCCTGAGCTCTCAAGGACGTGGACGAGGAGCAGACCAAGAGGCTCTAACTAGAGAAATCTTTGAAGGCCAAAAGATAAAGAGCTAAAGGGTGCTCATGAAGCTCTAAGAAGAAACATGGAACAGTTCGGTGCCAAAAATGAAGTGTTGCACTAAAATCCAAAGATGAGGAACTACGCCTGGCAGAGGAAGCTCTAGAAGCTAGTCATCAAGGATTAGTGGCTGAGTTTGTGAGATACGACAAGCACTATGCTAGGGGTGTTTATGCCTATTAGAAGGTTGTGTCTGACCGGTTGAAGAAAGAGAACCCGGATATGAACATGTCCTGGATGATGGATGTAGATATCGACCAACTAGTCGTTGAGGCCGAGGCAGAGGAAGAGGAAGATGAAGAGGATGAAGAGAACGAAGAAGATGAAGGGGATGATGTTCCAAACTTGTAAAATTTTAGCGTTGAATTTGTTTTGGCTCGGTCTGTTAACAAATTGTAAAGACCGAGCTCTATATGTAATTAACTATTTTCTGATTAATGAAGTCTTTCTTTTGCAACTTGCATCTAATATTTGTGTTTGATTGATTTATTGTGTGGTATACTATGTGAATTACATATTTGACTCAGTTATTAACCGAGCATTGGACATGTTGTGTGATGTTAACATATTTATGACATCTATTTCAATCTGCTCAAGCAAGAGGTGCATCAGAGAGTTCTGTATGGTATGCTCGGGTTATACTAGGCATTCTAGAGCCTGTATACCGAGCAGTCTGTTAAGTATGGTAGAGTGATTAAGCTGAACTTTACATCGTGCTATGCTATAATATGAATTTGTACATGTACTCTAAGAAATTGTAAAATAAAAATGAATTGAAAGTTGTAAAGGAATTACCTGCCGAGGTATTATCCACAGTTGTCGGTTAGACGACCTACTTTAAAGTTCAGTTGCTAGAAGAGCCTTTTTTGCTTTTATGGTTCGGGTGGGAGCTAATTGAGCTTTCTCGTCCTATTCATATTCTTGGCTCTGGTGGAGCTGCATGAGTTCTTCTGCTTTGAGCAGATTCTTGGCTTCTCTTTCCGATATAAATCCTTCAGCTATGTTATTGGTTTAATCATGGCTCAATTGAGCTTGAGTGTCTAAGCTCGGCTCTTGGATGAGCCTGAGTGCCAGTGCTGGGCGTTTAGGGGTGCAAGTACTTGAATGTTAATGCCATTGCTCGGAAGTCAGAGGTGTCAGTGCCTCCCTTTAATACCTTGACATTAATGTCAATTAGTCTCTTAGGTGTGCTTTTAGAGGATTGGCAAACCGCCTAGCTATATACATATGTTTATCTTGTACAAAGATAGAGGCTTACTTTTACAGAAGAATGGGGGTTCGGACATAACTATGAAAAATGCGATTGCATAGGCCCCTAAATTTATAAGTGCGCAAAATGACTATAATTTTTTACAATAAGAGCACTGATACTTGGTCAGAGTGCAAGGGCTTGGCCCTCGACATAGGGCTATAATAATAGTGTGCACAAATGCGCTACAAGCAACAAGATCTATGTGCACGAGGGCAGCATAGCATATATATTATTGGCCAAAGTTCGGTGTGCAAGAGAGCACTATTTCATACCACTCATTAATAAAGTTTGTTATTATAGATGTAATGAAATTCGTACATAATCAAGGAGTTATAAAATGCACAATTAAGGTGCTATCAGTTTGGTGTGTGACTAAGGCGCTTTATGCATAGTTAGAGTGTAATTAATTTAGCATGGCTAGGGCCTTTTATGCATGGTCAGAGTGTGAATAACTTGGCACTGCTAGGGAGATTTATACTCGGTCAGAGTGCAAATAACTTAGCCCAGCTAAGGCACTTTATGCACGGTTAGAGTGCGAATAACTTGGTGCGGCTAGGGCGCTTTATGCACTGCCAGAGTGAGAATAACCTGGCAAAGCTAGGGTACTTTTGGTGATGTGCAGTTGTTGCACTTCGAAGCTCGGATTGCAAAGTATGTTGAGTTGTATAATTTATGATATATTTTTATACTCGTTGGAGTAGTTCAAGAACTCAAAATGAGAGCATGTTACAACTTTGGTGTGTGGGTGCACTAACACATTCATTGTGAAAGACATAAAATGTTCATTATGCAAAATGATAAAGTAGAGCACAGTCAGAGTGCTTCTTGCAAGAGTTGTAGGATGTACCTGAGGCTCCATCACTTATATCAAAGAATAGCCAGTCTATACTCACCGCACCACTGATGACAGGGCTACCTCAGGGCGGTCCGACTAGCTCCCCGAGCTCGAGCTCGGATGATGGCTGCGCTCAGTTTCCAATCTACAAAATAAGAGAGAGGTAAATCGAGCTCCGCAGGGGAAGGCTCAGATGCTTAAGTTAGTGTTCGGTCTATATAAAGAGAGTAAGTGGAAAGAAAAGAGGAGGAGATAGCCCCCTTTTACCTGTAGGGGTCTGCCCCTATATATAAATGGTGTGTAAGGGACGCACCTGTATGTGTCGAAGAATATTTGAAAAGTTATGCTGGTGCACCTGTCACCTCTGGACCGTATGTCTGCCATGTTAGAGGATGTCGATGAAGCTCGATAGGGCGAGGGTGTACAGAGCTGAGGTCCAGTCATCTTGAGAGAGGGTGATTAGTCATGAAGCTCGGTTAGAGGAAGGTAGTATCATGCAGCAACATTAAAACCTAAAAAAATTCAGCAGGAATTGATGTACCAATAAACCCAGCAGACCCCAACATACGTCCAACGCCAAAAATCCAATGAGTGCAGCAAAAGAGCTAGCAGAATAACCCAGCAATCCACTGCAATAGTCCCTCAGCATCAATCACAAACAACTCAAATTACAAAAATACAGTAGGAACCCGTCGCATAATATAGCCAACATGAATACAAAAACAAGGAAGAAACGAAAATAGGGAGGGAGCAACTCTTTTCACTATGGAAGTTCAGCAACCAGATCCTAAATAAAAGAAAAACCCAAGAGGAGCTACAACAAAAGGGCACACCTCGGCTAATAATAATAAGACTTGATAAATTTCATAGGCAACTGAGAAAAAGAGGACCAACCCAAAATCTTATACAAAAAAATCAAGCAAAACAGACTTCAAAACAGTTACGGTAGTTGCAGAGATCATAAGTTCCCGGAAAGCTAAACAACAATAACATAATTAATTTGCATTCCAGCTAAAAACCAAAATCTTAAAAGAATTTGAGAGACATAATTCGTATGAAATATGAAACTCAAAATTTGCCAAAAGAACATGTGTATAGGCATAGCCACAGATCAATAAACATGAGTTTAGGACACAAAACTCAAACTTGCCAACAAAATAAAAAGAAAAATAAGGGCATGTTGATTTACATTGTAAGTTTTTGGCTTTTTAAAATTAAAAATTATTTTCAGTTCTAGTTTTATATTTTTTAAAAATATTTTTTTATTTTTAAAAATCATATCATAATTTGTTTACTATACATACACCAATACACATTTTATTCATCTATTAGAAAAATATATTATTTATTACGGTGACACATAATAATATTACTTAGATATTATATAAAATTATTAAAATAAAATAAAATTATTAAAATTAAAAAAAATAGACCTTTCATTTTATAATTGGATTTACGAAAAAATTAAAAAGAGCAAAAAATATAAAAAAATAATAAAGAGATAAAAAATTTAGTAACATATATTTTTTTTCAAAATTAAAATCCCAAAAATTATGTTTTGTGAAATTTTTATTTATTCAAAATTATTTTTTATATAATAAAAAAATTAAAAAATCAGTGATATTACCGAATTTTTTTAGTTTATTAAAAAAATTAGAACTAAACAATAAAAATCATCCAAATCGCACCCTAATTTTTAGATATGATGTCAACCCTTTTACTTATGGATACTGATGGCAAAAGAAATACGGCAATGAAATTGCAAAATATTCAATTAAGAGAATATAAAAAGATAAAAAGATGTACATCAATTATTTGAGGGCTTGGAATGGAATCTAATTATTAGTTTAAATATCACAAATTCTTCTCTTTTTAATTCTTAAAAAATTATAAAAATAGATAAAACCTTACCTAGCTAGTTGCACAAAAGAAGAATATTCATATCCAATTTGGGCAAAGCTCTTTTTTTACTTTCCTTTTATTTTTGCCAAAGATTAAATGGCATAACTGATCTAATTAATATTAATAATTACAATAGCTTTAATTTAGTTCTAATGAATTGTCACTCTTGGAAGAGTCTGAAGGAATGGATAAGTTAAGTTATATGGTGTCATTATTGGATAAAATGTAGTGTATTGAAGAGTGGGTTTTCTTGTAATAAAACACTGCATTTCTACTGTAAGCAAGGGGATCAAATCTGTTAAGCAAGTGGATGCAATCTGTTGAGATTGGTAGGAAATTGTCATTAGTTTGTTAGAGACTCCATATTAGTTAGCTAGATTTTTTAGATTGTTCCAGAAGCTTCATCAATTTGTATATAAATCTTGTAGTACTATTTTCACATGAATATATGATTTTTCTTTTCATTTTGTCATCTTGCTACTGTTTCTTCATGGTATCAGAGCACTATCAGTATTGAGAATAATTATTTCTTTCATTTCTTTTTGATATTTCTTCTTTACGATCTTACCTGATCAACAATGGCAGAAGATTCGACTACTGCTACTACTCATTTTGTTACTCAATCATCAACCGTTGCTAGTCCTTGTGTTCTTCATCCTTCAGAAAATCCAGGAACGGTGTTGGTTACTAATCCTTTGAATGGAAGTAACTTCTTAACATGGAGCAGATCTATGAAGATAGCACTCAAAGCCAAGAATATGTTCCATTTTATTGAAGGCAATGTTTTTAGTACCAGAAGGGGAGCCTTGGCGCAGCGGTAAATGCTGTCGCCGTGTGACCTGAGGTCACGGGTTCGAGTCGTGGAAATGGCATCTTTCAATTAATTGCAAGGGAAGGCCGCATACAAAGACCCAATAGGTCCGACCCTTCCCCGGACCCCGCTCATTGCGGGAGCATTCGTGCACCAGACTGCCCTTTTTTTTAATGTTTTTAGTACCAAAGGAGGATTCTGATGACTATAAACAATGGAGTAGGTGTGATTCAATGGTAATTTCATGGATACTCAATGCCATGAATAAAGAGATTGTTGAGGCCTTCATTTATATAGCACCTGCAAAAGAACTGTGGAAAGCACTGGAAGAAAACTAGGGATAGAGTAATGGTCCATAGATCTATCAGCTACAGAGGGAGATTAGTTCAATGAAGTAAGGTAACTTGGCTGTGAATGCTTATTTTACAAAACATAGAAAACTGTGGGATGAACTTAACTGTTTATCTCCTACACCTCAATGCACTTGTGGGAAATGTGAGTGCGGTGCTTCAAAGTGAATAGAAGAGGCTAATCCACTTAATAAATTGATGCAGTTTTTGATGGGACTAAATGATAGCCTTGAGAATGTTAAGAGAAAAATTTTGATTTCTGATCCCTTGCCTACTGTTAATAAGGCACACTCTCTAGTACTTAGGGTAGAAAGACAGAGGTTGGCTAATATAGGTATGGAAGAACTAGCTGAGGAAAATATTATGCTTGTTAGAGGTGCTTACAATGACAGATTTAATCAGAATAGAAATTATAACAGGAAGAAGGATTTTGGTAAAATAGATGACAAGTTCTGTGATTACTATAATAGGCATGGACATGTAAGAGATACTTACTTCAAATTAACTGGTGTTCCAGAGTGGTATAATGAACTTAAACAAAAGAGGCAGATAGAATTTGGAAGAGCACAAGTTCATCTTGCTGCTGGAGCAGAATCTGCAGACACTAATGTTCTTGCTTAGCCTTTCAATCCTCAATACCAGAACATGATTATGGCTAAGAATAATCGGAATACTCAAGAGGGCATTGCAAAGTTAATAAAGCAAGATGTGTCAAAACTGATCAAAGGAAAGAACACTGTTGGAGAGAATTTCGTCAGTTTTGCTCAAGTTGATGATTTTGCAAGTATAGTTGCTTCTGTAAGTATGCTTTAAAGAGATAATGTTTACTAGATTGTGGACATTGGTGCATCAAATCATATTTGTGTAGATTTATCTTTGTTCAGTGAAATCAATCCTATTTCTCATCCTTTCAAAGTTAACCTACCTAATGACATTTCCATCCATGTTCATCTTACTGGCACAATATCCTTATCCCCTACTTTAAAATTATTGAATGTACTCTATATTCCTGTTTTTACTCATAACTTTATTTCAGTAACCAAATTAACCAAACACAACAATCTTCAACTATTTTTTACTCATAGCAGTTGCATTTTGCAGGATTCACAGTAATAAGTCTCTAAAGTTAGAGGAGGTCAAAACATCTTTATTTTCTAAACAGCTTTTTGATACAGAACTCTCCAGTAGCCATTCTGACGATTCAATAAAAGTTTTGGTTGTTAGAAGAAGGTCATTTCAGTCAAAGAATGATCATCTGACTTGTAATTACTGTAGTAAGAAATGATACATTAAAGCTGAGTGTTTCAAACTTCAGAACAAACATAAAGAAAAGAATAAAGCTGAAGCCAATATTGTTCAGGAAGACAGTGATGTATATGTCATGACTGAAAATGGTATCAAATCCAAACAATGATGGATTTTGGATTTTGCTTGCTCATTCCATATATATATCCACAGAGATTGATTTTCCTCTTATGAACTTGTATGCATATGAGTTATATTTATGGATAATAACCATCTTTGTAAGATTATTGGTATTGGTACTGTCAAAATTAGAATACATGATGTGATTCGAACATTGGCTAATGTTCATTATGTTACTGGTTTGAAGAAAAATCTCATCTCTTTATCTACTTTGGATAATCTTAGCTGCAGATTTTCTGGTGAAGGTGGAGTTCTAAAGGTACTGAAAGGTGCTTTTATTATAATGAAAGCTAACCAACTTGGTAGATTATATATCTTGCAAGGATCTACTGTTATGGGTCTAGCTTCAACCTCTTCTCCTATGTCAAATTCAAATGTGATCAAGATATGGTATGTGAGACTTGGACACAAGAGTGAGAAGAGCTTGACAATATTAAGCGAGCATAAGTATTGTTTGCATTTAAATGACACTGGTAATTATTGAGTTTATTCTAATGGACTATTTGGAGAAGGTAGAGATAAATTCTCTAATTTGATATATTGAATTTAGGTCAAGGTGAAGTTGTAAGATTACTAGTATGGAAGTAGCTAGCTATAGTTATTGTAAATTTATTTATTTATTTTCATTTTTTTAAAATGCAATTTATTTTTGAAAATTTGCCGAAAAAAAAACTTTGGTTTCAACTTTTCAATAACACACTGAAACTTAGTTTTGCTACCATATATATTAATAATAGCGATAGAAAATGTTTGCAGTTAATTCTAATATTTTTTTAGTAAGTGGAAATATGATACTATAAATTAGAATTAATTATTACTTTTTCGTACATCATATTTACTATGCTACAAGAAATGTTCTCTCCAAATATAAGGTTGGAATATAAAACCTTTTACTTAATGACTAGATCCCTTCCAGAAAAAATAATTTTAATGCTTTTTATGATAAATATAAGTAACTTAAGTAAATTGTAAAATAATTTTATCTATTATTTTATTTTATAAACCCGAAGACTGTATTAGTTGAATATGGAGCACATAAATCCAGCTTTAATAATTTTTATAAGCCGCAAAGAAACAAGAACACTAGTAATTAATTAAGCAAAAACAGTTATTATTCAATATATGATGGAATAACATCTTATGCGGGAAACTTAATAATAATTCATCTAGTTTCTCCTCTCATAGGACCCATCATTTAGTTATATACCCATATCTATTTGAGTATGCTAGTTAATGGTGTAACCAAGATAAGAAATGTATTTGATGACCGGTTCTGTTTCTTTCTTATCGATGTATATATCTATCTCGATTTTTATCAGCAAAAAGAAGCATAATTACGGCTTGAATTTCAGGAATTTTTGAATCAAGTGACTTAAATGCTTCTATAAGCTCTTCCTTATTGATCATACCATCTCTGTTGCGGTCAGCCTTCCAAAGCATGCCTTTCACTTGGTCTTCATTGAAAGTTATAACAGGCAGTGGCATAGCTAGAAATTTTACTGAGTGTGTCAAAATTAATACTATAAAAAAATAATATATTTAAGGCCAAATAATATAAATTTATCTTAATATTTGATCATAATATATAAAAAAATACTCTTAAATTTACAATTGTCATCTACGAGTTTTCATTTTTTTTGAAAGTATTGAATAATAATTTCATTGTCAATACTTTCAAATACATCATTTTCAATATAAGTAAGCAAACAATCATTTAATAACTGATTCCCATTGGGTTGCAAAGATGACTTTTCATTATATTCATAGTAGAAAATGCTCTTTCAACAGTTGCCGTCGCGACTGGTAATATTAAAGCTAATTTCACAAGCAAATAAACTAAAGGATACACTAATTTTTTTTTTCATCTTAACTAACTTTTGAGCAAGATTATTGATTCATTCCACTGTTAAAAACTCATCATTAGAACACATATCAATAATGTAAATGTCAAGCTAATAGTCAAGTAAAAGAAGTTGCATTGGTGAAAAATCATAAGGATAAAATTGAGCAAGACGAATCAATTTTTTCTTATTAAAAGAGGAGAATGAATCATCTGGGCTTAAGCAAGACACACATAGAAGCAATTCTGTATTCATCTTTGTAAAACGATTATTAAGCTCTTGAAGTTGCAAATCAATGGCAGCATAAAATAACTCCACTCGATAATGGTGCAAATTTGTGACTTGTTGAATTCTGCGTCGTGATCATCATTTCATTTGAAACATGTCATCCATATTAAGCACAAAGATATTATGTTTTTCATAAAAGAGACAAACTTCATTTAACAAAGCCTCCCAACCATCATCCCTCATTATTTGTAGCCTTTGTTTTGATATTGTAACTAGCTGCATAGCATTAACAATATCTTAATCTTTTCTTTGCAAAGCTTGTGATAATTCATTTGTGATTCCCAAAATTCCTTTCATCAAGTGTAAATTAAATGCAAAATCAAAATATTGTGTTGCTTCTAATAATGCACAAGCTTCAGCTCTTTGCTCAGAGTTAGCTCCATCTTCGATAATGTTATCTAATACCTCAACCGCGGATGAAAACATAAGTAACAAATTCAAGAGAGTACCATAATGAGAACCCCAACATGTGTCACTTGCTCATTTAAGACCAATTTCTTGATTTAATCCTTGTCCACTTATCAATTCACCATTTTTTAATGCTTCAGAAACTTTAGTAGCTTGACTTTCTCGCAAAAGATCTCGACATTTACATGATGCTCCAACACACATTCAATAAATTAGCTACCAAATTAAACAAAGATGCAATATTAATATCATGTTTTGCTACTGCAATAAGTGTTAGTTGGAGTTGATGAGCAAAATAATGAACATAATATGCATATGCATTTTCTTTCATGATCAAACTCTTTAATCTATTAAACTCTTCTCTCATATTACTGGCTCCATCATAACCTTGTCTTCACAATTGTGACATACTTAACCCATACTTTGCAAATAATAACTCAATTGATGTTTTAAGAGATGAAGAACTTGTATCATAAACATGCACGATACCAAGAAATCTTTCAACCACTTCACCCTTATTATTAACATAACGCAGGACAACTATCATTTGCTCTTTCACTGATACATCTCGAGATTCATCAATTAAAATTGCAAATAGATCATTATTTAAATCATTAATAATAACATCCACTGTTTTAGCAGCACGAGCATTTATAATCTCATTTTGAATAGTAGGAGATGTTAACTTGAGATTACTTGAAGCATTTTCACGAACATTACTAATAGTGTCATTGTGCTTAGCTAAAAATTTTAGAAGTTCACTGAAATTACCTTCTTATTTTGAACTATAAGATTCATCATGGCCACAAAAAGGAAGTCCTTGTCTTAAAAGAAACGAAATGCAATCAATTGATGAAACTAATCGAGTTTTATAATCTTTTTTTACTTGATTTGTATGTATATTAAATACAATTTTAATATTTTTGTCTTGCTTCATTAGTGCTTCACATTTTCTCCAAGCTACATTTTGAGCACTATTAGGAACTCCCATGTGGATATCTAACCTTTCCTTTTTATTCCAAGCATAAAAACCATCCGTAACAAATGAATCTCCACCTCCTTGCTTTTCAGTATCTGCTCTAAAAAGATAACAACAAAAGCAAAATGTAGCATCTTTTTCTATACTATACTCCAACCAATTAGTATATTCCTTATATCACTTTGGATTAAAATGACGAAGGACATTTCTAATATTGTGCTGTTTAAAATTGTGATTTTGTGGTTGACAGTGCCCTTTTTGTAGATATGTTCTTCTTACTCTATCTTGATCATTAAGATGATATTCTAAATTTTAATTCTCAATCCAAGATCAGCAGGAAAATTATCTAAGTTAATTTCAGGACTATTTTTTTTTGAATTACGTTCTCTGTCTTTATTTCCTTGAATTTGATCTACTACTTACTCAAATAGTGATTTTCTATATAGCACGAACTTATCCATAGCTAGATAAAAATAAAATAAAATGTATCAATTATGGATATACTCTTAATCCCTCACTATATTATTTATTAAAAATTTAAAACCCATCTATAATTTGAAATTCTACCCCTAAATTGAGAGAAGGATTAAAATACTTTATTCATATAAATATATTACACAATGACGTTAATAATTATTGTATCCACCAAGGTGCTATGCTTGAAATCACTCAACTTCTACTCCTAAATTCCTTATTATATTCCAAAATCCAGCAAAATAATAGCAAAGTCACACATACAAATTATTTTAATTTGCTTAGAAGATTATAAATATCAATTAAAATTTTAAAAATTTAAAACCTACATCTAATTGAAATGCTACCTCTAAATTGAGCAAGAGATTAAAATATCTTATTCATGTAAATATCTTATAACAATTAAATCAAAAAACTAATTAACAAGTTTTAATTGTGACCCAATTTTTATATAAAATAATAAAGTTTTATTAGAGTTTATGAAATTTAACAAAATAATAAATAAAGTTATAAAAGAAAATAGAGGAAAGAAAAGTTATGTACTTTTTATCCAATTAAAATAAAAAATTTATAATAAGAAACTTATTTGATTTTGAAAACTACTTTGATTTTGAAGATGCTGCTTTCCGTTTATGAGAGCTGCTTTCCGTTTATGAGAGCTGCTTTCCGTTTTACTTCCAAACTTTCATTCCAGAGAGCTTTAGTTTTCCATTTTTCAATAGCCAAATACTTTTTTTTTTTAACAAAGCTAATTGCTTTGCGTAAATAATGGAATGGGCAGTCCAATGTTTGGGCTGTAAATCATTAGCTTTTGTTTTGCTGTCAACTATTAGTTAACTTTTAACTTATTTTATTGAATAAATTTAGATTTTTTTTTGTAGTGGGTCAATTTAGATAATTTTAAAAACATATACATATAATATAAAAATATATATATATTTTTCAAAAAATTCAGTGGGGTCAATAGACCCCACTCAATATGCACCAGCTGCGCCCCTGATAACAAGACATTGATGTTGTCTTGCCATATTAAATAGGTACTTAATTATATAATATTAAATAATATATAATATTTTTGAAACAAAATATTATATAATGTTGCCCTATGTAGGTGTGGTGAATGATCAAAAGTCTAACCAAGTGTATATATAGGCAGACATAATTATATTATTAAAATTAAACTGTATACTGAACGTGTTTTCCGTTTACTTTATTCCTTGGGGACAAAAATAGATGCTCTTAATTATATATATAATAAAATTTTACATTAATTGTTAATTCTTCATTTATGTTTTGAAATGAAACGTTGCTTATAGTTTGGTTGTGCTACACGTTATTTTCTCAAGAAGGGGTCAGTAATTCAAATTAGGAACAAAGCGGTCAAGAAAATTCTTTGATCATATATATACGTATAGACATGCACACTTTACTCAGATTCTGATCATTTGTCACGAGTAGCAACACACATTTTATTTGAGACGACACGTTTGGAGGCCACAACACTCACACATATATATGATATGAAGGACTGACTCCAGAGGATTCTCCCTTTTCCGAATTTGATTACATTCCTGAGATTCACCCAGTAGAGCTCTTTGCATGGTCCACTTCACATAAAAAATCAGTTCATTAATTGTGGGCCTCAAATTGACTAGGCCAAGCCCAGCGTCCACTTCAAAAATTTTGATATTATTACCACACGCGCTTCAGATTTAAATGAACTGTGCTATACGCTATGCACATGTACCTGTGTTTATAAGATTCCCCGAATTCTCAGGCACAAATCGGACTCTCCTCCAGTTCGTTTCCCATTTCCTACTACAGTAGTACTCGACAATGGAACCATCTAAACCATCAAACCCTCTCTTATCTTTCTCTGCATTTGTCCACCAGCACTGTCTCCGGCTAGGAGCTGAGCTCGCCACTCGGTTCGGTGACACCACTCGAGCCCTAGCCGGCAACATCCAGCTGCGGACTACTACTGGGCGACTCTGTCCGGCACCGTTTTTCGCCTCTGTTTCGCAGCCAAAGCAAGCCGCAGCTGCTGGTGCTCTGAGCTTAGACCACCTCGTGAAAACTCTTGCTGGCACGGCCGTTTACACAGTGAGTAATTCCAACAATGAGTTCGTGCTCATCTCCGATCATGATGGAGCCAAGTCAATTAGCTTGCTCTGCTTTCGCCAAGAAGATGCTGAAGCCTTTCTCGCCCAGGCAAGTGCCTGCATAAACATTCGTATGTCTATGTATACGAGTAAATGTGGTGGTTTTTCACTTCTTTTGTGTTGACAAATTTTCTCTTTCTAATTTGATTAGGTTCGGTTGCGGAGAAGAGAATTGCGCAGTCAGGCTAAGGTTGTGCCTATTAGTCTGGATCAGGTATCTATCTATTACGACATGTCTGTGCATTGTAAATTTGAATTTCGAATTCTGATATAGGTTGCGCCTTTGCATACTGGAGCACTAAGTCTGGTGATTAGGTTATAATAATACCATGGCGAGTGAACCAACTTCTATGTATAAGTTTCGTAGACTTTTTCCATTCAATGAGAGTGATAATTTTACATTTGAAAGGGTTATCTTATTATTGAAATTAGTCATTAATTAGTTTAGGGGTTGAAATAATAATTTATAGGAATACTGCTACTAGGATTTGCAAATTTCTTTAGAGAAATCAGTTAATAACTAAATAGGGTGGCTACATTGTATCGTTTTGTTGTGGTAAGTTTGACTGTAATTTTGTTGTGCTATTCAAATGCAAGCTATTATACATTCCCTTGCAGATAGTTGTGAACTTGTTTGCTTTCTTCATGCATTTCAGCAGTGCATTTTGTTTTATTTCTTTATTTTATAGATATACAGGTTAAAGGTTGAGGGAATTGCATTTCGATTTTTGCCGGATCCAGTTCAAATAAAGAACGCATTAGAGGTCAGTTATGAGTTGGTTACTGATAGTCTATGTGGTTTGCAACCATTTATTATGCTGGATCAAATGATGTCTTTGTGAAATGAGTAGAGTCTTGCCGAGGCTTTCATTTTAATTTTTGCCTCTTTACTTATTTATGCAATCATACTATTGATGGTCCTGAGCTTGGCATCCTATGACTTCTAAAGGTCCCATATTTGTATTATTATGCTTCCATCGGTGTGTATGGAAAGCAGTTAAGAGGAGGAGGGTGTCATGAAAACATGCCTCTGCAGATCTGCTAGAATTTACGATGGCATAATTGTGGTGACACATATAATGTTTAAACTTGAAGTTTCATATTTATATTATTTTTACTGGCTGAACTACATTAGAGTAATACTAATATTAGTCTTTTTGTGTTTGTCAGCTGAAAGCTGCCGACGTCAAGAGTGGGTTTGATGGAGTTCCTGTTTTCCAGGTATGCTATGAAACTTGTTGTGTAGAAGCATGTCAAAGCAAGTTCAAGTGCCAGTGATTCAATAATTCATCACATATATGGTTCATACATGCACATTTGTGCACTTTGTGCAGGGACATTCATGTTGGGTTAACTTGACTGCATATATTCGTAATTTTTTTTTTTCATATTGCTATATGATTCAGGTGGACAGGCCATCTAGGTGGCTAGGATCAGGGTTCAACTAGCTTTCCTTATAGGTTGTAATCAAGCCAAGTCCAAGTAGTTCACAAGTAGTTTCGACTCATTTACACCCCTATTTCTCTGTACTATGCATGGATACATATCTTCTGTGGGTGTGAAAGTTTCATATTTCATATTGATGTTGTCTCATGAACTCTGTATCTGCAGTCAGAATTTCTTGTTGTGAAGAAGAAAAACAAGCGTTATTGCCCAATATATTTCCAGAAGGTGCGTTTGACTTGTTGAGCTCCCTAGATGCTATTGAATTTTCTCAGCACACATCATTTCTATGATTTGGTTATAATTGCATTGATCACTGGCTACCTTCTTCTTGCTTTGCAGGAAGATATAGAAAAAGAACTGTCAAAAGTTTCAAGGACGTCAAGAGGGTCGGTTCTTTCTCAACAAATCATGGTATCAGATTTGGCATCATTTCCTTTCATTTTTGCTTGTCTCATTTAGATAAGTTTCATATATCAAATCTAGAAAAGTGAATTTTTTAGCACCCAGACATACAAATTACAAACATGCAATCACACTTTTGTGAACACTCATGAAAAGGCATATCTGAGGATGCATTTCGTTAACATTTTATCATGCAGAAGACCAGATATTTATCTTAATCATAATTGGAGATGAAAATTCAAGATGCTGCTGTGTTTTAAAGACTATGATGGAGAAAATAAGTAATTAAATTGTAACTATGGTATTAGATATCAATGAAAGGAAGGGCCATTTTGAAGGAAAAAAAATTTGCATTCTGTAGTTTATGAGCCAGTTACTGAATTTAACCCCTTAATGGACTGAGATAAAGTGTATTTTCTCAGTTTGGCTATCTAATAGAAAATTAACTCTAACTGCTTAAATAATCACATTTGCATTTTGAAATGAAAATTATTTGGTGAAACTAAAGAAATCATCCAGGTTCATGGTAAGTCCACTGGCACCATATGCCTAACTCTAAAACTTGTCACCAATAGATAGTATTCGAGCTTGCATATATATCTCTATTTGATGGAATTTGTTTTAACAGGTGGGAAGTTTGGAGGATGTTTTGAGAAAAATGGAGGTAATGGATCTGATTATGGCATCAATCATACATCTTTTATGGAAGTTAATTTTGCTCGTTTGTCTGGTATAGATGAGTGAGAAGAACACAGGTTGGGAAGATCTGATTTTCATTCCACCTGGTAAAAGTCACTCTCAACACATTCAAGAGGTAGTTAAGGCATGATGCATCAGTTGTGTTACTCCAGTAAACTGTATGAAAAGGATAAAAAAGCAGAAACTATGTTTTGGATGTTTCCATAATTGCAGTGAAGCAGGTTCGCCTTCATAACTTAAGCTAATTGCTTCTTTTTCTCCCTTATTTTATTTTATTTTTGTTTCTATGCATGTGGTCCTATGCAGTTTGTAGTTCCTTTCACAGATGTGGTCTGGAGTAGCCTGAAACATGAAGAAGAGAATGGACACTTTCAATTCAGTAAAAGAGGTCAGTAAAATGCTACTACTGAATGATTGGATCATGCAGCGTCAAATGGTGATGCTGAAATTATTGTGAGACTGGCATGATTTCATCACTTTATGAAATGGCAGTTTTTTCCAAATGTTTCTCCATTTTTACACATGTATTATACCTTCTATGTTCCAAATGTGAAGTTTTGTTAACATTTACTCTTGAGGCTTAATTCCTTGTGATCCTGTACGATGATGTACATTTTTCACAAGTGACACTCTGGCTAGGCATCCTCACGTAGAAACGCTGCTAAAATGATGAGTGATATTGGCGAGCCATAAGAATTTGATCCTTTAATGGAATTGTTGGAACAATCAGTGTTCTCCACTCCAGTGAACTGTTATGGTCCCGGCTAACGGATCTAGTTATGGGTCGATGGGTAGTAGGAGGGGTTGGTGTTTGGGTGTTTGGGTTAGGGTGTTTCCTTGAGCGACCTATGGTGGAAGTCAAGAAAAGTCAGACTCGTTAAAGGGAGCCTGAAACCTCAGTCAAGAAGACTTAAATTGGGTTTTAACAGTCTGCTTTATTCCATCAGATTTGCTGAATATATACAAGTGCAGAAATAACTACTCCCTACATACAAGGAGCACTGCTTCTATATGGAGGAATAACCTCCCACTAACAACAAGAAAATAGGGAAATGGAGGAATACCCTCCTACAATGCAGGAATGTTGAAACAGAATCAAAACAGAAAGAGAACAACTACTGCTGACTAATTCAGCAACTCAATTACTGGTGACTTGGACTTAGGACCATGGGTATAACGGAAAAATATTTGCAGGGGTTTGGTAACATTACTTCCCGCCCCCAATGGAAGCTTGTCCGCAAGCTTGAAATCTGAAAATTTCTAGATCAGCTGTGAAATCCTCTACATTTTCCGTCTCTTTCAAATCAATCAAGAACAATTTCTTACATCGATGGCCTCGAACAAACTGCTAATCACAATTAAAACAGAGTCCTTTCTTCCGCCTCTCCTCCATTTCATCAGGGGACAGCCTCCTCACTATCTGATTGGCGCGGTTGTCAAGTGGAATTGCAGCGCGACGAGTATCTCTCGCAGCTGAAGAACATGGAAACAGTTTGCGTTCATACAGCCGAGAAATGCTCATAGCATTAACCAAATCGGTGGGATGGTGAAGCTCCACTTCAACCGCAATGGAGTCTTGTAAACCACTGAGGTATAATTGGACCTTCTGGTGTTGAGTGAGAGTTCCAGCCCGATACACAAGAGCCTCAAACTGATTCTGGTAGTCCGCGACATACCCCGTTTGCTTCAGTTTAGCTAATTCACCAATTTTTTATTGCTGCGGATTGGAGGCCCAAAACGGAGGTTACATTGGTGAGAAAACTCAGCCCAAGAGGGATTCGGAATGTCATCCAGCAACTGCATGTACCAAAGTTGGGTAATTCCTTCGAGATGGTATGAAGCTAAACTGACCATCTCTTCTTCCGGAGTTTGTTAGTGCCGAAAGAAGTGTTTGCAACGGTTTAGCCATCCCAAAGGGTCATCTTTCCCATCATAGCGAGGAAAATCCAGTTTTGTGAATTTCGGTACAAATGAGCTTCCTCCAGATTTTTCAAAATTCGCAGTACCCGAAATTCCCTTATCTCTCCGTAAGCTTGCTGGACTTCCAGCGCTGCTGGTTTGGAAATCCTTTTTAGTGGATTCCCATTCCTGAGTTAGAGCATCGAATTTGGCGTGCAGTTCCTTGTTGGATTGTTGCTCGGCTAATAACAAGTTAAAGAGCTTAGCCAGCTGGTCTTGAACAGAATCTCCCATAACTGTTGGCTCTGATACCAAACTGTTATGGTCCCGGCTAACGGATCTAGTTATGGGTCGATGGGTAGTAGGAGGGGTTGGTGTTTGGGTGTTTGGGTTAGGGTGTTTCCTTGAACGACCTATGGTGGAAGTCAAGAAAAGTTAGACTCGTTAAAGGGAGCCTGAAACCTCAGTCAAGAAGACTTAAATTGGGTTTTAACAGTCTGCTTTATTCCATCAGATTTGTTGAATATATACAAGTGCAGAAATAACTACTCCCTACATACAAGGAGCACTACTTCTATATGGAGGAATAACCTCCCACTAACAACAAGAAAATAGGGAAATGGAGGAATACCCTCATACAATGCAGGAATGTTGAAACAGAATCAAAACAGAAAGAGAACAACTACTGCTGACTAATTCAGCAACTCAATTACCGGTGACTTGGACTTAGGACCATGGGTATAACGGAAAAATACTTGCAGGGGTTTGGTAACATGATCCTTCCATGCCATTATTAGACGTAGGTTCAGTTAATTTATGTGGGCATAACACTGTAGTTTTTAGAAGATATGAATCACGACATCAAATTGCTAAAATTTCTAGCAGTTGGTAAGAGTAGTAAATCTTGAAGATAGTCTCCGATATCAACTTGTTGCGAGAGCAACCTCCGTGTCTGTCGGAGGTGGGAGAGCACTAACATTGGTATTGAAAGGAGCCATAGGAGCAAAGTGCATCAACGCATGAATTTTTACTAGTTTCATGTGATTTTTAGGCTTTTGATGTGATGATTTGCTCCCTTTATAATTATGTTATTATATTATTATTGTAACATTGTTTATTAATTTTTTTCCCGGGTCAATTTTTTTTGTTACACTTATGTTTTTTTTTTTTAAGGAAAAGAATCAATATTATTATAAATCAGCTAACAAAATAGGAATAAAAAAACTAGGAGCAAAATCTCAGCTTAAAAGACGAGTATTAGAGAGAGTTGCTCTTTCTAGAACATGAGCTACCCTATTGGCTTGCCTTGGAACCCACTCTAACAACAACAGAGAACTAGAGGACAATAAACTCCTACAATCAGCTACTAAAAGGCCAAACTCAGAGTTATCCACCTTACCACCATTCACTGCTTGCACTACCTCCTAAGCGTTAGCTCTAAAATACCAAAACCCCTCTGCATTTGTATAACAACCACTGAAGCGTAGCTCTCAAAGCCATAGCCTCTGCCATCTTTGCCGAACTACAACCATGCAACAAACCAGATATTGCACAGAGAAAACTCCCATCACTGCCCCTCATTACAGCACTAAAAGAAGCTCGAGAATGAGGTAAAAGAAACGAAGCATCCACATTAAACTTCCAAAAGCCAACCTGAGGACGTTGCCACTTGCAAACTTGCTGTTGCTGGTTCAATCCACCTGAACGGAGATGCTGAAGGCTTGATCTGACAGATTTGCACGCACTATAGACACTCTTTGCTTCTCCCACGCAATTAACAGCCCCAACTATCAAGCCCCTCTATTCCAAATCTTTCCTTGCATACCACAACTTCCATATTAAACATCAGAATAACTCCCTATGTTCCTTCGACCCTTTTGTCACACTTATGTTCTTTCTTTCTTTTAGTTGGTATTGAATATAAACCTAGACACAATAGATATTGAATCTTAAGGAATAGATATAATAAATCTTTGATTTCACCAGAAATAAATAAATAAATAAATGAAATGTAATATCAAATTGTGAGCCAATTGGCAAAGTGACCTTACTTATTAAGTAGGATTTAATAATACTCTTTTGTTTTACTTCAATTGTCGTTTTTGAAATAATTACATAGACTAAAGTAATCATTAGTTATTATAAATTTTATAAAAAAAATTATAATATTTTACTTAATTATTCATTTTAAATATTTTCTTATTAATTATTAATCTTAGAAGATTTAAGGGTGAATTAGGAACTTTATAAATAATATTACTAAGAGTGAAATTGAAGTGAAATAAAAAATTTTCCATTTCTTGATAGTTGAAGCAGAACGGGGAAGTATTTAAGTTTAGGATTTATTTCTGGTGTATAAGTTGGCAAAGTAGCATAATTTTGAACCCGTGTGATGGGATATTGTTTCATTAGACGCATAACCTTGTAAAAGATATCCTTTAACCGGATGAAAAGAATGAAAAAACGGTTGGGCACAAGAAGCAAAAACAGCGGCAATTTATCCTCAAATTAAATCGATTTTGGGATCCACTTCTAGTAAATAAATCCGAGCTCGCATAATCATGTGTTATCAAATAATGATATGGAATTGAACTAAATGGAAGGTAAAGAAGAGAAGACTAAAAAAAAAATCCCTTTGATGCCATGTGGTTTTGATATGATGCTTAATCTTTCCTAGAGGCACAAAATAGAGTTAGAATTTACAGAGATCCAACACATGGATAGTTAGTTGCTGGTGATTCTTCAATTAATATTCATAAATGAAAGCAGTTCTATTAGTGGCGTAGAATACTAATTGCAATTTCACTATTCAAGTCATAATCACATGCTCTAACTCAGAATTGTAATTCTAAACACGTAATTACTATCTAAATAAAATAACGAGATTATACATCTCTACCGCAGTGTGTAATTATGTATGCAAGCGATTGAGGTGTAATTTAAAATGTTATTTATGTTGGATTGTTGTCTCAAAATACAGTTAAGTCATTATTGTACACACCCCATCTCTTTCATCTTTGGAGGATCAGTATTTTGAATATTTACAAATACCATTGGAGCCATGATAATTCAATTTAGTGTATTGAAATTGTTTTTTTAGAATAATTTTGAAATAATAGTTGATCTCAAATTGAAACATAATTACAAAAAAGAAATGCATGGATGTCCTGGAATTAACTTATTATAACAAACATGAGATAATAATATAAAAAAAATGTAAAAAATAGGAGATTTGCTGCATCAGTGTTAATTATGAAATAAATTAGAGATCGGCACATCGAAATTGTGATAGTTTACCATAATGGAGTTTTTTAGTCGTGTAAAACATGATCTGAAATCATTGAGATGAATTGTGAAAATACTGATATCTTGCCTAAAGCTATTTATTATTATTATTATTATTATTTTTAAACATGATCAATTAAGATTTAGGACTTTATGATAATAAATGATAATATTAAATTTATATAAAAATTGGATGTTTCTAATGGACAAAAAGCGGCATTTCATTATATGTAAGAAGTTGACGGACCAACCACAGAGTGGTTGGCCGGCCTGCTTCTGCTTGGCCCCTAATTCTAAGATTCTTAGCGTACATACCTAAGCTTTGCCTCTTTCATAAAAAAAAAAAAAAAAAAAAAAAAAAAAAGCTTTGCCCCCGCATGTTCTGTAATTACGTTCCTAGCCCTACTACTTTTGACCTTTTCATTTTTTTACAAATAATGAATCTGTCATATGCAAATTCAAATACCAATTAAAATAAACAAAATTACTTTCTCTGGAAAAAAATTCATATCGCCATTTTTTTACTATGTCCTAAATTAAGTGTAATTAGAAGATATTGAATTAAAACCTGATAATAATTATATACTTTGATGGATAATAAACTCATAATTGATTTTCTTTTATACATATCAATACTAAAAAAAAAGAGGAAGCAGAAATAAATTATAGCTTAAAATTTGGATGAGACTCAGTCTTTAATCAATTTATTTTCTATAGGGAGCAACTATTTTTAGGTTTAAAGTAGAGAAGTCAAATGCTAGGAACCGCGTTTTTTTATTGGTGGGACATTTATTTTTTTAGATTAATCAAAAATTGAACGAATTAGTGGTCCAATCTAATTTTTAAGCCTAATAAAATTATTTAATTAAGAAAGTGGGGGCATATTAGGAATTTTGTAAAGATAATATAAAATTATTTGGCACCAACAGTATGTGGGAAAGAATTTTTTTTCTTTTTGAAAAAAAGCTTTATTTAATTTGCTCGAGTCTTTTTGTCTACAAGGCAAGGAATTGAAGAAAAAGGCACTATACATAAGTTCCACATGGAGCTCTACTAATGGTCTCCCACATCCTTTGAGTTTTACTCTAATTTGGCTCTCTTAATCCTCTAACCACTACGCTCTCAAAATCCCTTAAAAAATATTCTAATTTGTCATCATTAATTACTATAAATTAATATAATTTTTGAGGTGGTTAAGTTATATTTATATATACATAATAAGCAAAGTTCCCTTTTGAGGCATAGTATTGTTAGGGATAATAATGAAAATGGCTGAGGGGTTCAGCCTTCAAAAAATGGTGAAAACCACTCCTTCAAAAGCTTTGGTTATTAGAATCAACTTGGTTTTTCTTGCTTTCTTTCTTGTTATTTATGCTGCTCTTCTTCTCCGGCCATCTTCTTCTGTTTATTTTGAAAATGCAGCTTCACTTGTTAGGTGCTCATTGCGCGAGTGCCATCACAAGGTAAGGTGAGCTTAATCATTGTATTTTATTTTCAATTCTTTTAAACTGATTATTTCAACATTAGTTCATTATTACATATAGCTGTTTTGTTAATTATAAGTCTCTGATTGAGATTCTGGGAGGGTGATGGCAATATTTCTAAATTAACTTGAATATTTTGCAGATGGAAAATGGTGTCAAAATGAAAGCAGTATTGGAAGAAGCTCAAACAATTAGGCCAAAGCCAAGAGGAAACATGACAAAGATTGAAGTTCCAAGCTTTATGAACAAAATGGGTAAAGGAATGAAGATTGGAATGGTAAATTTTGATGAAAATGATGTTAGTGATTGGAAAATATATGGAGAAACTGTAAGTATCGAATTTGAAAAAGTGTCTGAGTTTTTTAAATGGGAAGATTTATTTCCTGAATGGATTGATGAAGAAGAAGAGCTGGAAGGAACATCTTGTCCAGAGATACCAATGCCAGATTTTAAAGCTTATAATGAAATGGACATTATAGTGGCAAAAATGCCATGCAAGTTCCCCCAAGAACTGTGGAACAGAGAGGTGTTGAGGCTTCAAATTCACCTTGTGGCAGCAAATTTGGCAGTGAAAAAAGGGAGAAGAGATTGGAATTGGAGAAGTAAAATAGTGTTTTGGAGCAAATGCAGGCCAATGTTGGAATTGTTTAGATGTAATGATTTAGTGAGACAAGAAGGCGATTGGTGGTTCTATGAGCCAGAAATGTCCAGACTTGAACAGAAGGTTTCATTGCCTGCTGGGTCTTGCAAACTTGCTATGCCTTTGTGGGCACAAGGTATGCTTCGAAACGAATCCTATTTTCTACAATCCTTCAAAAATGGAAAAATAACATCGCGCCAGATAGGGGTCGAACCTATGACTTTCTGCTTAGGAAACAGACGCTCTATCCACTGAGCTACAGGCGCTTGTTGATAGAATTTGAAAATAATATATCTAAAACTATTTATTTTACATGAAGGTAATCTCACAGCTAAGAAAAAGCATAATTCAAAGGAAAAAGAAAAAAAAAATGAGGTGAGAGAGAGAGAGACAAAGTAACTAACATTTGCTAGTAAAAGATTTAGCTATGTGGACTGATCAACAACTTAGATGAAAGTTTTGCTTGCTTAATGATGATACCTATAATTAGATTTTTTTTTTTCAAAATGTATTTATAGTTACCACTCAACATCGATCATCATTTCTTAGTATTTTAGTTGGCTAAAGCTATTAACAATCAATTGATTAGATAATAGTTTCTTTGGATGATAGTAGTGGTTGGACGATCACATAATCAGAACATTGAAAGGTGAATTCTCTCTCACTTTTAATGAAAAATTTAGTAATATTTTGATAAAATTGAAAATTGTAATTAATTTTATATGTTGAATAGTATGATGAACACTGAAAATTTTGATTGAGTTAAAAAGTATATTTCAAATTATATATTTAATATGAATTTTGAATTTAAAATATTGAGTTATTAGTTTTAAATAATATTTTTCAACTTGAGTTTTTTTTATTATTATAAATGATGCTTAGCAAACAATATAGAATTAAAAACATTACATATTAATTATTAGATTATTTTTTATTTGAGTAACACCTAATATTACCTCATATTATTTTTTAAGGCCCACTAGCTCATTTCTATAAACATCATGATCATATAAAAATAGAATACTTAGAACTATTAAAATTAACCATAGGTCATATTCTAATACTTATCCTTATTATATAGCCGTTAATTTGTATGTGAAATAACCAAAACATATATTTTCAACTTAAACTCATTTATGTAAAGTATGAATTGAAATAAACTTTGCAAATGCATTACATCAGTTTGTTTCTGAAATTAAATTTATCTAATATAAAAACAAAAAATCAAATTAAATTTAGCCACTTTATATGGTTAGATCATATTTTGAATAAAATTAATTAATTTAATTTCTTGATCAGATTAACATTTTTTTAAATTTATAATGAATGGAGAGGGATCGATTTAGATATATATTTATTATTAAACTATTTTCTTAATGCGAGAATTGAATATATTTATTTTCATGTATTAACAAAGATAAATATTGATTTACAGGTATTAACGAAATTTATGATCTATCAAAAATTCAAAGTACAACAAAAACACCCAAAAGAGAAGCTTATGCTACCGTTCTCCATTCATCAGAGTCATATGTTTGTGGAGCCATAGCCCTTGCTCAAAGTCTTCGCCAATCAGGAACAAAGCGCGACCTTATCCTTCTCTTGGATAAATCTATCTCTATACCCAAACAGAAAGCTCTTACTGCATCCGGATGGAAGATCCAAATTATTAAAAGAATCCGAAACCCGAGAGCACAAAAAAACTCATACAATGAATACAATTATAGCAAATTCAGATTATGGCAGCTCACAGACTACAACAAGATCATATTCATAGATTCAGACATCATAGTTTTGCGCAATCTTGACATTCTCTTTCATTTTCCTCAAATGACAGCAACAGGAAATGACATTTGGATATTTAATTCTGGAATTATGGTAATAGAGCCATCAAATTGCACATTTAAAATATTAATGGATCGAAGAAAAGAAATAATTTCCTATAATGGAGGTGATCAAGGGTTTCTTAATGAAGTGTTTGTTTGGTGGCATAGATTACCAAGAAGAGTCAATTTTTTAAAGAATTTTTGGGCTAATACTACACTAGAAGCAAGTCTTAAGAATGAGCTATTTGGAGCTGACCCACCAAAAGTTTATTCAATCCATTATTTGGGATTAAAGCCATGGAATTGTTATAGAGATTATGATTGCAATTGGAATATAGGAGATCAAAGGGTTTATGCAAGTGATGTTGCACATAAAAGATGGTGGAAATTTCATGATGGAATGGATGAAAAATTGCAGAAATTTTGTGGGTTAACGAAGCAGAGGAAAATAGAATTGGATTGGGATAGGAAGATGGCTAGAAATGCTGGGTTTAGTGATGAACATTGGAAAATTAATATTACTGATTCTAGACGTAAAAATTTGATCGTTTAGATAAGTTAATTGTAAGAGAATTTTTTTTATAAGAGAATTATTTTTTCTCTTTTATTTTTATTTTTTTTCATTAATTTTTGTATCCTCATAGAACGTTATATGGAATGTTTCTTCATATAATTAAGTTATATGTGAATAGCTTGCTATATAGTAATAATCCATAAAAACTTTGATTTTTTATTTATTTATTTTCTTTTGTTTATAGTTGGATGAAATCTCATTTTAAAATTGAAGGTAGGGTGCAAAATATACTATAACATTTAACACCTGAGACTTAAATTTTTCATTAATGAAAATAAAATTTATTGACAATCTCTGAAATAAATTTGTTTAATAATATTATTTTAAATATTTGATAATTTTATTTATAATATGCTATTATATAAAAATCCACTTACTATAAATTATTAGTTTTAATAAATATCAATTAAGTGATTTTTTTGATAAATTATATATATGGGGTGAAAGAATACTTAGAGTACTCAAACTCGAGATCTAAATAAGAGCAATATATATTCTCGGTCGCCAAACTACTCCTTGGCATTTTAATTAAGTGATGTTAAGTTGCTACATATATGCTCTTTAAGGTCATAAAATTTTTGCTTTTTTTAGCCTTATTTATATGCCTATCATATACGATATGGTGCTGAACTTTTTGAAGCTAATTAAATAGGCAATAACAGTAATCATATTTACAAATAGAAAGGTAAAAAAATATTAGATAAATTAGTTTAGTTTCCAATTAGTATAATTAAACCATTAATTAATGTTTTAGTTTTTTTTTTTTAGTAAAATAAGCTGTCAGTTTGTTAGTAATATATGCTAACTAAAATAAAGAAAGCAATAATATGCTAAAAATTGTTACAACTTTGAAGTTAAGCTACTGTATTATGTTGGTTTTAAAAAGGATTAAGAAATAAGAAAATAAAATCATCGGTCCCTTAAATTGCAATTTTTGTGTGTAAATTATAGTTTTATCTTATATTATCTTTCAGTCCAATTGCCTAAAACTATTAAACTGTTGTTTTCTGATTGAGTATAATAAGATATTAAACCAACTTGTACAAAATACCTGACTTAAAATATTTATTCAATAACTAATTAACATCAATACTAATTAATTATTAGATTATCAATAATTTTCTGATCTTCGGTCACTCTCACCAAAGAAGGAATAGAAAGAGTCATAGAACAAGAAAATGTTGGATTTCAAAGCAATAATTGATTATGCATAATTCGAAAAATAAATGGTATAGTTTTGGTTGAAAAAATCTATTTAGGTGTACCTACTAGACCATATACACATATATAAAATTATTTCTTATAGAATTTCATTGCTCAATGAAAATTAAGATGTGGATACACTGTGATTTTAAGAAGTTTCTCTAATAAAAATCACATCAAATCAAAATAACAACAAAAATAATAAGTTACTCAAATCAAATTTATAATAAAATTATCAATTTCAGAAACACAACAATATATATATATATATATATATATATCAATAAGTTCACAACGATGTAGATGAGAACCAATCAAAATTAAAATTTTAAAATCTATTATTTAAATTTAATTATATTATCTTTTTATATTGTAAAATTTAATTTATCCAACACTAATAATTCGCAGGGGATACCTATTGGCTTGGGTAGATTGTCTCAACTATTCATGTTTTTCCGCATTCCGTTTTATTAATAATAAAAATATTTTTTATTAAAAAACACTAATAATTCATGTAAAAGTCAATATATAATTTGTTAAATAATTCAACCATTATTAGGTTTAATTATCTCTAAATATCCAATTAAAATAATTATCTTGTGGGAGTGGGTATAGTCTATAGAGAAACAAAGTTATATGTAATGGATAATTTGAATAATCTATACATATGTTTAATTAATCATTAATCTTTCTTGGATCATTTTCAATTTGCTATTAATTGATATGTGCCTGAATTTTTTTTTTACTTGGAAATAATCATGTTCTTGCACGAATTTGAAAAAGCTATATAACATGAATGATAATTATGTTTTTTGTTCTATATGATAATTATATCATAGCATATTATTAAGCAACATAGATTACTGAAACAAAAAAAATGTCAAGTCATTAATCACAATTAAAAAGGGTATAATCAAGGATGTTTATAAGCAATATAAAATGGGAAAATGATGGTTAGGTGATAATTAGCTTTAGGTAATATAGATGGTTAGTAGGTGAAGAGATAAAACAGGGATTTGAATTTCAGTAGTCTGGGTGGATGTTCATATGAAATGGTTTATATATTTGAATTTAAATATAAAATAAATTTGATTTTGAAGTTCAATCCTAAACTAATTTTATTTACCATTAATTTAAAAGAAAAAGCAATGACCTCCAACAAATTAGAAAATAAGTTTGTAACCCAGAAATTATTTAAAACTATATATATATATTTTCGATTTTATTTTTAAACATATCTTAATTCTTTGTGCTCGTACGCTTAAAAAAATAAAGTTTATAAAATTAAATGACAAATACTTAAGAAACTAGACACAAAATTCTTTTCTTTTTATCTATGTTAAAGGGTGTGGATTATGTGGAAGATAAACTAACAAATAGAGATTTCTTTAAAAATATTTTTTAGCAAAATTATTTTTAAAAGTACTATTCTTTTCAGAAAATATTCATTTTTAATTTTCAATTTAAAAAATATCATTTCCAAAAATATACATTTAGTGTATTTTTAATATACTTAAAATATACTCCACTTTCATTTAATATATATATATATATATATATTAAAGGCTTTTGATAAAAATAGAAGAAAAACTGAAAAAAAAAATTACTATATTTATAAATTATTTACTAAATATTAAAATTTATAAATTATTTTTTGATTAGTTTACAATGAGTTTATTATAAGTGTATATTAAATTTATTATGAGATTATAAATTTTATATAGTTTATAATAAATTTATTATAGTTTATAATAAAATAATTAAAATATTTTTAATAAAAAAGTAAAAATTTTAAAAATATGATAGAGGTATTATTTTTTTATATTTAATATATTAAAAATATGTAAAAATAATAAAATATTTTTTTAACTAAAATGACCCAAGTAAATGCAGATTTAGGCTTTTGAACATATGTAATCAGAGTATTATAAGGTGGGCTGTGGGCCTTTTCAAGTGGACTGTACTGAAGCATAAAATAAACATAATCCAAATTAATCAAATTGATAAAACAAAAAAAAAATTAAAACAAGTTCTAACAAGAGTAGCCAAAAACTGGTCCCAAAAAAAGGGCCTCTCCACAATTTCCAAACTCTACTTCTGGGATTTGGCACTTGAGATTCTCTCTCTCTTTCCAAAACCTTCTCTTCTTCTCTTTGGCGATCCAAAGGTATATTATTATGTCTTTTCTATCAATTTTCGAACACAAATCCCACGGGTGACGTCATAATTGGACCCACTTTTATCGGAGCTGTGTACGTGTCGAGGCTAATTTTGCCATTCCAACATCGTCTGTAGTTTGCGGCATTGACTTGACGGTTTGTCCGGTCCGAATTCTTATTACAAAATTGCTCACATAAAGAACTGACATGGCATGGGTATTGCAGTCTTTTTAGATTTCTCCTCTTCGTCTTTTTCCATTTTATCCACGCAGTGTTCTGTTTAATTATTTACTTATTTTATTATTATAACTCCTTTTTTAAAATTGGATGGACTGTGGAGGCGCTTTAGCCATCACTTATTGGCAATTTGTTGCTTTTTGGTAAAAATAATTCTATTTAAGTCGTAGTATAATACGAAATGCTTTTCATGCTTTTCGTTCCATTTCTTTTTAATTAAGAAACAATAATGGTTGTTCTTTGCAATCATATCCTATTTAAGAACTTATTAAAATGAAAAACTGGGTTATAATATGTTAATATTTATTTTTATTTACTTATTAAGCTATTAATATAATTTAAAAAAATATAAAAAATTACAATTACTAGGTGAATATTTATTGAAAGTGTTAATTAATTAAAATTTACATGTAAACTATTTTTTTCAATTTTTAAATTACATTTTAAATGCTAATATTTAGAAAATAATTTTAATATTAATATGAAATACACTAAAAATTAAAATATAAGTAGATACTTATATTTATATTTACTTATAATAAATAATAAATAATTAATCACTAATATTTTGTTTGGTTATTAATTTGTTTGAGAAATTAAATTTACTTAATAAAGGAAATGAGTAAAAAATAAAAAAAAATTAATTTGATAATTTTAATTGAATAATAAAAAAATAAAATTTTTTTTCTATATAATTTAAATAAATAAAAAGATCTGTAAAATATAATTGTATAATTTTTTATATTTTATTACTATTTAGATAAAAATTTATTTTGACCATTTAAGATAAATTATTTTTCGAAAAAAATTATATTTCTCTTTTTAATAAAACACTTGAAATTAAAAGAAATACTGTTTTTTTACTTTATTTTCCCTCTAATTCAATTAAAACAAGACAATACATGAGGTGTAGTTTTACCGCCATAAACATTATTTTAATTAAATTTTTAATTTAAGTTATAAATATTTTATTTCTCATAAATAATTAATAAAAAATAATAAATATAATTAGAATAAAGCACTGGCTGAAGATTAAAATAAAGATGCATAACAATTCGAAATGGATGACGACATTAATAAGAGGTATTTATAGCACAGTTCAGCAAACTGTAAAACCTTATCAGAAATTTAGCCTATGTTTGGTTGGATGCAGACGGAGATAAAAGGAGAGAAAGTAAATTTAATTTATCTTATTTTCTCTTATTTGGTATAAAAAATAATGGGGGTAAAAAGAAATAAAAAAGAATAAATTTAATATAAATTTAATTTATCTTTTTATTTATCCTTCTTTTCTTCATTAAAGTAAATTCAATTTCTTCCTAAATTTACTTCTATCCAAATATAGGCTCAGGGAATATAATTATAAAAGAATTTTATTTGGTTAGAAATTAAATACGGAGAAAGTTCGTCTAACTAAGTCGTAGAACCCAAAACAAGCGGAGAAAAGGATTCGTCTAACTCCCTAGAAGCGAAACTCCAGGTGAGCTTAGCTGCTTGCCACTACATTGGTGGTCATAATTAAATTTCCCTCTCTCTCTTCTTTCTTTTTTTTTTTTTAAGTTGTTCCTTTGAATAATAATTAAGCTAAATAATTTTAAAATTTTATATATTATATTAGTTAATTTTTATATTTTTAATATTTAATTTTTATATATTTTTATTTTTAAAAATTAAATTATTTAATATTTTTTATTAATATTTTTTATTTTAAAAATATTAATCAATTTTTTTAATATTATAAAATAATTTTTTTACTCTTTCTTTATATATATATTTTTATTATTTGTTAATTCATATTTATTTTTAATTTTATTTATATTTTTTATGTATAATTTATTTTATTTTTATAAATATTATTAAAAAATAATTTTAAATAATACGAATAATATCTTTTATTATTTTATAGACAATTTATATATATTATTTATTTTAATTTTATAGATATTATTAAAAAATAATTTTAAATAATAAGAATAATATCTTTTATTATTTTATAGACAGACGATTTATATATAAAATAAAATTAAATATGAAATAAATTTAATAAATAATAAAGATAAATATATATAAAAAATTATAAAAAATTATTTTATAATATTAAAGTAGTTGACTAATAATTTTAATATAAAAATATTAATAAAAAAATTAAATAATTTAATTTTTAAAAATATAAAAATTAAATATTAAAAATAAAAATAGCCTAATATTATATATAAAATTTTAAAATTTTATATCTATTTAGTCTAATAATTAATAATAATAATTTTTCATGAAAACACAAATAAACAAAAAAGAAAAATCTAATCTTAAAGGAAAGAAAGAGAAAGCTTACAAATGGATCTAGTCTGTGAGATGAAGTAGGCTCCAGCCCGCGCACGTGTTTCCTCTCCGTTCTTTTCTCTTTCTATCTTTAGATTCTTACTAATTTTTCATTATTTTTATAATATATTTTTCTCCTAATTTCACCACACAGATCCATATTACCGTTCCAATTTCTCTCTTCCTGTTTCTGGATAATCCCGGTATCTCTCTCTCTCTCTCTCTCTCTCTCTCTCTCTCTCTCTTTATATATATATATATATATATATATATCTCTTTTGATTGAGCTTTATTAAAGTTTAATTCAGCTTAGATTTTGAATTCAATAATAAATATGAGTTATGAACTCTGATTCTTAGTTTCCAGTTTCCTATGTAGTCATGTTTTTCTTGTCTTGAAGTTTCTACGTTGACTTTTGGTTTCTTTGAAAGATGGCCAATGGGTTTTTTGGGAATTCACAATGAAGCTTAGTTCAATGATTTATGTTTCTTTTTAAATTCAATTACAGGTGATTTTATGGTTTTTGTTATTTGTTTTTTCGGTTTGTTTTCAGCTATCTAATGTAGGATTAATAGAGTTCTGGATGACAATTTTGCTTATATTGGAGGCTAATTATTTATTAATTTACTAATTCAATTGACTGGTAATTAGGAATTAGATGTGTGCATGTGTTTATGAATTGTTTTTGGTCTTATTCGTTTCAAATTATAATTAGGCAGTTAAATTTCTTTTAATTTGTTTTCAAATGTATGAAATTAAGAATGTGACTGTAGCACAATGTCTTTATTTCTGAAGCTTTAATCATGCATTACATTGCAGGCACTTCTGTTGTTGTAATCTTATTCAGCATTCCTTTGTTTTTTTTTTTTTTTCAAAACTGAATTCACTGGCTCGTTATTGAAACAATGGATCAAATTTTATTGGATTTAGATACTGGGTTTTCTTACTAATAATGTCAGCTTCAGTTAGGGCACTCAAATCTTGCATTTCTGAGATTGTCGGCTCATTATTTTTCTAAATTTCTGCTTATTAGGGATTTCAGACAGGAGTTCGACCCCTCGTATTATCTTTTTCAGATGGAGGATGTAAAAGTTGCTGAAGTTACACCTCCTCCCGAGTCTTCTTCATCCTCCCAAGATAATAATCATTCTCATACGGAAGGCTTAATAAACCCTGTTACTAATGGAAAGATAGAATCTGACCGTAAGTTATCAACTATGGAACATTCTAATTCGGCATCTGTCCAAGGTGTTACTGATATTCTTGTTCCGGGCCAAGATCAACCTCCGTCAGCAGAAAATTCTGGTCAAACTGAATCTCTTCCTACAGAAAATATGGTATCAACTTCAACGGTTAATATGATAGAGACAAACAATCAAGTAATAGTCAAGGAAGGTTCAAAAAGTGAAGTGTCAGTAGATTCCTCTAGTACACGAGAATCTCAAGAAAAAATTGAAACCACTGAAAATTCCTTGAATGGACAATACCAAGGCAAAACTGAATCCATTGAAGATTATACTGATGAATTGCAATGTCACGAAAAAACTGAACCCATGCTAAATTCCTCTGAGGTGGAGCAATCTCAAGACACTGGTTCTGTTGACAGTCCCTGCATTGTTATTGATGACATTATACCTATTGCTTCCACAACCAATACAGGCTCTCAATCTGATGATCTTGATAGAATGCGGACAGATGAACCTGCCTCTGCCTCAATAGAAAAGCCTGATACTCCCAAAGATGTTAAGCAGAGTGATATAAATAGAGGTCTTATTGATACAAGAGCACCTTTTGAATCAGTTAAAGAAGCTGTTTCCAAGTTTGGAGGGATTGTAGATTGGAAAGCCCACAAAATACAAACTGTTGAGGTACATAAGATCTGCTATAGTCTTTAACATCACTATCTTGTTACATTTTCTTCTCAGTAATACCTTTTTATGCACCATTTCACCCAACACTAGTCAATGCTTTTGTTAATAATCAGGAAAGGGATATTTTAGCTTTCACACTTTTCTGAATATTTTTATGCAATAGCATTTTTAGTGGATGTCTAAATCTGTATTTCTGATGGCATTAGTGGTAGGTGGTTGTTTTGGGGAAGACATGAATGTTATTTGGTTATTTTGTGTTAGCTTATGGGTGCCTTTAGGAGGAGCCCAAAGAAAATTGTTCCTGAGTCAATCTTGTGCTGAGTTTCCATCTTTCCAGAAACAGGGGAAAAAGATATGATTGGAGAAGAATCACTTAAAATATTTAACGGGTACACAGTTATATATTAACAGAGGGCTGTTCAATATGTGGCATTTCTGATATATGGAATAGGCTTTAGCGAGGGAGTGGAACATCTAAGATGTCAAAATGGTAAACCAATAGGAGGAAAGCAAGAACATGCAAGTTTAGAATCTATATGTTATCTATGGCCAATTAAGATGATTCGGTGGATGTTTATGTTTGTAGTGATGTGATATCCTAGTTTCAGCAGTGACAGAAAAGCTCAGTTGTTTGGATACTGGCTGTGATGGTGTGTAGTTATTTGTGGTAATAACATAGTGCATTGATGATGATAATGGTAGTTATACAAGGTAAGTCCAAGACATGTATACTTTTGAAGGAAAATAATTAACCACTTGGGCAAAGCAAATATTTTGACTCCTGCTTCCAAATTCTTGATGTCATTACTTTGTGCTAATGATACTGATGCTATCTAAACAAGGAAAGCTAATACACAAACTTCCAGAAGAAATAATTCACTTCTTCATCAAAGCAAAATTTTCACTTCTTTTTCCAAAATTAATCTTGATGTCATCACTGTGAGCTGTTTCTTAGCTTTCTTACAAGAATATGTCACAAAAATATTTGTTCTGTTTTGGAAATAAAAAGCGAGGAAAAGAATATTTGCAGTTCAAGAGAGGAAAATAATATTTGCGGTTCAACTTACATAGAGAAATTGTTCTAAATATTGCTAGTGTGCCTGAAAAGGGGAAGGCTCTCTTTCCTTGGAATTGGTGCAGAGCCAGGATTTAGTTATTCATCAGCTTCCTATAATGGCATTCATTTATGTGCCAATATCAAATAATAACTTTTAATTCTTTTTGCTGACTCTGTAGAGACGAAAGCTTGTGGAACAAGAGCTAGAGAAGGTGCAGGAAGAGATGCCCGTGTATAGGCAAAAATCAGAGGATGCTGAACTGGCAAAACAACAAGTTCTCAAGGAGCTGGACAGCACAAAAAGACTTATTGAAGAGATAAAGCTCAATCTGGAGAGGGCACAAACAGAAGAGCATCAGGCAAAACAAGATTCTGAACTTGCTAAGCTCAGGGTAGAAGAACTGGAACAGGGGATCGCTGATGAGGCTAGTGTTGCAGCCAAGGCACAGCTCGAGGTTGCTAAATCCAGGCATGCAGCTGCTGTTTCAGAGCTACAAGCTGTTGACAATGAGTTGGAAACACTACGAAAAGAATATGCTTCTTTGATTGCTGAAAAAGATGAAGCTGTGAAGAAAGCTGAAGAGGCTGTTTCTGCATCAAAGGAAGTTGAGAGGACAGTGGAGGAACTTACCATTGAGCTGATTGCTACAAAAGAGTCCTTAGAGTCTGCACATGCAGCCCATCTGGAGGCAGAGGAGCAAAGAATAGGAGCAGCCATGGCCAAGGAGCAGGATTCTCTCTATTGGGAAAAGGAATTGAAGCAGGCAGAAGAGGAGCTCCAGAAACTTAACCAACAAATTCTTTCAGCAAAGGATCTCAAATCAAAACTAGACACTGCTTCAGCTTTGCTACTTGATTTGAAAACTGAATTATCATCTTATGTGGAATCTAAATTAAAGGAGGAAACTAGTGAAGAAAATGGAAAAGCTGATCACAGGGAACCAGAGAAGAGAACTCGTACTGACATACAAGCAGCAGTGGCTTCAGCAAAGAAGGAACTTGAAGAAGTGAAGATTAATATAGAGAAAGCAACTGATGAAGTGAATTGCTTGAAGGTTGCCTCCACATCACTGCAATCAGAGCTTGATAAAGAAAAATCTTCTCTTGCTATGATGAGACAGAGAGAAGGCATGGCTTCAGTAGCAGTTGCTTCTCTTGAAGCTGAGCTGGACAGTACTAGGTCAGAAATAGCTCTTGTTCAGATGAAGGAGAAAGAAGCAAAAGAGAAGATGATAGAGTTGCCCAACCAACTGCAGCAAGCAGTACAAGCAGCTGATGAGGCCAAGCAATTGGCTCAAATTGCTCGTGAAGAGTTGCGCAAGGCAAAGGAAGAAGCAGAACAAGCAAAGGCTGGAGCGAGTACAATGGAGAGCAGATTAATTGCAGCTCGAAAAGAGATAGAGGCTGCCAAGGCTTCTGAAAAATTGGCTTTAGCAGCTATTAAAGCATTGCAAGAGAGTGAATCAGCTCAAAGCAACAAGGACATAGATTCACCTGCTGGTATAACACTTTCTTTGGAAGAGTACTATGAGTTGAGCAAACAAGCGCATGATGCAGAGGAGCAAGCCAACGCCAGGGTGGCAGCTGCAGTTTCTCAAATTGAGTTAGCTAAAGAGTCTGAGTTGAAAACTGCAAAGAAGTTGGAAGAAGTGAACCAAGAGATGGCTGCAAGAAGAGAGGCACTAAAAATTGCGATGGGAAGGGCTGAGAAGGCCAAGGAAGGTAAGTTGGGTGTAGAACAGGAGTTAAGGAAGTGGAGGGCTGAACATGAGCCAAAAAGAAAGACTGGTGAACCTGGTGAAGGAGTTGCTAACCCTGTTAAAAGCCCAAGGGCAAGCTTTGATGATGAGAAAGAATCTAACCTTCAGAAGGTACCTGATGCTTCAGTCGAGTATGTTTCAAGCCCAAAAGTTGTACAGGAAACTATTACTGAAACTGATTCATTCCCAGACACGAAAGCTCACAAGAAGAAAAAGAAGTCATTTTTCCCGCGGTTTTTAATGTTTTTAGCAAGGAAAAAGACACATGCATCCAAGACGGTAAAAATTCAATGAACTCAGAGCAGAAGACACTGCCTTTGTTGATATTTTACATTTAGTGGGCAATTTACCTTCATATTGACAGTAAATGATGGATATGATAAGAAGTTTTACTCGAAATGTAAATTTTGGTGATTAATTTGTGTATGATAAGTTGGTTGCATTGTATTTTTCCTCCCGGATAAGAAATGGCTTGTCGGGTTTGGTGGATTATCTGATATCCTAGTGTTTGGCCATAATAAGTTTATTTTCTTTTTTATGTATAGGTTTGATACATTGAAATATAGAATCATTGTAAAGGTGTGAGATTGGTTTAATGAAAGAAATTGGTTTTTCTTTTTTAGTTGCATCTCTCTTCATCTTCCAACATCTTGGGATTTTGAAACCTTAATATTTTGAACTTGCTATTATTAGCGTTAGTTATAGCCCAAAAAATATTTTATTCTCATGAAATGATGGATATCCTCTGCTAAATGCAGTTGCTTGGAAATATTTTCCCTTTTTCTAAAAAACCGAAATTAGAAACTCTGAAAACGTTTGATGCAAATAATATATTTGAATCCAAGTTTTATAGGTATAATATGCAGAAAGCATTCATTCAAATGTTATACCATCATTGAGCTACTGCTGGTTCAAAAAAATATCTAATCTATTAGTTTTAACAATTCCGACCTTAGCTCAGTTGGTAGAGCGGAGGACTGTAGTAAGGTAACTGTAATCCTTAGGTCGCTGGTTCGAATCCGGCAGGTCGGATGTTTTTGCAAATTATCGTTTTTAATAATTGATTTCTTTAAATAAATATAGTTGATTAATAAGAAAGATCTTACAATCCATTAATAAAAGCAAACTAAGATTCTAACGCAGATATTGAAAATTATTAATTCCATTGTCGATTCCTCCGTGAAAACTGAAGAGTACAAATTTCTTATATGAGTATTGATACATTGTAATATATAGTTGATTTCAATTAGTCTTTAATCTAATAAAAGATCAAAAGAAAATACGAACGGAGAAGAGCAATGAACCTATGATTCAATTTATATTCTGACTGACAACAGCAATAAATAAGTTCCATTTCATAGTTTAAGAAGCAGAGTTAGAGAGGGTTTGAATAATTGTTTTGTGCCATTGATTTGAGAGGTGCTCCACGAGATTATCAATGGGACCTGCGTGAGTCACCGCTGCTTGAACAAAAATCCCCACCATTGCTACCATTGCAAGCCGTCCTGCAATTCACCATTTTCTTGATGAACTTTGAAAACCATGAAATATATCTTCAAAAAGAAAATAACAATTGAAATACGAACAGAAAGAAATACCATTTTTGATCTCTTTAAGCTTCCAGTCATGAGCATTTTTTATATCTTTAGCCAACCCAAGAGGATTTAGCATTGGACCTCCTGGATAGCTGTTTATTTTATGGCACAAATTGTTAATACTGAATCAAGATTCAATTTCAATATATTAATCCCAAAAGTCGTAGAATTACCCAGGTTCCAAGCCTTCTAATGAATCTTCCAGTCCAAAGAATGATCCCTCTTTGGCCTGAGATCCAGGGCTAACATAATCCATATACCTTCTTGTCTCAGCATATCTGCACCAAAAAAAGAATAACAGGACCAAAGTTCTTGCTCTTGTTGAAAATTATCAATTGGGTTGCCCAAGAGCTGTAATTATATTCATTACAATGGCAGAAAATAAAATTTTTTTTTTACCCCATCCAGAGTAGTTGAACAACAAGCAAAGTTCTTGTGCTTGCAAATTCGAATTTTACTGCACCTGCTTCGTACCAAACTGGCAATTTCTTAATCCCTGTTGTGCGTAATAGCTGCAACGGAGTAGAGTAACAAACTATCAGTAATGGTTTAAAGTCAAAATGCGCAAAATTGTACTGCGTATAACAAATAAAGAAGATTGTTTTAGGTCACTCTCACTTACATCTGTAAAAAGAATACCAGCAACTCCAAGCATAGCAAAGCGAGCATGAACCAGCTCTGCCTGCACATACCACTTCAAGCTATCTGGATCCTCGCCAAGCCCAAGGGGATCAAACCCATAATCTCCAGCCAAACTTAATTGCAGAAAAATTCAAAATAAATAATTAAGGAATTGTAGTAATTTCTTATCCAGAATAGAGTGGGCACTGTGGCTTACCTTCCATCTAAATATGGAGGAGGGTCAAGCCCTGGAAGCCATGTGGGTCGCTGTTGGGCACGAACCACAGTTTGTTTAAAAAATTGACTGCTTCCTGTTTTAGAGGGCCAAAATGTACGCACTACACCGAATGATGGCTTGCATATATTCTTAGATGTGATACATACAGAAGATGAAGAAAATGGCTGAACAAGCAATGCTCTTCCCATTACAATGGCCATTTTTCTAGATTTTTGTTAATCTATAACAATTCCTATCTCAAGGCCGACCACGTATATTAACTACCATCCAAAATAAGAAGTTATCTTTATATGGAATTGATCACATGATAAGATGACCCCACTAGAGCTTAATTGGCCTGGAAATGAATTAACACCTTTTTTGAAAGGTCATAAAATGTAAACACCGGATGAGAAAAATCAATTTAACATGAATTACCACTAAATTTAAATTTGTTGAGAGGCAGCTCATGGACAGGAAAATTGAAAAGAGTAAATCACACAGTAACTCTTCAGCATGCCACAGGTGACACTTGTTGCTTCAATGAGAAACAATACAAAATGAAAATTGCAGTCATCAAAGAACTAGCAAATTATGTAGAAATCTTATACAGTTGAATTAGACATCATTCTCTTACGATAAAAAACAATCTAAAATACACTTCATAAAGTTATTGAAGTTTTAACATGGACCTATTGAAACCCCTCCCTAATGACACCGAGAAGTGGGTCAAGGGCGTCTTCCCAGTGTGTCATCGCCTGCTGGATATGCTGAAAGAGCTCACTTTCATGGGTGTTGCAATCACCAAAGGAGCCTCTGGAGAATTAGTAACTGCAAACTTGTCATGCATGAAACGACTGTCAACAATTGAGTCATCCTTCAGGACTATCTTATAGCAATAGCAGCTCTTCAGTCCCTCTTGATTACGGTAGCACTCATGCGAGCCATTCTTTACCTGCTGGAAATCCCATATCACACTAAACTTGCCTACTGTTGCTACCAAATGGCGCTCCTGCTTCCCATTCTCTGTGACCTACAAAATTTTGTAAAACTATATATGTTACATTTCTCATCCACTTATAATAACCACATTCTTTCATATGGCTAAAAGATAAAGCACTGGATGTGAAATAACTCAGAAAACTACTTGGATTGAGTTAAAAAGAGTATCAATATTTAAAACCAGAATTTCATCTCATATTTTTGGCAGATAAGATTTAGTTGAATAATTTTCAGATTAATAATTAACGCATAATTTTGCAACAGCTGTAACTGGATACTATATATCAGCATTTCATTACGCTTGCCAGAACAAAGTCGTGGTCATTCAATGGCTGAAGGATAAATGAAAAAGTTGCGAGTGAACAACTGCTTTTGCACTTTATTTTACTTGGCATTTAAATAATAAGCCATCAGCATGGTGAGAACTGAGAAAGGATACTTGGGAAAACAAGGCAGAAATACATAATGGATGTGCAAAAATAACCATAAAAAGAAACATAAAAAATCATCAACAATTTCTGTGAGGGACTGCTATGGCTGACATCTGTAGAAACTGCATTTTACAACATACTTGCCCGGTCATACCATCAATTAAAGGTATACCTTGTTTGTTAAGTGGATAGAAAAGCAGGCTCTAGAAAACAAAATTTCTTTCTTAAGAAAAAATCATCAAGAGTCAGGAGCCATAAAAAGAGGATTCAATAGGCTACAGGCAGCTGAAATCAGTATGTTTATGTTTATGGTTGGAACATACAACTCAAGCACGGAGCACTGCCAGAAGAATCAAATACTATTAAGCAACTACAAGAGAGGAACAGCGTCTAAGCTGGATAATCGGGATAAACATGTTTACCATTTAGTTAAGACCTTGAGTTCAAAGAAAAAGACCATTAAAAAAAAGAAAAGAAAAATCACAACAAATTCAAGTCCCGTGATTTCAGTGACATGCCATGCAAGAACAGCACTTCAACAGAAAGGCATCACTCCTAAAACATATGAACACAAGTAACACGATATACAGCAGTCTATCTTATAGAGCCACTAGGTAAAGCCCCAACTTCTATATCACATATCACTGGAAACAGTTATATGATCATTTCATAAGGATAGACTTCCTTGGATGAAATATGTATAAAAGAAACTTCCTTATGGATTGTCATAATAAATTATCAGGAGAATCTTTTCTAAGTTATATGCGTAAAAGCTAGTCTGTATCTCTACAACCTGATAACTAAAGTCAGGTTTGCCTTCCCCATGAACTCTTTGCGGAAGCAACTACATATCAAAGTAACAAGTGAATTGAAGTTTCAGCTAAAGCTTACACGTAACATATATTGAAAACATCAAGTAAAACAAAGAGAGAAATACAATGAAAAAATTACACAAACTTTATTTGCTTGTATCCAGAAAATTGTAGTTTAAGCAACCTTAAGCAAACAAAATATACTTGAGTCTACGCATCGATGAAAAATGTAAGCCAGGAAAAAAAAATTCAATGACAGAAACTACAGAGGTAGGAGGATAACAAAAGCTTTCAAGGTCAACAGTCATGATAGGAGCATGCACATAATATGCATTACACAGAAGACTACTAGCTAAACAAAGCAGTATAAGGCATAAGCAACAGATAGCTAAAAGGAAATATGTGTACTTACCCAAGAAAATTGAGCATTGCGAAACTTCTTGTTCACCCCGGCTAAATGTGAGTCCACAGGAGTCAGCTTCAATAATCTGGGTGCTGCAATCCTATTTCCCATTCGGCCACTGAAACCTGTTTTCGTCTTACCATCCTTGTCGATAAACAGAGTGCAGATCAGGATCAAATAAGTGTCAGAGGTACCCAATATCCACTTCCCATCATAGGTAACATCAACATGAGTAATAGGTGATCCCAAGCCAGGAAAAGCTGTTTTTGCCTGCCTCATAGAATTGCTGGAATACAATCGAATCTTCCCATCGAGAGACCCAACCACAATTGATCCATCACCAGTGCTTGCAAAGCACTGAAAGTTTGTTCCTCTCGAGAACTGATGCCCCTGTGCCCAATTCAGGACAGGGGCACTAGCAGTTGCAAGGTCCTGAACAATCCCATTCCTGTCACGCATATCCCACCTGCAAAGCCTATTATCATCCAATCCCAAAAATGTTGATCCTGATGGATCCAGCTGGGCCCCCTTGGTATCATTTACAATATCTCTCATGGTAATATCAGTTCCATCCTTCTCAAATCTCCATTGCGTAACAATCTTCCCAGTCTCAATGTCAAGCTGATGCAACCCTGTAGTATGCGGTTTCCCTTCGGCCATTGGACTCATAAGCAACATATTAGTCTCAGCACGCATAAGAAGTGCCTTCTTAGGAGTCGAAAGTGTCCTTGAAGCACCCCTATGATCCTCATTACCAAAATTCACATAAACACCTTTCCCATGAATCCCATGGCTAAAATTCTTAACAACCTGAATGCCCGAGTCACCTACCAAGAAACTATTATCCAAAGCACCCAATGCCAGGCTCTGTATTCCTCCATTTGCAGCCTCTTCAAACTCCTCTCTCAAATCTTGATTACCCCTGTCTGGAGTTGCCGATTCAGGGCTTCTCAAGAAACTATCTTCTGCATCCTCCCACATAGAGTCATCAGCCTTTTCAGGGTTAGCCCATCCAATGAAATCCTTCCCATAAACCTTAATCTTATTGGCTTCATTAGACTCAAATCCGAAATTATTCTCAAACAAGCAATCCCGATATTTACTAACAAAAACCCCATAATCTTCATCACTGAAGAACTTCATAGCCCAAACTCCTTCAGCTACAAAGTCAACACGACGTTGATCCTTAAAAGTTTTCAATTGCATCTCATCAGCAACTTTAGCTCTAACTTTATTACTAACCTTCAATACCCACCAGCCTTCCCCTTCAGATTCTGATTCTGACTCCTCATCCTCATCTTCGTGACGACAGATTTTGGAAGTCTTAAAGAAGGAATAAGAAGTAATCTTCTCCGAGATGACCCATTTGGCTGTTGGAGTGTTGCCGCCAATGTGAAGGTAGAGCTTGACTGCATTTTTCAAATTGGGGTTTCCGCTTTGAGGGGTTGCTGTAGATGGGTATTTCAGCTTGAGGGCCTTGAGCTTGGCCTCAAGATCATCGAGAGACGAAGGGGTTTTGGGCCTGTGTCCGGAGGATGATTTCTCTGGCGTTTCATAGGCTTCTTCTTCGGTTTCTTCTTGGTACTCTGAATCAGAATCCGTAAGAAGATCTTCGCGGCTGTGAGAGGCTCCCATTTTGTTGGCTTTGGTTTCTTAATATGAGATTTGGAGGAAAAAAAGAAGAGAGAGACAGAGTAAAGAAGGTCTGAGATTTGGGGATAGAAAGGGAGAGGAATCTCCGAAATGGTGAAGCCAAGAGCGCCAAGTTCAAATTTTGAAATTGGATCGTTGGCAGTCTTGGGCTTCGGTTCTTTGGGGTTCTGAATTGACAAGTTTGGGGTTATGGGTTACCGATTATCGCCGGTCAAGGGTCAACTATCTTAGGTGTCATTTGGGTCGGGTTAGATCTATACCCAATAGCGCAAAACCACCGGGTACGAATCCGAAATCATATCGACACGAACCAATCTTCAATTCATCGTCACATGATAACCAAAATGTACCATCCACCGTGGAATTCATCAATCAACCACTAGTAATTTCAATGCTAAATTCAAAAAGTCGATAATGTGTAACTGTAATACAAGAAACTTTAATTTAAGACTTAATTTGTTGTCAAATTACAAATATATTATCATAATATTTTAAAAATTCAATACCATTAATAATTATATTATTGATAAATAAACATGGGCAAATAAGAGATGAACAAATGAAATTTATTACTATCATGGAAACGATATTTGAAACAATGTGTATATAAAACAAGCAATTAAATTCATTCAAATAAGTTTTTTCAAAAGGAGTAAAAAATTCTAGTAATACCTTTCTTCTTCCTCATGCAATAACCATTTTATATTATTTTATGGTAGAAATCCGCCACAAGGGCATCTCTAATGCTCATAAGAAAAAAAAGGAACTAAATCTCACAAATAGATTCCATTTTTATTTTAAATAAAATTATAAAGTAGAATTCTAAAAGAGTGGAACTTAACCTTCCACTTGCTTTAATAGATCTCACTTTTATTTTTATAATTTATATTAAACAAATAATATTTTTTTAATATTTATTTTAAATAAATGAAGGCTACCACTTCATTTTTTTTAAATAGGACGATGTCTCTTTTCAACTTGAAACTTGTTAAAGTAGGACTGGGCTCCCATTTTTTAACCCCATTGAAGGTGCACTAGCCAACCAATTACAACACCAAATTAGATTAGCTCGCTAGCAGACCATCAAATATGGCTTCTAAAAGAGAATCACCGTGTAAGTTTTTTTTAAAAGAATAGCACAATATATAGAGATAATAGGAAATGATGACTAGACACATCTCACAACAGAACCATACTAATTTTATTGTGACATTTTAACCAATATATTATCTAAACACATATTCTTTTTTCGATATGGAAGACCAAAACTTTTGTTCAGACCCCCCCCACACACTCTATCATGTAAGTTAGTATTGTCAATTGTGCAAAGTAATTTTAATACGTCAAGCAGTGGATATGAAAATAAAAGCTGCACAGAATTTAGGTTAGCAGTAAATTCATCATTTTGTTAGTATTCATTTCTTCCCGCGAAGACACCTCAATTTGGCTAACTCCCGAGTTACCATCCCCTCCTACATCTCTCATCATCTCCCTTACCCTTGCTACATCATTCCACCTCCCTGCAACTGCATAAAGATTTGACATCAAAACATAAAGGCAGCCATTTCCGTAGTCCAATAAATATATTTTCTTGGCCAAGCATTCCCCTAGCTTCACCTCTTGGTGGATGCAACAAGCGCTGAGCAAAGCGCCCCACACAGCAGAATCAGGTTGAGTCTCCATATTCTTGATAAATGACAATGCTTCCTCAAATAAACCTGCATGAGCTAGGAGACCAACCGTGCAGGCACAGTGTTGTAAAGTTGGAATCATACCAAGCTCTTCAGTCATTATCTGTAAGCACTTTCTTCCCTCATGAACAAGACCCCCATGGGTGCAAGCAGCTAAAACTCCTAAAAAAGTGATTTTATCAGGTTTTACCCCTTGCTCTTGCATTTCAGAGTAACAAGTCAGAGCCTTATCTTCAAAGCCATACCAACTATAGCCTTAGATCATTGTGTTCCATGTAGCTAGACATTGTTTATAGATGCTCCTGAATACTCTTTCTGCTTGGACTATGCTTCCACGGTATACATGTCTATAAGGGCAGTTCCGACAAAATCTTCCACTTCTAGTTTGTTCCTTAGAATGTAGTTCCGAAGTCTCTCACCAAATTGCAAGTATCCAAGTTGAGAACAACCAGAAAGTAAACTAGCAACAGTGATAGCATCTGGATTATGTACATACATCTTCATTTGACAGAACAAATCCATAGCATCACTTGCCCTTCCAGCCTGTACACAACCAGATATCATTGAATTCCAGCTTATCAATGGTTTTTCGTGCATTTCAGAAAATATAGAGAATAAAGCTTTGATGTTGTTGAACTTGGAATACATGCTGATTAGTCCAACCAATTTATGGATGTCCAATCCATTCTTTAATGCATAACCATGAAAAGCAAGCCCAATGCTCACGTGAACAGGGTCAGTAATTCCATGAAGAATACAGACCATAACACACTGAATTCGATTAAAACATTCCACAACCAAGCCAATATTTCCTGCCTCAGCATAGCTAGAAATGATTGCAGTCAAGGAAACCAATTTATTCTGTGGCAAGGAACATTGACGAAGTTCTGCTGATTCTGTGATCCCACATCTTGCATATATACATACTAAAGAAGTAACTACTGATGCATCATTGACAAGACCTGTTTTGATGGAATAACAATGTGTAGACTCTGGGTTAACATTTGCTGCGAGGATACTCATAATGGAAACAGGATTCGCATTCACTCCTTCCTGTATCATTTGCTTGAACACAAGCATTGCATCATCAAAGAAACCATTTTGGCCATAGGCACTGAACATGGTGTTCCAAGAAACCACACTTCTATCCACCATTTTCTGAAACAGAAGTTCCGCACCTTCCAAATCCCCACATTTAGCATACATCGAAGTCAATGCATTTTTCACTTGAGAATCCAGATCAAGACTATGTTGATCCCGAACCCATGAAAAGACTTCCCTTGGATCACAAATTCACGCTGCCCACAAGAAGGAATCAAAGCAACTAATGTAGTTTGATGAGGGCAGAAACCCTTTCTAAGCATCCGTATAAAAAGCTCCAATGCATAAAAATGATACCCATTTCGAGAATGCCCACAAATCAAGGCATTCCAAGAAATAGTATCTCCATCAAGCATAAAATCAAATACGTTGTGCGCATGTTTCACACAACCCAATTTCTTGCATAAATCAAGAAAAGCAGTACTTACATAGACAAATTGGTCGAGACCCGATTTTACGAGGTGGGTTTGGATTTGAATGGCTTCTGATTTTGCATTTAGTGGGTTTGCAGCTAGTAATGATGAAATAGCAGAGAATTTCAGAAGTAGAGAAAAAGTGAAATCATTTGGTTTCACATTGAACTGTAATAATTGGCGAAAAAGGGCCACTGGTGATTTTTGGTTTCTGGTTTCAATGTAAGATTTGAGTTGAAAGTGAAAGACAGAAAGATTGAGTTTTGAAGGCAGAGCTGAAGGGAAGACCAAGTTCATGCTATGGAAGTTTTGGCGCGGATTTAGCCCTCAGTCTGTCGTCCTTGTAAATTACGAAGTTGTCCGCATTATTTTAAATGAAATGCCGTCCGCGTAAAAATTGTAGTTTTCGGCGACGTGCAAATTGTTGCCCTTGAAATTCTGTCCGCTTTAAACGATTGTCGTCCAGAGAAACGACCAGACGTCTTTAAATTCGTTGAAAGTGCAGGTTGAGGGATATATGCCTCAAAGAACACTTCATCCGACCCTCGTGTTAATTAAAAAGCCATTTTTAATTCCGAGAATGATGAAAAAATCCATATTGATTTGGAGGAAATTTGATCTCCGGTACTCAACTTTGATATGCTCTTTTCTTTTTATTATTTCGTATGTTATGGTTGTTGGGTAATTGAAAATTTGCGTTGCATGGACCTCCTCTTAGCTGAACGACAGCCTAATTTTGAAGCAATTTTGCAGCTATCATGAATGACAATGTCTAAGGAAAATTCAAGTAAACCAGTTCTGTTGCCAAATCAATGGTTACAGTTTCTAAAAGTGACTTCTGGATCCATTCTTATCTTCAATTTGTAAGAATTTCAAATACAAGAACTTTTATCCTCGGCTTTTTTTACCCATACAGCATAGCTTTCTCCAGATGCGGCAAGCTGGACATTTGGAGGAAGAAGGTTACCAAGATCCATCTTTGGTCCAATCTTCATTATGATATTATCATTAATGGCCGCCATATATAGATCAGATTCAGCAGCCAAAATTTTCACACTGCTTCTGGCATGGATCCTGTAAGTCTTCCTGATTAAGGCCAATTTTGTGTTTTGGTCCTTTAGCCCCCACTCGAAGAAGTGATCATAAAACTACAAAAAAGCACAAAACATCAATACCACGGATGGAAAATTGTATGTGCTGTTAATGTAATGAATTGCATTTTCAATTCAAAGAATTGAATAGAAGTTACTATGGATGGAATTCCAGGATGCGTAAGAATGTAAGCATATCCCTGCATGACTTTATCTGATGGGAATGGCCAAAGATTTTGAGTAGACCCAGTGTCATGATTGTCAATAAAAGTCACTGCATTTTGAGGTAATATGCCAATCAATCCAGGTGGATTTCCATTTGAATCTTTCAACCTCCACAGTTCTCCTTGCACAGCAGCTTGAAGAATCCCTTTGGTTGTGAAATCAAATGCTCTGACAGTACCACCAGCAGCTTGAATCCAATCCTTCAGTGCATAGCGGTGGGCATCCTGATTAGCTTCAGGTTTTCCATCTTCTCCATAAGCAAGAGAATCCCATTTTTCACCAACAGCGAAATTTGGACAAGTATGCTCCATATAAATTTTGGTAATGTTAGGAGCATATCCATTTACAAAATCAAATCTCCATCCATCAAACCCAATTTCATATTTTAACCACTTCATCCAATCTGATAACTCTTTCTGAACTCTCAGGTTTAGATGGTCAATATCAGGGGCAGGTTCAAAGTCATCACCTGTATCAGGATTTCCTTTACCATTAGAATAAGCAGTATCATCACTGCAAATGAAGGATGGTCCCCAGTCAAGGCGATCATCAGCTGTTCCGCCTTCAAAAATGCACCATATCCCTCTCTCATCTTGCTTCTCAGCAGTTCTATGATTTATAACTATATCAGCCAAACATTTAATTCCCTTTTGATAGAAAGCCTGAACTAGCGATTTCAATTCATCTTGGTTTCCATATTTTGAAGCATTGAGATCATATAGTCTACCTGGCATGTATCCTAACAGACGTTTCACCGAATACAAGTTAGGCACTATACAAGCTAGAGATATCAAAAAGAAATAAAAAGCCAAACCCAAGCCATAACAGGCACCGACCATGCCCACAAAGCTAGAGATGAATTAATGATGTATGTTTGCAGTACGGCCTAACAAACACAAATTAACAGTTCAAGAAAAGCTCTATATTCATCATATAAATTTAATAGTTTTTATTATAAAACAAAATACAAAGTGAAAATTTTCCTGGGAAGTACCTTGACATGAAGCTGATTGAGAGGGCGGAGGAAGCCAGACATGAGTAATTCCTGCACGAACCAGATCAGGAATTGAATTCTTGAGTGAGTTGTACCAGCCTCCTGCCTTGTTACATGATTCCCAATTGAACCCCTACATATTATCAAACTTTAATATGCAACCTTCAAAATTATATATATATATATATATATAAAAAGTTTGCATTTTTTTATTATTTAATTAACAACCGATGAGTTGATCTTATACCTGAAATAATAATCCTGCAGAAGAGAACAAAGGAAAGATTAAGAGGAAGCAAAGCCAGGTGAGAAAGCTCATTAGTTTTGTTCTTTTATGTTCTTTTGGGCGTTGGACCATTTTATAGGCATTTTTTCACAAGTGAAGCCTTCAATAATTGGAGAATTGTCAATAAACTAATGGAACCGACGAAAAGTACTGCATAACAATTTTCTTTTCAGAATTTTCGACTTTCACTCAAGGTACCAAATTCATCATTTTTTATGCTTTTAAAAATATATCCATTCACAGTGAAATAAAGAGATCGATAAATAAAAAAAATCTCATATGTTGAAATTGAATTTTACCCAATAAGACGAGAAGTAAACCTATTTATGGGTGCTTCGATTCATTGGATTTATGAAGTTAACAACGTGTCAGCAAGCACCGAGCAGGAGGGAGCACATAAGTTGCTATTGATTGACCAGATTTTGGGTCATGGGCTGCTATGTCCATCACTTTCCAGCGGCATTTACACCTTGAAAAGTTGTAGAATAGTTGAGTGAAAGATAAACCACGAAAGTAGTAGACACCGTGGAAGGCAAATCTCTTTTTTTGCTTGTCTGTTGTGTGTAATAAGCTGGAAGCAATAAGACAATCTGCTCTCAAGTCTTAACCAAGAGAATCCCTTAATTTATTTGTCTAGATTTTCATTTTGTTGCTTCAATTATCCGTCAAGAACCATTAGTTTTTGTTAATGACGAGTCGTTATTTATTAAGGTTTTGTAAACAACCTTTCCTTCTCATTAATCCGAATTTTCATTTTCCCCTTGCTATATTTGGTCCTCTATCTTATTATCTGGATGAGAAACAGACAAAAAGTAACTATTTTTATGAAACTGGCAGATCTGGAAAAAATGTTAAGATGTGTTGCCACTTGCCAGTTAGCAAACTATGTTAGGTTGGTTTGGTTGCCTGGACCACCCTGTCTTGTAGATTAGCTCACAGCAAAGTTTGGCAGATCTTGAACATAAGTTTAGTAAATCTTGAGTAATGGGCTGCTGGATTCAAGTGGAAGCTAATGCAGTATTTTGATTCCAGAATCGAGGTAGGAGTATTGTTCAACTACATGCTCAACATTTAAAACGCAGACAAATTATTATCTAATAAACAATGACACCTCAGGAAAACTAAAAATTAATTTCTATTAAGTCTCACCCATCATCATCAATTTAATTGATAAAGAGAATCATGCAGCAATTATAATTTGAGATTGTTCTTGGCTGCAAAAGCCTCCTCCAATCCAGTTCCATATTACATATGAAAGTATATGCTCCTGTCAACAACAGATGTTGATCAACAGGTAGCAATGATTTCTATTATCCTAATACAAATTCTAAATTTAAGCTCCCATTCTAACAAAAAGTGGAGCTGCCTAAATATCTCACATCTTTGAAGGCTTTGGGAAGATACCAGGAGTGAATTTTTGTGCTGCACTCAGGCTGCCCTTAATCTTCAAAGCACCCCTATATTAATCAAACATAAGAAATCAGCACAAGTAAACAATGGAAATGAGAAATAAGTGAAACAAGATAGTTGGAGAAAAGATAAAGATTGCACCTCATGAAAGCAATTTGGGGATTCAACTTTCCCTCAGCAAGCTTGACAAAATCTTCATCCTTCAGGGAAAATATGGCATCAGGTTTACCTCCTTCATATGGGCCTAAAATAAAAAATCTTGTATAATCAGCCTACTTGATTACTAGAAAATAATAAAACAAAATAAAAAAGAAAGGCACCCATGTCTTTGGTTGAGAACAAACACATCAGTAATACTATAAAGTCTAAACCATTCACATACCACCGATCTGCAAAAGAGATAGGATTTGTGATAAATTGAAACAACACAGGATCTAATACTGTGGATTTGATTGGGAATGTAATGTATCAATTAGTTCAAAGTTGGGGATGTAATGAAGAAATCAAAACCAACGCTATAAAAGATCAGAAGTTCAAACACACGAATACTCCCTCTACCTTCCACTGAATAAAAAATTTTTCTAGTTAGTCCTGTTATTATAAGGAATTTAAGATCACACTTGGATGCCTTTGGGATGTACTGGGACCAACATGGCCAAAACATAAGAACCTTAGACTTTAGGTCAAAGCATTGTACATGGTTTGCCAAATAAGTGGCAAAAATGGGTTGAAAAAAAAAATAGTAAACTAGCCAAACAACTTTCAAAGATTTTAGCATTGAACACAAGAGATCCACTATTCCACTTTATGGTTGAACTTTACCCAGCCAATGTAATGCCCAATCACATTATTATATTATATACCAAAATTTAGAATAAAAAAATTAACAACAATACAAAAATTACTAGACCAGAATTAAGAAAAAAAAAAGACATCAAACCTTTTGTAACTTCTCCTTTCTTGAGATTAACAGTAAAAGTGACCTCATCGACTCCAATTTTCTGCATTTCGGCGACACAACACAAAATTATCAGGAGTGGGATAGAAATCGCACAAGCAATTAAACGATATTTAGCGTATAATTAAAAAGAGAAGGAGGCCGGTTTACCTTGGGGGCAATATTGAATTGATAGACGAGATTGATCTTCTTGCGAAGTTGGGTACCTTCATCGGTCTCGAAGAATCGATGCATAAGATCCAAAAAAGCTTGGGACTTGAGCTCAGTAGCCATTGCTGATTGAGAGAGGCGTGTAAATTGTAACGTATAATTAGGGAAGGATGGGGGCGTTTGAATTAGAAAGGGCAAGCAGGCAGGTGGAGTTTTTAAAGAAAAGAGTAGTTGAGAAATGGGCGTTGGAAGAAGTAGTTACGGTGATGAAATGAAATTAAATGCAATTGCATGATTGCATCAGCGTAGATTGGGGCTGCGCCTGTACTCGAGACTCAACCCAATGTTTAACGTTTTCTGTTATTTTTTGCAATTGACAGTTGACCTTCTCATTTTACTTTAATGATCTCCTGTTCTTTGTAATCCTTCCCAAGGTAAGCCTATCATTATTTTTTTTATCAGACCCTATTATTAATTTATTATTTAGAAAATTATTACGCACTTTTTATTTTTTTAATATTCTGTAATTTTTTAATATATATATATATTTTTAAATATTTTAATTTTTTAAATATTTTTTAAAAACTCCTTTATTATTTGTAATTGATGTTTGGAGTGTTAGTGGAAAAATCTTTTACTCTTGCTAAAAAAAGAGAACAAAAATCATTTTAGGTTTTAATCATTATGAGTATGAAAAATATAAATTAAAATCAAACAAAATGTAAAATAATAAATATTTTGCAAGAATAATATACATTGAATATTATTAATATTGAAATACTATGTTGAAAATATTAAAATATTATTAATATTTCAAATATTAACTTAAAATATTAAAATTATATATAAAATGTAATTTTTATTGAGTATATCATTTACAATTTTCTTAATACAATGAGAGGCAAATACAAAAAAATTGACATAGTCATATTAAATTTATTATTTTGAGTTTTAATTAATTTACTCATTATATATTAAATGTTGGATAATAGAAGACAAGTATTAGTATAATTAATTTCTTATCTAATACTTAGCTCATTAATGGCCGCTACAATAATCATTATAATTAACCACAGACATTCTTGTTGTTGCGAGGATAAAAACCCAGTGTTTTCAGAACCGGATCGGTCATTGAACCGGTCTCCCTATTGGTTCACGGTCCGACCAAGTTGAAACGGTTGAACCGGATTTTTAATTTTTTTTTATTTTAATATTTTATTAGGAAAATATATTTTTTAAGTGAAAAAAAATAAATTTTTATTTGAAAAAAATAATTTATTTTAAAAAAAATAATTTTTGAACCGGTTTTGACCGGTTCAATTTAAAAATCAGATTTTTAATCTATTTTGAAAAAATATAAAAACCGAACCGGACTGGCAGCCGGTTCCCAATTTAACCGGTCCGACCGGCCGGTCCGGTCCGGTTTTAATAACACTGTAAAAAACTATTGCTATAAGTTTATGCCAATAATAATAAATTAAAAAATGCGAATAAATTATTGTACTATAGTGATAAAAAGTTAAATCATAAGTTATTTTTAATAAAATTTAGTTTATTATAGTAAAGAAAAATTTTCAGGCAAAAAATTTTGTGCAGTGTATGATTGTTTAACATAAAAAAATAATATAACGTTCAAATTTTTATTAGTGGATAATATCTTTTACCAAAATTAAAATAGAAAAAAATAAATTATATATAATGTAATTAGCATTTTAACAATATTTTTTTTATTGTTGTTGTATGATGTTCAGTAGTAATTAAGTTTTCATATTATTGAGGTATATATACCAAAATATTAAATGAAAAACACTAACAAAGTCGTGAATTAAAAATATTTAATGCCCTAACTAATCTATGTAAGGCATTTATGGGCGATAGCCAACAGTTGTCTTAAATTTGTGGCATCCTTCACAATTTTCTATAAAATTTATTTATATTGTAGCAGGCCTATTTTTATTATTTTATAAAAATATATAATATATTCATAATAAATTTATAAAAATTATTATATATATAATAAACTCATAATGAATTATATAAAATTTATAAATTAATAAACTAATTATAAATTCTTATAAGTCTAAATATAAATTTAAAAAATATGATAAATTTAAATTTTGTTTAGCATTTTTATCAAAAATTCTATATTTTTTTAAAATTACTCTATTAGCATATTGCAATGGAAGAAAATATTTTTGAAAAATATAAAAATAAAAATATTTTAAAAATTCTCTTTTTTTCTAGGAATACTTACTTTTCAATATAAGAGTTTTTATAAAACATCATAAAAATAAAAAAAATTAAATCTACTATATTTTTTAAAATATATTCAGATTTAAAAGAATTTATGATTAGTTTATAAAAATACCATATTTACATAGTTTATTATGAGTTTATTATAAATTTATGAATTTATATAGTTTATTATGAGTTTATTATGAATTTATTAAAAAATAACTAAAATATTCTGATAAAAATAAAAAAAATTATAAAAAAAATAGTGAATAGTGTAATTTTTCATTGTATATATGGTTGAAAAAAGTAAATATATATTGTTGGGGAATCAGATCCTCAGAAGGGGCTTGGGCATTTAAGTACAGTTGATCCAACAGGAGCCCAACCCACTTATGAAAAGAATTTTTATGAAACAAAAAGGTTGGTTTGGATAGAAAATGGAAGGGCAGAAGTGAACATGGCGTATCGTGTCATCTTCTCATTCGAAGGTTCGAAGATTGGCTTCAGATATGGCAAAAGCGCGAACATCTCTTCTCCAATTCCCACAGGTACTTTCGACATTCACCCATTACTTGGAATTCCATCATTTTCCTGTTTGCAAAGTTTATACTGGAATTCCAATTCTACCATATGTTAATTAGTGTTTAATTCTTCTGTTTACTATGTCTATGGCAATATCAGAATAGTTTTTTATCTGCAAATTCACATTGAAGATACTTAGTTACTTACAATGTTATATATAATTCTTTGGTTAATAAATCTCCCCATATTACATGAACTCGGAATTTCACTGTCTAATAAAATGAATCGAGTTCTATTTTGTCAAAACTGATTAAAATGAATCGAGTTTCTATTTAGCCAACACTGATTAGCTGAATGAAATTTTCAAATAGCTGCAATATACTGTATGAACATGGACATCCAAATTGTGAATGCATCACTTTCATAGACTTTGAGTTTGTTGGTTTTTTATGCGAATATCAAATGATTTTCCAACTTGGTGATGCTTCTCTCGTTCTTTTCATTGCTTATCGTGATAGTCATCCAATTGGATTATAATATCTCCCAGAGCCATTTGGTGATGGAATGAGATAAAATAAGTAGAGAATATTTTGGAAAATCAATGACCTACAGCTCCTAAAAACTAAAGTTGTTCAATGAACAGAATATATAGATTGTGCTATTTTGGAGGCTCGCTGTATGTTGTAATGCAAAAGCAGAATATTCTAAATTCCAAGGCCTCTTTCGGTTTTGGAGCCAACCCAGATAGACAAATTGGTTCTAGAATCCCTTATGTATTTCCAAGATTGCGTCTTTGTAGATGTAATGCCAAATCTTGTCATGGTTGGGCCAAAATTCTGCCTATCACTAAAACTGTAGGCTTGGAATTACTAAAGAACAGCGACACTTTGCAACCTGTAACAAGAATCAAAGGTGAGGCTGGTGGAAATTCTGGTGATTTATCTGACGATGATGAAGATCTTTGTCCTGTGGATTGTGTTAGAGAATTCAAGACTGATGAAGAATTCTTCAAAATTCTTGAAAAAGCCAAAGAAACTGATGCTTTAGTGGTGGTAGATTTTTTTCGTCCTTCTTGTGGAAGCTGCAAGTATATAGAGCAGGGGTTTGCAAAATTATGCAGGGGAGCTGGTGATGAGGAAGCTGCAGTAATTTTCTTAAAGCATAATGTGAGTATTTCTTTAACCTGAATTTGTGCAGAATGTACATTGTAAATTTTGAAAGGAAATTTTACTTGCTAGAACTACCAAGTAATTCTTTCCTGCACCAGGTTTATGATGGACCACTCTCACAGAGTGATCCCACAATGCAAGTGGATCTAGTGATAATGATCCATGTAGGCAAAAATTTCCAGAACTATGAAAAAGACATAACATTTGGAAATTAAGGACCGTCTAATTTATTTTAAAATAATCATTCTTAAGCCACCAACCAAGGAAGCAGAACATCTCCAATCAGCTTTATGTGCTCGAATTCTGCTATCAAACTGCCAATTGGATGACATTTGACAAGCATTATTTATATCACAGTATATATATATCCTTTCTGAAACGTTGATGATGTTTTTGTTGGACTCCTTTCCAGCGATCCACTCTCTTGACAGTCTTGGACTCTCCAAGGCATGTTCAAGCTTGTCTTGGTTGGTTCATGAGTCAGAATATAAACTAAAGAAATCAGGATTACTGAGTTCTTTATGCCATCTACTGTAGGTAATTGATGAATATGATGAGCAATCTGAAGTTGCTGAACGGCTAAGAATCAAGGTAAAATGAAGTATGTTTATTGTTATTAATCAAGGCTTCAGCTTTGACATTATTATTGCTCTTCTTGTTAGTGTTACTGCTTGATCAAAACAATGTTTTTTAAGGTTCTGGAGACTTATGTTTTTATGGATACTTTTCTTATTTGTTGCTTGTTTTGTGCAGACAGTTCCCCTCTTCCACTTCTATAAAAATGGAGTCTTATTGGAAGCATTCCCAACCAGAGACAAAGAGAGGATTACTGCAGCAATTCTTAAATACACAGCTCCTGCATCTCGAGCTACATGAACTGATCTGTTGATGTTTTAAAATTTGGAAGAACAATGTAATACTTGGAATGGAGTAAAATAAATATATCAATTGATTGCAACAATTATTCATCTGTAATAATATTCACCCCCCAGGGTGTAACTCAAAGATATTTTGCGTGTGTGAAGAGTAAAATTCCCTATCTTCATATTTTTTTAATCTTTCATTCATTTTTTGTCGAAGAAAATGGCAAGAAGCAACCATTTTGAATTGATCTTTCATGAAAAGAAAAATTAAACTTAGACCGTGCAGAGAAATCAAGTTGAGATCATGAGCTGGTTGAGTTTTTATGGAGATAATCATGTTTTAGGCAAAGAACTATATAAACCTTGCAATTGTGGAATTTGAGCAGAGGAAAGAAACAATGGGCGCTATCAGCAGGTGAAAAACCTTGTGTAGGCAAGAGACGAACAGGGGGCTGGGGCTATGGCAGCCAATGTCCAAGGACCCTCAGGCTTCAGCTCCTTCCAAAATGGAAAAATATCAATACGCATACTGCCATTGGAGAAAGTTGAATATACTAATAGCCACATCTTTTGTAGGGTCCATAATGTAACAGCAGAATTGTTGTTAGCAATCTTTGCGTTATTTGTAGGGTATCTGTTATCCTGCTCCAGCCAAAGATTAGAGACCACGCCCTTTTGCAGCTGAGCCAATTAGAATGCAACAGTTGGCTCTTTTGTAGCCTCTGGCTGGCCCATTGGCAAAGGAAGGACATACATGGTCTCTTTTCTCAGACTGACACGTGGTATTTACCAAAAAAGTGATGCACTCAACTCATTTTTTGTGGGGTGTAGTCCATCCAAAATTAGAAGAAGACGACATTATATATTATATAATATATATCATATATCAAGTAATCATTTTACAAGTTACAAAATACATCAAGGTTTGAATCATTGAAGCAGTAAGATAATATAAAAATTGAGGGTGAAAAAAAAATCACACACTCCCCAAATGTTTTATTGGGGATATGGGGCTGGATCCTAATAAATTAAAGAGCAAAAATGTGAAAATGCTTAGACAAAAAAAAAAGAAATACAATTATATTTAATTTGTTAAAAATATTGCTTATTATCCTGAGACAATCCAAGCTTAGGTAGCTAGTGGATTTCTTTCCAAAATCTGGCTGGAAGACCCTGCATTGGCACTGGAAATGGGCCATACTGAATCCCATTTTGAGATCCTACCAATTCCCACCTGCAATCAAATTTACAAACAAGCTTTTGTTATCTACTGCAGATTTAGCAATCTCCAAAATCCTCTCTCAAACTGCATCAATAATACTCTTTTTTCTAAATATTCTGTTATCTTTCTAATTGAAGTAGCCTCTTTCCTGGCTATTTATTCATTTACTAATTAAAAGTATTTTTATTTTTTAACAGTACCTGAATTTGCTGACCAAATGGTGGGTGATGATAAGCATCTCCAGCTTAGCAAGCTCATTTCCTGGACAAGCATGAACTCCACTTCCAAATGGCATAAATGTATTGGGTTTTGGTGCAACCTGCACAAAAATTAGATTGACAGCCAACGTAAATTATTTTATCTAATTGGTGAAGAAGAAAAGGAAAAAATATAGAAATGTTATATTTATACCTCAAATCTTGAAGGATCAAACTTTTTAGGATCTCTAAAATATTCTGGATTGTGATGAATGTTCCTGAACAAAGGCATGACTTTCCAACCTTTGGGAATCAGGTATCCTGTCACATACTTGTATAAATTTCAGTAAAGTCACTTTCTTTAAAATGTCAATTTCCATGATAAAATGGTTAGAGAATTGTGCAATGTCCAATAGAATTCAATTTGACTACTCTATCTCAAGGATGGGAGTATTTTATTCTCTTCAGATCATCCATGCAGTTCACTTTGATCATCCCATGGGATTATTCCTTTTTTTTAAAGAACAAAATGGTATAATCCCATTATAGTAAATATGCTGAAATCAGTTTGACATTTGAAATATTAAAACTTGAATCAATAATTAGAGAGAACTTCTTTTTCTATTATATAAACAAAATAATAAAAAAGCTTAATTAGATAAGCTATTTCTTCTTACCTTTGTATCTCACATCATCCACTGCTTCCCTGAAGGTAAAAGATATAATGCTTGCCATTCTCAGGCTCTCCAACACAACCTGAAACTCCATATTTACCCATCATTAGCTACTGATAGAGTTAAAATCCCAAATGCCACTTAAAATGAAATTGTAATTAACTTTGGCTCTGTTTATTGCAGAAAATAAATTGCATGTGGAGAACATTCTTTAATAAAATAATTTAATTTTTTATTATTTGATTAATAACATTAGAAATCAATTTGAAATAATTTTTTATTTCATTTGCTGAGCATGAAAAAGAATATATTATTTCAATAAAAAAAAAACAGTATCAAAATATATGGACACACGTGAAAAAAAAAATAGTATATAAAAAGACAAATTGTAAAGCTATTTGTAATCAGCCAGTGCTAGTATTAATGGCTAATGATTTAAGAGAAGATGATCACTGATAAACTAATAACTATATTACTATTCAATTCAAATTTTTCTTTGAAAAATAGCTTTATTTTTTTTTCCTTTGAAAGTAATTTTTTTAAAAAGGAAAAACCAAAATCATAACAGAGTCAAATAATTTAGTTGTAATTTAGAAACTACGAAAAATTACATACCTTGTGAGAAAGGGGCATGTTTCTGGTTTGACTCCAACTTAATGGCTGACTACCTTCATTATTCATTTTGTAGATAGCCTTCTGTTCAGCCTGTAATTAAGAAAGAAATCGCCATTAATTAAGTATAATTAATACTATTATCACTGTACCCTTAAATTATCATCATTAATTTATAAACTTAGACAAAGAATTAGAGATCCTTGGGCTTTTAATATATATAAAGATCATACCTTTACAGCATCTAGAAGCTGCGGATTGTCATGTAGATACTTAACAATCCAAGTCATGACACTGGCCGTAGTATCTTGAGCAGCAAAAAGAACTCCGATTATGTTATCGGCGATTTGATCGTCGGTTAGAACTTGTCCTTTCTCATCTTTCGAGTTCAATAAACAACCCAACAGATCCTTTTCAAGTAATCTTTTCTCCTTTCTTTCATTTATAATGTCACTCAGAATTTTGCTTAGCCTGTTTCTTGCCTGTATCGGTCATCCATAATTATATGCAATTATTAAAAAGCCAATTCATGATTACGTTGACACATATAGTACTGAAGTCGTCATCGTCACCAAAATTATTAATTTTTTTTAATAATATTTAATTAGCTTACCGTCAGTGCCTTTTTATAAGGAGTTCCTGGAAGACTTGTTGGAAAGGAATTGTAACCTTTATCTACTATTCTGTAATTCTTTTTCAATTCTTCTCTATAATGGGATTCTAAATGCCCAAAAATTGCCAGAATACCTACTTCAAAAGAAAACTGCAACCAAATAACAAGGACCCAGGTCGTATATATTATTGGACAGTCAAAAGATAGGAAGTATGAGATCGATTATATATAGAATATAAAAAATAGTTCGGTACACGAATGCTCCCGTAATGAGCATAGTTTAAAAAAGAATTAGACTCATTAAAATTTTATACGCGGTCTTTCTTTGTAATTAATTGCAAGAGACCGTTTTCATAACTCAAACCCGTAATTCTACGATCACATGACGACAATATTTACCATTACACTAAGACTCTCCTTCCGATTATATATTTATATATAGAATATATATTATATAAAAAGAACGAACCTTTTTCATTTCTTGAAAGGTATGAATGACATGGCCACCATCCCATGAATCTAAGGTGGAAGCCGCTATGTTTGAAATGTCAGTAACCAAATTTCGAAGGGCATCGAGAGATAAAGAGCCCTGAACTAATTTCCTTAAACGGGCATGGTAGTCTCCTTGATGAAAAAAGAGAGCTGAAGGGCCAATTAGATTTTCCTTGCTTTTGGGATATGAAGGCTTAAATAAATGAGCTTGAGTCACTAACACAAACCGAGCTGCTTCAGGGCTAGCTAGCATCACACAAGGGCAACCAAGAATATGAGTCTTGAAGATTTCTCCATATCTGTTTTCATGATTCATATATCACCAACCAACTAACTACATTCAATTTTATGCAACAAAAAGAAAAAGAAGAAGAAAATCAAGAAACATAACTTTATATCAAGAATTTAAGCAAAATTATTAACCTTTTCTGTTTTTCAGCAAAGAATATATTTGGGTCTTGAGAGTAGAGCTGAAGAGTTTCTCCAGTGTAAGGCCAACCCATTGAACCAGGCGGGAGCTTAACAATTCCTCTATGTAGTTCTTTCTTGGATCTTCTTTTAGCTAAATATGAAAATAAACTAAGGAGAAAAATGACAATATAAACAAGAAACCCACTCATTTTTAGTGTCTGATGAGAAATGTGTTAATAACTAACTGGAAAGTCTTTGCAGTAAAATCCAGCCAGGGGATTTTGCTCTACTGCTAATCCTTTCAATTGAGAAGGAGAGGTGGGCAAGGGCATGTCAATTTATAGGTGCTTCAAGGATAAAGACAAATTTATGGAGAAAAATAAAGGTGACATGTTATATTTTTTTTTTTGGTCAATAAGGTGACATGTTATATTTATATATATATGGTAATTAATATTCGTCCATCTCCCACCACAATATGGGAATTTAATTTTTTTTTACACTTTGTTTTTCACCATCACCACCTTATAATCACATTTATTTTGAACTTATCTTATACGATCTTGTATGATCTCTGCTATAAATTCACATGGATTGGCTTCCGATTGCGTTGCATTTCTTTCCATTTTTTTAATTCATAAAAAAAAAAATGGCATTAGATATGATTAAATAAATAGAAATGACTTATCTAAATTGAGTGCATACATATTTGATCTAGATAAAAAAATTTCCAAATAATTTTGTGAGTTGTAAAATAAAAGCAATCTCCTTTTTACATAATTCTTACTAAATAAAAAAAATTATTGTAATTATAGATAATTAAACATAATAAAAAAAATCTTATATTCTCTTATTTTTTTTAGAGGACAAATAAATTAGCTGAACTACCTCTAAATAAATTAGCTCAACTATTCTTTAGGCACATTTTACATGTGTTTAAATAATTTTATTTATTATTCTATAGTACTAAGATAAAAATGGTAGAATTTTTTCTCTCTTAATTAGAGACATCGAGAATTCAGTATAAATTCGAATTACTCTACTCTCTTGATTATAGAATAATGGATGGTTAAACAAAAAAAATATGATTTTATTTATCCTAAATATATGTTACATATCATTATATTAAATATTTTATGAGGCTAGAATAAATAGTAATATTAATAACACGTCAATTTTGCTTGTTAAAAATCAACGGTCGGCACTAAATTAAAACACACACACACATATATATATATATATCCCTGAGCAATTATAATTTTATAATTTATGAAGAAGATTTTCATTTAACCAGTAGCCAGTAATCAAAAGCTTGCTCTGTATGGCAGCAATTAGATTGGCGGTTTATGACACGATACATTTATTTTTACAATACCATAAAAAATTGAATGAATTTAATTTTGGCATTTTAACAGGTTCAGGTCACAAACAAAGTAGAATACAATTTTTATAATTATCTACATTTTATTTACAATATTAAAAACAATAATTTTATTCGGTATTATGATTGCCCAAGCATTATGATATATTCCTTTATTGAATATTTTTCAAGAAAATAATTTATTATAAATCTTAAACAGGTTATTGGAGTCAACGTGTTTAACTTATTTAATAAATAAATAGTGTTTAAATTTGATATTTAGATATATATATATATAATTAGTTGAATGAGTCATATTTATTTATTTTTATTATGCCCTTATTTTGATATGAAAAATACAAATTATTAACTTAATCAGCAGTGAGTCATTAATCCATAAAACTATATTTGTTGGTTATAGAATTCTATTTTTAAATATTTAATCTTCTCTAATTTCTTATTAGTACGGACCCAAAATTTTATAAGTTATTTCAGTATTAATTTGTAATGGAATAAAAAATTTCCCTTTTTTGATGACATGAAATATTATTTAAAACTTGAACTGCAGTTTAGAATAATTTTCGTATATTCATTACTGATGAAATGAGATTTCTAGAGACTGTATTTCTAGTCATCTCTATATTGCATTGTCATTACAATATATAGTACTATACTCTCTAATATAATTAAATTTGCAAGTTACTTAATTATAGAAGATGAAATGGATTTTCAACGTGGACACACAAACCTTGCTTATTCTTTTCTTGAAGTTACTAGAAATAAAAGAATATGTCAAGAAATGTTAAATATTTTATATTGATAAAATATAATAAATATGTATTCTTTATAATGATTTGAGTAATTTTTAGCTCATGAATTAACTTTTGGGATTGGGTTAGGTTTAAATCTATTTTCTCAATATGGTATTAGAGCCACGATATAATATTTCAATGTTGGATCACCCACAAATGTCCTGTCCTGCAAATTTCACTCTTCAAAATTTTCGCATATACTCGACCCTGGACATGAGGGGTGTGTTGAGCATCTCATATTGATAAAATATAATAAATGTGTGCTTTTTATAATGGTTTTGACAATCCTTATCTCATGAGTTAGCTTTTAGAATTCAGTTAGGCCCAAGTCCATTTTCTCAACATGATATCAGAGCCACGATTTAATATCTTAATGTTGGGCCATCTGTAGATGTCCAGTCCTGTAAATTTTATGCTCCAGATTTTTTGTATGTACTCGGTCCTAGACGTGAAGAGGTATGTTGAGTATTCCACATTGATAAAATATAGTAAAATGTGAGCTTCTTATAATGGCTTGAGCAATCCTCACATTATGAGCTAGTTTTTGGGGTTGAGTTAGGCCCAAGTTTATTTTCTCAATATAGTATTAGAGTCATGATTTAATATCTCAATGTTGGGCCATCCGCAGATGTCTAGTCTTGCAAACTTTACGCTCCAAATTTTTCACATGTGTTTGGATCTGGACTTGAGGAGGGTGTGTTAAGTATCTCACATTGATAAAAATATAATAAATGTATGCTCCTTATAATAGATTGAGCAATTTTTACCTTATGCGCTAGTTTTTGGGATTGAGTTAGGCTTAAGTCCATTTTTTCAACATAGTATTAAGGCCATTATCCAATCTCAATATTGAGTCACCCGCAAATATCAAATCCTGTAAATTTTAAGCTTCAGATTTTTCACATGTGTTTGGGTCTAAAATACGTGCTCCTTATAATAGCTTAGACAATTTTTATTTTTATCTTATGTGTTAATTTTTAAAAATAAATTATCCTCAAATTTATTTTCTCAACAAAAAAAAAATTATGTGAACTTATTCATAAAAAAATTGGTGATGTTAAAATGATTCGCAGTATCAAAAACAGAAAAATGCAGGCCAAAGGATAGATTTTCTAGGAATTTAGACAAAATTTGATTTGGTGATGAAATGAAATCCACATTCTATTTGGGCAGTTTGGGCATGCAATTATTTAATTATAAAAAATTAATAATGCCACCGTCCGTTCTAAATCTATAACATATCCCATGCAAAGAAATAACTAGCATTTTCCTCTTGACTTTGACTCTCTTATAATTAATAATTTGCAGGCATAAGTTATAAGAATACAAAACAAGTCGAATCTTTGATAGGTAATCTATATACATAGTTTGCTTCTTGTACATGTCACACAACAACTAATATTGTTATACTTTTTTTAAAATGTGTTTGTTATTATTATTTTCATTATTATATGGACCTATGAATCATTATAAAATATATCGACACATATTAATATGATTTTATCGATCATTTTAAATATCTTTTAAAATGATATTGCTAATTTCATTCTATTCCATAAACTTATATTATTATGAATTTTTCATTCTCTCTTTAATTAAAGTTAAAATTTTTAATTATTTGTCAAAAATTAGTCACTCAATTTTAATTATATATATATTATTATATTTTTATACGATGAATAAAAATGTACTAGTATACATGGGAAAATAAGAAATAAAGAAATAATGGCTGATAATAATAATGTAATGCTTCATGTTATTAATGTTAATAAAATTTTATACACACTATTAATATTTAGTATTTTTACTACATAGTTAATACTACTATTAAGAGTTTTCTTATCTCTATAGTTTTGAGTTTTAATTGCTTCAATCATTAGCAAGGATTCAGAAATTAGAGTCAAAATTAAAATAATTTTAAATTATTTCCAAGTTATTTAAGCATTTAAAAACATCAAACTATGTGTAATTATCAAATTAAATTATTAAATCGAATTAGAATATGACCATTACTACCACCGCCTACTAATTAAACTTCAAAAGTTATAATTAATTTAAAAATTCAATTTTAAGTTTTCTGAGTTGCCAATATTTGGAATTCTATAGCAATATGATTATTATTATTAACTGTTCAATTTTCGCCTAGAAAAGTTAAACAGACCTCTCTTGCAGTTGCTTCTCTCAATTTTCCTCTGCTTCTATGTATGTGGGAAACAAAACCTAGTTAGCTATCTAAACAGTTTTTTTACTGCAAAAATAAAAATTAAAAAAAAACTATTTAGACGTGTTAGGATTTCTAATTTTTTATTAGTATATAGTATATATATGTCCTAATTTAATTATATCCAATTAAATTTGGAAATGATCGCTGGGTCTAACCACTTAAAATACAATGTGTCAATAACCCATTGTAAATGACATATGATGTAATTATATTTTTAACTCTACCCAGAAATTAAAGTTGTTAATTTCGTTTAATTAAATTTTATCGATAGAACTTGTATCTTTCAATTATGTGTTACTAAACTAAAATTTTTTCAATATCACTGAAGATTTTTTGAGATACAAAAATTAAGATTTATTAGAAATTATTTGTCAATCGCAAGAATAACCAAAATAATACTCCGCTCGAATTATTTTTCAAAGGTTGTGCAAAATTATTTATTGATTTCCGCTCGAATCCAAAATCTTTAGACATTAATCAAGACAAGTCGGCAGCGGATTATATAGTGGCAGCCGCCAGGCTCAGTAGAAAGTTGTGCCTTTGAGTCCTGACAGTGAAAACAAAAATTTCTTGAATATGCCAGACCACAATGTATTAATTACCCCAATACGTCCATTAAAATTTTTTACACAAAAATTTAAAAAATTATGTTATAGTATATTTTATATAACCATTTTATTAAATTATTTTTTTAATTTATTACTTATTTCATTAGTAATTATATAGAGATAAATTTATAATAAAAATATAAATCCTCTTAACTTTTATAAAATAATAATTATTTATTAATAAAATTTATCACTTAAAATGACTATTATTTATAAATAGAATGAGTATATACTACATCTATAAAGTTACTATATATATTATCTTAATTTTAAGATGGTTTAACTATTTTTTTATTTTGATATGAAAAAACAAAAAAAAATATTAATATAAATAATTTAATGGACAAAAAAGCAAAGGTAAAATTTAAAAAAAATGATAATAATAAATATCCCCTTATCTTTCTGAAACCACAAACATTTTGAAAAATAAAATATCTAAAACTATAAACAATATAATTTTTTTTTGCACAAATATAAACAATATAAAGGGAGAGAATAATTAATAAAAGATTCTTTGATAACCAATCAATAAAAGGATATTTAAGATTTCTCAAAAAAAAAAAAGGAAGGGATATTAAAAATAATAAAGTAATTAAGTATGGTTTTTATGTGATGCACGAAGCCACTAAAGTCCAATGCTTGAGATTTTTGGACCCGCTTTGCGTCATGCATGAATTCATTCTACATTACTTAATTAGTATAACATTGCCTTTTAATTGTTGAATTAATTTTCATTTTTATTAAGTACAGTGTAAACTAAAAAGCATACTACCTCAATCACAGTCTCAAGGTATCTACCTACATATCTCTTCTACCTGTAATTCTATATTACTTAATTAATATATTAATTATATTGTGCTTGAAACTTAATAAAATATTTTTAATATAAACTTTATTTTTATGATTAGCTTCGTTTTTTTTTTTCCAATTCGTGATATGAAATTGTAAAAATTCAAGAATTCAATACTCTCTTACAACTATATTCAGAAAATTATTAGCCTAAATATATTAAAATTAATTTAAAGAATATATGTGTAAAATTTCAACCTTTTTTTTTAATTTTAAGACGTCAGAAATTTCAAATATCAAATAATTAAAAACTAATAATGAATCTTAATAATTAATTTAAAGAATTAAGAAGTTTATACTTCATCAAAGAAATAATCTCAAATTAAATTTCAGACATATTATTTTTTAATTTTAAATGATCATAAATATTCAGTATTTAATATTTGTGTTATAAGACAATAGTATATATGAATATATAAATAAATATATTATTGATTGCATATAAATTAAAATGATATTATATTATATGATATGTGGGGCCTATTGATTTATGAGAAAGAAAATAAGTTTGTCCAGTACTGTATACTAATAATCTCTCCCTTGTATCTCCATGCACACAGTGAATTAATCATTTTGTGCTTCAAGAAAAGCATACTTTGTTTCTGCTACTACTTCTGCCCGTATCAGTGCTTTCCTTAAATTTTTGAAAATGCCACATTCATTATGATAATTAAATTCAAGTATCAAGTATTTTTTTTAATGGAAGAAAATAAATATATACTGCGGCAAAAATAATCAAAAACATTTTTAATTACACACAATTAATTAGTAAATAATTAAAATCCCCCCAACATTTCTTCCCACAGAAATAAAATTAATAAACAAACCAGCCCTATTGCCAACAATTTTTATAGATTAATTTAATTATTTTGGAAATTACACATTCTGTGTACTGAAATTATATATCATGTATCATGCACTTAAAAATATGTATGCATTGAATATTTGATAATAAGATTTATTTGTTGCTAAAGTTTTTTTTTTTACTTTTTTATTATTAAAAATTAATTGCAATATTATTTGATATTTAAGATTTATTAAACTAAAGTGTTTAATATATAATGATATATTTGGTTAGCATGTCTCTGTTTTTCCATTACTTTCTGATGTTAGTGAAATGACTTTGTTATGTATTTTGTTTTGGCTCTATGATAACTTGTCATCTGTTTTGGCTCTGTTTTTAGTTTTTTCTTTTTGATTGTAATGAAAATTTAAAGTTTTTTCACATAATTATAGGGTGCTCTTAGATCAGTTGTATTGGACTTTAATTTTTGGATAGTATACATTCTATAAGTATGTTTTCCCCATTTAACAATGATAATAATATAAAATCTGATCTTTCTATAAAATATATATATATATATAATGATATTATATATTACACACGACATTAAAAAAATAAGCTGATATATTCACCTTTTATTATTTTTCTTCATTTGTGCTGTGAAATGAATTTTTTTGGAGATTTTTTTTAATATTAAACTTATAATTTTGCTTTGAGTATTCATATTTTATAGTAACTCTTGATCATATTGATTATTGGCTCTCGCATGATTTATTATTATTAATAGTAATTTAAGTTTGAGATAATTAAGTATAGTTTAGTGATTAGGTTTGTGTTATTCTCTTTTTATTTTTTAGTTTAAGTCTTAAGTATTTTTTCCGTATGATATAAAAAAAATAAATTTGAGGTTATTTTACCCTTTTTTTATATAAAAAAGTTCAGAAATGTTATTATAAATAAAGAAATTGTAGGGTTCTAAATAAATAATTAATTGTATAAATGAATACACAATAGGAAGAAGCAAAAAATAACTATAAAAAGAAGAGATAAGATTTAACGTAGAAAATCATTCAGTGTAGAGGAAAAAATCACGGGACGAACTCGGAAATAAAATTCACTAATTTAAAGAAATCAAGTACAACAAATTCTCAAGCAATCCTCACTTGACTACTTAAGATCACAAATAATAAAGAAAATATCTAAATATCTCTCTAGCAAATTTTTCACTCTTTGGATGATCACACCAAGAAACTATAGAATATTTTTCTAATATTTATCTCACAAATTACTTGAAATCTTTTTCCTCTCTTATTTCTTCTCTCTTATATTTCACTTATGTATGTTGAAGTGAATAAGATGAAGGCTATTTATAGGCCTTTAAATATGTGTGAACATATTAATTTGTGTATAACTTATACCTAATTTTGACTATTACAATGGTGGCTAGAAAAATGTGTTAAATATTTTTTTTCTTTTCTTTGAAAAAAAAAATGGTGGCTAGAAAAATGTGTTAAATATTTTTTTTCTTTTCTTTTTAACTTAGTCAAAATTGTAAACTAACCAAACATATTTAATTTTAATCTAGCCAAAATTGTAAACTTACCTAACCCATTAATTTTAATTTAGTCAAAATTATAAACTTACCAAACCCATTAATTTCATGGGTTGGATAAACCAACAATCTCCCCCTCCAACCCATGGGGAGATGTTCATACATCTATTACTCAATTACCACTCAGTCCCACCATCTTGGTGTAAAACTAATGCTTGTCATGAGTCACCACTTTGGTCAACATGTCAGCTGAATTTTTATCAGTGTGAATATTTTTTAATAACATCTCTTGATTATTCACCACTTCACGAATTCAATGATATCTCATATCAATATGCTTAGTCCGACCATGGTATGTGGCATTCTTGCTCAAATCTAGAGCACTTTGATTATCACAATTCATCACATACTCACTCTGCTTCAACTCCAAATCTTCTAGAAATCTTTTCAACCAAAACATCTCTTTACTTGCTTCAGTCATAGTTATATACTCTGTCTCAGTTGTGAATAGAGTAACATACTTTTGCAATTTGGACTGCCATGATACAACTCCCCCTGCAAAAGTAAATACATACCCTGAAGTCGACTTCCTGCCATGAAGGTCACTTGCCATATCCGCATCTGTATATCCTTCTAGAATTGGTTTTGAGCCTCCAAAGCATAAACACTTCTTAGAAGTACCTCTCAAATATCTGAGAATCTATTTGACCGTTTCCCAGTGATCTTTACCGGGATTCGAAAAAAACTTGCTGACTAAACCAACAGCATGAGTAATATCTGGTCGAGTGTTAATCATTGCGTACATTAAACTCCCGACTGCATAAGAGTAAGGAATTACCGCCATTTCTTCCTTTTCTTTTTCTGTAGAAGGACAAGATTTCTTGCTAAGTACAAAGTGATTAGCAAGAGGTGTGCTAACTGACTTAGCATTCTTCATATTAAATCTGCTTATAACCTGCTCAACATACTTCTCTTGTGACGGCCACAATTTCTTAACTTTTCTGTCACGAATAATCTACATACCTAAAATTCGTCGGGCTGGTCCCAAATCCTTCATATCAAATGAGCCAAACAACACTTTTTTCATACCACTAATTATAGTAGCATCTTGCCCTATTATCAACATATCATCCACATAGAGCAAAAGAATGATAAATTTACCATCTGAAAATATTTTGAAGTATACACAATGATCTGTTTCTGTTCTAGTATAGCCATGACTCACCATGAAAGAGTCAAATTTCTTATACCACTGTCTCGAAGCCTGTTTTAACCCATACAAACTCTTCTTCAATCTGCAAACCATATGTTCTTTTCCTTTTACTTCAAATCCGTCAGGTTGCTCCATGTAAATTTCTTCCTCCAAATCACCATGGAGTGCAGTTGTCACATCTAACTGCTCAAGCTCAAGATCCAAGCTAGCAGTCAAACCAAGGATCACTCGAATAGAGCTCATCTTCACAACAGGAGAAAAAATTTCATAAAATCCAACCCCTTTCTTTTGATTGAAACTCTTTACTACCAAACGAGCTTTGTATTTTACTAGCTTCTCTCCATCCATCTTAAGCTTGTACACCCATTTGTTCTTCAAGACTTTTCTACGTTCTGAAAGTTCAACAAGCTCAAAAGTATTGTTCTTTTTCAAAGAACTTATCTCTTCCTGCATTGCTTTCATCCACTGAGTCTTCTCTTTATCATTCTGAACTTTTTGGAAGCTTTCTGGCTCCCCCCTCTTCAGTAATTGTTATATACTCAGAACTGAAATATTTGGTAGATAGATTATATGCTCTGGTTGATCTTCTGACTTGAGGTTCTTCTACAGTCTGGGGAGGAAGAGGTTGATCTCCCTGCTCAGCATCATCATTAGCATCAACTGATACTGGTATGTCATTAATCCCATGTTCCTCAAGCAACTCTCCTTCATCTGTGTCATTTCTGATTGAAGGAGAAATTAATACAGGAAGAGGAATATCATCACTACTTGTAATTTTTTTTTATAGCTCAGAGTCCAACAAGTTCTTGTGTTCATGGAAGATTATATCTCTGGATCTGATGACTTTCTTTTTCACTGGATCCCATAACTTGTATCCAAACTCTGCATCTCCATAACCCAAAAACATGCATGGAACAACTCTATCATCAAGTTTTTGTCTCTGATCCTTAGGTACATAGACAAAAACCTTGCATCCAAATAACTTCAAGTGAGAGTAAGCAATATCTTTTTCAGACCATACTCTCTCAGGTACATCAAAATTCAAAGGAGTTGATGGAGAACGATTCATCAAGTAGCAGACGATATAGAGTGCTTCACTCAAAATGGCTTAGAAAGTTTAGCCATTTTCAGCATGGATATGAATTTCTCTAAGATAATTCTGTTTGTCCTTTCAGCTACACCATTATGTTGTGGAGTGCCAGGAACTGTCTTCTCATGTCTGATTCTATACTCTAAGCAGTAATTTGCAAACTCCTTTGAAGTGTATTCACCTTCATTGTCACTGCGAAGACACTTTAAGGATGTTTCCTTTTCTCTTTCCACCATTGCATGAAAATGCTTAAAATGCCAAAGAATCTGATCTTTTGATTTCAAAACAAACACTTAAACCTTTCGTGAAGCATCGTCGATAAAAGTAACAAAATATATACTGTCTCCTAAAGTTTCCACATCAATGGGACCACATACATCAGAGTAAACTAATTCAAGTACATTATTTTTTCTTTCAGATGAACTACTAAAGGAGACTCTATGTTATTTGTCATACAAACAATCATCACAAGGGTTTAGACTCATACCTTTGGCAAAGAGAATGATAGACTTCTTTGCCAAAATTTGCAATCATTTTTCACTCATATGGGCTAGCCTCTTATGCCATAAGTCTGGCGAAGCATCATCTTCAACTGTATTCAGTGCACCTTTTATCATCTTCACTTTGAGTCTTGTAGAGTGTATAACACAATCTACCTTTGGCAACGACAATTGAGCCTTTGGTGAGTTTTCACTTTTTATCACCAAAGTTATTGTAATAACCATCTAAATCCAGAACATGAGTAGAAATTAAATTCAGACGTAAATTTAGTACATGTCGTACATTCTTTAGAGTCAACGTGTAACCAATATTTGTCTGAACACAGACATTACCAATACCTACTATATCTGCATAGCTGATATTACCCATCTTTACTATGCCAAAATTACCTGCTTTGTATACAGTAAAGATATCTCTCCTTGCTGTAACATGGTATGATGCTGCAGAATCAATAACCCACTCCATATCAGAACTAGTAATATTATCATGCTCCTCAATAATGGAGAGTACAACCTTCTCTTCATTATCATCAGCAACAGTTGCAGTGGTATTTTGATCATCTGCCTTCTTTTGATTTTTCTCTTTATTTTGTTTTCTCTTTCAAATTTTGCAGTTTCTTTTCATATATCCCTCCTTGCCGCAGTGATAACAGCTGAATTTCACTTTCGATTGTGACTTGCCTCTGAATTTATAATGCCATTTAGGACCTCTGCTTTTACTTCTACCTCTGCTCTCTGTAATTGTAACAAGAGCTTGTGAAGTATCAATGCCCATATCCTTTTTTCTAGCCTCCTCATTGTAAAGACTGTCATTCTATACCAAAAAAACCAAGGCTCTGATACCACTTGTTGGGTTCTAAGTCAATAATTAATTATGTAAATGAATGCACAATAGGATGAAACAAATAATAACCACAAGAAGAAGAGACAAGATTTAACGTAAAAAATCCTCCAGTGTAGAGGAAAAAACCACGGGAAGAACTCCGAAATAAAATTTACTAATTCAAAGAAATCAAGTATAACAAATTTTCAAGCAATCCTCACTTGACTACTTAAGATTATAAATAATAGAGAAAATATCTAAATATATATCTAGCAATTTTTTCACTCTTTAGATGATCACACAAAAAAACTATAGAATAATTTTCTAATATTTATCTCACAAATTACTTGAAATTTTTTTTCTCTCTCATTTCTTCTCTCTTTGTATTTCACTTATGTATGTTGAAGTGAATAAGATGAAGGCTATTTATAGGCCTTTAAATATGTGTGAACATATTAATTTGTATCTAACTTATGCCTAATTTTAACTATTACATTGGTGGCTAGAAAAATGTGTTAAATATTTTTTTCTTTTTCTTTTTAATTTAGTTAAAATTGTAAACTCACCAAACCTATTTAATTTTAATCTAGTCAAAATTGTAAATTTATTAAATTTATTAATTTTAATTTAGTTAAAATTATAAATTTATCAAACTCATTAATTTTATGGGTTAAATAAAACAACATAAATAAATTATTCAGATAAATTACTCTCCAAATAGGTGAAAAATTCGAAACGTCCAACTCAGCTATTTCCCACGTGATACGAGGAGATGAATACTAACTTTTAATTACTGTACTAAAATAATTGCCGATGGAGGTTTTTTTGTCTTAAATTTAATATAAAATTCACGTAGAATGTTATAATTAGCAGCCTTATATAAGTGAAAAACATAATGAAAAATTGAGTAAAAATCTGAAGGCCTTTTTAGGGAGAATCTTGGGGCGGGCGACCCCGAGAAGTGGCATCCAGCTCAACTGTCGGAAATTCCGAATATCTTCGACCTCCCAAATCGGATTCATTCCCCTCTGGTCCCCGAGTCCCAACCCTATTGTTGTAGGTCCCACTTTTGTCAATTTGTACGGAAACACTTATGGTCTACGAGGAACTCTCTCGATCTGGGACCCATTTTTTTTTTAATTTTTTATGTACAACCAATCCCATGCTTACTGTTATTTTTTGTTAGTTGTCACCATCAGAGCTAGCTGGATTTTGACACTTGTCATAATCTTGGTGATCCATTTCGAGAAACTTCGAATTACATGGGGCCCATTATTGCCATCTCCCCGTTCTCGGTCACACGTGCGCATATATATATATATAGAGATGTGAATTTTTTTTTACCCTGTTAAATAATTTTTTTTGACATTTTTAAATTTATATTAAAAAATTTTATATGTTTTTTTTATCAGAAAAAAAAATTTATATGTTATAGAGTTGATATTCTCATTTATTAAATATATGAGACTGTTTATTAGAGATATCAACCTCGTGCAATGCTAACGCGTCCCTCTTAATAAGCATCAAAACCATGCTTCGCATGGGATGGAATATTTTTGTTCATCATGCTTATTAAGAAGTAAATTTTGCAGTGGATTGAATGATGTCCTATGCGCTTGAGCTTTCATATGGTGTTCACTGTTTTGATAGTCCTTCTGAAGGTGTTAAACCACGGATGCAACATGACTTAGTTGGTGTCTCATATAGTCAAGTTGTTTTTTTTTTTTGTAATGTTCTAAGATTTTCTATCCTATTATAAGCAATATATATATATATATATATATATATATATATATATATGAGACTGTATTTCTAAGTGGTCTGAGCAATGACTAGTATATATATTAGGATTATCATTTTCAAATATATATTAAAGAATTTAATAATATATAGGGGAGGTAATTTAATAAGTACATATATATTAAGTTGATTAATATTTTGAAATGTAAGTCATTCACGTTGAAATGTATAAGATTTTTTTTATGAGAAATCAATTCAGTGGACAACCTATAAAGTAGAGTGCAAGGCCAAATCTCAGCGTTACTGCCTTTTTTTAGTAATAAGGAGAGAATGGCATAACTCCACAAATGCTAGCTGCCTTCACCTAGGAGGAGGCAGTTCCTTGCCTTGCTCTAACTTGGGAAGGGATTTTCCGAAGCCAAAGGGGAGAGTGCAAGGCCAACTCTCAGCGTTACTGCCTTTTTTTAGTAATAAGGAGAATGCCATAACTCCACAAATGCTAACTGCCTTCACCCAGAAGGAGGCAGTTCCTTGCCTTGCTCTAACTTGGGAAGGGATTTTCCGAAGCCAAAGGGGAGAGTGCAAGGCCAACTCTCAGCGTTACTGCCTTTTTTTAGTAATAAGGAGAATGCCATAACTCCACAAATGCTAACTGCCTTCACCCAGGAGGAGGCAGTTCCTTGCCTTGCTCTAACTTGGGAAGGGATTTTCCGAAGCCAAAGGGTCCTACCTAGATATTTAAAAGTTGTGGGACCAAAATAATTAAAGATGAAAAATAATTTAAGATTATGAAATAATATATGTATGTACAATCTTTGAATAATTTTGAACTGTTTAGTTTTAATTTTAAAAATAGATATACATGTTAAAATTTTATATGAATAATTAATAGAATTTTAAAAAAAATGACGGTGAAATATATGAATTTTAAAGAAAAATATGTGAAATATTATATATTTAAGAAATAAGAAATTTAAGCGAGCCATTAATTTTATATATAAAATTGAAAAAAAATGCACTATAAAATATGGGATTTTCGAAGGAATAGAAGAAAAACAAATTAATAGAGGTGATGGTGCAATTGGCATTTTCAGGAAAGGTATAGAAGAGATCCAATAAATTGGATTGCCACTTCAAAGGCGCAGTTGGAGCATTGCCTTCTGTCTCAACCACTAAATGGGATTATTCAAAACCCCACTCACTAGTTACTAATTTCAGCAAGTTCTACTTTAATTGAAATTTGCAATTTCCGATTTCAAGAATACTCCGGAATGATTATTATTAATAAATACCTTCATATAAGACATTTACACTTCATTTACTTTGAAATATGTAATATTAATTTTTTGTGAATCAGAAAAATGTTACAGTCTATGGTTCATAGAATTAAAATAAAAGTACTATTTTTTACAACATATAAAAATAATTCTTTCTTATTATATGTATATTATATATATTTCATGTAGTTGTAAAATGTGGGATTTTATTTCACATCATTTGCATTGTATTCATAAGTTTCTTTTTTGTAGAAAAAAAAAACAGATATCCAATAAATTGGGGGTGGGTTCCATGCAGTCTGATATGGCAATCTATGTAAACTTTGAATGAATAGAAACAAGGCAGAGTAAAAGATTTATGCCAAATGGTGAAGTACTGACCTCAATATTCACCCCACCAACTAAACATTGGCACGAGAGGATATGAATTATCATGTGGGTTACTGTTACCTAGCACATGCACTTCCAATCCAAACTGCAAAAGGACACTTCATCATATACATATCTCAAGACTAATGTTAATATTCTTCGCATGCAAACATACATATATATATATATGAGTTTGTTCTTATTATAAAATATATATAATATTTTCAATTTTCATCCCAAGTTTTTAATTAATTATAACCCTCAATGTATATATTGATACGAAGTTAATTAATTTTGAATAATTCTTACATCAATTACTATCTTTCATAATTTCTTCTAACTTTTACACTTTGTCCCTAGCCTAATTTCACTATATATATATTCAATATAATACTCTCTATCCCATATATTAATAAATTTATTTTTCAACAAATTAACATTTTAATAAGTTAGCTAATATCTTAAATATATATATATAAGTTAATTACCATTTTAATATATTAAATCTATATTATATACTCATATTCAATTTCACTTATTAAAAATATTTAATAAATATATCTTATACTAAAATAAAAATATAACAAGCATATATATAAATTTACATTTTCATTAAAAATATCTTAAAAATTCTTAATTCTTGTGAAATATATATAATATGTATCTATCAATTTGGAACAATATATATATATATATGTATATTTGCTATATATTGTTTATAACTCAAGTTTAAACCAACTGAATTGATGGGTTTTATCATAAAGAATAATTAATTAATGTTTATTTTATTACATAAAATGAGTTATTTATCGTTATCACCCAGACCATCCTAAATACTAGGAAAATGATATATACAAGGTGTGTTGCTTTTCGATTGCATTAGAGTGAGATTCTATATTTAGAAATAAATCCTCTCTGCTACGAATTGTCGATAATCTCATGCTTTATATGTTGTTCTTTCATTGGCATTCCGATTAATAATCTCCAGCTCTTACATGCTTAAGTTATTATAGCATCGATCTAACAACCCTCGACATTCGATTTTGCCGGCCTTAAATTAGGATTAAATAAATATGAGATTGCCTTCAACGTAGATAATCAATGCATGGGTGGAAAATGTAGAATGTGATAGTATAGAGAGGGCCATCGTCACGTGTCAACTTTAAATTCCACTCTTTTCATTCAAGTGCTTCACATCATTCTATTTAATTTTACCTTCTCGGGAAATCTATCTTAGATATTCATTATTTTTATAGGGCAGGTTCCGCTTATTACTTGCCCTAACATATCAAGAATATCCTCCAATTACGCTATATTCCATCCGTTTTATTTTTTAAATATAATATAAAAATAGTGTACATATTTTAAAAAAATAATTAACTATTATAAATTTTATAAAAATATTATTATAATTTATCTAAATACCATTTTCTATTTTTCATCCTATTTATTCTCTTTTAATAATTAATACGAATAATATTAGGACTTTTCAATTAATACTCTTTTAAATTTCTAAAAGTGATATTTGAAGTCAAATAAAAATATTTTATTATACGATATTTAAAATAAAATAGATGGAGTATAACATTTGCATTTATATGCACTGAATTTTAGTGGTCCATAGTGGAGCAAACATTTTAACAGAATTTCATTTTGGTGCTTCAAGTGTGACTTAAAAAATTTTTTTATTTCACCTCAAACATCATTTTTTTTTTATAAATTTAAGATGATATTAATAGAGAAGTTTTAAATTTGTTCTTATTTATTAAATTTTTTAATTTTATTCTCTTTGGCCTAACGAAATCGCCGTCTTCATTTCATATATATTTATTAAAAAATTATTAAATTATTTTAATATTATACAAAATTATTTTTAATAGACTAAACTATTATTCATTCACTCATTCATATTAAAACCATTATACCCTTACTACATAAATTACTCATCAATAATAAGGATATAATTAAAAAAATACTAATTATTTTTTCTTGATCATTAATTATTTTAGATTGAAAGGTAAAATTTATCGTACTATAATACGCTCTATGGTAATATATGGTAGTGAGTATTTGACATTAAAAAGACAACACATAAATAAGTTCCATGTTATTAAAATGAAAATGCTAAAATAGATACGTGAATATACTAAAATAGATAGAATCTGTAATGAATATATTAGAGAAAAAGTAGACATTACTGGAGATAAAATAAGGAAATATAGGTTAAGAGCTGAAGTGGTTTGATCATTTAAAATAAAGAAGTAATGATGTGTTTATCAGAAATACTGAATAAGTTAATATACATTATAAGAATGTATCAAATTACGGATATAAATTTATTGACAGAAATTTTTTTATTAGTAATACCGATAAAATACAGAGAGAAATGATTAAAAAAATAAATTAAAAAATACACCGACAGAATACTGACAAAAAAATTTATCGACAGATATTTTATGGACAATAATGGTGCCAGCAAATGGCGCCAGCAATTACCGACAGATTTTACCGATAGAAATATATTTTGTAGATAAAATTATTAATAGAAATATTATCTGTAGGTAAAAATAAATACATAATATATTTTTTGTAGGTAACACATACAAAAAATATTTATGTCGGTAAAATTACAGAGAAAAAATATTTTTTGTAGGTAATAGCGACATAACATATTTTCTGTAAGTAAAATTACCGATAAAAAATATTTTTGGTAGGTAATACTGACAAAATATTTTTTCTGTCGATAATTTTTTGATAAAAAATTATTCTCTCGGCAAATAAATAGTTACAACGGCGAAAATTTTACCGCCATTATTTGAGATATTTACCGATAAAATATATTTTGTCGATAAAATTACCGAGAAAAATTATTTTCTGTCTGTAATACAGAGAGAATATATTTTCTGTACGTAAAATTATCGACGGAAAATATTTTTTGTAGGTAATACAGACAAAATATTTTTTCTGTCGATAATTTTTTAATAAAAAAGTATTCTCTCGATAAATAAATAGTCACAATCTAATTAGTTAGGGAGAAATTTTACCTCCATTATTTGAAACATTTACCGAGAGAAATTATTTTTCTGACAGTAAATTTATCGAGAAAAATTATTTTCTGTTGGTAATACCGAGAGAATATATTTTTTGTAGATAAAATTACCAACAGAAAATATTTTCTGTTAGTAATACCGATATAATATTTTTTCTGTCGGTAAATTTACCGAAAGAAAATTATTTTTTCGGTAAATAAATAGTCACAACCTAATTAGTTGGACAAAAATTTTACCTCCATTACTTGAGATATTTACCGATAAAAAATATTTTTATGTCTGTAAATTTACCAAGAGAAAATTTTTTCTGTCTGTAATACAGAGATAACATATTTTTATAGGTAAAATTACCGACAGAAAATATTTTCTGTAGGTAATACAGACAAAATATTTTTTCTGTCAGTAAATTTATTGACAAAAAATTATTCTCTCGATAAATAAATAGTCGCAATTTAATTAGTTGGGTGAAAATTTTACTGCCATTATTTGAGATATTTACAGAGAGAATGTATTTTTTTATCGATAAATTTAGCGAAAGAAAGTATTTTCTGTCTGTAATATCGAGAGAACATATTTTCTGTAGGTAAAATTACCGATAAAAAATATTTTCTGTAGGTAATACCGACAGAATATTTTTTATGTCAGTAAATTTATCGATAAACACTTAATTCCGTCTGTAATTTTTCTATAAAAATATATTTTTTCTCCCCTCTCTTTTTTGCTTATTCTCTCTCTTTTTTTTTTCCATTTTTTCTCTCCCTCTATTTATCTCTGTTTGTCCCTTTTCTTGCTTGTAGAAGAAGAACAATGTATTTATTTTTATTTTTAATTTTTGATAATTTTTGTAATATATGTAATATTTATTTATTTATTTTTTAATTTTAATGAATTTAATATTTTATTTTGGTTTTATGGGTGATATAGTTTAAGTTGATTATTTATATTTTGATTGTATATTGTTTGATTTTTAAGATTATTTTAATTAATTATAATATTATTTTAGGTATTTTAAAATTTTTCATAATATATTTAGAAATATTTTTGTATTTAGAAATTTATTTAGAGTATTAGATTTTTTTTAAAAATATTTTTTCTGATTTTTTAAAACATTTAGAAAAAAATTAATTTGTTTTTATAAGTTTTCAAATAAAAATTATAAAAAAATTAATTTTTTAAATTTATCTATTTAAACACAATATGTTTTAAGAAATTTTAAAATTTTTTATTATATTTTTAGAAATTTTTTGGTAAATAAAAATATTTTAGGGTGTTTTATGATTTTTTTTAAAAAAAATAGCAAAAATTTATTTATTTTGATAAATTTTAGAATAAAAATAATTTAAAAAATTATTTTTTCAATTTTTTAATTAAATAGAATATGTTTTAAGAAATTTTAATTTTTTTATATTTTTAATTTTTTTTCAGTAAATAGAAATATTTTAGGGCGTTAGATTTTTTTAGGATATTTTTTTTATATTTTAAAAAATTTTAGGTAAATTTAATTTTAAAATTTTAATTATAAAAATAAACTAACAAAAAATTTTATTTATTTTTGATATTTTCTTTATATAATACCGATATAATTTTCTCTCAGTAATATATCATAATTTTTCATCGAAAATTACATATAGAATTTTCTCTAAATAATTTACCGACAAAATTTTCTATCGGTATTACCAACAGAATTTTTTATCGGTATTAGCGTCAGAAAATTTTTTTCTCTCATTAATTTACTGACATATATTTATTTTCGTCGGTATTTTCATTACCGATAAAGAAAATAACTACGGAAATTTTCTATAAATCTAATTACCGACAAAAAAATACATTCTTATAATGATAAATATAATCAAAAGAGGTATTTAAAAGAGGTATTGGTAGATCTAAATTAATTTGGATAAAAATAATTTAGAATAATTTTATATATTTTTAAATATATAACATATAACTCCGAGTAAAAAAGGAGAATTCATACTTCAATTAATTTAGAATTAAGATTTTGTTGAGTTGATTATTAATTATTATCTTAATTTATTTATTTTATTATTATATAATAATTAAAGTAGAACGAACGTAGTATTATAAATGAAAAGTTGCTATTAAAACATAATAACAAAATATTTTATTTATGTTTTTTTTCAATATTATAAAAGAAAATTATTCACTCGTAAAATTTAAAATTTGTGTATATTATATTTTTTACGTTAAACAATTATACATTATATAAGTATTTTACAAAGAAACTTGGAAGGATCAAAGGCTTTACCCTGACGATAACCATGTATTACATTTTTTCTCATTTTGATGCCCAACGGCGGACGCAGAAAGTTACGAAAGGGGAGGCTCAATTTCTACAAAAAAAAAATAAAAAAAATAAAAAAAATAATATATATATATAAATAAATTTACTATAAAATTAAATATTTAATATTATAGTAATTTAATAATTAACTTATACTATTAAATTAACTGTCTAATAAATAATTATTATATTTTATTACTTTACATATTCTGAAAATATTATATAATAGTTTTATTTTTAATTTTTTTAAAAAATATTTTTTTCTACTTAGTATATCAAACAATCAATTATTTATGTTTATATGAATTTTGATAAAAATTTTATAAAATAAAATAAAATATATTTAAATTCATATATATATAAATTATATATATAACATTCAATTCATTTAAATTATATTTATATAAAATTATATATATAATTCATTTAAATTTAAAATATATAATTAAATATAATATAAATTCACATATAAATATAAAATTTATATATATAAATAAATTTAAATATATAAATAAATAATATATATAAATTCATATATAAATATAAAATTTATACATATATTATATATAATGTGCATGTATATATATATATAACCTAAACTCTAAACTCTACAAAAAAAAAAAAAAAAGTAAAATTTTCAGTGTCACTTTTTAGTAGCGTGTTAGCTAATAATATCTCTTCTTAATCCAACACGTTTTTACTCTATCCCACACCTTATCCTATGTCCCTGTCCTACTATAGGGTCCAAATTGGAATTCATCGCCTTTCAATTTCTGCAACCCAGCTACATCAAAGAACAAAGGATCTTTAATGAACTGTTGGAATATTGTGTGTGTATATATATATATATATATACCCATATATGTGTATGTATTATGTATATACAAAGCAGAAGGGGTCCAGAGCCCCCTCTGGCCTCCCGTAAGTCCACCACTGATCACTGATGCCTGCTGCTTCTCCAACTAGAGGTATCTTATCGAGCTTTCAATGCGAGTTCTTTTTAAATTTTTCCTCGCAACAATCCACATGAAGAAGGCTGACATCTATTTGACGTTTCTATTATAATTACCACTTTGAAATAGCTAGCACTAGCATATAACTTTGGGTACCTCGTAACCCCTCAACCCTAAAAATGATAAATTATATAAACACACACACACACACACACACATATATATATATATTTGTGATTCCAATTAATATATAATGTGGGATCAATATATAATGTGGAATAATCCTTTGCAAATATAGTTGGGGTTTAAATTTTCTTATTAGTCAATTAGTCGATCCATGCTCAAGGTTTTGGAGGTAGAAACGACATGTGCAATAAGCAATTAGAAGAACTTTGCATGGCTGCCTATATTCAACTTTTGAACGGGGCAGCACATTTTACATCATATATATTAATTAATGCCTATGTTCAATGTCAATAATTAACTTATATTTTGAATTTTATTTTGTTTTATTTTTTCTTTCTAAATATTTTTTAAATTGATAAAGATCTTTCATTTCTATGGACATATAATTTTAGAGAGATTTATATCTAAATCGGATGTAAATACACCAGACCAATAAGATTTTTTTTATTTTTTATTATCTCTATTGTAAGATATTTTTATTGGTTGGATGTATAAAAAAAATAATAGTAACCTAGATGGCGGATCTACTTCATTATTTTTAGCAGTTTGCGATTCTCTTTCAGGATAAAGAAATGAGCTTTATACGGATTTTAAGCTGAAAAGAGCATTTATCTTGCTCGTTCATTTGCTTCACTTCTATCTATCATTCTATAATTCTTATATGACTGAGTCAAATGCTGATCATTCTCTCTACGTACGCATATACTCATTCACTTTTCCAATGGGTCAAGAAGCTGATGATCAAACGATGAAATGAAACTTCGTTTTTCTTTTCGTATCTCTCTCGCTAAAGACAACAACAATAATATAGTTTGCTGGGCATTTGATATCTGCACAAGATTTGTTTCCACGTCGGGGCCATATATATCTTAATGATATAAATCATTTACAAAACTAGCTAGGAGATTTATTGCGATTGCGAGTTGGAATCCCATTACAAACAAAGCTCTAGCTTACTAGACTTGAAATTCAAAGCATGCTGGCATGAAAACCGCTAAACAAAGCTATGCATCTGCCAAAGTTATCATAAGATTTACTATATATATATATATATATATATCTTGAGACAAGATAGAGATCTTTGAAACATGTATGGCTTTATTAGATGGTGTGGAAAGAGAAAGTACTGGCTAGGGATCCTTGTCTGATACATTTGGAGGTTTCCCAACTTGGTTTTATTGGCACAAATTATGTGTAGATTCTATTTGTCTGCTTAAGGGGCAAAAGCACTTATGTAAAAGTATCCAAAGCTGAGTGAAATGAATAATATACTTTTTGTCGTAACTATGTATTATCAGACAAAACAAAAATAAAGTGTGAATTTAAGGAGATCAGTTACATTAGAAATATTGATAAGGATTAATATTGCCTTTAATAATTTGAGGAAACCTGCGTAAATAGAGTGCTTATCCTACTTTTATCTTATTTTTTCCATAAATGTCTTTTTTTTCATATTATTTTTCGTTGCTAGAATAAGATAATTTATTCTTCGTCAAATGATGTCAGGATGAGCACTTGAAATTGAATTTCTCTCTCTCTCTCTGGCAAAAAACATTAGACTTGGACAAAAAATTCACTCACCAATCTCGATGTGCTTTCTAAAGTTTTCAAGTTGGAAGACGCCAAAAAAAAAAAAAGAAAAAAATTACATATTCAAATAAAATAAAATCAGTAGCTATTAACCACTTGTCATCTCTCTTTTGGCCATCAATAATGATTTTTATCCAATTTTTTTGTGAAGTCGAGCTGGATGGAACGACAATGATAATAAAGTTAATAGTCCCTTATCAACTCCTCGAAAATAATTAATCCAATAATTAGATTTATAAGAAACTCAACTATAACCTTGTAATAATAGGATTTTGAATGAATTTTTTTTGTAACGCCCTAGTTTGTGGTTTACACTATTAATTGTTGATTCTTCATATTTAAGAGATTATAATAGAGTAAACTGAATTAATTAAATAAAAAAAGGTAAAAAAATAGAAATAAAGAAGTGCAAATTCGAAAAAATTATGAGAGGGTAAGTTTCAATTTATCTTAAACCATAGATCAATCTTAAGTAACTTATGTTTTCATCTCCCTAAATTAAATATTACTCCTTCCATTCTACTTTAAATGCCCTTGCATACATTTTATGCTCTAGTCCTCATATATACAGCCTTACTAAAACTCAATAAAAAAAATTATTATAGTAAATTTTATATTTTTATTAATTTTTTTACATGTCTTTTTAATTTAATTTTTAAATCTATTAATTTATTTAAATAATTTTATTAAATTAAAATTTTAAATTACTATTTTAAATAAGAGCATTAATTTTATTCAATTCATAATCAAATTGTAAAATTTAGTATTAATCTAAATACTTAATCACAAAATTTTAAATATCCACTAATTAAAAAAATATGCATAATACAAAAAAACCAATAATATATATATTTATATAATAATTTTTATATATAAATATATAATTTATATAATTATAATTATATATAATTATAATTATATACATTTATATATAATTATTTAATAATTTATATCTATAAAAATATATAATTTACATAATTATAATAATATATATTTATAATTACATATAATTACATATAATTATATAATAATTTATATATATATATATGTATATTATTTAAATATATATATGTATATAAAATAAGAGGGAGGAGGGGAGGGGGGTCCTGGGGGGTAATTAATTGAAAATGTGCTATGGGAGATTTCTATGATGGATAGCAGTATAATTACTGAAATTATGATAGTAATTAAGCTTCACTGGATTTAGATTATCATAAAAATGTGGTAGAGTTTGAGCTAGAGAAAGTGAACTAAATAATAATAAATCCATTACGCACTGAAATTAATTATAATTTCAGCTTATACAGAATGCAGAATTAAAACGACATAAATATAGGTGTGATGCAAAATTTGGCATAAGAGTTTGGCTATATAGAAATCAGATATACAAGATGGTTAATCTAGAAAAAAATTATAAATTTATTTTGAGTCGTGATTGATAATTTTTTCTTTAAAATGTTGCACCCATTGTCTTCAAGCTATGAAAATATGCAGATATATTTGTAATAAATCTTCAAGTCAGTTTGTAACTAAATTCCATCAGTTTGGAAAATTAGTGAATGATAGATATCGTATTCGATATGAAGATATATATACATATATTTTATTTAAAACTCAAATTTTATTAATCAAAATCAAACTGCAAAATAGGACGAATAAAATGAAAAAGATTAACCATCTAAATAAAGTAAGAAATAAATTTGGAGACCCATGCTAATAGTATGTAACAAATAATATAAAGATGTTATTCATATTGTAGAGAATTATGCAATAGTATTTGCTAAATTAAATGGTTTTTAATTATTTGATAATTAGATTTATACAAGTTTTTTCATATTGAAATGGGGTGAATTTAGTGAGAGTTCAGCGTCGGAAATTCACTGGCAATTTTTTAAATATGCATAATGGATTTGTAATGAATAACTGTAATATTTGTTGGAAAAAAAATGATGAAATTAAAAGTGATGTGAACGTTAAAAAATCATAAACCTTAATACAGATAGGTCACAGTAATGATATGCCAAATCATACGTCTGAGTTCTGACCCACTGAATTTATGTGTGATAAATCCCACATTTTGGTAGATGACGAAAGTACATTACATGCAGTGCAATTAAAGATATACATATATATCGAAATATATATAGATATTAAAATTAATAGATGTCTTTAACATAATTGGTCTAAGTGGTAAATGATTCGATATTTTTTAAGTAGATTATAAATTCGAGTTTTAAACTTATAATTTTATGTATACAGTTATTTTTGCTGAAAGACTTATCTATCATTGCTAGTTATACGATGCGAATCATGTCCAAATTAATCATAGTGAAGCCAAATACGAACGTGCACATAAAAAAAAATATATAGATATTAAAATATTTTTATATAAATATATTTAAAATAATAAGTCATTTGATTTTTATACTTATGTAACTTTTGTGAATTTTAAAATGTTATTGATATTTTGATAAATTATTTTTTAATATTTAGTAAAATATTTATTTTTCTATTAAAATGTAGTATTGGTTTATATTTTTTAAGTCAAAATATATAGTCTATAATTTAAAAATATATATATATATATTAGTTTTTAAATTAGTTAATGGATTTTTATAATATATTTTAATAATTTTTATTTTTTAAAAACTTAAAATAAAATATTGTTGTAAGATTATAAGTTCATACTCCAAATAAACGATATAAACTTTGAACACTCAATAATAATATAATATTAATATTTGTTTTTAATAAAGTTTAGGATAATAATAACTTAAAAAATTAAAAAAATAATGATGAAGAATTGCAAATTTTTTCATGTTAATAATGTGTTTAGTAATTTATTGAATAGAGAAATTTCCAAAATTATTAATCAAATATTTTTGCATTTTATTTTAAAGTTTTAATTTAAAATTTGCATGGATTAGCAATTTTATATGTGATGTTAAATAATGTAAATATTTTTATATTTATATAATCTTTTGTCTCAAAAATATAAAAAAATATTATGATAATTATATCAATAAGACATTTAATAAAGATAATTATTTCAATTGGATAATATAATGTGTGTAAATAACAAATTATCATGTTATATATTCTTCAATTAATGAAATTCAAATATTAGTGTCTTTTTATATTCTTTGCATGATATAGACTTTTTCTTTATTAAAAAATAAATAAATAAATCTTTCTAAGTGTAATAGAAAAAGGCCAAAGGTATGGATTTTGAAACCTACGACAACTACTGCGTACTACTATGAATTAACTTCAAATTCAGGAAAAAAAGATTTCAGATTATATAAATATGTATATAAGATATGTAAAATTTGACAAATATAAAATATATTTTATTATAATAACATACAAATAATTCTTCATCAATTCAAAAAATAGATATCTACAAAGATTATGGTTGGACAATAAATAAAAAAAATAATGATGTTTTCTTTAAAAAATGGTGAGAAAAAATTGATGTGGCCATTGATTTGGGATGCGGTTGTGCCAAAAAATATATAATTCTTCATCAAAATGCTTCTAATATGACTTCTACCAAGAGATTATATAGATTTCTCAAAAGATCAAAGAGAAGCTAAAGTTATCAAACTCGCTTTAGTAAATTTATTTAGATTCTGTAACAAAAAATTAAATTAATAAAAACTGTAAAAAATAGATTGTGAAATAATAGCTGTCGAAAAAATACTCTTTGACCGAAGAATATGTCATAATTTATAAAAAATATATAAATTTTAAAATAAAAATAATATATTACAGTATTAGGCTTGAAACACGCTGAATTAAAAAACTAAAGCTAAGTCTAAGAAAATTGGAGAATTTGACAAATTAAATTAACTGACAAAGATACAAATTAGCTACCTTAGAGTTAAGATTTCTTATGTGGAAGTGAAAATTCTACACTTCTTATTTTTAATATTCAGAGATATGTTGGATCCATTTTGAACTAAATGTTAATTATTGATAATAACTGTCGGAGGTCCTTTTTCTTCTTTCATGTCCACAATCTAAACCCCATGTTTTCCTAACTTCACATTTTCTTTTAATTACATTTTAATTTTTTTAACTATCAAAAGTGAGTAATTTTGAGTGTAAATAAATAATAATATTGAGAATAAATTGAAAACAAAATCTTGCCTCCTGCTTTCTCAAAGCAAACGTCACCAATAATCTGTTTTTTTAATCGAAAACGTCACCAATAATCTAAATTAACTGTTGTAATGATGATGGAGATGATGATGATTAAAAATAAATCCTTTTACAAAAGGTTTTTTTAGGAAATTAGTGTAAAATTAAAATCCCAAATATAAGATTTTCTTGCGTAATTAATAATAATATGGAAAATTCGATGGCAAAAACAATTATCATTACTGGAAAATTAAAAAAAAAAAAAAGTGAAACAAAATGTTAGGGCCATCTTTTATTACTATCACTACTTTAAGTCCTTTAACTGGTGGCTCGTCCCCAGACTCTACCCTACTCCAGTTAATTGGATTTTGATTTTTTTTTAATTGCCAAAGTAAAAAAATATTAAAAAAATAAATTAATTAAAAGTGAAAAAAAAATAAAGGCAAAAAAGATAAAATATTCAATTATTCTTTTTGACTATATTGGAAAACTTGATTTTTTTTTCTTTTTATTTTTAAATATTTTAAAGTCGGAACCAATCTTATCTTCATCACTATATATCCTTTCTCCTCTTTATTGCCTGCATCGAATTCAAATATCAAAGTCCATTGCAACTTGCAATATTCTACGTTTCATAATAGAATATATATTTATATATTCAATAACTTTTATCCTTTATATAAAGTTTTTAATTAATTATAATTATTCAAATAAATTACAAAAATATAAATTAATTGTTGTTAAGAGAATAAAAAGATAAAAAAAAGACGATATATTACTGATAGCTTTAATTTTGTAATATACGGCAGAAAATGACTAAAAGGGGATATTTATATAGCTGTTGATCATAATAAGAATAGATGTTTAAAAAAAAATTATGGTTGAGATTATTAATGAATGGGGTATCTAATCAAAGTGTAAGGTGACCAATAAGAAGATAAAAAAAGGGACCTACAAAATGCCACGTCACAATTAATTACAGCTGGAGAGGATCCTGTAAAGGCTTTAAAGTGAATTGAATTATTGTGTGGTGAGGTAAATGGGAATCTTAGCTTACAAACATTATTCATATCATTCGTCAAGATCAAGACAGCTCTCACTCTCTTTCCTTTCCACTCATGTTTATATTTCTCATTACATTGTTGAAGTGCTCTCATCATTACTAAATCAAATCATTCTTTTCTTTTTTAATTCTAATCTGCATAATTAAATTAAATTAATAGGCCTTCCATATTATAATTAACATGTTATGATAAAATTGTTATCATTATTACAAATAAATCGACAGATGACAATAAAATATATTTAAAATAAATAAATAAATTTTGCAACTGATTGGATAGCTATGCATGCAATGAGTTTTTCGATAGGGCTCCACACCTTGGATAATCCTCTAAAACGCTAGCTGCATCATGATTTAATTAGAGTAGCATATAATCCTGCGGTTGTAATGTAATGTATTAAAATTGTACCTTCTTTCGTGTGAAAAGAAATTATTATCACTATTTGCTGTGTATGTAATTTCTTTCTTTAACTGTTTTGATTTTCTTACATTACTTTTCATAAAATTGTAAATTTCAGAGCATAGATTTAATTTAAAGAATTTATTCATTCTTAGATGGAAATTATTAGGGTAAGCTAGAGAGGGCTTGTGGAGCTCGCAATGCATATTATTAATGGTGATGATAAAAGGCTTTGGTGATAACAACGTATTTGGGAGAAATTAATTAAGCTCTGCTGATCTTGGAACTCCGTCAAAAGATTTGGCCACCACCTTTTAATTTTATTATTATTATTATTTTGTTTTTATATATTTATTTTTAATTTTTTTGCTATTGTATTCTGCTTCGTCGATCTTCATTTGTCATTTTCATGATTTTATAGTCTGTCATCCATTATCGCATGTCTCTTTCTAACCCACCTTCAATTCCTTTTTCTTCGTCTTTGTAACCCAAATATATATATTATAGAATATAAATTATTCTGCAATTATGTGAATGGCTGATTCACGACTCTATAACACTGATAGTTGTGTTTGAAACCATTCTGTCTCATATGATAAAAATATCTGCTCCCCAATTTTGTAGCCAAATAAATTGACTGAGGGAATCAATTACGTACAATTTTGAAATTTACTTTTTCTGCGTTAGTGATAACTAAAAAAAACAAAAGCAAAAAGAAAAAAAATAAAAAAAAGGTGCTTCATGACAAACTCAATTTCGGCCAGGCAAGATAAAATTTTAGCTTGGGATTTAGATATAATAAACCTAAATTAGTAGTGTCAGCCTTTTAATATTGCAAATGCAAATCCAAAAGGAATCTTTACATAAGTACCATAAAAAATAAATAAAAAAAATTAAATTTATCATATTTTTTAAAATATTTTTAAATTTATCAAAATTTATAATTTTTTTTTATAAAAATATCAAATTTAAATAATTTATTATAAATTTATTATATATTTATTATAAATTTATAGATTTATATATTTTATTATAAATTTATTAAAAAATGACTAAAATACTCTTAATAAAAATAAAATTTTTTTATAAAACATGACAGAGAATATAAGTTTTTCAATCTAAAAATCAGAATTCTTTAAAATAGAATCCATGCTATTCGCACTAGTAAATTCTTATTCAAGAAAAATTATATAACACAATTATGATTTATATTTTATTTAAAATGATAATCTAATTAAATAATAATATATTTTTTATATTTTCTAATTAAAAAATTACAGAGTTCTCTAAGATAAATTATAAAATACATTTAAAAAAATATATAATCACATTATTATTTAATTAATTTATTATTTCAATTAAAATGTCTTATTAGAACAATGGTAGTATAGTATAATTTCTCTTAGTAAATATCATACAAAACTAGGTATTGGGTTGAATGAACAACTACACTAGTTGGAATATTTGGGCTTAAAGATTTTTTTTTTTTTTATCAAAGGGGCTGAAAGAATTAGTGTCAACAAATTAATACTGAGAAAAAAGTTTTTCTTTGAATCGAAATTGACCCTTTCTCTCTTCCAAAAAGAACTCCAGAATTCAAAAGCAGTTTGGGCCAATAGCACAGGCAGCCGCTATTTCTAGGCCTCCATTGGTACAGCAAGACAAAAACTTGCATAGTTGCCTCCCAATAAGTAATGGTTGGCCCATGAAAAAAATCAACACCTGTGTACATAACCAACGTGTTGTAGGTAAATTTCTTGAAATCACGAGAAAATGACATCAGAGGCAGTTCAATGCACCCTTTTTTTTTTCTTGTTTCTTTGAACAAAGGCAGTTCAACGTAGTTATTGGCTTCTTGTCATGAAACTTGAGAAAAAAAAAATTGAAGAGAAAAATATAATATTGTCGCATTATTCTTTTCATATAGAATGCATATAGACATATAATCCAACCCCAAGCTGCGTATATATTTGGGGGTAATTAAATTGACTTTCTACTCATTAACTGAATCAATAGTTTCTGTTAAATGAACTGAATGAACAAGAAATGAATGCCTAATGCCAAGGGAGACAATATTTCCTTCTTGGTAAGTGGAGAGGGAGACATTAAAAGCCTTGAATTGCAATCAGTAAGAAGAGCTATAGGCTGCCGACTGACAAGATAAAAAGCCACCCACATCATGGCAGTGGGTGTGGCAAGTATGCTCATTTGATCATGATAGCACTCAAGAAGTTCATCCTGCACTTAAGTTGCATGATATGAAGCTTTTATGCCTCTCGTTATTGTGAGTTCTCCAGGACCAGAATTCCTGGTCCATATATCAAACGGCAGCGCTCGCTGAATGAACCAACCAGTCGAGAGACCACTTCCTTGAAAAACATAGATGCCACCTGCCAAATATACGTAACAAAATCAGGATCCTCAATTTAGTAAATAAGACCCCAAACTACCAAATCCACAGGTATTTTTCGGCAAAGTATTTTATATATGAATATGAATAGTTGCATAGCGTGAAGCTTCTCATTTCTAAATTCATTATGATTGAAATTGATTATGAGATGGTGGCCATGCTCCCACAACTTCCTATGCCCCAATAATCCCAATCCAGAATGGATTGCATTTCATAAAAACTGTTATAACTATCAAACCAAATATTACTAGGATCAAATACAGCAGAAGAATCTAGACAAAACATCGTTCATCAACAAAAGAAATCATTATTTATTCACAGAATTGGATCTATTAAAGAAATATATATATATAGGATAGTAAATAGTGATCTCATCCAATTTCATATCCTTTTTATATGTAAAACCTTGTTACAAGTTCCGTGTAAATAATTGGTTTCATCATTGTTTTTAGCTCTAGTATGGATGAATCAAATGTCTGCCTTGCATCTCTCCAATTCTTTGTGTGGTCCAGTATTGTACAAATTACAAGATCTGCTGTAGTGATTATGCAACTATTCTTGTACAGGGCCCAGGCATGCGTAATGTGTCTATAGCATGGATAAATATTTACTGCAAGTTGTGAGTTTTAAGTACAAATAGGCTTCTATTTCTAAACCCAGATTTAAAACTTCGTACAAATCTAGTGCTTTAGGAATTTCTGAGAACTAGAGCTTCAAAATTTTGGGTAGAAAATGACGTACTTCTCAAGACATTTCAGCAATTTTAGGACTTCTTTGCACGAAAGAACAAATACATGCTATTTGAAAGTGTGCAAGGGATCTATGCTTTAGATTGTGCTTTTCCATTACAAAATAGTCAAAGAGTCTTGGTTTCAAATTTCACCAAGATTTTTTAGTGCTTTAAATGAATGTTTTAGAGTTACAATTTCCTGCATCAACATTTTAGTTAGATGCATTTATAATGTTAGTAGAAGACATAGATCACACCTTTAAGTTTTAAAATCATCCAATTAGTCCAATGTCATTGATGATGCAAGTGGTGACATTAGATTCCATAGCAGTTATGCAGTTTTTTCCCCCTGACAGTCTGATACACTAAGCACATGTATGAGTAGTGTAAAGTGCTTTTTGACTGTGCAGTGCCATCCTCTCAGCAAATTGTAATCATGTATTGCAAATTTCTTTCAAAGAAACTATCTTCAGTTTATTTAGAAGCAATTAAATACATTAGCAATTTGCAAACTAGATATGTTACCATATAATAATAATGTAGATATGGCTGACCGATGTTGAATATCTCGAAGTATCACTTAGATTACTTCATATGTAATTTTAACATAGATTTCTCTCAGTTTTCATAGTTGTTCTTGTATATCAGTGTTTTTTTTTAAGATTAGCATCCATCATTAAACGAATAAAACAAAAAAGTGAATCTCTCAGTAATTCACAGTAAAACAATTAAAAGAAAGAGATATGATATTAATGTTACCTGTCTGTAACATTAATATCACAAAAAAAAAAAATGTTACCTGTCTGTAAAGAGGTGACTGGAACTTGAAATCCACAAAAAAGTAAAGGTCACAGGTTCCTGGAACTGGTCCCGGGTTGAATTCCCAAATGTTTACCAAATGATCAAAAATTGAACTATCTGACACAGTAGTCTGGAAGGAAAGCAGAATGAGTAAAAAATTATCAACAACCATGCCGGAAGAAATTTTAATGAACAAAAAATTTAGGACAATATGTCAATAGCGCATTAGTTTAACAAAAATGCAGATAAATCCATATGAACAATCACAGATGTTAAAACTAATATATCTGAAGGAATTAAGGTCCACATGAGCTAAAGGAACCATAACCAAGCTAGCATCAGCTTGTTGCCAAAATAAGTTAATATTTTCAGGATAGAGGCTGGTATTTAACTAACGCACGTTCATTAGAACAATATTTTGCTGCACAACTATAAATTTGGCACTTCATAAATATGTTAAATCATTAATGTAGGCATCAACATCATCAAATCTTTAAACAGGAAGAGGGAACTGAATTACCTTAACTAACTTAGGTCTTTTTAATTCAACATGAGAAACATAACTCTCCACCAGAAATTTAAAACCAATCTCTAGCTCAGCATCAAATGATCCATCGGGATAACTTTTGAGAATCTCCGATCGCTGGCACCAAGGTACAAATCCATGATACAAATCAACAGCTGCAACCACATCAAATAACTGCTCTGGAGAGTACCTGATACCAAAATTCATATCAACACAACAACATGTAACAAGAATTAAAAATAAAAAATAAAAAAAATCATAAAAAGGGAATTAGCTAAAGATTACCCTAGAACACGCCTTTCTTCATAGACCTTGGATAAAACACCACCTTCCTCTCCATCACCGCAGCCAAGAAACTGTCTTCTTTGAGCAATATTAGCATTATTATTATATAAGCTTCCCAATGTGAAACAAGAATTATTCTTCCTCCATTCAGTCACTTCACCAAACGAAGGGGTTGTGATGCCAACTATGCTACTATAACATCGAATCTGATCAAATTTAGAAATATTGTTTTCAGACCTAATCAAATATTTAGCAGCAGTTTTACTCGTCAATAAGGATCGAACTGCTTTTGAGGTCGACATGAATGACGGCATTGTAAATACAGGCAAAATTTGACCCCAATTATTGAAGAATCAAAAGAACTGGAGAAGAAACGAAATTTAAAAAAAAAAATCAGAGATTTAGAATACGGAAGAAATGATTTGAAATTTGAAACTCTAAGAAATTTACCTTGTCAAACAGGAAGCCAAATTGAATTTTCGATTGCAAGACACAAATTTATACACAGAGAAAAATGGAAGATTGTGCTTGCCCTTAAAAATTAGGGATTGGAGTAGAATTTTGCAGATCTTTTTGGCCTTCGAACTTTCAATCCTTTTTTATTCATTCTCAGGAACGAAACGGGAAAAGGAATGAAGCGAAGGTCTTCCGTCATTTCAGCCAACGATCCACGTGGCATATTTTTTTTTTTCTCCGTCGCGTGATGGTGCTGATTGTTGATCAATTTGGCCAAAAATATTAATCAGATAGACCAAACTTTGTTTTTGACATAAATAGAACAAACTATTAGTCTATTACTAATATTTTTTTGTTTTTAGAAAAAAAAAAAGCCACGTGTGGTGTTTGTTAATTATTAGAAATATCCAAATATCACACATGATATTTCTGATTTTTTCCTTTAAGAATTGATTGGCATGAACTAATATTAAAAAAATAATGACAGAAATTAGTTTGAATGAAGGTAAAGTAAATAACAAAAGCAAATTAATTGTGGTGAAAAGTTTAAAAATATTATAATCAACTAAATATATGTAATATTACACCAAGACTTGAGTGGCCAATCCTCAACTCAGCTTCTCTCTCTCTCAAGTAGAGTTTTCCTACCCGCAGTGGTTCCACCGCCCCTAGTAGCTCAAATTCCTCCCCTTTCGGTCATCATCGTCTTTCCACTCCGATCTAGAAACTTCGACACCATCTTTCCCTTCCCTTCCATTTTCTACTTTCCTCCTTTTAGTTCTCCTCATTCTACTCTCTGTTTATATCCCCGACAGTTGTGGGGTTTAATAAACCCACTCATGCTTGAAGCTGACATGAGTGATCTCCTTTGAAATTATACATCATCGAATTATGAGTTAATTTTTTAAATTGAGTTATTTTTATTTTTATTTTTTTAATATGGTATCATATATATAATCTTTTTTTTTGAAAACCAGGTATCCTATATATAATCTAATCTATCTACAACTCTGTAAATTTTATGTTTTAGATTTTTTGTATGTGTTCGAGTGAGATGATATAGTAAGTATTTCTCATTAATAATATATAATAAATATATATTTTTTATAATAATTTGGATAATTTTTATTTTATGAACTGATTTTTAAGATTGTATTAGATTAAGTTTATTTTTTGAATAGAAAAAACGTCAAGTACTTTGTGGGCTTCTTCCCTTGGAGTATGGCTACCTAGGATCTATTGGCTCTCGGATTTTAGTCCAAGGCTTGTGTTAGAGAAAAATTCAACAAGATCATAAAGAGGCTTCTTAATCATTTATTCGGCGTATCAAGGTCTATCCTTTTCCCTTAGTAGGTAACTCTCCTACTTTTGGCTTTCATCTTGAATCTACAAGGGCTTTGAGTCCCTATTCCCTTGAAAGTCGTTTTACTGATGAGGATTATGGCTATCTGCTGGTTTTAGTAGCCTTTCAACTGCAGCTCTTTTTCCCTCCTTATGCTGAGCTCATTCTTCATTTTGCCCCTTTAAGGATCTATTATCCTTTCTTTTCCTCAATTATCATTAAACCCGAGGATGTCAGGGGCTTGCAAGATGTTATGATCTCTGTTCTCAACTACAATAGGTTGAGTTTTTTTTGTAAAGCATCTTAAGGCATTGTCTTTTGCCTTTGTTATTGGCCATATATCTGCTTTCTGTTGGCCTCTTACTTTAGGGAGTCTTTATGTCCGCTCAAAGATTCTCGGTTGGAAATATAAGGAAGATGGTTTACCTACTGTTTTTTGTTGCATGTATTTTTTGTGATGGGCGAGTTGCTGATACGATGAGTGTTGTGAAAGCTATTGTTTATGATATACAGGGGAGCTTCACTGTAGTTAATGCTCTTTTATGTATTAGGATGTTTTGTATCATGATGGACTTTAGTCCATTTTGCTTATTGCCTCTTTGGATTCCTCGGATCTATGTATCATTTGTTAGTTATTAATGGACTCTTATATTCTGATAAAAAAAAAATATACATATGTTGGGATTTTTCGCCGATTTATAATAATAAGATTTTTCTAATCTAATGACTAGGTGAACCTCAATTTTATTTTTAGAGTTCGAATTCTGTTGTTCGATTCATCTAACTGCAAGACAAAGAAAGAATTGAGTTTCAATAGAGAATTTTAGATGCTTAAATTAGTTCGGGTCACCTGCAGATGAAAGAATTTAATAAGTAAAAAATAATCATTTACCTGTAAAAATTGCTCCTATTTATGGTTGATAGAGAGGAAAATCCGATACAGTGTCAACACTAATCAGAGACTTACTCTTATGATGTGAAGCTCGATCAACGTTCGAGAGCCCAGTATTAAAGCTCATCACTTCGCAAGAGCTCTATCTACAGCATCTTAACTGACATGTGATATGGATTAGCCAGGCCGCTTGGCCCATGAACTTAGTGACTAGGGGTGGTACCATAACCCATCAAAATATGTATTAAAATTTTTGTTTAATTTATTTTTATTTTGATTGATTAGTATATACACTAAATATAGATAAAAAATTACAAACGAAATAATAAAACCTTAATAAAAAATAAGATTTTTATCTATTCTGATCCAGTAATTTTTTTTAAAATTCTTTATCTTACTACATGTGCTGTTCTTATTATCATATTGAATTATTTGATTAGTGTATGCAGGAATGAGTTTTATAAGTATGAGGAAAGGGAAGAAACAATCTCTTTTTTTTCCCATACAAAGAGAGGTAAAGCCACCAGCGTTGCCGCTCCAATTAAATCATGATGCAAGCAGCGTTTGATTTCTTCAGGAGGATCATCCAGAATTTGAAGGCCTAACGAGAAACTCGTGACGTGCAAATACCAATATCACAGCTTATGAAGTTGCGCTAAAAATAATGGCAAATACCAATATCGCCAGATGTAGAAAGCTATCCAGTCAAAACCAATAATTAAGTAAAAATTCACAAGGCGCTGATTCAACCTCTAGTATGTCACAAAAGCGAAACTGAAGAAGTCTCATACCAGATCAAGCAATGGAAATTATACGCTTTTTTGTTTAGCCTTCGTTAAGCCAATAATCTTCTCTCATTATCTACATTACTGAGCATAATGCAACTAATAACCATTGTAACCTAAATACAAATCTTCATTACTGAACAATATCAGCCCAAAATATAAATATCTGCTACGAACACTCGTGCATATATACAGAGAGAAATGAAAGAGACATACACCACTGTGACAGAGTATCTATCACAACAGCGTCAAATTAATGCCAATATTTGTTTGCTGTAACGATATCAACAAATGCGTTACTCAAAAATACCCCATTTCTACCCAGATCTATCCATCTTCAATCTCTAGAAGTATAGAAAGTCAACAAAATTTCTTCTCTCTTCGCAGGTCAAGAGAACACAGCCACCCAAAACAAACCAGCCAGGCTAATTAATTTGCCAGATCACTGGTACAAGTCCTTTTATCTTGCTACAGAAATAGACTTCTCACAAGCATCTTCTATCACAGGAGGCTTGCCATATGGAACAACCTGTACGGGCACTCAGACATGAATAAACTGGGACTTAAACATTGATGTTAACACATTACATAAACCCATGTGCAGAACCGTGCACTACCTGGTCATTACTTGAAGTACTTGTTGTCTGAGTTTTCATCCTTTTTGAATTGCATGTACTGCTTATCATTTCACCTTTAGTATCGTCATCAACAAAATTCTGATCTGACACCTCTATAAGAACAAGAGCAGCGTAAAAATTTTGACATCAAAATGATGTTGCTCAAAGCGTGCACGCATTTGTACTTTGCAATCGTAGTATAACACTTGAAGCATTTCCTAGAGACCATTGAGCAATGACATTTACGCTACTTAACAAAAACTTATGATTTAGAAATAGTGAAATTAATCAAAACATAAATGCATGCAAATCCAGAAGTCACATTTTTCATACTTCTGTTCTTCAAATTCATGGATTTTCATTGCAAAATAAATCATGTTGTTTAGCCCAAAATTATTAGCGATTGTACCTTTCTATGCCCCATATATGAAGATCACATAGTGAAAAAAGGGAGACGACAATGACATGAATATGAATGAACCGAAAGATTGAGGAATCATTTAAGATAATTCACTGAAGTGATACAGATTTGGGAGAAACACCATTGCCAACACAACCAAAATAGAATCTTCAAGGTAACACACAAAATGTTATTAACTATGATTACCTCTGTTGCTTTCAACCAGGCTGTGATGACGACATAGATAAGAATTTGAACAAGTTCTGGTGCTGGACAGCGCCTTCTTCCCATTTAAGTTAGCTCCTTGACTATGAGAGGCAGCACTTTCTTGGGGTTTTCTTGTATGCCTAAAATGCTGGATCCATGGACTTGTCAGAAGGCCATGGGGTTCATTTGCTACATTTACGTGTGAATCAGATCTTTGAAAGTTAACTTTCTGCCAGCAACCACTTCGAAGAACCTTAAACTGGAAAACAAATTGAAATAAAACAAGACAACAAATTAAGGATGGCAATTTTTCATCAATAAATACACGTATTTCCATATGCGCCTGCAAAGGCATGATTAATGCATAATTGGAACGACATTTAGGCAAACATAAGAGAAAATTTCCCAACCTGACCAGATGGAGCATGAGTGTTACAGTGTACTTTGTGTGATGGTTTTGGGTCTGACATCTCCATTTCCAATGGCCAACCAAGAAGATCGATGGAATTATACAATTGGTTAACAAATGATGCCTCCATGGATTTAAGATAAAGACTGTGTTTCTCATCTGTCCACTCTATAGACATAGAATCTGTCATCGGGAAATCCTGATATTTATCGTTCAAAAAATTATCAGAATCCTCCAAAATATGAAAGAGAGTTTGGTTTTGCGAATTCATTGATATTATATACAAAATTTTTGAAAAAAAATCAATATGTAATGGCCAGATAAAACAGTACAAAAGTTATTATGTTAAACACCAACAGCCACCAGCTTCTCAATTATTTCCATACATGTATGAGCTCAAACTATGCATGGCGATGAGAAAAATTCTTGCAAGCATTGGACATATATTGCTGTTGACACTTGATCAATTTTTTTCTGTAAAGACCATTAATGAGACTAGTAAACAGTATAATGATGTTAATTACAAGAGCAATTCTATCAGACTTAAAATTCAACACTTCCCAAATCCCCCTCCCTCCTCTCCTTTGTCGACCTCTAACTCAACCAACATGAAATAAAAAGAAGCTAGGAGGGAAATCTACTGCATATGATAAAGTTTTCAACAAAGATATACCAAAAACATCAATATAGAGTCCTCATAAAGCTCAAGTACTACACTCTACAGTTATCTAGCAATTCAGGCTAACTGCTTCATTAGTGTACTTTTTGAGGCTATGAAAAGCAGTCACAAAAAATAGATACAAAACGACCAGTCAGTTACCAAAAAATAGGCAGGTTTTGTGACAAAACAACACGTTATAACATGTTGTTCGCTGAAAGGTTGTGTGATATTCTCGTACAAAACTGTGTCAGTACGAGCGAGTTTATTAAGGCAAATTACAACTACCGCTTTAATAGAGCAAAACGAAGTGTGGTTCAACGAGGTACAAGAGTTTGGTTTACCAAAACGATAGGTTAATAGATGAAGCAAAAGGACAGATCCTTTTGACAAAGAACGCCATAGATCATCCATCAAAACCAAATTCAAGAGCGATCAATTAGCTAAAAAATAAGGGTAAAAAAAGGAAATTCAATAACAAAAATCTAATGTAATCTATTTCATAAATTTCTGAGACTGCAGGAAAAATTAAAAGATAAAAAAATTATAAAAGCAACTTAATCTTCTTCTTCACAAAAATAATTATATATAAAATTTCCCAATTTTTTCGTATAGTTATAAAAAAAATCGAAAATTAAGCATAACTGAAGTTTCTTACCTGTGGAAGAAACTCGGTACCAGTTGACCCAGAGCCAGAAGATTGTGAACTCGTCCGAGTTTCACTTCTGCAACCTTCCATGTCTATATCTTGACTAAATCTAGAGAATTAGATGCCGGATTTAGAAGCTCAAAAACTGACATAGAGTTTAGAGAGAGAGGAAGAGAGAGGGGAGAAGCGCAGGGTGGAGAGAGAAGTGATGAATTGTGAACGTGGCGTTGGGGACAAAAGAACGTTACAGTTGTCACCGCTTTACACGTGTCAGTTGCCACGTCATACAGGAGAGAAGCAGATATTTTATTGTGTGCGTCGAAAATATCTCTTGTCTTGACTTGAGAGTTAAGGTTACGTGGCGCTGGCGGTGCACTTTTATTATCAAGTGTTTAGCTTTTTAACTCGGCTTCCCGCGCTTCTTTTAACTTCGTGCTTTTTCTGCCCTTGTTCTGCTATTTTTGCCCGGCATAAATTCCGGAATAATATCATGGATTTCTCAATTTATATCATTAAAATTTAAAATCTTTAAAGTTCAATTTATTACAATAAAATTCCTTAACATTTAATTTTTTTTATTAAAATCTTTAAAAGATATTTTTTAAGGAAAAAGAGAATTCGATATAAAGTATTTTAAAGAAAAAAAAGTTAGTAGATGATTCTAAAACAAGATTTTTTTTATAATTTTAAAATGATTTTTTTTGAGGATTCTAAAAATTTAAATTCTAGAATTCAAGGTGCAAGGTTTAACATTTAATATTTAAGGTTAAATTTTTTTCATCATCATCTAGTCACTGAAAAATTAAGGCATGAGTTTTAATGGAGAGAAAAGAAATATTGAGATTTTGATCGTTGAAATTTTTGATGATATAAGTGTAAAATATAGAGATAGATTAGCGATATTAACTGTGGATTTTTTTTATAAAAAAAAATCTTCTTAAATTCCCAGCAGCCAGGGGCAAAATGGACAACTGACCCAATATTCAGATTTATAATGGACATTAGTGAAAGCGAATAAAAAATTATCAATTAATGGAGGCAAATAATTAATTAACTAAAATTTATTCGCTGATTAGATACATATAAAAATCATAACAAAAATATCTAATTATGAACCACAGTTTGCAGATGACAATAATAATGTGGGCCTTAGAGCCAATTGACTGAAGAGTCTGTTTCGACCAACTTATCTCAATTGAGAAAAAAAAATCTCCTTTTGGACTAAGTCAATATGCATCCATATATTCCATCAAAATAAAAGTGCAATTGAATACGCAAATTCATCATGTTAATGTATAGTTCACTTGGGAAGAACATTCAAAATCCCAACAATCATGTTGTTAAATACCAGTACAGTGCCACTGTGCCAGGCCAAGCCCTTCTAATTTACATTTACAAGGCACATGTGGGGAGTCCCGGGTTCGAGTCTCTGTTTGACAAGTAGTTGGATAAAGACACACAAAAGGCTTGTATTTCAATGTACAAAATTGTATTAACGATGCGCGATCTTGAGTCTTGACACAGATAAGCTCCCCAGAAAATAATTGTTTGCCAGTTGAATTGGACTATTTACCGACTTTACAGTATCAAATCATAGTTGGTGCGAGAAATAAATGAACAAGGACCCAAGATTACATATTTACATCAACTCTTGAGCTGATGTCCTTATTCGTGTCTGCACAACAAACTCTTCCCAGCTTTTGTTTAGTTCTTCCTTTTGTAGATTAACTTGTGAAGAAACTTGTAAATTATTACAAACTAAGTTTCATGAGCCTGCTCCTCTTCTGTTACCACAGTCTCTTGTAGTTCAATTCTACCTGCACATTTGAAGAAAGAAACAGCATTAAATTGATCCCTAATACCAGGTCCTGCACGTTTAAAATCAAGAACAAGGTCAAAATTTTTTTACTCTGCATTTGCAGCTCACGGTACTATATCGAAAATGTAAAGAAATGACAAAAGGAAATAGAAATTAGCTCCTTAAAAAATCAAATCAATGACAAAAGGAAATGGTGCAAGCCTATGACCAAATTAAGGATTGGTTCCTTTAGAGAATTAGATGATTTATTGTGTATCAATAATCTACAGCTACAATGGTAAACCAACTCTATCCAAGAACAAGTGAACTTTTGGTTTGGTTGGATGGTGCAGGTGGAGGTGTTCCCTACCTAACAACGATATTAGAGATGGGCCCTTCGAAGATTCATTTGATTTCACATTTGCACCTGAAATCAGCATGGAAAATCAATCAAACTACCTCTAGCAGTTATGGAATGCATCACAACATGCATTATTATCAACGATTTTCTGTTCAAGCATTGGTTTATTCCATTGAAGTGATTGAACTTCTAAATAATAATACAAATGCTCAAGCTACGGTAAATTGGCATCATGACAATTTATGATACTATAATGCGTTGAATAAATAATAAAGGAAAAACTTCCAAATTGACATGTATACACACATGCTTTATTGTAGCCACACAAAAAAATAACAGTGACAACTAATCATACACCAAAGAAAAGTAGTCAAGCATCAAAGCAATTACCTGAACTTTCCAATGATTTAAGGATGTCTGATTTCTTAAAAGTGAATCCAATGAAATTGGTGTCTTTTGATGTCAACATCTGCATCAACGAACAGACACAACATACTGGAAAAATTAGCATCATGCCCGCCAAGAGTTGAAAAATAGGCACAAAAATGATACACTTGTATCGCAAAATTTATAACTGTAGAAGACAGACAATCTCGAAAGGTTAATAAATTGCAGAATCAACAATTCCAATAATATGATAACCATAGATGATCAAATTTTTTGTGTAAGTCTCACTTTCAATTGAGTATGCCCTCCCAAAAGGACAGGAAAGTACTGGAGCTGAACAAATAAAAACAGTATCTTCTGAAAGACAACAGGTCCAAAGCTTCACATAGGTATCTCAGAAGCCAAAATTCACAAACATGCCACACATAAATGCACTTTAATGGTTTTCCTACCATCTAAACTTGCTAAATAATTTTTTAAAAATCATAGTTCTAGAATGGATATTAACTTAGTTTTATCAGAATTTTCTGCAGTAATAGTAAATTAGAGTTCACAATCACACAGCAGCATTACCTTCCTCCACGGCCCCACTCTTGGTATCGTGGATGGTGGGCCTTCCAACTGCCAAAGAAACAAAGACTTAGCCACGATTCTCTATCATATTGAAGAAGAAGGGAAAAAAGACACTTGAAAAATGAAATAAGAACTCACATCAGGAAACTTTTCAAAATTCTGAGTGTCCAAATCTCCATTGACTATAGGCTTATATGCAGCTTCCATTTCATATAGCATATCCCACTGAATGCCTCTGAACCATGGATGTGCCTGAAATATTCGAGAATTTAGAATAATAATCAGCTCAAACCACACAATGTAAAAGGGTTGTGCGGATAAGAATATTGTAAAGTCCCACAATCATGCAGCAAATGGCATGTGCCAATTATCAAAATTAAGAACACGCTGTATGCTTTTACACCTGGTCCATGTCAAGTTACCAGCATCAACTTTTCACTGAATTTGTGCCTATAATACTCAAAAGTTGACAGGTTATAACAGCACAAGAATTTCTGAAGTTTTATCTGATATCGGCTAGGAGGAATATTATTATTCTTGATTCTTGAAGAAGTGATTACCTTTAATTCATCCACTCCTCTGGTTCCCAGCCTTGTTTCAACATCACAAAGCAAGTGGCAAATAAGATCTTTGGCCTCATTTGATATCTTTGGTTCATCAGGGAATTTAAGGCATGTTTTCCAATTGATTATCTGATAGAATATAGATATGTTCCCATTTAGCAAATAAAAAGAATGTTAGGCAAGTAACTGAGAACCACAGTTTAGGCACTGGCTATGCTACCTTGCGGCATGTGATCCTGGGATCATCAGAACAGAAGGGAGGATACCCTAAAAGCATCTCACTGAATTTGTGCCTATAATACTCAAAAGTTGACAGGTTATAACAGCACAAGAATTTCTGAAGTTTTATCTGATATCGGCTAGGAGGAATATTATTATTCTTGATTCTTGAAGAAGTGATTACCTTTAATTCATCCACTCCTCTGGTTCCCAGCCTTGTTTCAACATCACAAAGCAAGTGGCAAATAAGATCTTTGGCCTCATTTGATATCTTTGGTTCATCAGGGAATTTAAGGCATGTTTTCCAATTGATTATCTGATAGAATATAGATATGTTCCCATTTAGCAAATAAAAAGAATGTTAGGCAAGTAACTGAGAACCACAGTTTAGGCACTGGCTATGCTACCTTGCGGCATGTGATCCTGGGATCATCAGAACAGAAGGGAGGATACCCTAAAAGCATCTCATACATTATTGCACCCAGGGACCACCAATCACACTCCATTCCATATCCCTTCTTTAGCAACACTTCAGGTGCCATATAGTCAAGAGTTCCAACAGTTGAATAAGCCTAAGAAGAGTTTATGTTAAATTGGTAAATTGTACACGTAAAACATCACTTCTCAAGAAGAACAAAATTGTAAAATCAGGAAACAGAAAAATTATAGTAAAAGGAAATTTAAAATAGTGGCAACTTGCATCTTGGATAAATATGTATCTCAGTCTCTTTTTTATTTCAACATGATATTACTTTAGTAAATTCAAAAATAAGGCTTTAGCAGAAGAAATTTATAAGCTAATACCAGCGCACGGCGATTACGTTTCCATTGTTGTAGTTTTTCTTTAGGCATTGGCCAAGGAACTCTGTTGTTGTTAGAATGTCCCCCAACTTCAGTTGTACCTTCTTGAGTAGTAATATCTTCATTTTCCAGCAAAATTGTTGAATATTTATCATCCAGGGGCTTGCACAATCCGAAATCTGAAAGCTTCAAATGGCCATTTTTGTCCAGTATCAAGTTATCTGGTTTTATGTCCCTGCAGCATTCTCAGATTTAAGACAAGGGAAGATGAAATGTAGCTTGTCAGCTCATTGAGACTGAAGGTAAGAAAAATTTTACGGAAATTCTTCTATCAAAAATTCTTCAAAAATTTCCTGGGCATCACAAATCTGACAAATTTTGCAGCCTCTGAAGCTATCCTTGACCAAAATTACAGTTCAAAACAAAACTGACACTCTAGGCACAGCTGCATCTTCTCCATATGCATATCTTTTTCTTGTGCTTACATGAATGAGAACCATTTTACACCCAAGAATAGGACAATTATAGTTGGATGTGAACTAATAAGAATGAATGCCTAGTATGAACCAATGGCATGAAGATTGGGTTAATGTGTGCAAATTCAGCAGGTCATAGAAGCTCAGCCACAAAATTGCCATTCTAATGTGGACATGAGAAGTAGATAAACTGAATTGATGCCCTAGAACTTTGGCACCAACACCACAAGGAAGTAAAACTAGAAAAAACACAATAGCAATCACATAATTATCATACCTATGAACATAACTGTGCTGGTGAATTGAGTGGATAGCTAGAATGCTCTCTGCCATGTAAAAGCGTGCAACATCTTCAGAAAGAATGTCTTCTCTCATCAATAGTGTCATTATGTCTCCACCAGGTAAATACTCCATGATAAGGTATAAGAAATCAGAATCTTGAAAAGAGTAGAAAAGTTTTACAATGCATCGACTATCAACCTCTACAAGTAAGTTCCTCTCAGATCGGACATGCTCAACCTTAAAGCAGTCAAGAAAAAGAAAAGAATTAATTTACATTATGACACAAGTACAGGTTGATTTCAAGAGTCAGAAACTCTAAAATGCTTCATCAAGTACCTAGAATCCCTATTATATTCAGTTAGGTTTTTGTTTTCTGAATCTATCATCTGTTAGCTGTTGTGGCATCATATCATTTGTTATGATGATTCTGAAGGATCTTTCATTTTTAGTTAGTTTGTAAAAGTTTTTCTCAACTGTAACAGGTATAGATGATGCAATGATGCAACCAACTCTTTGCATAAAAATATCTAATTATGTATTCAATCAAACAACTATGTGAGAAATACAAAGCACTACTTTTTCTGCAGAGCATGAGTTATTTTCCAAACCAGAAGCGCAATAAATGGCTATAAAAATGTTGATGAGAGCATTCAACACATTTAGGTGATAAAGAAAGGCAGTGATGCATTAAGGATTGAAAGTGCTTTGACTAGAGGTGTGCTCCAAAGTCAGCATTGCTTAAAATGGATCATTATTCATCAATACATCAGCTGATGCAATTGGCTTAATGCTTGAATCAACCAAAATTGCTTATATGGAACACCACACTCCAAAAGAATTATCCACATTTATAAAAAGAAGACACTGTTTTGAACGTTAGTGCTCTTTTAATTTTGTAGTCTTACCTGCCCACGGCTAAGCATCTCAGATTTCTTCAGTTTCTTCATGGCAAATATCTCTCCAGTGCTTTTGGCTCGGCATAACCTGACCTGCATTTGTTGAACATATTATAAATTGATGTGTGACACTGTTTTCAAGTCAAAGATCATGCCTTTCCAACATAACTATGATAAAAGTAGTACTACAGAAAATTTAAAATGTGATAGTAAAATCTTCAATGCAGCAGCTAGGTTCAGAATAAAGCTATCCCAATGAGCTTAAAATGGAAACAAGTATAAATGTACCAATTAGGCCAAAATGGCTAAAATTGTTTACCAGACTTCCACATTAAATACCCAACATTATAAAGATTCTTCCTCATAGAAAGCATACAAAAGAATGCTGGAAGTTGTTGTAAATTAAATAGTTGCGGTGCTTTCTTTTACCTCACCAAATGCACCTTTACCAATCACAGTTAACTGTTCAAAGTCATCAATTCCAATTTTACGGCGTTGCAGCCTCATATACTCGGTTTCTCTGCGTTCTAAATTCCTCATCATCTCCTCTTGTTCTTCATTTGATACCCGAGCTTCTTGTGCTCTTCTTTGAAGTGCTTGACGTCTAAAACAGAGTTAGAAAATGTGATTTTTAACGAAATTAAATCATTTATGTTACTAATTATCAGTAATCAATGAATCAGTAAGCGAAGCTGAATGAACATAGCATAAATGCTGAAAAGTAGGACTAATAACCAAAATTTCCAAATCCCTTAAAAAATAACGGAAATATATAAAAGTAAAAAAGGCATACAAAAACTGTTCTAGGAGACTAGGGCCACATGCATTAAACGCTGACCAGCTATTGACTTCAATTAAAGCAACAATAATTTATCGGAATTTGAAACAAATCTGAAATAGAAAGAAAATAAAGATCGAAAGGATCAAATTATTGCACCTGTCTTTACGATCTTGCAATCCTTGCAAGTGTTTCTTGTAATGATTCTCAATGAACTGTTTGGCGGCGGCAGCTTTCTGTCTCGTAACCGGCGATGAAACGGATACATCGGGGCCTAAATCAAGGCCGGACCGATCTGACCTCAAGTTCAAAGCCCCAAGCCTTACCGTACCATCGCCGCCTTCCATTTTTAATAAAAAAAATCAGATCAAGACTCAAAACAAAACAAAAATGAAAATAATGAAGTTAATAAGAGAGAGTCATTGGAAAGATTGATATAGAAGTGTCAGAATTATAGTTTCGAGGAGAGATCTAAGGAGGAAGGTGGGGCGGGTGTCAAGTGTATGAGGAAATGACCAATACATTGACAGATAGGAAGAGAAAAAGTGAATTTTGAAGGGAAATGAACTCGCATCCGCATTACATATATAGCGCTCGAAAAAGCTGTCTTATCTACGATTTCTTTTGTTTGTTTGTTTGTGTTCCGTTATTTGATTGGATATTTTTAAGTAAAACAAAAACAATTGCTCTTTTTAGGGTGTTTCTAGGGAATGGAGTGTGATCAACGCCATCCTGTTGCTCAAATGAACTGGAATCTCTCTGAAGCATTTTTAATCATTTCTGACTTTTTAAATTAAAAAACAAAAAAGAAAAGAACAGAACGTGTAGAAAAAAGAGAGAAACATTGGGTGGGGGCTTCTTCTTCCCTTTTGGCGACTCTCTATACTGAGAAGCCAAATCTAAATGGATATTCGATGAGCGCGTGAATGTACGACTGCTGATGACTTGGAGATTGAGGAGGCAAAGTTTTATCTGTTGAGATTTGAATGTGGAAATTACGTGCTGAGAATGAGCGTGGGTAGAGGAATTTTTAACAATTAATTTTGGAATGATCCGACTCTTGTGGTGGTGCGTGCTGGTCTGAACTCACTCAGAGTACGAGGGGTCCCATGAATTTTCGGCCAAGTCCCTTTGGTGCCCTGAAAACTAAACGTGAGGTTCACGACTTGGAATTAAAGGTCCATTTAAACTTGGTCCTCTTTGGCCGGGCCTGGGTCTCCTCACCTGTTCTCCATTGAATACTTGAACATGGACTACAGAACGACTTTGAACGTAATCAACGCCCTGTAATTTTTGAATTTGTTGGTCATTTGGTAGCACCAGCATGCGTAAAAATTGCATTGTAAAAACTACCTTAAAAAATAATTTTTATTTTATAAATACTTTAAAAAAATAAAAATATTTATGTTTTAAAAAAAATTTAAATAAATTTTCAAAAATACATTACTATTTACTAAAATAATTTTTTTTTTCAAAATTATCTCTTCCCCCTATCAATATTACCTTAATTTACATTTTTTTTCAAACTTCATATTAATTAAAAATATTCTAATAAAATAATAAAAATTAATACTTTAAATTATTTTTCAGCAAATAAAATTTATAAATTTTTTATAAAAAAATTTAATTTTAATTAGAAAAATAAACAACACTCACAAAAAAAAGAGTAAAATATATAAAAATATATTAATAAAAATTATTAAATTTATTTTTAAATAAAATTTACATATTATACATATGAAAAAATAAAATAAAATATTATTTTTTATGCAGATATTATGTAAATATTTGATAGATATTTTGCATATATTTCGTAAATATTATGTATATATTTTATATTTATTATCTAAGTTGTATGTTTTTTATGTAAAAATCATTGAATATTATGAAAATAAAAAATTAAATAAATAAAATTAAATAAATATTAAAAATATTTATGTAGATATGTAGTATATGTTTATTGGATATTGTAAATGTAGTTTATATTATTATATTTGTATTTTATATATGTTATGTATATATTTATTTTTTTATGTGTATATTGAGAATATGATATAAAAAAATTCAATAAAAATATATAAAATAAAATTAAAAAAATTAAAATTTTAAAAACTAAAAATTAAAAAAAAAGATCCCATGGTTTTACATATATTTTTAAAAAAGTATTGGGCCGTAGAAATGAAAATACAAAGTGCTTTTGATAAAAATATAAGAAAAAATAAAAATAATTTTAAATATATTATATTTATAAAATATTTATTAAAATACTAGAATTTATAAAATATTTACTAAAATATCAGAGTTTTATTAATTTAAAGAGAGTTTACAATAAGTTTATATTTAGTTTACAATAAATTTATAATAAGTTTATAATTTTTACACAATTTATAATGACTTTATAATAAAATAATTAAAATATTTTTATAAAAAATAAAAATTTTTAAAAATACAATTGAGAGTATCATTTTTTCAAATACAAACTCATAAATCGATAGCCATAATTTTCTCTTTTTTTTTTTTTGAAGAACATAATTTTCTCTATTTTAAATATGAATGTGAGTAAAATAAAATTTAATTTAGTTAAATTCCACGCAATTTATCAAATGGACTTTCAGCCCGATAATTAATAGCCTTACTATTTATGGGTACATCCGAAACCATGTGAAACCCAAACATTAACGCAATGGGCAAAACTGACACTATCTAGCCTTTTATCTGGCAAGATTTCCACTTGCACTGCGCTTTGCTAATGAGCGATAGAGTAATGATAGGTAGCTACTAGCAATTTGCAAGACCATGAACAACTTTTCTTCTTGTGCAGAGTGTACCAAATGAGACCTGAGAAGTGAAAAGTGAAGCGGCGAAACCATAGCATCGTTAAACTAGTAGTAATTGATATCAGAGAGACGGGGCATGACCATGGCATCGTTATCTAAACCACCACTGCCACTTCTGCTCGGCCACTCGAACCCTATCTCTCTCTTTAATTACTCTCCCATCATCTTATCTATCCCGTTTTACCAAACGGCGACACTTCATCCGCGTCTTTCTGCGCTAAAGACTGGATCGGACGGGTTAAGGAAACCGATTGCTCCTACAGGGAAGGAGTTTGGTGGAGTTTCTGAAGGAGAAGAAGAAGAAGAAGAAGAAGAAAAGGATAGTGACAAGAAGAGAAATTACGATGACAAGGAAGAGGATGAATGGGTGGATTGGGAGGACCAGATTTTGGAGGATACTGTTCCGCTTGTTGGCTTTGTTAGAATGATTCTTCACTCTGGCAAGTAAGTAGTTTCTAATTAATATTTGTTTTATCGCGTTCTGATATCTTTCCCCAATTAATGATTCGTTACCGCACCTGCTGCTTTATTGTTCTGGAGGCTACTTTATTTACTCAATTTCAAAATGCAGTGGAAATAAGAATAGCATGGTTGCTAACCTTTGTGATTATTTCTGGGATTATAGTCACATTCAGGGTTTGAGGTTAGGTAGTTGAGTTCATCAATCAAATTTTGTTTTTTCTGCGAACCTTCTGTTAGCTCTCATTTCGACATGTTATTCAAATTTCCCTGGATTTGATGGTTATAGTTTCTGTCTCCATTCTCAAGGCTTACATTTCATTGTATCATTACTGTCATTGTGGCATTGTAATTTGTCATGGTGAAGAAAGGGATGTTGGAGCTATTTGCATAACACATGTTAAAGACTAGTTATGAAGAATTCAGCGGTGATAGGTTTTAGCATATATGTGTGTCTTTTTTCATGTTGCATTTATATGTCATGGTTTCTTTTTATTATTTTTGTCTTGCTAATTGTAATCTTATGCACATGAGATTGATTGTTGCAGATATGAAAATGGAGAGAGATTAAGCCCAGAGCATGAGAGAACCATTATTGAGAGGTTGCTTCCACATCATCCAGAGTGCGAAAAGAAGATCGGATGTGGAATTGATTATATTACAGTATGCCTCTCTTGCTATCTTCCCCAATTTGCTTGATGGGTTGTTTTTTCTTTATTGGGTTTGGGGGATATTATTATGTTTTCCATTGGTGCTCAATCATTTCTTTAATACACTGCTTTATGTATCAAGGAGGATGCCTTCTGAGTCCTGAGTTAAGGACATTTAGATGATTCTTCACTATCCTCTATAACCAAAGTAGAGGTAAGAAAAAGAAAACTTGTGTGCAGTTTGTACGCACACATGTGTCATGTATGCTTGAGTATTAGAAAGGGCAAAAGGAGTATGCAGATGGCATATTATCAAGTCAGGTCAGGCTAAAGCATGCATATCAAACTGCCTAATCTTCCAACCAACAGCTTTAATTGCATCTGCCTGGCAGTCAGTAGAAAGTGAACAGAATCTCTAATAGAAACTTTCATTTTCTTTTTTTTTTTGCCTCAATCTGGTACTTTTTGCTTTTCTTCATTTTCCCCTCTTGCTTTTCATGGTTGGAAAAGACTCATGTGCAGCAGAAGGATGTTACCAGGATTATGGTGTTGAAGAGCCTCGAAGGCAATATGTATTATGTGATGATAGGGTATTGCTATATTAAAAAGTCTAACTCTCAAGGACCTTACTACATTACTTTCTAATATAAAACTTGATTTGCTGTATGCATAACATTCACAAGTTATCGATCCACAATTGAACGAGAATCTCAGCTGGTGATCAATGCCATGCTGCAAAAGAGACACAAGGGACAGAGACAGGACATTAGCACTATTTTTTTTTCTGATGTTTGTTTTATGCTGCGTGAATTACAAACTTGTGCCTTTTCTTTTATTCATTGACCGGGCTGCCTGTCGTTAGGCAGGAAAAATTCTTGATTACCCTGCAAGTAAATATAAGGAGCACCTAATTTTTGTCGATAGTTAAGAAATTTATTTGTTTAAATAGAGGGGAAGGTGGTTGTGGAACTGCGCAGGATTAGCAAGTCATTTTTTCACCTTTAGTGAGTTGTTAATGAGATTTTCTTTTTCCAGTTTATGCTGAGATGATGCGAATCTTTTGTTGTAAATTATAGGTTGGGCATCACCCTGATTTTGAAACCTCGCGTTGTTTGTTCATAGTACGAAAAGATGGACAACTGGTCGACTTTTCTTATTGGAAATGCATAAAGGGCCTTATCAGGAAGAACTATCCACTATATGCAGACAGCTTTATTCTCAGACATTTCCGCTGGCGTAGGCAGAATTGATGAAGGTAGCATACGTAATTTGTTGGCCATATATATAATTTTATGTTGAGGATTTTTTTTTGTTCTTACTGTCTAAATCTTGCAATTTGTATGTGCAAAGATAACATTTGTAGTTATTAGAAGCAAAGATTGATATTTTCAGATTGTAATGCTTGAAGTTCCTGGAAGAAGAATATATAGATCTACAAGATTGGGCGTCAATACTTTTCAAAATTGTGTATTGTTGATAGGGTCCTAATTTGTGGCAAGTGCAATGCAAACTTGGTATTACAGCCCCTTCCTCGGATCTTTAGATGGAAGAGATGAGATTTGGCTATTTTCAGTGTTTGCTCTGTGGGCATAATTTGTGTGCGATTGTTTGATCTTTTTAAGAAATGAAATCCAAGATTTTCCAGTGTTTCACATCGCACTCGGACGCAGAAACATCTTGGTAGTTGTGTAATGGGGTGCATTAATCGAATATATCGAGCGTGCCTTCTTTTCCCTGTGTTGAATCATACAAATCACAATCAAGGTGGATTGTTATTCGATTGCAACATATCTTCAACCACGTGTTCTCGATAATTGAAAAGATGTCCCCACATGTTTTTGTTTTGTCTTATCGGTGGACTTTAGCTGCCCTGCCAACGCTAATTCCCTGGATTCTATGGTTTTTAGTCTTCCTCCATGTACAGTTTGACACGTTTTTTCAAACTCAGAGCCTGCCTCCACTAAAGCACAAACTGGTAAATTTTTTGTTTGATAAATGGCTCAAATTGATGAGGATAAAATGGGGATATTCTGACAATATAAAAATTGGAAATGTATTAATTAATTAAAGAATTTAATTGAGGTGTATTTACCATGATGTCTTTATATACTGTTGGCTCTAAAATTTTGCCTTCAAAAATTTTCCAACATGTAATTTAATGTTTGTTAGCTTTTCGATTACCGTTTGCTTTTACATTAATGTAACATTTCATTGCCAATCTAAATATAAAGTTGTAATCTAATCAAATATATTAAGCTAAGCAACTATTCAAAATTTTTTTTCCCTCAAAATTCAATCCTTTAAATATGGAACCATCAATTGTTGGCACTTCAAACGTAGATGAAGCACTGGAGCATGTTTTTGGCTTGATTGATGATGATGAAGTTGTCTTTGATGTCGAAGAAGGCTTCACAGATTACAATGATGATCATGATATTACTGGAAAATCATATGAAACATTAGCAGAGGCTCCAGAAGTAGGAATGCACTTCTGCTCCATTGATAAACTGTTCATATGTTATTTAAACTATGCAAGATTAAATGGTTTCAGCACTGTCAAAAAGTCAAGTTGCAAAGACAAGTTTGGTATATGTAAATATCAAACTATAAGTTGTGACAAGGGTAGAAAATCTTACAACTATAAAGTGACAAAGAGAACCAACTGCCCTACAAAATTAAGTGCAACTCTGAAAGATAATGGAATGTTGCAGGTTACCAAAATTCAATCAAACCACATTCATGAATTGGACCCTTCTATCAGCAAATTCATGGCGAGTCATAGAGGTCTGGATGCAAACACAAAAAGAAAGCTCGAGGCGAATGACATTGTTAGAATCAGACCGTGCACGAATATTCATATACTTGAAGTACAAGCTGGAGGTCCATATACAATGAAATGTCTGCCAATTGATTATCGCAATTTCATACATTCCAAGAGGAGGCTCATGCTTGGTGCTGGATATGCAGAATCAATAAATCAGCTATTTATAAGGATGCAACAAAAAGACAAGAATTTTTTCCATTCAATTGACACTGATAGTGATCAGAGATTGTCAAACGTGATTTGGGTTCATCCTAGGAGCCGAGCTTCTTATGAGGACTTCAATGATGTAGTAAGTGTAGATATAACATACCTTATAAACCGATATAATATGTCGTTTGCTACAATTGTTGGGTAAATCATCATGGCCAATCCATCCTATTAGGATACGCTTTGATTTCATAAAGATGTGAAAACCTTTAAGTGGCTTTTCAGCACTAGGTTAGCAGCAAAGAGCCAGAACAGTGCTTTAATGAGGTATATGACTTGGCTGGTGGGATTATTCCAAGGAGAAATCGATTGAAGAAAACTCTTAGAAGTTTGAAGGAACTGTTTACAAGGTGGAACAAGGTTGATGGTGGTGATGACATTTGATGTGAATATGAAAGAATGGACAATGGTGTTGAGTAAAATGATGAATCAATCAATGATTTGAGAAATGCAGCTGTGATACTATATCCAAATCTAGTTCTCGAGGCCGGCCAAGATAAAATCATTATAAACCACATTGTGAAAGTCATAAAAGGAGGAAAGTAGATAGAGTCAATAACTCAGTTCAACCAAATCAAAGACAAAGAAGCATTGATATTAGAAGGAGGTATGGCAATATTTTTATGTATTCTAATTCTAATACCATGGAACCAAGTAACACACAGGTCAACTACATTTCTGAATTTTTATTCTCTATTAATAGTGGCTAACATCATAATTCTAATATAAAATGCATTGCATTATCATTTGCAGCTACTGCAAACACCTACTCAATCAGTTAATGATATCAAATTAAATGATGATGAAGCTGTCGAAACACATGGTAGCCAACCACTTAACAACTTATTCAATGACAATCAAGCTAGTACTAATAGAGCAGGTTATATTGACGTGAACTTTTTGGATGAAAGATTAAGGACATTCAGACAGCTTAGACAATAGACTTTAACATTGCTAGTTGTAGGCTTGTGTTTGTTATAAGCTTGTTTTGTTTAGAGGAACGTGTTAAATTGAAAAAAGTGTATTCATTTTCCTTATGATTATTTGTATGATGTATACTTAATTTAATGAAAGCAGTATCTTAGTAGTATTTTATTACATTGTTTAATTATTGTGGTAAAGTGCATGGCTCTTATGTTGAATTTACTTTCCATTTCATATATAGAGTTTAAAATATGAATATTTACAAATGAAAATCAAATTTATTTGTTCATATATACTGTCAATATCATGTGTGTTGGCTTCATTTGCAACCATTAGTCATGGCAAATGCTAACATCATAATTCTACTACTAAAACCATCCAAGAATACCATGTTAATAATAAACAAATTAAGACCATCCAAAACATTTCATTTCAAATCATATATATGTACTAAAAAGTATGTAAACCATCCAAATAATATTGTACTAGAGTACTTGTAAACTAAAAAGGATTACAACCCCAAATATAATAATGTTCTAAAATAATTATAAATGTTCAATTCCTTCTTGTAACCGTGATCAACATTGTACAGCTAGTAGTATCAACGAGTTCCAGCTCCACCTCATCACCTTTGTTGAGACAAAGGGTGTAGATTACATCTTTCCAACCCTTCTCAATCCTCACTTTCAGGTTTTCATTCTGCGTATGTCTTCATACAATGGTTATATCAAAGAAGTATCCCAAATTTCCTTCATCATTGTTGAGGGTGAATACTTTTTCATCAGCATCCCTCATGCACCATTGAAGATGATTTCTATACCAATCAAGAGGGATATTCTGCATTGAAATAAAAAATAATAATAATAATAAGCAATCAAGAAGCAAATATTTCACTACATGTTATAATTGTTTAATGATTTTCTTACCAATTTGTACTTTCAGTCACATGTATTCAGTTGTACCTTGAGACATAAATCAATTGGAATTTCATCATCAGAACTTGGCAACAACCCAGATAATAAGGATAAAGAATTTGCAGAGAAGGATGATGAAGAAGAGATCTCCATAATTTCAATATTTTTCTCAATCAAGACACCGTTAGGTCCATACACTTTCACTTCGAATGTATTAGGGCCATCCGGCAGGAACAAAGCATGATCCACATCATCTTTTTTGAACATGTCAATAAAATCTCTCCAACCTTTATCACAGTAATCCTGACCTCTATCATTCCTCTTGACTGCAACCTTAAGGTCACGTCTATACCTACTTCGTAGTTTGACAATCGAGCCTAGTTTTGTCTGCAAATGTACTTGGGTCTTGTCCAGAATAAACTAAACCAGGTAAGAATGGAAACACGAGTAAATGATCAAAACCCTAGTCCCTAAACATATTAATAACAATATAATTGCATGCATATATCACATTGAAATTTAGAGCAAATCTTCATTCATGGTAAATCAAAAAACGCATTCAAAACTCCATCGAAATCAATTTAATAATCTCAGTTACAATATTATTAGCATAGAAAATCATGAAACATTAAAATTTTATATTACAAAAAATTGAAAAATCTAAACTTTCAGTAGGTGAGAAACCTTTTTGCACAAAAATATGATGTGAATGAATAAAAATTGAATATTGAATATAAAAATCAAAACTTTAACATAAAAATCGAAACTTGAACATAAAAGTCGAAACTTGATATAATTCTATTATTAAAATGATACATCCTTTTATCAGTAAAAATGATTGAACTAATTTAAACATAAACAATAACTATTGATTCAATGAGAATATGTACCAAGAATGGGTAATGCTTCTTCATCCAATCTCCTCGAGCACGGAATCCCTTTCTATTCATGATCATTCCTTATTTTTCAGATTATCAAATAGATCAGTTTAGTTTTCGAGAGAGAAGTGAGTGTTTTGTTATCTAGAGAAGAGTAAGAAATTGAAAAGTTTCTCAAACTACTTTGAAAAGCACATCATATATTTTGAAAATGTAATATTTTTTTGAACCGGTATTTTATTCGTTATTTGTTTGTTATATGTTTTATTTTGTTTATGACATGTCCCTAATATCATGGAATTTTTTAATATATTATAATATATACGTGTCAAACTATTATAATTGGACATATGTATCAAACTATATATTAAATTACAATTGGATATGTGTGTAATATATATTCTATATTATAATTGAATATGTGTATCAAACTAATACTAAATTACAATTGGACATGTGTGTAATATATATACTATATTATAATTGAACTTGTGTGTCAAACTAATACTAAATTACAATTGGACATGTATATAATATATATTATATATTATTATTGAACATGTGTATCAAACTATATACTATATTATAATTGGACATACGTGTCAAACTATATACTACATTATAATTGGACATGCATGTCAAACTATATACTATTTTATTATTAGATATACATGTCAAACTATATACTAAATTATACTTGGACATGCATGTAATATATATATAATATTATAATTGGATATGTGTATCAAACTTATTCTGTATCTATATTATAATTGATTTTTTTTAAATAAAAATGATATTCATCTATATATACTAATTTTATTTTAAGACATTATAATATGTGTTCATTTTATGTCTGTTATATCTTAATGTGAATTTTGTTTTTACAATGGCACTAGGCAACCATATAGCACGACAATCAAAGAGCAAGCCAATCAAATAGAGCACACCACCATATTCATTGGAAATTTGGAACCTTAATTATTTGCAGCCCACGTTTTTATGGGGACTTAGATTCTTAAATTGAATGAACAGTTTCAAAAAAAATTTAATTAATTAATTACATAATTAATTAACCAAATTAATTAATTCCAGAAAAAAAAATCACAAACCCAAAATTTAAGTCCAAAAAATTCAATTTTTTTTTCAGAATTAATTAAATAATCTTAGTAATTTAATCCAAAAAATAAATCAAACCAAAATTGATTTTAGATTACTAATTTCGATTCCAAATTAATTCTCGAAAATTATAATCACCGAATTAATTTTCTAGAATTAAAACAATAATCAATACCGCAATTTAATCGGAAAATCTAGCAACCTAGCACAGGGCTCTGATACCAATTGAAAGGGGGAAGAAAACTTAATTCCCCTAAAACTTAAGACATGCATAGATTACTAGATTATTCAAATTAAATTGCAAAGGGCATAATTGTGTACCTGACATCATCGTATATTGATGCTGAAGACGATTCTGGGGTTTGTCGCCTTCCAGGGGATACACTTTAGTTTATGCGGAAGCACTACTGAAGAAACGTAATGTTCTCTAAAATTTGTTATGTTCCCCTGGATACCACGACCCCTTATTTATAACTGATGATGATGTTTAATTTCTATTTTGGTCCTTTAACAAAATAGAAATTCTTATCGGTCTCTACACTTATAATCCTATTACGAGTAGGACACCTCAATAGTCAACAATCCTAATTTGATCAAAACTTTAATTGACTATTTTAATTTAACTGCAATACATATTTAATATTTAAATATATTTAACTCATACTTATGATTAATTAGAGGATTAATTTTATCAATAGAAAATTAATAACACTTAGATTCTTAAATTTATTTCTCTGTCTTTAACTATTAATGGCCATATTTCCCTCCAAATTTTTTCCATCTTTTGCTTCTTGTTCCCTCCAAAAATCACTTCTAATGTAATCAATGGTTCTAGAAACGCACATATATATATATATATATATATATGACACTTATTAACAATAGCTCACACATCTTCTATACAAAATATTTGCTTTCTGACGACGTTGAATAAAAAATTCTCATTCATTATACATGGCTCAAACTCCTGACAAATCTCAAACTCGAGAGGCTATTATTCCAGCCTCTCCACAAACAATGGCTGCTTTATAAAAGGACAGTAGGGAGAAACTGACTACAATCAAATAAAAAAATGGAGGAGTTTTTGCTAAGATTGCTACGTCAAGCTAGTGTTGCTAATAGCAGAGAAATATTACTGCAGGACAACCCACTGCCAAATGCTTATGAGACTTTTTTGGATATTGTAGAGAGTAATGCTCATGTCAGAGAACGCACACTAGAAATAATGGATATATCAAGCTCGTCTTCTTTGTTCTGATCAAGAATGCTCCAAATTCTCTTTTATTTTTGCTGTTGTCCATCTAAAATGTTCCCGATCTGTTATGCTTTCTGTTTTTATTTAACTCATATTTTTTTTCAATTTCATGTGCAACTTGTTTTCTGGTGTTTTAGAATTAATATATTAATGTTTTTGTTTTAATTTACGATTGTTATACAATCTGCATTTGTTTTATTTGTTGTTAAAGCCATCTTCCTACCTTTTGTATTCCTCATTCTTCGTATAAAACATAAGTTGTTTAGATAATATGATTCAAGTTTTGTGTAAAGGTTGCTCTGTTATAAATCATATATAAACTAGCATCTGTAAAAAAAAATTACTTTTTTTAATCCAGTTCGAACAATATATCCTTTATTTTTAAGAATGCTACTGAGTAAACTTGTTAACAGGTGAACACAACTACATATATAAGCCAAATAGAATACAAATTCATATGAAAATTGTTAAAAATTACATCTGCATAAACTTAGATAAGATGATAAATACATATTATGAAACTACATCAAAATCCAACTACTTAGATAACTATTGCCTCATGCATAACTCCATTCCAAACATCATTCCAATTATAAATCCAACAATAAAGGCATTATTTTTTATTTCATCAGGAACTTCAACATCTTCTATGGAAGTCTGCAATCCAACCTCTCTTCTAAAAACAAATTTACAAGAATTTCCTACTTCTGTAACACTATTATTTCTGCAAAAATTGTTGTAAGCATCAGTGGCATCCTTCAAAGTTGGAAACGAGCTATACAAACTATTCTTCACACCAATCACCTTAGGTGTGCATTCATACCATGATTCATAGACTCCAGGTTCAGTGCCTCTGAAAACAACATAGAACTTCTTCTCTCTAGACTTTGTTTGCACCTTTCTATCCATTAAGAAATTGCAGCAAGAATACATGATGAATTATACTACTGATGATAAGAATATGATAGAATTTGAGTTTTAATGAAGCTGAAATTTGTTTTATTGATTAATTTTGGAGTATACAATTGTTAGGCTTATGACTAACAATGCCATTAAATGCAAATCTGGCTGGCAAAAATTTCAAATTTCATCCGAAAAAGTTGGCCTCCTAAACGCTCGAGGGCAAGATAGTAATCATAAGCCTCACTAATTGTAACTAAATAATTAAGCATAATATAATTTAATTTGTGAAAAGTTCAATGTGCCCCTATTGATCATGATCAATTTGAGCCAAATACTATTTCCGATTTTTTTTATTGGTACTACAGGAATTATAAGAAAAAAAAGAAGAGAATACATATGTTTCTGCTTGTAGTATACTCCAAAATTACATTCATTCAGTTTAAACTACACACAGAGGCGGAGATAAAGGGGGTTCCATGGGGCCCTGTTCCCCCCTCAATTAAAAATAAAAAATTTTTAGGTATATTTGAGAATGAATATTACATTGGTTGAGATGGAACAGCTTGGCCTTACTATGTGAGAGCACGCAACTTTGATCCACGCTCCCAACATTTTTTATCCTTTTTTTCCAATCTTTAAAACTGGGCCTTTTAATCAAGCCCATTACAAACAAACAAGATTTGTCAATGACTCTGCCCATTACAAACAAACAAGAATAACTTAATTGTGACTATTTCTCTTCTTTCTCACGTTTCTTCTTCGTTAATTCCTTTTTCTTTCTTTTTTTTTCAGATAACAGTTTCTTCCTTTTTCAATTTCATTCTTTCACCGATTGACACCAGCAAGGCAGCGGCAACAAGTTAAGAATAGGTACACCACTTACTTTTAATCTCATATTTATTTTGTTGCAATTTTTTTATCTTGCTAAAATGAATTGAAATTTGAAAAATAATGAATTAAGAAATTGGCTTGAATACTTTAGGACATTATAAATTTGAAATGTTTAATTTGATTTTGTAGTATGAAGTTTTTTTTTTTTTGAGAAAAGTAGTATGAAGTTAAATTGAAATTATTATTTTTTTGTAGTTTATAATCTGGAATTTTTTTATTTCTTTTATAATTTGATATTTTTAATGTTTAGTATTTAAGTTGAATTGGACCCCCCTTATCTAAAATTCTGGCTACGCCACTGACTACACAGAACCTGCTTGTACTATACTCCAATGGTTAATTTTCTTTCTATTAACATAAGGCATAATATTAATCCAGAGTAACCATTTGAAACCCTACTTATCTTCCCAAATCTCAATTCAAAATACCCATAAATTGCAAAGAAGAATCGAAATATTCATTGCTTGGGCCGTCAATGAATAAATAGTCATATGTAGCATGAGGGTAGTGATGATGCTGGGATGTGTTTGGAGAAGAACATGTGTCATTCATACTTAGCTTGCAATCCCAGAGTGGTACGCCCATAAATATGATAGGCCAAGAATTGTATAACAGGTGTCAGTCTATTTTGTAAAAATGCATCATAGTTATTAATGACCTTAAACATAGGTCTGTCCCCCTGGTGTGGGCCTTTGCTTAGGATTAGGAATTTGTAGCAGTGGTTCGGTGTTTTAATTCGTAGTAGAGAGAGAAAAGTTGATGCTTTTTTTTTTTTTCTAATATGTCCGTTTGGCTAAGGGCATGCAATGCGATGCCCCAGTTCATTGAAAATTTCCACCATTCATGATAATGGTCTGTGTCTGTGATCTTTGGAACTTTTGCCGTTTTTCGCCTTTTTTTGGGCTTTTATCATGTGAAAGGGACTCAAACTATGAAAGTTACAAAAGTATACACGGAGTTCTTAAAAAATGCAATTTACATTCAATTTAAATATTTAAAATTAATTTTAACTATCAATTTTTTAAAAATCAATCTTGAAATTGTTTTTTAATGTATTATGGTGATAAAAAAAATAAAAAATAAAAATCAGACACCATTCACATCCATGCGATCCCACAAACAAAAAGGAAATGCCCTTTCGCTCAGGCCAGATAGAGACCTTTTTAAGTCAAGAGTCAATAGTAATTTGTAAAATGATAAGTATGAATAATTTTGAATATGAAAATTACGTGCAGTGTATGCAGACAGAAAATAATAGTTTCACTATTGGTTAATTTACGAATTAACGAATTTTGACAAAAGAATATATATAAATAAATAAATGGAGGATGATAACTGAGTTTTGAAGGAGTGGCATCCTTATCCTTTCCACAGGTAGAAAGTAGGTGGAATATTATGCCCTTTAATTTTTAACAACAATTCTCAATTCCTTGCATTTTAGTATTTATTATTTTACCCTAATATTCCCTTCAATTTTTTATTAAGTGTTTATTTAAGAAATTTTTTATTCCTAAATAAATATTTATTTAAAAAAATAAGACATAATTATTCATTTTATTTTAATATTATGCTTGATAAATTTTAACTACTTGCATATTGAATACTTCTTCATTATTTACAAAAAGGTATTTTAATAAAAAAAATAATACTCATAAATAATTTTTTTAATATTGATAAAATAATAAAAATGAACACGCAAAAAAAAAGTGCAATGTTAGTGGATAGAGATTCAGTGTCATTGTAAACAGTAACTTCGTGTTGATTTTGTTAACATTCACTTAATTGTATATTTCTTTTAAGGTTAAACTTATATATAATTCATCAACTTTACTCATTTAATTAGTTTATTTATTAATTTTTAAATTAAAATATATAATTTTATATTTTTATATTTTTTTTAATTTATAAATATAAATTTATTAAATTTTATTGAGTCATATTGAATCATTAAAATATTTATTTAATATAAAATATATAAATATAAAAGTTAAAATAATTGATATTTATTAATTTAAATATTTATTAATATAAAATAAATAAATAAATATAAGAAGTAAAATAATTAAAATAAATAAATATAAAATGAGTTATAGATATATTGTATATTTCTTTACTATTTTATGGTTTTTTTTAAATGTGATGTAGCACGATTACATAATATATTAAAAAAATAGTGAGATTTATTTGGATACTCTTTCTTCTTTATGAATTCACAGAAATATACGCTTTTTATTCATCAATTAATTTTTATTATTTTTTACTTTTGCAGCCTTAAATTTCTAAAATTCGTATGTTTTTATTATTTTATTTATTTGTTGAGATGTTCCCCGTTTTTAATTCACATAAAACTGAGGATATTTTGATTTAAAAAAAAAAAAAACTGAGGATATCTTTTATAAAACGATATGGTTTGTAATTGTCCTCATGACTTTTAGGCCTTTTGCCCTTTGATTGCTCTATTGGAAATGATTTTTTTTTTCACAACCCTTGAAATAAAAAAAAGTAAATAATAATTAAACAGTAGTGATATTATTTTTTAAATATTTTTTATCTACCTTCGCTACCTCACCATATAAATTTATTATTTATACATTAATTATAATCGGACGAAATATTAATATAATATATATTGATTTTTAAATTATGAGACGACATGACTTATCTTATTGATTTAAGACAATTTTGTTAAAATTTTAAATTAATTAATTTTTTTTATATCAATACTTAATTTTCAATTGAACATTGTCCTAATGACTTTCATTTGTTATTACCTTTGAAATCTTTGAAGTCCATATATTAGGTTAAAAGATTACTAACTTATTTTATTTCATTAATTTTAAAAAAAATACTAGATGATTTTTTTTGCTTAATTTGTTGATATTATTAATTTTATTCTATTTTATAGCACCTTGTATTTGTAATTAAAACATTACTTGATACTATTATAGAATTTTAAGAAAATTTATAAATAAACTATAATAATACATGCACAATGTTGTAGGTATTTTTAATTAATTTATATACATTTAATAATTTTAAAATATTATAATAATTTTAAATAAAAAAATTGATAATCATAATTAATTTATATTATTATTAATATTTAATTTATTTTTTATATAATATATAATAACTAATTATTATCAATATGAATATCATAATACCATTTGAACTCTGTAAATAATAGTAAATTTAATATTTTAAAAGTTAATTTACATCATTAGATAAATAATTAATTATTATATAAAAATTAGATAAATATTCTATTAATTATTTAAAAATTTAAATTATACTATTAGATAATAATTAATTATTATAAATTTTAAATATAATATTTTAATCTTATTTGAACTCTTTAAATAAATATTTATAATGATTAATTAATTATATATTCTAACAAATGATAATTTAATTTAATATTTAAAAAATATTAATATTATGTCACGTGGCACAATATTCTATCAGTATTATCTGTTTTAATGTTATATATTATAATAATATATGTACAATATTGCATGTATTTTTAATTAATATATATATAATAATTTTGAAACCTTATAATAATTTTAAATAAAAAATATGAAAAAATTAATAGTCATAAATATTTTTAATTAATATATATAGTAACTTTGAAATCTTCTAATAATTAAGTGAAAAAATATGAAAAATTAATAATCATAAGTATTTTTTCTAAGAAAAAATCATCCCATATATATTATGTCAATTTACCAAAAAATAGTATTATTTCAAATACACTTAATCAAAAAATCAATTTGTATTATTATCAATATCTAATTTTTTTATATAATATATAATAACTAATTATTATCAATATAAATATTATAATATTGCACACCAATACTTACTCTAGAGATAAGTACACCATTCTGGATAATCCAGAATTGATTCTCCCTTTCCAATCGTAATACTAAAAAAAATATTATAATTATATTTAACTCTATAAATAATAATAAATTTAATATTTTAAAAAATAATTTATATTATTAGATAAAGAACTAATTATTAGTGAAAATTTAGATAAATATCCTATAGATAAAGAACTAATTATTAGTGAAAATTTAGATAAATATCCTATCAATAATTTAAATTTTAAAATTATATTATTAGATTTTTTATATAATATATAATAACTAATTATTATTAATATGATAATTATAATCTTATTTTAACTATCAAAATAATAATAAATTTAATATTTTAAAAATTAATTTATATTATTAGATAAATAATTAATTTTTAGATAAATATCTTATTAATTATTTAAAAAGTTAAATTATATTATTAGATAATAACTAATTATTATCAATATTAAATAAAATATTTTAATATTATTTAAACTCTTTAAATAAATAATTATAAAAATTAATTAATTATCTATTATAATAAATAATAATTTAATCTAATATTTTAAAAAAATATTAGTCCCATGCTAGGTGACATAATATCATACCAATGCTATCATGTTTTAATATTGTATATAAATATAGATGAGCTAATTGGAGAGTTAAAAGTAATTTTTTATCATATAAAAATATTGATATATATTTTTCTAAAAGACTCCTTCAATTATTTTTCTTTTTAATTATTTTTTTATAGGATTGTTGTATAATAATTTTTAAATGATGCGATATTTTGACATCTTTCAACGATATATGATGTTATTCTGTCTGATAATTCTAAATTAAAATAAAACAATTTATTCATATATGCAATAAATTATTTAAAATAACTATAAAATAATAAATATATTAAATATTACTGGCACCAATGTGTAGTTCTCTTTAATCTCATTAATTAAGGATTTATTTTTTTTATATTATAATTGGCGAAGAAAAATCGAATCTAAATCTATTAACACTGTCTTGAATCGAGAGATAGAAACGAGGAGAAAGAGTATAAGAATCAAGGGAAATTTTTTAACATTGTTTGAAAAGAAGGATATAAATTAAATGATGGAAAAGGAAAAAAAATAAGTCTTATCCTTTTTTATTATTCAAATAGCTAATTTTTCTTACACTTCAAATTAGAATGTAAGGAAGATGAATGGAATTAATAAATTATAGAAAATAATAATTTGATTTTTTTATAATTTTAAATTAAAATTTTATTTTATGGCATGGCTAAAATTTTTATAATTTTAATATTTATTATTATTTTTTTAATAAATAAATATTTATTTATTTATTTTTCAAATAAAATTAAGTGTTTAACAATTCTCTCTTTTATTTCCTATTCGTGTTTTCTTTTTCCCATCCTTAAATGAACCTTTAACACATTTATCAGAACAGGCTTGTAAGGAGATGTACTCACTACTAGATTTGTTAAATCACAATAGTCAAACCGCCCTCCTAATCAGGAAATGGTATTATCTTAGCAATGATTAAAATTCAAACATTTTGGATAAAATTGAAAATAATAATAACAACAATAATAATAAGAATAATAATAATGAAATAAATGGATAAGTTTCCAAAATAGGCGTGTATGTCCCTTTCCTCCGCCGAAGAGTAGCAATGTTCCCACTGGGTGAAAATTCAAATGTACACAGGTGCCTGTGCTCATGCTAACTTCAATATTATCCTCTCTTTTTTTTAAATAAAATTAATTTAAGACAAATAATAATATATTTATTTTTTTGGATGAAAAAGGGGAGGCTTCAACCTCAATAAGCTACATTCTGGGGAGGCCTGTGCTAAAATTAATACTAAAATTAATAAGCTCCATTTAACCTCAATAATACTAAAATTAAAAATTTACAACTATTGGTAAATTTTTTCCACTCAATAATTATTTGAATAATAAAATATTTGATGTGTTTAAGTTGAAAATGTTCGTTAATCTAATTTGGAGTAAAAGTTGTATTTGAGATGTTACAGTTTTTAGCAATATCTTAATATTGATTTATATAATAATAAATTTTCTGTAAAGAGAGATAAATATTATTTTTTTCTCTAATATAATATAAAAATATTGAAAATTTATATATTTTTAAAAAAATTAATTTAAAAATTAGTTGTTAAAATTAAAGAGTTCAAATTATAAATAAATTTATTTAGTACAATATATTTAATTTACGTGGAATTATATTATAATTAATAATCGGGACATGACCTGAATGTATGTTAATTATATAAATATAGAGAGAATAAAAAGAATATAAATTAATAATATATTCATTTTTTACTAGTTTTGGCCGCACAAACATTTTCTAATTGTAATTCGTGGCCTGCCTTTTACTAGCTATCTTAGTGTAAGGACGGCCTCCACCCTCTAGGGTAATGGCTTGGCCTGGGGTACTGTCCTTTTAACTTTAGGACTATCCATTAGTTCAGGGCCAAGTCAAACAACCAAGCAGGGGCATTTTTATCTAATAAAAGATGCTAATTTACCCCTTATGGGTTTTTGAAAAGTCTAAACAAAGTTCAAAATTATTTGTGTGCCAAGTTAATACATATTATTTTTTTAAATTTTGGTTCTATTAACTCCAATTTTTAATTAAAATGTTAAAAAATAATAGTTAAAAATTAAAATGATATTTTAATTATAAATTTATTTCAAAATTAATTTTTTATTAATTTTAATAAAAAATATTTTTTTGGGACTCAATCGAATAAAAATAAAAATCCATATACCAAATTGAGATACAAACGGGATCACCGTCAGTCAAAAAAAAGGGAGGGGGGGGGGGGGGGGGTGCGGGGGGTGGCGCGCGAATTTGACATTAAGGGTTAAGTCATTCTAACGTAGGCACAAAGCTTTCACGTGCATGGAAGGTGGAACGGATAAACATGGATTACTTTGACGAAAATACCCTTGAGTTCCCATGTGCGCACTAGGTGAAATTGATTCACTTTATCTCTGAGTACGCTACGTGGACCGATCTCATAAGTCCCACCTAGCATTCTCTTATTGGCCATATCAAGGAGACTAATGCTGATTGGTCCACGTAATAATTATTAAATATAAATATGAATATACAGTAAAATTAATTATTTTTTATTTTTTAGTTATTATATTAATTAAAAATCATAACCTGTAAGGAGTAGCCATTTCTTAAAAGCTGAAAAAATTCAGAGACAATCGACACTTGGCGCATCCACCAAGCCCTAAATACGCGAAGAAGAAGGAACCAAAAATCTGCAGACAAAGCAGCCACCAAAATCACTCTGAATATATTTTTATTTACTTTTATACGAAAAAAGGTAATTTTACTCTTTCTTATTTTCATTTTTTCCCCCTTAATGGTATCTGTTAATAATTTGTTATAATCTTGCATGTTTTTTTTAGGATTTTTAGTGTGTTTATCAGCATAGTCTATGGTTTTGAAAAATGAAAATAAATCTTGAATTTCTTAATTTATCGTTTTTTATTTTCTTTTAAATTTAAAATTTCCTTGACTGTATTTATAGCTTTGGAAATTAAGATGGCATGTTAGGGTTTTTAGTTGTTTCGTGTTTAGAATTTCTGGTTTATGTCACCGAGCTACTTTGTTTTGACATGCAATGTGAATTTAATGACATTTTTAGAAATTTAATTTAGAATTTTGAGTGGGCTTAATTTTCTGATGTAATTTATTTGTTTTTTTTCTTGGTTAAGTAAAGTTGAATTATAGACTCGGAAAAAGAAAATTGAAGAATTAGAAAGGGAAGACTGAGAAGTTTGGAGTTTATTGAAATCATCTTTAGCTGTTTGATACTGTTTTATTTAGATATTTTACGAAATGGGAACTAATCTCAACTTCAAGAACTTCTCTAATGACCCATCATCTGATGGTGGAGGAGGCACCGGAAGTCGACAGCCGGGGAACTTTTCTTTGGCCAGGCAGCCGTCGATCTACTCGTTGACCTTTGATGAGCTTCAGAGTACCATGGGGGAAATAGGAAAGGACTTTGGATCTATGAATATGGATGAGTTGCTTAAAAATATATGGACTGCAGAGGAGACGCAGAACATGGTAACGCCCTCTAGTGGGACGCAAGAGGGTCTGCAGCGCCAGGGTTCATTGACTCTTCCTCGAACGCTTAGCCAGAAGACGGTAGACGAGGTTTGGAAAGACATATCTAAGGAATATGGGAATGGGGTTGGCACTGCAGCGGCTAATAATGTGCCTCAGAGGCAGCAAACTTTGGGAGAGATGACTCTAGAGGAGTTTTTGGTGAGAGCTGGGGTGGTGAGAGAAGATGCTCAGTTAGCTACCAAAGTTAATGGTAATGGTGGCTATTTTGGAGATTTATCGAGATCAGCGAATAATTCTAGTTTGGGAATTGGGTTTCAGCAGAACAGAGGCCTGGTATTGAACACTAATAACACTAATCAAATTTCCATGCACTCGAATTTGCCTTTGAATGTTAATGGGGTTAGATTAAATCAGCCACAGGTGCAGCAACACCATCAGCAGCAGCAGCAGCAACAACAACAACAACCGCAACAGCAACAGCAACAGCAAATATTTCCTAAACAGCCTAATTTGGGATATGTGCCTCTGCAAACTAGTCCTGGAATTAGGAGTGGAATCATGGGGATTGGGGATCAGGGTATTGGTGGTGGTTTGGTACAGAGTGGAGGTTTGGGGATGGTTGGATTGGGGGGTGTTGCAACAGGATCACCTGCAAACCAGCTATCATCAGATGGGATTACAAAGAGTAATGGGGATACTTCTTCGGTGTCACCAGTTCCTTATGTCTTCAATGGAGGTTTAAGGGGAAGGAGGGCAGGTGGTGCTGTAGAGAAGGTGGTTGAAAGAAGGCAAAGAAGAATGATTAAGAACAGGGAGTCGGCGGCAAGATCACGGGCTCGCAAGCAGGTGAATATTTCATTGATATGCTATCCATTATAGTTCCAAATATAGATCATAAGTTGGGTGTTCTTGTAATTTGTACAAAAGAGTATGGAATCTGTACCAAATTCAGTTGAAACATGAACCTTATACAAATGCGATTTTGATATCTTAAGTGCTAAATGAGCCATACATATATTATCAAAATAATAAGTATTAAGAGTTCTCTACTCTGTTCTATAATCATAATATGTGCTGCACTAGGGGGAGAGCATATATTAGGTTGAATGAAAACATAACATCATTACTATTCTATTCACTTTACAGAAAGCTGAGAGTTGCTGTGCATATAGATGAAGAAATGAGAAAGAATACAGTTTTCCATTTTCCTTGTGTGATCTGTATGCATCAGTGAATTTTTGTGTAACAGTCCTGCATATTACTTTGAAAAATTTATACAATTTCACCAAAGCTTTTCATAAAGAAAAATAACCAAGAAGTTCATCTTATTATGGCTTCATGAATTTTGCTAGCCATTAACCTTCTATTTTTATCATCTATGGACATGCTGCATGCCAAAACTTCATGAAAGATTATTCGGCAGAATGGTAATGTCATAGCGATCTGACATGAGAAGAGGTGAAAGGTTTTGAGAAGTCAAGGTCATGAGAAGTTATAAGGATCCAGTTTGTTACAAGGTAATGGTGCATTTGTTTTGAGGATCATAACATGAAACTGAACCTGGATTTGACCAAAATCGATAAAAAGCTAATCAAGTTCAATATATTTGCCTCAATGCTTTTTAAGTTCAATACATTTGCCTAAATGCTTTTTCTGAAACTAACCCCAATGGAGGGTTATAAATGTGTTTTATCTTGAAGATTAAAATTGTTGTGATGTTGCTTCTCAACATATGCTCAATACTTTCTGTTATTTATTTTTTGTGCTGCTATTAGGCTTATACAATGGAGTTGGAAGCAGAAGTTGCAAAATTAAAAGAGGAGAACCAAGAATTGCATAGGAAACAGGTATTTTTCGTTTCTATGGGACGCTTGACTATGCATTTGTGCGCTTGTTAAAATTGTGCCTTTCTAAAATTTCAAATCATTTGCTAACCATAAACTGTTGTCTGTCTGCTGCAGGAAGAAATCATGGAAATGCAGAAAAATCAGGTGCAGTTCTTTATGCTGTCTTTTTTGGTTATAATTGGTACCGAATCAATGCCTACCTTCCACCAAAACATGACTAATAAATCTTGTGCATGTTTCATAACAAGAATTTCATGGTTAAATAATGAAGACGTCATACTAATATCTCATTTACTTCAAAGATCTGTTTTTCCATTTGGATTTTTTACTTGTATCATTCTGTTTGTCAATGCGTACTATCAGAAGATTCTCTTTACTGAATTATAAGATAAAATTGGAAAAATGGAATACCTTCATAAGGAGTCTCTTTGTGCACCCTTTTTTTATGTGCATGTGTGTGTTTTGGGGACTGGGGTGTTGGCATGATCATCAGTATCACTTTTAGCAAGGTTTGTATAGAGGTGATTTCAATCCATGTGCTATTTTACATTCTCATTTTATTCCATATTTCTTTGTCCCTATAATTTCTATGAATTTGTTATATAGGATATTGTCCTTGAGAAATATTAATGTGCATAATTAGTTTACGCATTCCTAAGGATCATGATTGCTACAATGAATTAGACAAAAAAATTGAACTGACCATTCATCTTCTGTTTTGGCCTTGCCAATGGCTAGTAAATCTTTGTGTTTTTTATTTGAAAAAAATAATATATGTTTGTAACAAGAACATCTATGTGAAAGTTTGGATGCCACAATGAAACTATTGTTTGTCAATGGAGATTGCATAATCAAATAATGCGACAGCATTTTGTTCCCAGATTAGCCTTATCTGTCACCTACCTAAGTTACTGGATATTATAGTTGAACATTCCTTTCAATTGGCAAGTATATCGCTTTGAGTTTGGATTTAATTCATCTGGTTTGCTTTAACCCACCACAGTTATAACATGATTGTTCCCACTCTATTTCAGTAGAAATAAGTTATAAGATTTGAATGTAACTTAGGTGGTCAATTAACCACTAAGATGTAGCTTGGTGGCCATGAGTGTGTTTTACATCCGCCCAAGTTTTGGATTTGAGTTTTCTATGTGTTCCTTCTCCTCTATATATAATTAATAAAAAAAAACTAGGTGGTCAATTTTAGAGACCTTGTTTAAGAAAAATACATAAAGTTGTTCTTAACTCAATTTAACAAAGCCTTCATCTCAAGTTAATTGGAGTCGGCTATATGAATTTTTTTTTCCACTCAAAACAATTATGAACCACATTTTCGGAGAAATGTAAAGCGTAAGATCATGTTGAACCATTTGTATCCAAGTTAATTTAGGTTTACTTCTGACTCTATTGGCTATATTCACCTTAACTCGTTCAGTCTTTCTAATAGACGTATTACTAGATCTTCATTTCATATGACTAAACTATCTCAACTTATGTTCTCTTATTTTATCCTCAATAGGTGGTATTTCCAAATTTTCTCTAATGCATTTATTATGAATTCTAATAATCCTAGTATGTTTACACATCCATTTTAATATTTTTATTTCAGCAATATGCAAATGTGTTGTTTTTTCAATGTCCAACACTCGCTATTATATATTATAGCAGATCGTATTGAAGTGCGGTAAAATACCAACAAAGTTGCCTTTGGATTTTCAATTTTATCTTTTTTTTATTAGTTTGAACAAAAGTAAGGCTTATCTAGAAGAGTTTTGTTTGGCAATCCAGGATCAATCTCTGGCTATCTGCTAATTGATTTGCTGTTTCCACTTGTCTCAAGTTTTTAACGACTGAAGTTCACTAAACTGAAAAATATAAAAAGAAAAGATTGAATTACTGTCTAGCCGACTCTTCAGGGGACGGCTACTGCTATTTGTCTCAAAATGCTGTTAAAGGCATTTCATTACGGAATTTGCTTATACTTGCCGTTGCAATCAAGCAGTACATGAATGTTCTGTATGCGTAGCTGCATGCTTGTTTGTTGTCCCAGGCAAAGAAAAATTGAGCATATGTGATTAGTAGAGAATGAGGAACGGTTGGTTTTAGGCTTCTGTAACGCGTCAGAAATTTATCAAGACATTTTGCCGATAGGATTTTTATGATAATTTTTCATGCGTCAATATCAATTGTTTATATTATGTGGGAAGGTTTCAAGATTATATCAGCTCTATTTAAATTCTTGGCATTCTGCACTATGATTCTTGTTTCTTCTAATTAAGGTTCTGGATTTTTGAAGGATATGAAGTAAATAGCTGGATAAACAAAAATACACAAATTTATTCCTTTTATCTAACAAGTCACAATTTTGTATCATATGAAAATTATCAACAAGGCATAAATTGCAGATATTGATGTTGGATTTTGATTCCGGTTCCATTTGGTGATATTTCAGGCCTTGGAGATGACGGATCAACAGCAGGGAGCTAAGAAACGGTGCTTGAGGAGGACTCAGACCGGTCCATGGTGAAGTGCAAGGATGAGTTGTGATTATACAGATGGACTTTATGCTGGGTAGGTGGCTGTACATATTTGAGAAAAATGTCTGCTTTTGTAGATTAAGAAAATGCACAGTTTTATAATCATGGAGATCAGAGTTTTTATTGGTGGTGTAGATTAAATCTTTGTATCTGTTGTCTATTTGCTTCTATTCTGAACTTCTTGGTATAGGTATAGCAGTGGAAGGGACCGTCAGTTGTAGTTTTATATACGTTTAAATGCATATCCAGTTCCCTACCATCTACAGGCAAAATGGTTTTTCTCGAAGACACTGATTTTTATTTTAGCTTTTCCTATTGCCCACTTCTTGTCAAAGGAAATTTTGAACACGCATATGCTACCTTTGCCCGAGAAAGCATATCTCCTGTAGAACTTACTGAAGAGGGTGTTAATATTCAATGCTCCACAAATGCACATAATAACTACCCTCAAAGAGGGTGAAAAATGCTGCCTTCTGGCACACGCATGACATACTAAAACAAAACGGCCCACATGTAAAACCAATTATCTACTTCATTGTTGAAATATTAACCGTATGTTCCCCAGTTAACACTCCAGCAATATTTAGTGATTTCTTCCTTTCTCTTTGGTTTGAGGTAGGGTGTACGCTGCCCAGCTGCCAAACGAATTTAGTAGCAACCTAACATGCTAACATTATGGCAATATGATAACAATCAAGAATCAAACGCTGCCCAGCTGCCAAACGAATTTAGTAGCAACCTAACATGCTAACATTATGGCAATGTGATAACAATCAAGAATCACACAGAGATCTGGAGTTCCAGCACAAAAAAGAGTAGAGTCTAAGAAATTAACATTGAACTGTTGATATATCTCGCATTGATAAAACATTCAAACCCAGCCAGCTGTCACAATCATAGATAAAATTTTCTGCTTAATGCAGTGTATAGTAGGATTCAAGACATTTTGATGGGTTAATTTGATTTCTCTATACCAAAAAACCTTGTGCCGCTATTCAATCAAAATTTGCCCAACTTTTAAGGTTTACCGACATGAATAAGAACTAATATTTCTAAATTTTTAACTAAAAAAGACCACACGTGCTTTTAAGTAGCAAGGAAACCTCATCTTGTCTGTTGGCATATATAACTGTTTATCGCAAAATCCTCTACCTTGGTGGCCCAAAACAGTAATGTCGGCTGTACATTGACACAACCTTTAACAAGCAATGCACTGCACTGCATCCTTCTTATGTCCAAGACATATACCTTGTATTTTCATCTAACCCCATTTGGCGGGTGGCAGAAATGAGCATTAATATGCTCACCTGCATGCCCCAAGATTCTGTTTGTTAGCAAGGATAGCCAGAAGTGCATTCCATGTCCTTCCAGGAAATCATCTTCCTGCGATCTCTTCCTCTGAATGATCTAGCAAGAAGCCTACCACTAACAGGCTTACACAAACCAATATCAACCACAGAGGTACTCCTTTTTCCACATGGAGACCCCTCATCCATGAAATAGTCAAACAACATGGCAAGACATCGCACTTGATGAGCTAGGATATAGTTTTCTTGATCCAATGACAGCATTCTCAACATAAAAAGATTGACCTACAAAGCATAAATGGCAAACATGAATGAGTAGCATTTCAGGAAAAGATGATAACACCATAAATGTGGGAACTATGAACATGTCCACTACACGAAAGAGAGAATAAGGATGTAATCCTATTAAGTGGTGTAATCAACTACTGTAGAGATATGATACTAAATGTGCTTTTGGACTGCTTAAATACATGAAGAGAATTGCAACATAATATATTCCTACTTTCATGTTCCAATTGTACGCCTGTTTCATTCACAGATCAAGAATGTCATAAGTTTTTAATTACATTCTTCAGGTGTCCAATAACCTAGATGAAGAGCTCACGTAGTGGAAAAAACCAAGACAAAAAAAAAAAGTTATGTTATTTGGTTGCATTTTCCCAGCGAAGCTGGCATGAATATTGTCCGAAATCAAAAAAAGGAATTACATTCCCATATGTTCTCATTCTCCTAGTGACTAAACAGGGTGTTAATGCTATTCACGATATATTTAACCAAACACTGCTTACCTCTGCTTCAATGGCACAGAGTTCATTGCACCATTTGAAGCCATTATTCCCTTCTGGATTTTCTCCAAAAGAGCAAATACTCACAGCAAAAAGAGGTGGTCTGAGAGGATACTCCATGCTGACTTTAATCTGTAACAATAAATTGTTATGCCATTAAAAGTTGATCAATTAACAATGCCTAGCAGAAAACAGCATGAATATACCTTTGCTTCTAACTTGAGGTTCCTATCTTCAGCATCCATCTTCCTCGATAAAACAAGAGAATATTCTTTAGTTCCATAATCCACCCACAGATTTTCAGCTATCTTATGGCAAGCTTCATTTTCTATCTCTTGCTCAAGTGGTGCAAGCTCATCCTTATCGCTATCAGTATCTAGCAAAAGATCCAAAGCCTCATCATATTTCTTGAAACTTTGTAATTTTCCCTTACTAATAGGTGATATAATGCTCTTTGAAATAAAAGCCAGCTGCCTAGTATGCTCTAGATTAGATATTTTGGAAGGAGTGAGCTTAATATCATTCACAACAGAAGCAACCAGGGATGGCAGTTCCCCATCTTCTCTAGCACTCTCTGACTCTTCCTTTGAATTACCAGATCTTCCGTCCACATCAACATCCATGGGTTCCTGAAGTTGATCTGTGTCAGTGACTGGCACAGATGAAGTTAGATTGGTTGGGGCCCCAGCAGGTGACCAACTATGCAAATTGCACAAGGGAGTATGTAAAGCCCATGGAACACTTTCACAATTCAAAGAAGGCCATTTAGACTTCATAAGTGAATCAAGCTGTTCCCTGTTAACCAATAAAAGAATTCCAAATTTTCAACATAAAGCATACCTTTCCACAACAATAAAGAAGACCCTAATGGAGCTCCCAAAAGGAACAATAAGAAATCCCAAAATATGAAGCAACAAAAACACATCATAAGAAAGTAGAGAAGATTGGAATTTCAAAAAATCCTTCACATCAGCTACTTCACATAAATATTAAAAAAGCCAACTGTAGTCCTAGTCAAGTGAACAAAGACATAAAAAGCTAATATTTCAATTTGATCATGATGTAGCATCCATCACCCATTAAATTGACTAGTCTTCTGCTAATGACCCGTGACTCCAAAGATACAGAAGTGACTCACACAAGAGCCAGTTGAGCCCTTTTCCGAGAACGAATTCTTTGCACAACAGTTTGCACTCGATTCTGTCGACGATATAGTGATAACCCTGATACAACATCACTTTTTGCTGTTTCACTGCTTGAAGTTTCATGAAAATTAAGCAATGGTGCAATCTCTGGTAAGAAATCAATCCCTCCCAAATGCTGGGCCCATTTATAGGGACGTGAAGTTCTAGTTCCATCAAATGCAGGGACATCTCCAACAAAGAGCTTAGCTGACTGCACCATCATCCACAATATTTACCATAATATTGAAAAGAAAAAAGGGTAAACAAATGAGACGAGTAAAAGGAGAGTACAGGTTAATGATCATCAGAACAACCATCCATACCTGATGTGGAAGCTCAGCACCAGTATCATCAGGAAACAAGTTGCATAAAATGTTATTCTCCGGTCCTTCAAGGGATCCCTCCACCCCAACACATACAACATTCAACTTGAACAAATATTCAAACTTCAAAGTTATAAGCTTAGCAGACTTTGGATCAGAAACCTCATCATCATATATATGGAGTATGATCTTAAGAGGATGAACTTGATATACTCCTGCATTATCCATATTCTCTTTGCTTGGAACCCTCCTAGGCCGCTTTCTCCTTGTCTGGCTATCATCATCCTCATCAGGTGCGTCATCCTCCAATCTGGAATTCTCAACATTTGTAGGAATGCCTGGTACATGCAACAACATCTTTATTTAGTTTTGCTATTTCTTTGAATGTGACAGAGAGGAAGAAAAAGAGCATATATGGTGGGTATGCAAAATATGATAACAGTCATTTTCTTTTCTATGCACTGCAACAGCTTAGCACATACAAATGCAATACCTCGCATTACTCACATCAGACCATGTTAAATCATCAATCCACCTTTTGCAAATTATATGCCATCCACAGAATACGGTGTATGCATTACTTACCAACATCCTTATTTGCTAGTTGGTGGGCAAAAGCTTGAGCATCTTTTAGACTTCCTACAATCTCCAGATCAATATGTTCTCCAAAGGCTTCCTTTTGAGCAAGGAACTGTGTATAAATCACATAAAGGGGAGGAGGAAGTAGCTCTGCCGAGTTTTGCTGCTTTAATTTCTTTGTATGTAGAACCCCTAATTGGTTCTGTGATGCCTTCTTAAGTGACTTGAGCTGTGAAGGGAGACTTGACAAGAATTTCTTACGGTTTGCAATTGTTTCCAACAGACTTTTCTTACGCTGTTCCAATTTCTCATGAAGTTTGCAAAGTTCTTTGCGCTGATAAATAAAACATTAGCATATTGGACACTACTCATCAAAGTTCTCAGGAGAATAATAAAAAAACAATTAGAGCTGGAGAAGGATTTAAAGTTTCTCCATTGGTACCTGGTACAGCTCATAATTGAGTCTCTTGAGCATCAAATTGTGTGAAGTATCATTAGACAAAACAGGACCTTTGATATTTTCAGGGGCATCACGAGAAAATTCTTCTTCAGGAACAAGCTCAATATCAGGATATTTAGATTTGAAGTCTTTGCAAGCTTTTATAGCTTTAACGTAGTGACTCTTCTCATACATCAAATTATGTAACTGCAGCGTCGTGAAATCTACTGGCGCTTTTGCCCGTTCCGTTTCCGCCTTCACTCTATCCTCTTCTAGTAAAATCAAACGGTTCGCCTGAACAAAGCACCAAAGAAACCCTAGATAAGAAAACACAATTATTCAAAAGGAAAATAGATAAAGAGAGATTGTTTTGAACCTGGCGGAGGGTAACGAAGTGGAGAAACATTTGGGTGACAAGTTCGCGGAGCTCCGATTTGGGCTTGTTTTCTTTCTTTATGGATAGAATCTGAGCCACGATGTCTTCCACAGAATCTTTGCTTTCTCGCAGCATTTCGTAAGGCGACTTCTCATTCTTAACTTGCGAGGCCTCCTCTTCCATAGGTACTCCCTCCACTATCTCTCCGTCCTCCATTCTCTCTTTTCTCCTGTACTGCTCGATCGTCCTCTCTTTTCTTTACAACCCTGGTCTGTAAAGAACCGGTCCTAGTTTGTTTTCGACTAATTGAAGGATGTTAAGACGGCGTCGTTTTTGTATTAAAATGGTGGTTTCATGTCGTTTTATTTAGGAATTTTGTTTGAGAATTAATAGACGACGATATTGCTGAAACCTACGTCGTTTTGTTTTTGGAACGTGTCCTATTAAAAGACAGAGCGCGGCGGTGACGCCGGTGGCCGAAGTGGAAATATAGACGGTGGGGCGGAGCCGCGTAGATTCTTTCATTTTTTAGCTAAAGTTGACTCGTCGACAATAATCGGGGATCAAAGAGTCACCAATGGAAAGTGAAGGTGCTTTCATTAGAGCACTCGGTTCCCTCTTTAAGCTCACTGAAGTTTACATATGGCGCTTTTCATTTTCACTTACACTCGATTGGTAGAATTTAGGGTTTTTGTGCTTAATATATAGTTTTATTTTTTAAATTTGCTACTTCAACAGGGCAGATACGGAGACTCGAGAAGTTCGTCTGTTTCCCGAGTCCACCAGGGTAAGTTTTGGGGATTTCTAGTTCGTAATTAGAACTATTTGGAATTGTTTTTTCTCTAGTTAGGGCTTTGCTTTGTTGTCGTTTACTTAAGGTGGAAATGAAATTCCAGCTATATTCATCTAGCTTTTGCTGTTTTGTTTCAAATGCAGAAATTTCTTCATGATTATGACGAGAACAATTTAAACTTCCCCGACTCAATCAGTGGTTATTGTTTATTTCTTCTTCTCTTATCATCTGTATTTCTTTTTCAGAAGTTTTATATTAGGCTATACCATTTTTTTAATTGTGTTTCTGATTTATTGTTTTCAGATATTAGTCAAGCTCCGGAGGATGTAGAATTGACAAAACAGATGGATGCCTTAGGGCTTCCCCTTTCCTTTCAGTCCAATAAGGAGGTATTTTTACATCCATGGTCTTTAACTTAATAGAAGCTATTCATTGTGCATGCTGTTTTGTGTTCAATGCCTTTTTTTTTTTAATACTTTTTTTGTGTTAAAAAATAAAATCTTTCTGGGGAATCGAATGGTTTCATCAATTAACTAGCAATTATCATGAGTTTGGTCATGAGAGAAAATGGAAGTCAATAATGCATCTAGGGGCCTAGGATGCATGCTGTGATGTCGTAATTGAATGCTACTTTTGTATTGGGGACCATTTCTCTTTTATTTTGGGTTTTATTAGAGCATGGATCATTCCATTTCAGCTAACACTTAAGCATGTCTTTTTTCGCTTGGGTTAATTTAACCACCAATCTTTTGTGCACTGATAATATTGACAATCTGGCAGAAAATGAATAAAATGAATAAAAGCAAAAAGAAAGGTACTCGTTTGAAGCCTTCTCATGGTCATGAAGAAGCTAAGGATGAAGCACTAGAATTTAGTGAAGTGAGTGAGGTGGAGATTGTATCTCCTACTGTTTTGCATGATAACACAAGCAGTTCATTATCTTGCATGTCAATGATGGGCCAAAGTGAATCATATTATTATGATGTTACAGTTGATATCATTGATTCCCGCTGCCCTGCTGGTGAAGATCCAGGAAGTTCTGCCAATATCATATCTGGTGCTGTCATTGATGGAAGCTCTCACAATTTGTCTAATACCGGCCAGAAATGTGAGTTTGTAACACTAAGCAGAGATGCAACTCTTAACCATGATAAGCAAGAATTTGATAGAAGCTTGATGGAGTGTGACTGCCTGGGAGATTCCTCTGTTTCTCCTGATCACCAAAAAAGTAGAGAAGTTTTTGGTGACAACAGTATTGAGCGGGCTGGCGTTTCTGACATTGGTGTGTTATCTCAGAACTCAGAAGTACTTGGAAATAGTGGCGTAGACAGTCATGGCTGCAGTAATGATCTGAGAGATTGGATGGTTTGCTGGGACTCTTTCTACTTGAGAAATTTCTTCCATAACATCAATACCGGTACTTCCACATGGGATCCACCCACTGGCATGGAACATCTGACATTTGGTGATGCCACTGATGGAGCAAATGAAGTAATTGCTGATGGGACTGAAAATGATGACGGTCCTTCAGCTTCTTGGTCTTTGCAAAATCATTTCAAGTCATTGGAGGAACCCTCAAAAGATTATGTAATGGTAGATCAGCTATTCATTCAGGTTTCAATTGAGGTAGGAGTCACTGCCAGCAACTCGTTGCCTGAAACAACTAAACAAACTGAAAACAACAGTTGTGAGCTTCAGGATAAATTTCATGGGATCACTGCAAGTTATGATGATGAGGTTACATCATGCTTATCTTCAGAAGCCCAGGAGCATATAGGAAGGTATTCTGCCCTTGCTTTGATTTTAGTGTTTCTTTGTTTTAATATAAAACTTTTGTGCAACATATCTTGTATCTGGGAAGTCCAAACCCTAGCAAATAGGCTTTGACGAACACAAATAGGCTTTGACAAACTGACAGTAGTGATCTGTGTCTGAAAGTTAAAGACAGCACTAGTAAACCAAATTCCTTGTGCGCATAGAGAAATTTGATGCTATATAAATTTGCTAGGATGATGTAAATTTTGTCTAATTTTGAGCATGACTGTCACCAGCTTCTTGGCCATATGGGTAGGCTGACATCTAGTTGTACTTGCAGCATGACTGTTGCAATAACTGAGAAAGTAATGGATGATGATAACAAGCAAATGGAAATTGCTGATCCTGCAACAGATAAGTTAGATACTCAGCATGATACTGGCATGAAAAAACAGAAAAAGAAAGCAAGAAAAATGCGAGCGCATAGGATATCATCCAATGCTAATGAAGGTTTTCCCTTTGCTTTTTGGATGTCTACCATTATGTATTAAGTTTTCCTCTTTTTCTTTTTTGTTCTTTTTTTGTTTCACATTTTATGATTTATTTTTTCTCAAACAACTGACTGAGAAGTGAGAACACATGGTATTTTGAATTATTCAGTTGGTTTTCCTGCTGTTGTGCTAGCCAGTCGGAGTAGAAGTAAGAGCAATAAAATCCTTTTTCTACTGCTTGTCTTTTTTATTTCGGTAGTGCTAGCACTATATACGGTATTGGAAGATTGTAATTCTTCATTTGCTTGCCAACTTAAGCAGGAAATTTATGGGTGGATGGGATACAGGGATTCAGGATTTTGTTTAGTTATATAGCAGTTATGTCAACTGGCAGTCATTAAAGAATCGCAAATTACAAAATAAAATGTCTTGAGTTATGCTTGTCTTTTTTTATTCTATTTTGCCAACCGTTCGGATACTTGTTGATAGTAATCTACTACTGCTTATTGGATTTCTACTTTTCTGCTGTGAGTAAGATATTGTTAAAAACTTTGTTCCTGGACTGAATTATTTGCTTTATGCAGAGCTTCAATACCAAGATATTTCTGAAGATTTATTTGCCCATATTGGAAAATACTGGTGTCAAAGGTACCTTTTGTTCTCCAGATTCGATAGTGGTATAAAATGGATGAAGAGGGATGGTTTTCTGTAACTCCAGAGCATATTGCTAGGCATCACGCATTGCGATGTGTTAGTGACATCATTATTGACTGTTTCACTGGTGTTGGTGGAAATGCCATCCAATTTGCACAGACGTGAGTATTATCTTGACTATTTATGTTTCTTCTTTCCTGGTTAAGTTCCTCTTGCATGAGTGATAAGCCTGATGGTTTTCTATATGCTGCATGAATGGTTAGATTTGGCATTTGTTTCCTGATAAATTTTTTATGCATGCAATTTTCTGTCAGCAAGAGATTATGCTTAGGTTTTAAATTCTTAAGCAATAGATGAACAGGGATGTTGGTATTGCCATTGCAGTTGCTGAGTATCCAACCTCCTAAAAGCTTTGTGCATTCTGACCTTATTGATAATTGGAGTGGATCTTTGAAAATCACAGATGAGGAACACAAAATTGACCCAAAATTGCACGTTTCAGTATATGGAGATGAAAAAAGAAGTACCTGCATGTATGATATATCTCAAGATTATATTTGCAAGATATTGTCAGTTCACATTTTGGTCTAACATCTAGTATTTCTTAATTAATACTGACATGGGCACATGGTAAAGGATTCTAGCACTATTAAAAAGAAGGGAGAATTTTTATGTGTGCTGGTAGATGATGAAGTTTGGTTATTTCATTCATATTGTTAGCATGCATGGTTTGGACACAAAATTTAATCTTTCTATTCTAATATATATGTGCTTGATCTCCATGTCACTGAATATTTCAGGTGTAAGCATGTTACTGCAATTGATATTGATCCAAAGAAGATTGTATGCATATCATAATGCTACCATCTATGGAGTTGATGACCAAATAGATTTTATAAAGGGGAATTTTTTCATTTTGGCACCAAGACTGAAGGTATTAAAGCTTTCATGTTGCTTACTGATAAGTTTGGTGTTGTAACTTGAAAACTGGGAGCTGCAAAATGTTTGACTTGTAGCTTTCCAATTCTCCCCTCTGGTTTCCAACTTTGGAGATCTGCGTCATTTCATTTCTCATTGATTTTTTGATGCATGTCCTTCAACTGTTCTGTTCCTTTTTCAAGTTTATATTATTGTCATCATGAAAGGAAGGAGTTTGTTATGCAGAAGGACATCAAATGTTGTCTGCTAATTATAGGTTTCAGAGAGAAAAATGTTTTTTATTGGATATTTGTTTTTTATTAATTATGCCTTTGCAATCTTTCACATATGCTTTAATCTATTCTCATTTTGTGGATCTTTATTTCCTCTATTCAGGCAGACATAGTCTTCCTATCACCTCCTTGGGGAGGCCCTGATTATGCTAAAGCAAAGATATATGGCATTATGACAATGCTTAAGCCACATGATGGGTATGCCTTCTTTCTTTTTCTGTGGAAGTAAAAAAAGAGACTAAAAGTTTACATTTTGTATTTTGGCTTATTTTTAATACTGGTATTAACCCAGTGTTTTCGGATGTGCAATTGTGCAGATATTTTCTCTTTAGCACTGCAAAGAAAATTGCCCACAAGATAATCATCTTTCTACCTAGAAATGTTGATCTCAACCAATTGGCAGAGTTGTCTCTATCTGCTGCTGATCATCCATGGTCACTAGAGGTAACTTTTGAATTTGGTTCATTCAGTGTGTTTTCTTCTCTGGGTAGCTATTAGGTATTGCTGCCGATAGAATGTTGGGCTCTTTTACTTCTCCCAGTAGCTCAAGGCGCATTCGGAGATCCTTTTTAATGTAACATTTGGAGACAGTTCCATTTGGAGACAGTTCCATTTCCTAATGGCCATCACTTGAAATGATGCTATTGGGTCCTTTTTTGGGATCTGACATATCTTCTAAATAGTTTAGTTTATTTTTTTATTTTTTGAGATTAGTTTAATTGTTAATTAATGGTGATGGGTACACTTTTCACTTTCATATTATGCTACACATGATTACTGTTCATTAACTTGACATTGATGAAAAGATATCAATATCTTCTAATTGAGGCTTTGTTTGTCTATTACTCTTTTAGTGGCACCTTTTTATCATTAGCTTTGACATGATTTTGTAAAATGCATTTGCCGGCATGCACCATTCAGTCAAAATACTTGTCCACGTTCTTGGAGAATGTTTCTACCTGATCTTCCTTTTTTTTAACCTGGGCGGGGGCATTTACATTGTTAGAAAGATTCTGTTGTTTTCACCTGCTTAGATTTATGGCTTCATTATTTTACTCTCTATTGAAGTCAATAAATATGTTGATCTGTACTGTAAAATTATGTTGTACGCTTGTTGTCAATGGTCCCAGGTTGAGAAGAACTTTTTGAATGGCAAGTTGAAGGCAATAACTGCTTACTTCAGTGACACAAGAGTTGATGTCAACAAATCACCATAATGAACATGTGACATGGGCATTAGGTGCTAACATTTTGTAGATTTTCAAGCAGCTGTAAGAGATGAATTGTTGTTTTTTCTTGAATGTCATGTACAATTCTGTGAGCTGTTTCATTAATTATTTTGCTTTAACATTTTAATTTGTGAAATATTAATCTTAATTTTGCTCATGTACAAAAAGCCTAGTGTAGAAAGCAATTCACTAATAGATTAGAATTGTTAAGTTTTAACATCTGAAGATCTCTGGACAATGAATTCCGAAGAAAAGGATTTACAAGTTTAGATCGTGCCATATTCTCAAAACACAAATTTGTGGGGCTACAGGTATTAAAGAGCTTTGCATTCATGTGGTAGCTAAAATCTCATGTTCAGAAAACACTTAGCCAAGGTTGTCTGGCCAGAACGATGGTGGTAGGTTGTATATGTGATATTTATTTATTGGGGGTAATATCTCCATCGGCAATTGACCAGCTTACATTGAGGCGTCGTAACTGGGCTCCCCTGTTCTCCACAGGACCACTGTCGTTGCAACTGCCTACCTCATCTTTTTCTATTGTAACTTGTAGGTGTGTTGAGTTTGGCTGGAAGCAGATGGATTTTGCACAGATGTGAATTACCTTCTATACTTTGTTAATCTTCAGGTAATAACTTTTCAATGGTCCACGGAAGTTTCGTCATAAGAGAGGTGGCGAATTATTAGCGTTCTGATTGTCAAAATTGATTCGCTAAAATGTGTCGCCTTGATTGAATTAATGGCAAAATTTTCTAGGTAAAACTATCATTTAGAATGTTAATAATAGCCTATTAAAAAGTCAAATAATTTTAGTTATAAAATTCAACAACAATAAAATAATAGTCATCCTTGATATGGTATTATTGTTATCGAAAAAAATAATGAAAATTTTTAAATTGCTGTTGAGACGGACACTATGAAAAAGATAGTAAAAATAAAAGTTCTATTATAAATTGTTTTATTTGACATTTATAGTGTTGCTTTTTTTAAAAAAAAATAGCAAAATATACTAAAAAGAAAAAACGAAAAGTTGATATTGGAATAGAACTGCAATTACATATGTACAAATTACAACGAAAGCCTCTATTCATACTCTTAGCCCGAACAAGAAGTAGCCACAGTTTCATCAACCAAATTAGCAAAGTCAGTGATAAATCTACTGGCATAGAATTTCTATATCAACTCCTTAATACTGATATGGAAAGGTAAACAAACTTAAAAGTTCAGCTGCTGTTATTATCAGGTCAATTAAAGTGACATTACAACTTACAAAACAATATACATTGATTTGTATATAGTTTCTGTTAAGAGTAATCGGTGTAATCAATATATGCTCCTTAAGTAAATGCCTTCAGTAGTTGACATGAAGAGAATGGCTGTTTTATAGTTCAATATAACCAGGAAGCCAGAATTATATTATAAGGGGCAATTTTTTTAAAATCTTTTTTATATAATAATTATTTAATAAATTTATTAATCTATTAATAAGACGTTGGTTAACAAAAAAAAAGATAATTAAAAAAAATATAAAAATAATTTTTTAACAAATATAATTGATTCAAATATCATCAAAGAATATTAAAAGTATAAATAATAAAATAAAATTTAAAAAAAAGAATTAAATATAAAAAAATAAAAATAAATATCTTAATTTTATATTTTTTTTTTCTCAGTTTTTTTATTATGCTTTTAATTTATTTTTAATCTTTTAATTAATTGGGTGGAATTGAATTAATTTGGTTAAATATTTAATTAATTTTATTAAAAATTTTAGAATTTATATATTTTTATCTTGTTGGATATGAAGGTAAATTAAAATTTTAAGAGGGATAAAAAAATTTAAAAATATATATATATATATATATTTTTAAATGAATCGGTGCAGTTGCCTCCTTACTCACTAAGTGGCTTCGTCACTTAATATAACGACAAAAATGCACTGAAAAATCAATTCATATTCATATATTTAGTATAGACAAATTGAAATAGAAAGGAACAAAAGGTTTAGTCAATTCGCAGAGCATGATCTGCAAATAACTGGCTAGCTATCATGCCTAGTCACGAGTGGAGTGGGTTTACATTTTAGTCTCGAAGGACAAAATCATACATCAAAGGACTCATAAGTTGTCTTAGAAGTAGAATTAAATGGCTCAATTTTAATTCTAATTTCTGGTAGTCCACTTAAAATTAAACTCAGAATTCTAATCCATAATTCCACAAAATTTTTAATATAATTAAAAGAAAATTTTTATAATTCTTAATCCAATTCTTAGCAATTACAATTTCACTTTCTTGCAGTCTTGGTCATCAGCGTCGCCATCATTTTTTAAAATTTTTTATTTTAAATTTTAAAATTTTAAATACACTATCAGTTTTTAAGAAATTTTAATTCTTAAATATAATTTTTTTATTCAAATACTGAAATTATAATTTTTTAATTTAATTCTAATTTTAACAGAATTAAATTTTTGAAATTCAATTTCTTTTTGGTAATTGAAATTCAATTAAAGCTTTGATCTGTCTAGCAAATAAGTCAAGCAAACAAAAGGTTCCTCTTCTTAAGCATTTTCATTACAAGGCGCTAAAATTCATTTGCAGGTCTTATTACTCAGTTTATTTTTAGTGCTTGTAATTTAGCCATTGCTCCTTCAATTTACAACCTGATAATTTCAATATGAACACGGAAAATAATATACAGGCTGCAAAAATATTATTATTTACTTTCTTCTAATAAATTTTCATTTATATTTTTAATTGTTTTAATGAAATTGTTTAGTAAAGTAATAACTAAAGCAATTTTCAGAAATTAAGCTATTAATTTTTTAAATTTTAACAATTAGAGCAATTATAATATCCTCGAAGATTAAGAAAGAGTTTTCATATATAATAAAATTTATTAAATATCAAAAGAAATTTAAATTAAAAATAAAGCAATTGTTTGGAAGATTGTTGTCATGTTGTCTTTTAAAAATTAAAAAAGAAAAATGAGAGAGAGAGAAATAAAAAGAAACAATTAAAAAATGGAGTCATGGACAGATCACAGATGGTCACATGCAGGAGGCTTTCCACAACAAAATGATGCTTTACTTCACGAGAAAGCCTAAGGAAAATCTTAAGATTTTTTGGCAAAAGGTTTGACCACTCAATGCGGCACTTCTTGAGGGAACAGAAAGATACGCTCACCACTCAGATTTTATATGCATATTTGGTTTCTGCTGTTTGCTCACCAAACTTGAACAATTTCACACCAAAAGCACACTTTCCTATATGCTTATGGCCTATGGGTTTGGTAAAATGTCTCATTCATTTTACCCCTTTTCATTCAATTTGGGGTTCCTCCGTATTTCCAATCTTGACTGAGTTGATTTGGACTTTTTTTTTTATCATAATAGAAATTGCAATAAAATGTCATGTGAATATAAACTGAAGAAAGATTTTTTAAGATTAGAAATTAGCTAGATGTCAAAAACCGTAACGCCAATAACTAGAACATATGAAATAAAAATCATAAAAGATAAATAATAGACCAAAAAAAAAGAAGAAGTACCAAATAACTATCTATCTGCTGCACAAACAGAGTGACAAACTTAAATTTACAGTTTGGTAGATTGCCGAAAAATAAAAGAAGATGATTTAAGCATCAGAATAACAAAGCCACCTCTTTTTTAAGGTCCTTCAATCTGCTTCGAGCAGTAGATACATCATGGATATGACCAAAAAATACGAGCTACTATGAAAAGCTGGCTAAAACTTACATATTTTCTGAAAGTTTTCTTGATTTTCCTTCTAAATATATTAATCTAGAAATAAAACCTGCCAATCATGAAGTTGAAGGACAAAAAAAGATCATCTAAATATCATATTTGAGAAAAAAAAAACATAAAATATTAGAACAAATTGAAGAAATAAAAGAAAAAACAAAAAAAAAAAAGACAAAAAGAAAAAGCGGTAAAACTTAGGTTGTGCCAGCTAAAAGGCTAGTGGCAGTCTTAAAACTAGGACGGACGAAAAAAAAACTCACCCTTTGGTAGTATAAGAGAGAAGCTTCGGGAGATTATTTTAGTTGATTTGGACTTCATACGCCTTCGGCATATTTATGATTTTTGACAGATTAATTATCTAAACTCATATTTTAATTTTTATAATTTGTTCTGTAAATACACAATCCAGTAATAACTATATATTCTCATAAATAACAGGCTTAGAATATTCTCTCTACACTAGTACTAAAATAACTTATTTTGCTAAATATATGGGCAAATACATGGGCCAAATCAATATGATATGACAACCATTTCAATAAATTTGATCGAGCTTATTAATTTAAACTTATTAAATTGATCGATTTCGGTTTAAAAATTAATAAAATAATATTATCGATTCAACTTCAGCTTAAATATTTTGCAAGTAAAAATTATCTAAATTTAATAAAATTAATCAAAACTAATCAATAATGATTGATTTTATAAAATTCATTCATTTTAAGTGATCAGTTTTGAAAAATAAATTCTCTAATTTAGTAAACAATAATTAGTTTGACATACTCTTACATTTCAAAAAAACTGATCAATGAACATTTCTAATTAAATGATATTTGTTTTTCTATTTTTTTTTCAATCCATGAGGCAATTAAAAGAGGGAAAGCCTTTTTTTTTTTTCTAAAGTTAACTTATTTTGTGATTAATGGCTTTGTCTTTCTTTTTTTTTTTTTTAAATCTAATCTCTAACATTGTTCTTAATTACATAACATGGTAAAAGCAGATGTGAACAAGAGAAAAGCAAAAAAAAAAAAAAAAAACCTTACTTTTGATTCTTTTTAGAGTACAGTATTAGCGTGTTTACAAGCAAATCAAATAAAATTAAATAAACTGGCTGCGGAAAAGGCATATTTTTAAAGTGATTTATTTCATTATACTGGAGTCAATACAGTCTAATTTAATCTATTACCTCCCTTTTTTTATATATTTAAAGAATATGAAAAATAAGAAAGTTATTTTTAAATCTGAGTTTTCTCTTACATTATATATTTGATAAAATATATTAAAAATATATTTTTTTTCTAATATTTAAAGAATAAATTTTAATAAATACGAGCATACAATTTTACCCGCACCATACTGTAATTTATATATTTTATATTATATTTAAATAAAAAAATAATTAATATATTAATATATAATTAAGGTATAAAAGATAATATTATATATAAATGCATGCAATATTAAAAAATTATATATATATATATATATATTTACATATTATAAAAATATTTATAATAAGATGTGTTCAATGTATTGAGATATTTTTTAAATTGATTTGAGATTTGATAAAAAAAATTAAAACATTAATTTTTAATTTTATTGTTTCAGTTAAAATATAAAAAAGTAAAAATAATTGTTTGAATACAAAAAAATAAGTAAAAAATTATTATTTATTAAATTTTGTTGGACAAAAATAAAGAATTATAAAATTTAACTAAAAATTATATGATTAAAGAGAAACATAAGAATGGTAGAATAATAAATAATTATATTAAAATTTACCTTAAGTTAATATAATAAAAACATTTTTAAATGAGTAAAAATCTATTTAAAATAAAGTAAAATAATAAAAAATTATAAATCTCATTATAATAATAATATGTTCATTTTAAATTATATTTAAAATAATTAAATTTATATTATTAGTTAAAAAATTAAAATAATAATAATAATAAAGTTTAAAAATTTAAAAGTTAATATTTTAGGAGTTAATTCATAAAATTTATTAAAAATTAAAATAAAAAATAAATATTTAAAAAGTTACTTTTATTGAAATAATAGCTTCCAAAGTAGCAGTAGTATTAATAATACTAATACTAATACTAATAATACCAATGCTGCTGCTGCTGCTACTACTACTAATAATAATAATAATAAAGTCAAAATAAAAAAGTAAATAAAAAAATAAAATGATAAAAATGATAGAAAGTGAGAAAATAAAAAATAGAGTGTAAAATTAAAATATCACTATTCATGGGGCGGAGGAGTTAAAAAAATTACAAATCTAATAATAATAATAATATATTTATTTTAAATTATCTTTAAAATAATTAAATTTATATTATTCATTAAAAAATTTAAATATAATAATGATAATAATAATAAAGTTTAAAATTTTAAAAATCACTGTTCTAGAAATTAATTCATAAATTTTATTAAAAATAAAAATAAATATTTAAAAATTATTTTTATTGAAATAATAACTTTTAAAGTAGTAATAGTAATAATAATAAAGTCAAAATAAAAAAAATATAAAGATAAAATGATATAAAGTAAGAAAAAAAAAAGAAATAGGAGGTAAAATTGGAGTATCAATATTTATGGGGCGGAGGAGTTTTAGTATAGATAATAATATCAACTTATTATAGGGCTAATATTGTGATATGCGTTTATTATATATGGATAATAGATTTTTAGAAATAAACTATATGATAAATAAAATAATATTACATCAATTAAAAATGAAATTCTAATAAAAAAAATGGGAGCAAGTAGCAATGGTGTTAAGATAAATAAAATAAAAATTAATAGAAAATTTATTGAGAATTTTTTATATTTACTTATTTTTAATTTGAAGTAGAGTGCTACAATGTAGTTAGATATGTATTTATTCAATTTGTTTAAAAAATTTTAATCTCAATAAAAATTAAATAAAATCACAAATCAATTCAGAAATGCAATGATAATATAACAAAAATCTTAATAACTAATTGAATTTATAATATAAGAAAATTTTCAACATACTTTTTTTTTACTACATTTGGTACTTTATTTGTTATTATATCATTCTATTAAGTACACGTCATCAAATACTAACGGCAAAATTCGCATCACAATGACATCTTTTATCTACCATTAAATTTTTCTTTTAAAAAAAAAAGGGCAGCCAGCTGCTCTTTGTCTTAGACGGAGCGATTTACTGTGCATCTTCGTACAGAAAAAGGGTAAAAAATTAATTTTGAAATAAATATAATAAACTGAAAGTCATTAATACCCCCACGTATCGACGAGGACGTGAAAGATATTGCAAACGATACGAGGGGGCCTGCTGTCATTTTTTAGCCAGTCAAATTCAAAGCCAAGGTAATCATGAAAATGGGCCCGAGCAAACCCCACTAACAACTCTGATTAAAAAAATAAAAATCAGCTAACCACCAGCTGCTGCTTTTACTTGATTAACAAAATTTGAAAAATTTATCATAATCTTAATAATAACTAAAAACTAAAAAGCTCCTTGAAATAGCAAATGTTAGCCGAAAATTATTTGTCTTTTTCTCTGTTCTTTTACCCACTAATATATATATATATATATAATTACGATGCGCCTTTGGCATGGACGTAGATTCTCCATCCATCCATGGTCTAAAAGGCAAAATTTCACTGCCTGCGGAAATTAGGAATGTGAAGAAGTGAGAATTGGAAAATGCCGATGTTAAGGAATCAGGATCAAAGCTCGTCGAGATCGGGGTTTAGAGCTCGCGATGCTAGTCCTGATTCTGTGATTTTCACTCTCGAGTCCAATTTTAGTCTATTTTCTTCTGCTTCTGCCAGTGTTGATCGTTGCTCTTTTGCCTCAGATGCTCACGATCGCGACTCTCTCGCTTCAGAAATTTCTCTGGTAAACGACTTTTCCAATATGAAATTGAACTATTTTTAGCTTTTGAGTTATTATTAACTCCCATTGCATCCATTTTTTTTCCTTATTGTGCTGATCGAAGCTCGATTTCACGATCTTCCGTTGTTTACTTGTATGTATTTATATGTATGTGTGTAGTTTCTGGAGGATTTGAAGTACTTGTAGGACAATGGGATTTTAGATTCCAATTCATTATATGAACTGAAAAATTATACTCTTTAGTGCAAATTTGCGTGTTGAAGGAGCTAAAATTCAATGATTTTGATGCAGCATTTGGCTGGACATGAAACGGCTAATGGCTGTGGCATTGGTGGTAGTGAGCTTCACGACATTTCGAGTGGTCCAAATCGAGATCCAGATCCAAACAAACTCATTACTGTATACAGCAACGCCAAGCATGCTCCCGCTAACTCTCGTCTCTTCATAAAAGATGAAAAAGCGAAAGGTACAGCTAATGTGAGATTTGTAATTGCAGGGCAAAATGAGACTTTTTAGTACAGAGACATAAAATAAAAATATTATATACTATTTATTATAAATATAAAGGGGTAATTAAATATTTTAAAAATTTTAATAATATATATATATATATAAAATTACACATATAAATAAAAAAAATTTCAAAATAGAAAGGGCAACTGTGCCTTATAATATGAACAGGTGCGCCCTGTGTAGTTGTATGAATATTTTTTTTTGCCTTTTTCTAAAAAAAATTGCAAATTTCAAATTGCCTCGTTCCCTCACTATTCACTTCAATTACATGCAGCTCAAAAAGAAGACAACAAAGCTACTATTGAAGTAGAAGACGATAATAACCATCTGCTAGACTCGGCGAGAAGCTCATTCTCTCTCGCTCTTAAAGGTAACAGAACAGTACTATCGAAGTGACAATTGAAATTTGGACTTCTAGTCAAAATTTCTGAGTCGGACGTTGACTTTCATTCATTTTTAAATACAGAATGTCAGGAACGGAGATCCAGATCTGAAGCGATTTCAAAGAAGCTAGACAGAAGGAGACCCGCTTCACTGGATCTGAATAATGTTATTGCTGCTTCATCGCCGCGATTGGGTTCTATGAAAAAGAGCTCCATTTCATCTCGGAGGTCCGGTACTTTTCCGAGCCCTGGCACACCCAATTATCGCCAAGCTAGTGTTGGAATGCAGAAAGGTTGGAGTTCTGAGCGCGTGCCGTTGCATACTAATGGTAATAGACGCCAAGCGAACGCTGCATTGTTGCCTTTCCATAATGGTAGGACGTTACCATCTAAATGGGAGGATGCTGAGAGATGGATAATTAGTCCTGTTTCTGGAGATGGTGCATTGAGAGCGTCGCTTCAAGCTCCTCACCGGAGACCAAAGTCGAAGAGTGGACCGCTTGGACCTCCTGGAATTGCGTACTATTCCTTGTATTCACCTGCAATGCCAGTATTCGATGGCGCGCAGGCGGGTAACTTATTGGCAAGTTCTCCGTTTTCCGCTGGTGTTATTGCTGCGGATGGATTGGCTATTTTGTCTAATGGTCATGTTCATGACGTGGCCTTTCCTGTGCGGACAGAACCTTGCATAGGCCGTTCGGTTAGTGTACACGGATGCTCTGAGATGTTGGCCCAGTCCTCTTTGCCTTCTCAAGGTAAACGCCCAATTCTTCCAGCCACGTCATTTTCTTTTTAAATTGCTTTAAGTCCCTTTCTTTCTCTTTTGTTTCCAAGATTAAATTGGTCTCTATGTATTTGCCGATCATGTTTTTGTGTGAAGTATATCCTGCTAGTACATATTTGCGGATTCTAAGTATTTGCCGATCGTGGTCATGGTGTGGGCTTTCCTGTGAGTACCAGTAGCATTCTAAATCCTCCGCGGATAGAATTGAGATAGATAATGGTCAAATAATTTTCTTTGAATAGTAAAGTTGTCTGGAAATCGTAAATGAGCTTTGTTTATTGGTATTGAACTAATCTCAAGTCTCAATGTTGGAATTCAAATCAGTCGAGCCTAGTTAACCACTAAGTATGGCAATTAGATTGATACACCTCCATGATCATTCAAAAAAGCCTAATCCTTGCTCCTCTCAAAAATTGGTTGTAAAACCTTGTTAGGGAATATACTAATTCTGGGCGATTGAACCTTTGACAACATTTACTTTTGCTCCACTTTCACTTGCATCACTTAAATCACTGTATTCACTGTTGTTTTCTTGAAAGTTGATATGTGTCAATCAATGTAAACAGCTAATCCTTTCTGATCTTGTCCTGTTCTGTTTGCAAATGTACAGATGAGAAGCTTGATGTTAAAGATGCAGCCGCTGACATATCTTCTGCTGTTTCGAGAAGGGACATGGCAACCCAAATGAGTCCTGAGAGTAGCAAGCATTCATCTCCAAGCAGAAGGCTTTCATTTTCTGCCTCCACTCCATCTGCTCTACCTATTGTGGAAGCGCAGAGTGTCCATTCTTCTAAATCAGACGTCAGGGATGTCCAGATGGATGAAAGGGTTACTGTCACCAGGTGGTCTAAGAAACATAGAGCCCGCAACCAAGGGCAGAGCTCACAAATTGTTGATGACTGGAGAAAGAAAACTGTTGATGTTCAATCTTCAACTTGGGATGTTTCAGAGGCTGCGAAGAGCATTTCAAAGTAAGTCTTCTATTATAATTTTCATGACTTTTTACATCTAGGCCCATCCTGGACTTCTGTCCAGGGAGTTTGCAGAACAGATTTTTGCCTAGTACAGGTTGCACATTATACTTGGTAAATAATTTTGGTTGATAAAAGAAGTTATTATGAACAATGGCGATATTTGTTATGCTATGAAAATCTGATTCAGGTAAAATCTGATTTAGTTTGCCTTATATTAGTTCGCAAAAATGCATGATGTCTATCCCAGTAGGTTGTTTAAGAAGACAAGAATTATTTTCTATTTCCTTTGTTTTTTACTATTGTTGTTAAATTTCTAGTCCCGTTTATCCTCTGATAGTTGTGACAGTTACCTGTCCTTGAGTCCTTATTTTTTATACCCAGACTGGCCCCATAGTTTAGAAGGTGCTACAGAACTAGAACTGTTAATGTTAGTCTCCAATATCAAACAACTGATGAACTAATGATACAGCATATAAGGATTATTTATGTTAGAAGAAAAGTTTCACAAAAGATATCATATCAACATTATTTTCGTTTTTCTGCCAGGACCAAAAGAGAGGAAGCCAAAATCACTGCATGGGAGAATCTTCAGAAGGCAAAAGCAGAGGCAGCAATAAGGAAACTTGAGGTTCTTTTCTTCCTGCTTCTTCATCCGGTTTTGAATAACTTGTTTGACATTTTCACTTAATGATCAATCTTGGTTTTTGATAGAGAAATTTAAGCCTCTACCTTTTTTGAAATTTAAGTATTTCCATTCTCCTTGTTAGTTAACTTCACTATGATTTAGTACTTGCACTGGACTCATAAAGTGGTATCTTTAGCCGCATGTTCATTGTTGGTTGCTGAATCAAATTGAGCCATAGCACATTTGTTAGTAGAATTGGTAGACTTGTACATCTTTCAATTTACATGAACTTGATCATAATACAATGTAATGAAAGCAGTAAACATCTCGATGCTGAACTCTTAGTCTTTGTGCATGTGGGAAAATACAATGTTCATTTCATTGTAATGAATTATGGTTCAAGGATTGTAGGTCTCAAGTTGTGTTGTTGAATGCTTATTAATAGGGGTTGATTTTATGAGGGAGTATTTTTCTTTCTTTTCCAAGGTACCCAAAAAGGAATGGCATACGTTATATACGTTAAAAAGAAAAAGTTGAAAGTTTCATGATTGCCAGCTGGGTGTTATATAACAGAAATGTGACATGATTATGATACGTTACTAGGTTAGGCATTGATTTTTAGCTCTGCATTTTTTACTGCCAGAGGCTTGAGCATTTTTCGGGCTTTACTGACTTTAAAAAGCTTTTCAGATGAAGCTTGAAAAGAAGAGATCGTCATCTATGGATAGAATTATGAACAAACTGAGGTCAGCTCAGAAGAGAGCCCAGGAAATGAGAAGCTCAGTATTAGCCAACCAGGCTCACCAAGTATCCAGGACTTCTCACAAGATTGTATCGTTCCGCAGAACCCGTCAGATGGGGTCCTTGAGTGGTTGCTTCACATGCCATGCTTTCTAGGCTGTCATCTTCCCATATAGCTGTGCTTTAGTCAGCTTAAAAGGCCTGGTAACTTCTTGGAATACCATCCTTTTTCAAGAATTTGTCTTTTCTATATTATTGCAAACTTGTTTACTGCAAGGTGCTTTTCATGGCATGTCCTGACATCACAGTTGCCTTGAGTTAATAAGCTTGGCTAATTTGTCAAAATGTTGAAAAATAAGTTTTGCATCAATACATAACTGAATCATGTTTCCAAAATCAATCAAATAAAAGGAAATTTGGCACTTCTACATTTCATCTAGTGTTCTCAGATTACACAAACTCTTGAACTCCATACTCAATGCACTTGGACATCCCATGCATATAATGACACTTGTATTTTGGTTTTATATCCTTTCTGAGAGAAGTGATTTTCAGGCAGAAAATTTGGGTTCATATGTAATGTTTATGCAGTATATTTAAATGTGAATTGGCCCATAGAATGACAAAATCCTTGGCCAGGTCGAAGTGGAATTGCACCTGCAACTGAAGACAGTTACAGCACCAGATAGCTATTAATATTGACTCTATTTTGGTGTCAATGCAGTTTTGCCTGGCAAGGAAGCTCAAGCATTTCTATTAAGATTTCCAGATAAGAAGATTCTTGATTACGATGCACCTGGCACCAACATATCCAACAAAACTACTGATAAATGTGTGTACTTGTGTATGTATGTGTATGTATGTATATCAACAATAATGTTTTTCTAAATATGACATTTTCCCTTGTATTTTGATATGCCAATTACCAGTTAAATTAAGTACACCATGCAAGATTGCTAGGTTTTAGGATTGCTATTTCATTCTCATAATAGAGGTAAATCTATGTTGCACCTGTTTAAGAGCAAAATGATTGCATCATGCAAAGTGAGAGATTGAATAGAAAACGGGAATTTAATTTCAGAGATTATAAATTGTTAGAATGCTTCCAGCCGTAAACATAGATGGACTAACATTATACATCTGATGAACTTTATATGCAGTTCTTAAATGTTATTAATCTTGGTGCAGCTCTTTTTGAGGCAAAGATCCTAATTCCTAAACTTGTAGAGTTGTAATTCTGGAATTCCCAATCCTGTTATCCTAAACACTATCTCAGCAGTTTTGACCTATCACCCAAGGCATCATGAATCCTAATAAGCTATCTAGGGCTATAAATGAGTTAAGCTTTTTAAGTTTGATTTAAATTTTGGTTCGGTAAAAACTGGTTCAGGTTCAAGCTCATTTAAAAATAAGTCGAACTCAAACTGCTCGTTTATTAAATGAGTTAAATTCAAACTCAGAGATACTTGGCTCATTAAACTCGCGAGCTAACTCGTTTATTAGATAATATTAAAAAAATATATTTTTATATATATTAATATATTATATATATTAATTTTACTATTATTTCTATTTTTTAAGAATTTATATCTCAAATTATATTTACTAGTATTATATCTATTGTATGATATGACTAATTATATATTATGAGTATAATAATATTATATAATTACTAATTAATAGTTACTAATTTTTAATAAACTTTTAATAAATAAATATAAAAAAATATGCATTAAAAATTATGAATATTCAATATATTTTTATTAACAATAAATATGAAAAAATATTCATGAAAATATATTAAGTGTTAATAGTTAGATACACATATTTATAATAAACAATATGTCATATAAGAAGGTTTGATAATAACTCTTATGATCTATTGAAAATAAAAATAATATAATATTATTAGCAAAATTATTTATTAAATTTATATTTTAATTGATAGTTATCAGTTTAAGTTTTAAAACTAAAATAATACTATATTTTAATTAAGTTCTAATTTTATTATTTTATTAAGTAACCATAATGTTTAGATCATATAAAAATATTTTTTTAAAACATATTAATCATATTTATTAATTTTACTAGTAGTCCTATTGTTTAAGAAATTATATCTCAAATTATATTTTTTAGTACCATATCTCTTGTGTGATATGGTTAACTATATATTATGAGTATAATAATATTATATAATTTTTAATTACTCTAATAATTATTCATTTTTAATAAATAAATATAAAAATATTTATACAATATTAAATTTAATATATTTTTAATAACAATAAGTAATTATGATGAGCAATATTTATGAATATACAAGATGATATTAAATTAATATATTTTTAATAGTAACACATATTTATGATGAACGCTATTTATGAATATTTATGATTTAATAATTTATAAATCACATGTCATGTTTTAGTGTTAATTAATAATATTAAATTTTAAATTAGCATTTAATAATTATTAAATAGTAAGTATTATTTATTATACAATAATTTGTACCTTATATATTATCATAACCACGTAAATATGAAAAAGGCAATTACATACATGTATAATAAGTCAACTAATATTTATTAATAAAACAATATAATAAAATATTTAATTTAATTAAAAATAAATATTGTAGAAATTATTATAATTAATTATTAGACACTAAACTAATTAATTTAATTGATAATTATTACAAACTCAAACCAAATTTTCCTTAATCGATATATTATGCATATATTTTTAATTTTTTTTTACTATACTAAAAACAAGAAACCCTAAACTAAATTTGAACACACCTGACACCACGCAGTATGCAGCCACCTCTCTGTCTCACTCTCTCCATCTCCATCGCAGCCACCTCTCGAAGTCTCAACATCTTCATCGGCCAACATCTTCATCGCAGCCACCTCTCAAAGTCTTAACATCTTCACACAGCAGGATGAAAAATTAAAGCTGTGGATTCACACAGCACATGATCGGGACGGGAACGAAAGAAAGAAAGAACCAAGGGGCAGGGGTTGGTGCTGCGTGCGACGAGAACGAGCCGATGACGGAGCTCCGACCGCAACTCCGACCACCTTATCTTCATCGCTAATCCAGTTATCCAATCCAGCCTCCCATCATTTAACATCCAGACCGTCACCGCCACTGACACGACCATGGCAACTTCTCACTCAGGTTGTTTATTTGTTTATTTTTTTAAAAATTTCTTCTAGCTGCTTTCAAATTTTGTTGTTGAACTGAGAAAATGTCTGGACTTCATGCATTTTTTGATTTGAATTGGATTTGTTTATTCTAGGTCATTTGGGTATCTGTTGTTTAATTTGCGATCTTATTTGCATTGCGTTTAGTCCACTTTTAGTTTCCTTTTCCAATTATGGTTTTATGCAGCTTATCTGTTGTTTATATTTGCAACCTTATTGAAGGTGTATGGACCAAAGAGAACTGCTTGGTACATTTTGGGTTATTTTCTTTGATAGGAAACGAAAACAAGATAGTGTAGGAGATCTCAATTTATTTTTTCATAATGATGATGTTATTGATTAATTTTTTTTAATTAATTAAGACAATAAATAACATATCTAATATTTATTGGGACTTCAATTGGAATTGTCTGGTGCATACGATACCATAAATTTGTGAAGCAAACTCATGGCAAGGATCAAGATACTTTTAAACATTATGTTCTGATTATTCTATGCCTTGGATTTGAGAAGATTGTGTTATACAAATATGTCATGTTCCACTGAAATTGCTTTCTTCTTCTTTAGTCTTTTACCTTCCTTTGATATAAGCATAGTCGTGATCGCCTTTTTGATTTGAGAAGATGTCCCTTTTTCATATCAAAGCAAAGTCATGATAATGATTCCAGAAGTTAGATAACATTTGATTTGTTTGAATAATTTTAGTATTTTGTTTTTAATTTTAAATTATTTTAGAGATTATTTATTATTATTATTATTATTTGTATTGTTTGTTGTTGTGATAATATATTATTGCTATTAATTGGTTGAATTTTTATTTAAGCTTATGTGTTTAATCTTAATTTTTCTATAAAATCAAAATTCGACTCGGTTCGACTCGTTTGAGCTGCTTATGAGCATTGACACGCTTCGGTAGAGCCCCCAACTAATTAAAGTAATTCTTGTTCAGCTCTTCCAGCAAAACCTGCATGGCCAAGTCAAAATATTCTCAAAAATAAAATATTTTTACAAATTTTTATTTTTTTTCATTTTTAATTGTAAAATTTCCTAAAAATTACAGAATATTTTTGAAAAAAAAAATTAGATAAAAAGATGTAATGTAATTTCCTCTAGGAAAATTATTACACACGAATTTTATTGCTTTATGAAGAGACCAAAAGATGTTTTCATTTGAATCTAATAGTCAAGTACCTGTCTTCTACATTTAGCATTCTTATTGTTTTTCAATAAATCCCACACCATTCTTCTAATCACATTGTAAGCATATAAATTGTTAGTTGGGACATTTACAAAACTAACTAAAGAAACAATTTTTATTTTAAAAATACTAAAATTAAAAAATTTTATACTTTTATAAAAAGTTAGAGAAAAATTTTAAAAATACATTATTTTTCACTGAATTTTTTTTAAAATACCTTTTTTTTAATACAATTAATATTGTATTTTAAAATTTCATATTTTTTTAAAACTTTACTATTAAATAAAAATATTATAAAAATTAATATTTTAAATTATTTTTTATCATATAAAAATTATAATTCTTTATAAAAAATTTAATTTTAATTATGATAAATAAATAACATTAAAAAATAAAAATAGAATAAAATATATAAAAATACATTAATAAAAATTATTAAATTTATTTTTAAATAAAATTTATGTATTATACATATAAAAAAAATATAATTTCATTTTGTAGATGTGTTGTTGATTTATTATAGATATATTGTAGATATGTGTATATTATATTTTTTTTTATTTAAGCTGTATATATTTCATGTAAAAATTATTAAATTTTGTGTGAATATTGTATAAATATTGTGTGAATATTTTGTGAATAAAAAATTAAATAAATAAAATTAAATAAATATTAAAATTATTATATATGTGTGTTATAAATTTATTATAGATGTATTTTTTATTGTTGAATGTGCATTTTAATATGTTGTATATATATTATATGTTTATTTTTTTTATTTGTATATTAAAAATATAAATAAAATTAGATAAAAAATATAAATAAAATAAAATATAACAAAAATAAAAAATAAAAAACAATGTTTTTTACGTAAAATGTAAAAAAAAAAAAAAACTGTGTTTTAACAAAACTGAAAAAAAAAAAAAGTTGTCCACCGTATTATTGCATTTAAAAGAGTCACGGGTGGTATACATTATAATTTTCTCTTGTTGTTTTGTGGTGTAATTTCATTGGGTCACCTATCCTTTTGTAGGCCTAGGGCTTTCATATAGCCATAGTTGATGTTTGAGTTTTGATAAAAATATTAAAAAATTAAAAAAATTAAATTTATCATATTTTAAAAATATATTTAAATTTTATTTTTAAATTTATAAAAATTTATGATTAATTTATTAAAATATTAAATTTTTATAATTTATATGAGTTTATTATATATTTATTATGTGTTTATAAATTTAAATAATTTATTATAAATTTATTATGAGTTTATTATAAAAAGGGCAGTTCGGTGTATGAATGTTCTCGCAATGAGCGGGATTCGGAGAAAGGTCGGATTCATTGGATCTTTGTACGCGGTTTTTCCTTGTAATTAATTGCAAAAGACCGTTTCTATGACTCGAACTCGTGACCTCAAGTCATACGGTGACAGTATTTACTGCTGCGTCAAGTATTCTCTTCTATGAGTTTATTATAATTTAAGTAAAATATTTTTTTTTAAAAAAAATAAAAAATTTATAAAAGGTATTGAAGTATGTAATTTTCACAAAATGTTTGCCATTAGGCCCATGCCAAGACAGATTATAAACTGTACAGCATCTGCATTATCGGTTCCCCTAAATGCCAACATTTGTGCCTTGGATCATAGGCTCGCGTTGAGAGTTGCAAATGATGTGCTGTCAAACATTCAGAATATATATTTTAAAATAATTCTATCATCAATTGAAGTTTTGGTTTAACAGGTCCTATTTATAGATTTAAAATTTCATTGTTCAACTAGTAATTGGATTTAAAAATAAATTTATGGGATATTTATAAAACTAATTTAAAAATAAATTTTATTTTTAAAAATATTGCACCTTAAAAAATAGAGTTTTTGACAAAAAATATAAAAATAATTAAAAATAATTTTAAATATATCATATTTATTAAATATTTATTAAAATATCAAAATTTATAAAATATTTATTAAAATATTATATTTTTATTAGTTTACAATGCGTTTATGATTAGTTTACAATAAGTTTATAAATTTTATACAGTTTATAATGAGTTTATAATAAAATAATTAAAATACTCTTGGTAAAAAAATAAATATTTTAAAAAAATATGACGTAGGATGTTATTTTTTTAAAAAAAATATTTAAAAATACTTCACTCATTTTCAAAGTAAGATTTTTTAAAATACTTTTTATCTCATTTTAAGCAATATTGTACTATAAATTTTATTTTTTTTCAAAATTTACTATTAAATAAATAATTTTAATAAAATAATAAAATTTAATATTTTAAAATATATTTTCAACTAATAAAATTTATTAATTTTTAATAAAAGAAAAATTTTAATTTTAATTACAAATAACACTAAAAAATTAAAAAAATGATAAAATATATAAGAATATATTAATAAAAATTATTAAATTTATTTTTAAATAAATTTTAATATATTATAAAGATTAAAAAATTTAAAAAATGTTAATTTTATTATGTAGATAGATGTATGTTGTATGTATGTTATGTAGATGTTGTGTAGATATAATAATTATTTTATGTATTTATTATATATATTGTATGTATATTATATGCATGTTATGTAAATATTATGTGTATATAAAATTAAAAAAATAAAATTAAAAAATATTAAATAAATTGAATAAATATTATGTAGGTGATGTGTATATGTTTGATATATATTATATATATGCCGCTGTTTATTATTTATATATTTTATATATTATGTATATGTTTATTTTTTGTGTTTATATTAAAAATATGAGAAAAAATCTATGAATAAAAAAATATAAATACAAGTAAAAAATAAAAAAATAAAAATTTTAAAAAAAATTACAAAACAAAAAAAAAAGAAAAATCAGCTTTTTTTATATAAATTTAAAAAGAAAAAACCAAAACCGTATTTTTGTAAATAGTAAAAGAGTTAGCCGTCGAAATGAAACCAAAACTGATTTTAGGTTATTTCATGGAATTTCCACTAAATTTATTTCCAAATAGCTTTTCTTGAATGAGCCTATAAGATTACAATCTACAGGCTCAACCAAGATGCGCGAGACAATAAACAGATCTTAATAATAATAATAATTTAAAGTTCAATTTTGGAATAAGATAAATCCCTTTGGAAAATCAACTTTTTGTCAGTGGAAATTGATGAGCTTTCCAACGGCTTGCAGTATGATATATATACACAGAGAATTATAAATATGTATATATTGAGGGTTGTTAATCTTGATGCAGCTCTTGCTGAGGCGAAGATTCTAATCAAATAGAATTGTCATAATCTTGGGAAAAACGAGCAGATAATCCTGGAATTATCAATCCTATCATCCTGAAGACAGTCATAAACCAGCCTTCTTTGTAGTTTCGGCCTTTCACCCAATGCATCATAAAACTCCTTATCAGCTCTCATATTGCATTCATATAAGTTATGGCTAGGTAACATAACAAACTGTAGTTCTTGTTTGGCTCTTCCAACATTTCCTGTATCACAATTTATTAGCTAATTAATTACCTCACTTAGCTACCTACACACACTGCGTTTAAAATTCTATAATCATATAAAATAATTTTATTCAATTGTTGGACAAATAGGGAGAAAATTGACCTTGGCTTGATAGAAGCTATTGCAGTAAAGGCAATGGCCGTAGTGCTTATACAAGAAAGCGGAATCATCATACGGTAATCTAGACACCAAATCATTGCAATAAACGTACCTTAGATATCTGATATCATACTCTTTCATTTTATCTTCCATGAACCTACTAAATTTCAAGTTCCCAACTCTTGGCTGCCCAAATGTGTAAACTCCTTCCATTCTATCTAATAACCAAGTCTCTTCATGTATAGCCAACACACCCACAAACAATATTGCCAATGGCCCGCCTAAGCTATGCCCACTCACTATAAACTTAGCATTCTCATTCTTTTTCGGTATTTCCGTTAGCACTCTTCTGATCTCGTAATACGCATATAATTATCAGTGTCTGGTCTGATTTCTTTAGGCCAGCCATTGTTTTGTAGGTCTAAAGCATTCATAAAGCCACAATGGATCTTTCCAGCCCCTTTAAGTTTATACCAACAGAAATCAATATCTGTGGACCGTGCATGTGTATCAAACGGGTTGGTTCCTCTAAATGCCACCACTATTATGTTTGGGTCTGTCACTGTCAAGCATTTATAATATATATTTTCAAATATTTTTTTTATTCTCTATAATAAAAATTTAATAAAATAAAATAACATTTGAAAAGTATAATCGACTCTTTATTATTTAAATTTAAATTAAAAAAGTAAATTTGATTCTCAAGAGTAAATATTGATTAATAAATTTTACAACTCTATCCGTATACTATTTATTAATTCTCTCACCTATTTTTATTTATTAAATTTTCTTACTTATTTAATTAAAGAGTTCATTGCATTTAAAAAAGGTTTACATTCTTCATATTTAATTATATAATTAAGTTAAACATTTTTATTTATATAAAAGATGATTTTTAAAATAAAAAATCACCATTAAATATGGTTGTTTCTTGTCCCCTTCCTTTACAAGTAATAATTATTTTTAAATCTAATTAGTTACCTTAATTCATCTTTCTAGCTAGATTATGTACTATCAAGGACGTAATTAATTTTAAAATATTTTTTTATATTGTTATTTATTTGACTTTTTTGGATTGGGACATTGTTTAATCAAACGATGTGATTAGATATAGTATTGGCAAGATAATATTTAATAAGGTTGTTTTTTTTTGGCGGATGGCTTAATAAGTATTGATATTTTGTTGAACAAAAAAATAAGTATTGATATTTTAAATTGTATATATTCAAAGCATAAGCAATTTATATAGACAAAAGAATAAATTGGTAATTATTCTCGATTATCCTCTTTAAGGCAGGTTTAATTGGGTTAAAATTTTCTCCAAATAGGATATTTTAAAATTTTAATTGCATTTATTAATTTTATAATTAATTATATTTTAAAAAAGCAATCCTATATACGTCGCTGTTATAAAATAAATTTTAATCATTATATGAAATTAATATTTTCATTTAATGATTAAAATTAGACAATATATCTAAAAACTTAAAAAGTAAGCCTTAAAATTTGAATCTCAATTTGTAAAATATATAAATTCTTGGTTGCTAATTCTTACGTTGTAAAAATTGTGAAAACCCAAGAATTCCATCTTCAGCCAAAACAAAAATGGGGAATTCATCATTATTCCTGTGATTATATATGAAAAACTGTAAATTTTTACGTGTTTTTTTTTCGAAGAAAAGAAAATATTTTCATTACAGTTTTGCTCCGTGGAGTTCAGATTTGAAGTGTTTAACTGTACAAGTATGTTTATTTGCTTATCCTTAATCTTTTTTAGCACTATGTGGTTCTAGAATGTTCTTGCTAATTACGTACAATTGCTGCACTATTTTGTAGATCTGTCAAAAAAAAAATGTTAGCTCTGCTGGTCTTTGTTCTGGATTTATAGTTTCTCTCTGATTTGGATAAGACTTAATAAAAGTTAACGTAGCAGCTGAAGATTTTGCTTAATTAAGTGGTTATTTTTTTAACATGCATGCTTAAAGAAGGAAAATTCTTAGATATATTTTAAATTATGATTTGAAAAAAATATAATTTAAATTATTTTTTTAAAATATTATAATTTAAATTATAATTTAAGATTGATATGACATATAAGCGGAGACATGCAAGTAAATTTTGTCCTTAGAACAGAAAGTGCAAAAACAGAAGCCCAGCAATGCACATTTAAAAATTCTTATTAGTAAAAAGTTTTAAAGATTTAACTCTTTTATCTAATTATTAAATTCACACACCAGCATATTTAATATTATACTCACTGTCACCTTACCTTTAACAAGCGGAGAGAAATATAATAGTTGTTCGACTTTGTGATTTGAATCTTCTAGAATCTTTTTAAAGAATGATATGAATTAATTAAAAGATGGCATTTAGAATATTGCATATAAATAATGATGTGAATTAATTAAGCTGAAAGTATTAAGAATTAATGTATATATTTTACATGTAATATACAGTGGTCACATTATCATTAATTAAGGTGAAAGTATTAACAATGTATATATTTCACATGTAATATATAGTGGTCACATCATATAATTTATCAATTGATATGTAATATTCTAAATGCCATCGTTTATTTTCTTTTAAATTAATTATTGTTAAAATTTTACGTTTTTATCAAATGAGTATCGAATTTAATTTTTATGATGATTGACTTTTTAATATATATATTTTTATTCAATTTCAGGTGCAGAAACCCATATAAATTAATTTATTATTTTTAAACTTTGTTAAATATAAAATAGAAAATCTTTATCTCAATTAAATGGAGTAAAGTTATTATCAGCAATTAATATAAATTAATTTAGCTATTTGCATCACCTAACTATGATACATGATTCAAGTTATCTTTTATTGACGCAAACTTATTTTTAGTTATAAATTAATAATTTTAGTTTTTGGGCTCAATTTTTTACTTATTATTTTGTTATTGATTATTAATTTGTCCAACTTTGGCTTTTCTTTTATTAATTCTTTCACTGTGTTTTCCCCTTTTTACCTTTCGTTTTTGGTTGCAATTTGATGAAATTTTAAACTATGATCAATCAACCAAAAAGGGCCAAAAAAAGAAAAGAAAAAAAAGTTCTCATAGCACCTAAGGGAGTGAAAGAATTGGGGTTTTGCAGTTTTGGCTTGCTTTGTATATCATATATTGCGATTAAGCTAATCCATAATTTTATTGAAATTTGTGCCATTTTGGCTTATGATAAAATGGGAGAAATAAAACACAATTTTTTTAAAAATTGGTCTAAATTTTTTATCCAGGATTTTTTAATTTAAATTTCAATTTTTTTAATCTATTTAATGAGTTCTTTTTTCCAAAATTATCTTTTTATCTACGAATACTTTTTAATCTTATATTTAAACATATTTTATCTATATATCTTTTTTTTTGAAGGAAAATATAATGGCTATATTAAACCAAATCATCAGTTAACAAAGGAATAAGAAAGCCTGCAACTCCCTTGGGGTCCTTCATATGAGAAGGCAGCCCTGGCTGGACCATATTTTATCTATTTAATGAATTTATTTTATCTAAAATGATTTATTTCTACTAAATAAATTTTGTGTTTTCCTTCTATCTTAATTTTAGGGTTAACTTACTATAAAATCCCAAGAAATATAGATTTTCTCAATTTAATTCTTAACTTTTTAATTTATTATTTGATGCCATAAGTTATTAATTTGAATCAAATCAATCCTTCATCAGGCTACTAAAATTTTACTGAATTTATGTGCTTCAGCAAAATCCTTTTATATGCTAAAAAGCACCGTTTTAATAAAATTCCCATAAATCTTGAAAAAAAAACATTTCAACACCATGGCTGTTAAAAGGATAAATAATTTTATTTTAGTTCTAAACTGTGGAATAAAATTTTAATGATAATTTTTTTTTATCAAAATAACTTATGAAATATCCTTTTAAAAAAATATTTCATTTATCATAATTTTGAAAATTAAAATTTTCTTCCATCTGTAGACATTTTTCATTTCTCCCAAAAAAAATATATTTGAGGTTAGCAGTGGAATTTCTCACTTAAACAGAAAAGGATCAGAATGAATATATTTGTAAATAAATTTGAGGACTGGTAATTTGATTTAAAAATATATTTAATTCCAAATAGATTGTCTTGAATGAGCGTATATAAGATTACAATCAACAGGCTGAAGCAAAGATGAGCGAGACAATAAAAAATCTTAAAATCAAGAGGAAAATAATGATGATGATGACGATGAAAGACTAAAGTTCAAATTTCCTGTAAGTTTAATCCCTTTGGAAAATCAATTTTTTGTCAGTGGAAATTGATAAAGTTTCCAACGATTTGCAGCACGACATATATATATATATATATATATATATATAGGCAGATAATTAAAATCTATATATCTTGAGTGGTGTTAATCTTGGTGCAGCTCTTGCTGAGGCAAAGATCCTAATCTGGTAGAATTGTCATAATCTTGAGGACAATGAGCTGATAATCCTGGAATTATCAATCCTATTATCCTAAACATTGTCATAAACCAGCCTTCTTTGTAATTTCTACCTTTAACCCAATGAATGATAAAACTCCTAATCAGCTCCCAAACAGCATTCATGTTCTTGGGTATGACCCATAACAAATTGAAGTAGTTCTTGTTTGGCTCTTCCAACAAAACCTGTATCCCAATCATGCAATAGTCACATAGCTGTGTATTAGCTTACCTAATCTATAGCTACATTGTGATTAAAATGTCATTAATATGTTTAAAATTCTATAATCTTATATAACATAATTTCATTGAATTGTTGGACAAGGAACCAATATTGAAAGTTAAAAGAAAAAAAAAGTATAGTGAAAACTGACCTTGGCTTGATAGAAGCTATTGTAGTAAAGGCAAGGGCCAAAGTGCTTATACATGAGAGTAGAATCATCATAAGGTAATCTCGGCACCAAATCATTGCAATAAACATACCTTAAATATCTCACATCATACTCTTTCAATTTATCTTCCATGAACCTACCAAATTTCAAGTCCCCAACTCTTGGCTGCCCAAATGTGTAAACTCCCTCCATTCTATCTAATAACCAAGTCTCTTCATGTATGGCCAACACACCCGCAAACAATATTGCCAATGCCCCGCCTAAGCTATGCCCACTCACTATAAATTTAGCATTCTCATTCTTTTTCAGTATTTCCATTAGCACTCTTCTGATCTCGTAATAGGCGTATAATTTATCAGTACTGTCTGGTCTGATTTCTTTAGGCCAGCCATTGTTTTGTAGGCCTAGAGCATTCATAAACCCACGGTGGATCTTTCCAACCCCTTCAAGTTCATACCAAGAGAGATCAACATCTGTAGACCATGCATATGCATCAAATGGCTCGGTTCCTCTAAATGCCACCACTATTAAGTTTGGGTCTGTCACTTTGTCTTGGAACATGAAGGCTTGCGTTGAGGGTAGCCTCTGGTACTCTTTCAAGCATTTAAAATATATATTTTTAAATATTTTTTTTATCATCAATCCAATTGCTAGTCTATTAAAATGTTTTCTTAATAATCTAAAAAAATTGAATATGATAGCAAATTCATAATTCAATATGAAATTTCAAATTTATATTGTCATACACTAGTCATAACTTCTAATAATTTGATTTTATCATACTATTTGGAATAATTAAATACAAATATAAAATTTATTTATGGATGAATTTCACCTGAAATTCATTTATAAATTAAATTGTTCATCTAAAAAAAAGTTAGACGTACCAAATGCAATTTCTTTAGAAATGTATATAAATAAAGTTTAGACATTAGACAATTTTGACGTGCAGCTTGGTGAAAATAGAAAATAATTGAGTGTGAATAAAATAGAGCTAAAAAAATTAATAATGATGAATTAAAATTTGATCTCATCATATTACGAATATTTAATTAAATCGTACTAAACTATATCTAATTAAGAAGAAATGAGAAGGTTGTTGGCCTTGTCGCACTACTTCGTCGGTTCTTTATTATTACTTCACCAGTTCATCTTGAGTACAGTTGTCTATTCAAAATATGCTGTTTTGGCTTATTGATTAAGCAAAACTACTTTTTTTAAAAAAATTAAGCAAAACTAATGCCGCCATGGAGAGTTTAAAAAGAGTTTTTTTTATATGTCATAAACCCTTTTTTATTATAATATAAAAAATAATGTTCTGCTAATTTTTATTATTTAATTTTAAATAATGAGTGAATTTTACTCTTTATAAATAGTGAATTAACCAATTTATTGCTTAAAATAAATAAGATGATTTTTAAAATAAAAATTACTGTTAAATATGGTTGTTTCTTGTCCTCTTTTTTTTATAACCGAAAACTACTTCTTAGTGGGATCATCATCCCTTCGAAACCAGTTTAATCTACCAAGAAACTCAAATTTCAAGAGAATTAGCTCAGCATCCCACCGTCAAGGTTTCCCACTTGAATCCGGGCTTAGTGATTGAAGAGTTAATAGTCACATTTTATGAATAGTCACATTTTATGAATCGAACTTTACACTTTTCAAACATCAACAAAGTGCTTCACTATCTTTTTTACCCGTGGTAGGTTCTTATCCTCTTTTTATACAAGTAATAGTTATTTTTAAATCTAATTAATTACCTTAATTCATGATATTCATCTTTCTAGCTAAAGTATGCATGTATCAAGGCACATAATTAATTTTGAAATACATTTTCTTTTATGTTGTTATTTATTTGACTTCTATCAATTGAGGCATTTTTTTATAATCAAATTAAGACGGTGAGATATGGTTTTTGCAAGATTATATTATTTAAGTAGCTTTCGCCGATGGCTTAAGTAATGATATTTTAAATTGTATATATTCAAAGCATAAGCAATTTATATAAATAAAAGATTATCTGCAATATTTAAATATTTAGTTTGTATATGTTATGAAATAAATTTATTAAAACATCAATATTATAATGTCTATTTTTATTTTCTTTATCAGCTAAGTTACAAAAGAAGGTGGTTTCGTATGTATACCTATGGACACTCTACAATCAAATATTAGTAAAATCTAAGAGATAATTTTGCGTACAAGAAATAGAATTAAGCAATTTTTTCTTTGTTTGGTAATTAGTCTTATTCATTTATATGTTATTCAACTTATAGCAGGCTGTATGAGGCACGCAAGACAAACTTGCGATTATCCTCTTTTAAGGCAGGTTTAGTTGGGTTAAAATTTTCTTAAAATTGTGTATTTTAAAATTTTAGTTGTTTTTGTTAATTTTTAAATTAAAAAAACATATAATAGTTCGTTACAAAAATAAAAATTTTTATCATCGTTTGAAACTAATAATTTTCATTTAATGTGAAAATTAAAGCTCTATATCTAAAAGGTAAGCCTTAAGATTTGAATCTCAATTGTAAAATATATAAATTCTCTAGTGTTAATTCTTACCGTTCCAAAAATTGTGAAAACCCAAGAATTCCATCTGCAGCCAAAAAAAAAGTTTGGGAAATTCATCAATTCCAGTGGTTATATATGAAAAAGCTTAAACCTTTACATGTTTTTTATTCTAACAAAAGAAAGAAAGAGTATTTTCATTTTCTTTAATGTGTAATTCTGATAATGTTATCACCATGTATACATGATTTGTGCCAAATAAATAAATAATTTTAGAACTATCAAGCGAACAAATTGAAGTTTAATTTCATTTAACAATTCAATTACTTGGTGATAATGATGCAAAAATTTAAAAGTTATTCTATAAAATAGTTTATCAAAAAATTAGAACCGGTTAATTATGGAAAAATTTTTTTATTTTCTTTTTTTAATATTTTTCTGTTTCTTATTTTTTTCTAATTTTTATTTTCAAACTATTTTTCAAATGAAAATTGAAAATATAAAAAACATATATACTTAATTTCATTTGTTTTTAAATATTTAAATAATTTTTTTCTTAAATAATTTTATACAAAATTATAGTTACATAAATAATTTTATAATCTAAATATATATATTTTTCAATTTAAAAACGAAATTATAATTAAATAATAATTTTAAATAAAATAAAAAATTTAAATTATTATAAAATTAACCTATGAATATTCTCAAGCTTCAATGGAATCAAATAAAATAGATGAATTCAAATAAAAAAGACAAGTCATCTCAAATTGGGATTAAAGCATAAGAAAATAAAAGTAAAAAAAAAGGCGATTTAAATCTAAGTAGAAAACAAATACTGATATTTTTTAAGATTTTATATTTCCATTTAGACAACAAATAAATAAATAACAAACACTATTTTTCATTTTTTTTTAATTTATAAGAAAACATAACTTATTTCCTAAAAACAACAGCTCCAGAATTTATAATTATAATAAATTTTGAATTTTAACTTGCAATCGTAATTAGATAGAAATTAGTCATGTGTTTGCACATAATATGATGAGTGTACGTACATTCCAGCGATATTTGACAATAGATTTAATGAAAGCTTCATTCTCGTAAGATAATTTAGCAGCCATCAAAGCTAGAGCTGATTTATATTTTGCGTGATCACTTCTTATACCCTTTTCTATTTCTACTCTCTTGTCAAGATTTCCGACCACTGATCTGAAACTCGCCGATAATCTATCCGGCCACACCACATTCCCTGAATTTTAAACCCCCATAATTATAATTAATTAACATCTAACTAAAGAAAATAAAGAGAGAAAAAATATATATACGTACCTTGTAAAGAGTTGAGCAAGAGCACGAACAATCCACCATTGATGGAGACAAGATTTAGCCATGTTTCTATTGCATGGCCTATTCGAGCTAAGGGATCTTGGAAATATAGAAGGATTTTCTGAGCAAGAACAGAGATGAAAATGAGCCATCGATGATTAAATTGTACGAGCTTTTGTTCTTCTGGGCAGTCAACAAATTTTCTGCTCTTTATATCAGAGGAAACTAAGAGATGAATCAGATCCAAAGAAGTTGCTTCCTTTGGATCAAGCAACAACTTACTATCTTCACAAAAATTTTCATAACCATCCATGTTTTGCAAGCAATGAACAAATGATACGTTTATAAAAGGTTGCTGTTCCTATACTTTATTTCTCTTGCAAAACTAGTAATAGGTGATAATTCTTTTTCTTTTTTTTTTTTTAAAAAAAAAACTTAGTTAGGTCAAAAATGAAATTTATGGTACACAATTCAAGAATCAACTTTAGTTATCCTAGTGGTCTTGATATGGTGGGATATTTTTATTTTATATTTTTAATTAATTAATTAGGAAAATGAGATGGGGTTGTTTTAATTTATTCTTATACTATATTAATATATGTAAAATCAGCAGCCTGCCAAATCATGACTTTATACATGACTAATTAGATTAATTAATATTAATGTCAATGGATCCACAGAGAGTAATTAAAAAAAATCAATGAGCTTCAGAGAATTAAATACAAGTAGTATCATAATTAAGAGGTGAGTACAACCAGAATATTTTGTATATTAATTAATTAATAAATTGATTGCAAATGAAAGGTCTAAGCATCATCACCCTTTTAATCTGTCGTCGTAATCAAGTTGTGTCATTCCCACTTCTTCCCTTTCTTCCTTTCCTTTTTTATTTTATTTATTTATTTATTCTGGGTCTCAATCTCTATTTTAATAGCAAATAGTCATAATTATTATCACTTTACAATTAATTCTATATCATTTAAATTATTTTTTATGAGTTCTTTTGGGAGTTTAATTAATTTGGGATTCACATATAGTACTTGTTTGAGCTTATTTTTTATCATTATATTTTAAATATACTTGTTAATTCGACTTTTAATTATAATATGCTTTATATCATTTCAAAAATTTACAATGGTAGAACTGTAGTTGGAACTTGGAAGGAAAAATAAATAAAAGAGCTAAATTAAGAGACACATGGCTTTTGCAGTGGGTCGTCTTTGGTTCAACAAGTGGAAATCGTATTCGGGAAAAAGTAATTTCCACAATTAATTAGATTTTGACTGTTGAACCAATCATTCATTTTCTTTACGGAAATCAATTCATTTTTTGAACTCCTCAAATTAATTCTTATCAATTGGGCCTTGTTGGAGTAATTTTTTGGGTTCGCCTTTCATAATTGCACTTTTTTACTTTTCTGATTCCTGTTAATTACTTTTTTTTTTACGAGAAAGATATTCCTGTTAATTACTTGATTTAATAAGAATATAAGAAAAAATATCTGTACATTAAAAAAAACCAAATAAAGAATGGTATCCTTTTAATTGTCAAATATCTTTAGCAAATAATAATAAATAAAATTCATTCATTTGAAAAAGATGAACAATTCCCAGTATTTAACCCATTTTTATCTGAATTAATTGAAGATTCAAAGGTTGGAGGTTGGAAAGGAGACAAAAATATTGTCTGCTTGATACCTAGATGATTTTGACATGTTCAAAGATAAGTCAAAAATAGAAATTTCAAAGAAGTCCTATTGAGAGGGCAAAGCACATATATATATATATATATATATATTAGTAAAATTTTTAAAGATTTAACTCGTTTATCTGATTATTAAATTCAACAGACCAGCAGATTTAATCTTATACTCTATTGAGCAAAGAGAAATGGTTGTTTGATTTTGGGATTTGGCTCTTCTATGTTATGTTTTTTAAATTCTCTCTTATGTAAAAAATTCATATTATTGAATCCATTTATTTTGATTTGTTAGAGCTAATAATATTTTAGCCTTATTAATTTCAAGTTATATGTAAGACACAATTTTTATATCAGCCACCAAAGGAGAGAGAGAGAGAGAGAGAGAGAGAGAGAGAGAGAGAGAGAGAGAGAGAGAGAGAGAGAGAGAGAGAGAGAGAGAGAGAAGAAATAGAGAATTTTTTTTGCTGAAAAATTCACATAGGACAGTTTTAATTTTCTGGCAATCGGACAGTTATCCATATTCCGATCAAGCTAAAATTTGGATAGCAGTTAGAGGACTCATCGTTCTTCATTCTGAACGGTGGATATCAGTTTTAGACAGTTGAATTTCTAGCATTTGTATCTCGAAATTTACTATTCACATGCATTTTTGCAACATCGATCGATTTTTCTTTCTCCGATGATCGGATAGTCATTTGTATTCGGATTTGGCTGAAATTTGATGAGCATGTTTAGAATATATTGTAATTTATTGTGGACGGTGGAGATCGGATTTAAACAACCAGAGTTCATCTATTGGCATGAGCAATAGCTATTTTGGGTGATTTTTCTTCATTCTTTTGTTTATTTTTTGTTATTGGTTAATTTGGTGTTACTACTTTACTTAAAGGTTATTGTAGTAGTCTGTAGTTACTGTAAATATTAATTTTGATAGTAAAACTCTTTTACTTGGACCAAGAGAGGTCCCTTAGTTTTTATCCTTCACATTGAAGGAGTTTTCCACGTAAAAAATCATTGTGTCAATGTGTGATTGATTTGTGCATCTTAGGGCAGGTTGTGGAATGGTTGTTTGTTGATTTTTACTTAGTCACTCCTCATAGATTCATTCAAGTAGGGAAAAATTTATCTCAATTCTTTCCCATGAAAAGTGGTATCAAAGCTGGTTCTTTAGTTGATTGTGTTGTTTGATTGTTTAAATAATGGAGGTGAATGCGAGTAAAATGGTTTGTTTGGATGGCATAAATTATTACAAATGGAAAGAAAAAATGAAGGACCTTCTTATTGTGAAAAGATTGTATTTACCTGTATTTGATTCTAAAAAATATGAGTTTAAATAAAATGAAGATTGAGAATTTGAGCATTTACAAGTATGCGATTTTATTAGACAATGGGTAAAAGATAATATGTTGAATCATATTGCTAATGAAACAAATGTCAAAATCTTATAGGAAAAGCTTGAAACTTTGTATGTTTTAAAAATTGGTAATAATAAACTATTTTTGCTTAAACAAGTTATGCGCTTGTAATATAGAGAATGTAGCTTTATACTTGATCTTGTGAATGAATTTCAAGACATTTTTTATCAATAATTTTGCATGGGTGTCAAATTTGATGAAGAGGTTATTGGACTTTGGTTGTTGAATACACTTTCTGACTTATAGGAAAATTTTTGTGTATCTTTGACTAATTCTTCTTCTGAAAGTGGTACAACCATGTCGTATACAAAGACTGGTATTTTCAATGAAGAGATGAGAAGAAGAAATAAGGAGGCATCTAGTTTACAGTCAGAAATTTTAGTTACTTAAAATAGGGGGAGAAATAAAAGTAGAAGTCAAGATCAAAATAGAGACAAGAGCATGAGTAAATCAAAATTAAGGTATAAGAACCTTGAATGTCATTACTGTAGTAAATCAGGACATATCAAGAAATATTATTTCAAATAGAAGAAAGAGAACAAGGAAGACAAATGGAAGCAAGAAAGGAGAGGTAATGACAATAATACTGATCATGTTGCCACTACCACTTCAGATGATGATTTAGCTATAGTTTATCAAGAAAATATAGTCAATGTAGCCTATGATGATACTGCTTGGATTCTTGATAGTGGTGCATGCTTTCATGTTACGTCAATGAATGAGTTCTTCACATCTTATACTCCAGGTGATTTTGAAGTTTTAAAGATGGGTAATAATGGAGTGTCAAAGGTGATAGGCATTGAAACTATTTATTTATAGACCCAAAATAGAATAAAATTAGAGGTGTAGAATGTTAGACATGCTACTGACATTAGGTTACATTTTATCTCCACTAGTAAGCTTGATGGTGATGACTATTGTAGCACTTTTGACGATGAAAAATGTAAAATCAACAAAGGCTCCTTAGTTATGGGTAGAGGAAAGAAGGCTTCAGGTTTGTAATGGCTACAAGTTTCAATATCTACAAATCTTATTAATGTAAGTGAGGTTATAGCTCTTTAGAATTATGGCACAAGAGGGTGAGCCATATTAGTGAGAAGTGACTTGATTGTCTAGCTAAAATAAATTTATTTTTAGGATTAAAAGGTGCAAGATTAAACAAGTGTGTTCATTGCTTGGCTGGAAAATAGAAAAGAGTTTTTTTCAAACATCATTCTCCTTCTATAAAAAATAATTTGTTTGAGATAGTACATTCAAATGTATATAGTCCTTTAAAGAAAAAGTCATTTGGTGGTGCACTTTATTTTGTGATCTTCATTGACGATCATTCTAGAAGACTTTAGGTTCGTACCTTAAAATTCAAAGATCAAGTTCTTGGTGCATTTAAAGAATTTCAAGCTTCTAATGAGAGAGAAACTAGAAAAAAGTTGAAACATATTCGTACTAATAATGGTGGTGAGTATTGTGGGCCTTTTAATGTATATTGCAGAGAACATGGTATCAGACATCAAAAGATACCTCATAAGACTCCTCAGTTGAATGGTTTGGCAGAAAGGATGAACAGAACATTGATGGAGAGAGTCACATGTGTGCTTTCAGAGGCTAAATTGCCTAACTCTTTTTGGGGTGAAGCTTTATACACTGTTGCATATGTGATCAATCTAACTCCCACTATTGCATTAGAAAATGATGTTCCAAATAGATTTTGGTATGGTAAGGATGCTTTCTATGACCATCTACGAGTGTTTGATTGCAAATATTTTGTACATGTTCCCAAAAATGAGAGATCCAAGTTAGATGTCAAGACTTGACAGTGTATCTTTATTGGCTATGGGCAATATGAGTTTGGTTACATATGCTATGATCCAATTCAGAAGAAACTTGTCAGAAATCGTGAAGTAGTATTTGTAGAAGATCATCCTATTGAAGATATTAACAAGGTGGAGAAATCAAAGCTTCGGACTGGTGGTTTGATTGATTTAGACTTATCTCCTATAACTCATATGCCTGATGCAGTTGAGGTTCAGAATTATGGTAATGTGCAAAATGACAATTAGAATATTGATGAGGTTGGTGCTTCTGAATATGAAGCAGTTGATGATCAACAAAAGGCATATATTAAGGAATCTGAAGTTCCACTTAGGAGGTCTACCAGAGATCGAACACATTCTACCAGATATTCACCTAATGAGTACATACTCTTGACAGACAATGAAGAATATAGATGCTATGAAGAAGCAATTGAGAGTGAGCAAAAGACAGAATAAATTACAGCTATGAAAGATGAAATGTAGTCATTGGCTAAGAATCACAACTTTGAATTGATGAAGCTTCCTAAAGTTAGAAAAACCGTGAAGAATAGGTGGATCTATAAAGTAGAGCAATAAGAGAATTCTTTATCTCTACTATACAAAGTTAGATTAATTGTCAAGGGTTTCAGTAAAAAAAAGTGAGTTGACTTTGAGGTTATTTTCTCATTAATGGTTAAGACTCTATCAATTTCGTGTTATTTTGGGATTAGCTGCTTCTCATGATTTAAAGGTTGAGCAAATGGATGTTAAAATAATATTTTTTCATGGTGACTTAGAGGAAGAAATCTACATGAAATAACCTGAAGATTTTGTGGTGAAGGAAAAGAAAATTATGTTTGCAAATTAAGAAAGAATTTGTATGGGCTGAAATAAGCACCTAGACAATTGTATAAGAAGTTTGAGTAAGTTATGGTTCAATAAGGGTATAAGAAGACTACTTTTGATCATTGTGTTTTTGTGCAAAGATTTTCTGAGAGTTATTTTATCACCCTGTTACTATATGTTGATGATATGCTCATCGTGGGTTATAATTCTTCAAGAATTGATAGCTTGAAAAAAGAGTTGAGCAAGTCCTTTGCAATGAAAGATTTAGAGCCAGTAAAGCATATTCTTAGTTTGAGGATCATTTGTGATAGGAAATGCAAGACGTTGTGGCTATCTCATGAAAAGTGTATTAAGAAGGTATTACAGCAATTTAATATAGCTAAAGTTAAACCTGTAATTAATTCTCTTGCAATGTCTTTTAAATTGAGTGTCAAACAGTCTCCTTCTAGTGAGCAAGAGAAAGAAAACATGCAGAAAGTTCATTATGCATTTAGGCCAGACATAACTCATGCAGCTGGTACTATTAGTAGATTTTTGTCTAATATAGAAAAAGAGCATTGGGATGCTGTGAAGTGAATTTTGAGATATCTCCGTGGTATTGCTAGTTTGAAGTTGTGTTTTAGGACTGAAAAATCTATTATCAGTGGTTATAAAGATTCTGATTTGGTAGGGGATACAGATTCAAGAAAGTCTACTTTTAGATATCTGAACACTTTTGCAGGGGAGCTGTGGCATGGCAATTTAGGTTGCAGAAGTGCATTGCATTGTCTACTACATAAGCCGAATTCATTGCATGTAAAGAATTACTTTAGATGATAAAGTTTGTGAATGAACTTCGCTTTATACAGAATATGTCTTATTTTGTGATAGTCAAAGTTCTATTAATCTTGGTAAGAATTCTACTTTTCGCGGTAGATTCAAACACATAGATATGAGGTATCATTGGATTCGTGATGTTTTGAATTCTAAGCAACTTGAACTTGAGAAAATACTTAATGATGATAATGGTTCTAATATATGCACAAAGACATTACTAAGAGGAAAGTTTGAAATATATTGTAGAGTTGCCGGTTTGGCAAACTCCTCCACATAGTCAGGAAGGGGGAGAATTATTAGGTTTTTTGGATTCCTTTCTATGTGAAAAACCCATATTGTTGAGTCTACTTATTTTGGCCCATTAGGGCTATTAATGTTTTAGCCTTATTAATTCCAAGTTGTATGTGGAACACAATTTTTATATCAACCACCAAAGGAGAAAATAGAGAGAGAGAGAGAGAGAGAGAGAGAGAGAGAGAGAGAGAGAGAGAGAGAGAGAGAGAGAAAGGGGGAGAAAAGAAAGAGATAATATTTCTGCTGAAAAATCCACAAAGGATAGTCTTGGTTTTTCAGCGATTAGATTGATATCCGTGCTCCGATCAGCTTGAAATTCGGATAGCAGTTAGAGAACTCATTGTTCTTCATTCTAACAGTGGAGATCAATTTTAGATGGTTGGATTTTCGGCATTTGTAGCTTGAAATTTACTGTTCATTTGCATTTCTGCAACAATGATCATTTTATATTTCTCTGATGATAGGACGGTCATTTGTGGTTGAATTTGGCTGAAATTCGTTGAGCATGTTAAGGATATGTTGTTCTTTAATCTGGAGTTATAATCGAATTTGAACAACCGGAGCTCATCCATTGGTATGAACAGTAGCTATTTTGTGTGATTTTTCTCCATTCTCTTGTTTATTTCTTATTTGGTTGATTTTGTGTTTTTACTTTACTTTATGATTGTTGCAGTAGCTTGTAGTTATTGTAAATATTAATTTTGATAGTGGAGCTCTTTTATTTGGATCTAGAAAGATCTTATAATTTTTATCATTCACATTGAATGAATTTTTCACGTAAAAACTCGTTGTGCTTATATGTGATTGATTTGTGCATCTTGGGGCAGATTGTGGAATGGTTGTTTGCTGAATTTTAATTAGTCACTCTTCATAGATTTATTCAAATATGAAAGAATTTATCTCGGTTCATTTTCATCATTCTAATCTTCCTAAATAATTATATGAATTAAGGTGATTAAATTTGAAAGTAGTAAGAATATATATATATATATATATAGTGATTTCATCATGTAACTTATCAATTTATTTGTAATATTCCAAATGCTATCTTTTATTTGCTTTAAATTATTGATAAAAAATTTTCTGTTTTTATCAAATGAGATATTTAAATTAACTTTTAGGATTGACTTTTTAGTATATATGTATTTTTTGTCCGGTTGCAATAAATTAATTTATTATTTTTAAAATTTTTTAAATATAAAAGATAAAATCTTTATCTCAATTAAACAATTATGTAAATTAATTTAACCATTTGATCACCAAACTATGACTACATGATACAAGTTATTGTTTATTGATGTAAACTATTTTCTTTATCTCAATTAAATGGGGTGAGTTATTATCAACAATTGTATAAATTCATTTAACCATTTGCATTGCCTAACCTAAACTATTTTTTTACTATAAATAATTTTTTGGGGGGCTCAATTTTTACTTACTGTTTTTTTATTGATTATTTGTTCGACTTTGACTTTTCTTTTATTGAATTGTTTACTGTGTTTTTTTCTCTTGTCCCTTTCGTTTTTAGATGCAATTTGGTAAAATTTTAGACTATCATACAACAAAAAGGGGAAAAAAGGTTCTCGTATCACCCAGGGGATTGAAAAATTTAGGGTTTCGCACATTTGGCTTGCGTTGTAAATCATTTATTGCAAGTGTGATTTTGGCTAATGATAATTAATTGATAAAATGGGAGAAACAAAAAAAAACTTTCTAAAATTGATCTAAATTTTTTATCTACAATTTTTTTTTCAATTTAAATTTGAACATTTTTTTTATCTGCTTAATGAGTTCCTTTTGTCCAAAATTATCTTTTTTTCTGTGAATATTTTTTAATTTTAAATTTAAACATATTTTATCTATTCAATGATTTTTTTTCCTAAAATGATTTATTTCTACTAAAGAAATTTTATATTTTCCTTTCACCTTAATTTAATAAGACTTTCATATTCTTATTTTTTTTATAATTTGTTAAATGTATATTATATTGAACTATCAGTCATGATATATTGTTTTAATGTGAGAAAAAATTATTAAAATATAAACATTCAAATGTTATTATTAATTTTAAGGGATTTTTTTCCAAATTACCCTCAAAAATAAAATTATTCAAAAAAATCCTCTTTTTTTTTTAAAAAAATCCAATTTTCAATTTTAAAAATTTTCTTTTCAAGTATATATTTTTAGTATAAATTTCTTATATTATAAGTATATTATATTTTTATAGGTATACATTGGACATATAATTGATAAATTAGAGTTATATAAAACAAAAAGATATTTTAAACAAAATTGAAAATAGTTTTATATAGGCACACAAAGCATAGCCCAGTGATAAAGTATACATTCTTTCCTATCCTCTAATATAATATTCATAAAAAAAATCATTCTATACAGTATAATTTCCTCTAATTTTAATTTTATGCATTTTAGATAAACTTGGGTTTCCATAGCTCAAGTTCAGTTATAAGAAGGTCCAGCCTGGATTTGTTGAGTCCATGTTGAATGAATAAGCTATGAACACAATGGCTTCCACTAATTGAGTTTAAAATTGAAAAAAAATAGTATTTTTAAAATTTTTAGAAGATATTTTAATTATTTTATTATAAACTCATTATAAATTATATAAAATTTATAAACTTATTATAAACTCATTGTAAACTATAAAAATTTGATATTTTTTTATAAATATTTTATAAATTTTAGTATTTTGATAAATATTTTATAATTATGATAAATTTAAAATTTTTTTAAATTTTTTTATATATTTTTTGAAAAGCTCTTTAAAATTAGGGCCCATCCATTTTTATTTTGTGGCCCAAACACAACAATTAAATGAAGGCTGAACCAAACACGTCATAGGATTCAACAAATCTTATCCATTGGCAATGTACTCTCTGTTTCAAAATTAGATAATAAAAAATACAGTAATTAATACACCTTCACTTATGAATTATTTTTGATATATTTATATGAAGGATCTTTTTAACATTTGAATACTCTAAGTTTCTTAAATCCTCATATGGATTGTATATATTTTAATATATTTAGCATGTTCCATAATTTTCTTAAAAAATTAACGTATTATAATGAAATAATGCGATGATTAAGAAAATAAATAAAATTATAATTTGTATAAAATCAAAAGTATACTTACTAATTTATTATAATTTGTAAAAAGTCAAGAAAAGAGGGCTAAAAATTAAGTTAAACACTTATATTATAAAAAAGAAATAAGTTGATGCAGAAACATTTTCCTTGCTAGAATTCAATTACTTGGAATATATAATTAGTGGCATTATTGAATTATTCATTCTTATAGAAAGGGATGTCTCTATACGCAGAATTGTGAAGAAATTTCAATGATTTGTTTGAAAAAAAGTATACACCCCACCCCACCTTTCAAATGGGACAAGATGATAAAGAAGAATAGTATATAAGAAAATATAATATATATTTATATATATATATATATATTAGGCTAATAAAAGATTTTAAAAAAAAAGAAGATCCCACCAACAAAAAATCTAATCTATCAAGTTGGACAACATATTATTATAATGTTAATGAATTGAAAGAATATGGTTTGGAGGCCCCTTCCACTCTAAAAATCCAATCCAACCAACCCCAACATATTTCAATGTCTTGTTTTTAATCATTCACTCATTTTTGGCTATTTCCTCCCATCTCACATTTTTCTCATTTATATTTTTGCCTCCTATCAACTTAGGTTGGCTTCAATTTCTCTATAAAATGAATAAATAAACTCTAAAGCATTGACAGCAAAATAATGCATGTAGGAGCTCTCTCTAAATGTTAATGGTAAGCTGAAAATTAATTTTTAAAAAATGGATATTAAAATTTTAAAATCATTAATGCAAATCAATCAGTTTTTGTTTCAATATACTTGAATCTTTTTTGAGATTGTAAAGTACAGTTATAATTTTTTTATTCGAAATGAAATTTACCAATAATAATAGTAATAATGAATATCAAAAATACTAAATGACACATGGTCTTCCTTCCCAATAATCAATACTGAAAAAAATGTTACATGACAAGGAAAAAAAGTAAATTTTAGAAAAAATAGAAATGGCAGTGTGAAAAAAAAAGGTAAAAATTAAAGATATATATTAAGGATGAATAAATAAGCCGAATCAATATAATTTGACTATTATTTCTATTGATATAATCAATTGAATTGACCAACTTTGATTTAAAATTTTAATAAATTAATAGTGCGTTTGGTTGTATAAAATTCTAAAAAAGTTGACCATATAATTATATTTGATCAATAATATTATGTTTATTTGTAAATGATCTATATAAAATAAAATATTGAATCCACTAAACTTTATAAACCAGTTGATAAAATATTTTATTTAGGAGAATAGAAAAAATATTTTATTGAAAAAGTGATTTGAGGAGTCCACATATTAAAAGACAATCATACTCTTAATTTAAAATATGATAAAAAAAAAGAGATGTTAGAATGATAGATTATGTATTTTTTAAATTTTTTCTGTAAAGTTAGATTGTAGCAAAATAAATTAATATTTTTTTCAATCTATTTTTTCAGTTTCATCTTTCAAATATAGTAATATAATATTTTTCAGTAAAATACAATTCTTATAATATGACTTTGTAAAATATATTTTTTATAATTAATTTTTTCAGTTATTTATTAAACACATTATAATATTATCGATTTAATTTTTATTAGTATATTTTGTATGTAAAAAAAACTCAACGGATTAAATTAATTAAAATTAATTAATAATGATGAATTTTATAAATTTTTTCTTTTTGAGGGATTAATTTTAAAGAATAGATTCTTTCGTCTGACTAATGAAAATTAATTTGACATGCTCTTAAAATTTGACAAAATTGATCAATATTTAATTATATTACTTAAATGAAGGGTCTTTTTTTTAGTAAAATAATATGTGGCAGAAAGACTAGGTACGAAGCCAAATTCGTGTCTTTTGCGTAGGGGATTTTAAGATAAATATTTCTGAGAGAAAAGAGTGCAGTAAAAGGTGGATGCCCTTAATTTAAAGGACAAGGGAGCAAACTCCAATCTAAATACCAGAAATCCCCAATATTTGGATGCTGGGATCTTTGTAGGAAGCTTCACATGGGTTCTCTGATGCCTTATTTGACCATCATTTTTCATTTACATATATTATTTTTCTCTCTTTTTTCTTCCTTCTTTAATTTATTTTGTGTATAATAATCCTTTATGCTACAATTAAATTGATAGTATTTCTTTAATATTTATCCTAGATTGAACGTAATGGGCTTCGAATTAGAATAAATGGGTTAAGAGACATAATCACTTATTTTCTTTGGATTGGGAGGCAAAGACATGCCTTTGCCTTCTTCAACAAACCCTATCCTTTCTCCGTTTTCTCCAACACAGTTACCACCAAAAACCACTCCCCCATTTCCTCTCATTTTTTTTAATTTCTATTTTTTATCATATATAAAAACCACATACTTTATATCTGGTGAATTAATATTAATATATCATTTATACCAAACAAGCTTTTCACTTTAAATTCATTCTTTCTGATAATTTTTTTTCTTTCATGCATGAAGCAATTATTATAATTACCATAAATTTAGAAGTTAAAACACCTAGTTAAAAGGCAATAGACAAATACTCCAATATGGGCCAACGTAATATATAAACCAAGTTGATCATGCAGCCCTTCTAAGCCCAGCCAACAAACTTATAAGCAGTAATAAAATAAGAGGCCGAACGAAAGGGAATAAATTTTTCAAGTAAAAAATTTATTAACAAATTAAAAATAAAAATAAATAATTAATATTATAATAAAATTTAAATTTTTGTTATAAATTTTTTAAAAAAATCTATCAAAAATTTATATTATTTTATTATATTATAAAAATATAATTAAAATTCTGTAAATCTTAATTATACTACTAATATAAATTAATATTTTAATCTAATAATGTACGCATGTATGAAATTCAAACCAATATCAATATTGAAACTTTTCTCTTCAATATTAAAAAATAAAACAAAGAAGTGAAGTGGTGAATTTTCCTATGAAATATATTAATATTAAAATGGAGAGGCCATTTTTTACCAAAAAATAGAAGTGAAGCGAGTGTAGATATATAGCTGACAAGTTTATGTGTTGGAACCCGATTCATATCAAAGATTTCCTAATTACTTTATAAGTAATTCTTAAAAAAAAAATTTCTCCAACTTCAGCCAAATTTAATGCCATGTGACCTTCAACTTCAATGCATAAAATAAATATTAATTCTACAACTCCATCACAAAAATTATTATCATTATTCTTAATTTCATTTCAAACTAATTTAAATGTAAAATTTTAATAGTACATATATTTGTAATCTGAATTTTTTATTCAAATTCTAAACATATTATGTATTATATATATATATATATTAAACTTATGAAATATGAAAACCAACAAGTGCAGTAACTATATTAACTTTTTATTATTTTAATATATATGTGACAGAGCAAGTAGCATATGTTAGTTTATTGAAACGGTGATTCAAAGTCATAAATAATTTGACAAAAGAAAAGGAAAATAATATTTTTGTTCCCTTTATTTATTATAAATTAAATTTTAATGAGAATAAAATATCAATAAATTTTCACTAGGATGGAATTTTGATCTCCAGTTTCTTGATTGGGCATGTTGAAATTAAAAAAAAAAAAACGTTGCCTACATTATCTTATTGGAATTTCCTTAAAACGCTTTGCCTTCCGCGAATATATAGATCTCTTTAAATTTTTCATAACAAAGATTATAAAAATTTATATTATAATATATGATGCTAAATCTTCCCATTCATAATTTTTTTTGTTGATAATTATTCTCTCCTTTCTGCTGAAATTATCATTTTTAATCTATATATATTTATTAACAAAGTAATTAAGTTCTTTAAATATTATATAAAATTATTTTGAATGGGTTAAAATACTCTTTATAAATTTATTAATAATATACTCATATTTCATTATATTGTTAAAAAATTAATTAATTTTTTTATAGTATAAAGTAATAATTTAAAAAAAATAATTTTTTTATAAAAATTAGAACTTCGATAAGACGGAGAAAGTATCAATTATCAAATATAATACTGGCTAAAAAAATCTTTTATTTAGTGTAATCTGACTAAATTTCATACGTTATTGCAAATTTTTATTGTATCCGGTCAATATCAAATTATATTATAGTAATTTAATTATTTTTTTTTTCTAAATAGATGATGATAGATTTTTATGGAGAGTATGTATTTAAATTTATATTTTTATTTATAGATTAGATTAATTAAAAATTTTGATTTAAGTTATAATATTTTAAAAAATAATTTAAATTAATTTTTATTTTAAAATTTTTATTTTTGATTGATTTGGCCACATAAACAGTATGCATGTTAAATTTTTTTCAAATATAAAGGTAAATTGGGGCAAGGAGCCAATCAAGAAAATAAATGAGAAGACGTCAAAAAAAAAAGAAAATAAATGAGAAGCTGACATGGAGTGCCACGTAAGGCAAAAACAGCCAAAAGCGTTGACCATGTAGATTGAGTTTCACGTGTTAACATGCTAGCGGACAATGACGTTATTGCCATTGCCACAATGGCAAAACAAAATTTCTCGAAAAAATAAAAATAAAATATAATGGAGACCCCACCCACCGCTTTGTCAGACCTTCACGTGAATTTCTCATGCATCTCTTCTTCTTCTTCTTCTTCCCCTGTATATCCAATTTCTTTATCTTTCTCTGGTTACTGGTTAGTCTCTTTGCCCAGACAAATAGAATTTCCTTAACATTTTCCCTCTTACTTACACCTTTATCAACCAATTCTTACTAATTATCCTTTCAACTTTGATTTTATAATGTTCGATTCCTTGCTCTTTAAAACCCGATAATTATGTCTTATAAAAAGCACAAAAACCATCAACTTTTAAAAATTAACCTATACCATTTTTTTTCAAATAATATTATATAATAATTAATTATTAAATAATATTTATACTTTTCATTAATTGTTTATTCATAATACTTAATATTAATTATTATGAATAAACGATTGATAAAAAGTATTCTATTAGATGTATGGGTGAGAATTTAATTAATTAAATAAAATATGAAGTAATATTATATTATATTATATGATTAATTTATTTTATTTTCTGTGGCATCATGATATAGAAAGTGTCATCCGAAATTGACGAGAAAAACATGAAATTCGAATGCAATGCACCTACCAACTCTAAGAGAGAAACCAAAAATGGTCAATCTGTAAACAAACCATTTCTAGATTTTTCTTGGCAAGCGTATAAAGATAATTCGCACACTCTGTCAATCCCACTATCATTTATTATCATCTCTATCATTATTCATTTCTTTTCTCTTTTTTTTTTCCTTTCTCAGTCACAAAGCAAAACGTGAAATTATAATTTTTTTTTTCAATATATATCGTCATATCCTTCAATTTCCGTTATTAGAATTTGCGCTATTTTTGATTTCCATAAAATTAATATAAAAAAAGAAAGCCTTTGGCTCTCATACACGTCACAGAAAGATTTCTCATCAAATTAAATACAGAATATATAATGATATCACAAATTTGAAAAAATTAAAGAAAAGAAACAATAATTGATAATAAATATATTCACCTACAAGCTTTAAGCAGTTGGATGGGCATCTCTGTTCTGAGATTGCAATATTTATTATCATAAGCAATAAACTAAAAACAGCCTAATATACTTAACTAAGCACATATATATATATATATTTTTAATTTGAATATTGCCGGGAGAATAATAATAATAATAACAATAATAATAATATATATAGCTAGCAAATAGCATAAGCTTTTTACATTAATTCTCCCCGCAAAAACTAACAATATTAATATTAATATATAAAACTAGTATGATCACTAGAAAATCATCAGCTAATTAATTACTTAAGCATCTCCATAGTGCTGAACATTTTGATGGTAAGATTTTCCGATTGGAAGATAACTCCCACTGGACATTGCCACAGGAAATCCAATCCCAGAAGATGAAGGCCTGTTAGCTTGAGCTCTTTCCAATGACTGCACCTGAGTTTTCAAAAACTTGACATAGTGAATTGCTTCATCTAACATAGAGGCAGTGTCCATTTTAGTACCTCCAGGAACTAGTCTTTGAAGAATTCTAATTCTCTCACTAATTCTTTCCCTTCTATGCCGAGCAGCTACACTTTGAGGATCTTTGGATATTTTCACATTTCTACGCTTAGGTGGTCTGACAGATTCTGGGTCTATATGAATTGGTTGCATAGCTGCAATTCGAAAAATCACCTCCCTCATTGCCGCCATTGAATTCTTCTTTTGTGAGGGTGCAGAAAAAAAATTCAAATTTGGCGCTTGAAATTCTTCTACAGTACTAGCACTGCTTGCTTTCCATCTTGGTGGATTATTGGATAGGAAATGGGGTAGGGAAGATTGGTCTTGAATTTGGGTGTTACTATTAGTGGTAAATGGGATATTATTATTAGAAGGTAGATTTCGAAAAGGAGAAGAAGTAGCAGCAATATTTGAGTTATTATCAATAAAATGTGGAAGAATAGTGTTGGCAGTAGTTGCACTAGCAGGAAATTCAGATGGGGATGGTAAATAAGAAACATCGTTATAAGAAGTGCAGAAATCAGGGAACTTTTCCATCATCATCATCATCTCTGTCTGATGATCTTCTGTTACTGCCGACTTTAATTGGTCAATTTCCATTGGCTTATGTATAATTCACTCTCTTTTAAGAGAGAGAATCAGTTGTATGAGAGAAAAAAAAAATAAAAGGAAGACTTAAGGTTCTAAAGGGTGAGAGAAAGAACTGAAAAACTGGAAGACAGAGGGATGGGAAAGATAAAGGAGAAGAGTGAGTTAGACTATGAGTTTTATCAGAGTTTTGCAGTGAAGGTAAAGAAGAAAATGCAAGTGAAACAAAAGAATAAATAATAATAACAATAATTTAAAAAAAATTTAAAAACAAGGAAGAAAGATGATATCGGGAACAGACTATCAAACAAGTATATATATGCATATATGCAGAACAAGTGGCCAAATATATTAACATTTTAACGCAAATGGCATAAATGCGTTATGCAATTTTGTGATTGCAAAGTTGGTGAGTTTTTTATTTTTATTTTTTGAAATATATTTTTTTCTCTTCTTTGTCTTTTAGAATTTTTTTTTTGATCCTGAATCTTTTAGAATCTTGAGTTTTACCATTTCTATGAAACAATATCTGCTCCGAAGCTTAGGGATAAAATGTTAAGATTTCCATAATCATACAATATATGTTACCTAAAAACGCATCATATTGCTTGTTGCTGCTTCATTTCCATCTGTTTAATTAAATAGCAGGTCCATTCGCCATTTTAATTTTATCATCCAGTCATCTAATCATATATATAAATATACACACACATACATATAAATATATATTATTTGTATACACTATCATTATAATTAATTAATATTTCATAATATATAATATAGAGTATTTAAATATTTGATATTGATCTTCCCTTCTCCCCATAAATTTCATTATCTATTAAAAAAATTATTTTGCAATGCTACATGCATCAATTTTCTATATTAAATTTAACTTTTGGTAAATTTAACTTTAGGTCCATTTGCTAAAAAAAACAATAAACCTTTAACTACTAATTATATTAAGCATTAATTAGTAAAATTTTGAAATGAGAAACATTAGATCTTTTTTTTTAACGAATATTGGAACTTTCTACACAGGAATTATATACACATAAAAATAATATATATTTATCTTAATGGTTATATGTTTATATTATTATTGGAGAATGGTTAGAAGTTTTTTTTTCTTAATGTTTAGAAGTTAACAATTTTTTGAACAATGTTAGAAGTTAACAATTGAAAAATTGGTTGATAATTAAGATTTCAAGATTTCAAAAAAAAAAAAAAGATTTCAACTTTCAAAATTTTAATAATAATTTTAAAGTGAGGGTGGATAACTTTATCAATAATTTTTAGATTAATTTAAATATTAAATATTAATTTCCAACTGTGAAGCCAAGGCGTATAAAAAATATATATATTTTTTTTTACCGAAAATGGAAAGATGAAAAGAAATCGAAGTTGAAGTAGATTTAAGAAGAAGAGACGAAGAAAATGGTCCCACCATATGAATGGTTCAGATCTACCAAGTGTTTTCAGGAACTACCATAAGTGCTTTAGATGGTGCGTGAACGATTATATACTCATACATTACACTACTAAGTGCAATGGCGAGGCTATATATAGTGGAAGGGGGCAGCTGACCCTTTTTTTTTAAATTTTTTTTTTATATATATGTATATATATTACTAAAATTTTTAAAATACTTAATTATCCCTCTTTAAATTTATAGTATTTTTAATATATATATGATATTTTTATTTTATCCCGCTCCACTAAAAATTTTAATTTCGCCCCTGACTGAGTGTTACTGTTGAGACTTGAGACTCGGTCGCTGTTGAGGGTTTTGGTTTTTAAATTTTTCTATGAAAAAAAATTAATTTTATTTTTTGAATAAAAAAAAAGGCAAGGAAAACTCTAAAAGCCCCACTCACATGACAGGTGTCAGAAATCTCACCAGACACCTCTTAAATGAGATACCTTCTTAGTCACTTGATAGCCGTTGAATCAACTAAAGGTTCAATACGTGGCAAGTATTGACTGTGGTATTCGACGCGATTATTGATAGTGTTGGTAGGGTGCATCTACACCGTAAATTAACCTCCTCCTCTCATTCAAAGCTGAACGCTTTTCGAGATGGATCAGGTTCTCCTTCCTTCATACGCTGGAAATTGGCTAACAAACTTTACTATACAATCCACCTCGTTGCCAAACTTGCGTTACTTTGCCCCTTCTTACAATTATCCAATTATCTTACGTCGCGTGATTAACTGACTAATTTGTTTCAATTATATTTTTAGAAAAATTACACATATGGTGATTTATTGATTACCGCGATAAAAAAAATTATCTACATTAAATATATATATTTCAATTTTTTTATTAAAATTTAAATTTGAAAGTTTTTTTTAATATATATGGAAGTGAATAAATGTTCATAGTTTACATTTATACATAGCATGTGTAATGAAACAGAAGACCTAACTCTTGAAGCTAATGAGCATACTATGCTATGAATTTAGATCATTTCTTTCTTGTTATGCTATGAATTTAAAGCATGTCTATATATTATCCATTTTATTTCTTATTATATATATATTTTCAAATTTCCAAACATTAATATATGTGTATATTTCCGATTAGTTTACCATCAATCTTCAATGCTACGGGCATTTTCTGAATTTTGTTTTTCAACTTCGGAATTAATTATAGATCTGACCTTTCATTCATAATGTCCCATTGCCAGATTAAAAAACAAAGATAATTGAATAGAAGAGTGATGGATCACGGAAATAATATACTGTAAAACAGCCTGATCCCACCCTATAATATACTTGTCTTTTAAATTGTAATTTGTGCTGTTAAAACACATTAAGATTTAGATTTAATAAGTGAATAAAAAAAATAAAGAGAAAAATAAAAATATTCGCACAATATATAAGAATTTACGCGGTAATATGTCTACATTCATGGGAAGTTTCTGTTCACTTTTTATTATTGAACTATATATTTACAATTTAGGTTTCAATTTTTTTAAAAAAATTATTATCCGATTTCTATAAAAGTTACATAAATGCTTTCTTCTTTAACTCATTTCCTTTTACTGAAACTCTAAATTTAAATTATTATTCCCTTATAGCATAAAAATAGTAGTAATTTTGGAACTCTCAAGAACCTTGTAATAATCAAATTATGGCATAGACATGATTAATTTTCAAAAATACTCAAACCCATTATATTTCTGATGTGATTTTATTATGAATTCAGTATATGCATTCAACTAATAAAAATTAAATAAAAATAATTATTTTTTTTATTATCTTTCTTTCAGCAGTGTACTATTTGATAAATGTATGAGAAACAAGTTCATGATACAATTTTTCATTATTAGAAATAAATTGTTTTCGTTGAAGTCAACAAATTTATACATGAATAAAAATTTGTATTTATAATTTACTCAGATTATTAAGTCGCGATGAATAAAATATATTAGAGTAAACCCAATTAATAATTTGAATTAATGCTGCTCCAAATTTGATTGAATTTTTCTAAATATTTTACATATCATTATTGGCCCAAAGAAAGAGAAACAAAGGAATTAGTAATAATAATACGATTAAATTAGTAATGCGTAGTCGAGTTTTGCGCTTTGAAAAATGATCGATGAAAATGGGTATTATTTTAAGGGAATTGAATAGCATGATATTATTTGAAACCTAATATTAATAATAAAATATATAAAGAGAATGGGCCCCATATCGTAGCAAATAATGCTATGATGTAGACGTTGATAAGGCGACACATAGGGTCTACGGAGAGGGTTAACGGTTATGGCTATTGAAAACGACAATGTTTATTTTGGTAAAGAGATAACACTGTTTAATTGATTTTTGGATTCCAGTAATTTGCCTAACTGGACCATTTGACGTGATATATATTATTTTTATTAAATTATTATTAGAGCAACGGCCAAGGAGGGATGAAGAATATTAGGCCAGCTAGCTAGTTTCTGACCAGTCCAATTCAGTGGCGTAGCCAGAATTTTAGATAAGGGGGTCCAATTCAACTTAAATACTAAACATTAAAAATATCAAATTATAAAAGAAATAAAAAAATTCCAGATTATAAACTACAAAAAAATAATAATTTCAATTTAACTTCATACTACTTTTCTCAAAAAAAAAAAACTTCATACTACAAAATTAAATTAAACATTTCAAATTTATAATGTTCTCAAGTATTCAAGCCAATTTCTTAATTCATTATTTTTCAAATTTCAATTCATTTTAGCAAGATAAAAAAATTGCAACAAAATAAATATGAGATTAAAAGTAAGTGGTGTACCTATTCTTAACTTGTTGCCGCTGCCTTGCTGGTGCCAATCGGTGAAAGAATGAAATTGAAAAAGGAAGAAACTGTTATCTGAAAAAAAAAAGGAATTAACGAAGAAGAAACGTGAGAAAGAAGAGAAAGAGTCACAATTAAGTTATTCTTGTTTGTTTGTAATGGGCAGAGTCATTGATAAATCTTGTTTGTTTGTAATGGGCTTGATTAAAAGGCCCAGTTTTAAATATTGGAAAAAAAAGGATGAAAAATGTTGAGAGCATAGATCGAAGTTGCGTGCTCTCACATAGTAAGGCCAAGCTGTTCCATCTCAACCAATGTAATATTCATTCTCAAATATACCTAAAAATTTTTTATTTTTAATTGAGGGGGGAACAGGGCCCCATGGGACCCCCTTTATCTCCGCCTCTGCAGTCCATGCACGTAAAATAATATTATGTTACATTACCACAATGAAAATTCGCTAATTAGCAAAGAAAATATCTAATTAGCGAGAACTTTAGAAATAAGAGAAATTAGAATAAAAAAGAAAAAAAAATACATTAAAAAAATAATGAAGAAATGAAATTCTGAGAATAAAATAGTCAAATTGCGGGAAGAGATCAATAAATTCAATTTATCAGGTTGATTTATGCCTCCAAGCCGTTGAAGAGGGGATATAGTGCATCACTTATAACAATTTTTGTGCCGACTCTTCTTTTGCTACTTAAAGTAATAAATTAAAAGATTTATTAATGAGCCACGGATGAAAAAAAGTAAAAAAATAAAATTTAAATTATACCCGATAAGATAGCTAGCAATGAGTTTCTAGTACAATTTGATAATTCTTAAAAATAAATAATAATAATAATAATAATCAAAGTTTAAAAACGAAATAAGAATGAAAAGCAGTGATGATATAACGAAGAATTAAATCGCCATGATTAGTTTATCGATGAGCATTAATTAATTGGTGACGGAAAATAATTTTATTTTAATAGAATTTACCAATGGAAATCAATATTGCAACAAAATGGCGACAGATTTGGATATTCGTTACTGATTTCATTTAACAATCAAGTTTTCTGCAAGGTCTAACCTCAATAGCGACGACTTTCCACTGTTGACAGAGGTTTTTCATTGTTTGTAAAATAACTTACTCTAATACTATTAATTAATTCAATAATTAGATAGGATTTGATGCTCGTCTAATTTAAGGCCTATATGCATCTTACTGTCAAGATTTTACAATATTCTATCAACATGATCCTCCTTAATTTGCATGCACATGCCATCTTCTTGCAAATATATCTGATTTTATATATAAACTTACACTTGTATACCTAGTATATATTATAAATTATCCTAAGATGAAGTTTAATTTTATATATCAAACAGTTTGACTTTGCGCATGTACATGTACTTAGGTATATATTATTAGAAAATGTATTGCAATGATTTATAAGTGAGTGAATATTAAATTTAATATAAATAAATTGATTCTGTGGAAATGAATTTTAATATATAATTGTTTATAAATCTGAATTTTAATCCAACTACATGCTCAAGATTCAAATTAATTTAAATTCTAACTTAAGACTTTTAATTAAGGGATTGATTCATGAGCTCAATAGTAATTATTATGTAATTAATTGGGAAAAAAAGTAGTGATTTGTAGATGAGGATGAAAAAAAATAGAGAAAGAGAAGTTTTTGTTGGATGTAATTTTTTACTGCTTTCTTTTTCTGAAACAACAAATATAAAACACAGAAAAACCTCTTTCCACTCTCCCTGATTTCAACGCACTGTCTAAATTGATGACGATAAGTACCCTATTCTCTCTCTTTTTCTCTCTTTGTCTGCATTAAAGTAATAAAATAAAAAATATATATTGTTATTAAAATTTTTTTAGTTTGTTTATTTTTCTTTTTATCAACAAGACATGAATAAAGAGACATTTTATCTGCACGAAGAGGTTCGATTGGATAAAAAGAATCAAGAGAGGAGAACTTGATGTTGGGTTGGTGTTTTTTCACTTTGCATTATGTATCACAGTTGCACCACCTTATCTTCTCTTCCCCACTTCATCAATTTTATTTTATTTCATTTATAATAATGTCTTTAAATTATTGTGTATTCATATAATTCTTTATATATATAATAGTAATTAATATAATAAAACAAACTTTATTCATTCTTGTTTCTCCCACTTTCGTCATCCTTACCTTTCCCTCCCTCATCGGGAACAGCATGCAGACGCTCAAAGAAGAAAAAGAACGTTCATATATATTATTTTATTTTCAATAAAATTATATATATATTTTTAATAAAATTAAATGGTCCCACCTTTTTTTCTTCTTGTCTATTTTTCTTGTCTCTCTGCATGATTTTCAATACACTTTGGGTGGTTTTCCTTTTGCCAAATTGCACATATCAGACAGTAAAGCAAGCTATCTTCTAATTCAACTTTTGGTGAGTCTGCACGGCCATCGTCTATTAGTAAACTTGTAAGTGGGTATACCAACTTTCACCATAGATTATTTTAGAATCTCCTCCTTTGATATGATATTTAAAAGAAGAAAAAAAAAACAATAGAGTGATAAAGGCAAGCCAATCTTCAAAGAAAAAAGTGTAGATTATAGAAAGAAAGGAGAGTTCGGTGGCTGTGTGCAGGCTTTTACTGCAATTTTTGCCAATTGCCTCAAGTTGTGTTTAACGTCATCAAATAGAGAAACAAGCTTTTTCCCTTCAACGGCAAAAATTGGGCTTCGTGTGTGTGTCCTCCTAATCAGATGGCTCATGAATGGCCCATTCATGGGCGGAATCAGGGGGGGGTGGGGGGGCATGGGGTCTATGGCCCCCTTGGTTCCTATATACATATACATATATATATACATGTATATGTATATATATATAATATTTAGTTTAAATATTTTTTTAAAAATATCTCAAAATATATATAAATATTATTTAAAAAATAATATATTATGTAATTTTTGAAAATAAAATTTAGATATTGAAATAAAAATAATAAAAATTTCAATAATTTATTATTTAATATAAAAATAAAATTGAATACAAATATTAATACCAATTATTTGTATTAATTTTTTAATATGAAAATAAAATTGAATATAAATTCATATGTATTTTTTTTTTGCTTGAAAATTTTGCCCCCTTCGCTGGTCGATGTCCTCATTTCGCCCCTTGGCCATAGGCATTGCGCTTTGCTCAATCTTTACAAAATTGCAATTCCTCCAAAAGTTCAAAAGTACCAATTATCACAATATATCATCTCTGTGTTTTATTCCTCTATTCCCTATACGGTTTGCCGGTCTAATATTAATTAAAACCCCAGATATCATTTGCAGCAACCAATGTGCTATGAGTTCGCAAGACAAGGAATTACATTTCGTTCTTCCCCTTATTCACTTTGTGCCCCATGATATCCAAGGCTTTTTAATACATTTAGAGTTCTATATTAAGGCAGAGTTCTACAGACGATCTTATTAATACATTTAGAGGAATCTCAAGTTTATTCCCATTAACTACCCAATATATTCTCTGTGATTGTTCTTTATACCCAGTCAAGAAAATACTTGCAGTAGCTATCAACAAAACAAAGGGCAAAAGACGAGCAAAAACGCTTCGGACGAAAATCATATTCTGACTATATCTTAAAAGTCGTTGCATTACCTCACCAAAACTTTGAATTTCAAATGAAATATAAAAGTGAAATTTCCAAAATAACTTGTACGGTTCAGAAAAAATAAAACAAAACTGGGCTTTGATGCTTTCATCAGATTAATGATACACATACATTCGGAATATTTAAAGCTGCTTGAGACGTAAAATCCATAGCCTCAGGTCATGTTCTGACTGGTTTTTCCAGAGTGATCTCCTTCCAATATTTCATTTACACAGAATTCGTGCAAGTTATCATACATTTTCTTCCATTTCTGAAGCATTTGCACACACCTGACGCAATCAAGCTCTAGTCTTTCCACCTTCATTTCAGCAGCAGCAGCAGAACCTTGTTGCTATAACGAGGGGAAAAGATGTCAGAGGAGCAAAGGGTTTCAGGAGAATGGAGGATAATACTCTGTTTAAAGTTGCCTTTAACACTACTAAGAAGTTATGACCAGTGAATATTATATTTAAAATATTAGGGGAAAATGGAATTAGTGATTTTATGTTAATAAAACAAATGAAAATCAGAAATGAAGCAGTTAACCTGAAGTTCTTTGATTTGATTATCAATAACTTGACAAGTGAGGTATGAAGCAACCATAGGATCATTGCAGGCACGCTGGAGCTTAATGACTGCATCAATCCCTGTGTTTTTGTCTGTTGAGTTCACATATTTATTCAAACGTGGGGGTAACGACGACCCATGCCTTCTTGAGGAAGCTTGCATATTTGATGACATTCTAGGATTGAGGTAAAGTGGCCGCCTAACAATTTGAATATTGTTCACGGGACCTGAATAAAACAGGGTAAACATCAAGTCATATGCATACATGTATACCATAGGCTGATACGCATAAGCCTGATATGGACATGCTGATGTAATTCCTTTAATAAAACACAACTTTCTAATCTTAGTTTGTAGTTGCCAGTATGCAGATGTATTGCAGTGGCTTGAAATAATGGATCATCGTGCTAATGTCAACACACATAGCCAATCTGTAAATGATTGAGGAAAAACTACCAAGGTAAAATTCCTCCATTTTCTCCCCAAAATGGAAAGATTCAAACTGCGGCACAGAGGATTTTTTTAATCACTTTCCTCTCTACTTATTTCCATAAAATAAAATCATCAACCTGTCAAAAAGCAAATGCAAATGAAAAAGCAGGACAGCCAACAGAGGTCTTTAGAACTAAACCTTTTCCATGTTTAAAGGTGCGAACCATGTTATGGGTTCTGGGGTCCCACACACGAACCATGCCATCCTCTGATCCAGCCAACAATAAATTTCCACTCAACAATAAATTTCCACTCGTACTATATGCTAAGCAAGTAACAGGCTTACTGTTCAAAACAAACAGCATTTGTAAGAAAAAAACAAACGTCATCATCCAAATCATGGCAGGAATTTTCATATCAATTAAATATAATCTATTTTAACATATACACCATAAAGCTCCATAATAGAAGATCCAACCATATGCATAGTCAAAATGTTATATCAGTATGAAATTCGCTTGAAGGAAATCTCTAGGATTGGAATATAAAAAGGAAAATTTCACTTTTCAACCATTTATAGTGAAGTCACAATCCAAACCATCCATGAGAAATTCCTATATTTCCTGTATCTAACTTTAAACATTTGGGTTCCATAATTTATTTTATTTTATTGTTGCAAGCTAGCTGCAAAAGTTTGTAACTTCAGCATTTTGTTGCAAATATCTGAGTGCTAAAGTTAGATGTACAAACTTTACTGTTATCCCGGGATTGGAAGTCCAATTATCTAACTTTAGCACCTTGTTGCCAGATCCATCACAGCAAAACAACAAGCGTTCTTTAAGAAGATTGAGAGAGAAGGAACACTAATGGTAAACCAACTACCAGATACAGTGTGGTAAGGTGTGCTTTTCAATGTTCTGTGGCTGCATGAGATAGTCCATGCATAGTTCGCAACCAATGTTGCATGGCTATCCTTAGTGCATGATGAAGATAAGCAAATAGTATTCAGCCACTGAATTAAAAATAAAGTACAGGTCCTTATACTTCATCTGGATACAATGCAACATGATTAACATAATCGGAAGCTTTTTATCAAAGCTTCCAATAAAAAAAATCATAGAACCCATAATAATTACAAACAGATCAAAACACAGTGTAGATATGTCTAGCAAAATTAGGGAAAGCATGCTTATAAAACAACGATGTAAGCACTTTGCTTGTTTGGAACTATGCCATCAAAATAACAACACGAATGAAGGTAAGAGCAATTGAAACTTCAATAAAGAAAGATGTCAATGATCAACATCACTCATGCCTAATAGCATAACCAAATGGTAGAATGCATACACTACAAAATTCCATTAAACAACATACCATTTGTGTAGTGGAGAAGGAGAATGGTACTGAATTTTATCCTAGAAGGCTCTCTACATTGTGACATGTGAAACCATAAAACAAATTACGAACCTGTGACTAGATATTGTACCAACAATATGCAACCAATGACTTTTGCTGGAGGAACTATCGGCATTAAGTGCAACAATGTATATTTTGCCATCTCTACCGCCAGCATAGAAGACATGTTCACCAGGGTCTAGAGCAATTGCATCAATTATTGAGGGAAATATAACATTTCTCAATAATATACCCTTGGATAAGCTCCACACCTAAGAGAAGAGGCACCACTATAAAATTTCATGAGGCAAACTATATGGAAAAGATAACTATGAATATTGGGTGGGTGCCAAACAAGCAAATATATCCACAGATGTTATGCAATACACTGTTTGCAAAACAATTGGGAAAGTTAGGAGCCTCAAATCTCTCTGCAGCTCAGTCTTGTTATCTGATACAATCAAGAAATAGTTCTTTAAATAGGAAAGCAAAAAATTTGAAAAAAAAAAAACAGTAAATGAACATATAGATGATCTTACCTATAAATAAAAGTAAATATATTATTTTCAAGATTAGACTTGTCCAATTTAACATCATAGCCACAAGCCTTCTACTTTGGTACGGCTTTATCTCATCTCCTATTCTAGAATTGATATCCCCTACTATTCCCTTCTAAAAGATCAAATTCATATGCTAAGATCTACCAAGGAATATCTCATGTTGGGTTAGAATTATCAAACAATATTCGCTATTAGGAATTAAGGATTCAGGTTATATGGCATTGACATAACTAATAAATTTCTAATACGTATAGCAGTTCCTCTTGCAAAATGCATACAGTTTTGCAGACCTCATTCATATTACCCATCTATCATGCTATTACATTTCTCATCCTGTAAACTAAATGAATTACCACTCAGGCATGAATTCAATACTATAAATTAACACAAGTATGTATCCAGAAGGACAAAAACAGAACATTTTAAATAAAGAGGATCCCAAACCTTACAAGTTCGATCCTCAGAAGCTGAAATTATAATTGCATTGCCTCCACCATAACCCGTGACCATATCAGTTACACGCAAAGTGTGCTCTGAAAAGCTGTGCTCGTAAAGATTGCTTGCCTGCTCTGCTTGATAATCATCAAAAATCCTGATTCAAGAAAGATTTTCGCCCACTCTCGTCATAATGACAATTAACTATCCATGTAAGGATGAGAAATTAAAGCAAGAAGAAAGGTAAATACATGAAAAGTGACCAAACCCTAACAGATCCATCCTCCGACCCAGAAACCAGAAAGGAATCATCCTCAGTAAACACCAAGCAAGTAACAGCTCTATAATGAGCACACCATTTTTTAAGCAATCTACCAGTTGCAACCTATAAATAGAACACGAAACAATACTAACTAAACAGGCCGTTTAAAACTTATTAAAACATTTTAAATAATATTAAGATAGTACCTCCCAAAGGTAAATATTCCCAAATAAACCTCCGCCAACAATATAGGAACCTTCGCTGTTAGCAGCAAGCGGCTTTATTGGCTCTTCCGGAAAGCTCTTAACTTCCACTTGCGGCTATAAATTAACGGAAATAAAAATTCTGACTTAATAGAGGAATTATATCGAATAGTTTATGTGGACTACCATCCATACCTTAGACCAGGACCAGTAGCGGATGGAGCCAGAAGATGCCCGGGGATCTCGGAGCTGGGAAGAGGCGAGAAAGCAGTGGCCTACGCAGGTAAGGCCGTGAGGCGGAGAGGCGCAAGATTTGTATCGGAGGTGCTCGGCGCCTGTTTGGAGGTCCCAGCAACCGATGCCGCCGTCGACTGAAGAGGATGCAATTACTACTTCTTCTTCCATTATGGTGGTTGTGAGACTTCTAGCGGTGCTTTAACGCTAGAGTTTAATCGTTTTTCTCGTAGTCGTTTTTCTCGTAGCGAAGTATACCAGTCTGAGTTGTTCTGTTAGGGTTTTAGAATTGAGGAATGAGTGATAGCGATGGACCCAGGCAACGACCTGCACAGGCCGTACACAGAAACGAAGGCGTTTTGGTATGGTAGAGAATCTATCATCGACGATGTCGTTTTACTTGCAAGTTTGTACTTGTTCTTTTTTGCTAGTTTCCAAGTTGCATCTATTAATTAATTAATTAATCACATCGGAAGTCTATTTAGGCCCATTTTGGCCCATGGCTTTTATTGGGAAACAGCTGGCGGCCTTTTTTACTTTTTTTTAAAAAATTAAAATGAAACTATTATTTTTATTATTTAACTATAGAGTAGAACCTGTAATTAAGTTTCGAACTCGATTAAAATTGACAAAAAGAACAGATGTCATTATAAAAATACACAAACTAAAATTCAGGATAATTTTTAAAAAAATATTAATTAGATTTAGAGGAAGATTCAAGGTAAATGGAAAAATAAGAATGGATCACATGTTTATACAGGTGAGGGAACTACAGAAAAAAGACATATATATCATCTCATTCAACATGGAAAATAGGCAACCACATGACAATATCGAGTGTAGAGGACAAGAAATGATTCACTGCGTCTTAATTATGTCCTTTGGATGGATTATGTTATGCCAAATGAATAAAACAATTAATTAATATGATTATTTTTGTCTTAAGGGACCTAAATATAAAATATCTGAAAATCTATAAGTGGGAATGGGGAAATAAGATATTTGATGACCTCCTTCCTTTAATCATGTGCAACCCAAATTCATTTACCTAATTAATATGTTCAAACCACACGAACTATATAATATAATTGAACGATTCAGATCTAACTAGCTAGACTCATGTGGTTCACTGACTTATAAATTAATTTACTTATACTGTTAATTAATTAATCAATTGATTAATTAATTTATAATAGCCTCCCTCATATGTATATAAATTAAATTTATCGTACAGGGAAAAGCAGCCTCGAGAATGTGTGTGTTTGAAATAAAAAAAGAGAACATCTTCCATTTCTAATATTTTTGACATTTTGTAAAGAGCTGTTTATGCATGGGCAGATGGGCTACCTGCAGAAATTGTAATTATTAACAAACAAAGCTTTTATTAAGAATGTTCAGTAGACAATTAGTTAATAATTAAATATATATATAGAGAGAGAGAGAGAGAGGCTATAGGGGGTATGGTCATATGAGAAACTCTGAGGAAAAAAACGTAAAACAAATTGGAGATTCTTATTATGTATTTGTTTGCAGCCTTACAAATTTCTATAATGTACCTCTATAACATACTATTAATATATAATAATTAATTAAATGTTCCCATAGATTGTCAACAAAGTGGTGTACATAAAGAAAAGAAGCATAAATAAATTAATGTCAACAATTAAAGTTGCATTTGATCAAAATACTGAACGAAGCAAATAAGTCTTTTTATGAATCCCCATTTCCTCCTTTACTTTTTTTTTTCAAATTCTTTTTTTTTTTGAGATTTTTTTTTTCAAATTCTTCTTTCCTGAAAAACTGTGTTTTAATGGTCCAATATATAGCTATTAAGCAACACAAAAACACCTTCTTCTTTCTTTTTGAAAAATTATTATATGGACTTTATGTCCCCACTTATGGATCATCAATCACAAATTATAATTTAAATTATAATATTTAAAAAAATAATTTAAATTAATTCTTTTTTTCAAATCAAAATTTATAATTGGATTGGTCTATAAATGAGACCTTACATCAAATATATCTAAGAATTTTTCCATCTCTTAAATTAAAAAACATCTTTTACTGAGTAATCTGTATCCACTTCTTAATCGAAATGCCCCATCAGCCATCACCCACTTTTTATTACCCTTCTTTTTCCTATTCTTCTTCTGTTGTAATAATAATAATAATAATAATAAAACTTCTAAACATGCAGTGTTAACTGTAGAGTTTTAGTGTACTTATAGTTCTTCTTGGTTTCACTCTGATAATAATAATAATAATAATAATAATAAATATATAAATACAAATCACACGTATATGTGCAATCCTGTCTTCTATAAATTTAATATATTACTAAAGCGCGTGAATGTTTGTAAGTCACGTGCCAGGTGTGAAAAAAGACAAAGGATCGGATTAGAGAGAAGCATCGGAGCGCTGTCAAACTAGGGTTAGGGTTCTGTTTTTCGTATGGGGACGAAATCATTGCACCACAAAGATATTCCATGAATACTATTTTTCTCTCTCTCTATATATATTTGTATTCTCTCTCGGGGCTTAAAATGGACCTTTCTTAACTTGCTTTCAAATCTGTCTCCTCAGAGTTTCTCTGTATTGAATAATAAATGATCACATCCACAAGTATATGGATAAGCATATGCAACTACACCCACCCACTAAAAGCTAAATCAAGAGCAATAGATCAAACACTTAGACAAAAATATTTGTGTAAAAAACAGTTGCAAATGTGTTAATAATCGGGCTCTGACTGGTTGTGAACCCGTCACCTCATAATTAAACATCGATCAGTTATGTAGCAAATTTGGGTTTTGTTTTGTTTAAGTTAGCAGTGAAGAGTCTGTGTGCATTAGAGAGATAGGAAATAGTGAAATGGTGTATAGTATAGGGGAATCCAAAGAGAGTTTTTTGAAGATGTTGATCAGATACTTAAAGTAGGAAAAGGCAAAGGTTTTTGGTCCTCAGAAGAAGTATAGAAGCCTTGATTGAAGCATTTCAAACCACATTTTTAGTCAGTTTCTCTTATATTTCGCTTTCATTGAATAACTCACTCTTTTTGTTTTTTTGTTTTTGTTTTTGTTCTGCTTCTCTTCTGTCTTTTATTTTTTATTTTATTTTAAATCTGAAACTCCTGTGTATTTGTTTTATTAATTTTTTTTCTCCTGCTTCCCCCTACTTGACTGACAGTTCATAGAAACGAGAAATAGAGATTATAACCTTCGTCAACGAAGAAATGATGATCTTCTTTTCCTAAATAACAGTATGATCATTTCTTTTTTTTGACAATAATAGGGCTAATCATAATTATAAATGATGGCACCCCTAATTATAAGATTTTGATAAACAAATTATACATAATCATGTCGATGTTAGTTATGCATCTTGCTTTTTCAAAATTTTATCTTTTCCATTTCATAATTATTACGAATTTGTTTGGAGTAGAAGTATTTTGAAAGCCATTGATATATATGTGTACGTATCTATCATTCATTAATGCGAGGGTAATCAGAGAAAGCCCTAGAGAGATTGTCCATCAATGAACCAGAGCCTGAGACCTTCACAGCTTTTTTCTTTTTTCAAAATGACTAAAAAGGAAAGCATCAAGAGTCAATACTCTTCCTTTCTTTTCTCTCTCTCTTTTCTTGCATTAATGCAACTGAAAAAATATGCAGACATCAAATTCAGAAATGAGAAAGAAGAGATCTGATAATCGAGAGCAATAAATTGCACCAAACAAAAACCAAGAGACATCTCTCTCTAGTCTTGGTGATGATTTTTAAACTCTAACCAAAAACCCCACCTGCATTCTAAAATTATATACAAAAATCACAGACACCCACACACGCGCATATTTAATCAACACTATCTAAATGAACAACAAGACAATCGAACAAAAAAACAAAAATCTAAATCAAGATAGTAAAAACGAAAAAAAAAACTCAGATCATAATTTGAATAATGGATTTGAGAAAAAAAAAACTAACATGTTGATGGGGGCATAAGATTCAGCCCTAAATCATCCTTTTCCAAGACCAAACGAGCTTTACTAGTCTCCAAATTTGGTGTACTGGAAGCATACTCAGGGTGCAATCTTTTCTTGGATTGTAAAGGCACACCAAACAACTTTGTCTTACATCCATTATTGCTGGGTTCTTCAAGAATTGTTAAAGAACTTTGTGAAGTAGTGCTAGGAGAGCTTAAAATTTGAACTTGAGGAATAAGTTTAGAGTTAATAGGAGGGTAATATCCAAGAAGTTGATTTAAAGGCTTTTGTACTAAAGAAGGAGAATTAGAAGCAAAAGGATTATTAGGGCTGCTAGTAGTAGTAGAAGTTGGGTTGCAAAGAAGCAATGAAGAAGGATAGGAATTGCTAGGAGTAACAGGCTTAACATGATTTTGAACAAAGTAGATAATATCATTATAAAGCTTTCTCATATGTGCAAGTTCAGACATGAGCATATTATTGCTTCGTCTTAATCTCTCATTATCTTCCGATAAGGCCGTAACGGAGTTGTTATAGCCAGCTCCGCCACCTCCTCTGGGTGAAGAAGAGAGAGGCGGCGAGTCACACCAGTTATTGTTGTTGTTGGGTTGTTCGTCTGAGTCAGATGGGGAAATACTAACTCGGCTTGAAAAGGGGAAAAAACTAGGTCCGTTAACACCAAGTGGAGAATGCTGATGGTAGTGATTGATAGATACTTGTGGCTGAGCTGTTTTTCTTCTATGGATTTCACATAGCAAATGCTTCTCTCCTTTCTTGAAAAACTCATTTGCGAACTCCCATCTGTCAGGTACAATCTTTCTAAAACCCTAAATTCAACAAAAAAAAGAAAAATCAATAAATCAAAATCAGTAGAGCAAAATATATGCATACAAAAAAAGAGTACAAAGGGTTTTGAATAGAAGTATACATAAGTATTGAGTTGTCTAACAAAGCTAGAGAAATTGTTGTGCTTGAAATAGTTAGGAAGAAGATCACGGGCAAACTCAGGCGGTCTCCAAACAACAAAAGTAGTATCATCTTCACCCCAGGAAACGATATGGTCTGTGGTGGGATCATCAACCAATTGGTAAGTTTTGGTAAGGAAAGGAGCTGGGACCGATTTGTGGGTGTCAAGTGACAATAATATGCCTTCACAGTTGTCTAGCATAAGTGCCATTGAAGATAAAGCACACAAAATTAACTTCTCTGCTAATAACAAGCTGCCTATTCTGCAGAAAGAAAGTGAAGAAGAAAGAGAGAGAGTGAAAAATAGAAGTACAAGAGGCTCTTTGGCTTTGATGGGTAAAGAACTATGAAAGTGTGAATGAAACTTATGGAGGATTATGGCTAGATAAAAATGTTGGGAGAGAAGGGGGTGCGTGCCACTGTGTGACTGTACTTGCAGTTATTATTATTATTATGTAAAAATTTTATCTTAGTAGTTTAGTAGTATGTTTTTTTTTGGGGGGGGGGGGGGGGGACTGAGGAGAGGTTAATTAATTTTTATTAATAATATTATTAAATTGTAAAAAAAAATGTATATTGTTTGGCTCCTCGGTTATGTAGTGAGAGAGAATATGTGTCTGTCTGTCTAGGACTGTGAAATAAGGGCCTTTCAAGACAAACCCGTGAACTCTCTCTTTCTATTTCTTTTTTTTTTTAATTTATTTTTTTAATCTGACTGGCATTGATCCCGCGCACACCCACTTAAAATCAGGCCTATGCACTCTGTCTTTGAGAATTGACCTTCTCAGCCCTTTCCTTTCCTTTCTCCTTTTCTTTCCCTTTCTACTTCCATTCCTTAGTCAACCTTACTGTTATTATAAAACTTACACTTTACATATTATTTCGATTTTAATTTTTTTAGTTTTATTTCTGTAAACAGTATTTATCTTTTATTACACCTTCTTGCTTAAGCTTTAACCGTGTATGTAATAATTGAGTAAATACTGTCTCTAAGTAAATAAGTAATTATATTAACATTTGAAATAAAGTAAATAGAACAAGTGTCTTTTCATAAATATTAAAATTCATATTAATTAAACCATCAAGATAAAGTTGCTGGCCAAAAGCAGTATTACTACTACTTAAGCCTAGAATTTAAATTTTAAGTGTCCATACCCTCTCATATAATTAATAAAAAAAATTCATATGAGTTAAGTTTTTTTCTTCTATTAATTTAAATATATGAAATAAGAATATGAATTTGATGTATGTTTGAAATCTTTGGAGCATCAACAATAAGTTTAAATTAAAAAAAATAAACAAAACATGTTTCTAATCAATTTGATTTCTATATCTGCAAATATTCATTAATCCTTGATATTTACCCTTTTTTTTGTTTTAACTAAACGTATTCTTGAATCCACTAAGTTCAGCACTAATCATTGATATTTACTTTAAAAGGCAAAGGGATATTGTTATTTGTTACTAATTAAACTAATAAGTGAAAAGTGGCAGTGCAGGGCATTATGGTCATACAACAATAATACTGATAAAGAGAGTAAAATAACAAAGAAAAGAAGAGAGACGAAGGTAACGAGTGTCCTCTTCTTCTTATTCTTCTTTTTATATATACATGTATATACAAATATAAATATATATTTTCATTTTTGTAAGTTTCCTTTTGTTGTTTAAAAAAAAACCCAACAAAACAAAAAACACAGAGTCTCCAGTTTGGAATCATTTTTTTTTTATTTTTTTATTTTTTATTTCCACTACAATCTAACAAATATAAGGTAAAGGATACATCGAACAACGTGATGGGATTTAAAGCCTGCTTCTTAGTGACGACATTTTCTTCTTCTTCTCTTCTATATTGTTTTTGTTTCTCTCTTCTTGTTATTGTTCTTCTTCACCTTCTTCTTCTCTACTTTTCTTTTCCATTCATAACATTCCAAACTTCAATATATCATTATCATATATAGCTTACACATTTATGCTTTCTGCCCACTATTTACCTTTACTTACTACTACTACGTTACAGTTTTTTTTATATATCTATAATATATATAATTATTATATATATATATAGGCCTATTTAATTATTTAGTTTAGCCTTTAGCCTCTGCTTTGAGCCTCCAACTTTGGCTCTTTCTCGATCGGCTCGGCTTTTCTTTTCTTGCTTTGCTGACGTGTCTCAGGCGATTGAATTATTGTACCCCCAAAGTTTCCATGAATAACTGGAAAATCAACAGCTTTTATTTTTATTTTTTTTAATCTTACTTTTTTTCCTATCTTGTAAGTAATATGGCCCAACAAAATATTTGTTTTTGTTTTGTGTATGTGATATCCACCAGTACTACTCATCATTTCCATCTGTAGCTTCCACTATTTTTTCAACAACATTTAATTATTTCATCTTAATTAATTTTTTTCTTTAATTGCTTGAGCACAAATTTTGAACAAGATTTTCTTGAAATTGAACTGTTGTAATGAGTGTTTGCTAAAGGATCCTATAAAATTAAAAAAAAAAGAAGAAGAAATGGATTCATTTTATGATAATCAGTAACAGTAAGAAGGTATATTTATGGTAGGGACATTATAAGCGGTCCATAGTGAAAGAATAGAAAAAATCATTACTAATTATTTCACTTAGATACTCAACTGATTATTTTGATCATTTCTTTGATTCTCATTATTGGAAAAACAAAGTTAAACTGTCATGGCTCCCCACTATAATCTAATCCCTCTTTTTACAATTTTTTTTTTTGGATTATTTCGGTTTTATAAAAAATTTCTAAATTAGATACATTGATAATAACTACCCTTTAAACTTTGTGCAAAAAAATAACTACCCTTTAAACTTAACAAAATTTAACGAATCTTATCTTTTACCAAATTAAACAAGGTAACACTAACACTTTTCTATATATTTCTTCATCTAAAGGATATAATATTTTCTATTATTTTTTACAGATAATTTATATGAGATAAAAAAACAACATTAATTGACTAAAGTATGAACTATCTAATCAAGCCTAATAAATTTCCATATTAGACGAATAATTATATGCTACAACGGTTGTAGCAATAAATGCCTACAACAAGCCAATTGAATTTTTACACGTAGACTAAATATGACAATCATATTTAGTCTACGTGTAAAAATTCAATTGGCTTGTTGTAGGCATTTATTGCTACAACCGTTGTAGCATATAATTATTCATATTAGACACATTCTGTCTGTTAAGGATTAATGAGATGATATAACTAATTAATGACAAATTTTAAACTACCTAGCAAGTCACATGAGTCCAAAATAAAAATGAGTACGAAGCAAAAGAAAAAAAAAAATCTTCGATCTTCTGGGTTTCTATAGGCTACTCTTACTGGAAAAGGTATGCATTAGCAGCATAATGCCAAAGTAATGAATCCTTTTTTTTTAAACTTATAGTAAGATTTTAATGGGAAAATCACGTTGCATGTGACCATTTTTTTTTAATGTGATATTCAATTTATATATAAATGGAAAAGGAACTTGAAATTTAATAAATAAGAAGCTAGAAATGTCGGCTTCGAGTTCCAATGTTCAATTATAATTGGAAAATCTCTTATTCTCTTGTTGTTCTTGAACTGAGATGTAAATCTTCTAAAATTTTATCTTTGAACCCCCTCTTTTTCTTGTTTCTTGATTCTTAAGTACTGAAACTCTTAGCCTTGTGTGTCTGTATGTTCTGCAAGATTTGCAGCGGCTGACATGGACATTGTCCATGTATATTTGATGGGTTCTGTACGAATACAATTCTCGTGAATCTTGCTTTGTTTTCTTCTTTCATTACATAAATATAATTTATTACCACCCTCTCTATTCTCTGGTCTCATTCATGTTACATGCATATTTATGGGAATACTATTGATTTCTAATTGCCCCCATATAACTCGCTACCTAGCCAGTTTATCCCTAAAAAACAAAATCAAAAAAATGGTTCCACAATTTTTTTTAATTATATTAGAGAATTAATGGGTTGAAAAATAGTTCTACAATTTTTTTTTAATTAATTAAGACTCAAACTAGTGCAATATTACCAACAAATATTATAATGCTTTGCTTTTTATATAATTATTTCATGTATATATGATAATGTTATTAAACTTAATGATTGGTAAACTTAATTATGTGATTATTATGTATTTTGAAAATAAGTGGGCCCAAATCCAATAATGATATAGAAAATGGGGGACCTACCACATTGATGTTGTATGAGCAGTATTATGAGCAAAGGGCAACAGAAGCACGAACAGTTTTTAATGAGTAAGAAGGTAAAATTCATGATTCATGGAGCTTTCTTAGTTTGTTTGTAGCATTGTACAGTAAGTAGATATATAGAATAACAGGACAAATTTAAATGTGAGAGAAATTAAGGGACCCACTTAGTATAATGGGAAATCTAGAAACCAAAGGTTTGATTTTTCTCTTTTCTTTTTCTTTTTTCTTTTTTTTTATCAGGCACAAGTTGTCAGCAACTTAGACAGATCCTATAGAGCCCACCACTAATATCACTACTACTACTCACTTAGTTTTAAAATAAAATAGAAAAATAAAAGAAAAGAAAATCACTCACATACACACTTGTATACACACAAACACACTCAACCTTAAGCCCATACACGTTGAAGAGGCAAAGAAGATTCTATTCCAATTTCTAAAATGCCGTGAAAAGTGAACCCCACCAACACAAACAAAACGACTTCTCTCACATGACCACCGCCTATGTATGCCCTCCTAAAATTTATTTATACAATAATAAAAATAATATTCCTAGTTATTATAAATTAATTCAGCAAATCATAATTAGTTATATAATTAAAATGGAGATTTCAAGGAGAGACAACTTAAAACACAGAGTGAATAAGGATAAAATCTCTTGTATTAAATTATATAATGTAAATTATATATATTTATGTAGAAGCAGAAGCAGAAACCTCTTTTTAATTAATGTAATATTTATAAAAGTTAAAAAAAAAACAAAAACTATATAGGACAAGTTATGAGGTTCTTTCTTCTGTCTCTTCTTGCACTCTCTTTTGTCTCTTTTTGCACTGTAAGAAAATAAAATAATAATTTATTAATTTCTTTCTTAGACTAATATATAATTAAACTAATTAAAGTATCAATATTATTGCTCAAAAGCATCTCAACTCTCCTTTAATTAATTAAATTAAATATATATATATATAACATGATCAAAGAAACGCAGAGAGCAGATATAGTGTTTATTATTATTATTATTTTGTTAATTATATATTATCTTATAATTTCAGATATTACAAATTAATCTGAATTTATATAAGACATATTCATTAAACAGTAAAATATTCATCTTAAATTTTAAAAGTATTACATATTCAGAATTTAAATTCTAAAAATCTAATTAAATAAGAAGATATTCAACTATCTCATTTCAATCTTGAGGGTAAGTATTTATTATTATTATTATTATAAAATATTAGAGAAACAATATTGTGAGTATGCATCACGAGGTATGAGGATGGATCCCACGAGGAAATGACACAGAATAATAATATAAATGGAGCGGACAAGGTACCCCTTTGTCACTATATAACGAGGCTTAATTTGTCCTCTGTGTTGTATATATATATATATATATACATACATACATGTACATACACAGATATATATTGATGGCCATGTCCTTCATCTTCCACCTCCATGATATGGATCATATCATTATATGTACTTTGCATTAATTTTATTATTATAATTGATGCTCTCCTATGCTTATCCTTTTGCCTTGTGCTAATTAATTATCACTATATAATTATTCTTGTTGTTCTCCTTCTAATTTAGTCACTGCCTGATATTGTAGTGCTATAATTATAATTATTGTGATCGAAACTGGATGATGATGATTATTATCATAAATTGTTAATGATATTTAATTGATCGTGTGTATGAATTTTGATAGGAAAAATGATGATAAAGTAATTATTTCCCCCAACTCTAAATATATTCCTATCTATCTTTAACATGTTTCATATAATTAAGTGAACTGATGTGGACCGGATTTGTTTTTTGTGACACATGTATGCTCATCAAAAAATAAAAAAATAAATCCCTTTAAATTATATACCACATTACCTTTCTTATATAATTAAATTATTATTTTTCACTTTTAAATTAATTTAATTAAATTATATACCACATTAATTTTTTTATGGAATTTCAAAATTTTTTAAATTAAATTTTACTCTACTGTAATTTAATTTTAAACCATTAAATTAAAAATTGTTTTTAATGACCAATATTTGTAGTCAGTAGTAATTTAAAAAATCTTTAATCGAGTAGACTTCAATTAATTAAAAACAGAACTATAATATATATTATCTATCCAGACAATTTTATATTTGTTACAAATTAAAGGGAGACCTACAAATTATGAAAAGATTATTGGGGTAGTATAAATCACTCAGATATCATGCAGTGATCATTTTTATATCTTTTTTTTTTGTAACATCCAGTGTGTATATATATATATATATATATATATATATGGTGCTACAGTGTATCCTATAAATAATTGATATGAACTTCTCAATATTTTTTATTATTTAAAATCTTCTGAATATATATTAATTCAACATTAATTTTGATTTTTTAAAATGAGTTATACAGTTATATCTATTTACAAAAACAAATTTTATAATAAAAAATAATTTATCAAATGGAATAAAATTGTATTTAATTATATCATTGAACAAGAAATGAATTTGCATTAATATATATGTGTGTATAAAACAAGAATCATATGAAAATATATTGTAATTAAATAAAGTTGATAGATAGGGTACATATTGCATTTTAAAATAAATGGTAAGTGAATAAATATTATTGACTATATATTTATATAATATATAAAAATATTATTATACTAATAGCAAATATTATGTCATTATGTCATCATGCTGCTTCATGTCTTGTTAAAATAATAATAATAATAATAATAATAATAATAATAATGATAATAATAATAACCAATTTCAAAAAATATAAAGATTTATGTCTTCCAATTTCTTTTTAGCGTACAATTATTAATTTCCATCATCAAGTAGCGAGATGTTTTTGCAGACATCAAAACACACAATTAACGGATACTGTGGATAAGACCTCACAAAAGCTGACACTTCTATGCTTTCTACAATAATTATTAATTTTATTTTCCGCATCATACATGTGCTTGACTCCCTAAAGGAAAAAAAAGTACATATACTGCCAGAATTTAAAAAAAAAAAATCATATCTTAATGTTCATTTGGTTTTGCTTTACATTTCTATTTGAAATGACAATAATAAACAATACACTCCTTCAAATTTGTTATAAAAAAGGAGAAGATAAGTTAGTTTGAAATCCTTATAAGATAGTTTTTTTCCTTTTAAAAAATTAGAGATTCAAAAATTAAATTTTTTGTTTATTTAAAAAGTTTACTGGAAATTAACATATATAATTCTTAGGATTAGGGGGCTGAGAACGGTAATTCAGGGATTTAATAAAAAATATTAATTTTATTTAATTTTGATTGGTCGAATATATATATACATCTAGTCTATGGTAGTATTTTTCTGAATTAGAAGTTATTTTCAATTGTATAGAAAAATTTTAATGTAGCATATAGTGTTTTTTTTTCATATCCAAACTAGAAATTATATTGATTTATATTGTGTTGAACTGTAATGAATACTAAATGCCAATAATAATAGTAATATAGTTTTTTAGTTTGGTTTGGTTTAATTCTATTTAATTTGGCACGAATCTCAAAATTGTAATTTATTTTGATTCAGTTTAAATATCCAAATCCAGTTATATTGTGCTTAATGCTATTTAGAATGACAAAGATTATAATGAAACAAGATTCTTTAACATACTAATAATTAAACTATTCATATATTTTTTGGTGAAAATAATTAAATATATGGCATTGAACTCATCAGTAAAGTCTCTATAATAGCAGGTTCTCATTTGTTATATATATACTAATAATAATAAACATTAATCATTAAAGAACATATGGAGACGCAGTATGTAATTCTTTTCGAGAAAAACGAGCATAAAATTTCACAATTTCAAAGTAGTACTAGTAGCGAAGGTGAGTTATTCTTTTAGAACATATAATAACAAATAATATATCATGTTAATCTCAAATTCTATACAGAGGGATATTACTGATAACATTTGTAGGAATCAAACTCAGCAAAAGACATAATGACCAAAATGCGAAGCAAAGGCGAAGTTGTTTTAATGGATTGATTGGATATAGAGAGGAATCTAGATCATTTAATCATTTTAAATATATATATATATATATACACACACACTTTAGAATAAGATGGATTTGATTTGCATGTAAAAGCTATATTTTTTTTCCAAAAAACAAAAAAGATGTTAAAAAGCAACTTCTTTTGAAAATTAATCTCTTTATTAGCTAGTAAACGTAGGTCCAATTCCAAAAGGGTTTCTATATACACACATATATGTATAAAATAAAAAAGAAGAGAAATTAAATTAAAACTTGCATGGCCTTTATATATAAAATTGTTTGTTCTAAGTGAAAAAAGAAAAGCTCATTTTTAAAAGCTTTCTTACATTAAAAGGAGTGAACAACAAGAGAGCTCTTTCCTTTCCCTTTCTTTCTTCTTTTATCTCCTTTTATTCTCCTTTGTTAAAGAAAAAAGAAGACGTACGTTGATTCAATTCAATTCAACTTCTACGTGAAAAAGATGTTAATATAGTACTATTTATATATATATATATAAATAAATATAAACTAGAGAAAAATTCACTTTTGCATATACAAATATCTATATATCATATGTATATTCTACGGAATGATTAATTTTATTTATATATATACATATATAGATCATCACCATTTGATGTTGATATATTATGGGTCCCATAAATTCCACTAATGACATGCTTTTAGTCGGTGCTATTGATGATGATCAAAGTCTGGGCTTGTCTAAAGATATATGGGGTCCAATTATATAATTAAAATTTAATAATAACATTAATATCTTAATTTAAATGTTGATGTTATTGTTTTTCAATGTTAATTAATGTTATAACTTAACCATCAAAACTTAAAGGGGGAAAAAAAGTTATCGGGACCCCGAATGTCAAAAAAGACACAAGAAACAATTGGTGGGTTTTTGTGTATTTTGCTTTTGGGTTAAGAACTTAGATGAGGGGAACACAAAGCCTGTTCTATCACATGCACGTCACATTGCTTCCTTTTTCTTTTTTTTTTTTTTCTTTTTTCTTCCTCTTCTTCTCCTCCTCTTCCTATCCCTTCTCTTCTTTTAATACTGTGCCTCATACACGTCAAAGAATTTTTTTTTCATAAAAGTTATTCATTTTTTTAATACTTTTGAATCACATGATATATAATTGTAAATTGCACCACATGTATAAATAACTCTTTATTATCAAAGTATTAATAATTCAATAGTCAATATTAATTAGTGTAATTTTTTAAAAATTATATGAATTCCAATTCAAATTGAAGCTTGATCAATAAATTTATCATTTCTTATTTTTTACACATTTCTTATTATTTTTTTGTACAATAAAAAATACTACTCCTCAATCCAAGGGATTCCTTTGTGATGATCAAAAGCCTCAATATTTGGGTCCCCCCATTATTCATAATCACCATCATTTCATGCATATATCTATATATAATATTTTGAAGACCCACTTCTCATAGCCTACGTAGCAGTCGATAAAAGTGAATTTTTTTCTTTTTTTATTTTTACTATGATGGCTAGTTGGCTAACAATAATTATTGAAGCTATATATGTAAATGTGAATCTTTGGTTTCACCGAAATTCGATGAAAATAAGCAAATAATTGATCGGATGGCGATAGATATCTCATGTTCTAGGGAAATGCAGTTAAATCTTCAAATCATTTGCAATGTTGGGTTGATCCAGGCAGTCCAATTTTCTGATCTCTAGCATGCTTAAATTGTATAATGATATTAATTATTATATACTTTTTTTTAAAAAAAATAATTTTTGGGCAATTATAAATATATAAAAATAAATATAAGAGATATTGCTATAATCATACAGATATTATTGCCACCTAATAATCCACTGAGAAAAAAAAATCTTTTGCCTGGTCAATCACGTCAAGAAAAAAGCCCTTGATTGAATGATCTGGTTGTACTGTTTCCATCGCTTATCAACCAGGCGCACAAATATTTTTGATGGTCCCTATTTTCATTTCTATATTTATATATCCCTTCCCCTTTATTTATTTTTTTTCAATTTTGTTTTCACTGTTTAAAAAGTTCTAATCCCAACTATCCATACATACTTAAGTGTAATTAACACATTTAGTTTTAGTGATTATAATAATAAAATTATTGGCAATTAATTAATAATTAACAATTAACTATTTAAATATACTAACAACAATTTGAAAGTTTATAAATTTGTAATAAGGCAAAATTATCATTTTGATATTTTATTTCTAAAATTTTGAATTATTAACTAATTACTCAAATTTAACATGTTAATTACTCCAATTATTTGGTTAACAAACATTTTTAATTAAATATTAAAATGTGAAACAGTACTAATCTCCAATGTCTTACACTAAGTATTGCTAAAAAAAATTGTCTTACACTAAGTACCTTCATATTAATTAGAATAAAATATTTAGTACACATATTAGGATTACAAGAGCCACTGTTGCCAAAAGTGCTACCAATAAACAATGAAAATTTCAAATATATTTATATTCTGCTTTATCTTCAATACATGGACATTGTGCACAAGTACTTACATGAGAAAAGTCATAGATATGTAGAACTTTAGACGTTCGAGTTAATTTCCGCGTTTTGGGTTCCCCCAATTTTAACAATTAAAGAGGTTAATTTTTCTTTATGTTCAGGTTAGTTATTAAGAAACTATTTTTATTTAATTGAGACATCGATTTAAATTCTGGACATGCAGTTATATATTTTGAATATATAATTACATTAAAATTTAATAAATAAAATTTTACCGCCTTTATAGTACTTTAATAATAATATCTAACTAATTCATCTATTAATTACTTATAACTTTAGAAATTATAAGATTTATTTTGAAAATTTTTTGGGTATAGTTTTAAAAAATTATTCGCACATTATTATATGATTGGCTTACCATTCTAAAAAAAATGCCTAGTTAGAATCACCCTTAGTAATATATAATTTCTCATTTCTCCCGTTGAAAAATACAATATATCCATTTACAACTAATCTTACATAAATTAAAAAAAAAAGATAAATTGATTTGTTAGTTCCATCCCAATTAACATTAATTGTTAGATATAAAAATTAAAAGAAGAAAAAAGGAAAGGAATAAAATTAGCATTTTAATTAACCATGGGATTGTGTATCAAAATTATAATAATACCCTAATATATAAAAACAAATTAAATTATAGGGGCTAGTCTAAGGATGGCACATGATAATTGAAAAATATTTAGACTAAAAAATTAATGAACAAATCTATTTAAAATGGAAGGAAGTAAATAAGACAACATATTTATTATATGTAAGTAATTGCGAAAAATATATATTGGGGCCACTTGCAAGTTGCAACTGAGCAACTAAGCTAAATATATAGCCTCGTACCGAGGAAGAATATGTGGGCATAACAAGATGCATGTTCAGTTCAAAAATAGGAATAACTTTGACTGGTGTAAGGGAATATATATATATATATATATATATATTGAAATCTATAAAAGAAATTAAAAATATAAAACGCGGATTGATGTACAATATCTAGTAGGTAAAAAAAAAAAAAGAAAGAAAGGAAAAGAAAAGAAAGGGAAAAGAGAAACAAAGTGGAGGTAAGGCACCAGAAATATCATACCCCACAACAAGTAGTGAAAGAAGATTAAAAAAAAAAAAAGAAAGAAAGAAGAAAACAGCTTTATAGGGAATAAGGAGAAGGGTTGGATGATTGAAGTATATAGTAAAGTTACTCTTCCATTAAATTTTTGAATGTTCATTTCATATCTCTCTAAAAATGTACATTTTTATTAACCAAAACCTAAAAAAAAAAAAAAAAAAAAAAGGAGAGGTGGAGGGGACAGGCAATGACAGGACTGAGATCGGCTAGGGTTTGCGGTGGAAGTGGAAGTGGAGGTGGAATATATAATAATAATAGAGAGAGAGAGCAGAAAGTTACAATCATGGGGGAAGCATATTCACTTTCCTCTTTGTCATCACTTTCTATGGCATGATTAGATAAAAGTTTTTTCAATCTTTTCTCTTCTCTCCTTCTACTTAAGATTTAAAAAAAAAAAGCATTTCTCTTCTAATACACACACCACTTTTGTCCAATACTTTCATCATAAAACACTAAGACTTGCTTCCCAAGGCTTCTACATTACTAATTACTTGCAAACTTCATGAACAAATAGAATTCAAGATTTTTATCATTACTTTGCAGACGAATTTGAGTCTATAATAAAAATTAGTACATATTTCATTTATTTTTTGAACATATACAATTAATGTACGTTATGTAAAATTAAAATTGACTGTTTCTAAATTATGAATGATTTTAACAAAAAAAGAAAGAAAGCAGCAGCTATGAAAAGTCTTTTTTTTCACCATGTTTCGACACTGGAAAAGAAGAACAAGACAAATTCTAATAACAAAAATATAATGCCCATATTTAACCTTTTTTTTTTTTTTACTTTCTTTTATAAAATGAAAATCACTAATGTATCGTTTTATCTTTTCTCGGGGAAAAAGAAGAGAAAGTCTCACTTTTTAATTGCAAATTGACCAAAGAAATGCTTTAGTTATCCAGCAAGCCAAAAATAAAATCCGAAAACAAGAAAGAAAAAAGAAAAGCAGAATTATTGTTTGTTCCAATCAAGTAAATTAATTAATTAATTTCATCTTAAGAGGTAATTATTCATTTCATCTCTCTCAATTAATTTTAAAACGAAATTTATGGCATGTTCGAATCATCTAAAATATTTAGTTTGTTTATGGATAAAATTGTTTAATTTTTTTTAATGAAATAAGATAGAATTAATTTGTTCGAATTAATGAGAAATTGAAATAAATGATAATTTAATTTACTATTATTATAATGGCAGTGTTATATCATTTTTCATTCCAAATAAATGATTTGTCCAATTAAGATTACGGATATAAAATTTAAAATAAGCTCTCCTGAATATGATAATTACGTTTCCATCTGTGATTAAAGCTCTTGATTTATTAATTAAGTTTCGTGCACGCGAGGTGGGTGAACCTGTTAAACTGCCAAAATATACGATACATTTTCTTAATTTAATCCATTTTACATTGAATTTGGAAAATACAGATTTATATATGGGCTATAATTTTATTTCTATTTTAATCAAATTATTTCAGTGATCAAAGTTCAGCTGCCCATTGGGCGGAGATATATATACAATTTTCATCTGTAGCCCAACCAGCAATTTTCTTCAATAAAATCAACATTAATCAAGATTTTAGTATCTTTGAGGAAAGCTTCAACAATTAGTCACCAGGGAATAGAAAGGCGCCTTCTTCTTTAGTAATTAATAATTTAAGTACTTATGAACCTGCATTTTCCACCAAATTTGATCATATTTTATTTGACTTAGCTTTTGTTTTTCTAACATTAATTTTTGATGTTTCTGACTGTTAATGTTTAAGAAAAAATATGGGTCATTTTTATTATATATGAGCCAAGTTTAATAAAAATATATGTTGTGATTTCTTTTTAATTATTTTAAATTGGGATGAGAAGAAAATTGATAAATTTATTTTCACGTAAATTTAGTTTCATGGAGAATTGTATGAAAAGCGTAAAGTTCTGCACAATCTTTAAGTTTAGTCTTGTTGAAGCAATGTTTCATGTTTGAAATGTCTAAAAATATATCTAAATTTCTAAAATATCTATTTTTTTTATAAAATATATCTATATTTCAACTTCTAATTTAAAATTCTAATTTATCACAGGCAAAAATATAATATATTTTTAATTAAAATTAAAAAAATTGTAAAAATTTCTAATAGATATAGGATTTTTTTTTACTTTTAAATTTAACAACATATAATTTTGTCAATAAAATAGCAATGGTGTTGGATATCCAATTTTGTGCATGTGGACTCTTATTTGCAGAGTCCAGCCTACGACATAACATAGCCTAACCAAAAAGTCCAAATCAACAGCATTAGAAGATCTAATCTACCAGGAAAGAAAATAGAGGAAATTACATGCTACTTTTTCTTCATATTTTCAATTGTACTATTTTTTTCTGTTATCAAAAATATTTTTTATTTTTTATATTTTTATGATATATACCAAAAATATATTCAATATATATTAAAAATAAAAAATATATCATATTTCTGTAAACTTTGGTATATACATAATATTTTTGTAAATTTTTTGGTTGCTTTTGAAATTTTTTTATTTTTAAGTTATTTTTTGTAAATTTCCCAAGAAATTAAGGTGCAAAAATATTTTTAAAAATATTTGCTTTTTAAATATTTTTATTTTTAAAATTTTAATTTAATCAGTCTAGTACATATGAAGTATACTCACGGGTAATAAATTTTTAGTTAAATTTTTAAAAATTATTTTTAAATTTTTTAAAAATTATAAAATATTGTTGAAAAAATTATAATTGATCCAAGTAATTCCTAGAAGAAAGTATTATTTTGTGGAGAGCGACGTAAAGACTGAACCTACGATACTGTCGCTTCTACACAAAAAAGATTGCCGTTTTAAGGTCTTTGACTTGAGTTTTATGTTAGGAAGTAACCGGACGTAATACATTCCTCTCATCCGCTTGCGGACTTAGAGATTACTCACGGTCCAAAATTGAACATCAGTGGTGAGGATTTTTTTTTTTTGAAATAAGTGATGAAGATCTTTGATTACCTTTGCAAATCCAAAATCTCTCCATTTCAAGCAACAAGACGATTGCATTAAAAAGTAAAGGAATCCATCAACAAACTGCTCATAAAAATATTGCTTTACTAAATGCATATGATGCTGCAATAACATTAAAATTTGACATACATATCAATCATCATAACGCATGTTTGGTAGACTTAATGAATTATTATGATATTATATAATACAAAATAGGCATGAATAAAATAATATAACATATAATAGTTATAATGCATCCCAAAGGGAAAGCAAAAACCATTCTGCCAATCTGGGAAAAATGTTAAAATCATACCATAAAACATAAAATGTAAACAGACTTGTAAAGTCAAGCAACACTTCAATTCAGATACAAACAAATGGCAATAGAACATTTGGTACTGAGTAATCTTTACAGGATGTAGATAAGATCTTAATCTAATTTCCAATTAAAAAACAGCCCACATAAAAACAATGATATCAGGTTCCATAAAGAAACAATAATATCAGGTTGTTTACTTCACAGGTTGTTTACTTCACAGGCTCCATCAATTCATCGAGTTACTACTATCAACAATTCTCACAAGCACAGGCAAAAAGAAATGATAGCAGACAGCTTCAATCGTTATTTCAATAATTGACCATAAACAAGGAAAAATGTTCCAAGATAGCTAAATAGCACCTTGACACAACTTAATTATAACAGAAAAAGTGGTTGCCAGAAAAGATGACAGTTCAAAATCTAACAGATTCATTTATAAACTGTCCAAGTGATTAAATGATTCACTGGACATGAAAAATCCCACCATAAAAATAATTCCATGTTTTACAGACTCAATAATCCCATCTTATTTGGTTAAATGAATGCATTAGAATTTCTGGGTTACCACGTATTAAGTAAAGCATAAAAGATTTGCACTCTAACATGCCATTTACTAGGAAATATTTACGATACAAAAGCACAACAGAAGAAAACAACCAGCACAAACAATTAGCAATTATCAAATGACAAGTGATGCATGTAACTTCAGCATAATATTAGGCATTTCATATATATATATATATATATATATGCTATTACATATAGACTTCCATGGCAGCAAACTTAGACTGACAAAGGGGACAAAAACTGAGCTTACTTTCACAATCTTTACATAGGCAGAGATGCTTACAAGGTATCAGAAGCATGCACACCTCATTGACTCTGCAAACCTTACAAGTCATCAATTCTTTCATGTCATTGTTCTCCTTAGAAAGCAGATGAAAATCAATGGCACGGCCATTACAGCATGAAGCAGTATCGTCCACCTCGCTATCACCACACCCTTCCTTACTATCTCTACTTTGAGCATAGACTTGCTGAAGATTAAACTTCAGGGCATTTATCACATTTTCATTATATATAGCACGTTGCTGCCACGCAACTGCTTCCACAGATAATTGTTCCATTTGTTCTTCAAGTTCTATATTCCTCTTGTTAATGCTCTCAACCTCTGCTTCTTTTTCACGAAGCTTTTGAAGAACTTTTTCTTCCACAAGTGAGATTGTTTGGAGTTGGTTAGCCTGAACCTTGTCTAGGATAGCTTGCCGCAATCGGTCACCCTATCAGAAAGGCAAGGAAAATAAATAATACTTCAATAATTCAATAGCACATAAAACATAAAGAATCTAATTACTGAAAAAGAACCCTCTTCACTGAGTGTGTCACACAAGAACAGGGCAATGGAGTAAAAAAAAAGGAACTGCATATATGAGATAAACTAAAAGAAGAAGAAGCAATACTGCAAAAATCAAGAGTGGCAGTTTTCCAAAAGCACATTTCAAGAGAATGCAAATTCAGAATGGATTGGCTCGCCAACAATGCATAAATTCTGCCAAGCAATATAATGCTTTGGCTAATCCTCCAAAAAGAGTTTTTTTTTTTTTATTGATGTCTTTAGTGAAATAATTTCCATACTTTTACGTCTTTAGTTTTTTAGGGTACAGACCACACTTGCTTTAGAGCAAAAAATGGTTTGTGCTTGTCTGATAGGAGGATGATTTCAGGGATACAAGTTTATTTTTCCATGGCAGAGATTCTGCTTTTCACTAAATCAGAAAATTTTATTTAGGAACACAAAAATGTACCAGAAGTCAGGGAAGCTAAAGGTTGAAAAGCAAAAGAACTCATAGAAAAGGAGCAAGAAATCAAAACAGCAAACTAGATGCCTAAGAAGGTTCGCAAATGAAGCAACAGCTGAGGTATTTCATCCATTAACTTGAAAGAGATTCACTCAACAAAATTACATTTTTATAACTGATCGTACAATAAACCTAGCCTGTGGACCACTTAAAGACCAACACAAGCTTCCATAAACCTGATGCAGCCAACAAAAGGATCAAAGAATTCTCATAGAACTAAGATCAATTCAGTTTCCACTTCCTACTATCCCCACAAACATCTAAAGAAGAAGCATTTGAATTCTTGAAATAAGGCAAACTCAAATGAGTCAGAGACAAAGATACCTCCAACAAGTATCACTATAAATGCACTTCTCACACTATTTTCCATCACATCCAGACTTTTACAAACTCTATTTTGAAAGTTTATACAATCATAAGATTAAATGGTTTTAATGCACTGACACCATGGAAATGTCAAAAAATGGAAAGATCCATCTATAAAAGGATAACCACCCACAGACAGACTTCCAAAAAAGGCTATTTGCATGTTAGGCTTTGAGCCTCGTTAACTTAATATAGTCACAGAGTAGTTCTTAAATTAATGTCCTGGTTCGCTGTGAGCACCTTTCCGTAAAGTGATATGTTCTTTGAGATTTATTTACAGAACACAAAATCTAGCAACAAAATATTAAAGACATCACTTATAACGTAGACTTCATGGTGTCTTCAAATAACACATGAAACATATCAGCAATAAACAACAGAGGTTGCAGATCCACTTAAAGAAACCATTTTCTCCAAAATCAAAGTCACATAATTACCTGAAGTGACCTTCAAATTCAACATATCTAAATAAGAACATGGTAAATGCAAATCCAAGCATAAGCAGTACAAATGACACCCATTGCACAATATGTGAACCACAATAATATAATAAAACACTTCTAATAAGAATGATAGAGAGATAAATCATCCTACGAACATGACACTAAAAGCATGGTAAATGGATAAACGAAGTACGATAACTGCCAATAGAATATGTTTTGTCGTTATGATAACAAGCAGTTAAATTGTTTAAATACATACCTGAACTTTTAGGAATCTATCAATCTCTGCATCCTGTCGCTGAAATTCCTGATCGATTTCATCGCCAAAGAGTGAAATCAAAGTGGAGTCACCCGAAGATGAAACAAGGGTATTGTCAAGGGACAATCCTAGCCCAGTTGAAACCGATCGTGCTTGCAAAAAATCAACTGACGAAATTTGTGAATTATTCTCCAAAAAGTCCTGCTCTTTTAACTTCTTTCTCCTGGGCTCCAGCCCATAATTCCATTGTAAATCAACTCCTTCATCACTGCCATCAGCTACAGGAGCTGGACCAGGTGCGAACCCTACTACATGAACTAGAACAATACCAAGAGAGAACGAGTACCCATGATTAGATGAAGTTCCTTGGCTAAATATTTGACCCAAGAATGAGCATGAGCAGTTGCCTATTGAGTACCCTATAGGTTCACAGCTAGAAAATGAAACACAAAACAAAAACATATAGGAGGAAAGGGAAAAAGAACTTACAAGGAGACGGGATATAGGAAGGATGCTGAGACTGATCTTGCAAATTAGTTGGATTGTAATAGCCAACAGGCGGAGAAACTTGACCGTCGATTGGGTACAAATTTCTGAAAAGAAAAGTGAAAAAAAAAACTTGTGATGATGAATTGAAAATTAAGCTGGATTTGGTGAACAACCATGAAGGCGTTTAGGGTTTTTTAAAAAAATGAACATAAAACTGATAGCTTTGGAGATTACTTACCTCAAGTTCTTAGAATGTTGTTGTCGAGGTTGGTAGTGTTGCTGAAAATGGTTTTGAGGAAAAGCCATAGAGAAATCGAGAGAGAGAGAGACAGAAAGAGAAAGAGAAATAGAAAAGAGGGGCAAATGTGAATAAAGAGTCTGGTGAGATGGCCGATGGCAGGGATTCTCGTATTTTCCAAAAGGTCCCTGAATTATTATATATTTATGATAAACCGCGGAGCTTTTACTTTATTACCAGTTTGGCGCTTACAGTTAGTTGACCGTTTGTGGCGACAAATTGGGTCGACCGGCGTCAAATCAGATCCAACCTTGTTTCAAGCTCTTGCTCCTACGAGGCATAAAATTGAATCAGTGATGTATTCAGATTTCAGATGGCAATCTTCAATATATTTCGTCTTTCCTTTTAACTGGTGTATCCCTTTTTTTTTCTTTTGTGTCAATAGATAGATAGATTTCATTAATTAAAATGAAATACAGAAGTTATAATACATCACTGATTCTAACAAAAATTTAATTCAACAAATTCTTCTTTTAAATATTACCAATTTCTATATGAATTAAATTGAAATTTTCTATTTAATTATTGATGTAGGATTACCCACATTTCTTGCTTGTTATAGAGGTAGTTCTAACATTTTGCATTGTCACTACAGATGATTCCGTTAACAATGACTTCTTTGGCCAAATGATGGGCCACCCAATTACATTATCTGTTAAAATGAACAAAGGAAATTATGCCAAATTGTTTTGCTAACTGGGAAGTTTCTGCTACTGGAATTTCGAGTTCAGCTGGAAGAGACCCACTGCCATTCGCAGCATCAATGATTAACTTTGCATCATCTTCAAATGTAGCCTGTTTCATTCCTGGTTTTTTTCGCTACTTGAACTGCTATTCTTAGAGCCATGGCTTGCAGAACTGCAGGGATTATTATGTTGGGAAATCTTTGCGCAAGTGAAAACATGAATTTTCCTTGATGGTCTCTTGCAATAATTCCTGCAGCTCCATAATTTTTGGATTTGAGAATTGCTGCATCAAAAAATTTTTTTTTCCTAGGATTCCAGCGGGAGAATAGCCCATCCATGATTTCGTTCTTCAGTAACTGAGATTTTCTGAACTGCTTGAACTTTGTACAGACATTGAAGATTTCCATGTGATTCATGGGTCCTGGCTAGGGTTTCTGATAATAACCAGCAACTTTTGCCAAAAACATAGGCATTACGCGATTTCCGTATCCACCGAAGTATTAATACTGCTAATTGTAGAGGGGAAGGGTCTGATGAAATTGTTTTTAACCCCTTCAGCAGATTGGACCAGCTGGATTTTAAGTTGGCACCAACCATTATTTCCGATCATAAATTAAAAATGTAATTGAATCAGACTTCTCTTGCTCTTATGCAAGTGAAAAACACATGGATTGAGGATTCTACCTGTCCGCATAAATTTCAATTTCCATTCGTCTGACCTGTTCTTCTCTCGACAGCAGATCCTATAGGTAGTTCATTGCAAAGCAGCCTCCAGATGAAGATCGTCAATAATTTGCTTGGAAGATTTGAATTCCAGATCGTCTTCCAGTCCACTTCATCCTTATTTCCAGATAGATTATTCGAGGTAAGGACTGATGGATTCCTTGTAATTGAATGGTAACCTGAATTGATCACTGTTTTTTACCCATTTCTTGTTCAGTGCCAAATCAATTTACCTTGCTGACCGACAATACTTACTGGAACCGGAAGAATACATTTGCATCTTCATTTTCCAAATGAATCAAAAATAACTTCCTGTTCCACGTTCTTTTCTGACGATCAATAATTTGAGCCAGCCAGCCAGTGCCAGATATAACCAAAACTTTGCCATTATACCGTTGACGCTCCTATATAGCCCTAGAGGTAAATTTAAAACAAGACATTGAGCAATTTGGCACAGCCATTACCCAGCTTTTATTCGGAACTCTTTGGCCCAGTGTGATAATAGTTGAGCTCTGTCCATACTCGCAAGACGCACACTCTCTTTAATTCCTGCAATAGATTGTACATATGTGTTAAACTAATTGTTTTATGTTAAATCCAATAGCTGCCCACGACATGGGATCACTTCTCAATAGTAATGATATTTACATTGCATACAATATTATTTAAAGAAATAATATTTCTTAATTTGAACTGATAAATGAGTTTTGAAACAATGTTCAGTAACCTTCAAACCCAGAGTTTATAGTGTAAATTAGATTATTTATTTTAATTCCGGCATACTGGTGAAAGTAAAGAAGCATAAAGACGTGACACAGAGGACAGTGATAAGAGTTATGGATTGTATATATTAACATATAGAATACACAAATTCTTAATGAAAAGATTAAAAAAAAATTATAGCATTTGTGTGTGGGCGTGGCACCGCATTGGAAGCTGCGTTAATTAAGGCAGGCAAAGCCCAATAAATAAAATAAATATGGATCCCATTAATTTTCATATGACTTCTTCACAATATTTCTTCTCCCGCACTCTCTATCGATAAATCATAATCTTTTGGAATCCAACCTTACTACAAATTGACAAATGGCGCTTTCACTCGTGAAATCAATTGTAGTAAGGGGAGCAGCTACATGTTGAAGAGGGACAGTTCCCCAAAAAAAAATTAATATACATATTTATATTTATTAAAATTTTAAAAATTCTGAATTTCTCCTTTTAAATTTTAAATTATCCTTCTATTTTTTAAATTATACAACAAGTTAAAAAAATAAAATTCTATAAATCATTCTTTTCCAAATAAATAAATATATTTTTTAAAAAATTGACCAAAAAATAATTGACACTCAAAAATAAAAAGAAAAAAATTGAGCAAGAAACAAACTCATTGAAAAAAATACAAAGTTGAAATTTTATTATTTTTTAATATATATATTTTTAATTCTTCTCTTTGATTTGATTTGATTATTTATAATTCTAATATTGTGTGATAATTTTTACTTCAACTATTTTGTAAGAGATTATATTTATAATTCAATACTTTATTTTATTTTTTTATGTATTATTAGATGAATTTAGAAGCATATACATATAAATATTAATATTTTACTTAATTATAAAGTTGTTATTTTTTTAAAAAAATTATAAATTATTATCAAGACATAAAGACATTTAAAGGGTAATTATTTTTTTTCTTTTTTAATTTTTATATATGAAAAATATTTACAAATTATTTTATTTTTTTTGAATCAATTTATATATTATTTTATAAATATATAAAAAAGTGATTATTTATATTATTTTTAATACATATATGACATTTTTATTTTGCTCATTCTTTCAAAAGTAATTGTTTTTAATTTTTTAATTCTTCTCTTTGAATTGAATTTGTTATTTATATTGTTATTTATAATTCTAATATTGTGTAATAATTTTTACTTCAATTATTTTATAAGAGATTATATTTATAATTTAATACTTTTTTCTTTATTTTATTTTATTTTTTGATGTATCATTAGGTGAATTTAGAAGCATATACATATAAATATTAATATTTTATTTAATTATATAGTTATTTTTTTAATTATGAATTACTATCAAGATATAAAGATATTTAAAGAGTAATTATTTTTGTTCTTTTTTAATTTTTATATATGAAAAATATTTACATATTAATTTATTTTTTTAATCAATTTATATATTAATTTATAAATATATAAAAAGGTAATTATTTATATTATTTTTTAATACATATAAGATATTTTTATTTTTGCCCCCCTTCTTTCAAAAGTCTATCTTCGTCCTTGATTGTAGTTGTTTCCATTAAAGGTTTCAGCAACTGATGATAGGCAAGGAAGAAGATGAAGAGAGAAGGTCTTTATATGGAGAAAGACCAATGCACTATTACATATCGTATGGTGCTCTATCTGCAAACAGAGTACAGTACCCACCTCTGTCAGGGAGGTCTTATTATACTATTAACTGTTTCAAATCAAGAGCACCGATTAATCCTTACACTAGGGGCTGCTCTTGTATCAGTCATTGCAAGAGATAGTAACTTTTCTTCGGCTATTGTCCTCTTCAGTTAAATATTTTTTTCTTTAATTTAGCATCGTGTAGACTTTTAATTTTTGTCATAAACTATTCCAATACCAATTAACAAAGGCCAACCGATATTTGCTCCGATTTCAAAAAGCTTAGACCTAGGTCATGGCTTTTAATGAGTCGATTTAGTTCTACAATGCCTAAAAATAAGTTGATTTGATTTATAAAAGTTTAAAATCTAGTTTATAACTTTTATAAATCAGGTTCGGTCTAAAAATAAGTTAGTTTGATTTTAAAATCCTAAACCTAGTATGGTTTATCATTTAATAGATGTAATTTAGTTTTAAACTATACAAATAAGTCGGACCGGACCAAAAAGCGAAAACCATGACGAATTGGCAATTTTTAATTCGCCATGGATGGCTTACCATGGCAAATTGGCAATTCCGAATTCGCCATGATCCACTAATACGATTCTAATTCGGCTTATTATTTTCTTAATTAAGATGGTCTTTATTTGGACCGTCGGATTAAGTTTTAGGATTTTATTTTAAACCTAATTGCGCTTTATAAATAACGATGTTTAATACTAAAAAGGGGCAGTAATAATTGTGAAAAACAAAACCAGCAATTAGCACGGTTTAACAAAAGCAACACAGAAGCAACAATCAGGTGATCTCCAGCCAAAAACTACAATTGATCCAGACATATAGTAGTAGAGGGCCTGTTTCAATTCATTAACTTTGGTGGAACCAATAACGGAGATTTGTCTTCAATCATTAAATCCATTTAGATTTACAGTGACTTCATCTATTGATTTACAATTTGTTTTTATAATAAGTATGTTTCCTTTGAAAATTATTAATCAATGATTCGGAGGATTGTTTTAATCAATAGTTAATTTGATCCCAATTTTCATGAAGAATCTTGACAGTAAACCTCAACCTTAATTCCCAAAATCAAAACACTCAAGCCCTAAAAATCTAGTAATCTAATCCAAGACCTCAAATTTCAAATACCCAGTAGCCACCCTAAACCTTGCATCTTAAAACCAAATCCTAAATCTAAAACCCTAAAACTCAAACCTTAACTTCCAAAATCATAAAACTTAAACCTAACTTCCAAATCCTAACTTCCAAAACCCTAAAACCCTAATATATTACTTTTAAACCTCAAACACCTAAACCCTAATTTCTAAGCCTACCCAGTAAACCTAATGCAGTAACCAAATTTCTAAACCCTAAACTTAAACCTTCAACCTTAATCATAGAATTTCAATTTTCTTAAACCCTAATTCCAAATGTCAAAACCCTTATTCCTTAAATTCCCAATATCTAAAACCCTAATTCCTTAAAACTCTAATTTCTAATTTAATCTCAAACATCCAGTAAACCCTAATCCATTCCCAAAATACCAAAAACCCTAAATTCAAGGTTTAAAGCCTTAATTTTGTATATTTAAATAATTAATTTGTGATTGTGTCATAGTTTTGATTATTTAATTTATTGTATGCTTATGATTCTTTTTATTTGATTTACAAGTGGATGGATTATTATTGTGGATTTTTGTATAATTTAAATTGCTTAATTAATTATTTGTTTGATTTCTTGAATTATAAAAGACATTTTTATTTTGCGAGTGCCTCGATTTTTATCATATAATTTAAGTTATTTAAAGTTCTAGATTAATGTAAAAATATATGTTTATACTTTTTGATGTGTATTCTATTTATTTTATTTTAGACATTGGATATAGTTGTAAGGGCATATTTCTATCTTATATGAGTGTCCATTTATTATTTTATTTTGAACATTATTTTGATTTTAATTCAATGATATTTATTTTAATTGTCGCATGTAGTATAAATAATATTATAATAATTAAGAGTTTTATAATATTTAAACCTGAAAAGGAGGTTGGTTCCAATGAACGGAACGCTGTGGGGTGCTGGGTCATTCTCACATTTCTCACGGGTACTCAAATTTCCGAACCTATTAGGGGGTTAGAAATTTCTTAATAATCGAGTCATTTACCTATTTTTTTTTCTGTCCGTCCAGATGGTGACTTTATTTTTTTTAAATTTAGACCAGTGTTCTCTAAAATTCTAAGCTTAATAGTGTTGAAATTGCAAAAATTATTTTACATGAGAGTGAGAATGAAAATTTTTGCTCCTACTTTAAGAACTCGATGGGTGAGTTTTAATATTATTGATTGGATTTTTGGTACATTGAGTCATTGACGTTGTCTCAAATCTCAAGGGCTTTGTGCAAATATGAAGTACAGACCACGCTTTGTAGTCTTGAGTTTTTTTTAGGCTCTGAAATCAAAGGATGCTGTGCTTTACTCGTTTTTATTAGTTATATTTTGGTAAACTTTTGTTAATTTGGGATGTTCTTGCTTTTCTTTTGGAAGTATTGACAGCAACACAAGCCAATAATATTTGTAAACTATATACTAACAAAATATTATTTCTTAATACACCCATGCACCCGATACTTTTTGAATGAGTATTTGACTTGGTACCAAGATTAGAATACTATATACATATATGTGTATCAATATTGTAAAACTTAAAAATAGTGATCCAATTATTAGTTTAGATGATCAACTTTAATTTTTTTACCTGCAATTAATATTACATGAAACAATATTCCATAAATAAGATAGCTGTAGTAAAGAGGAGGCTACGCTATTAATAATGGCATGGACAGCCATCTATGTAGTCTTCCATAAAAGAGGAGGCTACGCTCCATTATATGTATTATAATAACTATGGCGTCATATACCGTCCAAAAAAAAAACTATGATAGCTTCATATTTATTTTTATTTAATTTGTAACCTTTAATTTATCCCAATACCAATTAGCACCGACACCGATTATCTTACAGATTCCAAATCACTATTATGCGCACGTGGTAGGTGTGTAAACCAAATTAAATATTGTTAATATGAAGAGGAAAAACAAATATATGATTTCATTACAAGTATTTGTAATTGTAACCCATTCAGTGTATTGTTAATTATTGACCAGGTCAGTAGTTGCCGGTTAAGACTAATATTATTTGCTTAGGTCCAACCAGACAGACAAGAGATGCGATTTTCAGATGCTTGTTTGCTATACAGCTATACAAGTAATACTTCCAAAATGTTCAATACACAACAAAAAATTTCAAGTGATTCTCTGCTTAATGTCCTTGAGAGAAGCTACAATTATCTGTCAGAACTCAAAGGACATGGCGATCCTAATGGTTAAGAATATTTATTAATTTATAATTGGGTAGCGTAATAGTAATTAATTCAAATTATTTATTCTACACAATTAGCTGATTAGCAATTAAAAATTGACCTTTGAGAACGCAATTATTTTAATTAACTTATTATGAACATTATTACATTACATGACACTAAAAAAAAATTACAAATTGGCAAAGAATGAAGTTTCATTCAATAATACTAATATGTCTTGCTTTTGCATTAATAAACAAAAAATATATTCATATTAAAAAAAGAAAGAAAGAAAGTCATCACTCACAAGTCACTACCGAATCCATTTCTAGGCTGTTCTCACAATACACGGGCATTTGGGCACCAAAAAGTCCAAAACCGTGCTCTTTCCACTACTTGCCCAATTATTCTCTAAAAGCTGCCCGCTTAGCTGTTTTTAATTACCACTTCTCCTCTTCAACCAAAAATAAAAAAACAATAAATTAAAGAGAATTTTTGACCAAAAAAAAAGAAGTAAATTTCTTCTTCTTAATGCAACTAAGAACCAAGAATCAATCATATGTGCAAGATTTTTTGAGCGAGATTGGAACATTGAGTTTCTTTGGATTAAAAGTAATGTCACATTCGATTCTCTTATAGAATTTTGGCTTAACCAATTTTCCCAAAACGTAAGCTCTTGATCTGATTATGAACTTCAGTTTTAGAGGCACTAGTAGAGTAGTTGTCCCTGTTGAACTGCTCAAACCTGCTCCACTTCCGTATAGAGGGATTTTATTGCTCATTACAGATATTGCCACTGATCTTTGGCTCTTCCTTGATTGATAAAACTTCTTTACCTGTAATACCCATTTCACCAAATTACAGAATTCAGTAAAAGGAATTGATTTTAAAGTAAATGTAAAAGAACTTCTCAGAATTTTCTGATGCTTACAGTTCCTGAGGCTATGGTAATCTCAGAATAGGATAGATCTACAGGTGTGGATGTGACGTGGACTCCGAAAAATGTTCCTGTGTTTCGATAGATCATCTTCACCGTAGAGTTGACTGAAATCATATCAGTTGCCACTCCCGTGGAATCGGAGCCAGCTTGGATGCTAAAATGCTCAAATGTTATACTCTGCAAACAAATTAAGCAAATCCCAATTCAGAAAATGTCAATAATTTTCGGATTAAATTGTGATAAAAAGCAGTAATTAACTACCTTCATCGTGATCTTAGGTTTTTGCGATTTGCTAGCACCCCAGAGTATTAAAGAAAAAAAGGAGAAGAGAACAAAGAAACCAAGCACAAAAGCAAGAAAATAGCAGCGACGAGGGAGACCCTTTTGACGCTCTTCATCTTCAAGAAGTCCTTCTTCTTCAATCACATCGATCTCCTTCCATTGCTTCTGCCCCTTTCTCTGGCCACTTCTCGATCCATCATTCGCAGAGATCTTCCGCGATCCGGGTTTCAACGACCCAGAAAACCTACTAGAAGATGACTCACGGGAGTGGCGACCAATGGAGGAATGAGAATGAGGAGGAGATCCCGCAGGACTAAGTACCGGCGTGGAATGAAACGACGTGGCAGTTTTCTCCCCATCGTGAGAGTCTCTGGATGGGCTCTGAACGTAGTAGACTGGGCGGCGAGGAGATCTAGTGGGAGAGGATGGAGTGATGCTGCTCACCTCTGAGTCTCTTTTGGCGTGCATTTTGTTGTGTTAGTTAAAATTCCCCAATGAAAACCCTCAAACACAATCCCTACCACTAGACTCTCAAAAATCAGTTGTCAATTTTTCATAAAACCTATAGTTATTATAAAAACGAAAGATCGACGTTATTGGCGAATGAGGTTTTGAGTTGAAGAAGACGATTGAGACATCTTATGACAATGGGAAGATTTGTTTATGATGGTCAACTGCCAATTGGTTAGTGTATAAGTGTGGCTAATTAATCAAAAAAAAAAAAAAACTGTGGCTAATTAATGAAGGAAGATTTTGGTTTTAGAAAAGGGTAAAGATGGTAACGCGTGGAATGTTTTGCAGTTGGCACCGCCATCAGCATTTTATTCATTTATGGCTGTTTGCGTCTGTAGTGAGCAGAGAAGATAATCATATTATTTTTAAATTTATAAATTTGAATATGGTTAAAATATATGTTTTTCACCCCTAAACAGATTTTTCATTCATTGTAAATCTAATTTTCCGAATGAATTCATCTAACCAATTTAACTAATATTATAAATTATTATAAATAATAATACAATGCTAACAAGTCAAGTAATATGTTTTCATTTTTTAAAGAGTAATTTAGCAAACAGGTAAATTTTTCAAAAGCAATAATTTTTTTGCGTAAACTTCACCATTGAACTAAATTTTCTCAAAATTGAAAAATAAAATTTTGTTTTATAAAAGAGTGAAATGTAAATTTATCCAAAATTTTCGGTTTGACTATTTGCAGCGTTACGCGTGGAGATGGAGTTTAGCTGTTTTTGCTAACACACACATAATTCCAGTGGGTTGGAAACTTCGACTCATTAGCGTGGGTCCACATCGCACATGCGAGCCCATGTGTAAGGACACCGATTGTGAAGTTTTGACCTGGAAGTTGCATGTTTTTTTTTTCTTACTTCCTCTTTACACAATTATCAATTTTTTCCCACATCCGACTTTCAATATATTATTCCTAACTTGGAGATATAAAAAGTATGAAACTGATTTTATTTTTGGTATTAGAATGGTAGAATTTTAAATTGAGAAGGGTAACTAGCCAATAGCCCAATAATCATATAATTTAAAAGAAAAAGAGATTTTTCTAAAAATATCCTAAAAAATAAAATATTTTTAAAAACATCCTATTTATAATTTTAATTTTAAAAATATTATTTTTTAACTTTTAAATTCAAAAATATTTATTTTTAAAGATATATTTTTAATATACATAAGGTATATTAAAGATATATTATATTTTTAAAGATATATATTAAATATATATTTAGTGCATTAAAAAATATATTAAAAATATATAATATTTTTAAAAATAAAATAAAAAAGTATATTATACAGTGTAATTTAAAAAAAAAGGAGAGAATTCATCTAGAGGGCTGACTGCCCTAAAAAGGAAGTGGGCCTCGGCACAGATGTTGATCCAATTCTTTAAATTGTTAAATTTGTAATCCAAAAACAAATTGGATTTGGATTCTCCAATTATCGGAGTGCTTGTCAGTGGATTGAGCAGGGGCTAAGATCTTTTCCTTACAAATTGAATCCTCTAGCCCACACAAATTTGGAATTGTTTTTTTTTTGTGCAAAATTTCCTGAAAATAATATAAAATTTATTAGATTCTTAAAATATTTTTAAATTTATTAGAATTTACAATTTATTTATAAATTTATTAGATTCATATAATTTATAATAAGTTTATTAAATATTTGTATAAAATAATAACAAATCTCTAATAAAACATGTAAAATAAAAAAAAAATTCTGAGGAGAGCGTAATTTTCCCTTGAAAATTGCTGAACAGAAAATCAGATAATTAAAAGCTCCATCACCAAATTATCTGGATGAATGGATAATTTTATTTAATATCGGATTACATTGGATCGGATTGGACTATATTAATTGTTTAACTAACTATATCAGTATTAGTGTTAGGAAAACTTCTAGTTAGGCCCCATTGTCATAGTGTCCAATCTCAGGCTTGTGACAGCTATCGGACTCTTGACAACGTGTTTACCTTCGGCTTCAACCCAATTCAGATAACCGGATATTATATCGTCATCTACCTTTCTTGGACCTTCTATCACCAGTTTGAAGCTTAGCTTCTGATTCTTGGCTTTGAACTCTAATTTGTTTGGAATCACACATTTAAACCATGTCCCAATGGTGTCAAATTTGCGGTATATGTTGAAACTGCATCTCCCACATTGGTCACCGTCCTATGAAATTCTTCAACTTTTCTCACATTGAATGTTTCGTTTGTTGAGTTGAAGTAACCAAGAAAAGAAGAATAGTTGAGGTCCAAAGACGGGGATTAACAATCGTTATTGGAAGATTTTGTGATGATTTGGATTTGCTTTTGGGTGAAATTTAAAGCACAGAGAAGATTCACATAATCATTTGTGGTAGCATCATAAACAAGCCCAGGGTCTAACGCCTTATAGGGATTAATCTGGCCAGCTCCCATGTCTAGAGGAGTCTATAAGTGAAACCAATATCCCTGATTGGCCCAAGGCTGTTATCAACAGTGTCAGCAGTAGTCATTATTGCTGATCTGATCGCTGCAGGGCTCCAATATGGGCGTGCCTTTTTTATAAGTGCTGCCACTCCTGCTGCGTGCGGGCAAGCCATTGAAGTTCCAGACTCTATATTGAAGTTGCTGAATATTTCAACAGCATTTATTGTATCCACTACGGTGTTGTCAGGCCAAGCAGCTAAGATTAGAGAACCAGGAGCCATTATATCAGGCTTCATTACAGATGGGTTGCTTAGGAATGGTCCTCTAGAGCTGTAACTTGTAAAACTTGGAGCTTCTTTAACACCCAGCTTTGTTTAAATCCATACTCGGTACTGGTTTTTTAGCGCTCTTGATGTAAGCTTTTATGGTTTCTCCCTCTTTTGGAGTTATTAATATTCCTGGAAATTGGCTTTGAATGTAGTGTTCAGTGTCGTTGGTACTGGTTATGAAAATAGCTCCAGTAAAATTCTTAATGCCAACGTCCTCAAACTGATTTTTCTAAGGAGTTATTTCCCTCCTGGCAAACTAGTATATTGTCCTGAAGGTCAGAAAATTCCTTCTGTGTGAAACATTCGCCCCTGAAAACAATTGTAGTTTGGCTAGAAGAATAATTGCCCCGATAGAGAGCTTTGCCAATAACTGAAACTCCGTTTCCAAGAGTCACAACAGCCTCAAAGTCACGGTCAATAGTACCAGCAGCAACTGTTAGAAGCCAAGGCAGTCTCCGTTGGTTTATCCAACCCGTAAAATTAATGGATTTGATAAGTTTATAATTTTAACTAGATTAAAATTAAATTAGTTTGGTGAGTTTACAATTTTAACTAGGTTAAAAAAAAGAAAAAAAATATTTAACACATTTTTCTAGCCAAAATTTTGTGATAGTCAAAATTAGGCATAAGTTAGGCACAAATTAATATGTTCATAGATATTTGAAGGCCTATAAATAGCCTTCATCTTATTCACTTCAAAGTACATAGTAAAACAAAAGAGAGAAGAAATAAGAGAGGAAAAAGATTTCAAGTCGTTTGTGAGATAAATATTAGAGAATTATTCTCTAGTTTCTTGGTGTGATCATTCAAAGAGTGAAAAATTTGCTAGAGAGGTATTTAGATATTTTTTCTATTATTTGTGATCTTAAGTAGTCAAGTGAGGATTGCTTGAGAATTTATTGTACTTGATTTCTTTGAATTAGTGAATTTTATTTCGGAGTTTGCCCCGTGATTTTTTTTTCTCTACACTGGAGAGTTTTGCACTTTAAATTTTGTCTTTTCTTCTTGTGGTTATTCTTTACTTTTTTCTATTATGCATTCATTTACACAATTAATTATTGACTAAAAACCCAACAGGTGATATCAGAGCTTGGCTCTTTGGGTGCAGAATTAATTGTGTAAATTAGAATAGAGGAATTCACAGGCACCATGACTCAACTGTCGGCTTCAAATTATTTAATTTGGAAGTCGAAGATAGAAAACCTTCTCTATTGTAAGGACTTGTATGATCCTATAAAATTAGGATATAATAAGCCAAGTGAAAAATCAGATGATGATTGAGAGAAGATGCACAGAAAAACTGTCGATACTATTCGACAGTGGGTAGATAATAATGTCTACCATCATATAAGCAAAGAAGTTGATGCACAAAAGTTATGGAAATATTTAGAAACCATGTATGAGAGAAAATGTGCTCAGAATAAAATTTTTTTCATTAGAAAGCTTGTGAATTTGAAGCTAAGAGATGGACGATCCATTGCACAACACTTGAGTGAGTTTCAAAAACTAGTAAATCAGTTGAGCATCATGAAGATAGATCTAGATGATGAATTGCATGCATTATTGCTCTTGAGTTCCTTGTCAGATAGTTGGAAGTCCTTGGTGGTGTCTCTCAGTAACTTTGCTTTAAGCGGTGTTTTATCTTTATCATTTGTAAATGATAGTCTTTACAATGAGAAGACCAGAAGAAAGGATATGAGCATTGATATTTCACAAGCTCTTGTTACAACTACAGAGAGCAGAGGTAGAAGTAAAAGCAGAGGTCCTAAAGGGCATTATAAACCAAGAGGCAAGTCACAATCGAAAGTGAAATTCAGCTGTTATCACTGCGGCAAGGAGGGGCATATGAAAAAAACTGCAAAGTTTGAAAAAGGGAACAAAATGATGAGAAAAATCAAAAGAAGACATATTATCAAAATACCGCTGCAACTGTTGCTGATGATAATGAAGAGATGGTTGTACTCTCCATTATTGAGGAGCATGACAAGATTATTAGTTCTGACATGGAGTGAGTTGTTGATTCAACAATATCATACCATGCTACACCAAGGAGAGACATCTTTACTGTGTACAAAGCAGATAATTTTGGCAGAGTAAAGATGAGTAATACCAGTTATTCAGATATAGTAGGTATTGGTGATGTCTGTGTTCAGACAAATATTGATTATACGTTGACTCTAAAGAATGTACGACATGTACCAAATTTACATCTAAATTTAATTTCTACTCATGTTCTGGATCTAGATGGTTATTACAATAACTTTGGTGATAAAAAGTGAAAACTCATCAAAGGCTCAATTATGGTTGCCAAAGGTAGATTGTGTTATACACTCTACAAGACTCAAGTGAAGATGATAAAAGGTGCGCTGAATACAGTTAAAGATGATGATTCGCCAGACTTATGGCATAACAGACTGGCCCATATGAGTGAAAAAGGGTTATAAATTTTGGCAAAGAAATCTCTCATTCCCTTTGCCAAAAGTATGAGTCTAAACCCTTGTGATAATTATTTGTATGATAAACAACATAGAGTCTCCTTTAGTAGTTCATCTGAAAGGAAAAATAATGTACTTGAATTAGTTTACTCCGATGTATGTGGTCCCATTGATGTGAAAACTTTAGGAGATAGTATATATTTTGTTACTTTTATCGATGATGCTTCACGAAAGGTTTGGGTGTTTGTTCTGAAATAAAAAGAGAACATCCTTAAAGTGTCTTCGCAATGACAATGAAGCTGAATATACTTCAAAGGAGTTTGCAAATTACTGCTTAGAGCATGGAATCAAACATGAGAAGACAATTCCTGGCACTTCACAGTATAATGGTGTAGCTGAAAGGACAAACAAAACTATCTTGGAGAAAGTCAGATCCATGCTGAAAAGAACTAAACTTCCTAAGCCATTTTAGGGTGAAGCACTCTATACCGCCTGCTACTTGATGAATCATTCTCCATCAGCTCCTTTGAATTTAGATGTACCTGAGAGAGTATGGTCTGAAAAAGATGTTGCTTACTCTCACTTGAAGGTATTTGGATGCAAGACTTTTATCTATGTACCTAAGGAGCATAGACAGAAACTTGATGATAGAATTGTTCCATGCATTTTTTTGAATTATGGAGATGCAGAGTTTGGATACAAATTATGGGATCCAGTGAAAAAGAAAGTTATCAGATCCAAAGATGTAATCTTTCATGAACACAAGACATTGTTGGACTCTAAGCTATCAGAGAAAATTACAAGTAGTGATGATATTCCTCTTCCTGTATTAATTTCTCCTTCAATAAAAAATACCACAGATGAAGGAGAGTTGATTGAAGAACATGGAATTAATGACATGCCAGTACCAGTTGATGCTGATGATGATGCTGAGCAGGGAGAGCAACTTCTTTCTCCCCAGACTGTAGAAGAATCTCAAGTCAGAAGGTCAACCAGAGCACATCATCCATCTACCAAATATTCCTATTCTGAGTATGTAACAGTTATTGAAGAGGGGGGGAGCCAGAAAGCTTTCAGGAAGTTCAGAATTATAAAGAGAAGACTCAGTGGATGAAAGCAATGCAGGAAGAGATGAGTTCTTTGAAAAAGAACAATACTTATGAGCTGGTTGAACTTCCAGAAGGTATAAAAGTCTTAAAGAATAAATGGGTGTACAAGCTTAAGATGGATGGAGAGAAGTTAGTAAAATACAAAGCTCGTTTGGTAGTAAAGTGTTTCAATCAGAAGAAAGGGTTGATTTTGATGAAATTTTTTCTCCTGTTGTGAAGATGAGCTCTATTCGAGTGATCCTTGGTTTGACTGCTAGCTTGGATCTTGAGCTTGAGCAGTTAGATGTGAAAACTGCATTCCTTCATGGTGATTTGGAGGAAGAAATTTACATGGAGCAACTTGACGAATTTAAAGTAAAAGGGAAAGAACACATAGTTTGCAGATTGAAGAAGAGACTGTATGGGTTAAAATAGGCTCCGAGACAATGGTATAAGAAATTTGACTCTTTCATGGTGAGTCATGGCTATACTAGAACAAAAGCATATCATTGTGTGTACTTTAAAATATTTTCAGATGGTAAATTTATCATTCATTTGCTCTATGTGGATGATATGTTGATAATAGGGTAAGATGCTACTATAATTAGTGGTTTGAAAAAAGAGTTGTTTGGCTCCTTTGATATGAAGGATTTTGGACCAACACGACGAATTTTAGGCATGCAGATTACTCGTGACAGAAAAGCTAAGAAGTCGTGGCTGTCACAAGAGAAGTATATTGAGCAAGTTCTAAGCAGATTTAATATGAAGAATGCTAAGCCAGTTAGCACACCTCTTGCTAATCACTTTGTACTTAGCAAAAAATCTTGTCTTTCTATAGAAAAAAAAAGGAAGAAATGGTGGTTATTCCTTACTCTTCTGTAGTCGGGAGTTTAATGTACGCAATGGTTAGCACTCGATCAGATATTGCTCATGCTGTTGGTTTAGTCAGCAGGTTTCTTTCGAATCCTAGTAAAGATCACTGGGAGGCGGTCAAATGGATTCTCAGATATTTGAGAGGTACTTCTAAGAAGTGTTTATGCTTTGGAGGCTCAAAACCAATTCTAGAAGGATATACAGATGTGGATATGGCATGTGACCTTGATGGCAGGAAGTTGACTTCAGGGTATGTATTTACTTTTGCAGGGGGAGTTGTATCTTAACAGTCCAAATTGCAAAAGTGTGTTGCTCTATCCACAACTGAGGCATAGTATATAGCTATGACTGAAGCAAGTAAAGAGATATTTTGGTTGAAAATGTTTCTAGAAGAGTTGGAGTTGAAGCAGGGTGAGTATGTGATGAATTGTGATAGTCAAAGTGCTCTAGATTTGAGCAAGAATGCCACATACCATGGTCGGACTAAGCATATTGATATGAAATATCATTGGATTCGTGAAGTGGTGAATAATCAATAAATGTTATTAAAGAAGATTCACACTAACAAAAATTCTGCTGACATGTTAACCAAAGTGGTGACTGAGTGGTAAACATCAGTTTTGCACCAAGATGGTAGGACTGAGTGGTAATTGAGCAATAGATGTGTGAACATTTTTCCATGAGTTGAAGGGGGAGAATGTTGGTTTATCCAACCCATGAAATTAATGGGATTGGTAAGTTTACAATTTTGACTAAATTAAAATTAATGGGTTTGGTAAGTTTACAATTTTGACTAGATTAAAATTAAATGGGTTTAGTGAGTTTACAATTTTGACTAGGTTAAAAAAAAGAAAAAAAATATTTAACACATTTTTCTAGCCACCATTGTAATAGTCAAATTTAGGCACAAGTTAGGCACAAATTAATATATTCACACATATTTGAAGGCCTATAAATAGTCTTCATCTTATTCTCTTCAAAGTACATAAGTGAAATACAAGAGAGAAGAAATAAAAGATGAAAAAGATTTCAAGCAGTTTGTGAGATAAATATTAGAGAATTATTCTCTAGTTTCTTGGTGTGATCATCCAAAGAGTAAAAAATTTGCTAGAGATGTATTTAGATATTTTCTCTATTATTTGTGATCTTAAGTAGTCAAGTGAGGATTGCTTGAGAATTTGTTGTACTTGATTTCTTTAAATTAGTGAATTTTATTTAAGAGTTTGCCCCGTGGTTTTTTTCCTCTACACTGGAGGATTTTTCACGTTAAATATTCTCTTCTTTTTGTGGTTATTTTTTACTTCTTCCTATTGTATATTTATTTACAAGATTAATTATTGACTAAGAACCCAACAGTCCCATTATGAAGTGAACCACATAAAGGACAATCATTTCCTGCCGAAGCTGCAACAAATATGTTCTTCTCCAGGGCTGCAAATGTGGCCAAGGCAATTGGGTCTTCATACAAAGGAAGACCATCCAAGCCTAGGGAGATAGACAATACATCAACTCCATCAATAATTGCTTGGTCAATTGCAGCAATTATATCAGAGGTAAAGAGCCTTCCCTCCACAGAGCCTTGTATATGGCCAAATGAGCCTGCAGAGCTCCTCCAACAGCTGTTACCTGAGCATACCCGAAGTACGACGCACCTTCAACAAAATTCTCAGCAGCCGCGCTTGAGGTGTGTGTCCCATGGCCAACATTGTCACTCGTAGAATTCGTGGACATGGTCACATTCCAATTGGCATTTAGTCCCTTAATGAAAAACCTTGCTCCGATTAGTTTGTTGTTGCACATAGAGGAATTGAATTGTTGGCCACTTTCACATACCCCTTTCCATCTTTTTGGAATTTTAGGCATTCCTTTGTCACTAAAGCTCTCGCTTTCGGGCCAAATACCAGTATCAACCACACCGATAATGATACCTTCTCCATAATTCGACACTTTCCAAGCTCCTGAGTTGGAAGTGAGGCCTAAATAAGTGGGTGAATGGGTAGTGTCAGCTTTAACAGGGAGATCTTTAATGGAAGAAATATAACCTGGAGATTTTTTCAAGGCCTCAAGTTCAGTAGGAGAAAGATGAGCACTAAAACCACTCATAACATGTTTATAACTATAGAGAAGTTTAGAATTAAAGTCGGTTGTGGTTTCGATTTTAGAATCTGCAAGAACAGAAGAAAGAGTGGCAAGGTGCCAACTATGATGAGGAGAAAAAGCTTTGGGCATGGCTGAGGAGTCCATATGGACAATATAATTGGCTGTCTGTGATAATGTGGGGATGAAGAGTGACAAGGGAACAGTAAAGGAAAGCCATAGACAGAGAGGAATAATATTGCAAGGCAAAGCCATGATCGAGCAATGGCAGGTCAGTGATATTATTTTAGTACAATACTACTGGGAAATTGGGTGCAAGTATATAGAGAATTGACGAGCAGTGTTGGTTTTTTATTGAGAAGATAAAGATAGCAATCTTCATTCCACCGACTCGCAAGCAGACCAATTTGGATGTTTTGATAATGACAGTCTTATCGTTGGTGTGAATGTGTGGAATATCAAATATCATATAGCACATTGGTTCGAGTCGTAAACGCGTGAAAAATAGAAAAGTCTAAAATTATATAATTTGGTTTGCTATAATGTGATTAAAATTATAAAATATTAGCAAATAAAAATTTTATAAAATGTAAGAACTACAAATATATATATTGGAATATTATATATATTCTCATTATACTCAATCACTTCATTTTAAATATAATATACGATAAGTCTTTAGTCTAAAGGGAGAATACTTTAGACTTGCTTTTTTAATGCTGTTGTTTTTTATTGCAATATCAAATGCATATTTCATTTTATTTTATTTTATTTCCTCTTTGGAGGATCTCTATTTACAAGCCAGCAATAAATGGTGGGAGACTTTCGAAAGTCAATTTTCCAGCTGCAAGTGTAATGTGTGAATACCATTCAACATAGCTGAAACTCTAACTGAATCGTAAATTTAATTTCGAATTATATATTTATTCGCCAATATAATTAAGTTGAAGAAGATAAAGAATGCCTATTGTTCTGTCTCTTATTAATTACTTGATGTAATAGCGTTAGGTTCTTATAAAATGTCTTCATGCTGTATACGGATTATTGACTGCTCAGTATTGATCTATTCTCAACTATTAATTAACTGCTCAATGTATTCAGTTTAGGAGTGTTTGATTCTGCTATTAGTGTGTTATTTGAATGAATTAGAGATTTAATTTTGAGTCAATTTATCCTTTTTAAAGAACTGAGACTACAATTTTTTTTTTATTTTAATTGTAATAAAATAAAATTAAATAATAGATGATTGAAAAAGGCCAAATATTGATGCAAAATAGTACGACATAGTTATATGATATATATTTTTGTCAAAGTTGCATGTTTTAAAATTTTAAGATATGATTATTTCAACTTTAATTCTCTTCATACTTTATTATACTGTTAAATTTGGTACAAATAGTTTATTATTCTTTATTATTCTTTTTAATTTATGGCGTGAAAACTCTTTTTTTTATTTTTATAGTGCATTTGGTTGCATAAAAATTTTAAAAAATTGATTATATAATTATATTTAATCAATAATACTATATTTGTTTGCAAATAATTTATGTAAAATAAAATACTGGGCTTACTAAATTTTAACAACCAGTTAATAAAATATTTTACTTAGGGCAAGTATGAAAAATATTTTATTAAAAAAGTATATTGAGGGATCCACATATTAAAAAATAATCACATTTTTAATTTAAGATATGATAAAATAAAAAAGAGATGTTATAAGGGTAATTTATGTATTACTTAAATTTTTTTTCTGTAAAATTAAATTCTAACTAAATAAGTTAATATTGTTTTTAATTTATTTTTTTAATATTTTATTATATTTTTTTAAATATAATAATATAATATTTTTCAGTAAAATACAATCTATATAGTATATCTTTATAAAATATATTCTCAATAATTAATTTTTTCAATAATTTATCAAATACAATATTATTGAATTTTATTTTTCAGATTTTAGTATATGGTGCAGTTTTAGTACATTTTTTCTCTGATAAAATTTTTTTTATAATTTTTTAAAAATTATCCTTTATCAATTCAAGTGAATTATCTGAAATTCAGAATCAATACATTTATTGATATCCAAAATTACAAATTAACAAATTATGTAACATGACTCGAGAATTATCCCCTAGTCTTTAAGACAAAATCCAAAAAGTCAAAATAAAAAAGATTTTATATAAAAAAAATCAAAAAGTGAGAATTTTTTTTAAAAAGGATAGATTATATAATTTTTTCAAATAAAAATAAAAATAGGAAAATATAAGAATTTATATTTAATTTATCAAAATACTAAATTTTTATTAATTTATAAATTTTACATGGTTTATTATGAGTTTATAATAAAATAATTAAAATACTTCTAATAAAAAATAAAAAATTAAAATTTTATAAAAAATTAATAGAGAGTATATTTTTTCTATTATCTTGCCTGTAAAACCTCCAAATGGGATAAGTTTAAAAATAAAAAAAGAAAGGAATTAAAGAAGTATATAGAGGGCCTCATTTCATTCCAAGTATTCATTTTTTTTTTCAATTATTTCTGTTACTATTTTTTTTAATTTGTAAAATTTTATTCATTACTCACTAAATTTTTCTTAAGTATTATAATATAAAACTAAGAAATTGATTCTAAAATTTATTATTTTAAATTTATTATTGATTCTACATCGATTTTAAATTATATTTATTATTAAATTATGTCTCAATTTATCTTATTCACTAAATTTTAATTTGTACCAGTATAATTAATTAATTTCATTTACTTTTTATCTTCACTGTATTACATATTTTACTAATATTTTCAACGTACTAATCAAATAAATTTTTTAATACACTGCTGGTTAAAAATAAACCTTAAAAATATTAAAATATAAAAGGTTTTGGCTAAGATTTACGTAAAAATTTGACAATGACATCATAATCTGATAGAAATTAGTAAATTATAAGCTTGATAATTTTAGAACATGTGATGGGGATGATTATATATATATAATTTATGAAAATTATCATGGTCTGTTAATTTCTGTAGTATAAATAAATGTAGCCGCCTCTATTATTGGCCGTAGGAGTTGAAATAAAGGAAGGTTCTTCCAGGATAAGCCAGCCCATTGCCAAAAACCGGCGATGACTTAAGAAAAAGGGGAAAGAAATGGAAAATTCCATGTTCTCTTCCGACAATTAGTTACGTGCACTTCTAGATGCATTAAATTAAAATAAATAAAATCCTATTTGCTCTCTCATTTTTATCATTCAACATTAATTAGTGTATAGGTATGGCTAGAGCTGTATTTGAGTCAAGTCATGCCGAGTATTGAAAAGTTCAAGCTCGATTCGTTATAAAATAGTCAAATTTAAATTCAAACTCGAATCGAGTCCGAACTTATATCGAGCCAGCTCATATATTATGTATCTCGATCTTGATTTAAATAAGCTTATCGAATTCAATAAGCTTATTTTGATTTTTATTTTTTATTCATCTTTTTTTTATATTTTTATAAAGAATATGTTAAAATTAATATTTTTATAAAAGAAAAATAATATAATTATACATTAACAAAAATAAAATATTATATTACTATAATGTTATATTTTACTATAAATTATTAATCTATTTTATATTATATATTATTTAATTTATTTATCATATATATCATATATTAATAAATTATATGAATTAAATTAGTAAAAAAATTAATATATTTATATACATAGTTTAATATATATAAATTCAAATATATATTTTAATTAAATACACTGAATGAACTAACTTACGAACTTAATTCACGAGTTTGTTAAATGAGTCAGCTCGCGAGCTAACGAGCAGAGTATTATTTAGTTTGAGCTTGACTTATTTAATAAACGAGCAGTTCAAGCTTAAGCCTGAACGAGCTTTTATCAAGCCGATATTCAAATCGAATTCGAATAGCTTAACTCATTTACAACTCTAAATATAACATTATGTCTTATTATATAATCAATTAAATCAAATTCAAATCGATCATTATATCTTAGTATAATCTAACATGACTCATTTTATCCAAAATTGAAATTCAAAGGCGTTTTGATAAATTTGTTAGGTTTTCTTTTGTCTTGGAAAATAAAGTTTTTTTCTACCAGAAATTATTTGAAGAAAATAAAAAAAATAAAAATAAAAACTGGATACTTATTTATCAATATTTTTTAAATAAAAAAATTTTAAAAATAATTTTTAAAGTTTTCCAAAATTATATTGTATCATGGATTTTATAATGTTTTCCATTTTTTTTTAAAGTTATGAAAAGTAATTATGATATATTTAATTTAAAAAAGAACCTTAGAAATAAACATGTTAATTGAGGAAGAGAAAATAACTTTAGAAAATTAATGAATTTGAACATAATTTCTTATTTTCTAATTTTCAATGTAGAAAATTAATGATGAAAAAAGAATTAGGAATGAATAATAGAAAATACAATTCGCTATTAAAAAAGTCCTTTAAATATATATTTAAAAGTTTATATTTAAATAACTAGAATACTTTCAATGAATCTTTAAAAAAATAAATTATTAAAATATGAATTACCAAGTTTTATATTTTAAATTTCAGCTTTCACCATTATAAAATAAATATTCAATTATTTTCTCATGATTGCTTCTATTATTCACGACAGGATTTCTTTAAAAATATTCACCTTTTCTTTTACAACATTTAATTTTCAGTTTTTAATTTTGAAAAAATATACGTCTATATCAAAAATTTATATCCACTAAAAAAGATATAAATATTAAAATATACAAAAAAAAATTATAGAATATTTAAAAAAATGAAAAAGAAGTGGGCCAAGTTCTGAGATTTCGTAAAGAAATTTACTTGTGAACTGACCATGTTTTATAATGGCAGTGTTCATGAGTTTTTGCTCACGAAACTTGTTTATTATTATTATTATTATTATTATTATATTTTTTTCATCCATGTTGGAAGTTTGTTTGTTTGGTAGAACAACTAAGCATGTGATTGAGTGATCATATTAATATTCTTTTTATTAGATAATTGCATATTGCATATTAATTGGAGAATTTTTATTTTTCTTATACTTATTCGCGTGAAGCAAAAATATAATTTATAGAAATTTGCAGTTGCCTGCAGGTTTCTGCAAATTTATACTTGACTAAATGAAGAAAACAATGATGGATATGCCATCAATATTTCCACAAGCTGTAGTTATAACATTCGAGACTTCAAAATATAATCGGATTAGGCTGTCCATCACTTCACTAATAATTATTAAATTCAAATAAAAGAGAGGTGATAGCTCAAAAAATAAAAATAAAAAATAAAAGAGAGGTGAATTCATTAAAAAAATGAAAATAATCTACTAATTATTTGAAACATTATTAGTGCATTATAAAATTAATTATCTTTATAGTTTCTTGATACCACCTGAGAGTGTTCATGCTCACAGAAAATTTTGATGTTTAAATTTCTGTAAGTATAAAGTATAAGACATAACATATACAATATTAGAGTCAAGAATAGAGCATACTGTCTTTATGAACATAGATGAAGGGTCTACATAAACTCATAAACACAGACACAGACAAATCTCATGCATAGTTCATACACGGCCTCTCCTTGGGCATTCAACAGAATAACGTCCTTTTGATTCTTTATACTGGTTATAATAATTCTCTCATAAGTAATTCTTCGTATCAAAGAATCAAACTTAACAAATAATATGTAGGAAAGTATAGAGAAAAGAGAGAATTTAACTTAGAAATTTATTCTTTTATTAAATATATTGGGGATATAAGAAGGGTAAACTCTCTATATATTCAAACATACAACGAGAGCTCCTTATATAAAAGGAGGAGCTAAGAAATAAACAAACAGGCTTACATAAGTGATTATATCATAAAACACTTACACACTAATCATAAAAGTAACAAGCTATGTGAGGGAATAATGTTTCCATTCAAGGAAATTATTACAACAAGACAAAAATAGTAAAATCACTATATAAAGTATGATGGTGACAAATTTATATTCTGATAATAAGAGGAGTCTGAATTATAAGAACATGGGACCATCGGGTTATCTTCTAGTGTTCTGGAGGCATCAAATATATTGTCGTGACATTATATCCATATCTTATCTGTTGGGAGGTGAGCTGGCACTGACAATTGTCTCATCAATATCTTGTTCAGTCATTTCTGAATTATCAAGATTCCTTTGAACAGCTGGCTGAGATGAGCTGGAAGGCACTTCTGTTGAGTGACTGAGAGGAGCTGGCTGAGATTTTGATTGATTGACAGGTCCACCAAAATCAAAATCATAGTCAACAAAGTATTCACCAGTGAGCTGGAAAGGAAGCTCAGTGGTCTGTTCTGTAAATCTTATCTGAGCATTGAGTGCTTATTCAAATCTTCTTTTAGCTTCATCAGAAATACTTTCAACTGTAGTAGTCAAATTTAAATTAGGAACAAGGGATGTGCAAATAAGTGGAGTCTTGACATTTAGACGAGTATTATTGAGCTGACATGACAACATCTTGAGGTCTGTCTACATGTTTTCCTTTTGATAAAGCTAGCCAACATAGGATTTCCATTCAAAAGCAAAATTCTGAGACCAAAGAACACCTATTCTGGGATACTGAAAATTTGGTCTGTGGAAGATAAAGATAGAATAAAAATTCTTAATCTCATCTTCTGGCTTATCCCAAACTTTATAGTATCGAGCAATCTTCTTGAATTTTTTGATCTAGTTGAGGATTGAATCAAACCATTTTAAATATCTCCAAGGTAAGGAATCAGAATTATTTTCATTTTAGAGAAAACTGATCATGTTCATGAGGAGGTATCTCAATTGTATGGTGATATAGTGTTGAATAACACCATAATAACCATAGTTTTGGAATTGTTTTTGGATTAGAATGGGACAAATGGTAAACAAGAAACCATGGAAACTCAGGATAAAAAAAGATTGAGCTCATGATTAATATAAAAATAATCATAAACTTCAGAAAGATAAATCAAAAGATAAGTTCTTGCAAAATGTTGAATAGAGACTGGATTGGAAGGATGAAAACCAGAAGAAAACTGTAAAAGCTGGTAATAAATATGTCTATCAGTATTGCTAGGTGAACTTGGTGGTCTAGAACTAGATGATCTGGTATTAATCATAATAAGAGGAAGGGAATGTTTATGAGTAATGAGAAGAATAGGTTTAGCTGGTCTGGACAAAAGGTTAGGGATGAGGTTTATCTTACCTTTTATATGCTGGACTGAGAAATCATACTTTGCAAACTATTCTTGCAACCTTAACAACTGGTGAGGAGGTAAGATTTTCTGTTTAAATTCAAGTGCTCTAGGAAAAGAGGTATTGTCAAGAAGGACGAGAAAGTGAAAAACAATAAGATGAAATTCAAACTTCTTTACTTCATACTTAACAACTAAGATTTCTTTATATGTGGAGTGGTAATGCTTTTCACTATCTTTGAACTGTCTACTTGCGTGTCCACAATAATATCTTTTTTATTAAGTTCTTCAAGGAAAATTACACCCCAAAATTCATCACTTGCATCTGTCTGTAAAATACGAAGTTCAATAGAAGGTATGTGAAAGGAAATTAGTTTCTGGGCTATCTGTTTAATAGTTTGGACTGCTTGGGTCTGAGTTTCTGTCCAAGGTGGTGGATTCTTTTTGAGAAGTTTAGAAAGCTATCTAATGGGCTGGGCTATGGCTGGAAAAAATCTCTGATATAATTAATTATACCAAGAAACTGTTGTATCTGTTTTTGGATAAGGTTTGAGTCTGAAAACTTGAGGAGTTCTTGGGCTATATGTGGGCTAGGTGAATATGATCCATTCTCAAAATGAAGGCCTAAAAAATCAACAGTGGTTTGGCCCAATAAGCTTTTCTTTTCAGACAACATTATCCCATATTGTTGGACAATTGAGGCAAACTGTTGTAACAATTAATGATGGGCTTCTTCTGTAGCTGAGAAGATGAGGATGTCATCAATGTAGATCAGAGTTGAATATAGAATGGGCTAAAAAATTCTGATCATTGCCTTTTGAAACAAAGAGTGAGCAACCTTAAGGCCAAAATGCATGATTGTCCATTGGTACTGAGCATCAGGATTGCAGAAAGCTGTTTTGGGTCTATCTTCTGGTTTGATACCCAATTGCCAAAATCCTGCTTTAAGATCAAACTTAGAGAAGATCTTAACATTTTTTCAAATGTGCCATGAGAGTAGAGATTTTAGGCAAGGAAAACTTGTCATCTGCCAGAAACAAGTTGAGAAGCTTATAATTAATCACAAGCCTTTTCTGTCTTCTTATATGTTCATCTCTCTTTTCTACATAAAAAGCCTGGCAAGCCTAATTAGACTTAGTGGGCTCAATGAGTCCTTGTTGCAGTAATTGTTCACATTCTTGTCTAGTAAGAGCAAGGTCTGAGGGATACATTCCAGGGTGTGAGGCTTTAGTAGGGTTTATATCTTCATTTTTCTTAAAAGAAAGGGAAATGAAGAAATCAGGATTTTTTCACAAAGATTGAGAGTGTTTAAAGTCTAGGTGATAGTTTGCACAAGAAGAAAGAAGCAAAGCTTTCTCATGATCATATATAGAAGAAAGTTCTACAAATGAGTAGAGTTTAGCAATTTTGATGTATATTTTAAACATATTCTTATGTTTAAGGCCAGTGAGAAGGATCTGAAGGTCTTTGGCTTGACAATAAATATTAAAACTAATGAGAATATATTTATCAGAAAGATCTGAACTAATGACATGAGTCCAAATTATACAATAAGAAAAAAAATTGAATTCTAATTTTGTAGCGGGTAATTAAATGTGTAGAAAATACTTGTCCATCAGTTGCTCTAAAGTGCTCAATATGGGGCTTCCAATATGAATTTGGTAAAATGGATGGGTTCATATGGATTTATGAGCACCTGTATCCATGAAGGCTATCAAGGAAATAGGTTTATCATATTTAGAAGGCAGCAAAGAAATATTTACTAAAGGAGTTGGTAAATTTTTAGCAACTGATAAAACTGAGGGGAAAGTTGCATGGTCAAAATGGAGAATTGGACTGTAAGGATCATCTTCATCTTCAATTGAGTCTGAATCTGTATCAGAAACTTTCAAAACAAATACAGTTTCATTTGTTGGTTCAACCTGTTTAGAAAGAACTGATTTAATATCTGCATCATCTGAAAGAGATATTAAAGAAGAGTGCTGAATTTACTGGAGCAATTTTACAGACTTAGAGGTCTGTTTAAGACAATTCGTAGCAAAATGTCCTTTCTTGCCATAGATAAAATATCTATCTAAAGGTCTTCTTTTCTTTGAAAAAGGGGATCTCTTCTTAAATAATTTGAATTTCCTTCTTTTTCCAAATCGTCTTACAGGAAAAGTTCTTGAGGAAGTGTATCTATGGATATGAGATTTTTTCTTAGGGCCACATACATATTTCTTATCATTGCACTTAATCTTTAATTCTGGTCTTTTACATACTGTCTTCAAAATGGTTCTATCATCATTCCATTTTTGGAAGAATTCTTGTTGTTCACAAAGTTGTCTGATAACAGTAATGGTGATTTAGTGAATTTCACCAAGAGATAATTATGGAATCTCCTTTCCAGATTGTTGAACTATTCTCTGAATCTCTAGCTGTAACTCATTAGGAAAAGAGGCAACATAAGTAAACTTTATGTTGGGATCAGAGGCTCCTTTCAGCTGATAAAACTTCTTAGTCATCCTTTCATAATATTTTTCAAGGTCCTTTTCTTTCAAAAAACAACACTTTATGGAGTAAAAGTCTTGCTTTTCAGCTTTGACTATTAGATTATAATCTCCAAGGAAGATGTTATGAAGGATAGAGATTACAACACCAACTGACTGACTATTAATGAACCTAAGTCTTTCATATTCACTAAGATTAAGGAACCATTCTTTGATTGATCTTGTTGTACGTACAGCAAATTCATATGATGCTTGTTGGAGAGTGAGTCCATTTTTCACCATCTGAACGTTAATCCAAGTATTAAACTCTAAAATTTAGCCTCTTCGTTTAGAAGGAGGTAGATCATCAAAAGTAAACCAGAGTCCATTGCCTGAACTAAAACCTCTGGTACTAATATTGATGTACTCTGGCTGTTGGTCTATTCCTTCTACTCCTGATTGGTCTTTTTGTTCATCAACATGAGGAGGAGGTGAATCTCTTGGATCTAGAGATCTGGGAGGATCAGTCATAAATAATTGAGTGATATCTGCTTCTGAATTTGTTTCTGCCGCTGAAGTAGTATCATCAGAATCATCTGAAGAATCAAAAGTAACATTAAATGTTATATGCTAGAATGAAGTTTTAGGAACTTCATCTGTCTTAGAAGTGGAAGTTGAAATAGTAGGTACAATAGTAGTTACGTCAACAGAAGTCTTTTTTGTAGTTGGAGGACCAAAAGAAGATGGGACATATGAACGATGTATTTTACTGGTGAAAATAATTCAACAAAAGAGCCAAATGATGTTGAAGAAGATGGAGGTGGTAAGTATGAAATACTGGAAAAAGGGTTAAAATAATATGGTGAAGATGGTCATGGATGTTTTAGCTGAAGATCCCTTTCAATTTGTTGAATTTATGCTTTTAGTCTTTGTATCTCTCTGTCTTTTTCATAAAACAAGGGTCCAGATTCTCTCTTTTGAATCATAAGTCTCAGATTAGTGTCTAATTGAAAAATTCTGGTGGAAAGGCTATGATACAGCTGTTGAATTTTAATAGATATGGTACTTAGAGCTGCTGCATATTGATCTGATTTGGAAGACAAATGATTAATCTTCGTATCAATCATCTGGAGATACTGATTTTGAGTTTGGACATTCAAAGAATGCCAATTGAACACTTCTTTAACTTGGATAGTTTGTTCAGTCTGGCCACTGAAAAAGATAGTGGTGTGTTGAATATAAGGTCAGGAATTTATTTTGGTTTGTGGGTTGGTTTGTTTCTGAAGTGGAGGAAAGTATTCTGGTGAAGGTGGTTTAAACATCATACACAAAGGTAGTGCAGATGTAAGTGGAGTTGGAGTTTTTGGAATATATTTGTTAGGTTGAATGGTTGGATAAGTAGAACAGAAAAGAGAATTAAAACACTATGGCTAGTTCTTCCTCAATACCTACTTTTCATACTTCTTCTTTAGTTCTACCTACTTCTTATAAACAGTCTATTACCAGTAAAATAGATCACCTTGTAGAAATCACTCATTTCCCAGAAGAAACAAAGGTAGATGACACTAAACTTCTTTTGTTAAACCCTTATATTGTTTTCAAAAAGACCAACTATGTTCGTAGTATCAAGAATCTTATCACTTCTCGATCTCCTCATATAAAAGAATATGTACAGTCTTCGGCCTTAAGCCATTATACTCTTTCTTCAATCACAACAGAGCAATATGTCACTCTTGAAATCCTAGAATCCTTTATTTCTCAATGGCGGAAGCAAAGATATTCTCATCTCCTTCTTGGAGCTATTAGAATAGTTTTTTCTTATCATGGCAGAAAAGGGTTATCGGTGACTGCTCGACTTTCCCTTTTGGACACCAAATATATAGATTTTAAAAATGCTGTAATTGGAATAATTTTGACAACACTTAATGCTGGAAGTGTTGTACTTACCTTCTTCCCCAACTATAATTTATCTTTAGTAGATTCTTTTCTGTCTAAAGCCTTGTGTTCCACAAATTCAGAATTTTGTATCAGCTATACTCCATCATCAGCTGGTATATAGGTTGTAAGATCATGCAATCAATATTGCCACACCTGGAGTTTTTACAGATGCTTTGTACATTTATTCAGATACAGATTCTACCCAACAATTGTTCAGACTCCCAGACAATTGCCCAAAGAAGAATTGTCCAAACTCATTCCTTTGGAATGGGTCACTAATTATGAAAAGATGTAGCAGAAGCAAAAACCTATACAGTCCACAGACTCAAGATTTATTAAACAGGTTGATGAAACTGTATGATCTTCTCCAGCAGTTTTTCACAACTGTATGATCACTCCAGTTTCTTTTTCTAGGGAAAAGAATATTGTCATCCATAGCTTTGATGCTACTAGCACATAGATCTATACAGCAAAAATGAATGGTCATTTCATTTGGGACTCTCCTGGATCAGAAAATTGTGAACCAGGATATATGTGCTTTGAGGATGGTGAACCTTATACTCAACCAACTAGACCTACAAGTCCTAAGAGATTTTTTTCTTCCTGTAAAACCCAATATTCTCACCATAAAAATCCTCCACCTCCACCAGATAACCAACCTTGGATAGCCATTAAACCAGAAATTCAAAAGAAAAAATACCCTCTTCCTTTATCCTTTTATGATGAAGCCCTGAAAGTTTTAGAAAAAAAAAAGATTATTAGAAGTACCCAAACCTCTAACCAACCTAAAATATATATCTCAAAAAATCCAGCTCCACTTACATCTGCACTATCTTTGTGTATAATGTTTAAACCACCTTCACCAGAAGACTTTCCCCCACTTCAGAAACAAACTAACCCACAAACTAAAATAAACTCCCGACCTTACATTCAACTTACACTATCTTTTCCAGTGGCCAGACTGAACAAACCACCCAAGTTAAAGAAGTGCTCAATTGGCATTCTTTGAAAGTCCAAACTCAAAATCAATAATTTCATATGATTGACACGAAGATTGATCATTTGTCTTCCAAATCAGATCAACATGCAACAGCTCTAAGTACCATGTTTATTAAAATTCAACAGCTGTATCACAGCCTTTCCACCAGAATTTCTCAATTAGATACTGATCTGAGACTTATGATTCAAAAGAGAGAATCTAAACTTTTGTTTTATGAAAAAGACAGAAAGATACAAAGACTAAAAACACAAATTCAACAAACTAAAAGGGATCTTCAGCTAAAATGTCCACAACCATCTTCACCAGATCATTTTGAAGGTAGTATGTAAAAGACTAGAATTGAAGATTAAGTGCAAAGATAAAAAATGTGTATGTGGTTCTAAGAAGAAATCTTATGTCCATAGATACAATTCCTCAAGAACATTTCCTGCAAGACGATTCAGAAAAAGAAGGAGATTCAAATTCTTTAAGAAGAATTTCTTTTCAAAGAAAAGAAGACCTTCAGACAGATATTTTATCTATGGAAAGAAATGACATTTTGCTAAGAATTATCCTAAACAGACCTCTAAGTCTGTAAAGTTGCTCCAACAAATTCAACACTCTTCTTTAATATCTCTTCCAGATGATGCAGATATTGAATCAGTTCTTTCTGAACAGGATGAACCAACAAATGAAACTTTATTTGTTTTGAAAGTTTCTGATACTGATTCAGACTCGATTGAAGATGAAGATGATCTTTACAGTCCAATTCTCCATTTTGACCATACAACTTTCCCTTTAGTTTTACCAGTTGCTAAAAATTTACCAACTCATTTAGTAAATATTTCTTTGTTTCCTTCCAAATATGATAAACTTATTCCCTTGATAGCCTTCATGGATATAGGTACTCATAAATCCATGATGAACCCATCCATTTTACCAGATTCATATTGGAAGCCTCATACTGAACACTTTAGAGTAACTGATGGACAAATATTTTCTACACACTTGATTACTCGCCAAAAAATTGAAATTTAATTTTCCCTCATTGTATAATTTGGACTCATGTCATTGGCTCAGATCTTTCTGATAAAGATCTTCTCATTGGTTTTGATATTTACTGTCAAACCAAAAACCTTCAGATCCTTCCCACTGGCCTTAAACACAAGAACATATATAAAACATACACCAACATTGTTAAACTCTACTCATTTGCAAAACTTCCTTCTGTATATGATCATAAGAAAGCTTTGCTTCTTCCTTCATGTGCAAACTCTCACCTAAACTTTAAACACTCTCAACCTTTATAGAAAAATCCTGAATTTCTTCATTTCCCTTCCTTTCAAGAAAAATGAAGATATAAACCCTACTAAAGCCTCACACCCTGGAATGTCTCCCTCAGACCTTGCTCTTGCTAGACAAGAATATGAATAGTTACTGCAAGAAGAACTCATTAAGCCCACTAAGTCTAATTGGACTTGCCAGCCTTTTTATATAGAAAAGAGAGCTGAACAGATAAGAGGATAGAAAAGGCTTGTGATTAATTATAAGCCTCTCAAATTGTTTTTGGCAGATGATAAGTTGCCCTTGCCTAAAATCTCTACTCTCATGGTACATTTGAAGAATGCTAAGATCTTCTCTAAGTTTGATCTTAAAGTAGGATTTTGGCAGTTGAGTATCAATCTAGAAGATAGACCCAAAAAAACTTTTTGCATTCCTGATGCTCAGTACCAATGGACAGTTATGCCCTTTGGCCTTAAGGTTAATCCCTCTTTATTTCAAAAGGCAATGATCAAAATTTTTCAGCCCATTCTGTATTCAACTCTGATCTACATTAATGACATCCTCCTCTTCTCAGCTACAGAATAAGCCCATCATCAACTGTTACAATAGTTTGCCTCAATTATCCATCAAAATGGGATAATATTGTTTGAAAAGAAAAGCTTATTGGGTCAAACCACTATTGATTTCTTAGGCCTTCATTTTGAAAATGGATCCTATTCACCTAGCCCACATATAGTCCAAGAACTCCTTAAGTTTTCAGACTCAAACCTCACCCAAAAAAAGATACAACAATTTCTAGGTATAATTAATTATATCAGAGATTTTTTTCCAGCCATAGCCCAGCCCATTAGCCAGCTTTCTAAACTTCTAAAAAAGAATCCACCATCTTGGACAGAAAACTCAGACCCAAGCAGTCAAAACCATTAAACAGATATCCCAGAAACCAATTTTCCTTCACATATCTTCTACTGGACTTCGTATTTTACAGACAGATGCAAGTGATGAATTTTGGGGTGCAATTTTCCTTGAAGAACTTAATGAAAAAAGATATTATTGTGGACACGCAAGTAGACAGTTCAAAGACAGTGAAAAGCATTACCACTCTACATATAAAGAAATATTAGCTGTTAAGTATGGAATAAAGAAGTTTAAATTTTATCTTATTGGCTATCACTTTCTCATCCTTCTTGATAATACTTCTTTTTCTAGAGCACTTGAATTTAAACAGAAAACCTTACCTCCTCACCAGCTGTTAAGGTTACAAGAATTATTTGCAAAGTATGATTTCTCAGTCTAGCATATAAAAGGTAAAACAAACTCCATCCCTGGCCTTTTGTCTAGACTAGCTAGACCTATTCTTCTCATTACACAAAAATACTCCCTTCCTCTAATCATGATGAATACCAGACCATCTGGTTCTAGACCACCCAGTTTACCCAGCAATACTGGTAAATATATTGATTATCAGTTTTTACAGTTTTCTCCTGGTTTTCATCCCTCCAATTCAGCCTCTATTCAACATTTTTCAAGAACTCATTTTTTGATTTATCTTTCTGAAGTTTATGATTATTTTCATATTAATTGTGAGCTCAATCTTTTTTATCCTGAGTTTTCATGGTTTCTTGTTTACTATTTGTCCCATTCTAATCCAAAAATAATTCCAGAACTATAGTTATTATGGTGTTATTCGACACTATATCACCATGAAATTAAGATCCTTCTCATGAACATGATCAGTTTTCTCCAAAATAAAAATAATTATGATTCCTTACCTTGGAGATAATTAAAATGGTTTGATTTAATCCCCAATTGGATCAAAAAATTCAAGAAGATTGCTCGATACTCTAAAGTTTGGGATAAACCAAAAAATGAGATTAAGAATTTTCATTCTATCTTTATCTTCCACAGACCATATTTTCAGTATCCCAGAACAGGTGTTATTTAATCTCATAATCTTACTTTTGAATGGAAATCCTATATTGGCCAGCTTTATCAAAAGGAAAGCATGCAGACAAACCTCAAGATGTTGTTATGTCAGTTTAATAATACTCGTTTAAATGCCAGGACTCCACTTATTTGCTCATCCCTTGTTCCTGATTTAAACTGGACTACTACAGTTGAAAGTATTTCCGATGAAGCTAAAAGAAGATTTGAATTAGTACTCAATGCTCAGATAAGATTTGCATAACATACCACTGAGTTTCATTTCCAGCTCAATGGTGAATACTTTGTTGACTATGATGTTGATTTTGGTGGACCTCTCAGTCAATCAAAATCTCAGCCAGCTCCTCTCAGTCACTCAAAAGAAGTGCCTTCCAGCTCATCTCAGCCAGCTGTTTAAAGGAATCTTGATAATTCAGAAATGACTCAGCAAGATATTAATGAAACAATTATCAGTGCCAGCTCACCTTCCAACAGACAAGATATGAATATCATGTCACATCAATATATTGATGCCTCTAGAACACTAGAAGACAATCTGATGGTCCTAGCTTCTTATGACTCAGACTCTTCTGATTATCAGAATATGAATTTGTCACCATCGCACTTTATATAGTGATTTTACTATTTTTGTCTTGTTGTAATAATTTCTGTGAGTGAAAATACTATTCCCTCACATGGCTTATTACTTTCTGATTTGTGTGTAAGTGTTTTATAATGTAAACCCTTATGTAAGCCTGTTTGTTTTTAGCTCCTCCTTCTATATAAGGAGCTCTCGTTGTATGTTTGGAGAGATATAGAAAGTTTACACTTCTTATATCGCCAATATGTTTAATAAATAGAATGAATTTCTAAGTTAAATTTTCTCTTTCCTCTATACTTTTCTACATATTATCTGTTAAGTTTGATCTCTTGTTATGAAGAATTACTTGTAAGAGAGTTGTTATAACCAGCATAGAGAATCAAAAGGGCGCTGTCCTGTTGAATGTCCAATAAGAGGCTGTGTGTGGACTATACATAAAATTCGTCTGTATCTGTGTTTATGAGTTTATGCAGACCTTTCATCTACGTTCATAGAGACAGTATGCTCTGTTCTTGACTCTGATCATGTATATGGTATGTCTTATACTTTATACTTGTAGAGATTTGAACATCAAAATCTTCTGTGAGTATGGACACCCCCAGGCGAAATAACTTAATATTTTTTTAATTAAAATTTTATCCTTTTGGACCCTTACCAGATATATATTCCACCATCCACGAAATCATTGTTAGCCTTTTAAAAATCATTAATCATACATTTCAAACTAACAATTGCATAAAAATGAAAAAAATATAATTTTCTTGTATATTTATTTTTTTATTTTATGGAATATTCCATATTTCAAAATAATTTTTCAATAAACTTGAAATATTAATCCATTGTTTTTGTATAAATTACCTGGAGTGTTTATATCTTTTTTCTTTTGTAGATAACTATTGTTTTAAGTAGTTGTATTATTTTTTCTCCGAAGTGTATTATTTTTCTACTTTTTTGACCATATATATATTTATTTATCTTTTTGAATCCATAACTTGAAAAATATATATATATTTATAAGGTTTAATGATCGCAAAAAAAAAAAAAAACCAAAAATGTACTAAAAATTTCGATGAAATATTTTAGTATAATTAGAGATTTTGATTACAATTACACCCATGTGACTAAAATTAAAATGAAAAATTAATTCATAATACATTTTTTTTCCTTTAAACTTTTTTAGTTATAAAATAATCATACTCACTCCTTGTGACATATATATAAATATATATATATATATACATACATATATATATAAATATATATATATATATACATACATATATATATAAATATATATAATTTTATAATATTTTATAAAAATTATATACATATAATATTTTATATACATATTAAATTTTTTTATCATATATATATATTTTAATTATTTGGGCATTTAAAATTTTATAATTAGGTATTTATATATATAGTATTTTTATAAAATTTTAATATTATTTTATATACAGTATTTTATAAAAATATAAAAATTTTGTATGGATAGTATTTTGTATACATATTAATTTTTTTACCATATATATATTTTTAATTAGTAGGTATTAGTAGGTATTTAGAGATTTGTAATTAGGTATATATATATATGTATTGTATTATATATATATATATATTTACTTTTTTCATCACATATTTTTTTAATTAGTGAATATTTAAAATTATTGAGATTAGTTATATATATATTATTTTTATAAAATTTTATAGTATTTTGTATACATATTGGTATTTTTATTATATATATTTTTAATTAGTGAATATTTAAAGTTTTGTGATTAGATATTTATATATATATATATAGTATTATATATATATTGATTTTTTTTATTATATATGTTTCTTTTTTACTTTAATCAGTGAGTATTTAGAATTTTATAATTAGGTATTTAGGTTAATATTAGAATTTTATTATTTAATTATGAATTAAATAAAATTAATATTTTTATTTGAAATAGTATTTAATAAAATACTATAAATAAATTAATAGATTAAAAAATTAAAAAAATATATATATATAAAATTTTTAAAATTTAATAAATAATAGAAACTTATAATAAAATATAAATTTTACTATAATATTAAATATTTAATTTTATTTTTAGTTCGTTTATAATTTTTTTTTATAGAAAATTTGTCCCTTTTCATATTGTTTATGGATCCGTCGCTGCATGTGAGGCTTATTATTGGTGACTAAGAGCAATTTCAGCCATGTGAACGTGAGCTGCTTGCCTCCTTCAATAGATAACCGATCCAGATATGATCAATTAGCAGGCGTAGTCTTCCACTCTCATTTCATTTCGCTGATTTTGTTTGAAAGATCTTTCTTCTTCTATTTTTTTTTTTTAATATGAAACACTTTGTTTACGTTTACGGTATATGGCCCATAATTATCTCATTCTGAGTATAAATTAAGTTTTTATTTGTCGCGATGAAACTGTAGACGACGCGAGGTTTGAATGGGATTTTTTTATTATAAATTATTTCATTTAAATTAAATAGTTCAGCTCATCATTAATTCATTATCAATATAAAATATTTAGGAAAAGCTATCGTACCACTAAAATGACTATTTAAAATAAAAATAATTGAACTACGATGGTGCACATGCAGGAGCCACCTCTATTTCTATTTTGTCTTATATTATCATCCATTTATTTTAGTCTGTCGGCATTGCCCTATCAACTTCATTTTATTGCAGCTTCGCTGTAGAAACTGTTTATTTAATATTACTAAATTTCACATGGGTATAATAATGTGTGCATAATAAACAAGCAACTACGTACCAACCATACAAAAGGCTATCCGCCAACATGAAATCTCCACCGCCAAATTAACCATTCGGCTTAATATGCGTATATAGGATAATTAACTTATTCAACAATGGAAAATAATAATAATAATGATTAACAGTTACCTACTAATTAAATTGTACAAGTACAAGAAGTAATAATAACTAATACGTTAAAGAAGTAACAACCTCAGTGCTCAGGGTTGTGGCCACTATAGGACTTTTAACTGTGTATTTACCTTGAGACTCAACCCAACTAAGATAACCGAAAATTATATTATCTTTAAACTTGCTTTGACTTTCTATGACCAATTGGAAACTTTGCTTCTCATTCTTGGCTTTGAATTCCAGTTTTTCTGGCAGGACAGTGACCTTTAATCCATTCATGGCCGTTAGATTTGCCGTGTAAATTGACGTTCCATCTCCTACGTTGGTCACTGTCCTGTGAAATTGTCTAACGGATGTCAAACCCAATTTGGTGTCATTAGAGTTAAAGAAGGCAACAAAAGAAGGATAGTTAAGATCCAGAGATGGAGAAGAGCAGTCATTAGAAGCTGATCTTGTGATAGTCTGGATTTGTTTTTCTGTAAAATTTAGTGCACACAGAAGTCTCACGTGATCAGTTGAATTCAGGTCATAAATGAGGCCAGGATCTAATGCTTTTCCAGGATTAACCTCACCAGCTCCCATATCTAAAGGAGTGGCCGGTTTGTTTTCGTTACCAATATCTCGAATAGGACCAGAAGTATGATCCGTGGTATCAGCGGTGGTCATCATGGCCGACCGGATAGCAGCGGGGCTCCAATCAGGGTGCGCCTTCTTCAAAAGTGCAGCCACTCCTGCTGCATGTGGACAAGACATGGATGTTCCAGACAATATATTGAAATTGCTGAAGAGTGATTCAGAATTGATGCTTTCGATTTCAGTGTTTTGAGGCCATGCAGCTAAGATTAGAGCACCAGGAGCCATAATGTCAGGCTTCATCACATATGGGCAACTTGGGGATGGTCCTCTGGAGCTGTAACTAGTAAGACTTGGGGCTACTTTAACACCCACATTTGTTTTCCGAAATTCCATGCTTGCTTGTGGGTTGCTGCTGCTCTTAATGAAATCCTTGATAATTTCCCCATCCTCTGGAATAAAAAATATTGCTGGAAAACCACTTTGGATGAATAGTTCCAGGTCCGTGTTATTTGTTATGAATATGCCTCCAGTAATATTGGATTTCCTCAGGTTATCAAATTGGTCATCGAAGGAAGCATTTTTGTCTTGACAGACAACGATTTTTTGCCCAATTTTAACCAATTCTTTAATATCCAGACATGAATCCAAGAAAACAATTGGAACTTGAGTAGAAGTGTAATTGCCAGGATAGAGAGATTGACCAGTGACTGAAACTCCATTATCAAGTGTCAAAACAGCATTAAATTCACGATCTAGAGTGCCAGCAGCAACTGTTAAAACCCACGGAATGCCGTTGTGTAGTGTCTCTATGAAAGGCCCTTCGTTTCCTGCAGAAGTTGACACGAATATGTTCTTTTCTAACGCTGCAAATGAGGCCAAGGCAATGGGATCTTCATACAAAGGAACTCCATCCAAGCCTAAAGAAATGGACAGGACATCTACTCCATCCATAATTGCTTGGTCAATGGCAGCTATTATATCAGAACTGTATCCACCTTCAGGCCAAAGAGCCTTGTACATGGCTACATGCGCCTTCGGAGCCATTCCACTGGCAGTTCCCGGAGCATACCCAAAGAATTCTGCACCTTCTACAAAATTTCCAGCTGCCGTACTCGAGGTGTGGGTCCCGTGACCGTCGATGTCACGGGTTGAATTCATGGATATGGTGATGTTAGGATTCTTGGCGATTAGTCCTTTGTTGAAAAAGCGAGCTCCAATCAGTTTCTTATTGCATAATGAAGAGTTGAATAGAGTGCCGGTCTCACATTCTCCTTTCCATTTTTCTGGAATTCCAGAAAATCCATGGTCACTGTAGCTCTCGCTTTCCGGCCAAATACCGGTATCTACCAATCCGATAATGATACCTTCCCCGTAATTGGACTGCAGCCACGCTCCTCCGGAATTGGGAGTGAGTCCGAGAAATGTGGGCGAGCGAGTTGTGTCGAGTGTAACAGGAAGATCTTTAAAAGAAGAAACATAGCCTGGAGATTTCTTCAAGGCCTCAAGCTCAGAAGGAGAGAGATTGGCACTAAAACCATTAATAACATGGGTATAACTATAAAGAATTTTAGAAGAAGCAGCTGTAATGGAGGTTCTGTTATTAGATACAGCAGAAACAGAAGAAAGAGTAGCCAAGTACCAGCTATGGTGGGAAGAAAAGGGTTCAGGCATTGCTGTTGAATCCATGTGAACAATATAATTGTCATTTAGGGCCAATGTGTGGAGGAAAAGTGAGACAACAATAAAGGAAAGCCAGATAAAGGCAGCCATTGATGAACAAGAAGGAAACTAAAGGATATGAATATTTTAGTAGAACAATAAAACTGTGTAAATATTAATTTATATAAAGATGCTCATAATTATAATATAATTGTGTGGCATAATATAGTCGCAACTTGTCCCTTAAGTAGCTCCTGTAGTTGTGTAAAAAAACTGACTTCTATTTATAATATGAGCCCACGTTGGTAGGTTCTTGACTTGTAGCTTCCGTTAAATTTGATGGGAATGGCATTATCTGAACTGAGATTGATTTCATAGCAATGTGAATCCATCATCAAATTGAAGCTTAGAAGTAGAGATTTCTAATGGGATAGCTTTATCAGTTGTTAGTGCAATTGAAGTATGGACCGCAACTTGTTTTCAACTGGCACAATGAGATCCTGGCGTGCACTAAATGTTCCCAAGATTTTTGTTGCTTAGACTTTTTAACTCTGTGCAATACACGTTTTTTCTTCTATTTATTTATTTTACTTATATATAATCCTCAAATACCTTTATAAATGGATAGAATTATTATGGCATATATATATATATATATATGATGCCACTTAAACATAATTTTTGAGTATTCATGTAAATCTACAGTGATACTAAAAAAAATTCAACATTAACTAGTTTTGGAATCCCTAATTAATTGAATTAGATCCAGAAATCATTTAATTACTTAAATTACATAAACTATCTGATTTTTAACATGTATAAAGAAATATTTATACTCTTTTGATAATTAAGGATAAATCAATTTCATTGATAATATGATATTTAGACATACATAAACAAAGTATTTATATCCTTTGATAATTAAAATTAAACCGTAAAATAAAAATGAAATAAATCCATTTCAATTTAAAAATGAAATTAATCTAAAAATTAAAAAAAAGAAATAAATCCTTAATATAAAAGGAAATAAATTCTTCATAGAAAGGAAACAAATCCAACAAAATAGAAAAGAAATAACAGCAGCAATTACATTAATTCAATCATAAAAGATTGTCACGTGACATGCATATGATATTTTAATTATATATATCGTTAAGCACAAAAAAATATTTTTTTGGGTTATTTTAAACCTTCTACACGCCTAAGAGATCGTCCAGCTTTAGATCTTCAAGTCTTTTAAGCGTTCGTCCATGCGTGCTCGACTCTCTTTATATATACCAAGTTTCGAATATACTCTTACAAGACCTATTTAACTTTCTGAAAAATTCATAAAAAAAATTTAAAAAGCAAAAAAAAATTACAAATATATTATGCAAAAAAAAATTAATACATTATACAAATAAAGAAATTTATAAAAAATACAGTTTATTTTTGGTATATTTTAAATATATATTTAGTATATATTGTAAAAAATATAAAAAAATATTTTAGTAAATCTCAAAATATAAAAATTATAAAAAAATAAAACACAATAAAAATGAAAATTTCAAGCAAAAATATAATATTTTATATAATTTTAATTGACTTTTTTGTTTTATCCCTTGTGATTGGCCCATTAATAATTGAAAATTCCTTCTTCATGCGTGGGTGCATCAAGGCTTGGTCTATTCACATGGCATCCAGTGACGAAAGCAGGTGAAATCGAGTGGAGCAAATGATACCCCTTCGTCGATGTCCACCTGCATATGTGAATAAAATTTATCCTTAATTTACTAATGGCTTCGGTAATTCGCCGTTGATCAGCTCTTCTTGGAGAGAGATAGAACTAGATCATAGGAGAGAGATGCTCGACAGCATAAACATCAATCGATCAGCGAGGCCAACAAAAAATAACCGATTATCAGTTATCCCCTTAGTCCGATATTAATTCCGCCACTGTATCAAGGCCTAGCTGGCCATCAATAATCAATACCCACATCATATCTTTAATTAATGAGAAAAATAATCGTGATAAAAGTTCAAATTAAAATGCTAACGATAAAAGACAAATTCTTAAAATATAAAAATCAAACTATTATTTACTTCGTTAAATGTAAAAATAAATGAACAATGGACGGGACTCTGTATAGTTACTTGTTGTCTAAAATAATTTAAGTGCGTAATGTGCTGTAGCTGACTCGAACTGGTCCGTAACCGTGAAAAATGGATCAGATTTGAGAGAGAAGGCGAAGACTATCATTTTCCAACAAACGTCCAAAATACAGTAACATGGCTAACAGATATGTGAGAGCTGCAGCCATGTGGCTAATAGATATGTGAGAGCTGCAGCCATGTGGGTGTATATGTATTCTTCAAAATTATTTAGGTATCGATTTTGACTTAGACTTCCATTGAAAAAAAGTCTTTCCATAAATTAAAAAAATAAGTCTTTCCATAAATTAAAAAAAATCTTTCCATAAATTAAATTAGAATATAATTAGAATTAAATTTGAGAAAACATATAAAAAATTATTTTTTGATTTAAATAATTAAATCCAAAAGTTGAGCACAAATTAATGTGAACTGCACATAATTTTATTGAAATTAATACATAAATGAATATGAGAAGTTTTTTTTTGGGGGGCATCAATATGAGAAGTTGTACGAGTTAAAAAATGTTCTTTTTTTTTGAAGTTTATGTTAATTCATACGAAGTAAGAAAGTATAATCAAGTCTTAATTAGTTTAATGTAATTAAACGTAGCTGAAAATATTTTAATTATGGTATTTAGTATCATCAAAATAGGGATAAATAAAAAAAATAATAATAAATACAGTCATATTTTTTAAAATATTGAAGAAAAAATAGTAAATTTTCAAAACGTCAAATAAAAGAAGGGAGTATTATATATTCAGGATTAATTAAGAAAAATGAAATTTGCTGGAAACAGAAGTGATTGGCATACAAATTGATAATGACAAAGGAAAGCATACTAATATGAATCGCAAAAATATATGATATTATTTTATGAATGAATAAATGCCAATAAGTGAATAAATTTTCAACAATTAAAATGATTTATAGAGGTCAAATATTATTTAATAATTCCTTTGCATTTTAATTATATATATATATATATTTAAATGGATAGCAAAATAATAATTGAATTTTTAGTTATTCAGCTATTATACCTGTATGAAGAACAAAAGTTTGACACTTGCTATCATAAAAATATCTTCTCCTCAATTACAAATTTATCATTAACCATATTTTTTCATAAATTCTTATACATTTATATATATCTTTGTACTTAATTGTTAATTATATACGACCACTCAAAAAGTTGTTAATTATATACAAATTCATCATTAACCATATTATTATATTATATTTCCTTTTTTCATAAATTCTTATACATTTATATATATATATATATATATCTTTGTACTTAATTGTTAATTATAACTTTAACAATTGGCAATAACATTCATATTTCTTACTCAGTTTTCTATATTTAAATATATTAAACTCTATGAGCATGTACCGTCTTTCTAATACTAAAAAAATATCAAATGATAAAAAAAATAATTTTGCATAGAATATTTTGTTATTACGTAAGTAAAAAGTATCTAAGTGTAACAACAATATCCTCACCGGCTCTACTTATTTATAATTTTACTAATAATATATTTAATTGTACAAAATTTTTTAAAAATTAGCTATATAATCATGTTTAACCAATAATATTATATTTATTAGTAAATGATCTATATAAAATAAAATATTAGACTCACTAAATTTTATCAATCAGTTAATAAAATATTTTACTTAGAGAAGAGTAGAAAAAAATATTTTACTAGAAAAGAGAATTGAGAGATTTACATGTCAAAAGATAATTATACATATAATTTAAGACATAATAAAATAAAAAAGAAATATTATAAAGATAATTTAGATATTGCTTAAATTTTCTCTATAAAGTTAGATTATAACAAAATAAGTTAATATTTTTTTAATTTATTTTTTCAGTATTTTATTACATTTTTTAAATATAATGATATATTTTTTTTAAAAAAATATAATTCTAATAATATACCTCTGTAATTACAGTAATCAATTTTTTTTTAATAATTTAACTTTTATATATATATATATATATAGATCTTACATATATTATTCAATTAAATAATATTTACTGTTGCATATTTTATAATTGATACTATAATTAAAATTAAATAATCATTCAATAATTGTCCTGTGTCTTTTGACGTGCATTTAGTACTATCTCATTGTTTAATGGCAGCTTTATGATTTGCGACAAGAGACATACTATTAACCATAAAAATGAATGAACTTTGATTTAACTTAATTTTTTTTTTTTGGACAGGAAAGAAGCATTCATTCATAAATAACTAAGAGTAGAAAAAGTACAGCTTGAGTTACAGAAAGTCCATAAAAAAGCAAAATACAACCCAGCTGAAGATACAACCAAATACAAATCTTTAATAAAATGCACCAATTACAGTAACTGATAAGAGCTACTATAAAAGAACTCCCAAAGATGTCTTGTTCAAAAGATTTCCCACCCCAGCTGTAATATGAATTCATGATCAATCCAGGCACAAAATCGATCAGAAGGTAGACCCTGATCCGTTTGTATTCAAGAGTCCTTGAGCTAAGACAAAGCCGCCTTGACATGGAAGGCCAACAAACCAGAGCATGGCCATAAACAATAACTGTAGACAAATCCATACACAGACTTGCCAACAAATCCAAATTAGGAAGATAGGATAATGGATAATAAGATCACATAAACCCCATACCACCTCGGATAAGAGAGAAAGTGAGGGAAAAGATGAAATTTCCATCCTAAACAGGGGCGTAAGAGGATTTAGCTCATATAAAATGGGATTGAGCTGTGTTAGAAAGGCTACTAAAACTAACAAGTAGCCATCATCCTCAAGGTGAAACCAACAAGCAGAAACACAAGGATTCATGATCTTATTGGACTCGGAGAGAAAACATAGGGTAGGGAGATCACTTTCATGGGGGAAAGACTTTACCTTGACGCATCGAGCATCTTTGTGAGGAGCCGCTACAAAAACCATAATACTCCTTTATGGATTCAACAAACTAGCTCCTGGACTGAAGTCGAAACACCAGTAATCCCATGCTGACAACCAAACCTCAAGGAAGGAGAACTTTAAGATGGTCATACAACTGTCAAGACCCATGGTATCCCGTTATGCAGATTCTCGATACGTGAACCTGCATTTCCTGCTGAAGTTGAAACCATAACCCCCTTTTCCATTGCAGCAAATGAGGTTATTTCTATAGGATCCTCATACAATGGGATGCCATCAAATCCCATGGAGATAGATATCACATCAACGCCACTAGAAATTGCTTGATCCATGCCAGCAAGAACATCAGAGGCATAGCGACCCTCTTCCCAGAGGACCTTGTACATGGCTAATCTAACACGTGTTGCCATACCTCTAGCTGTACCAGTAGCATAGCCAATGATGCTACCCCTCCTTTTTTCAAAATCGGTACCCATGCTCTTTATCTGGTCATCTTTTTGGCCGAGCTCTTAACAGTAGGCAAACCTCGATTTTGGGTACTGTCAATCCTACCGAACTCCAGATGTCCAGCAAATAATATACCCCCAAATTATACTGACACATATCAGACTATGTCTCTCCACTATCTCCCCATGTCAACTATAAATAGGGGTCATCCCCATAGGTAAAGGGATTCCATCACATTCTCTCTTACTGTCTCTCTATATATCTCTTTCTCTCTCTTATTCAAAGTGACCGACCTTTGACTTAGGCATCAAAGCCTTCCTTGAGGAGTCCGGTCCCCCTTCTATCTTATCTTGCAGGTAGAAGAGCAGCAACATTAGCTTTACCCAAGCCTGAGCTATATGAGCTAGGACTACCCCTAAGGATTAGCCCATCATCATTGGTGCGGTGAGCGTGGACAAGCTATTCTTAGCAAGGGCGATGAAACCTCATGTACATCTTATAACTCTAGCAAGAATGACATTCTAACCGTGCTCTGATTTAACATTTCATATGGTAACATTCATGCATTAAACACTCATGACATACTCTTATGCCAAACTCTCATAGCATTCGCGCACATTATCAAATTAAACACACCCGACTCACCGTGCCTTGCACATCGAGCCTTACAGTGCCTTAGTCGCACAATAATTTTTAGCACTTTAATTGTGCATATTTCAGTGTCCTGGTTGAGCACTGAGCTTACAACACTTCAATTGTGCATCTTACATCGCCCTGGTTGCGCACCTAGCACTTAGCTTCTTACAGCGCCCTGGTCGCGTACTGAGTTCTTAGCTCCTTACAGCACCCTGGTTGCATACCGAGCTCTTAGCTCCTTACAGCACCCTGGTTGCACACCGAGCTCTTAGCTCCTTACAGCACCCTGGTTGCACACCGAGCCCTTAGTTCCTTTATCATATCAATCATAGCTCATTAGTCAAGCAATCAATTACTATTTTCTATGCCATTATGCATACATTGACACATCTAACTAAATGAACAGAACCGAACTCATCATGAGCAAATGAGCTAATAATAGCTATGAGTTCAATTAAAACCGTACAATATAAGAAGCCTTTCATTTTATAGTACCGAACTGTTTAGCTTCTTCTCACGCATATGCCTTATTTCATTTACAATACCATATTATTTAATGTTTTATCATTTACCAGTTTGCTTATAGCACCAGCGCGTGCCTTTTATTATAGCCCCTTGTGGAGGGCCGAGCTTCAATATCCAAGGAAGGGCATCCCCAAGAGCCGAGTATGGAGCTGAACTAGCATTCAAGTTCATCAAAGAAGAACTTTCTACTCTCACGACTATGATCACATCAACAATATGGACAAACATCTTGCACCATGAAGAAACTAAGAATCTGGTTGAATGTAGAGCCCGAGCAGCTTGGCTGAGCTCTCAAGCCAATAGTCACCAGAACACTCTTGTTCGGACTAACATCGCACATAGTGCGTCTTTAACCAGGTACTCACTCTTTTTATTCTTTAATTTTATAGTTTGTTTAGTTGCTCGGTACGCGAGTGCTCATGTACCAGGGCCTCGAGCAGGTTAATAATGCATATTGACCTTATAATTTCTATTAGATTAGTATGTAATTAATTGAATTAATCTATTTTAAGCTTATTTATGTATTTTTATTTCATTATTCTTGAATTAAGATTATTTCAAATTAATTCCTTACATGTTTATGCAAATTGAAATTTTAGGCAGAATTAGGCCTTTAAAGTTTCAAGTATAATTTTGGTGGCTATAAAGTGTAAGATTGGAAAAGTGGTCTTCAAGAAGTTGAAAGATGACGTCTCAATATTTTCAAAGAGGTCTGATTCATCAAAATCTGAGTTCGTTTGGGCCTTCAACTTTAAAGTTGAAATTAGGCATAAATTTTAGAAATAGAATTTCAGTCTGAGCCACTGAGAGTAATTGGGCTATAACTTAGGCGTCTGAATTCCAAATGAGGTGATTGAAGAGCCTAATATCATCTAATTTTCTAGCGCTACAACTTTGATGAAAAAGTCAGAGGGAGATAATGCGTTATCTGATAGAAAATCGGATTTGAATTTTGAATTGGAATTTTGAGTGAAAGTTGAAGGGGAGTAGGAGTCTAATTTGAAGGAGCTGATTTTGGATATAACCGATGGAAGAAGACTGGGCTTGAAGAGAACTTCATCATCTCTACAAAATTCTTCATTCGTCTAGTTTGAACTCTCTCTTTAGTTTATATTTTTAAGTTTACAATTAAATTAAAACTTTGTTCTTCTCTTGTTTTGAGTGTTAAAATTATGAATCCTATTTTTAGCTTCTTAGTTTCCATGGTTTTTATGTTTAATTTAGTTATGAACAATTAATCTCCTAAGTAGGATTAGATGAATTTAGAATTATGGATAATGAGTGTTAAGTAATTTGATGACTATTTATATCTTGAAATTAAAATTTTGTTGATTTTGATCTTAATGCTTGTGATTGTTTGGCTACCAATTGCATATTTAATTGAAATCATATATTGAGTAAAAGCTAGTTATTGTTTTATATTAAGAAATCAACAACTTAGGAAAATTATATTTAGAGATAAAAAAATAATCTTAAGACAAACTTAATTTCTTTGAGCTTGATAGGTTGTTTTAATTTAATGTTCATGAAAATAGAATTCATAAATTAGTTCAATTATTAATTTTCTTGCTTGAAAAAGAGAAAGATTAAAATTTAAGAAATTGGTAAGTTTGATTAAAAAAGTTTAAATTAGTTTGAAAAGTTATTTTTTATCAATTTGAAATAATTCTAATGAAACATAATCCTACTTATTTATCTCTATTATTTGAATTTAATCATTTAAATTTTAATTTGAAAGTTAAATTAGACAGATAAATATATTAATTTAATTTTAAATTTGGATTTAATTTTTAATTTTTAATTTAAAAATTGTTTAGATAAGTTATAAAATATCAAATTTATTATTTACTTTCAAATAATAGTCAATTTGAATTTTAGTTAGTTAATTAACTCCTTTGTAGGAACGATATCTATAAATAAATACTACTTGTACGACTCGTGCACTTGCGAGTAGAATTGATTCATTAATCGCACAATACAGGTTCAGTAAAATTGTGCCTAGGGCGCACTGTTATAAAATGCTCTAATGCATCTCGTGCTTGAGCAGATTGGATATATGTCATGAACATGTTAACATCACATAACATATCACAAGCTTGGTTTACGACCGAGCCAAGTATGTAATTTACATAACATATCACACAACGAATCAATCAAATACAAGTATTGAATTCGAGCTCAAAAGGAAGATTTTTCATTAATCAAAAAATAGTCCAATGCATTTAGAGCTCGGTCTTTACAATTTGCTAATAGACCGAGCATAGACAGACATCCTACAATTAAAAGAAATTTTCACAACTCTTAGACCTCGTCATCCCGGACCTCATCTTTTTGGTCCAAATTGTCCTCTTCATCTTCATCTTCTGCCTCTTGCTTGGTAGCTACCTCATTGTTGTCTATCTCCATCATCTAGGACAAGTCCACGTCCGGATTCTCTTTCTTCAATCGATCAGATATAATTTTCTGATAAGCATAAACACCCTGAGCGTAGCGCCTGTCGCTCCTAGAAGGCTAGGCCGCTAGCCCTTGTAGCTCTTGCTGAGAGGCTTCGAGAGCATACTCTGCCAAATGTAGCTCGCTGTCTTTTGCCTTTAGAGCTTTTTTTGCATAGTGCAACTCTTCATTTTTTTATTCTGAGAGTCTCTCTAACCAAGCTCAACTGCTTCATTTTTCTTCTTGGAGCCTCTTGAGCACCCTTCAGTTCTTCATCTTTGGCCTCTAAAGATCTCTCTAGTTCCAGCCTTTTAGCTCGCTCCTCGTCAACGTCCTTAGTAGCTTGGGCAAAGTTGGCCGCTATAATCTTTGCCTGATCCTCCGTGGTATGGGCGAGCTGGGTGGCTTGCAATCTTTCTTTCCGTTAGCATCTATGTTGAATTTTAACCCAATTCCAGTATTCAAATTTATACTTACCGCATATGACATTACCACGATCTCCTTTGCAATGTCTTTCAAGCTCTTTTGTCATTCTCGCGCCTTTCCTTCAGGATAGCTGGGTATATTTATTTCAGCACCCTGTGCGGCCCGACATCATGTACTAAGTAGCTGGCGTTGTACAGATCCGTCAACTTCTAATTCTTTGCTTCCACTAGTCGAACCATGTTGTATCAGCGGGCTAGTGGTTTGTCCACCTCTCTCTGAGGCAAGTTCTCACTTACTCCTCAGTGAGGCAATTGTTTTTCCACCTCCCTGTGTGACTTAATCTCTGACACCATCTCAGTGGGAAGAGCCAAGTCCATTATAGGCTCCTGCTCTCGAGCCGGACTAGTCCCAGTAGCCATCTCGCTCGGTTGCTCGCGAGTAAAACTTCCAATTGCTCGCGAGCTGTACTAGCCTTTTTTCGAGTGCTCCTTCTGGCTTCCCTTTTAACCAAGCATTTCAGCTCTCTGCCTGCTAATTCCAAGCCTGAATCAGCACAACCAAGCAAAAATTTAGTGCATCGACATATTCAAAACAAGCAATAACAAAAATCAAGTGTTGGAACATAGAGTATACCTGTTCGAATTTTGGGCTAAATTTTCTTCGTAGCCCTCCCAAGGGGGAAGTACTCCCTTATTAAGGCAATAACATTCCTCTTTTCTTTCAGAATATCTTGCTCCACAGCTGTAAATGTCGCGAGCTCATCCTCGCTCAGTTTCACTCTTGTCACTTATTCACTACTAGGATTAACATACCGAATATTTTGGCAGCCGAACCCCTCATGTTTCAAAATAAAAAATCGGTTCTTCCATGCCTTTATTGAGTCCGGCTTTCCTGTAAACATTCTGAGCTCAAACCTTCCTTGCAAGCATAGAAAGTCTTCGACCGCTTCTGGGCATATCATGAGCATGTTGAAGGCACTCAGCACGTACAGAGTAAGCACAACCCCGAGCAACCCACATAATATCTCAAACCCTGAAATTGTTTGTCATGCATTTGGACTGAGCTTACCAAGGGCAATCTTATGGTAGTTCAGGAAGGCCAGAGGGAAGGGAGCATAGGAAACCACACCCCTCGACCTTAGATCTTCTTCATATATCGTCAATTGGCGTTCTAATGGGGTGTTGTAGGCTTGGACATCCTCTTTTGGGACAAACATCTTGTACTCCTCTGGTATTTGGTACTTCTGTCGAATTTCAATCAGGTCTACCTCTGTTAGTATGGATTTGATGTCTCTCACCCGAGCTTTCTCCGAGCTCGGGTACACTCCCTAGACTTCAACTACTTCTTCTTCCCTTTCATTCACCAGTTGAAGACTTCTTCTTGTCTCCGGCTCAATCATTTCAGTCACCACCGGCCTAGTTTCGGCATGAGTTCCCTCCCCCAGTACACTCAGAGAGCCCACCTCTCTTCCCTCCTCTGACACAACCGAGCCGATAACTGCTCGTACCATTTTGCTACTTGAATTTTAAATGCAAAACTTAAAATAGAAATTTAAAACTAACCTCTGAAACCGAGCTCTTAAGCATTTACTAATCAGATCAACCGAGCTTCTCTCTTTTGAATCGTGCACTGAATGCTATTCCACTACCATCTATTTATAGAGTCCACTTCGGACATGTGAATCTTTTTAATTTTTGCCCAACCGTTACTTCGATTTTCAAAGCGTCACTTCTCCTCTGCATGATGTGTCCTTTTGGATTCTTCATGACTCCTTGGCATAAATGCCAGGGCTTCTCCGGAGAGTACACTTCCGAGATCTTCTCGGTTTCTCTCACTTTTCGAGCTTCTCAAGCTCTTATTTTTTGAGCTCCTTGAGCTCTACCTTATTTCTCTCAATTTCTCTATAGCTCTTGTCAGGTTTGCCTTCTTTGTCACAGGTCTTAGTTTGACATGAATGTCAAATGACCAGCGAGAGACTAGTGATAGTATCCCCACTTACCGAGCTCTCTTTTCGAGCTCCACATTTGAGCACTGCATATTGTGATACAACATCTACTTCATGATTCAACACTTATACTTTCTACCGAGCTCTTCCGAGCTTCTATGTATGACTTTGACATGAATGTCAATGACTTGAGGAGGACTACTGATGCTACCCCTCCTTTTTTCGAGCTCTATACCCGAGCTCCTTATCCATTCATCCTTATGGTCGGGCTCTCAATAGTATACAGACTTCGATTATGGGCATTATCAGTCTCACCGAGCTCCATATGTCTAGCAGATAATACACCTACAAAATATGCTGACACGGATCATACTTTATCTCCCCACTGTCTACCCACGTCAACTATAAATAGGAGTCATCCCCCATAAATAAAGGAATTTCATCACATTCTCTCTAACTCCCTCTCTATATATCTTTTTCTCTCTCTTATTTAAAGTGATTGACCTCTAACTTAGGTATTGGAACCTCTTCTAGGAAGTTTTCATTTTCTCTTATCTTGTAGGTAGGAGAACAGCTGTATTCGAGCTCAAGCTATAAGAGCTAGGACTATCCTTGAGGATTAGTTCATCATCAATATATAAAAAATTGAAAGCAGCTGAATGACGGAAACAGAAAAAAGCAACAAGAACCTATTGGATAACTTTGCCCTTTATTACTCCGCAAAAGGCTCTGCACCTAATGGGAACAACCAGTTAGCTCTGAAAAAGAAAAAAGTTTGACTGTATCAAGGTTTACCTTGCTTTTCGTCGCATGATAGTTACCTATTAGATACAAACATTAAGCCAGCTGTGAACATGAAAAATTAGTACACGGTGGCCCACAAGTTAAATATGCTTAGTACTGTTTATGCTTTTTTTTTTTTGAGAAAAAGTATTGTATATGATTTTCTTTAACTGAAATCTCTCTCTTTCAATGGTGAACTTCTCCATCACTGCCTTTGGAATTTCATTCTAGGAAAGATGGGATCATCTGTGGTAATATCAACAATTGCTTCAAATTTAAACTCTCTCACAAGGACAACGTAATCCGAAATCATAAAATGGGATATATGCAGCAGCACAGATTCACAATATATTTATGCTGTCCGAACTCAATTGCAAGGAGAACACCTTACATTGAAGAAAATTGAATACAATATACGCTTGCTCATTTGACCATAGCAGAAAATTTAAGAAAAGCACCTGCCATTCTTTTGCCAAAGTATGCAGTTTCTCTCTCCTAGACTTCAGTTAAATTCGTTTGTCTTTATAGATGAATCACAAGGTACATCCAACACTGAGCATGTGCAAATACAGGGGTTTAAACTTTAATCTTCACCCTAAGATGATGGAAGTATGGCCAAACAGGTAGAATGAAAAATTCAGTCTCATGTTCGTAAGTCACAGCAAATATGGATCGCCAAAAAGGAGTTACATATTTGGTTTAATAGCATACCTTTTCTTTGATGTTTATGGTCAGGAAGTAAACAGTAAAAACTATCAAAAATCTAAGCAGTTGACGAAGTCCAATTAATATATGACACAGGACTCATCATGTCGGTTACTTGAATCCAGTTCCACAATGCTAACATTGCTGGGTGAAGGAAGATTTATTGGTACAGATAAATGTATATTTGGTTTAATAGCATACCTTTTCTTTGATGTTTATGGTCAGGAAGTAAACAGTAAAAACTATCAAAAATCTAAGCAGTTGACGAAGTCCAATTAATATATGACACAGGACTCATCATGTCGGTTACTTGAATCCAGTTCCACAATGCTAACATTGCTGGGTGAAGGAAGATTTATTGGTACAGATAAATATCAACACCCACTTAAAAATATGACATGACCGCACAACCACAGCTTGCTTTGGGCCCTCAAGATGCAAGGAGTTTAAGAGACAAGAAAAAGCAGAGCGCACAAATAGGTGATAAAGCAATAAAAAGAAGCACGGATGTTTACAGTTTTACGCTAGCAAGGCCTGACAAGGGACATAAGAAACAATAATGATAAGCTTTCCAATTAAGTGAGTGTTTTTGAATAAATGAACAAAAAGAGGTTTGCTGCAGATTACCTTTTTATGTCAACAAGGTATCATGCACTTTTCTTGATAGGAGGAACAATACTAAATAGATTTGGTAATGTAGCTACTAACTGGATTTTGCAATTACTTGATCATATGATTATTTGTTTCATAAATTGAGTAGAGCATCATGTTTGCACTTACAGAACTATCTACAATTTCAAAGCAGTTTAGGACAAAGAAGAACTTTACCATCAACCAAAGAGCAACTGCCATGTGATTTTCTTCCTCAGATGATTCGACCTCCGGTCTCATACTATATAGATTAACTTTGATGGATAACACCTTGGCTGGGTTTGCCAATGAAAAGAGAGAAAAAGGATTAAGAAACAGTCAACCATTATAGAAGGCAAGAAGCTGGTAGGGAGGCTGAACCAGGTTCTATGAATTAACCAATTAAAACTACAACAGTAACAGGAACAAGAAGAAATAGAATTTTTATTAAAGCATAGAAATGTCCATCCATGGCTTAGAGGAACTATCAACTGGCAAAATTTATTGAAGTTACATTCTGTAACTAGCAGAAAAACAATTTTTGTCCAAAATGTTCTTGCTTGACATTACAAATTCTCCTATCTACCTGGCAGTTTTCAGGCTATGACCAAAACATTTTCCCATGCACTATTTTACCTTGCAGAAAATTTCGATTTGAGTATGACCAAAACACACACTTCATTGATCAAGGGACCCATTAATAATCCACAGCAGCAGGTAACCATGTACTTTGATAAGTCACTTTGGAAATGCCAGAGGCACAGCTAGTTGTTTATTCCTGCAGACACATGTTGCCATCCACAAGGTTCTCTTTGCAATAGACACCGAAGAGACTGCAACTGATGCTCTTGCTGGCATGGACCAAGCAATTACCGATGGGGTTCATATCTTGTCAGTGTCCCTAAGCTTTGATCAGATACCTTCAACAAGTTATCATTTGCCATGGCGTCTCTTTCAGCAATTGAGAAGGGTGTCTTTGTTCTGTGCAGCTGCAAATAGTGGAAAGTACAAAACAACCCATAATGGCACACCTGAATCATGACAATAGAAGACGGCACACTTGATCAGGATTACACTGAAAAACTCTCTAGACAGGAGCTGAACTTTGAAGGAACATCATGCCTTCCTGAACACCAGCAATATACGCTTACACTATGGCAAAGGTGATGCAAACATATAAATATGCCTCTTTTCTGTATTAAAATGTACCAAGTTAGAGAAGAGAGAGCCCTCTGCGATAATACTGCAACGTTTGCGTGAAATATGAATGAACAAATAAATGCACTTGAGACAGCTGATGCATATGTGGACTTGTCAATGACATTGTTATATCCCGAGGAATACATTATTCCTAGCCTGGTCCTGCCAACATCTAGGAAGCTAGTTAGAGCACATGTGATTAGGGAAGCTCAGAGAAGGTGAAAAGCATGGAGTTCACTACAATAATTTGGAAACAAAACCCACACTCCGAGTGGTCAATTTCTCCTCGAGAGGATCATTACTCCTGCTATTCTAAAACCTATATTCTAGCCCTCCGAGTTGATGTGCTGGCAGTTACTACACAAACAAGCCAGACATGGAAATGGACATATATTATTTGGTGACAGAATATGCATTATTCTAGAGCACGTATCGTAGCATTCCATATTGCTGGATTTGTTGCTTAACTTAAACATGCCCATCTTGAATAGAGTCAAGCAGCCATTAGATCAGCCTTTATGACCGCATCATATACAAAAGATAATATTTGCACAATCTCGGAAAGCCAATTGACAGGTCTTGTCGCCACGCCTCTGGATTTCGAGGATCCAAAAAAAAACTATGAATCCTGGACTCATCTATCATTTATGAAGTCAATCCACAAGATTATATTGACTTCTTGTATACTCTTGGCTACACTGGAAAGTAGAATTGTTCTGTCCTCAGAAGTGGTCAATGGTTGCAGACAACAGACAACCAACATGGAGTACCCATCTTTTATTACCATATTTGCCAATGAAGCTAACTCTATACAACAGTAAAAGAACTCTAGCAGAATTGTGATAAACGTGGGGGATGGTGCCACTGTTTACCATATAACTCTAGAGGTGCCAGCAGGAATAATAATCAAGTTCTCTCTCACATTCACAAAGAATATCAACAATGTTTTATTGTCAGCATAGAGATTGACAAAGATGCTCCGGCTGTGAGCTATGGTTATCTCAAATGGACTAATCACCATAACCACATAGTATCAAGTCCCATAATGGCCATCAAAATTCTAGTACCCAGTCTAATCTAACAATACCATGATTTGTGAATGCATTTTCCTTTCTTGATCATATGTCAAGCAAAGGTTGCAAGGACAACAATGTTGGGAAGAGTATTTAGAATAAAATCCAAAATTAGCTTTTTAAAGACCTGAAATCTTACTGCCTCAAAAAAAAAAAAAAAAAAAACACACTCCCACATGAAATTGTAATATACACATTTTCAACAAATGTACATGACAATCCAGATATCAATTCTTAGGATCATATTATGCTGATGATATTTACAGATGATATTAAGAATTTTTTCGTTTCTATTGGATTGCACCAAGATTCAGCTTTGAGCTCTTATCTTTTCGCCTTGGTCATGGATGAGCTAACAAGGCATATACAGGATGACATCCCTTGGTGTATGATGTTTGCAAATGATATTGTATTAATAGATGAGCCTCAAGCAAGAATAAGTCAAAAGTTGGAGTTATGGAAAAGTACTTTGGAATCTAAGGATTTTAAACTAAGTAGAACTAAAGCTGAGTATATGCATTATAAATTTAATAGCGAGAATAGAGAAAAAGGCAAAATTATTTTAAACGGAATAGCAGTACCTCGTAATACTTATTTCAAATACCTTGGCTCTATTTTTCAAGAAGATGGGGGTTGTGAAGAAGATATAAATCATAGGATTAAAACTGGTTGGATGAAGTGGAGGGGTGCTATAAGAGTTCTATGTGATCGAAAGATGCCAATTAAATTAAAAGAAAAATTTTACCGCACTGTAATACGGCCTGCGATTATGTATAGTAGTGAGTGTTTGACAGTAAAAGGACAACACATGAGTAAAATACATGTTGCGAAAATGAGAATGATAAGATGGATGTGTGGTCATACTAGGATGGATAGAATCCGCAATGAGTGCATTGGAAAAAAAGTAGGGGTAGCACCTATTGAGGATAAAATAAGAGAGCATAGATTGAGATGGTTTAACCATATGAAACGAAGACCTAGCGATGCTCCGGTTAGAAAAATCGAACAAGTTAGAGTAGATATAGCTAAGAGAGGTAGAGGTAGGCCTAAAATGACTTGGTCAAAGGTAGTCCAAAATGATCTTATAATGTTACATCTATCAAAAGAGATAACCTTAAATCGTATTGAGTGGAAAAGAATAATCCATATAGCCGACCCCAATTGACTTGGGATTAAGGCTTTGTTGTTGTTGTTGTTGTTGATCATATTACGTTACCAGGTTTATTATTGGTCAAGTTGTTGGGAGTCAAGAAAACTCATAGTGCACAGGAATCTAGTATCATTTTCTCTCGTTTCATTCAAATTTCAGATTTTTCTATGGATCATCAATCCAGCAACAAGACAACCTTCAGATGTGGACAAAATGGGTGTCTAGGTAAATCCCTACCAATGCAAACTAATCCTCTCACCTAGATATATAATCAAATCCATTTTCTTTCTATTATAAATTTATATGAAATAATATAATTAACAAAAAATTATTTCCATCTTTCTGAGTAAACTTTCAGTTTCAGCTGCCAAATTTAATTTCCTAATCTCAAAAAGATAATAATTACACTCAACCCCAACTTGGTTAGGAAGATCACTTTCACAATACTAGAAGCATAATTGAGTAGCCACATAAAAAGGAAACATATTAGACAAGGAATAATAAATGTTTCTAGATTATAAATCAACAAAAGCCAAGGACGGCCCATGCCAATGATGGCTTTCTAGATTTGAGAATTTACATACAAATAAAAAATGAAAGACATAAGCAACAGAACAAAAACTTGCAAACAAATTCCTGTAATATATGAATTACACAGAGGACAAGAGAGAAAACTGAAAATAAAGCCTGCAAACAAACAAAAGAGATTAAAAATATATATCATCTTAAGAATGTAAAGCTTACAGTGATCAGAAAAAGGAAATAGCAACAGAGAAATCCCCCAGTTTATCACGGAATTCATGTTACGAATCAAGAAACAGAGACAAAAGGTATATTGATGTCTTCTAAGCCTCTTCTTTCATATTTTTGCATCTTCTATCTTCTACAGTGGTTTAACTCATAACCTAAAACTCTACAACGTGATTGAAATTATTTAAATATTTTATTTGCAATAATTATCTAATTATTTACAACACTAAGCTTTTTTTTCACTCTAAACATGAGTTTCACCATTGGGCAGTAGAAAGGCCTTCTCCCTAATACTATAAAAGGAAAAAAAAAAGTGGATTTCATCCATTACTGCAATTAATTTTATTAATCTAACACATCTGAGAAGTTTTCTTTAGAAATTTAATTTATAAGATCTCACAAAGAGTGAAAATTTAAAATAACAAAAGTTCAATAAAGTTTTTAACTAGAACTGAAAAGTTTAATCTTCAAATTGTAGTAAGGTTTTAATAGAATATCTAATACCCTTTTATTAATAGCAATGAGGGTATTGCATGTATCACTAGCGAGGAATTAATTGGTTCAACAGATAAAGTGTTTCAAAAGTATAAATATTCTTTTTTCTTTGAAAGCCAAGAAGTACGTACTAACTTTGAGTACTATTCTAGTTAATTTTGATGAAATTATTTTCAGTAATTAGTCCCAAAAGACTTTCCAGAGAAACAATTTAGGAGAAAAACAATATATGAAAGAATATGAATGTCACTGAAACAATATGAAGTAATGATGTCTACTAACATAAGAAAAAAGAAGAATAAAGAGCTTCAATTTATACCCTCTAATACCAACAAAATCATTATTAATTCAACTTTACAGGCCCCCATAATCCATGTACAACTTCGTTATTCGTAATGGACGCATTGTTCAAGAAGTTCCAAATGGAGAAAAAGGTGATTTCTGTTCCATTATCAGTTTGGAGGAAATGGTATGAGTTTCTAGGTTGGAGATTGAAGATTATGATATTATGAGAAAAGGATTACTCCATATAGCACGAGTATGAGACCAATAAAAAAAAAAGAAGAATTTGTCAAATAAACATGCATGGTTCTTGCCTGCTAATCTTCAATATTTTTGGTTTGTAATCATTGGGAGCATCCTCAGGACAACTTGGGGGTCCTCTCTCCAGGCGAGTCTAAGGGCACATTATTAGCTATTGATGACAAGTAAATGTTCAAATTTTAGCGTAATCCAGTGATCAAATTGGAGAGTATGACAATTCAAAAAAAAAGAAAAAAACAGATGGAGAGTAGAAAGTGGAAGGTAAGAATGATCAGCCTCCAAATTAGTAAGGCATATGGTTCATGCTAGTCCAACAATGCAAAAGAAGAGCGCATTCTTCATGGAAAATGAAGCAAGTACACCTAGAGCATTGCAATTAGCCACAGACACAGAAAGTTTTCTGTTTATGTTGGTTCCTGTCCATTGGCCCCTGAATCAATTAGAGTTTACATGCTATTGAATATATGAGTTATTTTCTATTGATGAATGAAGTATATAGAATTGTTGAAGACGGAGGTAAGAATTGCATTTTCACTATTATTTAACAAGCTAATACATTATTAATAGATGATGAATAAGAACATACATTCTTCCCCCCAAAAGTGTTACAGAGTCAAAGCAAAGATCAGCCACCTATTGATTGGACTGGCAGGCTCTTATGATGAAGGTTTACCGTCATGGATGGAATCGTTGGCTAAAAGGACAGGGATGATAAAGAAAGAAACAAAGGACATGGGAACTAAAAAGAAAAGGTCAATGATTGCTACTCAATCAGGCAGATTCTTTATTATTTTTTTTTCTCACAAGAAGAACCTACAATTGCAATGCTGGCAGAGGCAACCAAAAGAATTGAGAATAATTTAGTGCATTTAAACCAGCTATTCTCTAACTTGCTTCAGGAAAAAATCAACTAGCATAAGACATTAAACCTTGAAGTTTATGTTCTACAAATGATAATTTAATCCAAATAGCACTACATATATTCTGCTCTTCATCATCTCATCTATGCCATGACCAAAAGGATGGGCTTTTCAAATCTCATTCTGCACCATGTGTTGCCTTGGCTACTGTTATTGCTACAGGGAAGTAGCAGTGCAACCTTGGAAAGTGAACAACTTCAAACCTATATCATTCACATGGACCAATCCCACAAGCCTGCATCCTTCTTAACCCATGAATCATGGCATCGCCACACCCTAAAGTCATTATCTCATCCTGTTGAGGAGAAAGAACAGTTTTTGTACTCTTACAACCATGTGATGCACTGATTCAGTGCAAGGCTAACTCAATCTCAACTATCAGAAATTGAGAAATCTCCGGGTCATCTAGCCACATATAAAGAGTCCTTTGGCAAACTATGTACCATATACAGACCCAAGTTTCTTGAGCTAAAACACAATCAAGTGTTATGGCCTATTGCATCATATGGTGAAGGTGTGATCATAGGAATAATTGATACAAGAATTTGGCCAGAGAGCGAGAGCTTTAATGACAAAGGGATGCTCCTAGTGCCACAGAGATGGAAGGGCCAGTGTGAGAATGGCACTGCATTCAACCCTTCTAACTGCAACAAGAAACTTATTGGAGCTAGCTCTTTCAGCAAAGGATTCACAGCTGCAGGCAGAAATAATTCCAGAGTATGACAACGACTCACCAAGAGATTTTTTTGGCCATGGAACCCACACATCATCCATAGCGGCAGGTAACCATGTGCCTGGTGTAAGTCACTTTCGATATGCAAGAGGCACAGCTGGAGGTATAGCACCACGAGCGCATGTCACCATATACAAGGTCCTGTTTGCAATAGATACACAAGAAAGCGCAGCAACTGATGTTCTTGCAGGCATGGACCAAGCAATTGCTGATGGGGTTGACATCATGTCACTGTCTCTTGGTTTTACTCAAACCATACTTCAATGATGTCATTGCCATAGCTTCTCTCTCCGCAATCGAGAAAGGGATTTTTGTTGTATGTGCAGCTGTTAATGATGGAGGCCACCATACAATATATAATGGAGCTCCTTGGATCACAACAGTATGAGCTGGCACTCTTGATCGAAGTTTCACTGCCATTATGATCCTGGAAAATGGGTTGACACTGGAGGGAACATCATACTTTCCAGAGAGCATTTAAATTACTGATCGTCCTCTATACTATGGAAAAAATAATGGAAACAAAGCAATCTGCTACTACGGCACTTTGAATCAAAGTGAGGTTCATGGAAAGATAGTCCTCTGCGATAATACCACTAAAATTGATGTTGAGGGGCAAAAGGAGGAGCTTGAAAGGGTAGGTGCATTTGCTGGAATATTCATGACAGACATGCCACTTTTGGATCCAGAAGACTACACTTTTCCCTGCCTGGTTCTACCAACTGCTTCTGGGGCTTTAATTAAAAAGTATGTAACTGGGGTAACTAAACCAAAAGTAAAAAGCATGAGGTTCATGTACACCATTTGGGTCAACGAGCACCTCAAGTGGCCTATTTCTCTTCTAGAGGACCAGACCCCATTAGCCCAAATGTTCTAAAACCAGATATTCTGGCTCCAGGAGTGGATGTGCTGGCAGCATTCATTCCAAACAAGCCATACATGGAAATGGGCAGATATGATCTTGAGACAGATTATGCACTGCTTTCAGGCACATCAATGGCAGCACCTCATGTTGCTGGAGTAGCAGCTTTAATAAAAAATGTCCATCCTGAATGGAGCCCAGCAGCCATTCGATCAGCTATTATGACCACAGTGTATACCGGAGACAACACTGGCAGAATTTTGAAAGACCAATGGACAGATCTTCCAGCCACACCTTTAGATTTTGGGGCTGGGCATATCAACCCAAACAAAGCCATAGATCCTGGACTCATCTACGACTTGGATTTGCAAGATTACATTGACTTCCAATGCAGCCTTGGCTACACTAAAAAACAGATGAGTGATGTTATCAAACAAAGTCAATGGAATTGCAACAAAGAGCCAAGCAACCTAAACTATTCATCCTTCGTTGCAATATTTACCAATGAAAGTGGTTCTTCAACAACGAAAAGATTTAGCAGGGTTGTCACAAATGTGGGAGGGGCCACAGCTGTCTACAAGGCAACCTTGGACATCCCTCCAGAAATGAGAATCACATTAGAGCCTAGTGTCTTGTCCTTCACCAAGAAATATCAGAAGCAAATTTTTTCTGGGGGTATAGGGGTGGATAAAGAAGTTCCAACTATGGTCTATGGTCTTCTCAAATGGATTGATCAATACGATCATGTGGTGTCGAGCCCCTTAGTCGCTATCAAATCCTAACAGGCAACTGTCCCCTTATTCCCGCAATATTTTTTGTGTTAAGGGATATGACATTTATGCGGAAAATAATAAAACACAGAGTTCTCAACTAGATTAAATTCACAGAGATTAGCGTTCTTGTGGAACATCCAGGATGTCCCAATTCACTGCGATTGTTATCTAAAACACTTCCACTAATCTCTGAAAGAAGAAACTGCTTGTGCAATCGAATCATCTTTGTCATTTCTCACACATATAGTCATACACAAACATATTTCTTAATAGAAATTAACTAAGGCAACAATTTCGTATATGCATATTAATAGATAATCAAAGCATTCATGCGTACAACTGACTGGAGTTTAATAATGATACTTAACGTATCAAAATAAACTGGGGGGAAAAGAAAGGAACTATTTAGAGAAATCAAAGCTTACAGGAATTGTACCCAGATAAGGTTAGTCCCGAAAAAATAAAATTCAGTGAGATTAGCGTTCTTGTGGAACATCCAGGATGTCCCAATTCATTGCGATTGTTATCTAAAACACTTCCACTAATCTCTGAAAGAAGAAACTGCTTGTGCAATCGAATCATCTTTGTCATTTCTCAAACATATGACTAGTCATACACAAACATATTTCTTAATAGAAATTAACTAAGGCAACAATTTCGTATATGCATATTAATAGATAATCAAAGCATTCATGCGTACAACTGAATGGAGTTTAATAATGATACTTAACGTATCAAAATAAACTGGGGGGAAAAGAAAGGAACTGTTTAGAGAAATCAAAGCTTGCAGGAATTGTACCCAGGTAAGTTTAGTCCCGAAAAAATAAAATTCAGTGTTAGGAATTCTGAAACAGAAGCGGAACCTGAACCGGAACAGAGACAGCCCATTCAAGTGCAGGCAGTAAATTCGTGAAGGCTCCAACCTTCTTTAAACAATTCATTAGTGGGTCTATTCACTGCGAATATCTCCACTAAGTGAATGCCATAGCTGGCACATTGCCATGCAATGCATTGGCAATTTTCTTCCATGCCCATATTCTGCAATTTATATATTAGGAATCAACCAAAAATTGCACATTTAGGCCCTTAATCAGAAAGAAGAAAATAAATTAATTTGAAAGAAAACCTAAGATAAGAAGGAAATGAGCAAAATTACAGTGTAGAGCTGCCACTCTTCCCATTGTATGAAGCTAAAGGCTGCCACCGGTCTCGGACTCGTCAAGATTCTCCGATGCGTTTCTTCCCCTCCAAATCTCACAAAGTCTGCCATCTCCATCTCTCTCGAAAAAAAAAAGCAAAAAAAGAGCAGGAAGAGTAATGTCGCCGTATGATAGGTTGTCTAACAAACGACACATTCTAGTCGTGGGTCGGGGTTGTTATATTCATACGCTATGTCGCTTTTTACAATAGGGAATGAGGGAAACGTGGATTTCCTAATACAACGACAACGTAAACACAAAACACTGCTGGTAGAAAAATTTTCCGGCGTTCAAGGATGAGTTGTTGAAGTTAATTTCGCGATACTCTTCTAGCGAAAATTGACTTGTCGATCGATATTCGATCAGAATATGCGGAAGTCGAACGTTCGCTCCTTTGCTCAATAGTCATACGACGTCGTTCGTATCAGAGAGAATTCAACAAAGCAAAGCAGAATAAGTAAATAATAAAAATAGAGCTAATTTGAATAAGCAACGCATGATACCGTAAGGGACCTCGATCAGAATTCTTTTGGTCCCCATTTTTATGGTGGTGTTTGTAGTGTTTGGATCATAAGTGGATTATATTGAAGCAGGCAGGGGCCGAGGGAGGGACGCCTGGGGTCAATGGATCTCCCCTCCCCCATGGTCAAAGCTAGATTTTTAATAAAAGTGAAATAAATTTTCACTTATAATTTTGACTTCATCTTTAATTTTTTTCTATATTATTATTTCAATGCTCACTAAATTAATAATATATATATACACACTTATAAATTTATTTGATGATACATGAAAAAATAAAGAGAAAATAATATTATTTTACAAAGATAATTTTTTTAAAAAAAAGTTAAATAAAAAAATTATCACATAATATTAAAGCAGAAATAATAAAATCAAAAATAAAAACCAAAAAAAAATTAAAAGAATTTTTAAAAAAAAAAATAAATTCTAACCTTATGTTATTTTTTAATTTTTAAATTTTTTATTCTGCTTTCAATTTCTTCCTAATCTCTTAATTTATTGAATAATTTCAAGTTAATTTAGTTAAAAAAAATTTGTCATTTTTCTTATTTTTTTTCCCTCCATTAAAGAGCATATTTTTTCAATTTTTTTAAAAAAAACATATTTATTTGGTAAAAAAATAATTTACTGAGATTTTTTTTACTTAATCTAAAGAAGAAATAGAAAATAATTTAAATTTTTAAGGGGAGCAAATAAAAAAGTTTAAAATTTTACTGTATATATATATATATTTTTTGAAAATAGAAGGAGGCACTTGCCCCCTTCTACTACATGTCCCTTCGCCCTTGCCCTCCCCTCCTCCCTCTTATTATATATATATATATTTAAATAATATACATATATATATAAAAATTATTATATAATTATATGTAAATATATATAATTATAATTATATAAATTATATAATTATATATATAAATTATTATATAATTATATATAACTGTATATAATTTATATATGTTATTATTTTTTTATTATGTATGTTTTTTTTAATTAGTGGATATTTAAAATTTTGTGATAAGATATTTAAATTAATACTAAAATTTTATTATTTGATTATGAATTAAATAAAACTAATGATCTTATTTAAAATAGTAATTTAAAATTTAATTTAATAAAATTATTTAAATAAATTAATAAATTTGAGAATTAAAATAAAAAGATATGTAAAAAATTTAATAAAAATATAAATTTTACTATAATATTAAATATTTAATTTTTATTTATTATTTACTTAAATTTTTTTTAAAAAAAAAATTATCCCTATTTGTTTAAGCCTTAATTCCGTCAGCCGGAACAGAAAAGCATGGCAACGAGGCCTTTGAGTTGATAAAGGGGCAAAAGTACATGTTTATGTTGGTAGTTGTACATTAGGCTCCCCTTCAAGAAAAAGGAGTTCACAGATATCATAATTGATGTTGGATTACTTCAATTTTTGTGGAAACTTAATTTATGGTTGGATTCGAAATTTTGGAAACTCAATTCGAAAGAAATTTTTTATTGAGTTATGCTCATTTTGCTGTTTGGGTTATTTATTAAGCTTATTAGTTGAATTTTTATATTCAATTCTTTCAGAAATAAGTTTATTATTATTATTATTGTAGATGGCTGTAGATACAGATTATATTGATTGAATCACATAATTTTTTGTTTTTTTGCTCATTTAATAATTTCTTTTATTATTACTATTTACTAATTGCTTGACGGTTGAAAAGTTAAAATTTCATTTTTTTTTTAATAAAATGTGAGAATTCACTCAAATAGCCATATAGCGACCAGAAAAAAAAATCTGCAGCTTGACTTGGATTAACGGTAAATTTTATTTTTTTTTCTTTACCTAAAAATCATTTATTATCTGATCAACGAAATAGAGAATAAACCAATTACACAGTTCAAAAAAAAAAACAATTACAGAAAGAAAAAGTATTTCAACAGAAACGACAATATTGATATTGTATAAAGTGCTCCTTGAATGAAATGGACAGAACGGATTTGTTAAGTCGTTTTTTATAATGTTTTGGCTTTTTGAGGCAAACGACAGCAATAAAGGAACTTTTTTTTTTTCCAAACAATAAAGCATCTTTCTTCCATATATTTTTAGGACTAAATAATTATAAATTTTATGAAATTTTATAAATTATATTAGTTAATTTTTATATTTTTAATGTTTAATTTTTATATTTTTTAAAATTAAATTATTTAATTTTTTGTTTATATTTTTATCTTAAAATTATTAGTCAATTATTTTAATATTATAAATAATTTATTTTTTTATATTTATTTTTATTATTTATTAAATTTATTTTATTTTAAATTTTTTTTATATATAAATTGTCTGTAAAATAATAAAAGATATTATTCATATTATTTAAAATTATTTTTTTTAATAATATTTATAAAATTAAAATAAATGATATATATATTGTCTGTAAAATAATAAAAAAAATTATTTATATTATTTTTTAATAATATTTATAAAATTAAAATAAATTATGTGTAAGAAATAAAATTAAAATTAAAAATAGGTATAATTTAATAAATAATAAATATATATATATAAATTATTTTATAATATAAATAAATTGACAATAAAAATATTAATAGAAAAATAAAATAATTTAATTTTTAAAAATATAAAATTAAATATTAAAATATAATTAACGTAATATATAAAATTTTTAAATTTTACAATTATTTAGCATAATTTTAAAAGGCTGATTTTTCTACCGGGTGTCCAATTGGCAAACGACAGGGATGAGAGATTCAAAGGAAAGACCATGCATTTGTTTTGTCCCTTTATTAGACAAAAAGGACACCATGATTGAATTCGCCATTATAAAATATTTAAACAATCAAACTTTTTTACTATTTTTTATCCGGATAAAATTAAAAAAGGAAAAAACTCAATACTTCTTTTTAAAATCAATTCAACACTACTCAATTTTAATTTAAAGTTAATTAACATAGTTTATATATCTACATCCTATAATTTAAAAGTTAACCTGAAAAACCTGGAATCAATTACTGTAGATAAACAGTAATTCCAGGTTCACTTGTCCAATTTACCCTCTATTGTTATATACACAATTCCATCCAACATTGATTAGTAATTACTATTTTTTATTTTGTTTTTTTATTGCTAGACATTGCTTTATATTTAATTTCATGTGTTTAGAGTTATGGACATTATTTTATATTTAATCTTATATGTTTAGACATAGCTCTCACATTTCTCACTAATTTGTGTATTAGGATATATTTGCACGATTTAAATATCATGAACAAAATAATTAAATTTGATAAAAAAAAAATACACATTAGAAGATAAAATTTTATAGAAATTCTACAAATGCGGAATAGTTTAAAAACATAATATAAAATTACCTTCAAAATGAGGAAAAAATAAAAAAAAAATATTTCAAAACGACAATTGTTGGATGCATTTTGGAATGCTCTTTCCCATAGATGTTGCGTGGCTGATTTCTGGAGATGGACACGTGGATGTTGTAATGTGTTGATTAGTATCCATGAAACTCAATGGCGTGTTGACACATGTTACATGCAGTTATCACATTTTTAGTGCATATATTCTTCAAATAGATAATGAAGTTGGCTTTTGGAAGGCAAGTTGCATGAGTCAAGACAGTCAATAGGGGGCAAGGAATGTGCAATCATTATTTACCTTGGGTTGTAGGGGGTAACAAAAGTGATGTAGAATTGTTTAAGATTTACAACATAGTAGGGGAGTAACATTGTTAAAAATAGAATGACTTTAGATAATGGAGATTGTTAGTTAGCTTTTGGAGGTTGGAAAAGCCATATTAATTTAATAAAAAAAGTATTTTTGCTTCTCTATGAAGCTGCTGCCTACTATAAATACTAGCTATAGGTGCATTGATTTTGTGTTGGCTTTTGATAGTTTTTGTGAGGTATGTAGTTTGCTTAGTATTATGACAGTTTTTAACTTATAGCTCTAATGTTATCAAACTTGGTTTACTTTTTATGTTTGTGAACTTAATTATTACTTATAAGTTTGTTTAGTATTAGAATTTGTTACGCTTTAATTGCATCATTTTGATATGTTTTGTTATATGTGTTTAGATACTATACTTTTTGTTATGTTTTTACACGAATACAGTAGTGCTTTAAATATGGATGTGTGTTTATGTAATGTGAAATTATATTTATATGAACTAAAACTAATTATGTATTAAGATAATTGAGTTTTGGCCTATTTTATCATTAACTACATTAATGTGTTTAGATAAATTGAAAAAAAACTAATTATATATTGTGTCAATTAAACTTTCGTGTTAATTTAACTTTTGTGTAATTATGCCGTTAATTATATTAATGTATTTATAAGAATTAAAATAATAAAAGCTCTAAAGCGAAGCGAGAGTATTCGTCTAGTGTGTGTGTGTATATATATATATATATATATTTCACTTTTAGGCTACACATTTTCATCTGGAACTATTATAGTGGTAATCAAAAACCCTGCAGCTCGGGAAAAATTAGCATGTATAACACTGCGATCTATGTCAGCCTGAACCCTAACCAAAGATGCATTTTATAAGATCATATTCGTGGTTTGCATGGTAATATTTATGAGCCTTGGTTGCTTGCTGGCGACTTCAACTCTTACCCCTCTCCTAAAGAGAAAAGAGGGGGTGCTAAATTTAGCCAAATTAAATTTAGAGAGTTTAAGAGAATGGTAGATGATTGTAGTTTTTTGGATTTAGGCTTCATTGGTCCCAAATTTACCCGGTTTAGAGGGAGCATTAGTGGAAGAATTGATAAAGCCATTTGCAACAATATTTGGAGATTGTGATTTCCTGAAGCGATTGTCAAACACTTACCTAGACTAAAGTCTGACCATCGACGCATTCGGGTGGTCTTTGAGGGTTCTGCCATCCCTCCTAAAGACAAGCGGCCCTTCTGGTTCCTTGGGGCTTGGCTCACTCATCCAGGATTCATTGACTTTGTTAAAGATAATTAGAGAGAAGACCATGATCTAGTGAGAGCGAATCACTTCTTCATTGATAAAGTTAAGGAATGTAATCAGAAGGTGTTTGGCAACATTTTTATTAGGAAGAAGGAATTAATTGCTAGGATTAAAAGTGTGGAGAGGAAGTTGACTGTGAAGTAGGAGGATCAAACTAAAATATTGGGGGATTAATTGAGGAAAAAGTACGAGGAGGTTCTACTTTAGGAGGAGATGGTGTGGTATCAGAAATCTAGAGTTAAATGGATTAACTTGGGTGATAGAAATACTAAATTCTTTCATACTTCGACTCTTATGAGACGGAAGAAAAATCATATTGAGGCTCTTAAGACTAATAGTGGCAGGTGGGAGTATGATCAAAAGAACTTATTGAGCATGGAGATGGAATTCTTTGTGAACCTATATAAGGAGGAGCAAAGACATAGAATTAAATTGCATACTAAGAATAATTTTCCTATTGTTAACCCTCTTGACTAGGAAAATATCACTCGACCTGTTTTAAAGGATGAGGTGAGAAAGGTGGCCTTTGATATGGGATCGTACAAGGCTCCGGGCCCTGATGGCCTCCAGGCCCTTTTCCACCAAAGCCAATAGGACATTGTTTGTAATACTGTGCATAGGATGGTTTTGGATTTTTTCAGAACTGGTCAACTTCAAGAAAGCCTTAATGAGACTTTATTAGTTTTTATTCCAAAGGTGGAGAAACCTGTAAGCTTAACTCAATTTCGCCCTAAAAGTTTATGTAATGTTGCTTATAAGACAATTACTAAGCTGTTGGTGAGCCGTATTAAGCCTTTTATGTGTCATTTAGTTTCACAAAATCAATCCAGCTTCGTTCCAGGTAGGCACATTACGGATAATACTATGATAGTCCAAGAGGTTATCCATTTAGTGAGAAAGAAGAAAGGGAAAAAAGGGTTGGATGTCAATTAAAATTGACCTTAAAAAGGCTTATGACCATATCAACTAGAATTTTATTAGAGACACTTTAGTTTGGGCTGACTTCCCTACTTATGTGATTAAAGGTATCAAAAACTCTGTGCAAGTGCATCTATGAAATTGATTTGGAATGGAGAAATGTCTGATGAGCTTATTCCCTCCAGAGGAATCCGTCAGGGTGATTCTCTATCCCCCTACATTTTTGTGTTATGCATGGAGCGCCTTGCACACCTTTTCTTTGACAGAGTGGATGATGGCAAGTGGAAAGCAATTAAATTGGGGAGGTATGACCCTAATCTCTCTCATTTATTATTTGCTGACGATCTATTTCTTTTTGCAGAAGCATCAAAGAATCAAGCTAACATTATTTTAGGCACCCTTGAGAAATTCTGTCAAGCTTTGGGACAAAAGGTCAATAAAGAGAAAACCAAAGTTTTCTTCTCTAAAAACATCTCTACTGACCTCGCTTCTGATATTTGTTCTAGCCTCGGCTTCAGTCGGACATTGAATTTGGGTAATTACCTGGGATCTCTCATTGTTCACGGTCGTGTAACTAGACAAACATACAGGAGCATTATTACCAGCATGCAGCATAGGCTCTCAAGCTAGAAGGCTGAGAATCTGACGTTTGCAGGGAGAGTCACTTTGGCTCAATCTGCATTGCAATTGATCCCTTTTTCAATATGCAAATGGCTAAGCTCCCCACGTTTGATTGTAAAGAGATTGGTAAAATAGTCAAAAGCTTTGTTTGGGGAGATAAAGATAACAAGAAAAAACTTCACTTGATCAGCTGGGATCAACTGTGTCATTCCAGAGATGCTAGAGGCTTGGGCTTCAAATCAACTAAAGTGCAAAATGATGCTCTCCTCATGAAGTTAGCTTGGGCAATTTTCACACAAAAAGATCAGTTATGGGTGAAGGTTTTAACAAGGAAATACATCAAGGATACCTCAAATCTCCTTCCTCTTGCGCCTAAAACAAGTACTTCTTCTACTTGGCATGCTATTATTTCGGTTTGACCTAACATTTTGCAGGGATACAAGTGGCAGCTAGAAAATGGTATAACAACCTTATTTTGTAAAGACAGATGGATTGATGACTTAGGGCCTTTATCTCAAGTTATGAATGGAGCTATACTTGAAGATTTGAGGGAGTTAAATGTAGTTGATTTTGTATTAGCATAAATTTCCAGCTTTCCTCCCAAACATTGTATGCGACAAGATTGCTGCTATCATCCCTCCCTCTGCTAATAGGGGTGCTGACAGACGTGTTTGGGCCTTATCCAAAGATGGGAAATTCTCAACAGAATCAGCAGTTCGTTTACTTCAAGACCAAATTGAGGAACAACAAGACTCACGCTGGAAAAAAGTTTGGCATTGGACTGGACCTAAGAAAATCAAATCTTTCTTATGGCTTGCTATGCACAATATGTTGCCTACTGCTCAGCTATGCTATAATCGTCAGACTATTACAACGGCATCATGCCCAAGATGCATGAACAGGACTGAGTCTGTTCTTCATGTTTTGCGAGACTGAATTCACAAAACTCATTTGGACTCATCTGTTGGGCTCTTCTGCTCAGGAGATGAGGACATTCTTCATTCAGAATCTGGAGGAGTGGGTTTCTACTAACCTCTCAAAGGTGGCAACTTGAGGTGAACGATGCATCCCTTGGTATATTTTGTTTGGAATTACTACCTGGATGCTTTGGAAATGGAAAAATAATCTAGTTTTCAATCCGGATGATCCCTACCCTCATCAACCCATTCAAACTATTTTGCTCAAAGCAACAGAGGTCGTCCATGCTATGGAGATCAAACTTAAAGCAGGTATCCTAAATAAGAGGCAAGAGAACAGTTGGGTAGCTTGGTTCCCTCCCAGCAAAGGATGGTTTTCTCTCAATTGTGATGGTACTAAAGACCTCAATTCTGACGTCGCTACTGCAGGTGGGCTGCTAAGGGACAAAAATGGTAACTGGCTTTCAAGCTTTGGTCATAAGCTTGGGGTCTTGCTCAATTATTGAGGCAGAACTTTAGGCCATTTACTCGGAGTTGAAGGTTGCTGGGCAGCTGGGGTTTAAGCAAATTCAAGTTGAGTCTGACTCGAAGGAAGCCATTAGAATTGTCATGGGTGATCATGGAGCTTCCTCCCCTAGCCACCTAGTTACTTCAGCCATTGAAGCTTGGAGAAGGGATGGTAGTAAATTGATGTTTCGCCACATCTTTAGGGAGGCTAACCAATGTGCTGATAAGTTTGCGAAAAAAGCCTTCAACCTGCCTTGGGGTGAAACTGTTTTCAACCATCCTCCTGAGGAGATCTTGAATCTTCTTGAATTTGATAGGAAGTGTTCGTCTTATTTGCGTCAAGGATGTAGCATCTAGTCATCTTTGTTTCTAGTTTTGTTAGCTTTACTTGCCAAAAAAAAAGAAGATAAATTTCCCAATTTGAAGGTTATAGATGTAGGCTACCATTATTTGAAAATTCTGAAGCAAAATTTATTTGGGTTTTATGAAAATTACTTTCACAAAATGTTCAATATATATATATATATATAATCATTTTGCGTGTTATTCTATAAAATCATTTGTTTTTATCTTCTCAAATGCTATTTTATAAAATAAATTTTTTTACATAGAATTGCTCCCTTTCATAAAATTTTCTAAAAACTTTGTAAAAAGAAAAAAAAATTTTTTACATTATTTTGCAAATTATGCTTTTTACAAGAAATAATTTGACTGTACAAAATTCTCTGAAACTTTAGAAAACATGGCTTTACAAACTTGAGCTTTCGCATATTATTTTATTTACGGTCTTACATAATAACTTGAAATGTATAAAATAACATGGAAATTTTTTTTTTTTTTCAATTTTTTCAAATATTGTAAATCAAAGCGTTAGTTGAAGGCACGGTAGAAAACACCATGTTTATAATTAATCAATGAATCATCAAGTTGCAAGTTGCTGATAAGTAGCTGAGACCACAAAAATGGCAAGCATTTAGCTTGTTATGCGACATGCCTGAGATTTTTAAGCTTTTTGACCCCTATTGGCCAGACCCACCAATAATTTCATGTATTTTAGGACCACTCAACACAAATAGATTAGTCAATAATGCGACAAACACAAAGCTTAAGACCACCAATAATGGATGACGAATTATGCAATTATGGATCTCAAACACATAACAAAAAAGGCCAAATCCAGAAAGACAAGAAAAGCTGCTTCACTCGCACCTTTTTTATTAAGACCAGAATCAGCAAAAACTAATACACTGGAGTTTGGAGGGGTCCAATGATTATCGAACCCCTTGTTCATTTCTAGCTGTCAAGGTTCCTCTTGTCACAGTTAGGCCCCCACAACCTTAAAAAGCTTATGGGGGCAATGCAATATATATATGGACGCATGTGAATTGTAGGACCCAAGTGTTCATATTCATCAGCAAAATGTTTGACCAAAGAGTTCAAACATTTCAAAGTTTAGAGTTGATTTATGGATTATGAAATAACCAGAAGTTATCATACCTTCCTTCCTTTTGTTCATTGACTGGCAAATCTCTGTAACAAGGTGTTTGTCGGTGCATCAGTGCATTGACAAACTAGCTAGATCTTGCGTATCAGAAACAATTATGAGGCTCAATAAACACTTGAAAATGTTGTAACCTAACCACCGGCCAAACACTTTCCCCCACCCAGATGGCCAGCACTGGCGGAACCAAGCAGGGTTTGGGTGGGCACCCGACCCTGATCGGCTGCCTAATTAATACTTTTAATAAAAAAAATAGTGTACTGTGCATGGAGAATTGGACTAAAATATCAATAATAAATATAATATCATTATCCTAATTGAAAATTTACACACATACATACTTTTAGTAATTTTTTAATGGAGTAATTGACTGCCAAGATAAATAATTGTTAAGCTTTAAAATATTTATAACTAATAAAACATTGTTAAAATTATAAAATGGTTTCATAAAAATATTTTTGAAAAATAAATTTTGGAATATAAATTATAATAAGTTTTTGTTATTGTTGAATAAATAATAATTATTACCTATTAAAAATATTATAAATTCAGCTCTAATTATTTTAGTTGAGCAACAATAATTTTTTTACCTTTTTAATCTATAGAAAAAAAATTAACAATTAAAATAAAATTATTAAAATTATGACCGATAAATATAACAATTCAAAAAACAAATCAATTAATTAATTAATTGAGTGGAATATTAAAACACTTGAATTAAAAATTTTAATGCCATTAAATTAATAATAATTCATTATTATAAAATCAATATGTTAAGACTGATTTGTACAACAAAATTAAAAAACAAGATTAAAAATAGAACGAATGGATGATGATTTAGTTGTATACATCAAGAAGGAGATTGTTTCCACTATTAAAAACGACATCATTTTACAACATTTTCAAAACATGCAAACTCGTATATTTCAAAAAAAACATCAAGTTAATACAACTAGATATTTTTTTATACCTCTTTCACTTGATAATCATAATGAAAGATTGCTACTTATTTTTTGTATTATTTTTTAACTTAATTTGAGAGCTATGCATTACAAAAATTTTCTAATTCCGCCACTGCAGCCACCCCCCATCCCCGCCAAAATGTAATAAGAAGTATATAAAAAAATCTTTAAACATATATACGTGAGTTTGCATGAATATCTATGATATTACATCATAAAGGATAATATTTAATAAGCATCCAAGTATCAAACCGAGTTTATCACTTCTTAAATGGATGCATGCTTACAAACAATAAATAATAACAAAAATTATACAATCGCTGCCTAAATGTGCAAGCTTCACACGTTGAAACACGATAGTGGGAGACTAGGAGTAATCATATTGTAATTTAAACCAAAAATTCAGATTCTAGAACTTTTGAGTTGAATTTGGGAAACTTGGGACACTGAAAATAGTACAATTTCAGCTTCTCAAAGCAGCTATATATGAGTTAGTTATCATAGATTTCAAGATGAATTACATAGCCAATGATATACAATACCAGGTACACAACCAAACAAAATTTAAATTTTGTAAATATCATTAGCTCTATGGAATTAAGAAGACCCATCTGAGAAAAAACAGTACTTCAGACATTAATTCGCCAAATGGCACATGATGCTGCATAATCTACAAATACTGCAAACTCATAAAAATATGGATTGCATATACAAGTCGAGTGGGAGATATTTGTATATGCCAACTCTAAATGGGCAGAATATGAACAAAAAAGGTAAATCTTTTCATCTCATTCATGAGTTTGGCAAGGCTACTTACTTTTCTTCAGGCTCTTGTTTTCTCCACAATGACCTATTGGTTTGGGCACCACTTTCATAACCACTGCTGTCACCTGATTCAGCAACAGGCTTATCTATTTTCACACCATCACGGTGAGGTCGCCCATGTTCCCTTCCAGTTTTGCGGTCCTGAAATCATGAGCAGAAAGACAATCATGAATGCAGAATAGAAATCCACAGAGGGAAGCATCATACAGCAGAAATGCTTTAAAGCCTAGATTGATTTCATTTGCATGTTCAAGAAAGGAAATCTTTGTTCAGATCTTTTATCTAGGAGGAGTAAATCTCTCAACTACCACAAAAAATATCAAGAAAAAAGAACTAAATCACTTCTAAACCCCAAGATAGACTGGATTGTAAAGATATTTACTTTTGACTTTTTCTATATTTGATTAAACAAAAGTTTGAGAGAAAATACTGTGAAGATTACATTTTAGGGCTCAGTAATTAGGATAAGTGAGTGGTGATAACACATTGGTAGAGAATCAGAGCAAAATGCATTTGAACTCCTATGAAAAATTAAAGCGAATATAAAGAGCTACCACACAAGTTGTTTGTTTGATCCATGCTTTTGTTCCTTGCTTAAACTTTTAACCAATTTCATAACAAAGAAACGTGTAAAAGGAAATCTAACAAGGTATTAAAAATAATTAGTTTCCTTGCACCAATGTGAACTTACATCTCTGAAGGGGAACTCATCAGCTTCGAGCATATGTATCACATGTCCCATCTTTGGCCTCTTCTGCGCATTTGGGTCCACACAGCGTAATGCTACTAAAAGGGCACGCTTCAGTGCTCTTGAAGAAGGCTTCTCTGGCAACCTAGGGTCCAAAACTCCCTCAGCATTCCGATTTGTAACCATTGTTTTAAGCCAATCAACTAGGTTCACCTGAGATTTAGATTCACCAATAAATATCAAGAGGAAAACCAACAAGAAAATTATATCGAACTCATATAACTCGTTGAAGTCTGTATAATTGAATTTTGTTGAATACAAACCTCTCCTGGAGGGCGGCTATAATCAACTGGGTTTCTTCCAGAAATGATTTCCATAAGAAGAATCCCAAAGCTGTATACATCACTTCTTTCATTCAACATGCCAGTACTGGCATATTCTGGAGCCACGTATCTGTCAAACAAAAGAACATAGTTGGTTAGAGAACACACCAATTCTAGCTTCCTGAAGCAAGATCACGGAAGCGAATACCAAATAAAAGGACTAAAAAGAATTTACACACCCAAATGTCCCCATCACACGAGTTGTCACATAACTCCGCTCTGAGCCTAAGAGTTTTGCAAGGCCAAAATCAGATACTTTAGCATTCCATTGCTTATCCAGTAAAATGTTGCTTGATTTAATATCACGGTGAACAACCTTTGGCTCAAGCCCTTCATGCAAGTATGTCAGCCTATATTTTAGCATTTTATCACAAACAACAAACAATCAGAATGAGGAACATCAAAGAATTGAAGCTCTTATGATTAATCATGCTCTATGTATGTCAGTACCCTTTTGCTGTTCCAAGTACTATATTCATGCGAATCTCCCATGTAAGCGGGCTGCAAGGCCCAACATCTCCATGGAGCCACTGTTCCAAGTTACCATTGTCAACATACTCATAAACAAGCATCCTATAACAGCCACGAAAATTTGTTAGTGCAGCAATACCAGAAATCAAATAAAAGCCAAAACATAACTAGAATTCGAAATTCAAAGAATGATGAGAAAATTCCAACTTGCAATACTGAAAATTAAGATAAAAAATCCAGAACAGAAAAATGGAAGTACCTATGAGCTCCCTCAGCACAATAACCAAGCAACCTCACCAAATTCTTATGTCTTACGCGTCCAATTGCTTCTACTTCTACCTTAAACTCCTTCTCAGCTTGTCCCCTAAATTAAAAGCAACAAACTTTTAAACCTCAACAAGACTTTAACTAACCTTTTCTTTATTATTAACTGGAAGGCACAAAACTGCGTCCACCACCAGAAAGTACAAGCTACAAGAAGAGTAAAATTTTTAACGCTAACAAATGTGAAAAAGTACAGGCAATGCATTTAACATCCCCAGCTAATTTCTGAACAAAATAAATAAACCGTGATCATCAATTATTCAAGTACAGGAAAACCCGTATAAGAACAAATACCGGTAATGATGCCATACCTGTTGTTAAGCAAATTTTTGACAGCGACTTTAGTATTATCCTCCATAATACCACGGTAAACAATTCCATACCCACCTTCGCCAATCACATTTTCATCAGCGAAACAATTAGTGGAGACCTCAAGCTCTCTCAGAGTGTACCAGTGACCCCACCCCAAATGTGAAACCTCTGGCACCGCTATCGCCGTACACGTCTGATCACCGGAACGAGGACCAGACCGGGTCTCTCCGCTCCCATGACCCGACCCTCCAGACCGCTCCGGGTACGATATTCTGTGGTCCTTCCCAATCTCAATATGAATTCTATTTAGCCCACTGACTGGACTAGTCTCTTCTTCATGCTGCAAAAGCAGAACAGGCTCAGATTCGGGCACTGGGTCAGGGCTAAGCGGTTTCGGGTCAGGATTCGGGTGCGATGGGTCTATACGGATCTCCTGGATTTCCTTGGAGACATTAGGGATTGTGTGATTATTGAGAGACGTCTTGAATTTAGAGTGCACAGAGGAGTTGTTTGTTTTATTTCGTTTAGAAGTGAACCAGAGGGAGATAAGGAAAAGAACAAGAACTATAGCAGCTCCTACACATATACCAAGAACAACCCATAAGCGTAAGCCAAAGATTGAGGTTCTCTTTGACAGCTGATCATTCAAGAATGAATAATTAGACATTTGTTTCTCTTCCTCCTCCTCCTCCTTCTGCCACTTACACTTGTTTGTTTCTTAAGCTATAAAGAAGGTAAAAGTTTCCAACTTTGTTGCGTAAACAGAGGAAATAAGAAAGAGAGAAACAGAGCATGAGCAGCAGCGATAGAATGATAATAATAATTTCTATAAAACCAAAACAAGAAAAGATAAAAAAAAAAAAAAAAAAAAAAAGAGGATGATTGAAAACGGAGAGAGTTACAGTAGTGTAGAGAGTGAGTGGGGTTTGAAAATAGCTGGCATTGATGGGACTTCTAGAAATGTGGAATCATCTATTGTCTTAGTGACTGTGTAATTAATGGCTAATTTGTGTTTATATTACTCCCAGTCTTATTTTAAATGTCACCTAAAAATAATATATATAAATTAATAAAATAATTATTAATTATAAATTTTATTAAAAATTTTATTATAATTTATTTAAACATTTTTTTATCTCTTATTATATTTATTTTTTTAATAATTAACAGAGATAATATTAAAATTTTTTAATTAAAATTTTTTTAAAATTTTAAAAATAATATTTAAAGTGAATAAAAAAATTATTATATAATATTTAAAATAAAATAAAAAGAGTAATATATTTCATAGTGGCTGTGATAGTGCTATTATGTATCTATAAAAGCAACCATTAAATTTTAGGCTAAATGATTATAAAGTTTTTAAAATTTTACATATTATATTAGTTAGACTCTTATTTTCAGTATCTAATTTTTACATACTTTATTTTTAAAAATTAAATTTATTTTTAAAAATTAAATTATTTAATGTTTCTGTTAATATTTTCATTCTAAAAATATTAATCAACTACTTTGATATCATAAAATAATTTTTTTACTCTTTCTTTATATATATTTTCTTTTGTTATTTGTTATGTCATGTTTATTTTTAAATTTATTTATATTTTTTATACATAATTTATTTTAATTTTATATATATTTTTAATAAATATTTTTAAACAATAAGAATAATATATTTTATTATTTTACAGACAATTCATATATATCATTTATTTTAATTTTATAGATATTACTAAAAAATAATTTCAAATAATACGAATAATGTCTTTTATTATTTTTTAGATGATCTATATATAAAATAAAATTAAACACGAAATAAACTTAATAAATAATAAAGATAAATATATATAAAAGAAGTGTAAAAAAGTTATTTTATAATATTAAGGTAGTTGACTAATGATTTTAGGATGAAAATATTAATAAAATGACTAAACAGTTTAATTTTTAAAAATATAAAATATAAAAATTAGATATTAAAAATATAAAAATTAACTAGTGTAATATATAAAACCTCATAAATTTTATAATTATTTAGCCTAAATTTTAATATTGAATTTCAGTTAAAAAAAATAAATTTTAATATTGGGCTAATTTGGATATATAGGACGTTGGTGGTGGAATTTTTTCTGTTGATTTTGGATGCTTCTGTCTTTAGCTAATCATGTGAAGTTCAGGATATATTATGTATATATAATATATTAATATTAAAAATGAAAAATAACAAAAGACAGTGGCAAGGGCGGCATTATGTATTAATAACAAAAAAAAATTAATTAATTAATTAATTGCTCTATTATATTAATTTGAGGATTTGTTTATGCAATCTAATCCTAAAAATAAAAAATATTGTATATGCAAGTAAGGAAGGTAGGTTTGACTTCTGTAGTGTACCTGACCTTCTGCCTTCGGCCATTAATTTAATTCAACCTTGACCCTGACGTTCTACTATGTCATTCGAATCTTTTATGAATTTCAGTTTTATCCTATAATATATTTTATTTATTATATAATATTACAAAAATAAAATGAAATAAAATGAAGATATTCGGCTGGTGGATTTGCCTAATATGTGCTGAAAAGAGGGTTAACATCAATATGGGTTGGATATTTGGGCCCAATAGGACGAAAGTGTGGCCATAGCCTGCAATGACATCACATAATTGAATTGCCACAAGTGAAGTCTATCGCAGGAGACTCTCTCCTCGCAAGTACTAATTCCATCCTCTCTTTTAGCTTCCGATTACATGTGTTTGGATTTGGTTTGGTCCCCTCATTTCCCTCATTCTAACTGACGATTTATTTATGAATTAATAGAAAAAATACATAAATTTTCCCAAATTTATAATAATAATTGCAACTAATTCGGATTACAAGTTTTAAATTTTTGGTAAATTTTGTACCGATGAGTCAATGACATTTCGATGACTGAATTTAATGTGATATTTTTGAATTTGATGTGATATTTGACTGTGAATCTAAAAAAAGGGCAGGGGGAAAGGAATAAAGAAAAGAAAATCTTAAAGATAAATTTTTAACTTTTTTAGTTAAATCAATGTAAAATTTATTAAAAATTAAAATTTCATATTAAAATTATAAGTGTTTTGAAAATTGATTTTTTTTTAAATTTCTTTGATCATCTAATTACACTTTTCTTGTTCATTTATGATCATTTACAAATTTTTACTGGTTAATAGGGCCAATAGAAATTTCTCCAACCTAAAATTAAAATGTTAAGTTTAAGCAAGAGAATTGTTCTTCAAGTGCCTTTAATAAATTTTCCTTTTAGATAGATTAAATTTCAGAACTGTTATAACAAAAAATTAATGTGTTTCATTAATAAAGTAAAATTTGTAATGCCTTTTACTATTTTGAAATAAAGTTAATGTTGGGATTCTAAATCAATAATTAATTATGTAAATGAATGCACGATAGGAAGAAGCAAAAAATAACCACAAGAAGAAGAGACAAGATTTAACGTGAAAAACCCTCCACTGTAGAGGAAGAAACCACGGGGCAAGCTCCGAAATAAAATTCATTAATTCAAAAAAATCAAGTACAACAAATTCTCAAGCAATCCTCACTTGACTACTTAAGATCACAAATAATAGAGAAAATGTCTAAATACCTCTCTAGCAAAATTTTCACTTTTTAGATAGTCACACCAAGAAACTAGAGAATAATTCTCTTATATTTATTTCACAAACTACTTGAAATCTTTTTTCTCTCTTATTTCCTCTCTCTTGTTTTTCACTTATGTATCTTGAAGTGAATAAGATGAAGGTTATTTATAGGCCTTCAAATATGTGTGAACATATTAATTTGTGCCTAACTTATGCCTAATTTTGACTATTACAATGGTGGCTAGAAAAATGTGTTAAATATTTTTTCTTTTCTTTTTAACCTAGTCAAAATTGTAAACTCACCAAACCCATTTAATTTTAATCTAGTCAAAATTGTAAATTTACCAAACCCATTAATTTTAATTTAGTCAAAATTGTAAACTTACCAAACCCATTAATTTCATGGGTTGGATAAATCAACAATCTCCCCCTCCAACCCATGGGGAGATGTTCACACATTTATTGCTCAATTACCATTCAGTCCCACCATCTTGGTGCAAAACTGATGCTTGTTACGAGTCACCACTTTGGTCAACATGTCAGCTGGATTTTTATCAGTGTGAATCTTCTTTAATAATATCTATTGATTATTCACCACTTCACGAATCCAATGGTATCTCACATCAATATGCTTAGTCCGACCATGGTATGTGGCATTCTTGCTCAAATCTAGAGCATTTTGACTATCACAATTTATCACATACTCACCCTGCTTCAACTCAAACTCTTCTAGAAATCTTTTCAACCAAAGCATCTCTTTACTTGCTTCAGTCATAGCAATATACTCTCTCTTAGTTGTGGATAGAGCAACACACTTTTGCAATTTGGAATGCCATGATACAGCTCCCCCTGCAAAAGTAAATATATATCCTGAAGTCGACTTTCTACCATCAAGGTCACCTGCCATATCCGCATCTATATATCCTTCTAGAATTGGTTTTGAGCCTCCAAAGCATAAGCACTTCTTAGAAGTACCTCTCAAATATCTGAGAATCCATTTGACCGCCTCCCAGTGATCTTTACCATGATTTGAAAGAAACCTGCTGACTAAACTAACAGCATGAGCAATATCTGGTCGAGTGCTAACCATTGCGTACATTAAACTCCCGACTGCAAAAGAGTAAGGAATAACCACCATTTCTTCCTTTTCTTTTTCTGTAGAAGGACAAGATTTCTTGCTAAGTACAAAGTGATTAGCAAGAGGTATGCTAACTGGCTTAGCATTCTTCATATTAAATCTGCTTAGAACCTGCTCAACATACTTCTCTTGTGACAGCCACAACTTCTTAGCTTTTCTGTCACGAGTAATCTGCATACCTAAAATTCGTCGTGCTAGTCTCAAATCCTTCATATCAAATGTGCCAAATAACTCCTTTTTCAAACCACTAATTATAGTAGCATCTTGCCCTATTATCAGCATATCATCCACATAGAGCAAAAGAATGATAAATTTACCATCTGAAAATATTTTGAAGTACACACAATGATCTGCTTCTGCTCTAGTATAGCCATGACTCACCATGAAAGAGTCAAATTTCTTATACCACTGTCTCGGATCCTGTTTTAACCCATACAGACTCTTCTTCAATCTGCAAACCATGTGTTCTTTCCCTTTTACTTCAAATCCGTCAGGTTGCTCCATGTAAATTTCTTCCTCCAAATCACCATGAAGGAATACAGTTTTCACATCTATCTGCTCAAGCTCAAGATCCAAGCTAGCAGTCAAACCAAGAATCACTCGAATAGAGCTCATCTTCACAACATGAGAAAAAATTTCATCAAAATCAACACCTTTCTTCTAATTGAAACCCTTTACTACCAAACGAGCTTTGTATTTTACTAGTTTCTCTCCATCCATCTTAAGCTTATACAACCATTTGTTCTTCAAGACTTTTCTACCTTTTGAAAATTCAACAAGCTCATAAGGATTGTTCTTTTTCAAATAACTCATCTCTTCCTGCATTGCTTTCATCCACTGAGTCTTCTTTTTATAATTCTGAAATTCTTGGAAGCTTTCTGGCTCCCTCTTTTCAGTAATTGTTACATACTCAGAACTAAAATATTTGGTAGATGGATGATATACTCTGGTTGACCTTCTGACTTTAGGTTCTTCTACGGTCTGGGGAGAAAGAGGTTATTCTCCCTGCTCAGCATCAACTGGTACTGCCATGTCATTAATCTCATGTTCTTCAAGCAACTCTCCTTCATCTATGGCATTTCTGATTGAAAGAGAAATTAATTCAGGAAGAGGAATATCATCACTACTTGTAATTTTCTCTGATTGCTCAGAGTCCAACAAGGTCTTGTGTTCATGGAAGATTACATCTATGGATCTTATTACTTTCTTCTTCACTGGATCCCATAACTTGTATCCAAACTCTGCATCTCCATAACCCAAAAATATATATGGAACAACTCTATCATCAAGTTTCTGTCTCTGCTCTTTAGGTACATGGACAAAAGTCTTGCATCCAAATACCTTCAAGTGAGAGTAAGCAACATCTTTTCTAGACCATACTCTCTCAGGTATATCAAAATTCAAAGGAGCTGATGGAGAACGATTCATCAAGTAGCAGGCGGTATAGAGTGCTTCACCCTAAAATGGCTTAGGAAGTTTAGCCATTTTCAGCATGGATCTGACTTTCTCCAAGATAGTTCTGTTTATCCTTTCAGCTACACCATTATGCTGTGGAGTGCCAGGAACTGTCTTCTCATGTCTGATTCCATGCTCTAAGCAGTAATTTGCAAACTCTTTTGAAGTGTATTCACCTCCATTGTCACTGCGAAGACACTTTAAAAATGTTCCCTTTTCTCTTTCTACCATTGCATGGAAATGCTTAAAACGCTGAAGAACTTGATCTTTTGATTTCAGAACAAACACCCAAACCTTTCGTGAAGCATCATCGATAAAAGTAACAAAATATCTACTATCTGTTAAAGTTTCCGCATTAATGGGACCACATACATCAGAGTAAACTAATTCAAGTACATTATTTTTCCTTTCAGATGAACGACTAGAGGAGACTTTATATTGTTTGCTATACAAATAATCATCACAAGGGTTTAGACTCATACCTTTGGCAAAGGTAATGAGAGACTTCTTTGCCAAAATTTGCAATCATTTTTCACTCATATGGGCCAGCCTCTTGTGCCACAAGTCTGGCGAAGCATCATCTTCAACTGTATTCAGCGCACCTTTTATCATCTTCACTTGAGTCTTGTAGAGTGTATAACACAATCTACCTTTGGCAACCACAATTGAGCATTTGGTGAGTTTCCACTTTTTATCACCAAAATTATTGTAATAGCTATCTAGATTCAGAGCATGAGTAGAAATTAAATTTAGAAGTAAATCTTGTACATGTTGTACATTCTTTAGAGTCAACGTATAACCAATATTTATCTGAACACAGACATCACCAATACATACTATATCTGCTTAGCCAGTATTACCCATCTTTACTCTGCCAAAATTACCTGCTTTATACACAGTAAAGATATCTCTCCTTGGTGTAGCATGGTATGATGCTGCAGAATCAATAACCCACTCTATGTCAGAACTAGTAACCTAATCATGCTCCTCAATAATGGAAAGTACAACCATCTCTTCATTATCATCAGCAACAGTTGCAGTGGTATTTTGATCATCTGTCTTCTTTTAATTTTTCTCATCATTTTGTTCCATTTTCCAAACTTTACAGTTTCTTTTCATATGTCCCTCCTTGCCGCAGTGATAACAACTGAATTTCACTTTCGATTATGACTTGCCTCTGGATTTATAATACCCTTTAGGATCTTTGCTTTTACTTCTACCTCTACTCTCTGTAGTTGTAACAAGAGCTTGTAAAGTATCAATGCACATATCCTTTCTTCTGGTTTTCTCATTGTGAAGACTGTCTTTTACAAATTATAAAGATAAAATACCACTTGAAGCAGAGTTACTGAGAGACACCACCAAGGTCTCCTAACTATCTGGCAAGGAATTCAAGAGCAATAATGCTTGCAATTCATCATTTAGGGCTATCTTCATGATGCTCAACTGATTTACTAGTTCTTGAAACTCACTTAAGTGTTTTGCAATGGATCGTCCATCTCTTAGCTTCAAATTCACAAGCTTTCTAATGGAAAAATTTTATTCTGAGCACTTTTTCTCTCATACATGGTTTCTAAATCTTTCCATAATTTTTGTGCATCAACTTCTTTGCTTATATGATGGTAGATATTATTATCTACCCACTGTCAAATAGTACCAACAGTTTTTCTGTGCATCTTCTCCCAATCATCATCTGATTTTCTGCTTAGCTTATTAGATCCTAATTTTATAGGATCATACAAGTCCTTACAATAGAAAATGTCCTCCATCTTCGACTTCCAAATTAAATAATTTGAAACCGACAATTTAATCATGGTGCCTGTGAATTTCTTCATTCTAATTTACACAATTAATTTTACACCAAAAGAATCAAGGCTCTGATACCACTTATTGGGGTTCTGAGTCAATAATTAATTTGTGTAAATAAATGCACAATAGGAAAAAACAAAGAATAACCACAAGAAGAAGAGACAAGATTTTACGTGGAAAACTCTCCAGTGTAGAGAAAAAAACTACAGGGCAAACTTCGAAATAAACTTTACTAATTCAAAGAAATCAAGTACAACAAATTCTCAAGCAATCATCACTTGACTATTTAAGATCACAAATAATAGAGAAAATGTCTAAATACCTCTCTAGTAAATTTTTCACTCTTTAGATGATCATACCAAGAAACTAGAGAATAATTCTCTAATATGTATCCCACAAACTACTTGAAATCTTTTTTCTCTCTTATATTTCACTTATGTATCTTGAAGTGAATAAGATGAAGGCTATTTATAGGCCTTCAAATATGTGTGAACATATTAATTTGCGCCAAACTTATGCCTAATTTTAACTATTACAATGGTGGCTAGAAAAATGTGTTAAATATTTTTTTTCTTTTTCTTTTTAACCTAATCAAAATTGTAAACTCACCAAACTCATTTAATTTTAATCTAATCAAAATTATAAACTTACCAAACCTATTAATTTTAATTTAGTCAAAATTATAAATTTACCAAACTCATTAATTTCATGAGTTGGATAAACCAACAGTTAACATTAATATTGAATTTTGTCATTCACACTTTAATTAACTAAAGAATAGGATTATTTTTTTTTTTAAAAAAAGAGAGAATCAAACTACTTGTCGTACATTTGGTTTTACTTTTATAAGCAATCAACAATTTACCTGGAAAAGTTACCTTCACTAATGTCAGATTTAATGAATGTCACACATTGAAATTAACTAAAAAAAAAAAGGGTGTTTCATCATCGTCAGGAAAAAAAGGAAAAAAAGGAAAAAAAAGGTGGGTGTCGTTTTTGCTTTTCATGTGTGCAAAGTTTAATTATGCCTAATCAAAATAAATAACCTTCTCATAATATATTTTCCCTCATAAAGCAAAAGCTATGGAGTTTGTTCGCCATATCAAGTTTAAAAACTACTATTTTGCAAATTTGAATTTCACTTTTTTTTAAAAAAGTAAATTTGAATTTAATTTTCATATATACTATAAACATATACAAGACACGTGATTAGAAAAAAAAATGCATTAAATATAATATATTAATGAATAATTTATTCTAATTAATTAAGCAATATTCTACTATATATGCAGCCGACAGAGAGACTTTAATTAAGAAGAAATAAAAACAGACTGCTACTCTCTAATTCTTGAATGTACCACTGCCACTGCCTCCCTACCCGACACTTCCTACAGGAAATTTAACACATTTATATTCTAATATATATATATATATATATATATATAATATGCCATATTCAAATGTCGTCGTTTATTGGTATTTGTATTGAATGAATGGACCTTTTTTGTTTATTTGGGTATTCCAATGTGTTTCTAAAAAAATCACTTAATATTTTAAGTATATATTTTTACTAACCAAAAAGAAAAAATTAAGTATATATTTTTAATTTTAATACAGATTTGAAATTTAATCTCTTCTCTATATTCTAATTTTTTTTAAAAAAAAATTAATGATTAGGCCAGGAAATTCTAGACATTATGTGTTTCCTTCAAGAAAACTTCTTGGCGATGGGTGGGTATTCTTCAATTGAAATCGTCTTGAATCATTTTGGAAGGGAAAAAGGCAAAGAAAAGCACACTTATTTGGCCACGTTAACATAGCTAGAAAAAGTTTTAGGCACGCCCGCAAGATATTTGCCTATTTGCAAATTGCATAGCAAGATACCTCCTCATCATGACAAACATAATAGATATTCACACTTTTTTTTTTATGGAAAATAGATATTCATACTTTAATTATATATACCCCCGTTTGAAAATTTAATTTTTATTTATCAGTTTTCATATTTAAAAAATATAACCAATAGAATTTAATTTTTTAATTAAAAATTATTTGAAATAAAGTGAAATTCTTCTCTAAAATGAAAAATTTTGCAATAATTGAATTCATTAATGAACTCTATTATTTAAAACTCAACACCCTCATTTCAATTAAATATCACCTAAAAATTTATAGAATTCAAATAAATTTTATCATTTAAAATACATAAATTTTATAGTTGAATCAAATTATACTCATGATTTATTTCAAACAATGTCTTAATCAAGGGCGAAACTATGAGGAGTCGCGGGTGGCGGACAACCCCCTTCGTCGGCGGCCAGAACGGCATAAAAGCAAAGGATAGAGGCGGCAATAAAAACGACGGGCAGCAACGCACCAACCGGCCACCGACCGACCATCATTTTGCCCCCCTTCAGTGAACATCTGCGTCCGCCACTAGTCCTAATACATAATTAAAACTAATTAAGACTTAAAACTCTTATATAACCTAGATTAAATATAAGTTTTAATTCATCAATTGGGATTGACTTATCTATATGCATGTAGGAGCTATCTCCTTCATATTTCGCCTATTCAATAGGGCACCAAACTTGAGCTTAAATCAAAAAGGAAATTGATTATTCTGATAAAAAAAAAGGGAAATTGATTATCTGCTAAGAATTTCAAAAAAACAAATGGATATATGACTAATAATGAACTTAATTGTATGAACTCTTTTATGTCTTGTATATATACACACACACACTGAAGTTTCAGCTTCTGAGGTTTCATTGTTGCAGAAATATGATGCATCTTTCTATAAGCTCAAGGCTTAACTATATATATGCAGTTAATTAATGAAAACACCATATATATCCTGGATGCAAAAAACCTTTTTTCCGAGTCTTCTTTCTGATAGAGCAAATTAAATCTAAGAGCTAAAGTATATCAGTATGAGTTTCCCCTTCTAAAAAAACGGCAGAAAAAGATGTTTGGACAACTGTTTCTTCCCATTGACTTCCTGGAAATCAACAAGATAAGAGCCATAAGTTCATATCTCCTGCTGCTAGCTTGAATGTATCTTCCACTGACAATGCCTCTGGATACTGACCAGAAGGGCCTCCTGCAGCCTGAAGATAAAAGCCTTGCAACATTTATTAGAAGCACTTTTCATTGGAAGAGCAAACAAGGGAGTGAATATTGGAAGTCATCTTTTCTTATAAATTATGTGCATAAAGGGTAATCTGAGACATTGTTGTTGTTGAAAAGACTATTAAATTTATTTTTAGAATGAATTTTATATATCTTAATCATAAAATTTTTTAACAGTAGTTCAAAATCTCTTTAAAACTGTTTCTTTTCCCACAATATCTGAACAGTTTCAACCTTAGTGTCAAAGAAACTCAGAATCTCTAATGATATATAGTAAAGTAAAAATTGTTAGTAAATATACTTACATGAACGTGGATCATGTAAATGAAACGAAATTGGTCTGATGAAATATGAGCAGATATAACATTCAATTTATGCTTGTCTAGTATATAGAAGATGGTGGTAAGTAATCCAGGCTTCTTGACTGAACAAACACTGATCTGTGCATCATCACCACACATGTTCATAACAACATTTGGGGAAAACCATGTCTGAAAGCAAGCTGGAGAAATAGAGACAGGAAACGAATTATGCATGTCTGTGGCCATAGGGAACCTACTTGAAGGTCCCTGATGAATAGCCAAGAATGCTTCCCTGGATTCAAGTGCTTGCGTCTGTGATGTGATTACTGATGGTTGTTCAGTGTCAACTCCTTGGAGCTTCTCTTGCCTTTGTCTCTCCAGCGTTTGCAGAGTTTCTTGGAGTGTCTTAATGTATTTTACTGCTTCATCAACAATGGTGGACTTATCTGCCTATACAAGGGTAAAAAATTTTTGAGAATGCCTTAAAGAATAGCACATTAGAATTGAATTCTGTGAACTGCTCAGCTGCAAGTTTACAATTTGATCGTGCATTAAATCATAGCTAGCTAGATTTCATTGTCATGAAATTGCTTCATTCTTCATCATATAATTAAATTTAATTAGTGATAAGTATGTACTAAAAGGTGACTTATAATTAATCGAGAATATTATAATATCTAATCGATAATAGGAATTGAGTAGTATAAACATTGATAAAAATAATAATTCTTTTTCTTCAATTTAAGAAAAAAAAAAGGAGGAAGATAAGTGCCATCAAATGCTAAATTTCATGTAATATACAGTTACAAATGTTGTGATCATATGCTCAAGTTGTAGACACTTGCACCCATATATACACAGTATTAGAAAATGAGTGTGGATGACATTTAAATTCATTATAAGAATTATGTTCAATTAGTATCGCATGTTCTTTGGGAAAAATTAACAAAAATGATTAAAACGGAGAATATGTATAGAATTGCCTTGCAGCCAGTTAATTAAGACGCAAAGAATTAATATGCGACTTGAACGAACTTCTTAAGGCAATGAAAACTGTTGAAAATCGAAAGGTAATTAAAGGAGTAATCCATCACATCATCATATCAATTCCAGATAATAGAATCAAATTTGATTGTGTTCATATGATGCATGATTCTCAAATAGGGAGGAATTAGATTATACTAAAAGGCATATATACAAACTAAAACCCAAAATTGATTTATTATATATTGATTATATAGGATCTTCCTGCTTAATCAACAAATAATTTTAAGTTAAAGAAATTATTAATACCTTAACAGGGAGCTGAGGAAGCAAAGTATGAAGGCTTGAGAACATGTTCCTCATCTTTTTCCTCCTTTCTCTCTCAGTCAAGATGTGAACCTCATGCTCTGATTCACAACCATAATTAACATTCTCTCTATTTCTATTTCTCTTGGTCTTCTGACCCAGCTGGGCAATAGTTGTTTCTTCCATTTATATATGATCAATTAGGCTATAATTGTTGGAATTATTATTAATGTTATTAGTATCATTAATACTATTATTATTAATATTATGATTATTATATGCCTCAAAACCCAATAACTGGTAGTTTTGAGTGCAAGAAACTGTAGGATTATGAGAGAAATTGGAATGGAGGCGTAAATGGTTTAGTTCAAGGGATTGAAGAAGGGGTTTATTTGCAGAGAGAGACATGGAAATTGTATTATTAGGGATTAACAATTAAAATTTTAATTTATGGAACAAGTTACCAAAATACAATCATGAGACACTGCCGTTATTTGGCTTCCAAACAAAAAACGGAAAAACTTAGCACGTCATATATAAAGATTTCTCCAATCCGGGTCCACTTCCTTCACCACCTTTCTTACCCTCTAAAGTATCTTGTTAATCAGTATAAATATATTTTATAAATTGAATTAAAAATTTTACCATTTATTAATTGATTTCATATTTCGAATTCATCTCTACTGAATCAAAAGTAAATTAACATTGTTTTTTAATTTTATGTAATATTAAAAAAAAAAAAACTCTCGAGTATACCATTGAAGTGTGGGGATGGAGACTACATGTATAGCTTATTGAAAAAGAAATTTTAATTAACTTTAGTAAGCTTTTAAGCCAGTCAGGCTTATAAATTATAAGAAATCTTTTCTTCTTTTTTTTTTTTAAAAAAATATCTATCATCTCATGATAAACATTTGTTTTCTAGTACATTTTTTCGTAGTGCCTTGTACATAGAAGAAGAATAATTGTTGATGAAATTTGAGTTTGATGTGCCACTCATAAATAATTAACTTTATATTTTCATTTGTATCATATTTATATATATTATGTTCTATGCTAAAAATATGCATATGTTTATGAAAATTATATAATTTGTAAACTATTTGATTAAATAATAAAAAGGGTTGGAGCAAAAACTTGCATTTATTAATGTGAATATTGAGTCACCCTCCATATCTCTCACTTTCAATTCAATTCTTTTTTCCTAGTACATACCAAAAATAAGAAAGAGTTGTATCTTAATTAATATTTGATATATAAAATCTAGGAAAATTTTGGGTGCATATGCATTCAACCAATGATAAACTGTTGAATGAGTAATGATAGGAAAAATATATGAATTTATTTAATCAAAATAATGTTAAAGTGTGTATTCCTATTTTTCCATAGACATGGAGATAATAACAAACTTATAAATTTTGAAGATAATGCTTTGTTCATTCTTTAGATGAAAATAATAATAATAATTTTTACATTACACTAATAACATCCTTTTAAATAATGGTTACAAGATAAATCAATATTATATTTATAATAACATCTTTTAGTCAAAATGTCTAAAATTATCTTTTATTTAACAAAGAATTTTTTTTCCGGCTGTATTTAATAGATAGCAAAGACTGAACTATCATAAACAACAATGGTATATATAATATAATATAATATAATATATGCTTTAATATAATTTAAAAAAATACAATAAAATTGTAAAAAAAAATTTAAAGAAAAGAAAATTTAAAGAAAAAAGTAGTTGCCGGAGCTTAGAAGATGAAGGAAAGAAACCCTAAGTGATATGGTTCATTATGCCAACCAAGAAAACGTACACGCTTCTTGTGAGTTGTGATAGAACAGCATAAAGCCATTACAAAGTTGTCACTTTATACGTGTCATATGAAAACAAGAACAAACATCCTTCGAAACAACCCTATGTTATTGTTATTGTTTTTTTTTCAAATTTGTAGCTTCATAATGTCAAAAATAATTTCAGTATCATCAAATAAAAAATTAAAACACATTTCAAAATATATATATTTTTAATTTAAATAACATCTCATCTTTATATCCCCTCCAACTTTACCCCCAGTATTTTAAAAAAAATTGGTAAACATATTTTAAAAATCTAATATAGAAGTTAATAGCACATGTTTTGCAATATAAACTTATCAAACAAGCTCTTTAACATCCTCCATCATACAATAAAATGAGTTTCATTTTGCCTTTTTCTAATTTTTGAAATGATTTCTGAATTCTGAATAAACCTTACTTTTTTGAGGATTCTCCAAAGAATGGCTCGAATAAAGAAGTAAAACTGGAGAATTTGTTTTTATCTGAGAACATTAATCATTATGTAACTAACTGCCTTCAAATTTAATATAAATAACAAAACCAGCAATGATATCTCAGATAACTTCGATATTTAACTTTCACTGCTTTAAAAAACTACCATGATAAATTTATGTTTTACTAATTGATTTTTTCTTTTTCCTTCAATACTTGCAATGGCTTATAGGAAGTCAAATAGAATGACAAAGAAAACTTGCAAAATGTCAAACAGAAAAAGCATGATCTCTCCCGTTGGATCTCCCGTTGTATTCACAGTGATAAACACACAAATTAACAAACAAGGCACAAATGTTGCTTAAGAGGGTATCCAAATAGCAACCGTTGCAACACATCTTTCAACTTCATTTTTATCTTCAAAGTACAGGCTTCAAAAAGTTCTGTCAACCCCATACGAACAACATCTTTACTGCCTATATGATTTAAATTTCAGGCAGAAGTTAAGTGATGTCAAACAGTTTGGTTCGGACAATTGTATGAACTTGTTACAACATAAATATCCTAGTCCAGTGAAAAATGACAGCAGTTTCACTGACCATTTGCACCTTATATGGAAAAAAGAGAAGGAAAAAAAATTAAAATTAAAAGGATTTGTTGCACAGTTTGTTGATCCTGCATCTAAGAGTAAGATATCAACTAGGACACACTGGACGATGTGGCCTTCACAGTTTGATTTGTATCCAATTATACTTGTGTTGTGCCTTCCCTGCAGATGTCCTTCATTAAACAAGAAAATTTGAGTTAACCCCATAATGTTAGGTGAATTGATTAAAAATTGATACTGGAATTTAACTTTGAAGATGTGGAGAGATTGAAAGGTTCATAGTGAACCTGAAAAACTGGCTCAAAACCATAGGAGGCTTCTGAGGAGCTGATGTTTATTGCTGAAGGTAAAACAATTGGCTGACTTGATACCGTGCGCCTATTGGGAAGACTAAGACTGGTCTGTGCTGAGGTTTCACCATTCTCAGAAAAGGCACCGGTTGCTGCATTGTTGTTTAACAGCCCACTTCCGTCATCAAAGCTCATTCCTGCCATGGGCAGTTGCATAGGCTGTAGAACTCCTGGCAAGCACATTGGATGTAGACTCAATCCATTTCTCATTGTTAACATCTGCAGAACCAATTCCAATTGCAAAATAACCAGTACCATCACTGCTCAAGTGGCTTTGACTGAAAAACTATTTTGTGGAACAGTTAATAAGAATTTATTTTGTTATATTTAATAAATGGTATAGTTCAAATAGAACCCCAATTAACTATGCAGGTGAAGATCTTACCTCACCTCACAAAGCTTACATTTGGGAAGTAGGTAATGAAGGTGATAATTTTCAGGAGGGTTTAGGAAAATGATATCCAAACCAAGCCTACTACTTCATGAACATCTATGTATATGCAACAAATATGCTGTCCTCGAGACGTTAAGGGCCTTGATGTAATCAATATTCAAGGCAATTCATTGGAACCTCTTTAGCTGGGGATGTAGGAATGGCAATAACCAAAAACAACCAGATCAGGTTAGATGCTGTAAGTAGGTAAACATATATTCAGGGTATAAAATTAGGCTGAAACCCAGTGCATCAGTTATATGATGCATCCAAGACATTGTGGAAGATAAACAGGGGAAAACTAAGACATGGTAAATTTATAAGAAGAGTATCAAAGTTGAAAAAGACCTAGTCATGAATCAAGCGGACTCTTCTTCTTATGCTATATAACTATTTGCCACCATGGTGCCAAGCCAAGATCAGATTTTTAGATATGCTGCACTCAAGCTTAGCATTGTCTATTTTTAAGTTCAGATTGAGTTGAACAACATAACTGATCATTGCTTTCAGCTTCACGAAGAAATCACTTTCTTCTCATGTCATAATCAGGGTACACATCATCAGTTTTATCATTGAATTATGAATATAGTCAAAGTAATTCATGTTTTAGTATTCACGGTCAATCTAGAGTTTATGATTAACTACATATCCAAGCTCTGGATAATATATAATCCTGACAGCTACTAGGCCCATTGTGCCATCACATAATTGTTGTTCAGCCAAAAAATGAACATGCAATGCCAATCTGAAAAAATTCTAGTCAACATTTTTGTGTCAAGTAACTGCAAACAAGATCTCATTAAGCATTGGCTGCCAAACTTATCATTTTTAATAATCTCTAATAGTTAGAATTACATAAATTACAACGGGAGACAAAAAGACCTTTATTCTTGGCGGAAGATCGATCCACAGGAACTGAGAACAATGTAAAAAATAGTGGACAGAGAATCACAAATTACACAGCTAATTGCTCGTAATTGCAATTTATATTAAAAATTTCAAACAAGGATGAAGTTAAGGACAGCACTTACTTGTACTTGGACCTGAAGCTGCTTCAAGTATTCAATTACCTCATCCAGCATGGAAGCCTTATCAGTCTTATCATAAAATGAGAAAATATCAAGTCATTCCTTCAATAAACTATTATAAGCTCACAGGTTAGAAAAGTTGTTGAGTGATTACCTTATTAGAATTTGGAATAAGGTTCTGTAACGCCTTCATTTTCTCGTTAATTCTACTCCTTCTCCTCTATCAACAATAAATTCAGCCATTTCTAAGCAAACCCATAAATCAAATTTTACACGTAAAACATCAAACATACACAGGCACATAATTGCAGTCTCAAAAGCTAACCTTTTCAGATAAATTATGAACCTCTGCAGCTCTGCTCCTCTTGGAGGAACTTTTAGGCCGCACAGTTTCCGATGGCACGTCATAAACATCTGCACCCTTCTAAAAGGGTGTTAAAGTAAAAAGAACCACCACAACCAAAATTCCAAACAATTAGTACATACAATTCAGAAATCTCACATCTAGTTACGATTATTTAGCAACAAGCGTAATTTTTAAGATCTTTAGAAAAAATCGATTCTTAGCAATTACATCGCTATCGCAGCTTAAGTCACCCAGATCATTCTCAATGGAGACACCCCGCCTCTTTGAAATAACAGAAGAGACAGCAATTTCGGTACTTTCTTTGGCAAAATAACCGCCGGGATCGGAGAAATTAACGCAGGAACTCCCGCCGTCGGCTCGACAATCTGATTGGGATCGGGAGAACAAAAATTCGGTTGCTGATGAAGAATCGGCCGGCGGCAGCGAAGGAGGCGAAGAAGAGAGAGCATGCTGCATGAATTTAGAAGAAGTAGAGGAGGAATTGTGGAGGAGTTGGTGAAGGAAGGAGGAGATTTCTTCTGGCTCAGGAGCCGGAGACGGGGCAGTGCCGTACAGATCCGCCATGGATAAAATTAAATCGAAGTAGATGGATAGAACCCAAAAAAAAACGGAAAGAAAGAAATTAAGCAACGTTAGATTGCTGTTTGGGGCTGGTTTCAGTGCAAAACCGTCAAAATTGGCTGTCCGTGCGTCTCTTTTTCTGTGCTATATTTGTCTGATGGCTTTTGCTCTCTTGGAGAAGGGTTTAAAGGGCTAACGAAGCTTTATTTATATAATCAAAATTTGATTAATCTCCCGCCTTAATTATTTCCTGCTCCTTCTTTTAGCTAAAAATCCCTAATTTTTCCATTATTGTGTTTAGACCCCCCCCCCCCCCCCCCCCCCCCCATCAATCACTTTCCTCTCAATTTCTGCCACCAACTACTTCAGAACCTCTTCTCATCTAACATTAAAAATTAAAATTTTCTAGCGCTTTATTATTTGTTTAACTTATTTGATAAAGTGCCTTAAAAAAATCTCAATTGTAAATCAAAAAATATATAAATTAATAAATTAAAATTTTAAGTTTAAAATTCATGCTAGATTAATAATTTTTAATTTTCATATTATAAAATAGAAATACAGTTCAAAAATTCTAATTTAAAATAGTTTAAAAAATGAAATGAATGATTTTAAATCTTATAAAATTCAATATAGTATTGAGAATATTATTATTATGATTAGTTCGTTGTTGTTCTTGTCGAACAATAATTATATCCATGTTGTATTGATTATAAGAAAATATATTATAATATTTAAATTTACTAAATATAAACTTATTACCATTCAAAAATATAAACTTATTAAATTTATTTTTCTTATGTTTCTACATTATATTATTGTTCTCATACGAATTTTAAACGAATAAACTTTTTGTATTTTTAATTATTGTTATTCATTATTCTTTTTTAAGGTAATTGTTATTTATTATTCTTTTTAAAAGTTCTCTTAAAATTTTATTCAATAATTTTAATTTTATATATTAATTTTTACATTAATATTAATATTTCAATTAACATTTTTTTATAATTTTAATATATCAATCTTAATCTGATGAGTCAAATCTCGAAATAATAAATTTCATGTTTAAATCATTTTGAAATTAAATATTTGCTATATCTAGTTTGGTGAGATTTTATAATAATAAAAAAACAACTTAGTAAAGTTCTAAAAATTACCAATAAACGAAGATAAATTAACAGAATCCCAATCGCTTGAATAAATCAATTGTAATATGATTATTTATAAATAAAAGATAAACTTTATTTTCAACTTATTATGATGTGTTTGATATTACGTTTAAAAGTATTTTTAATAAACTACTTTTAAACTTTTGAATTCCATAGAATGTAGAAAATCAGAATTCCATATCAAATAGACACACACTTACTAAAATAGGAAATTTTTTTTTTATAAAGCAGAGTTCACTGAGCTTATTATTAACCAAAGAGTTCAATTTTCGTCGTGTAAAAATGAATGGTGAAGAGAAGTGTAGAAAAGAAAGGTCCGTTAAATAGGTGAAGGCAAAGTCAAAGAGAGTATCTCAAAAACGGCACCTTATCCTGAGAGAAAGAACAAGCTGCATTAAGATCAACTCCCACCCTTTTTTTTTTTTAATTCCCAACGTGCTTTATTCTTTAAAATAGCGCAGTAAATATATTTCAACATTTCATTATTATTTATGCCAATTTAAAAATTTACTACAATAGTATACTATATATGACGCACTATTGTAACAACGCTATTTTTTTTAATTATTTTTTTTACTATGTGCGTATTTTATTTTTAATTTGCTAATTAATTTATGTTTTTAATTAATGTTTGATTAATGCATTTTTATTATTAATGTTTAATTAATATATTTTTATATTTAATGTATTATTATTTATGTCTAATATATGTATTTATTTTATTTATTAATTAAATTACTTAATATTTAATGTTGGATGAAAATGTAAAATATATAAAGATACGGGGTTAATATATAAAATAATAGAAAATTTTTGTAGTGAAATGAATAAATAAAATTAAAGATAAAAATTAATATAATATTAATAAAAAAATATAAAAAAAATATTTTTTTAAGTGTTAAAAATAATATAAATAATTGGAGATGATATTATATTTACAGTGAAATAGGATAAAAAATGGTGCAAACAGTTAAAGAACAGTTAAAGGTGGGCTAAGTATTCAATCGCATGAACCAAAATTAAAAAAAAATAAAAAGGTACAATTCCCAATGTCACTTTTGAATAGCGTGTTTGCTAATAATACCTCTTCTTAAACCAGCATGATTTTTTCCTCAAAAAAAAAAAAAAAAAGAAAGACGGTTTTTACTTTATGCCGCCCCTAACCCTATGGCCCCATCCTACCATAATTAAAACTTTTAATAAAAACATAAAAATAATTAAAAATAATTTTAAATATATTATATTTATTAAAATATTAAAATTTATAAACTATTTATTAAAATATTAAATTTTTATTAATTTATAGAACTTATAATGAATTTATAATGAATTTATAAATTTTATATAATTTATAATAAAATAATTATAATATTTTTAATAAAAAAATAAAAAATTTTAAAAATACAATAAACAATATCATTTTTAGCTTCATTATAGGGTCTAAGTTGGAGTTCTTCGCCTTGCAATTTCTACATCAAATCAAAGAACAAAGGATCTTTAATGATCTGTTGAACCATTGGATAAAGCGTCTCAACGCCTTTAAGATGGGCTTTGGTAAAACATCGCAGTAAATACCATCTAGGCAAGCCATATGATTTGATTGCTGGAGTGGCAGGCAACATGTACCAAAGATGATAGAGACCATGACTCCCATTCCTTTGTTGAATTGAATAGATTTCAATGTTGACAACTGAGATTCATCGTATTGATTTCACCCTCTAAATTTTAATCTCACCTCTTGACACCTGAATTGCCCGAGAATTTATTATATTGCAGAACGTAAAGAAAGATAATTAGCAATTGATCAAAAATAGAAAGATAATTAGCACTCAACCATTGATTAACTAAGAAAAAAGAAACAAGGGACTTTTAAGTCTAATTTTACCCACGGCTAGAAGTCCTTTTTTTTTGAACAGTTATGCTCGTTTACATTTAGGGAAATAAAATAAAAATAATAACAATAAAAGGAGTTACTAGCTTAACCAGCCATTAGGCTCCCCCAAAAATGTCGCAACTCCACATTTAAAAAGGCATTGGCACCTAAATGAGAGAAAAACCAGAAAAAAATAAGGCTTTAGAGAAGAAGGGGGCACATTGAATATCCAATAAACAGTCAACTAATTGTTCAATAACAATTTAAAATTTTGAAAACCAGTTCTCTCCACTCACTTTCTTTAGACAGTTGCAGCATCACCACAGATCTTGTTGTTTCTTCCTTCCAAGAAAAAGAGAATGCCTTCCTTTGATGAATCATGCCATAGGTTAGTCAAAATGGGCCAACTTAAGATGCAATGCAAGGCAGTACTCTCCCGGGTTAATGGTTCCAATTGCCAAATTAAACAACAAATTTTCAGCGCCAACCCTTCATTCTTCATTTTCTGAGCAATAATCTAACTGCCTAAACATTGAAATAACTTATCATGTAGCCAGCCCCGTTGTTTTACAAATGGGGCACAAATTTTTATGCATCAACCATTGTTTAATACAGTCTCTGTGAAAATCATGCCCACAGTCCAGAGTTCCAACATCATCTCCATTATTATATTCCTCCTGCAAGTAACCATTATGTAAGCAAGGGTGTAAAGGATTAAGGAGAGAAGAAAGCATTGGACAAAAGCATTACCTGACAAATGCAACATGGTTCCTTGCCCACCACAGTTTCTGATAGTGCAACAGAATATTTCCGCTGCTTTAGTCGGCTTAAAATAGTTTCTTCACTCAATCCAGTGCTAACATTTCCAATACGCTCTTCTAGAGCCAACAACTCCTATAATTTAAAAAAAAAAAATAACAAGTTTTCACAAAAAGAGTGAAATACTAAAAACCGATCAAATAAAAAATTAAATTCCCAGCCATTTTACCTCATATGACATGTTATCAACATCGAGCCGCATATCCCTATGCCTATCATGAACATCAGCCACTCCAAAAAATACTGATTGGTCAAGTATCATCACATCCTGATGCACAATTATTAGGACATAAGTCAAATTTTAAATAACTAAGAGAAAAACAAGTAAACTTCATTAGGAATGTTGACAACATTAAAGCTCAACAGTATGATCACACATTGTATGTCAGATGAATAACGATACCCCTTTTCAGCATCCAATACTGTAGACACATGGCATGTCAAATGAAAAATGAAACAGGAAGGGAAAAGGAGGGGAGAACGAAGACTTGGTTACACATGCTAATAGTGTAAACAACCAGGCCTATATCATATCCAGGGGTATACATATGCATATACATACATTCATTTATATATATAATGAACTTCTTTCCAAATAGTATGTATCTAACGCTAAATTAGGCACTTAGCAATTCCCTGTCAGTATTTTAGACAATCTATTGATTGAATTACCAAAGTGTTGCAGCCACCATCAAGTTTATGTAAGCAAAACAAATGCTGCCGGGGTAGGTGGACAAATTTGATAATCCCCTTGATTTATTTCCACCACTCACCTCGACCACTGAGGTCATTTACATTGTACATTACAATTAACAACATTTATTAAGACCTGAATCATTTTTTTAAGATTTTAAAAACTTGTTTTCATGTCTTCCAGATTCAGTTCTAAGGTGCCACCACCAGTGATATGGTCTGCAAAATGAATTGTATCCGCCAATCTCGCCACTTAATATATTTCTACTTGATTTGCTCATGGTTAGAACATTTAAGAAATAAAAACACTAACCTCAAACCGCAAGCTCTCACCCCTACGCATGAGATCCAAGACATTGCGAATCTGCTACAGAAATAAAAGAAGCATTGTAAGCTCCAGAAGAATGTTTATTTGTCAAGAATGTCAACAATGCAAACTTGGAAACAATTACATGCATGCTATTATTTAATAGATAAGATAGACAAAGGAAGCGACATGTATCAAAATTTGTAGAACTTGGAATAAGATATTTCTCACAGATATACTTGGTATTCTTATAATTTGTTTCTGTTACACTCATCATCTTGCTATCTATCATTTCTTGACCATATGACTTAAAAGTTTTAATTCATACAACCATTTGTTACTTGTAAAATACTGCTGGTAGACATTGCAATATAGCAATGATCATTCATTTATTGGACGTTTACCATGCAAGAACATTGCAGAACTGATGGCACACTAACACTGTCTAACGAAAGAATATTAGTTGGTTGAGAGATGCATTTGATAACCACCATGTAGTAACCAGAATCAACACTGTAGAAGCGGTATTCTCAACTCAAACCCACTAAGCTTAATCTCAAACTAGTTGGAATTCGCAATATGGATTTCAGTCCATTACGCCTGAGGTAGGGCAGATCCTCTTCAGTACTTAGGGTTGCTAACCCTTCTAGACTATTGCTAATCCTTCTAGACTATCTCCCCCCACAATATAGGTCTACACCTTGATTTCTTTTCTCCAGCAAATTCAACATATTATTATGTCCGATTTCAACATATTTTAGAGAAAATAAAAAGAAAGGAATATACTGGCTGTAACTAAATTAGTAGCAAAATATCAAAGTTTAATTACCCAACAAGTTCTGAACTTCATTATGACCAAAACTACAAAAATAGGCAATTGTAACCCAGTCATTAACTGCTAATTGCAACAAAATTAAAGATCATGCTACAATTGGTTAAATTTTGTAGTTCAAACCATAAAGCCAAACTAGCATAGAATAAGGACTGGCGATTAACCCAGTAGCCAAAAACCTAGTCCACATTTAGATATAAAAAATTCATAGCACAACAAGAGAGTTATAGAACAAACCTCGGATACAAGAAGTCTGCTTCTTCCTTCACTGGCTGCAGCCAAAGTTCGCAAAGGATAGGGAATTCCAGGCATACCATCACCTTGTCTCTCCATCCGCAATGCTGATCTTTGATATGATCTATGATGAACTTGGTTACCAACTCCAGAAGAAATCATCGTTTCTTCTGTTGAACCAGGAGGACCTGAATGCAGTGGAGAATGAGTGCTGCTCTGGCCTACAGAATCCGCACCAGCAGAAGCATACAGAGATCGACGAACATATTCAGCTAATCTTTGTGAATTTCTTGAAGGAGGAGTTTTATGAGAAATCCAACTCCGAGATGTAGGGTGGACACCGGAACTTGATAAAGGGTGGACACCAGAACCTGAGCCAGTCTGAGATGTAGAAGCAGCATTTCCAGGAGAACTTGCATTTCCACCAGTAACACTTCTATTTGTTGGATTTCTAACAGATGTCCTTAACTCGGTTGCAGGTACAAACATTGGATGTTCCCACATGTTTCTTGTTATGCTTCTAGAGCTGGCTTCCTCTCTATCGCCCAAAGTTATAGAACTTGATGAATTACCCATTCTGGAGCTACAGCTTTCATTCCACCTAAATAACTGCACACTTTGTGGCAAAGCAGGAACAGGAACAGCAACAGGCTGACTCTGAGAAGCTGAACTTTCTACTGCTGGTGGTGACCTAAAGTCCAGTGAATGATCAATTGGAAGAAGTCTTGATGTGCGGTGTGAAGATGGTATATTTGAATGCCTAACAGCATTTCCTGTAGAAAATAAAGCAGGATGAACAGATTCCTGATTTGAAGGATTTATCCTCAATCGAAAATTTCTTTGGGAGGTTTCTGGACGTCCTGTTACTGTTGAGTCAGGAATACTATCAGAAGGTAGTCCCCTCATACCAAGTCCAAGTCTGGGGTTCACCTGTTCTGAAGGAACAGATATACTTAAACTACTGCCTGCATCATAGTGGACAGGAACACCAGGCCATGCACTACTCTCTGGGCACTGAAAGAAACTATAACTTGCACTCGTAGAGGACTGTCCAATATGCCCCTCAACTGATTTTCTCTTGCAGGATTGACGGCGACCATCCAATGAACAACCTCGTCTGCCATCATTCTCTTCAGTCATGTATCCACTACTTCCAGAAGTATGCAGGAAAGCATCAGAGCCACTAGCAGAAGAAATCCGCCCATTTTCTGGTGCCCCAGACTTGAAAAAATTAGAGCTTTCCATGACTTGACCATTATCATGTCCATGACCCACATAACCTGCATTCAGGTTGAGATTCTGTGGAATTGGATTGGAAAGGGAACTCTCTACAAATTGAGGGTTCACATTCACACTGTCTAGTGAAAGAATATTACTTGGTTCAAATCTCCTTTCTTCTAACCTTGGACCAGATCCAGCACAAGTACTTTCTGAAGATGACCAGCCATGTTCTGGTTCCTGCTCTTCAAGATTTGCACCATTTTGTGCACCACTAGAACTGGGCTCACCCAAACTCCATCCACCCAAAATTTGCCGTTCGTGGTCAACAGAACTGACATATGCATTGTTCACGTGACTAGGTGATAGCATAAAGTCTGCTAATCGGTTTTCTGCAGGATTTTGCATGTTATTCCAGCAAATTTGCTGATCTATGATAGCATTACCTGATGTAGACCCATGGTCGAAGTCCAATATTTCTGGCGAGGAGCCAATAATACCCCTCTGCCCTTGCATTAGGGTGACTAGCAATGCCCCTTATAAATTATATGCAATAGCTGAAGCGAACTCCAATGTGAACTGCAATATGCACTTCTTCTTAATCTGCCACAGGAAAAAAAATAGGCAAATAAATAAATCATCATATTCATTATCAAAGTGTTCCATATAATATAATGAGCATAAGAATTCATTCCATAGAAAATACATAACATAAATAGCATACAAGAAGAAAAGACCATAAATTATTTTTCCTGTAATGGAAGCTAGGATAAGTTCCAAATCGGTCCCCTAATAATTCTTTTCAGCTAATTCTACACTTCACATTATGTTTGTTTCTTCTAGAAAGAAATAAGAAAGGGGAGTAGAAGGGCGTGTTCGATGATGATGCTTTGCTTTGGTTTGTGAAATAAAAAAACCCAGAGTCTTATGAAATATAGTGAAATTTGTTAACAAAGCCATAACATTTTCTTTACTACTAGAAATTGACATTTTTAAAAGGTAGATTGCTGCATTTCTAATGCAGGTATTTAATGATAAAATTTCCAAAGGAACAATCTCAAGCACCAGTGACAGAATACAAAAACATCCATATAAACAACACGGAGAAAATTAAAATTTTTATGATGCATAACTCACATAATCAAGAGGAAATCCCATTAGGAATAGGATTACCGACCATTAGAAAAAAAAAAAAACGGAGGAACAAACTTCGCAGAGAAAATATCTTATTTCTTTCCATCACAAGTGAAAAAAAAAAAAAGAGGAAAAGACTAAAAATTTTCATCAGCTTTGCAACCACATAACACAGAAGGTCAAACAAGGAAACCCACAAGCCAAATCTAATTCAAGATCGACTTGCGTATATGTATAAATATATATATATATATATATATTCATATATAATAGCTTATAAAACGCGAGAACCAGTAATATAGATATACCACAAAAAAAAAATTTCGACTCTTTTTCTCATAAAAAATTAACAAATTAAAACAAAACAAAAAAATCCTCCTTCTGAAAAAAAAAATTCAAAAATTAAACCCAGAAACCAAAGAAATATATAACAAACATGAAAAAGAAAACAGTATACCACCATCCATACATCAACCGCCCATCGAGCAAGAGAAATGAAAAATCAAATCTAAGGAGCTCACCTAAGAAATTAAAAGAGAAAAGTCTGATCGATCTAACAATCAGCACAAACAAACAATAATAGATTAGGGAAAAATTAGTAGAAAACTCTAAGCTTTCCCATCGATTAAATATCCTGCCTCTTTCTCGAGAAAAGAAAGAGAAAAAAGAGAAGAGGAAAACAAACAAAACAAAACCCAACCCGAGAGAATGAGAGAGAGAATGAGGAGAAGGCGAAAAGAGGAAGAAGAAGAGGAGGAGGAGAAAATAAAATGAGATTGGGGAAATAAAATTGAAACAATAGAAAAAAAAAAAGAGATTAAAAGAGGACAGTAATTGTTAATTTACGAAATAACCCAGTGAGAGAGAGAGAGAGAGAGAAAATGAAAGAGAGGTAAATGGTCATAACTCATCAAAGAAAGAGCAGTTTCCATTTCCATTTCCAAACAAAGAATTTGAATTAAAAATAAACATAAACAAATAAATAAAAACAGACAAAAAAGAAAGAAAGAAGAGTAGCAACAGCACCCATTATCAACAACAAATGGAATAATTATATGCTACAACCGTTGTAGCAATAAATGTCTACAACGGATCAATGAGATTCTTACACGTAGATTAAATGCTTACAACTATGCCAACCAAACAAAAAAGGTGTACCCTATTGGCATTGGGTCGCTTACCGTACAATATGCCTCTTAGGTCTCCTTGTCCCTCACAAATCTTAATCTCTCTCCCTATATTTCAAACAAAATACAGAATATAATAATAATAAAATTAATTAATTAAATAAAAAAATTAAATCGAATAATAAATGACTTGATGTTATTTAATCGAGATCGTAATTTTATATATGCAGTTATCTCTATTAAAAGATTTACTCACTATTACTAGTTATAAGATATGGGTTAAATTTAAAATAATTAGAGTAAAATTTTAAATACCAAATAGATATATTAAAAAAAATTTAATTAATTTAAAAAAAATAAAGAAAAGACCCTTCTCCCAATAGCGGCTTAGGCAGCCCCATCATCTTCTTCACGCCAAGCACCTCTTTTTTTTTTTTACCAACACATGCCTCTCCCTTTCTCTCCCTCTCTTTACTTTGCTGTGCTGTGCTGCCCTCTTTCTCTGTCTTGTATTTTCTAGTGCGAATAAGGCCTATTGTTTCGTTCCTCTTTCTCATCATTATTATTATCATTAAAAATAAAATGTATATTTTTTAAATATTATTTTTTTGCACACTTGCCATAGATATGATGACTATGGACCCACAGTTAGATGACTTAGATTTTCTTCTCCACCTAAAAATCTAATTGCTTTACATTTTCTTTTGACTAATCTATTAATGGTTCATTATGTGATATTTGTAATTTTTGTATGGTTGAAAAAGTGGAATCCAAAATCCATATGCAAATATATTATAAATGAGTTAAAACCAACTAAAATTAGTAAATATATTATGAGATTGTTAAAAAATATTTTGGATACTCCGTGGCATATATTTAGATTTATTTGGATTAAATTAAAGAAAATTAAAAACAAAAAACAAATTAGGGCATTTTAGTTAGGATCAAAAATTTTTCATAATGAAAATATGACATTTATTTATTTATTTTGCTTAAAAGAGGTGTGAATACTGTTAGGTGTGTACACGGGCCGGGGGCAGGGCCATTTCGAGCCTGATCGGGCTTCGGGCCGGCCTGATTTTTTTAAAATTAAAAGAATGATTTTTTCTTTTAATTTTAATAAAAATTACCTATAAAAATTACTTTAAAATTTTATTATACTAAATTATATCTAATAATATATAAATTATTATATCATTTTTTATATATAATATTTTAAAAAAATAAATTATCAAAATATAAATTTAAAAAAATTAAAAATATATAAAAAATTAATATCTCGGGCCGGGTCGGACGGCCCGAGATTTTTTTATCCCAACCCGAGACCCGACCCGAGCATGGCTCAGGTTGAATTTTGAAGCACGTGGCCCGACCCTAATATGGGTTTGGGCCGGGCCAGATTTTTAGGGCCACGGATTGTATGAACAGCCCTAAATACTGTTCAACCGGCTCCTAGACAGGCTGAATAGCAATTTAAATTTTCAATATAATTTCAAAATTAAGTGAGATTTTTTAATAAATATAGTCATATATAAATTGAAAGAAAGAAATAAAGAAAAAAACTTAGTCAATTTTGATATTGATCATCTACTTTTTATAATGACTACGATTTGGACTTCCACTATTTTTCTAAAATTATATCCAATGTTTATAATGATATGAGATCTGGCTATTATAATATTTAGAATTTCACTCAATAATGAACTTTTGAATTTTTTTTCCCCAGTACTCAAAGTAATAAAATGAACTTTTAAGGTTTAAATTTTCTTAGATCACAATAGAACTACTAGAAAGATTATAATTTAACTCAAAAATTTTAATAAATTTTGATGATAATAACATATAACAGCTGCAAATGTGCTATAAAAATCATTCTTTTTTTTTTCGAAGAATGCTATAAAAATCGTTATTAATAAGTGATAATAATAATAAACTTGTTGATAATTGAATAACTCTAGAATCAGGCCAGCTCCATTATTTCACCTTAAAATTTTTACACATTGGTTGTTGATCACTTTACAAAAATATATAGTAATCTTATAATAAATTTACATAAATATTATATGTATAATAAACTTTATATATTATTACATAATAATATAGCACTTATTTCTTATAAATAGTAAAAATACAATCAATTTTGACTTTTATAAAATAATGGTCTTGCCCTTAGATTTATTACGTTTTTAATACAAAATAGTTATATCTTAGATGGCTTTTTAGTCTTTATGTGATAAATGAGACCAACTGTAATAGATAAAACTTGAACTTACTGTATTATGATAAATTTAAAAGTACTTAAAAAATTTGATAAAATTTATGGTCTTGTTTATTTTTTTGGCAATTTTACAAAAAAAAAAACCCTTCTTTATATCATATCAGTTATTACTGAACAGTAACTCTCATTGGTATAAGACTTGTAGCCCATAATAATGATGATGAATTTCATCCGTATCCTAAATTTTTGAATTTTTTTATTTAAGAATAGGTAGTGTATAATAACAATTATGCACTGCAAGAGACAAAAAATTGATAATAAAAATTATTATTTTTGTAATTAAATTTATAAAATTTTAACATTATAAACACATGTAAAGATAACATATAAAGATCGGAAAGACCTTTTGCAAATATCTTATTATAAAATTATAAATGATACATATGGCATACTCTGCCCGAACTAAAATCTGGCACCGTTCATATCTTTATCGTGGCATGGGCCGCTTACTCTCGTGTTTTTGGTCCCTATTCCGTGTCCTTTCTCACATTCAATAATCTACTCTCTCTAATCTTTTAAAACTATTTGCTCAGCTCCTCCACATGGATGCTTATATAACCCATTGCGTAATGGCACGTTTTATACTATTTTGAATGCTAATCAAACATGGTAAGATTTGATTATTCCAAATAACCCCCACGCCTTTGGCAAGGAAGACAAATTTTGCCAACCTAAATATCCCAAGAAAACGCCAATGTCGCCCCCACTCTTTATCAGACGTTTATGATTTTGACGTCAATGCCTCAAATAGTTTGTATTTGCGGGTTCTATCACATGTAAAATTTCCCCGCTCTGACACGGTCGATATTGGAGTCTAATTAAAGATTTTGCCTATTAATTTTGACTTTAGACTAAAGAATATGATTGCAACCATTAGCGCTAACATCATGTTGACCAAATGGGATTAAAAAAATTAGTTCTATTAGAGAGGCCTAATAGTTGGCAATTAAGCAATTACTCCAATACAGTGTTTTTAATAATGGCTCTTTAAAATGGTGGCTGCGTGGCTATTGGATCAATTTACTTGAGGGCAAGTCAAAACTCACGAGGTCCTCACTGGCTCTACACCCTGCAACCACATAAAGATTGAAATGACCCACCCTTCATCAACATGTGCCGACACATGATCAGAAGAGTCGGAGGTTGAATCATCCAGTAATGATTTAATCACAAGGCAATTCTTCCCAAATTTTAATCTAAATCCAATGCAGATAGGATACTTAAAGGGAAGCTTGATTAACGTTTATGTTAACTTGATAGCTGATATAAACTTTGGAGAAAAGTCATACCGCCACTAGCCACAATCACTGAATTTCTGTCTTTTAGAATTTAGACATCCAACTGCAAAAATAACCCTATAAAGGAACCCTCTAAAGTAATTGGACACAGACACGATATATAAAGATGGCAACTTGGCAAGTAATTATCAGACAGGCTTCCCAACAGCTGTCCTATAGCCAAAGTATAAAGTAAATTAATAAATTAAAATTTTATGCTAGAACAAATCAAGCTCATATTGCCCGTCAAACAAACAAGACTAAAAACCTCATGGAAATGGGAAAAAAGTTAGAGAGAACAAAGCACCTAAAAAATCCACCTTGAACATCTTTAATCAGCTTTCCATCATTGCAACCGAGTTTCAACTACTTCATCTACCGTATGTTAACCTTTTCTCACATGCTATTTGTTAAATAGCAATATTTGAATTTCGCTAGGTAATTGATTCAGAAGTCTCAACTTACCATAGAAAGGAAAAAAACTGAATATATATACGCAGTCACACTCATGAAAGAACACAAAAAACCAAAGGTCCACAGCAATGTAATGTGCACTCGTAAACATGTGTGATTAACGCACTGACCTAACAACGTTGTAGATTTATTGAATTTTATCATATAACGCAAAAGCATAAGACACCAAAACATATATAGCAACCAGTAATTACCTGCAGCAGCCACGTTAAGCCATAATAGCCAAATGCAGTCTCATGCAAGATGGGCAAATTTAAGAGTGGTCTTATCTAAATGTGAAACAAGACATGGGCAGGTAACCTAATCTAAAATAGGCTTATAACATTTTCTACTTGCAGCACCATCGGCATCAAATAGGGTCAATACGAGTAGCTTAAATTTATGAAAGATCAAAGATCTAACAAAATACTCATGCACAACAAACACTGAATGCTAATATTTCAAATTCTCCTTGTTTTGGAAAAGAATTGCAATGAAGGAAATTAACTTAGATTCTGAATTAGATATCTTCAAATCCAGGCCATAAGAGAAGCAACAACTTAATTTCTATCTCAAGAAAAAGAAAACGTGCAAAACAGATATAAACTACAATGCAAATCTAGTCTCACAAGACAATTATAAAAATAGGGAATTGTTTCACAATATAACAAATCAAGCAGCTAAAAACCAACTAATATCAAACTAAGATTGCTGAAGTACTTGACAAGAAACTATTGTAAAATGTACTGAAATGACAGATACACAGTAAACTATTTAGGATGCAGGGTTTACAATTATTTTGTTTGGTAATGACGGTAAACACAATCATAGAAAATTTTATTTGGCATTCTATAATAACATTACTGAGTCTGCCACGAGGAAGCTCGGAGATAGATTACAAGACAGGCTAAACGATGATAGCCTTCCTTAGCTAAGTGAAATTGCCAGTGAGGTAAGGAGGAACAAAGTTCCCATCCATTAATTTAAGAAAACATATCTATCCCTGGAACTCAAGAAACTGAAAACAGATCGAACAAAGGGCAAGTTCCCTGATAAAAGTCTCTAGAGAAATGAGGGAAAATTGCATTATCCCCATATGTGAGAAGTCAAGGACCATTCCACCATCAAGGTACAACATTAGGAAGGCAGGTGAAGTAGCAATACTCATAGACTTTTTTATTTTTATATTTGAATTTACAGTAATCTGAAATATCAATCTTGTTCAGATTCTACTGGAGAAGAAACGCCTGTGATGGGCATAACAGAAATCTGCAGGCAAAATTATATGACAAATTGCTGATTATTCCTTAGAAGTCTAAAAGGTTAAAAAAAATCAAAGTAAAGCTTTGTCATTAATTACCTGAACTGATGAAGCAATTCCGCTATGACATCTCCCCGAACATCACAACTATTACGAGTGCTTCGTTTAACCTTTATATGTTCCACAAAACATTAATACCTTCTGTTACTTAGCTTAATGTTTTATATAAGGTTCCTACAATAAACATGTCTTCCGTTAACTGGATATTAAACACTTTGCTTTTTTAGCTGGGCATCTGAATCACTAATATGACTTCTAAACTCCATGAATCAATTGTTTAAGGTAATAATTTAACCCTGAGACAAGGGTTAGTATCCACATATCTTTCAAAAATAATCCTTTGCAGCATTGTTTGGATGATCAATCAATGAGATCATCCAGCTCTATGAAATCTTCCTCTAAAATAGACACTAATTGTTGAGCAGTTTCAGCATCAATAAACATGTCACTTCCAGAAAGTCTAGGTGTCCTAACCTGCACACCAGGTATTACATAAAAAGAAATATTAGTTGTTTCAAAGAGGAAAAGAAAAGGATTAATTGTGGTAAAAGTAAAATTAAATGAACATAGAAAATCATTTCTTATAACTGTAGCTGCTAAAATATGCTAGTACTTCTTAATAAGTCAGGGATTAGTCATTAATATGCGCTCATCATCCACTTCAGGTAGTAGGATATGCAATAGAACAGGAAGATGTAAAAATTGTGTGATATCAAAGAACTAGTAAAATCAGATATAGGTCAAAAGCAATTTGGAAAAAAACACAGATGCATATCATTGACAAAAAAAAGAAAAGAGGAGGAAGGATCATAAGAAAATTGATTATCACTTTGGCAAGTAAAAAGGTCATGAAAATTATGTCAAAGCAATTAATAAATTATAAACAAAAAAAGGGCTAAAATACAAAATCAAATTATCTAAAGTTATTGCCTATTTTTTGGTTTACAAAGAGGACAAATGAGCCAAAACACTTTGAGTTGAGCTAGAGATGTGGCCCTCCCTTATCAACAATTCTAATTAATAGTTGAAAACTCCGGATATAATAGTAGACAACGGAATGAGAACCCAGAATCCTCAAGTACTCACACTTAAAGGAAATGAAAAGACCAAATTGGCTAAACCTGATAGGTAAGTTAATGTGCTTGTTTATGTATGCCATCCTATAATGGTGTATGTGATTCGTGCTGCACATGAACATAGATAATTTTTTTGTAGTGAGAAACAGAATCATATAAGATAAAATGAGCTTTGATGCTGGTACAGGAAACAATAAATGAGACACAAAAATACTGCAGTATAGGTTGAGTGGAAGGAGCAAATTTGAGCTTCTTACTAGCTTATTAGAATCAATATTGGAGATGTTGCCCGAAGGATACTGAAAACTAGCAACAAAAATAGGTCCAGCAGCGACTTTGTCATCAAATTCAGTACTCAGTTTCATAGGATATCTACGCAAATCCTTCTTCCTATTAACATCGTTGCAATGAAGAACCTTAGCTTCAACAATGTCAGGCGTGAGAAATCCATCATGCTGAATGCCAACATGACGTACAGCTGAAACACTTTCTTCCGCATAGGAACTCAAAATATTCTCTGAAGTGAAGTGCTATTTCCAGCCTGAGACTTGACAAAGACTCGGCAAAGGACATAGGAAGCCTGCATATGCATAAAAAGTGAAGTTTTGCATCAGAAACAGAAAGCACCTTAATCACATAAATTCCTCATTCTTAAACCTTTTAGAAACCTATTTGAACAAAGAAACAGCATATAAAAGAGACAACAAAAAACCACTTTGGAGAGGAAAAATAAAACAGATAGTTGGACATATTTGATTGGAAGAACGAAAAAGTTTTGATATCTGGAAGACAATGCACTTTAACATGCCAGAATGTATGTCTCAAACAAGGTAACCCACCACCCAGCAACATATGTAAATACTTATGTCAAAGACTTATAATTGAACAGAGTTAACCAAAGAAAACAAAGTTCCAGAAATGAGTCATAAACCACTATGCTATTCCAAGCTTGAAACCATTTGCATCTAGTCAATTACACATATCTGAATGAACTTGGGTCTGCGGGGAATTCACAAAGGGCAGGACAAAAAAGGGAGAAACTTTGTTCAACAGGACAAGAATCTGTAATGCATAGCAGACAAAAACATAACCCTTTTCAGAAATTAACAAAGAACAAAATACTAATAAAAACACCTCAAATTCATGGTCATGCCAATAGAACGCTAAAATCTTACAACTAATAACCGTTATCATTATCAAATTAAAAACAAGAACAAGAATGATTCTAGAATACCTTAACATGATCAATAAGGGCATACTCATACAAGACCCAATCCGTCCTACTTGCATTTTTCACAGAATTCCCCAAGTAAAAGGCATATCTAGTCCTCGTACCGATCACAATCTTCCCACCAGGATCCATCACATCTTTGACCCTACCGCTCCTCCTCCAATGCCCTCCCTTAGCCCTCCTAATCCTCCCTTCTCTGCTCTTGTTCAAAACCCTAAGTTTCGCATAGCAATACCAGTGCCTTTTCCTCCCTCCGCAACCGTACGCATAACGCGCATTTTCCGGTAAATCAAAAGGTTGATAGTTGTACAAATCCAGCTCCTTTATCAAATCGTATCCGTTCGTATTCCTATCTGTATCGTAGGCGTCTTTCTTTGTGCAATTCTTGCCCGAGAGGTAGTAACAGAGAAGTTGTTCATCGGAGGGGTAGAATCGACAACCAGGCGGAAAATAACACGCCATCTTTTCAGGGCTTTTGCAATCTCTCCCACTGTCAAACGACCTGAGAGTTTTAACACACTAAACCGAGCAGCAAGGAAGAAAAAATGAGAAATGGGGTTTAAGGGTTTGTATATGGGCGAAAGATGCGTGGTCCTAAAGTTTCCAAGTGACAATGTGTCACTCAAGTGTGTGTTTTCCTCATCTGGCCGTTTCAGTTGGTGGTCAAGTGGAACTTTTATTGCAAAATGGGCTCCAAGTGGAGCAGGAAAATACGTCGTTGTACAATTAAAATAACATCTAGCCCAAAACCATTGCTGCGTGCCAATATGGAAGAGTAAATAACTCGGTAAGAGCATCCACAATTTATTATAGGGATTTTCTTTTTTGAAGCAAATTATAGGGATTTCTTCAAAACTACCTTAAAACATAAAATTATTGTCAAAAATATCATTTTTCCTAATATATTTTATTTTTGGAGATATATATTAAGTATATATTTGATATATCAAAAATACATCAAAATATATGTAATTTAATTTTTTACATCGAACTTCACAGCATCACTTTATTTTCTGTTTTTTTTCTACGTCATTCTCTCCCGCAATGTCCATCAATTTATTATCCTTTTCTATAAGACTCTTTCCAACAATAAATTGCATTATTAGTGATTAAGAATTAAATCTCACACAAATATGTTAATATCTAAAAATTATTTAATGATTTTTGGAAAATAATCTTAATACTAAATATTATGATAACACCAATAAGTAAACAAGAGACATCATTATTGATCGTTCTTCACAAGTATTTCATGGACTGAAATTCCCATTTCCCGAGTAAAGCTTTGGCCTGCTGAACTAAACGAGTATTAATAATGTTGCTGAGGAGATGGTCATAACAAGACAGCAGCCATGAATTCTTGATCGGATTCAAGCGCTGTCATTGAATCTGGGGGAAGGCACACCTCCAAATCCACACTTCCCCCTCCTTCACGTCCTGGATAAGCTGTCACTTTCCCGCTGAATTTATGTGCATACCCACTGCGAAGTGTTAAAGCTTTCCCTAATCCAAATTCGCACCCATACTTGTTGAATCTTGGAGAGCTCCCCATCATCACACTATAGGGATCAAAAAGCTGCCCAACATGATAAACAGCAGGTGATTTCATCCACGCCTCAACCCGTTCCTGGATCTTTTCACCCTTTTGATTAACCACAGCCTGGTGCAGTTTCCATGCTGCCCATCCAAGATTTTGCTCCTCCAGCTCAACAGCTGTGGCAGATGTTCCAAGGGCATCAATACAATTCCCGAAGTAATTTGGGGATAAGGGAGGGTTCAATCTGGCCCTGTTATTGCAAGCCAACCTGCAACTTGTTATTTGATCATGAGGTAGATTCCGAGCGCGAGTTATGCACCTCCACATTAGAGCAGATAATGACTGGAAAGACGAGATCTTGTTAGTATTGTACTCTTCATTTGCTTTTGCTTTCAGTTTCGCAATTGATTCTGCTGTGAAGTGAAAGATCCTTTCTTTGAGCAGGGGCGCTTCAAATCTGCATAAGAACTGGTCGTGATGGGTAAAGGGAAGATTGATTCTTGGGCTTGAACCATCAGGAAACCATCGATCCAAAACTGGTGGGCGTAAGATTTTAACATTATTACCCTGTGCTTGAAAAATTTCAGACCATGTGTTCAGGAAATGCCAGAAAGAAGTTCCATCACCAATAGCATGATTAAAAGAACACCCAATAAATATACCATCGACTAATTCTGTAACTTGAATTGTTAGCAGAGACAGAACATGACCATCATGATTGAGAGCTCTGTCATGGTCAAAGAAAGATTGAACCACTGATGGTACATAAGTAGGTGAAAGAATGTCGGATATAGTTAAATCAACAGTCGCATGGAGAAATCTGGCTCCTGGGCTATTGATGCAATCGACATAGATTACATACGAAGGAGGATCTTCGCTTTTAGAAGTTGCAAGACGACCACTAAGTGGATAGAAATGCACAAGAGTGAGAGATAAGGACTGCTTGAGCTGCTCCAACAAATCCAAGATGTTGAAGTCTTCTTGATGGCTCGCCGGTGTTGGCTTGGCAAAGAGAAAGCCTTTCTGGATATAATAAACGGAGACCATAGCAAGATCCCAGGGCGACAAAAAGTAAGGATTTTTGGATTCTTCCAAGATTTGTTGAGGTTTGATGAAACTTTCAGAAATGTGTTGAACACTTGGAAGACTCATGTTGGTAATCTCCTTGGTTGCCATTGCCAATAAAAATTTTGCTGCTGTTGCTAATGTGGGCACTGAAACCTAACAATATAATTCTGTCTTTATATCAATTTTTTGTAAATTTATTAATTTTGTAATCTGTCTGCGGAGTAAACGGTACACCTTTAGGTTTAGGTTTCAACTGTTCACCAAACAATTCATGAAAGCCAATCGCTGCATAACTTTTGATTATATATTATTATTTGGTATTTCACATTTGACCTAGTTTTTGTTTTAGGGATGAATTGATTATTTAGTCACTTTTTACTGTTAAATCTATTGAAAAAATTAAACGTATTTCTTTTTTTTTTATTTTCATTAAAAAATATTAAATAAAATAATAATAGTTTTAAAAAAGATAAGAAAAAGAGTAATTTTTTATTATAAAAGTTAATAATTTATCATTTCTCCATTAGTAACCAGAGATTGAATGGCATAATATCAGTTTATCATCTTTATCACTGTCATCGTTGCTACCTCCTTTTTTCCATTATATTTTTTCATTTTTGATTTTTACTCTTAAAAAAAAGAGAGAAATTAAATATTTTTTTCTTTTTTATTTTTATTCTTAAAAAGAAGAGAGAAATTAAATAAGGAAAAAAAAGAGGAGAGAAATCAAAGAAACAAAGAAAATGAAGAGAAAAATTAAAAATGAAAAAGAAAAAAAATGGTTGGTAATGGTCCAATGGTGGTTGGTAATGACTGAGACGAGAGAGGAGAAAGGCAAATGAGAGACCGATGAACGGGCCAACTTAGATTTTTTTTTAAAAAAAATATCTGAATGAAATAAGCAACTAATTTAACAAAATAAAATATTAATGAAAATATAATAATGGAATTTTCTTATTTACAAATTCTAATCTTATAAATATCTAAGGTCTATGTATGTCTAATAATTATATGTAAGGTCTAAGAATCAAAATTAGTAAATTGCGTTCACATGGACATGACCCAACCACACAACTTCGTAATGCAAATATTAAATTTATAGTCTAATTTTATGCATTGAAACCTGAATGGTCAAATTTAGACAGCAAACAAATTCAAGATTTAATTATACTGATAGCGATATTCAATTGTGGAGCTAGGGGGTGCAATGGACCGTACGCTGGGGTGTATGTGATTTTTTTTTATTCTTTTGGCAATAAAGCCATGTTTATAATAAAAATAAATTATCGATATTTTTATATTATATACATATTTTTTTATTTTTAATTAATAAATATTTAAAATTTTATTATTCAAAATTTAAATTAATGTTAGATTTTAAAATTTAATTATAAATTGAATAAAATTAATATTTTCTTATAAAATAGTATTTTTAGAAAATTTAATTTAATAAAATTTTATAAATAAATTAATAAATATAAGAATTAAAATAAAAAGACATATAAAAAATATAATAAATTTTTAAAATTTAATAAATAATATAAAATAATAAGATTTAAAATTTATTATAATATTAATTATTTAATTTTATCTTTAATTCATTTGTAATTTTTTTAAAAAAATTTATCCCCCTCAGTTAATTTTTGATTATACCAACCGGTAATATTTCCATATTTCTACAAAATGAATGGAAGGGATGAGAGGGGCACCTGGTACAAAATGAACAGAGGGCATATGTTATGATTTCTTGCCAACATTAGCTGGATTTTGGAAGCCCCAGATACTGGACAAAAGTTGTAGCCCAGTTTGCCACTGGGAAGAGGAGACTAGTTTTCATATGCTCGTTATATGCCCTTTTGCTACAAATCACTCCGAGCTTTTGATACCTGGTAGACCAGCTTGGACAATTGGCATATGCTAGTTAGCGAATAAGTTCCGGAACAAGAGTAGGGAACGATGTGAAATGGCATTAATGCTACTGTGGAATATCTGGAACTATGAGAGTGAGGTTGTGTAACACAATTTCCAAAGGCACCCAAGCATGGTGGTTAGACATGCTGATCCGGTGGCGGAACGGCCGAGAGGTCACACGACCCTTCCTCACCGGCAGCTAGAAGGAGAAAATTCGGTGAAGGCGTGGAGGCGTAGAAAACTCAGCCCCCATTGAAGGAGACTAAGTTGCAGAAGATTTGCAGCGAGGGGTAGACGAACCTCTCGTTGCAAATACATTTATTTTTTTATAAATTAGTTCCTGAAGAAACGACGTCGTTTCGCCAGGGGTTAATTTAAAAAAAAATAGGTCCAAGCGAAATACCGGTTCAAAAATAAAAAAGAGTTGCGTTAAAACGCAGAACTTCTGCTCTTCCTTTCTTCTTCTTCCCTCTCCCCGTTCCCTCCCCAAATTAACCCAGCCGCAACACGAGGCAGCAGGCCAGCTAGACAGCCACCAAACCGCCGACCACGCCACCCACCACAACCACCGGCCACTGCTCGGAGCAGCCGCAGATCCGAGACTGAGAGCAGCAGAGGTATTGTTTATTTTTGTCTAAGTATTATTTTTTTTATTAATATAATTTTTTATAAAAATCTAATTTTTTATAATATTTTGTTTAATGAAATATTAATTTTGTGTATTATTTAATTGTTGTAATGTGTTTTGTGATTTTTTTTATTAGATTGATGTTTAATTTTGTATATTTTTTATTTTATTTATTAATTAGATTTATTAAAAATTATATATAATTTATTTAATAATTGTTGATTTTTTATTTGATTTAATTTATGTAATTTGAGAGTTTTTTTAGAAATATTTAATAGGATTAGATCAATTAAAATTTATTATTGTAATTTGATTTTTTTGTTTTATTTCAATGTTGATTATTTAATTTTAGTTTTATTTGATTTTAATATTGTAATTTGAGATTTTTTTATAAATATATAATAGAATAAAAATAATTAAAAATGATATATAGTTTATTTATTGATTATTTAATTTTGGTTTTATTTGATTTAATTAATGTAATTTGAGATTTGTTTTAGAAATATATAATAGGATAAAATTTATTAAAATTTATATATATTTTATTTATTGATTATTTAATTTTGGTTTTATTTGATTTTAATATTGTAATTTGAGATTTTTTTAGAAATATATAATAGAATAAAAACAATTAAAAATGATATATATTTTATTTATTGATTATTTAATTTTGGTTTTATTTTATTTAATTAATGTAATTTGAGATTTGTTTTAGAAATATATAATAGGATAAAATTTATTAAAAATTATATATATATTATTTATTGATTATTTAATTTTGGTTTTATTTAATTTTAATATTGTAATTTGAGATTTTTTTAGAAATATATAATAGAATAAAAATAATTAAAAATGATATATAGTTTATTTATTGATTATTTAATTTTTGTTTTATTTGATTTAATTAATGTAATTTAAGATTTGTTTTAGAAATATATAATAGGATAAAAATTATTAAAAATTATATATATTTTATTTATTGATTATTTAATTTTGGTTTTATTTGATTTTATTATTACAATTTGAGATTTCTTTAGAAATTTTATTTTATTATAGTTTATTTAATAATTGTGAATTTTTTTATATATTTAATTTTGTTATATATTATTAAGTAAATTAAACTTATTTATTTATTCTTTTAATATATACTGATTATATATTAAAACAGAAATAGATAAATTTTTAATCAAGATAAAGAGAGTGCAGAATGAATGTGGTGAATCTTCAAATATTTCCAAACCAATTTCAACATCAAGTAGTCGCGTAATTGGCGAAGAAACTAGCAATAAAAAATGACGTCAAGAGTTAAATTTAGATGATATTATTAGCGATCCCGCATTGCTTAAACCCATTGACAAGTTTGATGTTGGGATTAGAGATGATGTTAGGAGACAATATGTGATTAAATGACCTTGTCAACCAATTGGCCATAATTTTTCACAAATAATTTTTTTAAAAATTATGAGAATTTTAGAGATCACTGATTCTCTAAATATGAGTGGTTGGAATATAGTATTAGTAAAGATGCGGCATTTTGTTTTTGGTGTTATCTTTTTAGATCAAATAGATGCTCCAAGCATGAGGATAATGTCTTCACAGATATTGGATTTCGCAATTGGAAAAAAAGCAATGGAGAGGTTTAATGAACATGTTGGGAGTCCAAATAGTCCACACAATTATGCTAGAATGCAATATGTTGATTTTAAAAACCAGAGACAAAGCGTGTCTCATGTCTTATCTTCTCATAGTCATGAGATTGAGATTACTTACCGCACTCGTTTGACCGCTATTGTTTATTGCATTCGTTTTCTTCTAGTTCAAGGGTTGGCTTTTCGCGGGCATGATGAGTCAGTGAATTCAATAAATCGTGGTAATTTTCTTTCACTTCTTAGTTGGTACAGCGAACGCAATGTTGATGTTGGGAATGCAGTTAACTCAAATGCTCATGGTAATAATCAACTTCTCCATTAATCCAGAACCAAATAATTAGTGTTTGTGCTTTGGAGACGACACAAGCCATTGTTAATGATATTGAAGATGACTTATACTCCTTATTAATTGATGAGGCTCGTGATAATTCAGTAAAGGAGCAAATGGCTGTGGTATTGAGATATGTTAACAAATTGAGATAAGTGGTTGAGCGATTAATTGGAGTAGTACACGTGAGTGATACATCTGCTTTGTTTTTGAAAAGTGCACTTGATGATTTCTTGGCAAAACATGGGTTATCAATAAGCAGAGTTAGAGGTCAGAGTTATGATGGAGCTTCCAATATGCGAAGTGAATTCAACGGGTTAAAAACTCTCATTTTAAATAAAAATCCTTCGGCAAGGTACATTTATTGTTTCGCTTATCGGCTCCAATTAGTACTTGTTGCAATAGTAAAGAGCAATAGATTTGTAAGTAATTTTTTTAATTATGTTGCAATGATTGCAAACATTGTTGGAGTTTCATGTAAAAGAAGGGATGCTCTCCGTCAAAAACAGCATGATTAAGTAGTTCAGCATCTAGAAAGTGGTGATATTCAAACTGGAAGCGCTTGCATCAAGAAACAAATTTAGCTCTACCTGGTGACACGCGATGGGGTTCTCATTATAAAATAATTGTGTATCTTCTATCAATGTGGTCTCCTGTGAAAGAGGTTCTTGAGAATATTTTTTAGGATGTTTCTGATATGAGAAATCGAGGGGCAATTGTGGGCTTACTTGATAAAATGGAAAGTTATGAATTTATTTTCATTGCTTTCTTGATGAGAAAACTTTTAGAAATGACAAATGATTTATCTCAAGCTTTATAAAGAAATGATCAAAATATTGTTAATGCAATTCATTTAATTGCAACTATTAAACAAGCATTGCAAAGCTTCAGGGAGGATGGATGGAATAAATTGAGGTTCTTGAGAATATTTTTGAGGATGGTTCTGATCTGAGAAATCGAGGGGTAGTTGTGGGCTTGCTTGATAAAATGGGAAGTTATGAATTTATATTCATTGCTTTCTTGATGAGAAAATTTTTAGAAATGACAAATGATTTATCTCAAGCCTTACAAAGAAATGATCAAAATATTGTTAATGCAATTCATTTAATTGCAACTGTTAAACAAGTATTGCAAAGCTTCAGAGAGGATGGATGGAATAAATTACTGGACGTTGTTAATGATTTTTGTATAGATCATGATATCGCAGTGCCTAATATGGAAGATAATGCAGGTTATCTAAGATCTAAGCGTGTTGGTACTTCAATTACTTATTACCACCACTTTCGAGTAGAAAATATTTTGTCAGGTACTATTTTATTAATTAATAATTTATTTAACTTTTTATTATGCTATTACCTAATATTATTTCATCCAAATTTCAGGTTATTGATTTCATTGCTCAAGAAATAAAAAATCGCTTTACAGAATCAAGTACGAAATTGCTTTCATGCATTGTTTGTCTTTCTCCTAGAAACTCATTCTCCAACTTTCAGCTATCTAAATTACTTCATCTTGCTGAACTATATCCATATGATTTTACGATTACTGATCGGATGGTACTTGAAGATTAACTTGAGACTTACATTGCTGATGTAAGAAGAAATATAGTTTTCTCTAATCTAGATGATATTGGAGCTCTTGCTCAGAAAATGGTTGAGACAGATTATGACACTATGTTTTCTTTGGTATATCTGTTTATCAAGTTGATGTTAGTCTTACCTATTGCAACTGCTACTGCTGAAAGAACTTTTTCAGCAATGAACATTATCAAGACGGATTTGCTCAATAAGATGTGAGATGAATTTTTGAGCGACTGTTTGATTTGTTATGTGGAGAGAGAAATTTTTTAAAAAATTGAAAATGAGGCTGTTATGCAACATTTTCAAAAAATGCAGAGTTGTAGGATACAATTATCGTCTCTTAGTCGTAGTCAACCTAATAGCACAAATTAATTTTTGAACTACTGACACTGTAATATTAAATATTTAATTTTATTGTGAACTCGTCGGTAATTTTTATTCTGTATAAATTTTGATCCCCTGGATAAATTTCTGGTTCCGCCACTGTGCTTATCTATACTTAAAACAGTGGCAGCAAGCATAATAGGTTTTTGGAAGTGTAATTTTGATGAATTTTTGTGCAACATAAACTGGAAATTTGGATGCATTGTCAGAAATCATGAAGGAACCCTAGTTGCAGCAAAGAGAGGCAGTGTTTGAAACCGATGGAGCCAAGAATTGCAGAAGCCAAAAGTTGCCAAAAAAACCTTAAATTGATAAAAGAACTTAATATGAGTAGAGTAGTGTCATATTTGAGTCAAATGCCTTAGCTTAGTACAAGCTGTGAATATCAGCAATGTCATTTCTGAGTCAGATGCATTTAGTTTGTGAATATAAGCAATGTCATTTTTTAGTCAGATGCCCTTAAATTAGTAAACGTTTTGGATAGAGAGTATATAAAGTTTTATAAACAATTTCTACTTTGATTGTGTTGGATTTTATCGAATAACATGAGTGACTGTTTATTATTTTTGTGAAAAAGGTCAGTAAACAAGAGTATCCATTCATTTGTGAGGCTGGCTGGTTCCTTGTTTGATCAAAGGGAATGCGATATTTTATGTTCCCCCTACCGTTCTTGGCTCTTTACACATTGATATGAATTAACAACATACTTTCATTTCAAAAAAAAAATCATACCAAAAATATTTATTTTTAAAAATTATTTTATTATTTTTGAAAAATAATCTATTATCAAATATTATGATAACACACCATGACACCAAGAAGTAAACAAGAGATACAATTATTGATCATTCTTCACAAATATTTCACGGAACGACATGCATTTCCGGAGTAAAGCTTTGGCCTGCTAAACTAAACTATTATTAATGGTACATACATGTTGAATCTTGGAGAGGTCCCCATCATCACACAATAGGGATCAAAAGCCTGAAAATGAGGAAAAACGGGCGATTTCATCCACGACTCAACCCATTCCTGGATCTTTTCACCCGTTTGATTAACTACTGCATGGTGCAGCTTCCATGCTGCCCATCCATGATTTTGCTCTAGCAGCTCACCAGCTGTGGCAGATGTTCCAACTGCATCAACACAATTCCCGAAGTAATTTGGGGGTAAGGGAGGGTTCATTCTTGCTCTTTTATTGCAAGCCAACCCTCAATTTGTTATTTGATCATTAGTTAGATTCCGAGCGCGGGTTATGCACCTCCACATAAAAGCAGATAATGACTGGAAAGACGAGATCTTGTTGGTATTATACTCTGTATTTGCTTTTGCTTTCAGTTTTGCAATTGATTCTGCTGAGAAGTGAAAGACCCTTTCTTTGAGCAGGAGTGCTTCAGATCTACGTAAGAACTGGTCGTGATGGGTAAAGGGGAAGATTGATTCTTGAACTTGAACCATCAGGAAACCATCGATCCAAAACTGGTGGGCGTGAGATTTTAACATTGTACCCTGTGCTTGAAAAATTTCAGACCATGTGTTCAGGAAATGCCAGAAAGAAGTTCCATCACCAATAGCATGATTAAAAGAACACCCAATAAATATACCATCGACTAATTCTGTAACTTGAATTGTTAGGAGAGACAGAACATGACCATCATGGCGGAACCAGAAATTCATCAGAGGGGGGGCAAAATTTACGTAAAAAAAATTACCGATCAGAAATTCATCGAAGGTGGGTAAAATTTACACAGAAAAAATTACCGACGAGTAATTATAAATTTATAGTTTCAATGTTATTAACCTAATCACAATTTATAGTTTAAATTTTATTAAGCTAATCACAATTTATATTAAATTTTTATTTTATATTCAACATTTTAATTTATTATATAATTTATATAGTTTATATGTATATATATATATAAATGTGGGGGAGGGGAGGGGGGGTCCATTGCCCCCCAGCCCCCCCCTCTCCCTCCGCCAATATCATGATTGAGAGCTCTATCATTGTCAAAGAACGATTGAACCGCTGATGATACATAAGTTGGTGAAAGGAATGTCGGATATAGTCAAATCAACAGTCGCATGGAGAAATCTGGCTCCTGGGCTATCGATGCAATCAACATAGATTACATAAGAAGGAGGATCTTCGCTTCTAGAAGTTGCAAGGCGACCGCTAAGTGGGTAGAAATGCACCAGAGTGAGAGTGAAAGAGAGAGAGAGTGCGCTTGAGGTTCTCCAGCAGATCCAAGATATTGAAGTCTGCTAGATGGTTCGCTGCTGTTGATTTGGCAAAGAGTAAGCCTCTCTTGATATAATAAAGACAGACCATAACAAGATCCCATAAGGACAAAAAGTACGGATTTTTGGATTCTTCTAAAAATTGCTGAGGCTTGATGAAGCATTCCGATATTTGTTCAGCAGTTGGAGGACAAGCACCGTATTGATAGTCTCCTTATGTTGCCACTGCCAGTAAAAATTTTGCAGCTGTTGCTGATGTGACTGCTGAAGCCTAGCATTATAGTTCTTTGCCTTTATGTCAATTTTTTGTCAATTTATTAACATTATTTTTTTTTGCCAATTGTTAATGTAATAATTCGATAAACCCTAGGTTTAGCAGCTCACCAAATTAGACCAAATTTTAGCTTTAGGGATATAGAAAGACAATTTAAGTATTTCTTCTTTTCCTCCAGTAAAAAGAAAAGTATTTCTTCTTTTTCTTTAAAATTTTCATGCAGAAAAAATAAAAAAAAATATTAAATAATAATAATAATAATAAACCATTAATTAAACCTCAGCAAAGCATACAGAATTTACACTCTTAAAAAAATCTTGTTTTTTTATAATGGATAATGATAAAGCTAAGGTGACTTCGGGATGTGCATTGCTATGGAGCCTTGGAATGCTCGCAGCCAGTTGACGTGCAACGAGAAGAACTTTCTTTATTTTTTTTATTGAAAATGGAGAACAGCATCTTAAAAATTAAACAGAAATATTTTTTTGGGCAAGCAGCACCTCTTCTATCATATTCAGCAGAGCCAACACCTCTTGAGAAGCAATATCTATTGTGTGAAGACCAATAGAAAGAGAACGAGCTAGATTGGCCAAGGCGTCAGCTACTTGATTAGCTTCACGATAAATATGATACACCTTCATATTCCATTGCCATCTAATCATACTTCGAATTTGATAAATCAGAGGACCATTTGAATTTAAGATGTGATCATCTCCCTGAATGAGCTTAACATAGCATAAACTGTCAACTTCAACAAGCAAGGATACGATGCCAGAAATCCTCGCAATCCTTAATCCATGATAAATTTCTATTAATTCTGCTTTTGTGATTTAGCATCTCCCAATATTTAAAGTAAAGCCTTTTCGCCAATTCCCAGTAATCTCTGATTGCTCCTCCAGCAGAAGCCATACCCGTGGAGTTTATAAAGGAACCATCAGAGTTTAGTTTGAACCAATTAAACTCAGGTGCAAACCAAGAGATTAATCTCTCCATACGATTGAGATGTAACGAATCAGTATCTTGGAGTAAGATACGGGCAACTACATCCTTTGCTCTACTTAACACGTCAATAGCCATCTCTTGCGATCTTAAGCATCTGTCATTAAAAATGGAATCATTTTGATTCTGCCATAGTTTCCAGCAAGCCAAGCCAAAGATTAACCTCCATGGAATACCTTCATCAAGAGTAAAATTACTTTTTATGTTATCCGGTAGCCATTGAGAACTGGTTGAAGAAAAGAAATTTGGAAGCAGTGATGCAGGAGTGATAATTTGCCAGGCCCCTTAGCCACTACACAATCTCTTAAAACATGAATAATATCCTCTACTGCCATAGTACAACGACTGCAATCAGGATTAGTTGATAAATGTCATCTCATTCTTTCTTGATTTGTAAGCAACTTGTCATAAAATGCCAACTATAGAAACATATTTACTCTAAGAGGACCACCCCAATTCCAAAGAGCCTTCCATAGATCATTAGGATGAGTCCAATTAGTTTCTTCAAGGAGCTTATAAGCACTCTTTACTGAAAAGCATCCATTAGAGGAAAGGGACCAAAAAGCTTCATCAGACTTGTTCAGCTGCCCTGGGGGAATAACTGAAGCAATGGATTGAATGATATTAATTGGAAGCTAACCAGCAAAAACGTCCCAATCCCAGGGACCATCATCTAATACATAATCACAAAATTTTCATTGTACATGGTTCAAAGGAATAGTGTCAGAAGCATAAACGATAAGGGGAGGTGCATCATCAACATCAATCCATTTATTGAGCCAAAAACGAACAGATTTCCCGTTATAAACTGCCCACTGAATCGCCTTTCATGTTTGTGGCCAAACTTTGCTCATGGCTCTCCAAAGAGGAGAGGAGTTAGAGTTCTTGATGGACTCAGGGTAAGGAGGACCACCTAAGTTGTATTTTGCTTGAGAACTCTAACCCAGAGTTGATCAATATCTGAAATAACGGCCCAATTGAGTTTCATCAAGAATGCATCATTCATAGCTTTTAAATTTCTTAACCCAAGGCCACCTCTGCCTTTAGGTTGGCAAATCCTCTCCCAGCTCACTAGACTGATTGCATTATGACCCTCACTCCTTACCCATATGAAATATCTGCAATGCTTCTCCACGATTTCACAAACCGATTTAGGCAACGGTGTAGTCTGCATGGCGTAAAAGAGAATGCTTTGAATGACATGCTTAGTTAGTCAGTTGACCAGCCAAAGCAAGTTTACTATAAGGCCACCCCTGCAATCTGTTACTCTCACGATCCAAAATATTGGAATATGTTGCCTTTCTAATTCGTGAGTGGAGGATGGGCATACCAAGATATGTGCCTAGATCAGCCGTTGCCTTGAAGCCCAAACAATTACTAATCTGTCTTCCTAACTCTCCTGTGACATTTTTGGAGAAAAAGACCTTAGCCATACTTGCCACCTGACCAGAACTGATGCAGAACCGGTCAAGAACATTTTTAATAACCAGCGCTTGGTTCAATGAAGCTTCAGCAAAAAGGAGCACATCATCTGCAAAAAAGAGGTGAGTTAAAGGAGGCCCTTGTCTACCCAAATGGATAGGTTTCAATCTCCATTCAAAACTGAATGATTGATGGCATGAGCCAATCTTTCCATGCCAAGAACAAACAGATAAGGGGAAAGAGGGTCTCTTTGGCGTACACCTTGAGTCGGGCTGAAGGACTCGGAAGGCTCACCATTCCATATAATTTGCATAGAGGTAGAAAGTAAGCATTTCATGATCACTGCTTCAATGAAACTAGGAATACCAACATCACGGAAGGTCTTCAGAATAAAACTCCAAATCAATTTTAATTATCATATATCCTTTTTTCCCTTTCTTCTGTCTCATAGACTGAATAACTTCCTGAGTAATTACAATGTTGTCTGTGATGTGCCGCCCTGGAATAAAACTGGTTTGATTTGGACTAATTAGTTTCGACATAATGGGTCTTAGCCTATTGGCAATAATCTTTGTGATGATCTTCATTACCACATTACATAAATTGATTGGCCTGAATTGAGAAATGTACTCAGGAAATTCAATTCAATCTTAGAAATAAGGATAACCAGCGTCTTATTCAAATTCTTCGGAATGTCAGCACCATCAAAGATATTCTTAATCAGAAGGCAGAGGGACCCACTATGTTCCATTTTTGCTGGAAAAACATAGCATGCAAACCATCACATCCATGGGCTTTTAACGGCTTCATTTCAAACAAAGCAGCTCGAATTTCGTCATCCATAACAGGTTTATTAAGAATTTCCAGATCAGCAATTTCTAAGGCAGGAAACAAACCTGAAAGATGATAAGGGATATACTGGGCATTATCCGATGAATAGAGATTCTTAAAGTAGTCCATGGCTAGAAGTTTACGATCACTTGTGTTATTAGTCCAGTGTCCTCTACGTTTACCAACTTGCTTCTTGTGTTACGTTTGACTGGAGTATGGCCTGTCAATTGCAACTCCCTCAGCTCCTTCAAGCTGGATCGGTTGCTGCCAGAGGTTCATGGACTCTGCCGGTGGAAGGACGACTGGAGGGTAATATTGATACAGCCATTAGTGAAGGCGAAAGTACAACCAATTTTGCTGCAGTGGTTCGTGATCATCGTGGCAATTTTGTTACAGGGTTGTCAGGTTATTACACTGCTGTATATAGTCCGTTTGTTGCTCGATCGAAAGCATTAAAGGAAGCTCTTTCGTGGTTAAAAGATAAGGGATTAGATAATATTGACATGGAGATGGATTGTTTGAATTTGTTTAATGCTCTCCAAGATTCATCTCCAAATCTATCTAAAGGTGGCTATATAGTTCAAGAGTGTCTATTGTTAATTAAGTGAAGGTTTTGGTAATCTTCCTTTCTTTGGGTTAATAGTCATGCTAATCTAGCTGCTAATTCACTGACAAGGGTGGCTAAATTGTATGCAAGTTTTTATGTTTGCGATAGTTATCCCCAAACTCTTTCTAATGTTATTTTTTCAGATTTAATATCTGAAGATAGTTAAGGATCGCAGGTTTTGGATGTATTTGAGCAGTCTATTGAGCAGGGTGTAGGTTCGATCGTTCTACTATTTCTATGCTTGATTTATCTTTGGTTATATGACATCTCTATCATTGCGTCAAAAAAAAAAAATCTTGTACTTTATTACAGAGTTCTTCCTCCTAAATCATTAAAATCAACTTATATATTAAATATTAGAACTTTCTATAATTCAAATTACAATGATATTTTTTGTTCCAAAAAAAAATTACAATGATATTTCTTCCAGTAAATTAATATTAAAGTATTCAAATACTGAAATGGGAACTTCTATCATGTCAATGAGAAACTATTGGTTGTTCAATAAAAAGAAACTCTTAGTTACATGGTTGATTCCTAATATCCACCATTCTGTGATTACTTTCAATTATATTCTGTATGGTAGATATAAAATTAACGTTACATCCGACCACTCTTGAAAATGTTAAAGCAAGCTCCATGTTCTTAAAAATTATTACTAAATTTTTAATCCCTCAATTAGTAGCTATCATGAGAGACGAAATCAATGTCTACTCGGAAGGATTCAGGAAATTGTTTATTTATTTTTATGGGAAATTGTTTATTTATTTATTTATTTTTATGAAAAGGGAGAAGAATAAAGGGTATCTCAAGTTTCTTCTTGCATGATGAGAGTATTTATTGGTGCAAAAGTTGCAGGCCAAATTGATGTTTTGCTAAAAAAAAAATGAAACAATGGACTATAGCAACAAATTTAGAAAAAATTAGCAGTTAGGATCCATAATTTAAATATCAAAAACAAAATAACAATATATTTATATATAAATATAGTAAAAAATTAAAAACTAAATACATCAGTAGTCATTTATAATTATTCCTTGCGAGTTTTCACAACTTAAAAACAATTTGTTATAATCTCATTTGTAATAGTTTAAATAATTTCTTTCTTTGTAAAAGCCACTAGACAATCATTGAGGTGTGTATGAATTGTGCTCAATTTTTTAAGTGTAATCCAAGATTGTACGGGTTAGGATTTTAAGACATGGAAGGTAATTTGAGTTCAAATATACTGGTTCCAAGATCATGAACATAAGCCAATCGCGCACCTTATCATGAACATAAGCCAATCGCGCACCTTATAATGCCAATAGTGAATTTATAGTCTGAAAGAAAAACATCGTTGCTGACTTTATACATTGACTGAACAATTTGGAGAGCAAAACACAAATACAAGATCTAATTTTACTGATATTCCACATTTCTCCAAAATGAATAGAAGAGATGCGGGCAGATGCCATTTGCAAACACATGGCCGAAATGCTATCCACGCTAATAGAAGGTGAGCAATAAGCATAATCGCCCACTTACCGCGGGAACACGGTTAATTAACAAACGCAACAAAATTTGCGCTGAACAACAACAAAAAACAACAGCCACAGAACTATAATCAATTCCAGACAAACCAAATATGGTTATTATTATCATCAAATCTGAAAACAGCCAATAACCCAAAAGCTCAGAATGAAAATGTATTTCGTTCTAGGAAATATTTAAAATCCTACCAAGCACAAGATAAAGCAAATGCTACTAGTTCCAATTTCCAAAAACCTACTTGACCCTAAATCAAATATAGAATGAATCTAGATCTGCTTCAGCAACAAAACTAGCTCTTAAAAGTGCAAAACCAATCACGCACCCTGTTCTATTTCACCCAAAACATAGTTTAGGAGACGAGGCCATCATTCAAGGATAGTGAAGCAAGCTGATCGGCTGGGGTGGTTGCATGCTGTTGAGAAACACTTCTAAGGACCTCCATGGCCTCGCCTACTTTTGCTTTTAAAGCCTCTGGTGATTCAAGCAGGTGCAAAACTTCGGTCTGATCCATCTCCAGAAGCATGCCTGTGACTTTGGCTGCTGAATCATGTTCTAACTGATCCACTAATGGGTACAGACTTTCACCCAACAGCTGTAAGCCAACCAAAAAAAGAAACAAAATCAGAACACTGGCCCAATGAACAAAACATGAATATCTGTGCTACGCATAAAAAAGAAAATGAGCTTACCATCCTTTGCTGTTCAGGGTTAGCATTTGCAAGGGCTGTAGCCAAAGCAGTGATGGGCATGGGCTGCCCAGCAGCAGCCGCATCTCTTATAGGCATGCCACCCATGTCATAGGGGACAGAAAGCACGCCTCCAGCAATACCTGGCATTGGAACATCTGGCATGCTCCTACCAGCAGGATAGCGATAGACACGACCCCTAGGAAGCATCTAAAACAAGCTAATTTTCGTTAGAACCAAACATGTTAATAACACAACAATCACCAAAAAAGTCATCATTAACAACCTGCTGGTGCATCAGAGAAACTGGCTGCTGGCCCTGTTGCACAGGACCCGCTCCTCGTCGACCTCCAAGACGCTGGCCCTGCTGACCCTGCTGAACCAGTGGTACAAAGAAATTTGGCATAGGAGCACCTCCAGGCCTCATTCCAGGAACCAGTTGCTGTTGATAACCAAATCCAGCCTACATTAATTGAGAAACATCAGGATCCATGATGAAAAGCAATTATTGTACATCTGGAGAATCCCATTCACCTCACCAAATGCAACTAAACTTCAGAATGCAATTAGATGCCTGACAAACACATTAATTTAGCTATGCAATACTTCTTTATCATATGCAATTAAGACCATAAATTGGCTGCGCAATTAAGACCATAAATTGGCGAATAGAACTAAACAAAAAGAGGATTTCTAGAAAGTGCTACGATGCCCAAGGCATGCTTCCCTGCACAGACAGGGTGAGTTGCATTTCAAAATTGCAAATTATTGAATTCCCGGCCCAGTTAAATATTCAAGAAAACCATCTCAAATAGCTATTCCTGCCGTAATATCATTATAACTATTAGAAGGGCCCATAAAAATGTAATTTAAACATGTTGAAAAAGCATTATAAACAAAAATGTACAACTTCTGAACAATTAGAAGATTTGATATCCTTTATATCACCATATACGTGTTGTTAAGTTTGAAAATTATCCATTATATAAACCAAAACCAAAGAGAATGGAGTATCACACAGAACATAGAGCAAATATTTCCAATTAGCAGCATTTTGTTTTTGCTTTGAATCAAGTAATAAAAATTTATAGAAAGAAAGAGCAATTACCTGTGGAGGAATTATCGCTGGCGGTGCTTGCCCATACAAAAATTGTTGACCCATACCTGGTGCACCTGGAGAGTACATTGGCATACGAGGAGCGACAGACGGGGCCATGGTAACTGGCCTCATCTGTGAAAATTGTGCCTGCATGAAGCATCAAGTAATATGTGAACAGGTATTCAATGCTCACCTGGGAATAAGAAAACACATTTACAAGCATACTATGTCATCTCAACTAATTTTGAAATGAACAACTACGAAGAAAAAAGCAAAAAACATAAACGAGAAACATGCATATGACTAGATAAATCCAGCTCATCCGAATAACTATTTTTGAAGCAATCCACATCCAAAAAAATAAGAAGCATGCCATTGTGGAAAACAACTAAAACATTTGTCCTTTATCTCCTTGACGACAATACCTGAAGCCTTGCCCTCCTCTCTTCCTTCCGTTGTGCAAGGGCAACGTACAATGGTTTGCTAACCACCATTTTGCCATTCATCTCTGCAAGCTGTAGAGAAACAAAGAAGGACATCAATTTCAGATTGCATACAATACAACCAACAAAATCAGAACTTACAGCTCGAGATGCTTCCTCAGGATTTGAGAAGGCGACAAAACCAGACCCTCTGCTAACTCCAGCAGGGTCACGCATAACCTGTAAATTTAGCGAAAGTACAAATCAGTGAAGTACTTATCAACGTAAAAGAGAGAAAATGACTAAACATGGTTACAATATTTCTGTACCTTGCACGAAGTAATCGTACCAAAGTCAGAAAAGAGTTCCTTAAGTTTTTCATCGGTGATGCTATCATCCAAATTCTTGATATACAGATTGACTCCTTGGTATTTATCTACAGCTTCCTTCATACTCTGTTCAAACCTACTTTTCAGTTCAAGCTCTCTGTCAGATTTCTTCTGAGCTTTTCCAACATACCATTCCTTGTCATCAAACTTCTTTCCATTAAGAGACTCGACAACACTAGCAGCAGCATCAGCATTTTCAAAGTTCACAAATCCAAAACCCTTTGATTTCCCATCTGAATCCCTCATGACAACAACACTAGTAATTGCTCCATACTCGCCAAAAACATTCTTCAAATCCTCATCTGTGGTTGACTCGGCTAAATTTTTCACATAGACATTATTGAACTTTGCATTACTGAATGCACTTTCTCTTTCCTGCTTACGAAGGAAGTGTCCAACATAAACTTGTTTATCATTAATCAGCATGCCATTCAATTTATCAATAGCATTTTGAGCAGATTCCTCATTGTCAAATTGTACAAAGCCATAGCCTTTGGAGTGGCCAGAAACATCAGTGGCCACCTTGCAAGAAAGTATGTTACCAAATGATGAAAATGTATCGTGTAAAGCTTTGTGATCAATAGCTTTATCCAGGTTCTGCAATCCACAAAATACAACAGAAGAATGAAAGGTAAATATCAAGCCAAGAATATTACCAGAAACACAATAACACAGAAATATGTTTTGAAGAACCGCAGGACATGAAACAGGACATTTCTCTTACTTCCAAGGCACAATTAGAAAATTCAATTTTGGGATCACACAGAGACATGTTTTATTAGAAATAAAAAAAAGAGATAGCATATAATCAAATGTGAATACCTTGATAAAAATATTCCCTGTCCCACTCTTACGAATACTTGGGTCCCGATGAGAGTACATGACCCTAATGGGCCTGTTATTAAGAGGAGTGAAGTTTAGTACATCCAATGCTCTTGCAGCTGCCGATGAAGAGAGATAGCAGCAGAGACAAATTATAATTAGCAAGGGGAAATTTTGATAAAATATAACAAATACAACAAAATTTATATTTAGTGTATTACTCTGCTTTTAATAGGTATAATGATTTTCTCATCTCTGTTATCAGCATTTTAAAATTATATAGGCCTAGACTAAATTAGAAAAAAAAATATTCATAATGATTTTATGGCCTTACATCTCTCTGAAAATATAGCTCATAATTGCACCGAGTAAAAAAAGAAAATCGATATAACTAATTCCAATTAGCTTGGAACTAAAGTTTAGTTTAGTTGAATTGAGTTATAAATTTTCTTTTATTAATTACATATGGGAAAGGAGGATACCTAGAACTAGAACTCAAAACTTAGGCAAAAATAGCTCACACTTCTGGCCACCAAGCTACATCTTGGTGGTTGAATTGAGTTATACATTAACTCTACTCGTTAGGAGCACACTTATTAATCTCCATCCAGTGAATCCAGTGAGAAATATCGTAACTATAAAATTTTTTCAAACATCTAAAAGGATGATAGAACCCCACATCTTTTCCAATTTCTGTGGCGAAACAACCACATCAGGAACAAATTTAGATCCATAACTGCGTGGAACAAATAATACAAGTAATGTCAACAAAGCACTTGTATCTGAGTAGGCATACAAGGTGCATGGTGAACATAAAATATTTATTTATGCCCATTCCAATGCCGAGGCAGGTTACCCTGAAATCAGGTGTTGAGGACAAGCTACACTGATTCTTTTCATTACTCCATTTCATAGAACTCGAAGCTCAACCAATCAAAGTATTAACCAATTATACTACATTACATTACAACTGCCATGTTGCTCCATCCAGTGGAACCGACTCATCCTGTGATCAGGATTCAATCTTATATTCCTTGTAGATAAGGAATTACAGGTTAATGTGATAAAGATGATAAGATATTTGTTAGCCATCTAGTTTTACTATAAATCGCTTTCCTTTCTAAAATTTAGCAAATTTCCAAATTGTTATTCTATATGTAATTCTAAATAATCTTTTTTATGGACTCTTAAAAATTACGAGGAATCATAAATTTATCAAAATTAACAACGAGATACATCCCGCCTAGTAAGTAACTCCTTGTATCGAATGGACTGGGTCCAATGCCTAGGACCTAAGTGCCAAATATAGGTGTCAATTAGGGAAACAGAGATCGGAATGTGTTTGATCACAAGTTGAAAAATTGCATTAATCTTCTTATCATCTGAATTTACAAAAATTTTTGCTAATCAACCTACCAAAAACTACAACCAACAACCAAAATTCACTTACAATTTTGCAAACCTCCTCCCGTTACAAAATTATAAACCATAAAACGCAAATTCCATGCACATTGTAACTTAAATTAGCTATATACAAGTGCAAGTGCAATCTAACATAAATAAACAATTTAAAATCCATAATCGTTCTAATGTAAACAATTTCAGTTTAAATTGAAAAACAGGTGAAATTGAATAATACTAACCATCATGAGTGTTGCTATAGTTAACGTATCCATAACCCAGTGATCGGCGGGTGGTCAAGTCTCTACAGACACGAACCGAAACGACCTGTCCGACCTGATTAAACAGATCGTAGAGCTGCGAGTCAGTCACGTTCAGGTCCAGATCTCCAACATAAAGCGAAGTTGGCATGAAAGGAACTCCAGCTGAATTAGCCGCCGCCACTCCATCGGGTCCAAGTACTGGCGCCGCCTGATGCTGCACCTGAATCTGTGCCATCTCGATAACACAGGCCTTACTTTTAGATCCTTCTCTCTTCTTCCCGAATGAACCTAAAAAAAATTTGTAAAATGTTTCCCTAAAAACACGGTAATGACTCCGATTCTAAAACTGAATCTGAACTGATAATCTACGACCTAAACAGTGTAAAATTTGTAAGATTTTTTTTTTTGGGATAATTTGGGGATAGGAAGAGCAGAGAAAAGGATAAAATAGAAATAGATTCGGTCGATAACTGTACAGAACCGGACGGGACGGGAGACGATGGAAGAAGGTAAAAGAGAAGAATTTTTTTTGGTTTTTTTTTAGGTGGGAGGGCAGAACGAACTGCGCCGCACCGGCAATGTGGTGACTGTGTAGTTTATATAGTTAGATCATTTAGAAAAGAAAGAAACCCTAGTTTAGTTTTCAAGGACTTAGCTTGTAGACCGTCGGATCTTCTGATGGTCCCACACCTGGCGTTTTTTACTTCGGCTAAATATGCAAAGCCTATGATGATGAGCAAACGGCGGTGAGGTATTGTGTAATTTTGTTTTTTTGGTCAATAGGAAGTGTGCAACTTTGAAACACACGGGATTACACGTGGTGGCTTAACCGAAGACGATGACTTATCTGTTATTATCATTGGTGTATTTAATTTTTTTTTATTCATAACAGTTAAAGCAACACGCGTACAATTCAAAATCAATGCAATTTTTTGAAGGGGGCGCTAACTCATATTATTCGGCTTACAAATTTAAACACTTACGGATGTGGGATTGAAGGGCTTAAGGCCCAATGCCCCACGCAATTTGTTTTTTATTTATTTAGAATAATGACAGGATACGCGTAAAACTCAAAACCATTACAATTTTAAAAAGATGCGCTAACCTATATATTATGCTTACAATTTTAAACACTTATCAATGTAGGATTGAAGGGCCTAAGCCCCAATTGTTGTATTTAATTTAGGGTATGTTTGGTTTAGCTGTTGATAGCAGCTGGTAACTGATAGCGGTTGCTGATAGCTGATAGCTAGTGGTGGATAGCTGGTAGCTGATTCGGGTTAGTGTTTGGTAAAAATACAATAGCTGTTGCAATTTGAATGTAAAATTACCAATAAGCATATCATTATCTAATAAATATTAATTTTTATTTTATTTTAATAGGGTTAATATAGTCTTAATATGAATCAGCTATCAGCTGATATGAAAAAGCTCCGAGTAGGAGCTTATTGAAACAGCAGCTGTTTGGGATTCCTAACAGTTATCAACTGCTGTTTTAAAATTTTACCAAACATCAAATTTTACCAAACAGCTGCTGTTTAGGGTTCAAACCTCTATCAGCTGCATCAAACAGTTAAACCAAACACCCCCTTAATTACACGTGAATATCTTTTTTTTTTCCCTCAAATGAGCTGGTTCAGTTGAATAAGTTCATCTGAAAAAACATGTATATAAAACATGTATATAGTATAAATTTCCCCAATAATGTTTTGATTATTAAATTAATTTTAAAAAATCCCTTATAAACGTTGGATAATTTTAAAAAGAGAAAATTACACTTTCTATATTTTTTATAATTTTTTTTATTTTTATTATAAATATTTTAATCATTTTATAATAAATTCATAATATAAAAATAATAAATTTATAAAAAATATAATATGTATAATAAACTCATAATAAATTCATAATAAATTATATAAATTTAGTAAATACGTAAATTAATTATAAATTCTTGTAAGTTTGAATATATTTTAAAATTTTTGTTAAATATAAAATTTTTTTATTTTTTCTTATATTTTTATAAAAACCCCTTTTAAAAAAAGAAAAAGAACCCACATAACTCAACTGTTGCAACAAAAATGAAATCATTTAATCACAAAAGACAAACGTCAGAGTTTGCACTCTTTGCCCAAAATGGCCCAATGACGTAATAATTAAGTAGATTCTTTGGACCAATGGCCACAATTTAAAATTTATTGTCAAAACCAAAAAGTCAGAACTACTCCCCTCAGCGGCCCACTGTTAATTTTAGGCCTTGATGATGAAATTACGGCATCTTAGTAAAAATACCACAAAAAATAAAAAAATAATTAATTTATCATGCTTTTAAAAATATTTTTAAATTTATCAAAATTTATATATTTTTTATAAAAATATGAAATTTATATAATTTATTATAAATTTATTTTAAGTTTATTATGAGTTTATTATATATTTATTATGAATTTATAAATTTACATAATTTATTTATGAGTTTATTTTGAATTTATTATAAAATTATTAAAATAACTATGATAAAAATAAAAAAAATTTATTAAAATATGGTAGAGTGTAATTTTCTCAACTATTTTCTACATTTGTCATTCTAATAACTTTTTTTTTTCAATTTAATTTCAATTAGAATCAAATTTTAAAATCTCATTTATATTCTCTTATGTATTTGTCTACCAATCCGATATGGTAATGTTAATGTCCATATTAATATGTTATTTATAGATATTATATAATGTTTTTTTTTTCTGGAGAATATGTCGATAAACTTTGTATTTCACATTTATATAACAGCTGATAATTCTAAAAACATCATCATTCATGGCTTAATTTGTGATTTTATCACATCATCCTTCCCCCTACGGCTTAATTTGTGATAAACTCTTATTTTCTCCAAGTAAGCCGTAGGCTGGTTCCGTCCCTCCAGAAAAGGAACCTGAATGATATCTTAATTATTGTGTATTTAATTTTTTTTTTGGGGGTAGGAAAAATTATATATATATATTTTTTTATATTTCTTATGAAAGAAAAATTATATATTGCTGTACGTAATAAATATTATATACAACGTGCATTGCATGCAGTTGATGGTATTGGTATGCATGGACACATGGAAGCATCTGAAAGCTATATATAACATACTTCCTTTTATATTTACGTTGTCACTTACCAAATCTATTATTGTACTCGTATATACGTATGTGCGTGAGTCGTAATTAGATTTAAACTATTAATGGGACTAAAATATTAACAAAATATATGTTATACTTATCAATTTATTGTTTGAATTAATTGATTTGTGAAATGTAATATTAATTATTGTGTTTGCCAAACAACTCAAATTGCTAGTTGAAATTTCACATGTCATATATATATATATATATATATATTTATATATTGACTTCCGTCCTCAAAATGAATTTTAAAAATCCTTACTTTCCGTCATTCTCTCCCTTAAAATCTCTTCAGCCAGGTCCGATAGGAACATTTTTTATACACATGCATATCAGAGACCTAACACATAAGGCTTTTTTTTTTTAAACACAGATTTTAGCTTAAAATCTTCAATTGATTTCGACACTCAGTGGTGATAGATAGACTTTTTTTTTGTATAAAATCATTTGAAAGCCAAGCCAAGTAAGGGCGACAAAACTTTTTATACCTAATTTTAACATAATTGTATATTTATAAATTTAAATTTAAAATCTCTAATTAAAATAAAACAGTTTTTTACCGATTGATTTATATGTTCGGTTGTAATAATAATATATAGGCTTTATTATACCATAAAAATATTTTTTTCTTTTCATTAATTGATTTTGCCCTTTAATCAACTAATTAATTTCTAAAGAATGAGATATTTGAATTTGATTTTTTTAAGAAGATTAAATATTGGCAAGGTCTAATGATTCTATTTATTCCGGTAGACGATAAAATGAAAAAAAAAAAAAGAAGAAAAATCCGGCTTATACCTAATTGGTTCCTTATAATATATATGAGCCTTAAGTCTTTCCCTTTCCATTAACAACACGCATACATGAAAAGCATCATCATCTTTACATTTGGTAATTTAACAAGTATATTTGCAATACAATTTTAAAACATCAATTAGTGATTAATTTAGTACATATAAGGACAATTATACCAATAATAGCTAAGAATTTCTTAAAATTTTTTACTATATCGGAAATATATTTATTCCTCTATAATAAATAAATATATTTACTGACTGTGGAGAAACAATTGGCCTCTACTATTTTAAGCCTCTCACATTTTTTTTTTTTGGTCGCAAGACACCTGGTATTTTGTTCACTGACCGACTAATCCAGATTTGAGCCGGGTAGGACTCCCAAGAGGGTGGCAAGCTCTCCCGGAAAATATTTAAGGTTTTTACATTAATAAAATTCGAACTCGAGACCTCCTTAAATGACTGTATATCTCTTACCATATGAGCCAGCCACCGGTAAACCTCTCACATTCTAAATTTGACTATTGGGACCTCTTTGCTATCGTTGTTGTTGTTATTTATAATTTATTTCTCAATTATAAAAAAATCTCATCATGGTCCAAGAATTCTTGAAGTAGATTTACAAGAAATCTTTCATAAGTTGTAATAAGTTTAGATGATTGTTTTGATTTTGCAGTTGTTTTTAATTACTGTAAAATTTTTTTACCTCAATGAAGAAATATTTATTTAGTTTGCGTCAGGAGACAAGTGAAGATATATCTAATTTGGATAAGCCGATGAGGAGACAAGTGAGTTTGGTGCGTTATTAAGATCTCGAATTTTTATACGAATACTTCAATATTAGGATGAGGAAATTACATAAAATACTATTTTTTAAAATTCATTTTTACTACTTTTTCAGATTATAAAATACTATTTTTTTCATATTTTTACAACACATAATAAAAATATACTCTACATATACTATTTTTTTTTTCATATTTTTACAACATATAATAAAAATATAATCTACATATATTCAATATATACCGTATTTTTATAAATTTTTAGTATATACACAATATTTTTATAATTTTTTTACACAATATTTTGTAATTTTTTAAAAGTTATTTTTGTAAATTTCTTTGTTATTTGGTAATAAATTTGCTTTTGTTTGTCAAAAAATAATAAAAATCTTTGTTATTTGAAACCCTAAATAGAAAAATAATTGTTCACAACAAGAAAATCCACAACATGAGATTTTTTAACCCAATTTTTAACATATATCATTTAATATAAAAAATATAAATAAAAATTAAAAATAAATAAATGACACCAAACAACCTCCTAAAGAATTCGTTAATTTCATGTGTCAGAACAAAATTGATCGAATGAACATATATAGTATGTAAATTGTTTTAAAATTATATGTGGTTTGGGTCCCATCAAATAACATTATTAGTAGAGGTCGAGAGATCAGATTGTCGACTTTGCTCTAATTTGAGCAAACGAAGGATTAATTGTAATTTTTAAATGATATACAAAATTAAATATTCAGCATGGAGCTTTTAATTTGTTTAATTAATTAATTCGAAGAGGGGAAAAGAAAATGGAGCAAACCTCACCAGACCTGCAACTAGAAAATTTGGAAATAACACTTTTGGTTGACGAAGGAATTAAAGTACAAAGTAGGCTCTTGGTTGGTTCAAACTTTAAAATTTAGGTGATGTATGCTTTTCCCTCCAAACAGCAGAGGCATGGTTTGATGGGGTAACCCCACCACAACACTATCTGTTTTCTTTCCTTGGAAAATGCATGTCAATCACACTCAAAAAAATATATATAATTGATTGTGCTACTTTATCAAAGTCTTCCAATTCCAACTAGTGCAATTTTATCAAATTTTTCTTGGTATCTGTGGTAGACGCTCAACCCTTTTTCCAATTTGAAGATTAAAATATATGAAAAGATTTGGCTTAGCTTAATTAAGATCACAAGCAGCCGTAGGTGAGTGTGGACTTCAGTGTCCATAGATAGCTTATTCTTTGGTTCAGTCACCATACAAACATGGAAAAAAGAGTGACAAATTGATTAAAGAAGGGTTTGGTTCCAAGTCAGAAATAGAGTACAAAGAGACAACTAGTCTTTCTTCTTTCTTCTTTCTCGAAGCAATGGAAGAAATAAAGAAAGAAAAGCACACCAATTGAAATTTAAAGGAAAAGAAAAAAGAAAGAAAATGAAAATGAATTAGAGCTAAGGTAGAAAATGTTTGCAATTCCCTTCATCTGCCTTCCGGGTGCAATGGGAAAAGCTCCAGAGTTCTATCTCCTTCCTCCTCTCTACATGTCCTACTTTCTTCTAATTCAAATCCCCAGCTCCTACACTTTCTCTTATATGGGCTATCTTCGTCTCTCTCAGCTTCTCCCTGTAAACATAAATACATGTGCAATTTTTATTATATTTTCTACGTACAAAAATTAATCAAATATAACGAAATATGCATATAATAAAAAGAACAAGAAAACACACCCTAGTCTTAGTATCCAAAGATATGATAGTAATGGGGCCTGGGGTTCTCGGACTATGGCTTAAACCAAGACTGTTACGCTTCTGCTTTTGCCTTTCGCGTGCTTTGTGGTTTTGGAACCAGTAAAACACGTTTTTGCCTTCAATCTTACCATATCTGCTAAGCTGTGCAGTGATTTGTTCTATTTGTTGGGCATTAGGAGTTCTCATTCCTCCTCTATAAAGCATCTCTAATATCCCTATTTGTTCTTGCGTCGGATTCCACCTTGTCCCTCCAGGGTGAGTCTCCACCTGAATAATAAAAAATTCTACCTCCATCAGCAACTACAAAATTTAAACTAATTACAACCAATAAGCATTTAGCTAGTTCAATAGTGCAGTAAAATCATCGTAAGATAGACCTGAGGGTGAGGTGGATCTTTGTTATCGTCAGAGGAGCCAAGTTTTCTAGGCCCACTTTCAGGTCTAATGAAAGTCTTGAGATCAAAAGAGGTGACAGTTGTAGTAGTAGTAGTAGTAGTAGAAGAAGAAGAAGAAGTATCAGAATTGGAAAGCTTAGGAGCAAGAGGGCGAAAACGCTTGCAACCAAGCGAGAGGAAGGGTTCGTGCTCCCAGAATCCACGTGCCAACTGATGCACCTTCATGCTTCCCATGGTGAAGAACAGAATGAAATACAAGGATAATTATATAGAGAAAGTGGGATGTGAGGTGGTGGTGCTTTAATTGAAACGACCCTATAAGACCAAATCATGAGGCGAGGTTGACTTGGGATTTCCATTTTTAATAAAGCTTAATTCATTAAAAAAGAAAAACATACACTATTTACAGTGAGAGAGACTGAGCGTGTGGTTGTGCGTTTGTGCGAGTGAGTGAGTGAGTATATGCGTGTGGGTTGGCCCGTCTAGTCGATTGGATTTTTTTTCTTTCTTTCTTTCTTTCATGATAAGGTGTTCATGCTTTTCGGTGGCCTCTCTATCTCTCTCTCTACTCAACGTTTTTCTTTTATTTTTGATAAATTAATAATAAAAGAAGAGTGTCACTGAGGAATGAAAAAAGATCCCTCCAATCCCAAAACTTGAAAATGGAACTTCTTGTTATTTTGCTTTTCAAGACGCGGATTATTTGTGGTGAGTTATGAATGCCGTCTTGTTTTTTATTTTTTTTATTTTTTTTAAGTAGTAGTATAAAAAAAGAATGTTGAAAAAATTAAGCAAAAACAATAAAAATCAAATCTTTTATTTTCTTTTTCTTAGTGCATGCCATATCCAATCCCTCTACTTTGGGAACTGTAGCCCCAATTTCCCAAATAGTTTGAAACATATATAAACCCACCAAACCCAAACCCCACCATTTATTTTTCTTTATTCTTTATATATACATACATTTTATTCGGTTTCTTTTCTTTATACATATTTAAATGACATACAGTATCTTGGTCTTGAACTGGCAAGGGCATTTATAGAATTATAAATGTGTATTTTGCATAGCCACTAATTAGCTGATAATAAGTACGTATTAAAGATGGGCGTTAGTAATAATTAATTGATCTGTTCGCTGGTAAATATGATGATGCGCTGTCGAGTGAAAACCAGCATAGCAGAAGGATAAATTTATGTGGTTGGTTGGGCTCATGATCAGTTGATGACTGACTGCAATCACGGAATTTAGACTTCAACTGATTCTTCATTTCTTCTTCTTCTTCTTCTTCTTCTTCTTTCTTACAATCACATGCACGTGTGATTGGAGGGGTCGTCAAGTGGAAACTGAGACATGAAAGCAGATGTGCTTGATTCTAAATCATTGCCTTTAATTTTCTTTTTTCATCAACACTTATTTAATTTTTAGGTTAAATCTTTCATTATGGTTTCCTCTCTAACTCCGACTATTTAAGAATCTTTTTGTTTTAATTTTTTTGCGACTATATTTATATATGTATCAATGGTTTTATTTTTTCATTTATTTTCTCTTGCTTTGAAATAACGAAAAAGAATTCATAATTGAAATTTGTTCAAATTGAGATATATACCTATTGTCAGGTAAAATCTATGCATGCTCTTTATTTCTTTTAATATTAAGTTGCAGGCAATCAGTGTAAGACTATGGCATCAAAATTAATTACCCATAAGAATTCAGTTCATTCTATAAAAATTCTATTGATAACAAAATTCATGTATTTGAAAAAAGTTTTAAAGTGATAAAATTTATTAGATTCTATTACTTAGAATTATTTTAAAATATATATATAATTATTTTCACATTTTTCACTTTATAGTTTAATGAAATTATTTTAGATTTTTAATAGTAGATTTTATTAAATAAATTGAATTCTTGTAAAATTTTTCAATTTTGGCATGATTTCATTTTTTTAAAGAAAAATTATTTTTTCTCAAATGAATTGAATTTATTAACTATACTTTTTCAAATATAAAAAGTGATAAAATATAATTCTATTGAATTAAATTCTTGAAATTTTGAATTTTAAATGAACTGTAGTTATTCTCTAGAAGGAATTCTAAACTAATAAAAATGCCCTTAATTGGAGTGTAGATAGGTTATAGAGCTAAAAATTAATATTTAGCTATTATATACGTTTATTAAGATGTTTTCATTATATTAAAATGTAAAATATGTGTGTTATAATTTTATTGCCAATGCGTGTTTTGGCACTTGTTGCTTACAGTATGCATGTTAAGAAATTCCAACTAAACTGGAAAAAAAAGATATATAACTTAGTAAATTAAGATCAATTAGAATTGTATCAATTAGTATGCCTGCCTTGACCTTAAACAGCAGGGATCATGTTATACCTTTTTTAAAATACCCACTTTTCTTTCTTTATTTTAAAAATACCCTTTTTCAACTTTCAATTTTAAAAAAATCATGTTTAAAGGTATATTATATATATATATATATTTAATATATTAAAGGTATATTTCATTTTCAAAAATATATATTGGATATGCATATGGTATATCAAAGATATACTAAAAATATAGAGTTTTTTTTTTTAAAAAAAAAGTTAAATGTGTTATATAATGTAATTTCCTCAAAATTAATTGTAATACAACACATTTTAACTCACACAAAGGAGACCATAATTTTTCATGATCTGTCCGGCGGGAGGCAAATGTGTAAATACAGGAGTTTATTGAAAAAACTTATATCAACATATGCATTGCAATTTTTTTTCCTAGAAATAGATAATGCACGTTGAAAATTCAAGGTCTAGAAGTAGTTAGAAGAATCTTGACTTAGATTATGTTGTACACTATATGTTCTGAATTAAATTAATAATAATTGATAATTATAGGCATGCATTTATCTTAATTTGCACTGATTTTGTTGGGGGGGGGGGGGGGGGGGGGGGGGGGGGGGGGGAACATATAAATGTGGAATTCAGCCCAAGGGTTGCTTTCATTTTTCGTGAAAATAAAAAACCTACTTGTTTTCTACGAGTAGTAGTTAGAAGGAAAGAGCAACTTCTCAAACCAAAGTCATTTTCCTCTTATTAGAGGCTAAGAAAAACATTCTGGCTGCATGTGACAATGGAGCAATAATTCTTTAGAACATGACTCTTGGGTAACTATCAGGCATCTCAATTAGTAATAAATCTTTCCTCAAAATAATATTAATCTTAATATTAAACAAAAATAAACAATTAATAAATCTTCTATATATGGATATATATATATATATATGTCTTCGTAGTTACCGGCAAACAACGATTTTCAAATATGAAGATTTGGTTGCCGGATTGATGTGACTCTTTCTCCTTTTTCTTTCCTTTCCTTATCTTTGATTTTTGCAATTTCATGTACTGCAGTACAAAGGGAATCCATATATTGACAAATCACAAATTAAAATTTTGCGTGATATCTGCCTTCTCAATTTTGCTTCACAGCTCATTTTAAACCATTTCTAGGTTTACACGCATGCATACTATCTTTTCCCTCTTTGGATCCATTTGGGATTCATTTTTAGCTTATCTTCTCACTTCCTTGAGCGCATAGAATTATATTTTATAGCATTAATTTAAAAAAAATTAATAAAATAATTTTTTAGTAAAAATATTTTATATCTATAAATAATTCATATAAAATAAAGTATTAAGCCTATTAAATTTTATCAATTAATTAGTAAAATATTTTATTTTGAAGAATATAAAAAATTATTTTACTATAAAAAAATTATAGAGTCTCATATCAAAATATAATTATAGATTTATTTTAAAATAAAAAAAATAAAAAAATATATTTTATAAGAATAATTTAGATATTATTTAAAAATTTTCAGCAAAGGTAGACTATAATAAAATAAATTAATATTTTTTTTAATTTATTTTTTTAATATTTTATTGTACTTTTAAATACAATAATATAATTTTTTAAATAAAATATAATTTTAGTAATATATATCTATAAAATATATTTTTAGTAATCAATGTTTTAGTAATATACTTCAATTAGATACTTTTATTATTAAATATTTAAAATTCATTCCTAAAATTATAAATTTATTATTTTTAATTTTTATCAAATATTTTAATAAGTTATCATATTATAAAATAAAAAAAACTGTTAATCATATATGTTTATATTTATCAGAAGAAAGATTTAACAACCCTTCTCAAATATCGACTATATACCATTATTTTGATATCATGTTAAAATTCTATTAAATTATTTTTTTTATCTTTTTATTTTTTTCTATTAAATATGAGTACTTGATGAGTAATTTTACGTACATAAGCTTTTATATAGAGAGTGTGGGGACGGACCCATATTTGTAAAAATAAAAAGAGAAAAAATGAACGTAAAAAAAAAAAACAATGGGCAAATGGAAACATATAGTAGGTGGCTTTGTTTTAGGAATTACCAAACATTGTGAGGCAAAAAGTTGGAATGGTGAAAATAAAAAATCCTTCGCTCGTAGGAGTTATTATAATGCTCCAAAAGAGGAAGATCTCTCACTTCTTAAAAAGTGATTTCATTGAGGTTAAATTCTATTGGCCAGGTGTCATTCCAGCTTGACTAACAATTGTTTGCTATAATCATTTCTTATGTTGACAAATAAAATTATTATTTGATTTCTTTTTCTTTTTTTGGTTTTATTAGCCTCACGTAAGCCGCATCCCATTAACTGAGTACACCCACGATTCATCCCCTTCAATCACGACAACACAAATTAAAATTCAATTTTTTTTAAAAAATTTTCTTATTGCTAGTTAGGTAAAGAGTGGCCATGCATGATTCTGTACCTAACCTTGGTTGTTATGCAATTACATTTCTAATAATTATTCAGATTGTTTATTAATTTGGCTAATTCCAAACAACCCATATTCACATAATAATTGCACTTCTCCCCTGTTTTGTTTTTTTAAATATTATATGCGTAAATAAATAAAAATTGCTTTCTGAAAAGCAAGTGGTTTTGAAACCACAAAGCTTCTCACAATATATTGCTTAGAATATAAATAATATTTTCTCTATTTTATTTTAATTATCATATAAAAATAATACATATAAATTAAAAAAATAATTATCTATTATAAATTTTATAAAAATTTTATTATAATTTACTTAAGTATTATTTTTTATCTTTTACTCTATTTATTTTTTTATTAATTAATAAAAATAATATTAAAATATTTTAATTAATATTTTTTAAAATTTTTAAAAATAATATTTAAATTGAAATAAAAAAAAATTTATATGACGTTTAAAATAAACCGAACATAGTAATTTTCTTCAAAAATAATAATCAAAAGTTAAAGATAAAATGTGTAATTGATCCGCGTATATCAATAAAGAAATAATTAATTTGTCAGAATATTGCTAACTAATGATTTTTCTTGATAAAGTGAGATCATTAATTAAAAGTGATTAGATGTCTAACCTAGCTCATTATTATATTTATTAGTATCTAATTATATTCACGTTACATATGATATGTTGCTCATTTTGATCCGAACTAACGTATTAATAGGACTCTGCCATAATTCAGAAATTCAACAAAAGCAACTCTATTATCACTCATGTGGTTAGAATTACACATTGAACGACAGCATTTCAACAAGAGCCTATGCACAATTGTGATTATTCATCCTATCTGTCAAATTTCTGATCTATAGCTAGAGCCATGTTTTTTTTTTCGGTCGGTGCCGATGACAAGCTAGCAAGATTTTCCCCTTTTTCACATTCAAAATTTAAATAAAACTACAGTATTGAGATGGTAATTGTATTTTTTTTTTACTTTTTTTTAATTTTTAATTTTATTCAAAATTTAAAATTAAAATACTTAGCATTGAAGAATAAACTCGAACTTGAGTTTTTTTTTTTTATCTTATTACGCTTGTGAGTACATCTTATTAAATACTATTTAGCAATAATAATTGTTAAAATGATAAAAGTGCTGAATTTTAAATACTGGTCTACCCCACATAAGTTAACAAATACTACTGAAATTCCAATTACTGCGACAGAAAGTTTTTCATTGTTTGTTATATGTATTATAATTAAGTGATGGATTAATAATTTGTATATGATAGAATCATTAAATTAATTAATAGGATGCGTCTATTTGAAAATTTTTCTTTTTAGGAAAAACGATAAGAATTAAATAGAGAGAGTGTTGTTCTTTTCAGGAAAAAAAAGAAAGAAAATGGGGAGAGAGAGTTGATGGAAATAGAATTAGACAAGACACGTTAATGGAGGAATTTTGATGAGAAAAAACAGTGTGTATCAAAACGAGAGATATGGTTATTTGTATGTGTTGCGATGGTCAAAGATAAAGAAAGAGAATGAGAAGTAGGGTTGCATGATAAAGAGTGGATCCCACACAGTGGAAGAAGCGGTGGGAATCATCATTAGGGAAGACAATGTCATCATTCGCACGTGTTTATGGGCCACACCTTCCCCCCATTCCATCATCACCGTTTATTATTTTGTATCAACATTTAACATCTTATGTGCAACAAATTAATTTAACACAATAATATATACATATGTAAATTAATTTAAATTTTTTTATATATAAAAACATAAAAATTAATTAAGTTTGGTATTTAAATTTTTAAATGTTTAATGATTTAACAATTTATATAAGTTGGTGTAATAGTTTAAATTTATTTTTTTGAAAAATAATTAATTAATTTTCAAGTTTTTTAATTTATTGTTAGTTTTAGTCATAAGTTCAACCTTCTTTATGCGTGATTGAAATTAAATTTTTTTTGGACGATTCAATAGCTAGCGCATTTCAATTTATATATTTAAAAATTATTTTTAAATAGTAATCTTAAAATATTTAATCAAAACATAAAAAATAGAGAGGAAATTTATTTTACTGACCAAGCTGTATAACCAAGCTACGTTTGTATCATCTATTATCACTTTTTGAATTCACAACATATATATGATTTTATTAAAAAACAAAAAAAATATATGATTTTATTTCACATTTCAAACTTACAAATACTCCCACAAAAGTCAAATTTCATTTATTTAGGCAAATTTGGCCAGGCATGAAAAGAAGAAAAGAGTTGCATGTATTGAATACGCATTACAATGTTTTTTTAATCTAATTGTTCGGTGTCTTAAAAATCAGATATTACAGATTAATCTAAATTTATATTAAATAAATTTATTTAAATAATAAATTGTTCTTTTTTAAATTTTAAAGTGCTTTATATCCAGTGCTCTCAAACTTAAAATCTAAAAAAAAAAATCTTACCATCTCATTTTATCACTAAGAATTATAATGGGTGCTTTTAGTTTTAGTTAATTGGAATGTGGTTGATTCTAATTTAATAGCATGGAAAGATATATGTACATATAATACTAATATAAAATGATGACAATATTCTAACCTTATTTCTCATAAAATAAAAGCATGCATGAGTTTTGAAATATGTTTTCAAGAAGAAGAAAATTACCCAAGACATGAGCCAAGTGTATACATCAACCAATTAATCATAAATGGATCCTACGGTTGAGATTGAAAGTCGACCGTTAAGCGGCACCATAAGAATCCAGTTAACAAGAAAAGTTTTGATATGGTTGCAAGTTGCCAAAGAGCTAACATGTCGGTAGAAGAAAAATGTTGAAACGTGGCATCAAATAGCATCATATCATATTATATCATATATATATATATATATATATATATATAATTCATAAATTTAGCTGCGGAACCAAAAATAAAATAAAATAATAATTTTTTTTAAAAAAATTATAAATAAACTAAAAATAAAATTAAATATTTAATATTCTAGTAAAATTTATATTCTTATTATAAATTTTTATTATTTACTAAATTTTAAAAATTTATTAAATATTTTACATATATTTTTATTTTAATTTTTTATCTATTAATTTATTTATAATATTTTATTTAATATTATTTCAAATAAAAATATTAATTTTATTTAATTTATAATTAAATAATAAAATTTTAGTTTTAATCTAAAAACTCAATCATAAAATTCTAAATACTCACGAATTAAAATAAAAAAAACATATATAATAATATATATATATATAATATTATATCTATATAAATATCTAATCACAAAATTTTAAATATTCACTAATTAAAAAAATATAATAAAAAATTAATATGTATATAAAATGCTATAAAATTTTATAAAAATAATATATATATACAATTAATCTCAAAAATTCTAAATATCCACTAATTAAAAAAATATATAATAAAAAAAGCAAGAATTTATATAATACTATTTATATATATAAATACCTAATTATAAACCTCTAAATACACACTAATACCCACTAATTAAAAATATATATATAGTAAAAAATTAATATGTATACACAATATTATTTATTTAAAATTTTTATATTTTTATAAAATACTATATATAAAATAATATTAAAATTTTATAAAAATATTATATATATAAATATCTAATTATAAAATTTTAAATATCTAATAATTAAATATATATATATATAATAAAAATTTTAATATGTATATAAAATACTATATATATAATTTTTATAAAATATTATAAAATTATATATATATATACATATATATATATGTATGTATATAAGGAGGAAGGAGGGGAGGGGTCCATTGCCACCCAATACCCCCAAAAAAAAATTATAAGTAATATTAAACAGTATATACAATAGTAGTGGGAGATAGAAATGACTTATTAAAAAGGGGTCATCTTCACCCACTTTTGTTAATCACTTTATATTTCTATACTCTAGTTTTCGTTTTGCTTGGAAGCCTTTTTAGCTTGGAAATTGATAGAAAGGGATTGTTTTGGTGCTGTTGTTGTTACAGACCAATTTTAATTTCTTTTTTCTTTTTTCTTTTTTCCTTTATGTAATAAATAAAATTAAATAAAATTAAACCTTTAATGCATGATGCCAGAATAAAGTAAATGAGGGCAAGCATCATTGTTTGGATTGAAATATATTCCCAACTACATTTTAAATGTAGCATCTTTATATTGTACTTTTTTTTGGCCAATATCTTTATATTATACTTAGGTAGCTCAAGACTTTATGGTTCTACAGTCTAATTCTCTTACTTTTTTTCACTCTTTCTTTTTTTTTTTTCTCGATAAAGAAAAAAAATTAAAAAAACTAAAAATTAAAACAAAGAATGATAAACATAATCACTTGGTGAGAAAATTGTCATGTCTTGTAAGGAAAAGTGGGTGCAAATGTTGCAGGGAAAGGGATTTTTATTTTGAAAGAGTAAATGGATGACAGTCCAAAACTCAATTAATTGAATTGATGGCACTGAAAGATCCTCACTATACAAACTTTTTTCTTTCTTTCTTCTAAAAAAATTCTATACTCTTTTCTTACTTTATTTTCTTTCATCTTTCTATTTTTTATCATATAATTCTTTTTTTTTTCTCTCTCTTTTAACCCTTTTTTTAATGGTGAATGTCCTGCACAAACTCGAAGAGTTAAATTTTGACTCTGATTATATATAAAAAGTCTACTCATAATAATATGTATTGTAGAGCTCAACCTTTTCGTGAAAGAGAGTGTGAAAACTATTCTCCAATTACACGTAGCCAAAGTGCTACAATTAAATTAATATAATGATTCATGACCAACTTCAATAATATTTGTTATTGTGCGATCTAAATTCAATATGTATTAGGGCTGGATTTTCAGTTTTCCACCAACATTAATAAACTGGAATGAGTCCAAAAACTTTTGGTCGCAAATCACAATCCACCATAACATATATGGTTCTTCTTTTAGTTATAAATATATATATACGGGCTAGAGGGCATTAATATGAGTAGAGGGAGCAATTTCTCCATATATGTCCAAAACTTATTCAACAGCTAATGATAACAAATAAAGTAGCACCCACAAAAAAAGTTAAATAAAAAAAATTGGGATTGGGGATTATTAAGAGTTTTGGATTTTCTGAATTAATCAGTGAAAGAGGTGATATGATATCTTAATTAATTAATTAATCAACATACTATAATGATGATCCCTTTGAATTTTATAAGCTGCACTAGATTATGCAAAATCCCAAGTCGATCCAAGTTAAAGTGGCAAAAAAAATATGCATGATAAGTTCAGAATCCTTCAACAATGCAAACTGACAAAAAATATTTGCTGTAAAAATGGAAAGGGAGAGTCACATTTCTATAAAAATGAGCCACCCAATTTATACATTTCACCTTTTGATAATTGAAAATTTTTTACAAGATTGATTTGGGAATGGTTTAAAGTTTTTGAGTTGAATTTGACGACCCAAAGATTAATAGAGACAAAAGGATTATAAGAAAACAAAACGTTTGACCCTTCCATCAAATAAATAATCATCTCTTGATGATTTTTTCTTCTTTAAATTAGATAAAGTTTTTCCAAATGTTAAAAATATAATTCAAATTCAATATAAATATATAAAAATAATCATAAAGTTTCAAATCTTTAGTTTTGATATTACCACTAGACTACAATTTAGTTGATCATCTTTATATATTTGTATAATAGAAAGAAGTTTTAATTAAAAGATCATTGTCCAATCCATTTCAACCACGCTGACTGACATAGAAGTGAAAATATATATTAGACTTATGCGCATTAAGATAATTGCAATAAATTTCAAAATTCACTAATTTTAAATTTCAAGTTGATTGAAGAAATAAATATTATTCATATTAATAATTTTCACCAAGTTTAAAAGGAGAATAATTTAATTTAATTATTAAAAGAAGAGATGTTCACAGCTCAAAATTCTTTGGGAAAAAATCTCAAATATGCATAAGGAGTACTTCTATATATATTTGGTTGGATCCAATCTAATTAGGATATGCTTTCTAGATAGGAATTATCTAAAATGGGTCTACATACAATCAGATAAAAAAATATATTTATTTTTAATATTATCTCTCTTTTAATAGCTTTTAATTGACTGAATGCACATATATCTAATCTAGATAAAAAAATTTCTAATGTAGAGAATTTTATGTTAAGCTAAAGATGTGCAATGATAGAAAATATATGCACAATTATTATGTTAATCTAGTGGTTGGTTAAAATTAAATTATTTAAGAAAGAATGTCAAGATTTAAATTTCATACTTATTGAATCTCTCTCTCAATAAATATAAATATATTCAAGTTATTGTATATAAACAAACTAAAAAAATAATTTCAAAAATAATATATATTGAGACCTATAAAAGTCATATTGACCTCGGAAAATATGGCTGAGATAAGCTTACTTTGTGAGGAGTATGTGAATTTTAAAAATAAAATTTAAGTTCAGTTTTCATATATTTATATTGCAGTTATTGGACTTGGATTCTAGGCGGACTCACTAAACATTCTCAGCTCGCTTTAAGCCCAATCCATCCCGCATTTCGGAAAAATCCGTCCAGTTAAATGAGAAGCAAATTGTTAAGGATTAGTGGAAATTATGCTGTATATTGTTCTTTTTTAATATTTTAATTTTTTTTAAAAATTAAAAGTATTTTTATTACAAATTGAATGGTTATTTAGAAAATACAAGTTCATATTCGATTAAATATGAAATGAAGAAGAAAATAAATATTTTTACAAACATTTTGAAAATTTTATGCAAAATCCAAATAATTATTTAGGTTTATGTAGAATTCAGGTTTTTTGGGCTTTCTCTTAATTAGCTTTATAGTTTCTAGATTTTTCAACGGATTGGGCTAAAGTGAGTGTCGAAGTAGGGTTAATCAAGTTGATTATTTAAGAGATTATTAATCCAAGGGCAGGCCTTTGCTTATGTAAAAAAATTGAGTTTAATTGGCAGAGAAGTTTCTCGAATAGAAATTATTAATTATTATTATTATTATTATTATTTTTGCTTACAATGAGAGTCAATAGAAATTAATTATTAAACCTTTATTATTTTCGCTTGATTCAGATATCTGGTTCGCTTTTTTTTATTATTTTTTTACTTCTTAAAAAAATTAATTATGGTGGCTGCATTATATGTCTGGCAGCGTGGATGGAACTTCCGTATGATGTTGATATTTATTAATTAAGTTATGTTACTATCGTAAACAAATAATCAGGAATCATCATAAAAAGGGTTTTCCTTCAACAACTTGATTGAACTGAAAAGGAAAAGGACTATGGACTTCATTGGCTCTTCCTCTTCCACACCTCCATTTCACACATGACAACTTCTTGTCATAATTTTTAGTATTTGTTTATCAAATCGCATGCTTTTCTTTATTGACTTTCCTACTTTTGCAACATTATTATTTATTACTCCATATTACTATATTTTTGTAGGATAAATTAATTATTACCTTTGCTTACTATATTTTTTTAGTAGCAAGGTAGTGTTGGTAAATGGTAATTCCTTCAAATTTAATATGACAACTCCCACTTGTGTGTGAGAAGTATGGACTTTGGCCTCCTACACTAATTAGAGAGATTAATTTTAGGAAATACCCTCTCCGCTTTACTTTAAATGTCTAATAACAATGCAACATATATATCAAAATAATAATTATAAATTATAAATTTTATAAAAAAAAAATTCATAATAATTATATGATTATCCTTTTTTGTAAGTATTTTCTTCCCATTAATTGCGAAGATTTGAAAATTTTATCAAATAAAGAAAAATTTGAAATTTTTTAATTAATCTCACTTTAAATTTATAAAAGTGATAATTGAAGTGAAACATTTTATATTTTTTAAAATACTCCCTACATCCCATAAAGATAGGCCTATTTTTTATTTTATAAAGATTAAAAAAATTAATTATTTTTTATTAAATATATATATATATATATATTTTATCATGAAATATATTAAATAAATAATATTAAATATAAATATTATAGATATTTGACATATCAACTAACCTATTAAAAAATAATATATAGACTATAATTTAAGACGGATGAAAAAAAAAAGAATTTATCTATAAGTGAGTTTATCCTTCATCTAAAAAATTATAAATTATTCACAAAAATTTCAATAAATATAAAATAAATTAATCAATGGTTTCTCTTATTATTAAACGTATTTTTTAAATCTTTTATATTTAATTAAGGCGTTGCTGATTTTATGACTAGTAGCTATCAGACATACTGAAGATTGACATAAACAAACTAAAATTATTACTGTTATCGCAATAAGATTAATCCTTCTTATTTATTATTAATTAATTAATACTCGGTGAAACTATATATTAATATGAATATAAAAATGGGATTGTAAGTGGAGATGGATATGTAGTGAAGGTACAGCTTTTGAGCTCTGTCAAGGAAATACTCATCCTTGGAATTTAGGTAGCATCTTGACTCTCTTGAGTTGGCTTTTTACGAGGCTGACAACCTGGTTATAGTGGGCGACAACCTGTTTATATGGTTATTCACATACCATATACGACAACCTGTTTATATGGTTTCACATACTTATATGGTTATATGGTACTGTCTTGATGATGATCGAATATTTAAATTCGTACGTATTTCTTCTTTCTGGTTACAGTACAAGAAAAAAAAAAGCACAAGAGATAGAGCCCGTAAAATTTAAATTTACCAAACAAATTTCCATATAAAGTGGTACCAGCTGATTACCGAACAAATTAAAAGACCTTGTCAAATAAAGAACTGAACTAATAATTGAATTGGAAATTTGGAATTATGAGGTGGAGATAATGTATTTATTTTATTATTATATGATCCAATCAGCAAGAACCAACGAAATAATTTATCTTTTGTTTGAAATGTATATATATATACACACACATGGCAGTGGAATACACATTGGAGAAGTAAGTGGCTTAACATGTTTAATTGTCGAATCATTGCTTATAATCTTAACATTTAGGTTTCTTCCCAGAAATCATGCTCACGTCTTTATTCTTCTACAGTCATTTATTATCTTGTGGCTCAAGGCACTCTAACAATGTTTACATATATCCTCTAATTATCATAATTACTATGGAAACACTAAAGCCTCTCTCTCTCTCGGTTATTGTTTTTTCTATTGGTGGAGTAGGGAGTTTTTTTGCCGATTGCTAATCAGTAAAAATACAAATTAATTAAATGATCATAAGGCAACCGAAGCGACCAAAAGAAAATTATAAACTCTTAACATGAGGAATCCGTTTCTTAATAATAATTAAATAAAAATAAAAAGATTAATATCATGCATGAGACCATGATGCTTAATCTTATAATTTTCTTAAAAGAAATGCAATTTTATTGGATAACGATTAGGCAGCCGTAGATTTTGCTCACACACAATGCCAATGAACCAAACTATTATATTATAATCAACCGTCCAAACTATACAGATCATATTTTTACTATTGTGTGTATTAATTAAATTAATTAATATCAATTTTAATTACAATTACATAATTAAAAATTCAAAAACAAATAAAGAAAAAGGGAGGCAGGAAATAGCACTCACCGTCCATCAACTCCCACCGAACGACCTTTCGTAAGCTTTCCACCATCTAATGACGGTGACAACCTCCCTGATTGAGGACCACTTCCCATCTCTCTCCTCTCTCTCTCTCTCTCTATATATAATATTATTTCTTTATTTTGTGTTTTGTGGTGTCCACAGGCACGTCACTACTAGCACTACCTGGTGCCCAAACCCAGACTCCTCCTTATCTTCTTATCTACTTCATTTTTTTACAAAAAATAAATAAATTGGCGACTCAAATTAATTTCTTTTTTAGATAATACATATGTAATAAAATGAAAAGCTATTAACAAGTAAGACACATATATAGATAGATACATAAGTGCTGCTTCATTGGAGTTAAATTTCATTGGCATTAATTTCATCATCTCTTCATCATACATATACTTTTCAAAGCATATTATTGAAATTGTACCAAGAAAAGAAAATCAACAAGAGAACACCAACACTCTCTACTAAAAGACAAACACAAATTAAACTTTGATGCCTTTTAACTAATTAACCAACCAACTCAAAATCTATAACAACTACCATATTGCAATGTCCACTGATCCTCCTCCTTCTAATTGTTACAAACAGAGAATATTAAGAGAGTACCTTAACTCATTTACCCCTCAAATTAACAATTTCACGCTATTTAATTAGGTAAAATTTTATATATATATATATTTCTATAATAGGATCAAAACTCTTGATTAAACACACCCAGTTACGATTTTTTGAGATTTTCTCAAGCAAGCATACTGGTTAGGAATTTAACTAAGCTATTGCTATGACCCCATAAAAGATCATAAAAAGAAGAAAAGAAACAAAAAAGGTTACAAAGAGTTAAATTTAGGGTTTTAATATTATATCTTCTAGTCTTCATCAGAATTTTCTGGTTTTGGATACTGGTTCAAGTCAGGTTTCTCTGCAGGATTGCTTTTTCTTTCTGAAATATTATGGGCATAGAGAGCCGTTTGCTCCAGGGCATCCACCTGAGCCCCAACTTCAGTAGCTTTTTTGCGTATAGAAGCAGCAGACATGTCACGTAGTTGGTCGTCTTGGTGGTATATCAAATCGGGAAAATTAAGCCTAGCGGAAGGACCACGAAGGTAAAAGACGGCGGTATCGTAGGCACGGGCGGCTGCTTTAGGAGTAGAATAAGAACCAAGCCAAATCCGAGAACGCTTATTTGGTTCTCTAATTTCAGCGACCCACTTGCCCCACTTTCTCATCCTTATACCTCTATAAGGCTTGTCTTGTTGTTGCTTGTGCTTTCGCTTCTCTGTGCCTGTTGTAGATGTTGATGAGCTTGAAGTACTGGAACAATACTCTCCTATTGCTTCCATGTTTTATTCAACTCCAGCTACTAATTAACAATAATAATAACATATCATCAAGAATTAAGAATTCAGAAGCGGAAAGAAAAGATTCTATTGTTTTCCCAATCGTAGAAAGCTAAAACGGTTGCAACATAAGGCATCGTCAGTTTATATATATATAAAAAATTAGAATAATTATTAATAATTAAAGGGTTGAGATAAATAAAAAATAAAAAAAAGGAGGTAGGACATATCAGTTTCCTACTGGGCTGCTAGTCTGTCGTTTGGCCACGGCCGCCACGTTGATCTTCCTTAAAGATAAATCCAAATTTGGCCGACATACACCATCCCCCTCTCTCGCACCCTCTCCGTCTCTCTCTATAACATCATTTACATTGCTGATTAACCCAAACGAAAATTCTCGTCATTAATTTTATTAGTTAATATTTTAAAAAAAATTAATACACCAAGTTTTAATTCAATAATAATTGGAAAAACAGGATCAATCGAGCTTTTCTAATTGTCAAAAATTAATTAATTAATATATATATATATATACCAATTAATAATTATAGTAATCTATGATATTGTTTTTGTTTTAAAAGAATAATAATTTTATTTATTGTAGTTGTTAAGAATTTTTATAGTAATATTAAAATATTAATTAAATAAAATAAAAATTTTACTTTTTAATAAAAAAAATTTACTTTCCTCCAATAATTTGCACTCTGCCAAACGCCACCCTAAGTATCTAAATGAAATAATTTATTTAAATTGTTACGATTTACATGAAAATTGTAAAATTAAATTAGAAGTAAGAAATATTGAAAAATGGACCTGAGCCAAGGAAAAACACTAATATTTTGGAATTTTGAACTACAATTTAGGGGTGTGTAGTGTGTACAGTATTTATAGAATCTGTGGGTGGGACTTGGGCGAATATATATATCCAAAATGGTATTTTGGGGTGTGGAAACGAAGGGAAATCCACGTAGCGACTTGTGGACATGCGAATGCCGACGTGGATAGTTGCGCCTCTCGCACGCAAATACCTGCGTGTTTGGGTTTTAGATTTATATTATTCGTGCATATACTAATTGACAACGCAGTAATATTTGAAATAAAAATGATATAAATATCTTTTCACTTGATTAAATTATAGATAAAATAATCTTTTTATTCATTTAAATTTTTCTTAGTGTGCGAAATAAATACAATTAAGTGTCGGAAAAAATTTTCGTCGACCCAAGAGGGAAAAAAAATTTTGGGCTAACTTTTCACACAGTGAAAGATTATATATTTAGAAAATATATTAGTTGTAATAATTTTATTGTGAAATATTTTCAATTACTATATTATATATCCATATATTATATTTTTTTCTAAAAAAAAATTCTAAATATCTATTTTATTATCTAATTAATAGTTGCTTCACTTCTTCACCAATTTTATATATATATATATTTATTTATTTATTAAAGATAGACGAAACCACCACGATCTATAATAAAAATAATCAAAGGCATGAAAAATAACCATACCAAAATGCTTATACAAACCCTTATAAAACATATAGAGTTTATATATATAATCTTAAAATAAAAAATGCACAAAAAATTTTATCACCATCGAATCAAAGTGTAGAAATTAAATTCAATTGATTGAAATTAATTAGATGCTAATATATTTTACATTAACTTTCACTTTGACTTGATTTTATGGATACTTGATTTATAGAGTTTAGAGGCTTTTGACATTTTAATTTTATTTTCATATGTAAATGATATCAATTTTGATTCACCAATGCATTCTTAAATTAGTTGATATATGTTTGTTTTCATAAAAAAAAATTGAAATTTATAAATCAAATCTTAATATAGAAAAGAATCTATCTTTAAAATATAACTTTTAGAGGATGTAAATATTTTTTTTTAAATACAAAAAAGTTTGAATTTCGGAGCTAGAAACCAAATGAAAAGGGGAGTGGGAGAATTACACATCGCTTTTGCATGTATATGTATATGTATACACTTCCCAAATTTGTCAAAGTTGTCTTTTGAAATTAAGCAGAAACTGTAAAAATGCATGCACGGATTTAAGCCAAATTATCTCGTAACTTAAGATATTGATGTTGCTTAATTGTCTTTATCCTAAGGGGAAAAAGAAAGTTCAATCCATTCATTGTCATTCCCATTTTTATTACTAATTAACTTAAACCAAATTTATACTTAAGTAATGTAATGTAATACATCACCACACAGAGAGTAATTTTATTAAAAAAAAAAAACTACACTTCTTGGAAAAAGAGAACTGCGAAAATACTGAATTGATTGTAATCGATTAAGATTGTTTAGTTACCATTTTTTTTATATAAGTTGAAATTTGAAATTCATATACATTTAATAGAAATGAATAAAATCAAATGTTTTTTTTGAAGTCATCGTATGTATCTATTTTCCTTGTTAATTAGCCATTTGGTTTTGCGCCCTTTTTCTCAACCCTTAATCATCATTAGTTTTAGACTCTTAATTATTTATTATTATCATTTTTTTAGAGCATTAATTGCGATTTTGGCTAGGAGATGAGTATGGTCAATTCCGATTATAACTTTTAATTTAATTAAATAAAGCCTCAAGACTATGACCAACATAAAACTCACCGTCCTATTTGAAAAAAATGTAAAGGGTGAAATCAGCCGCTAAATTTAGATTTCTTCTTATCTTCATTCTTCTTCTTCCTATTTTCTTTCTTTGTTTTTTTTTTTTTTTTCCCTTTTACGTTTCATAAATAAATACATGTTAAATTTTGAATATCAGTTAGGAGATATTTTTTTTTGTGTGTGTGTAAATATAAATATACATGTAAGGAAGAGATTTTAATATTTGGTGAAATTTAAATTTTAAATACAATAGTAAATAAAATTCCAAATTTAATCTGTTCATATCTTATTTATTGATGGGCATATTTTTTTTTAAATTAAATTAATGAGCAGGCGAATGTTTTTTTGTCAATATGATGTAGAGTTGTTATATATTTAGGTGTATAATACCATGTGACTAGCATTATGAATCAAGTCTAGTACAATCATATTTGGTTAACAATATTCCAACAATTTTGTGGTTCACGTATATAGTCGTGAATGGAAAAAAAAATATGTGGATAAATAATTATTTGAAATAATAAAATATTTAATATTTATTATCATACTTATTTTTAATGATTTTTATATTTATAATTCAACTTAAATAATTTAAAAAATTAAAACTAATTTTATATTAATTTAAAATAATCACCCCATCTAAATGTATCACGGGATTGTTTTTTTTAGCACTAGATGAGAGAATTTATTATTTGTGACATTGAAATGTTGATATAGTTGGTACTAGACTGACACGATGACTATCTCATTAAAACATTCAATTTAAGATTTTATTGAATGAATAGAACTACCACATATTCACATATCACCGCATATCTTTTTCTTAAAGAAGCAAAAGAAAACAAGTCCATAAACCATTAGTTATTAAATGTAGATTATGATTTTTATTAACTATTTTATTAAAATTAGTGATAATATTACTTTCTAAATAATTTAAGATAAGACATTTGATATGTCAGCAAATTCAGCCACTATTATTTAGTCATAACATTGCAGCATCCATTTTAGAAAGTGTTTGTGCAACACCATCAAAACTAAACCTCAGGAAATTCTTTTTAATTACTTTTTTGACTTTATGTAATTAAGCATAATAACACTTAAGGTGGCAAATAAAAATGTTGGTAGTAAATTTAGGGGTCTGGAAATATAATTTCTTTCTTTTTTTTAATGTATATAAATAAAGTATGGGAATTGCCAAATTAGCCAACTTGGAGATTTTCAGTCGGCAGGCAGACCATCAGAAGGCTTTTAAGGTCCTTAGTTCGATTTTGCTAAAAACTGAAAAGGACCTTAGCAATGCAGGGGCCATGAACTTCTACAGTTCAAGCATTTTTAATGAAATTTTTCGGCCACTCTTCGATCATTTTCAAAATTCATTTGATTCTTCGTATAGAACCTGATAAAATCACAAATCAACAAAGTCATACTACAAGGAAAGAAATCAAGAAAATAAATATTATAATATGATCCAATAATCTCTGCAATTTACATCACTGCTTGTATTATTGACCTTATCACACATGCTACAGTCTACAGTTAACCAAAAACAATGGGAACTAAGCTACTCATTATCTCTAGGAAATATTGATAAAGGATATTGCTTATCTAACTTGAAAGGATGTCTTTTTAAGCAGGACAACAGAATATTACAATTGATCAAAAAGCATTTAACTTGATCCAAGATGCCAATATTTCAGACTTCCCATGTCTTCCAGGGGCCCTGCACCTACCTTAAACCTGAATAGATTCCCAATAAAATACCAAGATGAGAGTCCTGAATTCTATCCATTATGAAAATTGCACATAAAAGCTCATGTAGTTTAACAATTTATACTTGAGAATGCAAGAAAGATCACATTATACAATGGAAAAAATCAGTCCTACTCGTGTCACTAGTACTCTTTTCCAGGGCCTCATGTTGCTATAATAATTCTTGTAACATCTTCATTTATCAGGGAACAAGGATGAGTTGTCAATTGCATTTGCAATTATTATCTTAATTAAAAAGTTGCCCATGAATACTTGAGTAGCACAAAAGAAAACAAATTTAAATCAAATCAACAAATATACAGATCATGATGGTTTTAAATTGGTATAATCAGAAAAAAGATACAAACATGGAGTTTGTACCACTCGAATTACATAAATCATGCTTTTTCATTGAAGAAAATCAATAGAAGGGCAACAAATTGTCATCTCAAATTCTCAATAATTCATTGTTTTCCTCTTTATTTTGTCCTTCACCCATCCTTGCATAACTAAATGACATACTAATAGACATTTTCAACCTCTAAAAGCAAACGGTCAAGATACCCTTCATATGAGAGAACAAGGTATTCTTCAATCACAAGTTCGAAGTGTAGCCTAGTAATATCAAGTCACACATGTTTCCTTGATCTTTTTTTAAAGATCAAACTTCAGCTCTTAGGTTAGCCAGAGGCATCTCATTGACAACTCATTTGAACAGCTTTATGAAGAGCAACCATAGGCAATTCCTCTTATTTTAGGTTTCCATTTAGACTGCAGGCAAATTCATTTTAAGATTAAAAAAAAAAGGATAAAACGCCTATCTGTTGTTCTTTCTGCAGGCACCTGACAGTAGTTGCACTTGTTTTTTTTTCCTAACTGAATGGTAGTTACACTCTAAAGCCTATGGACAGGTTAGTGATGATTCATCCAAAAACCAACTTGATAGTTTAGTCTGTCAATTCCCTAGTCAATTACTCAAAAACAGAATAACTAATTGCTTTATTTACACTCGTCTCCCAAACAGGCTTCAAGAACAACCAATTGAACGTTTTAAAACATTACTGTAATGAGGAATGCTAAGAATAATCAATTTGAACAGTAACTGTTTAATAATCTCTCCTTTATTGGTTTAAAAATATTTATTATAGATTTATTTATTAGGAGAGATGCTATAATAAATATTTTTGAATCAATAGATGAGAAATTATTGAACAGTCACTTTCTAAAGTAATTCTTATTAATATTTCTCTTACTGTAATTCATTCATATTCACCGAGGCCTAGCCCCAGAAGCCAGTAGTGAAAAATGTTTGCTTTGATTTCTAAGTAATCAATAGGAAATAGATTATGTCAACATGCAAAACCCGAAAGTAGTACGGCTATGTCACGTGAGAAGCTAACAAAATGGTTAGGGGACTAAGGGGGTGTTTGGTTTAGCTGTTTGATGCAGCTGATAGAGGTTTGAACCCCAAACAGCAGCTGTTTAGTAAAATTTGATGTTTGGTAAAATTTTAAAACAGCAGCTGATAGCTGTTAGGAACCCCAAACAGCTGCTGTTTCAATAAGCTCCTACTCGGAGCTTTTTCATATCAGCTGATAGCTGATTCATATTAAGACTATATTAACCCTATTAAAATAAAATAAAAATTAATATTTATTAGATAATGATATGCTTATTGGTAATTTTACATTCAAACTGCAACAACTATTGTATTTTTACCAAACACTAACCCGAATCCGCCATCAGCTATCGGCAACCGCTATCAGCTACCAGCTGCTATGAACAGCTAAATCAAACAGGCCCTAAGATGTTGCTTAGAATGCCAACCAAAGGTCCAAAACAATGAGCAAGAAGTAAACAAATAGAAAGACTTATATCAATCTTATGGTTTTATTTACTTTGTGCATTAAAAAGTACAAAAAGAATATATTGTTCACACACACAAGTAAATTGGGGTTAAAATTTTACCCTTTTTCAAAATTGGCTGCCATTAGCATCAACCTCCATATTTAGATGACGAATGAAGAGAAGGAAGTGAATAATTCTGTTCAGCCATTTCATGACTTCCTTAAACAGGCTTACTGCTGCTACTACTGCTGAAAATGTACAGAATCTGTTTTCATAATTCTCAATGTATGATTCCTTTATACCAAACTATCCAAGATAAACAATGAAAAATGTCCCTCAAAGCACAAGTTCAATCCCACGCCAGACTTTACTAGATAAAAAAGTCTCCATCTTCCTCTTCTATTTCCTCATCTTCACTGTCCCACGACAGATAATCCTGGTCCTCTTCCTCTTCTCCTTCTGAAAACACTGAAATCCTTACACCATTCCACCCAGACGACGCCCCTGCAAGATCATTAAGGACGTTATCCATATCACTGTCTATACCAATATCGCCATCAAAATCTGTAACCGAAAAGAATCCATCATTCTCCTCCAAATCCTCACTTCTCTTCCTACACTTTGGCACCAAATCATTTTCTGTAACCTCTCCATTCTCAACCCCAATCCATGGCACCCATAAATCGGCATGCCTTCCCAACGCCCTATCCCTGTCCCCGACAACCACCGTCCCCAAATTCGCCTCTCTTGCCCTCCTTAATGTCGGAGAAATCTGAATCATCCGACACCAGAAACAACCAATCTAGCCCTCTGCTCATTGAATGTTCAATCTGTCTCTTTAAAGCCCAATCCGCCGCTTGTGGCTTATCCTCCACCGTTTTCACATAAACCCCTGCTCTCCTTAGCTCCGCCGCCAACCTATATCCAACTTTCGGCGTTAGCAACCTTCTCGCCTCCTCGTTATATTTATGATTCCCAGAAATGAATCTCTCCTTAAAACGCTGGCGTTTCTTTCCTTTCAGCGACTTCATCCTGTTCAATTTCTTTTCCCTTTCACGCTCATGAAGCTGATTAAAATGCTTTTTGAGATCCAAATTAGTCTTGCACTTGCGGCCACAGACTCCACAAATGTAAGGCTCGGAAGGATTGACAATCCCTTTCCTTTCAAGAATATCCATTTGTTTCCTCTCGCGGCGTCCCTCCACGACCCAATTTGGAAGATGGATAAAAGCATGGCGGTTGGCATAAGCTGACATCTCAATAATATCCCCAAACCTTTGTGCCAGCTGCTTAAGTGCCAATGCAGCCGGATAAGGCGGGCCACGCGGCGGCTTGTTATCAAGATCCCATAACACGACTACCTTATTCCTTGTATGTTCTTGACCATGTCGATCTCAGATGTTGCGGCGGAAGAAACGGCGAAGTCTGCGGCACTGGAGGTGATTGAGCATCGTTTAGAGCGAAAAGTTAGAGGTTTAGAAGTGATAGTGAATTTGCTACCAAGGAATAGAGAGAAATGGAGTGTAGTAGGTTTATGAAGGAAGAATGGGGGTTTTAGGAGAGGAGTAACTTCATTGGATTGCAGAGTGGAAGCATTGGTCTTTCTCCTCGTTTTCCAGATATTATTATAACACTGTTATTGCCCATTAGGCACCAATGAAGATGAAGAAATTTGAGAATTGAGATAAGAGAATAAATGGGATGGATGCAAAGAAGCGCCCATCTGGAGGAACTGGGTCCAGGTCCATTTTATCTGCCAGTGTTATATTCGAAAACTGGGCTGTAAGCCCATTCAATTTCTAACTTTGTTTTCCTTCTAATTCTGCGAATGGCTATAGCGTAGTTCACGTTACATCGTACTAAAGAATGGGCATCTCCCCAATCGTAACACGTAATTGATTTCAGTATAATTGTTTTGAAAATTAAGATATTTTTTAAAAAATATATTAAGAATCCAATCGTTTTCAATCTCATAATATCAGTAAAAATGTTTGATAGAATTTAAATTGAGATTTCTTCCGAATTATATCAATTCAATTATCTGAATTCATGTTTTAACTAAAATATAAGTTTTACAATGACACAAACTTTGCTTCAATTATTAGTTAGTGCATCCGCACTTTTTTTTTTTTCAATTTTCAATCAAAATTATTCGCACCGAATTGTTTTATTCCGCATCAAAATCCATTTATCGATTTTTTTTTATTTTTTACATATAAATCCAAGTATTCAACTTATATTAATTCGCAATTCATTGTCTCCTTGATTCCTATTTATACACACACGTATATATATATATATATACATAAAATTAATATTACTTATATAATATAATATATAATATTTATTTATATATTTATGTGTGTATGTATATTTATTTTTTTAAATTAATTTTAAATTAATTATTTTATTAATGTTATTGAGTATTATAATTATTTATAATTATTATTTAATTTATAAGTTTTAGTTTATTATTTTGATGATTAGATTAATTATTTTAAAATTTGAGTTTAATGATTAATTATTAGGTTAATTATTTTATAATTTGATTATAAATTATACTTAAAATTTTATGATTAGGTTAATTATTTTATAAAATTTTATGATTAGATTAATTATTTTATAAAAAATATTCTATTATATAAATTTATTAAAAAATAATTAGTTTAAACACTTTTTTTAAAAGATTTCAAAAAATTAATAAATATTATTTAAAAAATAATATAAGTAAAATTTAAATATTGAAATAAAAATAATATAAAAAATTTTAATTATTTAATATGAAAATAAAATAAATTTTTTTTGTTTAGAAATTTTTTTTTCCTTTTTATCTAAATCTTGGTTCGCAACTGTTGATCCATAAATTCAAACAGTGATTAACAACATATTATTATTTTTTATTTTAGAATACACAAAAAAAAAAAGGTCATAGCTTCCAATGAATAAAAATATTTGTTGACATCCAAACCGTCTTAATCCGAACCATCTTGATGTAAACTCACCTTTTGACGAATAGAAAAAGGCTTGACACTTAGCAGTCTCAACTTTAGGTTGTTTTATTATTATTACACACATATATGTTGTTTTATTATTATATATACATACACATATATATAAAGGCAAATTTGTCCAAATTTAAAAATTTAATTGTAATTTATTACAAAGTTAAAATTGCAAATAATAATATATTTTAATAATAATTTTAAAAAAGTGAAATTAATTTTAAAGTTTATTATCATATTATAATCTAATATTTACATGTCAATAGAACTGAATTGGATTATTAATTTTATGAATTTAATAAATCATTAGTGACATTAACCCAAACTCCTGGACCAATCATTATTTTCGTTAATGGTCTTTGTCTGTAACAGGTGTGACAAAAGATCCCGTACTTAACAATATGCATTAGCCTGGTAATCAAATGACTTCATATTTTTTAACTTCATTATCTCGTTCCCCTTTTCGTTCCATTCTCCGTGGTCATCTCTTCCTTTGCAAAAATGAAAAAACCTTACTGAATTTTTTTCCAGCTTTGTTTTCATATATAATAATTGCAATTCACTTTTTTATTGAAATAATTACTTTATGGCAGTTATCTTCATATGAATTTTTTTCCAGCTTTGTTTTCATATATAATAATTGCAACTCACTTTTTTATTGAAATAATTACTTTATGGCTTGAATAAATGGCAATTATCTTCATAATTCCAACTACTTCCAAACAGTATGATTATTTACTAATAAGTTGTTGTTTTTTTATTATGTTTTAAATTAATGGAGGAGTTGAATGATAACTATTTAAGTACCTTACGTCAAATTTAATTTGTGTGCATTAGCATGGATAAATTAAATATAATTTTAATATTAATTTGGGGTCATGAACCGATGAGGATATCTACTGGTCTGGCACCAAAAAATAATTTAAACAACTAACATACTTAAAAAAAAACATGAAAAAACAAACAATTTTACCCATAAAAAAATTCCTAAATTAAGTTGAATAAGCTATTGAATTTTCGAAAATGCTCTATAAAAAATTCAATATTTATCAAAATTAAGGTTACTACATATTTATACAGTGGAATAAAGTAAAATTAAATCGCTATCCTAAAGTAATTGAGCGAAGCAGTTGTTGAATCATAGCCGCCTTCTGCTTTTTTTAATTAAGTGTTGGACCACTTCATAGTTCGTAATTTTCATTTTGCAGAAAATTAAAAGCAGAATTTTCATTTGGGTTGGTCCACGTACATGCCTACTATTTGAAAGAGGAAAAAAAAAAAGAAAAAAAAAACCTTCGAAAACTTGGCATCTCGCACTTAAAAAGTTGAAGCCTTTCCATTAACCTAAAAAACGAATTGGCCATTTTCATAAATAAATAAATAATGTATAGGACCATAGAAAAATATAATTGTTGGAAAATTTTTTAATTTTTTAATTTTATATATTTCATATACTAATTAAAAAAAGAAAGTAATGATTAACCTACTTTCAAAAGAAAAGAGAATGATGATGCTGACATTTAAAAAATTAAAAAATTAATAATTTATTAAAATAAAATTTAAATGGAAGAGTCACTAGTCCTCACTTCTTCTTTTTTTCCCTTATCAAGATTCAATTTTTGGAGTAGTATCCATCCAATAAACAACTTTAAAATTTATAGGTTGAGCGTAGGATTTATTTTTAATTCTATTATCATTATGGAAAAGGTTTTACGAAATAATAAAAAAAGGCTCATTTTTTTTTCTTTTTTAATTATGTTGCAGCACTAGAAATTTATGGGGGGGGGGGGGGGGAAATAGAACAAAGTCATCATATTTAAATGAGAACATTTTTTTTTATTCCCCATCTAGCATCCAAGATTTTAAATTAGAAGACTTTAACTAAGGAAATTAAAGACATTCTAATAAAATAAAAAGTAATTTTACATTTGATCAAATTGATTTGAATAAAAAAAATTATATATTAATTATAATAATAAATATAAAATTAAAATAATTATTTTTTTAATATAATTAATATATAAATATTTTTGATCTAAATTAATTTGATTTATATAATATTTTTATAAAATAAAATAGAGGTTTATAGAAATTAAATTGGTTTAGCAAAGCACATTGCAAGACTAGGAGCACTTTTTCCTTTTTTTCAGTGTTATTAAAACCGGACCGGACCGGTTAAATCGGGAACCGGCTGTCAATCCGGTTCGATTTTTATATTTTTTTCAAAATAGATTAAAAACCGGGTTTTTAAATTGAACCGGTCAAAACCGGCCGGTTTTGACCAAAAACCGGTTGAAAATTTATTTTTTTTAAATAAATTATTTTTTTCAAATAAAATTTTATTTTTTTTCACTTAAAAATATATTTTTCTAATAAAATATTAAAATTAAAAAAATTAAAAATTTGGTTCAACCGTTTCAACCCGATCAGACCGTAAATTAGTAAGGAGACCGGTTCAATGATCGGTCCGATTCTAAAAACACTACTTTTTTCAAAGCATGCTATTTAATCAAATATGTCTCTAAACAAGACAAATTTTCTGTTTACGTGCACAAATTCCCAATCTAAGAAAGAAACAAAAACCTAACAAAAACAAGTAATCTCTGTTTTTTGTCCTCCGATTACTTGGGATTAGACATAGATAAACTTGATTTTCATGTTAAAATTAAGGTGGATAAAATTTGGGTTAGTAGCTAAATATTAATTTTGTCTATTAGATTAAAATATTTTAGATAAATTTAATTTTTGATTCAGTTAAGTGATCTGGTTTGATTAATTAATTAATTTTTTTAAAAAATTATTTAATTATTTATTATTTTTTTATTTTATATATTTTATTATAAATATATATTTTTATTACAAAATAAAATTATATTTTATTTATTTTTATAATAAATTTTGGTAAGTTATTTAGTTATATTAATATTTTTATTGTAAATATAATTTTTATTATAGAATAAAAAATTTTAGTCGGTCCATTAATTAATTAAATTGACCGATTTAATTCGATTAATTAATCGAATCGACTGAAATAAAAATTTAATTTACTCGATCAATAAATTTAATATTTAAAAATTTCAGTCAAAATAAAATTTAATCAGTCAGTTAATGTCCTTTCCGGGCTAAAATAAGTAAATTATCTTAATATAATTAAAATTTTGAGCACCTGAATTTCATTTAATTTTACCACTGGACTAACGCGTGCAACTCTCCATCAAACGTTAGATTTTAACTGTCAATAGGCCAACATCAACCAACACGTTCTACAATCAAAATATTGTTTCTCTGTTCCCCTTCATTTTTTAACTTTTTAATATTTTTTTATCTTAAAATAATAAGAATATTTTTTATTTAACGTGTATTAAAAAAATTTTAATTATTTATTTAATAGATAATTTTTTTTTATAAATTATTTATTTTATTTTTTATTTATATTAAATAATTATTAATTATCACAAAAATAAAAAATTAAAGTAGTTATTGATTGTGTCAAAAATATTTTTAATTTAAAAACTATAAATAATTAAATATAATATTTTTAATTATAAAATATTTAAATAAAAATATAATAATTAATTTATAATATATTTATAACATAAATAAAATAATAGTACTATATTTTAAAATATTAAAAAAATATTTTCATTATTTTAAAATAGAGGGAGTAAATTTCTTAGCGGCTTCCAATTTGCTGGTACCATAGATGCATCATTGTCCCCTCCCTAACTAAATCTCACAAAAATAAGTTATTAATGCGGATATTAGCATAATTCGAAACTCTCTAGCGTTCTAGAAGTGTTTAATAAGTTACCGAAATAAAATTCATTATGTGCTGTTATGGAGTCTATTCTATTGATTAATTAATTAAATTAATTAGTTAATTAAATTAAATTTTTTAAAAAAATTTAATTAAATCAACTAAATTTTTATTTTAATTATATTTTTTATTTTATAATAAAAATTTTATTTAAAATAAAAATTAATATAATTAAATAATTAAATTAAATTTATTAAAAAACTAAAAATATAACTTTATTTTACAATAAAAATTTATATTTATAGTAAAAAATTAATATAATTAAAAAATTAAATAAATAAATAATTTTTTTTAAAAAAATCCAGTTAATGATTAATCGACCGAACCGAACTGATTAATCATTAGTCAAATTTTCATATCTTCTTTGACTAAACCGATAAAATTATTATAAATTCGATTTGCCGAACTAAATTCTTAGTCTATTAGCCAAATTTTAGCCGTCTCTAATTCTCTCTTCTTTGAAAAATTATATCAATCAATTAATTTATTTTTTTTTTCTAGAAGTCAAATGTACATGCCTTATTTTATTATCACCGTTCCACTTTAAGTTTTATATAAATATTTTTATTTTATTTTAATTATCACTTCTAAAAATTTAAAATAATATTAAGTATAAAAATTTAAAATTTATCGTTATGAAATAAGATTAGTAATCAATAAAAAGAGAATAATTAAAAAATATAATTAAATAAAATATTATAATTTTTAAAATAATATTTAAAGTGAAACGAAGAGAAAAATATTTTTTACTAAATTAGTGATAATTTTTTTGTAATTTAAAATATTTTAACATGAGGTTTATTATTCAAAAAAATTGTAATATATATATATCCAACTAATAAAAATTTATTAAAAGAGTAATTATAAGAAAATTATATAATTTTATTTTAAAGATTTATATACATCATAAGTCTTTTCTATCACTTAGGTAAATTCTTACCTATAAAAATTTATTAAAAAAATAATTATAAAAAAATTGTATAGTTTTATTAACTAAATATATGTGCACCAATATCAAAAAAATATTTGTGCACCAGCACTATTTTTTTCACATTTTTACAGGGATCATTTAGACCAATCAAATTACAGAAATATTTAATAGGGAGACTGTCGGTTCAGAGTTGAGAATTGAGATTAATTAATCTAGAAATGGACGCAGTTCAAAAAAAAAAATCTAGAAATGTACATTAAAGAAAAACGTTAATGCCATCCCATAGAAAAGGTGGCCTTTCTTTCATTAGTTTTACTGTTTGCAAATATACCATCTAGCTTGCTGCCTTTCTTGAACCAGTCTTAGCCCGCGCGCACCTTTTTTTTTTTTTTTTTTTTTTTTCTGTTCATTCCTTTTATATTTAATTTCTTCCCTCATTTCACTTCTTCTTTCTTCGCACAAAATAAAAAGTCAAATAACAGAGCAACGCATAGAGAAGAAAAAGAAGTTGATTTCTTGAAACAAGAATAATGGTTGAATGGGAACATCTTCTGTTAGCGGTGCTTTCTTTTATAATTCTTGTAATCCTTTTTATCTTTGTTATCAGGAGATGCTTCTGTTTCAAGAAAGGTGGAGAAGAAATTGTTGTTGACACAACAAGAACAAGAACAGAGAGCATGCAGGATGGAATGGCAAAGCTTCATCAAGGAAGTTTTCATCATCAACTTGAAGTAGACGGCAAAAGAAGAAATTATTATGTTTTCCGAAGAGGGGTTTCAGCAAGACCTTTGTTTAATTGGGCTGATCATCCATCGCTTATTACTGACGCTGTTGAAAATGGATGGTCTAGATTTGGCTTTACAGGTTATATGTCATCTCCATCAACGCGATCATCTCTGTTAGGCTTATGTGCAGTGGGCGATTATGGAAGAGAAGGAGATACAGAGATAAGCTGGGAAGTCAGTCAAGGATCGGCTGATTTTATGCAAAAAATTAGATTAAATTCTGGGTTAAAGAGACTTAAGTTGAGTAATCCTTCTATGTCTGCTGCTTCTGTGATTAGAACTGCTCTACCTTTACCAGGGCCACCTTTGGGGAATTCAGCTTTTCCCCAAGAGGCCTATTTAGAGATCACAGTTCTGTATTCTCAAGGTGAGGATCATGAATCTATCTCCAAGGTTAAGGAAGGAGAGAAAACTAAACTTATTCAAGAAAATTCTAACCCCAAATTGAATTCGGAATCTTTAATAAATGTTAACAGCAGCCATCGATTCAACAAGATTGAAGAATTGAAGCTTTCTGGTAAAGATGATGCCAAGGATGGCGCAGATGATGCCGTTATGTTATCTTTAGGACTCACTGCAGGAGGCTCTCTTCCTTTGAAACTTCCTGGAAGCTATCCAGGATCTGTAGGATTCAACTCCAATGGCTCTGTTTATCTTGATGGTAAATTTTCTGCTCTTTTAGTTCCCGATTCGAAAGAAGAATTTTTACTTCATATATAAACTGTTGATTGAAACAAGTTGTTCTTAGTTATGCATCAAGTTATTGCTAGTATAACGAGTACATTTTTGAAATGTAGGTTGCAGTTTAATTTGCTTCTCTATGCAGTAGCACTAAGCATAGTTGACTGCCCACTAATGCGTAATTCTCCAACTTAATTCATCACCAATATTAATGTAAGAGAAAGGTTAATAACATGTGGTCCACTATATGGCATGCCCATCAAAAGGTTAATGGAGAAGTATTGTTTCTTTAAGTTTACACCATTAATGGTGGCACTGTTTTTGGAGTAGGTATTAAGCAGTTGGCCAAATAAATGATGTGGGTCGATCCAATTAAACAGGGTCATGTAACTTCAATGCAATAATCTTTTTTGTTTGAAGTAATCATCCCCATATTTACCTCTGTTTCAGGTATTAAGCTTGTGTTTGAATCCGAGAAAGGAGAATGGGCAAGACGAGATAAAGTGATAGGCTGCGGTTTTGATCCTAGACAAAAGAAAGTGTTCTTCACAGTAGATGCAGAGCTAGTACATGTAATTCATTGCAAGTCAGAAGAATTTGGAACACCTCTTTACCCAACAATTGCAGCCAATAAAGATATAATGGTTCTTGTGAATTTTGGACAAAGTAGCTTCAATTATGCACCAGCAAATGATCAAAGAACACCCAACCCTTGTTTCATAGGCCCTCTTGTAAATTCCCCTGCTTTGGGCTATGAAGATAGCAAAGAACTTTTCTCAATGGGAAGAATTGATTCTCAGTGGCTCAATAGAAGTACAACTAAAAGTACCCATAACAATAACAACAATAACAAGAGAGATGATTTTGACGAAGAGTCTGAAGCTGATTTATTCGAAATTGTCTTGGAAGGTAATGGAAGATCACCAGCCACAGTGTTGTAGCTGCAAGATAATAAGCATCACAATTCACTAACAATTTTCTGCATCGGTTGTTTATTTTTTGTGTGCTCTAGTTGCATTGGATTTGTGAGGGACCATAAGAGAAAGAATGTAATTTTGTCTTTGCTGTATAGTTAACATCAGAGAGAAAATCCTTGGAGTACAATAGAGAGAAACAGGTTCTCTGAGGACCATTATTTATTGATCATACATTTTCTTTTCTTCTGTTTTTTGGAAGTAGTATCGAAGAATATACGATCTTGTACAGCTAATGCCAATGTTCTTTCCAAGTTGTGGTCCTTATTTACAAATTTTTGATATGAGTATTTTGTGGCCTTAAATCGTACCGAGTAGAAAAAAAATTTTATATAGCCGATTTTAATTAATTTGGGATCAAGACTTTGTTAAGTTGAGTTTTCATAGGTAGATTTAATATGCAAATTATGTATACTATTTATCAATAAATGCATGTGGTTTCTAATGTAATTGAAGGATGGGAATAAACTATAAAAGCTTAAAGATGAGAAGCTTTTCCTCATTTTCTTTTTCCTTTCTGTTCTCTTTACCTTGGCCTTTAGGCGTTTTGAATGGCATTTTTTGTTAGTCATTGGAGTGCTTTAAGCAAGAATAGGTCAAGAAGAAAACATATGTTGATGCCTGCTTGTTGTAAGATACAGCTGACTAAATTTAACTTAAGTTAATCCAAGAAAAGGAACAAACCAATTTTAATGTTTTTTTTGTTCCTGGGAAAGGATTAGTGTACCAAGAATATTTAATATTCCTAAGCTAAGAAAAATTAGTCATGCCGTCGTCAACAAGTAGATTGCTGTTTTTATCGATAAATTGATTTTGAGAAGGAGAGCACAACTGACCAAATATTTTTTTTAGATCAAGTCAATTAAATGATAAAATTTAAAATATTCATTAATACATATACATTTTTTCTATTGAAAAAACTTATTTGAAACTTCAACTCGAAATTACTCTTTATAAATCATTTAGATTTTTTATTTTAATCATATAGTATCCTATAACATAGAGAAACTAATTTGAATGTGCTAAACATGCTGGGTAAGATAATTAGGTGAATAAATTACCTCTTTTAAATTTTAAAGATATTTCATGCCTAAAACTTAAATTTGAGATCCCTTATTAAGTGACAATGAACTTATAGCCATCTTATCTCATTCCTCTGTTGTCAAATCATTCAGATTTTTTATATCACTAATAATAGCTTTTACAGTACTTTATATTATACAAATTGAAAGGATGATCTTTTAACTGTTACAAAATATAAATTAAGAAAAAAAAATATACTACTCTCTCTGTATTATTTACGTACAAAAAATAAGATGGACATAAAAATTAAGAAAATTTTATTTTTTTTATCTCTATTTACTTAAATATCCTTAAAAAAATATTTCTCAAATTAAACTTTTAAGGTAAGGGTATAAATGATATTTTGTCTCATTCCACCCTTCAAAATTTATCTAAAATAATATATTTTCTATATAAAAGATACACTAAAAAATAAAATTTTTTCTATGTAAATAATACGGAGGGAGTATAATATTTAGAAATATGTATTGTTTTTATTTAAATATTAAATTTAAATCTCTAAAATATTCTCTTTCTGCTCGTGCAATTTATTTAGAAAAAAGTAAAAAAAAAAAGGTGAAGAAAATTGTCCTTTGGTTCCGAAGGAAAGAGGGAAAGAAGTTAGTTTTGGAATATTGTGAAAGGTGTATTGTGAGTAGTGCGTTGGAATCAACGTTTCATGTTATTTTGTTCCATCACAGTAGGAGCGAAGGTCTAACTACCGTTCTTTTCCGTTGCCATTTTGCGTGCTTTAGCTGGTATAAGGCATCTCGTGTAGGGTATGGCATCAACTTTTTGTTTCTACTACTTAATATAAAGATTATATTATAATAATTGTGGGGTTTGACTCCAAATTATATGAATAAAATGAATAATGATGGACCAACCTTACATTAGTGGTGGGCACATACATTGACCAAAAAGATTTAGGAAATCACCTGTGTTGCAAGAATGTTCAATGTGTCTCTTAGACATACGCCTCTAACTCATAAAAACAACATTTATTTATTGGTTAGTTTGGTCCCCTTTATTAATTTTTGTGCAATGTTCAAATGTATAATAACAAGTACTCTATAACACATAGTTTAGGGTACATAAATATCATGACCTAAAGAAGAGATTTACAAACAAAAAGATCACGTTTTCAATGTGTAAGCAAGTAAAAAAGAGATTTAATTTAACACATAACCTTGATCAAATAAAAAAAAGAGTTTATGTGTATTTTAAATATAATCTAGGCATATTATTTCTTATTTTACTGTATTTGCTATAATTTAAGTGTATTTTAAGTTTATCACTTAGACAAAATTTGTATATTTCATGTAAATTATAGGCATATCATTTAATATATTTTAGGTATATCAATTTTCTTTTTTTACTGTATTTGGTATATTTCAGTTACATCAGTTTACTAGTTTGCTATACTTGCTATAATTTAAGTGTATTTTAGGTTTGTTACTTAGTATTTGGTATATTTTAGATATATCACTTAGTATGTTTTAGATATATCTTAAATATATCAGTTTTTTGATATGTTTGATGTATTTTAAGCATATCAGTTTTCTATTTTTTTGCTATAGCTTAGGTTTATTTTAGATATATCACTTAGTAATTTGGTTTATTTTAGGGTAATTTTAGGTATATTATTAAGTATATTTTAGGTATATCAATTTTTTTGTTATATTTGATATATTTTAAGTATATTTTTAAGTATATTTTAAATATATTTTGCTATATTTGCTATAGAGTATGTGTATTTTTGGCATATCACTTAATATATATTTTGTATATTTTGGTATAAAATAGCATATAGGTTGGAGCACATAAATATCATGATCTATGGATGATATTTGCAAACAAAAAGATCATGTTCTCATTGTGTAAGGAAAACAAAAAAGAGATTTAATTTAACAGACAACCTTAATCAAATAAAAAAAAGTATTTTTTTTATTTACTGTAATATGATTTAAGATTTAATTTCCATAACTAGCCTATTTAATTTATTTTATTTTATTAAAATATGAATAGTAATGCTCTGTGTGTATATATAATAGATTTGAAATTGTATGTCAACAAACAATTGTAAAATTAATAAAATGTGAATTCAATTATACATGTATAGTATGCCATTTAATGATTTAAAACTTAAATAAAAAGTTGATCTTTGTAAATAATCTTTTAAAAATAAACCATAATATGGGGTGTCGTAACCTTATTGTTGAAACAGATTCTTTGACCTGTTGTTCTATGCTTCTTGATTCTTGTGTTGTCAATCGTAAGCATTTTGGGCTGGTTAGTCAATGCAAGTACTTGTTGAGTAGGCAATGGGTGGTTCATTTTCATCATGTTTTTAGGAAAGCTAACCAGGTAGCAGATGCCTTGGTAAATTAGGCAGTTTCAGCTGCTGACAGAGGAAATGTCTTTGGGCAAGCTCCAAGGAAGATTCACGATTTGTCGCTGGGATATGCAGGAACTTGCTCTTCCTAGAGCTGTCTCTTGTTAGATGGTTGGGGGTAAACCCCTCATTCAGTATCAAAAAAAAAATAAACCATAATAAAAAAACATAAGCAGCAAAACGCGCAGTTGATTTGTTTTCTGTTCAAATCTTCCAATAATTGCAGTTCACAAACAGATTAGCGAGCGCAAATTTTTGCTTGGAGGAGAAAAACAGTAGATGGCCCAGTAGAGGGGGTTATCAAAATTTTTAAAATTTTTAAAATTTTATTAATTTTTTTATCATTTTATAAAAATATACAATAAATTTATAATAACACAATAATAAATTTATAGAACTTATTATATATATAATAAATTTATAATAAACTTTATACATATTTCTCGAGCTCATAAAATTTATAACTTGTTAAAAAGATATGATAAATTTAATAATATTTTTTAAAATTAATAAATTTATAATATTATAAACTTTTCATGAAAGTTTTGTAAAAAATATTTTGAACTTGAGTAGTACCTATGTAAATTATATATATATATATATATATGTGTGTGTGTGTGTGTGTTAAAACCGGGCTTTTTATTATGTATATTGATATTATAGGAAAAATGTCATTCTCCACTGTATTTTTAAAAAAAATTATTTTTTTTATCAGATGTATTTTAGCCATTTTATTATAAACTTATAATAAACTCATTATAAACTGTGTAAAATTTATAAACTTATTATAAACTCAAAATAAACTCATCATAAATTGTTTATAAATTAATAAAAATTTGATATTTTGGTAAATATTTTATAAATTTTGGTATTTTAATAAATATTTTATAAATATGGTAAATTTAAAATTTTTTTTAATTTTTTTTATATTTTTGTCAAAAGTATGATGTTATATTGTTTTATTTTTATTTTGCATATTCAAAATGCAGCCAATGTAAAACAGAATACACAAAAAATGGGGCTAAAAAGAGGTTAAATGATAAAAGCCAGTAAGAAAAGAATCAATCAATCAAACAAATTAAATTTTATGTTCCTATAAGAAAGGATCAAAATCTTCTGCATTTAACTAATTTTCAATTTCCTGATTTCTATTCTCCAAGCCAGCAAGAGAACTTGATATACTCCCCCATACAATAAATCTCATTCTCTTTTTTCATAAACAAAAATGCACTCTCCCTTAACCACGGATGAAACCATGCTTTAAAATAAAGAGGGGTGAAATTTTTTTTTTATAAATTTTAAATTTTTTGTAATTATTTATCTCTTATTTTATTTTAATAGTATTTTATAAATTTATTAATTTATTAATAATATATTTTTATTATTAAAAAATTAATTAATAAAAAATATTAATATAAATGTGTACAAAATTTTAAATTTATAAAAATTTTTATAACAAAAATAAAATAAAGAGAAAAAAAAATTAAATAATGAATATAATTTCTTAAAAAATAATTAAAATAAATGAGTTTTTTAATTCATTAAATGTGTTCAAATTAATTTAGTTGAAAAATTTATCCATTTTTTTATTTTTTTTTTGTATTTGTATATAGAATAAATAATTTATTATATTTTTTTTACTTCTTGTAAAAATAAAAAAAAAAGGGGCAATTTAATATTTTTTTAAAAAATTAATAAAAAATTTAAAATTTTTTAAAAAATATTACATATATTTTTCAAAAAGTGAAGGGAGCAACTTCCCCCATTCTCTTCTACCTGCCTTCGCCAATGCCCTTAACCTCCATCTCCATCTGCAAAAAAGATCTCTCTCCTTCTCTTTTAAATAAATGGGTTCGAGAGAAGATCAAATTCATGTCATGTTCCTTCCATACATGGCACCAGGCCATATGATGCCAATGGTGGATATGGCTAGGCTATTTGCTGCAAATGGAGTTACAGTAACCATAATCACCACCCCAATGAATGCAATTCGTTTCAAGGAATCAATCGATCGAGATTTTAAATCCGGTCGTAACATTTCTCTGGAAATTCTCCGCTTCCCTTCTGTCGAAGCTGGGCTACCTGAAGGCTGTGAAAATTTATCCTCGACTCCAACGCCAGAAATGACGATGAAACTCTTTCACGCTATTGGGTTGCTTGAACCCCAAATAAAAATTCTTTTCCGAAAGCATCGACCCGATTGTATTGCCTCTAATTATCTTTTTCCGTGGACTGTTGTTGCCACTGAACTTGGAATTCCCAGGCTTGCCTTTAGTGGTTTTTCAATCTTTGTGTCGCTAATAGCGTTGAATGTCAACGGCCTCATGATTCTATTCTATCTGAAACGGAAATGTTTATTGTCCCTGGATTCCCAGACCAAGTTAAACTCACGAGATCGCAGCTTCCAGATATTGTAAAAAGCAGAACAGAGTTCTCTGATCTGTTTGATAAACTCAAAGAAGCTGAGAAAAAGAGTTTTGGAGTTTTAATGAATGGCTTTTATGAGTTAAGACTGGAATAAAATCGTGGCATTTAGGCCCTGTTTCTCTTTTAAATACAGATTCTTACGACAAATTCCAAAGAGGGGATAAAGCTACCTTATGCGAGCATAGCTGCTTGCGTTGGCTTGATTCCAAGAAACGAAATTCTGTATTTTATATCTGTTTTGGAAGCTTGACCAGATTTAGTAAGGCTCAAATAATAGAGATTGCTAGTGCACTTGAAGATTCAACCCACTCTTTCATTTGGGTTGTTGGGAGAGTTGTAAAATCTAAGAATAATGAGGATCACCAAGAAGAATGGTGGTTGCCTAAAGGATTTGAGGAGAGATTGAAGGAAAATGGTGAAGGACTTATAATTAAAGGATGGGCACCACAAATGCTGATATTGGATCATCCAGCAATTGGAGGATTTTTAACTCGCTGTGGGTGGAATTCTATTCTTGAAGGGATATGTGCTGGTGTGCCTATGGTAACATGGCCAATTTTCGCAGAGCAGTTTTACAACGAGAAATTGATAGCCCAGGTGTTGAAATTTGGAGTTCCTATTGGAAATGAGGTTGGGAAATTATGGCAAACGAGGAATCGCCATTGATGAGCAGAAGCCGTATTGAAATTGCAGTAAGAACTGTGATGGGTGATGGAGATGAAGCAGTGGAGATGAGAAACATGGCAAGACAACTAGCAGAATGGGCTAAAAATGCAGTGGAAGAAGGTGGATCATCTTATAATGACATGAAGTCATTAATCAATGATATCAGAATTTACAAGCGGGCAGCAGAGAAAGCAAAAGGAATTGAAGAGGATCATTCAATAGAGATAGAAAAGCCCCATCTGGAGGTAACCGCTTCTTGAATTGCTGCTTCAAGATTAATTCCCATTGTTCAAAGAGATCAAAATTCCATTGATTTATAATTCAAGGGGGAGGGAAGATTAATTATCATCACCGTTTGTAGTCAAACAATTAAACGAACGTTTGATGCTGTAACAGAGAGATAAAGGTCTCTATTTAAGGAAATTAATTCTCTTTTGTATATATGAAATTAAGGAAAATGACCTTATCAAACTGTGACAGTCTGACTGATTAGACAAAGCCATGGTCAATGCATATGATTTTTTTATATGTATATCCAATTCCATTGTGGGAAAAGTTACCAAACGAACAGCAAATTTTTTGGATTTTTGAAAAAAAATATACGAAAAATTTAAATTAATTTTTAATTTGTCATATTTATAAATTATTTATTAAAATATTTAAATTTATAAAATATTTATTAAAATACTATATTTTTATTAATTTATAATAAATTTATCATAAATTTATAAATTTTAAATAATTAATAATAAATTTATTATGAGTTTATAATAGAATAACTAAAATTTTTTTAATAAAAACATAAAAATTTAAAAAAAGTACAGTAAAAAATTGTCGTTTTTTTCAATTTTTTTTATACAAATCAGCTATGAGTCGTGAGTTGTGACTTATGCCTAGTGGGCCTGGAAAATCTTGATCCATTTCAATGAAACTAGACCCATTTCGAGTGGGTTTGATTGATGCCTGTAAAACAAAAGCCCTCATCCTTTCAACATCGTCAAGGTTTCAATCCTTGCTAGCATGTGGGTTTGCAGGCTTAGACTCTGAGCTAAAGAACCAGACGTCTTTATTTTTGGGGATTTCTCGATCAGAAGCAATTAAAAGAAAGTTAAATGGTAAATGGTTTTAATTTGGTAAAACAAACAAATATTGGATTTAATTTGAGTTAAGAAAAATGAAATCTATGGTAAATTACCAATAGATATTTTACTTCCTATAAATACAAATATGTAATAGTCGTACATGGAACCAAAAAGGTGTGATACTTGAAGGTACGTACCAAAAGGGAAAAACCTTAATTCAATTAATTATATAATTAATTAGTAGGTTACATATATCTTCTCCTAATAGGTCTTTAATCCAATAATTAAAAAAATTTAAGCAGTGCTAATATTCCCAATAATATTTTTATATCAATTTTTTTTTTATCATTTGATGTGGCCTTAAAATATTAATGGGTGTTATTTATATATACAAAGAAGCAACACATTTTTAGATATGAAATTTGAAAAATAAAATAATATCACAATATCGTATTAAGAAACTAGAACTGATGTAAATTAATTAAGTGTTGAAGAAATAGCATTTTCCGAAAAACTTTCAACGGATAGCTAGATAAATTATTTTAGTTAAGCACAGATTATATATATATATATATATAGTACGGACATTGAAGTTTGACCTTAATAATTCTATTGAGGAAAAAAGGGCACTAATTTAAAGTTTTGATACGATATGTTTTGGATTATTTAAACTGTTTAGCACTTTGTTAAAGAAACAATAATGATAATAATAATAATAATTCAGTTGCAGTCAATAGACAGATACTAACAATGGATTGACAGAGAAAACACAAGAAAAGAAAAGAGGGGAAGGGCCATAGTCTTCATTGGGTCGGGACACTTTCCAGTTGTGGGACTCTTCATGGTATTAAATAGTGAGCACATTTGTTGTGGTTGGTGCCTGGTGACTAGTAACTCGATCGATACTATATATTATAATTTAATAATATATGGATTGAGAAGGGCAAATTTTTGCAGGAGAATAGAGAGAAGAGGCAGCTAATTATCAGCCCAACCCCACTACTAATCTGTCTAAATCTGGACGCAATGACCCATGCGCATGATGATGAACACTATCAAACCTCGCACATGTCCTGTCTCTTATTACAATCAAATTTAATTTGGAGCTCATCCCAAATGTATAAATGTAATGTAAACGTGTTGGTATAATACGCCCTAATTTAGTTAATTTCCTAATATAATTGAATATATTTTTAATATATTGAAATATTTATTAAAAACTATATATTCAATTATAAATATTATATAATTACATTTTTCTTGAAAATTATCTGTAATTAATCTACACAGTATAAACAACTTTTTTATAGTTAAAAAAAATTACAAACAGAGGGAGAAGATATAAAGCAGTTTTTTAATAGAAGATAAAACTTATATTCTCTTTGAGTTGACAAGAGGGCCAATTCGATAGTAATTAATAATTATGCTATTTTGGAAGCATATCCTCAATGCATGGAAATTTTTTTAAGATAATATATATTTACAATCATTAATAAATATTATTAATAAAGGTTAATTATATATTAAAGAGGATCATTACAACTTTGGACGGTTTAGAGAGAAAATGTTGAGATGGGGATCTAAAGGCCTTTTTTTTTTCTTTTCTTTACTTTCACTTTTATAAGAAAAAAATGGATACTTTTATAAATACAGGTCGTTACATTATTAAAAACTTCAATAATTATTAGAAAATATAATGTAAAAAATGTACTTAGAAAAGAATGCGCTGATTAATAGATATAGAAGTGCGCGATTGGACAGTGAGACAGTCCAAGTTTAGTTTACTAATGGTGCTATAATAATTTTGGTTGATAAAGGGATTGTTGGTAGCGAGTGAGAAATGACAGAAAGATGAGATTGAGATAGGAGCTAGGAGCTAGGAGCTTAGATTAATAAAGAAAAGAAAAGAAAAGAAAAGAAAGGAAAATGGATATTGGGAATAATGTTGTGAATTAAAGAAATTAATATGAGCATGCGATGCTAAGTCCTCCACAAGGCCTTTGGGTTTAAAAATACTTTCAATAGGAGGGGTTGGGAACAAAGAGGATATCAAAGCTGCACATTCAGATATATGTATATATATTCCTCTCTGAAATCTATAGAGAAAAAAGCTACTGTATTTGGGTTGTCGAATCATGTGGGTACCTCAATACCACCAATGAAAGAGCTACCATTATTTTAGTTTTAATCTATTTAATTAATCAGTATTTAAATTAAAATTATTTTGATGATGCAATAATTATAATTAAATAAAATTCATTTTAAAAAAATTAATAAATTTTCATCTTTGAATATTTTTAGTATTAAATAATTTTATTTTAATTACTTTATTATCTTTACTTATCTATTTAATTTGTGTCAATAAACACTTATAATAACGAATACTGATTATTTTATGTCTTATATTAATATATTTTGTATCAAATAAATATTTAGTGATTTGATGTACTTCAATAAATTTATATTTATAAGTTAATTAAAATATAAATTTAGGAGATTGTATGAGTAAATTGAAAGTTTAAAGGGACAGTCAAACGTTATAAATTCAAAAATTACATATTAATTTAACCTATTATATTTGAATGATGCATATATATGCTATAATATCGGGGCGAGCAACATAAAATTATAAGCTCTTAATAGTTTCTGTTCTGCTTTCTTTAAAAACGGATTAAAACAAGAGCAATTTATTAGGCCGAAAGCTGATTTCACCTTATTGTCAAAAGATAAGGAACTTTCATTGTTTAAGTACTACATTGGGCTAAGATTAGATGTATCAGCTTAAATATATGGCCAAAAATCGAGGACCTTAATATTCTTATAGTTTAATCCATTATCAAATTAATTCTTTTTTTCTTTGGCTATAGGAAGCATACAAAAGGCAAAAGAAAAAACAAGACTTAGATTTTTGTCCTTGAAAATATTATTATATAACAAGAAATGGGAGTGGCATTGATGATTGATCCCTACCCCAAGCTGGGGAACATTAACTTAGGATGTTGCTAATTAATATGATACTTTGTCCTTATAACTCCATTACATTTTGTTTCCATCTCTTATATATTTTCTTCCATCTTATGATTATTATTAGGGAAAAAGATGTGAATTTTAATCACATTCTAATTTGAATATCATGAATTATAGCTTCAACATTAATATTATTTAAAAAAACATTATACCTATTGATAAAGAAATTTTAAATTAAACTAAATTAAATTAAATTTTATTGATAAATAAATTAAGAAGATGCCACCTAAAATTTTAGACAGTGACAGATCTAAAACTTCATTAAGAGAATAAAAATTTTACGGACCGGTGATGATCGATGAGCTGGTGGTGACTGCTGAAAAGAGAGAGAAGGAGAGGCTGCAATGCAGCTCCTTTATTTATTTTTAAAAAAAATTTCTAGTAAAATACTATCGTTTTGCGGAGAAAAATTTTTTTAAAATAATTTTTGACAAAATAATATTATTTTATTTAAAAAGAGCTATTGATGCTAATAATAATAAATATTTAATAAGAAAATTTAATTTTTTTAATGTCTGAAATAATTTTAAACAGTCATTTCAATCTTTTACACGTTGCCATAGACTTGGAAAGGCAAGCAAGCACTGACTAGCCCATTCCAACAAAACCCCAAAATTTAATCATTGATTTGATAATATATAAAAAAAGCAACAAAAACAGAGCCAATTCCATCCGCCCTTTAGCCTAACTATCATTATTTGATTCATTGATATGGCAGATTAAGATTCATTTTTAAACTCTTTAATGTTAGTATTATTATTATTATTATTCAGGTTGGTAAGATGGATGGGTTCAAAAGTGGGAAATTGAGTATACAGTAACTAATTAATATATTTGATAAACACCAACAAAACTAATCCATTTAATTAATTTTACTTGTGGGGTGCAGTTGTTATTTGGTCTGCATCTGAGCCAAAGGTCAGATAGAATGAGTGGAGAGTTAGGTCGGAGAAAAGGAAACTTGGGTTTTGGATCTTAGCAAGCACCTGCAGCTTTCTCTCCTCTATTTCTTTTCTCTCCCTTGTGAATAAAGCAGCCCCAAATAAAAGTCCCGCAAGAATTGATATCTGGACACAAGTTTTGCTTAATTTGCAGTCTACCCACAACCGCAAAATTGCAATATTAATGTAATTTATAATTTTTTTTGTCTTTCTCCTGAATTCTCTGATCAGAATCTATTTGAATAGCAAATAATTTGAATTTTTTTAAAATTTTACACATAAAATTCAAATATAAAATCACAAATATTTCATATGATCACTAATCCAAACATATAGAATGTGATCTAGAAATAGATCAGATTTCGGTTTGAATAATCTTTTCAATGAAAAGCAAAACATAATTTTCTTCCTTTTTTGTCAATTGATTAGGTGGAGAAAAAATATCAAGATTTTGATTGATGGTTCCGGTGTGTTTTTTTTTTTTTCAATACTTGGCAGTGTTAGTTTATGCTCGTTATCCTCCAAGAAAGGAAACATGAAATGATGGTTAAGCTACGGCCCACTTGAAAAGATGAAGCTAGCACGCTCATATATACATGTATATATGTATAGAGTTATATCATATATTTGGGTAAGACGAATCCATCAATCTCCTTTAAATCATATAATTCTATGAATTGTATTTAGGTATTGGGTAGAGATCAAAATGATTATAATTGGTATAATCATATGATTTCGGTCGGACCTTAAAGTCTGTTGCCCCGAGTATAGTTTTCAATGAAAACGAAATGACATTTACATAACAGGTGCCATAGGGCCCTCAATTAGAAATTAGAAATTGCTTAGCCTCTTGATTTTTCGTTCTTTTTTTTTAAAAAAAAAATTTCAATGCCATTGATTGAATTGAACTAGTTCATCTACTTTTTCAACTCTATTTTCTGCACAAACCATTCTTGATTAAATCATTAAAGATGATCTATAATATTAATGTGTGAACAAGATCATCAACCCCACCATTATTTCTTGGCTGGTCAATTAGTATGTTTATGAATAGGGTTAGGTTGCTTAAAAGCCGTCCTAATAGAGGACATTAAAGCTTTGTTTGTGACATTAATTAATCAAAATCAACAATATTGATAATTAATAGACTAAATGAGTTGAGATCGAACATTAGAGTTGGGAAGATTCAATTATATGTGAAAATTTGCTAATAAAGCCAAGCGAAATTTAAGTCACTTGTTGGTTAGGAATTCATTTATGTTTCATTTTTTGAAAGAGAATTCATTTATGTTTCATTAAATTTGAGTTTGTCCTTTGCCCAACTGTATTGGGTTAGTCATCTATAATTAGAAGTGTGTGCGAGATGAGTTCAAAATCGTAAATATTTCAATTTAGTTTCATAAATACCATTAACAGGGAAAAGATAATTAATGTCGGTTAATTTTTTATACTAGTACTAATTACCAAACTAATTAATATGCAATAAATTATTTTAACCTCTAAAAACAAATAGTGTGTTTTAAAATGTGGATGAAATTATATCATAATATGGTAACATTAATAATCACAGTGAAGAGAAAAGAGGAATAGAGGATGTTTACTGGTGGGTGGCGCAGGTCAGGTACTTGATTTGACATAAAAAGGATAAGAAGGTCTGGGATGTTTTGATTGCCCACACTTTCAGACACATACATTGAGGATTATACTTAGAATTAAAAATGGCGAAAGATGAATGAATTAACTGTCAAAATGAAAAGCTGTAAAAACTAGTAAAAAGAGCATGTGAGGAGGGGGAGACCACCAGCTGGCTTTGTCCATTTTGTGGGTCTCTCTTTTCCCTTCTCTGCCTTTACTTCCCTCCCCTACCACCCTTCCCTTCTGTCACTTTCTTTCCCAAATTTTCTTAAACTCCATTACTTTTTCTCTTATATATTCAATAATTATACAATCTACAAAATTAACATTAAAATTAGAGCAAGTAAATCTTTGAAAATTTTGTTTTCCCGTTAACAGATAAGATAGATGATGAATCTTGAAAATCTTGAATTATTAATTAGTAGTGTTTTGTTGATTAATTAGTTGGTGAATGAAGTTTCTATAATATGTAAAAAAGGCAAATAATCAAAATCACATGCACAAAAAGTGTACAATAACCAAATATATACTACAACTACACTGAATTTAGAATATTAGGATGTAAGAATATTGGATAAAGTAAATTAAGGGCCAAAGGCACATCTTCTTCTCCTCCACCTCGTGCTGGAAACTTCACTAAAATCGCAAAATATGATTGGACATCACGTGGCGTACGTGCTGTAATGATCCTTGTTTCCACCACATCTTCAGGACAATCACCAATTATAAACATCATAATACGTGGTCTTTAATTATGTATTTTTATTTATTTAATACATGTATGTATACGCGGAGCGGCTTAAAAAGGGTAAAACCGTCATAATGGAGGGGAGAAAGGTCAGAGAGAGCCGTTGAGAAAGGGAGATAAACAAAGAAGGGTAAAATAGGAAAGAGTGACATGAAAGTTTTACCCACGCAACCGTCAGGGCTGGTGTGTGCAGTGAAGGCTAAGGAAAAAAAATGATAGTGGCAGTTGTCGTAGCAGTTACCCTCCCATTTTCTACTTTCTTCTAATATCCCAACTCTTTTGGCAGTCTTCCCCAACTACCCTTTCCTTTCTCTCTCTCTCCCTCTAAAAACAACTCTCTGAAAGCCAAAAGAAAAAAATTAAAAAAAAAAAACAACGATCACTTCACATTCACATCTCTCTCTCTCTCTCAGACTGTGTGTTGTTGTAGTATCACTTTCTTGTCCTAAAATTTTCCATTTTCTCAGACAATGAGAACGGTTTCTTTTCCCAAACGAGACTGATTTTTATTTTCTTTTAACTCTCTCCAATTTTCTTTCTTCTAAAATCTATTGTTTTCTTTGCTATGGAAACTCCTCTTTCTCCCTCTCCCGCTCCTAATTCTACTACCACTGCAGCAGCAGAGGATTGTTGTGTCAAAGTTGCTGTTCATGTTAGACCGCTCATCGGCGATGAACGAGCACAAGGTTGTAACGATTGTGTCACCGTTGTCTCCGGAAAGCCTCAGGTACATTTTTACACTAGAATGTCAGAATTTACTGTTTCTCGACTTAACGAAGGATAAGTAAAAAAAAATGTGTTGGTTCGGTCGGTCTACTACTTGCTTTTGAATGGATAATTATGTTAAGATCTAGATCTTACAGTTGATTGTTAGATGAGTAACGATTTTACTTTCTTTTTTTTATTGTCAAAATAGGAAATCTGAGCATGATGCATTCAAAGTGTTTGTTATCATATTCTGAATTTGGATCACAAGTTATAAGTCAGTGAACTTCTCATTGTCCGGTTTTGTAAATTACACATGCCGAAATTGGATGGACCTAAGTAATGTTTGGAAGATTATTTGTCAATTTTTGAACAGAGTGGAGGCATTTCCTGTTAGCTTCCCTTCTGACTTCTTGGAATTGGTTAACTATGGTTTTCGTTTTGTTCTTGGGAAATCTCTTGGAGAATCAGTGAGGTCTATCTGTCACTTCAGCTATTCTTTTTATAGTTTTTAATTTCATGGAAATAAAGATATTTCTTAAAGTTCTCAGCTCTGATTTTTTGTTCTTGTTGTGGACACTGCCTAGTAATTTCTCTTAGCTTGGCGCCAATTCACTTTTCTGCTGCAATTCTTTGTAAATTGGTAATTCTGATAATTAAATAACCAACTGATCTCAGCGGATGCACCTTTCACGATTGCTTTTACTCTGTTTTATTTCCTATAAAATTTTAGTACGACCTGTTCAAAGCCTCTGTACAATTTGCCAATCATGCCAATTGTTTCTCCTTCATTACTCCCCTATCTGCTTTTTGAGTCTTGTTTTCTTGAAAAAAAAAAAAAGAAGGCAGAGACAAAATCTACCATATTTTTGTTATATCTGTGAGGTATACTTTCTTATATCCACACATTCTAAGTTGCAAATTTCTGCCTGTAGTTCAATTAGGACCTCCATAGTTGGATAAGAATTCTATCCAATTATTCCTATTTTTCAACCCTAAATGATACACATTACTGTTTGATGTCAATTTGGTCACTAATGCTCACATTCTTTATTGTCTGATCTTTCATGGATGATTCAGGTTCTTTTCTTTTGTCATCATTTCCATTTTCCTGTCATTGATGCTTTGCAACATTCATAATTATGGATCATTTTTCAACTTCTTTAAAGCACCACTCATTTTTAGACATTGCAAAATACCGAATTTCTTAAAAATGTGTCTGAGTACACGTCTGTTGTGATTATGGTGCAGGTACAAATAGGCACTCATTCATTTACTTTTGATCATGTCTATGGGAGCACTGGTTCTCCCTCATCTGCCATGTTTGAAGAATGTATTGCTCCGCTGGTTGATGGCTTATTCCAAGGATATAATGCCACAGTTCTTGCTTATGGTCAGGTAAAGCTTCATCTTTTATGTGAAACTTGTCCAATTGGAGCAAAAATTTACATATGCAATGTAGTTCCCATTTCCTTATCATCACCTTTCAAAATGTTGCAGACTGGATCAGGAAAGACATATACAATGGGCACTGGTTTCAAGGATGGTTGCCCAACAGGATTAATTCCTCAAGTCATGAATGTTTTGTTCAGCAAGATTGAAACCTTAAAGCATCAAACAGAATTCCAACTGCATGTTTCTTTCATTGAGGTGCTAATATCTTTTTAAAACGCTGATATCTAAAATGTCAATTTCTTTACCTTGGATCTTTTAATTGTATATCTAGCTCGTTATGTATGTTGCTACCGGATCTGTAGGATATCTCTGTAATTTCTAATTTCTAACATATGCGTGCACATCATGATACAAATGTAAATTTTTTGACAATTATCTAATTGAATAATTTTGATGTGAAAGATTCTAAAAGAAGAAGTACATGATTTGCTGGATTCCACTTGTTTGAACAAATCAGAGACTGCTAATGGGCATACAGGAAAAGTAAATGTCCCAGGGAAACCGCCAATACAAATTCGTGAAACATCCAATGGTGTTATAACACTAGCAGGATCTACTGAAGTTAGTGTCAGTTCGCTTAAGGAAATGGCTGCTTACCTAGAACAAGGATCACTAAGCAGGGCAACAGGGAGTACAAACATGAACAATCAGTCAAGGTAGATTATGCATTATATCATTACATATTTATTCATTTCATGAAACTTAAAGCTGTCTTAAAATGTATTCATATCATATAGGATATCCTTCCCAAATTTAAAATGCGGGACAGTTACTATAAAGTTAATTAAATGTGCTGGAGGATAATAATTTCTTGTTGAGTATTAGTTCATAGTTTAACAAAAAAACTTAGTGCTGAACTCATGTTGTGTTGCATGGCAAAGTTTTGGGGTTACTAAGCTTGTTCAAAGACATTGCATCTAGGCTAATTCTTGTTTTTAAAAGCTTGAATACCTTAAGTGTTACATAATTCTTGTCAATTTGTTTATATAGTCGTTCACATGCAATCTTCACCATCACATTAGAGCAAATGCACAAGCTCAATCCTCTGTTCCCTGGTGAAAGCAGTCCTAATGGGAGTATGAATGAAGAATATCTATGTGCAAAGTTGCATTTAGTCGACCTTGCTGGATCAGAGCGAGCTAAAAGAACAGGTTCTGATGGCTTGCGTTTTAAAGAAGGTTGGTGATATTGCTTACAACTTGTTTCATGTGAATTTACCTTTTGATCATAGTATAATGAATGGACAGTTTTATCTTTTTGACAGGAGTTCACATCAATAAGGGCCTGCTTGCTCTTGGTAATGTTATCAGTGCACTAGGTGATGAAAAAAAGCGCAAAGAAGGTGTACATGTTCCTTATCGGGATAGTAAACTGACTCGGCTTCTACAGGTATGTCACATTCAAGCAATTGCTAAATCTTGTGTCCCGATCATTCTCTCATTCTTAATATGATCCAGATGTAGTAAAGATGTGAAGAATTTTGGTTTCCTGCTAAGTGTTAATTGCTAAATGTGATTCTTTTAGCACCTAGATATCTAGAATAATGAATATTCACTCAGCTGAAAAGATTTAAAGAATATGTACCTCCTGTGTAACCTATTGGAATCTGTTTTGCAGCTCACGATTGTCCAACACCTAGTAAATTGACACTTGTTTATTTGTCTTTGGACTTAACTATTTTTCATTTTAAGATTTTCTTTAAAAAAAATTACTCCATAGTATATATGCTAAGACTAAATTCATATGTTTGGCAGGACTCACTTGGTGGTAACAGTAAAACTGTTATGATAGGTAACTTTGAATAGCTCTCTCTCAACCTTCATTCCCTTTTTGTTCTATTTCCTTCCAAGCTCTGTTATTTTTGTTTGTTTTCTTTATTGATTTGAATTTTGTTTTTCTGCCATTTTACAAATTCTTCCACTTCTAGCTTGCATTAGCCCAGCTGATATCAATGCTGAGGAGACTTTAAACACTCTAAAGTATGCAAATCGTGCTCGCAATATCCAGAATAAGCCTGTTGTAAGTTTTAACAATAAGTTCATTTTTGTTTTCCTTTCCCTCATGCGTGCCTTGATGAAATTGTCATACGTGACACTTTTCTTGTTTTTGCTTTTATCAGATAAACAGAGATCCCATGTCCAGTGAGATGCTTAGAATGCGCCAACAATTAGAGTATTTGCAGGCTGAACTTTGTGCCCGAGGAGGAGGTTCTTCATCAGATGAAGTTCTGGTATATGGATGATCCAACTTATACCCCATGTTTTCTGTCAGTTTAATATGCTTCAGAATTCATCAAATTCTAAGTTTTTTCAGTGAAAGATTTGCTTTGCTCAAAAAATAATATATTCAGGATAAGTTTCATCTCCAACAATTTATTTGTGTAGGTTCTCAAAGAAAGAATTGCTTGGCTTGAAGCTGCTAACGAGGATCTTTGCCGAGAACTTCATGAATACCGCAGCAGATGCACTGCAGTGGAGCAACGTGAAACAGATGCTCAAGTATGCAAGAGATACATTTATGATTTTTTCTCCTTTTGTTTCTCATTCTCTCTTGACTAATTTAAGGTCATAAATAATTGTCACATCAAGTATAAGCTTTATTTTATCAGTGATATGCTACAGATGCGAATCTTAGAACACTATTTTTTTTTTCAGGATGGTAGTATCTGTTATCTAAAGAGTGATGGGGTTAAAAGGAGTTTGGAAAGTATAGAGTCAACAGATTATCAAATGGGAGAACCCATGTCAGGTAAACGGAACTTTCTACTACTTGCATTTATTGATTTCTCAATACAGCACTTAGTTCACTCATTTTGTTTCTGTTTTTTTTGGCCTTCCATATTTCATACTCTGTAAATCATAAATTCAGGTTTGGTTTGTTTATAACATTTTTATTTGAACTGTAATTGGCAATTATAGCAGGCGATTCAAGGGTAATTGATGAAGAGGTAGCCAAAGAATGGGAGCACACACTTTTGCAGAGTACAATGGACAAAGAATTGCATGAATTGAATAGACGTTTAGAGGAGAAAGAGGTGAATATTTTTTTTTTCTTGTTTCGTGATGATACATGCTTGTTTCTGAAGTTCTGCATTCTGACCTGAAGAATTCCATAATCATCTATTTTCTGCATGTCTTTGCTGTTCAAGGCTATTCATCAAACAAATGTTTTATTATACATTGAAAAAGAAAAAAAAATGCAAGGTGGTTTTCATGGATCAAGTAGAAGAAGAATCTATAAATCAGGGAAATTGTTTTTCTATTTCATCTCTTTTTTTTTCTTGGAATATACAGAATCTCTTCTTGCTGTATTTTTCCTATTAGAGATTTCCTTGATGTTGATAATCTTCCTTTGGGGTCTATTTTTGTTTCACCCATCACCTTGAAAAACTTTTCATTCATTAGATTAGCAAGTAGAACTTTCAAAAACATGTCAAGAAATGAGGCAGCTGTCAATGGAAGGGCCACTTACCACACACAGATTAGAAAAACAATAAATTAAAAAAATGAGCACAAGAATTTTATATGGTTCGGCAGGTATGCTAGCCATAACTCAACAATAACATCAACCCTAACCTGTTGAACGAGAGATATATTACTTGTTTGCAGTACTATTAGTTATTCAGATTGGCAATTTGCATATAGGTATTTGTTTGGTAATTTGCTTCCATATTTCTTTTTATATTGCATTTGCTGTCAGTCACTTTTAGTAGTCACATGATGGGCTCTTCCTTTTGCTGCCTGAGCAGTCGGAAATGAAACTTTTTGGAGGGATTGACACTGCAGCGCTCAAGCAACATTTTGGCAAGAAAATTATGGAATTAGAGGATGAAAAAAAAGCTGTGCAGGTAAAAAGACATCTCGCAAATTCTTCATTGCTTATTTCTAGAAAAAGAGAAAAAAGGTGACACTATTTATCTGATTTACTAATGCAGCAAGAGAGAGATCGCTTGTTGGCTGAAATTGAAAATCTTGCAGCTGGTTCTGATGGCCAGACGCAAAAATTACAAGATATCCATGCCCAGAAATTAAAAGCGCTTGAGGCACAGGTACCACACTTAAGCTAATGTTCCATATATTTTATATTTACGGAAATTACAAATTATAAACAATATGTTTATGCACTCCAGATTCTTGATCTGAGGAAAAAACAAGAGAACCAGGTTCATCTTTTAAAGCAAAAGCAAAAGAGTGATGAAGCAGCAAAGAGATTGCAAGATGAAATTCAATCTATTAAGGCACAAAAGGTATACTATTTTTCAATGTTTCAGATTTTTAGCTTCTGGCATTTATTATTTCTATTCTATGTCTTTATCTGCATGTGTTGCTGTTTTTTTTCTCTCCCTCATTTTCCTTTTCTTTTTCCTTCTCTTCTGTGGGTGTAGGTTCAGTTGCAACAAAGGATCAAACAAGAGGCAGAGCAATTTCGACAATGGAAAGCTTCCCGGGAAAAAGAACTGCTTCAGGTGCTTTTCCTTTCTCTTTTGTTGACCTCAAAATTTATATTCTACTACTTCAATCTTGCCATCTCACGTAGAAAAAAGTGGGAATTAGTTAAAACAATTATCTAATTGGTAGGAAAGGCATTTTGGTTTTCTTATGAAATTTTTGTATGTTAATATAAATAGTGTTTGACTTTCAATGTTTTTCTTATAAATGCAACTATCTCTTGAGTTTCATTTTTTTAATCTTTACCTGCATGTTACAATTGAATTGTTAAAATTTTTCCTGTATTTGTCTTTTTTTTTATAATAAATATGCTATCACAGCTGCGAAAAGAAGGGAGAAGAAATGAATATGAAAGACATAAGCTGCAAGCTTTAAACCAGCGTCAAAAAATGGTGAGATCAATTATCCTTTTTGCATATCTAATGCTTTATTCACATTTCAAAGAGCACATCACTTAACATGGAAGCAGTAGACATAACGTTGATGCTACAAGGTTCCAAAATGCCCGTGCAGATTTTTTAAAATTCTAAAAAATGCATAGTTTCTTTTCAAATAAGAACTCTTGTTCAGTTGGTCATGTATGCCTTTCTAATAGACCAAATTGTCTCATAATATAGCTCCATGAACCTAATTCTTGATCACAAAATTTTGTAGCTAATAGTGTATATTTTGAATAATAGCTATTGGGTAAATATTGGATGGTGCTTCTGCTTGACCTTGGCTCTGCCTGCTGAAATTACCTTTGAGTAAGAAACTTACAGAATAATGGAAATCTGAAAGCTGTGTAGTTTACCATTGGTAGCATCTGGGTGTGATTTGCGTATTCTTACTTTGGAGGATATCTCTTTGCTTTTCCAATAAGGATTGAAATAGTTTTCAAGAAAAAATAAACCAGAAATTACATTTTTTTTGTCAACATTTAGTTATAGGATGAATTCTTGGAGAAAATTCAACAAGCTTTACTAGAATGTTGAAAGTGTTACTACTTATAATCATAGCTGTTTATCCAAAAAACCTCATTTATTTCAGGTTCTTCAAAGAAAGACAGAAGAGGCTGCAATGGCCACCAAGCGGCTGAAGGAGCTGCTTGAAGCTCGTAAATCTTCTGCCCGAGACAGCCCAGGTATGCTATGTTTATTATTTTCAGTTGTATATGCATATTCCATTGTGCATAATTGCATTTTAATTCATTTATATGGGATAAAATTTGTGCAGCACTTTCCATCATATAAACTCGTGCAGTCAATTTAAGCTACTAAGTGTCTTCTTCTACATGTATTTCATTATTGAAAGCATGAGGGTGATCATATAGTGATTTCTTTCCCTTTTTATTTTAAAATACTAATTGGATGCCATCTTTCAGCTATTCCCAATGGAAACGGAACAAATGGACAGGTAATGGTCTTGGCTGCTAATTTATGTTCACCTGGTTATTATTGTCTCATGTTTTTATTTTAATATAAGTTGCATTGCAGAGCAACGAGAAATCCTTGCAGCGCTGGCTTGACCATGAGCTACAAGTCATGGTGAATGTACACGAAGTTCGTTTTGAATATGAGAAACAAAGCCAAGTGTATGTACTTAATCCTACATTTACTAACTCGAGATGCAGTTACCCGGTCTCATAGTTTTATGTTGATTGTGCTGTAATCTACAGACGAGCTGCACTTGCAGAAGAGCTAGCTGTACTGAGGCAAGTAGATGAGTTTGCCTCAAAGGGGCCAAGTCCCCCAAGAGGAAAGAATGGGTTTGCTAGGTAAAGTTTTTGTAATAATAGATTGTGTTAGTTAGAGATACTTCTTCTTTCCATGGCATATAATCCTTTTGATAGCCTCAAGCAAATAGAAAAGCAACAATCTGATAAATATTATAATTTCTTGAAGTCCGTCTCTTGTTTTTTCAGGGCTTCTTCCATGTCACCAAATGCAAGAATGGCCCGAATAGCTTCACTTGAGAATATGTTAAGCATATCATCTAATTCACTTGTTGCAATGGCTTCACAACTTTCAGAGGCAGAAGAGCGGGAGCGTGCATTCACCAATCGTGGGCGTTGGAATCAGCTGCGTTCAATGGGAGATGCAAAGAACTTACTTCAGTATATGTTCAATTCTCTGGCAGATGCAAGGTGCTTTCTTGAACATGCTGTTCAAAATTATATAATATTTATTCTGCTTTGGAATTCCATTCACTTTTCTTTTTGGTATCTAAATGCAACTTCAATCTTCTATGAGTTAAACCTTGTGTAATGTAGAAGAATTGTTTAGAAAGCAACTATATTCTTTTGGAGAGCTGTCAAAAATAGAAAAAAAAATACAGTGTAAGAAGAGTCTTGAATGAGAAGCTAGAAGACAATAAGACAACTAAAGTGGTTAGTCCAGGAGCTATTGATCTAAATAATATATATCACCGCACCCTGAAATTGACCACTCTAAAGTGGCTAGGCTTTGAGTGCCTATTTCACTTCAGATAGTGCTGCATCTCTAAAAAATTTGCATAGGATAGTGACTGGAATGGTATGAAATTTCTCTGAATGATGACCAAGGAGCTACCTCATATAATAGAGGAGCTCTGGTGTTGCACTTCACCTCTCCACCTCTCCCTTTTTTGGTCGGACATCAATAATTCTAAAGTCTTCACAGCTGAAATTCAGCAGGAAAAAGAAAAATGAAATAAATAAAGAAACAAGTGAAGTCATTTATGATTATCTAGGACAAACATATAGGAAATACAAATCTTTGGTTGTTATGGCAGGTCTCTTAAGCTAAACTATCAACTTGTCTTCTTTTAACACCGTATATTTTAGTCCTCAATAAAATGATTCAGAGGCAGGATAAATGTTTTTTGTTTGTCTGAGTTATATTGATTCGTAAAATTTGTTCACATACTAATTTGCATGTTATAAACAGGTGTCATATATGGGAGAAGGAAATGGAAATCAAGGAAATGAAAGAACAATTTAAAGAACTTGTAGGTTTGTTGCGACAAAGTGAGATGCAAAGAAAGGAGGTGGAAAAGGAGTTAAAATTGAGAGAGCAAGCTGTTTCAATTGCTTTGGCTACATCAGCTTCGGTAAGATACGTCACTTTTATGTCTCTCATTCATCATATAATAATTTGATAACTTCTAGTGAAGACAATGGAGATCTTTGAACTATTGAAGGAGGACACGATTGATATTGAATTGGGACTACAGAAAACTCTATAGAAGGGATCTTAACTAGGCAACTTCTTTTGCAACTCGTGGAACTTTAAATATATCCTTGGGAAAAAATTGCACGTGGCACTTCTATAGTGTAAGAATAAAGCTTTAGTAAGGACAGTATAAGAACTTCTTATTCTTCTTACTTTGTGAATGCATTCTTAAGGTTGAATTCAATGATAGAGATTGCTAGGCATTGTCCCATGGAGTATCTCATTGAACATGTTCTATACAAGGGTGCTTAGATTTTATGATGAAACACGTATTGCTACACCCTCCTTTTGCTAAATGAAAAATTTTCCCTGGAGGAGAATGATTGCAATATTGCATAATTTTGCAAGCTTGAGATAATATAGAGCATTTTGAGGTTCTTCTAACAAGTCTGGGTTTCTTGATCTTGTCTTGGTTTGCTTTGCCTCTATCATTATCTTTATTACTGAAAGTATGACTACTTCTCAATTCTTCAGCCTGGCCGCGAGCAGGGGAACTCCCATATTTCTCTGAAACATTTTGCTGATGACATGAGTGGTCCCTTGTCTCCGATGTCTGTGCCAGCACAAAAACAGCTAAAATATACACCAGGGATTGCTAATGGTTCAGTTAGAGAGTCGGCAACATTCATAGATCAGACAAGAAAGGTTACTTCTTTCTTCTCTAACTATGACCTTGAATCTGCCTAATCACTTGGCTTAGAACATAATGAGATTTACTGATGGTGCAGATGGTGCCACTTGGGCAGCTGTCAATGAGAAAATTAGCAGTTGCTGGACAAGGTGGGAAGCTATGGAGGTGGAAGAGAAGTCATCATCAGTGGCTTTTGCAATTCAAATGGAAGTGGCAGAAACCATGGAGACTATCAGAATGGATTAGGCACAGTGATGAAACAATTATAAGGGCAAAGCATCGTCCACATGCTCTGCCACGTGTTGTGTGATATTTTGAGATCACCGGATTATTCCTGCCCAATACTCATCTTTGACCTCTTAAGTATAATCCCAACCCACACCACAGAGCACGCCTGCGAACAAATGGAGGTAATCTTTTGTGCAAGGTTATACGCATTCTTTTTTCTTTTCTTTTCCTTTTTTCCTTTTAAATCTCATTAGATTAGTTTATATCTGTCCTACTGGTCAAAATTGACTTTATGAGGAAAATGGCTAGCTATCATTACAGTAGATGACCAAGTTGTCTACGTTACTGATCCTTGAAATATCATTTCACTAAATCTGCCATTTTAATGCATGCAGTGCTGGAAGTGGCTGTTGGGGAGCTATGCTTATAGCTGTCTTGGATGAACTGATTTTGAAAATGCTAGGTTTGAAATCTTGGAATTTTTTCTTTTATGTGGTCAGTGCATTCGGAGCATCTTGTAAAGTATTGTTGATGCTTCCGATGATTCACCCAAATATTTTACAAGAAGATATCCAGAGGCGTGAGATGGTGCTAGAAGTGATACACTAGTAAAAGATTTTTTTTTTCTTTCGGTTTATATTGTTTTGGTATATAATATATATATATATATATATATGTTCTGTCAATAACAACAGTTTGAGGGAAGAAAACCATCCCATCAAGTATAGAAATGTATAACAAAAGATCCAGTCTTTTTTGTTATTTCCCAATTGTAAGTTTCTTGGCTAATTTGTTCTGATGTTTTATTATATGTAAGCACAATATTTGATTCTGCTGAAAGGATTGAATTCTTGTAACGTTTTTGTATCTTGGCAATAAAAAAGGAAAAAAAAATATTTAGATTTCCACTGGTTACAGTGATTTTATTTAAAAGGTGAGAGTGGTTTTGTTGACCTCGCAACCATCGGCTACTTGGTGATACTCTAATCATGTTATTATTTGGCGAGGATTTTGCCAAATAATAACATGATGAGAAGTACTAATTCTTTCAAGATATGCATAACAATGAATTGGAGTGAATGTGGAAGATGAGCTGAATAAAATACACACTGAGAATGCCGGTGCTGACATTGATTTAAAAAAAAAAAAGGAATGCAAGTGTTGATGTGGAGGCAAAGAGATAATATAATTAAAGAAGGCTAATGAATTTTTGAAAGACTTCAGGAAAAGAAGTTTAAATGTCATGTCAATGCCTGAATCTTTCAAGAAAGACTACCAATGAGATCTCCTTTGTCTAGGATTCTATATTTATGAACCGTGGAAAAAGAATGCTCTCTCTTGATATAACTGAAGAAGACGTCTCTGTCTGCTTCTTCCCCGGTTTTTAGCAGCAGAACCCAAACCAGCCAGCATTCCCTGATAAAAAAAAAAGAACAACAAACATTCTCACGTCTCACATGTTTTTTCCATTTTGAACGGAAGATAGCATTGAAGAAGGAAAAACCCCATGCCAACTTTGACGATCGTCCCATTATCGTTCTGTGTTTAAAATGTGACTTTAAGAGGGAATGATTTTGACATGGAAGTTCCGCCTAAATGGAGGAACTGCCACTTGAAAGTTACGGCAAATGTGCAATAAAAATAGAACAAAGTATTAATGGGAACTGGGAAGGACTAAAAATGTACACTGAATTTTTAAAAAACAAAAAATGACAACTGCCTTCACCACACGGTCACACAGAGTTACAGTTATCTAATTAATGGGATTACTCAAAACACTTATATGAAACTACTACAACATAACAAACATTCTACAGCTACTGTATCAAGGAAGCGGAAACTTTTTTTTTCCAAGGGTCCAATTTTGACCAATGAAGGGCCTGTAAACACCTCTTCAAGTAGCTGGTATTTGACTGATAATCAGCACCGGGCATACATAAATCACCATGTAGTCAAATATAGAAGTAGCGCAATAGTATGCTAGTCAAGCTTGTCAAGGAGCACTGCATGGAGTTGGTATCTATATTTCTGCACATCAGAGCTTGCAACACCAGTAGGCATAATGCTCATCTTTGCGATGGTTACTAACAAGACCACCACACTGTAGACAAATGAAGCTGCTCCCGTCTGAAAATGCATCCAACACAATTTGCATCCTGCCAGTTTCTGCAAGTATAGAGTTTCCATGAACATCTGGTGGCATTGATGACACACCAAGTGATGATTCAACTTGAGAAGGCTGGGCTTCAGCAATCGCACACTCTGCAAATAAAGTAGCAAGTTGATCAACAGCAGTGTTCTCTTGCAGCCTGTTCCTATATAGCTCACGAGCACGATGCAGAGACTGAAACACAGCCTCATCCCCACCTTTGGTTCGCATTGCCATGACAACCTGTTCCAAATACTAGTAAGAACTAGTTTTTTTTTTTTAAATGCCCAAAGCCATAAATATGAATTTTTTATATCCTATATGCACAGCAACTTCCGTAGATCTTTTGAACAGTAAGTATTTGCAATTACATTACCAACATTCTAAAGAAAATATAGATGACCATTCTATAGATACTGAAATAGAGACATACAAGTTTATGAAATATGATGAAATCAACAACTTATTAAAATCCATGAAGGTATGATGGAGTCAACAACTTAATAAAATCCCTAAAGTAAATATAAAAATGTTAAATACACTAACGACAAAAAGATTTAACTTAAAAGCAGATTTTAAATGCTATCTTTCAATCATTATGCTAAGCACAACGATATTCTCCTTGTGGTTTTGCAAAGAAAGAAAACAAATCGTTAATCATTTCACCATCCTATTCCTCATTGTTTCCAAGTTTGCAAAGAATAGCTGCTCATATAGTTTTTTTATCTTGATTTCCAGAAAAGTGAGTAGTGTCAGAGAAAATGTAAAAGCAATCAGATACAGCAGAAACTCTTAAAAGGGAAAAAACTAACATCTCATAACATAGATTCCATTGCCCATGGATATATACCACAGCAAAGTCTTTTTTCCCCATGTCCTAAGAGACTCCAGTAATGTCAGGATACCTATATTTACTATAAGATGATTCACAGTAAAACTGTGGCTTGTTCCACCTCAACTTTATTTACATGAAAGAAACCTATTAGTGCCTAACAGATTCAATGAATCCCATAGCCTCGTGCCATTGGAGTTTAAGGCTCCAAAGAATGCTAATTACCATTTTAAGCAATAGTCTTCATAGCAATTGGGAAAAAAAGAAACAGGCTTTTTGAGCACATTTATACATCTCTTCAAGCTAATTAATAAACAGTTAAACTACAAGGTCAAATGGGGATTGACAAATTGGGCACCTATGACACCTTAGGCATATCATCTCAATAGTTTGATCATCATTCCCAAATGACAAACTACGTCATGAACTAGCTATTAGTAACCTGTAACCTCTCAAGTCTCAATCAATTTATGAAAATAGTGTCCTTCGAATATGCGCTTTACTTCCACAGTGAATCAAAGGGTAAAAGACATTAGAGCTATTATCTTGTTATCATAGAAGGTTTATCAGAGCCGCAAATCGGTAACTTCAATAGCCAAATAAAATTGAAAAAATTTCCAAGTAATTTCTTTTAATTTGGGCAATCAGACAAATTCAAGAAGACTAAATCAGTGGAAAACATTAAAATAAAAAAAATAAAATAAAAAATCCAAAGCAAAAAAACAGAAAAATCATTAGAAAATTGAACAAAGACAATTTTACCGCTTGAAGAGCTTGAGAAGGTTTTCCCTGGCTGATGAGCTGGCGAGCCAATGTGATCAACTCTTTAACGACGTCGTTGGAGCCTTGCTGCTGAGGCACCACCGGCACAACTTCTCTCTGTGTCATCTGGGCGTCCGTACTGTCCATGGCATCTGGCATTTCAAGAACCTTCTTATTAGGTTTTTTTTTAACACTTCTCCAAGATTTTATAACTTGGCGCTACTGTGCATGTCTCTTTCACTTTATGTAGAATGATAATAAAAAAAATAAAAAATAAAAAATCCAGAACTGATCTTTAGGTTCGATAGAATTGATATTTGATTCTGAAAACCAGATGATTCTAGCAAATTCTATAACCATATGCACCTCAGTCTTTGTTCAAACGCTCCAAAATGATTCGTCGATTCCACTTCTGGACCGGCCTTCGACTCTGTGGGCTCAATGTTGTTTTAATGGGCTTTTGTTTAAGCCTCTAAGGCTCAACAATGTGTCCAACAGTAACAAATAACTCTGAGCTTTTTTCTTTGAGAAAATCATACTCTATAGCAAATTTTTTAACTTTATTTTTTAAAATATCTTTTATTTTTAGTATATATTTGATATATTAAATGTATATTTTATATAAACCTTTAAAAATTAAATATATCTTTGATATACCTAATGCATATCAAAAATATTCTTCTAAAAAAAGAATATTTTTTAAATTAAAAGTTAAAAAATGGGTATTTTTTAACTGAAATTGAAAAAAAGATATTTTTAAAAATATTTTTATTTTTTAGAATATTTTTGAAAATATTCTTTTTTCTTTTTTTATTGTTTTTTAAATATTTATATGCAATGAATTAAGTGTGCATATGAAAATAGTTTATATAAACTATGTAATTATAAGGTGAAAGTCATAGAGAGCAAAGATACAGTAAGCAAAATCAAAATAAGATGTGGACCAACATTGCTTGCTCAAATTATGATATTTTTGCAAGTTATGTGGGAAGATGCAATAAAAAAAGAGAAATATAAATCATGATTTTGGACGCTAAAATGAAAGTCTGTACCAATCAATGATGTTTGGGTGTTAATGTCCCTGAAATGTTACTACTGTTTTGCATGCATGTAGTTTCACATGGCATGGCCTGATTATACATTTGTGTAACAAAGACTTCTATTTCTGTATATATAGAAGGATGGAAATTGGCATCAGAAGATTAAAGAATTTGATGAAAACTTTCCTCGATATTATCAAATAATTAACTAATTGCATTCAACAACATTTATGTATTAAACCTAAACAAATAAATTAGTCACAACCAAACGTTTAATTGCTTAAGGACACACTGCACACACCAAGTCTTACAGTGGTCCAGGTTAGTAATTGCCTTCCTGAATCCACCTTCATAAAAGGATAACAACGACAAATGAACCTTTTGCTCCAAGCCATGCACTGACAGATATGACCAGAAGCTTTTGTATTTATACACATGTACAATGTAATGAAGCGTAGAAATGAAATTGCTGTTGAATTTTTAATCATATATTAACATTTTTTTTATCAATGTATATTAACAATTCATATCTTAGCCTTTAAGATTGATATTCTTAAATTTATATTAATCATTTATATGATTTATATTTAATCGATATAAGATTTTATTTCTCAAATATATTCTTATCAATTGCTTCTTGCCTTTATAAATTTTAATTGTTAGATGAAGTTTCACAAATGATTAGGAGTAGGTTTAGGAAAGAGTATAATAAGGTTTATTCCTCTTTGTTCTTTCAAACTCGTTATTACCTGTTAAATTCTTACATTCCAATGCACTCCAGATTGGGGTGTTAATGTCGGCATGTATTTTGTAAATATGATCAATCTTCAAATGAAGATTAAAATCCAACTATCCCGTTCCCGAAGCAGAATCAAGAATTTCTAAATTACTAAATATCAATCAAGTTATAGACCAAAGGATCATTCAACAGAATAAGAAAGGGAGCTCAATCTGTATTCTCAGCTTTATTTTCAAAAGAAGGCTGTCCCCTGTCCTACGGATCCATATATAAACAACATATTCAATCATTTATCTTTGCTTAATTGACAACAGTAAATTGATGGAAGAATTAAATTTGGATGCAACACCCCAAATTATGTCGCCGGAGAAGCATTTATATTATCTATTTGATTAGTTGCTTTACTCTATGCATTAGTAAGTATTGTTGACAAATTTAGTAAATACTAACTAACTAGGGCATGCCAATATGTTGGTCCAATTCACTATCCTCCATTAATACACTCTCTTTAATCTCCTGTAACATCTTCAACACCTGCCACATGGCGGGTCTCTGCTCCGGCGACGTCAAGCTAAAAGCTATAGCCACCTCAAGAAGCATCTCCAGCCTATTGTCTTCTCAACAGTCATCTTCTCTGATGGACCTAACCCAATCCACCATACTACTGGGGACTAAAAACGGAAGCTGGGATGGCTACTTGCCAGTTAAAAGTTCAAGCAAGAGAATTCCAAATGAAAATACATCAGATTTAGAGGTAGGTTGGTGCTCTGAGTTGCGACTTTCAGGGGCTTTGTATGCCGTGGCATCTGGGTCATCCTCTGAGTCTGCTGGTAATGAAGTGGAGAGAACGGCAAGGCAATAATCGCCAATACATGCCTCGAAATCGGGACCGAGAAGGACATTAGAAGACTTGAGATTACCATGGACAAGCCTCCATGCTTGGTGGATATAAGAGAGCCCTTGGGCTACATCCTCTGCTATCTTCAAGCACGAGATCCAGTAGAGTGGCTTTGCTCTTGCTGATTTTAAACCTGCATGTGCCATTTCCAATTCAAATAATAAATTACTAAATTGAAACATTTTTTTATTTACTGTTTTAGTTTAATGGAAATAAGTCTAGACAGTTGAATTTTCAATTCTTGACCTTCCCGAAGAGAGTCTTATCCACAAAACACGACGGGGCCCATCCGAATTCGGATCTCGACCAACAAGGTGTGTAATTGAGTCGATTTAAATTGAATCAATTAAAATTAAATATCAATTGAATTTATTTTAAAATTTTATGAATAGATATGCGTAATCCACGCACCCTTTGCCTACCCAGCTTTGCCTAACAAGGCTCTCTGTCTATCAGACAGTTCATTACTTGATTCTTAATGAAGTAATTATAATAATAAAAAAATAAAGGCAACTCCGGATGTCGTCAGCCGTGAGATTCTATTTCTAGGTGTTGGTGGAAAATCTCAGATACCGCCAAATCTAATGCCTTCAAATGGAATGAATGAGACGACAACGGATATTAATCTATCAAATTATTATTTTAATCTATACCCCTGTACTCCTCGACAACAAATATACCCTGGCTCGTTGAGTTAATAGCTATTGTTCAACTCGTTCACTCAGTTGGACGAGTTCTTAATTGAAATGGATGGCAGAGCTTACCGTGTATGAGGGAGAAGAGGCTGCCGTTGGGCTGGTAATCGTAGATGACAAGCCTTTCTTCCTTAGTGCTCACAAATTTACCGGCGTCGAGCCTCTTCACGCTTACAATCAGACAGCGCCTTGTACGTCGTCCCTATGGTTCCTCTGCCTAGCAACTCAGCAGAAGCTCTCATCAGCTGATCCAGAGTGCAAAGTTGTGCCTCGCCCGCGCAGAATACCAAACTTCCACTTTTCCCCACATGAATCCCTTGCACTCTCTTTACCTTTTCTTCCAACTCTTTTTCTTGCTGGTCTATTTGCCTCACAGACGCTATTTCCTCTGCGGCGGCGCCGTCAAACGCAATTACGGCTATTGATGTTGATTTCTTTTGGTTCCTCTGTTTTGTTACAGCCACCACAAAGCAAAAAAGCGAACCAAATAGAACTAATACTCCTAATGAGAACCCAATTATCACTGCGGTTCTCTTGTGTTTGGTTTTGGGGCTCGGTTGTGACATGTTAACGCCGTGTAATTCTTCGCTTTGGTCAAGAGTAACCGCAGGCGGCGGAGAAACCTGTGGCGCAGACGACGATGAACCAAAAATGGGGGGCTGTGATGGCATTCTTTGTGTATAATCTCTCCACAGAGACTGGGATTTGACAAAAACGAAGAAAGTTCAAAACGTGATAATGTGGGGGTAACTGGGATTGCACCAGTAAAGTTGTTGTAGGAAACATTGAAGGTTCGTAAAGACGACTGGTTCAACGGAGGAATTGTGACATTGAAGTGATTCCAGTCGATACGCAGGTAGTACAGGCGGTCTAGAGAGGCTAACCAGGAAGGTATTGGGCCACTTAGATTATTATGGGAGAGATCAATAGTACGAAGTCTATGAAAAGAATGTATTGAAGGAGGAAATGAACCTGTAAAAGAGTTGCCATCGAGAAAGAGGGATTTGAGATTGAGTAGCATGGACAAATCAGGAATGGATCCTGTGAGGGAGTTATTCTGGAGACGAAGGACACGGAGCTGGTCAAGACGAGTCAAGGTGTTAGGAGCAAAAACACCGCCGAGATCTAGACCTTGGATAACGAGGCGCACCACTTTGTCCCGGAAGCATTTCACACCTTGCCATCTACAGAATCGGAAACTTGTATGTTGAGAATATGGAAGATGGTTGTCCAAATCCCCTTCGGATTTGAAATCTAGAAGCGCAGTGGCATCGGGAGAGATAGAAGCCGTGACTATAGAGGCTAATGATAACAGAAGAAAGCCATTTGATAGTAGAAAATGAAGCATTCTCAGTTTCTCGCACAAACGAAAAAGGAAGAGTGCTGAAATGAATCTGCTTGTAATATTGTGTTATTCAAAGGGATAGAGATATTGATTGGTCGATTTCATTCCCCGAAAGGGTGAAAAGGCTAGCTAGCCGGACTTGACAGGAAAAAAAAACTCGAGAAATATGGCAGGGAAGAGCGAGCGCCGAGCGCTTCGTGACAAAAGCATGCAAGTACTGTCGAAGACGGCATACTCAGAATCACGTGAAGGAAAGAGAAAAAAAAGGAGGCCTAAAATCTCTTTCTTTAACTGTTCTTCTTTCTAGCGTCTGATGTGTAAAAAACTCATTTTGTTGAACAGTTACCATCCTTCTTAATTTGGTACCTGCTGATGTCTCCCACCAAGAAGAGGACGTACGTAAAAAAAGTGCAAAGTGAAAGTAAAAACTAAAAACTTATCAACTACCAGCTCTGATGTTTTAAAATTAATCACAAGTAGCGTAAAAAATGGCATGTTCTATCTTCTTTTCATTTGGAAATTTATGGTTTGCTTTATTAGTTTGGACTAAGCATTTTCAGGAATATAATTTCTTGATGATCGATTAGGTATTTCAAGGTCCAGGTGGTAGGCCTTGAAGAATAAACAAAGCAACCCTTTTTCCATTTTGCTTTTTTTTTTTTCAGAGAGTGTCCGTGTGACGCACACAAATCATTTGCTTTTGATTCCGGATTTGACGGTGGCACGTGACATGTGAGTTTACAGTCATGGTGAATTTGCTAATTATTTTATCATTTGAAACAATTAATGGATTGTTGAAAGTGATATTCCTAATATAAACCTTCACTCACAAAAATAAAATCATAGTATAATTGCCCATTGATGAGCAATAAATGTGAATCATTAAACTCAATGTTGAATCATCAAATTTTATGGATTTGAACTGTGATTGATAATAAAAATTCAAAAAAGTTTATAGCTTGAGGATAGTATTTTCTAGCCCAAGATAAAAAGACTTCATTCATATATATTGACCTAAGATATAAAAACTAATATTCTCAATTATATATAAAATAATATATTGAACTGTGATAAGCATACGTATCTTCCAAATTGAACAAACGAGTCATAACTGAAAATATTAACAAATATTCTCAGTTATCAATAAATTCGCATTCTTTTTTTTCCTACTAAACAAGATTGGTGTTTTTTTTTTTTTTTTGAGAATTATAACTTTATAAGAATTCAAGCTAATGATTTAAAACCAATCAAATCAAGCATAATATATGCATCGTACTTCTCTGATGATATCTCATGAAGTCATCACCCATTGTTTTTAAGAAAGTCACTTCTACAATTATCATGATTAGTTGAATGCCCTTCGTATCATTGAGCCTTAGCAAAAGCATTTTCATGAAAAATTAGGCAACTTAAATAATTCACTCACGTATAACCATCATAATAATTTTTACTTATGACCCTGATTGAAATAACTTGGATACCTAGTCAAAAAAAAAATAACTTGGATACAAAATTTTAATTTAATTAATGATAAAATTTATTTTAAAGTAATAAAATTGATTTATAATACTAATTAATACAAAATTTAATTATTTTTATTTCGTTTTCTATAGATCAATTTGAATATAAAAATTAATTATTTTTATTCCATTTTTCTGGATTAATTTATGTAAAAATTAATTAATTGGATGTACTTTATCTAAAAAATTGCCTATATATGATTGCGATAATACAAAATTAGCTCTTTGTCGCACTACAATTGAATCCAGAATAGCATGTGCTCTAAATTAGGTGCATGTGATGTATGGTATATTTGTGGAACGCAATGTGCATTTATATTCGCAAATCATTCCTGTTAAAACATATTATAAAAATAATTCATTTCCATATCGGAAGATTTCTACTATTAATTTTGGAATAAAGATCTCAATAAATCATTATTAGACAATTTGGTGAATGATATATAGTAGGAATCTTTGCAAAAATATCAGAAAATATAAAAAAAATTAAATTTATCATATTTTTAAAAATATTTTTAAATTTATCAGAATTTATAATTTTTTATAAAAATACCAAATTTAAATAGTTTATTGTGAGTTTATTTTGAATTTATTAAGAGTTTATGAATTTATTTAGTTTATTATAAATTTATTATGAGTTTATTATAAAATAAATAAAATATCCCTAATAAAAATAAAAAAAATTATAAAACATAATAGATAATGTAATTTTTCCTATATAGTATTATTATACTATTCAAAATTAGGAAGTACATGTATACACTCTTCATACACTATTCTTGACTTGAATTAGGGCTTTTGAAAAAAATATAAGAAAAATTAAAAATATTTTTAAATTTACTATATTTATAAATTATTTATTAAAAAAATAGAATTTATAAAATATTTATCAAAATACTAAAATTTTATTAGTTTATTATGAATTTATAATGAATTTATTATAAGTCTATAAATTTTATATAGTTTATAATAAATTTATTAATAAATTTATAATAAAATAAATAAAAATTTTAAAAAATATAGTAAAGGACGTTTTTTTTTCCTAGTAAATATTAGAAAGCCGAAGAGGCAAGAGCCCAATGCTGCTGCATAAGCAAACTCGGTTGTATATACGACAGCTGGTTCTTGGCAAATTTGTGGAAAAGCTATAGCGTCTCCTCATTTTTTGGGTTGGGATTAAAAGTTAATCAAACAGGGCCCAGGTCCAAATCTTGAGGGCGTGATTTGGGTCTCATGAATAACAAAAAAAAAAAAGAGGATAAATTTACAAAAATAACTGAAGACAATTACAAAAATATTATACAAATCAAAATTTTATAAAAATACTACACAAATAAAAAAATTTATAAAAATACGATATATTCTTTATGTATTTTTAATATATGTTGAGCATTAATTGAATAGATTTTTTGTATATGTTGTAAAATTAAAAAATTTAAAAACTATTGTATTTTTGCAAATTTAAAAAAATAGTAAAAATAAAATTTTGAAAAAAAAAGTATTATCATCATCTAAATCATTGATTTGTAGTATCACGTATAAACTCGGTTCATATACTATATTGTTCTTCATTTGTTCTAATTTTCTAAACAAATTAATAATTTTCTTTTGGTATTTCTCCTGCTCTCCTCCCTGCCATCTAGTTTCTATTATCCTTCTCAGATTAATTGATTATGCTCTATTTCCTCCTAAACTTTGCATCGGCTAATTGGTAATATATTGAATTGAAAATATATATAGAATTTTTCCATTTATAATATTTTTATAAAAGCAATTGGTTAAATTAAAGCCAATAAGAGCGGAGGTAAGTTGGCCATGACATTAGAGGATAATAATTAAGATAAGCATATCAATAAACAGAAGCATATTGGTACATAAAACATTCTTCTTTCTTAAAAACTCACAACAAACAGAAAGAAAAAAGGTGTATTTCAATTATCAATAGTTAGTCCAATAAAACATCCTTAAAGCTTGTCAAGAAAAACAAAACTCCCAAGCAGCGTTTCTCCAATACCATTAAAACATAATAAAGCCAAGAACAGTGATTACTGACAAGGCTATGCATGATAATGGATCCCACCTTTGAATCATAACTTATTCTTTAATGGAGAAATTTTTGAGCTGGGCCACATGGTTGCAGTAGGAGACAGATGGTTATACCAAATCCCGGACTCAATTGGGACCTTGAGCCTCTCATGTCTAACAACAATCTCATCATTCGAAATGGAGGGGCTCTATGAATTCATTTAGATTTTATTAGAAAACTTCCATACATTAATATTCAAATCTCTTTTGTCTTGTAGGTTCGACATATCTGTACATTTTTAAATTATTAGTTACAGCTGACCTATATGCTTACAAATAAAGAAGGCATGTGACCTTCCTAAACGCAGAGATAAAATGCGCAGCAAAAGGAAATTGCTATCATTCCCACTTCTAATATGGAAAAATTTTTGGACCATATTCTTCCAATAAAGCACATTTTTTTTACTAATTAGGCATGCATATTAGCACCCCGGTATATCATGCAGCTAGCATTATAGCTCTTCCCTTTAGAATAAATAGGAATGTAAATAAGCAAATAAATTTTGCTCAATTTCCCATGCATTTTTTTTTTCATAAATATTGCTAGTAAAACGAATTTGACTTAATAATGGCAGAAGTACTATTCCAAGAAAATGTTCCATTACTTGAATTAAGTGAAAGGATTGATTATTAATTCCGCAAGCAATATATCTTTAATTAAAGAATTCAGATATACTACAAAGTAGCTGGGTGGTCTGGTCAAGGAGAAGGAGCCATTTCAGGAATCATATTACCAGAAGTAAAAGGAGGGTTACAAGGAATGTAAGTATAAGACCACATTCTGGTGCAGAACTTGGGATGTGCAAAGAAATCTGCACATTCCGCTACTGATCTCTGGAAAGGAAGATCTGGAATGCAGTTGTTTCTAACGTCAAGCACTCCTTTTTCAATTAAAATCCTACACAAAGGCCCGACTGTAACAAAATAATTATAAGATAAAGAAAAGTTAACTAAACTTTCTAGCTCGCAGACCAACTCTGGCACCATTCCAAACAATAAATTTCCAGCAAAATTCAGTTGCTCCACCTTCTGTAAACAAGCCAAAGATAAGGGTAATGGACCAGTTAACTCATTGTTGCCAGCATCGAAAACTATGGCCTCTTTTAAAAAGCCAATTTCATAAGGTAAACAACCTGATAGCTGATTATTCAAGAGCAGAACCTCAGTCAGAGAAGCAAAAGCTTTAAAAATGCCTCTTGGGATTGGACCAATGAATTTGTTGTTGGCTAAAGTGAGATAAAGAATATGGGTAGTTGCTAAATTATTAGGCAAACTTGTCATGAAATTGTTGTTGTTGAGAAAGAGAGCATCGAGTTCTTGTGTAAATAGTTGAGGTGGAATTGACCCGGAAAAGAAATTGAACCGAATGTCTAAAAACGTTAGACTATTCATGCCAAGAACAGCCGTTGGAAATGGACCTGAAAATAAGTTGTTGCTTATGTCAAGCTCGTAGAGATAAGGAAGCTTGGCAATATTTGGAGAGATAGTACCAGCAAAGAAATTGGAATTTGCGTGAAAAAGTGCAATATCTGGGAGTTGATCAAGAAATCCATCAAGTGTAGGGGCAGAAAGATGGAATCCATTGAAGTCTATAGAGGCAACAGCTATTGCAGACTTGTTGTCTGGAGGATTGTCACAGAAAAAGCCTTTGTAGCTACATAAATCTGATCCTACCCATGTTCTAGTGATACCAAGAGGATCTGAAGTGATTATGGATTTGAATTTTTGGATGATTGGGTACACCACAGCAAGCCTTTGATCAGCAAATACTAACAACTCCGTTTTGAGAGGCAGACGTGGGGCTGGAGGTAGAGGATCTAGTAATTTTTGACACTCAAGTGAAATGGGTGTTTTGTGATTTTTGTGATTTTCACTCTTACAGCTTTTGCTTTGGCTAGCAATGACCAATTCTAGCGTTTCTTTGTTGGTGGTAGTTGCTATAGTGTTGACATTTAGAGAAATGATGATTATACAAAGAGATGAAACTACCCATATGGTGGACATATTGCTACTGCTCGTAGTTGTTTGTCTCTGTATTTAACTATATACGTACTTCTTTGTATCTGCTAAAGAGGTGGCCAACAAGAGCAAGTGCCAAGACCAGCAGAAACCAACTAGAGATGGAAACTCTTGAAAATAGGGTAAATACTAATAGAGTCTGCTTGAAAGTTGAAAGAAGAAAGCATATCTAGCAGATATTTAAGTAAAAAGGACTCGTTTTAATAAGCTCTTATGAGAAAAAACCCATGCTTTTGACTGATCTCAAGCAACAACCAGAATCATATAGAGCTTTTCTTTACCTACTTCAATTAATTCTTTTGCTCAACAGGCATTCTTTTTTTTTATTTTCCGACTCAAAAAGAAATCAATTTCTTAAACAATCTCAATTCTGAAAGTGATTAAATGGCAATAAAATTTACTATAACTTGCAATTTTCCAGTTCTTGTTTGTATCTAGTTTTGGCAAATGCATTTCATTTTCTACTAGTAATGAGAAAGCTTAAATATGTGATCCTCACGATGGTGCAATAATGGAGTAGGCATTAACATCAAATCAATTTGTTTTTTCATTTCATGTTTGTTTAAAAAATGTCAAACAAAAAAAAAGAAAGTAAACAAAAACAATTGTTGTCTGTTCACATAGCCAGAGGAGTTAATTTTCCACTAGGTAGTAAATTATTTATTGATAATAAATTAATTAATGGGTCCTTCTTTTTATTTTTTTTAAAAAAAAGATTTCTTCCTAGTACATTACAGAATATTTAAGTCATTGTCTAAAAGAATAGCTTTTGCAAGTGAGTGGAGTGGATTCCAATTTCCACTTCCTACTGATGGCAATAATGGGTCCAACTGCACTGTTTTCTGCCTTCTATCACTTTTTTTTTTTTTTAATTCATCAAAACAATTTGCACTTTGTAATATGATTTTTGAATTGGTTTATTTTCTCTAGGCTTGAATCTAGCAACATGGACCCAAGTACAATTAGCCCAAACCCCACGTCACAGCATAACCCAATCTAATACAAAATTATGCATCATGGATTGCTGAGGTTGGTTGGAGATTGCTGTCCACCTTTTGAATATGCCTAGACCATTATAGATTAGTTCGTTTCAGGATGGTTTGGAGCTTTAACCCAAGTGGGGCTTTTTCGGTTCAATCCTCTTTATAGACTTACAGAGGACAGAAAACCTAATGTATCTGTGATTTCAGTCCGGCCCAAAGTTGAGTTGTTTATGGGGTTTGCTTAGAAAAAAATGCAAATATGATATTGACGTTTATACTCAGCATATATACTTTATATAATTTTTTTGTCTCAAAATATATATGAAGTTAATAAAATTAATTAAATACGCACAAAAATTAAGAGAAATTACATAAAATACTACTTTTTTCTTTAAATTTTCATTTTTTACTATGCATTTTTTCAATTTACAATAATATTATTTTTAATTTTTTTATATTTTTCCGATATATACTAAAAATATAATCAATATAATTTTAAATTTTTTATATTTTTCGGTATATGCATAGTATTTTTATAATTTTTTAGTTGCATAATATTTTTTGTTTTTTTTAATTTTTGGGTGCATATGCATTGTTGACATAGACTTTTGTTAACTTTTGGAAAATTTATAAAAATAACTTAAAAATAAAAAAAATAAAAATATAATGTAACAAAAAAATTATAAAAATATTGTATATATACCAAACATTTATAAAATATAGTATTTTTTGTATATATTAAGTATATTTTTTATTTATGTTGTAAAAATGTAAAAAAAAATAAAAATAAAAATAGTATATTTGTAAATACAAAAAAAAACACATGATCAAAATAAAATTTTGAAGAAAAAATTATAATTTTATGTAATTTTTTCTTGCTTTTTGTGCATATTTGCTCCATTTTACAAGCTTAATATATATATTTTTTTAATAAAAAAGATGAGATGCATATGTAGTTTGAATTTAAATATCTGAGTCATATTTGCATTTTTTTTTTCAATTAGCTTTGATGGGTACTGATTTTGTCTTTATTTCTACAATGATAAAACTAATTTGATTGATGTGTTTGTGATAACCGACATAATAGTTTTAATTGATGTGTTTGTGATCACCGACATAATACTTAGTTGTTTTAGGAAAAAAATTTTAACTTGCTGTTAATGTTCTTTAAAGGAATTTCTGTTGAATAGTTTATACTGTAAATTAACATGCATAATGAAAACTAATAATTTTTTTCCTTATTACATTGAAAATTCTTAAAGGTAAAAGGAAAGAAATTTAACCAAGATGTTTAACTCTTCATTTGTTAATTTGTTCGAGTTGAACCCCTCAATTATTAACATAGAACTCATGAATCAATCCCATTAAATTTGCATTCTCACAATCAATTTCAAGGTGTAACATTTTGGATAATCAAACCCAAAAACGCAACAAACCCACCCATTTCCTAGTCGTAATTCTAGATCAAGCCATAAAGATTTATAATTATAACAATAATATTAATAAAAGTAACAATAATAATAATAAATTTCCTAGTCTCAACTTAGATAAGAATCCAAGCCACGAAGAAAATTAGAACAATAATAATAAAAAAAAATGGCAGAGAGGATACAGGTCTCCAAGAACATACTATGCACATTATAGCAAACATCACACACATACAAGTTCATAACATGGTACCTACGCAACCATAATCTCTTATTCGAAGACTTCCTTTAGCTGCACACACCATTAATTAATGGGGAGGAATTTCCAGAGCTTTATAGGATTGCGGAGCAGGAGCTTCATCCTCTGTTGGAGGAGAAGCAATCTTCATGGAAGATGCAGGAAGACTACAAGGAATAAATGAAAAACTACTTTCACGAGCACAATTCCTTGGTCTTGCAAAGAAACGCGCACATTCAGCTGCAGGTCTTTGACCAGGAAGCCCCATAATGCAATTGCTGTTCACGTTAAGTCTCCTAGCCCTTATTAACCTCCTGCATTGCGGCCCAACTTGTGTGAAATAGTTATAAGTCAGTGTGAAATTGTAAGCATTTGGTAACCTACACAGAACTTCTGGTATCGGTCCATAAAACATGTTATGTGCCATATTCAGAAGTTGCAATTTTACCAAGCACCCAAAAGATTGTGGGATTGGACCCGTTAACAAGTTGCCTCCAAAATCAAGTACTGTAGCCTTTTGTAAGTATCCAATTTCGAATGGAAGACATCCAGTGAGCCGGTTGCCTAAGAACAGTGCCTCTGTTAATGTATTCCAGGCTCGGCCAATACTTCTTGGAATTGGACCTGTGAGTATGTTGTTGGCTATTGTGAGATAAAGAGCTGGAGTGTTGCCAAAATTGGTAGGAATTGTTCTATTGAACAGATTATTGTTGATGAATAGAACATCAGTGTCAATGTTGAATGCCTGACCTGGAACAGGGCCTAAATAACCGTTGAATCGAATGTCAACGTATTGTAATTTCTGGGCTCCAAGAATATTGGTAGGGAATCCTCCCATGAATTTGTTGTTACTCAAATCAAGCTCATAGAAATAACGCAATTGATTGAGATTTGGATTTATGGGTCCGCTAAAATTGTTAGTATTTGCATGGAAAATAGCAATGTCAGGCAAATTCATGATAAAACGATAGAAATTTAAAGTACCCCTAAATTGAGCATGATTAAAATCAATAGCAGCAAGTCCAGTAATGTTCCTATCAGGGACAGTATCACAAAAGAAGCCTCTGAAAAGGCAATAATTATTGCCAACCCAGGTCCCAGTGTAATTTCTAGGGTCAGAAGTGATATTGCTTTTAAGTTCTTGAGTGATGAATAAAATTCTAGCTCGATTAGCAAGGGGTCCAGGATTGTTGTTTGGTTGGCGGGGCATTAGATGCCTTGAAGGAGGGTAAAGAGGTGGCCGGGGGCGAACCCGAGGGAATGGACGAGGACGAGGTGGTGGTGAAATTGGAGGGCATCTTGGAGGAGGAGATGTTTGAGAAACAGAGTACTGAAAGGAATATGTAAATAAGATTGAGATGAAAATAAGGAAATTTAAAGGCATGGCTTTTTGTTTTAAGAATTCAGTAGGATGTTATGACTGGAGCATTCAGATCACTACTACTTATAGAAAATGGAATAGGAAATGAAGCTTAGCGTACTGGTCTAGCGCGTACACTGAACAATTATTAGGTGCCGACAAGGATTGCTTTAACAGTTCCGAAATTTTTTTTTTCTAAATTTAATTTTGAAGTAATTCATTTGAAATTGAATATTTTAATCCAATATAATTAGACAAAAAATTTAATAATTCTGAAATTATATCTAAATTTATAAAATAATAAATTTAAACTGTGGTTAAATCCTTATTAGAAAAATTTTAAAAATAAAACACTGATTATTACTTAGTTTAATATCACTTGATTTTGGTCTTAAACTTATAGATATTGCAACCAAACATTATAAAAAAAAAATAATAATAAGGCTTAATACATTCATTTTTTCTATGAATTTAATAACTTTGATCATTTTATTCTCTTTATTATTCCATTAATTTGACACCTCAATTTGATATTTTTATAATTTTTTAACCTTTATTTATATATGTGGCTTGTGGCTTGATGTGTGAAATTTACTCTCAAAATACGCGTGAATTTTATTAAATTTGTTAATATACAGTATAAAATATTAAAAATATTCTTTAATTAATTAAATTATTATTTTTAAACTTCTAAAATTATTTTTATATTATTTATTTAAAATTAGCTAAATTAAAATTTATTTATAATATTACTATATTATATCAAATTACAAATTAAAATTTTAATACAGTTTTATTTAATTTTAATTACTAAATTAAAATTTTAATATAGTAATTAAACTGATTATATAGTTTATTTCTCTATCCATATTAAGAACTAATTAATCTATAAAAAAACTAATTAAACTAAATGACTATTCAGTGTCCAATTAGTTTTAAAAAAAAATCAATATCCAATCAACCTCCCTCATCATCATCACCTCCAGTGTCCCAAAATCATCACGGTTCATTTTTCTAGCCAAGAAAATATCAAACCAAAGAAAAATCAAAGGAAAAACCAAATAAAAATCATCCACCATCGTCGCCTCCAATCAAACCCAACAAATCTCACAAAACAAAAACTCACATCATCGCCTCCAATCAAACCCCACAAGCACATCATTGCCTCCTTCATCTTGATGCCAGTAAATCCATTTTTGCCAGTGATAGATCTCGATGATGGAGTTATTCTATTGCGAGCTAGTATGAGTGGTTGTTGATTTTGAAGAGTTAATTATAGACTTTAGAGAGGATGATTGATTTTGCAGAGGACATTCACAGCAAGGTTGTCGACGTTGTTGGTGTCTACAAATCTCGCCATGCTCCTCGCGATGATAGTGGCAGGAAAAGTGGGAGAGGGAGAGGGAGCGATGGTGGAGCGGCGATGGTGGTTGTTGGAGGCGGTGAAAACCAGATCGATAAGTGAGATTTCTAGGTTATTTTTTAAACTTTCTGGGTTCCTTGAATTCAAACAATTCTCCATTCTTATTGACTAATTTTAACTCTGATTCTTTTTTTTTTTGAACTCTCTGATTCTTATTTTGTTCATTAATACTTGGTAACTGTGTTGCTTTTGGAAAAATTGTTTCAATAAACCCATCAACTACATTCACTGGAACAACTCGATCTCAGTTCTTTCGATTTTTAGCACTGAAAATCTATTATTTTTATTTTTATATATTTTATTCTTTTTTTAAGAAAAAATTATTTTTTATGATGTGAAAAGCTTTTTTTTATACGTGGCATATACATATTTTGATGAATGATTGAATCTCGCGTGCCAGCATTTGTCTGGTATTATGAAATCAATGGTTAGAAGACTATGAAAATGTAAAGTTGACTAGTTATAATGATATATTCAACAGTAAAAGAGTAAAATGATTAAAGCTATTAAATTTAGTGGATAATAAATATATTAAATTAAAAAATAATAAAGAAAAAAAAAGTAAATTACTTTGTGCATACTTGTTGTCCCATAATATCATAAATAAAATAAAATTTTATATTCTTGTAGAAATACAAAGATTTATTATGTACGTTGAAATATAATTTAATAGTAAGTATATCTCTTTTATAATTAATAAATTTAAATTTAGTGTCATATTAAAAAAACACAATAATTTTTAATTTATAAAGATCAACAAAATCAAAATTTATAAATGTTTGGTAAGGTTCAAATTTATTCATATGAGGAATTTCAAAGCTTGATGTTACTAACAAAGAGATACAATTAGCCATGGAATTGGAAAATAAGGCTTCAAAGTCCTTTTATTCAAATTGAAAAAATTGAAATTACTTTTAGAATTAAGAGAGAATATTAGGGTGTTTCTTTGGTTATTAAGTATTGAATTGATAAAGCCACCGACACACCATTGAAGTTGACGTGAAATTTGCAAGATATCTTTCTGCAGCACTATAGCCTTAAAATATATATAAAAAGCTAAAATAATTGTTTGATGAGTGTTAGCATATTCTAAAGCTGATATATTCCAAATGAAAAGCTGCATTCATGTCCCTTCAATCTCAAGAAAAAGTTAAAAGTGAACTATTGTGCTCCAAAAAAAATTAAAGCACTAATTTATTATCAATATCCTGACTTAAAGCAAAACCTCAACTTAAATCTATGTTAAATATTCGTTAGAGAATAAAGGTGTTTCCTATAAATATTTGGATAAAAAAACTGAATGCAAAATGCAACATGGATAGAACAACCTACTGGCTACTGTAATTAAGCATCGGAGACTATATTTATTACAAATTGCATTGAACATTTGAACCCAGTGTCTTATTACCAGTTATTCCAAAATGCTTGGAGATATAAATGAGCTTTTTAATTTAATAGGATCAAAAATTTCACCAAAATTATAAGATTGTGATTAAGTTCTATATTCCAGCAATGGAACCAATCAACCAAAATAATTAACCAAAAAAATATTTGGAGACCAGTTTCGAGGGGATGCTATGCGAAACATCCTTTGATTTTGACCTTTTTTTTAAATGTAAAATAAATTGTTATTAATAAGTCAAAAAGTATTTCTGCAAGGTAAAAATAAAATTTTAAAATATATAAAATATACATAATTAGTAAAATTATATGAACTAAATATTTTTGAACTTTTTCAATGTAAACAGTAAATAATGATAATATATCACAGATAATTTAATTTTTGATGAGACACTCATTTTATATATTATCTGTTATTTTTCATATAAGAATAATATTTTTATTTGCGAAGGATAAACAAATTCTATTAAAAAATGATAAATTTTTATTAGAGAATAATAAATAATATTTATTTAACGAGGACACATAATTTTCAAGTAAAAAAATAAAATTTTATAATAGAAACTTAAGTAGCATTTAATTTTATTCTAAAAAATAAAAATAATATATAAATTTTATATTTTATATTTATGTTAATCTCAAAATTATTTAAAAATATAACTTCATACAAATATATATATATATATATATATAATTAAAAAATATAAAAATTAAATAATAGTTTTTAAAAAAAGATAAAGAGATGCTGTCTGTCAATAAAATGATGCTAAGAAAAAAAAAACTATGAAAATTTAAAGAAAAAAGGATGATAATGGTTTTAGCAATCTATTCTGCACTTATTATTTGGACCCATGTTTAGCTTTCAATGCATGTGCGTTTCCTTTTATGCTTCTTTTTTGGGTGATTGAAGTGACCGCTCATACTGTTACAGCGGGGAAAATTTTGTCTTTGAAGCCTTCTATTTCCTACTTCCTCTTTTTTTTTTTAAGATTATTTCCTTCTTCCTTTTATTAATTAGATGTTCAGGAAATTTTATGGTATTAATTTTTGTGACTGTGTGCAAGGAATCAATTAATTTAAATTGATTTTTTTAGTATAATATAGGCTGAAGGATCAATTAATATATGTAAATTTATAGTTTTTCCTTTTAAACAATTTAAATAATTAAATGTTTAAAATTTAACATCATATTTATTCTTCATTATTTTATATTTAAATTTAAATTCACATAAATTGTAAATTCTTATTTATTTGAGCGACTAAAGAACTTCAATTACAATATAAAGATTTTAAAGATTTAAATTCCTAACCTCTGATGCAATAAGATAGAATTGGACCTATTTACTACCTCAGTGATACAAAAGAATTAATTGCAATATCATTTATCCAGTGTTCAATACCATCCTGATTTGTGATGACTATAGATTAGTAGGCACATTAGTGCACAGAATTATGTATAGAAATAAATTCAATATGTTTATACTCTGTTTCAGTGCTTCATTAATCATTATAGTGTGATTTTTTTTAAGGGAAAAAAATAATAGAATGATATTTCTCAATTTCTTCATATCTTTATATTATTATTTATAAAATACAGTAAGAATGGAAAATTTACATAAAAAAAAGTGATATTTAAATTAAGATAAAGTGTGTTATTTACATGAATATTGAAAAACAAAACATTAGTAGGAGACGCAAGTGTTTATTCTCATACAGATGCCCAAAGGCCAAGGTAAAAGAAAAAAACAGAATTCTGAAAGTAAATAAAGCCAGCAGCTTCATTTTTCTTTTATGTTCTTCACACCATGTGAATCATATTGGATGGGTTAAAATAATAATTCGAACTACTAATTAATTGACGCGTGTCACTTGTCAAAGCATTAACCAGCCATATGGTTACACTGGGCTGAAGCAAAGAAGATGTTCTCAGGACAAAATCTTTTTGGTTTTTCATTAAATTTAGTATTTAAATTAATCACTTACTATAAAAACAATATTTCTTTTTTCCTGCTATTAATTTGTTAATTCATGAAACAATAGTCGTTTCCAAGTCAAGCATCCAAGAATTTTATAAAAGCAATGGAGGTCCCATTAGCTTTTTACTTTATGAATAAAGCAGAAACATATTTCCAAAGTCGATGCCAAATTTTATTTTCTCCTCATCCAGGAGGGGTGGGCAATTTTTAGGTAACTGTATAAATATTTAATTAATAGATGTAATATTCAGTTTAGTTAATTAACATTATTAAAATTAATTTAATTCTGTTAAAAAATTTTATTTAATTTTTTTTAATTCGATTAACAGTTAATCGATTCAGTTCGTTTGATTAATTGATAAAATAATTTTTTTAAATAATAATTTTTATTTAGTTATTTTTTTGTTTAATTTCTTAATTATATAAATTTTATTATAAATATATTTTTATTGCAAAAACTTTTATCTTGTTTTTAGTAAATATTGTTTAATTATTTAATTATATTATTTCTTTATATTAAATATACTTTTTTATTATAAAATAAAAAATTGATCAAATTTAATTTGATTAATTAATTAAATCGATTAAAATTAATAATCGGTCAATTTGGTAAAAAAAATTGACTTTCAAAAAATTTAATTAAAAATTAATTCAGTCGATTAATTAATCGGTCGACTGAATATCTATAAGCAAGAGCTATATATATATATACACACACACACACTAAAATTACGTCCTCATGTTATTTTAAAAATATATATTTATTTTATTTTATAAAATAATTTTATTCATTTAGTTATATATAATAAATATTTAAAATATATTAAAAAATATAAAATAAAATTTGAGAGCAAATAAAATATATAAAAAATAAAATTAATATTTAAAAAAATTATAAAAAAATTATATTATTTACTTTTATACTCAATTGATAATATTTTATTCTTAATTTATAATTTATTTATTTCTTTTTATTTAAAAAATATCAATCACTTTTTATATTATTTTATAAAAAATTAAAATATGCCTATTTTTTAAAGTAATATGAGGGTGTCATTATAATATAAATTAAAATTTATGATAGAAATTAATATTTAATATTAAATATAATTTTTTAATATAGATATAGGGAAAAATGAAAAGAAATGAAGCAAAATCATTGCAATTCTCTTTTAAATATTAGAATATATATATATATATTTTGAAGTGATAAAAGTTATAATATATATATTATAGATGTGATTTTTTACTCAATGATATATTGATATTTTCACATATTTTATCTGCTCATATAAAATTATTATTTTAGAGTAATAAATTTTATTTATAAATAATTATTAATATATAAAAATTAAAATTATTTTATATTTTTATTTTAAATTTATTCTTATATAATTATCAAAAAAAATTACTACTAATAAAATGAGTAATAAATTAAGAAAAATGTTAGTTTAGTAAAATAGTTGAAATGATTATATAATTTTATAATTTTTATATAAAAATTATAAAGTGATAATTATTTATGAATGGAAATAAAATATATCCTCTATTTATTATGTTAAAATTATTTTTTTAGGTAATATATAATTATTAAGAAAGTTATTAAGTTTTTTTAGATATCATATAAAATTATTTTAAATAAATTAAAATATATTTTATTAATTTATTAATTTAATTTAATTTTTAATAAAAATAATATAATTTAAAATTAATTTAAAATAATTTTAAAAATAATTTTTTTTATAAAAGTAATAATTTTAATGAGGTGCGAGGGAGTATTAACTTTCTTTTTTTTATTTTTATTTTTTTTGAGCAATGTGGGAGTATTAACTTTCATCATTCATTTAACTTCCATCATTTGATAAGATCAGATCATTTTTCTTTTTATTCAATGATTTATCCCCCTTTTCACGCATATCCAAGCAATTTATATGTTAACTTTCATCACGTATTAACTTTCATCATTTTGATAATCTCATTTTTTTATATAAATTAAATGTAATTGAATTTTTTAATCAATTTTTTTCCTTTTTTATTTCTCATATTTTTAGTGTGATTTCAAAATGACGATATAAAGGCCTTTTTTATATTTTTTTTATTTTAGTATTTTAAATATCTGCAAATTTTAATAGCATTAAATTTATTATTTTTTTATTTATCAATTATATATGTACTCATTATATGTGGAATTCTAAATATATTAATTATTTTTGAGATAAAATTTTTTAAAATTTCAATTTATTTTTTATACTTTTTCTAATTAATTTAAATTATTAAGGACAAATAAAATATAAATATAAATTTCAAATATAAATATTTAATTTATTATTTTAAAATTAAAAATCATTTTATAAGAGTTATAGCAAATAAAATTTTAAAAATATAAATTTAATAAAAAATAAGCCCTTATTGATTTCAACTTATGCATCCATTCATGTCCTCATCCTTTGTAAATTCTTATATTAGTCCACATTTTACTGTATATTAAAAATTTTAGATCAATTTATGCGAGGAAAAAACACAAATCAGGGTCATTCAAATAAAAAAAAATAAAAAATAAAACCATTAACATATATAATCTCTTCATTTTAAGGGTGATATAAATTTATTTAAATATGTATAAAAGATAAAAATATTTTTAAAATATTTTAGCCATTTTTGATATATGTTTTATTTTTTTTTTCAAAAAATATTTAGACTATTATCACCTGCCAATTAGAGATTCACCACTCAATTAAAGTACCAGATTAAGTATTTTTTTTATTAATTATATATAGAAAAGGAAAATACTCGAGACTTAAATTTAAAATATAGATAAAAGTAATATATACTCTTGACCATCAAACCACAACTTCATAGTTAAAATAGTTAATTAAGTTTGTTATTATTACATTGTGACAGAGTTAGAATTTTATTCAGTACTCAAGAACTTTATATATAATAAGTTTCTATTCTATATATTTACAAAATATATCAGTATATTTTTTATTTTTTATGATAACTATATTATTGTGTTAATGAATTGTGATATATGAATTATTTTATACGTTGCATAACGTTAATATAAATTGTTTATACAAGAATTTTTATTCAACAAACACTTTATATACTAAATATAAATTTTATATATATTGAGTGTAAACTTTATATATTTCTATAAAATATTAGTATGTATTTTTATTTTTTGTATATATTATTATTAGTATATTTATATTATATAAAAAATTATTAACTCTGTATTTTATGTATAATAAACTAAATATACATTAAGTAAACCAAGTATAAAATAAACTCATTGTTTCTTTTCTGTTATTTACTGTTATTTGATAAAAAAAAATGTTGTATTTTTGGAAATGTTTTCAGAGACTGATATTTTTATAAATTAAAGAGTTTTTATGGCAATTTTGTCAAAAAGCCCTTTAATTTATTTATGAAAAATAATATTTTCAGCAATTTATCAGTTATTTTTTTCTCGGCAATGCAAGTGTTAGGTTTTTCTTTATGGGACAAAAATATTCATTGGACCATAAAGTTGTCTATCCTGGCCCTTCACTATTTTAATAACCTGGGAACTGAATAGCTACCCAGTACAATTTTAGGGCCTCGCTTATGGATATTGTTTGAGGAAGATCTTAACACAAACTGACAATTGGCCCATTACAGTGCCCAAACAAAATGCTTTCTGACGGCGATTAAACTAGAGTTTGCTGAATAAGAATTTAATTCGAGGCTGTGCTTTGCTTTCTGTTGGATGAGCTTTTAATAATTCATTGAGTTCACCTTCAGAAACAAATGAGATAAAATAAAACAAAAATGAAATATCAATTATAGTAGGGATGGTTTAAAGTATAACTTTACTTCAATTATTGTAGTCAATATTTGCCTTGACCAAATAATTAAATATATATATATATACTCTATGGTAAGATAAAATTTTTTTCCCTAAAAAATAAATAAATAAAAACATAAATTTCATTTTAGTGAAGTATTTTGAAGGGCAGCAAGGGGACTGCCTGAGAGAGAACAGAATCCGATAAGGAATGGAAATTATATATATCCATGATTCTGTTTGGTAAGACGAGTGAGTAAAATATTTTTTTATTTGCGGGACACAAAAATTCAACTAATATATGCTTTTAAGTTTTAACTAAATAATACAAATTCCCCTAAAGTTGTACATACATATTAATTTATCTGTCCTGTGCTATTAACTGCTGGATATAAAAACACCAAATTCTTTCAATCTTCTACAGTTCAAAGAAGGCAGAGAAATAGAATTGCTAAACTTAAAAATGCCCAGGGGATATGGATTGATAAAGATGAAGGTATTCAAGAAGAGGTGGGGACTTTTTTTAAGAACTTATATACAGCCAACCAGAATCTTGGTACTTTTGAATATCTCCAGGACATTCCACAAACAGTTTCAGATTAGTGCAATAAACTTCTTAGTAAAATTCCATCAGAGGATGAGATTAGGAAGGCTGTATTTAACTTAGGGGCATTTAAAGCGCTCGGTCCAGATGGCTTTCCTGGAGTTTTTTATCAGAAATATTGGGAGTATATGAAGCAGGATGTGGTGAACAAAGTACAAGAATTCTTTGCAGCTACTTGTCTTCCTCAAGAGCTCAATCTAACGCATATTTTTCTCATCCCAAAGGTACCCTTTCCTGAAACTATTTCTCATTATCGCCTTATAGGCCTGTGCAATTTTAGTTACAAAATAATTGCAAAAATCTTGGTTAGCAGGCTGAAGCATTTTATGGATAGTCTTATAGATCATGCACAAGGGGCCTTTGTGTCGGGTAGGAGCATTTATGAAAATATTTTAGTAGCACATGAGATTTTTCACAAGCTCAAAACCAATCATACTATGACGGATTACCAAATGGTGATGAAATTAGATGTGAATAAGGCCTATGATAGGGTTGAATGAGCTTTTTTAGAAAGGGTGTTGTATGCAATGGGTTTCAATGAGAAAATAGTGAAAATTTTAATGGCTTGTGTTGCCACAATTAAATTCAGTATATTATTTAATGGTAACGCCTCAGAAATTTTCAGCCCATCTAGAGGTCTAAGGCAGGAAAACCCCCTATCCCCCTACCTGTTCTTATTTGTAACAAATGCCCTATCCAATTTGATGAAACAGGCTCTCATAAGAAAACAATTGTTTGGTTTCAAAGTGGCTAGAACATCCCTCACCATCACTCACTTGTTGTATGCTGATGATATTTATGCTGATGATATTATTATGTGTGTAAAACAACTCCTATTGAGGCCAATACTTTTAAAGCCATTTTCAACAAGTATGGGCAATCATCTGGGCAGGTTATTAACTTCGAAAAATCTAGAATTGCCTTCAGTAGAAACCCCTCAAGCCGTCAGGAATTCTATTTCTGATATTATAGGGATCAAGGAGATGGAGGGATATGAGATTTACTTGATCTTCCTACTTGGTGGGGTAGATCTAAGGTTAATGCTTGCAATTTTGTGGTGGATAGGGTAACGGCTAAGATCCAATCCTGAAAGCACGGGCTGCTTTCCTCTGCTGGAAAAGAAGTTTTAGTGAAATCTATGCTAAATGCTATGCCAACCCACATTATGTCCTGCCTTTTACTCCCCAATTTGTTTTCCAAAAACTGAAAAATTTAATCTCTTCCTTTTGGTGGTCACAAGGAGGTAAAGAAAGGGGAATAGCTTGGGGGAGATGGGAGGTTCTAACACGGTCAAAATATTAAGGGGGAATGGGGTTTAAGGAATTTGAATTGTTTAATGTGGCTCTTCTGGCCAAAATGTGTTGGAAATTGTTTTTAAACTCAAATAGTATTTGGGTTCAGGTGACGAAAGCTATATATTTTCCTTTTGATGTGTTTCAGGATGCCAAATTAGGGGGCAAACCTTCGTAGAGGAGCATGATCAAAGTCAGAGGCCTCATTCAAGGGGCTGTCAGATGGTTGATAAGGAAAGGAAATCAGGTACGAATATAGGGGATCCTTGGATTCCATCATTGCCTAACTTGAAAATTTTTTCTGCAAAACCACCTTATACTAATTTGTTCTGGGTTGCTGATTTAATTGATGACAATGGTGCTTGTAAATCAAATTTGTTGAATTCTTTATTTTTCTCCTCAAGAACCCAACGCTATTAGAAATATCCCCATAGCCAGAACTAATCAAGATGAGACACTTGTATGGCAACCTCATGTTTTTGGAAAGATTTCAGTTAAATCAATCTATAAATTTCTATGCAATTCTATGACCCAGAACAGCAATTTAAATGTTGAGAATGCTGGACAGGGTGGTTTTAATTGGAAAAAAGTTTGGAACATTGATGTTCCCCCAAAAATCAAGGATTTTATCAGGAAAGCCTGCGTGAATGCTCTTCCTAATTTTGATAATTTGTTGAAAAGGAATTTAAGCACATCTTCTATATGTCCTTCATGTGGTATTGCAGTGGAGAATGTTTGTCATATGTTGTTTGAATGTAATTACTCAAGGGCATCTTGGTTTGTGTCTGATATTGAGATAAATCCTTTGATGTTTAATACTGATTCTTTTATCAATTGGCGGGTTGATATTGTAGCAAAGTTAAAATTAAATCACAAGTCCACGATGATAGCAAAAATAACATGCTTTTGTTAGAGTTTATTGAAGAGCAGAAATGAATGGTGCTTTAAAAATTTAATTCTTAATCCAATGTTTACAGTAAGCAGAGCTTCCATTATTTTTTTTTCAGAATTTTACAAGGCAAAATCATGTCTAATACTAATGATTGGAGGAGCAATGGTATGAATATTGAGTCTCATGGCAGTAGCAATACAACAATCTGGACGCCCCCCCTGTAGGATGGATAAAGGTCAACTCTAATGCAAATTTCCTCTCTGTTGCTGTAATGGCAAGCACAGCTGCAATCTTCAGAAATCATACAGGAGCTTTGATGGATGGAGTTACTTATATGATTTACTCTACATCGCCAATCATGAATGAAGCTATTGCTCTTTGGAAGGCAGTTCAAAGAGTATTATACTTGCAGTTAGATTTTTGTATATTTGAATCAGATAACCAGCAACTTATCCATGCAATCAACAATCCTGATATTTGTCCCATTGAGATTGACTCGGTTATATTATGTATTAATAATCTTAGGGGTTATTTTAGAGTTGTTACTTTTGTTTTTGCTAGAAAGAGTTGTAACAAAATTGCAGACCGTCTTGCTTCTGCTGTAATTGCTTCTAAACTTAGACCAGACTGGTTTTCTAATTATCCTCCACTGCTTCAAAAGCTGTTGAAGGACTCAGCATCACATATTTAATTCAATCAAATTATATCGTTAAAAAAAATATTATTAACTCTTCCAAACATTAAATTTAAGTTGCAGTTTTGATTGATTTATTTTTTTTCTGGCTCTATTGTCCAGAGGATGTGTCATTGCCCCTAGATTATGTCTATAATTAAGTATTTGAGTATATTTTTTTCAATGGATATTATATATAATTCAAATATAAATTAGAAATAAATGTCAATAATAAGATAAACTTTTAACAACTTAAAATAAATAAAATTAATTAAATATAAATAACTCTTAACGACATGCAAAAATCAAATACAAGAGATCCAGAGCTGAGCTGAGACCTGTACGTTTAATAGGGTTTAGATTATTGAATGAGAGTAACTCATCTCATCCATCACATTCAATAAGAAACTCGAATAAAAACTCCTTTGTGATTTAGGTAAAAGATTTTATTAAGCAAAACTAAGTGAATGCGACTGCTTTCTGACTTCTATTTAACGTCCAGAATGAACCAAGAAAACTTTCAAAAACCCAAAAAAAAAAAGTCTCATTTTTTGACATTAGAGAAAAAGCCACACCACCATCACCCAACAACGGCAGCTACAGAACAAACACTTCTCAATGCAAAAAATGTCAATTACCGTGTAATTGAAAAAAAAAAAAGAGGGTTGAACAGGGGGCTATATATGCAGAGACTTCAAAGTTCAAACATATTGAATTGAAAATAGTCGTAATAAATAAAACCGGAGGGAGTGGGAAACAATTACAATAACTCTGACCGACCAGTTTGACTTTGCATTGTATTCCCCAAAATAAGGCGGGTCACGCTTGTATTGTACTATCCAAAGTCATAGACACATTTACACCTTTTCCGATTCCCTAACACCCAAATCAAGTATGTATTCAATTATCGCTTCCTCAACCATACCATTTAATCTAATTCTTTAAAAGGGTATATATTTAAAGGGTGTTTCTCAAAATTTAAAAACTGGTCAAAACTGATTATAAGCAGTTTTTAGATTATAAGTTATTTATTTAATTGTTTCTAAAAACTTAAATAGTAGATTATAATCTGATTTTAATCAGTTTTTTAAAAGTTGAATTTTGCTACTTTTTTTTAAAAACTTATTTTTTAAGTAATTTTAACCAAGTAAAAGACCATACTATCTCTACCTAATCTTTAATATTTCAAATTTATCCACCTTATACACTTTAATTTTTTATTTGTATAATTTATTAATAACACCAATATTATTATTATTATTATTATTATTAAATAAATTTTATTATAATAATTATTATTATTACAAAATAAATTTTGAATTGATATTTAAAAAATTATTTTTATACAATAAATAAATTCAGAAATAATTTAGTCATTTTATAGTTTCTATAATTAAAAACTGATTATAAGCTGATTTTACAGAAACACTTAACTGATTATCAATTGATTATTAACTAATTTACAGAAACAGCTAACTGCTTATTTTTAATTTAATTATAATTTAAAAATCACTTATTCACAGTAAGCTGAAAAGCTGAAATACAACCTCATAATTATATATATATACCAGCAAAACTTAACCACTATGGCAATCTCATCTATTTACCCTACTGCGGGGATAAGAATTCAAAAAAATTGCCATTAAGCAAGGAGATGACATCTCTCTACCTCAAGCAAATGCTTTCGTTGACTGCCCTTCACTTCATCACTTCACTCTTTTTTTCATAAAAAAATGAATAAATAAAATAAAAGAACATAGCATGAGTGGAAAAGGGAACAATTTCAAGTGGGCAACCTTGCAAGATCCACCACCATAATATTATATACATACATATATAAATGCACAATTATAGTGACAATGTATATGAGCATCAAGAAAAATAAAAATAAAAAATTAAGAAAACGCCACATCTTGCATGATTCAACTCCCACAAAATCCACAACATCTAGTCTCTCCTAACTTTTTTTAGTTTGTTTTTTTTTTATAATTTCATCTCCAACAAAGTCGTCAAGGAGAAAAAGAGAGAGGACAAAACAAAGGAATCTAATATTTTCTTCTTGGGCAGCTAAAGTACCCACTAAGCCCCTCTGCGTTGACTATCTGAGCACTGGTATTATCAACGGCTGTATTTAAACCTAGGTAACAACTTTTGTGAGCCGTTTGATTAGTTGACTTTTTTAGGATGATTCAAGAACACGGACTGCAGCTGCATCATTGATAGACTGAGAGTGATTATGGTCACCTTCATAGGTGACGATAAGCATCATTGGATCATCTAGAGCTCTCTCTACATGTTTGCGCGCTGGACATCCTCTCATGCTACTGCACTTGTAATATCCCCTGAACAAATTAAGAAGTAATTATCAGTATAAATCAAATATTGAGTTTTTGTGAATCAGAATCCATCACCCAACAAATACTCAATCTAATTTTGAAAATACCTTGGATGAGGAGAGCCTTTGATTGGCTTTTGGCCATACTTTCTCCAGGAATAATCATCAGTTGGAATATCAGCCATCTTATTACTAATCGCTGGGACTCTAATTACTCTCTTAACTCTAGATTTCCTGTTCAATCGACAAAATTATATTATTAAATAAGAATTCTAAAACAAACCCATAAAAGTTTCAGGTAATAATTTATGATTAATTTGTAATTTAGATTACGGGCCTTTTCTTGGAGCAATGACAGCGGCTTGAAGAGAAGCCGCACTTGAGAGCATCATCGTCCATGGAATTGCACTTTCTTTTAAGGGAGGCTGAGGATAAGGGAGGTTTCCCAGCAGATGAAATATGTGAAGGTTGGGCGAAATGAAAATCAGAGGACAAAGAGCGCTGTACGCTATCGTTTTCCCCTGTTAAAGAAGACATAAAAGAAGTAGCGGCAGAGATTGAAGGTGAATTAGAGAAATTGATAGAAGAAGGCATATCGTTCCTCTCTGAAAAGCCATTTTTAGGCACCAGTAGAGGAGTTTTTTGTTGCTGATGATGATTATTAGGCAAAGGAGGTAATCGATGAACAGGGGTCGGTTGGTAAACTCTAAAGGCAGAACCTGGCTCTGTTTGCTGGGAACTATTAATAGAGCGTACAGAAGGCATCGGATCTTGAACTTGCTGCGGCTGTTGCTGAGAACCGGATGGAGAAGAAACAGGGGCCCTCCGAAAACGAGCATGGCCAGTTCTATTAGTGCGTCCCAACAGAGAAATAACCTTCTTGAAGCTTTTGACAGCGGCATCAGTAACAGCCATAATATTATTTTCTGAACCAGCAGGATTATTAGCAGAAAATTCAGGGTAGTATTTTTGTTGTTGAAGATGGTTTTGTTCAAGTAGCTTGATGACCTCTTCAACATTTTGGATCCCAGAAGTAGCAGCTTCTCTCACAGCATTTTCTTGCATTTTAGCACCAAAACTATCCGAAGAATAACCCATCATCAATTCCACAGCCATCTTTTCTACAAAACCATCCAAATTAGATGGTACCAAAACTAATCTCAGAGATATAAAAAGAAGAAGAAATAGAGACAGAGAACTTGAAACAGAAGAAAATGATGGAAAGGCGGAAGAATAGAATGTGAAAGATGGCGATAAAAAAGGGCGAAAAAAAGAAGAAGCAAACTGATGCCCTCTCAATGCAAGCCATCGAGTCACTGACCTGTCACCTTCTGTATTTCTTGCCGTCAAATCCTTTTTCAAATGAGAATCGACCACGTGGCGAATTTCGTCATGATTTGACCGCCTCTCTATTTATGTAGGACCCTTAACGTCATTGGAACCGGTTAAAGACCGTGTGAAAAAAACAATTTTAAATATGGTGAAAGATTGGGATAGGGTCAAAAGGAGTGATTAGCCGTTGGATTTATGACTAGGTATTATGACTCGGTAAAATCGGCCAAACAAAGAAAGCAACAAACTTTGGTTGGAGACAGTGATGTAGAGTTGACCTTTAACAGCTTTTAATGCTAAAGTCTTATTATTATATATATTTATTATTTTTATTTAATATTTAACAGTATCACTATATAAATTGTACTCTAGGGTTCTTTTTCGCGTGTGATTTTTTTTTATAAAAAAAAATTATTTTGTTCTAATTTATTTTTTAAATTAATAAACAGTATTTAAAATTTTTAATTTTATTCTTATTAAAATTTTCTGTTAACAATTATTTAATCACTTAATTTATTTTAATATTTACTCTCTAATTATGTTAAATACTAATTTATCTAAATATTATTATTAAGCAAAATATTTCTTTAATTAGTCTATATAGTAAATATATTCTTACATAAAATTTTATCTTATTGTTGAAAAGAAAAAATCTGTAATCCAAACACTAACTATAATTAATTTTACAAAAACAAAAACAGTAATCCAATTCATAAAAAAAAATAAAGAATAATAAAATTATAATCATAGTATGTAATCATCCAATATATTAATCTAACAATACAGATGATCAAAAGAATTTCGATTTAAATATTAAAAAATATAATATAATTATTTAAAATTCTAATTAACTTATAAAGTTTAATTCAAAATATCAACAACAGTAAAACAATATAAAAAAGAAAAAATATGAAAAAAAAAATTGTTACATTTTTGTGAATGATTGGGGAGGTATTAAAAAATTTGTTAATTTGTATAGAATTACGGGCAAATAAAAATAGATGGGTATGGGACCTACTGGGTCCACTTTTACAGAAAGCCAGAAGCTGCGTCAGCCCTCAAGTCACATGGGATTCTTTCTTTCTTCAATAGTGACGATTTCTCTTTTTTTCTTTAATTTTTACCGTTGATGTGTCAAAAATTCAACGTAAGGATATGTTAGAGTTGAAACTGGTAATAAATAGGGTCCACATCAATCAATGCATTGGACCTATAGGCTATGGTTTTGATGCTTCTTTCCCAAGTGGACATTGACAAAGCTTTCGTGTCAAATAAAAAAAATTAAAGTAATCTCTGAATTATCACTGAAGTCAAACTTTCTTTATTCGTGTCGTTTTCTAAGAAAATGGACAAATCTAAAAACAAATAATACTATATATAGAACGGGTCTATTTATTTATTTCTAACTTTTGTTCAGAATTATTTGTTTCAACTTGCTTAATGTTTGTAACCTTTTTTTAAAAAAAAAAAAAACTTCCGTTTGTAGCTGGGATAATGATTTTTATAATAAGAGTTAGTCACTGGTGTATATATATATATATATATAATTGAAATGGAATAATAATAAAATTAAAATTAGAAAGATTGAATTTTACTCAATTCAATTGTTAAAATGTAATTAAATTTGAGAAAGTATCGTGGTTGGCGGCAATGTGACGGGTGTGTCATGTAAATATAAAGAAAAAGACTAATAATATACGACCCTGCAATTGCATCAGAAAAAACACACACAGAAGCAAAAAGAAAATTAAATTAGATGACGTGAAATCTTGGAAATCTTTTTCCCATATTTTAATGGGTTTGTATTATATATATAATTAATATAACTTTTTTTTTTCTCTTTCTTTCTTTCTTTCTTTCTTGAACACCAACAAAAGATAATGGGTTTGGCACAATCATTTTACTATTTATATATATATAACATGAACGCGAAGTCAACCTCCATTTACAAATGTATAGCCCCACTAACTCCATCACGCCCCACTTTGCCTTCAATAATTGTAATTTAATATTTTACTAACCTTCTAAATTATAAGTTGTTGAAAGTTGAGTCTGCTTACTGCCAAAAAGTAAAAACCACCTTTGATTCAACAAACACTATATATTTATATAAAGTTTTAATTTAATAGTAATAAAAATAAAATTTTGAAAAGCATATGCTATTTTTCTTTAATTTAACAATAAAATAAAATATCATAATTTTTGAAAATTACTACCCTGAAAAATTTTAGAATTTAAATTTTCATTTACTAGTTAATTCCCAAACAGATTATGGGACAAAAACAATCATAGTTGTCATGGTATATTAAGGAGAAAAAAACAACAAACATTAACGACAAATAACAATCTTAATTACCTCCAATCTTCAGAAACATTAGAACTCATTTTTTAGACTTATATAATTAACTTTAATAATTCCAAGTGAACAAGAGGATTGTGCCTAAATTGTCATAGTAAGCGTTACAAACTAAAATATGATTTTAAAAAGAAAAATTACGAGTAACAAACAGGAACAGAATAGGGAGAATTTTATAGGGAGAATCGATTAATTAAACTCGCAGTAAATGAAAATATATGTAATTCAAAGAGAGAGACTGAGATTCAAACTGGAATTACGTGTAAGCACGGTGATCAGAGTGGGTCAATTTTGAATTGTTTTTTTTTTTTTGAAGTGATTTTGTTCTTTGAATGCGATATTTTATATCAGGAAAAATATTAATGGTGCTCATTTTGAAAAGTAATTTTTAAATAATTTTTTTTAAAAATATTAATTATAATATTTTTTTATAAAAAAATTTTCTAGTAAATATTTTTTAGTTAATAAAAAAATTATATAATAATTATTTTTTAAAATAACTGTAATTAGTAATTTTTTATATTAAATATTAGAAATTCAAGGAGTTTGAAATTTATTGGTAAACGGGGAAATTTTCGAAAAACAGATGAAGAATTACTCTCTTAGCGGTTGTAATATCTCCATAATTTATGATACAATTGGAAAGTCAACACCCAGAAGATCTTAATTTCAAAAGATTGAAATGCTTGCACATTACCCCAACTATACGAAAAAAAAACTGAAACTACGATTGACTATTTTTTTTTTATGTGGGAGTTGGGATGTAATATATGACAAAATTAGTTGAATGTCTTGATATTTGAGTTCTTTTAAGCAAAAATAATACTTTTAATTGAGTTTATTCTAAATTTAGTTTAATATCAAATTCCAAATTTCTATCCTCACTCAAATAACAATAATTCTCTCATAATTCATTTAATTATTAAATTATTTATTTATTATTTTTAATTTGAATTAATATGCGTATTATTATTGTAATTTAGTTATAGTATTGTCAAATTAAAAAAAAATAAAATTAACAATTGAAAATTAGTATGCTCATTATTTATATTTACCGATAAAAATTTCAATCACATTCTTTCATCGAGATTTTTAATATCATATCATTATTTTTATATTTATTTATACAATGTATATATTATTACATTCTTAATTTAATTATTTAAATTTATTTAGACTACACCTCCTTTAACCGAGCATGTTAATCGAATTACATGACTAATCGCCTTTTGGACGGGCTCTCAAGAAAACTGAACCTCAGCTCTGCACATCCTCGTCCTACCGAGCTTCCTCGACATTCTCTGACACAGTAGGCATACAGTCCCGATGTGACAGGCGTACCAACACAACTTTTCAAATATTCTTCAACAAATACAGATTTATTCTCCACGCACCATCTATATATAGGGGCAGACCCTCACAGGCAAATGGACTCTCTCTCATCCTCTCTTCTTTTCATTTACTTTCTTTATACAGACTGAGCACTGACTTAGACATCAGAGCCTCCCTTGGCGAAGCCCGATCCACCTCTCTCTTATCTTGCAAGTTGGAGACCGAGCGCAACCATCATTAGAGCCTGAGCTCCAGGAGCTAGAAGGACCCCCCTGAGGTAGCCCCGTCATCACTAGTGCAGTGACTGTGGACTGGCTATTCTCAGATATAAGCGATTGAACTTCAGGTATCTCTCACAGCTCTTGCAAGAAGCACTTTGAATGTGCTCTATTTTATCATTTTGCGAAATGAACATTTCATGTCTTTAACAATGAATGTGTTAGTGCAACCACATGCCAAAGTTGTAACATACTCTCATTTTGAGTTCTCGAACTACTCCAAGAAGCTTAAAAATATAGCATAAATTATACAGCTCAACGTACTTTACAATCCAAGCTTCTAAGTGCCTCAGTTGTACATCACCATAAGCAACCTAGCTGCGTCAGGTTATTCGCACTCTGATAGTGCATAAAGTGCCCTTGTCGCGCCAAGTTATTCGCACTCTGACCATGCATAAAACGTCCTAGTCGCGCTAAGCTAATCCCACTATGATCGTGAATAATGCGCCCTCATTGAGCCCGAGCTCCTATTAAAAGCGCCCTAGTCGTGCCAAGCTAATTGCACTCTGACCGTGCATAACGTGCCCGCATTGTGCCTGAGCTTTTATTAACACGCCTTTGTCGCGCCCAAATTCTTAAGTACTTACGGTACATATCAACGCACTCTCATTGCACTCAAACTAGCCACGCCCGAAGCTCAACACTCTGATAGTGCATATTACAAGGCCCACGCGAGCCCTAAGCTATCATAGCACTGCCACCGCGCACCGAGCTCTGATCGCCATTATCGAGCATTAAGGTAAGTACTCTAGTAGTACATCAATTTTTAGTATAATGCCATGTACTGACACTCTTTCTGCATATGAAAGTTCCTATTTTTAATATAATACTAACTCTTTACTACTGCGTGTGGTGCCTTTGCAAAACACCGAGTTCTAACAACAATTACATATCTCACTGCTCAAACTGAGCCCATCATAATACTCTAACATTTATATTTGTTATTCCCAAGCCTAATCTATTATTGCAGCAATTAGTTAATCCAGCCAATAGCACGCCCAAGGGACTGCTTGACATGAATGTCAAGGCAATGATCGGATACTGACATCTCGAATTACCGAGCAAAGGAATCCCAAACAGCATGTCCCTAAAGGCTAAGCATACAACCAAGCTCATCAAAGATCCTAGCGTAACCAAGTTCATCACAGTGAAAAGCTTCGCATTACCACGAGTAGAGTTAAATGTTCAATTCCAGAAGGCTTTCTCAGGAGCCATACTACAGAAAAAGTAGGTTCAATCAACCGGTGTAAATAGTACCTCAAAACAGGTCATCAATACTTCCTTTATCACTTTACTTTTTTCGCATTTTATAAGTTCTTAAGGTGCATGTACAAATTCATATTATAGTATAGCACGAGATTAGGTCCGGCTTAATCACACCTCCATACTTAACAGACTGCTCGATTCTTGGGCTCACGAATGCACGGTGTAACCTGAGCGTGTTGTATAACCATGCCAAAGGCACTATTAATAGAACTCTCTGATACATCTCGTGCAGGAGCATATTGAATAACCCTCATAGACATATAAATATAGCGTAACAGGAAGAATTTTACTTCAAGCTCGGTTTACGACCGAGCCAAATATGTAGTTCACTAGCACATTACACAACAAATCAATTAAACATAAATATTGAATTTTAGCTTAAAAGAAAGATTTTTTATTAATCAGAAAATAGTTCATTACATTTAGAGTCCAATCTTTACACTTTGCTAGCAGACCGAGCTAGAGTAAGTCCACTGCCTACGTAAAAATTTTTAAGTATTGAACCTCGTCCTCTTCATCTCTTTTGCCCTCCTTATCTTCTTCATATTCTCCTTCCTCTTTCTTGGCCTCAGCGACTAGCTAGTTAATATTTATGTCCATCATCCAGGACAGGTCTATGTCCGGGTTATCTTTCTTCAACCGGTCAGACACAGCTTGTTGTACCTCGTGGACTCAGCCATTAATCCTTGACGAGTAGCTTTCAGAGCTTCCTCTGCTAGGCATAGTTCCTCATCTTTGGATTTTAAAGCTTCTTTGACATAGTGCAGTTCTTCATTTTTGGCATCGAGTTGTTCCATCTTTCTTCCTAGAGCTTCATGAGTGCCCTTCAACTCTTCGTCTTTGGCCTTTAAAGATTTTTCTAGTTCAAGCCTCTTGGCCTGCTCCTTATCTATGTCCTTGACGGCTAGGATAAAGTTGGTCGCCATGCCCTTTACCTGATTCTCCATGGTATGAGAGAGCTGGGTTACCTGAAATATATCTTTCCTTTAGCATCTATACCAAATTTAACTCAAGTCCAGTATTTGGATTTGCATTTATCATATGAGACATTGTCAACATCTCTCTCGCTATGTCTTCTGAGCTCTTTGGTGCATCCCCGTGCCTCTCCTTAGGGAAGGGTCGGTATATTTGCCAGAGCACATTTTGGATACCCGCATCTTGTACTAAGTATGGGATATTGTGTGGGCCCACTAGCTTCTCATTTATAGCCTCCACCAATCGAAGCATTCTAAATCGATGGGCTAGCGATTCTCCCACCTCTTACCAGGGTAAGTCCTCACCCACTCCTCTGTGAGACAATTGTTCTTCTACCTCCCTATGTGTCTCAGGCTCTGACAACATCTCAATAGGAAGAGCCAAGTCCATTGCAAGCTCCTGCTCCATAGCTTGACTAGTCCTAGTAAGCTCTTTCCAGTGCTCAGGAGTAGAACTGCTCCCGACTGCTCGCTCAACCATCCTGGTCTTCTTTCGAGCCTCCCTTCTTGCCTCCTTCTCAACCAAGCATTTTAATTCTTTACTCGCTGACCCTAAGTTCCTCTTTGATCAACCAAGCCACAAGTTAACTAAATACTTAAAAATAAAACACTTCAAACATTAATCTTAAGTAAAAAACCAAGTACTGAAGCATAGAGCATATATGTCTGGCCTTCTAGCCGAATTTTCTTCTGAGACCTCCCAAAGGGGAAGTACTCCCTTATCAGTGTTACAACATTTCTCTTCTCTCTTAGAATATCTCACTCCATTGTATAAAACAAAATAAGCTCATTTTTGTCCAACACCTCCATGGTTACCTGTTTGCCACTAGGATTGACTCACCAAATATTTTGGCAGCTGAACCCCTAGCTATCCTCTAGAATGAAAACCCATCCTTTCATACCTTTATTTAGTCTATTTTTTATAAATATTTTGAGCCTCGACCTTTCCTAACATGTATAGAATGTCATTGTCATCTCCTGGGTGTATCCTGAGCACGCTGAAAGCACTCAGCACGTGCGGAGTGGGCATAACCCCGAGCAACCAGTATAACATCTCAAACCTCATGATCATTCGCCATACATTTGGACTTAGCTGACGAAGGGAAATTTTGTGATAGTTCAGGAAAGCTAGAGGGAATGGACACAGAGAAAACCGTACCCCTGACCTCAGATCCTCCTTATAGATGGTCAATTGGTGTTCTGGCAGTGTGTTGTAGGCTCGATCATCCTTTTCTGGGACAAAAATCTTGTACCCCTCCGATATTTGGTACTTTTGTCGCATTCTAGCCATGTCTACCTTTATCATAGTGGATTTGATGTCTCTTACACAAGCTTTCTCTGATCTCGGGTGTATTCCCTGGACTTCAGCTATTCCTTCCTCTTCATCCACCAGTTGAAGATGTCTTCTTGTCTCTAGATCGATTATTTCGATCACCACTGACCTAGTTTTGGCACGGTTTTTCTCTTTCAGCACACTTGGAGAGCCCACCTCTCCTCCCCGCTCTGATACAGCCAAGTTAATAACTGCTCGCACCATTTTGCTACTAGAGTTCTAAACAGAAACTTAACACTAATCTCTGAAAATCGAGCTTTTGAGCCTCTATTAGTTAGTAGAACCGAACTTCTTTCTTTTGAATCATGTACCAAATATTGTCTCACTACCCTCTATTTATAAATTCTTCTTCAGCCATGTGAACCGATGTCCCATTTTAAAAGCAGCAAATGTTACGTATTTTTAATTTTTGCCTAACCATTAACTCAATTTCGAAGCGTCGCCTCGCTTTTTTTTTTGATATGTGTCCTTCTAAAGTATTCACCGACTCTCCTTGGTATAAAGGCTAAGACCTTTTCAGGCGGGCATGCAGTACTACTACTCCTAAGAGACCGGGCCTTGCCCTTCTAGCCTTGCCCCTCTAGTGATACGAACTCTACTCTGTATGTATCAGCCTCTCTGTAGCCCGATCGAGTTTGATTTACCTCTATAGGCAATACACTTGAATTTGACAGAAGTGTCAAATGATCCCTTGATAGTACCCTCGCCTCGCTAACTTGCAAATTTCTCACTGGTTCTGCATGAAAGCGTACAACCTCCTTATATTATGAGTCAACATAGTTACCCGAGCTCTTCCGAGCCTCCTTGTTTGACACCGCTGAACATAACATAAATGTCAGAAAACTTGAGAGGGTCTAGTGATACTACTCCTCCTTTAACCGAGCATGTTAGTCGAGCTCCATGACTAATCGCCCTTTGGATGAGCTCTCAAGAAGACTGGACCTCAACTCTGTACATCCTTGTCCTACCGAGCTTCCTTGACATTCTCTGACACAATAAGCATACAGTCTCGATGTGACAGGAGCACCAGCACATATTTTCAAATATTCTTCGACACATACAAGTTTGTTCTCCACGCACCAACTATATATAAGGGTAGACCCCCACAGGTAAATGGACTCTCTCTCCTCCTCTCTTTTTTTCACTTACTCTCTTTATATAGACCGAGCACTGACTCAGGCATCTGAGCCTCCCCCGGCAAAGTTCGATCTGCCTCTCTCTTGTCTTATATGTTGGAAACCGAGTGCAGCCATCATCTGAGCCCGAGCTCTAGGAGCTAGGTGGATCCTCCTGAGATAGCCCCGTCATTCATCCAATAAATTTATTTTTATACAAATAATCTATATTTTTTAATTTAATAAAGGTGAAAAATCATTTCTACCTCATTTTCCTCTTAAATTTCATACGTTTTTTCTTTCTTTTAATTAAAGAATAAGGCTACTATTAGCTTATTAACAAATAACAGCCCTATTTATTTTCTTTTATTTTTCTTTCCCACTATTATTTAATTTTTATGTTATTTTCTTTTTAATTATATATATATTTTTATTGATAGCTCTCAAAATAATTTTCAGATCAATATAAATATGAAATTTAACATTTTTTCTTACTTTCATTTTTCTTTATTTTTTAAAAATAAAATTGAATACAAGTTTTTATTATAGAGTTTTGTCATTTATTACTTAAAAGTTACGTGTTCTCTTATAATGAAAATTTATTATTCTTTAACAGAAGTATTCTTTTTATATAAAATGTGATTCAAAATGACAGATGGAATGATTATCGCTTTGAAAACCAGATATTATCCGTGATATATTAGCGTCATCCACTAGTTACATCAAATGAATTCTATTCTATAACTTGATTAGTTATTTATAACTTATAAATTTTAAAATTATATAATTTTATTTATACCTTATACATACACATTTTGATCTATTAATAAAAAATTATTTTGCATTTAAAAAAATAGTATTTTTATGAATGGAAAATTTATCTCCTATTTAATAACATAAAATTATTACTTTTGTGTTTAACAGCAAGATAATATTAATTTATCTCGTAATTTCATTCCATCCAAAGCAAGATAATTTTATGCCAAAATTACAGTTATAATATCAAGTAGACAAAAAAAATTCCTGAGTGTAAAATATTAGCAATTCGTATAATGATAAAAACTAAAAATGAATGAAAAATTTGTGAAGATGCGTTTAAAAATGTTCTAAACAACATATGATTTTTCAGAAGTTACATTTCACTTTCAAATTAATGATTAATTGATTTTCCACTGCACTTAAAAGCAAAGCATGAATATCATTTAAACAAATAAAAACCCACATGTATGAGAAAATATATGATTCCATGATTTTGTTTTTTGTAGTTTAATTATTTTTGCTCTTATTAAAAAGAGGATGAGAGACAGAAAGTTGGAACATGTGGGAATTGGGCAAGTTTGGATCCGGTTGGGAACAGTAGAGAAAAAAGCATTGAAATCCGCAATGGGCCCATTATGAATTTTAATCTTTGAAAGAGAAGGTATGTGGGCTGGAATAGTTATTGGGCCTATTTCATATTTTATTGTCTTTTTTCACTCCTATGTACAAACTTTAAAGGCCTTTATGTTCAGATAAATAGCTCTTCCCTCTCCTTTCCACCACCTGACGTTGACAAGTATTCCATTTTAGAAATTTCACACAGTCCAATTCAATGCATTTGATGCATCCATCTCTCCATTTAATTTTTTTTTTTTGAAATCATCAACAATTCGTCTTAGTTCTTGTAAATTTATAATTTATGGTATGCAATGTCTGTGCAGTTTATATAATATTTTTTTGCTATGTGATTTTTGAAAAAATATATCAAAGTAAGAGAATTGTCCACAATTTTAAAAACTTCAATCTTTTATTTTTTTTCAAAAAATAAATATTCCAATATTTTTTTACCAATATTCCAACCCCAGAAAATTATGTTACCAATATTTTTTTTAATTTTTACTTTTTTATTATTTATAAAAAGTCTATAATAAACTCAAAATAACATGATAATAAATTTATAGAAATTATAAGGATAAAAGTCTAATTTAACTCTTAAATTATAATAAAAAGTCTAAATTCACACTTAAAATTTTTTTAGACTAAATTAGTATTTTTTTTTAATTTAGTGCAAATTGCCATTTTTTTAATAGAACCGTTAAATAGTTAATGGTATGGGTTAATTTATATTAAAATTAAATATCAAGGACTAAATTAGTTTGAAAAAATATTAATATAATATATTTTAAAAATTATTTATTAATTAATTATTTTTAATATTAATAATTTATAATATTAATAAATATTTTTTTTAATTTAATTATTTATAATAATTTAACAATACATAATTTAAGAAATAATTAAAAATATTAAATAATTTATGTTATATAGGATTTTATAATATTTTTAAATATAATATTAATTGTAATATTAGGAAATTAAAATTAAAAATTTTAACTTCTAACATCTATGCAATAAAATTGAAGGCATAACATTAATATAGATAATTATTATAAACTATAAAACTAAAAAAGTTATTTATTAATATTATGAATTATTGATATTAAAAGTAATTAATTTATAATATTAAAAATTAATTAATTATTAAAAATGTGAAATATATTAAAAAAATTAAAATTATTAATATTATAAATTATAATATCATGTATGGATGCACGTATAGTTGATGATGGGTTTGGTAATTGCACAATTCTTAAGTCATTATTTAAGATTAATTTTATAGTTTAATACTCAAAAATATTTTAATATTATTGAATTAACACCAATTATTATTAAAAATTAATTTTAATACCATTAAATTAGATAAAGCAAGATTGAGATTATGAATGGGGGAGCCTTCACTAGAGACTTGTTGAGGGGGATAAAATTACTAAGAGTACTCAGACAAAAAAAATTATAGAAATTTAAAAAACCTGTTTGCGGGCTCGGTGGTCTCCGTCGCCGTCTCTGGTGGGCGGTGGCTCGGTGTTGCAGCATCGGCGTCGTCTCTCTTCTCCGTCCGACGTCCGTTCTTCACTTCTTCTCTCTCAGATCATATCTCTGCCTCTCCTCTACAGCTTTGCCCGTCTGCTGCTCTCTGCCTCTCTCAAACTCTCGCCTTTTATTTTTTTTAAACCGTTTCACTTTATAGAATTAAAAAAAAATTTTAAGGACCGAGGGGCATTTCGGTAATTTCACGTGAGAGGTTGTCTTTAACCTCTCACGCAGTCGCTGCAGCAAGCAGTGTCCCTGTTTCTTTTTCTCTCGCAGGTGGAGCAAGGCAGCAAGCACGGAGGGGGGCAAAGCTCTCCCGTTCTCTCTGCAACACTCACGGCCGGCGACAATAACTCCTGTATATTTGTTTATTGCCGTCGACGAGGGGGATCGTCAGCTCCCTCATGACTCCCCAGCTTCGCCCCTGCTGATACGAGCTTCCAGTCAAATGAAACATAAATATTTACTATGAAGCAATGTTATAGATTATTTTTTTACGTATTATATTTTATTTATATCTTTTTTTCTTGTTAAAATAAATTATTGAAGTAATAATAAAAAAAATATATTTATCATTAAAAAAATCAACAATGTGATAAATTCACTCACAAATAAATCGAGCGTTTGTTGAAATTACGTAATTTCTGGGAAAGTCTAAGGTATAGATGGAATTTCAGGTCGCCATATTTGACTTTGCTAGTCTAATGATTTAACATTGCCTATGACGTAAGAAATAAAAATCTTTCTTTTTTTTTTTTGGGAAAGAAATATTACGAAATCAACATGGAAACCAAAAGGGCAGTCCTAGCGTTAGCAATCGAGTTTGGAGGAGTATGTGGAAAATGAATATCTCCCAAAAAATATATAACTTTGTTTAGAGATTATGTGTTGAAGTTATCCAAAAACATGGTTTGCCAACGCTAGGAGATATTCTCCCAAAAACATGGTTTCCAAATGAATATCTCACGACCATGGAGCAAATCCAATTGAAATAGATGCAATTGTTAAGCAAATTAAAAATTTGGCTGCTTCATTTCAAAATTGTATTTTTTATTTTTGTAAGGAGGGATTGTAACAAGGTCGCACATTGGGTTACATCTACTATTTTGAAGAGGAGATTGAATTCTGATTGGGCTAATTCTTCTCCCACTTATTCAAAACTTTGCTTTGTATGAATAGCTCTTCTGGATCTGTTTAATGAAAACTGGTATCCATTAAAAATATATATATTTTTTTACGATTAGAAAATTTATTATAAATGATATAATTAAATATCAACTATATAAAAATTTAAGAACAAATATTTATCTCCGGCAAAATAAATTTATAAATGAACTTTAGTGTTTTGATTAATTGTAAAATTCATTTTGGATGCAAATGCCAAAAAAAAAAGGTATGCAACTTAATTATTTGTCCTTATTAAATATGATGACATAAAATTTAAATATCATTAGTACTACTAAAAAAATTTTGATAAAAAAAAGTACTACTAAAAAATTAACTATACATGTAAATAATAATTACTGTTATATATTATACTTAAAAAAAAGATAGTTATTTCAAAAAAAAAAAAAAGATAGTTAATATGATGCACTAAAAATAGACGTGATCTTCAAAAAAAAAAAGATGTGTATTTTTTTTTATTCTTACTCATTTCAAGCTTATTTATAATGTGATCTTTAAGACAAATGGCTAAGCTTGGTCAGATCGTTCTTATTTTGACTAATTAATTGAGGATTGTGGTGATATATCAAGTGATTTAACTAATGGCATTCTTATTCTTTGTAAAAATATTAATGAATCTAATATAGTATAATTTTCTCTCTTTGGCTTCCTGTTTCTTCCTCTCTTTTTGCTAGGTTTTTGCTTATTTCGTTGTTAGATCTAAAATTGCCGTCCTAAATCTTCCGTTTAGATTTATTTTTCTTTTTAGTTTTAATGTTTTACTTATGGTCTGGAGTAGATTATTTCTAGAGCTGGCCTTTCTATGGGTTTTTGTTCTCTCCTTCTTCATAAAGGCTTTTTGATACCAAGATCTAGTGCTTGGTAGTTTATTTACTGTGGTTTTTCTGTGTTGTGGCCAGCGTTTATTGGGAGAAAATTGGTTGTGTGCACACAAGGGACTCCCTCTTAAAAAGCAGATCCTTTCATCTTTCTCTTCTCCCAGTCTTGCTGTTGAGCTCTCCTCTCTGAGATGATATTTCTGTTATTTATGGAGGTTGTTGCCATTGCAGAGCCTCAAGAAGCTACTTTAGCTTGGTCCAACACTTTGGATTTTTCAGCTAGCTTCCTTTACAGCCAATGGTAGACGCACGTGGAGTCCAGGGGCTCTGGACCTCCTTATTTATGTGTATGTATATATGTATATGTATATCTATATATACATATTTTTTTAATAAAATATACACATATTTTCATTTATATATTTATAAATTTTATATTTATATATAAAATTATATATTTAAATTTAAATAAATTATATATATATATAATTTAAATGAATTATATATATGTATATATATGCATGTATGTATATACATTTATAGACATATTTTTTTATAAAATATACACACATATTCATTTATATATTTATAAATTTTATATTTATATATGAATTTATATATATTGATTTAAATTTAAATTTAAATAAATTTGAATATATCTTTATATATATACATATATATATGTGTGTGAATTTTATATGTATTTATGAATTTTTATATATATTTATTTTTATATTTAAATTTAAATGGATCATATAAATAATTATATATATAATTTAAATTAATTATATATATGTGTGTGTATTATGTATATATATGAATTATATATATACTTTTTATATATGTGAATTTAAATAAAATTTTATTTTAATTCATAACTTTTTTTATTAAAATTTATATACATAAATAATAGGGTACATAAATAATAGGTGCTCGCATATTATATGAAAAAGAATATTTTTAAAAAAATAAAAAATAAAATTATTATATAATATTTTTAAAATATACAAAATTTTAAGATATAATTACCATTTTTTAACTATAGTTAATCTAATAGTATAAATTTATTATTAAACTATTATAATATTAAATATTTGATTTTTTTAGTAAATTTGTTTATATTTTTTTCGTAAAAATTTAGTCATCTTGATAAATTTTTTATTTTGTCACTACAAATATGAATGCAACGGCAATCGATAGAACGATGTACAATACCAGTAAAAAAAAATTTACTAGTCATAAATTGACCATAATAATTTTTTTATAAAAATTGAGTTTCCCTCTCAGTAATTCTCTGTATTTGCCACCGATTACAGCCCCTATACAAGATTTTATTAGTTTCCTTCGATTGATTTAGTATTTGAAGAGCTTTGGGACGTCAAACGATCAAAGAATTTTATCTGTTTATTATTTGAGTATAGTTTACTTTTCTGCAGATTTTTTTTTCCTTTATTTTCAATTTTCTGCCTTTTTGTTTACAAACGGCTTTTGCTAGAGAGAGAGATTTGTGTGAGCCTTTATGCTTTTCGATCGAAAAGGAAGAAGGCAGAACCTCTGCTTTTATATTTATATCTAACATGTAATATCTTTTGCTATGAATGAAACTCTCTATTTTCAGATAAAAGAAAGTAAAAATCAATGTTCTTAACTTTTTATTTGCTTACACGCTATGTTGGATTATAGAGAGGGAAGAATTTTTTTTTTTAAACCATAAGAGTGAAGAACTAGTATCATTTTTTTATATTTTTTTATGTGCTTGTTCGGTATTGAAAGCTTCATTTCGATTAATCTGAGCTCGATTCGTATTGCACACCTAAAAAAAATATATGAGTCTCTCAATAGACATAATTGCATACATAAAATTATGAGCTCAAAATTCAAATTCGCAATCTAATTAAATGATATTAAATCACTTATCACTTGAATCAATCACGATTAGATGATACTTTATATTTTGATTCAAGGGAAATTAATAAAAATTACAGTTTATTTTTAAAAAATAATAATTTACGGCCAAATGGATAGACTGAGGCATTGAAAAATGTCCACTTGGCGGTATGATAATTGAGATGATGTAGATACATCGTCAGCTGTAAATAAAACTCAGTTACTCTCAGTAAATATTTTGAACTGTTCTTGAATTACTTTCTAGTTTAATAAACATATTATTTGAATGATTTACACACCATTGAAATTGCACTTGCGCAGCTAAGTATCTAGTTATGACAAAACTTTCATATATACAGCGACATCAATGCATACGCATATTGATATTTCAGTTAATCGAACCTGTTAAATTGCTCCATCAACATTTGTTCTTCAAATTGTGAAGCGGTGTAGCCGTTAATCTTATAAATTTGATGAAGATCAACGGTTAATTTAGTTCTTCCAACTGTCACACGAGTGGCACGTCCACCGCCCAATACAAAGCAAGTGGGCCCTTATCCAACGATTAAAAAAAACCATTGGGGGGATAGGGTGGGTCCACATTCTCACACACACCCATACTCTGATATTTAAATGTATAGATTTAATAAATATATAAAAAAAAAGAATCGAATTCGAGCTTATTGTCTAGATTATATGTATGTTAATTATTAAATTATGTTTTTAATTTGCACTTTGTTAAGTGTCTGTATATAAAATGAAAAAAAAAAAGAAAAAAATTGATCTCTCATCTCTGCCGTTTTTGAAAAGAGCAAGAGATTCAGTTTGGTGTTGTGTAGCGAGAGTATCAGGGTCAATGTCTGTGTACAGTTTAAAGCATTTAGAAAGAATCAAAATGGACCCCTCCCTCTGTATCTGGATTGAATCTCTGCCTTATATTACATATCCTATCTTCCTTCAATTAAATTTTTATTGGGATAACAAAATATTAAAATATCTTGCGCTCCATACCCCCTGATTTCTCCTAAATTATTTACTATAAATAAATATACAGAGGCAGAATGTTAAATTGGAGCAATCAAATTAAATTATATTTTATGTCAGATCAGAACCAATTCAACGAATCTTTTTCCTTCCTTTTTTACGTAATCTCTCAATATGTGCCAATCAAAAGCCGATCTTTCATTTTCATTTTATAATAAACAAAACTGGATTGTTTTTTAGTTAATAGATAATATTAAAACGATTAAATTAAAATGCCGCGAAAGCAACATTGTTTAAGTCCAAAGATAATGATACAACTCTGCAAGCTAAATTATACAATTAGAGTCCCGTAATCCTCCATAAATTGGAATTTCAAGAAACGAAAAGGTAATAAAAATTTTAGCAGATCAATATATTAGAAAAAAATGTATTAAAAGTAAAAAACAAATATCTTTTTTTTTGTAAATATGTTATTTTTCAATTAATCAATAATTCAAACACGTTTTCAGCAGATCCACTGCCTACTTTTTTTTTAAATATTTATAAATATATATAATTCACCATAGCTAATTCTCCAATTTTACCAATTGTTTTCTTCTTTGCTTCCATTACGAAATGGAAAGTACAGAGAAAGAGATAATCAGAAATTGAGTGAAGTTTAGTGTATTTCACTCTTTGGAGTTTCTCAACATAGAAATTTCATGCTACTTATACATTTCTTTCCTAATAACAAAATCTGAATACAATTAATTACAACAAAATAAAAAAGGGCGCAAAAATCCAACTAATTGATTATTTAAATGATGCGGACCCACGTTTCTTTACTTTCCAGCCTTCCTTCTATTTTCTTCATATTTTTTTAAAATACAAAAATATTAAAAAATAATTACAAGTTTAGCTGTTCTTTTTTATTCTTCATTGGCACGTTTTAAATAAAATAAGAGATTATATAAGATATGAATACCAAATTTTTACATTCGCTATTCTATATAATATTGTATTTTAATTTGGAAGTAATTGAGAAAAAATAAACTTAGTTATTTACAAGTCATCAACACTATAAATATCTTCAAGAAAAAAATTGCTTATATTATTATTCATATTATTTGTTTTTCATAGTTCTAACTGGAAAAAAAAAATAGAATTTTGAAAGAAATTTTTGATGAGTAATTCGATAACGGTGGAAATTTGGAAATGGCTTGCCAGATATAAAAAAACCCAAGTACACCGCATTTATAGCTTAAATAGATATATAATCATCTTTTTAATTAAATCTTATAATCAAAATCAATATCAAAAGTATATTTAATATTTTGTCCATTCCCTAATAGATGGTAACACTAAAAGATTCAAATTTTTCAGAAGGAATCCATTTCTATTTTTGAATGGCCCCATGTGATGTGGGCTATGCATGTCATTATCGCTCTGCTTCCCGGTTCCTGCCGAATAGGGAGATTATCAAATAAATTGAAAAATAATAAGCAACAAATTTAAGATAATAGAGTTCAAAAAACAAATTTAAGATAATAATGAAAATAAAAAAATTTACATATGGATTAATGTGTTTATTTCAATTATTTTTTATGATCAAACTTGTATTTGAGTTTTTTTTAATATTAATTATACTATTTAAGTTTTTTTAATATTAATATTAATTAATTAAAATGATTATACTTATTTCTTAGTTTAAATTATTATATAATAAATTTAAGTACTATGTGTATTGTATAAAAAATAAATTATACATTGTAAAATATGTTTAAAAATTTTATAAAACAATTTAATTTCTAAACTGTCTAACTCAATATCATCACAAATATATAAATCCAATACGACTTACTAATTGAATTAAATTTTAATATATATGAATTCAGATTTCTTATAAATAGTTATTTCAATTTTATATATATAATCACTGAATATAACTATAAACCACTGTTTTATTAATTTACTTTATATTAGGAATACTTAATATTAAAAAAATATCCAGAATTAATTACAATGAAATATTTCAATTGTGAATTTAAATTTAAATTAATTGTTTATTACTAATTGATTTCTTTAGTTGTATTCAAAGTTTAATTCAACTGTGCCTACCCTTTTTTTATTTTTTGAAAAAAGTTGCAAAGCCATAATTTTAAACAAGATAGGAGAAGGGCTAAATGGTCTTTATGTATTCTATGATGTGATTTGGAAGTGGAAGGGATTGAAGACGAAATGTGGCCTCACTTATTACACAAGAAAGAATATGATATTCTCTTGCCAATTAAACCTTTTGTTTTGTTATTGATTAACGTTCTTGACCCTTCAATGGTCCTAATCAACCCTAAATTCTGATAAAAAAAAATAATCAACCCTAAATTCTGATAAAAAAAATACATAACCAATATATAATAATGTGAATATATAAAGTTGTGTATATGATATAATTGGAATACCAAATAAAATAGGGAGAAATTATTTTTTATACATAAAATTTCAACCAATTAATAAAATAAATGTTTTTATTGTCAAGCTAATTAAATTATTTTTCAATTTTTATTCCACTAAAATTATTTTGGGTATCATAATTTTTTAATCCATTTTTATTTACTAGTTTAACAAAAGTTTATAAAATCTGGATGAAAAGATTAATAATTTTAATGAAATCAAAATTGAATAATTAAAAAAAGAAGGAATTATTTTATTAAATATGTTGAATTTAATAGATTAAATAGTAATTTACAAATAAAATAATGCATCTCACTATACGTATATGTGTATTGAATACGTATCTCTACTGCACTTGTAAATTTACTAATGACCAGCAATGAACCGGGATAATCCCATTAACCATAAGCCGAAAAGCAAAAGGAGGGTCAGGTTTGGGAAAAGGGGTGGCGCGAGCTCAAACGCAATGAGTTACCGTGAAAGTGAAAGGGGACGAAATTATTGAAGCAAACACAAAATATTTCAATGGTTCCACAAATTCACAAAAGGGCAGTCTCAGTCTTCAACTTGTTTCAAGCCTTTACGGAACCTAAATCAGGTGACGTGGTCAATTCCACTTCCTACGCCATTTTTTACCGCGCTTATCAGAGTAAAAAAAAGTTCAAACGCTGTTAAAATTTTCACCCCCGTGAAAATCACTTCCTATTACCGCCGTTCCTATTTTCATGGGAACTGCTGCAGTGGCCTCTCCTTCTTAACCAATCAAATCGCATCCACATGGATTTTTTAGTCTGTGTTTGATTTCATTTTTGTCAGTTAATCTTCGAAAAGTATTTCACTATTTCTACAACCTACAATTTCATTCCCCATAAAATAAAATAAGAAAAAATAATATTATCTTGAACTAATTATTTGTTATTTTAATTAAAAAAGTGATTAAAATAAAATCCCATTTATTGATTATTTCAATACTCATTAATTGCAGCCCTCGCTTTGCCTTTATAAATCCACTGCTTCTACTTTACATTCGTAACCCAGTTGTTCTATCTTAACTGTTCCTTCTCCGTTCTTCCCAACGAAACCAAAACAAAGATGGTCTCGTCTAGATCACCAGCAGCCATGTTCTTGCTTTTATTTTTTGCTTTCACCACCGTGTCCTCAGCCTTGGATATGTCGATCATATCTTATGATCAAACTCATGGAACTAAATCTAGTTGGAGAACCGATGCTGATGTCATGGCTATATACGAGGAGTGGCTGGGGAAAAACGGCAAGGCCTACAACGCTTTGGGAGAGAAAGAGAGAAGGTTTCAGATTTTTAAAGACAATCTTAGATTCATTGATGAGCATAACTCGGAGAATCGGACTTACAAAGTCGGATTGAACCAGTTCGCTGATTTAACCAATGAAGAGTACAAGTCTTTGTATCTAGGTGCCCGTCCTGGTGTTAGACGCAACAGGTTGCCTAAAATCTCTAATCGCTATAGGCCAGTTGTCGGCGATTCCTTGCCGGATTCCGTTGACTGGAGGAAGGAAGGTGTCGTTGCTGATGTCAAAGACCAAGGAAGTTGTGGTGAGTTTTCTTTCTCTTTGATTTTTCAGTTAATTTTAATTATCAAACAATTTTTCATGACTGTTAAAGAAAAGTAATTTTTTTTTCTATTTAAAACAATTTTAATAATTTAATTATTAAATTAAATTTATAATCTGGAATAAGCGGTAGTTACCGTTTATGTCCTTCGATGGTGTTTTGCTTTGATCGGATAGTTTATGGATTGGACAAGGTTGCAGGAAAATTTAAGCAAAATTAAGAATATTTGCATATGGTGAAATAAATTCTTAATGTGAAATCCTTGGAGGTTGAAGTCTTTTATGTTTATTTTACAGATCACTTTATAATGATCTTTAGTAATTGACGACTTCAAATATAATCTGCTCATGTATAATTTATGATGATTAAATCTTTGCTAAGTGTACAATTTTGCCCCCTACCGGACTTTGTCCTTTTGGTTTATCCCTGGACTAAACCAGCGCCGCCGGCTAAGAAAAAATTTGTCCAGTTCGATCAGGACTTGTGATTGAATTTGAAAATTTTAATATCAGTGAATTCTCAAAGAGGGGAATAGTAATTGGAATTTGAAAAAAAAGGATAGCTAGTGATTAAATTTTGTGTCTGTGGTTAGAAAAAGAAGAAAATTATAAATATCTGACATTGTTGTCCGAAGAGAGTTCTTTGTTGGTGTTCGTATTCTATTGGTGAATATTATAAAGCTGAGCATAGTATGTAGTGGATGTACTCATGAACACAAGGACCCGACCCATTAGTGACATGAGCCTCTGTGGTTGGACCTACAATTTCATTCATGCTCATGGCCAAATGTGTTTAGAGGTGGCCTTGCCTTTTTTGGCCGTGTATAAAACCATAAAGTACCCATAGGAAATTTCTGAATCCAGTAATCTACCCAAGCAACTATGCCTAAAATTAACATATCAACATAAATTGAGAATGACGCCTAGATATTTTTGTTTGTTAATCAATTATTTTTTATTTAGAACTTTAGTTTCTAATACCATTGAGCTAATGACTCTTTACTTATTATTAATATGTTAAGAGAGAAACTAGTAATAATTAAAAGCTGTATCAAGGGAAAGTTTGGAAAAGCATAACATTTTTTATATATATAAAAAAAGTTGGTATTTGGACAAGTTTATTCCAAAAATTTTCCAAAATGGGTATTATTATCTGTCTCATTGTTTGGTTGTAGAGTTCATTTATTTTTAAATTTTGATTTGATTCACATTTTTGGGAGTGGATATACATGGAGAAAGCAGTCGGACAAATAATAATTGATAATATAAAATTTGATGTAAAGGGAGTTGCTGGGCATTCTCAACAATTGCTGCTGTGGAAGGGATCAACAAAATCGTTACAGGTGACTTGATATCTCTATCTGAGCAAGAGTTGGTGGATTGTGATACCTCTTATAATCAAGGATGCAATGGGGGTCTTATGGACTATGCCTTCGAGTTTATTATTAACAACGGTGGCATTGACACTGAAGAAGATTACCCTTACCTTGCTCGTGATGGTAGATGTGACACATACAGGGTTAGTGTCCTGACTTGTCTTAAAAGAAGCAACATAGGTTGTTATTCTTATTTACTAAAACATTTTATTTTGTGCAGAAAAATGCCAAAGTTGTCACCATTGATGGTTACGAAGATGTACCTGTTAATGATGAGAAAGCACTGAAAAAGGCAGTTGCAAACCAGCCAGTGAGTATTGCAATTGAAGCAGGTGGCAGAGACTTTCAGTTTTACTCATCGGTAATACTTTTCTTTCCTTCGCTCATTGTAAATGATTTAGAATTGGGCTAGTGATTCTTACAATTAAGTAAATAATTGAATCATTGTTAATAAAATTTATTTTATTTGCTTCATCTTTCAGGGTATATTTACGGGACAATGCGGAACTGCACTAGACCATGGTGTTGCTGCAGTGGGTTATGGGACAGAAGATGGTAAAGATTATTGGATTGTGAGGAACTCATGGGGTAAAGCCTGGGGAGAAAATGGATATATCAGGATGGAGAGAAATATTGTCCGTCCAACAGGGAAATGTGGAATTGCAATAGAGCCCTCTTACCCTATCAAGAAAGGCCAAAATCCACCCAATCCTGGTCCATCTCCTCCAACTCCAGTAAAGCCTCCCTCCGTCTGTGATAGTTATTATAGCTGCCCTGAGAGCAACACTTGCTGCTGCCTCTTTGAGTATGCCAACTTCTGCTTTGAATGGGGATGTTGCCCCCTTGAGGGTGCTACCTGCTGTGAAGACCATTATAGTTGCTGCCCACATGAATATCCTGTCTGTAACGTTCAGCAAGGAACCTGCTTAATGGTAAGAGCATCTCAACTGTTCTGACTAATAGATGGACTTCCTTATAAAAATAATTTCCCCCATTAGTTTCTATTCGCTTTTGTTTTCAATTCCAAGTGCTAATTTTTAAATCCTGCAACAGAGCAAGGACAATCCATTAGGGGTGAAGGCAATGAGGCGCACACGTGCAAAGCCTCATTGGGCTTTCGGAGCTAGTGCCTAGGTGAAAGTTAGTGCATTGAAGCAGTGGTGATAAAACGAGGAAGGAATAGAAGAATCAAAACCAGTTGTTGATGCTCGCTCTCCTCGGTTATTTTATTGCACCATTAGCTAGGGTATCAAAAACAAATTGATGGTTTACTGAAAAAGATGATTCAATACTTATAAATTTGTATATAGCGCTTCTTATTTATCATGTTGGATTTGATGAACAATATATATCGATCAGCCTGCAATATTCGATGTAAATGTGATCTTCATTTAGCAAAATATGGCTTTTCATGATTTGGTTTGTCATTTCATTCCAATGGATTGCGGTTGGCAAAGCATCAATAACATTTTATCTCCTTTTCTGTATCTTCATCTGCTGTCTCCATCCCTTTCACTTATATTCATTTAACAAAAAATATTGCGTTTATATTCTGATGAATTCCAATTGCAGATCAGTGGCATATTTTGATCAACAATGTTTATTCTTGACTTGCAGTGTAGTTTCATATATAAAGGACGAACTTCTTGATTTTTTTCAAAATACCCAAATGCCATCCCATACAAGAAGCGTGTAAATTTCGAAATACAAACAAATATGCCCAGCTGGCGCCAAACAATTGGAAAAGGCTATTGGTAGAGGTGGTTTTTGTTTGGCAACTTTCAACTGTGCTTGAAGTTTTGCATATATTGATTAATTAAAAATGTCGCCCAATTTAGATGGAAAATAAGTTTACTAATTGCTTTATTAATTACAGTATAATCTTTGGAATTGACAGTTAAAAATTAATTATCAAATATATAGGTAAGAGTGTTTGATAAAAAAAAAATAATAAAAGAAAATCTTAGCCGCATCAAAACAAGATATTTGCAAGTAGGCGGGGTTTCCTTTCAAAATATTAGGCACGTCATCTCTGTTTTCTTCGTTTGTTAAGAAAATACATTAATCTCCACAATAGGAATGGTATTGAAAATTGCCAACTAAAAAGTTATACAAATGTCTTGATGGAATATGGATCCATCTAATAATTGAATAAAGAAGGATACATAACTATAGATACAAGATATTATTTGTTTTCACAGTAATCTCGAACCTGAGATTTTTAGATATTTTATAAATGGCAAGCAATAGAAACAGATTGAGATAAATAGATAAGTAAAAGAGTGACATACGTAGCCATCTACCAAGAAATGCGACTAAATGAATGTCTTATTAACTAACATAAATAAATATAGATCACAACTCATCACAGGATAGCATTAGCTAATAAAAAAAAATCAAAAGTTTTAAGTTTGGGGGGACCGTCCGTAATGTCGGGGTTTAGATACCAAATGTCTCGCCCGACAACTTGATCTTCAATTTTGGGTTGTCATTTTGATTTTAGGGACCATTGCAGATGCTTTCAGTAGTGCAGTGGGTATCACTAAACCAAAAAAGGATAAGGAAACACCACGCTGTTTTCACTACTTTTCCAACAATCATGTATAAATTTAAACAAAATTATTATCTGGGTTTAGCTCAATCGATACATCTAAGATCGAATACAAACACCTTTTTCCATTTACTATAATAAAAATTTAATTCTACTTTATTCAGCTTTCAATTCAACTAATTTTGACGAACAGTTATTAATTTACATATCAAGAGTTATTGTCAGACAATTAATGGTTGGTCTAAATTTGACAAGTTTCTTAAAGTTAGTGATGCAATGTCAGGGATTTTTCATACATGAAACCAGAAAGGAGAAAAATGATATGGTTTTGGACAGGTTGCATTAAAACCATTAATTATTAACAGATAATTGTATTATTCACTAAATAGTTTATGAACCAAGGCATAGTTGAGGTGAGAATTATAATCCAACAAACCAAAAACCAATAATAAATACAACTTGGTGCTCCTAATTAATTGAGGTTTAGTCTAGTTTCCCCCTCCATTAGACGTCCATATCCAACTACCCCATTTTCTAACTCTGAATTAGGGTTTATGCAACTGTGTTTTTGTCCATCTAATTGACCAGAGGACTCCAATTCTGTATTAACAAGTTGACCTTCACTTGCTAAGCCACAATTATCAACCTTGGCTCTCTGGCTTATACTGTTATTATTGTTGCTGTTAATCAGGGCTTTGCTGGGTGCTTCAATGGTGCCACAAGAAGGAATTACAGAAGGCAGCTTTGATAGCAAAGCTCCAAGACTACGGGACATGGTGGGCATAGGTGGTGGAATTGACCAAATGGGTGGCCCTGGAACGCCATTTTGTGGGCTGTTCCAACCCAAGTTAATGGATTTGATAAGAGAGTCGTCAAACCCTTCATCGAACAATCTCTTTACTCCAGTTAATTGGCGCTTATCATCAACTGGGAAAGCTGTTTCTTGGCTTTCGATCATCCGGATATTGGGTTTGAGAATGTACGGATGTTGGACTGGTAAGTATGGTCTTTGAATTGCAAACACTCCTGGTATGCTCTGGAGATAGCTGAATTTCCTCTGTACATTGATCACAAAATTGAAATCTTCTACAAACTGGAAAATTCAAAGTTCACTGTGGGAGTTAGTGCAAAGAGTGGAGGAGAAGACTGCAGAGAGAGTGAGTGGAAAAGATACCTTGTCAAATGAACCCAATTGAATGAGGCCTTCTCTGACTGCAATAATGGCAATTGTCTGTGAATCAAGAAAATTCATATAAAGCTTACATGGCTTAATTATTTTGGATATCCTGTTTTTTTTTAAAAATCTTCTTGATCTTGAAAAAGTTGGGTGAACACAAACCTGAATGCCTGAATTGAACTGAAACTCCCACGCTCTTGGTTGCTGCATACAGGAAAAAATTATTTCTAATTCATGTTAGAAGGGAAGGGCACGCTATAAATATTTGCATTTGATTCTGTTAAAGCTAAAAAGCTTGTACTATTGATCATCTTACAGGTTCAATAGACATATTCCAAGAGGAGATGAAGTTAGGATCAGTTTCATTTGGGGTTTCTCTGAACACCCATTTATGACTGTTATCTGCTGCAACTTTCCCAACTAACCTGCAACCAGTTGCCATGTTAATATCCTTCACTCTTGATTGTGCTCTTATCAACAAAAAAAGTACGGTTCAGTACTTTCAAAAATTCTCACCCTTCTCCATAATTGTAGACCTCATGAGACATTTTGAAGAAAACATCTGCTCCAAACCTTCCCTTCATATACCCACTTCCTGATCTCTCACATTCATAGAAATCACAAAATCCATCCTCCCAAACAAGGATCCTGAAAGGGCAAAGAAAAAGTATATACTAAATGGTGAATCCAAATATTTGAAAAATAGAATGAACTTGAAATACATTCAACAGAAATACCAGTTTCTTTTGTTTCCTTTGGATCGATCAAGGGCAGTGCCTCCATAATCCCACCTACAACAAAGCAATGTGACCCATAAACGTAAAGGTTAGGCTTACACAAGAAAGGTTGGTAAAAAAAAAGAGTTGGTGCCATTAGCAAATGCTTCTTAGGGTTCTGTAGTGGACAAAAGAAAATAGAATACCAAGAATCTTACTTTGGTGGAGGGTAATTCCTAGGCTGTATCCTCCAAAAGACTGCATAAACCCATTTGGAAGAAGCAGAAGAGTCTGAACACGTACACAGACTCCTTAAGGTGTGCTGTAAGAGACAGTTAAGCATGGGAAGTCCACCTTCCATTCTCACAAGGACAGAGAGAGAGAATGAGAGAATGAGGTAAGTTAGACAAAGAGTCCTAGTTTAGTTTATTTTAGTTCAGAGGCACATTTATTAAAAATGAGAAAATAATTGGCATAACTCAGGACCAAGCGCAAGAATGAGAAAACAGAGTGCGGAGAAGAACACGCTCCAGCTAACCCACTTGTCAATTGTCATGTCATATACTTAAAAGGGCGGGACCTCTACAGTTAAGGATTTAAATAAAACCCAGTTCAAATCATTTCCTTTATTTCTATTATTATTATTATTATTATTATTTGATTCTTGATTATTCATAGTCTCGTACACGCTAAATTAAGGGCGTGTGTGTTATGACATTTCTTGAGCAGACAACCTCTCCTAGTTGTAAATAGAACCTTCTCTGTTTTGTTTGTTTCTTCACTGAGTACTAGCGGACTCTTCTTAGTTCTGACTTCAAGTGCTGTAGACACATTTTTTTCCTTTTCTTTTTTCAATTATTTTGTTCACTGGTTAATCCTTATTCCTTATATGCAAATATATATATATATATTTTAAAAATCCCAGAAATGTGCTTTTGCCAATTTAAATGCTAAAATTAATATCCACTAATTATCTTGAAGTTTAAGAAATAAGAATGGTAATAAAATAAACGTATTTCTATTTTATCAGGATGAAGAAAGGTTTTAACACCAAGATTTTCCTCAAATCTTGTCTTATAAATCTATATAGAAGCTTCAATCTTTAAGTGGGAAGAGAGAGAATACAACGTTTTGTTAATTTGTGGAAAGGACATCAAGAAATCACATGAAATAATCCTCAAATATGAGCCTCAAAAACGCATAGATTAATTGTCATTAGCAGAAGATGTCCCCATAATAGTCGTCTTAAACTAGTAAGTGGTCCTAAAAGACGTATTGATTCCATCTCTACACATCCACCAAACTCTATGCCTTATACATGGCCCGCCATATATATATATATATATATATATATGTATGTATGTATGTATGTACAGATACCCTGCGAAAAAATTCGTCTCCATCTCCTAAATTCACATTAGTATTTGGCTAAACTAAATAACTGGTAGTCTCAAATGTTACTAGTTTTGCAAACTAAATACAAATTTTAGGGACACTGAAGATAGGCCATGAAAATAACATTTCCTTGACAAAATGGGCACCTACCCCACAATGAAAGAGCCTATACGATAATTTCTCTCGGCATTAGGTATGGGGGCTAAAAGTTAATCAAAACAACCTATATCCACACACTCACATCAATGATGAAACTACCCACAGAGATCATGACAGGATATGGATCAAGTTACAGCAATTTGGAATTCCTCCTCACCAGGCTTAAATGCTTACCATCTACCACAAAAAAGGATAATAAAAAGATTTGCACATGTTTCATCAACTATTTGAGATTATTGGTTCCAATTCCAATATATACCAAATACACTCCAATCAAAGCCAATGATTCAGTTTCTAAACCTGAGGCATCTACTTTTAGCAGCTAGTGCACCAACTTAAAAAAAAGAAAAGATTCTTCCATTAAGAAACTAATACAACACATAGAAGAAACAAATCTATGGTCAAAACTGATGGACTTACACATTTATAAACCAGCATCAATGGATTGACAAATAAAGAATCAAGCATTTTAATTGAAATTTACTGCCCACTAGAACAAGGATACAGGTTAATAACTAGGAAAGCAACATCATGTACTTGGCCAATACGTCCCACAACCTTTGACAGCTCTACACTCTGATGATTCATTAGCTAGATTCCTCATTTACCACCGATACTGATGTTCTCCCATATTTGCATAAAGATTTACATTCCTAATATTTTTACAAGAAAATCTGTGCAACATAAGATACAACCGATAAATTTAATTTGTTTCTTTTATGTACAGAGAATCCAATTAGTTTGAGATTAATTGTTTTTATTAACTCTAGTGTTATCGGAAAGCTTTAGCATCCAAGTTATCACATAAAAATACAGAGATCCAAAAAAATCGCTAGTCAATTCACATTTAATAACCAAGAGCTGATCTCACCAACTCACTCCAAGAAGTCATTAGTTCAACAAAAAAAAAACAATATATTATGCATGCTACCACTCGGACTCTCAACATAAAACGAGTTACCAGAGATTTGTTTTTTACTGCACCCTTCACATTGTATCATAAATCTGAAGGTTAACATGAAGTTTACCTAGTAAATTGGCATGGTGCCTAGTGAATGGTATCATCAATATCCACATAACAACTTCAGATGATATCAGTCCGATTTGAAAAACACAAGATAGGGATATGGTACCCCGTTGTGGGGGCAGGTCAATTGATTGAGAGCTACATATAGTAAGGCAAAAGAGCATGCCATTCTTTCTAAAATGGCATTGGCACGACACTCACTGAAAAGGATCAAAGCAGCCAACAAAAATGGAACTTCATAAGATAGAAAGACACAAAATTGAAAGAGGAGCTGATAAATGATAGCATCCTCAAAATATATTATTTCGTCATCTCCACTCTGCATATTAGAGTAAGAATATATACAAGTGTGTATCTGTTAGAGTTATTGCTATTCTAACGCTACTAACAAATATCTGTTAGAGTTATAGCTATTCTAACGCTATTTTGACTATACAAAAATAACCACACAAATATACTTTATACCCCTCGCTTAAGCTGGAGTTGGTGAGAAATCAACCAATCCAAGCTTGCACACAAAATTCTGAAATAGCTGAGTAGACAAAGACTTTGTGAATATGTCAGCTAGTTGCATGGAGCTGGGCAAATAAGGAGTGCTAATGATTCCATTTTGTAACCGTGCCCGAACCACATGACAATCCATGTCGATGTGTTTTGTTCGCTCATGAAAAACGGGGTTAGCTGCAATATGAATTGCTGCTTTATTGTCACAATGGAACGGAATTGGTGTAGGAACAGTAATGTGAAAATCAATAAGTAAAGAAGACAACCACCGAACTTCACAAACAATTGAAGCCATAGCTCTATACTCAGACTCGGCGGAAGATCGACTTACAGTTGTTTGTTTCTTCGACTTCCATGACACCAAGGAAGTACCCAAAAAGATACAATACCCGGTAACAAATCTCCTAGTATCCGCACAAGAGGCCCAGTCGGCATCTGAGAAAGCTCGAAGCTTTAGATCATTTGAAGCTAGAAGAAACAGCCCCTTGAAACTAGTACCATGTAAATACTTTACCACTGTCAATGCTGCCTGGAAATGTTGATGGTGAGGAGATTGCATAAACTGACTTAGTTGTTGAACAACATAACTAATATCAGGTTTAGTGAGCGACAAATATAATAGTCTGCCGATTAAATGTCTGTAACGTTCTGGGTCTTGCAAAGGTCTGCCCATGTCGGAACTGAGTTTGAGTCCTTGAATGTAAGGACTAGACGCTGGTTTAGAATCTTGTAAACCCGTGTCTGCAACAATATATGTTATAAACTTATGCTGAGTTAACAACATTCCGTCTGTTGACTGAGCTATTTCGATGCCCAAAAAATACTTGGCATGTCCAAGATCTTTAATAGTAAATGTCCCATGCAAATAAGCCTTTAATTCATCAATCAAAGCAATCGAGGGACCAGAAATCAGGCAATCATCGACATAAACCAAGACAGCAATGAATGTATTACCGTTACCTCGAGTAAACAAACAGTGATCAAAAGAGGATTGGCAAAAACCTTCAGCTATTAAACATGCAGTTAATTCCTTGTTCCAGTGTCTGCCAGCTTGCTTCAACCCATATAGAGATCGTTGCAATTTGAAAACTTGCCCTGGTTTGGCTTTCTCGTACCCTGGAGGTACCTGCATATAAATGTCTTCATCTATAGAACCATGTAAGTACGCATTATTGATATCAAGTTGATGCACTGGCCAAGTAAATGCAGTTGCAATAGTTAAAAACACTCGAACTGTAACAAGTTTCGCAACAGGTGAAAACATCTGGTTGTAATCCAAGCCAAGAAGCTGATTGTACCCTTTAGCAACAAGCCGAGCTTTGTACCTTTCAATACTGCCATCTGCATTGTATTTAACCCTGTATATCCACTTACAACCAATAGGAGTAACATTAGAAGGCAAATCAGTAAGCACCCATGTATTGTTTCGTTCTAAGGCAGTCAATTCTTTATTCATGGCAATTACCCAATTATTGTTATTTTTAGCTTGATTATAAGTGCAAGGTTCAATAACTTTGGATATCTGTGCAACAAAGGATAAATGAGAAGAAGTAAAATGTATGTGGGAACTGGTTTATGGATTAGTGACAAAATCAGCAAGCCAAGCTGGGGATTTTCGTTGTCTAGTACTTCTTCGGTTCACAGGTTGGAGAACAGGGGAAGATTCTGCTGTGACATGTTCAACTGATTCAAAAGAAGCAGAATCGGGTATATTCGGTTGGGCTGGTTAAGGTACACTATCTCCTTCGGGTACATACTGCTGGTCTAGTTGCGACACAAAATCTGTCTCAGTGGAAGGTGTAGGATAGGATAAAACATCAAGGTCTGCATCGGAAATACATTTAGGCAAACAAAAATCAGTGACAGTTTCAGGTTTTGTATGATGAAAGGGAAATACTGACTTTGCAAAAACAACATCCTGTGAACTGAGTATGGTCTTTGTAATCAAGTTGTATAATCGGTATGCTTTTTGCTGTTGAGCATAACCAATTAAAACACATGGAGATGCTCTTGGATCAAATTTCAGTTTATGAGGCAAGGTATTTGTAGCGAAACACAGACAGCCTATAGTACGGAAATAACTGTAATCCACTGGCTGCCCATGTAGTCGCTCATAAGGTGTTTGCCAATTCAAGTTTTCAGAGGGTAATTTATTGGTAATATGGGTGGCAGTCAACAACAACTCAGACCAGAACTTGGGTGGAAGTTTGGATTGATATAATAAGGCTCGGGCTATGTTTAACAATGACCGATGTTTTCGTTCGATAACTCCATTCTGCTGCGGAGTGTAAACACAAGATCATTGATGTAATGTCCCATTTTCTTGAAAGAAAGAACTACAAGTATTATTGAGAAACTCAGTACCATTATCTGTTCGAATAACTTTAATCTTCTTGGTGTAATGAGTGAATACATAATGAAAAAAAAATTTCAAGGCAGAGAATACTTGTTCTTTACTTTTCAACATGTAAGTCCAACAAAACCGACTAAAATCATCAACTATAGTCAACATATAAACAACATTTGTGATAGATTTCAAATGATAAGGACCCCATAAATCAACATGAATAAGATTAAACAGTTCCGTAGTTGAAATTCGACTAGGTGAAAAAGGAATTCTGGTTTGTTTGGTAACGGGACAAACAGAACAAATCAAATCAGCATAATCACATTTTGAAATACTATCAACATGCTTCAATCTCTTATCAGCAACATGCCCTAATCTAGCATGCCAAAGCATAGCTAAATGTCTATCATGTTCATCACAACCAGTGACAGAAAAACAACTTATTTGCTTATTAAAAGAATCTCTAGTCACAAAATAAAGATCTTCAATAACTCTTCATTCTCCCAATACCTCCTTAGTCAGTAAATCCTGGAATAAACAATGTTCAGGGAATGAGTGTATTGACAAATGACAAGTCTGGGTGAGCAAGTTAAAGGATAACAAGTTGCAGCTAAATGAAGGAACATATAGAACATTGTACAAAATTATCCGATCATTCAATTTTATGTTCCTTATGTGTGTGAGGTAAACGAATTGTTTTGGGTGGATTTAGCTCAACAACTTGATCAAAGAAGGATAATTTGGGTGTGATATGGTCAGTTGCACCAGAATCAATTATCCAGTTATCCTTGCAATTAAAATCAATACCAGTAATAACAGAATTGAGTAATGTACCTGCGAAATTCACGTTTCTAACTGCCTCCTCATCGGTTTCAGGAAACCCTCCTTTAGCTCGAAGAAACTTTTGACACTCCTGCTGGATATAATCTGATACCCCTTTGTCTTGAGCATCATTACCCCTCTGGTTCGAAACATGCTGTTGCAGTGGAGAGTCTGTAACTGCAATATGTGCAACATTATTTGCACTGTAATATTTTCGCACTTCTACCCCCTTCTTCTTTTGTAACTCGATGAACCAACCAGGATACCCATGAATTTGAAAACAATCTTCTATAGTATGCCCCCTCCATTTTACACTTGGTGCAATACTCCTTTTTCCTATCCTCTTTCTTGTTATAAGAAGTGCTTCTGTTATCGTTTCTGGAGCTGCTGGCATTGTCTGAATAATTGTTGCTTCCCCTTCGAGCCATCATAGCAACAACAGTCTCAGTAGATGTAACACTATTGGTTTGCACTTCTCTATGCTTTTCTATGCTCATAACCATAGAATAAGCCTTGTTGATCGAAGGTAAAGGATCCTGCAATAACACCTGGTTCTTCACATTATCGTACTCGTCGCCTAAACCCATCAAGAACTGCATAAGCCTTCTGTTATTGTCATAATCTATAATTGCAGTTTCCGTCTCACAGCATACTGGTAAAGGAGCTAGACACAATAGCTCATCCCACTTCTTCTTAAGTTTTGTATAATACCCAGTCATAGAATATTCTCCCTATTTGTAACCTGCAATTTCTCTTTCAATCTGATAAATCATAGGCCCATTGCTTTCGCCATACCGTTGTTTCAGCTCATCCCAGAGGGCTTTTGCGTTTTTGCAAAAAATGAAAGCATCAGATATTTCTTTCGACATAGCATTAAGCAACCATGACACTACCATACTGTCTGCTGTCAACCACTTCTCATAATCATCATAATCTGGTTCTGGGGCTTTTATTTTCCCATTCACGAACCCTAACTTTTTCTTAGCTCTCAGAGCTATTTGTACTGCTCTGCTCCAGGAAAGGTAATTAGGCCCTTTCAAAGGAACACTCACAAGACTAAATCCGGGAGCCTCAGAACTATGAGTTTGATACGGATTGGTCTCATTACTTTTGGAGTTGATGGCGGCGATAATTTTCGCCAGATCGTCTGGGGACATCATCTTCTAAAAAGAAATCTCGACAAGGAGATACAAGAAATTGAATACAGGGATCAAATCAATTTACTATCCCTAGCTCTGATACCATGAAAAGGATCAAAGCAGCCAACAAAAATGGAACTTCATAAGATAGAAAGACACAAAATTGAAAGAGGAGCTGATAAATGATAGCATCCTCAAAATATATTATTTCGTTATCTCCACTCTGTATATTAGAGTAAGAATATATACAAGTGTGTATTTGTTAGAGTTATTGCTATTCTAATGATACTAACAAATATCTGTTAGAGTTATAGATATTCTAACGCTATTTTGACTATACAAAAATAACCACACAAATATACTTTATACTCACCACCCGCAATTATCATTCTCCGCTCATTTCCTTCTCTCTTTGGATTGGACATTTCAATCTATTGGTGCAAATCCTTGCACCTTCATCTTATCAAATAGGCATATCTAGTGTTGAGTCACTTATTTTGCTGCCAGAAATTATATTCAATAGATCCAACCAAGGTTTTACTTGCTGATAGAAATTAAGACAGATAATGTAAGATGTATAAAAGTCTAACCTGTTTAACACTTCTAGCAGTGGTTTTCTTTCGATTGTTTCTCATTCTCAACTTCAATGACCAAGAATTCCAGCAAATAAGAAACATGCCATATATGGAAAAGAAAGGCTAAGCACATCAAAGGAATACACATCAAAGAGATAGGAAAACGTAACATTTTGCAGCCTGTTGTGACTAGGGTTTGCAATTTATCTCAGCCTCATAAGGGAATTGGTGGAAACCAAGCGATTTGAATGCAACTGCCTTTATCCTCTACATGCATTTTCCAGTTTTTCCTTTTTTTGAGGTTTACCTCGTTTTGTGATGCTAAACCAATAACAACTTTGATACTAACACTGCAACAAAGAAGAAAAGTTTCTAGGGCCATAGTCATTATGAATAAGTAACTGAATTTAAGCCCATCAATAATTTGTATTGACATCTAGCAATATAGCCAACACCTCAAATTCAACTTCATACAAAAATGCAGCCCGGATTCAAAAACTGATAATAATTGCATAAAAATTGTACTTCCAAAAGAGGTACACCACCAGCTTGTAAAGGAAAAAAATCAACCACACCAATTGGATGATTCCATACCAAGGCTTACTAACAGAGCATCTAAGAATATTAGATTTTGGAAGGAAACAGTTAAAACTATTTAAGCAGGAATATCAGGGAATAGACAATCATTTGCCTACCCCAGTTGTCTAGCCTCAATCTACTGAATTTTGTAATACTATCCCCACCCAATACAAATATTATCACTTACACTATACTGAGCTCGAACAAAAACAAAAGATCCAATTTCTAAAACCAATTACTGCAACACAGTATCAATATAATTCAACTAGCAATACACCTAAAGGTGAAGGTCTGATGATGTCTTTCAAAGAAGCTCAATCATTCAGGATTTTGTTCTTGCTTGAACTTCAAACCCCACATGTTTCCTCTGTCCATTGCCCAGATTGGACTCTCTTTTAGTTATCCAGTTTTGAGTGGCAGAAAAAACACACCAGTTCTTCCATATTGGAAGATTTGGACTCCAGAATATTACCCATATCATCCTCATCAAGAATTACCTATTTCATCAATTAACCATCGAAGCTTTTGCCATATGCACTAAATAATGTGAGAAATAACAAAAAAAAAAAGTTATCAGCTACAAACAAGACAAATTCCAATCTTAATAATGCAATACTAATAATAGGAACATAAGCGATAGAATATCAAATACTGCATCCACACCGCTAAATTAAGCAAATTTGAGTAAAACATGACAAACATACACTATGATTATATAGTAGATTGAACCTGGCTCAACTTTAGGAACCTCAACTTAAAGAAATGTTATTCATCTTGAAACGCGAAAAGTTTGTAACTTTTCTTATAGTTTTTGCTTTCAACATCTTTCTCGCGACAAAGCAGAAAAATACTTGGTGGGGTTCTGAAGGATTATAGGCTCGAAAGAAAATTTAAACGACTAGGTGATGACGGGACTTCCTTAGTGACGGGAAGGAGCCAAAATTAATTTTTTTCTATTTGAATGAATTTATGAGAAGTGACTAAGTAAAATTCAGCAAACAATCAATCAATAATTTGCCTTAAGATGCACAAAATCAATCACACAAAAATAATTTTTAACGTGAAAAGCCCCTTTTGATAAAATCACGGGACCTCTCTTGATCCAAGTAAAAGAGTTTCACTATCAAAATCAATGTTTACAACAACTACAAGCTACTAATAACAACGTTCAAGTAAAATAGCAACATCAAATCAATCAAATAACAAGAAATAAACAAGATAATGAAGAAAAATCATCTAAAATAGCTACTGTTCACGCCAATGGATGAGCTCCGGTTGTTCAAATCCGATCTCCACCGTCCATATTAAAAAATAACAAATTCTAAATGAGATCACCAAATTTTAGCCAAATCCAACCATAAATGACTGTTCGATTGTCGGAGAAAGACAAACTGGTCGCTGTTGCAGAAATGTACGTGAACAATAAATTTCGAGCTCCAAATTCCTAAAATTCAACTGTCGAAAACTGATCTCCACCGATCAGAATGAAGAACGATGAGTCTTGTAACTGCTGCCTAAATTTCAGCCTGATCGAAGTACAGATGATCGTCCGATCGCCAAAAAACCGAGACTACTCTGTTGACTTCTTTTGCAGAAAAAAAAAAACTTTCTTTTCTCTCTCTTTTCTCCTTTGATGGCTGATACACTAACACCTCTCACATGCAACATAAGATTATTATAAATGCTAAAACATTAATAGCCTATTGGGCCAAAAGAAAATGGACTCAAAAATTGAATTTTTCACATAGGAGAGAATTCAAAAACCTAACACTCAGGGGGTCCTAACTCCTGTAGCTTGGGTTAAGAGTCCGTAACTCGAGTTCGGTATTGTTGTTGTTGTAGTTCTCCCACCTGCAAGACAAGAAAAAGAAGGGGCCGAGCTCTCCTAGAGAAGACCCCAATGCCTAGGCTAGTTTAATTGCTCTGAATAAAGAAAAAACAGAGAAGTGAGAGAGAGGAGACTTTACCTATGTGGTGAATTTTCTATTTATAAGTGATGGAAAGACACAAGATCAAAGCTATCTGCATAATTTACCGGTGTATCTGTGGGATATCTATCGGACATTAAGAGCTCAGTAGGCTTAGAGTATTAGGTGCCAAAGTCTATCGTACTGATGAGAGTTTGGCCACGAGAGTGACCGGATACCGAACTCGTCCGAAAAGCTCAATAAAATACGGATATCGTCAGTGGTCACTCGCTAGTTTATTGACATTTATATCAAAATGCAGTCAAATCATGAATAAAAGTTCAAAAAAAACTCGGTATGAAAGTGTATATATTATACCGTGATACTAGAATGCTATATAACGTTATAAAAGATTAAAAGTATGGAACTCAGCTAAAGAATTCAAAAAGTGAAGATACTATCACTAGGGTTTTGCCACCACCCAGTGCAGCGTGGAGGACGACATATCTACGGCTTGCAATGTGAAAGAATTGTGGCGGTCTGACGTTTGAATCGACATGCGTTTTAGACCTCGAGAACCGGCAACGATGATGGCGGTTTTGGCATTGATAATTATTTCAATTTTTTTTGTCAAGATAATTATTTCAAGTTAGTACTATAATGAGTTTTGTTCTACTCTCGTCCCTGGAGAGTCTTTGTTCTAGACTTCTTGGTTTACAGTGTCTTTGCTGAATTAGCAATCCAGCCGATCCCAGAGTTTTAATTAGTATTCTTTATGCCATTTCATATGTTTTCCCCATTTGGTTTCCCCTCCCAATTAAGTAGCATTTATTTTCTGAGTCTTACCCTACCTACTCTCCACCCTCGGAGTTATTTCCAATATGGAATCCCTCAGTGATGAGATTGAAGATATCATTCATAAGACAGACTACCTATCATGTTTTGGCTTAACTCTTGACCTTAAACCGGACTCCACTCTCTCCCCTACCCTTAGCAAACTTGTAGTGGTGGGGAGAATTCTATCCTTCAAGTCATTCAATACAGGTGAAGTGAAATCAGTTTTCCTTAGAGCCTGGAAAATCACCCAGAGCTTTAATATTGAGAAGAAGGAAAGGAATCTCTTTGTATTCCAGTTTGAACAGGAGGCTGATGTTCTATGGGTTTTAGAGAGAGCTCCATGGAACATATCAGGATCTCTTCTGATCCTGAAACAATGGGAGCCCAAGGACACCCTCCAAAGTTTAGACTTAGCCAAATCACCATTCTGGATTCAGGTACACGGGTTGCCTCCTAGCCATATGTCCCGAACAAACGCAGAAATTATAGATAATTATTTTGATGGACTACTGGAGATGGACAACAGGCCTAAGAGAAAGGTCGGTTGGGACACTTTTCTCAGGCTTAAGGTACTACTGAGCGTCGAGAAGCCTCTCATCACCGGCTTTCACTATGTGGCCAGTAATGACTCTCAAGTATGGGCGAATCTGAAATATGAAAGGCTATGTGACTATTGCTTCCTTTGTGGTAAAATCGGCCACCTGAAGAAGGCTTGCTATGAGAAGAATCACAAGGGACAGACTTCTAACATGAAAGGCTTCTTCGGCCCTGTGCATAAAGCCCACCTGGCCACTATTTCTTGAATATTTTTAACTCAGATTCCTTCTTTGGCAAACGAATGCAGGACGATAATCCAATTTTTTTGGGGTTTCCAACCTCAAAGAATGACACCCGTGTCTACCCAACGGAATCCGGCAACAAGTCGCGTCATCCTCCAGCTGACCACAGTCAAGTGCCTACATCTACAAAGGACATGCTTCAGCCACCTCTAGTTGATAGCCTTTCTGACAAGGAGACAGTTCCTAAAGTCTCTCGAGCTCCCAACTGTCACGTGGGTCAGAAAGAGACCTCTCTGATGTTAGTAACCTCCTCTCAGCCAACAGAAGCTCTCCTTCAGCCTTCTACCGAGATGTCCCTTGAATTAGTGGGCCCGCCCTCTTATAAGCCTAAAAACTCAAAGCCCACTCAAATTTTTCCTCCACTTCTAACGAAAATCCATCTATTATAGCCAAGAGGGCCTCAGAAGCAACCCAAAGCACAACGTCTGCCATAAAAAAAACCTAAGGTTGCTTCTGAGCTACCAGATAACTCGAAGCTTGAACCTACTAGCCCACCCAGAGTCCAACCCTTTACACAAACCCCATTTCCCTCAGTTAAAGAACCCTTATCCAAAGAACATTTAGGTGTATTTCCCACAAAATGGACTAACACCCCAAAGAAAGCTTTAGCTCGCTGGAAATTGTTGGCTCACAACAAAGGCAAGATAATGTCTGGCTCTTATCAGAGTGTTTCAATAAATGGCGAAGGTGGCTCGCCTAAAGCCACCACTGAACCATGACTCCCATGATGCATTCTGGTCATGGTTGGCAGCAAGCCAGGGCCATATTGGTTTATCCAGGACTTTTATCTATCGCCTTCTTTTTTGTTCTTCTGCTCCCTTGACTTTTCTTTAGGCTGAGCCTTTTGATTTTGATGGTTTACATTAAACTGTTCTCGTATTTTGCTAAGATGCATAGCAGTTGGATTTTCAACTGCTATTCTCCTTTTGTTTTTTGGCAGCTCAGGTCAGAAGCAGCTCAATCAAAGTATACCGACCTCTCGATTTGGCTACTGATGTGGAATCCTTTCAATGCCTTTACGGCTTTGCCTTTGAGGTTCAAATTTGATTACCTCATTACCCTTATGGAGTCTCATTTGGTCATATATCTATGGCTCCCAAGTTGTTTGTCTTCTCCCACTGGCGATGGTGTGTGGTATCATCTTAGTGTTAGGTTCTCCCTTCGGGAGAAGTGGAGGATTATCCTAGGCCACTCTGTAAGTCGAATTTGATTGTAAAGCTTCTCTCCCTGTGTTTTAGTTTTTATCCTTGTATGGTTTCCCTCTCCATTTCAAGGCAACTATGTACTGTGGTTTTTATCTAATATAAGTTTAACTTCTGATAAAAAAAAGTTACTATAATAATATTAATTTTAGTACTACTAATAATAATTTAATAGTTAAAAGTACTAAAAATACTAAAAATATTTATGATAAAAAATACTAGAAATAATTATTCTTCAGTAAAGAAAATCTAAATAGAATTTACTTAACATGTAAAACAGAACACGAAATACTTGTATTTTTTTGGGTTCAATTCACATAACAAAAACACTGACAAATATCTGTATTTTGTTTCAAAAAAACAAATATCTGTATTCATTTTTAATCAGTGGAATTATACTATCTTGGTACAGAAATTAATTGTGAATAATACTTTTTCTATGAGACACTGGCAGAAGCAACGGCTTAGGGAGAAGGGAGGAACTACTTCTCAACACGTGTAAAGAGGAGATGAGGCTGAAGGACTGGGACTCCATCTCTGCTACTCCGGCCGGCTGATAAAAACTTTATTTAAAAAACTTTATTTAAAAATATACTTTCGGCAGCTGGCCAAAAAAATTATCAGCCCCATTTGATTCCACCTGATTCCGCCCCTGCCACGAGACAATCAACACTTCATTCATAAATTAGAATTATATACATCCATTTCAAATTTACATAATTGTTATGATTTCTTTGATTATTATATTTGATATTTCAAACATTTATTTTTTTTATTATTTCAAATTCTAAGTATCAGTATTTTTTTATAAAAATATATATATCTCATATTTCATAAATATTTTATTAAATTATATTTATAATTAATAATTTTTACTAGTAGTAGAATTAGGATTTAGGTGAAAGGGAGTAAAATTTTAAAACAAAAAAATTATAAATCAATTTATATTTAATTTTATTTTCATATTAAATATTTAAATGTTAAACTTTTATTATTATTTTTATTTTAATAATTAAATATTATAAAATATATATTATTTTTTATAATAATATTTATAAACATTTTTTAGATATTTTAAAAAAATGTATTTAAATTATTTTAAAGAACGTATTTAAACTAATTATTTTTTAATAAATTTATATAATAAAATATTTTTTAAATAATCAATCTAATTATAAAATTATAAATTCTTAATTCACATCGTAATTAAAATTTAAAATAATTAATCTAATTATCAAAGTAATAAACTGAAATTTATAAATTAAACAATAATTATAAATAATTATAATACTCAATAATATTATTGAAATAATTAAATAAAAACTAATTTTATAATTTTAAAATAATTAATATTTAAAAATTATTTTTTAAAAAAAAATATATATATATATATATATAGTGGAACTAAGGGGCAATGGACCTCATGCCCCTCAGATTCAGCCTCTGAATTTTTAGTATTAATCATGTTAACCTAAAAAAAAATGCTTGATGATTTGATGAATTGAGGTTTGACCAAGTTAGAGGCGCATGAATGCTTGCGAGAACATGCTATGGTGCATAGCAAAAGAAGAATTGCGTTAACAAAAAAAAAACACTATTTCCAAAAGTCATAATAGCGGTAGTTGCAGAAGGTGGACTAGTTAAGGCGAAGAAACAGAGAAACAGAAAACTACATAGAGTTGGTACCTTGACCATGTAACCATTGACTTTGATTTATCGATGTTATAAGTTGATAATGGCCATGTCTTTAGAAAATCATTTTCAATTGCGAAGCAGTTTTCAGAAAGAACCAGTCTTCTATTACTGTGGTTAAATCCACCGTTAAATGATCTAACTAAGCTTCACTTAATCACAATTAATAACGTTTTAACATTATCATATGTACATATAGTCAAGTCAATGATTATATTTTTTTTACAAGTTGATCCGAATTAGTCAAATATGAATTAAGATTTTGTGTGATTGAGGTGTATAGAAGAATGGCTAAAGCAGAGTTAGCTAACGTCAACTCTTCCCAGCAATGATGATTATACCCAGTTCTGTGCTTTCCCCTGTATAAATTAACATTGAATCCATTGATCAATTGCACCACAATCATCTTCCTTATTATCATGTCCATCTCTGGAATCCAAGGCTTGCCTCTTGAAGTGACTGGTATATTTGCTTGTGATATTAATCAGTTTCGAGGTTAATTAGTTGTTCAATAACTTAATTGATGAGTTATGCCATTGCAGTTGTTAGTTGTTATAATTTATATGATAAGGAATGGTTATCAAGACAAGACCCTTATGTCAGCCTTGAATATGCCAACACTAAGTACAGAACTAAAACTTGTACAGGTGCCTGTCTTTCCACAATTTTTGAATATGGCCTTTCTTTTTTTAAGGATGTTTCATTTAGTTTTGGTGATTCTCTGTTTCACCCACTTAAAATAAGTTATATGATTTCATTATATGGAGGCAGGAACCCCAGCCGCAAAGTCAAGTTTTGAAATAGAAGGGGTCAAATTTTTTTTTATAAATTTTAATTTTTTTTGTAATTATTTATTTTTTATTTTAATATTATTTTATAAATTTATTAATTTATTAATAATATATTTTTATTATTAAAAAATTAATTAATAAAAAAATGTTAATATATATGTGTATAAAATTTTAAATTTATAAAATTGTTTATAATAAAAATAAAATAAAGAGAAAAAAATTAAATAATGAATATAATTTTTTAAAAAATAAATAAAATAAATAAATTATTTAATTCATTAAATGAGTTCAAATTAATTTAGTTGAAAAATTTATCTCTTTTTTTATTTTTATTTTTGTATTTATATATTATCAATATTTTATTAATTTTTTAAAAGAGAACTATTGGTTATAGAATAAATAATTTATTATAAATTTTTTGACTTTTTGTAAAAATTAAAAAAAAGAGTGGGACAATTTAAAATTTAAAAAAATTCAAAAAAAATTCAAAAAAAATTTAAAAAATATTATATATATATTTTTAAAAAGAGAAGGGGGCTCATTAAGGAGTCTTCGCCACTGAGGAACCCCACTTTTCAAGAGAAGTTCATTTTCACACTCATTGAAGGCCTGCCAGAACTCAATGTTGTGGTTTGGAACGACCGCACTCTCTCTGCTGATGAACATATTGGCACTGGAAGGTAATTTCTTAATTGAGTCCTTAATAAATTAAAAACAAAATTAATTCCATTTAGTCCTGAGGATGATTCTCAAATCCTGCAAAAATTAATACTGGTTCAGCTTCAGAAAGCCCTTTCACAAAGTTATGATGATGCTTCCAGGCCATTACAAAGCAAAACTGGCAGGTTAAGCACAAACTTGACAATATAGTAATTAACCTTGCGTTATTTTTCAATCTTATGATTTTCTTATAGATTTCCCTTGAATTAATGCAGACATTCAGGAGAAGTTCGACTTATATTGTACTACTCAAATGCCAATAAAGTAAAAAAAATACCGATCCACAATACTTCTATTTTCATAAACTATGATAATGCACATTTTTAGAATTTAACCAAGTCGATGACCCTGACTAAACTGTTCTCGGATCTTCACAGCAACATAAAGCAAAATTGGCTACATCAGGGCCATAGTGTGCAGCACCACCACCAACTACCCTGAACCATGTGCCATGTTATCAGATGCCACTAGCACCAGCTGCACATTACCCCGCTACAACAGCCTATGTTAGCGCATTTCCTTACGTGGAATACCCTCCAAATCCAGCAACTTATCCGCCGTCACCAACCGCGAAGCCAAATTTTGAAACAAATGTGGATAAATTTTTTTTTTATAAATTTTAATTTTTTCCGTAATTATTTATTTTTTTATTTTAATATTTTTTTATAAATTTATTAATAATATATTTTGATTATTAAAATTTTAATTAATAAAAAAATATTAATATATATGTGTACAAAATTTAAAATTTATAAAATTATTTATAATAAAAATAAAATAAAGAGAAAAAAAATTAAATAATGAATATAATTTTTTAAAAAATAATTAAAATAAATAAATTATTTAATTCATTAAATGAGTTTAAATTAATTTAGTTAAAAAATTTATCACTTTCTTTATTTTTTTTTTACATTTGTATTTTATCAATATTTTATCAATTTTTAAAAGAGAACTATTGATTATAAAATAAATAATTTATTACAACTTTTTTGATTTCTTGTAAAAAAAAAAAGAAAAGAGGATGGCAATTTAAACGATAATTTCCTATCCACCTCTGGTCCAACCATTTGTATAAACTTGAGCTTCCTTTAACTTACTATTGCTTAATGGCTCTCAACAATTCCATTTTCAAGTTCTAATAATAATAAATAGTCCTTTCCAGGGTAAGTTGCTAGATGCGCGTTTGTGTTTAATGTACTATGCGCAACTATCACATTATATGAATAGCAGCGCAGAATTATATGTACGTTGCATTCTAAAAACCGTATTCTAAAATTAACATTTAACAAAGCAATTTTTGAGTAAGCTAGCATACCCCATAACGTTCAGCTTGCACCTGGAGTTATACTACAATTTCCAACTTTTGGCTCAATTTATACTTCTAAAAAATTTGAGTTGTCAAATATTAAATTCCATTTCTAATATAATCTAACAAAAGGGAAGCAATAACTTCTGACCCAAATTAGAACAGGTCGATTAAATTTTTTTGTGGGCATCACAAATTAATTTCAGCAGGCCTAATAAACTGGAACTGTTCAACGGGGTGTGAAAGTCAATGGTCAGCTAAAGATGAATCGGATCTAACAAACAGATATATATTAACTATACAATTTATGATTTTTTTCAAAAAAAAAAAATTGAAGTATGCAACTTGACAGTAGAACAAATTTAAAATGATATGGAGCTGATCAACTGAAGTCTGAAAAGATGTTAAGAATGAACTGAATATTCATTCATATTTTCCTCTCTCATTTGTTTATATCAACCAGTAGCTCTCATTTATAATCTGAAACTTGTTTAATAATTAAGCAATATTGAATAATACTACACCTGTTTAAGGATTATATATGTTTTAATTGTTCAATGGGTAAAAAGCTAGGCAATGAAAATTATCTTTTAAGGTTGCTTTTGATTTGTATACATTGTATATAAACATTAAAACCTATATATATATTTTTGAGATAAAAATTAAAATCCTATATTTCTTTCCTCCCTTGTTTTATAAATTCATTCCATATATTTAAAAATATATATCTAAGTTTTCATGAGTTATTCACTTTGCAGTAAATAAACATTATTAAATTTAAAAATGTTTTTTTTTGACAAATCAAATATAAACACAATTCTTAAGTTGAAAAAAATATGGAAGCTTTAACTGCCAAGAAATATTAATTAAGATTTAATTTAAATTATTAAAATATTAGGTTTAATTTTCTAATTTTCCCTTGTACAAAAAATACTAGTTAGCCGATCAATTATTTTAATAAGTTAGTTAATATATTAAATTTTTATAAGTTTTTTTTTTATTTTATTTTGAGAGTAAGATTATCATCAATTTATTAGCAAATAACAATCCCATCAATCTTGATTTATCTCAATTTTTATATATTTTTTTAATTTTATATATTTTTATTTCGTGTTTATCTTTAAAAATAATTTTTAAATTAATATAAATTTGAAATATAGTATTATTCTTGTTTTGTGTTACTTTACCTTTTATAATAAAATTAAATATAAATTAAATTTTATTATAAAATTTTGTTCTTCCGTATTTATGAATTTTGTATTCTTTTTCAGTGGAGATTAACTATCCTTTTTTGATGAAGTATTTTACAAAAAGTTAAATTATCCGAAATATATTACTATTATCTATTGTTAATATTAAAAAAATTCATAAAATTTAAGAAAATTGATTAATTTTATCAGTTATATATATTTTATATATTTTAAAATTATATAATTTTATATACACTTTATAAATATATTTTTTTAATTTATTAATAAAATTTTATTTTATATTAAAAAAAAACTTCATACAACAACAACAACAACAAAGCCTTAATTCCAAGTCAATTGGGGTCGGCTATATGGATTCTTCTTTTCCACTCAATACGATTTAAGGTTATCTCTTCTGATAGATGTAACATCATAAGATCATTTTGGACCACCTTTAACCAAGTCAATTTAGGCCTATCTCTGTTTCTCTTAGCTATATCTACTCTAACTTGTTCAATTTTTCTAACTGGCGCATCGCTAGATCTTCGTTTCACATGACCAAACCATCTCAATCTATGCTCTCTTATCTTATCCTCAATAGGTACTACCCCTACTTTTTCTCTAATGCACTCATTGCGGATTCTATCCATCCTAGTATGACCACACATCCATCTTATCATTTTCATTTCTGCAACATGCATTTTACTCATGTGTTGTCCTTTTACTGCCCAACACTCACTATCATACATCATCGCAGGCAGTATTACAGTGCGGTAAAATTTTTCTTTTAATTGAATTGGCATCTTTCAATCACATAGAACTCCTGTAGCACCCCTCCACTTCATCCAACCAGCTTTAATCCTATGATTTACATCTTCTTCACAACCCCCATCTTCTTGAAGAATAAAGTCAAGGTATCTAAAATAAGTACTATGAGACACTGTTATTCCGTCTAAAATAATTTTGCCTCTTTCTCTATTCTTGATATTAAATGTACAATGCATATACTCAGTCTTAGTCCTACTTAGCTTAAAACCCTTAAATTCCAAAGTGTTTCTCCATAACTCCAACTTTTGGCTTACCCCTGCTTGAGTCTCATCTATTAATACAATATCATCTGCAATCATCATACACCAAGGGATGTCATCTTGTATATGTCTTGTTAGCTCATCCATGACCAATGCGAAATGATAAGGGCTCAAAGCTGAACCTTGGTGTAATTCAATAGAAACGGAAAAATTCTTAGTATCCCCTCCAACGGTGCGGACACTGGTAGTAGCTCCCTCATACATATTCTTCAAAACTTGGATATATCGTATAGATATTTCCCTACGCTCTTAAAAAATAGGTATCAAATTACTTTGTCTCCGTCTATTAGGCATTTTCTTTGTACTTAAGATCTTATTGAACAAAGATATCAACCATGTAACTCTTATATCTCCCAAACATTTCCAAACTTCAATAGGTATCTCATCTGGTCCACAGACTTTACCAACTTTCATCCTTTTCAAAGCTTCTCTAACTTTCAAAAATCTAATCTGTCTAGTGTATTTCACATTTTTCTCCGGCCTAACTTCTAAACCCTCAATATTATCACTATGGTTACCATTAATAAGTTCCTCAAAATAGCTTCTTCACCGTTTCTTAATATCCTCTTCTTGAACCGAAACCTTATTCTCTTTATTTTTAATATACTTAACTTGGTTTAAATCACGACATTTCTTTTCTCTTATCTTAGCCAATTTATAGATAGTTTTTTCTCCTTCCTTTGTTCCAAGTTTTTCATACAAACTCTTTAAAGATTGTGCTATTGCTTGACTAATTACATTTTTAACATCTTTTTTTCTTGTTTGTACTGCTCAAAAGCATAATTGTTATTACACTTGGGCAAACTCTTATACCATTCACTTTTACTTCTTACCGCTTTTTGCACTTCCTCATTCTACCACCAAGACTCATTCGAGGAATTTTCACACCCTTTAGATTCTCTAAGAATCTTTCTAGCTACTCCTCTAATTGTTATAGACATGCATATCCACATATCATTTGATGACATACTCACATCGTCCTCCCACCCTACAGCTTTGACCAACTCATCATTGAGCAACAATTATTTTTCACCTTTTAAAGTCCATCACCTAATCTTAAGACTATTGTTCCTCCTTGGCATACTGATCAACCTTTTAAACTTGATATCCAAAATCACTAACCTATGTTGAGTGGTCAAATCCCTCACCTGGGATAACCTTACAATTCTTGCATCGAGTTCGATTGGCTTTTCTTGTGAGTATGAAGTCAATCTGACTTCTATTTTGCCCACTTTTAAAGGTCACTAGATGTGATTCCCTTTTTATAAAATATGTATTTTCCAGAATCAAACTATAGGCTAAAGCAAAATCAATGATACTCTTACATTCTTCATTTCTAATTCCAAAACCATACCCTCCATCTACCTCCTCAAAACCTACTCTGTCTTTTCCTACATATCCGTTTAAGTCTTCTCCAATAAAAATATTTTCATCATTTGGAATCCCTAGCATAAGTTCATCCATATCATCCCAAAAATTTTGTTTGCTCTCCCAATCCAATCCAACTTGAGGGGCATGCACTAACTATGTTGATGGTCTCATTCTGGAGCACAAGTTTAATTGAAATAATCTTATCGCTTACTCTTTTCATCGATACAACCGTCTCCTTTAGATTTCGATCCAAAATTATACCTACTCCATTTTTACTTCTATCTGTACATGTATATCATACTTTATACCCCGTATTCTCAACTTCTTTACTTTTCTCTATAACCCATTTAGTCTCTTGAATACAAGCAATACTAATTTTCCTTCTCTCCATAGTATCAACAAGTTCTCTCAGTTTACCTGTAAGAGATCCAATATTCCAAATTCATATTCTGATCTTACTCTCTAATTATTTTTTCTTATGCTTCTTCCTATAAAATCTTTTACCATTATCTAAACTTGCATCTCTTGTATTACTCTTATTATTCGTATTTTGGACTAACTTTTTTATCCACACCCGTCCATGATGTGAGAATCATTGTTTATTATGCACCACATCCAAACGCCGATATGAAGTGTCTCATTCGGAGAACGCCCTACACTCTTACTTATTCTTCACTACACCCGGGCTTCGATGTAGCGCGTCGCAAGTAGGGAACGCATATTATTATTAGAATTCATATCATGAGATGTGACAAAAATTTTACGCTAGCTATCATTTACCGTAACTCTTCTTCTTTATCCGGGCTTAAACTTGACTATACATAAAAAAAATTCATATATAGACGGAGTTTAAAAAAAAACCTCATAGGACAAAAAAAAATATAAAGAGCAATGACCGGGTTAATTTGGTACAAAGGTAATTATTAATTAATTTTAAAGGGTTGGTTTCAAAAAAAAATTAATTTTAAAGGGAATTATTTTTACCAAAATAATAATAAAACATCATAAAAATATCTATACTCGAGGTCCAGGGCAAGTGATACACACCTCCATTAAAGGAAGACTTGTACTCTACAGAAAACGAAAACCTTTATTACCAGTTTTAAATTCAATTGCCTATAACTACAAAGTGTGTTCCTTTCAAAGGACGCCTTAGTAGCTGCTGGTTTCGAATTTTACCAAATTCAGATCCACGCAGATTGAAAAAAGAAAGAGGGAAAAGAACAATGGCGTTTTTAGGGATTGACTTCGGCTGCGCAATTGGATCTCTCCGGCACGGTAACTTACCAGACAAGGATTGTTTGCTTCCTCTCATCTCAAAACTCCTTGGCTATTGCATCGTTGCCGCCTCCACTACCGTCAAACTCCCTCAGGTTAAATAAAATAATTAATTCACCTCCATCTTGCTTCTTGTTTGCTTCGAAATCTTTATACAGTTTATCATTTTTTTTTGTTTGCCGATGTAATTGTAGATACTGAAAATTTTGAAGCATAGAAGTGTGAGAGGCCTTAGTCTGATCGGCTTTGAGCTGGAAGTGGTAGGGTATACCATAGCTCTGGCATATTGTCTTCACAATGGCCTTCCCTTTTCGGCTTATGGAGAATTGGCGTTCCTTTTGATCCAAGGTTCCTCTTTTTTTTTTCTTGTGCCCTCCCTTAATCTAAGAAAATAGAAAGACATTGTGATCATTCAACTGCATTCGCTAACGCATAATTCTTCTTTTGTTTGTCTTACAGCTATTATTTTAGTTGCTATTATCTACTACTTTTCTGTACCTTTGCCCGTCTTGTCATGGATCAGGCCTGTACTGTATCCTTGATGCTTTTTCTACTCAGAGAACGAACTTGCAAGAATTGTAAAATGATTTCCTTATATTGGTTTTTAGATATTGTGCTATAGCACCAACTATCTTAGCTGGTCAAATTGATCCTGTTCTCTTTGAAGCTCTCTATGTAAGCAGCTATTCTTGTTTCCAGTCTACATTTTGCTTTGCTTATTGTTTAAATTTCCTTTCCTTCCCTTTTAATATTTCAATGATTTCTACAGGCATCCCAGCATGCAATCTTTCTCTTTGCAAGGCTTCCCCAGATATGGAAAAATTTTTCCGTAAGTTGGGAGCTGGAACTACTTTCTGCTGTTAAATTTTAGACATTTAAAGAGGTCTCTTTTAAAATTGTTAACTGTAGATTTGGTTTTCACTATAGCGATAACTTACGAACTCTTTGTTCTTAATCACTTTATATAGGAGGAATTTTTAGTCTGTTTTCAAGTCCTGAATCTGTATGAATAATGATCTCCACAATGTTCTGCATATGTTGCTAGCTGTGGAGGAGTGGTACTTTCATTGCTTGCATAATCGTTTAGGCTTATTCCCTTATTGGGAAGAATTTTGCTTATACTTAGGTACAATATTCAAGTTACTGTTGTAGGGCCTGATTTTTTTATAATGATGAACATGCAATCTCAGCATGTTCATCTTGAGCAAAAGCTCCCTGAAGAAGGCACTTAAGGAAGCCAATGAAACCATTGCACATCACTATTGAAACATATCACCAAGGTTTTAACTGAGTCCATGGGCATAAGGCAGGCTGTTCTCTTTACTGACTTCTATAAGTCACAAGTGGCACCAAGTTTGATATGAAATACTGCTTTGGGGTGCCTGGGATGTTAAGTCAGTCTTCTCCTCATATTCTGGGAATATTTAAGAGTGTTAGATTTGCTAATAACAGTGGTTAGTGCTCTTATTAGCTTTTATTGCTTTTTCACAGATGGACATTTACCTGTAATTTTCTCAATGGAACATATTAGTTTTTGCTAATTTCATTGTGAATGAATAAAAATTGCTCCTCTTTTTTTTTCCTAGAACAAAAGCACAGGAGAACTCAGCTTTTTAACATCTTTTATGAATTCTGCTGGTTCTATTGGTAAGTTGCTTGGTCAATCAAACTGGTCTTGGTATATGTATAGAACTTAAATTATATAGAATTAATATTATTTCTCTCTTTCTTTTCATTTTTGCAGTTAGAGTTTTCACCAGTATTCAAGAGAAAGCACCAACAAGTGGTATCCTTATAGATTTTTCTTGTTACCTTGTTCTCAAACTAAATATTCTCCAGTTTGCTTTTTGAATGATGAAATGCATTTCTAAGTTTGGAAAACCAAAATAGGAAGCTAACTCCACATGCACACACATACACCACACAAACCAATATCAAAATAATCGTAATAATAATAAATAGCAATGATCTTCTATATTCTTCATAGAGCAATACACTGCAAGAAATTATTTATAAGAGTGATGTTATTGATCTAGTTTGTCTGTAACGGCGGCAGGAAACTGGCAAAGTTTATAAGAGTGATGTTATTGATCTATAGACAGAAACTGGCAAAGTTGCAAGGTTTATACTAGAATGATCTTATTTAATTTGTTGTTATATAATAGGTAAATTATATAATGCAGTACCATCAATTGCAGGTAACCATAACCTCAGTCCCACCCCTTCTAAGCCATGCAAACTAATTTTTTTCTCTGATTTATTTACCGTATTTTTCATCAATCGTTTACTGCGTCATTTCTGAACTCTGCAAGCTACTTTTTCATATTATTATTATTATCATGTGTTTGTCCAGTTGCTTGCTTTAATTCTCTATAGTTGTTTTGGGCTCTGCTATTGGTGTCATGACCAATGGCACCATTCTCAGTCAGATTTTTTTATACCACAAATCAGAAGCCAAAAAGGAGAAGAAAGAAAAGTGAGAGAAGACCACATCATAGCAAGCTTTGTTTGTTCAACAATGGCTGCAAGGGCCATCGGTTCAAGTGAAGGTGCCATCATCTTTCTATAGGATAGGGTTTACAAAGTAGTGAATTCATATTTGTATTAGTGTTGTGAGCCAGCTTCTCCTCTGTCATGAATACATTAACAAGTGGTGATTCTTAATTTATCTACATCTTCCTAAACATGCTGTAGTTCTCCAAAGATGTATTTCATTTCGTTAGTTTTAAGATACTGCTTTTTAAATTTATCTTAATTAACATTTAGTGTTCTTGAATACATTTCAGTCCATGATTTTGTAATGGTACGTTTATGATGATTTTTTTTCAAGAAAAATCACTTTCTTGTAAAGTTTGAGTATACTTGGGCAATATTTACTATGCCATTTCTTTCAAAAATGAGGATGAATGCAATTTTTTAAGATGTAATTTCATTTCCTTGTTCATGTAGCAGAAATTTGAACTTTTAATGATATTTTTATATATTTAAATAATTGAAGTCTCGGTAGAAATGGCATCTACCTAAGTAGTTTTAATGGTTACAATTAAACTATTAAATTATTTCAAAAATAATAATGCGGGTTTTCTTTTTTTAGCCATATATTATAAGGTATTTGATTCTTTGGATTTAAGTGTTGAATTTTTATGCTCATTTTATTCGCAAGATGAACCTTTAACCTTAATATGTTTTGTAATGTCTCTTGTTTGAGAGTTGGAAGACATGCGGAGTTCAAATTTTTAATACCAGTTATGCTTGTAAAAACTTGAGAGGATATTTTAGTAATTTCATTTTTTTCTTAAATTGCGTTATTTATATATATATAGAGAGAGAGAGAGAGAGGGACATAGAATCGACAATCGTATTGATAAGAGACGTCCAAAACCATGTATAAAATTATAAATTAAGATTGTTCATGTTAATTCTAGAGCCAGACGGATTAGACGGGTCTGCGAATGCTGATCAAGGTGTTGATTATTTCGTGATTTGTTATTATTTCACAAAGCATAGTATAATTTAAACTTTTATTTATTTTGATTTATATTTTTAATTTCACACTTTAAAAAATTATAAATTTTGATGAGTTTTTCAAATCATTAATCTGAAATTTTTCATAATTTTAAAATTTTTTGTTTCAAAATATATAATTAACAAATTTTTAAATATCAAATATATATTTTAAAAACCTATTAAAATATTATAAAATATTATTAATTTAAATAAAAATATTTTTATTTAGTTATATTATATCATATTTTAAAAAAATAATAATAAATAATATTTACAGTAATATTATATATTATTAAACCATATTTCTAATTAACCAAGCAAGAAATAGAAAGTACAAGTTAAATGCCCTAAGGAGAATTTTCTCTTCTTCGATGGAGCTCTTTCCTCTTCCTTGTAAAACTTTACTAGTTTTTAGTGCTTAGATCTAAGGCTACCGTCAGTGCTCTCGTCGAGGGTAGCTCTAGATCTCACGTCCTCCCTTTGTTTTTTCTCAGTTTATACTTATTTGATCTCTGTTTTCTCTCTCCCTTTGTTCCTTGCTAGGAGTTTAAGGCAACCTAAATTTTCAACTAAAAACACCTTTGAATCCAACAATTTTATTTTTGGTTTTGAGTCTTGGAGCCCGTTTGAAATTTTTGACCCAAAAATAGCTTTCTAAGCTATTTGTTCTTCAATCATCTTCAATTGGTTGGTTTTCAGATCTCACCATATCCTCCTCAATGTTGTTCGTTTTTAGGAGAGATGCTCTTGCTGGAGCTCTGGTTAAACCATCTTTATGGTGCCATTCTGATCTTCATGATGTTAGCCGTAATTGTTGACAAAAAAAAAATTAAGGGATTTCAATCCCACATCGAAGAAAGAAAGGAAATAGGAGGGTATTCCACTCCTATATAAGTGGCTCAAATCCTTTAGTTCAAAACACAACAAGTGTTTTATATTAGAGATTAGAGTTGAGCTCTTGGAGTCTCTTGGAGTATAAATATTTGGGGGTTGTTTTGTGTGTGTCGGTTAGAAAAATATTTTGTATTTGTGGTTGTAACAATTTTCCACATAGTAAATATTTTTCTTGGTTGTCGTTAGGCAACGGCCGTGGGTTTTCTCCATTTGGGAGTTTTCCACGTTAAATCCCTGTGTCTTTATTCTCTTTAATTTCTCAATTGTTATTTTATTTTCTCATTTATTCCTACTTAAAGACGGTCCGAGGGGCGGAAAAATAGTGATTTTCCCAACAAGTGGTATCAGAGCTTAGGTGTTATAATTTTTGTCAAAATCTTAGTATGCTCTGTGGTTGCAGCTTGGTCTGATCTTCCACATCAGAAAAGTTTTTGTTAAAAATTATTTTTGTTTTTAAGCTGGTGGAGCTTTGGAAAAGGTGGAGCCGTTTTGCTTTGGTGTGCTTGAGTATTGGTGGTGAGATAAATAATTACATGTCGAGGTAAATTCTGTCAAACGACACGAATTTAGTCTAAGGCAAGTGGATTTTAAGTGAGACCATTGTGACTCCTCCTCTTACCTGGGAATTTACCTGGTGTAATTGTTTATTTCTAGTCCTTTATTAGCACGTAGTAAGCATGTCGGCAATGAGATGCGAGATTGAGAAATTTGATGGGAGAATGAATTTTGCACTGTGGCAAGTGCAAGTTAAAGACGTGTTGATACAGTCTGAACTACATAAGGTTTTGCAGGGTAAACCAGTCAGCGGAAGAAATTCAGGGAAAGGCGGTGGTAGTGGAGACTCAGAAAAATCCAAGATTAGTGACGAAGAATGGGAGGAGCTGGATATCAAGGCGGCAAGTCAAATTCGCATGTGTCTAGCAAAAAATGTTCTTGCTAATGTGCTTGGATTGTCCACGACAAAGGAGCTGTGGGAGAAACTGGAAGAATTGTATCAGGGGAAAAATATATCCAACAGGTTATATTTGAAGGAGCAATTTCATACGTTGAAAATGGCGAAAGGTACAAAGCTGTCCGATCACCTGAGTATCCTCAACGGTATCATCTCTGAATTGGAAACTCTTGGAGTGAAAACCGAAGATGAAGATAAAGCTCTCCGGCTCATCCTGTCACTTCCTTCAACATATGAGCACATGAAGCCTGTTCTGAAATATGGTAGTAAGGAAGTGGTGTATGCGGATGTGGTTAGTAAGCTCATTACTGAGGAGAGAAGACTGAATGAAATGGAAAATAAATCTTATGAGAATTCAGCTTTATCTGTCAGTATCAGGAAAAAGAATAAAGGCTCTGGAAAGAGGAAGGTTGTCTGCTGGGGGTGTGGTCAAACTGGACACGTGAGGAAGGATTGCCCGAACGGTGGAGCTGATTCGGCTAGAAGCTCTAACGTTGTTGCTGCCAATGTGATCTCCTGTGGCGAAGGAGATGATGAGTTTTCTCTGTAGTTGAGAGAAGTGTGTCCTCATGGCATGATTGCTACCCGTTGAGATGCCATGGAAGAGGACGGATTATTGGTAGCTGGTCCACGGAAATACGCACGGCATTGGTTGACAGTTAATGCAAAGTGTGTGGTGGAAAAATTATGTCGATGGCTAATGAACTCTCGGAAAGTCAACAGGAGGGTTGCACCATAAATTATTAGCGGGATCTCGACATGGCTGGTGAAAAATTCTTGAAATCTGTGAAGTGATTTCAAGTGATGATACTCTTTTTATGGTGGAGTATGATAATTCTTGTTATTAGAATTATGATTGTCGGTAACAGACAATGTTGTATTTTTTTTTATTTTCTTTTGTCAAGGTGGAGATTGTTAGCCGTAATTGTTGACAAAAAAAAAGTAAGGGATTTCAATCCCACATCGAAGAAAGAAAGGAAATAGGAGGGTATTCCCCTCCTATATAATTGGCTCAAATCCTTTAGTTCAAAACATACCAAAACACAACAAGTGTTTTATATTAGAGATTAGAGTTGAGCTCTTGGAGTCTCTTGGAGTATAAATATTTGGGGGTTGTTTTGTGTGTGTCGGTTAGAAAAATATTTTGTATTTGTGGTTGTAACAATTTTCCATATAGTAAATATTTTTCTTGATTGTCCTTAGGCAACGGCCGTGGTTTTTCTCCATTTGGGAGTTTTTCACGTTAAATCCTTGTGTCTTTATTCTCTTTAATTTCTCAATTGTTATTTTATTTTCTCATTTATTCCTACTTAAAGACGGTCCGAGGGGCGAAAAAATAGTGATTTTCCCAACACATGAGTTGTTTATTCCTTGGCCCTATTTTAGGTTCTATGGTCCTCTTCTTCCCTCAATAAAATCCAAATATGAGGATGCATGGGGCGACAGAGTAGTTTGTGCTCTTTATTATTTATTGATTTACTGATTTTGGTGAATGATATACATTTCAGCTCTGCAAATTTTATTTGTTCTCGACCCTAATTTTGCCGTCTGTGGCCATTCTCTGGAGGATGCCATCTTGCTGAGATTTGTAAATAATGTCAAATGCACGAAGCAGCGGCGGAATGAACATGGGGTCGTGTGGGGTCACACGATCCCCTCTCACCGGCAGCCAGACGTGGAGGACTCAGCTGTGCGTCACTGTGCGTGGAAACTCAGCCCCCGTGAAGAGGGCTGAGTTTCAGAGCAAATTGCAGCGAGGGGTAGACGAACCCCTCGCTGCAATTTTAATTTTTTTTTATAAATTAGTCTCTGGCGAAACAGCGCCGTTTCGCCAAGGGATTACTTAAAAAAAATAAACCGGCCCAAGTGAAACGACGCCGTTTCACTTGAGCCTGTTTAAAAAATTAAAAGGGCTGCGTTTTTCTTCTCCTTCTTTCTTCCCTTCCCTCTCCCTGTTTGTCTCAGTCTGTTCCCTTCCCTCCTCAAAACACAGCCACCAGCAGCGCCCACCCACGGGCGACGCTGCTACACCGAGCCACCGGCCACCGGAGATTTTGCCGCCCTCTCAACAAGTCTCTGGTTCCGCCACTAGCACAAAGCAAAGAATTGGTGATGTCAAAAGCTTTTTTTTTCTTTTCTTTTTTTCAAAAGTTAACCATCTTCGACTACTTCCAAACGAAAAACAAATACCGATCACTGTTTTAATTTTTCTATTTTTTGTGTTGGAAAAAGACTATTTAAAATTGAAAATACGAACTTGCAACTATTGAAAAAAAAAACTAGCAACTGGCCAATTTTATTGTTGACACCAAAAAATGATGGCTTTCTAAAATTTGAAAGTTTTAATAAAAATATTTTATATATATTTAATTTTTTTAAAAAAATAATTATATTTTTATTAATTTACCTTATAAAATTAAAAAATTATAATACAATTAAATAGTTTAATTCGACTCTATTAAATATTTAAATAATTGATCTTTTAAAATTAAAAAGTATAACATATTTAAATATTTCTAATTCGTCTCTTTTTTAAAAATCAAATAAAAAAAAAATTCAAGTTTCGTCCAGTTTGAAATAATCTCTAAACCGAAATGCTCGCAGATCTGGCGCCTAACTTCAAGGACAACATCATAAGGAAACATCTTATGGCTTCAATAATTCAATTCTTTGTAATTAACCTACCTAACGAGTTGACGTATATTCTGTCCACAGTGGCATTTTTTTTTTTGGTTACATTGTCGAGAGTGGTAATTGATGAAGAAACATGTCCACCTGTTAACAGTTTGATTTACCTCTTAAAAAAAAAAGAAAAAAGAATATTCCACCCTCAAACTTATATCATTAATATGAATATCTGATCTTCTAGTAAATTCCTTCAGTCCAAATCCTAATGCGAAACGCAAAAAATTTCAAGAAGCAGGACAAGTAAACGCTGCACTAGTAGCAACATACTTCAACTTCAATCATCGCAATCTCCATCACCATATATATATATATATACATGCTTAAAAAGGGACATTCTGCTCGAAGAAGCCATCAACTGTTACAGAAGCTCAGAGTTGTTTACACATAAACTAGCAACTAAAAAATAAAAAAAAAATCGCAACGACGCTAAAATATCCCAATGATTAGGCAAACTGCAATAATATTTATATGACCAATAAAGAAACAGACACATCAGAATTACAAATCAAAATGATACAAAAGTTGCCCTGATTCAAAAGTAATTGAAGTTTTCAGCTTGTAGACGCTAGATATTAACCAAAATGATGAAGTCGTTAATATAATAGAAGTAGACGATACTTGCACTTCACTGCATTTAATGAGATTGTAGTATCGATCCAATTTGGGCCAACTATCCTGACAAATTGGTATTTGGTATAGGAGACACCAACTCATCAGGGAATGATAATATGAAAAACGTAACACATGTGCTATAGCAAGAATACTTTGATGTTAAATTCATCTGATAATAGAAATTGGCGGGTTTGTAGATTTAAAGGTGATGTTTGGATTTGGCTAAAAGATTGAGAAAAAAACATAAAATAAAACAATGCTACTTCCAAATAAAGATGCTAACAAAGTTTGACAGTCAGCATATACTCCAGACAAGATGCAACTGATACCAGAGCAAGAACAATCAAAATCTTCAATGAAGTGAGTGGATTTACTAGTCTTTCCTGTGCCAACTTTTGTGCACATGGTGCATGTTATCATGCTTAAGTGAAAGAGACAGTGATATAAAACCAGGATACAATACCATTTAAGATATAATCAGCATCACCAGGATTTATCATTGATTGAGAAAGGGAAGGAAAGATTGAAGAAGGCTGGAACACTAAATACTACAAACACCATGGCTCATTTGAATTAAAAAAAATCCTAGAAATCTAGTTTTGCCAACTATACAGTTGAATTGCGCATCTCCACTTGTGGAAATCTAGAGTTGGCAATCTCATCACCATTCCCATATCAATTGGAATTTGATACATGTGCTCATGCAGCGACTGGAAGTTGTAACTTCTCAATTAGCTTACCCAAATGCAATATTTTACATGAAAAAAGCCAGAAAGCAAAAGGATACCTTAATGAAAGTGAACAAAGAATGATAAGGATTAGAACAGAAATCACATACCAGATTTGACTTGCGGTAGTACCAAAGAATACGCAAAGAAAATTCTTCAGATCAGAAAACAATGTCTATGTGTATTTCGCATGTGTCAAAACCTCATGTCACTATTCATGTTGTGGAATTTGCCTAATAAAAACAAAAACCAAATGAACCAGAGCAACTTTTTTGACAATGAAGATTCAATTGCAAAGGCAATAAAAAGCACGCCAATATCAAATTCAGCACATCAAATATAGAATCAGATACAATGCAAAATAATGCAAACACTGAAACAGAACAAGACCAAGGACCCTGCAACTTCTCTCAGTCCTTAATCTAATTATCTTCGAGAACTGCGATTACCACTTGTCCATCTCCTCAAAGTGCAAGCCACTAAACTTCTCCCGCCCAGAAGGCCTAATGGCCCTAATCTAGACTTGAATGACGTTGACCGTCCAGCGCTGCTTGAAGCAATAGGTGGCACCGATGTTTGGATGTTTACAGAAGGAAATTCCACTCCATTTTCCTGTGCCCCAACCTCACTAGCACTAGCATCCGGATGCTCAGCTTCACCACTATCTAAATTCACAGCCAAAGATTCCCTACTAGTTCTTAACCAATCAGCACCCTCACAAGTTACTCCTCGACACTTCTTCACTTTCACTTTAACCAAATTTGGGCATCCAGTGGCAAGGGCTTCCATTCCATGATCTGAGACTGGACAGCTTTTAATACAAAGCTTTTTCAACGCTATACATTTGGCTGCAATACAAGAAATCTCTGCGTCACCGACAGTATCGCTGCCGCAGAGTGCTAATCGCTCTAGATTTTGGCAATTCGAAGCTAGCATATTTAGGCTATTCTTTGTAGGATTGACTCCAATTAGAACAAGTTCTTGCAAATTGGGACAATTTTTGGCAATTGCGATTAACCCCTCATCACCTATTCGATTGGCCTTCCATCCATCAATATGAAGCTTCCTTAGGAGCTTACAACGTTCAGCGACAGAGACTAAGCCTAGATTTGTGCACTCTGGGGTTTTGACAAGGTGCAATATCTCCAGATCCAAACAATTAGAGATTGCCGCAAGGCCAACATCGCTTACCTGGAGCCTCTCGAGATGGATCTCCACCATGCCTGTTACTCGATCAGCAATGCCTTGAAGAAGTTTGTCCCAATCACCAGAGCATCTAAAAAGTTTCAAAGTTCTGAGATTCTTTGACCCGATTATAAGCGGACCAAAACACTGTCCGTTATAAAGCTCCTTTAAGCATATAGTCCTGAGCGAAGATGCCGCTAAACCTGGTCCAATTGGCTCAGCCGCAGCACCATCGTTGATTCCGCGAAGCCTCTTCACTGACAGCTCTTCAAGAGATGCACAATTATCGAGGACAGCATTCATACCTTTGGCTCCAAATGCACATGATCCACACGAAAGCTTCTTCAAACCTTTACAGTTCTTGGCAAAAGCTGACATGCCGACGTCCGTGACATCACGGCAACAACGGAGCTTAAGGCGCGTCAGGTTCCGGCACCTGACTGAGATCGCTTCAAGCGCTTCGTCGCCTATGCTTGCAGATCTACGGTCACATTTGAGAGCCAGTTTTGTGACGGCGTCGAAGCGAGAAAAGAGAGCAGGTATCATGGGGAGAAGATCTGATTGAGCATTGAGAGAAAGCCGGTGGCGACTCTGTCCCTCTATTGTCAACCACCAGCGACACACCAAAGAGCAACGTTTGCGGTCACCGGAGCTAAGAGACTGAAATATGCAAGCCAAGCATTCACCAGGTAGATCGGAGATATAATCAGGTGCTTCATTGATGATTACAGATTCACTCGGTTCTTCAGCTTGCATAGGAGATATCAAAGTCGTTGATTTGGATTTAGACCGTTGGCAATAGTTAGATTCGCGGCGGCTCAATACTGCGGCCGTCGAATATGACTGGCCCATCCACGTTGATTGGATTAATCAACGGTTACGATTTGCAACCTCAAGTTTCAACTTCTCGTTCCGACCACCACCGTAGTTAGAGCTGCTGCTGTCTCAGAGAAATTGATTGGTGTTTCTTCTTCGAGACCTTCAGCGTCGGACCTGAAACCGGATTTCATTTCACCTTTTTTTCCTTATTTCGTGAGTTTTTGTTTCCTTTTCTTTATCTTTTGAATAGAATAGTCTTCCCCACTATGAGTTAATATATAAAGAGAGCGTTCTCACTGGTTGCTTTTCTATTAGCCGCTCTTCGATTTTCAGACCAACGGCTCAAAAACAAATATCCGTGAGATGGACAGATTGAGACTTGCAATTAACGTATAGTATCGACCTCTTGGAATCATATTTCCGTGCACCATCATTTTAACCTTCCATTTCTTCCACGAAATCTATGTGGATAGTTCCGTCGTATTATGAATCCGCTCCACGCAGTTAATTATCATACGGATTTTTAACAATGATAAACATAAAAAGAAATGTTATTTTGTTTTAGATTTTATTTGATATATATGTTAAAAGTCTAATTATTTTTTATTGCAGTATATTTTATTTTTAAATTAATATAATATCAAAATTAAAATATTAAATTAATTTTTTATTTTTAATATATATTTTTTAAATTTTTAAATATATATAATTTATTATTTTCTTTATGGATTAAATCAATCATAAATTATAATTTAAAAAAATTAATTTAAATTATTTTTTTAATATGGATCTAAAAATTTTTCTTATTTTGTGATTCTTTAAATATAAGTTTAAATTAAAATTTTAAATAGTGGATAGAAGTTTGAATTTTTCAATTTAAAATTATTCCATCTCATCTTAATTTAAAAACAACAAAAAATCCTTCTTCATAGGAGTACTGGTTATATCCTTTTTATACTAATCATATTTTTTTTTATTTCAAATAATTAAATATCTTGGTAAATTCTTTACTTTTTTAATTAGCTTTTTATCTTGACTTTTAATAAACATTAAAATCATGCATCATATATGGCACAATTGATCAATTTATCTTATTTATTTACTTTCATTTTAATTATTTTAACGCTCTAATTTGATTTTTTTTTCTTATCTAATTGACAATTTTTTTTTATAAACTGGAAGAACGTGCAAAATGTGAAAAATTCAGCATTAAAAAGAAAGGTTTAAGATACATGCAACCATTTATACTTTATACGATCGGATAATTTGTCATTTTACTTTCATTTTAAGCATTTTTAACACTCTCAATTGGCTTTTCCATACCTACTTGACCTTTGTATTAATCGTCATATAATTTTAGACAAAATATTTTATTTTTATTTTAATAATTATTAATAAATTAAATTTTCAAAATACTATGTTTAAACATATTTGGATTTAGAAATAAAAAAATTATATCAAGCTGCATCAAAATAAAAAAGAAAATTCATTCTTCAACACTAATAAAATTTAAAAAATTAGTTAATTTTTTATTATAGCCTGTAATAAAAAAAATTAACTCAAACTCCCTTCAATAATCTCTAATAATATGTTAATAAAATATTAAAATTACAATTTATAAATGCACTTGTTTGATAATTATTTTGAGTGTTCTTTGAAAAATATTATTATCAAAATATTAACAAAGTTTAAAAATAATATAAGAATTTTGCATCTATTAAAACTTGACATTTATGAAATAAAGTTCATTGAATTCCAAATATTGTCCAAGCATTCATTGGACTTCGAGTAAAGTGAACCGAATCAAATATATATATATATATATATATATGGAAAACTTGAGTTTGAGTGTAAAAATTGTTAAATTGAAAGTAAAATTGGCAAGCTGATCAATCATGTTGAATATAGATAATTGTATATATACTGAGCCTAAGGTATATCATATCAATAAGAGTGGCATTGATAATTTATCATGCCTGCATTTTATATTTTTTTTCTCATGCTTTTAAATTAAAAGTTAAATCGATGTCAAAAAAAAAAAACTAAATTGTAGTATCAATAGTTAAAATAAAAATAAAAGGGCTAAAATTGAAGTTCATTTGCAATTAAGATGTGAAGTTTGATTTTTTTTAATGATGCGTGTCAAATAAAATCAATACAAAAATATATTAAATTTTTGAATTTTAAAATTAATGGATGTGTTTGAATTTTTAATTGAAAATTATTCCATCTACTTTTTCATTATTCCCAATAGAAAAAGAGGAAAAAAATCATTCCATCTTGTTTAACGCAATTAACATCCCTCCTTTTTGTTCACTTCCTTTTTAGTCATGCATTATTATTACTTAATGAAAATCCAATATTACCATGGAAAAAACTCATTTTCGATGCAATTGGCATTTTTAGACGTCTCACTCTCCGTATATAGAATAATTATATGCTACAACGGTTGTAGCAATAAATGCCTACAACAAGCCAATTGAATTTTTACACGTAGACTAAATATGATTATTCTATAACGCCACGTGTCATATTTAATCTACGTGTAAAAATTTAATTGGCTTGTTGTAGGCATTTATTGCTACAACTGTTGTAGCATATAATTATTCTCATATATAATATATATAATTAAAAATTAGCGCAAAACGAAAACTTCCATATAATAATAATGAAAACTTTATATCATCCAATATGTGATTTTTTGAGTATCTATTTTTCAATTGTAAATATATATATATATAGATATATATATATATTTATATATAATAGACTAAAAATGTATCCTTCATATGTTTTTAATTAATGAAATTTTAATTTAAAAAACTATTTATGTAAGAAAATGAAAAATAATCAACTCCTTTTCTTAAGAAAAACAAAACAACTACATCAATCTTTAAAAGAGAAAACAGGGCCGTTGAATAGAAAAAATTGGAAAAGGCTAAAAGATTTATCAATTTCGTGTTCGATGATTTGTCGACTGAAAAAACAGTGTTTTTTTTAAAATATTGTTAATCAACTTATAAATTTTTTTTATGTATACTAGTAAATATATCTTCAGTATATTCAAACTGAACAGTTGATGGATTCAACACCAAACACTTTAAATATATTACACTTGTGATTAATAAAACATTGGTTTAGGAAGGCTATCCAATCTTGATAAAAACTTGAAAAATTAAAAAATTTTAACCTACTGTTCAATATAAATTATTGAGAATTTAATTTTATTATTATAGTATAATATAATTGATGATTGACTTCATCCGTCATAAAATAAATTTTTAAAAAATATATAATTTATTTAAATTTAATTTTTTAGAATAATGAAAAAGTATAATTATTTTCTCATTCGATATTTATATAAAAAAAAAGCCTTGTTTAAGTTAGATGGTTATATTTTAGCCTTTTTTTACTATTAGGTGTTATTGAAAAAATTTAATTTTTATAAATATATTTCATCTTGTTAAAATTTTCACTTATTTTAAAATTATTTTTTATTAAAAAATTGAATTCTATTACTAATATAATTTTTAAATATAAAAAATTAAAAAGTGATAAAATTAAAATGTCGTAAAATTTGAGTATTTAAAGAAGGCTTTAATAAATGCATGGTGTTTTCTACAGTGTTTAACAATGGTATTGTACTCCAAAGATAATTAGTTTATTTTGGAAGAATTACAAAGTCAAAAAATTGATTTATCTAAATTGGTGTAGAAGGAATGTTCGCGTCTTTTTATATTACGCGATTCAGTCCTGTTTTTCATATAACTTCTACTTTGAAGTGTGTATTAATGGTCTTAGTCGGTGCTCCCCCGTTCATACATAAGATGAGATCTTCCTTTTTTTTTTTTTTTTTTTTTTCTGTTTTAGACCCTATGGCTTACTTCCTGGCTTCCTGCGACATGGTGGGGTTGGTGAAATAAGCAAGCAATACCTGTTTCAGTGAAAAAAAAAAAATTTAATCGAAAACGATTGCAAAAATTATGTAAATTCTGAATAATTTGCTCAGGGAGAGGGATCCAGCTGAGTTGACTAAATATATACATACAAGCCGCCACAGTTGATGAACTGGGCTAAACCCACGATGAGCCCTATCATTTCCAAGCCCATACTATCTACTATAGACTCGATCTCCTAGTACCTACACCGGCTCGCTCGCACAGCAATGGCCGCACCTCTCCTTCTGCGGGGCATTCCATTCATTCGCCTCCACCTTAAACGCCATCGCCTCGCTGCCAGTTTTCTCTCGCCGCTTCGGCAGTCATGGTCTTCCACGGCTGATTCTACCCGTATTGACGAGGAACTGCCCAGTGTAGACAAGATAACGGCAGTGTTGAGCGCGCGGGAGCCGCCCAGGTTCCCAACGTGGGATGATCCTGATTACCGGAAATGGAAAGACAAAGAAGAGGAGATTCTGAAAGATATAGAGCCCATTACTGCCCTCACTAAAGAAATTCTCCACTCCGACAGGTCTCCATTCTCTTTACTTCTTTTTAGTTCTGACCAAATTTTAATCAACAGTTGCTCAGTTGCGATATAATATTGTACACTTTGTCGAGTCGATAATTTATGTTTTACTTGTGTACGTGCTCTAAATGTTTAACTTTACTACAGAATTGTGATGTTCTTAAAATTTTTCATAATAATTTAACTAATTATTAACCAGTCATGCACTTATTAATTCTTTAGTTTTTACAATGTATGTTTGAGTGATGTCATCAATCCATTTTGTTCATAGCTACTGAAGAAAATGAAAGAAATGATAATCAGAAAATATAGTTATTGAAAGCAGAAATGGTAGGCAATGACAAACTAGAGGGCGCTCAACCATAAAACCAATAAAATTCTTATTTTAGGCTCCAAAGTTTCAGTTTTTATATATTTTAAGCTTGATAAGCTGAAATGACTCATGTTTAGATTTGATTTTAAGCCACTGAAGCGCTGCAAAGCCTGGCGAGTGTTTTATTGAGAGAAACTCTTGCTTTGTTATTTTAACCTCATCATCAAAGGAATAAAATTTTGGAATCATCAAATAGATGCTAATAAAACCTTGCTTCTGCTAAATGATCATTCTTTATATGGTAATCAAACTTCATTTTTGTGTTAAAATACATAGAAAGTTATTTCCATATGCTAATGTGTTATCAAAGCCCAATCCCAAGTATAATGTAAATAAAGGTGTCACTCATAAGTTTTCAAGCTTCATTCTATCGGCTTAATTTTGTATTGAGGGTACTTGACTCATTGCCTTGACAAATTATTTGAAGTTTGTTCTGCAAAATCTGTATATGTCTGGGTGTGTCTAGACCTGTCCGATACCTATGGATTAAGTGGTCAATTTGGACTGTGAAATAAATTTGGAGGGCTGAAAAAGCTCATTTCCATTTGACTGGTTCTCTTCTCCCAGGTATCTTGATGGAGAACGTCTAACGGCTGAAGATGAGAAAGTTGTGGTAGAGAAGCTTCTCACCTATCATCCAAACTCTGAAGATAAGGTAGGAAGTGGGCTTGACTCAATAATGGTAAGCACCAATTTGCATTATTTATAAAGGAGTCTCAGTGTTCAATTCAAGCTGCTTCGCCTAGCTTACATATGATTTTAGTATGTTTTTGGGTCAATATGCAAAAAGCATGAAGATAAGATGTCCGATTAGAAGTTTGGCTAGTTAGAATGTATTGTTTATATTGTGTTAAAATACATAGAAAGTTATTTGTGGGTCCATGATTTGTGCCCTATGAATAGAGAACCACAAATATGTTACAAACTCAAAACCCTAAACCCTTTTCATTAAATGGACAGAAGGGATAATGAATTTGGAACCTGAAGTAGGTTCAGGTCAGAGTGGGTAATGGGGTAAGGCATAAGGCCATCACCATGAACCTGATTATGTATAATTATTTACAATTATTAAACATCTTACGTTAGGTATGAGAGAAAGAAAGGTAATAGAAGGAAAAAAAGAAAAAAGAAAACGTGCAGGCCAAAAATGGGAGAATTATGAGCTGTAGGTAGGACAAATCTTGTTAGCAAAATTAGTTATTAGTAGAGTGAGAGGTATCACTACCAGATTTGGCAAATCCTGATGTGTGCCTATAAGAATAAGTTGCTGATGTTACCAGTGATTATTCTGAATGAAATAATGATGTTACCAGTTGATGATCTGGTTAGGAAAATTCTTACTTAGACACCTAGCCAATAAAAAACTATTAATTGTGATTATAGGAAAAAAAAATCTTACTGGCTGGTTATTAACTCAAATTACTCTGATTTATAGTTTAATTTTCTTGACCTGGAATTGTATATATCATATATGCATTGTCAACAGGAGAACATGCTCTGCTTTAATCTTCCTGCTCCTGCTTGATGTCCTTGATTATTGAACGTCCTGCAAACTATTTTTGAAATTAATGGTGCAGACTTGTAAATTGGATCCTTTTGTTATATATCTCCCTAATTTACAATTATGCTTCTCCATTTGCACAATTTCTTTTAGGTTGCATAGTGTGACTTGCCTTTCTCCGAACATTTGCGTTGTCAAACTCACAATTTTTGCACAAATCATCTGTATTAAATACGTCGAGCACAGAATTGAGTTAATATTGCATTGGATGTGATATTTTTAGGTCGGCATTTCTCTAGCAGCTGTGTGACAAACTGACAACTAGCGCATTTGGTTCACAACTCAGTTGGATTGCTCCTACTTGACTTTTTGTGGTTGGTTGTTTATGAATTTACCCGTGATAGGCTTTGTTTGGGGTTTTCCCCAATTATGCATAGTCTCAGAATTTTTGGGTTTTTTTCACATGCAACTCCTTGCCTGGGAGAATAGGTAGGTTTTTGGATCATACAGTTTGGCTATAGATGGTAGATAATACCTTTTGACTGGTTTTTTCATCTTCATCGCATAAAATCTTTTGACTGGTCTATTCATTTTGGACACATGGTTCCTCCCTATTCTTTGTTTTGCCTTCTCTTCTGTTAATTTGTTGGTAGAATGCATTGGTGTGAACAGATCTGATTACGTCATCGGCACTTAAAATTTGAATTCCAGCTGTAATCACTAAAATTTAAATCACTTGCTATGGTCTTGTTATTATGCATATATAAATACAATACGTTGTATGAATGCATGTGGTAACAGAGCTATTTGTCTGGTTCTGTTGATTTATGAGAAAACTAATAGGTCAACAAACTTCTATTTTTCTTTTTTTATTTGCCAAGGTTGATCGTCACCCCCAGTTTAGACACTCAAGATGCCTCTTTGTTGTGAGAACTGATGGTGGATGGATAGACTTTTCATATCAGAAGTGCCTACGAGCATATATTCGAGATAAGTATCCAACACATGCAGAAAGATTTATTCGTGAACATTTCAAGCGTGGTAGTTGATGGTTTGTATTAATACTTGATGCTTAAGTTGGAATTCAATTAAAATTCTGGCATTGCTAGAGATGATTGTGATGCAAATATTTCATATGGGCAGAGAATCGTTTGTTGATCTTAGTGGCCTGTATAGACATCCTAATGAATCTCTACCACATTGTCAACGTAGTAGATAATCCTTGACTAACATTTGTAAGTTTTGTTTGTAAATGGGGACCATGGAAATGATTGAAGTGAAACTCTGCTTTGTTGACTTGCAACTCTTTTTGTTGAATTTGTTCATTTGGTGAAAGTAATCTTTTCCCAAACCCCAGGACCCGAACTGTGTTTGTGTTGTGGAAACTTCAAAATTTGGTGAATTGTTTAATATCAAATATGTCAAGGACTTGTTTACGCGCCTGTGGAAAAATTGTAGGGTTGTAGGAGAATGCCAACGTAGATGGGACAATTAGGTTTACGGGGAGAAATTATTAAAATATAATCATGATCTCAGATAAGCATTTTAATTAGAGTGACATACTAATTTAATAATGGCAAAAACGACACCAATAAAGTCTTAATTTCAAGTTAATTGGGGTCGGCTATATGAATTCTTCTTTTTTCACTCAATACGATTTAAAATTATCTCTTCTGATAGATGTAATATCATAAGATCATTTTGGACCATCTTTGACCAAGTCAATTTAGGCCTATTTCTGCCTCTCTTAATTATATTTACTTTAACTTATTCTGTTTTTCTAATTGGCGCATTGCTAGGTCTTCGTTTTATATTGTCAAACTATTTTAATCTATGCTCTCTTATCTTATCCTTAATAGGTGCTACCCTTATTTTTTTCTAATGTACTCATTGCGGATTCTATCCATCCTAATATGATCATACATCCATCAAATGACATGTGAATAATTTTTTAAAATTATATCTTAAAATTTTTTTAAAGTGAATTTTATAATTTTAATTTTTTAAAGTGAATTTTATAATCACTCAATTGATAAAATATAAAAATATGTTGTTATTTTATTATTTCACCTAGTTGGAATCGCTGTTTCATAATATAATTTTTGGTTTAGATAATCTTTACTGTTTTCGTATGTGCCTGTGGGCGTGACCTTTGATTTGATTTGATCGATTGATGTTGAGGCCTTTTGGCTAAAGAGTCGAATCAGATTGTCAAAAAAACTAAAAAATCTTCGTGACCTCGTGGACGGGACTCGTGGAACCACCACCCTCCTCTTTTCTGGTGCCTGACTAAATTCGTAGTAAAGCTGGTGAATTGTGATATTTAACCAAGGTCTACAGGGGGGAATGTAGTCTAGAACTTTAATGGTAGAGAATTCAAGGGAATCAGAAAAAGTCAAGCCCATAAGGAGCAGGACAAGTTGGCAGTTATGGGTTTTTAAATTTTCCAATTTTCTGGGCTTCAATTGGTGAACATGATGGGCAGCTATCGTCGGCGGGTTCTGAAATGTGTACACAGTGTCCTTGATTTGGTAGACATGGATTTCTTTCTCTCTTTTTTTTTGGGTTAGTTTTAAGTGGTCAAAAGCACGCGTGGTAAAGTAAAAACCGCCAGTAAAGTATGCAATTCTAGGCAGTACATGCCAATTGCCAATTCATATTTCTGAGAATTTATATTTCGTGTAGAATTTCATTGGTCAATTACAAAATTCTGTACGTTTGGCCTGTAACTATTTGATATTTATGAGCAAGTAGCGATCGATCACGGGTTGCAAAGTTCTGTGGACTTAATGTTGATATTTTTAAACCATTCCTTCACAGATATTGAAACAATAATTTTTCAGTTCTTCGACAGAAAAGATCAGTGTTCAGTACTAAAGTATTGCCTTGCCAGAAAGGTAATTAGATTGTCATAAATTATGTTGAGTGCGACGAGAGGAGAACTATTGTTTTGGTTGAACTTGCCTGTATCATACTGGTTCCACGCGGGTCCAACTTCAATGAAATTTATTTACTATTTATATTTTATTATTAATTAATTCATCTTAAAAAACATTATTAGTTTAAATAAATTAGCAATAAATTAATAAAAAAAATGTCATTTGAAGGGTAACAATAAAAAAACATTAATGCTAACTATTTTAAAATTATCAACTTTGTTTTAAACCATCACAAATAATATTGAACAAAATAAAAACTTACTGTGTTGTCTAATTTGAAACATAAAATAATATAGATGAAAATTTGTTTTGTAGTGAAAAACTAAAGTGCAGAGTTAATTGTTTTAATAAAATGAATTTTTCTTTGTCTATAAATTATATATTCATTAACATTGTAATATAAAACTATATTAGTTCATTAAGCTATAAAATATGGTATAGATACATTATTAGTTATTATTATTTTAAGATATCAGACAAGTTTGGTTTTGTAGAATATAAAGTATAAAATTTTATATTTTACAACGTCATAAGAATAGCAAAAAATTGAAGATGCAAACATATGTTTAAGACATGAATGGCGATAAACATATATTGAAAAACAGTTTGCGTTTTCATTATTATATTCGTTGCAAACATTTTTTATGAGATTATTTTTATAATTTAATTTTATAATAAAAATTTAATTATTTTTAGAATTTAAGATTATTTTAACAACAAGAACAACAACATTATTAGTAGATAAAAACAATACTATTTTACGCAGGTAACAAATTCATAACATATTTTTGTTTAATCTAATTAATAGCATTTATGTAGAACAATCTAAATTAAAAATATTAGTCAAATATCATTTTTATTTTTAAATTTAAAAACTTATTTTCTCTATCTTTGATGAAATTTTTCTCTAAAAATAGTTTATAAAATATGTAATTTTATAACTAGTGTTTACAAATAAATAAGCATTTGGATAGATTTAAGAAGTTTATCTTTAAAAAATTATATTTAATGTGCAACTCGTTTATTAATTAATTTGATGCATCGGATATATTCAAAATTTTCTTTCATTTTGAAATTTTATAATATCAAATAGGTCTCAATTGGATGTTTGAATATATTATTCTCATATATTCATATCTTATTTACTAATTGATATTTAAGAATTTTAATATATATATATATAGACAACAGTCCCTTATGAAATACATATGAGATTAAGAATTTTTAATTTTGCAAATTTATTTTTTTCTCTTAATTATTTTTCATTTTTATACTTGATAAAATAATTATTTAATTTAAAAATGGGTTATATTTTGAAAAATTAGTTGAAGTTATGGGTCAAATTATTAAATATTAACAACATGAGTGAATTTAAGGGTTAAATTTCTATTAGATTAAAATTTAAGTATTTAAAAAATAATGAAAAGTTTAACATAGGGCAAATCTGTAGTATTGTTCATTAATAAGGGCGCAAAAGTTTTATTAGCAATTGCTGCGAAGGAGATATTGCTGTTAGTTGCAAAACTTGAGCCTCTATTGTTTTGAAATTCCTTACTTAAGTACCCTTTCGTTTCAAAGTTGTGCATTCTCGAAAGAATAACAAATATATATCAGCAAGAGTTTGAAATGAAGGACTGCCAGTTCAGCGGTAAAATATACAGAAAATTTAGCTTCTTGATTAGAAAGTTAGACCAAGTCAAGCAAATTTATAATGTTATATTGGCTTCTTGGCTCTTTCTCTGCTCTGATCTTATTGAGATATGGCCAAAGTGACAAAACTGAACAGCAAGTATCATAATAATGCATCTATGAGGACAAGAAAAAGAAGCAGTAGTAGGGTAACCCAAAAAAACAAGAATTGTTTTACAAGTCGAAGGTTAAAAGTGATAAAAGGGTCAACTCTTCTAGTTATCATCAACAATGACAACAAATATTATGAACTTACAATCTTTATAATCTCTAGTTGTTACAATGCATCAGCAATGAAAAGCTTGTGTGAGGTATAATATTATATGCTATGATTACGGGACAAACATGATCATTAGACTAAGACTTTAGGAAAGTGGACCCTAGTCCAGCTGGACCAAGAAAAAAACCATGCGGGTCCTCAGTACTCTACAGTCCATGACCTATATATGATGATTGTTGAGCTAGCTTTCTTATATTGGAGCAGAAGTGATGATCAAAGGTCTTACTTATTTGATCAAGGGTTGTGATCTTTTTATAGTTCGGTCCCACTAAGAATAGGACTCTGTGTTTTTGAGCAGAGAATTGTTGAAGAGTTCCAATAAAGAAAGAGATTGTTTTGTTTGCTTTCTGTTTGTTCCCATGTTTTGTGATTGAAATGTAAGAGGCAAAGCCACGGCCACAACTTTCTGATTCTGAATCAAGTTAAGAGTGTGGGCTTTGCATCTGAATTTGACTAGAATGATGAAACAGCTCTTAATGTTTTTAGAAACTTGAGATTATAAAATTTTGAGACTATCATATAAAAGGAAAAGAAATAACAAGAAAGGATAGAACCCTTTTCCAAGTCTCTAATGGCGTTTATTTTAATTATATAAACTTGCATATATAGTATGTAAAACTAGTGTTCAATCGAGTGATTTTTTCAGAACTTTTTTTACCATTTGAAGGAAGTGAACTGGAAACCAACACAACCACCACCTCCAATTTCCATTGATTCTAGTCACGTACCTGTCTGCACCCACCAACCTTTTTTTTATGTCCGTTCTGTACTGATCTATAGCTTCAGTTATTGGAATTCGAGCCTATGAAAGAAGAAGAGCAAGAAAAAAGAAAAAGGAAAAAGAAAAGAAAGCAACATATCAGTATCACAGGAAAAAAAAAAGACTACACGCGTCTCAGAGGGTAAAAAACCATTACATTGGCAACAAGACCATAGGGATGCATGGGGGGATACAGACTTGTGATTAAACTTAGAGACAAATACACACATACAGTTTCTCTTTTGTGGTTTGCTCTGTTCAAACGTTATTATAAACCGAGGAGAGACACATTTCTTTACGTACTAACGAAGAAATTCAGCTGTCTGGTTACATAATAAATTGCTTAGGGAAATGTTTTTTCCAGCATTATACTGTACATTTACCTTACTGCATGTTTTCTTTTTGTTTCTCCTTAAATTAAAATACAAAACATTTATGCATACATAGTCTCGATTCTGTTTATGTGGATCATTCATGGACCGAGTATAGAACATTATAAATTGTTTATATGAACTTGTAAATGCCAAATACAATAAATAATGATTTTCTACTATGTTACGTGCTTCTTCCTCCATTAGCAATGCATGATTTATATGTAAGTAGCATTACATAGTATAAATAATACAAATTTTATTATAAAAAATAAGTGGTATTAAATAGTATAAATAATACATATTTTATTATAAAAAATTTAAATTTTTTAAATTTTCGATGACTTAAGTAAATGGAACTTTTAAATTAAAGAGTAGTTTTAATTTAATTGAACTTTTTTTAAATAATATGTTATTGAATAATTTAAAATTAAATATCTGAAAATTTTAATTTCAAATGTTGAATGTTGTTATGAAATTCTTGTTAAAACTTCAATGAATTTAAAGTAAGAATGATCAAATCAATTTGAAAAGGTTCAAATTTTTAGTTGATGTCTTAAATGAATTACAAAATAAAATCAATGGCTTAAATGAATCAACTCATTTTCACTTGTCTTTAGCACTAAGCCTTGAGGTGTGGCATCTTCAAAAAAAAAAAAAAAGCATTAAGGTGTGGTATGCCCTTTGTTGCCTTTTGGGATAGCTGAACATTTCTTTTGGCGTCAAACATTTTTAAATGGAAATGGGTTGGGAAAGTTCAGTCATTAAATCTTCTAAATTATTTAAAATATATGCAATCACTTTACTACTAGTTTAATGGTCAAAGATTAAAATTTTAATTATATGATTTTTTCATCTCATGATCTTTCCGCAATTGATTATTCTGTAGTTAGCGACACTGTTTTAGTCCACAATAGCAAGAACTTAGAGGGCCTTATTAGAATGTATATACCACTCAATCACATATCTTTATACATAGTTTATTTATTTTATTTCCATATTAGTATATTAGTGACAAGGTTTTGATTTATTGCCTTAAACCATTATAATTTTTTTCCTGTCCTTTTCTAATTTTTGACTTTCTGTACAGAGGATTTGTGTATGATCAGACTTAAAAGATAAATTTAATACACTACCTTGAAAAGTAAAAAAAAAAATTATCGCAAGATTTAATTGAATTTTAATGTTTTACTGAATGTAAACTATGATATTTTAATTAAATTATAAGCTCGTCTAAACCTTAGAATGTGAAAGTATGCTCAGAAGTATTCGAGCAGTTCTTGAGATTGGAGATTGGTATTTGAGTTGAAATTGTTTGTACAGATGAATAAAGAGAGAAAGTATAGAAAATTATTAAATATATTATTCTCAGTCTAATACTAATTATTATATATAAATATATATGTATAAAGTATAATTAAGCTAAGGCAACAGAGCCTTATTCAGTAAATGGCTGGGGTTATATTCATTAATGAGTGTACAGAGAATTCGCAGCATTATATTTAGTGCGTAGATGTAGATCTACTCAATAATGCATGTAGTGTTGTGTTGAGACTCTTGTATGAAAATTCTAAAAAATGAGGGCCATTCTCTGGTAAAATTCAGAACTACCCTCATTTAATGTAATTCAATTAATATTTTGATTCTAACACTAAAATAATTAGTTAATTTGATTTGAATAATCACGTTTTCAGAATATTTCCGGGACATTAATCATCTCAATATCATTTATTTATTTTGTGATAGCTGTTTGTTTTTTTTTATCATTCTCTGTTTAATGCTCAAAATTTGAAAATAATTCCCAAGTTGAAATGTTTTTATGTTTGGCATCAATAATGGAAACATTACCTTTTTATATATATTATTTATTTTTTTATTTATAAAAACAGTAAAATTAATTAGGATAAATAATTATAAAGTTTATATATTTTTAAATATTATATTAGTTAGTCTTTATATTTTTAACATTTCTATATTTTTAAAAATTAAATTATTTAGTCATTATATCAATATTTTTATCCTAAAAATATCAGTCAACGGCTTTGATATTATAAAATAACTTCTTTATCTTTTATTTATATATATTTTTCTTTGCTATTTATTTATTTTTAATTTTATTTATATTTTTTATGTATAATTTATTTTAATTTTATAAATATTATTAAAAAATAATATTAAATAATAATAATTTTATTATTTTACAGATAATTTATATATATCATTTATTTTAATTTTATAAATATCACTAAAAATAATTTTAAATAATATGAATAATATTTTTATTATTTTATAAATAATCTATATATAAAATAAAATTAATGAATTTAATAAATAGTAAAGATAAATATATATAAAAAATAATAAAAAATTATTTTATAATATTAAAATTATTAATTAATAATTTTAAAATAAAAATATTGATAAAAAATTAAATATTTTAATTTTTAAAAATATAAATATATAAAATTTAAATATTAAAAATATAAATACTTACTAATATAATATATAAATTAAAATCCTGAAAATTTCATAATTATTTAGTCAATTAATTAATGGGTTAAAAATCTGTTTGAAAAATAATGGATCAGATGTTATTTTCAATTACTGTGGGGGTGCTAACAGCTAACTGGTCACTGCCTGTAACGCAGCCAACCCGCTCCCGCCCGCGCCAATTCACCACTCTTACTTATACTGAAATGAAAAGTAAAAAGTTTTAGAATAACCCGCTAAAATAATTTATGTATTTTATATATAAAAAAATGATACAAGAAAAAAAGAAAAACAGAATATCTTAGGTATGGTCCACTCATATAATAAAAGCCAAATTTATGCAATATATATACTCCGTTGCTTTTTGACATTTTTATAATTTGGCAATCTTAACGGTGCAATGGTAATCAAGGCCTTTATATGATGAGATCGACAAAAGCAAGACATTCCGGATGGAAAATTAAAAAATCAAAAATCAAAATAGCAAATTCGAAAAATTCATTTTGTGGGATCCATGAGTGCCTAGGGTACATATGTCACGTGTCGAGTAAATGAGGTGCGTGGCCCATGACTCACACCCTAAGACTATACACACAGTATACAACCTAATAATATATATAAATAATAAAAATAAATAAATAAATAAAGAAAGAAGAGGCAGCAGCTGCTCCAAGTCCAAAACTGACAAATAAAAACATATATACTTTGGGGTTGGAGCTGGAGAGTAACCGGTGGTCATTGACCCTCTTCCTAATCTTTCTCTCTTGTTTCATTCATTCGTTGAGAAGGAGACAGAAAGAGAGAGAGAGATGGGTGAAGCTGAGTCTTTATTGTTCATCTTCTTCTCTTCCCTATAATGAACCAAGATCTGAATCTATTCTTCTTCTTTGAAGAAGATGGCAAAACCTTTTCTTCATTCTTCAACTGCACTTCAAGAACCACAATATCAATTGCCAAGCCCTACACTTCTCAGTGACAATCTTTACTGCTTCGAGGGGAACTGGAAAGAAGAAGAAGAAGAAGAGGAAGTTAGAGATGACTATTTTCAACAAGTAGAAGAAGTGGAAGAGGAAGAGGAAGGAGCGAGTTATTGCTGTAACAATAACAATAATTACAATAATAATAACAACAATAATAATAAACAAGTAGTGCTATTAGAACAAGACTTGTACTGGGAAGATGAGGAACTTTCCTGTTTACTTGAGAAACAAGAGCAAAATCAACTGTACAAAAATATAGAAACCAACCAATCTTTAGCTGAGTCTCGGCGTCAGGCTATAGAGTGGATGCTTAAAGTCAATGCTCACTACTCTTTCACTGGTCTAACTGCAGTTTTGGCTGTCAACTACCTGGATAGGTTCCTTTTCAGCTTTCACCTTCAAACAGACGAGCCATGGATGACCCAACTCGCTGCTGTCGCTTGTTTATCTCTTGCCGCTAAGGTGGAGGAGACCCAAGTGCCTCTTCTATTGGACCTTCAGGTATTAATCATTAATTGGGCAATCGTTATATTCTTGCTTGGTTGTGTCTAATTAATTTTTTTTTTAATTTAATATAGGTGGAGGACAGTGGATCTGTGTTTGAGGCCAAAACCATCCAGAGAATGGAGATTCTGGTACTCTCTACTCTCCAGTGGAGAATGAATCCTGTAACTCCGTTATCATTTCTGGATTACATTGCAAGGAGGCTTGGTTTAAAGGACTATCTCTGCTGGGAATTTCTCAGGAGGTGTGAGCACATAGTTCTATCTTTAATCTCAGGCAAGTTATCAGACATCTTTATCTTTTCCCCTTGTTCATATATAAAATTACGCTTTCTTTGTAATCGGTTTGGGTATTTGATGTGTGTATAAATTGATGTTTGTTTTAATGCATGCAGATTTAAGGTCTATGCATTATCTGCCTTCTGTAATTGCTACTGCTACAATGCTGCATGTAATTAATGGAATAGAACCCTCTCTTGGAGCTGATTATGAAAGCCAGCTATTGGGTATACTTGGAATCGATAAGGCGAGTTTCCTTTCTCATTATTCATTTCATTGAATTCTAGCTTTATTTTTCCATTTTGAACTACAAAATCTCATTGAATAAAAAACACCGAATCATCTAAAACAGGGCACGGTAGACAGTTGCTGTCAGCTGATAATGGAATTGGCATCAAAAGACATTGGTATCAACCAATCAAAAAAACGCAAATTTGGGTCAATTCCAGGCAGCCCAAACGGCGTAATTGATGTGTCGTTTAGCTCAGATGGCTCAAACGATTCATGGGCAGTGGCATCATCAGTTTCTTCTTCACCAGAGCCTCTGTCCAAGAAAAACAGAGCACTGCAGAGCTTAAGCCATGCAACTGCAGATTTTCTCAGCATTCCTCGCTAATACCTAATTACATTCCTGAATCCTTTTTTCTTTCCCTTGTTATGGACTACTAGCTTTGAATGGTTAAATAATTTTTATCTTCTTTTTTCATGTGCGAGTTAAATTGCCTACCATCTCTACTTCGTATCTCGTTTGAGTAAAATGGTGATGCGGAAGAAGAGATAGCTGGCAGTTTTTCCGGCAGTTAAAGACATATATGAAGCAATGGCTAGTCCTTGCAATAATATAAACCTCTCAAATCTATATTTATGAACATAAAATTATTTTGTATTATATTTTTCTATATCAATTCATACATAAAAAGATCTTATATGACCTTATTGGTTAAAATATTTCACTGTTTGTCATATGCCAACAGGTGTGCCTCTATACAAGTGTAATCTAAGCTATTCCAATTACATGTCTGATTCTTCATGAAAAAACAAAACAATTAAATTGGTCATGGAGGGAAATTAATGAAAGATTCGCCAGCCCATTCAGCAAGAACAAGACCATAATAAGAGGGAATAATAAAAATTTAGCATCAAGAAAGATCAGTTTTTGTTTGCATGTGAAAGGAAGAGCTATTGACCGAAAAAAAAAGGAAGAGCTAGTTGTCGGCCACTGTAATATATCTATTGGTGTTTAATTTGTTTGGTGTTTGACCTCGTTTAGATAGTCTTTTTTTTTTCGCAAATACAAAAGTTTGAAATTTTACCTCCTTGGCAACTCACCTTTCTTTGGTTACACCGTCCACATTATTTAAATTATAAATCACTTTCTCCAAAAACCCTATGCCCTATATATTTATATACAAGCATTTGTATTAAATTTGCTACCTTAGCTAGAAGTTCAATGCTTTAATTTTTATTACTTAGTTATGAAATGCGTTTATAGCTTCTTTTTTTTTTTTGAGGAAAGCGTTTATAGCTATTTAATAAGTAGTTGCCTTGTTCACACGCTTGACCTTTTCTTCTTCTTAGTGCGATAGATAGTTGCGATACATAAAGGGTGAAATTAATGGAGGGTTATTAGGACAGAAAGAGATGTTAGGGCCTTTAAGTTCAAACATAAAACCTTCAAATTTGAATGCAGAATTTAGAAATGAATAACATAAAAATTATAAGAGTCCAACTTAACGAGGCAAAGTCAATAAAGAACTGTTCCTTGAAAGGGACAGCTACTCCACCTTATTGATTCTTGAAAGAAAAAGAAAAGGGTATATTATAGAATTTAAAAACAATTAAATTTATAATTGACGGATATCGCTAATTTTTATGGGTAATTTAATTATTTTGGAGTTAATATTATTAATATTTGGCAAGCAGAAATGGCAAAAGCATGCAATATTTACACAAGTAAAGAAAAGCTTGCATGTGCTTGCTGCAACTTTAAACTAAAGGGAATCATGAGCTGGCTTTTATTCTTCAATCTTAAATAGATGTCTTACTAAATTGCATTAACCTTCTTATAAACTTACTAAATTATTTGAATCCCAAATCTTTTTATATGTATACCGTGAATGTCGGAGACAATATTATATAAAGCTCTCGTTTCCTCATATTGACTACAATGTGTATGGTCATTGATTTGGTAAATAAGTAGTATGATATCACAGTCTAGTTTTGGAGTACTGAAATATGATTGGAGAAAAAAAGAAAGTAAAAAAGAGAATAAATAAAATAAATAAATAGTTGCAAAAAAAGAGCTCACACTTTAATTGAAGGGATTTATCGCAGAAATGGAAAGCAATTATGCAAGAGGTGGAATACATTACATATATAATTACCTTCCACATGATAATTGCTTGGTTTAAAATGTCGCATAATCAATAATGTGTAAAAAAATCCGATTAATTTTATTATTCATATAGTGGATTAAGAAAAAGTAAAGCAAAAAATAAAGTACAAGATTAGGCCCTATTACCCACATAAAAGGAGGTATTAGAGAAGATTAAAAAGGGGATTTAGATGCAATTAGATCCATATATATATAAAAGAAAATACAGCTGCGAAAAGGGCAAAAAAAAGGTGAAAAGTAAAGAGAATGTTGAAATTGGACGACAAAATCTTTTAATTTTGTGTGTGATGTCTTTGCTGTTCCTTTGTTTTTTTGCTTTTGTTAGTTAGGAGTATGGACTGTAGTGTGTTTCAACTCTAAAACTAAAAGAGTGAGAAAAATGAAGAAAAAGACAAGACAATGATATGCATAATGCTATAAGATATAGAAATTGAAGATTATGAAATGGAGAGTTTGTATTTGGTTTATGTTCTTTTCTTTTTCGTGTGGACACTGGTCTACTAACTTTAAAAGTATGGGTCTTTCTACATTACATTTGATATAAGAGGAATATTAATTGCATTTGTGTTTAAGAGTTACTATTTAATAATCCCTAATATTTATTATTTTTTTATTTTTTTTATATAGAGAAAATTTTTATTTAGGATATTTTTTTATATAGAGAAAAATTTTTAAAATGAAAATTATAGGAAAGTATTCCTTAAAAATTTTTTAAAATCACCCTTGCAAGTAACTATATTTTGCGCATTAAATGAGACTAGTAATAGACAAATATAAGTTTTATAATTAATATGATTCACTTTTCAATACATGAATTAATGTTATAGTTATGAAAAATCTCATTAACTTACGCTCAATTTTACTAATTAGGACACAATTATAAGTTAATTCATATCATGTATCACAACGTGAATACTAATTTTATTTATCGAACTTTAGTTATTTAAAAAAAAGTAGTGATATTTATATTAAACTAATAATTAGAGCACAATTTTAAATTGTATCGACCGATATGATTTGATATTTTTATGTCAAAGATATTAACTAATTTTGAAATAAATTTATTTGTGTTAAATAATTTGTTGTCATTTTTAAGCCATAATTACGATTGATATTTGTAACCAAATTTATAGATTTACACATAATTGCTATATTTTTTTTCCTCTTTAATATTTTGTGCACAGATTTATAAAGTATTGTGCCATATAAAAATGATTTAATTATACATAATGATTCATATTATTTATATGCAAATATGTGCACTTATTATATAAGTAAGAGTAAATTACATTCATCGTCTCTGCATAATTTACTAACGCACATCGTCGTTCCTAAAGTTTAAATTTCGCACTTAAATATTTAAAATTTACATTTTTGTAAAACTATAATTCTCGAGATCATTTTTCGTCTACTCCATTAACAATAATTCAATACTTTAGGAATCAAAGTAATCAAATACTTTGATTAAATACTTTACTAAATTATTGTTAAATACTTTAGGAATCAAAGTAATCAAATTCTTAAAGTAATCAAATATTTTTCTCTAATTAAATACTTTAGTAATCAAAGTAAATTTCATTTATAGTCCTTTAAGAATTTTTTTAATATCACTCGTTGTTCCTGAATAATTTCTTAAAATCGAGTAAAATTTAAAGGAGGTGCAATTATTCGATCCGTGCGCTTCTAACTTTTAAAGCAAGTGTCTTAACCATTCAAGTTGTATCTCATTTATGCAAATTTAGTTACTTTATTTTATTTATATTTAATTATAATCTTTTGAAAAAAGTATAGATTACAAAGTAATTCATAAAATAATTAATTATTAATTAATCTAGCAAATCTATTGGTAAATTATTAAAAAGATTAATTTTTTAAAATTATTTAATTTTAAATAATTTTGGAAATAATTAATTTTTTACATTTGAATAATAATTACTATTAAACAGAATTTTTCAAAAATAAAAATATTACAATAATAATTATATTTTTTTTACAATTTTGTTTTTTACAAATAATATTATATTTTGATATAATAATTAATTATTATAATCTAAAGTTTGATTATTAATTATTCAATTAAGTTAAATAATTATTATTTCAAAAAAGTTAAATAATTAATTATTTAATTATTATTTTCATTTTCTAATAGAATTATTATTAAATAAAATTTTAAATTTTTAAAATTATTTATAATTATAATTAATTATAATATTTTGAATTTTATAATTATCAATATTTATAAAATTATAAAGTTTAATCATTATTAAATATTTTTTAAAAGATTATAGTTAAAATATAAATAAAATAAAGTAATTAAATTTACATAAATAAGGTGCAATTTGAATGATTAATGTACTTAGTTTTAAGATTAAAGGTGTAAGGATTGAATCCCTGCACCTTCATTGAATTTTACTATATTTTGAGAAATTCTTCAAGGAGGACGAGAGATCTTAAATTTTTTTTAAGGACTATAAGTGAAAAATGAATGCTAATTACAATAACTTTAGAGAATGATTGTTGGATAATCTTTCTTCTATTATATCTCTCTTGATAAATGAACTCATAAGTGAAATATACTTTGATTGCTAAAGTATTTATTTAGGAAACTGATGTGATAATTTAGTGGTGTTATGTAGGCGCCATGTAGGATGACGTTGATGCCACGTTATATTACCGTTAACGGAGCAGACGAAAAATGATCTCGAATAGTATAGTGTTATAAAAGTATAAGCTTCAGGGATTTTAAGGGACGACGATGTGTGTTAGTAAATTTTTTAGGGATAACAATATGTGTTAGTAAATTCTTAAGGGACGACGGATGTAATTTACTCTATAAGTAGATAATAATTTATTTTTTATATTTTAAAATAAAAAATTGGATCATAAATGTTGTATAGAATATTATATTCATGAGTTGTCTTTCTCTTAATATTATAAATATATATAGTTGAGCTTATTTAAGGCTAATTATAATTAATAAATTCATTAACTATCTTCTTAATTTTTGAAAAAAGTATAAATTTATTTATTAAAAGAGATATTATAATAAATATATTTTAACTAACAAAAGAGATTATTGATTATAATTAGCTTTGATACAATGAATTAATGACAAACTTAAGAATAACTTGTTTTGATAGGTCATAAACAGGTACTTTAAAGACCCAGTTTAATTCAAGAACTTTAATGGGACCCTGCCATTCGAACATGCAAACCACGAAACGACACCCTAGATTTGGGACTTTTCTTGGAATGATTCAAAATGGGTACTCCTTGTTCTTCAAGGTCTTCCATGAGTTCCCAAGCATTAATAACTTCAGGCTCTTCTTTAGAAGGCTATCTCTGCTACAATTTCTTACTTTCAGTCTTCTTTAAAAAATATTAATTACAGTTATTTTGGAGAGTGATTATTAAACAATTTTATTTTTAATTATTAAAAAATATTTATTATAAATTTATTTATAAAAATAGATATTATAATAAATATATTTTAACTAATAGAATAAAAGTTATTCAATAATCATTCTTCAAATGAACAATTAGTACTTTTCTTTTTTTTTCTTGTTCCGGCGGCTTTTCTTATTTTTGCTCCCCTGTTTCTGGTAGTTTTTCTAGGGAGGAAAGAGAGTTGAACTGTTGAAGTAGGCGGTTGCGGTGGAACACAATCGGAAGGTGGAAAGCCATGGATCTCAGAATTTGAGTTTTTCTTTAAAATTTAATTAGGTTGAAAGTAATTTTAAAATAAAATAATAAAAGAATTTTAATTTAATATTTTTAATTATTATTTTAATCATTGTAATGAAAAAATACCACTAAAATTATAAAATCATGCGTGTTTAGTCCAAATATTATTTATAAAAAAATATCATAATATATTTATTACGGGTCCGAAAAGTTACCGAAAAACATATTACTGGTAAAATTTTCAATAATTAAAATTTAAATCAATAATCTGACAATAAAAAATATAATAATAATAAATTTTCCAGTCGAAAGTTTATACATATTGAATTCTTTAAAGCTTTTTTTTTTTTTGAGAAGAGAATTCTTTAAACCTTTTTTTTTTGGTGCATAAGAATTCTTTAAAGCTGATACCATCCTTTGGCCGTAAGAGGACAAAGATCGTATTTTTTGCAGCTACTTATATCTCATTCTATCTAAATCCAATCACACATTAGGAAAATTAAATACTAATCTCATTAAAATTCACTCACGTGACCAGTCATGTGATCATCGCATAGAAAATTCACTCATTAAAAATCTTTAGATTTATTTATGGCTCTGAATATTTAATATATAAATAAATACTAATTATTTTATTAATTTTTAATCTTATTTTAACCAATAGAAATTTAGTTTGACTGGTCATATGTTTAAGGCCTAAGAATGGTCCATGTCGTTATTCCAAAATTGATTTAACTTATATTACAGTTCGCTCACAGTCTCTGTCTGTAATAGAAAATCGATAGGAATGCATGTGACGTCAAGTTGTAACCAGCTGCCGACCGCTTCATGCATCTCAACTCAATAAAACAGCTTTCATATTTCGAAATATTACCTGTAATTACTGATAAAAAAAATATTACCTATAATTGTTCAACTTGCTTCCTTTTTTTTTTATAACGAGTCTAAATTTTTTGAAAAAATTACCATGGTGAAATATTTTATGTATTTATTTTTAATATTAAAACTATTTTATTATAAATATAAGATTTTAAAATTCTCACTTTTTTCCTTTTTTCAAAAAAAATTTGCAAAGTATTTTATTTAATTAATTAAACTTACTATTTACCATGCACATTTAGTTAAATGATTATCAGAATATATATCATACCATCGTTATTATAAAGGTAAATATACTGTCTACGAACTGTATGTATAATATTGTTTTTGTTTTCAAATGTATATACTTATGTGACCGTTCGCATACGTGTGTATCTACGTACGTACCCACAATAATACATACTACAGATTCAGTGTCTGCATAAAATCACTTATATTATCAAAGTCGACGGGCTCATTAACTCGTTGGAAAATAAATGATTTATTTTTCCTTTTTTCTAAAAAATGTTAAATTATATACAAAGCAAAATCAAATATCAATTACAATCACGTCAAAAGTAGACATAATGAGAAAAATTATACAACATAAATTACAATCTATGTTCAACGTGAAATAAACATAAATTTATGTATTTTATTTATTTATTTAATTTAATAAGCATATTTTATAACACGGCATCCTTAAATAAAGTGGACGGTCCATTAACTCCGTGGCGGAAGAAGTTGTGCGACAACTGGGCAATGCCTATGACCTAAATTCAGATAATTTCCATATTAATTAGCCGTTACATAATTATTCAAACATATGATATGAATGATTCCAATAAATTATTACATGATTGGATTTTCTAGGATTTCAATTCAGCCTTAAATTAATGATCAAAGCAATGTTCAAGAGTCTCAGTAAAAATCCTAAGAACTTAATTTTAAATTATAAAATCATGGGTGTCAAAGTGGATTAATGCATATTCTGATGACACAATTAAGATATAGTTAAGTTATTTTAATCATATGTAAAAAAAGTTTTATTAAAATTTATAATTTTATAAATTTGTTGATTCAAAATTCATTAATTAAAAATAAATAAACTACTTTTATGTACTAAAAATACTTAACAGTGTTTCCATTTGGTAGGATTATGGTGATTTACATAGATGTAAGAATTATTAATAAAAGAAAGAAGAAGATAATTAAAATTAAGAAGTGGACCCATAATCATATAAACATTATAAATAGAGTTAGATATGGAAAAAGAGAGCCGAGAAGGAATGGGTGACACTTGTAGTTGACAGGAGAGGCACATTTGATGCGTGAATGATATAATTGTGAAATGAAGAAAGTTGATTCTGTGTAGTTGTATCTGATCCTGAATTTCTGACCAATTTAGATTTTGCATTTAATATCTTCGTTCTCGTTTTTCAGGTTTTGACAGAGACTCCAGGTGAGATAGATAATGTTTTTGCACCTCCAAATGAGTATCCAATGGGCTGAGTTGGGCTGGGCTCTACCATTCGGCTGTCAACATCTCAGGTAATGCCAAACATATTATTCAACCCTTGTGCCCACTTTAGATCAAAGTTTAAGAAATTGCAACCCTTACTAAATTCTTTTTAAATTTGAGAAAATTAAACTCTATAACACACTTTTTAATTTTTTTAAAAAATATCTTATAAAGATATACTAAATATATACTTTTAAAAATAAAATATTTCTTTAATATACTAAATATATATCAAAAATATATCTCTTACAAGGGATGTTTTTAAAATTAAAAGTTGAAAAAAAATGATTTTTTTGAAATTGAAATTGAAAAGGAAGTATTCTTAAAAATATTTTTATTTTTTAAGGTATTTTTAAGAAAATTTCTTTAAATTTTTTCAATTTTTAACAAAATTTTTAATTATTTTATAAAAGTAAATAATAAATTTACAAAGTTATCATATATATATTAAATTCATAATAAACTTTCTATATACTATAAAAATTTGAAAATTTATAAATTGATAAAAAAAATCTAAATTTGAAAATGTTTTAAAAATTTGTCAAATTGTGTATTTTTTTTTAGTGTTTCTAGAAATTATGTAAAAAGCCTTTTTTTCTTTTTGTTATTTTTCATTCATTTTGCTTATTGCAATTATATATGTATGCATATGGTGAGATAGGTCTCATTATTTTTACCCAAACCCATCCTCACGTGGTCAAATTTGGGATGTGATTTCAATTGAAATCGCCTATGGTCCTAAAGTTGTGGGTCTGAATTTTAATAACAATATATATATATATATATAACAAAAAAAAAGTATAAAACATACAAATAGATTTTCATTTATGTATATATAATAGTATTTGTTCACAAATAATTATTACTTTAAAGTTTTTGTACAAAATTAAAAAAATTATCTAATAATCTACTTTATACAACTATTTTACTAAATTATTATTTTTTAATTTATCACTCATTTTATTATTAATTATATAAGGGTAAATTTAAAATAAATGTATAAAATAATCTTGATTTTTATAAAATGATAATTATTTATGAAAAAATTTATCATTATAAAGTGATAATTATTTATAAATGAAGAGAATAATTTTTATAGTAAGACATAGTATAGATTTAAAAATATTTTAAAATTGTCGTTAAATGAACTCCTTAGAAATTTTGTATTAAGTCACTTTTTCTCTTGATTTTCTATTATGCTTATCTTTGCTATTATTTATCAGTGCCATTTTTCAAATACATTATGGCATTGATAAGTAATGTAGTAAGAACACATAGAATAGTCAGTTGAAAAAAAAAGATCGCATAGTATAATTGAGTCTTCTGAAAAAAAATTACAAAATAGGAAATTCTGTAATTCCAAACATTTAGAATGAACTAAAAAAATGAAATGATAATTGGGAAAAATAATAGAAAAAGGCAGAGAATTTAAAGAGAGAAAAACATAACAAGGAAAGGATCAAGAGAAAAGCCAAAAAGGACAGTGAGCGGCAGAAACAATTGTGATAAATGGTCCATAGGTGGGGGTAGATGGGAGGCACCCTTTTGTACCATACAGAACAGAGCAGAACAAATTGTGAAATTTTAATGGCGGGTGGGGACGTTAGCTAATGTATACACACAGTGCAAATGGTTTTTAGGCCTCAAAGGTCACTTTTAAATTGCAGAAGAAAACAAAGGGACAATGCTACATTTTTATGGTGTACGTTCCCAGGCGTTAGAGCCCAATTCTCATTTAAGATTGGCGGCAACTAACCCTCTGCTTTCTGATATAGCCAATAGGGGATATCAACGTTTCTGGGTTGGATCTCTTTTTGCAGCCTAGAATGTCCAACCCTGTCTTCATTTTCTGAGATTTTTTGGACTGAAATTATTGCTCTCTAATATTGTCTGGTTAGCTTTCAACCAATACACATTGTGTATATAAATATGTAATATAATATTAAATCTGGATATAAAATTCACTCGAGTTCATCTGGCCCATAAGGGCCACTACAGAAGTGTAGATCTAGCAAGAACATTAACTGATTGGGCTAACAATTACCCAAAAGACCAACACAAGTCCACTGTCTTTTGTCCTGAAGATTGCTAGGCTTGGCTATGACCCCTGAGTCTAATCATGAGTTTTAAATTATATTTGGCAAGTTAGGATGGGCTGGCACTTACTTTTGTTCAAATTACAAACCCAACTTTGATCTGAAACATAAACACTAAAAGTTGCACCAAATGAAGATAAGAAAAGCAATACCAGAAGCTTTTCTTAAAGCAGCAGGTTTGTTTTAATTAATTATAATAAAATTAATTGGTTTTTTTTTTTTGAACAGACATATAAGTATAGATTAAATCTTAATACATATTAATTGATTTTGTGTACGAGTGGTCTCAACCTTATTTATATGAACACTAATGTTTATTAGGTCCAACACTCCCACGACCCATGTAGATTTAACAACTAATTAGTAGGAGACTATGATTAAAAACAATTGTATTTTTGTCAGAATAAGGTTATCAAAGTTGAGTTTATTTTTGCGTAGGCAATCATAATGGAGAAATTGTGATTGACTCGCTTTCGTTCATATAGAGATGCAATTATTTGATATTTTAAAATTGCTTTTTACATAATTTTGAGAGTAAAGAGTTAGGAAAAATATGTATATTATTTTCCAGTTACCAATTTGCATAAGTTTATCCTTGCTCCTTTCGTAATAATTGGAACAAAATGATGTAAGTTTCCAGTATGGCAATACCATGATTCATTAATAATTTAATAAAGCCTTAATACTTGAAAAGATTATGCAAATCAGGATAGTGAATATATAGAGGCAAATTTTTTAGGGTTTTATCTTAAACTAAAAATATTTTTAAAAATATCCTTTTCTTTTAAAAAAGTTATCCACTTTTAATTTCAGCATCTAATATGTAAGAAAATTATATATAGAGTGTTGTAATTTTAGTTATTAAGTGAATATTTTTAGAACTTTTTAAAAATGGTAGGATATTTTAAAAAATTTTAAAAAAATACATAAACAGTGTTTTTTTTTTATTGATTTTCAAATTTCTAGCAGAGAAGCAAATGGGTAGGCCCATGACTCATGAATCTGAACGCCTCTTGGCTCTTGGTGCGACTCAAGAGCTTTTGAATCCATAAAAACCCAGCCCCAAACTCTTACAACCATATATAACCCTTTTCCCTTTAGTTCTATCTCAATAACCGAGTAATTGTTTGATCATAAACTATTCTTTAATAATGTTCTACTGCCAAACTTAATAAAGAGTTGAGTCAATTAGAGATTGAAAATTCAGCTAGAACTGAAAATAATACTTTTATATATTTATATTTGAAATGATACAAATTTTAAACATTTAACCAGTCATTCAAATCACACTATAATATTCATATTAGCTTACCACCGGAGTTTGAAATGTATTGGAAGAAACAGAAAGAGAGAGACGAGATCTATGTAAAAACTGTTGGCCATCGTTGTTGAAAAAAAAAAAAGAAAAAAGAAAAAAATATAAAACTTAAACAATCCCTCGTCAAAAAATGATGCAAAACGAAGGGATGAAATTTTCTATATAAGAGAATTTAGGTTTTGGTTTCAAAATACACCAAAACACAATAAGTGTTTTATATTAGAGATTAGAGTTGAGCTCTTGGAGTCTCTTGGAGTATAAATATTCGGGGTGTTTTGGTTGTCGGGTAGAAAAATATTTTGTATTTGTGGTTGTAACAATTTTTCACACAGTAAATATTTTTCTTGGTTGTCGTTAGGCAACGACCGTAGTTTTTTTCCATTTGGGAGTTTTCCACGTTAAATCTTTGTATCTTTATTCTCTTTAATTTCTCAATTGTTATTTTATTTTCTCATTTATTCCTGCTTAAAGACGGTCCGAGGGGCGAAAAAATAGCGATTTTTCCAACAAGTGGTATCAGAGCTCAAGTGTTATAATTTTTGTCAAAAATCTTAGTATGCTCTGTGGTTGCAGCTTGGTCTGATCTTCCACATCAGAAAAGATTTTTTTAAAAAAATTATTTTTGTTTTTAAGCTGGTGGAGCCTTTGGAGCTGATGGAGCTTTGAAGCTGGTGGAACTTTGGAAAAGGTGGAGCCGTTTTGCTTTGGTGTGCTTGAGTATTGGCAGTGAGATAAATAATTACATGTCTAGGTAAATTCTGTCAAACGACACGAATTTAGTCTAAGGCAAGTGGATTTTAAGTGAGACCATTATGACTTCTCCTCTTACCTGGGAATTTACCTAGTGTAATTGTTTATTTCTAATCCTTTATTAGCACAAAGTAAGCATGTTGACGATAAGATTTGATATTGAGAAATTTGACTGGAGAATGAATTTTGCACTATGGCAAGTGCAAGTCAAAGATTTGTTGATCCAGTCTGGACTGCATAAGGTTTTGCAGGGTAAACCGACAAGTGGAGACTCAGAAAAATCCAAAATTAGCGACGAATAATGGAGTGAGCTAGATTTAAAGGCGGCAAGTCAAATCCGCATGTGTCAACAAAAAATATTCTTGCTAATGTGGTTGGATTGTCCACGGCAAAGGAGCTGTGGGAGAAATTGGAAGAATTGTACTAAGGAAAAAATATATCCAATAAGTTATATTTGAAAGAGCAATTTCACACGTTGAAAATGGAAGAAGGTACAAGGCTATCAGATCACCTGAGTGTCCTTAACGGCATCGTTTCTGAGTTGGAAACTCTTGAAGTGAGAACCGAAGATGAAGATAAAGCTCTCCGACTCATCCTGTCACTTCCTTCGAAATATGAGCACATGAAGCATGTTTTAAAATATAGTAGTAAGGAAGTGGTGTATGCGGATGTGGTTAGTAAGTTAATTACTGAGGAGAGAAGATTGAATGAAATGGAAAATAAAACATATGAAGATTCAGCTTTGTCTGTCGGTATAAAAAAAAAGAACAAAAGCTCCAGAAAGAGAAAGGTTGTCTGCTGGGGTTGTGGTCAAACTGGACATGTGAGAAAGGATTGCCAGAACGGTAGAGCTGATTCGGCTAGAAGCTTTAACGTTGTTGTTACCAATGTGATCTCCTGTGACGAAGGAGATGATGCATTCTCTCTGTAGTTGAGAGATGTGTGTCCTCATGGCATGATTGCTACCGGTTGAGATGCCATGAAAGAGGACGGATTATTGGTAGCTGGTCCACAAAAATGCGCGCTGCATTGGTTGACAGTTGATGCAAGGTGCGTGGTGAAAAAATTATGTCGATGGCTAATGAACTCTCGGTAAAGTCAACAGGAGGGTTGCACCATAAACTATTAGCGGGATCCGACATAGCCGGTGAAAAATTCTTAGAGTTTGTGAAGTAATTTCAAGTGTGTATACTCTTTTATGGTGGAATATGATAATTTTTGTTATTAGAATTATGATTGTTGGTAACAGATAATGTTGTATTTTTCTTTATTTTGTCAAGGTGGAGATTGTTGGCCATCATTGTTGATAAAAAGAAAGAAAAAATATAAAATATAAAACTTAAACAATCCCACATCGAGAAATGATGCAAAAGGAAGGGATAAAATTTTCTATATAAGGGAGTTTAGGTTTTGGTTTCAAAATACATCAAAACACAACAAGTGTTTTATATTAGAGATTATAGTTGAGCTCTTGGAGTATAAATATTCGGGGTGTTTTGGGTGTCGGGCAGAAAAATATTTTGTATTTGTGGTTGTAATAATTTTACACATAGTAAATATTTTTCTTAGTTGTCGTTAGGCAACGGCCGTGGTTTTTCTCAATTTGGGAGTTTTTCACGTTAAATTTTTATGTCTTTATTCTCTTTAATTTCTCAATTATTATTTTATTTTCTTATTTATTCCTGCTTAAAGACGGTCCGAGGGGCGGGAAAATAGCGATTTTTCCAACAAAAACATGGACAAAGGAAACAACAAATTTAGAGGAGTTTTGTATTGTTTTTTGGAGTCTTCTTCTTCTTCTTCTTCTTAGTCAATCGGACCAATTCAATTTAGAAAAAAATACCGGAGTTTGAAATGTATACCATTCATTCTTTTTAAAAAGTTTTTTAAAAAAAAAAACAATATTCCATTAAAAGCAATGAAGCAAATTTAATTTGAATATTTTGGGGACAAATTTCCCTAATTATATAGTATTTATCATGTGGCCCAACTACTCCATCACTTTATGTAGTTAAGAATCTAGTAGGATATCCATTTCAAATATAGGGCCATGTAAGAAGTTAACCATCAATGATAGATGGACGGCCTAGCTCCTGCAAACCTTTGAAACATTCTCACTATTTCATTATTTTAAAAGTAAAAGAATGTATTTTATTTGTTTCATAAATAATTTAAAAAATTTCTTATTTTAATGTTTTGTGAAATATTATTATACTATACTTTCTATTTAAAATATTTATATTCTTAAAATTTTTGAATATATTTTATACCCATTGATTTTGTTTTGTTATATTCTTACAATAAACATTGTATTTTCATTATATTATAAAATAATTAATTTTGTTGCAACACGGAAACGCATCCTTTTTATTATATTTCAAATAATTTTTTTATTTATCAAGTTAAATATATTATCTTCATGGTAATCTTTTTTTTGTAATTTTTTAGATATAAAACATTAATTATTTACTCAAAAGAAGTACAAGATAAATTAAAATTTATCTACAAATTTACTTTAACTTCATATTATAGATAAACTTTTTTTAATCTAAGTTATCATTTTATTTTTAAAATTATTATAACTGATCAACTTTCATTATTTTAAAAAGCGACAAAACAGAATAAAAATAACTCGACTGAAATGTATTAATAAAATAATGTAATAAATTAATGTGTAATTCACCATGCATATTGTGAAGAAATTAAAGCAAAATTTTGAATAAAAAAGAATACTTATATTTTTTTAAATGATACACGCAAGACCATTTGATCTATTAAATACATGTCATTGCAGATAATTTTAAGTGCAGTATTAACTTCTTGAAAATGACTCTTATAATGTCATAAGATTATTAAGACGTAAGTGAAATTAACTGTTGATAATCTTCACAACTGGTTACAGCTGGTTTAAAAAAAATCTTCACAGCCGGTTACAATTTGTTTGCTTGAATTTATTATTTTTATAAAAAAAAATTAAAGGAAAAATTAAAAGGTCAAAAAATAGAATTTGAATATTCTACTTGTTGGCTAATTAGAAATGTGTTCCAACAGCAAAGCTTGGCTTGAATCAAAATTAATTTGTATATATTAGCAATAATGTAATATTTTCCGAGTGGAGAACATTAGAAGTGACCCTTGAGGGACATTTTGGGTTATTAATAAAGATACCGAGTGACAGTAACACGTGACGAGAATCTTTTTGGATGGCAGGACAAAAGTGTCCTCCTTGACTAGGAGAGAGAGAAGCAGTATCTTCAAAGATTCCGCCCAAATTGAGGGGAGATGTGACACCCACTCGTTTCCTTTATGTCCTTTTCGTTTGTCAGTTTCCTTCCACAACATTGATTATTTAAAAAAAGTTACTGCAAATGGGATCTGCCTAATCCTCCATTTTAGTTCCTCCGCTTCCTACTTTTGTGTTTTTTTCTTTTCATAATTTCATTGATCACATTAAATGGAACGTAAACGCCACTATATTTTATATTTGCACCACAATTATTAAAGTTTTCAATGAACAAGTTTTTGATGCCTTTTTTTTATAAAAAAAAATTACCCATGAATTCTTTTTTTCTTTTTTTTTTGTGTGTGTGTGTTTTCATTAAGGACTTGAATAAAAATATCAATCAAGTTGAGCTTAAATATATAACTTGTTAATCCCTAGGTTTTTCCTCCAAGTTTTTCATGTTTTCTCTAATTAAGTTTAACAAAAGGAAAAAAAAAGGATATTTTTTTTAAAACTGGTCGCATGAATTGTTTAGCTCCCGGTTGCTTAACCTATAGGAAGACTAATCAGATATTGGTCTAGTTAGGAAGACTCCTCAATTTTTCCTATCTAGTAATAAGGAAAACGCGATAATCTATTGAGTCATGGCAAATAATTTATCATCGTAAGCTGAAATTGATAGTTAAGTTACATCTTTCTATGCTAAACAAGTTAGTAAACTAACTTATTTATTCACTCTTTTTTATTATCAAAAACTAAACTGCATTAAAATAAAAACAAATACAACCTAAAATGGAAAATTTTAAACAAATTAGTAACAAACTAGTTGCAATATTGGGTTGCTGAATTGATTGACAGATTAGGAACATGAGACACGAATCTAGTGAACTACCTCTTCTCTCCGGAGGTAGCTACAACGATTCTTAGAATTCTCATAGCTCTCACACTGAATGAAGATAGAATTATCTGACATCCAGACAAAGCAAGTAAGATTTCTACTAAATATGTTTATCATTTCCTTAGTAGTAAAAGAGAGGAGGCATATGGATCATCATCTTATTCTAATGCATCGTGCAATGGGATTTGAAAATCTATATGGAAACTTAATGTTCAGCCTAAAGTGAGATTTTTTATATGGAGTATGTGTGTCAATGCCTTGGCTGTCAAACAAAATCTATACAGAAGAAGACTAAACCAAGACCCAATTTGCCAAATTTGTGGGATAGAGGAGGAAACTGTTTTGCATATGCTATTCAGTGTGAATATGCAAGAGTGACATGGTTTAGATCTAACTTGGGTTTCCTTCCACTGGAAGTAAATAACACATCCTTTATGAATTGGTTGAATAATCTTATCATGCTTGTTAGAATTGTGAATCATGCTCAATTTCTTAAAAATGTTTCTTATTTGTGTTGGAACATTTGGAAGGTTGAATATGACTATTTATCCCACATCGAAAGATATAAAATTTTTAAAGGAGAATTTTTGTTATAAAAGGGGACCTTCCCCTTTAGTTTGAATCGTCCAAAAAAAATAAATCCATTTAATTTATAAAGCTTATTTTTCTTCTCTCTCTTTTGTATTTCTTCTTTGAAATTAAAAATATTATTTTGGTAATGTCCGAGAACGAAGACAAAATTGGTCGAACCTCGTTAAATTTAGTGTTCTCTTTATTAATTATTTAATAGCTATTTTTGGTATAGTTGTGGTGGTATTTTATGCTAGTGATTATATGTCTAGTAAAATTCTGTCTAAGAAAATACTTAGTATTTAAGAGTGTCCATTGTGATCCACCTCTTTTTTCTGAAAATTTTTCTGGTATAATTATTGGTGTAATTGTTCACACACTATATATATTATTGGTGAAAAATTAATCAAATTTCCACAATAATTGATATCAGAGCCAAGTTTTTCTGAGTATGTTCTGTGGTTGCAGCCTAGTCTGATCTTCCATATCAGAAAAGATTTTCTTGGATTATTTATATTCCGCATTTATTAGCTATTAAATAATTTTTTTGAAGCAGAGATGACAGACGACTCAGATAAATCATCTACTCCAAAGGAGACAGCATCTACTTCGTTAATTTGGTCAAGAAATGTTGTGTCAAATGCTAGATTTGCAGTGGAGATTTTTGATGGTACAAGCCATTTTGGTACGTGGCAAAGTGAGTTTTTAGACGCTCTCTTTCAGCATGGTCTAGACATTGCCATTGAAGAAGAGAAACTAGAAGACATTGATGAAAAAAATTAGAAAGTCATCAATCGTGTGGCTTGTGGTACAGTTCGATCGTGTATTTCTAGAGAACAGAAGTATGCGTTCTCTAAGAAAGCTTTCGCAAGTAAATTATGGAAGGTATTGAAGGAAATTTTTTTAAAGAAAAGCAGTCAGAACAACCTTTATATGAAAAAGAGATTGTTTCGCTTCACTTATATTCTAGGTACCGCTATGAATGAACACATCACCAATTTTAATCAGTTGGTAGCTGATTTGATGAATTTAAATGTGACTTTCAAAGATGAAGATTTGGCTTTGATGTTGTTGGGGTCCTTTCCAGAGGAGTTTGAGTTTCTTGAAAAAACTCTACTCTATGGGAAGGCTGAAGTGACTCTCTTTGAAGTAACTGTTGCACTATACAGTTATAAACTATGAAAGAAAGACAAGAAAAAGAGTTCAAGTGGAACAATAGAAGCATTGATTGTGAGAGATCGCTCTCAAAGCAGAAAGGGAGATCAAAATTCAGACCAGCTAAACATGAATGTGCCTTTTGCCGGGAGAAAAGGCATTGGAAGATAAATTGTCCCAAGCTGAGTAATAAAAGCAAATCTGATAAAGAAAAAGTTGTCGTGAATTCAAATGTAGCTGAGTGTGATGATGAAGACTCAGACCTTTCATTAGCTATTATGTCATCAACAAGCTCTTCTAGTGCATGGCTACTTAATTCTAGTTATAATCATCATATGTGTCCCAATCGAGATTGGATCTTTGACTTTAGAGAACTAGAAGGAGTAACTATTTACACAACAAATAACGGTCTATGTATGATTAAAGGAATTGGTTCAATCTAATTGAGAAATCATGATAGATCAATCAGAATACTGTCAAATGTTTGATATGTACTAAGTTTGAAGAAGAATCACATCTCTGTGAGAGTCCTATAATCAAAGAGCTTCATTATAAATGTAGCAGATGGAGTAATAAAAATCATCTTCGGTGCACTGGTGATAATGAAAGGATTAAGAAAGGCCAATAACTTATATTACTATCAGGGTAATGCAATTATTGAGACAGCAGCAGTAGCTTCCAGTAATGATCAAGAGTTGGAAGCAACCAGATTATGACATATGCGCTGAAACTATTGGGACATGCTGGTGATAAATCCTTGTAACTGTTGTCAGATCAAGGATTATTGAAAGGAGTACAATCCCAAAAGTTAGATTTCTGTGAGCATTGTGTTAAAGGCAAGCAAACTAGAGTGGAGTTTGATACTACATTCCATGATACCAAGGGTATTTTAGACTATGTTCACTCAGACGTGTGGAGTCCTTCAAGACAGCTTCAATAGGAGGAAAACACTACTTTGTAATATTTATTGTTGATTTCTCTCAGAAAGTATGAGTGTATACTATGAAGAAGAAGGATGAAGTGTTGGGAGTTTTCCTCATATGAAAAAAGATGATGAAAACTTAGACGGACAGAAAAGTTAAATGTCTCCTCACAGATAATGGTGGAGAGTATAAAAGTGATCAATTTTTAAAATTCTGCCAAGATGAAAGTATTATTAGACACTTCACAGTTAGAGATATACCACAACAGAATGAGATGACAGAATGCATGAACCGAATATTAGTGGAGAAAGTTCAGTATATGTTGTCTAATGCTGGGTTGAGCAAACAATTTTGGGCTGATGCTGTAACATATGCATGACATGTCGTTAATCGCTTACCATCAGCTGCTATTGGTGGTAAAACGCCTTTGAAGATGTGGTCTGAAAAACCTGCTATTGATTATGATTCCTTATGTGTTTGGTTCCACTATATACTACTATGTTAATGAATCAAAGTTAGATCCGAGGGCAAAGAAAGTGCTCTTTATAGGTATCATCATTAGTGTGAAGGGACTTCATTTTTGGTGTCCAGAGACAAAGATGATAGTCTTTGGCAGAGATGTTACCTTTGATGAGTCTGCCATGTTGAAAAAAATAACAAATGAAATTATGCAACAAACAGATGGTACTCCGCAACAGATGAATTTTGAAAGAAGAATTGTTGACCCATCAATAAACAAAACAGATAAAAATACTCCTATAGTAGAGGTGGAGTCGGATGAAGAAGAGGTTTTAACCCAAGAATCTCCACGACAACACGAATCTATTGCAATAAATAGGCCACGACGAGAGATTCGCAAACCTACTTGATTTGATAATATCGTGGCTTATGCATATCTAATTGCAAATGATGGTATTCCTAAAACTTATAGTGAAGCTGTCCAAAGTTTAAAAAATGAGAAGTGAAGAAAATCCATGAATGATGAAATGCAGTCTCTTGGAAAGAATCATACATGAAAGCTAGCTAATATTCCAAAGGAAAAGAAAGCAACTGGATGCAAATGGGTATTTACAAAGAAAAAAGGATTTTTCTGACAAGAACAATATGCGCTATAAGGCAAGATTGGTAGCTAAAGGCTATGCTCAGATGGAAGGAATTGATTATAATAAAGTATTTTCTCCAATTGTAAAATATTTCTCCATTAGAATTTTATTGGCCTTGGTAGCATAATTAGATTTAGAACTCGTTCAACTTGATGTAAAAACAGCAATCCTACATGGAGACTTAGAAGAGAAAATTTATATGACTCAGTCAGAATGGTTCAAGGTTGCTGGAGAAGAAAAACGGGTATGCAAATTGGAAAAATCATTGTACGGATTGAAATAATCTCCGAGGCAGTGATACAAACAATTTGATAATTTTATGATGAAGCATAAGTACACAAGAAGCAAATATGACTATTGTGTGTATTTGCGTAAGCTACAAGATGGATCTTTCATATATCTTCTCCTGTATATTGATGATATGCTGATAGCTTCAAAGAATCAAGGATAAATTGAGAAGTTGAAGGCTCAGCTGAATCAGGAGTTTAAAATGAAAGACTTAGGTGAAACTAAGAAAATCTTAGGCATGGAGATATGAAGAGATAGGAAGAGAGTGAAGCTTTATTTGAATCAGAAACATTATCTGAAGAAGGTAATACAACGTTTTGGAGTAAATGAAAAGTCAAAACCTGTAAGTACACCGCTTGCACCTCATATGAAACTCAGTGTATCTTCATCTCCTAAAAATGAAGTAGAACGGGAGTACATGTCAAAGGTTCTGTATGCAAATATTGTTGGTAGCTTGATGTATACTATAGTGTGTACAAGGCCAGAGATTTCACAAGCAGCTAAAGTTATGAGCAGGTACATGTATGATCCTGGTAAGGAGCACTGACAAGCTGTGAAATGGATTCTGCGGTATATTCTGAACACCGTAGATGTTGGATTGATATTTGAGCGGGATGAGAAATATGGTCAATGTGCAGTTGGATATTGTGATTCTGATTATGCTGGTGATTTGGATAAAATTGATCAAATATTAGTTATGTATTTACACTTGCTAAGGGGGCGATTAGTTGGAAGTCTACGTTATAGTCAACAGTTGCCTTATCCACTATGGAAGCAGAGTACAAGGTAGTATTAGAGGCTGTTAAAGAAGTAATTTGGGTTCAAGGGTTGATTAGTGAATTGAGAGTTAGACAAAAGCACATTAAAGTGCATTGTGATAGCTAATGTGCTATTCATTTAGCAAAGAACCAAGTTTATTATGCAAGGACGAAGCACACCAATATTCTGTATCATTTTGTATATGAGATTCTGAAGAAAGATAAAATATTACTTCAGAAAAATCGAACCATTGACAATTCCGCAGATATATTAACAAAGGTGGTGATAGTTGTCAAGTTTAATCATTTTGAACTTGATCAATATTTTAAGAAATTGAAGATAAACACTACACAGCGCATTTGAAGATACCACTGAAATAGTTTCTTATGAGAGAAGATTTGCAGATTGTAAATAGAAAAATCGTCAATGTCAGATTTGTTGAATTTGGCTATTTATCCCACATCGAAAGATGTGGGATTTTTGAAGGAGAATTTTTGTTATAAAAGGGGACCTTCCACTTTAGTTTGAATCATCCAAAAAAAATAAGTCCATTTAATGTATAAGGCTTAATTTTCTTCTCTCTCTTTTGTATTTTTTTAAATTAAAAATATTATTTTGATGGTGTCTAAGGACATAGACAAAATTGGTCGAACCTCGTTAAATTTGGTGTTCTATTTATTAATTATTTAACAACTATTTTTGGTATAGTTATAGTGGTATTTTGTGCTGGCGATTATATGTCTAGGAAAATTCTGTCTACGGAAAGAGTATCCATTGTGACCCATCTCTATTTTTTGAAATTTTTTTTTGTATAATTTTTGGTGTAATTATTCACACACTATGCATATTATTGATGAAAAATTAATTTAATTTCTACAACAATAAATCCAATTTGCCTAATATACAGAAGAAGACTAAACCAAGACCCAATTTACCCAATTTGTGGGATAGAGGAGGAAACTGTTTTGCATATGCTATTTCAGTGTGAACATGTAAGAGTGACATGGTTTAGATCTAACTTGGGTTTCCTTCCACCGGAAGTAAATAACACATCCTTTATGAATTGGTGGAATAATCTTATCATGCTTGTTAGAATAGTGAATCATGCTCACTTCCTTAAAAATGTTTCTTATTTGTGTTGGAACATTTGGAAAGCTATAAATGAATTCTATTTTAGAAGCACAAGAATAGATCTTGAAGCTACAATATGTAAAACCGCTCTTGCCAGCTCACTATTTACTGAAGTCAATTCACATGCATCTCTCACCCAAATCACAAGAAATGACACCACTACAGCTTCTGCTCGATGGACTCCCCCTCCTAGGAACTGGATTAAGGTAAATGTGGATGCTACTTTCCATAATATTTTCTTAAATGCTGGGATTGCAATTATTTTCAGGGATGACAGGGTACATATGTTCTTTGGAAAGACGTCTATCATCGATTCCTCCTCTCCACTCTCTAATGAGGCACATACTATGCTTATTGCTGCAAGGTTAGTAAAGGAAAGATGAGATAATTGTTGTATATTTGAATATGATTGTCAAATACTTATTAATGCCATTAATGGGTCCATCAATTGTCTTTGGGAAATTGATACTTTTGTATTAAATATTCTCTCTCTCTTAAATCTTATGATTGTAATTGAAAATTTATTTTTGCTCATAGAAGTTGTAACAGGATTGCAGATTGGGTTGCATCTGCTATCTCTAAAGCTACTTTGAATTTAGATTGGATTACTATAAGACCTTGTATGTCGGACTTTCTGCTTCAGAAAGAGATTCCTTAATCCATTACTTCTTCTTTAGTGTCCAAAAAAAAAAAAAACTAGTTGCAAAATTATTCCAAAACGATCTAATACATATGAAAAGAATCCCAATAATAAAAACGACAAAGAGATAAAAGAGGAAATAAGGTGCCAAATAAACATATAAAGGTGGCACAAATTAAGGACCCAGCTAATTGAAAAACCTAGCAAACAAAGATGCCAGAAACTTGTTGAAGATGGTTAGATTGCTTCTCCTATGTACTAAGTCCATAAATGGAGGGGATTTATAGATCCATTATTTTTGGGACTAGAAAATGTTAATAGGCCAGGAGGGCATGTCAAGATAAAAGAAATCATCTGAATTAATATGTTGATACTCTCTCTAAATACTCAGATTTTCAAAATTATAGAAATCTACTGGAGATCAACAGGAAAGAGACGATTTAGGGTTATCGTCATCCAAAAGATTAGCACTAGTCCTAAATCTATGAGAATAATATTTACTCATATTCGGTTCATATGAATAATTTTATATGTTAAATGAAATTAAAATGAGATTTAAACATACATATGTAAGATAATAAGAATTATTGCATAATGAAATTTCCCTCTAATTAAAAGTTGATGGTGTTTTATATAATTAAATGAGAATTATTTTTATAATTGAATTTGACTCCCAATTGAAAAAAGTTGATATAAAGCTACTCTGATTAGAAAATTATCTTTAATTAAGATACTTTGATCTGACATGCTTTTCTAGCAAGACTCTCTAATTAAAACAGGAGCCATGGATTTAATTTTAAGAAGCTGAAAATCTTGCGCCTCAGGAATGAAGAAGGGCACCAATTTTTGTTTTGTTTTGTTTTTTGAAATTTTATGAACACCCTATCAGGCCCCATAGAAGGAGAAACTGATGAAAAACACAATACCAAATGGAAATCGTGCAATGCACACGAAGCACCAATCGTCTAAACATTAATACTATGTGGCGTGCTGTGTCTACTGTATGTGAAATATAATTAATTAATTAACTAATTACTTGTTTCATCTTTCTTCGTTATTTTGATAACTTTTCTTTTTTTAAATAATAATCAGCTTATGCACATCCAATGGCTACACCTCGTCTCTTAGTCATCATCTCAACCAAATCCAACCAATCACTCGTGAAGTTCTAATCTGATCTGATTAGAGTCCGTTCGCAGAAAGGCAGAAATCAGACTTGCGAGGCACTTTACTTTTTTTCTTTTATTTTCTGGATTCTGGCCCCGCCGCCTACCCTCGCAAATTAATCATCAGTTGATGATGGCTGGTTACGCTACCGTCAAACTTTTCAAACCCACCATGAAGGGCTTTTTGGAACCAAATATAATTTTATCATAGCGTCTTCTATTAATATGATCCATTGATTTGTATTATTTAAAATTAAGATTTAATTTAAGGTATGTATATTAATGCTCATCAAATATATTTTTTAATTATTCTATAAAAATTTTAAAATAACTAAATAGTACTCATAAATTAACCACCAAATCTTAATTTGGTTGCCAAAAGCATTGTTACTCCCACTTAAATTGAAGGTTTGAGTTCTAAATATTCTTCCTCCACATTATATTAATAAAAAAAATAGCACTCATACTTTTTTTTTATCAACATTTTAAATCAATTTGAAGACAAAAAATTAACTCTAATGAATTATTTCCATATATAGACTATTGATAAAATTAGGCTAAATAAACAACTGCAATGTTTATGCTTGAGCCAGTTCAATCCCACCAGAAAATTAGGATTAATAGGACTCTGAAAATATAAAAGTTTTATATTGTTTGAGTTCCAGGTATAAAGTGATTAAAATCTCATAGAAAATGGGAATTGATATAAACAATATTATCTTGAAAGGGTGTCCTATTTTTAAATATATGGGTTGTTAGTTAGATTCTTCATCATTATTTTTTTTTTATAAATTATCTTTTAAGAATATAGTCTGATAAGACCATCAAGACGTTAAAACTCTCTGTAATGAGTTTTATCGCATCTGTATATTTAAAAAATTAAATTTAAGACCTTTGATTAAATTAAAATAGTTTTTTACTAATTGATTTACACGTTTAACGGTAATTTTTTTTATTATTAATTCTCATGTACTGCAGTCTCTTCAATTAAAATTTTTACCAGAAATTAAAAGAGTAATGACAAAAAAAAGTTTACAGAGAACAAGAGTCTAGCGGGATATTTGTTATCTAATTAACTCTTAACAATAAGATAAGTAATCTCCCTGTATCCAACGTGTTATTTCTTGTGCATTATCGCATGAATCCTTAAATCAAAGACTTGTCTTATGCATGTATGCACATTTGAGAAACTAAAATTTGAAGTTTGAATTTCTTTTATATATTAAAATAATCGTATATTATTTTTTTTTAATTTATTACAAATATACTTATAATCTATTGTGAGATAAGTGTCTATAAAATTATATCAAGTATCAACATACATTTTTCATTTTATCAAAGAGTAAATATATAGATATTGCATGCTTACTCTTCACATTGCGATTAATATATCCATTCGGAATGATTATATCTAATTGATTTCCTTTATATTTTTTCTAGTAAAATAAATTCTAGATTTTTTTTATTGTAATAGCGTAAACCTTTATATCAGGGAGTTTGCATTTTTGTTTCTAAGTTGTAGCAAAAGTACAAATTTACTCTTAAATTAATTTTAAGCACAAATAAATTAGAATTTATGAAAAAACAACTATTTTGTCTCCTATGCTATACGGCGGTGTAAAAAGGATAAATATATACATGCCAAAATATTAAAGATAAAAATGTACCAATTAAAATTTAAAATATATATATTTTTAAATAGTAAAAATATTTAATATATTTCTAAAAATATATTTTAAAATTTTAAATTTAAAAATATATAAATTTAAAAATTTAAAAACATATTTAATATAATATTATAAATTTAAAAATTAAAAATGTGTTTACAAAATATATAATTTTGAAAATTTAAAAATATATTCTAGCTTAAAAATTTTAGATTCTTAAAAAATTAATTATTATTATTATAATAATAATATAATAAAAATTCTAAAATACTGAATCATTTAGATGATTTTAGATAAAATCTTAAAATTCTACAGATGTTGAGTGTCTTATTTATATAATTTTCAAAATATTTTTAAATTTATATAATTTCAAGTATATATTTTTTAAATTTATTGTGTTAAATATATTTTTCAACTTTTAAATTTATATATTTTAAATATATTTTAATTTTCAGAAATATATTTTAAAATTTAAATATTTTATTATTTAAAAATATATTTTTAAATTTTTTATTGTTACTATTTTATCTCTAATATTTTGGCAGGTATAAATTTGCCCTTATTTAATATCATTATTTATTTTGTTAATAAGAGGACTAAATTAGTTATTTTTTAAGAAATTCTAGTTTATTTATGACTAAAATTAGTTTAATGATAAATTTATACCTTTGTTATAACTTTAGGGGTAAAAATATACTTACCTTTTTTATATTATAGTGAAAAAAATAAATTTATAGGAAAGTGATAATTTTGTAATTGACAAATTTGAAAACATTGGTAGAATTGCATTTGATAACATTTAAAACAAGGAGGCCAGTAGCCTGAGTAGCGTAATTTCAGAGGTGCTAAAGTTTAAAAAACTTAACCAGTCTATTGACAAATGTATATATATATAAATAACCAGTCCCGCAACAAGTGGGCATAGAGAGACAGAGGTATACAGACAGTGCAAATCCAAAAAACCCATAACTGAATTTGTTTTCCTTCTTTTTTTTACATTTGGTAAAAAAAAAATTAAATATGTAAAACTGATTGGACAGAATTAAAATCGAATTCAGATACATCTGGAGTCCACAAACAACTATATAAAGTGGCAACAAACTCTCTAGAGAAGAGCAGGGAGAGTAGGAAAGAAAGAAAGCACACATATAGCATAAGAGAGAGAGAGAGCGAGAGCGAGAGCTAGAGCGAGCGAGACAAATGGGGAAGTGGGCTATAGCGGTGCACGGAGGCGCTGGTGTGGACCCAAATCTTCCTTTGCAGAGACAAGAGGAGGCCAAACAACTGCTAGCTCGCTGCCTCAATCTGGGCATTTCAGCTCTTCGCTCTAATCTCCCTGCCATCGATGTCGTTGAAATCGTCGTATGTTTTTCTTCATCTTTCATTTTTATTTATTCATGAAGACGCTTATATTCAGTTGACTAACCACTTTGATTATAAAAAAGCAAAACCTTTTAACGTATTTTGGTTTGTATTCTTACATTCAATCAATCTGACAAGAAACAAGGTTACTTGATTTGTAAAATTGATTTCCTGGGTCAGACTGGAACATGTCTTCTACCTTAATGTGTCATAGTAAAGGAACTTTATCAGCAAAAAGGCATGGCTGATGGCCCCATGAATCTGACTTTGTGTGTCTGTAATCACAGGTGAGAGAACTAGAAAGCGATCCTCTGTTTAATTCTGGACGTGGATCAGCCCTGACAGAGAAAGGGACGGTAGAAATGGAAGCCAGCATTATGGATGGGCCAAAGAGAAGATGTGGTGCCGTTTCAGGTTTAACAACAGTTAAAAACCCCATTTCTCTTGCCCGACTTGTAATGGAGAAATCTCCTCATTCCTATCTGGCCTTCTCCGGCGCTGAAGAATTCGCCAAACAACAGGTTAACATCCATCTGTCCAAGTGTCTCTCTATTTGTCACGTGTCAAAAAAGAAGGCAGCTTTTTATTTTAATCGTCTTGCACGACTCCCTCTCACGTGCCTATTGTGTCTTTTTTTCCCAAATTAATTATTAGTACTCTTTTGATGTTATTCACAGCTATATATGGGTCCCAAATCTTTTTTCAAATCTAAATTTCATACGTAATTCTCTTTATAAACTGCGTACCCTAAATCTGTTCTATTTATAAATATATGGACTAAAAATAATTATTTTTTTGAATTCAAAAATAATTTTCTTTTTTTTAAAATAATTATTAAAGCATTTGTTTAAATAAATAATCATTTAAAATTTTTATATAATTAAATTTAAATTATAAATATAAAATTATAAATCATAACATATTTTTACCAATTTTGTGGACAGGGTGTGGAATTGGCGCAAAATGAATACTTCATCACCGAGGAAAACGTAGGAATGCTGAAATTGGCCAAGGAGGCCAACTCAATACTGGTACGTAGAATTTCACCCTTTTGTTAATTAAATATAAAAAAATTAAATCTGATGGATCCACTAATTTATGTCTGTTATTGTCCCAATTTTCCAGTTTGACTACAGGATCCCACTGGAGACCTGCAGCGCCGGCGCCATGGACAGTCCCTTGCAGATGAACGGCCTCCCGATCAGCGTATATGCGCCAGAGACAGTGGGTTGCGTGGTGGTGGACAGCCAGGGCAGATGTGCTGCTGCCACGTCAACAGGCGGATTAATGAACAAAATGAGCGGTCGTATCGGGGACTCACCCCTGATTGGCTCTGGGACATACGCGTGTGAGCTCTGTGGAGTTTCATGCACGGGAGAAGGCGAGGCCATCATCCGCGCAACACTTGCCCGTGATGTGGCGGCTGTTATAGAGTACAAGGGGTTGGGGCTGCAAGAGGCTGTAGATTTTGTGATAAAAGAGAGGCTGGATGAAGGGAAAGCAGGGTTAATAGCAGTGTCTAGCAATGGGGAAGTAGCTTGTAGGTTTAACACCAATGGGATGTTTAGGGGTTGTGCCACTGAAGATGGGTTAATGGAGGTTGGCATTTGGGAATAATTTTTTTGTTTTTGCTTTTGGGATGATTTAGTCATGTCAAGTCTATTAAGCTAGCTACCTCTCTCTGTGCTCAGTGTTTAGTGGAAGCAGAACAAATAAAAGTAGATATAGTACTAATTTAAGGAAAGATCATATTCTGATACAAAATTGTCCAATTTCTAGGCTAAATATATTATCATTTCCTGTCAATGTTTATTTTTTGATTCCTAATGACGAGCGTATAAAGATCATATTCTGAAGAATCAGTGCCGAAAATTTATTTATTCACGATTGAGAGCGAGCAATACTTTAATTAATTTTCTTCCATGGCAATTAAATATTCCTAGTAAAATTATCTTCATATTAATTTCTCATCCTGCTATTAGTGTTACAAAGTGTTATAAAGTTACCAACATAATTTTCAGGATCCGCGATAATTCTATCAGCATCATATTCTAATATTCCTTCACAACTTTCTTTATCAGTTGCTAGATCACAAGGAGTGAGATTACGTTTTCACTTGATTCCTTTACAAACAAACAAAAAATAGTATTTTATTCTACTGAAACATTCAAGGCAGAGATACCTTAAATTTACAAATGCTTATAACTTTATTTGCTTACAATATTTCACACATAAAAAGAAAACATACTCGTATGATACGATGATCTGAACTCAGTCAGTGGCGGTGCTACTGCTATCCTTGTCTTTGCCTCTGCCCACGATGGCATCCTTAGCAGACTTGATGGTATTTGTTACTGCAGCGGCTGTTCTGGCCAAGATACCATCTCTGGTGCCGGAATCTTTCTTATGGCGAGTTAGGTGAACCACCCCCACGTTCTCCTTATTGGGCTCGTTTTGCCCTGCTTGTGATCGGTAATCTACTGTCTCCACCTTGGTTTCAGTTGCACCCTCTTCGTTTACCCTTTCAGTTCCCTGCCAAACAGAGAGAAGAATTAAACAAAATTATCATCTATTCGCCATTACAAATTAAATTTAGAAGAATTATACTAATAGATCTATACTTGACTGTTCATATTGTTGTTGAAAGTTTCAGATTTTGAACGCTGTCACCTACTTGACTCTTTGCTCCTTTGAGACTTGGATGCTTACACAAATCACCTCTGGAAATCATTCTCTTCCATTTTATTCACCTCTGGAAATCATTCTCTTCCATTTTATAAGGTAGTAGAAGTTAAGGACACGTATTGTATGCGGTGGCTGCTCTTCTTTGCTTCATGGCTGGGATTGTCGGGCATGTGACACGTGACCATTTGTGGTCTCCGAAACTGCCAAATGCCAAGTAATTTCTGTACCCAAAAACACATTATTTTAGGTAACTAGCAATAACAGGTACGCTAACAAGAAGCTTATATCATTTTCATTGCTGCATCATACGCGCAAGCCCTTTGTATTCCAGGGGGAAAATGTAGGAGACAGGCTTCTAACTTAGGCCTACAACAGAGGCCTTACGAAGTCCATTAGCGACCAAAACCGATAAATTATGAGAATACGATCTATAGCTACAAACATCTGGAATAACCTAGAGCAGTCAAGGAACAAAGGCGTATTATAGTTGCATGAGCCAAGCCAATTATACAATGAAATGCTTTCTACTTGCATAAGCTCTATAAATATCGCAATTGATCACCAAAAATAATGATAATAATAAACAAACACGATCAATCTTGAGATTAATTACTAGCGCGAAGTACGGCCAAAATTGGACAAACTTAGTTGAAGGATGATATTGACAGAACCTCTACGACTTGAGGAAAACAAATTCTTCAACTGCTTGTATTTCTTCAATTTTTTTAAGTGCTTCCTTGCTGGGTTCCTCGTCCACACCAATTGTCATTACAGCTTGTTCTCATGGAGCAATCCTACCAACCGTCATGAAGCTTATATTTACATTCTCCTTACCAAGAATACTCCCGACTTTGCCAATCATTCCTGGTTGATCAACCTGCCTGCACAGTATGATGCTGCCTTCCAGGCTCACATCCACGCCAAATGATCCTACCATTGTCAAATGGTGCTTTCCATCTTTCACTCTTCCCTCCACTTTAATCTCACCAGACTCTGAAATTGCAGTAGCAAATTTAGATTCAACGTCAGCAATTTGAACCTGGATAAATTCTAAAGGATTTTCCGGTGAACCATCCAACAAAATGTGCTCTTCCGTGATCCTTATTCCTCTCTGTTTAGCAGTGAAATCAGCATTTACTAGGTTCACAAAAACACTAGAGATAGGCTCAATTAAACCCTTGGTGATCCTGGCTCGAAGCACTCGAGTATCAAGATCGTTTGGCCCTCTAGCAGAAGAATAAGTTGCCTTCACTGATGTCACGCCACTTCCACCTGCAGCACAGCCAGCCTTCCAAGCTTTTCTGCTAGACCCACAAATGGTGTAAGTTCTGAGAGAACCTGTCATCATGAAGAAGAACAATTTAGGAGGCAATAAATATATAAATTATCACTTTACCAAAGTTAAAATAACATTAAACAAGTCCTCATCTAGTACCATGACTAATAACAGAGAGCCAAAAGATCATGTACATATTATACCAATTATACTTTCAAATTAGTATTATGTAGATGAAATGAATAAAACTTTTATAGAACAATGCTTTGATTCTTGACAATGTGCAGTTACATAAAAATATATTAATGATACCTGAGCAGGAACCATAGGTGCATTCACAGCAGTAGCAGCAAGCTCCCCTTTCAGAGCCCCAATAACAGCTTCTGCTATTTCAATCGCCACACCTTCCTGATGAATCCAGCTCCGTCCGACAAGATAATAAAATATCAAAATTTTAAAAAAAAAAAGAAGGAAAAAAAGTCTGGCTACAGGTCAAATGGCTTGTCTAGCACACCTGCGCCTCTGAAGTGCTAGCACCAAGATGAGGAGTTACAGTGACACTTTCATGCAGCACCAACCTGCAATCTTTTTGTGGGGGCTCCTCCGTGAAAACATCTAAAGCAGCCTGCATATGTAGTAAAATTACTCAAAGTATCCTTAGCAAAGTTGCTTGTGGTACAGGGATTTGGTATATAAAAGAGGAACCTGAGCAACAATGCCACAATCCAGGGCCCTAACTAGAGCTTCCTCATCAATGACTCCACCCCGAGCAACATTAACAATTCGGACTCCTTTTTTCATCATTGAACATTTTCGATGTAGCCGGGGTGAGGGGCATATGCAGGGAGATGAAATCAGCTGATGATATGACTTCTCCGAAGGTTGCCAACTCCACACCAATAGCACGGGCTCGATCTGCAGGGGCATAAGGATCATGCGCAATCACATGCATGCCAAGACCCTTGGCACGTCGAGCAACTTCTGATCCTACCTTTCCAAAACCTATCACAGCAAGTGCTTTCCCCACAAGCGATACTCCTACATATTTGTTCCTATCCCACTTGCCTGAATAGATTATATCTCGAGATATATATAATTTGTCATTATGATGAAATCAAAGGTAACTGAAAATAAAACACACATTTAATTAATTGCTTTTGACAATATTCTGACTATAATATAAATCATGTTTGTGAGATGTAAATCATTATTCTATACCACTTTAGTTGTGATAGCAAATGATGTTAAATACTATCAATTTTTTCTAAGTCTTTGCATTTTGATGAATGGGACTTATTAGCAATTATGAGACCGATCACACCAATTCTACATTGTGAATCATAAAATCTTACTGCATTTTGTCTGTCGTAAAAAGTCTTTACGACAGACGTAGCACTATATGTTCGAATAAATACCTAAACGAAACATAAAGAAGAATGAATACATACCAGACTTGATGGATGCATCAGCTTGCGCTATATTTCTAGCCATGGCAGTAAGCAATGCAATTCCATGCTCAGCAGCAGCAATCGTATTAGTTGTAGGTGCATTGACCACCAAACACCCATGTTCCGTAGCAGCGGACAAATCAACATTGTCAATTCCAACGCCAGCCCGACCCACAACCTTAAGTCTGCCACCAGGCGATTCAAATACCTGCGGGTAACCTTAGTTCCACTTCTCACAATTAAAGCATCACAGAGTGAAATCTTAGTGCATAATTCCTCTGAGCTACGGTTGTAAGAGCAATCAACATTGGCAAATGTTCTAAGGAGTTCGAGACCGGCATCTCCAAGCTTCTCAGCGACAAGAATGGTGAGTTTGGCGTCCATCATAGCGGCAAAGACTACAAGTCTTTCTGTGGTTCGGTTTTGGCGGCGATGAAAGCGAGCAGTGGCGAAAGGAGAAGAGAGGGAGAGTTTCCATGAGAGAGGGAAGGATAAGTTTTGCTTGCAGCAAACATGAGGTTCCATGAACATGTAGCCGCCATTTTTTAAGGTAAACCTCTATAACCCAGTTTTTCTGCCTCTTCCCCTTCTCCCCTCTGTGTTTTTCCCCTGTCTCTTGCTATACCGGAAGAGCCTGAGAGATCATTCACTTTGACTCGATGTTGAAGAATGATGGAGTCTATTCGCCATTCGGGAGTATCATCCATTTGCTGGGGAGTTAAACTTGCCAAGTCACAGATAAAGATTGGGCTGGAACAGTGGAACTTGGCTTGCGATCACCACACAACGTTAGCAAGCCCAACCAATCAAAAACTTTATTTCTAATAAACAGGCAAAGGCCGGAAAATTCTCTCTTAGAATTTTTAACGTGATTGTGTATTTAAAAAATTCTAACCCCATATCTTTAATTAAATTAAAATAATTAAGTTAGAATAATCTTTAATACATAATTCTTATACATAAATTTGGCTGTTATATACATAATATATCATACAATTAAAATACATAATTCAAATTTCATATATATAATAAATTTAATAATTCATTAAAATAAATTTTTATTATATTAAATAAATATTAATAAGTTTAATTTTAAGTAATTGACTATGTTAAAAATATAAAATTATATAATTGACTGTATAATCGGTTTAGTTTAAAATAATTACTTATATTATAAGTATAAATTTTTATAATTCACTATATAATAGGTTTAATTTTTAAGTAATTGAATATATTATAAATATAAAATACTATAATTTACTATATAATATATTTAATTTAGAGTAATTGATTATATTGTAAGAATAATTTTTTGTAATTCAATATGTAATATGTTTAATTTAAATTAATTGATTATGTTATAAGTATAAATTAATGTAATTCAATATATTATAAGTTTAATTTGGAATAATTAAATATGTTATGTATAAATTAATGTAATTCACTATCTTATAAATTTAATTTTGGAGTAAATTGATGTAATTAAATATATTATAAACATAAATTTATATAATTCACTATATAATAAATTTAATTTGGAGTGTTTGACTATGTGATAAATTTAATTTGGAGTAATTGACTAAGTTATAAGTATAAATTGATGTAATTAACAATATAATAAGCTTAATTTGGAGTAATTAACTACGTTACAAGTATAAATTAATGTAATCCACTATATTATAAGTTTAATTTAGTGTAAATTGATATAATTGACTATGTTATAAGTATAAATTTATGTAATTTACTATATAATATATTTAATTTAAAGTAATTGACTATATAATAAGTTTAATTTGGAGTAATTTACTATTATAAATTAATATAATTGACTATGTAATATGTTTAATTTGAAATAATTGACTATCTTACAAATATAAATTAATATAATTGACTATGTAATAAGTTTAATTTAAAATAATTAACTATATTATAAATGTAAATTAATATAAGTCACTGTATAATAAGTTTAGTTTGATTTGATTAACTATATTATAAGTATAAATTAATATAATTTACTATATAACAAGTTTAATTTAGAGTAATTGGTTATTTTATAAGTATAAATTAATATAATTCACTATATAATATGTTTAATTTAGAGTTGTTGACTATATTACAAGTATAAATTAATATAATTTACTGTATAATATATTTAATTTAAAATAATTGAATATATTATAAGTATAAATTAATATAATTCACTATACAATATTTTAATTTAATTTAATTAACTATATTTTAAATGCAAATTAATATAATTTATTGTATAATATGTTTAATTTGGAGTAAGTGACTATATTACAAGTATAAATTTATGTAATTCAATATATAATATATTTAATTTAGAGTAATTAACTATGTTATAAATATAAATTTATGTAATTCAATATATAATAGATTTAATTTGGAGTAACTGATTATGTTGCAATTATAAATTAATATAATTGACTATATTATATATCTAATTTGAAGTAAATAAATATAATTGACTATGTTAAAATATATTTTTGTGTAATTCACTATATAATATATTTAATTAGAGTAATTAATTATATCATAGATTTATTTTAGAGTAATTGACTATATTATAAGTATAAATTAATATAATTAACTATATAATAAGTTTAATTTTGAGTAATTGACTATTCCATAAATATATATATTAAAAACTTTTTGATATATATTAATTAGTCTTTTATAATAATGAAATAATGAAATTTTATGTTTGTGGTGGGTATAAACCAATTAATTAATTAATATATACTATATATATAATTATATATATGGTATAAGAACTAATTAATGCATGTTCAGAGAAAAAAAATAATTGATAAAATGAAAATTTAAATTTATTAATCATTAACTCGTGCATCAATTTCTTTTATCAACATAGGTTTATTATTTATTTATTTATTTATTATTATGCTGTTATTCGGCTAAAGCTTGAAATCATAATATTAAACATTGAAAAATATTGCTATTGTCCTGTATTTTCTAATGTGTATAAAAATATTAATGTTGTTATTTGGCTAAAGTGTATAATTTGCTATAATTCATCATGTTACTCTTAATATAATTCTGGGAGATAAAGTAATTAATTAGCATATTTTCAATATATTAGAATTAAATATAGCACATTTCCAATGTATAGTATTTAATATCAGTACTTGGAGGGAAAACAAAAACTTATTTTGGAGCCAAATCTATAATAAGGGTACTTTTGTCTTTTCATATAATTTGGCCGAATTTTAGCCAGTATGTTTTGGCCAACTTGCTTTTTCCAAAATTATATATCTTCAGAACTAAGATTTTAGTGAGAAATTATTGCATGCAATTAGATTTCATTTGTTAACTTGCAATAAATTTAAAGTGTTTCTACTAATTTTGATGTTTTAAAGAGGAATAATTATATGCTACAACTGTTGTAGCAATAAATGCCTACAACACACCAATCAAATTTTTACACGTAGGCATTTATTGACATTTATTTAATTCTGTTGTAGCAATAAATGCCTACGTGTAAGAATTCTATTGGTGTGTTGTAGGTATTTATTGCTACAACAGTTGTAGCATATAATTATTCTTTAAAGAGGGAAGTTGAATTTTTTTTTTATCAGAAAGAGGGAATTTGAATGGTACACTATAACCAATAATACATAATTAAAATTAGAGCAAATGGGCAAAAGAAGTGAGATAGGCATGGGCAAACTTGAGACCAAGGTGAACCTCAGACATAGTGGTAAGGTGGAGGTGATCTTTTTTAAGAGGCAATCCCTTGGCATCTATACACTTCACATTATGTAGCTTTATTGCTAGCTGACCTCTTCTTACCATCTCCACGAATTTCCCTTCTCCTGAAGCAAGCGCTACCTGTACGTACACCAACTCTTTCTTTATCTTCCATTTATTATTACAAAATCCTGCTAGTTTTCGTATTATAAGACAAAAATTGTTACTTAAAAGTTGCGTTTCCTTAAGTTTTGCAATCATATATATCATTTTTTCCCTGGAAAGAATGGTCTCATCATTCATCAACACATAATTAACCATAATTTTAGTTTGGAATTATTTTTATAGAATAATATAATATAAAACAATAGCAATAATAATAATAATAATAATGCTTGAAGGAAAATGATAATTTGACTCCACTATGGCTATTATAATAATATTATTTTCTTTTAACGGCTAAAATTTGAATGATTATGTATTCCATTTTGAAAAAAAAAGCATGCGAAGTTAAAGCAATTACTGAGCAAGCCTACAAGCAACCGCATACTTGCCTAGCTTTACCCAGTCCCAAAATATAATGCTGTTTTCCACATTTAACAGCTTTTTTTTCTTTTTCTTTTCCAAGGGCTCTGCTCTATATTTTTTGGATGTGCTCTGTTCTATATGCTAGAAAGAATTCAAATTAATCCACAAATTCATTGATTTGATTCTCAATGAATTAGCTGCAGTCTAATATGAATTCAAACAAATCAAACTCATTAAGAGATATAGAATTGCCTTCCAAATTTTAAAAATACTATATCTAAAATTCAAACTTAAAATCTCTTCTTATGGAAAATGAATCCCTATCGTTCCATTTTACCCTTTGAAAATAATGAATTACGTATGCTTTTGAATGTTCTATGTTTGAACCTGCCTACACTTCAAAACTGCTAATCTATTAATTATTTTCTTTAACCTTCCTTTTATAAATAATTAATTAATAAAAGAAATTGTTATTTATAAACATTAAATATCAAAAATTTTAAGTACCTGGATTACAGGAAGAGATGGGATGTTAAGATCAGAACGCAAATTGACAATAAGCTTTTCCATATTCCCCTTGTAAGCCATAGCATCTGCTTTCCATACCGTGTCACTCTCTCCCTGATACCACAGAAGGGCTCTAATGGTTCCACCGAACTTCACTGACGCCTTGGCTCGACTCACCAACATCTTATACAACCTTGACCCTCGAGCCCAGTCCCTAATTTTGGTTCCACCAACCGCACAAGGGACAAGACCCACCACGCCGATCTTGGACTCATTAGCTTTTATCCCATTGGCAAATGGCATACCTGGACCTACCCCACAAGTTTTGCCTATATCAATATCAGCATGGAGTGGTTCACGTGCCTCTTCCCATTTCAGTTCAGCATTCAACCTAAGTATTGATGGATTGCACCTGCACTCCGCTGGAACATACCTATTCCATTTGCCGTTTTCAACACCGCCTCTGCCGGCCATGTTGCTTTGCCCTCCTAGAATAAAGATGTCATTAGGATGAAGATTAGTTGCTAAACTTTGGTGGAATATTAGCAAAACAGCAACTAACCAAAATAACATTAAAATTGACATTTTTTTTGTTTTTTTACTTAAGGACTTGAAAATTTGAAAATGCTGGTACTTTTTGCTGGTGATATATGTATATATAGGCTCTGCGGTGCTTTGATTGGGATTTTCAGGGAATATTGGAAATGTAATAATTAATAACCCCTTTATGACATACATATGATAGCTGGGATTGATAACGAACTTCTCTTTTTCTCAGGGCGAGGATGTTTTCAGATGGATTTGCACCTCTATTGATATTAAATTCTACCTCCAAGTGGGTGTATATATGTATGTCAACATAATTAGCTATAATTGTGGTAATGTTAATTTCATAATTTTGGCAGATTTTGTATTCCTTAATAGGCTTCTGTAATCATGTACTTAATTTGTATGTTTCCTCGTTAGTCTTATTTTCTAGTTCGTCTCTTTGTATAATTTCCTTTTCTATATATATAAGGGATTGTATTGGTAAAGCAAGATCAATTTTTCTGTGCCCATCAATTTCTGTGCTTTGTTATCAATGTAAACTTTATATAAAAGGCATTGAAAGGTTAACTCAGTTTTAAATTAAGTGAGATTATTTGTTTTTCCTATAAATTAATAGATTCATTTTTTTAATATGTTACTTAAAGTAAAATTTTTATTATATTTATATTTAATATTATTTATTAAAAATATTTAATAAATATTTCTCATATTAAAACAAAATTATAATAAAAATATACAAATTTATATTTTTAATAAAATTAATTATTTTTTTTAATTCTTATAAAGTAAAAAATATATCTATCAATTTAGGGAGAAGATATCTTTATTCGCTAAGTAAAAACAATCAAATAATTATATTAAAATTATAGTAAGTGAACCTATAATTGATTTGTGGTGTAAAAAGTTAATTATATACAAATAAATAAAATGTTTTTTCGCAACTTATATACTGAGATTATTAAATTTATGTCAGTCGTCTCAGATATATCACAAAAAAAATATTTATCTTTACTGGTGGAATATTTATCATATATCTAAGAAAGAAAATGCATAATTCAAAAAAAAAATATTTACTCAAATTATTACATTTCTATCTTTTTTGAGAAAGAAAAAGACATTGATATCAAAATTTACGCTACATTTCCTATTACATTAACAGGGATGTAAATACTAAATACTCAGTGTAAAAAAGTCTTACCCCATAATATTTTCGCATGTAATCATGTAAATAAATATATTTCGGATATTAACATTATACCAATATTAAAATTGAAGCTAATTCGGATAACTTTGTCGATAAAATCATTTAGTATGGACTATGGATATGGTACTTGTTTCCCTTAAAACTATTTATTACAAAACTGTCCTTATATTTAAAAAAAAATTCTTCAATCATTTATCTTCAAGTTGTTGAATGTTAATTTAATTGAAATAACTTAAAATATCTCAAATTTTTCTATTAGGATTTCAATGAATCAGAATCTAAAATTTCTTTTTTATTTGATTATATGCCAAATAATGGATTCTTTTTAAATTTCATTGTTTAAATCCCTCGAACTAAACCAACACAAGAATTTTATTTGGCGTTCAATTGCAAATTATATTTTGAAGGAAAAATTTGCAGGTTTTTTTAGATAATTTACTATTTTAAATGATTGAATATGAGAAATTAATCATCATATTTATTGTTTATGATTTATAGTTTAAAGTTAAATCTAAATTCATAATAATTCAAATCATCACATCTATACGCCAATATATTTTTACAAAAATATCTTTTATTTTATTTTATATCCCTTTGTGTGGGTGCAAAAATGCCCAAAAGCTATATCAAAAATACCATTTTTTTTATCAAATAACATTAAATACCAAAGATTATGTATTGAGTTTATTCTTAATATATACCGAGTTTATTATACACAAACTATCGAATTAGAGTTTATTATACACAAAATGTCGAATTAGTGATTTTTTTTCATTTTTTTCATATACTGTAAATATATTAATAATAAACATGTAACAAAAAAAAATACATATATTGATATATTATATAAATATATAGAGCTTATAATTAGTGTATATATATATATAGTTCATACTTAGTATTTATAGAATTTACCTTTAGTAAATATAAAGTTTATACTTAATATAGAATGTGTTTATTAAACGGAGATTAGATCCTTATCTAAACATCAACGTTACATTACAAAGGGTATAAATTGTTAGGTTTTTGAATTTTCTCTTATGCAAAAAATTTATATCTTTAGCGCACTTATTTTAGCCTATTAGGCTATTAATATTTAGTATATTTATATACTGATATTATCCTAAGTTATAAGTGTGCATGTGTCATTTTGTATATGCCACTAAAAAGAAAGAAAGAGAGAAAAGGAAGAGAAAAGAAAGAGATTTTTTTTTTCTGTAAAATGAGTCAACAGGGCAGTCTTGATTTTCTGTGTTTTTGACGGTTATCTGCGTTCCGATCAGGCTGAAATTTGGACAGCAGTTAGAGAACTCATTGTTCTTCATTCTGAACGGTGAAGATCTATTTTTGACGGTTGGATTTTCGGCAGTTGTGGCTCGAAGTTTACTGTTCACGTATAGTTCTGCAACAACTATCAATTTGCCTTTCTCCGACGATCGGACAGTCATTTATTGTCGGATTTGGTTGAATTTTGGTGAGCACGTTTAGAATTGATTGTTCTTTAGTCTGGACGGTTAATATCAGATTTGAACAATCAGAGCTTATCCATTGATATGAACAGTAGCTATTTTGGGTGATTTTACTCCATTCTCTTGTTTATTTCTTGATGTTTGGTTGATTTGGTGTTGGTAATTTACTTGAGGATTATTGTAATAGTTTGTAGTTACTGTAAACATTGATTTTGATAGTGGAGCTTTTTTACTTAGACCAAGAGAGGTCCCGTAATTTTTATCCTCCACATTAAAGAGGTTTTCCACGTTAAAAATTATTGTATTTATGTATGATTGGTTTTGTGCATCTTGGGGCAGATTATTAAATGGTTGTTTGCTAAATTTTACTTAGTCACTCCTCATAGATTCATTCAAGTAGAAAAGAATTTATCCCGGTTCATTTTCCATCATAAATAACTTCTATATCACAATTCATTAACAGAACAATATAGGTATTACAAAAAACAAAATTAATTGACAGAAAGTGCACTTAGAAAAAAAATTTTAAATCGATGAAGCACTCAACTTTCTTGTCTCTCAGTAATCAGGAGGCTACCAGGCGTATTAACCATAAAACTCAAACGAGTGGTTCTTAAAACCTGTCTTGCTGGGACACGAAAAGTTTTGGAGAAGAGATTCATTTGCTAAAAAATGCAAATAGGTAACCAAAAGCTTACCAGAAGATAATAATGCGATTTTTTTTTAAACGATAGTATATCCACCAAAGAGGAACAAATGTAAAATAAAACAAATAGTATACATAAGGAATATCTTGCGGCCCTGCACAAAGAACATCAACAGGAAAGCAAAAGAATCAATAAAAAATTCTTGAATGCAGCTCTAATAACCATTTGTCAATCAAACAATACAAATTTAGATTCAATTTTTCCTTTTCTCATATTGAAATGCTTTTTTTTAAAAAAAAAACCACCTCAAGGAGAAATTATATAGTACAATGGTAATTCAAACTAGATATCCTAATTTAATAATAAACTAATTAAATAATAATATATGGTGATATTTTTTTAAAAATATATTCTAAAATTTCTTCAGGTAAATCTTTTAATTTTTTTTTATGATAAAATATAAAAGATATGTTATTATTATTTAATTGATTTGCCATTTTAAATAAAATATCTAGTTAAAATGGCCATTATTATATAATTTTTCCACTTAAGGTTAAGATGGATCTTTCACCTTAAATTAAAGTATTAGACTTAGTTACATCTATATTTGTATAAAATAATTTTATTCATTATTATTTTATCATTTTTATATGTAGTAGTAGGTACACTCAATACTTTCTTTCAAAATCCCTTTAAAAGATATCCAGTAATTTCTAAAACTCCTTTAAAAGATATCCAATAATTTTTTTTATATATTGTTATTTATAGTTTCTATGTTCAGGTAATAGACAACATATATTGTTTGTGATGAATTTATATGTATGCTTATGATTTAACCATGTTGGTGGACAACATTACCAAATTGTTATTATGGAGGAGACCTATCCCCGTATAGAAAATAGAAGCAATTATGTTAAACAGTATAATTATGACCGTGGGAATAAAATCTCACACCTAATAATTAGAAGAAATATAATGATCTCATAATAAGAAAGTTAATTCAACGAAAACAATTTAGTTATCTTTGTATTTTAAAAAATCCAACTTGTTATAAGTCTAACATTCCTTATTTTTAATTGAATTACTATGATCCACAAACTTTAACATGGTATTGGAGTTATTTACACATTAATGTAAAATTGTATTTTTAGATGGCTCAACTAAAATTTAGATTGTCCCGATTTGTAAAATCCAACTCGTTATAACTCCAATATAACTTATCTTTACCAGAATTGCTTTTATCTATATATATTTGTGAAAGTCAAATTCCTTCAACAATTTTTTCTTTTCTGGGGCATATTCATTAAACAGCCTTGATAAAAGTAACAACTAACAACACATAAACTAACTTCACAAAACAATTTTCAATTGCAGTAACTTTCATTTATTAGTAGACGTAGGGTCACAGCTTTAAAAAGATCTCAAGTTCATAACCCATTACATGTGTGTTGATGTTAATTCTATGGTTGGTAAGCCTACCCCATACAGTATAGTTGAAAGGGCTTATGAATAAAAGATAAGAATAAAAATAATATTAGGCCTATCAAATGGTGAGAAAATGAAGCAGAAAGTGTAGAAGAATAATTACTGTTACTGCTAGTCCGGATTGGTGTAGATGAAGACTGAAAAAGGAATCCATCAGCCAACATTTGGCCAAGTTGAACCTGGGCAGGCGTTGTTAGGTGCAGCCTATCTGGCTCCAGCGGCAGTCCCTTGGCGTCAATGCTTCTCACATTAGGAAGGTTTTTCCTTAATCCCAGTTGAGCTTTTCTTATAATCTCTATAAATGGTCCCTCTCCTGATGCCAGAGCCACCTACCAATTTCATTATTCACTTTTTTAAAAATTTTAATTCATAATGAATAGCAAATAAAATAAAATTTAATCAAACTTTGCTTCTAATCCTGCTATTCTGATCTGAAGAATAAACCTATACCTGAATTATTGGTAGCAGAGGATATTGCAGATCAGACCTGAGTTCCATGAAAAAATTATCTAATCTGGTTTTATAAGCATCAGCGTCCTCTTTATTAATTGTATCACTTTCCCCTTGATACCATAGCATCGCTTTAAGAACGCCGCCTTTGTTTAACGCCGCCCGGGTCCTCTGCATCAATTGCTCATAAAGGAAACCTCCCTTCGCCCACTGACTTATGTTTGTCCCCCCAATCGCACATGGCACCAGACCCACCACTCCAATACTCGGGTCTTTTGTCAATACTGCGTTAGCAAATGCCATCCCTGGTCCAATCCCATTGGTCTTATTATAATCTATATCTGCGTGTAGTGGTTCGTGGGCTAGGACCCACGTGAGGCTGCTACTCAATCGGAAAATTGATGGGTTGGGTTGGCATTGGGGAGGAACAATGCCATCCCAGGTAACCTTGCCGGTTTTAGTGTCGTTGACAACGCCTCCTCGGCCGGCCATGTTGCTTTGTCCGGCGAGTATAAATATGTTCGTTGGTGGTTGTTGAGACGTCACAAAGCGGCTGGCTTGTACTACAAGAGCCAAAATTAACAAGTAAAGCATCCTTTGCGGTGTAATGTCACAGAGACGAAAGCAAGTCCTGTTACTAATCTTGTCCCTCCGACTCTCAGCCTATTTTGTGAGCCAAATAGTTAGGTTATATGTCCTAAAAGAGAAATTCTACAGTGGACTTTCTTTGTGCCCTTAAATTAATTATAAATTATAATTCAAGTTATAATATTTAAAAAAATTTAATTTAATTTTTTTTTGTGGTTAACTCGGTCTGGAGCCATAGAATCTGTCCATTCTAAAATTTTTCGTTCTAAAATTTGTTTGATTATTGATTAATTAAATTAATTTTTAATCACTTTTTATTATTTTTTTTAGTATGACCAGTGGTATTAGTTATTATTGTTAATTATTAACGAGTTCTACATTTGTATTTAAATAAGTTATTTTGCATGTGCCAATACTAAGAATACAATAAACACGACTTCCAAAAAAAAAAAGGCCTTGCGTTAATTTAATGTGCAAGATTTAAAAAACTAATACATTTTCCTTTTCTGTATCTATAAATATTTAATATAAAAATTATAAAAATATATTTAATTAAATATATATGATTAAAATTATTCGTCAAAATAATAAAATATCAAATGTATCTTAAAACTATTTTTATCCTCACTATATGTTAGTTGCAATCAAAATATTTGGAAAAAGTTTAAAAAAATCTTATAAGCAATTATATACTAGCAACTTCCACTTGAAAAATTGGTTAATTCAAATTTTATGCAAGAAAACTAACTTTATTCATGTAGAAGTTTATGATCCATATTTTAATTTTTATGTGATTACTTTTGTATGTAGGTATCTCCACCAACAAGAAAAGAGGGAATTTTTTGATAAACTAATTTTAATTAGGATGACTCAACACCATGTACAATTATTGATGATTACAACTAAAATTTTTAATGAAAAATAAAGGAGGAGATGCATTTATTTTTCAAGTTGAACAATGCCTTTTCTAATTGGATTGGTGAACAAAGGCAATTGGACTTGGCTACAAAGAGTCAATCTTTCCTTGGACTCTTAGTACGGATTTTGATTCAGCTACCGGCTCTTTTACTTGTAAGACAAAGAATTAAATTTCAGTTGAAAATTTGTGATGCATAAGTTTGTACTCGGTATATCTACTAATAAGTGAGTTAAAAAAATAAAAAAAAAATTATTTGTGAGAGTTCATCTCTTTTTATAATTGAAAAATATGAGATAAAATATGAATATGTTAATAAATTTTAAAAAATATTAGTGTTATATGATGATTGTATTAAAAATTTATCTCTCAGACATCGAGAGTTTAGTCAGACTCTGAAAATTCAGTGCCGAGATCCGTACTTTTTCAAGAATTCAGTATTGTCGTTGAGATGATACCGTAAATAGAAAATAGTGTTAAAAAAATAAAAATTAATTAATTAATCATAAAACAAATAAAATATGCTTCCACAGCATCATCAATGGGATGCATTTAAATTTATTTTATATCATTTCAACCATTATTTGTACGTCACTTGAAGATGGACATCACTCAATTTAATTAATTAATTAATTAAATTAATTACTTTATTAAATTAAGTTTTAATTCATTAAATTTTTATTTTAATTAATTTAGTTAATTAATCGAATTAAATAGATCAAATTGATTAATTAATAGAATCGATTATTTTTTTAAAATTTTATAATAAAAATTTTATTTAAAAAAAATTAATATAATTAAATAACTAAATAAAATTTATTAAAAAACTAAAAAAATAATTTTATTTTGTAATAAAATTTAATATTTATAGTAAAAAAATTAATATAATTAAAGAATTAAATAAAAAATAATAACTTAATAAATTTAAAAAAAATAATTTGATTAACAGTTAACTGACTAAATTGAACTGGATAATCATTAATCAAACCAATAATAGAATTTATATAAATTTTTCTACTGAACCGATCGAATTATTCTAAATTCGAATAATAAAATTAAATTTTTAATCAATTAACTAAAAAATCGATCGATTGATTAAATTTTACCAACCTCTAATATCAGTATTTTATCTTATTTAAAATATTCACGTTCTTTTTTACATTCATATGCATTTTTTTTTTTTTTAGTTTTAGTTGGTATAAGTAAATCTTTTCCATCATATTTTGGACCTTTTTTGACCTTTTGGATCATAATATCACATGATACGGAAGACACGCTGACCTAACTTTAAGTGCTTGGTCCATCTTAACTTCGTAATTCCAAGAGGATCAAGGCGGCTTGAACGGGCCCATTCAATTTTGATACATGAGGAACAAACTTTGCTTTTCTTTTGGGCTTTAACTTTTACTTCCTGGACCACAATTGTGGCCCAACTTGGCATATGGTGCTCGACAACATTCATATAAAATAAAACGCAAAAGCGCCCTTCGCCTAAGTGAAGTCATCGAGTCCCACAACCACAATATATTAATGTAGAAGTTAATTTATCCCTCAAAAAATAGAAATATTACTATTTTTGAAACTTAATCCCTCACTAAAAAGAAAAAAAAATAGCAAATAAAGACAACATATATACATTGTTAAAACTATAATAATTTTAACGGAACATACTAATCTATGTTATTTTAAGACAAATAATTAATACACACAGCTTTATGATATTCAAAAAGTGAGACAACTAAAAATTAAAATATATTAATCACATAAAATATGATGTACTGATCACATGAATTTAAGTGTGTTTAATAAAATATAATTAAATATTTAAAATTAAATAATATTTATTAACAATAATTGTTAAATTGATAATTTAAAATTTTAATAATTTCTCATGTTTAGTACATTATTTTAAATTAATAATATTATCAAGTGATTCAGAACCAATAAATATTAGAATTTTTAATATTAGGTATTAGATAATATTATCGAAAATCATTTTAAATAACTTAATAATATTTTTTTTATAATAATTAAAAAACAAAATGATATCGGTTTATTGAAACTATAATGATTTTAACAAAATATGCTAATTTTATATATTTAAACTAATACATATAATCAGCTGCTATAAAAATATATATATGCGGTCAAGAATATCTCTACTAAAATTAATGATTGCAAAATTTTTATTTAAACATGAAAATGGAGTTTATTTTTATATATTAAAAATTTAATATCAGCGAAATTCAAATTATTATATATCATAATAAAGTGATTTTATCTCATTAATTACTAGACTCAGAAGCATATTATTTCAGTTAACGGTGTTTGCATGGTGTAAAAGGTTCAAGCAATTAAAAAATAAGTCTTAATGTTACCAAAGAAAAATAAAATATTATATTTTGTAGTATATTATTCACAATGATATTATATGTATATTATTTATTTCATAAAGAAACTGTACTAAATAAACCACTCGTAAAGTTCAAATTATTTGCAAGTGCACCAAATGAGTTAATTTATATTTTGTGGAGAAAAAAGTGGTAAAAATCAATAATTTAAACTAAGACTTGAGAGGGAGAACAAAGAATTAATGTTGAGTGGCAGAACTCAATTGTTATGTTGAATTTTAAATAAAAAGGTAAAAGTGGATCGATCCTCTTTATTTCTTTCCCAAGTTGAAACTGAAGCAAAGCTAATTATAAGAGCAAAGGGTGGGCCAATCAGCCGCCTGCCCAATGCTGAAACTGAACCATTCTTAAAACTTTCACATCCCAAACTCTTAACAACATAAAAGTAAAATAATATATATATATACATATATATATATATATATACTCCACCATATTTTTTTTTATTTTTATTTTTTTATCAGTATATTTTAATCATTTTATTATAAATTCATAATCAATTTATTATAAACTGTGTAAAATTTATAAATTCATAATAAATTTATTATAAAATTATTATAAACTCTATATAAACTAATAGAAATATGATATTTTAATAAATATTTTATAAATTTTAATATTTTAATAAATATTTTATAAATATAATAAATTTAAAATTATTTTTAATTATTTTTATATTTTTTTCAAAAGGTCTATATCTTTCACTTGTCAAAGTTGGTTTTATATCTAAAATCTTAATGTGTCTGTCAAGTGTCAACCTTTAAAATTAAATTGCCAACACTTTTGACTCGCTGTTGTCGTAACTATCAAGAGAAGCAGGTGGCCGCTTCAGCCCACCTTTGCGTGATCCACAATTGTTTTTAATTTATCAATCATTTATCATTTTATAATCTCTATCTTTATATTTTTGTTATATTATACCATAATAATCATTTAAATTTTTATTTAAAATAATTTAATTTATATTTAATAATAAATATTATAATTATTTTTTTTGAATCAACAAATATTATAATTATTTGAATAAAATATTCAATCATTCGATGAATAATAATAAAAAATAAACAATTGTAGGAGATATAGTTGCAAAATTGAATATTGATAGTGATGGAGACCCATAAGACTTTTGTTGATTTCAGCAAATCATTAACTTAAAATTTAACTTATTATTAACGAATAAATTATATTAATTAAATATAAAAGCAATAAACACAAATGTTAGTTGTAATCCACTTTGGTTGATTAATATATAATATTATATATAATAAGTACGCAAAATAAAAAAAGGCAAAAAGTAGTTTTTCCAATAAAAACACAAACATCATCAATAGCAACATATATACACAATAATTCAGTTCAAAAAAAAAACATATATACACAATAATCAATAATAAGAAAAACAAGTGCAGACAAATAATGGTTTACATCAACAAGTTGGATGACTTCCCCACTGGTTCCCATCATCAGTCCCTTCTATCTTAACCCTATTCTCAGCTGGCTCGTCTCTGACTTTATTTGATTAGTCAATATGGGGCCCCTTCTTTACTTCACTTTGCTCTATTTTCATTAATTTTTTTAAAGCACGAGAAACACGATCATCTATCCTTCTCTTTATTATTATTATTATTATTATTATTATTATTATTATTATAGCTAATCTTATCATCATAATTTATATTTTTAAAAAAAAAATATTTTCATTTCATTTTGTTCTATAAATATTATTTGATAAAATTTATCATCATCGATCATCCTAAACCCATTTATTACCGCTATAGATTATTCTAATAAAAGCTAGTAAAAGACTTGTGAGAAATTAACAGTTAAATGGCAAAGAAATGGATTTATGGAAAAAGAAAAGTTGTGTTGCAGTTGAATTTGCATCAAATATTGTTTTAAGTGGGCGGTTGAAACTTTGACCACCATTAACATTATTATTGCTTTGACATTTCCGTTCTGTGTAGTATGCTGGTTTTGTATTTGTTGGTAGTTGGAGAATGATGGGCTGTGAACACGATAATTTCACCAATAAATTTAATGTTGGTTCAGGATATTTACATAAACCGCCCTTTATATTTTGAATTTTATTATGACTTGTTGGAATTTAAAGCTTAGAAACTACTCTCTTTGAATGAGAGAAAAAAATGAAAAAGACAAATAATAATAGCACAAATAATTTTTTGATAGAACCAATTATTATTGACATTGAACTCAACTTAAATAGAGAATTACAACGTAAACTTTGCAGAAAATATTCAACAATAATATCACTACTAGCTAAAATATCTCAACTAAAAGAATTATATCCCTTTATTGTAGGACACCCTACGACTAAGAAATTGACAAAGTAAAACGTATTATTTTGACACTAAATAAATAAATAAATAAATGTTTGAATTAGTCCAACACGACTGTATGTGCTATTAGGACCTTGGTTTAAAAAGTAATTACCACAAATAAAATTTTATAAATTCATTGCATCAAGGAAAAAGTTAAGAGATTTTTATTTATTTATTTATTTATACTCACTAATTTTAATATTCAAAGTGATTTCAAAATTTGTATTTTTATACGGATGAGTTTTTATTAAATGATACTAAAAATATTTTGGAGAAAAAATTAAAAAAAAATGAAATTATATTTTCAATTATTCAACTCATTTATAAAATAAATTATTTAATTTCATTTATTTTAAATATTTACTGATTTAACTACTAGAAATTCGCTAATAATCATTTTTTTAGTGTTTTTAACAATGTTGTTTTTGTAAAAATTGAATTTTCAGTGACTATTCTTAATTATTTTACTGTTAAATTAAGAAATTAATTTATATTATCCTTTAATAATTTGGGTCTCTCTAATATGACACACTAGCTAGTAAACTACAAAAGTAGTTAAAATTTAAAGTCAAAATGGGTTAATTGGAAGCCAGTTAGAGATAAATTGGATAAGGAAGGGGCTTTTTAATATGGAAAATAACTTCTGTTGTTTTCATGACTATTTCAATCGAGAAGCTAACTATTAACAAGCATAACAATAAATAAAAAGCCAAAAGGTTTTATTACAGTAAATACTGAACACTATACAAATAGAGTCTGGACCTTATAAATTCGTTGTTTCTGATGGTATGTCAATACATATTTCAATACGTAGACAATCAATTATCAAAGTTAAACCTTTTCAAAAAAAAAATTATCAAAGTTAAACAAAACATAACTAAAATATTGTAATAAATGTATGAAATTGAAACTTAATTATGGGTTTAGGGGGAAAGAAGATCGGGCGTCGTTAAATAAACAGTTAAAACATAGAAGGAGCCGTACGATAAAAGGGCATGGAGGTGTGGAGCAAAACGTCAGGTGTTCCTTCGATTCGGGCCGTACGATGGATGGATGCATGCAGCAGCGGAAAATCATGGTAGGAGGACTCCACACTGCGAATCCCAAGAGTAGGATTCTCTTGGAACTCGGTTGAGTGGGTTATAGCTGGCATCCCATTGACGTGGCAACAGTTTTTCAAGATACTGCAGCTAGGTCCGTTAAAGTTTCCGGGCCCATTACTGGCCACGTCACTCTACATAACGACAAACTAGGTTGCGGCCCCCACTCTAAACAGAAGCAGTTGAAGGGATATGTACGTGATTTGAGCATATATGGTGTCGGACGTTTGGTCGTCATTGAATTTTCTACGTGGTGTGTGTGCTGTCGTTCACCCAATTCCACAATTTCTTCAACTTTTGTTTTGCCCAGCTTGGGAAGATAACTATTTCTGGGTTGGTTTGTGCACATCACTTGCCATAGCAATTATTCAAGTTTATCGTTTACTTATGGATTATTATATTTAGAGTTTGATTTCATAATGTGTTTTAAATCATTATTCATCAAGCCTCAATTTTTAGAATTAGCTAGCATTTATGATTTAATTTTTAAATATATAATCTAAGAGTAGAATGCACTTTAAAAGCTCGTCTAAATAGGAGATTAAATTCTAATTGATACGTAAATTGATCTAAAGTATTACTAATCTAATTCAACATTTTTGTACTCCTATTTTTTTGTTATAACAATTGCATTTTTTGATAAATTAATTAAATGACATTTCCTCCTTTCTAAAAAAAATGTCATATTTTTTCTACAAATTTTAAAAAAATTCAATTAATGTATTAATAATTTATGTATTTTTCTTTTTTACCCTTGTTCATAAATTTTATTTTATTTTGAAAATAGTTCAAATTATCATTAATTTTTATTTAAAATATAAGTTTATTAAAAGGTAAAATAGAAAAAAGATATTAAATATATTGTATAAATAAAAATAAATAACTATTTTAAGATATTTTAAAATGAAATAATAGATAATTTTTATAGGATAAAAAGAGTATTAAACAAATATAGGATAAGGTTAACTCTCTCGTTTTTAGAAAGTCTCATTAAATTATAAAAACTAATATGAATTGCACGCCGAGATATCATCTAGCAGCAATTACATCTTTTCTGATAAACTAAGTTCAATCTTTTCTTCCTCAATTATAATAAAAAAAATATGAATTAAAATATTCAAACTCAATTAATACTTATTACTAGTCAACTCTTTGAAATAAAGGATAATATCAATTAAACCGTACTTAATTGATATAATAGTCTTCTATTTTCTCTTTAATATTTCCAATTCAAAATTTAAATTACCAAAATAGAATAATATAGTGTGGGCAAATTTTGATTAACTAATGAAAGTATTTGATTAACCAATCAAATATTCAGTTTGGTTAATTAAAATTATTATATATCGGTCGGTTCGATTAATAATTTTAGAGTATTTTAATTTTTAATTCGGTTAACTGTTAACCAATTTTATTCAATCGATTGATCGTTGACTGAAAATTTAAAAAAAAATTAGTTATTATTTTTTATTTGATTATTTAATTATATTAATTTTTACTATAAATATAAACTTTAATTACAAAATTAAAATTATTTTTTAGTTTTTTAATAAATTTTATTTAGTTATTTAATTATATTATTTTTTATTATAAATAAAATTTTTATTATAAAATTAAAAAAATTGATCAAATTAACTGAAATTAAAAATGAATTGACTCTATTAAAAAATTTTAAATAAATTAATTTGATTAACTTTAATTAATTAATTGAAAGACGGAATGTCCCTGAGATTAATGTTTATTTCATGATCTTTTGGTCGAATAGACTTTTGAGCTTTTACTAATTAAGAGCAATCACAGCAGAAGGATGATGAAAATATGTTAGTGTAACAGTGTTTAATCATTAACTTCATCATCTAGATTATCAAATAATTGATGGCCTTTTTTTTCTAAAACGAAGAAAAATACGAAATAACTATATTTAATATAAGATGTATATTGCAAAAGATTAAAATATTGTATTAAAGACTAATTCTACTGTATTTTAATTGGAAATAAAAATTAAAAAAATAAAATAATGATGTAGTATGAGCTATATATTTCACTCTTTAACAGTATAATTCATAGGGATTCCTGAGCAGCTAATCTTTAGCTATTCTCCTACCGACGCACATGCGTACAATATCCTGTGCAATCTTTTTTTTTTCCAATTGTTTTGTTAACTAATGCAATTGGTCTTGTGGATTCAAGCAATGCAGCTGTGACCACTTGCACTAATAATTAAATCATAAAATCCAAATTTCTCTTTAGATCCACGGTTTATTGGGAATAGAAATGACAGCTTTTGTTTACATTCAATACTAAATTAATTAATCTTAATTTTTTTATATTAAAACTGATAAGCTTCACTGAAAGGAAACATCGTCCCTCTCTCTTTTAAGGCTATGTGCTTCATATTCAATAACCGAATGCTAATCACGTCCCCTAATCATTCTCTAATTGCCGAATTAATCCGTATTTGTGTACTTATAAAAGGTAGTACTTTCTAAAGGACTGACACTATCAACTAATAATATCGTATCATTAAAAAAAAAAAAGGAATTTGCATAATGGGAGCATTGAGAGAATCCAAGGCATTATAGTTGTTGCAAAAAGGCAAGCCACAAGCGTGCCCACCTTTGGGACCAACCTCTGCTGGAGGAGAGCCAATTTCTAATAATGCTGTGAGGACTGTACCTTAGCCCTTTGGTTTGTTCATTTAATTGAATTTAATTCTTATTTATACATTTAACAGATTTTGATTTTCCCAGTCCACAATTAACGTTATTTGTTTCCATTAGTTAGGTTCTAAATTACCAAAATTATGGGAATTTTTGTCGGCAAATTATTTGTTCATTTCTTTATATGATAGATACTCTTACTTACCTTGATATTAATTATATGGCCTTCATTCGTTCACAATTTTTTCATCCATTAAATAAATTATATTACGCGTCAATTTCATCAATAGTATTCTTAATCTCAAGTATGATTTAGTTAACAAGATTTCGCCTTAATTAATAAAAACAAGACTTTTACAAGACTTTTAATGAAGCTATAAATTTTGCCCCATGAAATATAATGCGCCACTTTTCATGTATTAAGACCTTTTATACATGTGAGAAAAGGAATGGATTGCGAGTCCAGATGAATTTGACTGCTTGTAAGTAATTTACTTTCGCCTCACACTAAAATATTTACATTTAAATAGTTAAATTAACTATTAATTTAATCTTAAATTTTCAATTTAAAAAAAGATATTTTTTCTTTGATAAATTACTAAAAATAAAATTAGTATTTTAATTAATTAAATTTCTAAAGTTCAAAAGCTAAATGAATTTCAATCAAAATTTAAAATTTAAATTGACAATATAATATAATAAATTTAAAAATCAATTTAATTATGTTGCTTTTTAATAAATATTTTTTTTCTTGAAATCGTGATTTGGGATAGAATTATATCTAAATTCTGAAATCAAGATATAATTAAACAAAATAAAAATATGGTAGAATTAAGAAAATATATAAAATCGAGAATATATATATTTGTGATATATATATATAAATAATTGCATAAAAAATATATTTGGCTAAATTATATTCGGCAAAATATAAAACCAACTAATGCATCTCTTATTTTTTTATGCCATGTATAAATTGGAATTTTTTTTTCTAAAGAGATAGATAAAATAAATGGATGAAATAATATTTTATTTTATCAATTTAAATTTATTTACAAATTTATCTATATTTTCAATGTTGATTGAGCCATACTTCAAAATAAAAACATGTGAATTAAACTCTTAATAAACTAGATAATTCAAATAAAAAGATTATCTATTATTTTATCTCTCATATATAATTGATCATTAGATATATATTTTTTTGTTTAAAAGGGTAGAATTAGTAAAGTGGCGTTTAAATGAATTAAATTAAATTAAATTAGAAATGGCACTTCTTGGAATGTATGTATGTTAAGAGGATGATAAACACACGAGTTTTGTTGATAAAGAGGAAGGCAAAGTTAACTCATGTGAGGTGCACTCGCGCGAAGGAGAGAGTCGCGTGGAAATCGGGGGAAGTGGACGGGGTTAGGAGGAAATTGGATGCGCGTGGCACGTGAGAGTGGGTTGTGTATGGCAGGGAGGTGTTACATACAGCTGTCTCCCGCGTAACTACTGCATGTTGGAGACGAACGCACTCAATTTTTTATTTCAGTTTTGGCTGCCAAACAGAGTCTTACTGCGATCAATTCATAATATGGAGCTCAAATAATTTTGTATTTTATTTTCAATTTGCCATTCGAAATTGTCCTTTTGAGATATCTAATTCAAGTCTAATTATCCACTACACATTTCTTTTAATTTTTCCACTTTTGACTGTTCAAATGAGTGTATTGCAGTAATATTTTATTTCGCTTATACAATTAAAAGAGTTATCTAGTTTTACAATTAACAAGAATTTCATCTTAATTAGTGCCTTATTCTATAAATTTTAAAATAAAATATCTATATAAATTTTATTCATGTCAAATACAAAAAAAAATTGAATTTGTAATTAAATTCTATTATATATTATGATATTTTATTAATATTAATTGAGTTACAATATTTAATAAAGTAATGATGAGAATAATAAGAAAATTATGATATCATTTAATTGGGTTTTTTTTTTAAGTTACATTCTTTGTCTTTAATACTTATCAATTTCAATTAATCCTTAAAATATTTTAGTAATTTATTACGTTAACTATTGATAATCAAACTACGTTGAAATTTAATTTTAATAATTTAAATTTTATTACATTTAAATATTTTAAATTGTCATGTTCTAAAAAATTCAACTCATGAAAGTCATATATTTTCATTGCTTATTATAAATTAAAATTATTAAGTTCAAATCAATGTGTATATAACAATTAAAAAATAAAAAATAATACTATAAATGTTTTTACTAAAAAAATGTGATATTCTTTTTATTACATTGGATAATTAATTAGATTTTATATTTGTCACCATAAAACACTTAACTTCCGGCATGCCTAATTGTAATATGGCTTATTTAGTTGTTTTCGCTGAGGCTGTTGACTTTGCGCAACGAAATCAATGTTTTTAAATGGTGAAGCGAGGCGCAGGAATCTATTGATTGAGAGCAAGTCATTTTTTTTTTCTTTTCGTGTTTTTTTGAAATTACCTCTTTATTTATAAAGTACGTACGAGACCAAAACAAAACCCAAGCTTTCCGACTTAAACCCGTAAACGAATTTAATTAAAAAAATTATTCTTAAACCGTAAAATGGAATGATTAACCAAATTATCTAAAAAAAATGATTTGTTTAGTTTCTAAGTATTTGAAAGTATGCACCTTATATAACATTTATTTATATAATACTAAAACAGATAATACTCATAATATTTATTTATATAATACTAAAACAGATAATACTGATATAGTATTATATATTTCTTCTATATCTGAACACATATCCTAATTATTTAAAATTTTAAATCAAATTATTATTATAATAACTATTATTATTTGATATATGTTTAGAAAATTTGAATAGAATTAAAATATTTACTTGATATTGATAATAATTAGTTATTCTATAATAGTATAAATTAAATTTTTTAGATTTTTTTAAAAAAATCTATATTAAGTTTTAATTTTTTTTAAATATTAAATTTATTATTTATTATATATATATATAATTAATTATTACACATATTATTTATATAAATCAATACCATATTTGGATTATAAGTCAATTTTTATATACTAAATCACTATAATACATTATAATATTATATTATTGTACTCATACAATATAGAGAAGATATTATGTTACAATATAATATACTATTTGGATTATTTTTCTAATTTTCATATCCTAAATCGGTACTATAATATGATGTAACGTCCTATTATAATATATATCCTAATTTCTTAAAATTCTAAATTCAATTATTATTTATTATAATAATTACTTATTTAATATTTATTAAGAGAGTTCATATATAATTAAAATATTATATTTAATATTTATTTAAATAGTTTAAATATAATTATGATATCCTATATGATAATAATTATATTTGTTATAAGAGTTCAAATATAATTATCATATCTTATTTAATATTAATAATAATTATATTTATTTAAAAAGTTTAAATAAGATAATATTTTATTTGATATTAATAATAATTAGTTATATACATAACAAAAAATTACTACACTATTACCATATTCTCCCATGATACCATCAAATCACAATATTATTATTCAATTACTATATTATTATTCAACATATGTGTGATTAATATACAATATTATTCAATACAATTTTTTTTTATATTTTATGTTACATGAATATTTTTTTAATAATTTATTATGTTATTTTATTTTATTTTTTTACTACAAAAATATATTGGATTATCGATAGAAAAATTCATTGGTAATCTTTATTTTTTTATCGGTAATTAGATTTATCGACAAATTATCGACAGAAAATTTCTGTAGTTATTTTATTTACCGGTAATGAAAATAGATTACTCGATATGATTTAGTTAAATTATTATTAAGATTTTATGATTAATTATTATTCTTATGCTTATGAAATCAAAACTTTCAATATACGCTCGGATATATGTTATTATTTATATTGCATCTTTAATTTGTATTTGATTGTCTGCATGTCATAAGTTTTTTATTTTGCAACTTGTGTTTAACTGAATTAATATGTCTTATTTAAAATTTGCGATATTAAAATTTCTTGTTGTAGTGTATATATTCTTATTACATCCCCTTAAAGAAATAAAATGAATTATCAATATTATTTTAATATTTATATAGATTTTGATTGTCTATATTAGATATTATAGACATTTATAGATAAATTTTCTAGAGTAAGATTTTTAGTGAGTTTATTTTTACTCCATTATAGGAAGATAAAAGTAAAGAGTCAAAACCACAATAGATTAATTGAAATACACCAATTTTATCTAATCTTGGTATATGCATAAATCAATGTGAATTGAAAGTTCAAAAACTAATTCGTTTGCATAATGTTACAAATCAATTACTAGATATATTTACAAATACCCAGTAGGTGTTCAAATCACATATTTCAGCTGCTAATACTCTTGCTCCATTGATTGTACCTATAAGACATCTTATTAGTGTGGCAGCTAATAGATATAATATACGCCTGAAGCGTAGTATACTACTTGGTTCAAAATATTAATTTTTGAGATAAGAAAAAATGAATAATTTTTAAATGGCACTCCTTAATAAATCAAAAGCAACATAAGTCAATAACCATATATTTCTAAAAAAGTAATTTCAGAAGTTATTTCGATATCAAAAAATTATGAGATCTTATTAAAATCTATAAATATGTGAAAAAGAGATGAAATTATTATTGATAATATGTTTGTATATGTTGCTATTGAAATTATTAAAATATACTTGAGATTAAAAATATTTAAAATTATCGACTTCGAAGTAATTGGCCGAAATGGAAAGTAAACAAGGCTGAGCTATAATCATTTGCTAAACATATAATATTTGGATCAGTATTTCAGACACTAAAAAATATTATACCCATGGGTATTGTATGTAAAAGAAAAAAAAATCATATAAGATTATGAAAAAAATAAATTTCATATATTATGAATGCAATTACTATTAAAATTAGTTTTACAGTATCTGAATGGCTCGACATTATATTATAATAATTTGCTCATATATCCATTAAGATAAATGAGTTAAATGAAATTATGATATACATGACACTACTTATGGTATAAGAATTCTCGCAAAGTTTTTATATAGATTATGATGTAACGTATTCTCCTATTATAAATGTTATTATCTTTATATTTTTTATCAGTTTGATAGTCTTTGAAAGGCTTGACATATATTTGATGGATGTTATGACAGTTTACTCATATATTTCATTAGATAATGACATATATATGAAAATTTCTGAAAGATTCAAGATGCCTGAAGTATATAATATCTTGATAAATATACTATATTGAGTTTAAAGATTCTAATATAAGTTAGGTGGATATGGTATAATCATCTATTTGAATACTTAGAGAAAATATATGTGAAAATAATTTTATTTGCCCATGTATTTTTATTTGAAAGATAAATACATAATTTATCATAGTTACAGTTTACGTTAATGATTTAAATATAGTGAAAATTTTAAAAGAGATCTCAATTACTGCAGACTATTAGCAAGAAAATTTGAAATGAAAGATATTGGAAGAACATAATCTTTTCTTGAATTTCAAGTTGAGTATTTGTCAAATGAGATTCTTGTCCATCGAACATTATATATTAAACATGAAATAATTTTTTAAGGATAAATCTTATTCATTAAGCACTCAAATAGTTGTTTATTTTATTTTTTTATGTAAAAGGAGATCTCTTCAGCCCCCTGGAAAGATAATGAAGAGATCATTGATCCTGAAGTACCATATTTCAGTATAATAGGGACGCTTTTATATCTTGCTAATAATACAAGACCAAATATTACTTTTGCAGTTAACTTACTTGTAAGGTTTAGTTAAGCATCAACTAAAAGGCACTGAAATGGAGTGAAACATATTTTACGCTATCTACGTGGCACATCTGATATGAGTTTATTTTTTTTAAAAGTAATAAAGTTTGAATTGACATGATATGCTGATGGTGGATATCTTTATGATCCTCATAAAGCCAGATCCCAAACATGTTATATCTTTACATATAATAATACTGCTATTTTATGGCGATATGTGAAGCAAACAATCACTGCTACTTTATCAAATCATTCAGAGATATTATCTATTCATGAAGATAGCCGTAAATGTGTATAGTTGAGAGGTATAATTGAACATATTAGAAGAGAATGCGGATTACCTATAAGCAAACAACTAACAATATTACATGAAGATAATACAACATTTATTACACAAATTAAAGAAGTCTACATAAAATGTGATAAAATTAAACATACGTCGTCAAAGTTCTTTTATACTCATGAACTTTTGAAGGAAGGACAAATTAATCTTTGCAAAATTTGTTTAAGTGACAATCTAATAAATGTATTCACAAAATTATTGTCAACATCAATTTTCAAAAAGCGTGCACACAATATTAGAATACGCTCACTTAGAGATATGTCTTAGCAAATTGTATTTTTGAGAAAAAGTTACCTATGAATATTGTACTCTTTTTCTTTCGCTAAGTTTTTATCTCATGAATTTTTCTTATCAAGGTTTTAACGAGACATATCCATAGGAATAATTATCCAAGAAAAATATTAGATAATCTGTGAATAACTACTATATTAAATTAATTTTATTCTATCAAGATCATGAGTTTCTATTCATATTATAATTCAATTTAGTTGAAATCTTTTATTTTATTTTACACCACTATAAATTTTTCATTATAAGTGATTTATATGACAATTAATCTTATAAAAATTTCTCATATTTCTAATTTTCTATTTAATTTCTCTTTTATTTTATTTACAATAATTTTATTTTATAAAATCTCTACATTTAGTTTGGGAAAAAAAAAAATTTAACCCTCTCCCCCACTCCAACAATAATAACTTTCAAAACGGTCATTTAACTTTTAAATACAGATATTTTCAGAATGAGTTGGATCAAGCTCACCTTCCATTTATTTTTAACCGCCTCCCTCCAGTTAATTAATTGGTCATTTGCCATGTCATTTGCTGACTGGGATTTTTCAAACTTCTATTTTTGTTTTATTCGTTTTCTGAATCAATCAAACCAAGAGACCACCCATCATCATCATGGGCTTATGGCTTGTTGGTTGCGTGATTTGGTGTGAACCTGACGAGTCGTATTCTGGCAAACTGCAGACAAAACTCCATTTCTTTTTAAAATAAAAAGAGTGATCATACGTGTAAGCTGGAGGTACCATAAGGCGACGTGTGTCTAATTGACAGCTGTTTACCAGTAACTGCCGTACCTGGAAAATTCCCCCACTCTCAACGGCTATGACCGGTCACTATAACCGGCGTAACAAGTCATCCTTGTTTTTTCCATATATATATCCGCTTTACTTCATTTCACTCTGTTCTCGCATAAAAATCGAAGGTGAGGCTTGGCCTCCGCTACCCACAAGCAACTCTCCACATTCCATTTAATTTCAATTCCTAGTTTATTATTTTTTTTAAATTCAAATCTTTTACTCAATCAATTAATCTTAAAATAAGTTTTTATTAGGATTTAGGATTCTCTCAATCCATGGCTTCTACTGCTAGAAAGGACGTTGATCGGATCAAAGGCCCATGGAGTCCTGAAGAAGACGAGGCGTTACAGAGGCTGGTTCAAAAATATGGCCCTAGAAACTGGTCTTTGATAAGCAAATCAATTCCTGGTCGATCTGGCAAGTCTTGCCGGTTGCGATGGTGCAACCAGCTCTCGCCTGAGGTCGAACACAGGCCTTTTGCCCCAGAAGAGGATGAAACCATTATCCGGGCCCATGCTCGCTTTGGCAACAAGTGGGCCACCATCGCTCGTCTTCTCAATGGCCGTACCGATAACGCTATCAAAAATCATTGGAACTCCACACTCAAGCGAAAATGTTATTCTCTTTCTGAGGATTTGAACGACGACGTACTCGTCCAACAGCCTCTCAAAAGATCAGCTAGCGTTGGTGCGGGCACAAATATTTCGGGTCTCCATCTGAACCCGAGTAGTCCATCCGGATCGGATGTCAGCGATTCCAGCTTGCCCGGTGTAGCTTCTTCTCCGGTTTACAGGCCGTTGGCGAGAACTGGTTCTCTTGTGCCACCGGGTCTATCAATCGATGCAGCCTCTTCTACAACGGATCCACCCACCTCCTTGAGCCTCTCCCTTCCTGGATCCGATTCTTGCGATGCCTCCAATCAAATATCTGGTCCCGGGTCGGGATCCGGGTTCAATCATGGAGTGAACCAGACGAATGTTGTACAGACACCTGTTGCTGCCCCAGCTGCTGTGCCAGGGCAGCAAGCTCCAGCGGCAGAACAACAGACCGTTAGTGGGTTTGAGAAGCAGTTTTTCAATCCCGAGTTCTTGGCAGTGATGCAAGATATGATAAGGAAGGAAGTGAGAAATTACATGTCTGGTATTGAGCAGAATGGGATGTGCTTGCAAACTGAAGCCATCAGAAACGCTGTGCTTAAACGAATTGGGATTAGCAGAATCGAGTAGCCAAACAGTAGCATTTAGCAGTGATGATGATGATGATAGCTGAGTCGACTCAGCCAGAATCGGAGAGAAAGTGAGAGAGGAGAGAAATTGGGGAAATGGTCTCTGTTTCTTTAAGTTGCTTTAATCTTTGCTTTATACAGAAGTAATAATTTTGGTAGTGTACAGAGGAACAAAATGGTATTTAGGTTCTGTTTATGGCAGACGAAGAGGATCCCTGATAGGCCAAAAAAAATAAAAGAAAAAAAAATGCTTTTTGAATATAAACTTCAAAAGATAAAAAAAAAGGAGCAAAATCTCTTAATGTTTTACGTTTCTGTTTCTTTCACTAATTTGTTTTTTAATTTTCTGAATTGAACTCCATATATTAAAATTCAGTATAAAGTAGAAAATTAAGAAAAAATGGAATTAAAATGAAATAGAGGAGTAATTGAATTGAAAGGCAAGTTGGTTATAGTTGATAAACAGAAAGGAGACAACCAATTTGTTTGCATATGGTGAAATCATAGACCACAAAAATCAAATGCCAGTTCTTTAATTTTGTCCTTGAAAACTGAACAACATTGAATGAATTGATTTTGTTCGTTAGTTGGCTTACTGTTAAGAGAAAAATGATTATCTGTGGGTACCCATCAAATTGTTAAGGCATGTGGAAAATTAGGAAATACAAATTGGAAGTTTCCCTTTGGATTTACTCAAGCGATCAGAATCCAATTTTTTTGCATCTTAATCACGGTAATTGGTGTGTAATGATGATGTTCGCTGGATCCACAAAGCTAAAGATGTTACCATTATCATTATTTTATCAATATCTGCCCAGATCAAAATGGTGTAGGACAAACATGCTTCTCCTATTAAGAGACAAATAAATAATTTCCGAATAAAATTCTATCAAACTTCAATTGTTTTTGACCCATTTAATGTCTCAAATAAATGTTCAATTTACCCTCTAAACAAAACATAAAAGAAATAAAAAAAAAATGGTTCCATTGCTTCACCAAGAAGGCAATAGTTAATCTCCCAGATGCATTGTTTTTGAACTGGCAATTCCTATTATAGTATTTTCATTGCTGGTAACATAAGAAAAACCATTTTAGACCTGCAATCTTATCTATAAATTAATTTTAAAAACATGCTTGCATTATTTAATTTATCAGCTATTTTTTAAAGAACAATACACAGCAGGAGAAAAAAATATGTAGCTGCCATTTTAACCCATGATATTTAATCGTCTCATACTAAGTTTGAGCTCCAAAAAATTTTTATTAGAAAAGAAATTTATAGTATTAATTTGTTGGAAATAAGATATTAGATGTGCAAGTTCAATCCACTTCTAATTTGTTGCATCCAAAAAAATACGGTAAGATTAATTGATAAAACTGTAATAATATAATGCAGTCCAAAATATGTTTTTGTAATGCCAATCTGGATTGCATACAGAGTCCAACTGTCCAACGCAGTAACAGTTACCTCTTATTGTCCATTACTATTTTTCCATTCACTAGTCATAATCACTGATTGTACCATTTGGTTGTTCGATTAATGGATAGCAAAACTCCCTAAAATGTAAAAACATTGCAAACTAGAACGCATTTATGATTCAATCCTGCATAATATAGGAAAATTAAGCAAGAATTCTCTTAATTTTGCATTTTAGGCCAAATTTAATTACATGTAGTTTGATACTTTAATGTAAGAATGATCCAAGATCAAATTCATTTAGAGGTTGGGCTTGTTTTTTGAACCCGTAATGGCACTTCTCTAATGTTAAAAGAGAGGAAATTACAAAAATTGTCATTTTTTTTCACTCTTTTTTAAAAATTGCACTACATCTTTAAATATCTTGCTAAAATATATATTTCAGATTTCTGCATTTTAAAAAAAAAATGCTCCATTTTACTATTAGCATTTCAAATATATTCTATTTTTAACCTAAGGCAAATAATATTTCAAATATGTCCCTTTTAAAAGCTATTTGTTTTGTAAGTGTCCTCTCTCATTCTTTTCTATCTTTATCCCAAGGAGCACTTACTCTTTTCTTTCTTCATAGCTTCTAGATTTCTTTGTATAGGTATAGATATTTTGTCTGCTTTGAAATGCTACTTGTTTCTTTCTTCTTCTTTTTTCATGATAATATACACCAAACTGCAGGTTAGAATTTTTATTTTTATTATTAGTCTATTTGAGGTATATTAAATACGAGTAATATACTAAAAATATATTTTAAAAAAAAATATACCAATAATACATTATTCGAATATTTAAGCCTTTTAAGGTATATTATTGGTATATTTAAGGAATACCATTATATATATAAGGTATACCTTAAATGTATCAATAATATATTACAATTCGAGTTGATTGTTCTGGTTAATATTATAATATTATAATGAATCTAAGAAGTTTTTTTTTTTAAGTGGTATGTTGAAAAACTTCTCTAATAAGTGAAATCCCTCTAATATGCAAGTAAAGTTAATCATGGATTTCTTTATCAATTTCAATTTCTTCCTTAATTGTAAAAGTTTTATGATAGATATGGTAAAATTACTTTAGAGTTAAATATACAAAAATTATTTCAAGTATTTAAATACATTTTGATCCGTTCATGGGTACGTAAATTACCTTCTCCTTGCTTGCAATTTTTCAAAGTAATTTCTATTTTTTTCTTTTTCTGCCATTTGCAGTTTGAAATTGAAAGAGACTCAAATGTGACGTTTCCTTGAATATCTTCATCGATCAAATCTTCACAAAGAGATCATTTCTCCCACATATATTATGCATCTAAATAGAAAATTCATATATTCTGCTGATTGGCGACTTTTTATATTACAAAAAGTAAGGTTTTATATTCCAAAAAGTATGGTAAGTTCATCTGTGATAAAGAAATATCACAGATGCTTCTTTGCCGTGAGGATGATGAAATATCTGTGATTTTCTAGGTTTTTTTGAGGATTCTGGAAATAATAGCTTTTCCAACCAATGTCACAATTACGGTTGATTGACATAGTGCCTGCTTTTTACTAATTGTAGCTTGATCGCTAGTGCCTTCACAGAGCAAATAAATTGGCAATAAGGTGAACATCATCTTTTTTCATCGTCTGCAATGCAATTATATATATATATATATTATAATTTCCTTTATTTATCAGTGTATTTGTAATTGAATATTGATTTTTGTAATTCTATGTTTTTTCTAGCATTACAATATGAAAGAAGAGAAATTAAATCTGAATCTATCTAAGGGTGATATATTTATCATCATGTTATATTTTGACATGCATATGTAATTCTAACTTTTTATATTTTATAATTGAGTTAAATTTAATAAAGAAGCACAAAGTAATAAAATTCTTAGCAATAATATAAATATTTCTTTTTCAACTACACTATTGTTATTCTAGTTTTTATTGATAAAATAAGAATTGACACTTTTAAGATTTAAAATTTACAAATAAATAATTAAAATTTAAAAATAAATAGTCTTCAACAAAAAAAAGAGATTATAACAGGTGAAAAATATTATCACAGATCGATTATATATACACACAATAAATAAAAACTAAATAAAGTTAGCCATTTTTCTTATTATCAATCTATGGACAGTTTATTATTAATTGAATATATATACATGCAGACTATGCAGTCCATATTAAAATTTCTCACAACCGTAATTCTAATATAAGAGCGCAAAGATCCTCTAAGCAAAAGATTAAACAAATACCGATAAAAAAGAAAAAGAAAAAGAGGGAGAATATGGATTGAATCATGATGTACAAACGAAATTCATGAATCGTTTACTTAATAGGAGAGAATGAAATTTCAATACTAATTCTAGAAAGAGCGAAATATTCAATTTTGGAAGAGAGTGATAATGAAATTTGAATATTAATTGAAAATACTTGGTAACATTTAGAACAGAAATATTGAAATTTGATTTTAATTGAAGAGAGATGATGAAATTTAAATATTAATTAAAGAGAGAAGAAAAATTCACAATGCTAAAATAATTCATAGAAGAAAAGAAAATTATTCATACCATCATATATAAAAAGTATTTAAATTGTTTTTTGAAAGGGAAACATATTATTAGAAGTAACGGAAAGAAAAAACAACTCTTGAATCAACAACAAGATCATACTAAAAAACAGGAGCGGAGGGAGGGGGGGGTCTTGAGGGCAATGGGCTCTCCCTCTCCTCCTTCCTCCTTATATACATATATATGTATGTATATATATATATAATTTTATAATATTTTATAAAAATTATATATATAGTATTTTGTATACATATTAAATTTTTTTATCACATATATTTTTAATTATTAGATATTTAAAATTTTATAATTAGATATTTATATATAGTATTTTATAAAAATATAAAAATTTTATATTAATAGTATTGTTTTTACGTATTAATTTTTTTACCATATATATTTTTTAAATTAGTAGGTATTAGTGTATATTTAGAGGTTTGTAATTAGATATTTATATATGTGTATAGTATTATATATATTCTTGCTTTTTCATTATATTTTTTTTAATTAGTGAGTATTTAAAATTTTTGAAATTAGTTGTATATATATATATATTATTTTTATAATATTTTGTATACATATTGATTTTTTTATCATATATATATATTTTAATTAGTGAATATTTAAAGTTTTGTGATTAGATATTTATATAGATATAGTATTATATATATAGGTTTTTTTTTATTATATATGTTTTTTTTATTTTAATTTATGAATATTTAGAGTTTTATGATTAAATTTTTAGGTTAATACTAAAATTTTATTATTTAATTATGAATTAGATAAAATTAATATTCTCATTTGAAATAGTATTTAAAAAAATACTATAAATAAATTAATAGATCAAAAAATTAAAATTAAATATATGTAAAATATTCAATAAATTTTTAAAATTCAGCAAATAATAAAAATTTATAACAAAAATATAAATTTTACTATAATATTAACTATTAAATTTTATTTTTTAGTTCATTTATAATTTTTTTTAAAAAAAAAATTATTTCTCTTTATTCAATTTATCTGCTAAAAAATCCCAGCCATTGGGCTTCTCGAATACACCGTTATCTAGGATCTTGGTTGTGTGATTAGAATTTTCAAATACTTTTATTGTTAATCCAGATCAATTGATCATTTTTTAAATACGAAGAATATAATTTTTTTTTAAAAAAAAATCCATGAGCTTTTTAATTAACTGGTTAGAGCATTGTAAATATCCCACAGAAAATTGTTAATTTTTTTATTAAATTTAAAATAAATGAAATTGACTCTCAAAAATAAAAATAAAATTCAGTAATTATTTTAAATTTTATTAGTAGAACTCATTGAACTCTTATTTTCTTATATTGATTATTTGTTACGTAAAATTTGGAATCGAAGAATTCTTTGTAAATGCTTTTTAATTAATGTCATCATTCTTAAAAGATAGTCTTACTTTTCTTTGTCATTTATCTTTTATTATAATCTAACTTTTTATTAAAAATATAATTAATTTATCAAAATTTTAACATGTCCCTGTTTAATATTCGTTGAAACAATAAATATAAATTACTAATAACTTGAAAAGCAATTACTAATAATTTATATTTGTTAATTACTACTAAATTAGTAATAATTTCTTGTAGCAATTTATATTTGTTGTTTCAACTAATATTAACACCATTATTTAATGCTTTACTATAATTTTAGTTGTGGGCTGAATTACATATAGTTAGAAAATATGAAGGTTTGACAAAAAAAAAATTTGGATACTAATCATCTTGGCTGTTGGTGCTTGTTTCAGTGTCTTCAAGGTAAGTTGAGAGGGAAAATGTGCTCTGATTCTTCTGTAGAAACTTGCATCAGAATAGCATTCATAATACAAATTTAATGATAAGTAAAGCCATCATATCGTATTATTTATAAATGGACTACCCAAAATTTGAACTAAGTTGCCTCCTCTTATAAATTTTAAAAAAAATTTCCAATTAGGTGCGAAAGTGGTCACGTGAAAAATGGTATGATTCTTCCGAAAAATTCGGACTTAATATTTCATGATAACCTGGTTTTTATAATCATCAGAAAAGTGACTTGAGCGAATTAACAACCTCAAGAAAATTTTATTTCCATGCATGATATATTTCTTCTTTATTTATTATTGTATTATTTTTTTTGGAATTTTTCCCCTCTCAAGCATGATGGACCCTTACCCAGATACAAGGTCCAAGTTCCTATTCAACTATCATTTGCTCGCAAGAACAGCCATTATCCTGGGTGAATCTTTAATAATTTATACTAATCAAGGTCAGAATACAGAAAACAATTATAAGTGCAGATATGCCAAAAAGTCTAGTCATACTTGAGAAGGTCGACTAATCTTTGTTGCAACTCCATCAGTATATCTTCTTCAATGTTTGCATAGGCTAATAATGCCGGCAAATTAACTGTAAGTGCCAGGGAAAGGTTTTAGCAGGCAAGTTTATATGGTAGCACTTGAACTGACTAAAAGAATAAAATATGAAAAATGGAAAGTTTCCAGTTACAATAGGATATGCACGTGCACATTTTTCAAATCCAAGATGCACCACACATAGGAGAAGAAATAGATGTTCAGTCCGATGCACATCAGCACATGTTTCTAATGAATTATATGTTGTAATGAATGAAATGAAAATAAGCATCCTAGTAGCAACCAGAAAAGAAGTCATGCTAAATTAATCTGGCATCACATTTCTAATTTACAACACATTACACTCCATCCAATATGTTATGATTATTTTGCCTAATGAAAATAATATTTACAGACTGCTTTTGAATATGGACAAAGAAACGAGGAAAATTTTATAGTACTAAAGAGAGAACATACCAAACAAGCGTAATAGGTGCTCAGCACCATAGACTGTTGAGGGAGATAAATCATCTTTAATTGCGTCAGCATACCGTTCACGCTCACTTTTGTACAGAAGCATCACTGACAATGCATTGTTGAAATAACAACATAAACCTTTTGTAATTTCTCTATACGCTTCAGAAATCCTGAATCCACCATATTATAAGACAATGGAACATCAGAACTACAGGTCAGAATATGAAAAATTGAGGATACTTTATTCTTCTTCCAGACAATTGCAATAAACAGAGAAACTTTAGTTGTTTCCAATTCAAAGCTAATTTTGCCTTCTCCAAGGTTTTACCAGATCAAAAGCCACTGTATCTATGTATAGATTGATTGATAGAGAGAGAGAGAGAATAAGACATTTTTAACAGAAGGAAAACTTCAAAGAAACAAAGAAAATTAAAAAAAAAAAGAAATATTGCTATATAAAGCACACGGAACTATTTGTTCTGATCAATCTTATAGTCAAAATTGTTAGAATTAATTTTACATTGTTAAAATTAATTTTAAGCGTGGGCTAAATATATTTAAATATTAAATGTATATTGCAGTCAAATTAAGATAGTCAAATTAAATTTTTGATCAAATTAAGATTGTTTACTATTGAGGTGTCCTACTCGTAATAGGATTATAAGTGTAGAGACCATTAAGTAATTTCTATTTTGTTGAAGGACCAAAATAAAAATTAATCAATTTATTCAGTTATAAATAAGGGGTCGTGGTCTTCAGAAAAACATAACAATTTTAGAGAATATCCTTCAGTATTGCTTCCGCTAAACCTAAAGTGTGTATCCCCTAGAAGGCTACGATGATGTCAGGTACGCAATTCTACCCTTTGCAATTTAATTTGAATAATCTAGTAATCTATGCATACTTTAGGTTTTAGAGGAATTAAGTTTTCTCTCCCCTTTCAAAAATCTGCCAAATCTCATAACTCAAAACTAGAGTTTTTAAAAAAAAAAAGAGCGAAGGTTAAGAACTTACGTGCCATCTTTCTTTAATCTATAATCAAGATACTTCTTCATAATGTCATCCATGTTAGGCACACGAGGAAGTTTAACAAGCTGACAGAATAAATCCAACCATGAAATCAGTTATGAACAGACTTGACTGTTCAATTAAATATAAGTTACGTTAGTGTAACCAGCTCGACTTTGTAGTCAATTAGAACAACATGAACAGAGCAAACAACAAAATGCAAATAAAATGCCAGCCATTTGACTTCAATGTTATTTCTGTTTATAGTGTCTTTCCTATTCATACTGTAATAGGCTAATGGCACATGAACTTAATGAAAACCTAATTGGCCTAGTTTCATGATCTGTACAAAATCAAATATGAACTGGATACAGTTACCTTGCCCAGATGAGTGATAAAATCACAATCATCAACAAGCTGCTTCTTTAGCATTGGCGGAATTTGGAGATTCACAAGCTTTTCCGAGGATATGGCATCTTTTTCCTAACAGTTGAAAACAACAAACTAAGCTAAGAGATGCCTCATTGTGAACCGGAAACCTCTTCAAGAAGTGTTGAAAATATTAGAAGAAAATTATCAGCTAATTTGCACTTTGCATTCAAGGATTGTGTATTGATTGACATTGACAAAATGGGCTCATTGGACAGAGATAATCCAGAGTATACCTTACTGAGAGATTCATTTTTCCACTTCATTCCCCTTGCAACTGCATATATGTTCCCAGAATAATTTTAAGCTCAATTTGAAAGAATATAAAAAGGGAATTGGGTATATTTGCAATAAAACCTTGGAAGCCTATATTCGACAAGTAAGATAGGACCTAATAAATGTTCTTCTGTGCAATGAAGATTTAATAGTGGAATCAAATTAAGGTGTTCTACCCCTTCTTAGAGTGGAGGAGTGGAGAACCTAAGATGAACCGCAATCCAACATTATCTCCTTCCAAACCCCAGCGAAAACCTAACAATGAGTTCATTTAAAAAACTCCATGTAATTTTTATTTTTTATTTTTTATTTTTTATTTTTTTGTGAAATATACAAATTGCAAGTTAGAAGCATCATAAATAGCTCAAACATCTTAATTAACCAGTCACATGCCTAATAACCATACAGCAGAAGACAAACATATCTGAAAGCACAAAACCAGTTAACAGATATAAGAAAAATCAAAGATCTCTGTTTGAAAACTCAACCATACATCAGAATTCAAATATGATACCTGTATGGAATACCATGCTTAAGTAATGCAAGATCTGTGATCGCTAATGAACCCTGTTTCATTTCTTTGGGTGCTCTGGGAGATAATTTCTACCCAGTTATCAGGGCAACTCACTTTAAGACCAAATTGTGTGAATTTACTATCATTAGCATATGCATGCCCAAAACAATAAACTTACAAGTACTAAACTCTAAAAAAAGCATTAAAATGAAAAAAATAGAACAATTAATTCCAAAAATAATATTCACTGGCATGAGAAACAGTAGGAAAACATGGCTTCTAAAGTCCTCCAATTCAGATTGCAATATTAACTTATACAGGTGTGTAGTTGCAAAGTCTCCTTTTTACTGTAACAAAACAATTAATTTCTAGGCATTAATGTCTCCACCATCCTTCAATCTGTCATGACACTTAAGAAGAAGGATGCAGGCCTGGACCTGTAATTGGTCCATTAGCAGACCACATTCCAGCAGTTACAACTGCAGCTACAGCTCCAAGAGAGAAAGAAGCTAAGGTAGCTGAGGTGGAATCGAGTGGTAAGCTGGGAAGAGTTGTTTGACAGTTGGCAGAGAAGGACTGGAGCAAGTTAATCACTGATCAGTCGTGATTTCATTGTGATTTGCAAGTTGTTTGTTTGTTAGGAATGTTACAGCTAAGGAATAACAGAATAGTCACACCGGGAGAATTGTGTTCTTTTGGAGGGAAGAATCAGATATAAAATATATGAAGTTGTTACACAACAATTCATTCAAGAATTCAATATAAGTTCTCTCTATTTTCCCTCTACTTCCTCTCTAACTCTTCTCTCTCCTCTTTCGTTTCTCTTCTCATCTCTTTCTCGACCCTTCTTCAATGAGGAACCTGAATCAGCTGGAGGGAGCCACCTTCCATGACTCAGGTGCTTGACAATCAATCCGCCTTACAAACAGAGAAAATACTCAAAAATATCACCTCAACAAAAATAGCCCCAATCAGTTGCAAGCAACCAAGGAATGTACACAAATATTATGGTCCATTACTCACTTCTAGTCTAATATCCAAGAGGCATTCATAGCTGCAATTGAATCCTTCCTTCTCCATCCTCTCCCCCCAATACTATATTAAGGACATATGCGTAGTCTATTGACTTGAATGTTCAAATCAAAGTATCCACCTTCAGTAGAAATTTATAAAATTTCATAGATTAGATATGGTATTACAATTTTATATTTTCATTCCTCAATCAAACAATGATAAGGTGTTCAACCACATTTGAGAAAAAATACACAAGGAAATGGTAATGCAAAATGGCACACGATCATGTACATTATAGTATAAAGATTTAATGTATACCAAATTAAGAACATGAATCATTCTTACCACTAAAACTTTTTGGTTTAATCTGTGATGCACGTCCAGCCTTCGTGTTTCTCTCCAGGACCTGCTTTTTTGCTGAGAAGTTTTCGTCTATCCTCATCATCATATTTCATCAGATGATCCACACCAACCCACTCATCCCAACTGTTGTAAAGATAGCAGTGTAAGAATTCAGAGGTTGTAACTACTAACTAGCTGGGCAATCCACAAAATCAGAGAAGCTTAATCCTTCCACAGCCAAACCTTTCAACTCTGTCCCTCCAAGATATAAAGAAATTCACCACATATGGAGTTAATATTACCTTGTTCTAAAAGGCATAAGCAAATAAAGAAAGGCAAAATTTTAAACAGAAAAACAATATTGGATGTTGAATCTGAAGTCCCAAGATCCCAAATGCACTTCAAGGGCAAGTCACAGAAAGCAATGAATTTCAGAAATTTTAGAAGTATGAAGAAGACCACTATTCTTTAATAAAGTGTGCAAAGAAACAAAGCAAGATGATAATTTTCAGAACTACAAATCATTTTATATGCATGTATGGGCACACTTTATTAAGTCAATAGTAGAGATGAGATATACATGGACAAATAAAATAAGAAAGAAGAGTAAATAACCTAATTAGTTGAATTAGTGACAATTAAACACTAAAAGTAAAACTATCAACAGTGGGCTGAGCAAGTTGAACGATGGCATGAGTGAATGGTTGCAATTAAGACCTCTCCTCCCTCTGCTCCTGTCAAATAGAATATATATATATATATATATAATCCTTCCTTTTTTTTATTTATCATCATTTTCCATATATTTATATAGTTGGAAGAATAGATAGGAGTTAATTAATAATGGCCTAATACATATAGATACAAATTGTCTAATGGGAGTAATAATTTTTAGAAACATTTAGAACAAGTCAAAAATAAAAAATATATATATAATCAAAATAGATCACTATCTATTATATAATAATAATCTATTATATAATAGACTCCTCTTTTTTTTCACATACCTTTTTTCATATATTTATAATTATATAAATTATATATATTTATATATAAATATATGCTATTGATTTTTTTACATCATATATGTTTTTTTATAAGCTATAGGATTTATGTTAATGCTAGAGTTTTGTAATTTGATTATAAATTAGATAAAATTAATATTTTTATTTGAAATAGTATTTTTATAAATTTAATTTAATAAAATTTTATAAATAAATTAATAGATTAAAAAATTAAAATGAAATAATACGTAAAAAATTCAATAAAATTTTAAAATTTAATAAATAATATAAAATTTTGATAGAAAATATTTTTTTATAAAAATTTATAATAAAAATCCAAATTTTACTATAATAGTAAATATTTAATTTTATTTTTAATTCATCTATATTTTTATTTATTCAAAAAATTTACCCCCACCTCTTTGTTCAATTTCCAGTTCCACCATTACTACTTGATCAAGAACTTGTTAATTAATGATCAGCTGGATTTGCTTCTATTGTTGCATGATCTAGTTTTTATATTCATTTTTATTTTTTAAAAATTTTAGTTTTAATTTTTCCTCGAAGAAAAATTAATCTAATATATTTTATTATTGAAAAATATAAATTTTTTATATTTTAATTATTTAAAAATATAGGGCCCCACAATTTCACATACATAGTTAAGTAGCTAGCTATATCTTCACTTGGACAAGATGAATTTTACGAGTATATTAGTATAGTATATATTCCTTTAGATTAGAGCCATACTTGTACATAGGTACTAAAAATCCAATCAAGCGATGGTACATGAGAGAAAAAGAATATAGAGGACAACAATTCATCAAACATTCTAGTAAAGAGTAGTATGCATTATACTAGTTTATTAGATCACAATAAATAAATAAATAAATTTAGTTCATACATGTTACGGATCTCTCAAAAAATAAGTTTAAAGAAAGAAAAAACGAAAGACAAACAAACAAGCAAGAACACAGGATTTACTTGGTTCACTCTGAACAAATCAGAGCTACATCCAAGGAGGAATCGTCCTCAGTCTTTCCACTAGAAACTTCAGAAATCAATACAGATACAAGAATCAATATACAGTTGCTCGATAAAAAGAAACAACTCTCTCAACCTCTCAATCTAACAAGAACAGAGAAGAAGAAGAACTCAGAAATCTGAAAACCCTAGCAGAGAGAAAAGTTAACTCACAGCAGCCAATTTCGAAAATTAGAAATTCGCACATTAACCTACTCATCTGAATAAAGAGAGTATTTATATAAGCGACAGATATAACCCTAATCTCAAAACTCTGCGTTTTGATAGCAAATATAATCAGCTGCACTTCAGCCTGGGCTTGGGCTAAGTTTAGAGGCATAACCCTCACATATCTCCACCTTGACTCTAAACTTCTAGTTTGGAAAGACATTCGGAGTCATCCTCGTGTAATCACCAGTTTCAAGTGCATCATCTTTTTTAAACTCCAAGCATGCCAAGGGCATCCTGAAATTTTGCAACAGAAACAACTTTAGTAAAAATGTCAGCAGGATTTTCTAAAGTAGCAATTTTTGTAACAGATATATCTCCTTTAGAAATCACATCTCTAATAAAATGTAACCTGATATCAATATGTTTTGTTCTTTCATGGTATACACTGTTTTTAGACAAGTGTATAGCACTCTGTGAATCACAAAACACATTAGTCTTACCTTGTTGAAAACCCAATTCTGATAAAATACCTCTAAGCCATATGGCTTCTTTGATAGCTTCTGTTAATGCTATATATTCAGCCTCTGTTGTAGACAAAGCCACAACATGCTGAAGGCTACACTTCCAACTCACAATATTATTACCAAAAACAAAACAAAAACCAGTAATTGATCTTCTTTTATCAAGGTCAGCAGCAAAATCAGAATCACAATAACCAATAAGATCAAATTCATCATTAACAGATTGTTTAAACAACAAGCCAACAGAATTAGACCCTTTTAGATATCTAGCTAACCATTTAACAGCATGCCAGTGTTCTTTATTTGGATTTGACATAAATCTACTTACAAGACTAACAGCATAGGCTATGTCTGGTCTAGTACAGACCATGACATACATCATACTTCCTACTACATTTTGATATGGTATATTACTCATGTACTCTGTTTCAGATAGTGTTGCAGGTTTTGAACTGGAGCTTAACTTGAATTGAGCTCCAATAGGAGTTGAAACATCTCTACTTTTATTTAAATCAAAATGCTCAAGAAATTTGATCACATAATTCTTTTGATTTAAAAACAGTATACCCCTGTTTCTATCTCTTTCAATGTTCATACCAAGAATTCTTTTGGCTGGACCTAAATCTTTCATATCAAATTCACTGCTTAACACAGATTTCAACTTGTTTATTTCATTCAAACTCTTACAGGCAATTAACATATCATCTACATATAGTAGAAGATAAATGTACACATTATCAGGCAGTACAGAGTAATACACACAAGGATCAAAGTGACTTCTCTTAAAATTTTTTCTAAGCATAAAATCATCAAACCTTTTGTACCACTGCCTAGGTGCTTGTTTTAAACCATACAGTGACTTTTGCAACAAACACACACAATTTTCCTTACCAGTTTGAATGAAGCCAGGTGGCTGTGACATATACAGCTCCTCCTCCAGGTTTCCATAGAGAAAGGCTGTTTTCACATCAAGTTGTTCAAGTTCCAGATTTAACAAAACAGTGATAGACAATAACAGCCTGATTGATACATGTTTAACAACAGGACTGAATACTTCATGGAAATCAATACCCTCCCTTTGAGAGAACCCCTTAGCTACAACTCTAGCCTTAAATCTCTCTCTCTCTACCCCAGGTATAGCAGGCTTTTTTCTAAAAATCCATTTACAGCTAATAACCCTTTTATTTGAGGGTTTGGGTACTAACCTCCATGTTTTATTTTTCAATAAAGAAGACATTTCTTCTTCCATAGCTTTATACCACTGTTTGCTGCAACTGCTATTCATAGCTTCCTCATAGCTTAAAGGTTCACCTCCTTCTAACTCTGCAACAGATACTAAAGCAGATGCAATTAATTCAGAGTTCATCACATTCAAGGTATAATCATCAAACCTCCTGATTTGCCTTCTTGGCCTGTCTCTTGTCAACATATAGTCATCATGTTCTATTCCAGGTTCCACTTCTTGATCAGAACCATCATATTGAATATTCTGCTCTGCTTCAGTACCTATATGAATGTCTTCAGCTTGAGGTGGTTCATTCTGATCAGTTTGTTTAAAACTGTCAAGCTCCACCTCAAGAGTAGACTTATTTGTCTGAATATCAGACTTATAATCCTGCAGGTTAGTTCTAGGAAATTCTGATTCATTGAAAACAACATTTCTACTTACAACAACCTTTTTGTCATCAGGTATCCAGAATTTATAGCCTTTAATGCCAGGAGGATAGCCAATAAACACACATTTCTTAGCTCTAGGTTCTAGTTTACTAGCTGTGTTGTGGATATATGCTATGCAGCCAAAGACTCTTAAGTGAGTGTACACAATTGGTCTATTGTTCCAGATCTCATTAGGACACTTTAATTTCAAAGCAGAAGAGGGAGACCTATTTATTATATAACAAGCAGTCTGAGCTGCTTCAGCCTAAAATTTTGAGCTCAAACCTGATTCAAAGAGCATACATCTTACTTTGTCTAAGATAGTTCTATTGTATCTCTCAGCTACTCCATTCTGTTGTGGAGTATATGTGCAAGTTCTATGTCTAAGAATTCCATTTTCTGTACAGAAGTCATTAAACTGTTTATTAATGAATTCTAGTCCATTATCAGTTCTCAATGCTTTAATTTTCTTATTCTTTTGATTTTCAACAAACAATTTCCATTCACAGAATTTTTCAAACACATCATTCTTATTTTTAAGAAAATAAATCCATATTTTCCTTGAAAAATCATCAATGAATGTTATAAAGTATTGAGATGCAGATAATGATAATGGCACAAAACTGGAACCCCATAGATCACTGTGTATGTAGTCAAGACATTCAGTTGATTTATACAATGAAGAACTAAAGCTTTGTTTATGCAATTTTCCCATACACAGCTTTCACATACATCAGGTTTATTAAAATCAGTTAATTCCAGATTCCCTTTTTTACTTAGGTGTTTTAAGGTTTTATAACCTATATGTCCTAACCTTTTATGCCATAGAACAGTGGAATCAGTACTAGAAATTACATTTCCAGCAATGTCAGACTCAACAATTCCATCAAGATGATAAAGCCTGTTAAATCTTAAACCTTTTATGACACATCTATCATTCTTATATACACACAGAACACCATCTTTAGCAGTGTGAGGAAAGCCTTTTTCTTCTAAGTATCCTAAGGAAATTAAGTTTCTTTTGAGATCAGGTATATGTCTTACTTGATCTAGTTCAGCTAATTTCCCATTCCACATTCTAAATCTAATGGTTCCTATACCTTCTATTTTACAAGATGAATCATTTCCCATCAAAACATTTGAGCCATCTAACTTCTGATATTTATAAAAACCACGTTTTATTGGGAGTCATATGAAAGGAACAAGCTGAATCTAAAATCCAGTTATTAGGGTTTCTAGTTGTACTAACAGTGAGTGCTTCAATATCATCAACCTCTGTTGATGTATTCACAGCACCTGACTTAGAATTCTTTTGTTCAATTTTCTTTAATCTTTCCCTACAATATTTTCTTATATGACCCTTTCTTTTACAATAATAACAAGTCCTATCAGACTTAGATGAGTTCATATTGTTTTGATTATTATTATTAGTATTAGAAGAACCACTTGACTGTTGGGTTTGAGTGTTATTGTAGACTTTAATTTTGTTATTCTTTTTCTTATTTCTTGATTTCTCTTTAACATACAAACCCTCTGCATTGCTACTAGTTTTACTAACTATTTTATTTTCCATTTCTCTTAGTTTCAATGCATTCATTACATCTTCTAACCCTAATCTGTCTCTACCATATTTCAATGCATCTTTTACATTCTTATAGTTATCAGGGATAGAATTTAACAATATTATAGTCTGGTTTTCCTCACTTAGGCTCTCTCCTGTGTCAGACAGATCTAAAACCAGTTTTTGAAAACAGTCACAATTTTCATCAACAGTTTTAGAAACATCCATTTTAAAACTAAACAGTTGTTCTTTTAAGAATGCAATCCTAGACACTGACCTCACAGTATACAACTCATTTAACTTTGCCCACAACTCAGGAGCAGTGGATTTACCTCTGACTTTCCGAAGTACCCCATCGGAAAGATTCAATATTATTGTACTGTAGGCAAGATCCATGAGATCTTGCTTTTCATCATCCTTAAGGCTCTCTGGAAGAGCCTGTAAGCCATCAAGTGCACGTTTGCACTTTTGTTGCACCAAGATTGCAGTCATCTTCTCCTTCCAGATGGTAAAGTCCCCTTTTCCATCGAATTTCTCGACGTTGATCTTAGCGATCGACATCAGTTCCTCAATCTTTGATTTCACCGATCAGATTGATACTTTCTGACTCCTTTATACCCAGATCCTGTCAAACAGAAACAGTCTTGACAGTACCAGACCTCGCAGTAATAAAGAAATCACAAAAAAAACGAAGAAAATCAATCTGAATAACAGAAATCGAAGATGAAAGGACTAAATATTTGACTAGAGACAAAGACAGTTACCACCTTTGCCTGTTAGTCTTCTAGATCTAGGGTTTTGATGAACCAGATCGTCTTCTTCCCGATCTACAATCCTTCAGATCCTGTCAAACATAAAAAAAAAATACTCGACAGTACCAGATCTAAAGATAAACTTAAAGAATCAAAGAAAGAAGAACCTGGAGAAACAACAAAACGTATAGATCTAAAGAAATAAGACAAGAAACGTTACCACCTTTCGATTTTCTGTTCGCTGTTGAGATCCAGAGCGTAGCTCTGATACCACTTGTTACGGATCTCTCAGAAAATAAGTTTAAAGAAAGAAAAAACGAAAGACAAACAAACAAGCAAGAACACAGGATTTACTTGGTTCACTCTGAACAAATCAGAGCTACATCCAAGGAGGAATCGTCCTCAGTCTTTCCACTAGAAACTTCAGAAATCAATACAGATACAAGAATCAATATACAGTTGCTCGATAAAAAGAAACAACTCTCTCAACCTCTCAATCTAACAAGAACAGAGAAGAAGAAGAACTCAGAAATCTGAAAACCCTAGCAGAGAGAAAAGTTAACTCGCAGCAGCCAATTTCGAAAATTAGAAATTCGCACATTAACCTACTCATCTGAATAAAGAGAGTATTTATATAAGCGACAGATATAACCCTAATCTCAAAACTCTGCGTTTTGATAGCAAATATAATCAGCTGCACTTCAGCCTGGGCTTGGGCTAAGTTTAGAGGCATAACCCTCACAATACAAAATTTATAATCATATGTATATTGACACTGTAAAGTGAAATAGAATTGATTATATTTGTGTTACTCCTCTAGCTCAGAAGAATGGCTATATATAATTAAAAGTATTATTAAGGAATTTCGACCAAAAAAATAAGATTAAAAGAACCATTATTAATTGAACCATCCGGGCCTCGGACCCGAGTTTTTTTTTTTTTTTTATCATTACTCAAGAAGGATTTGATGGGAGAGTAAACCCCTTTGAAGTTGAGGCCTGCTGCTAATGCTAACTATTTGCCGTCACCACTGAAGGAAATGACTACGTCTGGCCAAACGAACATACATATGTACTGTATACAATCGAAAAAGGTTCAAGTCTTAAGATTAATTAATAATCTTTAATCTTTGTCCCAAACAAACTTTACTTGCGTTAATTTGTTGCCTTTTCAAGGAATTTGTGGCCCAATATGTATAAATTAATATTACTCCATAAGATGGGGGAGCCAACTCATTCTGCTAAATCTGATGAATATAATAATTAAGGTCAAGTTACCAACTTAGAATAAGGTCAAGCTTTCACACTAGCTAGTGATAAGTGGAGATGGCATTAGAGATATTATAATTGCCGTTTCACGTCTTTGACCATCCGAAATATATATATATATACATTTAACCAGCTGGGATTCGTTCAGCGGGCTAGCGACCCAACCCATTAGAGGAAGGTCGCGGATTCGAACCCCCACAAAATGTATTTCCAGAGATTTAAATCTTTTTTTAAAATTAATATATATATATATATATACATTTTTAGACTAACAATCCGCTGGGTTAGCCCAGCGGGCCACCTGTTGTCACTCCTACGAAAGAGCAGGGGTTCGATCTTCAAAAACATATTTCCGAGGGTCGAGCTTTTAAAAAAAAAAGACTAACAAAATTAATCACTCCCTTAATTAATAAATTTAACTATTGGTACAATTTTTTTGAAAAATTAGTGTGAAAACATTATCAATTTATTTTTTTTATAAAAAAGTAGTTCTATTCATCATTCAATAAAATATCAACAATAAAAATAAAAGGAGTAATATCCCATTCTCCTCTGGCAAGAAAATAAGGGTTTTAGGTTTAAGTGATAATCAAATCAGGTAATTAATTATCATTATCAACAATATGGGAATGAGTTTCCCCTTTCAGTGTCTGTGCATATATATATATATATATATTCATTTTAATTATAGCACCTTTAAATTTAATAATGCATAAGTCATAAGTAATCAAGTCCCAAGTCTTATATAAATGCCATTCTTTGTACGTAAAATTTTAAAGAAAATAAATAAGACAGAATACAACATTCACAGCTATTGAGTGAAATTAATTAAACAATAAACTTCATTATATAAATTTCTGATCAAATTATAGATTGGGTCACGTTATTACCAATAGCATCTTTCCTATTCTATTTATTGATACACTATGCGATAACTCTGCAATAACAAATATGCTAGATAGTCTTCGCTAACTACAATGACATTTAACAAATCAAATGAAGTGATAAAAAATCAATAAACGTAAAAAATAATTTCCATCCGATAGATCGAATTTCATGAAGAATGATTTCTAGTTTTAAAATATTTCCATTCAATTTCCCCGACCACCTGAGCTAGGACCAGAGTGCTTGATGAATCTAAGTGTTTGATGAGAACTTGTAGTGTAATAGTTTACTCGGCCACCATGGCTTGGACCAGAGTGCTTGATCCCTCCAATAATTTGAGGAGCACTAGTAGTGTAGTGATTTCCCTGACTACCATGGCTCGGACCAGAGTTCTTGATTCCACCAAAAATTTGAAGAGCATTAGTATTATAATAGTTTCCTCGGCCACCATGGCTTGGACCAGAGTACTTGATTCCACCAAAAGTTCCATGAGCACTAGAAGTATAATAGTTTTTCTGGCCACCATGGCTTGGACCAGAGTTCTTGATCCCTCCAAGAATTTGAAGAGTGCTAGTAGTGTAGTGATTTCCCTGGCCACCATGGCTTGGGCCAGAGTTCTTGATCCCTCCAAGAATTTGAGGAGTGCAAGTAGTGTAGTGATTTCCCTGGCCACCATGGCTTGGACCAGAGTGCTTAATCCCTCCAAGAATTTGAGGAGTGCTAGTAGTGTAGTGATTTTTCTGGCCACCATGGCTTGGACCAGAGTGCTTGATCCCTCCAAGAGTTTGAGGAGTGCTAGTAGTGTAGTGATTTCCCTGGCCACCGTGGCTTGGACCAGAGTGCTTGATCCCTCCAATAATTTGAGGAGCACTTGTAGTGTAGTGATTTCCTTGTCCACCGTGGCTTGGACCAGAGTTCTTGATTTTTCCAAGAGTTTGAGCATTTGTGTACTTATGACCTCTTCCCCCAGAGCTAGGACCTTCAGTTTTAATGTACATTAATCTGTTAACGATCACTTGAAATATCCCTTTCTTGATCATAGGGCCATTGAACTTATTTGCAACATTAAAGGGACGTGCTTCTGAAATAATGAAAAGTGAAGAGGTGGCAAGAAGAAGAGCAATTGAGCTGATCAAAGACATGAAAATTCTGGCCATGGATGGAAAAATGAGATTGTCGTTGAAAGAATTAATTAATTTATTGGGAGATATATTGTGAATTTTTATGGAGAAGAAGTGCCGCATGGTGTGCTATATATAGGGAAATTATTCCAGACAATACCATGCATGCAACAATAAACAATTAACAAATTAATTAATTAAATGGTGTTTGTATGAGATTTAGGTTTGAGGGTTGACTAGTTAAATTAATTATGAAAATAATATATATACACATATATATGATATAGTGCATATAAAGGACCTGTAAGGTGCCGCCACCAATTGCTCTAATTGCCCTTTTGAAGCCTATGGTTATGGGAGAAGAACAAATAGTCAACTACGTACAGAAAACCCGAAAGTGATGGTGTTTTTTAAATGTAAAATTTTCAACTCTGCTACTGCTGGTTTTGAATTGCAGTCGCCCATAGGTAATTTTATTTGGTTTTTGCCTGCGTAACTGCAAGCGTAATATATCCAAAATGGCAAACATAATAATAGAGGGGGACCAAAAAGGCAAAAACCCATTTACAAATTAATGTTTTAATTTGTAGGATATGCATATAATATTATTACTGCTATATTAATTTCCGAGAAGCTGGCTAACAAGGATATATAGTATTACAGCAACATTATTCATAATCTTTTAATAATACAGTGTTATCATAGTCATCATCACCTGCGTACCATTGACATCATGACATTAATTTTGTATACTGATATTCATCTAAAATAAGCACTTGGAGTTCCTTTAATTTCTTTGCTTATTCTCGTATTAATTTCCATAGATCAGAAAATTATTTTTTAAGAAGGTAAATTAAGAATGTGATGATTACTTTCGTCCAAATTTCAATTCCCTTTTTTTTAAAAAAAATATCAATCTAAGTGTTTTTTCTAAATCAATAAATGGAAGCGGTAGATTTGATCTTAGGTTACATGCATTTGAAAACTAGAGCCGATCAAATGCAAGATGTTATTTCAATTTATGGAATGGTTTTATTTGATTATTTTATTGTTAGAAGACGCATTTGATACTAATAGCATTGTTCGTCATCTGAAGTTAGGAAAACACGAGCCCAAAAGGCCCAATATTTCAATTCTTTTTCAAAGTTGGTTCAATTCAAATTTTGCGGGGCTGCGGGACTACTTGACTCTCAAATGTGACCATCTAAAACTACATAAACTTGCCTGGAAATTTCGTTTCAATAGATGAATTCCTAGGAATTTTCTATCCTCTATATATGAAATCAAAATGGGTATAGAGGCAAAGATAAATGGTTCTAAAATCAAAAGTTTAGCTGGTTTTTCCTGAGTTGTTGACTTTGAAAAGGCTTAATTATTGGGAGGCCAGACCTGATCTTAAGACCCAACGTTGAGTTAATGGAGGCCAACTTTTATGAATTAAGGGCTTAGTTTTAGAATTATAAAAAGAATTTTGACAAAAATACAAAAAAAATTAAAAATAATTTTAAATTTATCATATTTATAAAATATTTATTAAAATACCAAAATTTATAAAATATTTATCAAAATACCAGATTTTTATTAGTTTACAATGAGTTTATCATGAGGTTATAATGAATTTATAAATTTTACATAGATTATAATAAATTTATTATAAATTCATAATAAAATGACTAAAATATCTTTAATAAAAAAATAAAAATTTTAAAAAATTGCTGTGGAGGGTGTTATTTTTTCAATATAAAATTTAATATAGGCTGAACTTGAGCTTTCACAATAAACCCAAAAACTCAACTCGGCTACTTTCCTTTTCCATGGAAGGGGCACGGCACCTGATAAATTAAGGCCTTAGTTCTGGTACTATTTACTCTGTGATCTGTTGTTTTGTCTTCTTTTTTAGGATTGGGAGGATGGAGACGTGATTCTGAATTCATTATCAAGCGGAAAAATCCACTGCAAGCTATACTTACAAATAGTAATTGAATTTACTATGTTATTTATAAGTTTAAAAATTGTTTTATGTTTATGAGATGGTAAAATTACCATCTTCATTTAATGAGGAAAAAAATGTATTCCATATAATTAATAGCATTAACACATGATATATGATTGAAAGAAATGGACAAGATTCTAACAAGTGTATTAATAAAAAAAAGATTCTATATGGACTATTATCTAATGATTTACAGTTTATAGTTTTGTACTAATGTTCATGTATGGCTGTGCTATTCCACATTCAAACTACAACAGAAATGAATGGCTAAAGCCTGGGTGAAAAACTTAAAAACTGTAAAAATTGAGTTCCAACCAGAGTAAAGCAGCTCAACATCAAGAAAAATGGAAACTCTTACCTTGTGGTCGGGAACTTACAACTATTAAAACTTCCATTCTTTTGTCACTTTCAAAACCCAATATTTCATTAGTCACAGGACATGAAAAACAGCACCCATGTTTGTTTTGCTGACTCACCGTATACAGATAACGGAAAAGAGAAAAATACGGTATTAGTATTTCTTTTTAGTAAAATTATTAGATAAACTTTATTCATATCTACATTTATAAATCATGCTAATTATAAATTATAATTTAAAAAAATTAATTTAAATTATTTTTTAAACATTATAATTTAAATCTGGTCTGTAAATAAAAATATAAACCACACCCATATAAAATTTTTCCCAACATTCTATTTCACAATATAAAAAAAAAAGAGTCAAGCAAAGAATCCAAAAGACTAATGTAATGTGGCATTATGAAAGGAATAATAAAGACTCCAAATACGACAATCTAATCCTATCAGAGACGAGTTTGGCTTTTACAGATCTTATCTTCAGCAAACCCAACCTCACCGTCCCTTACAATTAGGCCATGCCAGGTTGCAGAAATAGTATCCATTAGCAGACATTTATTACAACTGGATCCTTTTGGCTCTGTCTATTTGAATTTGTGCCTATTCCTCCAATCAACTCTCTCTACCAAGTCCTATTTTCTGCTCAAAATTCCCTTCCCCTTCCCCTACCCCTTTTTTAATTTTTATTTGTTTGCCATATAAAATGCAAAAAATTACAGCCATTGTAGCTAAAAAAAGAAAGCAGAAATCCCAATTTACATTTGCAAAATTGGGCATAATTTTTTAGCTAACAAGCAAACAACATTTTGATTCATTACAATATGGTTACAGTTTACAGATCTGATTTTCAAAATCCCAGATTAAACACAACCAACCAAAACATGGAAAGAAAAAAAAACAAGCATACAAATTTCCAAACCAAATTTAGACATACAAAAGAAAAAAGAACATATGATAATTGTAATTAATAAAACCCCAAATTAGAGTTAATAAATTCCTATATATTTAGTTAATAATAGTCATAATACCACAATGATTACTGCAGTTCATCTGCCTCTGCTACTCCAATTATTCATCTTCTCGTAAAACCGAATCGAAAGCAGAGACAAAGAAAGATGAACCTCATCCTTTCCCCACCTAGCCGATTGCTTCGACCCAATCATCGACGGGAACGGAGGAGCCGCCCAATTCGACGACGACGATGATGAACTCGAAGCGATGGAACTTGATTGTGGCTTAGAGAGAGGCCACAGGTACTGGGAATGAAGACTACGAAACCCACCAAGAGCTAGTACAACAAATCTCAGTTGTTTATCATCGCAACCCATATTAGCCCACTGCCTTGTACAGATCAGCTCCCAAAGCCTCTCGTCCTGGGCCGTCCTATGCCACTGCTTACTCACACACGCTGCCCTCCCCAAAGTCCTAGCGTCCACATGCTTCAAGACCTCGAAAAGCAAATTCTCATCTAAATGAAAAAATCCAGTTCCGTTATTTACCCCATCTTCAAATTCTTGGTTATCTTGATCGTCATTTTCGTTGTGCTTAATTTTCTTCATTTTCATTTTGATACCATCTCCGGTGAAAGGAAGAGCACTGTGATTGTGGGAAAGAGCAAATTCAAGTGGACGCTTCATGAGGAAGGGGGAAAGAGAGAGAGATGAAAAGAGAAAGAGAAGAGGAAATAAAGAGGGAAAGGTTGGTGGTTGGAGCTGGGAAAATGGGGGAATGGGACCTGGTTTTGGTGATTATCGAAGAAGACAAGAAGGGAAATGAATGCTGGTCTGATGCTTTTCTCCTGCTTTTTTTATCTTTAATTGACGAATTTGTCCAGCTTTATTTTCTGATTATTTTATTTCTAGTTTTGTTTGCTTTATTGTTTTAGGTATTGTTAATTTGTTGCTCAAGATTCAGACCTTTCTATTCATTTTTCTTATTTCTTACTATTTCTTTTTCTTTCCTTTTTAGTTTTTTCTTTACCTAAAGGTCGCAGAAGAAACCCTGACCAAGAGACAAACATTGAAAAATCTTGGAAAAACAAAATAATAAAAATAAAACAATACCCCATTTCATTTTGCTTTTTTATCATATATTTTTTTAAAATGCTGAAATTAATAATTAAGTGACTTTGATATATTAAAATATATAGCATTATTATTATTATTTCCCTTCTTGTGTTTTAATTGATGTCGTATTTAAAAGTAATGAGTTTCACTCTTTCTTTCTTTTGTCCCTTTTATCATCAAAAATAATAATAATAAATTATTTACTTTCTATTGAAAAATGTTAGCATGTGTAGCCAAGTTAAGGAAAATAGTATAATGTTTCTTTGTGATTGTATATAAATATTTCTTAATAAAATTAATTTTTCATTTCGATATATAAGAAAGATACATTTTAATACTCTAAAATTTACATGATTTACTTATAGGATTATTAAATTTTAATATTATTTCACATTGAAATTTTTTATGTAGTAAATATAACTTGATGAGATATTGATATAGTAAAAATAAATTTACTAAGAGATTAAGTAATGATAATGTATAAATTATTAAAATATTATTATTATTTTTAAGAAACATTCTATTTAATACATTAAATTTGAAAAGTGCAAGGATGGATGCGTAAATTATTTTTTTTATCTTTTACTTCTATAATTTTTGTAATGGAAGCAAATATAAAATTTTAAATTGATGTTATTTACTTTTTTTACTAAAAAATCTTCTATGTAAAAAAATAATATAAAAATTTCAAAAATTTAATATAAATAAACAAGATTTTAAATTAAGAAGTCGCAAAATGAGATATTCATTGAAAACAATAAAAATTTGTATTCTATGTAAGATAACTTTTCAAGACATATTTCTAATGAAAATATTAAATAAAACATTATAATTTTAGAGGTGATTAAACGTTATGATTTAAGATCTAATAAATTTAAAATACTAACATATTAAATTGATTTCTTCTTCTTAATGCTCAATTCTCAAGAAGCACTAAGACATTAAAAAAGGGTTTTTTAATGTTTTATTTTATTGGATAGTAATTGACAAAGTTTTAGAGCAACTCCAACTGAAAGGATAAATCTTTTTCTTATTGGATCTCATTAAAATGCTATATACATGGGACTTGAATAAAAGTAAATTTTAGTCTTTTAATAATGAAGGGTCAAATTTCACTTTAATAGGTCTCATTTTTATATTTATTTATTTATTTATTTTATTTTTATATTTAAATTTTAAATATTAATTTATTTTATAATAGAAAAATAAAATTATTTAGCTATGTGAAATTTTTTATTTAATTTATTTAAATAAATTATTTAATTGTTCTATTAATTTTAATTAGGTTAATTTTTAATTATATAAAAATATTAAAAATATTTAAATTATTTTATTAAAATTTTTTCTTAATAAATAAAATAATATTTTCACAAACAAACTACATAATTAAAAATAATATATTATAATTTTAAACATTAAATTATAAAATAAATTAAAATTACAAATAATGTCATATATTTAAAAAATATTATTCTTATTAATAAATTATTATTTTTACTAAAAATAACTATTTTTATTAAAAATATATCATTTAAAAAAATTATTATTTTTATTTAAAAAATTAAAATTATTTATTTAAAAATTTATAAAATATATATAATTTTTGATAAGGGGCTGCCATTTGAAGCCCTTCCAAAAAGAAATGGGAGGAATCATCCCTCCTTAGAGTGATATGTGAAAGGAGTCTCATAATCTCAGTCCCAAAAAGAGACTAAGACCAAAAGTATCCAAGCTTTGGGGATGCTCTTAAAGTCTACGCGACAGGAAGCAAAGAAAGAAATGGGGCTGAGTTGAAAGATAAAAGTTGAGTGGGATTTATGTTTGAATTTAAAGTTTTAAACTTTTTTTAACAATGCCTTTATTTATTTATTTTCTGGACTGTTGTTTTGCTACAATGATTCCAGGCAATATTTTTGAGAATCAGGTTTTAAAGTGACGTTTTTGGCAAAATATAAATTATATAAATATATCTATATATAAAAAAAGGGAGCATCGGATAATAGAAAAATTCAATAAATTTCATTCTCTCATGCATTCTTACCTCACCAAGAGGATTTTGTCATTGTTTAGAAACAAATTGTTAATTAATAGACGAAAACAAGTGAATGATAGTGGCCAAAAATTGACTTGTTATAAGAAAGATCTAACCTGGCAATTTGGCAAACGGTGCCTCCATTTGGGAGCTGTAGACATTGATCAATCAGCGTCAGCCGCCCTGGAGATATCAATACTCATAATCTCCAAACACATAACTTCAAAATACAAAATTAATAGTATTTTTCATTTCTACTAAATCTAATAACTATTCTTAAGTAATTCGTTGATGTCCTTATGGGTGTTGGCTTAAGGCTTTTAAGCTTTTTAAGGTGAAGTTGGGATTAAATCAGTGTTAGACCTTAGGCTAAATTGATGGTACTCTTATAGGCCAATTTTTGAACTACTTGGGCCCAATGATTTTTTTGATAATGGGCCCAATGGTTTTAATGTAGGGATTATTACACTTATTTCCGGTACCTATGTTTTAATTTTTAAGAGAAAATTACACTTTATATCATATTTTTTAATTTTTTTAAATATCTTATATTTGTATATATTTTTAATAAATTGAATGCATATTTAATATATATTTTTAAAAATACTAAATATATATACTAAATATATAAAAAAATGAGTATTTTTGAAATTAAAAGTTTAAAAAAGAGTATTTTTAAAATTAAAAATAAGATATTTTTTAAAAATATTTTTATTTTTTAGGATATTTTAAAAAAAACTAATTTTTAAAAGCACATTTAAAAAAAAACACGGATGCACTGATTTTTATTTACGTTATTTATGTTTTTTTAGGTATTTTTTTGTATTTTTTTTGTATTTTTTGTATTTTATTTTATATATATTTTTTATTTAAAAAAATTTAATGTTATATTTTTTTATATATAAAAATAAATATATATACAATATATATATAATACATATTCAATAATACAAACTACATCTATAACATATAATGCATCTTTTATTTTTTTTATTTTTTATTCTCACAACATCCACACAATATTCACACAATATTTAAAAAATTTTATATAAAATGCATACAATTAAATAACAAAAATATAACATACATCAATATCTATACATATTTACTAAAAATTTACATAATAAAATTATATATATTTTTTAATTTTTATATGTATAATTTATAAATTTTTTTAAAAATAAATTTAACAATTTTTATTAGTATATTTTGTAAATTTTACTTTTATTTTTTTAATGTTATTTATTTTTTATAATTAAAATTAAAATTTTATTTTTTATAAAAATTATAATTTTTATATGATATAAATAATTTAAAATATTATTTTTTTATTTTATTAGAATATTTCTATTTAATAGTAAAATTTAGAAAAAAAAGAATAAAAATTAAAATAAAATATTGATTATAATAAAAGAAAGATGTATTTAAAAAAATAGTAAAAAATAAGATATTTTTAAAATTTTATTTTAATTTTTTATAAAAATAAAAATATTTTAATCTTTTATTGTATTTTCAAAATGAAAGTTTTTTTTTTAAGTTATGTAAATGCCCCTTTAATGTCGACGACAGGTAGCATGGTGTAGGTTGGGCCGCTTTTCAGAGACATGTTTTTAGGGTTGTAAATGAGGCAAGCTATTCGAATTTGGCTTGGATCTCAGCTCGGTAAAAGTTCGTTCAAGCTCGAGCTCGAACTGCTCATTTGTTAAATGAGCCAGGCTCAAGCTATGAAATACTCGGCTCGTTAGCTCGCGAGCTAGCTCATTTAAAAAGCTCGTGAGTTAAGCTCGTAAGCTAGCTCGTTTAATATATTAGATTAAAAATATGTATAATTTAATTTATATATATTAAATTATATATATGTGAATATATTAATTTTTGACTAACTTAATTTATATAATTTATTAATATATGGTATATATCATAAATAAATTAAATAATATATAATATAAAATAGCTTAGTAATTTATAGTAAAATATAAAATTATAGTAATATAATATTTTATTTTTATTAATATACAATTATATTATTCATCTTTCATACAAATATAAATTTTAGTATATCTTTTATAAAAATTTAGAAAAAGTGAATGAAAAATAAAAATAAAAATAAGTTTATTGAGCTCGTTAAACTTATTTAAATCAAGCTCGAGATACATGATATATGAGTTGGCTCGATACAAGTTCGGACTCGCCTCGAGCTCGATTCGAGTTCGAATTCGAATTCGAGTTCGAACTCGATTATTTTATAATGAGCCAAGCTTAAACTTTTCAAAGCTCGGCTCAGCTAGGCTCGATTACAGCCCTGTATGTTTTCAACTAATTGGGCTGATGCTTCCAACGCAGCGCTCTGTGTATTTCGTTTGGGGAACGGGCAAGGCAACCAAACTAATATCAAAGAGGAAATTATATAGAATACTTTATTTTTCCTTTAAATTTTTTTACTGTACTTAATTTTTTTAATAATTTTACACCATTAAATTTATAAAAATATTATTTTTTATATTTTGACGACACTTGCTAAATATATCAAAAATATACTTAAACTTATACTATATCAAAAATATTCTTAAACTTATACTCAACATATATCAAAAATATATAAAAAATAAATCATATTTTTGTAATTTTTTATTTATATAGTATTTTTAAAATTATATAAAAGACTTTAAAATTTTTAGAAAAACCCACAATATTATAAATTTACTAAATTAGAAAAATATTCTCAAACTTACCAAAACTTTATAGCTAATTTATTAATTCCATATAATATATGCAAAATTTATTATGAGTTTATTATTAAATTATTATAATTTTATTATACATCTTTGTAAAATGATAAAAAAAATTTAGTGAAAAATAAAAAAATTTAAAAAATCTAATAAAAGATGTATTTTTTCAAAGTTATATATATATATATATATGAAAATTTAAAATTTTTGTTATATATGGGCATTCTATGTATAAAAAAAATTAATATCAAATCACTAATTAATTATAAAATTCACATGGTAATCCAAGTAATTTTTTACTTTATAATCACTATTGACATATTGATGGCCATTAAATTTACATCACGATTATTCATCCAAAAAAAAAAAATATATATATATATATATTTCCGAATTTAAGATGGGAAAAAAAAAGTTACTATTACTGGCACAATCCAAAATAGTGGTAAAATCTGCACAATAAAAACTTCCATTGCACAATCCTTTTAGAGCTTGCAAATTGATGGGTGTGAGCTTTTGGGAAATAAAAAATTTTTGTTTGAAGAATAAAATGGAGAAAGTGACGGTCGTCTGTCAAATAGTGAGGTACAATTGTTCATTTCTCGTTCTGGTTGTCAATTGTCATGCTAAAGTTCAAATACTAACCGGTAAACATTAGCAAGCAAAATAAATAATCAGTCGCTAATTTTGCCACTGAATGCATGAAAAAGGTGAACAAACATTTAAAATACTAAAATCTTACTTTGAAAAGTCTAATTATAGAATTTTTAAAATGTAATTAAAAAATATAATTGACAAAAATAAAATATGATAAATTATATTCATATTTTAAATGTTAAAATATGGTCCAATACAAAATAATGTTATACTGAAATGTAATGAAACCAAGATATATAGATTCATTTCTTTTAATTTAAGTGATTACTCGTTAGTTGAAGATTTAGCAGTATTTTATTTGGTAAAAAAATTATTTAATCAATTAATATATGTATTAAATTCAAAAAGAATTTCAGTTTCGAATATTTGTAATTAATTTTTTCCATATATATTCTCTGCGTGGTACCTGCTTAAACACCTTTCTGTTTCTGATAAGAGAATCTGAATCACCAGTTAAAATAGTAATATATTTGGAATTCAATTTATACCAAATTCATTCGCAATCCATTCCCGTGAATGATGTCAACGCCATGCACAGCTTCCAGCTTAATATGAAACCACACCGCAGCATAGTATAAAAGCCAAATTGTTTGTCAAACTGGCAAATTCCGACTGAGTCGGGCGCCTGCAGGCTATGACTGTCCAATAGTTCCCCATCAATATCTCCTTTGAAAATTGCCGGAATGATTGTCGGTAATAGACTCCGAATCACTAATTAATAAAACAGAATGATGATAATCTAATAAAAAAATTGCAATCTATTAAATGCTTTTTTTTTGTTCGGCGCATGATTTGCAAATTATACCATAAGATTTAGTGTAAGAGAAAACGTGAAGATTTGGTATAATGAGTTTTAGTGTAAGATTTAGAGTAAGAGAAAATTATACCATAAGATTTGGTATAATAAGAAAATTATACCATAAGATTTAATTTTTTTATTATTTAGTTTAATAAATATATATATATTTATTGTTCTTATAAGAGGTTTAAGTGTTAACATTAGAAAAATACTTGTACAATTTAGTATAAAGAGAAAATTATACCATAAGATTTATTTTTTTATTATTTAGTTTAATATATTTTTTTTTCTTGTAAGATGTATGAGTGTTAGTTTTAGAAAAATACTTTTAAAATATTTATAAAAATTTGATGTAAATTTGTGAAAATACTAAGTTGAGAGTGAACTTGCAAAACTCTGAATATAGTCGAATATCCAATTAAGGCTTGAAAGTTAATGTAAAATCAATGAATCTGAATCATTATAAATTTATTTTTTTATATAATTGGACGTGGATTGTAAGTTTTGAGTATTGTAAACATTTTGTATATCTTCTCTTTTTAATAAAATAATCTCTAGGGATTCGAAGATGTAAATACAATTAGTCGAACTTTATTATTAAATTTATATGTATATTATTTTTGCTGTTATTTTATATTCTCACTCATGTAATTTATACAAAATATGAATAATTTTTTTAATAATATATTAGTACAGTTAATACACTGTATCTTATGTCCCACGAGGAGGATGGGCGCCATAGACTAACTGAAACTCTTTTTTTTTTGCCATAGACTAATTGGCCAAAAAAAAAAATTGAAACTCATTTGGTCCAATACTAGCCAAAAAATAAATAAATAAATAAATGATGGCTTGCTGCTTAACAGAACTGCAATGTAGGGTCAGTTTTCGCACACAGCGTTAAGTGTATTTTTCTGTCCCCATAAAAAATAAATGAAGAAAAAAAAACATTTTTAAACAAGAAAAAGATCTTCATTTGGGGTAATTGAACCAAACGATACGTAGAGGAATTTTCCTATCAATGAAAAATTGAAAATGAGAATAGATTTTCTTTTCTGAGAATAAAAGAATCTTCATTGAAGATCAGCCGGTAAAGTGTCAACAATCAAAGGAGGAGAAACAAACTTCCAGTTCTTATTATTATTATTATTATTATTTTAACTTTTAACTTATCCGATTGACTTTTTTGTTGCCATTCACTGAATATTATACTTTATTATTTTTAGAAATTTTTTGTACAATGATTACTTAATTCTATTACTATATATAATGAGCATTACTAATTAATTTATTAAATATAATCTAAAGTGATACTATTGACACACCTTATTCATACATATAAGACATTTTATAATAGATTATACTAAATAAAACAATGGCAGACAAAGCAGGAAAAATTATAAGTCATATACTTTTTTGTTCCAAATCTATTCCATATGATTATACGCTAATTAAATAAGAAAATGAGATTTAATAAGGAAAGTAGGAGGATATATATATATAGAAACTGTAGAAAAATAATCATCTTAAATTCTTAATTAAGCACTGAGTATCATGCGAAATCAGAGCTAGGGTGCAACATGGCTGATTTGATTTGGAAAAGAAATTGCTATTTTATTAATGAAATACAAATTAAAATCCCTTAAAATCTAAGCTGATTTAGATGTTGGTAGGATTAAATTAGTATTTTATTTTATTTTTCAATTCTATCAAGAATATATGTTTTAAATTATTATTATAATAAAAAGTGTAAAAGCCCTGAAATAAAAATGTCGATGGGAGAACTAATAATCCTGAAAAAACGATCATCTCGAGTTAAATCAACCCAAACCCGACAGTTTTGAAGTATACACGGAGAGGAATTGCACAAATTCTGCTAACAAAAATGGAAAAACAAGTCACATGTGAGTGAATCAGGGACTGACCGACTTCTTTGAAACAATTTACTGATTTTGTGCGTCACTAAACACGCTTGTCTTGGCATGGTACTGTTGAAATTTTTCATATATATAATCATATGGAAATTTTTCATACATAAATATATATATAAGAATTTTAGAATTATTTATATATATTAGAAGTTTATTATCGATGAGGATATAAGAATTAAGTTATTATCAGAATTGCTTATGTTGAAATTTGAAAAATTTTTATAGTCCAGTAAACCTTGGGTTTGTGGAATTTAATTAGCTCTTAAATAATTTTTTTTATTGATTAGTAATATTCATACCTCCACTAATTATAATTCTTTGCTCCATCATTAGTCTATTAAATTTAACTTCAACAGACCCAATCAATTAAATTCTAAGTAACTGTTTGATGTATATGACTTTATATTATTATTAATCATGCAATATATCAATTAATTTCTTGTCAAAAGAAAATATATTAATTAATTTCCTAATCTTTCGTTATTTCATGTTCAATATCTATTTAAGGCATAAACTAATTTAAAAAAAAATTGCCGCATGAAAGATCTTTTTAATCTATTATTATTGCTAATGTAAACTATTAATATTATTATTTATTAATTTGCCGATTGGTTTGCATATTTTAGAAGTTGTAGCATCATGAAACTCTTTAAATTTGCTTTTTGCTTGGAAATGAATAAAAACAGTCTCTTTTGCGACCTGGAAAGGTGCATGATAATGTGTAGACCTGGTTAAGGATTGGGATTCTCAAGAATTTCTAAACCCTCTTTTTTATATAGAAAAATATATACAATATAAGAAAAGACAGCTATGGAATCCATGAAGTCGGTGGTCTATTAAAGATTTATAATCGCATTCACTCTAAAGATGTGTTTTGAAATGTAAAGTTGAAAATACAGAGCACGTAGGCATGCCCCATTTGACATTAATAACAAACACTTCGTTTTCTTCTGTAATTTGTGTTGAAAAGTTTGTAATAGCGACAGCTAATAAGCTTTGGGCTATGGCAGTAGCAGTAAAAAAAAAACCATATGTCCCCAGCAGACAGGGTTATTGGAATGGCTAGCAAAGTACGTACTTTTAGTGTCCACTCTTCCCCATCACCACCACATAATCCACCGTCTTGCAGATAATTTTTAATGAAAGTCAAAAACGAGCTTTCCTTTGTGTAAAAAGCCAACTGAAATTTACACGTGGCATTACCACAAATGTTAAAATTTTATTTTTTTCTTCAAACAAGAAATTAAATTAAATAGAAAAAGAGTACCGCGTATCATACAAATACAAATGTAAACACACGGGTTTAGATTTTTGAATCAGAAACCGTGTAAAACCATGCAGAAAGGCGTACCTTTAAAACACTCTATAAACATACACGTATGTACAGACGGATACACAGTGAGAGCTTTCTTGCTATTTTCTTGGTCATGTCTTACGTTATTAATATATATATTCAAATGTATCTGAGACAAGTAAAGTCAAATTGAAGCAGCCACTACTAATCTTTTTCAAATTTAAATCCTTTCGAAAGGAAATTCCCAGCTAAAATTCATATATTATCTCTTTGTCGCCTTACAAGGAAATTCCTTCCACACAAATGAGGGAAAAATATAGCAAAGTCAGCCCTCCCCCATGTGCCCCACCTTCACCGTCCTTAACAAACCAAATTCTTATGTATAAATATGCATATCATGTCACCATTGTAAGACACCCATCACCAACCTTTTTAACTATTGCATATTGCCAGCTGCGCTTCTGTGATAGAACCGTATTATTATTATTATTATTATTATTATTATTATTATTATTATTATTATTCGAAATCAAATTCCAAAATACCCATTTCTTTATTTCAATGACGATCAAAGACTGCTCATCAATGAAGCGTTTTTGCTTTGTCTTTGTGGTGTTGATGATACTCGTGTTATCTTCACAGATCAGTGTTGTCCATTGCAGAGCTCTTCGTTCAACAAGCAATGACATAATCGCTGGATGCCAGCATCGGCAAGAAGAAGGAGTAGCTTCTTTTGCTGTTTCTTCCAATAATTCCAGTAGTGGCACTTCTGCGAGAAGCTTGATGTATCAATTAGCTTCTGGTCCAAGCAAAAAAGGCCCCGGCCATTAGAATTATTCGCATCTTTACTCCAATCATCAGATATCTTAACTGATCATTTTTATACTCTTTTAATTTTCTTTTCCATCTTGATTCTCATTAATGTTTATCTGAGCAGCTAGAGTTTGTGAATTTTAAATTGTACGTTGTTAATTTCTTTTTTGTTTTTTTGTTTTTTCCATCCTCTATATATAAAGGATGAATTCCTTAGATATAAACATATTTATATATAAATATACACATGTAATTTTTTAGTTCCAGTGAGAAGGAATTATTGGCTCAATGTTTATACAGTTTGGTTTAAGGATGAGATGAGTGTCCTTTTGCTATTAATTGTGAATGTATTTATATATATTTTATTCTTAGCTGAACCAGATATATTCAATACCGAGTAACACAGAGTATGAATAATTTAATCCAAATTAAGGACAAATTATTCAACAAATTAATAGAGAGAATGAATTAGGTGGATTCTTTTAAATTTCACAAACGATAAAACATTAATTCTGTATGTGTTAAAAATCAAACCGCATGTGGTAAACAATTACACCAAGTCAAAATAAAGATCCCAATGGAGATATATGCAGGCAGATATTCTATCGCCATCGCATCTTTTGACTTCCCTGCAAGGATAATATAATATATTAGATCAGTTAATGGGTGACGCACACACCTAAGCTTTTTTTTTTTTTTAATTTTAAGCCCCTACATATTATTTCACTTAACCAATGTTCTCATTTCAGCATTAAAAAAAAGAGTTATGCTGTAATTTAATTTCGTTCTCAAGATTTAAGAAAGAAATAGTGCTATAATTATCATCATATTTTAGCTGAATTCATGGTAAAGATGATTGTTAAAATGATATCATGTGCTGAATTTTAGGATTCGATAAAAGGAAGATTATATAAATAATTACACTTGGAGAGATGAAAGAAAAATTACGGTAATAAGTATTCCTAGTCTGCATTTGCATGGGTTAATGGAACAGTATTAGAGTCTAAAGAACTGATGATTTGATACACAACACAACACAGGAAATATAAAAATACTGTCGGATCTTCGCACGCAATAAATGCAAATGAATAATTAAGTGGAATGAGACACTCGTAGAAATTATTAAAGAAAGCAGTTCTGTTGTGGGGCCAACCTCCATCCGTACACTTACTATTCGTCAAACTTATACCACCTAATTTTTTCATCTAACCTCAAATTGGTGGGTCATGGTGATTGGCAGCCGCCTTCAATATTTTTTAAAAATGCTTAGCATATGTGTTATGAAGTAATTTAAAATTTTTGAAAAATGAGTTTTTTATTTTTTTAAAAAACTTAAAGATTTAAAAATTTATGACGCTAGCTAAATAATATATTTTGCAATTAATTCAACAGAAAAATAATAATTAAGATTGAAAAATTAGCACACCTGAATTGGAGTTTTGAATTCAAATAAATCGGAAAACTTTAATGAAGCAGGAATGATTTCAGGCAAAGCAGCATATGTTATTAGTAGATTGTATGGTCAAACACAAATGAAAAGTCATGTCTAAAAGGAGAAGTTAGAAACGTTGGTGGGACTCTTCAAAGTTGACTTGTCACTCGCTCTCCGACCTCTCTTTCCCCACATAATCAGCCGTCCATATTTCAAAAGACTGTAATAATTAAGACACTCTAATGTGATGTGTTCCGATTGATACTGCTTCTAACCCATTTAAATTATTAATTTCAGCTCATGTATATTTATTAAAAAAATAATTAAATTATTTTAATATTATAATATAAAATTATTTTAAATAAATTAAAATATTTTTTTATTATTTTATTAATATTAAAAATATTTTTTTCACTTTATTAATTAATTTATTAATAATAAAAATATAGTTAAAAAATTAATTACTTTTTATTGATTTTATAAAATAATAATATAAATGAGTTTTTTTTTTGTAAAGTAAATTTAAATAGTATGAAAGTAATAATTAAAAAGAATTTATCTCGCGATTATTTGAAAAGTTAAAAGAGTTTATGATATATGCAGAAAAAAGATGATGAATTTTGAATTTTAACAATCTCTTCCAAATACTAACTATTTATTTTAATGATTTATGTCATTGATGTTACACATGGAGTTATAAATCAAATAGCAACCATATGAGATTCTACTTTAGTTGTTTTAAATTAGTCTATCATTTGTCATGCAAAAAATGTGTTTATGCGTATGCAGTTGGTCAATAAGTGGTAACAATATGGTATAGGCCATAGCTGCTTCTCATGATCATTTTATTTGAATTGCTTCTTCAACATTATTTTAGAATGTTAGCAACAGTTCATACCATATCACTCTGCCTGTAAGCTGCAAGCATTATTTAATCTAAAAGATCTATACAGATAACAAAGTGGAAAAGAAGAAGTTTTATTAGAATGTAAACTCTACTATATCTTCTTAACAATACACACACGACTTAAATAAAAAGAATGATAACAGAAGTTGCCTAAGAATATGAGGAAATAATGGAAGGATATGACTAGTAAGTGAACAAATCACCCTAAGAATCTCAACCACAAGACTTATTCAATTAAATAATATTTACATAATTCATCCTTATCACTCCATTACTCGAGCCTAAAGCACAGCAGCCTTATTACTCCTGAGGGGCGGAATCAACCTTATAGCTCCCTGAACTAATATCCTCCCTCAAACTGTGTCCAGGTTGGAGACACAGTTTGCGTCGAAATTGTGGTAGGCGAGCCTTTGTCATTGACTTTGTAAATATATCAGCGACTTGATATGCCGAGGGAATATATCTTGTGATCAAATCTCCTTGGGCAACGTGTTCTCTTACATAGTGATAATCAAGGGCAACATGTTTGCTGTGTGAGTGTAATACGGGATTGACTGTTAAGTGCAACGCACTAAGATTATCGCCATATAAAATTGGCGGCTGGTTGGGAAGCACTCGCAAGTCGTCAAAAAGATACCCAAGCCAAGTAAGCTCGGCCGCTGTGTGAGCCATGGATCGATACTCAGCCTCGGTGCTGGAGCGAGCAACGGTGTGTTGTTTCTTGGCACACCAAGATATGATATTTGTTCCAAGAAATGTACAGTAGCCTGTTGTGGACCGCCGTGTGGTTGGACAACCCGCCCAATCTGCATTTGAAAAAGCACTAAGAACAAGTGATGTATTTGATTTAAAAAAAAGACCATATTGTATAGTTCCTTTTAAATAGCGTAAAATACGACGAACATATTTGAAGTGAGATAGTGTTGGTTGGTGCATAAATTGTGAAACATAGTTAACACTATACGATAAATCAGGACGGGTTAGTGTCAAATACTGTAATGATCCGACAAGACCTCGAAAGAATGTAGGATCACTAACTGGTGTTGAATCCAACACAGTATCAGTTCGTTGTACTAGCGGTGTTGGCATTGGCTGAAAATCAACCATTTGAGCTCGTTCCAAAATAGAGTAAGCATATCGTGTCTGATTCAAATGTAAACCAGAATCCGTTGATTGTACTTGGATACCTAGAAAATGATGCAACGGCCCAAGGTCTTTCATGGAAAACTCCTTGCTCATAACCTGCAAAAAAAACTGAACCAGTGCCATAGAAGACCCTGTTAACAACATATCATCCACATATATGAGTAGAACCAAGATACCAGTCGAAGTATGCATGACAAACAATGAAGGATAAGCTAAACTACAAGAAAAACCATAATTTATTAAGAAAGTGCTTAACCGATTAAACCAGGCTCGCGGAGCCTGTTTCAAACCATATAAAGCACGTTGGAGCTTACAAACATGATTGGGGTAGGTTGGATCCTTCATTCCTGGTGGCTGATCCATATATATATCTTCGGTGATAAACCCATGCAAGAATGCATTTTTAACGTCCAATTGACGAATCGGCCAATGTTTCACCAAAGCAACAGATAATACTAATCGAATGGTTCCTGGTTTTATAACAGGGGAAAAAGTTTCACTGTAGTCGACACCATCCAGTTGATGGAACCCCTTGGCCACTAGTCTAGCCTTTAATCTATCCAATTTCCCATCAGAGTTGAGTTTAGCTTTATAAACCCACTTACAACCTATTACATTCACATTTGTTGGTCGTGGAACTAGTTTCCAAGTGTGATTACTTTGTAAAGCTTGATATTCATCAATCATAGCTTGTTTCCAGCCTGTATGTGCAAGAGCACTTTTGACTGTTTTCGGCTCAGGGGGAATATCAGAAGACAAAGTCATATTCAAAGCATAACGGGGATTGGGTTTGACAATACCTGATTGTGACCTGGTTACCATCGAGTGTCGCTGTTGCATCACTTCATCCTGTAACTGGCCAACTGGATGCTCAGCAGATGTTGAATCAGATGTTGTAAAACTTTGATTGGATGATTCAACTTCAGGCAACAAAGCTTCATGATCAATTTGTGCTATTGGTGAACCATCCGCTGAATCAACAGCTACGGAATCGGCTGGTGGCAAGTCATGCGTATTGGTAGTTGACGAGGAATCTGTTTCAGGTACTAAGTTGACTTGATGAGCAGGAAATAAGTCAGCGTCCACAGGAGAATTTAGGTCAACGTCTAATGGTATATTTGGTGCAATTGAAGACGTTGACGTAGTCTGTTCCTGTACAGCCAGTGCTAGGGGCATCACGTCTTCTTGGGCTTGAGCTTGTTGTGGAGTGGGAGCTGCTAGACGAGATACAGGAGCTGGAGATGGTACGATGATCTGATCTGTACTTACCGCACATTCTGATGACATTTCAGATATGACATGACCTTGTTGTTGTGTAGGCAACGGTGGAGCACCACTTTCTATAGCCAAATTGTCATGCTCTGCTGTTGTATTTCCTGGTAAGGAAGATGAACCTGCATTATCATCAGAACTTAGAGCAAAAGCTTTAGTCTCAACGGAAGGTAACCATGAATCAATTAGCTGAACAGCAAACTGTTTATTAATGGATGTAGATTTGTAAGGAAAATTTGTTTCATCAAAGCTCACATGACGAGAAATTATAATTTTTTTTGTTTTGGGATTGAAATATTTGTACCCCTTATGTTTTTCACTATATCCTATAAAAACACATAAGCACGATTTAGGATTGAATTTATGACTTCTTGTGTCCCAAGTATACGGAAAACATTTAGATCCAAATACGCGCAGAGAGCTATAATCAAAGTGAGAGCCATGCAACTTATAATATGGTGTTTCATGTCCTAACACAGAAGAGGGCAACCTATTTAATAAAAAGACCGCAGTTTGAAAAGCTTCAACCCACATAAACAATGGCACATGACTATGATACATCATTGTTAATCCTAATTCTCGAATGACACGGTGTCGTCGTTCGACACTACCTGTTTGCTCCGGTGTATGGGGACAGGACACCTGATGTTTAATTCCCTGTGCAAGAAAATGTGAAGACAAAGTAGTGTTTAAGAACTCTCCTCCACCATCAGAGTGGAAAACTTTTATGGTCTTTCCAAATTGTCGCAGGACATATTGTTCAAAAGCCTTATATGCAACAAAAAATTCAGATTTTTTTCTCAGAGGTATGAGCCATGAATATTTAGAATAGTCATCAACCAAACAAGCATAATATTTGAATTTTGCAAAAGATAGAACAGGGGCTGGTCCCCATAAATCACAATGAATTTTGTCAAACATAGCGGAACTTTTATTTGAAGACAAACTAAATGGAAATTTACTCAACTTGCCTAACTGGCAACTATCACATAAAGATTTAGAATGCAAGGAACCTTGGACATCAATAAGGTTCTTATTCAATAAAATAGAAATTGCAGATGATTGAGGATGTCCCAATCGCTGATGCCATATGTTCGCCGTTCCAGTCTTAAACCTATTGGAAAAATATGCTTTAGGGAGACCTGACAAAATATAAAGATTATGTGTCCGTGGCCCTCGTAGCAATACCAGTCCCGTTTGTCGATCCTTTACAGAAATTGAAACATTAGAGAATTCACAATTGACAGGATAATCATCTGTTAATTGGCCTATAGATAACAAATTCTTTTTTAAAGCAGGAACTGATAAAACATTTGAAATTGGTACTTTTTGTTTTTGCTCTATGGAAGCTATTCCAACACCATCGATAGGAAGAAAAGTTCCATCACCAATGGTTATGGAATCAGGGCCATAGTAATCAGTAAGCTTATGTAATAGGTGTTTGTTACCTGTCATATGGTTCGACGCACCAGAGTCTGCAACCCAATCGGTGTCAACTACATCAGTATCAAGTGTGAGTGCAGTAAGAGCCTGAGCAGGGCTGTTCGGTTTGTCTTGTGGAATCCACCAGCAATTTTTTGCAATATGACCATCTCTGTTACAGTATTGACACACTTCATTCTTATACTGTTCTCGTTCGGCCGGTGTCATTCTCCTACGACCTGCCGGAGGAGGTCGTCGCTGTGAAGAGTACAAGTTCTTATTTTGTCCTTGTCCTTGTGTTTGCTGAGCTTGAAAAGCACGCCCTTGAGAATTGAACTGTAATATCCCAAAATGTGCCCTAGAAGTTTTAGTATAATTGTTGTTTTATTTGAATTAAAATGTATATGTTTAATTTGAAAGAGAAATGAATTTAAGAGAGAGTGTATGTGTTGTATATATAGAAATATATATAACATATACACAAGTCAAATAAGAAAGTCAAAGAAGAAGATATTTATGTTTATTATTGTTGAATTAATTAATTAATGGAAAATAGAAATTTAGATGATTGGAAGAGAGTTTATATGTTATATATTTGGAAATATATATAACATATATACAAGTCAAAATGGATGGTCAAAGGAAGAAGATATTTAATTTGTTATTTGTGAAATTACTAAAAAGGACAAATAAGTAAAATGGAGTTAAGATATAAAGAAGAGGGTATTTTAGTAATTTTTTTTTGGAATACTTGGTGGAGGTTTAAAGAGATGAGAAATTTGACTTTGCCATTCATTTTTATTTTTCTTCTTCTTCCTTTGTGGTTTGGCCGGCCATCACTCAAGCAAGAGAGCAAGAGCAGGATTTGATTTTCCAAGACCAAAATTAAAGGAGTTTTCAAAAAAATAAGTTAGAAATTCAAGAAGTTCATCATTTTCGGTAAGTTTTCTCTTGATTTCTCTTGTTCTATTTGGAGTTTTGTTTGAGTTTGATAGAGTGTTGTTGATGGTTGGAGTGTATTTGTGTATGGTGTGTGTAAAAGTGTTGAAATGGAATTAAATGTAAGAAGTTAGGTTGGTGTTGGTGATGGAAGAGTAAGAGTTGTGTTTAGTGAAATTTTTCTGTGTTGCAATTAGTAAATGCTGTGATTTGTATGATTTTTAATTAAATATAGAAAAATGTTCTTGAAGTGAATTTTTGATATGTTGTACCTCTATGAGTCTAGAATGACTGAAAAATATGTTGATTCGATTTTGGATTGGTTATGATTTTGGAAAGATTATTTTTATTAGACCTGTTCCAGCAGGTACCTTAACTGAGACAGCTATATTTCGGGATTTTTAATAAAATGTAGAAAAATAATATCCAATTGAATTTTGGATATGTTGTTGCTTAATGAGTCTAGTATTTGAGAAAAATAATTTGGAACCACGTTGATTGAATTTAATTCATGGAATTCACAAATGTCAGAACTGCTGCCAGGATGCAGGGCAATTGGAGCAGTCTGGTTGGGTGAACTATTTGACCACGATTTTGTGTTCAGTTTGATCTGAAATTTTAAAGGAATGATTTTAAGATGTAGAAATAAATTTTGTAAAAATTTTAGGTTTTTTAGTCAAGTATATTTTTTTATACAATTTTTCAAAATAAGGATAAAGTGGAGTCTAAAGCCAGAATTTACTATTCATATGGTCATTTTGCTAATATTCCTTTTGGATTAGGTTGTGAAGAGGTTGAATTGCCCTAACCTAAGTGTTGAGGATTCTTGGAAGAGTAGGTGTATAGATTGGTGTGAGTTGGTTTTAAGATAAGTACAAACTACATTATTGCATACATTCATATGATATTGAGACTTGAGACATATTTGGTTATAATGTGAATGTTGTGATGAGCATGTAAAATATGTGTTAATGCCATTGATTATATCCATTTGAATAATGAATTGATTAATGTAATTTGAAATATAACGAAATGTGAAATGTGCAAGATGTGATGATGAAATGAAATGTGAAAGATATGATGTTATGAAGAGTTGCTTTATTGTGATTTGAGATCATATGAGATGATTGAGACATGGTTGCCTAATTTGCTTATGAAATATAAAATGAATTGAGAAAGAGATTATGAAGAGATGAATTAAATGTTTGTGTGCTTAATATGTTATTCAGATTTCAGAGTTCTGGGTTTGGCGGCATGCCTATGAAATATATGAATAATAGTAACAGTCTTGCCGGGTTGAGGATCTCCTTGAGATTAGTCGGGTTGAAGTCCAAGAGACTGGGTCTGTTACACTTGTTTTGGTAACAGTCTTGCCAGGTTGAGGATCTCCTTGAGTCTAGCCAAGTAGAGGTCCAAGAGACTGGGTCTGTTACCATATCCATGGATAGATATATATATGTGTATATCGCCTACGGGCTTGATGATTATGATTATGGACCAAAGCAGTAACTCTGAACTTTGAATAACATATTAGTGTATTTTGGGCCCATGCTTGTCTTTGTTTTCAATATGAATCATGAATGTTTTGATTAATTATTAAATAATGTAAAATTGTGAAATATAATATTCTCTTGAATTGATCTTGAATCTTGATTGTGTGACATTAGCATGGCATTAAAGCATCATAGCACTGTAGTTTGTATCACTGAGCCGTTGGCTTAGGACGAATGTGATTCTTCGCGCAGGTGACAGGGAAGAACCAGAGAGTTCCTCTAGGCCGAGTCGAGCCTAGATTTTGAAGAGTGAATAGTGGGCTTTAAGATCGAAGACTGACTGCCAAACATGTATAAATTTTATGTGTTGTAAAACTTGAGTTTTGATGTATATGAATTTGTAAATATTATTACTTTCCGTTGCATAGTGAACAAATATTTTATTTGCTGTATTTCATAATAAATCTTTACTTTATTTTGTACTAGAAGTGTAAATCCTTTTTGCAGGTTGTAGTTGAGGTTATAAGGGGGATTTATTGGAAGTGTACTGAAAATGATTTTGTTTGCATTTGTTTGTGTAAAAATGTTTTCAAAAATCAGAAAAAAACCAGTTTTGTCGACACTTGGGATTAAATTTTTAGGAGAAACTATGGCAAAATTTCTGTAAAAATCGGAACTAAAATTTGACTAAGTAAAAGTGGTAGCAACATTAGGATAGTGTGGCACCTCTACTCAGCTTATACACGTAGGTCGGGAAAGGGTGTTACATGAACCTAGGTCGCCGATTTGATGAAGAACTGGACGAAGTTTGTTGATTTCCATAGAAGGCCACGTGCGAAGCAATTTGGTCTAGTCCTGTTTCTGATTGTGTGGAAAACCACGTGTGTCGTTGATCGTGATTCTTCAATTGTGAAACCAACTCATTATATGTTGGTCGTGGTGGCTTAAGCATAGTTGTTGTGAACGTTTCATACTGAGGACCCAGACTGGTAAGAAGACAGAATATTTTCTCTCCATCGAGTACTGTTTTTCCAATCGCTGCTAAATTGTCACAGATCTCCTTAAACAGTCGCAGGTGTTCTGTGATCGACCGATTGTCTTCTTTGCGAAAATAGGTCAATTGTTGTCGGAGAGTGAATTCCCTCTCTTATGAATCTTGGGCATACGCATCTTTTAATGCGCCCCAAACAGCATGAACGATGTTCAATCCGATGACAAGGCCGGGTGATTCCTCGCTTAATGTTCCACAGATCCATCCGCGAAGTATTCTATCGGACTTTTGCCAAGTGTTGAAATTGTCTGAATGTTGTGGTTGGTAATTTTCGGGAACTAGGTTGGGAGGGGAATTGAATTTCTGATCCTCAGGGAAGCCATGATCAAGATGATCTGACAACTTCTGACTTTCAGCTAAACTCAAGACTTGTTCTCTCCAGAGTGGATAATTTGTTTGTTTTAGTTTCAACGTGACGAAATTGGCAACATTCAGTGTTGAAGAAGCCATGGTGGGAAGATCATCACTGCTCTAATACCAAGATAACAAAGTGGAAAAGAAGAAGTTTTATTAGAATGTAAACTCTACTATATCTTCTTTACAATACACACACGACTTAAATAAAAAGAATGATAACAGAAGTTGCCTAAGAATAGGAGGAAATAATGGAAAGATATGACTAGTAAGTGAACAAATCACCCTAAGAATCTCAACCACAAGACTTATTCAATTAAACAATATTTACAGAATTCATCCTTATCACTCCATTACTCGAGCCTAAAGCACAGCAGCCTTATTACTCCTGAGGGGCGGAATCAACCTTATAGCTCCCTGAACTAATATATACATGAAGATGAGTTTTGCTCAGTGAGATGTGATTTTTTGGCAGATTATCTTGAGATTATGAATTTTTTGTTGGGCATGGAGGATTGTATACTATTGCGTTCATTCTCCAGTACCCTGCATCAGCTAGGGTGTACTTTATGCACTGGGTGAGCCCTTGCATAGTTGTACAGAGATGTTGAGGTTATTAGAGAAAGAATCAGCACGTCTAGCCAACCAAGTTTATAAAGAAACAGGATTCAGTGGTAAAAAAAAATGAACTCCACTCTCGACTACCATCAAAGCGAATGAAGGGCCAGCCATCAATAAAAAATCGGAATGAATCAACAAAAGCAAATATGTCGTCACCCGCATCCACAAGGAAAGTAAAATGGCTATTCTCAACTTTATTTCAAATTATAAATGTGAATAACTGATCTCAGAACTCTTATCCTACAACCTCAACTTTAATCAAATTTCTAAATAAGGAATAGATATTTTACAGAAATAACGAGTCCATACATTTTTGTGAAATAGTGCAAATAACTGAAGAATAGTCAAATCATGGTTCATGAATAGCCATTCCAATTCTACTTATAAAAGAGGAGAAAGAAAAGCTGCTATTGCACTACAAAGAATACAGATCTCACAATTCACCAGGATAGCTCCCATTTACCATTGCAAGACTTTAAAAAACTAGACGCATACAGAACAGAACGGTTTTTGAGGCAGAGCAATACTGTTATGCAGGATTCAAGTTGAAAGTGTAACTCTGAATTATCAAAGCTAAAAAAACAAAAATAAATAAACATAAAAACTCAAAGTTCAGCCAAGAAAAAAAAAATGCACAAAGAAGCTGGAAATAAGAACAAAGTAAATATTCTTGTATTTCGTATTCAAAATGATGTATTTTAGGGACCCAAAATACTCAGAATTGTGTTACAAGATGAGAACAAGAAAAGGAAGCTAAAATAATGCCCTGTTGAATAATAATTGAAAAGCATTAACAAATACAGGGGCCATAATTTCAAATGGATGCCTAAACTTGATAACAGGTACACGTTTAAATCCATTAGCATAAACATAAGCATATAAGAGGCACAAAAATATAACGTCACTTGAAAAAAGGCCAAGGCCACATCAAACTGCAAACCAAAAGGTTACCATAATAGTAGTTTAGATTTTGGCTGCATAATAGTAGTTTAGATTTTGCCAAAACCACACATAGGAACTCATGCAATAAAGTGATCAAATCCTGTAACTTATTAAAACAGTTGACCTTGATGAGAATCTTCTTAATTTGAGCAATAAAATGAGAAAAAAAAAAAAAAAAAAACCCCATCATTTGATCACTATCATGTCGGCCAAAGGCTGCTAAGGAGTACTGAATTGACCCCTGTAAAAAGTTAAATTGTCAATAAGCGGACAGTGATCACATGGCAGTCACATTCACAATTTCCTTCACTTAAAATGACAATTACTAGTTCTTAAAATGTCGAAAAAACTTTCAGAAGTACAGCAGCTTAAAAAGGGAATAAAAAATTCAACTAAAGACGCTGAAAGCATTATTGGCACCATATTCTAATACTACTCACCGCTCTAAACAACGACCTATGGTTACTACAGGCAGAACAAACCTCAAAACCCCACAAGTTAGAAAAATAAAATGGATCTGAAGTTCCCAGAGGTAATATCATAGATTAGAGGGGAAACTTTTGTAGCATCCAAGAAATATAGTAATCAGTGTACTCAATGATATCCCACATAAATTGTTCATATCAAAAGAGCAAGCAAGGATTTTAACTAGAATACCATGCTATCCCACTCAAGAGTAAAGGAAAGAGCGATGTTTTTGTATCCCAGATCTAGCAATTGAAGAAATTTAGAGTAAACAGTAAAGGAGAAGAAGAAAACAGATGAGGAAAGTAATCTGAAGTATAATATGTATATTGCACTATACATCATGTGATTACACCATATATGCTACTTATATACAGAGTTCTGTAACTAACTAAAATGCCAGCTAACTAAGAAACAATTTGCCAACAATTCTAACGACCCTATCTCCAGCTGCAACTAACTGATTTGATAAATAATCTACACACTTCTACAACAATGATCAAATAATGAGTCTGACAGGAATCTGTAGAATGATAATGTCTCACTTTCACATTTGTCCGACACATGCCTGTAGGAGGCATGTTGTTCATCATGTAGTGATTGCTGGGGTGGAGCCAAAAGAAATTTATGCGACAGAAAAAAATACACATACAAAGATGTTATGTTAATACACTGCAAAGCAAAACTTATAATTACTTTATGCGAACACATCTTTGCAAAATAAATTCATTCTCTTTCTAAATTCTTGATGCAAGCACATGGTTTTTATACAATATCACAGTATAAATTTAATCAACTAAACACAGCGTACTCTGAGGCAAGTTCAATTTCAACTATTAATCTCCTAATGTTTCAAGAAGCTTAAGTTCATCCGTGCTTTCCTGTTAAGGATTTTAGAGAGCAGCTAGAGCACATTCCTACAATCCCCTGCACCCAATTCATAAATGGGAAACATAAATTGATGGTTTAGGACAAACAGCAACATGCCCCCATAGCAAAATTTTGACAACAAATGCGCAGACTCAAATACCATGGTTTCAGCAGTTTCTTTCATCCCTTGATAAGTAGATATATATTCCATTTTACTACTTATTCAATCACTTTTTTACCATTCGTTATCACCCAATTTTCAATCAGATCAACAGCTCATTTTAACAGAGGGGCATAAATCCCTAGCAAAATATATCATAATACCCAGTTCTAAATCCCCTAAGCATAGTTATGAACAAAAAAAAAGCAAAAAGCAACAAGGAAGCAGAACGGCCAGGTTTTCAAACAAAAAAAAACCAAAAAAGAAGCATGATGATACATATATGTAATCAAAGCAAATAAATCATGAGCATGCTTCTAAGACCCAAATCAGAAAACTCCCTCGTTCTAACTCATCAAATAAATATAAAAGACAAACAAAAATTGACGCGCAGCAGAATTATAAGTCAGAATTAGAAACCCTAATATTAAAGTTACAAAATTATTATTGTCATATAATCATCAGTGAAATCCATAATTTAGCACAACAGATCTCAAGATAATAAACACGAAAAATCCTAAAACACACCAATATGAAGCTAGAAAACCGTAATAAGGTCAGGCCTCATTCTCAACTGCAGTTGAGATTTCCTCGCCCGATGCCTCCCTCGATACTGCATCAGGATTCGGCGACCCCGACACAACATTATTCGCATCGGAGTCGGACCTGGGCCCAGCCTTGACAGTATCTAGCATGCGCTTGCTTATCTCCTTGGAATAGAGCTGGAGGATCTCTAGGCCGTCATCTTCGGCGGTCGTAGCGCTGTTAGCCACGCCGAATGCCTCGTCCTCAATTCGGCGGGCAGCAGCCTCAGCATCATCGCGAGGGATCGTACCATAGCGCTTAGAAAGAACTGAAGGAGTAGATAAGGTCTCGATTAGACGCGTGATGACAGCATCTCGCGTACGCTGTGTGGGCGGCCAAATGCTTAGCGAAATACCACTGCTACTCAGCTTCTTCGGCTCTTGTTGATTTGGCTGCGATTCAACAGGGGCAGAGTCTTGTTCCGGCGGAGGTGGCGCCGTGGTGGTGGTACTGGTGTCGGAATCGGTCATTTTCGCGAAGAAGCTAGAAATGTTTTTAGGAATTTGGAAAGGGGGTTGTGTGTATTAAAACAGGACTGGGCTGTGAAGTGAAACTAACAAGGGAAAGGAGCGTTATTGTGGGGGGTCAATTTATGGCTGCTGGGGAGACATAATGACCGGTTACCTTAGATCTGATCTGATGTGTAATGGTTTCTGTTCGAACGGTAAAAATATTTTTTAGGTTTTGCTTATTTTTTCAATTTTCTTGCCTTTTTCTCGAGAAAAAAAATAAATTTTGAACTGAATATTTCATATATTTTTAAAAAAATTTAAATAATCATATTTAAAATTTGATAAAATCTAAAATAAATTATAAATTAATATTAGATTATGAATTGAATTTTTTTACGGTTATATTATTAGATAAAATGAGTACACATTATTAATGTGAAATAATGAAATATGAGAACTAGTAAATTCTATAATGTTACTTATTTATTTGCCAATTGAATGGAAATAATAACAATTCAAATTGCATATTTTCTTTAATCCAATAATTACTCCACAAAAAAGTCCCTAACATTTTTGACATTTTATAATTTTATACCTTGATTTTAATTGAGGAAGAATAAATTTACAATAAAAATGATGAAATATTATCTTTGAAATCTGTTGAGACGACATATTTTTGAAATATTTTTTCCCTTTTTACGGGCATAATTAGATTAACCATTTCTAACTTATTACAATTGATGAATCAATTGATCAATTTTGAACTATTAAACTGAATTTCCTCCCAGTGGAGTTCCAGTTTTCTCAAATGTTAATTAACCGAGTTGGACATTCTAGGCCTAACTTGAAGAAACAGAGTGACTTAGAAGAAATGTAATACATTTTTATAAATATAGTGATTTGGTTGTGAGTCAAGATATCTAATAAGGTTCTCTTCTCTGTTGAGTGGTGTCACGTCTTTAAAGCCAAGGCAGAGACAAAAGTGAAAAAACAACTTACACAGAACATTTACAACAAAAAGAATCATTTGGTAACACTATTTATACTTGAGCTTTTGTTCCAAAAGTAAGTTCCACTAGCACACTAACAAGTGAAAACAACTTCTTCAAAAAAAAAAAAACAAGTGAAAACAAACTTATAAAGACAATTAATTTGGAAAACAGTGATCATAGCATAATAATTGCAATCGAACACTAATTGTAGGGCATGTCCGCTTGCTCTTCATTGGGTTTCTCCCAGTCATGGTGCCATTGCGAAGCCCACTATTCTCAGGGCCTTCTCTCCAACCCAAGTGGAATCAATTTATATTGACTCGCTATCTAGGCCTTGGAATCTATCATCTCAGGCCTGAACTTTGTTGGGTTTCCCATACAATGGCATCTCTATGAATAGCCCAAGCACTGAATAGCAATAGTTTGCCCTGTGGAACATGACTAAAGCAAAACCCAATCCCAAAAATAGACCCAAATTAAAACAAAAAAATCAAGCCCAAAGCCACCAGACAACCAATAGAGCTTCGAAAGCACATCAACACCAAGCAACCAAATCCCTATTCCTCCAACTCTTTGATTTGCCAGTCTGTCTGCAATATATTAATTTCATCTAGATGATGAAGAAATAGAATTGACCGAGTCACTGAGAGCAAAGCAAACTCAATTTCTACGTGTTTTTTTTCCCTAAGATTTCATAAATGCTTAGAATTATGTAATTTCAATTTATTTTTGTTGGGTGTTCGACTAAAATGCTTTGCTTAGAACTATATGTAATTTGCATTTTGTCAATTTCCTGAATTATATTACTTGCCTGATTTTGTTTTTATCACGCTAGTGATATGCACAAGCTAGTTAGGAGCATCGTAGACTTGGAGCACTTTGGCTTGAAGCAAACAAAAAGAATTACATCATGACAACTCCATCATTGATTCGACAGTCAGCTTTTTGTTGCTTTCAGTCATTCGTTATATCACTACCTTCTCTCCTATCAAAATTTGATTAGGCTTTGGTAATTTCTGTTTCAGGATATTAGCTTTTTCCAGGTCTATTAATTATTTTTGTATATGTCAATCCTCTAGCGATAGAAAGTATAAAAAAGATCCTATAATTATGATGAATATAAAACATTAGTCTGACCTTAAACGTTATCCTATGACATTAAAACAAGTTTCCTTGTGAAAATATCTAGGTGATCCTCTGCTCACCTCAACAACAGTTGACTTACTTGATGTGATGTCACAAAGAAATCAACCCTTTGTTAACACTGAGAAGCAAACTAACCTTGGCACCTATTCTAGAGGAACTAGCTTGTGCTTCATATTGTGGTAAGTAGGTTGGCCATGGCTTGGCGAGGTCTGCACAGTACCTCCAATGGGATAGCTTTGGGCATGGTTAGCCCTGTTCCCTCTTCCATATTGATCTCTTCTTTGCCAGTCTTTTCCCACTCAAAAGACTGAATCAAGGCACCTAGTGTAAGGCTTAGGACTCGCTTGGCCAGACCAGCCCCTGGACAAGCCCGCCTTCCAGCACCAAACGGAAGCAACTTGTACCCTTCACCTTCTCCACCTTCAAATCTCTCTGGCATGAATTTTGCTGGCTCCACCCAGAGCTCAGGGTTTCTGTTCATGCTCCATGTATTGACCAGTAACATAGTGCCTCGGGGCACAAAAAACCCACAAACAGTGCAATCTGCAGATGACTCGTGTGGTAATAGAAGCGGCGCAGGTGGATAGAGTCGAAGTGTCTCGTTAATTATGTTTTGCAGGTAACTTAGCTTGGGTACGTCAGTTTCATCCAATAGGCGATCTAGTCCAACGACAGATTCTATTTCAGCAAAGGCTTTTTGCATTACTTCTGGATGATTTAGGAGAAGTGAAATTGCCCATTCCAGCGTAGCTGCTGATGTTTGAGATCCTGCAGTAAGCGTTCCCTGTTCATAATTTGAAAAGGTCAATAAAATCTGTTGAAAATAATAGCATGAGTTACCCAACAATGGCCAACATTACTTGCTAGTTTTTTGAAACATTATTAGTAACAAATGGATCAAATGCCCAACTTCTGTGTCGATGTTAATGACTCTCACCTTGTTTATTCACAATCGTTAGCACTCATACCAATTACTGCAAGTCAAGATTGAAGTTAGAGATGCACTCTTACCAGCATAACACCTTTGATAGTTTGATCTGTATAGAACTCAGGTTCTGTTTCTTTCAATGATAACATTACATCTATCAAAGTCATGTTCTTCTTTTGACTGCTTGCAGCAGACAGATTCACTAATGGAAATGAGTCACTTCTTGCTTTCCTGTGCTCTTCAACGAGATCTTGCAAGAACCTGTCCATCTTCTTCTTCAATCTTAGCATCCTTTTCTCCACCCCTTGGTAATCTACCCACTGTAGCACTGGAAAGTAATCATTTAGATTTGAGCTTCCACGGAGTGCCTCCATTTCTTTTATGATATCCTGCAACAGTTCTCCTTCTTGATCCATTACATCTTTCCCATAATAACGTTTTCCTGCAATCATCCTCATCATGTTATTAAATGTAAGCTCCAAGAACTTCGATGTCAGCACCACGTTTGCCGGTTCTTTTCTGGAGTCCTCAAATAATTGTTTGAGCAATAACCGGACCTCTGCTGTTCGAATACCAGAGAACGTTGCAACCCGGTTTGTAGAAAAGAGCTCTATGGTTGTGAGACGTCTTAGACTGCGCCAGTGATCACCATAGGAGGAAAAACCCATAGTCGTAGAGTTGTAATTGAGATGCTTTCCAGCTAGCGAGCGAGGGCGGTTTGCAAATATGATATCATTCCTGGTAAAGCACTCTTCAACTGCATATGGTGAGGAGATCACTACGACTTTACGAGTTCCATATCGGAGAAATAAGATGTCACCATACTTCTTAGAAAGTTGGTGCAGTGTTTGGTGAACTGGTTGCTTTAGCAAGTGGAGGTGACCAATTATAGGACGAGCTGGTGGACTAGGTGGGAAGTTCTTGGGTTTTTGAAGATTTTCGTATGTGAACTTTGCTGCTAGCACAAAGAGGAGTAATGGAACAAGGACTAGCACAGCGGAGTTCAGCCATTGAGTTACCTCCATTTTTCTCTTGATTTATTTTCCTTGAAAACAGGGAAATCAAATTTGACACTTAAATAACAACTATTACAGCATGTCAGCTGAACAGCAGGAATAAATTTTGCAACTGCGTCCACAAACAAAGAGGTTAGAGTTTAAAATCAGAAAACTTTCTTTCTAGCAGGAGAAGTGGTTCTTCAAGCACTCAAATCATGTAAATCAACCCAATAGCAGGAAATAGAAAATTGTTTCCAATTCATTATTTGTCCTCATACATACTTTTATTTCTTAGTGTCATCTTGTAGATTTGGAATTTAATCATATACGAAATATTCCCAATATTAATGGTTAGGAAATTGCATGTGAATTTTCATTCTTTTCATTAAATGAAAACTTTGGCATTTAATAAGCATTGTCACACTGAATCACTGTTCATATAACTTTTAGCGAGCATCAGTTTGCATGAGTTATGAAAAAAAAAAATTTTATATAGCATATCATATATAAATTAATCATCTTTGCATTTTACCTATTTCCGACTTCCGTCGCTAAATACACTTGCATTCATTGTAGCTCAACATTAAATCGAACTCGGCATCTGAGATGTTCTGTTTGGATTTATATAAACAAAGGCAAGCTTCCGTATTTAAATTGGCACCAACATTTATTTTTTTCTATTTTTAAAAAAATAAGAATTTTTATATTTAAATTTTTTAATACAATTTTCATATTTAAATTAAACATTTATTGTCAATTCATTTTCATAATCGAAATGAAAGGGTAAGTGCCTTTTTATTTTGGCAAAACTTGAATCAGATCTTCAACTTATTATATTATTCAAGGCTCAATTATGTTTAAAAATTCTAGTTTTTCACTAACACAGATTTTATAAGAATTTAATTTATAAATTTTTATGTTGGGAAAAATGATAATTTATAAATTAAATAAAAATCCAAATAAAATTAATTAATTTAATTAAATGCTTAATTTATTAATAAATTATACAAATATATCATTTTTAGTTATTATTAAATAAATATATATAAATAAGAATTTAATTTAATTCGTTATATATGTGTATGGTATTTGAAATAATTTTTGTACAATAAAATTCAATTCAATTTTATTAAAAAAATTAAATTTAAATGAATTATTTTATATGAATCTTTTCAAATTAAATCTTTTATCTATGTAAATATAAACAAATAAATATAATTATGAAAACAAAATAAATTGAATTCGTTAATTTTTCCAAATAAAATATTTTTTTCAAAAAAGCCTAATAGCTTACGAACCTTGAGGTCGAGGAAACACAGCAAACTGCAGTCGGTTAAATCACCCTTTGCAACGAGTCCGAATATGAAAGCTTTCTCAAATGGTCAATGACAGTCGTCCAATACCTAAAATGGAGAAGAAACCCTAAATGTCCTTGACAGTCCTTCAATCTCTTTGATCAAGTTCATCTCTCTCTTCTCTTTACTTCTGGTCATGAAATCTGAGAATCCAGAAAGTCGAATCGATTAAGATTATTTATCTGAAAGAGCCATAGCTTGAAATTTGAAAGCATTAGAAAAGAGTAATAATTTGAAAGGTAAGTTCTTAGTTGTGGCTCCGATAAACGACAACCAACAGCTTCTCATGCACTTTCTCTTACCTTAATTGTGCCACTGCCATTTATTTCCTTTGTCCAGTTTCGCAAAACGTGGCCTGGGCTGTTAAATTTTGTGCTCAAATAAACTGATTTTACCAGGATGAGGCCGAAATTGTACCATTAATATTTTGTTCATCTGTAATTGATATGTTGCTTGTTTCTTTCGTCTTTCACAAAATTGATGGTTTAGTTTATTTCATTGCTTGGCCTTCAACGTGTTTCCATTTTTTTAATGGGAATGCTATCGCCATGTTTGTTTTCAATTACTCTAATGCCATTTCCACCTAACTTTCTGTCTCTTTATCAATTTATTATGCATGAATTTGGCAAAAATTATGGAAAGGTGTTATTGAATTTTAAAATTCGTCAATTTTTACATATCCAAAAATCATCCAGGGAAGGTCAATTTTTCACCCATAGGTTATTCAATAATAGCTTTTTACCATTAACTATATTTTTTTCAATTGTAATTTGAATTTAAATATATCATAATTGTTTCAAAACCTCAATTTTTATTTGAATTTTTTGTTTTTTTTAACCAATAAAGAGAGAATGAAAGTCAAAACTAAAGTTTTATTCAAATTGAGATATCTAACTACTTATCACTGGCTAAACATATGAAATATGAATTATATAATTAGAAATTCTACATATAAGGTGAAGAATACTTCCTAATAAATAATGTTCAGAAGAAATTTATACCTGAACACATCAAAAGAAAGTGCACCATTATCTTTGTGGTGGAGAAATTTCATCATCATAGACGTTACTGGGCCGAGAGGAGATTCATTGTGGATCGGCGAGGCTTACAAAGAGTCTCCAACGGCTCAGCTTTAGGCATGGAAACTCCTGTTCCTGCGGCCATATTGATCTCCTGATTGTCAATTCTGCTCCATTCAAAGGCCTGAATTAAAGTACCTAGAGCCAATCCTATAACTCGCCTCCCTAGAACAGCTCCTAGACAAGCTCGTCTTCCTACCCCAAATGGAATTAGCTTATACCCTTCATTCTCTTCATTTTCAAATCTCTCTGGCATGAATGCGGTTGGCTCAATCCACAGCATAGGATCTCTGTGAATGGTCCATAAAATTTACAAGCAACATGGTGCCTTTTGGCACATGAAAACCAGAGACAGTACAATCATTAGAGGATTCATGCGGTAGTAGAACCAGCATAGTCTGCAATAAAATACCAAATCAGAAAAGTTTTAATAACTTGGCATTGTAAAAAATTAAGCATCGCATTGATGAACCAAAACCAAAAAGTACTTACAATCATAACAGCTTTGATATTCACATCAGTATACAATTCTGGTTCCGCCTCCTGCAGCGATAACATAACATCGATCAAAGTTTTATCTGATTCATTTCTCATTTTCCTGTGCTCATCAACGAGGTACTGTAAAAAGATATCCATTTTCTTCATCAATTTTGTCATCTTCTTCTCCACACCTTGAAAATCAATCAACTGTAATACTGGCAAAAAATCGTTCAAATGCATAGTTCCATGAATCTCTGCAAATTCTCTCATAATATCTCGAAACTCACTCGCTTCTTTATCTACTACGTCCTTCCCATAATACCGTTTTCCGGCGACCATTCTCATCATGACATTAAAAGCAAGATCTACAAATTTCGAAGAAAGATTCACTTTCACCTCTTTTTTCAATTGACTCCTGAAATAATTGCTTTCCCAATAACTGAACCTCCCCTTGCCGAAAACTAGTGAACTTGGAAAGACGAGCTGTAGAGAAAAGCTCTAAGGTAGCGAGACGGCGAAGGTTACGCCACTGTTCACCGTAGGAGGACAAACCTATTGTTCTGTAGTTGTAGTTGAGGTGTTTTCCGGCAAGCAAACGAGGACGGTTAGCGAAGATGATATCATTTGTTGTAAAACACTCTTCAATTGCAGCTGGTGAGGAGACAATTAGGACTTTACGACTTCCAAATCGAAGAAGTAACGCATGACCATATTTTGCAGAAAGGTCATGAAGAGTTCGATGAATTGGTCCTTTCAGCAAATGGAGGCCTATAATTGAAAAAGAAGGGGCACTGGGAGGAAAGTTTTTATTGTTTAAATGCTTTATTAAAATAAATTTGTAGATCAAAATCAGAATTAAGACAAGTCCGAAGCTTAACCAGTTAGATGCTTCCATCTTGCCGTAGCTTCAAGCTTGAATGATCTGCAATGAGTGCTGTAGATTGGAGAAAGATAGCTATGGTGAGCAATGAGCACATATTGGACCCGACAAAAAAGACCGAGTAAAATATAAAACGAAAGAATAAAGAATTTTCTAAAAATTGACTAAAATTGTCTTCCGCCAATTGGAAATTAAGCTTCATATAAGATAAACATCTATGGTTTTTTGGCTTTCGGTTTCGGATAACGATGCAAGAAGTTTTGCGAATTCTGGAAACAATATTAGGCTCTAGGTTTTTTTCTAATTAATTAATTAATGGGCTTCGCTTCAAAATCATGGATTTTGGGCTGTTCCCCTGAAGGGTTTTTATTTGTTAATTGTAAATTGGGCTCTCTTTTTAACATTTTGGATTAGCCATTTTTTGGTGTCTAAGAGGGCGGAAAAGAGGTATTTGACTAATGTCAATATGTAGACAAAAATCGATGGATTGAGCAGAATCGAGCATTATTGGATTACAAGTACACTAAATGCAATAAACCCTTCAGTTTCAGCTAAATATGGTTGAATTTCATGGTAAGTTATTCAGCTCTTAATATAACATATGGGATGTACCCAACTCATAAGTAATTCATTTATTATGAGGGTGTTTCTCAAAACTTAAAAGCTGGTCAAAACTGATTATAAGCAGTTTTTAAATTATAAGTTGTTTATTTAAGAGGATGTTTCTCAAAACTGGAGCTTTTCAGCTTATTGTGAATAAGTGATTTTTAGATTATAATAAGATTAAAAATAAGCAGTTAAGCGTTTCTGTAAACTAGTTAATAATCAGTTAATAATCAGTTTATAATCAGTTAAGTATTTCTGTAAAATCAGCTTATAATCAGTTTTTAATTGCAGAAACTGTCAAAATGACCAAACTGCCTCTGAGTTTATTTATTGTATAAAAATAATTTTTTAAATGTCAATTCAAAAATTATTTTGCAATAATAATAATAATAATAATAATAATTTATTTAATAATAATAATAATTTATTTAATAAAATTTATTTGATAATAATAATAATTTATTTTTCAAAATATATTTTGCAATAATAATAATAATTTTGCAATAATAATAATAATAATTTATGTAATAAATTTTATTTGATAATAATAATAAATTTTATTTAATAATAATAATAATTTATTTAATAAAATTTATTTGGAATATTAAAGATTAGGTAGGGATAGTATGGTCTTTTACTTGGTCAAAACTGCTTAAAAATAAGTGTTTAAAAAAAAGTAGTAAAACTCAACTTTTAAAAAACTGGTTAAAATCATATTATAATATACTATTTAAGTTTTCAGAAACACTTAAATAAACAACTTATAATCTAAAAATTGCTTATAATCAGTTTTGACCAGCTTTTAAGTTTTGAGAAATACCCTCTAAGTGTTTCTGAAAACTTAAAAAGTAGATTATAATATGATTTTAATCAGTTTTTTAAAAGTTGGATTTTGCTACTTTTTTTAAAGCATTTTTTACCAAGTAAAAGACCATACTATCCATACCTAATCTTTAATACTTCAAATTTGCCCACCCTATACACTTTAGTTCCCATCAAAATTCTTTTATTTTTAGGATTCTAATTAATATTTTTAGGATTCTAATTAATTTGGTAATATTTACATGGTAGTTTTTTATTTGTATAATTTATTGATAATACTAATATTATTATTAAATAAATTTTATTATTATTATTATTATTGCAAAATAAATTTTGAATTGACATTTAAAAAATTATTTTTATACAATAAATAAACTCAGGGACAGTTTGGTCATTTTGACAGTTTCTGTAATTAAAAACTGATTATAAGCTGATTTTACAGAAACACTTAACTAATTATAAACTGATTATCAGCTGATTATTAACTAGTTTACAGAAACGCTTAACTGCTTATTTTTAATCTGATTATAATCTAAAAATCACTTATTCACGATAAGCTGAAAAGCTCCAGTTTTGAGAAACACCCCCTATATATACATAACAGCAACTAATATTAGATTAAAATGTAGTTGTATTGCCGTGTGGTCCTATCCGGAGCAACTCCAAGAGAATGATTTACACCAAAATGCAGTTGCATTGAGTTCATGAAGCTTACACATGACTCCAAATATTTTAGGAGATTACAGGTGAGAAAGAGCACTAACTAGGGTTCACAAGGCAGAAGTGCGACCATCACAGACCAGTCCTCCGATTTTTCCACAGGCTTTTGCCAAGCAAAGCACTGAATATAAGAGTACCTAATGACAATTCTGCCAGTCTCATCTGAACAACAATGTTTAAATTGTCAAAGAAAAGTTATTTTCATGTGGGCTAGCAAATTTAGCAAGTATTAGTGCTCTAACATATAATTAATTATAACCCAAGACTAATTTCACAAATTATTGCCAGTATGCAATGGCGAAACCAGCTGTTTAAGGAAAAGAAAGTAAAATTTCTCTTCGCATATAAAGAGGAGATGGGAGTTGGAGGGGCTGGGCCTCCATCTCTGCTGCTCTGGCCGATAGAAATTCACCTTAAAAATACACATACGATAGCCGGCTAGAAAATTATCAGCCCCACCCGATCCTATTTAGTTTCGCCCGTGCAAATATGATTCGTCTGATGACATTCTGAATCTAGATATCAGGTTCTGATTCATGCATCGACAGCATTATGTCTATCAACGATTGCCTTCTCTCTTCGCCAGATTTAGTACTCCAGCATGAATTGATTAAATCCTGCAGGAAAATTTTCTCTTTCTATAAACTTCCATTGTCTTTTTCTATGCCGTGCTGGAAGTGAACCACTTCAATATGGGCAAAAATGGTCACCAATTGCTAATTTGACATCTGGGCAAAACGTCTGCCCAAGTCATTGAGCATGTCTCTGAAACTTTTTGAATCAAACTTTTCAATAAAATACATTTGTCCTACAACATTTTCATCATAACATTAAACATATAAAAAAAAGAATTTCTTTTCCTGCAACAATCATTATCTGTAGAATAACGAAGAAAAACAAGGTTAGTCTGACAAACATTTTTAGCAACAATAGAAACTTGAAACAAGAACTGAAGTCCTGCCTACCCATTGAGAATAAATTTAGGCAATTAAGCCATACAATACAAGCTGGCTATGGTACACGTGAAATTCAGCAGATAGGAATATTTTCTCTGCATTGGAGTGGAAAATGATCTAGGTCTAACACTTAACAAAGGCATTAGCCCGTTAATTTGCAGTTCATATATTTCAGATTTTTGGCATTATTTATTAAAGGGAGAGAGAGAGACGAGTAATCAATTTGTTCAAATTTTCCCCTATTTTTGCATTTTGGCAGGTAAAGACCATTTTAGTACGAACCAAATATTTACATTGTCAATTAAACAAAACATCTCTGCCAATCGGTGACGAAGAAAGCAAGGTAATATTACATATTTTGCATGGCGAAGTCAGAAATATCTTCATATAAAAAAGATATTCTATCCCAACAGCCAGTGCTCAAGTAGTATATCATGGAGTAAAAATCCTTTACAGAATATAAATTCTAGCATGAAAACAATTTGACGACCTCAGCTTCAACAGGCAGATTCGTCGCGATGGAACCAACCATCAATAAGTCTAATGTTGGGAGAGGAGTTCAACAAATTCTGAACGTGGACTACACAAAGCAACCAGAGGCTTAGCCTTGGAAAGAGAAATTCCAAAACTTTGGCTCATGTCCACTTTTCCCAACTCACAATTTTCCCAGTCAAAGCACTGAATAAGTGCACCTAATACTAGTGAAACCATGCGTATGCCCATGGCAGCACCTGGACAAGCTCTCCTTCCCATGCCAAATGGAATAAACTTGAAGCCATTTTTTTCCCCTAAATATCCTTCAAACCTTTCAGGCCTGAATTCATAGGGCTCCTCCCATACATTGGGATCCCTTTGCAGGGCCCAAACATTCAACAGCAGTGTTGTGCCCTTTGGTATCTCATATCCTCCAACTGTGCAAATTTCAGATGAAAAATGAGGCAACATAAGAGGTGCTGCAGGATATAATCTAAGTGTCTCATTTACGACACACCTAAGGTAGGGAAGGTTGACAAGATACAAATCATTCAGCAAATGCCCATGTCCAACACGGCTGTCAATCTCCGCCTTCAATTTTTTCAATGCTTGTGGATTATTCAAGAGTAGTGACATTGCCCATTCCAAAGTGACTGCTGTTGTTTCTGCTCCCGCAATAAACATCATCTGAATCATGAATTAATTAGTTCACAAAGTTAAGACTTAGAAATAAGACCTAACCTGCCACACCCACTGCTTTAAGATTACAACATGAACGGGCCCTGCCACTTTTATGGGATCCAGATGCCTAAAAATACCAAAATAAAAGGAGGAAAGAGTATGTTGTTACTTACAACCATGATACTTTTGATAACTTCGTTTGTGTAAAATTCAGGTTCTAATTCTTGCAGGGACAAAAGAGTTTCCGCCACTGACTTGTTCTCTTCCTTATCTGACATTTTAGGGTTTATTCTCTTTAATCGAACTTCATCCAACAAATTTTGCAAAAATTCATCTCTTTTGCTTTGCATCTTTATCATGTTCTTCTCTATCCCTTTGAAACCGATCCCCTCAAGATTGGGATAAAATCACAGATATTCAAAGAAATGGTTGGAAAGAACGTCTCCTTGAATTCTTGAAACAATTCTTTCTCCAACGCTGTGTCCTCAGCCTCCTGTTCCACACAACGGTTTCCAATAGCCAATCTCATCATGAAATTGCATGTAAGAAGAGAGAAAAGAAATTTCAAATCCACCTTTTGCTTGCCACCAGCTGAGACCTTAAACAATCGGCGAACTAGGCTGTGAACTTCCTCCTCACGGATGCCAGAACTTTGCTGGAGGCTTTTCGAAGAGAACATTTCAAGAAAAGTGAATCGGCGTTGGCTTCGCCAAAAATCACCATAAGATGCCCAAACGAAGGAAGAGTAATTGTAGGTGAAATGATCCCCTGCCATTGACTGGGGTCGATTTGCGAATATTATGTCATTCTTGGTGAGACATTCTTCAACAAGAGATGGTGAAGAAACTACAAGAAAAGAGCGAGAGCCAAATTTGAGGGATATTATTGGACCATACTGTGACAAGAGATTCTGTAATGCTATTGGAAGTGGCTTCCGGATGAGGTGCAGGTGGCCAATAACTGGAAGAGAAAATGGACTGGGAGGTTGATTTTGCTTGTGACGGAATATGATTTTGCAAAGTAAGACAGTCAAGAACAAGAGAGCTAGGTGATACATCAAACTTTCCATTGTGAAGCAAAGAATTCACACGAGAGATTCAAAGAGGAAGATAATGCAATCTCACTCTTAATATTTTAATGTTAATAATATCTAAAAGGAAGAGTATGTACATAAAATTGACGACTGAAACAATGAAAAATTTAAAATTCAATCTGATAACTTTTTGTCTTTAAATCGCCCTGTCGGAATCCAAATCTGTTTAATTTTAGACTATCAAAATCTAAATTCGATCTTATTATAATTATTATTTTAGTACTCATATTTATCTTAAATTCGGATAATGTTGTTTGTTTACTGTCTGTTTATCTGTTTAATTATTTATTTAAATATAAAATTTTAATAATATTATAAAATTTAAAAAATAAATTATATTTTTTTATTAAATAATTATAAATAAAAATTTAAAACTAAAATAAATTTATATCACATATTTTTATAATTATAATAAAATATAATTAATACATATAAATAAATTAAAATAATAAATATCTAAAAATATATATTTAAATCTGATCCTAGCTCAACATGAATAATAAAATTAATATCAATGCACTTGTAAACCCGTTTATTTAAAAATATCCTACATCTAATAGAAATTAACAAGCCAAGAGGCTTTTTTCCCTCAAATTTAATTTATCTACTTATTAATAATAATAAATATATTTATATAAAAATAAATATATTATTTATTTTTTAATTTAATATTTTTCATTCTAAATTAATAGATTTAATCTTAATTCATAAAAATATTTAAAAAATTAATATTTTTATTCTATTATGTCTATATTTTAATATTAAATATATTTAATTAGTATTATATATTAACTAGCTTATTAAAATAATAAATAAACTATTATTTAAAATAAATAAAAAAAAATTATATACTGTAACAATGATAGTTTAAAATATTTTGCATTCAAAAGAAAATATTTTATATTTATATTTTTTTAATTAATTATATTTATATTGTTAATTTAAATAGTTTAAAAATGAAATTGTTTTTAAAAAAATAATCATAATAATCATAATAGGTTAGGCGCTTGTGTAAATCTCGATACCTAATGGACAATAATTGCAGTACTTTGAACGGAAAGAATATTAAAAATAATAAAATCTAAATTAATGGTTGAAATAGGAGTCATGTGATGAGTAAACCAGTCAACCCAAACTCCTATCATCCAAGTTTCCCATCTTTGAAAATTCTAAACTTGCGATTCAAGCTTTAATTAAAAATTATGATATATATATATATTTTTAATAATACGTAAAATGAGGATCATTCCAAATTTAAAATCTAAGCAGAACCACCATAAAATTTTGACCATGGTGGTTTAAAATTGATGACTCATTTTAGAAATATGTTTTTTCCTTATATCTAGATTGATATTTTTTCAAAAGAATTTGGCTTTGTAGTTGATTTAAGTCTATTAGTTTAATTTTAGGGGGCATTTATAAAACTATTCATAAAAATATATTTTTTAAAAAATATTTATATTTTTTTAAATAAAATTAGACTAAATTTTTAAAATATATTTTACTCCTCGCTAAATTATTTTTTAAAAATATTTAATTTCTTATTATAAATAATTTTTATTTTTATTTTTTAAATTTTATTATTAAATAAATATATTCTAATAAAATAATAAAAATTAATATTTAAATTATATTTTCATCGTATAAAATGTGTTAAGTTTTTAAAAGAAAATTTTTAATTTTTAATAAAAATAACAAATTACACTTTCTAAAAATAATATAAAATATATAAAAATATATTTATAAAAATTATTAAATTTATTTTTAAATAAATATTATAAAAATAATATTTTAAAAATATTAATTTTATTTGTATATATTATGTAAATATTATGTATATTATATATATATATATAATGTAAATATTGTGTAAGTGATATGTATATAAAATTAAAAAATAAATTTAAAATAATATTAAATAAATTATACAAACATTATATATATATTATATGTATGTTTGATATATATTATGTATATGTTTATATTTATTATATGTGTGTATTATATATATTATGCATATATTTATATTTTTATGTATATTAAGAATATTAAAATAAAAAAATATTTTATAAAAATACCTATGTTATGTGTGTATATTGAGAATATTTAAAAAAATTATTTTATAATAGTGAAAATATTAAAAAAATTACTTTATAAATAAAAACACATAAATAGAAATAAAAATATGTAAAAAAATAAAAATAAAAAAGCAAAAATTGTAAGGAATGGAAAAAAAAAAAGACATATTTATTTCAAAAATGGATAACAAAAAGATAAAACTGGCCTAAAATCCTCTTAATATTATATTTGGACTCAATTGTTATTGGTCCATGACAAAATACTAAAATTAACTAAATACTTATAATATTAATTTTTTTAATTACCTATCTTAATACTAAATACTGTTGAAAAAATTACATAAATTTTTCTGCAAATTAGATTAGTGAGGATAAAAAATGAATGTGAAAAATAATTTACACACAAATTGATAACAAAATTCGGTCAATTATGCCTACGTCTCCGGACATAATGCTGATTATTTTATTGAAGGGATAAAATATTCAAAATATTTACAACACTCGCAATCCATAGCCTACACTCAATTACACCTAAGAATTTTTTTTCACAAAAAAAAATTTTACAAGTTTTTTTCTTAAGTTTTTCTATCACACTCTCTTAAACTCTCTAATTTTTGGAATAATTTTAAATTGAGATATTAAGAATATATAAAGGCTGTAAAAATTAGGTTTGTGAAGTTTTGTCAATAGTTAGACACCTCATTTTTTTACAAAAAATGTCTTCATTTTTGACATCTCTATTTTTGACAAAAAAAAAAAAAAACCTCAATTTTTTACTAAAAATTACACCTCCATTTTATGGTTAGAAACCTCTACTTTTTACTCCAAAAATGATTGGTAATATTTTATTAACAATCTCTCACTTGAACATTGATTTCAATCTGTCTTCATACCTCGATCTATGCGGCAGATCTTTTTAGTCATATTATTCTTGCAGGCCAACTGAAGTTAAACACAACTATAGTTTGTCAATAGTCACTGTTTTTGTTAACATATCTGCTGGATTCTTACTTCCTTGGATTTTCTCTAGTATTAATACATTATCCTCCAATAGGGTTCTGATGAAGTGATAGCAAAGTCTAATATGTTTAGTTCTAGAATGAAATGTTGAATTCCTCGCCAAGTGTATGACACTCTGATTATCACTATGCAAGACATTCTTCTCATGTTTGAATCACAGCTAAGTTAACAAACCTTGAAACCATGTCATCTATTTACTATCTTCAGTCGCTGCTATATATTAAACTTCTGTAGTAGACATAGTGACAATCTTTTATAATTTTGATATCCAACTAATAGCTGTATTTCCAACAGTGAATATATAATCAGTAGTGCTTTTTTTCAGTGATCGACTTCAATTTCAAAGTCTGCTTCTATGTAGCCCTGTACTTTTAACTCTCATTTACCAAAGTACAAACACTTTTTTTTGATGCCTCGTAGATATCTCAAAATCTATTTTACAGCTTTCTAATGAGTTTTTCCTGAATTTGACATAAACCTGCTTACAACTCTCATTGTATAGCCAATGTCTAGTCTTTTACTGACTATTGCGTACATCAAGCTTCTAATGGCTGAGGTGTTAGAAGCCTTACCCATGAGTTATCTCTCTTCCTTCGTCTGAGGAAATTGATCCTTAGATAGATAAAAATGACTAGCCAAGGGTGCGTTGACTGGCTTGGCATCACTCATGTTGAGCCTTTGTAAAATACGGCTGATGTGCTCTGTCTGAAATAACTACAAAAGTCTTTTCTGCTTATCTCTTGTGATTTGCATTCCAAGAATATTTTTTGCTGGACTTAAGTCTTTCATATCAAAATTCTTTGACAATTGCTGCTTCAACCTTCTGATATTCTCCATATTTAAACCTACTATTAACATGTCATCGACATAAAGTAATAAAATAATATAACTGGAGCTATATCTTTTGAAGTAGCAACAGTGGTCAGCGTTGCATCTCTGGAATCATTCCTTGTACATGAAGTTGTCAAATTTTTCGTACCACTATCTTGGAGCTTATTTCAGTTTGTACAAGCTCTTCTTAAGTATGCACACTATATTTTTCTTCTCTTTTTCTTGAAAATCTTCTGGCTGGTGTGTGTATATCTCTTCATCTAAATCTCCATGAAGAAATTTAGTCTTCACGTCTAATTGATCAAGATGAAGATCTTCAATAGCAATAATGCTCAACACTAGTCTGATAGTATTGAGCTTCACAATAGAAGTGAAAATATCAGTGTAGTCAATTCTTTCTTTCTGCTGAAATTCTTTGACAACTAATCGGACTTTGTATTTCTTAGAACCATCATGGTCCTTTTTTACCCGATACACCCATTTGTTGTAAAGTGCCTTCTTTTTCATGGGTAACTTAGCTAGTTTCTATGTCCAGTTAGAGATCAGAGACTTCATCTCATCTTCCATGGCAAGCTCCCACTTACTAGCATCTCTAGTCTAACAAGTTTTATCATAGCATTCAGGTTCTCCTTCATCCGTGAGCAACAAATAATTCATATATCTCATGTTAGGCACATTAGGCCGAGAATACCTTCTCAATATAGGAGTTGGAGTATGAGGTTGAGGACTTGCTACAGTTAGCTCCATCACGAAACTTTCTGGGACATCATCTATATCTGCAAACACTGACTTACTCTGCTTTGTGTTGCGGGCTTCAATTTTATATATGTTCTTGTACATCACTTTTTCATTGAGAATCACATCTCTGCTACGAATCACCTTCTTGTTTTTATCATCCCAAATGCGATAGCCAAACTCATTCTCACCATAGCCGATGAAGATGCATTTCTTAGATTTGGGATCAAACTTATTCCTATCTTGATCACTAATATGCACATATACTACACAACTGAAAACTTTTAGTTGTAATAATTTTATCTCTTTTCTGCTCCATACCTCTTCTGATATTTTATACTCCAATGGAATCGATGGGCCTTAGTCAACCAAGTAAGCTGCTGTGTTGAATGCTTTTGCCCAGAACTATTTTGGTAGACTTGAATGTATATAAATGCTTATGGCTCTTTCTATCAATGTTCAGTTTATATGCTCAACTACACTATTGTGTTGAGACATACTTGGCACGGTTCTCTCCTTTCTGATCTCGTGCTCATAGCATAATTTTTTAAAACTAATGTCTTCATATTCACCTCCATTGTCAGTTCTGAGCCTTTTAATCTTCAAATCTGTCTCATTTTCCAACATAGCTTTTCATCTTCTGAAAGTCTTAAATATTTTAGATTTATGCTTTAGAAAGTAAACTCATACTTTCGGAGAGTGATCATCAATAAAAATCATAAAATAGTATTTTTCAACAATAAATGAAGTTGTCGTTGGTCCTCAAATATCAGAGTGGATAAACTCTAGTCTTTTCTTCTATAGGATTCTGCCACTTGTCTGAAAGTTGAACTTTTTCTGCTTTCCAAGTATACAATCTTCGCACATGTCTATGTCAACTGATTGTAGACCTGAAAGTTTTATCTTTGAATGCATAATTTTAATCCCTTTTTGACTCATGTGGGCAAGTCTCTTGTGCCAAAAATTGAAATTTTTATTTTGTGTTGCAACTGCAATTGAACAACATGCCTCTGCTGTAATGTAAAGAGTACCACTCTTTTTACCCAGAGCAATAGTTATTGCGCCCTTTGAAATATTTCAATCATCACCATAAAAGATTATAGTATAGCTTTCACTAGCCAACTGCCCTACTGAAATTAAGTTCTTTCTTAGGTCAGAAATATGTCTGACATCATTCAACTCCTAGATAGACCCATTCAACTTAATCTTCTCCACATTTTTACCAATAATATCATAAGGTTGATCATTACCAAGATATATCTTTCTAAGTTTTCCAAGGATATATCTCTCGAAGAATTTCTTTTGTGAAGTGGCTTGGAATGATGCTTCAGAGTCTAATATCCAAGACTCCTTTTTGCTATTGAAAGAGCATATTAAAGCATCATCCTTTTATGAGGTGGAAGCAATATTTGCTTCTACCTTGGCCTCTTGGTCCTTCGATGCACTCTTGCATTGATTTTTATAGTGTCTAGTCTTCTCACAATTTCAACACTCGACAATCTTTGAGCTATGAGAATTATTAAAATTTTTAGATTTGGACCTCCCGTCTTTTAATCTACCACGATGATTGGATTTGCTGCATCCATTTTCTCTGATTGAATTTCTCCCTCTTGACTCTGTATGCAAAACTGAAGAGGTTGAAGATTCATTCGACTCTCTCTGTCGGATCTTTTCACTGAGAACCAGATCACGAACGTCATCAAATTTCAATTTATTGCTTCCTAATGAGTTACTCACAACCACATTAATGCTCGCATTTCTTCATCAAATTTGATCCCAACTAAACTCAATTAGGATGTGACTATATTGTGTTTATTTAGATGTTGAGCTACCGATACACCTTCCGTCATCCGTAAATTAAATAATCGCCTCATCAAGTAAACTTTGTTAAAGGCTAATGGCTTCTCATATATACTGGAGAGAGCCTTCTTAAGACCTGCAGTGGTCTTTTCTTTTGTTATGTTGAAAGCAACATTATGGGATAGATTCAATCAAATAACTCCGAAAGCTTGTCTATCTAGAAGTTTTCAATCTTCTTCCTTCATATCATCTGGCTTCTTTTCTGATAGTGGTTGATAAAGATTAATTTTTCTGATATAGATAATCTTCGATCTGCATCTTTCAAAAGTCAAATTCTGTACTATCAAAATTTTCAATTTTCACCTTTCGTTCGTCTGTAGTCATCACTCCCACTCAAATCTGACTTTCTCTAGACCTTTTCTAAAAATTTTAACAAATCACTGTGTATTAAAACACCTTTGTAGTCAGACAGATAGAAAAAAAATACTATTCATAAAATTACTATTTATATAAATAGTAACTTCACATAAAATTAACAGAATTCATAACCAAAAGCTCTGATACTAATTGTTGAAAAATTTAAGCAGATTTTTCTATAAATCAAATTAGTGAGAATGAGAAATGACAATAAAAAATAGTTCACATATAAATTGATAATTGAGTTCGGCCAACTGTGTTTACGTCTTCAGACCTGCTACAGGTTATTTTTATTGAAAAAAAATATTCAAAGTGTTTACAGTATTCATAACTCATACCTAATTATACCTAAAAAATTTTCTTTAAAAATTTTTTTTATAAACTTTTTTCTTAAATTTTTTTCTCAAACTCTCTAAATTTTAAAATAATTTTTAAATGAGATCTTAAGAATTTATATAAGTTTTAAAAATTAAGTTGATGAAGTTTTATCAATAGTCATGCATTTTTTTATTTATAAAAATATCTTTATTTTTGATATTTTTATTTTTAGTAAAAAATATTATTTTTTACTAAAAATAAAATCTTTAATTTAATGATTAGACATATTAATTTTTTATTCAAAAAATAATTGATAATATTTCATTAACAAATACATCTTTATATTTGATTGAGAATAAATTACATAAGATTTTATTTCATTTCAATCTAACGGTTTTCTTTTCAAGGCGTATGAGTAGAGGCAGTGCACTAGAAAAAATACCCATGAAAAGTTGGTGTTTAGGAAGACCATAGAACGATCCGTCATTACTTGTGAATTTTTGTTTAGGCAGCTTTTCTTTACTCGTCAGACGTCCTTCGAGATTGATGGCAACCTGCAACAATAACCTACTTTTTTCAACACGTATTAGATAATTCCAAATCCAAATGGAGTAAAGTCAAAATCCCAGTTATTGCAATAACGACAGCAATTTGAAGTATTCAAAGTCTCATACGGATTTGCATTTAATCATCAACGCACGACGACTTATTTGCTTCCTACTACAGATCACAGTACCCAGACACGTAAGTGTTCCACCCAAGTAAAATGTAATTAGAAATTAAACTAAATTGCTCGTCATTTTCAAAAATATATTTTTGTTTTTAAATTTTTTAATAATAATAAATTTTTTAAAATTTTCTCAGTTTATTGTTTTTGAAGGGCGATGATAATATATTTTAATTCGCGCGTGGGATCATTTAGTTAGCATTTAGGTCATGTATGCCAACATTTACTTGCCAGGTTTTCCGTGGAATAAAACTTGCTTGTGCTGCAATTTTGTTTTCATGATTTTTTTTCAATACGTAAGTGACAAACAGTAGATATAATTATCAATTCAGCACCCCGTTCCACAATATAATTATCATATTGTGGTCCTTGAAAAAAATTTAGCTATGATAGTTTAAATTTTAAATCACCCATTTCTCTTTCAGATTGTCTTTTTAGCTGTGTTTTTTCGTAAGTTTTTCTTAGTTACGTCCCTCTTTAATAAAAATTTGATACTTTTACTCACTATTTTATTTTTTACATATTCTGTTATTGAGTTTTTATCCATATATATTAGATCTTTGATGAAAAATTTTGACGTAAGTTTAATTATAGATGCTTAAAGTTTTCTTCTTACATTGTATTTCTCTGATTTTCAATGCATATCTTTTAATGTCCAAAAAAAAACTATCAATTTAGCTATACTTATATCCTAGATACTATCGCAGCTATTCTAACTAGGAATCTACATAAATAACTAAAGGAAAAACTAGAAATCACAATTAGAATAACAGGCAAATAAAAATTTGACACATGATGATTTATTAAAATAAATAAAAACAGGAGATTTTATTAAACATTATTTTTATAATCTTATTCAGTTTGATCCTAAAAAAAAATTATTTATATCAATAAATAAATAAAAATAGATTTTTTTAAATCATACTCTCTTTTCTTCCAGATCATTCTTCTTCTTAGCCTTTTCATTTAAGCAGCGGCAGTGAAAAAAAAAACTGAATTCTCCAATTTTCAATAATATTTTCACAATATCCATAATCTAAAATCCAAAAATATCAAAAGCTTGTACTAATATAAATTTATTCTCAGGAGTGATCAAGATCCACCAATGAGGCCGCAAAATCACCACTTTCATAACTGGATCTCGTTTTCGACACCAAATCTAAGCAAAAGATTATATTTTTTAAAATAGTGAGAAGTATAAGAAGGAGAAGTTTGATGAGAAAAGTTGAGAAAAAAAAATTATAGTGTTGTAGAGAAAGAAAGTGAAGTCTTTTTTCTGAGAGGAGAGAATATTTTGTCTATTATGTTGTATTTCGTTTGCAAAATCTCTATTTTTTTTAATGCTAAAAAAAAATATCTTTGCTGTTAAATGATTTAATTGCAGGCCACGGATTATAAAAATCAATTATCGGATTAGTTTGCCCAAACTTCACGAGCAAATCCGGATTAAATCTCAAACTTCCCCGCTTCCACAAGAACCCAATAATGATAGCCCAAGTTCAAAACTACTATGAACATTAAAAGGAAAATTTAAAAAAAAATATTCAATTTATTTTTGATATTGCTATAAAATTTCTGCAATTTCTTTGGACTCTTTCTCTTTCAATTGTAGAGGATAACGATTGTTTCGAAGATCTAAAGAGCTATTGCCAAATCAATGAACAGGGTTCTATATCTTCAAAGGAAGCGTCCCATTTCAGTGGATTAACCATTTTTTATATATAAATAATTATGTCTTTAAATGGCTAAGTTTCATTTTATATCTGATTATTGAGCTTTATTTTAAATAACACTTGTCACCATATACATTTTTTTCCTCTTTTTTTTTTTACATAAAAGCCAATTCATGTGCATAGTAAGACTAAATCCCTCTTTCAGAAGGGTTAAAGAACGCACCACCGTACCCAATTTACATATTTGGAAATGGATATTATAAGAGTTTAGTTCTCAATCATATTTTTTTCGTGAAGTAATTAAAGTAAATATCTTATTTTGATATTTTTACTATATTTAATTTAATTTTAAGAATACTAAATTTATTTTTGTATGTAAAATATCATTAATTTTTCGTGGAGTGCATATCTTTTATTTATATATATAATGTTATTAATAAACGAATATAGAAAAAAATGTAATATTATTTCCAAAGCAACAATTGATAGAGTCGAAGTAAGTAGCATATTTTTTAAAATTATGAGTGGGTACATTTTTTTTTGAAATTTTTTTTATCTAAACCAGTCGTATATACACCCAACTAATTAAAAATTATCGAAAGAGTAATAATAAAAAAATTAAATAATTTATTTGGCGGGTGCTCAGTTTTTTATTCATCAATGTGGTCAGTTTATGAAAGCAAATCAAATAAAGTTTTTTACTATCAACGTGCTCAGTTTTTTTATAAATATAATTAATATCATTTTAAATGATATATTACAATTTTTAAATATCATTAAAATAAATAAATTATAATATTGCAGAATATATAATAATAAAAAAAACTAAGAACATTAATTTAGGAAAATGAAGAGTAATAAAAAAAATTCATTTCACGTGAATTGATTACAGAATATCTAGCTTATATGCACTTTACAAAAGCTTCTAAAGGAATTTATTCTCTAACAAACTAAGTTAGCAACTTGTATTTGTTCAATACAAAGATTAAAAGAATGAAGAAAACTGTTATTTACAACAAAATAATGTGTATAACTAATAAGTAAAACTGTGCGTTTTACTTTATCACATGTGACTGAAACAAATCGTTTCTTCTTCATTAACATATAACGGCTATATTGTCATCCCCCCTCAAGTTGGTGTTTGGTGAAATACTCTGCAAACCCAACTTGAAACAGGTCAAACATTGGAGCAGGGAGAGATTTGGTGAAAAAATCAGTGAGCTGTGCATTAATAAGATGACTATCGATGTCCAAGTATTTTGTTCATTTATAAAAAACTGAATTCTCAGTGATGTGGATGGCGGCCTGATTGTCACACCATAAAGAAATGGGCAGTTGAACATGTAGATGAAGATCTTGAAGAAGATAACCAACCCACTGAAGCTCAAAAATAGTACCTGCCATGCTACATTACTCTGCTTCAGCTAAAGATCGTGCCACCGTAGTATGTTTCTTGGTTTTCCAAAAAATCAGAGCATCACCAAGGAAGATACAAAACCCAGTAATCGACTGCCTAGTGTCTTTGCAAATGGCCTAATCAACATTAGTTTAAGCTCGCAACTGGAAATGAGTTGATTTTGGATACAGTAAACCTCTGCGTGGATCTCCCTTGAGAAAATGAAGAACATGAAGTGCACTTTGCCAGTGAGACTCTCTGGGAGATTGAATAAACTGACTTAATTGCTACATAGCATAAGTGATGTCAGGTGTAGTGAAGCAAAGATAAAGGAGTCTTCCCACTAATCCTCTGTAAGGTTATGGATCAGAAAGTAGAACAAATTACTGCTTTTAGTAATGGGAGTAGCCACTGCTTTGCAATCAGTAAGACCAACATCCTTAAGTAGATCTAAAGTATATTTTCATTGACTAATGAATATTCCATAAGGTAACCTTTCTATCTCGATCCCTAAGAAATACTTTGCCACATCCAAGTCTTTAATTGTGAATTCATTGTGTAAGTAATTTTTTACTGTAAAAATAGGTCACTCTGAATTGCTTGTGATAAGAACATCATCCACATAGACTAGGAGTGCAATGAAATATTGAGAAGATTGAAGTACGAATAAGCAGTGGTCATGTTGAGACTGTGTAAAACCATATTTCTGTAGCTTTTTAGCAAATTTTAAGTTCCATTGTCTAGATGCCTATTTCAAACCATATAAGGATCTAGTTAACTTGCAAACTTGGCATTCTTTTGCTTTAGAATATCCTTCTGGAGGAAGCATATAAACTTTCTCATCAATAAAGCCATGTAAGAAAGCATTATTGATGTCTAACTGGTGAAGGAGCCAAGAATTAGTTGTTGCAAGTGTGAGAAGCAACCTTACAGTAACCTGTTTAGCTACAGGAGCAAAGCTATCAATAAAATCAATTTCTTCAATTTGATTATACCCTTTAGCCATCAAACGAGCTTTATATAGATCAATTGTACCATCATCCTTCAGTTTTTTATTAAAAACCCATTTTGATCCAATAGGTTTCTTGCCTTTAGGTAAACCAGTGACCTGCCAAGCTTCATTATGTTCTAGTGCTAATAGTTCTTGCTCAATGGCTTTAACCTAATCTGGATTTTTGGTAGCTTCCCTGTAATTCTTTGGTTCTTGAACAATAGACAGATTAGCTAAAAAACATAAGTGTGCATTAGTAAATTTAGTAGTATGGTCTGAAACAAGGATGGTTTGAAATTCATGTAGCCATTTTGGTGTCTTTCTTTTTTTCTATTACTTCTTCTTGGCTGGACAACAGGCTAAATTGGATCAATAGATTCAGATGATACAGGATGTTGAGGTTGGGTAGATGATACAGGATGTTGAGGTTGAGTAGACATAAATGGTGATGGAAGCAATTGAGAAACAAAATTACTAGGCAACTGTGTCAAATGAGATGAGTCAGGTGTTTCAGACTGAGGTAATGGAAGTACACTATCATATGTAAAAGAACTAACATGATAAGGAAAAGTTGTTTCAAAGATGATGACATCTCTAGATGAAAAAATTGTATTGGTAGAAAGGTCATATAGCTTGTAAGCCTTCTGACCAATAGAATGACCAAGATAGACTGCCCTTATAGCTCTAGCATCTAGATTGTGTTTTGAAGGTAGATTGTTTTTAGCAAAAACCAAACAACCAAAAACTTTAACAAGTGAATAGTCTGGAGGTTTAAGAAATAAGAGGTCATAAGGTGTTTTCTAATCGAGAAGAGCTGTAGGTAATCTGTTAATGAGGTAAGTGGCATATAAAATAGTTTTTCCCCAAAAAGAAGTGGGTAAGTAAGAATTAAAAAAGCAATGCCCTTGTGATTTGAAGTATATGTTTGTGTTTAATCTCCACAACACCATTCTGTTGTGGGGTGTGCACACGTGATTTTTAGTGTAAGGTTTCATAACTAGAAAGTAAAGTTTGGCAAAGATTTCCTAAAAACTCAGACCCATTATCTGATCTAAGAGTTTTGATTTTAGCTCCAAATTGAGTTTCAATCATCTTGAAAATTTGGTTAATAGAGGCACAATTTGAGCTTTATGACTCTTAAGGTATGTCCAAGTAGCTCTTGAATAATCATCTACAATAGTAAAAAATAGTGAGCTCCAGAGATACTAGGATGAGAAATGAGTCCCCAAATATCAACATGTATTAATTGAAAGGAACTTTTTGATCTAGAAGTACCCATGAGAAATGGAAGTCGGTTTTGTTTTGCTAATGGGCAGATCTAGCATGGAATGAAATCATGCTTTTTATTAACAAATGGTAAATGGCTTACAACAGTATTAGAGGGATGGCCTAATCTTTGATGCTAAATACAAACAAGTGTATTATTACTACTATTTACAGTACATGTCAAAGTATCAATATTGCTAAACAATGAACACGATTGTGGATCAATAATAATCTCAAGGTGTTTGGTATTCAAAACTTATAGATTCCCCATCAGTCATCCAGTAGCCACTTTTCTTCTATTCTTCCAGTCCTATAATATACAACATTGAGGAGAAAAGGTCAATTCCAGGTTTTTTTTTCAGTTAACTTCTTTACTGAAATAAGGTTATGGGTAAATCTAGGAATGTATAAGACATTTAGTAAATTAATTCTAAAGCTCAAGACTATTGTGTCTGTAAGGTACACCTTGAGTGAATTGCCATTAGGAAGATGAACATTTATAGGTTTGGTAACAGGTTTAATACTACTAAACAATTGTACATCAGCACAAATATGATTAGAAGCCCCATTATCTATTATCCAACAATCAAGAGAATTATAAGTATTAACAAAAAGATTGGCATTACCTGCAAACTCTTCTACCTAAGCAAAATTCAGAAATGAATATGATTGAACCTGTTTATTTTTCATGATCTTGCTCAATTCTTTCTTAATCATGTCTACTACATCTTGTTGATTATGCCAATGCTTGTCCATATTATTCTATCATTGCTTCTGAAAACTATCTTCCTTGTCTGTAATGGAATCTCCTTCTGCCATATGAACTTGCTCATGTTCCTTCTGTCTCTTCTTAATCAGTTCATTATACTACTCTAGTACTCCATTGATCTTGAAACAAGTTTTCTTCACATGACCAGATCGCTTACAAAAAACACAGAATTTCTCCTCACTTCTACCATGATCTCTCCTTCGAAAATTGCCTCTTCCATAACCAGACTTATCCGTTGTTTTAGCCATCATGACAACACCATCATTTGTTTCATCTAAAGTCATACTAGTTGTCCTTTGCCTTTCAACCCTAAGGATGAGGGAATGTGCTTTACTGACCGAAGGAAAAGGATCAAATAGCAAAATCTTATTCTTAGCATTATCAAAAGTCTCATTCAGTCCCATAAGAAATTGCATTAACCTACTTAATGAAACAACCTCTTCCATACTTCTATTAGCACCACATTCAGATTTGCCACAACTACAATGTGGCACAGGACTCAAACAATTGAATTTGTCCCATAACTTCTTCAATTTGGTAAAATATGCATTAACTGAGAGATTGCCTTGTCTTAGTGAGGTGATCTCCCTTTGCAATTGGTAAAGTTGTGGTCCATTACATTCTCCGTAATTATCCTTCAAATTCCTCCAAAGCTCCTTAGCAGTAGCAGTGTATATGAACGCCTCAACAATTTCTTTATTCATCGCATTTAAGATCCATGAAATCGCCATTGAATCAGTTCCAATCCACAGTACATATTCTTCAGTTGCTTTCTCTAGAATTTTTGTTTCACCTTCATTGAAACTCGGTTTATTCTTCGCCCTTAGTGCAATTCATAACAATCGACTCCATGTCAAATAATTATTTCCATTCAGTAAGTTTGTTACCAATATTAATCCAGGATTATCAGATGGTTGTAGGTAAACTGAATTACCATTTGTGGTTTTCTTAGAAGTATGAGCTTGTACAATTACTAGATTTTCGCTTTCTTCTATTGTAGTAGTAAAAGAAAGAAAGAAAAACTAATCAAGAACAAAGCAGAGCAAAGGATCGTTCATTCACAACAAGAAGATGATTGCTTGCTCTGATATCATGAAGAGTAGCAGAAAAATTTATTTCACGTGAATTGGTTACAGATTATCTAGCTTATATACACTTTACAGAAGCTTCTAATGAAATTTATCCTCTTACAAACTAAGTCAACAACTTGTGCTATTTGCATAAGTTGTTACTCCTATTCTGTTATTTGTTCATTACAAAGATTAAAAGAATGAAGAAAATTGTTATTTATAACAAAATGATGTGTTTAACTAATAAGTAAAACGGTGCGTTTTACTTTTTTCCGTGTGACAAAAATGAATCATTTCTTCTTCATTATCATCAGAAAGCAAATCAAACAAAAGTAAAATCTCAGTATTTGAAAATTATATAAAGGAAATTAAGCACGGGAAGAGGTGAAAAGCTTTGCGGAGTTCACATTATTATTATTTTTTTCCAAAACAAAATATATATATATATATATAATTATACAATATAATTATGATTTTAACTAAATATCATGATAACTAATTGAGTAGTAACATTTCTTATATTTATAATTAAGAGAAAATTACATAATTTATCTCTTCTTTAAATGTCATTTTCAAATATACTGTATTTAATTTTTTTTGTTCAATTCTATTTTTTTTTTCGTTTTTGGTTTTTGATACTTTTTTTTTCAATTGTATTTCTCCATGAACGTTTTTTTTTCTCTTTTTCCTTTTTTTTGAACTGATTGTTTCTCTTTTTCTTAATTTTATTTTTTCCTTCTTCTTCCTTTCTTTTACTTTTTGTTCCCCCTTTCTCTTTTTCTTTCTTTTCTTCTTCTTGTTCCTTTCTTTTACCTCCGCACTTTGTCTTAATTTTTCTTTAGTTTTTGGTTCTTCTTTTTCTTCCTTTCTTTTATCTCTACACTCTGTCTTTTTATTTCGTTTGCAGTTCCTCTTCTTCCTTTCTTTTATTTTTTTATATTTATAAAAAAATATTTTTATCATCCATATTATTTAAAAATATTGCTCTATTTTTTGTTTGTTTTTGTTATTTTTCAATTATAGTATTAAAAGACTTGGTTATTTTTAATGGCAATGTACTCTAAATGTTTGATAAATTACTTTCAAGAATTTTTTTTATAATTTTTTTCATTTATTCATTTTCATTGTATTTTTGGAGTATTGTTATATTTTTTATTTTAATATTTATTTAAGTTAATTTTATATTATAACTACATTTATTTGTTAGTATATACACAACATATAGAGTTATATTTATAGTATATATTCAATATATACATAATATATACAACACACAATATACTTACACAATATATATAAATAAATAATGTATATTTTTTTATTGTATGTAGATGTTATAAACATATTATATAGATATTTTTTTTATATATATATTGTCTATTTTAACTGTTGAATTATATAATTTTTTAATTTAATGTAGTAAAATTGAGAATTTAATTTATAAGAAAATAATTTAGATAGTGTATATATTACTTTTTTTAATCAATATTTATACATTATTTACACAGCATATGCCAAAAACTAGAAGAAAATGTATTTTTAAAATTTTGACTTTTTAAGTGTAAATATTTTATTTTTTTTTAAAATTGTATTTATAGGTAGTTTTATAAAAAATTCTTATAACTAAAGAAATTAAAAAAAATTCACTTACAGATATTATAAAACATATTTTTTAAAAGAATATCATCACATATTATTGTTAAATTAGTTTATCATTTCAATTAAAATCATAATTATACATATAATTTCTCCAAAAATAATATGTTAGGAATGCCAAGAAAGCAAATTACACATGGTAGTTTAGCAATTGCCGTGTGGATACCAAATATCATGGACAAAGTCTACATATGAATTTGAAAATAATGTGAATCACGTAAATAAAAAGTTTCAAGTATGAAATAAAATGGTAATATTACGGATTGAGACAGGGGATCCTATTTCTCCCTATCTTTTTCTGCTTGTAGCAGAAGGCTTGTCTTTGCTTATTCAGAACAGTGAACATCGTGGTCTTCTTCATGGATGTCCGGCCAAGCAAGGGTGTCCGAGAGTTTCTCATTTATTCTTTGCGGATGACTCTTTGCTCTTTTTCAGGGGTAATATTACGGAGGCTACACATATGAAGCATCTTTTGGCTATTTATGAGAAGGCTTCTGGCCAGTCTATTAATTTTGGCAAGTCTGCAGTAATGTTCAGTCCTTGTGTAGGGGAGGGTACCAAAAATGCAATTTCGGCTATTCTTGAGGTTTTCCAACCCTCAAGCAATAATACTTATCTGGGCCTGCCATCTTTAGTTGGGAGGAGCAAGAAGCAACTTTTTAATTTTCTGAAGGACCGAATTTGGCGACGAATTTGCATTTGGAATAACATATTTCTTTCTAGGGCTGGGCGTGAGGTTCTTATTAAAGCAGTTCTTCAAGCAATTCCTGCATATTGTATAAATGTGTTTTTACTTCCACAATCTACTTGTAATCAATTGCAAGTAATGATGAATAAATTCTGGTGGAATGGTGGTTCAGATGATAGAAGGGGAATAAATTGGCTTGCGTGGGATTGCATGTGTGTTCAGAAAGGTGATGGAGGCATGGGATTTCGAGACTTGCGTTGTTTCAATTTAGCTTTGTTGGGTAAGCAGGGGTGGCAGATTTTATCTGACAGCAATACTCTTCTTTATAATATACTCAAAGCAAAATATTTCCCGATGGGGGATTTCTTAACAGCTTTGTTAGGTACTAACTATAGCTATGTCTGGAAGAGTATTCATTCCTCTCAGCAGTTATTGGCTCGCGATACTCGTTGGCGTGTGGGCAATGGCAGAAGCATTTTTGTTAAAAATAATCCTTGGTTGCCTAAGGATTCGGGTTTTGTCCCACATGATCCTATGTATATTGATGATGCCATGCATGTTAATGATCTTTTTGTTCTAGGGGAGTTGCGATGGGACTTAGAGAAGGTGCTAAATATTTTTTTAATGGAGGATGTGCATGCTATCTTGGCGATTCCTTTACCATTGCATCCTAGACCCGATCGGCTTATTTGGCACTATGACAAACGAGGTGGTTATACGGTAAAGAAAGCTTATTATTGTGCTCTCTCTCTTGATGGTCGCAATCTTAGAGTGGGTGTACCGGATGTATGGAAGAAGGTGTGGGCTTTGGAGGTTCCACCTAAAGTTTGTGACTTTATTTGGAAGTTACTTTGAGGGGTTTTGCCCACTCAAGATAATCTTGCTAGGAGAGGCGTGGAGGTCCCAGCTAATTGCCTGTTTTGTGATGCCCCTGAATCAATTGAACATGTGTTTATTCACTTCCCCATGATTCGAGAGGTTTGGAGACTAGCAGGTGTGTCTTTGCCTAATTCTATTTTGTCCTTTCAGGATTTATTTACTCAAGTTTATGGCGAGTTTGGAATGGAACGTGTCTCACGTTTAGCTGTGCATGCATGGAAAGCTTGGCACGCTAGGAATGAATTGCTTTGGAATAATAAATTTTTGACTCCTCAAGCAATTAATATTGCAGCCAACACTTATTTTCGAGATTTTCTTGCTCGGGCCCCTCTTACTCACCACTCCCCAGGTCCGTCTCTTGTTGTTAATGACGCAGATTCTGCTACTTTGGAGTCGGTTTGGTTGGCTTTTGTGGATTGTGCCACTTTTGATGCTTCGGATTTGTTTGGATTTGGGGCTGTGTTTGAGGATGCAGATGGTGCTTATTCTATCACCATTTCTGGCTATAATGAAGGTAGAGGATCGTCTGCCATTTCCGAGGCACTGGCTTTGCGTCAATGCTTGACTTTTGCCAAAGATTCCTTTTTGCAAGCTGGTTGTATTTTCATTGACAATCAATCTTTGTTTTTTGCTGTTCGTTCTGCTTTGGAAGATTTCTCTGAATTTGGAGTGGTAGTTTCTGATTGTAGAGACATTTTGCGTTGGATTAGGCATAGTGAGAACAAGGCTGCCCACTTGTTAACTAGGCAGTCTGTTCGTTTTGGTCGTTTTAAAGTTTGGATGGACATGCCTACTTATCTTTTAAATCATTATTCGATGACATAATAAAGTTTTTCTAGCTTCAAAAAGTACGAGATAAAATGAAAAAAAAAAAAAAACCAAGATACCATATATATATATATAACAAAACAAAAAATGCCAAAGAAGCCCAGTGAGCTTATACACCAAAAATAATAATAATAATAATAATAATAATAAACACAGCGAATTGGAGATTCCCTGGTGCTGCCTTAATCCCTTGAAGGATTGTATTTTGTTTGATCTATCAAACCATTTTAGAATTAAGTTTCATTAAATTGGAAACTACGATACAAACCACTATTATATAAAGATGGAAATGGCAATTTTCTTTTTCGAGTATTGAGTTAGGACTTAGGAACCATGAAGAAAAAGTGAAAAATAATAACAATAGCTACTACTTACAAAATAGAAGAGGCAATCCACATTTATGAAAGCTTTGGAAAAAGATCAACAGAAACAGAGCAGAACATATCAGAACATTCACCATAAGAATTTTCAATAAATTAAATAAGAAGCTTTTCAAAATTTTCAATTGATTACTTGATATATATATTTATATGATTAAATACAATTTGTACGTATTAAAAAATACATGGATCATTCATAACTCAAAAGTCCTAAAGAACCTGCAAAAGTTGAAAAATTCGGTTGCATATACATTATAATTCTGAAGGCAAAAAATAAAATAGCATCCTGAATTACAAGACAAAAAAAGCTATCACCATCATTGACAAAATCCATATAAAGAAAATTATAATAGCTAGCCTCCACTAAAATGGTGATATTGAAGTCTTGCTTTCACATTTTGCAGTTCTCTGTTTTTTTTTTTTTTGCAATTTCAAGAACGCAATACCAACCAATTAAACTTAATTAATTGGCTCAACGATTGTGGAGAGGATCTGAAGCATTTGGAACTTTTCTTTTGCTCGAAAAGAACACATTTGATGAGTTCTTTAGCCTTTGTTGTCGTTGCTGCTGCTGCTTTTGTTCTCTTGGTTGCTGGTCATGGGTTATTTTGACACCCATTATCTCTTCTTTCTCCCCTGAGACAAACAGCAAATAAACAAGAATAAGAAATATTAGCTTCTGCAAGAAACCAACTTGCCAAGACCGTTGAAAGTGCATTTTTCTTGCCTACAACAAATGAATAACAGGGATTTTATCTATGACTGTTACAAACTAAGGAAAGAGAAAACACGAAAAAGGAGCAGCGACCAAGACAGAGGAGTTACAGAGTGAGGAACAAAGAAAGTTAAATGACTTTGTTACGGCAAAGGGGAGAGGAGAGGAGAGAAGAGAATGGAAGAGAACGAAAAATTAAAGAAAAAGGTAAACATGTAATGTGTCATTGAGTAGAGCCTGCAAACAAGGGACACAACCCACGAGAAACTTTTGCTTCTAATTATATATATACATACAGTAATTACTAATTATTAATTAACTACTAATTAATTTTTATTAACCTCGCTTTCAGTCCCTAAAACAAGGGTCACACTTAGTCTAATTTATAGAACATGTTGTACACAGATCTTGGCTTTTGTGCTTAACTTTCTAAAATTTTATATATATATATATAAAAGAGCGTTAGTATTTGTCAGCTTTGGAGAAGATAGTCAATTTACTCTTTATGGCTACGTGGTCTAGAGCTAGAAAAAATGTACTGGGATTTACACCTAAAGAACAGAGAAATCTGAAATGCCTGAGCTACTTAAAGCTTAGTCTTTATTTTTGAAAAGAAAAAAAAAAGCTTAGTCTTTATTTTGCAACTTTGAAGAATCTTTTTCTTCTTCATTCATGCAGGGTGACAAGCTAGTTAAGAGCTTCTATGTAAATGAATTTTTAAGGAAATGCACAAGTGGGTATAATAATCTTTGCTTTATAATAATCTTTGCTTAAAGTAGACGGTTTCAGTTTTCTTTTTTTATTTATTAATACACGGTTTCAGTATCAACTTAGAGATATTTAAAAAATAAACTAGACGTTTTTGAGTGGTCAAATCAAATTGTAAGCAACCAATTACCATAGGATTTAGGACAGTGACATTTGAATATATGGCACGCTTTTACTTGAGAAGAAAAATCTTTTTGATTCCATGAATGTGTCTTTTCTTCTTTTGTGGCCTTTATTATTATTATTATTATTATGGAAAATTTCTATTATTACTACTATTTTTCCTGAAAAAATGGTGTTTGAATGAATACTAAAATTGTAAATACAATATCACAGAAGATTTCTGAACAAAAAAAAAAAGAACAGACGGAATATATTATTAATATTTACTATTCATTTACTTTATATATATAATTTATATTTAGTATTCGTAGCTGTTCCAAATAATTAATTACTCTAAATATTAAAATTTTAGTGGAATATAAAAATTAATTATTTCATAAACTGAATAAACTATTTATAATTCACTTACTTTATTATACGCCATTTTTTATTGTAATTGATTATGATGTATATCTTATGCTTGATCCTAAGAAGAACAAATTAAAACCTTAATCCAAGAATTAAAATGATAGGATTAAAAGCCCAATATTTAATTTTTTTACAGTGCTAATGTATATATTTAACTGACAATCAAGTAATTTCAAGAAATTACAACAAAATTTCAATTCAAATATAAATTCAATTTTTGTTTCTAATTAGTTCATAATCCAAGCCATGCGAATTTTATTTATTTATTTATCAAGGATATATATCATTCATATCAATTACAAAATCATTTACTAAGATAAAATTTTGAAGTATCAAGTCATTTTCAATAGCATAAAACTCAAATTAATATTTTTTTTTCTCTCTCAAAACTCAAATTAATAAAATTGTTCGAGAGAGAACCCCTCTTTTATCGATCACATCCACCGCCGCATCAGATAAAGGAGCTGCTGCAAATCTGTCGCCGGCTTTCTTGTCTCAAACGCCCAGCAGAAAGTGAAAAGACAAAAAGAAAATCCAGAGAAGAAATTAATAATGATATTATTTAAAACATAGGAACAATGGGGTCAACTACTGGTAAATCAAACGGAAAAAAAAAATTCCAAAGGAGTAATATAAAACAGTGTCGTATGCAACATAATCAATAGAGTTAACAATAAATCTGTAAAGCAGTTTTGCCAATATCAATAGAAATCCACTGTTTTCTTCTTTGGATGATTGTTAACTATGACATTGCGGTGTTGTTTCTGGAGATGGGCCCATAGCCCATCAATGGGAGATTGCTTGGGCTTAAGGCCTCAATCAAAGCTCAATCAATCACGCCCAACACGTTCTTGGGCCAAACATTCAAGACTTGTTTCCCACCACACATGTTATTATTGCTGCATTGTACAATGGTCCTATTTTATATTGGAACTCTTTTTTAACAAATCATATCCAAAATATTTTTTATTGTCAGTTTCAATCTCTAAGTTTCAAATTCGTTTCTCCCAGGCTAAGCTCAAGCCCTGATATGTCTTATAGTTCTGCCCTAGTAACGAAGCATGCCCCTACGTTCATAACAAATTTTGCTCCTCAAGTGCCAATGTGATTCTGAATAATTTCGCCAGCACTTGCACTTTGTCTGTTATTTCTCAATGAGCCCCATCTCCGTATTGAAGGAGTCCAACCAATCACTTCGTTAACTTTTAGTTGCACCGAACCTTTGAAAGATTTGTCAATCTTATTCATGGGCTCTGCTATGGATATCTAGCATAATTTTATGAAATCTTGAGTGTTGATCCTAAAAAATGACTATTTCTATCGTACCATATTCGCCAGCACGTTATACCAAAAAGGAGAACTCGCTGGTTATCTTTGGCAATAAGATACGACTCAATCCAAGCGTATACATCGCCTGAGAAGTCTTCTATTATTGCTATTGATGAGTTCACACGATACTCCCTTTGCTAGAGGGCAGTCTGGGACGGCATGGAGGGTGTCTTTTAGTTCTCTACCACTTCTGTCACAATCAGGTGATCCTATCTAATGACACCTATTCCTTTCAGCATTGGCTAAGAGTCTTCCGTTTAAGATGAGCCCGGGGAAGAATTTCCTTCATCATTTTTTTGCTGCCTTACAAGAAGCCAAAAACTTGGGTTTATAACACTAAATACACGTAATAATCTTCAAAAAAATAAAAAATATGCTTGAGTCCGATACTGCCTATGATCTACTGGAGCTTCCATGTTCCATTTATTTTCTCACCACCGTCACATTAAAACTAGGGCTCGTTCTACTAGTTTTTTCTTGTGAAAAAACAAACAAAATGGTTTGTTCAGTGGAAATGCCGTTTTGTAACTTATAGTAGTCTACTGTAAAGCAATCAAATAGAAAATTTGGTTGTGTTCAGAATTTTTTTCATGCCAATACAGCTTGCTTTTCCTCAATTAGTAATCAATTCAGAATGGGACTAAAACAGATTTCTCATATGCCTAAAATGTAAACAATCAAGGATATATGTTGCTTCGAAGCATAAAATTTGTCAACATTCATATATTCGAAATATAACAGAAACCATGTCATCATAAGATTTTTGGAAACACATCATTAGATTTTTGGAAACAAGGGTAACAACAAGAATAAAATTTATGTCAAGTTTATTTACAATATTTCTTTAGGACACTCAAGTTTTCTAACAAAATGGTTCAACAATTAGCAGCTACTTATGTTAGCAAATGCCATTCACCTTCACAAAATTAAATCCTTAAGCATCAGATTGAAAAGCACAACTATGAACAGAACCACAGCGGATCATGGCAAAAAAGCTCATTCCAACCACCCCTTCAATCAAGATTTTGCTGATAAATCAACAAAGCTATGTTTCTGGTCTTAGGATTCTTCCCTCTTAGGGTTTCAAAGCAAGGCCCTCTCATTCACTTATAACCGTACAAAACTGTAAGATATTCATTCTTTAACTCCTTCAAAAAAGAAAGGCGGTATCTCAGGAGGCGAAGGCATTGTTGCAACGCATTTGAACTGTCCTTAAAAAGAACAAGGCCAAATTTTATCAAAATTATCATTTTGGTTCAAATTAAATTGTAAATCTGATTACGCTGAAGTAAAACCATACCTTATGCTGCTTGTATTTTTCTCTTACAGCTTGTAACCCACCTCCTCTCCTACTCAAATACAAGTCATGTATGAGAAGAACACATTCCTTCAGGTCAGATGGCTTGTATCCAGAGTACTGTTGCAGTGTTACGGTCTGTGCAGTGATAAATTAGTAAAATTGCTCGCTGACTACCAAGTATCAACTCAAATTAACATTCTCTGAAATAAGACTCTTACCCAGGGATGCATCTTGGGTTTAATCATGAATCTCGCCAGAAAGATAACAGATGCGGCCACCAGAGAAGGCAAAAACCTCACACAATTATAATCCAACAAGCTTAACTCAGCAAGATAGTATCCCAGGAACTCGAGCTGCAAATTCAGGCTCTGTAGAAGGCAGAAAAGTTATTAGTCAACAATCATTCACCAACACTGGATAGACATGCTACATTGCAAATAAAACTATGTAAATGAAATATCACCTTGTAATCCTCTTGTGCAACCCTGTTAAACCTCCTGCAAGAAAACACCAAAAAGAATAAAACAGAAATCAGTCTATATATTATTATGTTTTAGCAATAGAGATGCTATGCAGATCCAAAAATAAACAAATGGGAGATTTTAAGTAACAATTTTGCACCTTAGGAATGTCTTTATTGTAGGATTGCCCAATTCAAATTTCAGGGACTTGAGTATGTCAGCCTCCATTTTCACCATCTTCAGAATCACCAACAAAACAACATCAAATAAATAAAAAGGAACTACAATAACAAAATAAAATTCCTAGTCCTAGATAATATGAAAATCCGAAGGTGTATAAGATAATAGAAAAAGTGGCAAACAAGGTACCTCTTCCTTGGTGTATGTATTATCAGTGATGTAGCAAAGCTCTTCCACATTTGGAGGGCTAATTTCTTCATACTTTCTACAATTGCAATCACAAAAAAGAAACATAAGTAAACTCTAAAAATGACAATAGACTAATTCACCTAAAATGTTAATAATAAATAAAACATAAACTAATTCAAAAAATCAGGCTCTTACGACGCAATAAGCATTGAGGAAACACCCAGCAGCTGAAGTTTCAGCCTATTAAGAGCATTCAAAGACAGGAATCTATCAATGTAGGTAATGGTGAGATACAGAGTATCTGAGACAAGCTTGTACTCCTCGGCAACCTCCACCAACCAATCAACCAGAATACCTCTCATATTGGGGCTAACATCCTTTTGGACTTTTTCAATGTAATCAGGCAACGGCCTTCTCTTTGGATCCACCTAAAAAAATTCAATCCATCATCAAACTGGCAAAAACGAAATTCCCTTTACACAATCCCATTATTTAATTAAACCTAAAACCCTAAATCTAACACCCAGATTCAAATCAAACTCCGAAAGAACTATCTAACAGAAAAAAACTATATTCAGAGATCAAATGTCCATGCTCACTATCATTTAACGCCCATATTCCATGAACCAAATTCCAGAAATGGTAGCTTGATTTACACAGGACATTGTCAAAATTGACATGAATAAACTACAATTCAATATTTTAAAATTTCTCCTTTTATGCGAAAAACGAAATCATTGACTCGATAAAGGTAAATAGATGTAGCTGTATATCTAGAGCTTCATTAGCTAATGCGTAACTATTTACCTCCATTTTATGAAGATACTCATAAATGTCAGATGCGTACGGCTCACACATCTGAGGATCATCAGACTTTCCATCAATATCCTCCTTCGGAGCATCATCCTTGACTATGATAGCCTTCTTGGCCTTTGGCTTAGCCTTATTTTTCTGTTTCTGAGGAACATCACCAACTCTCTTATTTAATGAAACACCAACGTTTGACAGATTAGGAAGCTCCCCTAAAACCACCCTTTTCTTGAGCACAGGCTGCTCTGCCGAGGGGACCATTGCCGCAGCCTCCCTCTTTTTTACTGCGCGAGTAACGCGTACGCAATTCTCTTGATCTGCCATTGAAAACAACCTGCCCTCACTCTCTATTCCGCTGCTGATAGCTTTGGAATTGAAGAAAGAGAGAAGGAGATTGTTGAGAGATGAAGAGTTTAGAAGAATATGTAATGGAGGAGAATGAAGAGAGAGGGAATGTAAGAAATGAAAGTAAAAGAGAGAGCGCCATTTTTGTTTTTCAAAAGCTGCTATTTGGCGGTCGCTTAGTTTTTGTGGTTTTGGAGGCTTTGAATTTTTAAGGAATGTGTTAAGTTTTTATTTTTCAGTTTTTGGTCAAATTTTAAATCCAATGTTTTTAGGGTTAGAGAGGCGGGCATAGTTTTACGCTTATTCGGCTGGCTTTATTTATTTATTTATTATTTTTCTGTCAGTCTAGGCCCACCTATACGTGTAATCTCATGTGTCGGCTCTACAACATGTTCTGTTCTTGATAGCAACTGTTGGATGATGAGAATATCTTGTTCTTTCGTATCGTCAATAAATTAATAATATTAATTATCTTCACGGCCGTATGATTCAATTCAACCTTCATACTTCATCATATGCTCGTAATCTACATTAGCCCCATGTTTGTTTTTCTAATACAATTAATTGGCTTGTTATTACTATTATTATTATTTTATTTTTTTTGAACTGAATAAGTGCTTCGTTAATCAGAAGGAGAATCCAACAAAAAGCAGCTTCATAAGCTGCTGTGGAGGGTTATACATCCAATCATGTCTAAGAAGATTTCTAACAGCAACTGATGCAAGCCAATCCGCTGTTTGGTTACAATTCCTATTGACAAAAACAAAAATAACACGTACAAAGGATGTAGCCAGCTATTTAATCTGCAAAACATAGCTATTTATTTCATATGGGCAGAAATATTGAGAGTTGATAGCTTTGACAAGTGGCAAATTATATTCAAATATACAGCTTTATATGGCTTGATATTAATTGTACTGAAATCGTATAATCAGAAATCCATTCTTATATGTTGCTTGTTTTTTCAGGGAATCCAATGGGAATGTGAAAGAAACGAAGTAAAAATAAACTGAAATCTGCTTAATTATTTACTACAACGATTGAAGAAAAAAATGATGAAATCAAAATTTCCTTGAATTACAATTTCTTTTATTTCTTTGTGTCGTTTTAAAATACTCCAAATTAAATAAAAGAAATAAAGAAAATAGAACAAAACGAATTTCAATCTATACATGATGATGATGGCCATATTGTTGGCCACAGCGGCGGAACCACCATGGGGTCGTGTAGGGTCACACGACTCCCCTCACCGGCAGCCAAACGCGGAGGACTCATTCGTGAGTCACGGTGCGTGGAAACTCAGCCCCCGTAAAGGGGGGCTGAGTTTCAGAGAAAATTGCAGCGAGGGAAGACGAACCCCTCGCTGCAATTTTAATTTTTTTTTTTATAAACGGCGTCGTTTTGCCAGGGACTAATTTTTTTTATAATTGAACCCCTGGCGAAACGACGCCGTTTCGCCGGGGGTTTACTTAAAAAAAAAATAAACCGGCCCAAGCGAAACGACGCTGTTTCGCTTGGGCCGGTTCAAAAAATTAAAAGGGCTGCGTTAAAACGCAGCCCTTTCCTTCTCCTTCTTTCTTCCCTTCCCTCTCCCTGTTCCCTTCCCTCCCCAAAACACAGCCACCAGCAGCACGATCCACGGACGACGCTGCAACACCGAGCCACCGGCCACCGGAGATTTTGCCCCCCCTCAACAAGTCTCTGGTTCCGCCACTGGTTGGCCATCATTGTTGACAAAAAGAAAAATATAAAATATAAAACTTAAACAATCCCACATCGAAAAATGATGCAAAAGGAAGGGATGAAATTTTCTATATAAGGGAGTTTAGGTTTTGATTTCAAAATACACCAAAACACAACAAGTGTTTTATATTAGAGATTAGAGTTGAGCTCTTGGAGTCTCTTGAAGTATAAATATTCATGGTGTTTTGGGTGTCGGGTAGAAAAATATTTTGCAATTGTGGTTGTAACAATTTTCCACATAGTAAATATTTTTCTTGGTTGTCGTTAGGCAACAGCCGTGGTTTTTCTCCATTTGGGAGTTTTCCACGTTAAATCTTTGTATCTTTATTCTCTTTAATTTCTCAATTGTTATTTTATTTTCTCATTTATTCCTGCTTAAAGACAGTTCGAGAGGTGAAAAAATAGCGATTTTTCCAACAAGTGGTATCAGAGCTTAGGTGTTATAATTTTTGTCAAAAATCTTAGTATGCTCTGTGGTTGCAGCTTGGTATGATCTTCCACATCAGAAAAGATTTTTGTTAAAAAATTAATTTTGTTTTTAAGCTGGTGGAGCTTTGAAAAAGGTGGAGCCGTTTTGCTTTGGTGTGCTTGAGTATTGGTGGTGAGATAAATAATTACATGTCTAGGTAATTTCTGTCAAACGACGGGAATTTAGTCTAAAGCAAGTGAATTTTAAGTGAGACCATTGTGACTCCTCCTCTTACTTGGAAATTTACCTGGTGTAATTGTTTATTTCTAGTCCTTTATTAGCACAAAGTAAGCATGTCAACGATGAGATTTGATATTGAAAAATTTGACGGGAGAATAAATTTTGCACTGTGGCAAGTGCAAGTCAAAGATTTGTTGATCTAGTCTGGACTGCATAAGGTTTTACAGTATAAACCGACAAGTGGAGACTCAGAAAAATTCAAAATTAGCGACAAAGAATGGAGTGAGCTAGATTTAAAGGCGGCAAGTCAAATCCGAATGTGTCTAGCAAAAGATGTTATTGCTAATGTGGTTGGATTGTCCACGACAAATGAGCTGTGAGAGAAATTGGAAGAATTGTACCAAGGAAAAAATATATCCAATAGGTTATATTTGAAAGAGCAATTTCACACGTTGAAAATGGAGGAATGTACAAGGCTATCAGATCACTTGAGTGTCCTTAACGGCATCGTTTCTGAGTTGGAAACTCTTGGAGTGAGAACCGAAGATGAAGATAAAACTCTCCGACTCATCCTGTTACTTCCTTCGAAATATGAGCACATGAAGCCTGTTTTAAAATATTGTAGTAAGGAAGTGGTGTATGCGGATGTGGTTAGCAAGTTAATTACTGATGAGAGAAGATTGAATGAAATGGAAAATAAAACATATGAAGATTCAGCTTTGTCTGTCGGTAGCAAGAAAAAAAATAAAAGCTCCGGAAAGAGAAAGGTTGTCTGCTGGGGTTGTGGTCAAACTGGACATGTGAGAAAGGATTGCCAGAACGGTGGAGCTGATTCGGCTAGAAGCTCTAATGTTGTTGCTACCAATGTGATCTCCTGTGGCGAAGGAGATGATGCGTTCTCTCTGTAGTTGAGAGATGTGTGTCCTCATGGCATGATTGCTACCCGTTGAGATGCCATGGAAGAGGACGGATTATTGGTAGCTGGTCCACGAAAATACGCGCTGCATTGGTTGACAGTTGATGCAAAGTGCGTGGTGAAAAAATTATGTCGATGGCTAATGAACTCTCGGAAAAGTTAACAGGAGGGTTGCACCATAAATTATTAGTGGGATCCGACATGGACGGTGAAAAAATTTCTTGGAGTTGATGAAGTAATTCCAAGTGGTGATACTCTTTTATGGTGAGGTATGATAATTATTGTTATTAGAATTATGATTGTCGGTAACAGATAATGTTGTATTTTTCTTTATTTTGTTAATGTGGAGATTGTTTGCCATCATTGTTGACAAAAAGAAAAATATAAAATATAAAACTTAAACAATCCCGCATCCGGAAATGATGCAAAAGGAAGTGATGCAATTTCCTATATAAGGGAGTTTAGGTTTTTTAAAATACACCAAAACACAACAAGTGTTTTATATTAGAGATTAGAGTTGAGCTCTTGGAGTGTAAATATTCGGGGTGTTTTGGATATCGGGTAGAAAAATATTTTGTATTTGTGGTTGTAACAATTTTTCACATAGTAAATATTTTTCTTGGTTGTCGTTAGGCAACGGCCGTGGTTTTTCTCCATTTGGAAGTTTTTCACGTTAAATTTTTGTGTTTTATTCTCTTTAATTTATCAATTGTTATTTTATTTTCTCATTTATTCCTGCTTAAAGACAGCCCGAGAGGCGAAAAAATAGCGATTTTTCCAACACATATAGTATTTCCCTTTAAAAGAGTCATTTAATATGATAGAAATAATGTAATTTAGATTAAAAGAAAAAAATATCCAAACATCATAAATAAAATATCCATTTTAAATTAATGGTATGGTCTATTATTTAATCATGCTCAGCATAATTTACATTATATATCTAACCATAAATTTATTTTTCAATCATTCTCTGTAAATATTCATTCATAATTGGTACTTCTTTAGGGGAAAAAAAAGAAACTCAAAACTTCTAATGAGAATAAACAATAAAGAGAACAAATACAGATGTCAAAGTTCGCGAATTTATAAATTCTTAATTTGTAATTTTTATTTGATTTTAACAATAATTTTTATGTAAAATATAGTTTTTAATCATTTATTTTGAATTTATTAAGATTTATAGTATCATTGAATATATATAAACATTTTTTATATTATTTTTCCTTATTTTATTTGCTAATAATACATACAATTTATTTTAACATAAAATAAGAATTTATATAAAATTATTTTTAAAAGAAAAAAAATGTGCACTCATGCACATGCACACGTTGAAATAAGAATTAGTACAATCATTCCAATCCAGATATTAAAAAATCTCCATAACCATCTCAAATGTCAATGATATTAAAAATACAATATCTAAAATTATTTCATATATAAAAATCTCTATACTATTTTATCTCAAAATTGTTAAAGTAATTAAATCCAATAATTCGACATTAAATTTCATTAACCATTTATTTTTTAAAAGAAATTTCATTAACTACAAATTTTATATATTAAAACTATAATATGAAAAATAAAAATTTAATTCATAAAAAATATAAATATTTAAATATTTTTCAAATTACTAATGAAACTCATTAGTTTTATAAAAAGAAAAAAATATGTAAATTCACATGTTATAAAAAAAAACTAATAGGAAAAATAATGATATAACTGTTAATATAAATTATTGAGTATGCAATAATTTAAATTATATTTCACAAATTATATATGATTAATATTAATTAAATTATTTTTAATATTTTAATTTTTAAAGTTATTTCATGTACTGCAACCTCTGGATTAATAAAACAAAATTAAAAAAATAAAAATAAAATAGTTATTGTTTCGATCATTTGGTTCAAATTAATTGTGTGAATGGATATAATAAAAAATTTATAATCATATTATATTAAAAAAATTTGATACAATTCAATTTAAAGAAAACACAAAAATTAATAATTTTTTTAATTTTAAATATTTTTTGTTCAACTATTCAAATTGGTTTTAAGATCTATATGATCCATCCTAAACCTAGATTAAAGTATTAGGCTCATTGGTAGGAAAATGAGAGAATTGGAATAGAGAAAATTACACCTGATATTATTATTTTATTTTGCATTTTCATTTATACGGAACCTGACGTTTTAGGACTTTCATTTTTTTTAATTAACTTTTAAACGATGTTTTTTTTAATTTTTGTATTTTCATTTTTTTACAATTTATTCATATTTATATTTTTTTATTTAATTTTTTAATAATATATTTTTAATATAAATATATATATATATACAGCATATATAAAATATATGCTTAACAATACAAATTTAATCTATAAATATCTATAATATATTTATATAATATTTTTAATATTTATTTAATTTTATTTTTAAAATTTTTTATTTTTTATAATATCTACACAACATTCATATAATATTCATATAATATTCATCAGTTTGTACATAAAATATATACAAGTTAAATAATAAATATATAATATACATACAATATCTACAAAATATCTGCAACATCTATGAAACATAAACAGAACATATATCAAATATTTATATAATAAAATTATGTGTATTTTTTTATTTTTTTATATATATAATATATAAAATTTATTTAATAATTTTTATCACTATATTTTATATATTTTATTTTTTTAGTATTATTTATTTTTTATAATTAAAATTAAAATTTATTTTTTTTTAATTTACGATGAAAGTAATTTAAAATATTAATTTTTATTATTCTATTAAAATATTTTTATTTAACATTGAAATTTGAAAAAAAAAGATAAAAATTAAAGTAAAATATTGATTGTACGATGGAATATATGTTTAAAAAAATATTATTTTAATGAGAAATGAAGTATTTTAAAAATTTTGCTATAATTTTTATAAAAGTATAAATATTTTTATTTTTTATATTATTTTTTAAATAATAGGTACTTTGGAATTTTTTAAAAATTATCCTAAAAAATAAAAATATTTTCAAAAATATCAATTTTTAATTTTAATTTTAAAAATATTTTTTTTAATTTTTAATTTTAAAAAAACTCATAGTATATTAAATATATATTTTATTGTTAAAAATATACATTTAATATACATTCAATATATTAAAAATATAGAATATTTTTAAAAAAAAATTAAAAGTATATTGTAGAGTAATTTTTTATTTTTATTTTTGTTGAACATAAATTTTGTTTGAACATAAATTTTTTGCTTCATCCTTTGGGTCTTGGGCTTTCACGTAAAAAGGGATCCGTTTTTAGATTAATCAAATGTGAGACTACCATGTGAGGCAATTAATCAAAATAAAATTTTGTTTCATTATTTGTTTTGTAGAGAATTTTGTTTTGCTTGGTTCATGTAACTTAGATTTTATTCAAATAACATAAATTTTTATTACAAATTTAAATTATCATAAATTACAGTTAAAAAATAATTTTAAAATTAATATTAAGAGAGCACTCTGCACGTATATTAATTGAAGATGGGCATAGTCAAGCCGCAACAAAAAGAACAATTAGTTATTTTTGACAACACCAAACTAAAGGTTCTTTAGGATGAATATGGATCATATTCACAACAACAACAAAAAAAAAATTAACATGTATTATAATTATTTTATAATTTAATGTGAAATTACTTAAATTTCTGGACCAACACCTATAAATCCGTTATATCCAAAATTTATACTTCAGTAATATATATGACCTAAATATCATAAAAAGTTTTGGAAAAAAATCTAAAATACAATAGAATATAAATCAAATTATACTCAGACACAAAGTATAATATCTTAAGAGGATAAGCAGTAAATAACTATTGTACAAACGCAATTACGCAAATAAAGCATTATAACTGGAATTTATACTAGCAAATTGAAGAAAATACATAATAATTTTTTTTTCAATATAAGATTCAATCCATAAATTTTTTTTTTCCAAATTAAGTATTTATTCCAATTTTTGACGTGTGAAAGAAAAGTAAATAAATAAAGCATATACGGCAATAGATAAACATTGACATTTGAAGGAAAAAACTTGGTTATTGGCGGCAGCAGATGGTTGATGGTGTAATCTGAGACAGGCACAATTCCAGAAGTTCATGCTCTTTGAGTTGTGAATTACCTGCCAACGTATTTTCAATTATATATAATAAAATTAAATGTGAATTTCTAAATTATTGTCAATTACTTAATTAAGACCTCTTAAATACTGTAGCTTTGAACAATTGGGCATAATGTTTTAATCAGGAATCAATTGATGCTAGCACTTTGTCTAAACTCATTATAATTCTCTGAGTTAAATTAAGCAGAATATACGTTTGCCATCAGTTAAGTCTAAGTAGCTTGAGTACTCCACAGAAAAAAAGGGATGATAATTAATGAAGTGGGGGATGCAGTGAGGAAACGGGATACTGTATATTCAAAGTACCTGTAGGGTAAAATTCAGTCCAAGGAGACAAGTTGACATCAATAACTTGTCCAAACTCAGGACGTTGAATTTGCTCATTTGTATCATCCTCCAAACCACCATTTCTTGGGTTTATGTGATCATCAACATTCATGTTTTGCCCATGTGCAGCATTTGAAGAAGATGATACTAATATCTCAGCTGGTCTCTGCACTTTATTTCTGGAAATTTATCAATTTTATAAGAATAATATATATACTTATTATAATTAATTTCATTCATAGACATTGTGAAAAAATAAATAAAGCTTTGTGCTTTAAAAAATTAAGCAACTTAAAGGAAGAAGGCCGTTGGAATCCAAAAAATTCAAGATCCGAACTTGCGGGTCTCTTTCACGGAGCCAATCCAAGTTTGGACTTTCTTCTGTTGCCAAACCATTTACAAATCCAGTCTTTGGAGCAAGATGTAGCTGATAATTACCCCCTCAAATTACTTTATTTTTTCATTTTTCAATATGAAAATGCTGAAAACTACCGGTAGCTAAAAAAAAAGAACCATTGTAAATATTGATTAGCTAGCAAACCTGTGAAGCTGGTGGAGGACCAGAAGAATTGTATTTTTCTTCCAAAAACTGCTGTTACTTATGCATCATGAATTTAATTAATTAAATTAATAGTTTAATTAAGATCAAGAAATATAAGTTGAATACTTGATAAATGAATTAATTACGTACGTAATTCATACCTTGTGCATCTGTAATTTTTTCAATGCATCTTCAAGGACATGCTCCTGGTACTCAACTTCACACAGTGTCGTGATATGAGAAAGATTTCCCTCTAATGTCCTGAAAATAAATTAATTGAATTTTTAGTTTCATTTTTTTAAATATGTTGTATACTATATTCGATTTTTTGGGGTTTAATTCGTCTGATGCTATTAACTGTAAAAAAAGGGTACTGTACCTTAATTGTCTTTCCATATCTTCCATTTGCGATTTAATTCTAGCAATTTCTTTTTGAAATTCCTGAAAAATTTTAAATAATATCATATGAAGAATTAGCGTGACAAAATATACTAATTCATTTTCTTAATAAAAATTTAAGTTACAATTACATTAATACCTGTGTTGAGAATCACTGATCCCAGGGCTGCTTCAAATACAATAATGGCAACAAGAAATCAAGTTATTTTAAAAAAGAGATGTTAGCTAGTAATTAAATTAATCACTACGTAATACGCAATAAAAAGAAGAAATAATTCCAAAATTTCCAAACCTGGCTACTTGAAAATTACTAGGATCGCCTTCAGATTTTAAATTACAAAGAGCCCTCTGAAGGAACTATAATCATTAATTTGAAATAATTCATAATTAATTCCATGTTTATTTGGATATATAGACATGAACAAATCTTATTACGTACATGCCTTTTTATTATGCAGCCTTAATTTATATGTAACAGCCAGAAACAAATTAAGATCAAGAAACCATCAATTATCTAAACAAGAAATTAAAAACTATAGAAACTGATGAAATGAAATTAACTCTGCATGATTGATAAGGTCTTTTTACCGTCCTTGTTCGTGCTCGGGAAGATTCATATATCGAGTAATAATTTCCTCAATGCTTTGCAAAAACACCAAGAGCAAATTAAACGAAGTTTAATCAAATAGTTCTAACTTAAGAATAATGAATTTTTAATAATGAAATACAGTTAGCAGACCTTTTGTTGCCAGAGAAGAGAGTGAGTCTCCCAGATGGAGAGAACATAATAAGAGCAACATCAACATCACAGAGAACAGAAAGTTCGTAAGCTTTCTTGATAAGCCCATTCCTCCTTTTAGAGAAAGTGACTTGCCTGTTTGTTGTATTTTCAATTCTCTTGATCTGAAGCTTTACTCTTCCCATCTTCTTCTACTTCTTCTCAGAAAGAGAGTATATAAATAGAAAGTATATATTTATGAGACGAGTCGAGAAAGTCCAGAATTAATTTGAAAGAAGAAGAAACAAATATAATATATATATATATATATGTCGCTCTCATATATATATATATATACATATAATAAACAGAACAAGCGTAATCAGGAGCGGAGGCAAGGAGTTCTGGAGCACAATGGACTCCCTCCTCTCCTTCCTCTTGTTTTATATACATATATATTTGAATAATATATATATATATAATTATAATTATATAAATTATATATTGATATGTATATAAATTATTATATAATTATATATAAATTTATATAATTATAAATATATTATAATTATAATTATATAAATTATATATTTATATATAAATTATTATATAATTATATATAAATGTATATAATTATAAATATATATAAAAATATATTTATAAATTATTGAATTTTTTATATATAAATATTGATAATTTATATATGTATTATTGACTTTTTTGTATTATGTATGTTTTTTCTTTTTAATTAGTGGATATTTAAAATTTTGTGTTTAGGTATTTAGATTAATATTAAAATTTTATAATTTAATTATGAATTGAATAAGATTAATGTTCTCATTTAAATTATTAATTTTAAAAAATTAATTTAATAAAATTATTTAAATAAATTAATAAATTTAAAATTTAAAATAAAAATATATAAAAAATTTAATAAATAATAAAAAATATAAAATTTACTATAATATTAAATATTTATTTTTATTTTTTATTTATCTGTATTTTTTTTGTTAAAAAATTTTATTCCACGTCATTCAAGACCTGTTTCCGTCATAAATATAATGCCTGCCGGTGACCGTTGGAAGCTAATGGGAAAAAGGAGAAATTAGCGTGTGAAGATGAAAGAAAGATTTAGAACTACATACAGTGATTTTGTCACTATTAGGCCATTTACAAAGATGACGACACAGAGGGAGAGATACAGCTTGTGTAGCGTTAGAAGCCTTAATTAGTCTGGATATTCTGCAATTTAATAATAAATTAAAATTCAATATAAATTATATTTTAAATTAAAAAATATTATGAACTATTTTTGTTAAATATATTATGAGTATTTGTCATCTATATCGATAATATGATTTTTTTATTTTATTTAAATAAATAATCATAAAATAAATAATAATTCACATAATACTAAAAATAAACATTATTTTATAATATTTCATAAAAGTAAGTATCTGAATTGATTGAGCATCAATTAAAATATATTATAAAAAAACAAATATATAAACTATTTTTTTTAAACATAAATATGTAAACTAGTTAGCACCTTGAAAATTTCAATTTATTTATTTTAAAAATATTTAAAACAGCTGGTTCATTAATTCGATAAATAAAAAGTATTTAACCAAATGAAAAATTAAAAACCAAAAGTTTTATAATTTTAAATTGAATTGATTACTTTATTTGATTGAACCAATTTAAAGGAGTTAAGGAAATTGATTTTTATAGATTTAACGTTAACCATTATTAATTTAATCTAATTTTTGCCCTCTATTATAATTTATTAAAAAACACTTTTATCAGTGAATATAGTTAAATTTATGATTATTCAAAAAAAAAGTTAAATTTCTGAAAATATATTTATATCTAATATATAAAAGCTGAGGATTTTAAAATTATTTTCATGCTAACGCGTCAGCAATTTGGCTAAATAGTAGCTTCTCCTTGCTTTTCGGTAAATGATGCTTTGTTGCCTACCTATATTCTGAAAAGCAAAAAAAAACCATTTATTGAAAAAAACCGTTCTATTTCTGAGATATGCGTTTCTTTCTCCATGGTTTAGTACTGAGGATTTTAGATTTCTTCTCACGTTGCCACGTCTGCAATTTTTTTAAAAGAATCGTTGTTTTGATCTTTTCCGTAGCTCGATTCCATGCCTAAAGAAACACTTGGGTTCCATTTTCAAATAATTTGTTTCTTGGGTTCTATTTTCACCATTTCTATGGGTCAATTTAATGCCAAAGAAACGCTTATTTTATTGAGTTTTGACGTCCTTGGCTTCCATTTTCAAATAATATATTGTTTTGCTTTCATTTTTAAACAATTTATTCCTTACCCAGAGAATCCACCATAAAACAAGGAAGGCGATCACCGATACCAAGAAGGCAATATGTTCCTCTCTGCGCCAATAAGGTCAACGGATTTGTATTTTTTTTTCTCAATTTTCCATTTTATATTTTCTCAATATAGAGGTAAAGCAAGGAGGATTCAGTTAAGGATTCTTCATATTACCATGTACAATTGAACGCTTTTGAATATTTTATGTTTTTTTTTTTATTTTCAATTCTAGTAGCATCTGTGTATAATTTAGGAAATAAGAAATGACACTAATTGGGATGACTTGATAATTCAAGTAGAAGCTAATGGTAGAAAAAGAGAAAGAACACCAAACATAATGGATTCATTAGATTGGGAAGCTGTAAGATGTGCAGATGCTCATGAGAATTTCGTTTGTATTTTACATATAGAAAATGAATTTGGACCAGTAGAATGGGATATTGGAGAACTAGGTAAAGCTTATACAAAATAGGTAGCCGAGATGACATGGGTCATGTGCAAGCAAGAAGATGCCCCTGATCTTGTTGTAAGTGATTTTTTCTTTTGTCAATTTTCAAGGTTTCATTCACTTTAATGGTGTCATTTTCTCATATGAATTGTTGGTATATTTTATCTAGTGTGACCTTTCTTGGTGGGGTTTCCAATTGTTGTTACACAGGTGACCCTTAAATAAAGATCCATCATGCTTTATTCTTAACATCTTTTTTCAGTTTAATTTTATGGATCCTATTAATTTTTTGTGTTTGTCTTTTGCTTTGATATGCTCTGAAGCTTTTGGAATTTCAATGATGGAAATGATGAGTTTGTCCACTTAATGATTAATTATAATTTTTTTCTAAATATTCATAGTGAAAATTTGTTGGTAAAGATTTTAATGAATTGTGGATATGATGTGATTCGTTTGAGTTAAAATATTTATTACGGGATGTTGTCGATTTATACAAACTTACATCTACTTGATGATGTACAGATTAACACCTGTAATGGATTTTAGTGCGAAAACTTCAAACCAAACAGGGATTACAAATCCGACACCTAGACTGGCTGGTAAGTTACACAGATGATCATGCAAACTAGAAACTTTACCTTTTCCATTTTCTTATTGTAAATTTAAGCTATTTAATATCTAAAATTGGATTTAATTTAAAATCATGATTCTTTTTCTAACACCAAGTGCTTTTTTTTTGTTCATTGCTTTATCATGCTGTCAGGAACACTGAGTTTGGTGTTTCAGTTCCATATAGGCAAACAAAAGATTTGGAATTTTCGTTTGCAAGATTTATACAGAATGGTGGTTCATTGGTGAACTATTATAATAATTACTCTTAGGCAGCTTGCTGAAATGATGGCAGAGGTGGGGGATTATTCAGAAAATACAATTTTATGCTGTTAATCGGTTGATTTGATGTGTTATTGATGTCCTAAAATTTATGTGCTTTCTCTCAACAAGTCTTCTCAGAGGTAACCGGAGAACCTGCTCTAACAGTTGATGTCTCCGCCAAGGAATTTTATGGTGAGGGATATGATGACAGTGACAAGAGAATTCCAGACATAACCATAATCAATAGACAACTTAGTATGCCTTGGTTTCCGGGCTATTCGTCCAATTTATTAATATCACCATTATATTATTTCACTTGCAAGAATCAAAGATTATTTTGACACTTGATTGTGCATATGACATGATGGAACCTGAAGACATCACTGTGGGACCTGCTTGAATCAACCCTCACCCATCAACATAGGACATAAGCAGAGGCAATAAAGAAGGTTATGGCAAAACCAACATCTAGCTAAGTAAACCAACTTGAGAAGGGAAAAAATTTCGGGCATGTTGTTTTTTTAGCATGAGTTTCAATTCTTTGTTAAGGGAAATCTTTCATATTTGTTAGTAGTTGGTTCAATATAGCTACAATTTTTTTCTTGTCTTTCCAGTGTCAATAGTCAGTGGTCTGTAGTAGCTTAGAGACCTTACCTTATGTTTTGGATATTACTATTATTATTATTATTATTCATGAGAAGATATTAGAGTTCTTATTAGGTAAGTAAAAGCATATTTTTGTTGCTGTAATTTGTCTCTTTGAGCTTGGGCTATGACATTTTGGGGGCAGTGTACAAAAATTTGTTCTGTTCATTTAGAGGCTTGCTTGGCATTTCTCAGGCTATATTTTGTTTCTCCATAAATTTGTTGATCCTCTCAAGCTCTCTATTACTTGTTAAATTATTATTATTTTTTAAATTCCAAGCTTGCATGCTTGATATGAATTCCCCATATATATAGAACGAAGTAATTGAAACCTTTTTTCCTATTATTTTTATAGGGAAAATAATTTTTTGGAAGTTTAAAAAACATCATAATGATTTTTATGCAATATCATTTTGAAATGAAATGCTTAAATTAAAATTTTACTTCCTCCTTTTTTTTCTGTTTATATAGACATTTTGCTTAAAACATGATAATGTTATGCGCTTGATTATCTTTGGCATGGGTACAGTTTCAGAATTTTATCTTTGGCAAATAGAAAAAAAAATTTATAAAATTTATAATGACACAATTAATATACTCTTTCATATTCTTTAGTATAAATGCACTCTATATGAAAGAGTATATTAATTGTGATTTTAATTAAATAACTATTATACAGTTTCTTATTGCTTGATATTTGTGATCACAGAAACAAAACTAAAAAAAAGAAAAAGAAAAAAAGCTCTATTGGAATAGCTTCTTTCAATAAAATGTGACCTGACACGTATAATAGGATTTCTAAAACTGAAAGAATATTGGATTCTCATGTACAGTTATTTCTCATTATTTTTTTATAATTTATTTTACAGCTCAAAATAATTATATGTATTAGTAAATCAATATGAAGTATTAAAAATATTAAATATAATAAATCAATGAAATTATATCGCTATCGGCCTACATCTAATAGTTTTATACTATTGACGATAAATATATATGAAGCTGACGCACTTCATATCAAGAAAAAAAATCACAACAAATATATTTTTTTTGTTTTACATGTCACACCTTTGCTTAATTATTAAATACATTTCATACTTAAATTAGTAAAAATTAAAATATATGTTTTCCTAATTTCATTTTTATTAAAATCACAAACTAATATTACGTTTCAATGCCTTTTTTCAAATAAAGAAAGAAAAGTGAAATTTATATATTTATCAAATATTGTTTGAATATAATTAAATATTTTTCTACCGCAAAATATAAAACATAAGATTTTTTTAAAAATATATATTTTTTTACAAAATAAAACAAGAAAACCGTAATATATGAAAAATAATAACATAGAAAAGTTGATCATATCTGAGAGTTTTATTTTTGTATCACGATTTGAACTTCCTTTTGATGGCCAATTTTCTTTAAAAAAATAAACTTTATATTTGACTTAGAATACATTCAAAAAATTGCGTATGAATTATATGATTTTAATAATTAAATTAATTATAATTAATAAATAACCTAATTTAATAATTGATTTAATCCTATTGATTAAAGATTAAAGACAAATGAATCCTTTGTTAGAGTTCATGTTTTTTTGGCATTATATAAGATGGTTCTCATTGATTATAGTTTTTATTTTATGTTCAATGTATTGGCCAATTTACCTTTCATATATGGCATATATATATATATATATATTCTATTTAAGAGAATTATTTTAATTATTATGGGGTGATGATGTTGCATATTGCTATGTTTCTGCAATTTATGATACTGTGCAGAGGATCGCGTGTTGTGGGAGACTTCGGGGAGAGTGAGGGTCCCATTTAGCACATGCTCTTTTCTACTTTCTGTTTTAAATTTTCTTTCCTTTTATTTATTTATTTTTTTTTTGCCAGGAAAGGTTACTAATTGGCTACGTGTCTCTTTTTAATTGTTTTCTGATATTCTTTTTAACTCACCTTCCCATTCCCAGCACGTGTGCCCACGTTCTGTCTTTTCCTCCGGGCAACAAGTTTATGTTATGCGATCGGCTAGCCATTTTCAATCTTAATTGTTGGCTAATCTAATAATATTGCCATGCCCAATTGGCTTCTTAAACACTTCGTACCTTAATTTTTCAATCACAACAATGATTATTCGTCTGACACTTGCAAATTCCCAATATTTTATGTTGAAAATTAGCATTCATGTTTTTTCAATGGAAAAATATCTTCAGTAGCATGTTCTAATACTCGAGGTTTAATTTTTATTATTATTATTATTATCTTTCATTTTTTAGCTTTAATTTGTGTTCCTTAATTATTTGATCTTTATTATCTTTCTTTAATTTCCTTAATTATTTTATCTTTATTATCTTTCTTTAATCCACGGAGTTATAATTACACATATTCATTCTACATATTTAAATTGGACTGATTTATAATTTTTTTATTAAATTTGATCATGATCCAACTCATCAATTTGATCGAGATTGAAGTTATATTTATACCTAAATCTGTTTTAAATTTATATGTTCACACTCAATCTAATCTATCATATAATTTAGGTAATTTTTATTTTGAATAGAGAAAATTAGTAAATTAAAAAAAATTAAAATGTAAATTTTTAGTAACATTTTGAAATGTGAATATATTTTAACACAAATTTAATAAAACTATTCAAGTAAATTTGAAATATATAAATTATGAGTTTTATTCCTAATATTGTATTTTTTATATATATTAACATAAAATCAAGTTAAGTCAAATTGTTGTTGTTGTTGTTTTTTTTTTTTTTTTTTTTTTTTTAAATTCAGGTAGGATCAACTCTGAGAAAAACTCCTCTGTCTAAACCCTTTGATAAAGTCTAGTTATCATCAGTCGATTTAATATAACATGAAATATAATCATAGCTTAGACATTTCTATTATGGTTTGACAATATTTTAATTAAATAAATACTGGTGAGAAGTCCCTATTGGAGTTCACCTGATCGTTTATTGATCTTACTTTATTTGGGCTATATATCGAGTTTGGCAAATGCCAAATCGAGTCATAATAGATCTTTTCTTTTTGAGAAAATAACATGAAATATATTTTTTTTAATTTTTTAAATTTATAAAAATATATTTTTTATATTTTTATATTTTTACAACATATATTAAAAATATATTCAATATATATATAAAAAATATAATCAATATGTATTTCATATATACCTAATATATACTGTATTTTTGTATTTTTTATATAGGCATTTTAGAATTTTTTTAGTATAGGTATAGTATTTTTGCAAAAAAAATTTTATTATGCAATATATATATTTTTAAATTTCCCTTTTTTTTTTGGGGGAAATTTGCAAATTGAACAAGAAATAACTGACACCTAACATTCAAAAATCAAAAGAACTAGCCATTCAATTACCCGCCCAACGCAATTTGGCAGTTAGTTAAAGCCAAATGGCTAACCTACTAGTCCTCCTCTCGCACCAAAGCAACACTTATTCTTTGCCTCTTTCACACACTCCCTCTGCCCAGTCTGCTCAGAGCAGCCATGTTCAGGCCTGTGTTGACACCAGCTCCTATCCATTCTCGGCGATGGCAAGAATCCTGGGGAAGGTTACTTGCCCCTTTGACACTATGGATATGTGGCATGTAATTCTACCATCTTCTATTTCAATTTCTTTTTTTAATTTATCCTTTAATTTTAAGCAAGCATTTTCGCTTTTTGCAGTTTCTGTAATTGTACGATATGGGTATTATGGGGATCGCCAAATGGTGCTTGGTCCTAGCTCTTCGCGGTTGATGAAAGCAAGCTCTGTATTTGTAGAGCACGTTGAAGTCAGAGATGATGATAAGAAACGGGTTCTTTTGTATGGGTTCTCTGAGAAACCTGAATTGAGTTTCGAAACCAATTGGAGTGTATCTGATTATATGATCGTTGCATCTTACAGTCGAAGGGTTAGATCAAAATCATTCAATTTCAGTTCAATTACCATTTTATTTACTGATATTCGAGTTTTTTTTTTTTTTCTAATTACCTTTTTTTTGGGCGGATTTATTCTTCAGGGATTCTCTCTGTGGTTGAATAAGGGTTCAAAGTTTCGATTGAAATGGGAAACTCAAACTAGTACTTTAAATCAACTTCAAATGGTTTTAATTAAAGGTAATTTAATTTCTCAGGGACCAAATTCTCTCCCTGAATTGTACAATTTTTCTCTTCAACACAACAAATGTTTCTGCAGGAGAACGGAAGTATGAAAGGTTGCTTGCAACAGTAACTACTCCCTCGAATGCCTTTAACCTCAGTAGCCACTTAAAAGGTAATATTTTCTATCTTTTTTAATTTCTTTAGCACATCTGTTTGTTTTAGAAGAAAACAATTAATACTATGGAGTTGGTGTTTAGTCTCTGAAAAGGACAGGGAGTCCATTATTCTGATAACAATATTACAATTCTGATTTATTTATCAGAAAGGCTTGACCTACATATCTTTATTCAGGTAAAGAAGTTGAATACACGATCGAGGAGGATGACAAGTACTTTCTTGGTCTGATAAACACAAATTCCAGAAACATTATAATGAAAGTAACTCTAAATGTTACATCAAAACTACATGATCTATCGAAAGCGAGGAATATATGCTCAATGACTAAAGGATCTTGCCGGCTGATGCTTCTATTTCCAAAGACTCATTACGTTGTAGTAACTACACCTAATAATGTCAGGCCTCTTCTTTTTTTTATTAATTTCCCAACTTATAAATAATTTTTCCAATATTGAACTTTACATTAATTAAAATTGACTTGCAGGGTAATCTAGGTGGTTGGTACATTGAGCTATCTTTCGTGGCCCGTGTAATAACTTATATTGCGATTTTAGGTACAGAATTAGACTCAGATGTTATGCTTTAAGTACTCCTTAAACTTCCCTGCATAAATGTAGCCTTATCTTGCAATGTTTGTGTGGCTTTTCAGGATTTATTATAATTATAATTTTCTTGGTATTGAAATATCTTGGAGCTTGTGATTCTGAAAGTAATATAGTAGAAGCAGCAGCAAGGCAAGTTTCTGAGACAGAACCTATATTGCCACAAAAGTCAATTCGTTACACATATGGAACCAACGAAGGAGAAGAAGATGAAGAAGATGGATCGTGTAGTAGTTCTTCTGAAGATTTATATGATGCTAAATTGTGTGTGATTTGTTATGATGATCAAAGAAACTGCTTTTTTGTTCCTTGTGGCCATTGTGCCACCTGCTATGACTGTGCTCAAAGGTATATATGAGTAAATGATATATACTGCTCCACATTTTTTTTACATGATGAGATTTTAGAGATTCTGATTAAGAATGTTCTCGACAGGATTATGGAAGGGGAAAGCAAGATTTGCCCGATATGTCGAAGGCTAATTCACAAAGTAAGAAGATTGTTCACTCCATAGATTCATAAAATAGATAACTTCAGCTTGAAAATTTGTGTGAATATGCTTGAGGAATTTCACAATTAAGGGAGAAAATGAGTGCCATTTTTATTTTTTGCTTCTGGCTTCTTTCTGTGCCACGTCAAAGTGTTGAAATTCTAGGATCAAGCTATTTGTCTCCGAGGGGACAATTCAGCAGTAAAGTTTGAAATTCTCGTCAGAGATGATAGTTGGACGAGGGATTTTCATTTGTTTTGTAATTCATTTAATATTCTGATATATATATATATATATATAAATGATGAAACTCTGTGCAAGTTTGAATTCAATACAATGGGTACATATTAATTTATCAGTTAGTTAGATCTTGTATCACTTGAAAAGGTATTGGACCTGTTTGCAAGCATGCTTATAGGAAGCTTTTAACCTTAGCCAAGATGAAGTCATTGCTGAACACATTCCAAATTGGTTTAAAAAGAACCCCTTTTTTGGTCACCTGCAGGAGAAGATTATCCTGTTTCAGGATAACAGGCTCTAGAAACTTCAAACTTGCATTATTATAATTTCTCTCTTATCTTCGCAGCTTGAATCTTCAATTATTGTTTTTTTTAAAAGAAAAAATAATGGAATATTTAAATTTTTCAGTAAACCTCGCCCCTCGATGTCACACTTGTATTCACTTTTCTTGATCGTTTTTAGATCACTATTGATGATTGATACTACCCGAACTATAATACCGGACTCATTGCTTTTCGGACGATACATCTCCCTTTTCGAACTATCTGTTTGACCGAATTATGCTCTGTCCGGACGGTAATTGGTATGATGTGACAAAAAGCAATGATGGTGATGCCCGAAAAATTAATTGACCCGAGCAGATATAGCCCCATATCCATCCACTATATATAGGGACATACCCCACAAGTAAAGGGTCTAAAAAACGTTCTTTTCTTCTTATTACAAGCTCATCCAATTTATACATTTCTAACTTAGGCATCAGAGTTTCTCCATTGGAGCCCGGTCCCTCTTTCTCTGACTTGATAAGTGGTACGATTGGCAATAAGAGCACCCGAACTTCCTAGTCTCAATCGAAGTCCTTGCGGTCCAATTTATCATCATTTGGGCGGTGAGCGTGGACTGTCTGATCTCCGAAGATGGACAATAGGACTCAAAATTTAACCTCTAATTCCCAAGATCATACTTAAACTTCAAACACCAGATTGCCCCTACCACTATATATACCTCGACACCATTCAACCTTTAACATGACAAACAATCATCAAACCGAGCATTTCATGGCTGAGCCTCCTATACTTAAGCCCTTGTTCGCCAATAAAATGGCAGACTCGGTCGGACCATCTACCCCATTTACCCTTCTAGTACGAATAGCAACATCCATGTTACAATCTCCTAACCCATCAGAACAAGCAATCAAAGACCTAACCTCCACCCTCAAAGACTTCATTGCAGCCTTTGGACCGCAAGCCACTACAAATTCTCCCCCTCCCGCAACTGCAACTTATCGAACCATGCCCCCACAACATAACCTCAACCAGAATCAGCAGTACAGACCTTGAGAAATCTCTCCTGACACCACAAAATGAGTTTGGAGAAGACTCTAATCTCCCAAGCACTCGACATCTCACACCCCCTCCCCCTCCAATTTCCACTCCTACCCAAACCCAAAGCAAGGGAAAGGAGGTCATGGTCACTGTTGAGAATATTAATACCTTGATAGAAGATAAAATTAAGAGCATGCATAGAGAAACAACATTGCAGTATGATGCTACTTTTCATTCCCCTTTGTCTAAGCAGATTATTGATGAAGTTTATTCGAACTTCCATATACCAAAGTTGAAGGAGTATAATGGAACGTCGGATTCGCGAACAAATGTAGATTACTTTTACAACACTGCCCTCATATTCACAACCTCAGATGTCGCCTTGTGTAAGTTGTTCCCCAAAACTTTCACGGGTAACGTCCAGTTGTGGTATAAGAACCTTGAGCCGCACTCTATCCATAACTTTGACCAATTTACTGAGCTTTTTATCAATAAATTTGCGGCTTCCATTAAGCCCGGCAGAACGTCAGCCGACTTATTCAAGGTAGTGCGAAAATTGAAAGAAACGTTGAGGTAGTATGTTGACATATTCCATGATGTAGTGGGCCAGATACCGAGGATTAACTTTGAGATCACGCTTAAAGCACTGATCTTGAATACAGAGTGCCTTCCATTCTCTTGATCCTTAAGTAAAAATCCTTTGCAATATTTTATAAAGCTAATGGCCCAGTCATACAAATACATTAAGGCCAATGAAGATAGTAGAGTTTGGCAGGAACTCCATCCCAACCACCAAGGCATTGGTCAAACACCAATTGCTGAAGGACCTCAAAAGCCTGAACTTCCCAAGCAACTTAAACCAAACACAACAAGCCAATTTAAGCCAAATTCCTCCTGGAGAAATTCTAATCACCCGATGAAGCAGCTTCCACCATGCTACCCAAACTGCTCTTATCACATTACTAAAGCTCCAGAACATTTTACCCCCTTAACCACTTCTAGAGCAAGTATCTTATGCTAGTTTAAGCAAAACACCAAGGTCAATTGGCCCGAACCTATAAAAGATTACCCAAATTAAAACTAGGAGTTATACTACAGTTTTCATCAGGGCCATGGTCACAAAACTAATGATTTTCATAGGTTGAAGAGGGAAATAGAATGGCTGGTCTGAGCAAGCGAGCTAAAACAGTTTGTCGCTTCAGCCCCCGAACAAGAGGGTTAGGCCAAGCCTAGCTCTTAACATCCTATGACATCAATAAAAGTCCCAACTGGGGTGATACATGTCATAGCGGGGGGCGAACATTATGATATTGTTGGACCCTCGCGAAAAAGGAGGACTAAGGAAGTTTTTTCTATTGCAGAGACCCTGAGATCCTCAAGCTTAGGAATTACTTTTCACCCTGAAGAATCACATCCAGTTACAGGTCCACATACTGACACAATGGTAGTGGAAGCTATGATACAAGATTATTTAGTTCAAAGAATATTAGTCGACACAGACAGTGCCATAAACTTGTTAACTTTCTATGCTTATAAGAAGCTCGGTTTGTCAACTGCGGTCCTAAGGCTAGTTTTAGCTCCTTTGGTTGGTTTATCTGGGCATTCAGTACCGGTAATAGGGTCTTCCATACTTGATGTACAATTAGGGGATGGCCCAATAGTTCAAAATTGCATAACTTGTTTTATGATAGTAGATATAAAGCTTGCCTACAACACAATTTTTGGGTGCCCATTGCTAGTAAGGGTGGATGAGTGCATTTCAATGCGAAGTTTACTCATGAAAATACCAACTCTCCAGGGACCAGCAGTCTTGAAGGGAAACTAACAGATAGCTCGGGATTATTATGCAGTCCTACTCAGAGATACGAACTTAGTACTCCCAGTTGATTTTTTGGACTTGCCTGACTCAAAGTCTCGAGCAGCGCCTGCTGACGTGCTTAAATAAATAAAAATATAAGAAAATATAATCTTTAGAATTGTGAGCAATTAAGGGCAATAGACTGAGAGTGCCCTAACTAGGGTGTTGACTGAGCATCAAGATGTCTTTGCTTGGAGCTCGGTTGAGGTTGAAGGCATCTCGCCTAAGCTGATAATACACGAACTCCGTGTGAACCCCAGGGTTGTTCCAGTAAAGCAAAAGAAAAGAAATTTGGGGCCAAAAAGACAAATAGCCATAGAGCAAGAAGTAGAAAAGCTCTTACATGCGGGATTTATCAAGGAAGTGTTGTTCCTAAATTGGTTATCTAATGTAGTTTTCGTAAAGAAGGCTAATGAAAAATGGAGGATGTGTGTGGATTTTACAAATCTGAACAAAGCTTGTCCTAAAGACTCATACCCCTTGCCTAATATAGATCGCCTTGTTGACTCCATGACGGGCTATACTGAGTACAATTTTATTGATGCTTCATCTGGATATTATCAGATCCCCTTGAAGGTTGAAGATCAGAGTAAAATTTCATTCATCACTGCCAAAGGAACATATTGGTATACGGTCATGCTGTTCAGCTTAAAGAATACTGGGGCAACATACTAGAGTCTGGTAAATAAACTCTTTCAGAATCAGATAGGCCGGAACATTGAGGTTTATATTGATGACATGATTATAAAATTTGAAACTTCAGTAGAGCGCCCAAGAGATCTAGCAGATATTTTTGCCATACTCTGGCAGGCAAATATGAAGGTCAACCCAGAGAGCCTTTGGAGTTTAGTCTGAAAAATTCTTGGGATTCATCATCTCAGAGAGGGGTATCGAGGCTAATCCTGAAAAGATAAAAGAGTGCTAGACATGGAACCGCCAAGGAATATTAAAGAAGTGCATAAATTGAATGGCTTAGTCACGGCCCTAGGAAGGTTCATCTCATGCTCAGTGAAGAGATGCTTGCCATTTTTTAAACTTCTGAAGAATTTGAAGAGCTTCCAATGGATGGAAGAGTGCCAACGGGCCTTTGATGACCTAAAACAATTCTTGAGTTTGACACTATTGCTCAGTCGACCCGTTCAACGTTAAATGTTTTATCTATATCTTTCGGCCTCACCTGGAGTTGTGGGGTCAATTTTGATATGAGAGGATGGTGGTTAGCAGTTTTCAATTTACTCTGCTAGTCACACCTTGAAAGGGTCAAAACTTCGGTACTCCCCTTCAGATAAGTTAACCTTGGCACTTCGATCTGCGTCGCAAAGACTTCTTTCATCCTTTGATGCACATACTATCACCGTATAGACTAACTCTTGCTTGAAGAAACTCCTTCAACTGCCAGAAAACTTAGGCTGCCTAATAAAATGGGCAACACGGTTAGGGAGATTTGATATAAGATACGAACCTAGGCGGGTCATGAAAGTACAAGTCTTGGCTGACTTTGTTGCAGAGTTGTATGAACATCCCCTTGATTTGCTACCAGTTAGAGTGTGAACTTTTTATATAGATGGAGCTTCTGGAGTAGATGGAGCTGGTATCGGAGCAGTGGTTATAAGCCTAGGCAAAATACAAGTCAAATACTCCATGAAACTTAACTTTGCGGCTTCCAACAATATGGCGGCGTATGAAGCCATATGTTTAGGATTGAGACTTGCTTTAGAAGTTCGCCAAAGTCACTCCAAATCTTTTTAGATTCTCAGCTAGTGGTTAATTAATTGACAGGGAAGTATGAAGCCCGAGAATCAACTATGATCCGGTATAAAGAGTATATAGCCGAACTCCCAGTAGCTCCGAAAAAGAAAGACTGCTCTTGGCAGATACACCAAATAGTTCAACCTGAGAATGAGCAAACAGATAAGCTGGCTAAAGCTGTTGTAGCTAGGGAGGGATCTTATGAGCAAGGGGTGCTCTTTGAAGTTATTAAGTGTCTAAGTTACGAGGCTTCAGCATATCTAGCGATTAAATTGATGGTTGGGTGGAGACTTCCAATTTACAAGTTTTTGGATTCCGGTGAACTACCAGAAGACATAGTGGAGGCCAAGGGAATTGTTAGGAAGTCCAACTTATATGCCATTCACAACAGATTATTGTATCAGAGATAGTTCTCTAATCTATAGAGTAGATGTGTATCCGAATATGAGGGCAATTACCTCCTCAGAGAGATCCGTGAAGGGATATATGAGGCTCATGAGGGAGCTTAGACTATAGCTCGAAAGGCTTTGGTTCAAGGTTACTTTTGGCCTTCAATGGGAATTGATGCAAAGAACTTAGTGGAAAAATGTAAGAAGTGTCAAAAGCTTGCCAATGTACAATACCAACCATCTATAAAATAAAAACAAATTAGAAATCCATGGCCTTTTGCCCAGTGGGGGAGGAACATCCTAGGCCCTTTCCCTTAAGCTGCGGCCCAAAAGAAGTTTGTGGTGGTAGTTGTTGATCTTTTCACAAAATGGGTGGAAGCAGAACCCCTGGCATCCATAACTCCAACTATAGTTATAAAATTTTTTAAGAAGTCTATTTTCACAAGGTTTGATATTCTACACACTCTAATCACTAACAACAATAAGCATTTCGATTGCAGACAATTCAAGGAAAATTATTCCAAACTAAAGATAGTCCTCTGTTTTACATCAGTCTACCACCCCCAGGCTAATGGTTAGGCCGAGATCACAAATCAGACTATCATAGCAGGATTGAAAAAGAGAATGGATTAAGCCAAGGGCTTATGGGCAGAAGAACTTTATAATGTCCTTTGGGCTTATCGAACTTCCCCGCAAACTTCTACAGGGGAAACCCCCTTTGTATTAGCTTATGGCACTGAAGCGGTCATTTTAGTTCGAACTTCCATCAACCAGAACTCTCAACTTTTCAGAAGATAAATAATTAGATTACCGATATAGCTTGGACATGCTGGAGTTTAATCATGATCAAGCTAGCATCAAAGCTAAAGCATATAAAGCCCATATGGCTAGTTTCCACAATAGACGAATTCATCCCATGCAGCTGAGTGAAGGAGATCTGGTTTTGAAAAGAAATGTTGCCACCCAGGGATTAGCAGGATCTACGAAGCTCAAAGCGAATTGGGAAGGACCATATAAAATCGTTGAAGCCCTCAAGGGGGGCGCATACAAGCTGTGTACAATGAATGGTAAAGAGATTCCAAGGATCTGGAATGCCAACAACCTGAAGAGTACTTCCAGTAAGCTCGTATGGATGTTTCTGTTACAAATTTTTTGAATATTTACTTTTCTTGTATTTCTCCTGTTCATAGGCAATACTTGTATTTTACACTCATGAAAACACGAAAATAATATCAAGCACAAGAAAAAGAGCCCGCATATGATCATAATTTAATACTATAGTGTACTTGATTATCGTGAATACACATGCATGGATACAAACACAACTATTAAACTATGCATTCATGATCCTCTAAAGAGCTCACCAAGTCCCAGTAGTGCACCTTAAATAGCTCATTGTGCCTCGCATAAAGAGCTCACAGCGCCCCGTAGAGCATCTTAAACAGCTCACCCTGCCTCGCACAAAGAGCTTGCCAAGTGCCCAGTAGTGCACCTTAAATAGCTCATTGTGCCTCGCACAAAGAGCTCACCAATCACCCAGTAGCGCACCTCAAATAGCTCATCGTGCCTCTCACAAAGAGCTCACCAGACGCCCAGTAGCGCATCTCAATTAGCTCACTGTGCCTCACACAAAGAGCTCGCCAAGCACCTAGTGGCACATCTCAAATAGCTCACCATGCCTCATACAAAGAGCTCGACAAGCTCCCAGTAGCGCATCTCAAAATAGCTCATTGTGCCTCACACAAAGAGCTCGACAAGCTTCCAGTTGCACATCTCAAATGGCTCATCGTGCCTCTCACAAAGAGCTCTACAATGGCCCTGTGAATCATATCCCAAAGAACACGTGATACCTTTAATAGCGAGCCCATTAACATAGTTTTAAGTTTAATTAATGAGAATTTTTCATCCTTCCATCACTTTCAATGGTCCAATGTCCCTCTTGGGGACCAAACCATATTCAGATACAATTTTACATTTGATACATTTAAGAAAAAAAGAATTACTTAACAAAAGAGACAATTACTTAACATAGTATATATTAATTCAACTGTTCATAGGTCGACCTTTACACGAAATGTAGGTCGCCCACAATAGCTCGGTAATAAAAAAATACAAAACAAAAGCCGTAAAGCTCCATACCAAGCTACTAAGCTCCACTCCGAGCTTACTAGAGCTCTTTACCGAGCTAAACAAAATAAATAATGGAATAGTGTCTATCAGGCAATCCCAACTCCAGAGCCATTGTTTTCGGCCTGGTTTTGATCTTTTTCTTCCTTGTCTAGGTTTATTAACAGAGCATCAGGAGCCTGGTCAGGATCCACATCCATAACCCAGTCAAAATCTCCTTGACGAGACCTCCTCTTCAGCCCGGCCACAACGAGCTCTTGGAACTTCATAATTCCAAGAGCTATTTGATCGTCCATTTTTTCTGCAACACCATCAGGGCTTCTTGATCCTTCACAAGTGACCCTGGGCTATGGAGAGATCTCCCTTCACTTGGTCAAGCTCCTTGGTTATTGCGTCAGCCCATCGCCCAGCTTTTGCAGCTTGCCTATCTGTTTCTATCTCTCTCTTTTCAGCTTTGGCCAATCGATGCTTGTTTTCAATATCTTTCTTCTTTAATGACTCAAGCTCAGTTCGAGCCTCTCCATACCCCTCCGCTATCCCAACATGCCGATCAACCATGCTCCGGCACATAAGATCAAACTATAAGCAAAAATAAAAGTGAATTTTAATTTATAATATGTATCAAAACTAAACCACACTCTAGTACATAAATGAGCTCTAAAATAAACTCCAGTACCTCGGTAGTTGTAGCTCAGAAAGACTCCATGAATACTCTAGGCGGCATGCCGTCAAAGTATTTATTCTTCTGTGATATATTCCTTAAATATTCATGACTAAGATACCCGACTTGCAGGTCTTTAAGCCTGAATTCTTTCCCATGTCGAGAGGCGAATGACCTCACAAGGGCTAGCACCAAATCTTTGGGTTCAAGCTCGCGCATGATCGCTAGGTCCTGCACCCCCTCTCCTCACCCCTCTGAAGATCCTCCCTCCTCTCGTGTCTCTACCCAAGATAAAACCCCCCTTGGTGTTAATCTTTTTAACCCTCTGCTTCACAAAAATAACCGGAAATACCAGTGTTCATCAGGGCTCCAATTTCTTTCCCCTTATCCTTTCTCTTAGGGCTCTGCCACCTCATTAGGAGTGTTAACACTTCTCCACTTTTCCTTGGAAGACTCTCGGGTGATCTTCTCAGCCTCGGCTCTTGCCTTCTGAATAGCCTTCACCCTTTCTTTCATCCCACCTTTCTTCATTTCTGCACACAAATAAAAAATCAGAATATTATTAACCATAAACTTACCAAAATATCAAACATAGAGTTTACCAGCCCTATCCTCAGGGGGTGGCTCAATTGGGTCTTTCTTCAGGGGAAAATATCTCGCAATAAGATGTAGGACATTCATCCGATGTCTCGAGCTATCTTATCAAAGATAGCTCGGTACTTAGGTTTCCTCTCTTAATATTTGGCATTGTCCCACCTCGACTCCACTTGGTAAGGCAATCAAACCCTCAGGCCCTCTCTAAAATGAAAAATTGATCTTTTCATCCTTTTATAGAATCCAATTTTTCACAGAACAGAGAGAGTTTTGGCCGCGCTTGGAGGTACAAAAAATCCTCATTCGATTTTTGCTGAGCCTTGATAAAACAAAATGCGACCAAAATTCTAGGTGAAGCTTCAACACCTAGCAGTTTACTCAGTAGCTCGAACCCTACTACCGTTCTCCAAGTATTCGTACTCAGCTGTCCTGATGAAATACCATTAACATTTACAAATCGTGTGATAAATGGGCGTAAAGGAAACCAAACTCCTACCCTCAAATCCTTCTCGTAAATTATTTTCTGGTTCATTCCAGGAGTATCATCACCCCAAACTATTCCTTCGGAAAATAATATCTTGTAATTAGCAGGGATATTAAACTTTTCATAAATCCCTTCTAGATCTTCCTTCGTCAGGGTGCACATAATATCCCTGATACAAGCCCGGTCAGTACCACCCTGAGAACTTGTCTCTTTTTCCCCTTCCCCCTTCTCGTCCATGAGAGCAGGACCTGCTATTATAGCCATGACCTGAGGAACTTCGGCCATCTCAATATTCGCCAAACTACCTTCATCTGCCGAGCTACTTGCTCCACTACGTACTCCTCACTTACTCTTTGTTCGTCTATAAACACATGATCACTCTTCAAACTCATTCTATATGAAATACAATATTAAAGAAGGCAAATTATAAAAGTGAAACTCACCGATATATGCTCACAGCCTTGGTCAGTTATCAACTTTCACTCACCAATCACTGAACTTAAGCACGCTGCATAAAATTTTGCTAAGCAATCGAACTTCAAAAGATTAACTCTAGGGGCTTAATGCCTATCCCCCAACCCATATTTATAGGCACCATCATTTATGGTGTAGAGTGGGAAAACCTAATTCTCTTTCCGCCCTAAAAGCATCCAGCAACTCAAACGTCACATGCCGATTCATGACACGTGTTTTGCACACCATCATCACCTCGCCACTATCTCTTTCCCAGACATAAATGTCAGTCTACCGGGGAGGGACTAGCGATATTACTCAAACTATGGTATCGAACTCTTTGTTGTCCAGTCGATATATCTTCCTTTTTGAACCACTCGTTTGACAGAACTTTGCTCCGTTTGGACAGTAGTCGGTATGATGTGACAAAAAGCAATGATGGTGACGTCGAAAAATCAGCCGACCGGAGCAGATATGGCCCCACATTCGTCCACTATATAGGGATATACCCCCACAGATAAAGGATTTGAAAAACTTTCTTTTCTTCTTATTATAAGCTCGTCCAATCTGTACATTTCTGACTTAGGCATCTGAGTCTCTCCACTAGAGCCCGATTCCTCTTTCTTTGACTTGATAGGTGGTACGATTGGCAACATGAGCACCCAAACTTCTCAGTCTTAGCCAAAGTCCTTGCGGTCCACTTTGTCATCAGTGATATATTTTTTTGAGTTCTCTCCATGGAAATATCATTCCGCTATAGTTTCTTCTTGCTTTCCATTTTCCTCTTTTTACTCGCTAAACATTTGTTCCAAATGAATAAGAACCTAATACCAAGTCCAGGTCTCTCCCGACACATTATAGGCCATCTCTATCTAAGAAACCCCTCCACCGAACATTAACCATTATTTCAAATGAATATGGTCCAATTCTATTCCTTAAATTCATCCTCTCCCACAACAGAGGAATACTTCACTACAAACCATATAATTTTTGCAAACCATCCCATGCAAACTTCTTGCCGAAAAATATCTCGAATATGATTATACAACTCTTTGTTTGGGTTGGGCCTCCAAAAGCCACCCCTGTCGGAACTTAAGATGCGTAGCTGCTGTTGAACTCTTGTCTTCTAATCGCCTACACATGTTGTCAAATATATGTATCAATGAGGTCAGATCATTGGTTCATATATAGGCTTTTTAGGGGCTTAATTGAAGAAGGGTGAGTTTGCGGCAATTGACATGAAACATAAATATTCTTTGAGCTTCCACTTACTGTTTTTATGAGGATGATTGCTGGAAAACGACATAATGGAGAGAATTGGATTAAGAATTGAGATTCAAAGATATGGTAAGAGAGACTTGTGAATTAAGTTTCTAAGAGTATTGGAAATTTTGTACCGGTTTTGAATTGGTTCATTTTAACATTCCTTTGTTCTTGAAAAATTTTAAATTATATAGTCTATATTTTCTTATTGTTGGATGAGTTGAACAATTAGATTGAATTGAGCCAATAGGTGATGGTATTATCCTCAAATTTGGAATTATATTCAAAATGGGCATACCCTAGGCTGAACTCTTATTGGCTAGATATTGGCATGTGCCCATCTAACTATATTGCGTCTTCAGCCTTCTTTTTTGCTCTTAAAAATTATGGGTCATTTATTTTCAATTCATGACCTAACTCTATTCGGTCAAATTTATTTTCAAATCCTAATTCTCTTTGGATCCATCATCACAAATAATATTCATTGTAACTTATTGGACCTAATGCTTGAATACAGTCAATATACATCTTTCCAAATTATTTTTTTTCGATTATCTCTATATAATTTTCACATAATTCTCATGATCATCTCTTACCTTATTCATTTCCCCTAATCTCATTCACTTTAAATGTCAGCTTCATCAACTTACTCATATTATACCATTTCCAAATACATTCAATATAACTCTTAATCACATTTTATAATTTCTCTCATTTATTATTTTCTCAAATTTCATATAGTTACCATATTTAAATAATCACTTTCTTTACACATCATTTATAACTCATCATATTTTTATAATTCTCTTCTGTTTTTACACTGTCTATATTTATAAATAAATTTCTAACATAAGGTTATGAGTTTCAACTATACCAACCACAAATCTTACTTGTATCTCATGAAGCAAAACTATCAATCTCACCAGATGTATTTCACAGTCGTGTCATCTCAAGCACACACCCATGGGTTACAAATAAATACTGTCTTCACTATAACTTTTTTTTCAACAGTTCTTATCTCGATGTTACGCCTGTGTCCCAATGGTCACACTCCCGTGGCATCTCAAAATCACACATTTACTCTCTAATAATTAAAATAAATTTCAAGTTTAAACTTTTATAAACAAACCAACAAGCTTATATCAATACACTTATATTAAGTTTCATTCAATAACACTTGTCTTTAATTAGATTATACACTAACCTTTTTATAAGACATTGATTATTCGATCATAATTTCTATTTACTTACTCTAGTATCTCTCTCTTCTTTGTAAACTCATAAATATGCATACTTTAACAATACATATTAACAATCAATACCATATTTGACTCCACTATAATTAAACACTAATCTTCCATTTCTACATAATTAACTACCAAATTATTGTCACCATTCATCATCATTATAAACTATATAATCTTTTACTATCCTACCTTACAAATACTCTTAATCATTTTTATAATGTCTTTCATAAAGATCATTAATAAATATAAATTCTCCACTTATTTATATCCAATATACATTTTAACTCAGAATTCTAACCACAAACTAAGTTGTTAAATATAACAATACATTTATACATCTCATATATTTCATCATTAACTTCCAAATTCTTTAATTCCAGTTATGCATTTTTTTACTTATAAATGTCAAATTCTCTTTATATAAATCACACTTTTAAACTCCTTCGATGAATTGATCTCATTGCTATATTTGACAATCATTTAATATCAATTACAAATACTCCCACAATCTACTCCTTATGTTTTAATTTATTCCATCCACTTAAATCAATTAGATCATGTCTTGATTAGTCAATCAACTACCATTCATGAAATAAATTAAAATGTCATTGATTATACAATCATCTTATATTCATTATTAAATCTTTACATCCACCTTAAACATTCTAAAAACACGTTTATTATTCTTTCTCATAATATTCATTTTCACATAGCGCATCAATGAACACATCTCAATCAAGCAACAGAATATGGATTGTATACATAATCTTAACTCATTTTAACTTAGTAATCCGTTTATATAGATTTATATTTTAATTGCTTAATATAAGAAACAAAATTTAAATTCTTACTTAATTATAGTCAATCTTGACTTAATAAATACTATGCATCATATTAATAAATCTTTAATATACTTCCATAATAAGCAATTTACTGTCATATATCATTTCTCTTTTTAATTTTAATTATGAACTCTTTGTTCTAAATTATTAAAAAGTCCATAATTATTCTTCATACCTCTACCAATCCATATATAAATTTTCATAATTTTTTTCATTCAATTGTCGCATAAAATTAATTTATTACCCACTTACACAAATTCACATCACTTCCTCATTTTCATGTCACTCTCACTTATCAATTTTTTTATTCCTCGCCAATTTTTTTTTATAAAAGATTATAAACTTTTAACCATGTACACTTGACACATATATTAATTTATATTTAAAATTTTAGATTTTTCAAGTTGATTTGTTATATTTAAAAAATAAGTCTTCCAAACCCATAGAATCTATCTCTTTAATAATTTCTCTAGCAGCACATGGTTATCCATTTTTTTAGGTGTTAAACCTTAATAAAAATTCATGAAATTTTTAACCATGTGTTCTAGAAATATATATAATATTGTGTGTAAATTCTTAAATTTTTTTGGGTTGGTTTACTATAGTTTTTAAATATGTTTCTCAATTTCTACGGATTTTGAGTTGCCGAAACTGCTCAAACAATATGTGTTATTCTATTTTTCTTAATTAGTAATTTATCTTTAAAAATTATGAAATTTTATAAAATTAGATTCTAACATATAGAAAAACTTTCTCATTAAATTTTCAAGCTCATCCAATATTTTTAGATTTGTCCAAAAATTTAAATAATATTACTTTGCAGCACACTTATAAAATTTTCTGTAACTATTATATTCATCTCTCAATTTTTTTAAGTAAACACTTCAAAGATCCTTAATTTAATCTTTAAAATGATGTTTTCGTTGTGCTACTTTGATCTACTTATCCCAAATGCTACCTCAAATTATATCTGTTACATCGAACGAACTTTGCCACATCAGGGATCAGATAAAATGCTAGTACCAGTACATGTATCATAATTTAAAATCATATTTAAAATCCTTATTTTCTCTCTCTGCAAACTCACCTAGGTCGAAAACCTTAAACTTAAGCTCTGATATCAAAATAAATGTAACATCTTTATACCTATATATATAATACATACATATCATATATATAAAATAAGCGTATAAAGTATAAGAATGTCGCAAATCGATTTAATAAAAAAAATTTTATGCTCAATTTAAAATTTTAAACAATTAAAATGTATTATTTTTTATGTAAATAAAATATTCATAATTAATTATAGGTACCCAAAATAAGTGTTTTATATAAAAATTTCAGAAAAAAAAATTACCAGAGTTTCATTTGTAAGTTGGACATCCTAAAAATTAATATTTACTCAACCTACATAAAAACACACTCCCAATAAAAATAATTCAATATTTCATCTCAACTTCTCAATTTTTTCACATTTTCATCAAAATATTTAAGTATGTACATATATATTTATAAAACATAGACGCAATCCATTATCATAAAAATAGTCCAAAAATTCTTTATATTTTACAATACTCCCATAACATAAACATAATATACATAATTATATCGTGTTTTATAAAATGACATGTATGTATGACAACAGTTGGCTCTGATCTTATAGCAGCAAAACTCACTTCAAACACTATCGACCTCAAACGTAGACCTAATCAGGTCTAGATGAACTCTCCGGATCTACCGGACTAACTCCGTCACCTGCACGATGAATTACAATCGTGCTAAGCTAAAAGTCTAGCTATACATACTTTGATAATAATAAAACTTTAATACAGTGACAATGCATAATGCTTTTGCATATTATTTCACAATGTGTCATACAATTCCACTTTAAAACATAATCTTTAATCTTTTTATAATTCACATTAACACATACATAAAGCATGAACCTAAACAAACTAATATATTATTTAAATCTCAGAGTTACTGTTTTAGTCCATATTGATACCTAGTGTTTAGCCCTGAAGACAAAGCATATATTAGTGACGCCTAGCGTCTAGCCCCGAAGGTAAATCATATATAAGTGACGCTTAGCGTCTAGCCCCGAAGGTAAATATGAGGATAACCTCATAGACATTCTGTCAAAATATAAAACTTTAAAAATTGAATAACATACTAGGCATACAATTAATACATATTTTTTTATAATCAATGTTCTTATCATATTGCATCTTTTACTCATTTTTCAAATTGCCTCTTTCTCCCATTTATCACATTGTCGTTTTTCTTATATTTTCCAATCACATTATACAATTATGGGTCACATTCACTAGTAACCTATTTTCACATATCATCTTCATGCTCACATTTTATTTGTCAGTTTCTCATTAATTCATAACAGTGCCAAATCACTTTATCATAATATATGTCAGTTAGCATTTCAATTATATTACCTAAATATTTATGGGCCATCACACATATTGCACCTAAATCATATTTTACTCATCTTAGTCAATAACAATAGCTTTTCACAATGCATACTCATCACTTCACATGTCATATCACGTGTATGAATATTCAAATAGTCAAGTAGCTTAATACATTTTTTATTCAAAATGTGTTAAGCCGAATCAAATGCAAATATATTTAAATTATCAAGAATATGTATGTACCTCAACTTAACACTCAAATTCAAGTTAAATTACTACTTTAACTTCCGCTTCTACAATGCTCTTCAACACTTAGGTTAGGCAACTTGCTTCCACCTAATGCCTATTCAAAATATGAGTAAATACAATTATTTAGGACTATATTTTAAGGCATTTTAAACATAAAATCTTAATTAAGCCTCACTCCAATCACTTTTCAAAAATTTTATCTTACCTTCCTTTAACTTTAGAATTCTATTTTAATCCATTTTAGTTGGTATTTTAAATTTATTTTTATCATTAAAAATATATTAGCACAAGTTTTAACCAATTAAATTCAATAAATACATATTTTTAATAAAACCCTAAAATATGCCCAAAGCCTCTTTATTTCTAATTCTTCATTCCAACTATTTTCAATTATCAATTTGAGTCCATTTTCATTATTCAAATCATTAAACAACATGATTTAAATGAAACATAATTTAAATGATTAAACTAATTGAACAAGCATTCTTTAACAAATCCTTTTTACATAACCCTAAACCTTGCTAACTAATTTTAACTTTACCCAAGCTAATCAATTATTCAACCATAAAATTATTGTTTACTAATCAAATAAACATCATACGTGTTAAATCCAACAATTATAACATGCTACTTCAAATATCCAAACTTCACATAACCCTAAATTCATTAATTATGTCTATTTCAACCAATCAACTAACAAATCATCATATATTAATCATTTCAACTTCATTAATACCAATTTAACAATTTAAATATACTTTCTCTCTCTAACTACTTCAAACATAATCATAAAATCAATGAAAACAAGCTTGAAATAGAAAATACTTACTTAAATCCTTAGTAAATCTTCAAAATCCACTTAAATCCTCTTAAAATCCCTTGTGAATTTGATATATATATGCAAAACTCACTCTCTTCCTATTTCTCTCTCAACCTCGCATTCAAAAGAGAAGAATAAAAAGAAAAAGAAGAAGAAAAAAGCTTTGATTTTTTATTTTTGCTTATTTCTCATCCATAAATATAATTATATTAATTATTCATTTAATTAATTAATAAATTTTACTTTAATTCTCCACCACAAATCCCCTTCTTCCTTTAACTTTTCTTTTACTTTTTCTTTCTTCTTCTTTTAATTATAATTATCTCTTTTCCATCCATAATTATCCATTATCTACTTATACTTTATTTATATATTATATATATTTAATGTATATGTATATTTTTTATACATGTTACTTATATTCTGCATATATCATTATGTACATATTTATATAATGTGTATATATTATGTATATATAATATATCTAATATATATATTTATCCATATTCTTATATATATCATGTATACCCGATGTACACATCAAATATACTATATATATATTATATATCAAGTATAATATATACATATAATCAATATACATAATATATATTATGTATATACTATATATATGTAATGTATATTTAGTGAATATAAATATCCATATACACAATTAATGTGTATCCTATATACACATCAATTATATTTTATATGTGTATTAATTATAACAAGTATGTAATATATAAATCCAACATATACCATTAATATATACTATGTATATATTATGCATATATAATATATATATTGGATATATACAATTTTTATACTCTCAAACACTTATTAAATTTTTTCAAAATCTCGGATATAATAATATTTGTATTTACATATAGCACGAGAATTGCCATATATCCTCCAATATTTTATAAGAAAAAAAATAATATGGTAATATTTTATTTTATATAATTATCAATTAATTATTTAATTGAATAAATTTTTATATTCAATCTTATTTTAATTTTTGCTCCACTTCTACAAAATTTTCATGTATTATTTATTTGTATTGATAATAAAAAGATTTAATTAGTTTGAGCATATATGGCACATGAAAAAAATTTCAGGTCATATTCAATCAATATTGTCATTATTGTGGAAATCAAAATAAATATAAATTGGTGGCATTTCACTGATCGGGAGATGGGCTCCCAGTTGACATAGGCGGTATCAATCAAAGATTAACGGACGGAGATAGATCAGGAAAAAAATAATTCGGACGTCTCTCTCCCTCTGTCCTCTGATAATCTCTCTCCGTTCGTTTATTATTTTCTCTTCCTCTAATTAATAAACTGAACTTTTTTTTTGTTTTTATAAACTTTAATTTAAATATTATTTATGTTAACTAATGGTCTGGTACAGGACACTTAGCCAAATAGTAAATCACTTGTTTGTCTTTCCCAAAATTCTCAATTCAATTTTCAGTTTTATTATTATTATTTTTTATAAATACATATTGTTACATATTTATTCCTAACTAATAATTAAGGATAAATAAAATGATCTAACTTCGGATTGATTTGACTGCAATTGAATAAACTCAATTGGCCATATTATTTTTTTAATACAAATTATTACATATTTATTCCTGACAAATAATTAGAAATAAGTAAAATTATTTATTTTTGGATCGATTTAATTATAATTTATCCTACTATATTGATTAAATGGATCGATTTTCAGTTTATATATTTATTAATAAATTTGATTAAATCTAATAGAACTTAAAGAATCAAATCGTACCCAGTTGACTAGACTTATAATAATTAGGTTTTCAAAATAAATTTTTTCAATTAATTGATAATGGTCAAATTGATATATCATTAAAACTCGACCAACCATCCTTACTAATAATCTCTTAAGCAGTGACGTTTTAATTGGAATAAGGTTTACAATTCAATTCAGCTGACTATATATAATGGGGATAGATTTTGAGTTGCTTTCACTCACAATTTCCAAAAAATACTACCCCACTCCAGCCTTTTAAAACCACCCAAAAATAATCTCATTCAAAAGTTTATGAAATTTTTATGAAAAAAAAAAAGAATTTTAAAAGATCAGTTATGATTGTCAATGTTTGTATTTACATAAAAGCATGGGAATTACTATATATCCTCCAATATTTTATAAGAAAAAAATAATATGACAATATTTTACTTTATATAATTATCAATTAATTATTTAATTGAATAAATATTTCTACTCAATTTTATTTTAATTTTTGCTCCACTTCTACGAGCTAATTATCATTTTCATGTATTATTTATTTGTACTAATAATAAAAAGATTTAATTCGTTTGAGCATAAATGGAACATGAAAAAATTTTCATGTTATATTCAATATATATTGTTATTATTGAGGAAATAAAAAAAAATAATCTATATCTTTGAATTATAAAATCTATATATCTTTTAACTATGTTAATTAAGGAAGTTTTAGAGAAATATAATTTTGAAACAAAATGAATTCTTAAGAATGAAAAAATATAATTATTTTTAAGTCCGTAGTAAATAAAAATAACGGAATTATTATATGAAGCAAAATGATAGAATATTAAAATATTAGAATGACTAATAGCAGTAATTTTTCTTTGCATAAGGAGGGATATTTTCGGAAAGAAACATCTTTTGCCCCTTGGTTGGTTGTGCGACAAATTTTATTTCCCTATTGTTTATAATATTTATAGAAAAAAATTTATGGAGATGCATTTAGTTAATTATTAAAAGAATAATAATAAAAAAAACAAATAATTTTATTAGTTGAATATACTAAGAATCTCACATATTTATATTAAAATGTAAAAATTTGACGAAATTACATATGAATTGAGGACTATATAAACTCAATTGGTACCAAGAAGGACTCTCCAAGGCTTGCGGGTCTTTCTATCTAGACTGTTAAAGAGGAATAGCCAGCGTCGATATAATTGACAACATGATCTTACACCTTGTAATCATTTTGGTTGTCTATGTACTCACAAATCATTTCATCAACAAGATCAGAAATCTCCCACCATCCCCGTTCCCAACTCTTCCCATAATAGGTCACCTCCATCTCCTAAAAGAGCCTCTCCATAGATCTCTGTCCAATATATCTAACAAATATGGCCCCGTATTGCTCCTCCAGTTTGGCTACCGCCGTGTCCTCTTGGTCTCTTCCCCATCCGCCGCGGAAGAATGTTTTACCAAAAACGACATCGTCTTTGCCAACCGCCCTCGCCTTCTCCATGGCAAACATATAGGCTACAACTTCACCACCCTCCCGTGGGCTCCTTACGGTGACCACTGGCGCAACCTCCGTAAACTAGCGGTAATCGAAATCCTATCTTCTCACCGTCTTCAATTACTCTCTAAAATACGCAGTGGTGAGGTGAAGTTACTGATCCGCCGTTTGTTCAGGAAAAAAGAGGAAACGGTGGATCTGAAATCAGCGTTTTTTGAGCTGATGCTAAATTTAATGATGAAGATGATAGCTGGGAAGAGGTACCACGGTGAGAACGTAGAAGAAGTGGAGGAGGCGGCTAGATTTCGGGACATCGTGAGGGAAACGTTCCAGTTGAGTACTTCAGGGAACAAGGCGGACTATTTGCCCATATTGAAGGCCATTGGAGGTTTAGAGAAGAAATTTGTGGAATTAACGAGAAGAAGAGATAAGTTTATGCAGGATCTGATAGAGGAGCATAGAAAAAGAATGGCTGCAGCAGCTTGTTCTTCTTCGGATGAGAGAAATAAAACGTTGATTGAAGTGTTGTTGAAACTGCAAGAATCAGATCCTGAGTTATACACAGATCAAACTATCAAAGGCCTTATGCTGGTAACTAAGATTCCTATTTTTAATTATTTTCTAATTAATATCTAGCCATGATAAGTGCATATGGAAGATAATTCCTTTTGGTATATAGATTAGATCATTATTTTCTCTATCTTATAGGAGAGAGGCATTAAAAAAATATAATTTTCTATTTGCTAATACTATCGAGTATGCAATGACAAAGGTTTGGTTTGATCTTTGATGGTACAGCTCCGTATTTTTCCTAAAAAAATACGTATCGAGCACGCAGGACACTCTCCATTTGGGTCTCACTCGCTGAGTAATATTATTAATCTGACTCAGCATCATGATGACGTGGTATAATGTGTCAGTGCTGGTGCTGCGTCGTCCACTCCCACATTTCGATGACTTTGTGATCCAATTTTGCCAGGTGGCACATGATTGGAAATAAAATTTAAATTTTGATGACTGATTTTTCTGTGCTATTTACCTTATGTTTCTCAATTGGGTTCGGGTTCAGGTTCAGGTTTAGTTTAAAAATTGTATATGGTGAGTATTATTTCTGAAAAGCGAAAGGAAAAAGGCTATACAATCACTGCCTCAAACTAGCTCTGCGAAGTAATTATCACAAATGTGTGGTCAGGTTATTTATTTATTTTTTTTTTTTTTTGAGCAGAAAGAAGGTAATAACATTAAATTGAAAACAGAAGTACAAGAACAACAGAGGGAGAAGAAAACTAGAACATTACAAAATCATATAACAAAACGCAGCAAACAAAGACAAAGAACATAGAGGGGAAACGGAATGTGGTCATGTTATTTTATTATGTGCATTTGCTGAACTTGTTTGAAATTTATTATTTGGATTAATTGGACTAAAGTTTAAGCGACGGATTAACCAAGAATTTGATATTCCCAAAAATTTCTTATTTTAAAATTGTATTAGTTTTTGATAATTAGTTGTATAGATATGCCCTATCAGTTGTATCTCGCAAAGCAGTGATTTTTACTTATGTCTCCATACAGGTCCTTTTGGGAGCAGGAACTGATACTTCGGCTGCCACTGTAGAATGGGCGACATCACTATTATTGAACAATCCTGAAATTTTAAATAAAGCACAACACGAAATCGATATTATCATTGGACATGATAATTTAATGGTTGAATCCGATTTATCAAAGCTTCCTTATCTTAATTGCATCATAAATGAAGCGATGAGAATATACCCAGCAGGTCCATTATTGCCTCATGAGTCGTCAGAGGAGTGTTCTATAGGAGGCTACCGAATACCATCTGGCACCATGTTGCTAGTTAATGTGTGGAGCATACAAAATGATCCTCGAGTCTGGGAGGAGCCCACAAAATTTATGCCTGAAAGATTTGAAGGGCGTAATGAGGCTGGAGTTAGAGACGGTTTCAAGTTGATGCCTTTTGGGTCAGGAAGGAGGAGTTGTCCTGGAGAAAACTTGGCGTTACGCATGGTTGGTTTGACTTTAGGGTCGCTTCTTCAGTGTTTCGAGTGGGAGAGGATTGGCAAGGAAATGGTGGACATGACGGAGGGCACTGGACTTACAATGCCTAAAGCTCAACCTTTATTGGTTAAATGTAGGCCACGTCCGACCATGGTGAATCTTCTCTCTCAAATTTGAAGAATTACTTTGTTTCATGAGTACTCGAAACTAGTGAATACTTCCGCTTCGGGCATTTTAATATTCAAAATGTTTTTTAATCAATATTTATATAGTATAAAAATAAATATACATAATGTTATTATAAATGTGATTCTAAAAATATTATAAATGTAAAAATTATTGTATTGTATAAATAAATATTGCTTTTGTTTTATATTTTTAAATATTATAAATGTAAAAATTATTGTATTGTATAAATAAATATTGCTTTTGTTTTATATTTTTAGCCGTCAATATTTTAATAATAATATAAAGATTTAAATTATTAATCATAAAATTTAATAAAAATGAAAAAAATATGAAAATGGAAGTAATTAAAATTTATGAAAATCATTATTAAAATTCTCAAAATTTCATATTAAATATCAATTTACTTATCTAATTTTTATTTTTCAATTATTTTTAAATGCTTAAAAATTTATAAAAAAAATGATAAACTGAATTGTAAATGGAGAGTATACATCAAGAAATTCAATTAGAGACCTTCGCATTAAGTGGCACACCTGACTTTGGATACTCTGCATGTTATACAAGTGGATTGGACCTAAAAGAACAGAAGAGATTGGTTGAATTGTGACTCGAAATGAACAGAGTTCATGAAAATTTGATAGAAGAAAATGGGAAAAAAATTTAGTGATAATTCGAGCGAAACAGAAGGTAAAAAAACATGATTGAAATTTTGTTATCGCTATAGGAAACAGAGCCCGAATATTACAAGGATGAAATGATCAGAGACCTTGTGTTGTTAAGATCTCTCTACCAATTATATTTAAAAAGAAAAACTCCAATTGAAATTCAAACTCGAAATTTCATAGTTTTGCAGACTAGTTATGCGTATCTGTTCAACTTTGTGTGGGTTCTGCTTGTTGGCTGGAACAAATAGTTCAGAGAATACTTTGGAATGGGCACCTTCCACTCTTTTATGTGGAATTGACTATAAAAAATAGGACTATACTTTGTAATTAGCTACCTTGTCTTCTGCTTATGAATTTAAAATTAACATCAATCTAATATTTATTCATACTTTGAAGAGATTAACCATTATGTACACAATTTAAGTCTTAATTAAAATGTGAATCCCTCTGTTTTTGGCGTTTTGCGAATTCTGCATCATATTATTTTGCAACCACCCCAAAATTCATCACTGGTGCCATTTTATATCAATCTGGAGGGCTAAAAGAGCTGACGGATTGATTGAACTTGCCCAAGAAGTAAGATTGTTTAATAAAAAGAAGATCATATCTTATAGCTCATAAGATTTTAGTTGCCAGCAGGCAACAGGCCGGCCCAGCACTTAGTATTATTAGTCGTAGAGTCAAATATGACCTTAAAAGGATAATTTTCAAGTATATCATGAGTGGCTATTCTGTAGCATTTGGCTAGTGACCAGGAGACTGGAGTCATTATATTGCATTTGCCTGTTCACTTTGACTTGAAGCGCAAATAAATGGAAAAAAAAACAATATTCGTCATATAATAATTTTGTTGAAAAGAAAAATGGATCTGCTACTCTTCCCTCCTTTGTCCAGTTTCAAGCATCAGATACTTGTGGTCTGAAGTTAAAAGTAAAGGAAAGCAAAAATTTGAGAATCAAAAGCAAGAAAAAAGAAAGAAAAGCCAATGCATGATGAGCAAACGCCTTCCACCCATATGTACCTTTTCATTATTCATGGTGGTTGCTTCTGGCTAGAGATGCGGCAAACATTGCAATCCTAAGTACACTCGTGATATTATAAACATTATAATATGCTAATTCAGAATTTGAATAAATTTGTGCTTTGTTCTGCCAGATGGCAACCCTTTTCATCGATAACTAAAAAGAATGGCTGTTAATTTATTCTTCAAATATCAATCATTTATTTGTAGATTCTCTTTTCTTAATGCAATTTCACTATTTTTTCAGTTCTACTTTTTTTTTTTCCTTTAAGTAACTGTCTATCTACCTTTTTTTTTGAAATAACTGTCTATCTATTTATCAACATAAGTAGAAGTGACTAAATACATAATCTATTTCTAGTCAACAAATCCTCATTTATTCTCAATAGAATCTGATTATTTAGAGTCATTAACTGAAAGTTTGGCCAAATTGCGAGCCCATTTGGCTTCCGTTGATCGTTTCTCTTTCTATATATAGTATTGGCATATGGTTTGCACAAACCAGATCACATTTCTTGAACTAAGCCTTTGTTTAGATGAGAGTAAGTTAGAAGAGAAATTACATTTAATTTAATGAAGGAATAGGGAGTAATGTAAATGAAATTTACTCTAAATTATTTTTTATTATTTGGTAGATTAAATAAAAGGGAGAATAATTTAAATTTTCTTCTTAATTTTTATGAAGAAAAGAAAGGCTAGAATAGTAATTTTACTCAATTTTATTAGTAATTACTCCCATTTACTTCCATTTATCTCCATTTTAGAGAAAAATATTTTAGACATTAGAAAAAAAAATTTAAAATTTAAAATTACTTTATTTTATTCTCATTTACCCTACTACTAAAAAAGTAAATAAAATTATACTTACTTTCTCTCCTTTTACTTTTATTTACTTCCAACCAAACAAAGGCTAAAATCAAACCCACAAAACACAAAACTCATACATTTATCAAAAACATCCAAACAAATCACATCATCTTTTCTTGTGTAACTAAAGATAATACTACAAAATATAAAAACTTAAACGCTAGTTAGGTTCATTTATTTATTTTTAAATTAAATAGGCTAATTAGTTAGCAAAGGAAAAATAAATAAATAAAAGTTCCTAATGCCGTTAAGATGACAAAAGAGCCCACAAACAATACTTGTACGTGTCTACGAGTGGCTATAAGATGTGGGTTGCTACGAGAGCAACTTGATAATGAAATCCAAATCCATTTTATTTAGATAGAAAAAAAAATTTTATGTATTTTTTATATAGAAAATATGTTATTTTAGATAAATTTTAAGGAGTGAAATGAGATAAAATATCATTTACACATTTATTTTGAAAGTTTAATTTAAAAAATATTTTTTAAAAAAATATTTAAATAAATAGAGATGAAAATAGTAAAATTTTATTAATTTTTGTGTTTATCTTTTTCCACGTAAATGATGAGGTAGCAAGATATATATACACCCAATCAGCAGCGTGCACTTTCGACAGCCCATTGCCAACTTCAACCTCTGCCATTAGCAGCCCGCCTTAGCTTTTGCTCCGCCTCTGCTCTCAACAAGTCAGGAACTTCGGACCGGAATATTCTGGACCATTTGTCAATCTTTTTTTAACCGGAAAAAAATAAGTAAAAGAATGAGCTCCCCATCTCAAGAAGAAGATTCCAGAGGAGACAACAAAAGTGAGGAATCGAGTCGACTATTACCGACATCAGCCCAATCTGCGACATTACCGTCGTTGGACGGCGAGGATTCCGAAGAAGTCACTTTTGAAGCTCGAGAGAAAATTCAGATTGTCGATGTTGATAGCCAGGATGCAATTGACGCCGACGATTATGTGCCACCATTCTCGTGGAAAAAACTTTGGTTATTCACCGGACCTGGATTTTTAATGAGCATAGCGTTTTTAGATCCGGGGAATTTAGAGGGGGATCTCCAGGCTGGGGCAATTGCTGGATATTCGTTGCTATGGCTGCTGATGTGGGCCACCGTCATGGGCTTGCTGATCCAGATGTTATCAGCCCGCGTCGGTGTAGCTACGGGACGGCACTTGGCGGAGTTATGCAGAGAGGAATATCCGAATTGGGCTAGGTTGATTTTGTGGTTCATGGCGGAGGTGGCGCTTATTGGGGCTGATATACAGGAGGTGATAGGGAGCGCTATTGCTATACATATTTTGAGTAATGGTGTTCTGCCACTCTGGGCGGGAGCGGTGATTACAGCTTTGGATTGGTAAGTGATATTTTTTTTTTCCAATTTTTCCTTCTCGTTTTTAGCATATTCAGTTGTTTGTTTTGTATGATATGGTACTTTTGAACATTTTCTTATCGTAAGATTAGTTGCTGTAGGAATCAACTTTTGTAAAATACTTCTCCATTTATGCGTTTAAGTGGTCTTTTGAGAAGATAGAACGGTAAAAGTCACTGAATTTGAGGTTAATTGATATTGCTTTGTTAAGCTTTAAGGAATCGAGACGGGAATGAGTGTCTATAAGCATAATTATTGTGTGTATTTGGTTGGAATTTACCACTTTAAGCTTATAGCAATTTCTCAGTGCCGTGAAGTTTTAATTTTTTGTTTGCTAACGAATTTTTTAGCGCATCTATGGGTGATGAATGATGTGTTTTACTGATAATGGATTTTTGTTTCTTTATGCGGACAGTTTTATGTTTTTACTTCTAGAGAACTATGGAGTGAGGAAACTCGAAGCTGTTTTTGCAGTCCTAATTGCAACCATGGCTGTATCATTTGCCTGGGTATTTAGCGACACCAAGCCAAATGGAAAAGAACTTTTAATGGGTAAGAATGCTATTTGATAGATGAAAGTGAACGTTCTGTTTTTCAGTATTTAGTCCTATTTCAATGTGTCTTCATTGGCAGCAGCACCTATGACTTTGATTATGATTCTTGCTGTAGGTATTTTAATTCCAAGACTTAGTTCAAAAACAATTCGGCAAGCTGTGGGTGTTGTGGGTTGTGTTATAATGCCTCACAATGTGTTCTTGCATTCGGCTTTGGTGCAATCAAGGAAGATTGATCCTCAGAAGAAAGGTCAGGTTCAAGAGGCACTGAATTACTACTTAATTGAGTCATCGGTTGCTCTTTTAACCTCCTTCATGATCAACTTGTTTGTGACAACTGTGTTTGCCAAGGGATTCTATGGTACTGAACAAGCCAGTAGCATAGGACTCGTCAATGCAGGGCAGTATCTTCAGGATAAATATGGAGGAGGGCTTTTTCCAATTCTTTATATATGGGGTATTGGCTTGTTGGCAGCTGGACAAAGTAGTACAATAACTGGCACATATGCTGGGCAATTTATCATGGGAGGTTTTCTTAACCTTCGGTTGAAGAAATGGTTGAGGGCATTGATAACACGAAGTTTTGCTATCGTGCCAACTATGGTAGTAGCTATCGTGTTCAACACTTCTGAAGCTTCATTGGATATTTTGAATGAATGGCTTAATGTACTTCAGTCAATACAAATCCCTTTTGCACTTATCCCTCTTCTTACCTTGGTGACCAAGGAGCAGGTCATGGGGTCCTTTAGAATTGGGTCTGTTCTTGAGGTAAGGTTTTAACATCACTATGCTGATGATTTTTGCTTTGCGTGAACAGCCATTTGTAGTTTATTGGCATGTGTATGGGTCAAATAGAAATTGAACATGCACAAAAAAGTTTCCAAATTTGGTGAAAAATGGAAAAATTGACTGACACACACATGGGGAAAGCTGGAAAACTTTTAATGAACTACTTAATGTATATGTTGTTATTGCAGTCATCATCGTTAAATTCTGCCAATAGCTGCACCCGCTTGATGGATTTATTCTTTTTCTTATTCCCCATTAGCTACTCATGAATAGTTTGTGGAACTAGAATCCTTGAAGCTTTTTTTTTTGTCCAGACATACACCAAACATATTAAGAAGAAGAAGAGGAAAATAGATTAGAGCTCAAAGGTTTTTGCTCCAACCCAATTCACAAGAAACTTATTATTGTTCTTAGGCATTTCATTTCCATTGAATAAGCTTTACAATCAGCGGATGCATGTGTTGTGCTTGGGTCTTAGATGACTATCTAGGCCTCTCCTCTCAACAGAAATGGAGCCTTTAGTATAAATTCCACCTGTTATGTTCAGAATATGTTTTGTTCAAAGTCTTAGTTCTCATGTTATGGAAAATTAGTGCATCCTTGGTGTTGTATAAGATGATGGGTTGGCATGATGTTGCACTCTAAGTTGTCATAGTCATTTAAAAAAAACAGAGAAGAAAAAGGAGTTACCATGACTGCAAGCTTACGAGTGTCTTGGATTAGTGATATGCATGATAGCACTTTTGAGTCTTTGAGGGAAATAGGAAAGAAGTTGTTACTAGAGAAACAGGCTACAATTGTAGTCAAAAGCGCACCAGGCACTTGCCTAGGTGCAAAAGCTAGGCACAATTTACCTTGAGTGCTTTTAAGATTTAAAAGCCAGGCGCCTTTAATTAGGCATTGGCTTTTTGCGCCTAAGCAGAGCTTTTTTACAGAAACTAAGAAGCGCAAAAACACAACTATGTATTTTTTTTCTAAATTCACGTAGTAAATTATTTTTTCCCTTATTAATAGCCTATATTTAAGTAATTAATTATTTTAGGAAGGTCGAAAATCTAAAGTCTTTTAGGAAATTTTTAACTCTTTTTGGAAATCTAAAGTCTTTTAGGAATTTTAAAGTGTTTTATGAAATCTAAAAGTCTTTAGAGTTTTTTAAATTTTGATTTCATTCAAAATCAAAAAGCTTATCCAAATATTTATTCAAAAAAAAAACTTACCAAAATAGAAAACTAAGTCAAATACAGCAAACAAAATTCAAAAATCAAAATCAAAGTGATAGAAAATTAGTACGTACAAGAGACAACTTTTAACATCATGAGTAGATCCCAAGCAATGAACCATGAAGATAAAGACAAGTACGTACCAATAACTTATATAAAACTTGTTTTTGTTTGACTTTAACTCATATAAAACTTATTTTTGTTTGATTTTAGTTTTGTTGCTTGTTTAATTTTTGCTTTCTTTTACTTTTTTAGTATTTTTTTTTAATGTTAAATTAATATAGCTTCTAATATATTTTACTATAAAGATATTATATATGCTATTACTAGTAATTAGTATTTTACAAGAACTTTGCACCTCACTTCAGTTGGGCCATCGCTTTTTTTGTGCCTTGAGCCTAAGGCTATAAAAGGAAGTATCGCCTTAGTTGTGCCTAGCGCTTTTAACTACCTTGTAGGCTACATAAAGAGATAGCCGTTCCTCCTTCCCCTTATTTTCTATGAAAAGAGAGATCTTCAACTTTTTCTTACTAGTTAAGAAGCTGAAGTACTATTTACAGAGTGTTTTTGGTACTCAAGGGGGTTGTCTAAACCATGCATTTCATCTTAACTAAAAAAATGGCTAAAGGCTGTTAATTTTTTCTTTTTCTTTTGCGGTTAATTCACATGTTACACACATGGCATGCTAGTTCATTGGAGCTGGCTGTGGTTTTTAGAGTTAGCTGTGATAAATGGTAGAAATGGAGGTGTCGAATCCCATGAATGAAGATTTTTTAACTTCTATGGAACATGACTATTAGATTGCTTCTAAGATAGGCATTTTTTTCTCATTTTGTTGTGTATCTAATATTTTCATCATTTTTTTTGGGTAGAGGCTGGCTTGGACCGTAGCTATCCTGGTTATACTGATTAATGGGTATCTGTTGCTTGATTTCTTCGCATCTGAAGTCAAGGGACTGCTGTTTGGTTTTCTGGCCTGCACTGGTACTGTTGCATATATAGCATTCATCATATATCTTGTTTCACGTGGTGGTGCTATTTCTTCTACTTGGCTCAGTTTAGAGCTGTCCAAAAGGAATGCTTTCCCTGAAAACTAAATTTGTTCAGTTTCGGGAAATTTGAAATAGTGGAATAACAATGCCCTCCTCCATACCCTGTCATATAGCATGACTGTTCTTCAGATTCTTTCAACGGTAAAAGATTATTTCACCGTTGTTAGGCTAACCTTGATGCATATGTGAAGTAAGTATACAATTTTACTACTTTTTGCATAGCTAAAAGCGGAGCTATATGTATTAGTACTGATCGTGCAAGGATCATATCTTGCTTCGTTTTGGTGGTGGATGAATGAAGCATCATTGTAGCAAAAAGGTAAATTACATAATAGGAATTGTGCCTAGTTTATCAAACTTGGGACGAGTTTATTAGTTTATTCTTTATTGCAACAGTTTATCATGTACCATAGTCGAATATCATTGTAAGAGTTGGAAGGACTAATCAATACAACAGAATGAAGTGAATTTTGCAAACTTATTTTTGTGGACAATATGTCTCGTATTGGGTTATTTTCATCTTATTATTATTATTATTATTACTATTTAATCTTTTACCTCTCTTCTTGTGCTAGTTTTACAATTTGCTTCTTGTGTGAAGGAAGAGATGGGACAAGGAAGAGTTCTACTGAAAAATTTTGAAAAATCTTTTCATATAAGATTCAAAAAATATCAGAAAATGTTGTGGGCTTATTTGCAATTTCCCATTCTTTTTAGTTACTATATGAAACAAATGGATAAAGAATGTATTTGTCATTTTTTTTCTTGTTCAGTTTTTTTTTAAATTGTATATGTATTTTTCTTGCCATCCAAACAGTGTAAGGATTAGTACTGCTTTTGGTTTGTAGGAACGGCAAATACACAACCCATTCTAGGTGAGTTGGACCATCTTATAACAATCCATGAGAAGAGGCGACAAATGGTATTCAATTTCATGAATGTAGTTGTCAGCTTGATGAGCAAGGAAGCAGATATTTCAATTTTTTTTGGGTGGATGATATTTCAATATTTTGATGTGCAATGAATATTGAATAGCATATGTGTAAAATAGATCTTAAATTTAGATATTCAAAGCAAGAAATTTCCTCTCACTTTTCCTATTTTCTAAAAGATATGTCTGTAAAACCAAAATCAATCTCAATCAAAACTTGGAAATGGCCAAACCTTAGCATTTAATGATTTTCCTATAACTTGCAAATGCAGACAAAAAAGTTCTCATTTTTTACTATCCAAAATATTAAATATACAGTTTAGGTTCGAAACAGTAATTTCCAATAGCTTTCTGCGTTATATTAATAATTTTTCAATATTGAATGAAATTTTTATATTTTGTTAAAAATGAAAAAATTAAGAGTGAGCATCAGTCTTAATTAACTGAACGAATTGGTCGGTTAACTAAACTGAAGTATAAAAAAATTATTAACTAAATCAATTGAATTTTAAATTTTTTGTTTCGATTAATTAACTAAACCGATCTTTTTTTTCAATTTTATAATAAAAATTATATTTATATAAAAAATAATATAATTAAATAATTAAGTAAAATTTATTATAAAAATAAATAAAATTTAACTTTATTTTGTAATAAAAATGTATATTTATAATAAAAATTTATATAATTAAAGAATTAAAAAAATAATAAATAACTAAAATTAAAAAAAAAATGATTCGGTTAACCGTTAATTTAATTAAAAACTAAAATATTTTAAACTCTTCGATCGAATTGACCGAATTAAACTACTGACCAATTAACTAAATTAAAATTTTGATCGGTTAATCAAATTATGTCCACTTTAAAAAAAACAGGTTTCAAGTATTCTCCTTTTAGATGTACAGATTTGATTCTTCCTTAATGCTAAAAAAAATCTAGATTTTATTTTGTAAAAATAGCAATCTTAAAATATCAATTTTATAGTTCATGTCATTTTTTGACCATCTAAGAGTGATATGGCAATGTGACCATGTGATAAAAAATTAAAAAAAAATCTAATTTCTACAAATAGTATGTTTTGTATTGATAATAATATTATTTTTTTTGTCACAGGTAATAAGTAGGTGGCATGTTATTTTTGATGGCTGAGAAATGGTCTCACATATTTGATTAGGATAAAATTAAAAATTCAATAATTTTATATTTATAAAGTGAGGTTTGGAAATTTTAGTGGAATAGGAAATTGAATGTTACAAGTAGCCTCGAACCCTTGACCGGAGAAGAAGAACGTAATTTTGTCTTTTGACTTTAAATTAGTAAATTCCAAAGTCCACACAAGTTAATGCAGTTTTAGGTTAAATATGCATCCCTTTTGACCAATTGACGTGCTAATTTGTTTGCCTAAGTTTAGCCATTCTTTTCATTTTCAAGCCCAATAAATTAGGGTATGAAAGAAATTTTTATTCCAATGTTTTACATAGCAATTTATTGTAATTCTTGCCTTTCAAGTTAACTTTTAGTTGACTTGCTATGCATAATTAGTATCCAAAAGTTTAAAATTAAATTAATTGAATCATTTAGTACCTCTCGTTGTTAGGAATATACATTCGGTTAGCCAAAACTAAACCAAATATTTTAAATAACTGAATTCTAATTGAACTAAAATATTTCAATTCAGTTAATCAATTATTTCTATTAATTAATTTTTTTATATGTAATAGTAAAATTTTTCAAATAAATCAATTAATAAATTTTTAAAATAAGTAAACTCATATAAAATATATAAAAACTAATTATTTAGTAACACTATTATAAGCTATAGTTAAATCAATATTAAATATATTAATATTTAATATTAATAACCCAAAATAATCCATGCATTTATAACTTTAATTACATTATAAGAATTTCTAACTTCATGCAATAAATAATTCAAATTATCATAAAGAATTAAAATAGAAAATGTCATTTTTAAATTATATTATTTACAAAAATAAATGCTAAGCCAACACACACGCACACATATATATATATAAAGAAAATGAATGTTTATAAAATATTATGTTAATTAAATTATAAAGTTTTTATATATATAATTAACTGTAATATTTAATTATAACATAAAAATGATAATAAACTTATATATATATAACTAAAGTAACAAATAAATCAAATCAATTAATTTTTATATTATTATAGAACTAACTAAACTGAATACTAAACATCAAAAAATTTATATGTTGCTAATCGAATTGATATAAGAATTGATTATACCTCTACTAAAATAATAGAATTATTATAATTCGATTTAATTTTTTAATTAAAACTGAATAATGCAGACTTCTACTTATTGCAATGGCCTTATCAAATCCCATTCCTATTCTCGACAACGGTAGTCAAAAGTTTGTGTATTTTGAAATTCAAATTCATTTGAAATTAATTTCTTTCATGTTTAATATAAATAAGTAAACATTTATTTAAATATCACTATTTTCATAAATTTAATTATAGTTAAACTAAATTTTGTTAAACTCGATAAAAGGACAAACAAATTGTAATCTAATTACTCTTTAGAATTAATTAGACTTGAAGTTAACTAAAATTAATTTACTTAATAAATGAATTTCATATATTATTATTTTTTTAGAAAATTTGCACATTATAATATAATATTTAAGATATTAAAAGTAAAAATTTATATATAAATTACGAATAAAGGCTAGCAATACCGTTGCGATTATGAGAAAATATAAACATAATACGAATACGTAACAACAATACGAAGAAAGTAGCAAAGGAAAAAAAACATATATATACATATATATATATTTGGTGAAAGAATAATTATATTCACATTTTGATTTCAACTCAATTTCAGTAACAAAATCGATTAATTTTAATTCATATGAAAAAAAAGGAACTGAAATCACATGAAACCAAAACAAATCATCTAAAAACTATAAAAATTTAAATCCCTTAATATAATAATTATCTCGAATTTAATATAAAAAAATATAAAATTACACTTATTCTTATTTAGAGTTCGAAATTAATAATTTTAATTTAGACGTGGCAAGGCAAACTTGGCTTCGTGTGTGCAGGTAACTATGTGAACTTGTGTCTTGGTTGAGGCTCCCTCGTACAACTCCAAACCGATTGGGTTCTTGAATTAGCGTTAGTAATGAAGTTTGCTCATCACTTGCCAAAACTTCTGTACAGCAATTTCTGTGTAAAGACATTGGCTATATGCCTTTTTGATGCAATGAAGCTTTTTTTTTTTTGAAAAAAAAAACAGAGACGTACAAATCGGACGGTCAAATGAACATAAGCATGCAGGATTTGTCGAACTAATATCTTGATATGGGTCCACTAGATCAAGTGGTCCCTACAACCACATTGACGAATAAAAATAAAAAGGACAAAAACACAATCAGGTTTTCTATTGGTCACCCACAAAAGCACTTTTACTAGGTGACAGACATACGCCGCGTATACCCACTCGCTGGATCTCACAGTCGCATGAAAATCTTGCCAAAAATGCATGCAAAAAATTAAAGCTTTTCTCTCAGTGTTACTCTCCATTCATGACTCTTTAGACTAGAAAAAAAATCCCCCCTTTTTTTTTTTCTTTTTCTAGCTCTATTAAAATTCAGAATTTTAACACAAAATTATTAATCGAAATTCAAAGCCCAAAAATAATAAAACAAAATTCAAAACTCTCTACAATCCGAAAACCCTTTAAACTCTCTGTTCTTCTTCGGTCTCATTCTCTTTCTTTTTCTGGGTTTCTATTATTTTGCAAGGGAAGGAGATGAGGTCCGTATTTGAAACTTCAACTTCATCGTTTGATTCTTCTTCTGTTTCTCGTTCAAGAAACGGCTCTCTTAATCAACGCACCCTGCAGCCTGAAACTTTCACACAAAATCCTTACCAGGAAACTATTGATTCTTTGTTTTCTCGTCTTAGTTTTTCTCATCATGATAGCCAACCTCGGTTTCCAGTATCTGATTGTAATATGTTTACTGAGTCGGTTTTAGATATTCAGAACATGAGACAAAATCTTCATAACAATATTGTGTCAATGGATTTACAAGATTTTGTGGCTTTACGAGATTATATGAGTTATCCATCTAATATTGATTGCTTGGATAGTTTTAAATCTGTTTCACTTCAATCCCCAAATATTAATGGACTGTCAAGGGCTAATTCAAGAGGATTTACAAACCTTTCAATGTCAAAATCCCAGAATTTTCTTAGGCCTAGTTTGTATAGTAGAAGCCCTCATTGGTTACAAGAGCCTTCCAATAGTTTGCCTTTGGAGTATTTGAAGGGTAGGATTGTGAGTTTAGCTAAGGATCAAACTGGCTGTAGATTATTGCAAAGGACCCTTGATAGTGCACCGACGGAAGAAATTGATATGGTTTTTTATGAGATGATTGACCATGTGGGTGACCTGATGCTGGACCCATTTGGGAATTATGTCATACAAAAGCTTGTGGAGGTGTGTAATGAGGAACAGAGGACTAGGATTCTGTTATCGGTGACTAAAAATGAATTTCAGCTTGTTAGGATTTGTCTTAACATGCATGGGTACGTATATATAATTTCGGTTCCTTATTCATTTGTTTCATTTGGATTTTGCTTAAATTAAAAATTCGGTAACTATGAATTTTATATTAATACACGGGTACTGTTTTATTGATCAGTTTGTTTTTCTTGTTGACAGAACTCGTGCTGTACAAAAGATGTTGGAACATATTTCCTCCCAGCGGCAAGTCAATGTAGTTATGTCAGCTCTAAGCCCTGGTGCAGTTCCATTGGCCAAGGACATGAATGGTCATCATGTGATCAAGCACTGTTTGGAGCATTTCTCTGATGAAGACAATAAGGTCATTTTAATTTATTGCCCCCAAATGCTGCATAATTGTCGCATGCAACTATATGAGAATTATGCCACATGATTTCAATTGATAAGATTTAGACCTATATCAATCTAAGAAAGGATGGAGGATATAGATGAGTACAAGATAATAGTGTTTATGTTAGGAAATAAGCTGCTTTAGACCAAGTACAAGGCTGTGGATCTTTATGCAAAGAGATAAACTGTCTTAGGTTATATTTGGTGTTTTGAAATGTGAAGTGATGTGATCATCAAAGGATTTAAATCAAACTAGAGACACTAATTAACACTACTCCTTTCTCCTTTGTCTGTTTGTTGTGATATGAGTAAATTCTTTATTCTGCTTTATAAGATGCATGTTTGAGTAAATCTTGAATATTTAAAATTTGCTTTCATTTCTTCAGGAGTGTAGATCTTATGTGCTTGTAGTTGACAGCATATATAGACAATACATATTTTTTTGGTACATTGGCAGCCAACCAGAATGGATTTGAGGACTTCATTTTTTTTTTTCTCTAGTGAAATTGAGTTTTGACTTTTTAGCCAAAAAAAGTTCAGATACTTTTGATAATAGCACATGAAATATGACATGTTTTGTATTTTGATGGGATAATTTATTTTTCATTCATGTGTATTATGTTCACTGCTTTCTTCATCAGTTAGAACTTAGAAGATGGAAATTGAACATGTTATGAGTCCCAAATCTTATAGTCAAACAATGAAAACAAAAATAAAAAGGATAGCAAAAGCAAAGAACTGTATTTAGTTTTATGATCAGCAAGCTTACTACGGTTCCTTCTTTGACACCTTTTGATAGACTTTTGAAATCAACAAATTTTCTTGCATCCTTGGTTGCCGTTTGAGGTGTGAATTTAAATATTACTGCAATTTGATTAACTGAATTCTTTTCTAGAGCTTAGAGATGGTGACATGCAAAATAAAATGCATCTAGAGCTATCACTGCAACTTCTGAAGAATGTAGCAATGGAAATGTTACATGCTCTTACAATAAATATCGTTCTCAATTTTCTTATTTTTTCTTTTAAATTAGTAGAATTGAAAATATCTATTACATTTCACTCTCCATCTGGTAATCAATTTCTCTATTTTTCCAGTTCTCACTCAATTGTTTCCTATTTCTGAAAGTCACTCGTTTTCCTTTACAACAAGGCCTTTTTTTTTCCTGGCTTGCATTATACATGGGCTTGGATTCTATTTAATAAAAGAAGAGGAGCAAAGTCTCCATTGTGTGTCAATCAAAGGAGTTCTGGTTGGCCTATGTATCAACCCTCTATCCTCATAACACAATTGTTTTATATGTTTTCAACTAGTTCTCAGGTTTGCTTAGCCTAAATGGAAATGTTTCCTAGAAAATGTTATGGACCTGGCTTCATGAGGTTTCTGATGGTGATTGTCTATGGCAGTATCTTCTGAATGTGGTGGCGGATAACTGCTTTGAAATTGCAACAGACAAGAGTGGATGTTGTGTACTCCAGCAATGTGTTGAGTGCTCTCATGGTGAACCAAGAGATCGTCTGGTTGCTGAGATATTATCGAATGCACTACTCCTTGCAGAAGATAGATATGGGTCTGTTCTTAAAAAAACTTAATCCATTTAATTTTTTCTTTTGTAACAAGTTTTCTTTATAATTAATAAGGTTTCTGTACATTTTCTTTTTTGTTTTTCTTCTCTACAGCAACTATGTGGTACAACATTTACTGGGATTGAGGGTCTCACATATCACAGCTAAACTTCTTGGACAACTTGAAGGGAGTTATGCAGCTCTTGCCTGCAATAAGTATGGAAGTAATGTTGTGGAAAAGTTCTTCTCCGAGTCAAGAGAGGAGCAATATACACTGATTATTTGGGAGTTGCTTAGGAGTTCAAATGCTTCCATGCTCCTAGTTGATCCATTTGGAAACTATGTTATCCAATCTGCACTTTCAGTATCTAAGGTTAGATTATCAGAACTCCCATTCTAAATTCTTACCTTTTTGTTTGGTGCAGCTGCAACTGGCTTAATTCAAAGATATCATTAAAAAAAATGTTGAGATGTCTGGCTAAATTGATTGACTTTGGTGTGTGGGTGAGTTGACTATGATTTTCAATATTAAGTTAATAGTTTCCCCATGCTGCAATTAAATTTTATTGCCAGTTAACCCCCGCAATGGGCATATCGGTCTTCCCAAACTCAAACTGCATGAATTGGTCTAAACTTCAACTTCCACTAATTCTCTGCCTCATAGTATAGGAAGCATGTTTACCCTGTAAGGAAGGAATTAAATGCAATTGTATCTTTTATTTTTCAGAATGCTGTGCAGTATTTTAAGACTTGAATGCAGTTATATCATCTAGTTTTCAGAATGCTTGTGCTGTATCTTTGTTTAGTTGAAAGTAGTGAATCAGAGTGGATCGTGAATTTTGAATAACTACGTTGCTCGAAATGCTTTAATGCTAATAGATCTTTTAACAAATTCAATTCCTCCTTAATCCTCTGTGGCGATGAAAAAAAATAAACAGCTTAAATACCGAAATCCAAAATTATTCAAATCCTGAATAGACTATAAGTTCCCTCGTTGGATTTGCTACTGCATCGTGAATGATTTGCTTATTTTTAATAATCTTTTAGCATGTCAAGTGTGGCTTAAGTTGAGAATTGAGGAATAGCCTTTGTTGCAGTGGCGTAGTCAGGATTTTAGATAAGGGGGGTCCAATTCAACTTAAATACTAAACATTAAAAATATCAAATTATAAAAGAAATAAAAAAATTCCAGATTATAAACTACAAAAAAATAATAATTTCAATTTAACTTCATACTACTTTTCTCAAAAAAAAAAAAAACTTCATACTACAAAATCAAATTAAACATTTCAAATTTATAATGTCCTCAAGTATTCAAGCCAATTTCTTAATTCATTATTTTTCAAATTTCAATTCATTTTAGCAAGATAAAAAAATTGCAACAAAATAAATATGAGATTAAAAGTAAGTGGTGTACCTATTCTTAACTTGTTGCCGCTGTCTTGCTGGTGCCAATCGGTGAAAGAATGAAATTGAAAAAGGAAGAAACTGTTATCTGAAAAAAAAAAGAAAGAAAAAGGAATTAACGAAGAAGAAACGTGAGAAAGAAGAGAAAGAGTCACAATTAAGTTATTCTTGTTTGTTTGTAATGGGCAGAGTCATTGACAAATCTTATTTGTTTGTAATGGGCTTGATTAAAAGGCCCAGTTTTAAAGATTGGAAAAAAAAGGATGAAAAATGTTGGGAGCGTGGATCGAAGTTGCGTGCTCTCACATAGTAAGGCCAAGCTGTTCCATCTCAACCAATGTAATATTCATTCTCAAATATACCTAAAAAATTTTTGTTTTTAACTGAGGAGGGAACAGGGCCCCATGGGACCCCCTTTATCTCCGCCTCTGCTTTGTTGTGATCTGTTTCTCTTTTTTGCAAGAACAGGGACCAGTCCTGAGAGCTTTGATAGAATTGATTCAAATTAACATTCCAAGAATGCGCAGCAACATTTATGGAAAAAAGGTGCTTGCTTGGCTTCACAGGGAGAGGCTGCTCTATTTGTAGACATGTCCATTCTTGAGGAACTTCTTTAATCCAAAGATATCTACAACTGTAACTGAGTGGCCTATGATTTTGTAGTAATTGCTGTCTCCTTTGCTGCCATGTAGATGGTTATGTGTTTGTACTTTATATGATTTTTGATATACAGAAGAAGTATGTAGCATTTGAACAAGGGTGTTGAAGTCCGAAGGAGGTGATATGATTGATTATCTGCACCTATATAGGAACCAACTTGAATTTTGTGTACGATTGCGATTCATCCAAGGAGATAATATAAGTGATTTTTAAACTGTATATTGTGTGATTATCCCACTACATTGTATACTTTGGTTCATGATTATTTCATTTACTAGAGGATCTTCATATTGTCGTGTAAAGTCATTTGTTTTCCTATTAATTGTTTGACAAATTATACAACCCATACAAATTATTCAAATTTAATAGTTATTATTAGTCTTTCATGTACAAATTAGATGATGAATTTAGCTGCACTAAAATATATTTTATAGCCAAGTACTTAATAAGATTAATTTAAAATTTGTTACAAAAAAAGAAGTATGCTATATTTTATTATTTAAGTGCACTACACAATTAATTTTTTTAAAAAAATACTGATGCACTATAATATAATGAAAAGAAAATGTTTAATTATCAACCTCCTAAAAAAGAAAAAAGTAATAATTTTACTCAATTTTTCCTTCACCAGTTCTTTTTTTAAATATAATTCATTGTTTTTTGTTTTTAACAGGAAGAAGTAGTCTATAAAACGGCGTAGTTTGCACCAAAATGTAGAAAAATAAGTGATTTAGATGGTTCATTAATTTTTTTTTCCACTTAACACTATTAATTAGGAAAAAAAAGAGAATAGACTTGTTGACTGAACTTCATTGGCGGACGTGGCATGTGGTTGTTTGTGATTGGTTAGTTACTCAACCGGCAAAATGAGTTCCCTCATTTCTCTCTCTATCTTTGAAAACTAGGACGGAGTTTTACTTGTTCTCTTCGGTCCTCTCTCTCACACTCCCACTCATCCTTCGTTGACCGCCGCCTACGCCATGGCTTGGCCGCGCTCCGGCTTCCTCTATTATCTATTTATCATCTGCGGCGTCGCTTCTTCACCTATCGATTTCAATAATCATCAGCGCCCGATGATAATTCCTCTCCATCTCTCAACCCCTAATACATCCGCTCATCGGAAAGCTTTCAGCGGCGACTATAACAGGCGGCAACTCCAAAATTCCGACCTCCCCAACGCTCGCATGCGCCTCTATGACGATCTCCTCTTGAACGGGTATTTTCTTCTCGCTTTCACTGTATTAATATTGTAGCATGTGGTTCTTTTTTACTTGAATGCTGTGACTGATTTTGTGATTCCTTTTCCAGTTACTACACAACACGACTATTTATTGGGACACCTCCGCAGGAATTCGCTCTTATTGTCGATACTGGCAGTACTGTAACATATGTACCGTGCTCTACGTGTGAACAGTGCGGCAAGCATCAGGTCTGGTCTCTTTTGTTTCGCTTGCTGTAATCCTGTGTTTTGTATTTTTTTTTTTCAATAGAGTATTTGTAATTCTGCATATATGTAATGTTCGATCGCATCATCTACTTTAGTTCTTATACGATTTAGTGTGTTGTGAATTCCATGAAGATTTTGCCTAAAAGCTTGTGTTTTTGAGATTGCATTTAAAAAAAATTAATTCTTTTTTTTAACTCAGATTTTTTCAGCAGTTATGAGGTTAAGCCTTTCTTGGTCGAATATCCAATTCTTGTGGTTGCATATAGAGTTGTTGTTTTATTGGATCCAATTATGCTCAGCTGCTTAAAAGTTGTTATTTGTTTTTATCTAGGATCCAAAGTTCCAACCAGAGTCATCTAGCACCTATAAACCCATAAAGTGTAGCCCCAGTTGTAACTGTGATGATGAGGGAAAGCAATGCACTTATGAGAGACGGTATGCTGAGATGAGCTCTAGTAGTGGGGTGCTTGCTGAGGATGTCATTTCTTTTGGAAATGAAAGTCAGCTCACCCCTCAGCATGCTGTTTTTGGCTGTGAAAATGTGGAAACTGGTGATCTTTTCAGCCAAAGAGCTGATGGAATTATGGGTTTGGGTCGTGGCCGGCTCAGTATTGTAGATCAGCTCGTTGAAAAGGATGTTATTAGCGATTCATTTTCTTTATGTTATGGTGGGATGGATGTGGGAGGGGGTGCAATGGTTCTCGGTAGAATTTCTCCACCACCTGATATGGTATTTACCCACTCAGACCCTTACCGTAGGTATGCTGCATTTTTGGATCATGGCTATTGATTGAATTTTCTCAAGTATCCGTTTTAGTGCATCTCACACATTTACTGTAGTTTTTGGATGTCAACAGTCCATATTACAATATTGAATTGAAAGAACTGCAAGTTGCTGGGAAGCGATTGAAGTTAAACCCAAGAATATTTGACGGAAAGCATGGAACAGTGTTGGATAGTGGAACTACATACGCTTACCTTCCAGAAGAAGCATTTGTTGCATTTAAGGATGCTGTAAGATATCATGGATTTTGTTTCAATATCCTATTATTTTAGTTGGTTCAAAAGTTAAGTTTACAGTCTTTTGGGATACCTTTCTTGTGCATATCTTGCTGTTTTGGGTAATGGCAACAGAAGGTACTATTAGTTCTACCAAGTGGAGTTTCATCCAGACTTAATAATATGTTGAGGCTCAAAAGGAATATGCATGGCATTTATGCCAACAATGATGAATAAACCTTAATGTGCTGAACAAATCTGTAAAATATAAATACCAACCAAATTGATCATATAGTGTTTTCAAATTTCTAGAATCGCAATAATATGAAAAATGAAGAAATTGCTTTATTTGAATGTTTCAACATTGCAATGAAAGTAGAAATGGAAGACGGGCACTTGTTTGAAAGTAATGTTTACCAGTTATTCTTACGGGTGATACTCCTGTTATGGTGATACTACTGTACATCCTTTTACATCTATACAAAAATCTATCATTGAGGCTTACTAGTTTAGTTCTGTGGATTAATTTCATCATCTTATAGCATTAGTTCTATGAAAAATCAAACTTAGACATATTGTACTGTATTAGAAGTGACATTTTTACTTTTGGGTTTCTAGTACTTGCTAAGTAAATTAACTGAGGGTTAATTGCCTCGGATGGATTTGGAATTCATATTTATTAGTCTTTTGACAAGACGTTATCTGTGCCTTTATTTTTCCACAGATAGCAACTTTTTCTATTTTGGGGGCTATTCTATATGCAATAAGATTTATTTCTTTTTTATTTTTATTTTTTTGCTGTTAATTGATGTTTAAATTGAAGGCTTTACAGCAGGACACATTAATTGCAGCTTAATCCAAAAGTGATTAGTTTCAGCATAAGATAGAGCCTGGTCCTTTTTTTGTATTCTTAATGGCTTAAGTACTTCAGTGTTATCTAAACCAGGTTTTTAAGGTTCTATGGCTGGACTTCTTATCATAATGCTTTTTACTGTATTAAATGCAGATCATGAAGTCAGTCCGATTCCTCAAACAAATCCATGGCCCTGATCCAAATTACAATGATATTTGTTTTTCTGGTGCTGGAAGGTGTTGCCTTTGATAGGAATATAAATCTTGACATTTAGCATTTTTTGTTTCATGCTTCCTTTGGATCTAAAGATTTGATGAATGTGCCCCCTTTTTTTTTTCTCTTTTTACTAAATGCCATTTAGGGAAGTTTCTCAACTATCAAAAATTTTTCCTGAGGTTAATATGGTATTCAGCAATGGTCAAAAGTTTTCCCTGTCTCCAGAAAACTACCTCTTCCGGGTAATTTGACTAGTCTTGAATTTCTTTTTGACTCCCCATCCCCTTGCTTCTTTTGCTTTGGTTTCAATTTATTTTCTTCATTTAGATTGTAACATGTGTTTTTTCCCTTTTTGTCTGTCTTCTCTGCATGTCATGCTTTAAAGCATACGAAGGTGAGTGGTGCATATTGCTTGGGAATTTTCCAGAATGGGAAGGATCCAACTACTCTTTTAGGAGGTACGGATATATATATATAAGGTGAATTGATTTTTATCGTGGTTGATATCCATACTCTAGGTTCTTCTCTATGCCAAAGTTAAATGTTTATTAGAACCCTCAACCCCTAGGTTCTTCTCACCCAACAAAATACAAGAACGTCGAAGAGGCCTCTCTTAAAACCTTTTATTTGCATTGTTATTCTCTGTTACAGGAATTACAGTACGGAATACTCTTGTGACTTATGATCGGGAGAATGATAAGATTGGTTTTTGGAAAACTAATTGTTCTGAACTATGGAAGGGACTGCAAGTTCCTGGTGCTCTTGCTCCAGTGCCTGAAGTTTCCCTTGGGAATAACATAAGTAAAGGTTTACCTCCTACCCAAGCCCCGACAGGCTTGCCTTCAGGTTTCTTTGGAGGTAATTCCCATGGCATATATGTTGTGCTTTAAATTAAATGGTGGTGTAAATCTTAATAAATTCTTAGCCTATATTGTTGGTTCAGTTCTTATTTCCTTTCTTCTTTCTAAAGCTGCTGATCATGCTATTACTTGCTTGTAAAATGTTTGTGTTAGTAGGATGTGTATCTCCTGCAATGTTCAATGAATTGACAATTTTTTATTGAATTTTGCAAAATTTTTTTGCTATTTGACTTAAGTATATGGTTCTTTGGAATTAATGAAAATTGGAACAAAGGAAGGATCACAAATTCTTTTTTAGGGCAATGTATATTGTTGCAAGGGGAGTTCCGAAGCAGGATTTTTGGGTAAAATACAATCTAGGTTTTTAGCAAGTCTTTTAGAGTTCCAAGTTTCAATGTTTTGAAGCAGGGTTTTGGATAAAAAATATTCTACGTTGAAGCAGGGTTTTTAACAAGTCTTTTTAGAGTTCAAGTTTCAACCCATATATGATTTTGGGTGAAAAGAAGTTGAGGTGCTGTGTCTCTGTGTTGTGGCCAAAGTGTAACAGGCAGGGTCAGTGCTACTGTGAATTTCTTCGGAAAACTGCTCATAACAATATTTTTCAAATGTGTCACTGTGACCGTGATTCACCATTATGAGTTGGCCGATATTTAAAATCATGGTTTGAACCTTGACATTTTTGGAACTTGCTAAATATGATCTGAAGATGAACAAATCTAGCATGTCACGTCTCAGTCATCTTTCAGTTCCACAACTATCCCATTTACTTGTCATATTAATTGTCCATGTTTCAAAAATATTCAAAAAGGAAATCATTTAGATTTTTATGTTCCAGTCTCTTTGTTTGCATTTCTTTCTTTTCATTGTGCTTATTATTGATGCTTTATGATAGAATATAGATAGGAGTGTATGACTAGCATACTTATTGATGCTTTATGATAGAATATAGATAGGAGTGTATGACTATCATACAGTTATGCTTGTTTCATTTAACATGCATTTAATACTTCTTAGTCCAGTGATCATGGTTATGCTATTGTCATTATCAATTAGCAGCGATGTAATTTCTCTATTATTATCTTCTATCATCAACATCTTTTGGTTTGTGATTGATACTTAGTAGTCCAATAAATCGAGCTTGCTGCTTACATGCTTTTGATGAATATGCTATCGAATCCCTAATTTTTTGGCCTCCCTGTGTGAAATTTTAGGTGGACTTCGAATTGGAACGATAACATTTGATATGTTAATTAGTGTCAACAACTATTACATGAAGCCCAACTTAACAGAAGTTGCAGAATTCATAGCCCATGAGTTGGAAGTTAATCATTTGCAGGTGCGGGAGTGATTTTGCACTGGGAGTTGTTTTAAACCATGCAGATCAAGAGGGCACTAGTCTTATTACTTTGTTTTGAATGCTGTTGGCATGTTTTGAGTCCAAGCATATCAGCACACTGACAAATGGTTTTCCAATTTAATAATTGGCTACCAAAATATTGAATTTTACCCTTCCTTGGCAGATTTATGTATGAATATAATTTTGATCTAATATTCGTGTGTATGCTTGATATTCAGGTTCACATGTTGAATTTCACATCACAAGGAAATAATTACCTTGTTAGATGGGGCGTATTTCCTGCTGAGTCTGCCGATTACATTTCTAATACCACAGCAATGGTAATCATGCCATTTCTGAGATCATATTTACTGTACAAGCAACTTGTAACTCATGCTTCATTTTTCTATGCACAGACCATAATTCTGCAGTTAAGGGATCATCAATTGCAGTTTCCTGAGCAATTTGGGAATTATCAATTGGTTGAATGGAACATTGAACCTCAAAGAAAGACGTATGTTGTGTTAGTTTTAAGTTATTTTTGCCACTTACAACCTAAGTTTTTGAATTGCTTCTAAATTTTTATTCCGTTAAATGAAATTAGGCATCCTTTTTTTTGAGTGCTATGATTGTAGGAGTGCCAAATTTTGCGCAGGATGATTTTAAGTGAAACAATCAGGAGATTGATTGTGCTAGAGGTTCTGCATGATTTTTAAGCAGTGAATCGTCTAATTCAATTGTTTCTGCATTATTATTCTGCATGTTTTTGGATGTAGCATCTGACTGTGTTGGCTGTTTATATGCAATAATGGGATACTTTGGGATTCATATTTGTTTGCTCTGGTATGTTGCAGAACGTGGTGGCAGAAACACTTCTTGGCAGTCTCTGTTGGAATCGTGGCTACCCTGCTTGTTAGTTTATCCATTATTGGCATATGGATTGTCTGGAGGCAACAAGCTCTTGGTACGTATGAGCCTGTTGGTGCTGTTGTTTCTGAGCAAGAGCTCCAGCCTTAGTGATTTTAATGTTTATAGGGGCTGATGAGTATAGGACGCGTCTAAATACTAATTAATTTTTAGACAGAATTTTGAGGGTGATTAAATTTACTGCCCGCTGTTGTAAAATGAATGGAATTGAAAGAGAGAAGGAAAAGGGAAAACAAAACACAATTATTCGATAATTTATTCTGGATGTTCTGTATGTGGATAGTAACATGTATTATATTCATAATGATGAAACATGAACCTAATGAAATGTGAAATGTTTCTATTTTTTTTAAAATTGAATTATTAAAGATGGTACCAGAGGGAACTTGTTGCTCGTTCTCTTATTCTTGGTTTAATCAAATCTGTAGCCTTGCTTGGGCTCTACCACTGACTTGTTCATTCATTCACCCTATTCTAATAAACTGTTGCTCATGAGGAAGGTTTTTTTTCCCTTCTTATAACGCAAGCAAGAAAAGGGTTTTTTTTTTGTTTTTATTAATTGATAACTCAAAAAGACTTCTTTGTTTTAGCCCATCTGAAAACCAGGGGCATTCTGCAATGGTCGAAGAGAAACTTGTAGCAGTTCAGGTTGCTTGCCCTACGGCACCACATGAGCTATTATCATTTTCTTGGAACGCAAGATCTTATATAATTTCATCACAATTTATGTAATTCGATTTCTCCAATCAAATATAACCAACCAAAATTTCTACTATAAAGAAAAAAATCCTCAAGCACAATCAAATTAATTCATAATCATCACCTGGCATCTCTGAGGCATGCAGTGCCATTTTCTTCTAAAATTTATTTAACAATATGGTTGGATTACTGGCCCCAATTCAACTAGGTAGCAAAATGAAATAATATTAAAGAAAACAAAAGCAAATATGTTATTTTGGAAAATTGGAAGTATGATAATGAAAAGAAAAGGAAATGATGATATCTAGTATATTTTCCTGGTTTTCTTTTTTTTTTTTAATTGAAGAAAAATAAAGGCTGGAAAAGCGATTTTGTTTTAGTTTTATTAAAAACAGTGGGCCGAACGGTGATTTGCAGAAATTAGAGACCGTATTATCAAGTGGGCTATATCGTCTATGATAAAGAATTGTGGACCCCAAATTTCAAAGTGGTAGTTACATCATCGTACCCTTCACGTGAATTTGCCTCGTCAAAACCAGTCAACTAAAGTCCACCAATCAGACTCCACAACTGTTATACTAAGTGTCGCTCGCTCTCGGTCTCAACATAGTACTCCATATGTGAAATAATCACTTCCTGCTTATTTATGTCTATTAAAAAAAATTAAATTTTTTAAATAATATATAAAATTATTTTAAATAAATTAAAATACTCTCAGCTGACTCATTTATTAATTACCTTCTTAATTATAAAAATAAAATTTAAAAAATAATAATATTCTAACTGACAATTTTAATGAGACGAAAAAAATAAATTTTTTTAAAGTCCATTCTTTTTTTTATTTTCCTATCCAACCACTTTCCATCCAAATCAAACATGATGTAATTAAAAAAACTATTAATTATATTAATTTATTCTAATTTAGCAGTGCTAGTACCTTCTTTATCCTAAATAAATAAATTTGCTTGTCATGTTATAAAATTTAAAAAAAAATTAATTATTTTTAATATAAATATAAATTTATATATATTTTTATTATATTCTTACTTTAATATGAAATATATTTATTATTTTTGTTATATTAAAATTGCCACCTTCAGCTTATGCATATTTATTAAGAAAATAATTAAAATTTTTAATATTATATAATATTATTTTAAATTGACTAAAATATTTTTTACTAACTCATTTATATTAAAATATTTTATTTTCACTTTATTAATTAACTCATTAATAACAATGATATAATTAAAAAATTAATTATTTTTTATTAATTTTATAAAATGATAATATAAGTAGAATAATTTTTTTTTTGCAAAAGAGATAATTTAAATGGGATAATAATAATAATAAATAATATTAAATATAAATATTATAGAAATTTAATATATAACTAATTTATTAAAATAGTAAATAAATTTTAATTTGAAACAGATGAAAGAGGAAAGTAAATCTATTTATAGAAAACGGAATGAGTATTAATTATTTTCAGAATTACAGGGTGTTAAATTCAAAACACAAAAAAGGCTAATAAGAAAAGAAATCATTAAACAAACCCCATTTACTGGGACATTATTTCCTCCAGAGCATTACAAGTATATAGTAGTAGATGGAATCCATTAAATAGCACAATACTGGAGCAAGAGACAGAAGATAATTATTGCATTTACATATATATATATATATATATATATCTTCCTTCTACATAACCTAATAATACTAATAGTAGTACTTATTATCCGACCACAATAAGCATGTAATTAATGAATTAATTATATTCTTTATAATAAGATCCAATATATATAGATATTAATTATTCGACATAATCATTTAATTAATTAACCTCTAATTAAATAATCGCATGCATGAAAGATGAACCTTGATATCAGGGCCGTCTTGGACATTTTAGGGGCCCCAAGCAGAAATTAAGATATGAGCCCCTAAAAAACAGTGTCGGAGCGAAAATTTTGAATTTGAAGGGCCGCCCAAAAATAAATATTTAAGACTTAAGGGCCTAAAAATAACAATGTAAAACTTGAGGGCTCAAATTTTATTGTATGATGAACGTTGGGCCCAAAATTTAGTGTATAATGAATGTTTGAAAAAAAAAGTAATGTTGATAATAGTGGGAATCAATCCCCACACTCTTTGATTATATACAACACGCTATACCACCACAGCAAATCAAAGTTTTATTACTTCTTACATATATATATATATATATTTATTTATAAATTTGGGGCCCTATCAAAATCATGGGCTTTGAGCGGTTGCTCATGTTGCTTCCCCCTTGAACCGGGCCTGCTTGATATTAAGGGCACTTAGGCTTGCCCTTAGAGTTCTTTATGTCCCTGTAACAAGGACATTCATGCTTGTTCCCGTAAGTTCCAGGGGGCACACAATTGCACTTAGCACAACAAATTCCACAGTACTTCAAGCACCGATCTTTTATTCCAGCTTTTGCGCACCTCTCCCCACACTTTGTATCACAGTATGCTGTCCTCAAAAATACAATTAATATGCTTAAACTCCAATAAATTAAAGAAACTAATTAAGAAAAATGAATTACATATGTTTACGCAGATACCTGAACCAGCCATTGTAACCTCAAAGACAGAGGTAGTAGTGAGAAGAAGAGAAAGAATCAAAAGAGTTGCAAAGAGTTGTTGCTTCATTTTTTTTTTAAATATATAACTGAAACTGATCAAAGGTATGCAGAATAGATGTGAGGTGTGAGGTGATGAGGAGGTATTTATAGTGCCAAATAGGGGCTAGTAAAAACTTATTAATTACGGACTGTCATGTGCTTTTGCTGAGGGCACTTGTGTTGCCACCAGCTTTTGCCTTCAATGTTGATTCGCTTTTTAAAAAAGTATAGAAAATGAAAATCTCAAATTTTTGTTTCTTCTGAATTTTGCGATAATTTTTTTTATTTAAATTGTTAAAGAGAATTAATGATTATCTCTATCATATAATTCGTAATATATTATTTTAATTCATGTAATTTAAGAAATAAAATACAGTACTATATGTTCTCATCAGTTCCACGCATAAAAATTAATTTATTTTTTAAAAATATTTTGAAAATAAAACAAGGCTTAAAAATCTTTCTTTTACAACTTAAAGAATAAAATTAAGTTTAATATTCAAATTATAATAAATAAAATAAACTTGTGAACTGAATTAATTATTCCTTAAAGTATAAGATTCCTTATTTTATAATCAAGTAAGGCAATTACGTGAAGCTAAATTTTGTCTTATACATACATGATGCTATTTGTATTTATCGAGCTATTGGGATGAATTTGATATTCGGTCACTTTTTGTGGTTGGACTCTCATCAATATAACAAATTTCGATACTAAGCACTCTAGGTTTATCGAACTTCTTGACATACAGTAAATACTTTACTGATACATTTACAAATTATACTGATAGTTCAGACTTTGTCTTTTTTCATTATCTATAAATAGGAGATTCCCTTCACATACAGGGGGTTCTCTCTCTCTCTCCACTATTATTTCTTTATTCAGAGCAACCGAACTAATTTAGACATCGAAATCTTTTCCGAAAAAGTCCAATCTCTTTTTCTCTTATCTTGCAGGTGGAAGAGTTACACCAGCAGAAACACCAAACTCGAGCTACGAACTTTGAACCCGAGCTACAGGAGCTAGGACCCTCTGAGAAAGCCATGTCATCATTGGTGGTACTACTCGTACTTTCTCTGGATAACTGAACTCTTTTCTCGAGCTCCTCGAGAACTTCTTTAAGCTCCATGAGCTCTCCTTTTTCGTACTTTTTTAGCTCTCATTTTTTGAGCTCTTTTCTTAAGCTATACCTTGGGTTTATTAGCTTCTTTGCAGCTCCATTCGAGCTTGGTTTAACTTCTTTGAGTTACATGTCTTAGTTTGACATAAATGTTAAATAACTAGAGGGAAACTAGTGATAGTACCTCCACTTTCCAAGCTCTCTGGCCGAGTTCTATGCTTGAGTCTTTTATGGCGTTACATAGCATCCTAGCATCACGGTACAGCTCAAACACTTTCATATCAAGCTTTGTTGAGCTCTTATGCATGAATTGACTGCATATTGCATTACATAATTGTCAATAGACTAGCGAGGGACTACTGATGATATTCGTACTTATCGAGCTCTCCGAACGAGTTCGGTATTCAGTTACTTCCGTGGCTGGACTCTCATCAGCAAGACAGACCTCGGTACCAGGCACTCTAGGCCTACCGAGCACCTGACATATAGCAAATACTCCACTGATACACCCGCAAATTACGCTGATAGTTCATACCTTGTCTCTTTTCGTTATCTATAAATAGGAAATTTTACTCCTCCCCCATAGGTAGGGGGTTCTCTCTTTTCTCTCTTCTCCCTTTATTCAGAGCAATCGAACTAATTTAAATATCAGAATATCTTTAAAGGAGCCCAGTCCCATCTCTCTTATTTTGCGAATAAGAGAACTACAGGAGCAAAAATACTGAACTCGAGCTATAGGATCTAGAACCCCTAAGAAAGCCACATCATTAGTACATTATCACCAATGCTAGAGATTACATGAAGTTATCACTGCCTATCATTCCTCTTTTTCTTTTCTTTTTTTTAAATTTAAATCAAAATAAGATTTCTCATAACTAATTACATCATTTTAATGAATCACACATTAATTAAACTAAATGTGCATTTAATTTATCTGCAGATTAATTTGTTTTTTAGCAATTGAATTCCATTAAATTGATGATGAGAATATAAATATATATAAATAGAAATGGGTTCCACAAAACAGTAACTAGTGAAGCAGAGAAAACTGTTGCAATCGACAAGTAAATATCTCTCAATGGAAAATTATTAAACCGATGAGGAGTGTATTGAATAATTTGATAATTTATAAATGAAAGCAGTTAATTGATGACCATTTAAAGAAAGGAATTTTTATTTTTATTTTAAATTTACAAATAAAAAATAGAATATAATTTAGATGATTAAACCTTAGTTTCTAACATAATAACGAGATAAGAGGTATTTTTAAAAAAATATGGGTGCAATCTACTTTTTTTTTTTTCCTTATTTTTCTAAGGTTCAGTAACTTAAACAACTCTCTCGAAATACGAAAGTTGGTAGCATATGCGAATAATCGAAAGTTGGCACCTAAAGCGCGTCCCATGCCACGTGACCTTTTTGGACCAGAAACTTCCAATCACCGTCCTCCACTTTTAAATTACTTTCAAAAACCTTGCAATGGAATATTTCGTATTTAATAAAATTAAAGTTTTTTTATTATTTAAAAAAATATTAAATTTAACTGAAAAATTTGAATTAAAACACTACTACCAACCATTCAAAAATATTGAAATTTTGTTTTCAAAAAATAAAAATATTAAATTTTAATTTTTAAATTCTAAATTCTAAATAAAATTATTAAAATATAAAAACTAATTTTTTTTATAATCAAAAACTAAATTAATAAATAATGAAACTCTTGCAGGTATGAGACTTAATATGTGTTTTCAATTAATTCTTTTTAATTTTTACTCAATTATTTGAGATCTTTATTCTATCAATATATTAAATTACTTAGTAAATTTAAATTTGACACAGGCTTTAATGAAAAAACTTAATCTCGCAGAATTCTCCTTTCAAATTTTATATTTGAAATAGACTGAAATCGTTCATCATTATATATATATATATAATTAAAATTATATTTGCACAATAATATATATCAAATGATAAATATATATTATTTTAGATAATAAATTTATAATTGATTTAGCGGAATTAATGATTCGCTAGTTAGTAGAATTATTATTTGATCGCAAATATATTTAGAATATTTCTATGCTTTCACTTGACATTCACCGTAATGATAAAAAAAAAATTCTCACCGTGATCTTTTCTTGAATTCTTAAAATTTCTATCACTAAAATGAATCGAGACTTTTTTTTTTTAATTGGGCCTGGTTATTTGGGGGGTAAGTAGATCATTTATGGTGAAGAGGCGTTGAATTTAAATAATATGATGATGAGGTGAATGTGAGCTGGTTAGGACAAAATATTGGCTGGATTCCAAGTTTTGTGCATAGTTCATTCATGGAAGTGACCAACCATGGTCATATACGCACCCCTAGTTTCTTTCCTTTTGGCCAGTTTGAGCTAATTTTTAATGATTCCAATCGACATATAACCTAACCGCTATATGCCCCTAAGTTTAAAGCATTAACTGGGTATATGAGCCTGATATTTGCCCAGACAGTCAAAATGTAAGTTAATGGGTCCGAAGTGGTGATGATATAGGGGACGGGCTTGAGAAGGTTTCATAAACTTCGACTTCTGCCTGCCATTTTAAAATTAAAATAATTCCTGTTGCTATATTACTATTGCCCATTTATATATATTTATGGTTGGATGTGTTTGTTACGTAACAACTTTTAATTAATTGTTTTTGCTCATTTGAAAACAAAAAATTGGACCAAATGAGGGCAAATAATAATAATTAATGTACAACGCGAAAAGGAAATATATCTAATGAAAGGGTCCAAAACATTTTAATTTATTAATTATTATGCAATGTAAGATTACTGTGTGAGAAAAGCAATACAAATTTCACCTAATCTCAACTAAAAAAAAGGATTGCAGCTGTAAAGCTGAAACAAAGCATGTTTGTGTTTGTTTTTCATAGTTGATTTTTCACCGTCATGCTAAATGAATGACCCACACGCTTACACCCTTTCTCTAACCAAATAATCGCTGATTCTATATTATTACATATATTCGGTATTAGTACACTTAAGACAATTGGGTTTGGTTCCATGACATCTTGCGAGAGTTAGAAGCTTTGAAATTTGAGCAAGCTCTACCAATATTTGTTTAAGAAAGAAGAATTTAATCATTTTCATATTTCATCATTTCATTGTATTGTCATTTCGCGTGATACATTGTGATAGAATAGTGCACTAAATGAATCACTATGTATTTTTTTCAGAAATGTTTATTATTTTTATACATTTTTTTATATGTATTTTTAAAAGTGAAATATTTTTTTTAAATTAAATATTAATGAGTGTATATTTTTTATATACTTTATAAATATTTTTGAAATTGAGATATTTTTTAAAATTAAAAATTAACAAATAGAGTTTTCAAAGAGAAAAAGAAACAAATATTTTTAGACCTTTTTTTTTAACATGACTTGGTTTTAGGACCATAACAAATACAAGTTTGTGTTCATTCCATTTTTTGCAGGCCTAATTGTCATTCAAGCTATTAGAGTTTGATGTCTAAGCCAACCCAAATAATAGGAAGCCTAAGATCCCAATATTTTGAACCAGGAAAGGGACTGAGAAAAGAACCCTCAGGCTGTTTTTTTTTTTTTTTTTGGTACATTCAGGGAAAGAGCACATTATTTAAAGTACTTGGAAGTAAAAAAATATATATATATATATCTATCCTAAATTTAAATTATAAAATATAAGTATTACATGATTTAAAATTTTTAGTCGAAATTTTAAATGTGCAATAATTATTATAAGAAATATACTTTTTATTCAAATTTTTATGCCATTATTCAGTTGTATCAAACCAAATAAAGTACAATAATAAATTAAAAATTATATTTTCATTGTAGTTTTGTCTTAAATTTATTAATATACTAATAATTGTTGTAGTCTTTGTAGGGAAATGATTTTATAAAATTATGGTTTTTAATGGAAACTGACGAACCTTCGTCCTAAACAACAAGAGAAGAATAATAAGAAAATGGCAAGACACCTAAATTGGGCTCCGTATATAAGTCGAAAGTTAGTAACAAAAGTCAGAATATAACCCAATATTTTTATCACTTTTATGTGGGCGTTGCATTTTATAAGTTATTTTGTTTAATTAAATGTTAATCCAAAGTCAGCAAAATAACGAAGTTTTGAGCAAGAATTTTAGGTCTAAGGACTGTGTTTCTGCTACCCCACTGTACATTTATCTAAACCTAAACCAAGTAAAAATCTTATAATTAATTAGGCTAACATAACATCTTTGAAACCCATTACGTGCTATATATTAATATTAATAATCATAATCATTTAGATTTGCTTAACTGGATTAACATTGGTTAATTTTTGATAGTTCTTTTTATTATTATTTTTTCAATGTATCGCATTGGGGGGGGGGGGGGGGGGGGGGGGGGGGGGGGGGAAGAAGAAAGGAAAGCAATTAAAAGAGATTGCTTAAATTTAAAGACAAGAAGAAAGGAATCCATTTTCATGAAAAAGGTGTTCATTAATAAACTTAATAACTTGTTCCTCTTAATTCGTTTATATTTATGAATATTAGCAGGGAAGCATTAACCCAAAAAGAAAAAAATTATTAATGATAATAATTTTTTTGGAACTGAATTAATGATAGTAAATTTGTTCCCCTGCATTTTACTTTTCTAATTATTGGCAAAAGGAAATATAATTCCTTTTGCAGCTTATATTTATCTACATATATATGTACTGGCTAATTAATATATATACATAATCTCATGGAATATTTCCATTTTTGAAATTTAATGTAAAGAATTGATTGCAATAGTTTATAAATTTTTTCAATGGTTTAGGATAATATCTAGAGTTAGCTTGATTAAAAAAAAATAGTTTTTTATTTTCGATATCCGACAGAATTACTCACGTAATCTAATTAAAAGTTTAATTTAGAACGAAAACTAATTTCTAATTTGGTCTTATATTTAAAAAAGTTAGTAAAAAAATTAGAAAATATAAAAGAAAAGAAAATATCATGACGTTGAGAACCTCAAAAACTGAATGGAGTAAGGAGAAGGGACAAGAAAACCAGCGAGAAAGGCGAAGAAGGGGAGGAAGGGGGCCCACAGGCACACCAATGATAAAAGGAGTAAAGCCGACGGCTCAGGCATAGTTTGTCTCTTGCATTGCATGAAAATCTATCCGGCCAGAGATGATGATCGGTGGTCAACGGTAATGAATAATCATGGTGGGACTTTATCGAGAAACAGAGATACTTCACATCGAGTATCACGCTGTCAATACACGTAGTAGGAAATGGAGGAGGAAACTGACGGATATTAATATATGGATTTGTTATCAATTTTTAGTAGATATTGGTAGCAAAGATTTCGAGATGTTTTTTATTCACGGCATCTTATAAAACGTGACACGATACTGTTTTGATTTTTATTTTTTGAATACTTTGCTCATTTTGACTTCTGGCTTCATGTCAGTATTCCTAGATTCTTATCTCGTGTGTGTGTTTATGACATGTTAATGATATTTCATTTGCCTACTAAACATGCCTAAGTATCGCTTCTAACCAATCTAATAAAATATTAGCTTAACAATAAGACGCTGGATTTTTTTTTTTAATTTAGTTTATGATCATGCCAGCTTGGCTCAAATCTATTTACATATCCTCTAAATTATATGGTACATTTTAGCTTATAATTTACATGTACTTAAACATGTGAAATGAAATCAATAGACAATATAATATAATGTGTCCCTATAAAGTTATTATCCAATGATAAAATCCAAATTAAGATCTTAAAACGTCTCATATTTAACTTATATAAATTGGGTTTGAGTTATATTTTATTCAACTATTATCAGTAATTTTTTACTTTTTCTACTCCATCAGAAAAATAATATAATAATGTGAGGAGTTTAGGTAATATTAATAATGAAAATTATTGCACTTATTCTCAAAATCCATGTTGATTCAATTGGGGGGGGGGGGGGGGGGGGGGGGGGGGGGGGAGCTCACTACAACAATCGACAGAAATTTACCGGTAGAATAATTTCTATTATTGGTACTGAGAGAAAAAATGTTACCAGTAGAATAATTTCTATTATTGGTACTGAGAGAAAAAATGTACAAAATAAAATAAAAAATATACCGAGCGTTTACCGATCGACTACAGAAAAAAATATTTACCAATAAAAAAATGTCAATAATAATGCGCCAGAGAATCGTGCCATAATTTTTCGATTGAATTTTTCATCAAAAAAAAATATTATTCGGTAATTTATTGCGCCAATTATAAGTATCGTCAGACTTTATCAATGTATATTATATCCGTAAATAAATCAGTTTACTGAGAGTAAAATTTTAACTCTCGTTAAAAAAGAAATTACCGAGAGGAAAAGTTATCTTTTGGTAAACATAACAAAGAAGAAAATTTAGATTAAGTTTCATTTGTCTAGAGAAACGTGTATCTATCATTAATACCGATAGATAAATTATATCTCTCGGCATTATTGAGAGATATAATTTTTCTATTGGTAAAGAAATTAAATATTTATTTTTTTATTTATCAATAATTTGGATTTTGCTCAGTAAACATAACCAATAATACAAATATGGCATTATATTATATTTATTGAGAGAAAATTTCTTCTCTCAATAGTACCGAGAAAAATAATTTATCTCTCAAAAAATATAAATTAAGCGGCAATTTTTTGCCTTTTTATTTTTTTAGTTACTGAGAGATAATTTTTTTTTCTTTCGATAATACTTAGAGAAAAATATGTCTCTTTTAGAGAGTGAAATCTTTTTCTCTCGTTAAACATTATAAAAAAAAATCTATTTTATATTTACCAAGAGATGAAAGAATAGTTCTCTTGGTAAATATAAATTAAGCGTATTATTTTTTTGTCTTTTTATTTTTTAATTACTAAAAGAAAAATTTTGCTCTCGGTAAATTAATTTATTTACCGATAACAAGTATTTCGCGAGGTAAATTTCACGAGAGGTAAATATATCAAAGAACTAGAATTTGGTCATGGTTATATTTACTGAGAGAATAATTTTTCTCTCGGTAATACTGAGAGACCTAATTTGTTTCTCGGTAAATAAAAATTAAGCGGCAATTATTTTTTTTTTTCACTTACCAAGAGAAATTTTTTTTCTCTCGGTAAGGTAAATATATTTACTGACAAAGAGTTATTCAGTCTGTAATTTTACAGAGAGACACTTTTATCTCTTCGTAAAGTTAACCTAGATATAAAACACAGTTTCTTTTTTTTTTCCTTCTCCCCCACCTCGTCGCTTCTCTGTTTGTGCGTCTCTCCATATCCATCTCTCTGCTTCTCTGTATTTCTATCTCCAGCGATCTCTTCTTCTCCGGTTAAGTAGGCTTTCCAACGGCGACGGCAACTGCTTCATAAGGTATTTATTAATTTTCTTTTTCGTTAAATTTTTATAGTGTTTTTAATTTTTTTTTCATTTTTCAGTTTGCGTGTTGAGGAAAATTTAGAGTGTTTGACACTTGTTCGCTTCCTATACGGTATTTATTAAATTTTGATGTATTTTTTTTTAGTTGATAACATTTATGTAGTTGGAATTTTTTTTTTGTATATTTGTAATGTTTTTTTATTTTTTTGTGTATATATTTAGTATTTTTTCTGTAATTTTATATGTAGTATAAGGGTTTTATTTTTTTTAATTATGTTGTGATGTGAAAAAAAATTATGTTTTATAATTTTCTGTTTATAATATATAAAAAAAATTGTTAAAAAATTAATAGTATTTTTGTTTAGAGGTTTGGGGAAATTTATAAATTTATGATTTTAGGGTTTTTGTGAAATTTTTTTTTGTTATATAATTATAAAATTTGTGGGAAAATCGAAAATATAATATTTATATATCATAATTATAAAAATTTACATATTAGAAAATATAGAAAAAAAATTTGTGATAAAATAATATTTTTTATGTTTTTAGGGGAAGTGTGAAAATGAAAAATGATAATTTTTAATTTAAAGTCATAATTTATAGATTTTTTTTTTGTTAATGAAAGAAAATAATGAAATGTGAAAAATTATAATTTTTGTGATTGATATCAAAATTATTGTGAATGAATTAAATTATTTTTCATTTATATGTTTTAGGAATGTTATGTTTTATTTTTAACAAATATAATTTTTTGGTGATTGTATGGATTTTTAGGGATTTTGTATTAAAAATTAAAATTTTAAGTATTTAATTAATTCATTGAAAATTAGTGGTTATAATTAAATTTTTTTTTAGTAATTATAGGTATTTTTAGGTTTATAATTGAAAATGTATACATTTAGTTTTTTAGGAGTTTTAGGGTTTAATTTAAAAATATATATATAATTTTTTGTGATTTTATGGATTTTTTGTTAATTAGTGTTAGAAAATAAAATTTTTATGGTTTTAGGAATCTTTAGTTGTTTATTGTTAAAAAATATATATTTTTTTAATTTTGTGAAATTTTTGGAAACTAGTAGTAAAAATTAAAATTTTATAGCACTTTAGTAATTTATAGGAATTTAGAGTTTAAAATTATTTGATAAATAATTTTTTATAATTTTTAGTTTTAGTTAAAGAAAATATTCAAAAAAATTATAAGAAAAGTATTTCCTTTTAAAAAAACAACATAACCAATTTTATGCTTAGTATTTATGTACTTATTATAAATATTTAAGAAATAATAAGAATATTAAAATTTTTAAAAAGCATATTATTAAATCCCAATATATTTCATAATAAGTAATAAAATTTAAACTTTAAAATCCATAAAGTATATATAGGCCCATAATATTGCAGTACTAAATAAAATTTTAATTTAAACTTCAATTATTAAAAAATATTTATTTTGGCCTCATAATATTTTATAATAAATAATAAAATTTAAATTATAAATTTCAAAAAAGTATTTATTTAGGCCCATAATATTTTTTAGAATTATTTTAACTTTGTATGAAAATTATAAATTTTTTTGATGTGTTCGTGTTATGTATAATGTAGTATAATGTGTAATATTAGTAGATAATTAAGATTAAATTTTTATTTAAAATTGTGTAATAATATTAATTAACATGTTAATATATTTTAATTGAACAAACATAATATAAATAAATTTTAGTACTCGTTTGATGAGTTACTCATTTCATTGCAGATGAGAACTTATTGAATTATTTAATTCGGCCAATTTAAAAACTTTAATTTATATATATTTATATTAACACAGATACAAGATAATTATTGACAAGTTTTATTTTTAATTTGGTACTATAACTATCAAATATGTTACCTGATTACATGCCAAATATTATAAATATTTAAAATTAAGTTTTTTTTTAAATATTTATTATATTTGACGTTGTGTAATTGGAGAACTTAGAAAAAATGCTGCTGGATTTTGAATAAAATTTGTATAAAATTTTGCATGATGTTAATTAAAATATATATTATGTTTCTAAATGGGTTAGGGCTTTACCATTTAGAAAGAAGAAATAAGGAGATAGAGTAAGTATATTTTAATTATATTTTTTTTGTATGAATAGAAAAATGAATGCAGGTCGTGCTTGGATGTATCAGCTGCTAAATTTAGATAGTACTCTTAATATAATATTTGTGAATGAGATAAAAGAGTTTGTTAATTTTATGTCAAGTCAAAGGAGATATATGTAAGACAATAAGATTTGTTGTTCATGCATAAAATGTCATCGTAGAAAATTTTGAGAAGTAGAAGAAGTGAAATTTCATTTAGTTAAGTGAGATTTTTGCACCAGATTATTTTATTTGGAACAATCATGGTGAAGAAATATAATCGAGCCACCAGTTCCACAATATTACAGTACATTTGAACTAATGTTTGAACATCCATATCAACAAATATTATAAGATGTTGTTGGGCCTAATGTATTTGACCGAGGCATGCTAGATACCAGTGGAGTTGGATCTAGTGATGGCCAGCATGAACCAGTGAATGAGACTCCTAATTTGAGAGCTCAACAGTTTTATAATTTGTTAAATTCACTAGATATAGAATTGTAGCTTAGTGTCAAAAACTTGCCCTACTATCAGCCATGACACGCTGTTTGGATATGAAGTCTGAGCAACATATGTCAGAAAAAACTTTTGATCAATGGATTTAACTTATTAAAGAGATTTTACCTGAAGTTAATAAAATATTTGATGGTTTCTACCAAACTAAAAAAATTATTCAAGGTCTTAGACTAACCTCATGCGGGGGACTTTCGATCCATCACGACAGTATCCTTCGGGTAGTTCTGACCATCCACCTCAGCCTCCATCTCCGCCTCCTGCGTCTATCTGATTTTAGATTTTTTTTTCTTTTTATTAAGTTTTATGTAATTTCTATACTTTTATTATACTTTTTATGTAAATTTTATTGCGTTGACATACATTTATTTTATACTTGTAAATTTTTTACATTTATTTTTCATTTACATATAAATCTTAATTTTTTATTTTAATTTCTTTGATAAATTTTATACAACAATTATAAAAAAATAATAAAAATAACAAAACAAAATTAAATAAAAAATTAATATTTTTATAAAAAATTAAAATATATTTAATATTTAAATTTATCGTCAGATTTATTGCCAACAAAATTTTTGTTTGCAAGAAAAATTATAATTTTATTATTTTACAATAATAAAATTAAAATTTGAATAATCAAATACCGACAGATTTACCAACAGAAAATTAATTTTTAGAGTTACCGAGAAAAACATATTCGGTCGGTGTTAACGACTAATAATTTACTGAGGAAAAGATTTTTTATCGGCATTATCATGTGCCAGACGACTTATGGGCCGACAGATTTTCAGCCTGTAATACAGACAGAAAAATTTTCAGCCGATAATATCAATAGAAAAATTTTATGTTGGTAATATTTACCGATTAATACGCTGGCGATAAGTTACCGATAGAAAATTTTTTTAGTCGGCAATATCAATAGAAATTAAATTTTGTTGAAAATATTTATTGACTAATATTCTATTGGTAATACTGATAAAAAAAATTTTTTCAATAATTTATCAATAATATATATTTTCTGTCGCTATTTTTATTACTGGCAAAGCATTTATCTATAAAATTTTTTTGCTAATTTATCGATAAATATATTTATCGATAAAAAATATTTAATTATTGATGAATTTTTTTACCTATAATTTATGATATTCTTATAGTGTGTGCTGACAGTGGTTCTTAATTTTAAGTAATCATGGCAAGTACACTCGATGATTGCAAGTCCTTTGGCTGAAAGACCAAAACAACGTTTCAATGTTTATGCATCGCATCGCATGAGTTGTCCCCTTTAATAATGTCGCTATGACTTGTGACCACCTCCACCTTCTCCATGGAAAATTTGCAAAAATGCAAATTTCAAAATTAATATATACTATCCTATGCGTTATTATTGTTATATAAATTTATAGACAATGAGGAATATACACATGTATATTGTAATAAAAGACTATAGCTGCCGTGATTGGAGGAGGAGTTGATTGAGGAAAAAAAAAAGAAAGTGGGGTAGCAGTGTAGGTGTCGCTGATGGAGGTGTTGGCGAAAAAAGAAAATTGCGAGTCTTGCAATTTAATCCAAACAGACAGGGGTCATGTGGTTGCCAAATACGCTCAGAGGGCCCATTCCACTTGGACCTGAAGGTCTACGGTTGGCGCTTCAAATCAGGTTTTACCAGACATGGCTCAACAAACTCCAATATCTAACTGCCTCTCTCAATTGACCACCCAGTCACATTAAAGACATTTTAAATATATATTTATTATACTATAACAAAAAAATTAAAATTTTCCATGTATAAACAATTAACATGTGTCTATTATATTTGATATTTAGGGGAAAGAAAAAGTGGAATTATATAGCTAAATAATTTTGTTTGATTTATTTATTTTGATTATGCCTTTTTTATTTTTAATTACTGTGGCTTTCTGACATGCACGAAAGGAAATTTTATAAATGGCCCTGCAAATTAATATTGATTTCAGTATCATTGTCCGTGTTAGATGCCCAAATTCTCCAACCGCTCAGCAGATAAATTATAGTAATAGTAAAATTGCAAATAAATTATTTTTATTAGACTAAGAAATTTCAAACGTTGTAATTATTATTATATTTTTAGATAAATTCGCTGTATTAATTGATACACTTGGTCATTTTACAGTTTATACGTTATTTAACTTTGTATTTAATAAATATATATAAAAAATACTCACAAATTAAATTTATGAATATTTGTGTCTATTATATTTATATTTAGACTAATTTCACAATTAATTTCAAGACTGACAATTTTTTTTTCAATTAAGAACAATCATTCTTAACAAGTTATCTACTTATCTCTTGATTTGCAGCATGAATGTTTTATGATATTATTGGTGTAATTATCAGTCATTAGTTATCTGTTGGTTGTGAGCATAATTCACCTTCTTTTACCAAAAATAAAATATTTAGAATAAATTATTATTTAATTCTTAAATTTGATCGTAATTTTTTTTTGCAAAATAATTAATAAGTGTCAGTCAATATAAAAATATATTTTTATTAGATAATAAAATAACCTTACACAAAAATTTTCTCTTTCCGTCTTTTAGCGCCATCGCTATTGCCAAGCCAGTCGTCAGCCGAGGCCTAACCAACAATAAAGCCTCCCTATAATCGAAGCTCGCTATTGGTTCTCCCGAGTCACCATCGGTGCTGGAGAGACCACACCGGTTCCTAGCAAACGCAATGGATTTTTTTTAATTATATAATATATCTTGCAATTATTTTTTTTTATAAAAAATTCAATTAAAAGAGCACTAATCAAAATCTAATTTTTTCATTATAATTGAAATTTTTATGGTTCTGCGTTTCTTTTTTTTTTTAAAAAACTTTTGATCTATATTTCAAAGGTTATAAAAAAAGAAAAATAATGGATAAAATAGAAAATTTTATTATAAATTGCACAGATTTTTAACTGAAAAAATAACAAAAGGATTAATATATTGATAAAATTAAAATTCCGAGACTATTTCATTAATTTTTAAAAAATAAGAATTGATATGTTAATTTTCAGAAAGTGAACAATAATTTATCATTCATTTTATCAATTAGTCTTATCAATCAATAACAGAAGAAGATGCACGAAAAAAAACAATAACACAAGTCAAAAAGTTGAAGGGTTTTTTTTTTTTTAATTTCATAATAAAAAATAGAAAATAATGGATTAAAAAAATGATTTAATTACACAAACTTTTGACTGAAAAATAACAAAAGGATTAATATGTGATAAAATTGAAATTCAGGGATTATTTCAATAATTTTTAAAAATAAGAACTGAATATTAATTTTCATAAAGTAAACAATAATTTATCATTCATTTTATCAATTAGTCTTATTAAATAATAACACAATTACATAGTTGAAGGCTTTTTTTTAAATTATTACATAATAAAAAATTATAAGACTCGTGTGCTTAGCATGCTAATTACATATTATCATAGTTGATGCTTATATTAAACCAAAGCTTTATTTTAATATTTAATTAGTCGTATATCTGTGTAATGTGTGGATATATTTTTTTTTATCATGCTATAAAATTTTTATTATACATATGATATTTTATATTTATATATTAATATTTTATTAAATATATAATATTTTATCTTCATATATTAATAATTTTAGTTATTAAATTTTAAATTTAATATAATTAATAATTATTAGTATAGTTATGAAAAATAAAAATAAAATGTTATTTAACTTTTTTTTATTTTTACATATTAATCATTTTATTAAACCAATTATAATATATAAATAATATATAAATAGGTAAATAACTATAACACATGATATTTTTGTATCGTATATATTACATAATAATTTACTTTTTATTCACTTTTCAATTTTGACCAATAAATTTTCTATATATATAATATATATTTTTATATTAATAATTTATAAATTTATTTTTAAATATATTAATAACTTCAATTAAAAATTTATTTAAAATTTATTAATAATTTATTAAATATCTGATATTTTATTTTTATATATTAGTAGTTTCAGTTAAAATATTTATTAATAATTTATTAAATTTATTAAATATGTGACTTTTGGTATTTATATATTAATATTTTTAATTATTAAATTTATATTAATAATTTATTAAATATATGATTTTTTTATTTTCATGTATTAATAATTTTATATATTAATAATTTATTAAATATATTATTTTATCTTTATAAATTTATAATTTTAATTAAAAATATTATTAATATTTTATTAATATACGATATTTTACATTCATATATTGATAAAAAAAAATTTATTAAATGAATAAATACTGTTTTTTTTACATTATGCATATATGTATTTTAGATTAGAATGATCATATATTTTTATTGTTTAATTTTTTAAATTCTAAAACTTATAAATTAATTATTATTATAAATAAATTATTTAATATATAATTAATTTATTATGAATGTTAAGAGTTAGATTTTTTTAACTTTTTTAATTTTTTTTAAAAAAATATATTATTTAATTATATTAATGTGTAATTAGTTTATAAAAAATTAATATAATTTAATAATTATTAAAATTTAAATTTTCAAGAAATTATTAAAATTAAAAAAAAATGTTAGTTAGCCTTTTTTTAAATTTGATGATGATGTATGTGTGTATATATCTATATCTATATTATATATATATATAAGCTAATGATAGAATAAGTCTTGAAATGGCGACAAATTATCAATTTTCTAAAATGATGCTCTTTTATTTTTTCTCATTTTAATTAATTTTTATTTAATTTTAATAATTTATATAAAATATAAAATTTAATATTTATTATATTGTGACTATTAGTCTTCTATTAACTAACCACACATTAATATAATTTTATAATATTAATTAAATAAATTATATTTTTGACTTTTAATTTTATAAAAATTAATTACATATTAATATAATTAAATATTATTGATTAATTTATATATATTTTTTAAAAAATTAAAAAGTTAAAAATATAAGACTCTTAACCTTCTTAATAAATAAATAAATTAATTTATAATAATTATTAATTTATATATTTTTAAAAATTTTAAAAAATAATAAAATATATGATTTTTTATAAAATATAAATTAATTACACTTAAATATAATTTAATAATATATTTATTTTTTATAAATTTCAAAGGTTAGAAAATATATAAATTAATTATAAATTAAATAATTTATCTATGATAATAATTAATTTATATATTTTAAAAATTTTAAAAATTAAAAAAATAAAATATATAATTTTTAACATTTATAATATATATTTAAATTTTTAAATTTTTAATATAATTGAATAAGTCTTAACACGGTAACACACGATGATACTTACGTTAAACCGAAGCTTTTATTTTAATACTATTTAATAGTTTCTCTGACCGTATACGAAACACTTGACCGTTGCTGACGGCGCTAATTTTCTAAGACTGGAATCGTTTGATAGAAAAATTTTGGCGTTTGATTTTCCGTCAAATAGAAAAAGATGAGCTGGTCCAGGAGTGCTTGCTTGTCCTTTTTGTCGCAGTCCTAAAGCACAAGCTAAAGCTACTCAGAACCCACCAAAGAAAAAAATATACAAAATAATAATGATAAAAAACCTCAGAATTTAGCAAACAAAATCCTCACTGCAAGTGTTCAGTTCTCGTGTCTTGCGGCAAATTATATTATCAGTGATTTTTTTTTATCATTGCCATTTATTGAACACCATTCCTTTCTCTCTCTTTCTTTCTATCTCACTCTCTCTGCTGGTTTTTCAGTTAGCTCTGTTCTCTCTGAGACCACTTGCATTGAGGAGTAAGTGGCGAAGTCGTAAAATGGAGAGGAAACAAGGGTTCTTTTCGGCGCTAAAAGGGGAATTGGTTAGAGGTTTATCTCCCGGAAGGACGAGAGCCAAGAGTCCGGCGAGGAGTGCTTCCCCAATGTCGAGTTTGTTACGAAGAAGGAAAGGACGTGGACATTACGTGGCGCAGCCGGAGCCGTTGATTATACCGAGATCGGGGAGCTTGAGATCTGTGGAGGCTTTGTCACCGTTGAAGGAGGGGCCGGATCAAGATGACGGTGGAGATTCAAGGATGGAAGGGAGGTGGGGCCACTGGATGAAGGGACAGCTGTCCAGAACACCGTCCGTTGTGTCGTCAAATACGTGCAAACGGTCCGATCTGAGGCTGCTGCTGGGCGTACTTGGTGCTCCGCTTGCTCCGGTGCACGTTAGCAGTGCTGAACCTTTGCCTCACCTTAGTATTAAAGATACTCCAATAGTTAGTCCTTTGCTTCATCTCTTTATAATGCTGCATTTTGCGGGTTAATTAGTTTAGTTCATTAATTATATTCTTAATTTTTGCTCTGGCTTCTTTCTTTCTTCTAATTTAATATTTTTTTAAGATTATAAGATCAAATAAGTTTTTAACAAAACGTGACATGGTAGTGCATTGCATCACTAAAGTTAAGTTGCTCTGTTCTGTGCATGTTCATTCCTTGATCACATGAATAAAGATACAAAATGGGTTTCTTTGTCTTTGGAGAAAACTATTTTCCCTTTTTCTTTTTTCAAGTTTAATTGGTGGTATACCTTAGAATTGGAATCGAAGTTGAATAACATTTCAAAACTTTAAATATTTATTTTCATGTTCATTTTTAAAACAATTAAATAAAATTTGTTGATTAAATTAAAAATTATATTTACGAATAGATATCGTATCAATATAATTTCGAGTTATCGTAATTATTCTATTCAAATGTAAAATATAAAAAATTGGAATCCTATCGTTGGAATAGGATTAGGATGTACAAGTGTTTCTTGAATAGAGAACTCATGCTTTACTCTGTTAGGACTCCGTATTTCTGACTTCTTGGCATTATGCACAATATGATTACTCCACAATTCGTTGCTTGTAATTGTAGATTAAAAGTTAGGGAGAGGAGAAGAAGATATGTTTGAAATTTTATCGCCAAAAATGATGATATAGAATTTGTTGATCACAGAAAATGATTGATAGCCTAAAGAAGAATGAAAATGATTTGGGATAAATGTAATGGTATTGTATATACAATACTATGAATGAATTCTTTTTTGAATACTCTTCCTGGCATAGCTGTCGCTTCAAATTCCTTTTGCTGGCGAACTAACAAAGAAAAAGAATGAGTTTGATTTCTCTCCATGGCAATTTTCTTTATTCTATCATAAGCATCTTTTAATGTGATCTGTCTATTTCTTGGATATGGTGCAGGAAACGTCATCTGCTCAGTACATATTGCAGCAGTACACTGCAGCTTCAGGAGGGCAAAGGGTTCAAAATTCTATCCACAATGCTTATGCCATGGGAAAGGTGAGAATGATAGCTTCTGAGTTTGAAACAGCAAACAAGGTAACAAAGAACCGAAATTCCTCCAAGGCTGCTGAGTCTGGTGGGTTCGTCCTGTGGCAAATGAACCCAGACATGTGGTATGTGGAGCTTGCACTTGGTGGTAGCAAGGTTCATGCTGGCTGCAATGGCAAGCTTGTGTGGAGGCACACACCCTGGCTTGGTGCACATGCTGCAAAAGGTCCTGTTAGACCATTGCGCCGTGCGCTTCAGGTGAAACTGTCTGTTCTCTTATGTCCTATCTTCTACCTCAATTCCAAGTCTGTTACTTAATCATCTTCATTTTCTTTACAGGGTCTTGACCCACAAACAACTGCAAGCATGTTTACCAATGCGAGATGCATTGGGGAGAAGAAGATCAATGGAGATGATTGCTTTATCCTGAAGATATGTGCAGATCCTGCAACTCTGAAGGCCAGGAGTGAAGGACCAGCAGAGATCATAAGGCATGTTTTGTTTGGCTACTTCAGCCAGAAAACTGGGCTCCTTGTTCACATAGAAGATTCTCATTTGACTCGCATTCAAAATAATGGAGGTGATGCTGTGTACTGGGAGACAACAATTAATTCCTTCCTTGATGATTATAGGCCAGTGGATGGTGTTATGATTGCTCATTCAGGGCGTTCAGTAGTAACCCTGTTCCGGTTTGGGGATACAGCAATGAGCCATACCAGGACAAGAATGGAAGAAGCATGGGCAATTGAGGAAGTAGCGTTCAATGTCCCAGGCTTGTCAATGGATTGTTTTATTCCTCCTGCTGAATTAAGATTTGCTTCTATCAGTGAAACCTGTGAGCTTCCTCAGAATCAGAGGGTAAAACCAACTGTGGCTGCTGCAACATATCGGACCAAAGTTGCTGCATTGGATAGATCTCATGATAATGTTATTAACAATACGATGTGGAAGGCAGATGTTTAGGAAATGGAAGGGGCTTCTTGGCATGTTATTGCACAGCTAGGTTAGTCGTCTAGTTTACTGGACCAATCAATTAGGAGTTGACCTGGTAAAGGCAGTAGCATAATTGTTTTAAAGTTTTGGCATTGAATCAATGTCTCTTTGAATTTGTAAATAGCATAGTCCATCGCATATTTTCTCAGGTTCTGGTTGAATATTTTGTGTTCTCCAAGGAGGAATTCCAATATGAACGCAGAGCTTGGGTTTGTAGTGGCTGATAAAAAGCTAACAGAGGTTTGTTTCTCCACTGACCCTTGTTGCATAGATATTTCGTTAGTGATGTCTAAAAAGTTCATCCTTGTATGGTTTTATCATCTATAAGGCTATTGAAGCGTATTAAATCTTTTTAACATCTGCCATTTCTTTTTTTATTTAAGTTCATCTTGTGAAGGTAGCTTAGAAATTAATAGATGGACAGATTGTTACTGAAAAAATTTTAAAAAATGGATAATATTTTCTTGATCCTCTCATCAAAACCATGTTAGAAGCTTCTTATTTCAGCATGTGTGCAAGTTTGTTGCTAAGATTGCGGAGAGAGATAGGTCAAAAGTTTAGGCGGAGTAGGCAGACCTTAGACTTCTTTATTGCGGTCACTTTCGCATGTATGCAGGATGTGAAACACACAGAAACTGTGTGTAGTGGGGAGGACCCATAAGCAGGCATGTTCGGAATGGCTAATTCCTATTCAAACCAAAGATTTGCAGTCTTGTCTGCCTTCTTTTTCTCTTTTTTTTTTTTCTCATTTTTCATTCATTGGATTTCTTCCCAACCTAACATCTTATGGTGAAATTTTCAAACTCTTTGAAGAATTAGGTGTTAGAATTTGTTGACTTAGATTGCTGCTACTGAGGCAATGTTACCAAGTATGACTTTCTTGAAATGTCGTTGGCATTTGTTTCTTATATTCTGCGGTTAATTGCATGATACAGACCTATTGAACAGTTATGTTCACGAATACCGTTAATATTGAAAGTTACAGTAAGTAATAAATAAGGGAGTCGGTGCCAATTACCAAAAGCACCAAAATTTGCGATTCTCCTTGTTTTTTTTATCTTATTGTGAATTTTTTTTATAAAGTACACTGTGTAATAGAGTTATATTTACAAGTATGAAACTTGGGTTCCTCGGATTGTTTACCAAAATGGTTAATGAAATTGTTAATCATCGTTATCAGACGTTCAAAATTTGAGGTTGAAATTAAGTCCAAAATATAAGACTATAAGTTCATGCAATAGTGAATATTTAAAAATTGAAATTAAAAATGAGTATTTTTTTGAAAGAAAAATAAAAATAAATATTTTTGAAAATATTTTTGTACAAAGTAAAAAAAATTGCATTGTTGCTTTTCACAATGGACTAATAATTTATTGAGTTTTGTACAAAAATACCTCAAAAAGGTAAATGCAAAAAAAAATACTTATTTTTTCTTTTAAAAATATAAACTTTTCAACTTTTAATTTAAAAAAATACCAATTTATATAATATATTCAGTTAAATTAAAAAAAATACTTTTATATAATTCTTAAAAATTGTAACATAATTTTGGGAAAAAATTAAAAAAAAAGTCATGCTATATGATTTCCTCTAATTTATTGTGGAGGCTTTTATGAGGACAACTTCATTGGGCTTTTTACAAAAATGCTAAAAGAAATTAAAAAAAAATTAAATTTATCGTATTTTGTAAAATATATTAAAATTTATAAAAATTTATAATTAATTTATTAATTTACCAGTTTTACATAATTTATTACTTCATCTATTTTATTTTTATAGTCCATTATACTATTTTAATTTAAATGTCCTAAATTATAGTCCACTTATCATAAATAAAGTCATTATTTTATTATTATACCCTAATTTAATATATATTTTTTCATTGTAATTGCAAATAGCATTAAAAATAATTTAAAAAATACATTATACTCGATGAGGGTATATTTAAAAAAAATAATTCTTAACTATATTTTATTAATATATGTGTAAATAGCTACGGGACAATAAAAACAGAACGAAAAGAGTATGACTTTATTATAAACATAATAAATTTAATAAATTTATTATAAATTTTTATAAAATAACTAAAATGGCATGAATATAAAAAAAATTATAAAAAAGAGTGAAGGGTGTAGTTTTCCCCAACTTTATCAACTTAAAATCCAAGTTGAGCCTTCCTAATCAGCCCATGGGTGTAAACCGATCTTTTTCGTGTTTCGTTAGTGCATCGTCCCAAAACTACATATCTCCTCCATATGAAAAGAAACGAAACCCTAATTAAGGTATCAACATTCAACAGCCTGAAAATTGAAAGTCAGTGACGCTGTGTTGTTGTTCAACGGAGCTTCTCATCAACCGGGAAATCTTAAATCATCTTTTTTCTAAAAGTCCATAAACCTTTTCATGCCAACACGTTCTCTCCATATTCTTAAGAAGAATAATAATAATAATTAATGTTTATGCGTGCAAAAGCCTGAAGATAACAACTGATGTGTACCTCATGCATACCGTTACATGTTCTTTCTCGATATTCTAATAGGAAGCTATCAGTACATTAATTTCTTTTCAGTTTATAAATAATTAATCATTGTTGCATATATCCAACCATATCTTGTTTGTTTATATAGAAATAATCACGCTTATAATTAATCATTTTTGTTTGTATAGAAATATTATCTTGCAACATGAAATTTATAAATATACGTTACCTTGTTATTATGTCGTAGAATAGAATCCATTTACGGTTCACCATATTCAATTACCGATATGCATTATATTGAAGTGTGAATTAATTAGAAATTCTTTTACTTAAAAACCCTATATGTTATGGTAAAATGTGTATGCATTTCAAGTAATTTTTTTTAATGCTAATCACCGTTACTGGAGATAGATTCAAAGTCTTTTCATTCCTTAGAAACTTCATATATATTTATTCGCATATTCTTGAGACCTTAAACTATTGCACTTGAAACTGTTTTAATTTATTCTTAAGCTTCTGTTTGCAGCTTTACTAGTTATATATATATATATATATATATTTGAAGCTGTGAGTTAAGGATTGTAAAGGGACCACATTCTTCCTCTGGTTTGAAGAGACAATGTCCCATAATCAAGCTGTGGTCCCTCACCTCCTTTTTGCCATTTGTGAGCATGTTAGATTAACCTATTTTCATAACTTGGAAGTGGAAGAAGAATCAGAGAACAGTTTTGCAGGCTAAAGATTAATATATTAGGTTATTTATTTTTTGCTCTGTATATCTGACATCCATTATTGAGAGTAGATGCTAGAAAAAAAAAGGCTCTAATTCTTTTTTTTTTTCAGGTCAATTAGACTCAGACCGGAGTTGGAATTTACAATCTTAGAGCTTCAGTTTTTATATTAACTGAGCTACTCTCCCCTCTTAGGAGTTCAAATTAAGTTGTTTCATTAACACACTTTTATATAAAGTTGCGGCTAAAATTAAATTGTACTGAGGAGTTGAAATTAGAAAAGTGGACAAAGGGACTCAAATGAAAACCAAGATTCTTTACAAAATGAATAATGAGCACAGAAAATCAGGAGTTTTTGTTGTAACATGAACTTAATTCTTTGTGTAATGCCAATGTGATTTATAAAAATTTAACTCAATTTCTTGCTCATGGGCTCCTTTGCCACTCATATCAGACAAAATACCTTTATGCATAAAAGAATTTAGAAAGTGATGAAGCCAGGTAATGTAGTGATATAAGTGGTTCTAAACCCTAATAAGATTGATAAGGACCACTTGCTTTATGATGTGGAGTGCACCTGAAGAGCATATATATATATAGAAATTTAAAAGAAAATAAAATAACAATATTGTTAATTGCAATTTATAATGCTAACAAAAAGTGCAGTTCAGAGTATTATTAACATGATTTGTTTTGAAATTATAATCTCAGTAGTTATATGTGTATGTATGCAATATAGTAATTCTGGAGCTCATAAACATATGTAAGAAGTACAATCTCTGTCAGTAACCGGTAGAATTTACCTTCTACATATAAAAAAACCTCTGGAATACAGAGTCTAATTAAATTACCTTTCTCCAAGGAAAAGGCTCACATTCAAATATGGCAAATGGTTGCACATATAACGTAAGAATTTGAGCTTCTAGATTATCATATATTTATATATCTCTTTTCATGCGCCGCTAAGAACCACTTATCCACCCACTTAATTCCCATTTTAAATAGCATCTTTATATGAGTACATATAAACCTGCTGAGCCTTTATAACCCTACCATATCCACACAACCTAAACTGAAGTCTTTAGTCTGAGACTGAACTATGGATTCTCTGAAAAAGGAGAGATTAATCCCTAGCGTTGCAAATTCCAATGCCACTAATGTAAGTAAGAAGCAGAGTTGCACTAATCCTAATTGCTTCTTCTGCGCCATGAAAGAGCAAGACCATTCACTGAGACGAGCAGGAATTGCAAGTTGTTTCAAAGAAATGACTCTCAAAGACAGCCAGGAACACGTTCTGGTGCTTAGTGGTCTATGGAACATTGCTATGACACAGCCGGATGATCCGGAATTTCCTTCCCTTGGCATCTTCAATTGCATGTCAAGGTTGATACTAAAAGGTACTAATGATAGAAATTGGCTTCTTAGTGACCAGAATATATATATTCCTTATTATGCTGCTCATATTATTGGCTTTTATACTATGAATAAGGTTGAGTTTGCTGAGAAAGCTGCTGAATCCAGTGTTATACTTCCATTAATAGAGCTTTTAAGAGGAAAGATTAGTTGGGTGGAGCAAAGGGTTGCTGTTCGAGCAGTCGGTCACTTGGAAAGCTATGAAAGGACGTTTGAAGCAGTTGCTGTTTATGAAAGAGAACTTGTGAAATTAGCTATGGAGATTGCTTCTACTTGCCTTGATACCGTTTATGCTAATTTTGTTGATGCCAAGGATGCAAAGGAAATGTTAAAGTACCATTGCGACTTGCTTACAAGAGGAGTTGGAGGAATTGAAATGTAGAATAGGAAGGCTGAGGAATGGGCTAGCCAACTTCAGTGTTGGTCTCTTTATCTTTAAATTGCTTTGCATGCAAAGAGAGATGTTTAGATCTCATTTGCAGCCAAGAATTTTTAAAGAATTTGTGTGGAATGTGGGGTGGACTGGTGAATCATTCATCACCTGCAGGAGTTGGACTCATTAGAATATTATGCTACAGTAAAAATGGAAGAAAAAGCAGTGCTGAAAATAAAGAAGTTATATATAATCTCTGCAATCTCTCGAGATCTTCAGATGATTGACAGTACATCGGGATCGATTGTCTTCTGTTACTTCTCAAGGATCAAGAAACCAGGTATAAAGTCATAGAGGTTGCTGTCTTTTTTCTTATTGATCTGGTTGAGCTTAGAAACCTTGGTGATAGATTTAATGTGGGTGAAACAATTAAACAAGCACTTCTTTTGGACTATAAACAAATTAAGTTAAAGATAAAGAACAAGAAAGTTCAGAATGTTTTACAAGAAATATGGGATTTGAAGATAGATAGGAGAAAAAGAGAGACGGTGACACTTTCTGAAGAAAAGATTGAGGAAAGTAGGGTTTTGGTGGATATGATAAAACAACAAGGAAACCAAATGTTTTTGTTAGGAGATATTGAAGAAGCATTGAATAAATATAGTGAAGCATTGGATTTATGTCCACTAAGGCTAAGAAAGGAAAGAATGGTTCTTTATAGTAATAGAGCTCAGTGTCATTTGCTGCTAGGAGACGCAGATGCTGCCATAAGGGACTCAACTCGAGCTCTTTGCTTATCTACTCCTACAAATTCTCACAGCAAAAGCCTTTGGAGAAGATCTCAGGCTTATGACTTGAAAGGACTGGCTAAAGAATGCTTAATGGACAATATAATGTTCCCCAGTGGCTGTATCAGCACTGAAACAGGTAGACGTGACAAAATCCCATACCATGCAGCTCGTATGATCAGCAAACAACTGGATGCCACGTGGCTTTTTGTAGGTGCCAAGTCAAAGATATCAAGAAGTCGAGTGGGTCATGTACAACAAGAATTGGAAGAAGATGGTGACTACAAAATGAGCAACAATTACTTGCAAAACTACGAAGAGATAATAAGAATTATGACGGAGAAAAAAGAGGATAATTACTGTAATACGAGTGAAGTTTAAAAAAACTATTAAAATGTGAAACTTCTCTTGAATATTATAAGAATACAGGAGATAAAGAGCCAAATCAAAAATCACACTTTAAATTTGGCTCTTAAATTTTTTTTAATATTTTTCAAGTGCAAAATAATAACTTTAAATTTCGATTTCAATAAAATTAAAATTTAAAGTTTTAAACAATCCAAAAATAATAAATATAAATAAATTTTTATACAAAATAACAATTTTGAGTTGCGGTTTTATGTTTGTGGGTCATTTGAATCAAACAACAATATAAAATTTTGATTTATCTCATGATTAAAAAAAAATATGCATCAAAGTTGCTGTTTGATGCATTGTGGTACAAAAATAAGGAAATTTGCTATTCCACACCAGCACATGTATTGATGCACACAATACAATTTGCGTACACTACTCAAATTATGCAAAACAGAGAGACAGAGACGGAGATTGAAATGCAAAGAGAGTTATCATTTTTTTATAACTCTCGCACACATACATTTACAGTGGCATGTATATGTATAAAATTTTATTAAGAACTTATTATTTTTTTAATCATTAAATTTTTATCTTTAAATTGATTCAAAAATTATCTTTAAATTATATTCTTAAAATTTTTAAATTTTAGAGATAACTCCAATTCCTTTAAATCAAAAGCATATTGATAAATTTTTACCTATATATATATATTCATAAGAATAATTATATAATTAATAAACGAATAATTATATTTTATTTAAACTTTTCACTTTAATTTTTATAATTAATTCTTGCTTTAAAATTTTTTTGATGTGAATAACGGATAATAATCTATAGCATGAATTTGTTTACATTATATTTCATTTTAAAATATTTTATAGCCCATAAACTGAATTATTTTTTTTTTATATTTGAATTTTAAAAAAATCTCTTGTTTCCTTTCGTAGAAACGTATTCAAATCAAATTGCAATTAGTAGCCTAACTTTCTTGGAGATTTCCTTCCTTCACGATTACCTCAAAAAGTCCTAAACCAAAATTCATATAATATTCCAAGTTTATTATTTATATAAATACATATTTATTAATATATAATTTTTTTTAAATATTATAATAGAAAGTGTAAATCAATTATGAATTTATTATTTAATATATGCTTATCATTAGACTATTTAAGTGTGCATATCTCCTCAATTGCCACACAATTTATACTTAATATATTGACTTCAATTATCATAAATTCAATTTATTGATTAATTTTCTACAAATCTCAATTTATATATATATATATATAAAGTATTTACCATTTATTTGTCACTAATGGAAATTTTGGAAATTATGGCAATTTTGACAAGAATGGAGAAATTATTGGACAAAATTTTTTTTTCATATGTAAAAAAAATTAACCAATAGGATAAAGCCACGTGTACTTTTTCCTTCTTCTGGGTTTGGCCACTGTAAATGCATGTGTGCGAGAGTCATAAAAAACGACAACTCTCTTTGCATTTCAATCTCTGTCTCCGTCTCTCTGTTTTGCATAATTTGAGTAGTGTAAGCAAATTGTATTCTCTATGTGCATCAATATTTTTGTTGGTACTGAATAGCAAACATCCTTATTTTTGTTCCATGCTGTATTAAATCGCAATTTTAAACTGCAGTTTGATGCATTTTTTTTTTATTATGAGTTGTATTATAATTTTAAATTACAATTTAGTTTAAATGATATGACAAACACTAAATTATAACTTTTAGTTGAGGTTTAATACAGTTATGATTTGGTGCAAAAATTTATTTATATTTATCATTTTTAGATCGTCCAAAATTTAAAATTAAAACTTTACAGTTAAAAAGTATTAAAAAAAATTAAAAATTAAAAATAAAAATATGACTTTCAATTTAATTTTTTGGTTCTCACATTTTAATAATATTTAAAAAAAATTCAAATTTTAGTAATTTTTGAGACTTCTCCTGTATTAAATTAATTATCCCGAGAAAAAGGTTTCGTATCTGGTAAGTGTTAAAAAGTCTTTGATCTGACGAGACTGGTCCATCATCATCTCTGCACATTATTTTCTTGAAATTGAAACATTTCTTTTTTGTTTATCAAATGAGGCTGCCAAGTTTATGATTAGTTTTGCTCAGAACATTTTTCAGGTCTGTCCACTATAATGGAAGAACCCCTGGTGGGAAAAGAAGGAAGCAAAAGAAAGCTGAGAAGGGCAAGAAGTGAAAAGAATCAAGATGTTATGGCTCGTTGAATGTAAGATCGAAGCAGATCCGGAGATGTTGTGGGATGGATTATCGGATTTTCATGTGGTGGGTGCTTTTATTTGGTGTTTGTACAATCTGGGATTTCGCATGGTTATTGGTTACCATTTTTAACTTGAAATTTTGTTCACGGATGGTACTAATATTTAGAGATGTATTCGATACATTTTATCATAATCAAGTTAAGGAAAAAGAAAGATAGAGGAGAGTCATTCATCACTTGGATTTCTGGTTGTCAATGCCATGATATTTTTAAATTCCTGTACTCTAATTTAACATGTGATTTCAAATAATGCAGATCTTGGGTGAATTTTTGAGCAACTGTTTCTCAGTGATTTACATGCGAGTAATATATTGGGTGTAAAGTTAAGTTTGCTTTATTCAAAAATTCAAACCAAAATCGTGGTTCTTGTTGGCCTGGGTTAGGCAGATGGGCATCCATGAAAGGGGGAGAAAACCTTATTCCCCTAAATAAAAGGGGAAGAAAACTTAATTCTCCTAAAACCTAAAATATGCATAGATCACTAGATTATTCAAATTAAATTGCAAAAGGCAGAATTGCGTACCTGAAATCATCGTATATTAATGCTGAAGACGATTCTGGGATTTGTCGCCTTCCAAGGGATACACACTTTAAGTTATGCGGAAGCACTATAGAAGGAACGTAATGTTCTCTAAAATTGTTATGTTCCCCTGGAGACCACGACCCTTTATTTATAACTGATGATGATGATTTCTGTTTTGGTCCTTCAACAAAACAGAAATTCTTATCGGTCTCTACACTTATAATCCTATTACGAGTAGGACACCTCAATAGTCAACAATCCTAATTAGATCAAAACTTTAATTGACTATCTTAATTTGACTGCAATATATATTTAATATATTAAATATATTTAGCCCACATTTAGGATTAATTTTAATCAATATAAAATTAATTCTAACAATCTCCCACTTGAGCTAACATATATTAAATGTAAAGGTATATACCTTAATGAGCTCATAAAAGCAGTCATACTGAAGGTGCCTCAAACAATCTCGTCCATTGATTATATCGATAAAGGACTGAAGGGCCAGTCGCCACATTCATCGTGACTCAAACCACCATCAATCACATTTTCAATACTCTCAAATGACATAGATCAATAATAGGAGTGTAGCATGGAAACTACATGTAATGTGATCTAATCATGCCTGTTTCCAACTGGTCAATCTTAAGTGAGATCAAACATAAATATAATACAGAGTGTAAAACACATAATAAAATGAAAGAAAAACTCATTTTTCTGCAGAAACTGAATGTACTTTATAAAATATATTCAATGTCAAAGAGAGCATACATAAAACTTAATGCAAACTTAATGAACAAACTCCCACTGAAACTAAATAGTCTCAAATAATGTGACACCCATATGAGCAGTGTGCTCATAAAAAACTTTCGGTATCACAGCCTTAGTGAGCGGATCCGCAATCATGGAGTTCGTTCCAATATGCTCTATGGATATCTGTCCACTCTGTACTCTCTCCCTCACAGCCAGAAACTTTATCCCAATGTGTCTCGATCGAGAAGAGCTTCTGTTGTTGTTGGAGAATAAAACCGCTGAGTTATTATCACAGTATAACTTTAATGGCCTTTCAATGCCATTTACAATGCGCAGCCCTGTGACAAAGTTCCTCAGCCAGATTGCCTAATTGGATGCCTCGTAGCTTGCTACAAATTCTGCTTCCATGGTGGAGGTAGCTACTAGAGTTTGTTTCACACTCTTCCAAGAAATAGCACCGCCAGCCAAGAGATATATGTAGCCTGAAGTGGATTTTCGACTGTCTTGGCATCCCGCGAAATCAGAATCAGTATACCCAATGATCTCAAGCTGATCTGATCGCCTGTATGTGAGCATATGTCCCTTAGTTCTCTGAAGATACCTCAAGACTCTTTTGGCTGCTTTCCAATGATCCATTTCTGGATTGCTGAGATATCGTCCTAACATGCCAACTATGAATGAAATATCTGGACGAGTGCAAACTTGAGCATACATCAAACTCCCAACTGCAAACGCATAAGGAATCTTCTGCATCTCCTGAATCTCAAGTTCACCCTTTGGACACTGATCAAGACTGAATTTATCTCCTTTAGCAACTGGGGTATCAATAGGTCTAATGTTGTGCATACTAAATCGCTTGAGCACTTTCTCAATATAGCCCTTTTGTGATAATCCAAGAATACCTCGAGTACGGTCTCGATGTATTTGAATCCCTAATACAAAAGAAGCTTCATCTAAATCTTTAATCTCAAAGTGTTTTGAAAGAAAGATTTTGGTCTCGTACAGCAAGTCCTTACAGTTAGTAGCAAGCAATATGTCATCCACATATAAGACCAAAAAGATAAACCTACTCCCACTGAACTTGTGATACACACAATCTTCCACAACATTTGTCTCAAAACCGAAAGAGACAACTACTTCATGGAACTTGAAGTACCACTGACGAGAAGCCTGCTTGAGTCCATAAATGGATTTCTTTAATCTGCATACCAGTCGCTTTGGGTCTCCAGACACAAAGTTTTCTGGCTGCACCATATAGATGGTTTCATCAATGTCTCCATTGAGAAACGTAGTCTTCACATTCATTTGATGTAACTCAAGATCAAAATGTGAAACTAGAGCCATGATTGTCCTAAAAGAGTCCTTCGATGAAACCGGAGAGAAGGTCTCTTTATAGTCAATCCCCTCTTTCTGAGTGAAGCCTTTAGGTACAAGACGAGCCTTATATCTTTCCACATTACCATTAGAATCTCTTTTGGTCTTAAATATCCATTTGCAACCAATGGGTTTCTTTCCTTCAAGTAATGGAACAAGATCCCAAACTTGATTGTCTTGCATAGATTTATATTCTTCACTCATTGCCTCAATCCACTTATGAGAGTTGGAATTCTGCATGACATAATGAAAGCTGATTGGATCATCTTCCACCATGTCTATAGTGTCCTCATGTTCCTGAAGATATACTACATAGTCATCCGAAATAGCATTTCTTCTTTCTCTAGTGGACCTTCTTAAAGGCACAGGTTCTGGCTCAAATTATTGAGGTTGTTGAGCTTGTACTTGAGGAAGAACAACTTCTTCATCCTGATGGGGAAGTTGATCAACATTGTCTTGTATTGGATCCGAAATTACTTCTGGGATATTAACAATTCTAGGAACCTGAACAGTTCCAAGAGCAAAGATAGGAATCGACACTGAGTGTTCCTGACTTGATCCCTCCTCAAAGACAATGTTTCTAACCTTATTTCTCCCCCCAAACTCAACATCCTCAAAGAATGTTGCAATTCCCGTCTCAAAAATAGATCTGGAAGTAGGATTATAAAACTTAAAACCCCGAGATCGCTCAGAATAACCAACAAAGTAGCAACTAACAGTTTTGGAGTCCAATTTTATCTCATTAGGCCTATAAGGCCTAGCCTCAGCAGGATATCTCCAAACATGAAGGTGTTTTAGACTGGGCTTGCGTCCAGTCCAAAGCTCATAAGGTATTTTTGTAGCTGCTTTAGTTGGTACTCTGTTAAGAAGATAGATTGCTGTCTTTAATGCTTCTCCCCACAGAGACTCAAGTAAAGAAGAATGACTAATCATACTTCTAACTATATCCATAAGAGTCCTGTTACGTCTCTCAGATACACCATTCATGCTGGGTGTACCAGGCATTGTGTATTGAGAGACTATACCACAATCCTGTAGGAAAATAGCAAATGGCCCTGGACGTTGTTCACCTGAACCGTCATATCTGCCATAGTACTCACCTCCACGGTCAGATCTAACAGATTTAATCTTCTTTCCGAGTTGATTTTCAACTTCGGCCTTATAAGATTTGAAAACGTCCAAAGACTCAGATTTCTCATGAATGAGATATATGTACTCATAACGTGAGTAATCGTCTATGAATGATCTAAAGTATCTTTGACCATTCCTAGTTGCTGTAGGGAATGAGCCACAGATGTCCGTATATATCAACTCTAAGACGTTTGATGACCTATTGGCACCTAATCTCTTTTGTTTAGTCTGTTTGCCTTTAATACACTCAACACAGGAGTCCAAATTTGTGTAATCAAGTGTGTTTAGGATACCATCTGACACAAGACATTCTATTCTAGATTTGGATATGTGACCCAAATGTCTGTGCCAAAGTTTAGCTGAATTATCTATATTCAGCTTCCTTTTGGTACCTATAGTACTTACCTGCAAGGTTTCATTATAAGAATCATTAATATCCAACATATATAGATTATCACATGCATTCAAGAAGCCAGTACCAAAAATTTTTGATTCATAGATAAAGTAACTTTATTGTTTCCAAATGAACAAGTAAAACCAGATTTGTCCAAATGGGAAACAGAAATTAAATTTCGTCTAAAAGACAGAATAACAAAAGTATCTACTAGATCCAAAAAAAATTTCAGTTCTTAAACGCAATCTAAAATGTCCTATTGCCTCTACTTCTACCGGTTCGCCAGTTCCCATATAAACGTATCTTTCACCGTCAGTTGGCTTTCGGTAACTTAGGCAACCCTGCATTGAAACACTTATGTGACTAGTAGCACCAGAATCTATCCACCAAATGTTTCTAGGTACCGAAGTTAAATTAACTTCAGAACAGACTAAAACCAAATTTTTTCCCTTATCAGCAGTCTTATTATCAGTATTTTTATTCATAGGGACAAAGTTGGGATTACACGGCATGCTAGCTGAATTCAGAGAAAATAAATAATAAATAAATGACATAAGCTCACAATCCATAAAAAATTGAAACAAATCACAGGAGTAGAGTTCAAATATTGGAAACAAAATACCGGACACAACATTAATATTCTCATATTTGGACATAAAATATTAACTGTAATTGGTATCTCAACGCAGTAATCAAATATTGACAATTCAGTCATGTCAAATAATAAATCTTCCTTTGGGCCGATTTATTATCCACATGGATGAACACATAATAATTATCACATATTTATTACCGCAATGTATTCTCAATTCAGCTAGATAGCAACCTTCCTTTGGGCCGGTTTACTATTCGTAATGAATTTTAATACACCTGTCTAATATCCCAAATAAATTAATTTACACAATAGAGGTCACTTTGGTAACTTTTTACTTCAATTAATTTATTATTAAAAATATTAGACACAATCAGGACTAAAATACCAAAATTTAAACTCAATAAAATTCTCACATTATAATAAATTGATTGCAATATTTATATGAATTAAATTTAAACTCAATAAGATAATTAAAATCAAATATTGCAATAAAAAATAAATTTTAATTAATTAAATTTTTTTATCTTTAATTAATTAATTTACATAATTAATCAACCAAAAATTAATTAATTCCAGAAAAAATCACAAACACAAATTCAAGTCCAGAAATTCGATTTTTCCAGAATCAATTAAATAATCACAGTAATTTAATCCAAAAACAAATCAAACCAAAATTGATTTCAGATTACTAAATTCGATTCCAAATTAATTCTAAAAAATTACAATCACCAAATTAATTTTCTAGAATCAAAACAATAATCAATACTGCAATTTAATCGGAAAATCTAGCAACCTAGCACAGGGCTCTGATACCAATTGAAAGGGGGAGAAAACCTGATTCCCCTAAAACCTAAAATATGCATAGATCACTGGATTATTCAAATTAAATTGCAAAGGGCAGAATTGCATACCTGACATCATCGTATGTTGAAGCTGAAGACGATTTTGGAGTTTGTCGCCTTCCAGGGGATACACACTTTAAGTTTAGCGGAAGCACTACTGAAGGAATGCAATGTTCTCTTAAAATTGTTATGTTCCCCTGGAGACCACGACCCCTTATTTATAACTGATGATGATGATTTCTGTTTTGGTCCTTCAACAAAACAGAAATTCTTATCGGTCTCCACACTTATAATCTTATTACGAGTAGGACACCTCAATAGTCAACAATCCTAATTAGATCAAAACTTTAATTGACTATCTTAATTTGACTGCAATACATATTTAATATATTAAATATGTTTAGCCCACATTTAAAATTAATTGTAATCAATATAAAATTAATTCTAACAATTCATCTGCATGCTACTACAGATAAATATTGTGATCTTTTCTTTCTCGTATGCCCATAGTCAGCCTACATATACCATTAATCCCTTCAACTCCCTTGTCAATGGTCCTGATTTGCGACTTTATACACAAATGGCAAAGCCACTTAACATATGCGCATATGCGCTTTATTTGATAAGAAGAACTTTTTTTTTTTTGCCTCTTATGTAATTTTACCCGAATAATATTGTTGTTTTATTTAACTTTTAAATAAATCATAAAATTGAAAACAAAAATTATTTTTTTTTTGGGCAATAAGCTCATTTATTGCCAAAAAAAAAAAAAAAAGAGAATCTGTACAAAGAATTTTCTCTTTTTACAGTATGCCGCACCACTACCTATCACCTCACAATATTATACCATCTCACAATTCACCTATCATTACAAAAAAACAAAAAAACAAAAATTTCCAAATCAATAGCAATCCACAATAATCATTAACTCCAATCACAACTATCTCATCACCACAATATATTGTCAACTAAACAGCTTCTGTCAACAGCTTAACCGCTTCAACATAATACCTTCCCTTAAATCCAGCTACCCCACCTCCCGTCTTTCATCCTGTCGCAACTCGTGCAACTAAATTTTATGGAATAAGATATTCTTCTGTAAACATTGCCTTTATCTGCAGCTTTATTCTGGAAAATCACATATTTTTTTTCTCTCCAAACCCAATACACAGTGGTAACTATTGCTATTCTTCTCATTCTATCTTTAGCACTTTTTTCCTTTTGCTTTCTTTGAGAACCAGCTCACCTCCATTTGCCAAGGTTGCTTCCTTCTTTTAATTTCACACTTCTGCAAAACTTGCATCCAGATACTACTGGAAAAATCACATCCAAAGAATAAGTGTGCAACTGTTTCAGCACTTCTCCTGCAAAATACACAAACATCATCATCAACAATCCTCCATTTCAACAACCTTGTTTTAGTGGCCAATCTATTCATTATTGCTAACCAGCATATGAAACTCTACCTTCGTATATACCCCCCACCCCATAATAAATTTCTCCGACCAACGACCATAACTTTTATCAAAATATGGAATAAATTTTTATATTTTATTAAAATATTAGACTTTTTTTTTACATTTATTGAATTATGGGAGCAAAAATATAAACTGAAATTTAAAATTTCAATTTATACTTTTTTAATTTTTTTAATAAAAGTAGGCCAAAACCGAAACACATAGTTTCAGTTTTGGCAAACATCATTTTCTTTTTAATGCAAGTTGATCTAACTATTTGGCCCAATTTTTAATAATAATAATTAAAATAATAATAATAATTATTAAAATAACAATAACAGTTGGCCAAACCAGTTGGCTAACTTGAATATATTTTTTATTTTGGCTAGTTTTTATTTAAAAAAATAAAAAAAATTAAAATTAAAATTTTGAATTTTAATTTATACTTTTACAATATATAAAAAATCAAAATTTTAAATTTTAATTTATACTTTTACAATATGAAAATCTTATATTTTAGTAAAATGTGAAAAATTCTCTCGTATTTTAATAAAAATCCCCAACAACCTCTTCTTTTTTCCTAAGGGCTTCCTATACAGACTTTGCTACATACGTTTCGCTCCTTGTTAAACTCCATTCAATCGCATCCGTAACACCCTCCTGAACCACATGTTTTCATACTTCAGCCCAAAAATATAAATATTATTAATTATTCCACAACGCTAAAATATTAATAATCTCTAACATATACATAAGAATTATGATAATAATATAACGATAAGTCCAGCTATTAATAACATTGTTAGCCAGACTTTTAATAAAAAAGTGTTTCTCCTTTCATTGTCAAGATTGATAATTTTTAAACTAAATAATTATAAAATTTTTAAAATTTTATATATTACACTAATCACTTTTTTATTTTTAATATTTAATTTTTATCTTCTTTAATTTTTAAAAATTAAACTATTTAATTTTTCTGCTAATATTTTTAAAAATATTAGTCAATTATTTTAATATTATAAAATAATTTATTTATTTTTTCTTTATATATATATTTTTATTATTTATTAAGTCATATTTATTTTTAATTTTATTTATATTTTTTACATATAATTTATTTTAATTTTATAAATATTATTAAAAAATAATTTTAAATAATACGAATAATATCTTTTATTATTTTACAGACAATATATATATATTATTTATTTTATTTTTATAGGTATTACTAAAAAATAATTTTAAGTAATATAAATAATATCTTTTATTATTTTGCATACGATCTATATATAAAATAAAATTAAAAATAAAATAAATTTAATAAAAACAAAGATAAATATATATAAATGAAGAGCAAATAAATTATTTTATAACATATTTATTTTTGTAAGAATATATATAAATTAATAATATATTTATCTTTATAAAAATATATATAATTTAAAATAACTTATTAAAATATTTATAAAATTAAAATAAATTATGTGTAAAAAATATAAATAAAATTAAATAAGTATAACTTAATAAATAACAAAGAAAAATATGATAAAGGAAAAATAAATAGATTATTTTATAATATTAAAATAATTGACTAATATTTTTAGGATGAAAATATTAATAGAATAATTAAACAGTTTAATTTTTAAAAATTAAATAATGTAAAAATTAAATATTAAAAATACAATAATAAATTAGTATAATATATAAAATTTAAGAGAATTTAAAATTATTTAACCTAATTTTTAAAAATACCTAATTTTATTAAACCAAAGATAATTGCAATTAATAATCCACATTCAAAAGAATGTCATTGCTAATGTCATTTATACATACATATATATATATATATATATATATATAGATCCAAATAGAATTACATTTGCAGCAGATTGAATTTGAATCCTGTGAGTGTCGCTAGCAAATCCAATCCAAATCAAACCATACTAAAGGCGTTGACTTCAGCCGTCAACTACTCAATCAGATTCATTTCATCTTCATCTCCGATATTCAAATTTCCAACTATGAGCTGGTGGTGGGCTGGTGCCATTGGCGCCGCCAGGGTAAACTCAACTCGCTCTATCTAATATCATCTCTCTGTGCTTTTGTTTTTTCAAATATATATATTTCTGAATTTATGTTATTTGTCTATAATTACAGAAAAAAATTGAAGAAGATGGTGCACCACGAAACTACCAGAGCGTCGGCCTTGTATTGGGTGTTACTGGAATCGTGGGCAACAGTTTAGCTGAGATCCTTCCGCTTTCCGACACCCCTGGTGGCCCATGGAAAATTTACGGTGTGGCCCGCCGTCCTCGGCCCAGTTGGAATGCAGATCATCACGTAGAATATATCCAGTGCGACATCTCCGACCAGTCCAAAACTCAATCCAAGCTTTCCCAGCTCACTGATGTCACCCACATCTTTTATGTCACCTGGACTAACAGATCGACAGAGAAAGAGAATTGTGAAATTAACGGTCTCATGTTCCGGAACGTACTTCAGGCCGTTATACCCAACGCTCCTAATCTCAGGCACATCTGTCTCCAAACCGGGGTTAAACATTATTTGGGCTCATTCGAGTCATTCGGCAAGATCCAGGCGCATGATCCGCCATTCTCGGAGGATCTGCCTAGATTAAACGCTCCCAATTTTTACTATACCGTAGAGGATATCATGTTCGAGGAGGTGGCAAAAAAGGAGGGACTGACTTGGTCCATTCACAGACCAGATCTTATTTTTGGCTTCTCTCCTTACAGCATGATGAATATTATTGGTAGTTTATGTGTGTATGCAGCAATATGCAAACACGAAGGGTTGCCTTTACTGTTCCCAGGGTCTAAAGCCTCGTGGAATTGCTACTGCATTGCTGCTGACGCCGATCTGATTGCAGAGCATCAAATTTGGGCGGCAGTGGATCCATATGCTAAGAACGAAGCTTTTAATTGTAACAATGGAGACGTATTCAAGTGGAAGCATTTTTGGCAAGTCTTAGCGGAGCAATTTGGTATAGAGAAGTATGGGTTAGAAGAAGGAGTGAATAGACTGAGTTTGGCGGAAATGATGAAGGATAAAGGACCAGTTTGGGAAGAGATAGTGAAGGAATATCAGTTACATCCTACGAAACTAGAGGAGGTTGGTGTTTGGTGGTTTGCGGATTTGGTATTAGCGGCAGGTGGGGGAGTGTTATCAAATATGAACAAGAGCAAAGAGCATGGATTTATAGGATTTAGAAATTCCAAGAATTCATTTATATCCTGGATTGAAAAAATCAAGGGTTATAAGATTGTGCCTTAGATTTTGATTGTTTTGGCATTTGAATTTGTTGATTTTAAATTGTAATGCAGTATTTCTCGTCCCAAAAATAAAATTCGAAGTGGAAAAATAATTTGGGGAGACTCTTATTTTGGTCTCGATCCGATCCATTTATAAATTATTTGTACTGTATGTAAAAGTATTGAAATAAATCGGATATCTTCAAATATCCAACTCGTTGTCCCTGTGAACTGGCTTGCTTCTATTTGAATATTAAAGAAAGAAACCCTTATTTTGAGGTTAGGCCAAATAGTTGTAAATGCTTTATTATCTTTATTTATTTTTGTATTGGATTGGGCTCAGTCCGTTTGTTTTAAGCTTTCTCCTGAGCGTGTATGGTTTAAAAGCATATGAAAATTCAATTTCAATTAAGAACTTAGACATATGGAAAATTAACAAATTACGTAATATCAAAATTAAATATTTACATTTAACAAATGAATTATACTTTTCTTAATAATAGTCCATACAAAAATTTTCTTAATTTCAATTATTTGCACTATGAAATAAAAATTTAATTTTAAATTATTAGTTTCATTACAGTAAATCTATAATATTTTAAATGATAATTAACTTTTATTTGTAATGTTTAAAAGAACATATAATAAAATTATTATTTAATTTATACTTATTTGATAAGAATTTAATAATCATAATTTTGAAATAAGTAGACTCTGTACAATATTAATAAATTGATAGTTTTAGAAAGGAAAAAAAATCCACGAGTTATTGGTGGTATGTGAAATTTTCATTTTAATTGATTTTGGTTTGAATTCTTCCTTAATATAGATTTTGAGGTGTCAACTTTCAAAACTAGCTATTAAAATTTAAAAACTAAGTTTTATATTGAGAAAATAACACCCTTCATCATTTTTATAAAAAAATTATTTTTTATTAGAAGTATTTTAGTCATTTTATTATATACTTATAATAAATTCTTAATAAATTATATAAAATTTATATACTCATAATAAATTAATAAAAATATAGTATTTTAGTAAATTAATCATAAATTAAATTCATGTAAATTTAAATATATTTTTAAAATATGATAAATTTAATTTTCTTTTAATTTTTTTTATATTTTTGTCAAAATTCATCTTATATTTGTTCGTAAATGCATTATTGGGCTCGGTACCTTCGTTTTAAGTTTTTTTTTTAACTTATTTTATTTTAAACTTAGAAAATTACACTAGAACATTTTTTCATTTTATTTTTAAAAATATCTTATATTTTTAATATATAATTAATATATTTAATATATATCTTTAAAAATTAAATATATTTTTAATATATTTTATGTATATCAACAATATACCTCTTAAAATAGATATTTTTAAAATTAAAAATTAAAAAAAAAAGATATTTTTAAAATTAAAATTGAAATGAGGATATTTTTAAAATATTTTTATTTTTTAGGATATTTTAAAAAAAATCCCATTTAAACTTTCCTATAAGCTTTTTTTTTTTTGGTTTTTTTTTTTGAGCGATACTTTGGTATGAGCGTTTATGGTTTAAAAGCATATGAAAATTCAATTTCAATTAAGATCTTGGACATATATAAAATTAACAAATTACTTAATATCATCCTTCAAAAAAAAAACAAATTGCATAATATCAAAATTAAATATTTACATTTCACAAATGAATTATATTTTTCTTAATATTATTTTCATAATTTCAATTATTCTCATTATGAAATAAAAGCTTAATTTCAAATTATTAGTTTCATAACAGTAAATCTATAATATTTTAAATCATAAATAACTTTCAATTGTAAATTTTTAATGTTTAATAGGATATATAATAAAATTATTATTTAATTTATACTTATTTGATAAGAATGTAATGATCATAATTTTAATATAAGTCAAAGTCCGTACAACATTAATAAATAAAATTGATAGTTTCAGAAAGAAAAAACAAAAAAATCCACGTGTTATTGGTGATAGAAGGGCATTAATATTCAAATGGCAGTTTTGTTTTAGTACGATCGACCTTTTCTTAGTAGGTAAAATATATTATTTGTTACTGTATTTTAGTATTTTTTAAAATTTTCATATTTTAATTGTGATGTATTAAATTTCTGTATATTATTATCTCATATTAAATTAAATTTTTTTTAAAAAAAAATTGAATGTCATTATAACATACGATTTAATAAAAAAAAACAGTATATTACAATGATTAAAATGATATATTTTATTTTTTTTATATATAAAAAATTAAAATAAAACAATAAAAATTAATTTTAAAGTCTATTAAATAAATTAAATAATAAATAATTTACTAAATAAAAATTATATTCTAAATAAAAATAGAATAATAAATAATTAAATAACTATTAATTATCATAACAATATTTAAAAATCAATTGATAAATAATAAATTATTATTTCAAAATCATCAGTAAAATGGCTATTTTATATAGAAAATTCAGATTTTAGTAACTTAAAATATTAGAGAGCTAAAATTCAATTTCACTGAGCTTAAGTCAATTCAAATTTAAATTCAAAAAATTTGAATTTGAGTAATTTTATACAATGATGGACATCGGTCAGTTCGGTTAATTAACCAATCAAATCGATCAGTTAATTAAATTGAAGTACAAAATAATTATTAATCGAACCGACTAAATTTACATTTTAGTCGATTTAGTTAATTAATCAAATTAAATTGATCGGTTCGGTTAATTAACATAATTAAATTGGTCAGTTTGATTAATTAATCGAATTAACTAATTTTTTTAATAAAATTTAAAATAAAATTATATTTATAAAAAATTAATATAATTAAATAACTAACTAAAATTTATTATAAAAATAAATAAAATATATTTTTATTTTGTAATAAAAATGTATATTTATAATAAAAATTTATATAATTAAAAAATTAAATAAATAACAAATAATTAAATTTTTTTAAAATAATTTGGTTAATCAATTAACCGATCGAACTAAAATGGTTAACCATTAATTAAATCAAGAATTAAAATATTCTCAATATTCAATTAAACTAACCGAATTATACTATCGATTAATTAATCGAAATAAAATTTTAATTAATTAATTAAAAATTTAATCAGTTAATTAAATTTTGGACATTCTTAATTTTACATTGATGGAAGTCTCTTGTAAAAATACTACATCAATTTGGTGTCTCAATAAAGAAAAAAGGCCAATAAAAAGTGGACAGAAATGGTTTCTAGCAAAACATAGATAGAAGGTAGTAGATAACAAATCTGTCATCAGTGCGGTGATTGTTATCATTATGCTCCAGATTGGAGAATGGTGATGAACTTATTCTATTCTATTTTTCTCTTTCTTCTTCTTATTTTTTTGTACTGATAAAAATATTGTTAAATATATTAGTCATTATATTTTATTTTATCCAATTAAATACATAATTTTTATAATTTTCAAATAAATTATTTTTTAATAATAAGATAATATAAAGTTATTAGTAATACCAATTAAATAAAAAAAAAGGTTTGAGGATCTAATTTCTTTTTTCATTATATATAGTAGTACGAGGGTCTCTAATACATTTAGTCAATATATTCATCTTCTTTTACTTATTATTTGAGAAAAAATAATATATTTAATTTTTTATGGATTAAATTATGTTATTATTTGAGATTTTTATTATGTTTATAAATTGGTTAAGTAAAAGAAGTATTTATCATGTAAAATATACCAATTTAAGGCTTTAAATATTGAATGACGTAGTATAGTTCAAAAATATTTAGCATTGCATGGTATATACTATAAGTATTGTTTATTATCATATTTGCAAAATAAAATAATATAATATAATTAAGTAATTTTTTATTTGATTTTGATGATATTATGTAAAATTTTTATAAGTTACAGGATAAGAAAATATTTAGTAGCTAGTTACAAGAATAATTGGGCATTCATTTTGTCTCATGCTGTCCTTTTTGCTACAGCAGTGAAGCCTCTTTTAACCATGTTTTTTATCTTTGTCCCATTATACTGCAGCTTTGGACGTTTTATGGAGTTTATTTAATTGATGATATAAGCAGGAAAAGATCCTTGCAAATCGAGTTAATGACATGGTGGCTTTCTTCTTCGTCATCCTCGATGCTTGGTCGTCTCAAGAGGTTTGTTTCTCAAACCATTATTTTTTCTATCTGGAAATCCTATTGTCATTGTGTTTGGGGTGAGGAGAAATTATTTTTTCCAAGATTAATGGCACAAATATCAGCTGACATTCTCAACTGGGGCATTAGCAAGTCAGGAGCTCCATTTGCACGTCCCGTTTCATGCTTCAAAGATTTTCTGCTGGTTAATTTTGGTGTGGATAATCTAAAACCGAGGATTGTTCAATGGTCTAAACCAGCTTCAGGTACTTATAAGCTTAATGTAGACACAACTTTTACCAGTCATCAATCGGCGAGAGGAGCAATTCTTAGATCAAATACCGGTCAATTTGTTAGGGGAATCTCCTTCACTATGACAGCACAAAAATGCTGTGCAGACTGAGCTTCAAGCTCTCAAAGATGGTTTACAGTGGTGTCTTTTTACTGGTTTTAATTGTACCGTGGTCGAGATAGACTCCAAAGTCTTGGTCGAGCTTCTTACTTCATCTCATGCTCTGCATCCTGCTTCTTCGGCTGGCCTTGCTAAGCAATTACTATATTCTTCTAATCTTACTCTTCAACATACTTATAGAGAAGCCAACCAATCTGCTCATTTCTTTGCTCTTTATGGTCTTCTCAATAACGTCAATTGTGAGTTTATTAATTTTGAATCTTTGCCTCATTTTTTGAAAGGGGTTATCATTTCCGATAGCTTTTATCCTTATATTAGATATAGTTGATGACCGCCCATTTTATAAGGGCTTTGTAAAAGGACTCTTTCATACTTTTTATTAATAAAAATTCCTGTGATTTCGTCCACCTTCACCAAAAAAATAAAAAAAAAATACTAGAATCCATCAAAATATGTATAAATATATATTATTTTGGACTTTGTACTGTATTGTTTTATCTATTAAGCTTTCTATTATAATAATATTAAAAATTTATGTTAAAAAATTTAATGTAATATAAAATAATAATACATATGGGCTTAATAGCTCACAATTAAAATATAAAAATAAAAAAAAAACACTAAAGTACAATAGGCAAAAAAAAATATTTTGCCTATTTAGTATTTAATAATAAAAATGAATGAAAGGTGAGAATGCTATCATATAAGATCCAATGGCCAAAAACTACTGGATACACCGTGTAACAAGGAGTACCAAACAATTAGCCAATATGATGTGATGTTTATCCAAGTTCAACATTGGCATTGGATTTGATCTATGATCCGGCTTAACACATATGTAGCAATTTGTATTTGATATATTTCCTTGATAAAAAATAAATATATGTGTATTTAATATCACTAGTTTTTTTTTTGAAGATTTTTTTTAATATTTGATATCACTAGTTACTTTGCCTAACTACTTCCAATTTAGACATTTTAACTCTTTAACATGTTAATTTCATAAATATTTCATCTTTGCTTCTTGATATGGCATAATAAATATTTTTTTTGGCTAATATGGCATAATAAATATTTTTTTTTGGCTAATATGGCATAATAAATATAATGTCCTTTCTTACCGCAAATGAATACATTAAAATATGTTGTACTGAATTTCAAATAATGATAATACCATTCATTTAACATATATTATCACCATAATACTCTTCATTTATTTACCTAATCGCCAGCTCCCTCTCACCCTCTATATTAGGGAGATGTAAATTTATTGAATTCGGCTGAATCCGATCGAATTGAATACATTTTGATCAGATTTGAGATATTTATATTGTATACACGATAAAATTGAATTAATATTTTTAAAAAAATTTGAGTTCGGTCGAGTGATCGGATTGAAATTTATTTTTTTGATTTAATTTGAACCCGACCAACACATATATATTATATATATTTATAAATTTTAATATATATTACATAACCAAACATGAACCGACCCAAACCGACCCTATTTACAAACTTTTATATAAATAAATATTATATATAAATATATGTATTTTTATTATTTAACCCGATCAAAACTGATTCGACCCAAAAAATATTAAAATATAGTAGTAATAAATCTAAATATAAAGCTCCAATATTAAATATTAACCCGTTTAAATTTGACCGACCTCAAAATTAATTTGATTTTATCAAAATTCTAAAAAAATTGAACGGTTTCTTTTTAATTTTTTTTTAGTCAGGTTTGATAAGGTTAAAAAATTACTCCAATCTAACTGAACTCGACTCGTATCCACCCATACTCTATATCACCTTGGAATAAGATTGCGACTAGATCCAACCTAAAATATAAAATTTTTCGCATCAGATTCACATTTCTTTGAATTTGAATATCAAATATGATATAGCCAATCCATTTAAAATAAAGGTAAATACCTCATGATATAGTAACTCTCGGATCTATTTTTTTTCCTTAAAACCAAAAAGTACATAACCTTATAAAATAAATGAATTTCAATCTCATCAATCACAAAATTAAGCAATCAGAATTGAAGATCCAAGTACAATTTCACTATATCCCAATACAAAGATTCGTCTTTGAAAAATAAAACAACAAAAAGCAATGATAATTTTAACTCAATTAATCACTTTCCATTATCACCTGAAACCCATGATCCAAAAACAACTAATGAAGCATAACAAACCATCTCAATTAATTAAAAACTCAAGAAAAATCTTAAAATCAAAAAATCAAAAATTAATTACTTGTCAGACATGGTAGCAATAGTTTTGAAAGCTAATATCAACCTCAACCTGGATTGAAGCCTCTGTTCTGCTAGCGACTTAAAGAAAAAGAAATGAACTCTCCAGAAATATTGTTAAATTTAGCAATAACGGTGCCAAGAGTGGATTGGCGGAACCATCAACATGAACATGATCATTATCGCTGGGTAGGAATGGATCTATCAATGGGAGCCAAATTGACTATCACCCAAATTTTTCAAAAGTTATCATCCAAACTTACCAATGTATATATATATATATATATATATATATATTAAAAAGCTCGACCCTCAGAAATACATTTTTGAGGATCGAACCCCTGCCCTCCCGTAGGAGTAACAACAGGTGGCCCGCTGGGCTAACTCGAGCGGGTTTTTACCAATATATATATATGCATTAATATATAAAAATTTTATAATATAATTATTTTATTAATAACTTAATTATATTTATTGATCAAATATTTATAAAAAAAATATAAATTAATCATTTATAATTTAAAAAAGTAGTTATTGTTTAGTTTATAATTTTGACAAAAATAATTATATAGGTTTTATCCTTCTTTTATTTTAACTAAAAATTATCACTATAAATTAAATGAAAAATCTATTATTGCATTAATGAATTAGATGTGATAAAATTTTAATTTTAGTCTTGTAGCACTAAATCAACAAGCGAAAATACACTATATAATTTTATATAATGTCTATAATAATTGATTCAAAAGGAGATAATTTAACTAGTGTTACCAAAATAAATTATTAATTTTAGCATTACTAAACCATTAAAGTTACTAAGAAAATATATTGTAATTAAATCCATGTCAACCATAAAAACAAAAATGTATTACAATTGAGTATAAAAGTTAATTTTTAAAGCTGTAATTTTTAAAAAAATTATAAACTTATAAGGCTAAATAATAAAAAATTAAAATAATAAAAAATATATTTTTTATTTTAATTGAAGATGGTATTTTTATTATTATTTTAAACTCGTATGACTAAATAATTAGTATTATTAGACATTTTTTAAAATAATTATATGACTAAATATTTAAAATTATTGAATTTTTTTATAATTAATCACATAATTATTGAATATCACACGAGTTAAATTGTCTTTTTTATGTTAAATGAATAGTTAAATTAGTAAGTAAATAATTGAGTTCAAGGGTTATATAATTAAATTAAAAATAAAAAGGACAAAATGATTATAGGTTTAAAGAGTTATGAATATATTAAGCTACTATAAAAAAAATAATTAATTGAGCTCTTGTAACATGCAACCATATGTAAATTATGTATATTATTAAAAAAAAAAAGAAAAACGAGAGAGAAAATTAGTTGAAAATTTTTTGACTAAAAATGAGAATGGGTGCAAAATCAAACTATACCAAAAAATTAGATTGAACTTTATAATTCTAATACTTAAAAAATAAGTTATACAATTGTTTTGGTAGTTATACATAAAATAAGCAATTTATAGTTTAATTGTAAAACTAGTGATTAATTTCTCTAAATATTAAAAAATATGGATTAACATTCCCAAATTTATCATTATTAAAATGTTCATTTACTAAGTATTATCTTGCATATACTTTAGATTTTTTAAAGAAATGTGTACAAATTTATTGAACTTGACTTAATTTTATCAAATCGCGTGTATTTTAGCCATGTTCGATAAATTTATATTGTATATACTGATGAAATTAAATTTATATTTTTAAAAAATTTTAAGTTTGATTAGTTGATCGAGTTGAAATTTTTTTTTTGTTTTAATCAGAATCCGACCTGCTCTTATATATTTATATATAAACATATGTATTTTTTTATTTTATCAATTAATCTGATTCGATCCTTATGTATTTATATATAAATATATGTATTTTTATTTTATTTTATCACGTAATCAAATTAAAATTTACCTAACCTAATAATATTGAAATAAAAATACCGATCGTTTGAAATCGATTGATTTGACCGAATCTAAAATTAATTAGATTTGATCGAAATTTTAAAAAAAAAATAGACAGAATCAATTTAAAATTTTTATTGTTTAATTAAGTTTTATCGAATTAAAAAAATACTTCAATCCAACTTAATTCGACCTATAAACATCCTCAATCAAAATAATTAATTATGTCAAAATTTAAAAATTATAGATTAAACAAATCTGAGCTTAATTAATAAGATCAAAATCAATTTATAATTACAAGATAACGTTTCAAATTTATTGTTTACTTTTTTATTGTTATTTTATCGTAAAGCACAACCGCTATTTTCAACTTTGATTTTAAAAAGAAAGAAAGAAAGAAAGAAAATATAAACCGCAAAAGAAAAAATTATATATAAATAATAATATCAGAATGATTATATACATAACTAATTTATTAAAAATATAAAAAAAATAATAATATAACGATGACAGACAGCCCAGATCCATCCATTCATTGGCATAATTTATTATTATTATTATTGTTTGACGATTTGCAAATCATATTCATGATTCATGTTAAATATAAAAGTGTAGGAATGCATTTTTTTTTTAAATGCTATGATTTTGAATAGAACCAAATTTTATTAAAATAAAAATAATAATCCAAAAGAGATAAACCATGGATAATGGCAATTAATCGACAAAAAATAATATAATACACGTCATGGCTAATGTCATACCCATTCACGTGTTCTTTTTGATTTTTTGCTTTTCTTATATATATAAATATTACATATACTATACATAGATCCCTGTAAATTCAATCCTAAAATAAATACATTTGCATTAGATAGAATCGCTCCGAGTTTCACCGGCAAATCCAATCCAAACCAGACCATACTAACACTGACTGTTAGGCGTTGGCCATCTGCCTTCAACTACTCAATCGGATTCATTTCATCTTCATCTCCGATTTTCAACTTCCCAACTATGAGCTGGTGGTGGGCCGGTGCCATTGGCGCCGCCAAGGTAAACTCAACCCGCTCTATCTACCATCATCATCTCTCTCTCTGTGTTTTTTTTGAATTTTTATTTCTGAATTTATGTTGTTTGTCTCTAATTACAGAAAAAATTTGAAGAAGACGATGCACCACGAAGCTATCAGAGCGTCGGCCTTGTATTGGGCGTTACTGGAATCGTTGGCAACAGTTTAGCTGAGATCCTTCCGCTTTCCGACACCCCTGGTGGCCCATGGAAAGTTTACGGTGTGGCACGCCGTCCTCGGCCAAATTGGAATACCGATCATCCAATTGAATATATCCAGTGTGACATCTCAGACCAGGCTGAAACTCAATCCAAACTTTCTCAGCTCACTGATGTCACACACATCTTTTATGTCACCTGGACTAGCAGGTCGTCGGAGAAGGAGAACTGTGAAATTAACGGTCTCATGTTCCGGACCGTACTTCAGGCCGTTATCCCCAACGCTCCTAATCTTCGGCACATCTGTCTCCAAACCGGTACTAAACATTATGTGGGTTCATTCGAGTCACTCGGCCAGATCCAGCCACATGATCCGCCGTTCTCGGAGGATCTGCCCAGATTAAATGAGCCTAATTTTTACTATAACTTAGAGGATATCATGTTGGAGGAAGTGGCAAAAAAGGAGGGATTGACTTGGTCCATTCACAGACCAGATATTATTTTTGGCTTCTCTCCTTACAGCGTGATGAATATTATTGGTAGTCTTTGTGTGTATGCCGCAATATGCAAACACGAAGGGTTGCCTTTACTGTTCCCGGGGTCTAAAGCCTCGTGGAATTGTTACTCCATTGCCTCTGACGCCGATCTGATTGCGGAGCATCATATTTGGGCGGCAGTGGATCCTTACGCTAAGAACGAAGCTTTTAATTGTCACAATGGAGATGTGTTCAAGTGGAAGCATTTCTGGCAAATTTTAGCAGAGCAATTTGGTATAGAGAAGTATGGGTTTGAGGAAGGAGAGGAGAGACTGAGTTTGGTGGAACTGATGAAGGATAAAGAGCCAGTCTGGGAAGAGATAGTGAGGGAATATCAGTTGCAGCCTACAAAACTAGAAGAGGTTGGTGGTTGGTGGTTTGTTGATGTGATATTCGGACGTGAGGCAACGATACCAAGCATGAACAAGAGCAAAGAGCATGGGTTTTTGGGGTTTAGAAATTCCAAGAATTCTTTCATTTCTTGGATTGATAAAATGAAGGGTTATAAGATTGTGCCTTGATTTTGAATATTTGACATTTAATTTGTTCAGTCAAAATGGTAATGCAATATTTCTTGTCTGAAAATAAAATTCAAAGAGGAAAAATAATTGGGGGGAGGCCGTTTGTATCAGTGTAAGTTTTGGTTTTTGTATTCTTCTTGTGGAGTTATTTGTATTGTCATGTTTAAAGAAACAAAATTCATGTATTTTGAGGTCTAATTTTCTTTATTACTTTTGCTAGTTCTACTGCGAACCACCATACATGTTTGAAAATTGCTGGTTTACTCTGTCTTCAATTAAGCTTGTTTCTGTTTCTTGAAAATTACGCATTAGTGCTATTGCATATCAACAAATGCCATGTGATTTAAATAACAAGAAGATATTTTAGCATTATGAAACACAAATAAGACGAGAGACAATTTCTGAACTTGCAAATCAGAATTGTAATGGGGGCAACAGAGAAGTTATAATAGTTGTATGTGCGTGTTTGTTTGGGAGGCAGCACCATTTTGAAGGGTAATACGAGCAGAAACAGCACCAACATACTAAGTTATCGCATTTGCCCCTTTTCTAGCATGCTTTTGACTTATTTTTGGCCAAACAATTTGGATTTTATGGGCGTGTGAGAGCAACCTCACCCCATACATTTGATTTGGCATTGTATAATAGGAGCATTGAACATCTTCTAATACGAGATACTTCTGGACTTCCTGACTAACAGCAGAGAATGTACTCGCTTTAGGGATTAGAGTTTCTAACTGTAGCAATAGTAGCTAGGAAGTTAGTTTTGATTGTTGCAAGTTCGCTAGTAGATCGGTTCACTTTGTATATAATTAACAGTAGAGTGTACAGTACATCATAAGATCAATATACATCACTTTCTTCCAGACACTTCTTTTCAATTCTTCTTCCTAATTCTAAATCTTGTTATGGTATCATAGCATCATCCAATTCTTTGATTTTATTATTAGTTTCCTTTGTAAAGTCCAGAAATATCTCGTATTACCAACTCTTGTAATTGAGTTTACTAGGACAGCGACGGAGAGAGGAGGTCCTGAAAGGCAAAGAATTCCCTTTCCTCCCCTCACACTTATATATATATATATGCTTAATACATTTATTATCCCCTAAACTTTGCAACTTTGATCATTTTATCTCTCTTACTATTTAATTAATCATTTTATTTTTAAATTTATATTTTTCATAATAATTTAAACCTCAATTACATATATAATAAAATGTGTGATGTCAATTTCCAAAAATCGCGCGAATACTGTTAAAACTGGTTGATATACGATTTAAATATCAAAAATGCCCTTCAACCCCAATTTCACTCACTGTAGTTGACGCTGCGCTCTCCGATAGGTAGCGGAGCCAGCGATTACAACATATTTGTTTTGGTTTAACAATCGAATTCCCATTTTTTCTCACTCCACTCTTCTTCACCTTGAAATATCTCAAATGCTTCAAAGAACCAAAAGGCATCAATTTTAATAGCATTCCAAACAACAATATTCTTTCCCAACACAAGGTTAAACAAATTGCTAGCAGCAAACAAAGAATTTGATTCAAACTCAACCAACACCTCCACTTAAAACAAAAATCCCATCAATCTGAATACGAAAAATCAACCAAACCCTTCTTGAATTGAAAAATGCAAATTATGCACTTCAATCAGACAAAGAATAATGGTAGAAATTCAATATCCAAAGAAATACCCAGACCAAATTAACAACACCTGCAAGGAATTAATTGAAATTGTGAAAGTCTTATTGTAGAAATTGTTGGAGAAAAACTACTCATGGAGTTTCCTCAAATCCAAGGCTTCTTTGAATCTTCATTTGCTTTCTCTGGTGTTTCTTTCTTTGTGCAGACCTCGAACGCCGCCTAAGTCCAAATCACTGGAGAAAAACCATTGTCACTGCCGTCTTAAGCTTCGCTCCACTTTTAACATTTTTGGATAACCACCACCACTACGAACTTGTCCCATTCAATCCTAGAGCTTGTCTTCGTGGCGACGCTATGGGAGAAACACTATTTCGATCACGCCCATCTCAAAATCTTGTCTCTATTTGATGACTATCACTCTGCTCTTAGCCACGAATCGCAGCCTGAGTGGGGAGATTTCATTGATGCCGAGGATTATGGCTAGTGGTGATTTATGTGTGGAAGATAGTAGAATAGTGCAAATTTGACATATGAAGGGTAAGACTTAAGAGATTTAGGAGAGGAAGTGCCCTTGATTAATTGATGAATAAGATCATGGGTGGTGGTTGGTTGGTTCTTAGACTCACCGGAGTCCTTCTCGGAGGTAAAGAAGGAGAAGATATGAATCTAAGTTCTCTAACTTTTAGCATTTAAAAAATGCTTTTGTTTTTATTTTTATATTTTTATATTTTGAAAAAAAAACTATTTTTTATGACGTCGACTAATATTTTTCATACATAGTGTTTGACTTAAATGTGTTTGAGTCTCACGCCCAAATATTTGTTTTGGATTATGAGTTTACAGGCCAAATAGTTATAAAAAGTGGAGTTGAATATTAAAATGATTAATCCAATAATATAAGTGGTAAAATGATTAAATGTGTGAAGTTGAAGGGTAATAAATATATTAAATTTATATATATGTATATGTGCATATATATATATGTATATATATGTGTATATATATAAGTATGTATGTGTATATATATATAATTATATAAAATTGTATTAAAATTATATATATATAGTATTTGATAAACAATTATATATATAGCATTTTATATACACATTGACTTTTCTTTACTATACATATTATATATATAGTATTTTATTTATATATTGACTTTTTTACTATACATATTATTTTTATACATATTATTTTATTAAAATTTTATACATATAATATTTTATATATATTGACTTTTTTTATTATATATATATTTTTTAATTTGTGGGTATTTAGAGTTTTGTGATTAGATATATATGTAATATTTTATAAAAATTGTTATATATATAGTATGTTATATATATATATTGATTTTTTTTACCATATATTTTTTAATTAGTTGATATTTAAATTTTTGTGATTAGGTATGTATATATTATTTTTTATAAAATTTATAATATTTTATAAAAATTATATATAGTATTTTATATATATTAATTTTTTCACCATATATGTATTTTTTTTAAATTTTATTAATGAATATTTATAGTTTTATTATTAGGTATTTAGATTAATATTAAAATTTTATAATTTAGTTATAAATTAAATAAAAATTTTCATTTGAAATAGTATTTTAATAAAATTTTATAAATAAATTAATAAATTTAAGAATTAAAATAAAAAAATATATAAAAAATTTAATAAATTTTTATAATATAATAAATAATATAAAATTTTGATAGAAATTTTTTTAAAAAAATTATAACAAAAATTTAAATTTTATTTAATATTAAATATTTAATTTTATTTTTAATTCGTCGATAATTTTTTTAACTTAAAAAATTTATCTCTCTTTATATCATCTCTAATTATGCCATTATCAGGACGATCTGTGATCTCCAAACCACTTAATAGGCTAGTCAATATCCTAGTTGATATGGTTAGGTCCGGCTTTAGGACCAAAAAATTACAGGTTCAAGTCCTATGAAGAGCAACAATTATATATATTTATTTTCTAATTTACTATGATTTATTTGGTAGTAATATATATTTTAACATTGTGTATATCTAATTTATAAATAATACGCTTTAGTAAAAGGAAATAAACAGTTAACATGCTTAAAGGAGTGTTTTTTTTAATTCTTTAATTTTATCTCATATATCTTTATTTATTTAACCGCCTATTATATCTTATTTTGTATTCAGCTAAAAAGAAAATTTAAACATGGTTGATCAAATAGAACGACGCTTATATGAGTATATCTGTACGCGACTTATATATTTTCTTTCATATTTTTCAAAACTAATAATTTTTGGACATTTTAGTATCAAATGTATAATTTTATGATATATCAATTCCATTCAGTATATTTTTCTTTTCTGAAAAGAGAAAAAAAAAACAGCTTTGCATTATAGTTTCTTGGAGATAGGCCTAAGTATTCATTTTTGAGGAAATTATACTATATGTACTATATGTTATTTTTTTAATTCTTTTTAATATAAGATTGTTTAGTTTTTTTAATATATTAAATATTTACTAAATATATATTTTTAGAAATGGATTATACTTTTTAGCACATTAGATGTATTAAACTGTCTATCTCTGAAAAAAAAGATATTTTAAAATTAAAAATTAAAATATTTTTAAAAGAAAAAAATAAATATTTTTAAAAATAATTTTATTTTTTGAGATATTTCACAGAAATTTAGTATTTTTTAAGGAGAGGGAGGCCCAGTTATGTTTCCTGAAAGCCCAATATAGGCAATAATGTAAGTTTTTTTTTAATAAAAATATAAAAAAATTTAAATTTATTATATTTATAAATTATTTATCAAAATATTATATTTTTATTAGTTTATAATAAATTTATTTTAAATTATATATTAGCTCGTAATAATTCTATAATAAAATAATTAAAATATTCTTAATAAAAAAATTTTAAAAAAGATAACGGGGAGTGTCATATTTTCAATAATGAATTATTTTGCATCAAATTAAGTAATTAACGTTTTTCCTCATAATAATAATAATAATAATAGCATCGTGAAATATGTAAAATTCGTTTCGACTTTCAGTTTCACCTCCTAATCCTGATCCCTACAAGTCTTGTCACCATACCTTCCACCTCCTTCAGTCACATATTAGAATTGTCCTCTATCTGATTCTGAATTTTCCCAGTTATTGTTGTGAATATCTTTTAGTGAGTGGTCTTGGCAAATCCTAATTCGATTCCTTCAATTCGTCTGCTAACTCCATTCTCAAATTCTTTTGCTCAAACCAGCAGCGAAAGAAATGGTCCTTACTAATTTCAATGGCTCTGGTGTCGGATTTGGTATACATGCCCAGTATTTAGTGCTTTTTAGCTAAAATCGATTATGGGTTTTGATGTTTTGATGCTGCTTGCTGTTAAATTTCACTTTCTTAGGTACGAATTTTTTATTTCAGGTTTTGGCGTCGGCTGTGGCTTCGGCGTGGGATGGGGTTTTGGAGGTCAGTTTTTTTTTTTTTTCAATCTTATTTTCATTTTTATTATTTATGAATTTTGTAATAACTAAGCAGCCAAGTCATTGTTGACAGCTAATATCATGTTGCTAATATCATGTTGCTATTGTAGTATGAATCTTGACAATAGGTTTAGTAATTTGCTGTTGAAAATGATTGTTTTTTGATCCCATATAGTTCCTTTTGCAAAATTCTTGACAGCTAATTGGAAACAATTTGGAATTATTGATATCAATTTTACGAATTCATATAGCTGATTCTACCTAGTTTATCCAAGTTGATTTAATTGTAAGTTTAAGATGGTGAGGGTTGTGTAGTCTGGAAAACGTGGGTAAATTTTTTGGGCTTCAACTAAAATCTATTTGGTGAATGGTGAGATAGTAATCTTGAAAATGTGAGTAAACTTTTTGGACTTCAAATAAAATCTATTTTGTGGGTGGTGAGGATCTTCTCTTCCTATTAGTTTGAGCTTTTGATAAAGAAGAAGGCAACAATCTCCACCTATAAAAAACGGCTTAATGCTGTCTGTTATATTTTGTGGCTTTTCATTTTTCTTTTCAGTTTTCCAAAATTTAACATGCCACAATTGATTGAGCAATAATTCAACAGTCATTGAGTTTAAATATTCCATTTTCCTCATTTCACTAGCTGTAGCAAAAAATTCCCACAATTATTGTTCCTTCAAATTTCTCAAAGCATGAGTTACCTTCTAATTAAAGTTACATGTTTAATTGGATTTCATAGAATTGATTGAATAATATTTGTAATATCTTGTTTATTTTGCATGATGATCCCACAACTTTGTGTACACCAATTTGTTGGATTAATGTTTCTATTAGAATATTAGGACCAATGCTTCATCTCATCTTTATAATAGATTAAAGATTCTGTTTCTTATATTTATATCTTTGTAAATTTTCCCTTCACATTCTAATACTGATTACCAAGCAGCTTATTTGCTAACGTTTGATGTTCAAATGGTGCAGGCGTGCCTTTGAATGTCTTGGGTCTGGGTGCAGGTACACAACTTCTATCTTTGCAAAAAAAGCAAAATCTCTAATTAATTCTTGTGAAATTCTAATGAATGTTTGATAAATTGTGTCAATGTTTGATATATAAATTGTGTCAAAATTCAAATCATAAATTGGGATTTCAAACTTTGTTTGTTCATATATAGGTGGAGGCTGTGGGGTTGGCCTAGGCCTTGGATGGGGATTTGGCACTGCCTTTGGTAGTAAATATAGGTTATCTACTGTCACATTTCAAGGTACAGAATTTGGTAGAAAGGAAGTGATGGTGGCGAGTCTAAAGAAGTCTTGAAAAGCTCACGGGAAGTCCATGCATCAGAATGACCTTTCACTTTGTCTTCCCAAATTCTTCGAAGTGGAGGAGGCTATCTGTAGCAAGTCCACAGTGCAAGGTAATTGGAGCATTTTGGATTCACATTGTCAGATAATCTGTAATTCTGTCATGAACCTTGGGATTTTGGTGAAAATGAGTTAAGGTTTCTTGGGTTTAAGATGTTTTGAGTATGGGTAGTGTTTGTGAGTTGAGCTGATTGGGTTTCTTTTCCTTCACAGATGAGTAAATCCATCGTTGGCAGTAATCCATCGCCTTGAAGTTGGCCTACCAACAGGGGCTTTGTTTCATCTACTCTCACACCCAGAAACGTTCCTTCATTCTCATGAACTCTGGGTTGGTGCGTTGGCAATATCCCCTTTCCACCGCTGATATTCTTGTTGTTTCAGTCGGGAAGCTTGCTGCTCCTTGTGTGAGGCTTCAAGTCTGAGATTGACCTCATTTTGGAGCAAGGTAAGTCTATCTACTTCTTCTGCTATTTCATCGATTCTGGTTTCATCAGGCCTAGGGGTTTTACCCGCTTTCTTTCCTGCCTTACTCATTTTAGTTAAATTGATTCAATCCCAGCTGTGATTGCTCTGATACCAATTTGTAACAAATCAAGATTAGAAATATAGAATGAGGGAGAAAAGGAGAAGAAAAGAGAGAAACAGAGAAGAAGAGGGAGAACAGAGAAATAGAAATTAGAGGGAGATAGAGTAGAGAAGAGAGGAATTAGAAAATACTGATATTCATTGATAGATGCCATCATAATATATTTACAGCCTATAAATAGCAGATTAGCTAATAACAAAATGGTGACCTTAGTCACAGAATCATTCTCTTAATCCGTACATCATTCTTTCTGCATCATTCTCTCTGCCTATTTGTTATTCTCCAATTTGTCCTACTCATAACTACCTAAATCCCTGCACAACTCATGCAAAAGGCTAATTCACCCTTTTGCCCCTCTTCTTTCCACTATATGTAAAAATTCAATTATCAATATATCAGAATATATTTCTATTTCTCTCACCTTTCTCTCTTCTTCTCTGTTCAATCTTTCCTCTTCTTCTAATTCCTGCTCTCTTCCCCTGCTACTCTCTCTCGTCTTCTCTATTTCTCCCTCTTTTCTATAGTTCTAACAGCTAGTTTGTTACAAATTCCTCTGACAATATTTTGTTATCTACTGTTGTTGGGTTCCATGATCCCATAATGTATCCAGTAAGATGAAGCATAGAAAGGATACTGGGATGATTTGGACATGAATTAAACTGGATGAACAATTACTTTGCAGTCTATATTGCTTTAGTTACTGAAATATTTTTACCTGTCTCATTGTTCTTAGGGACCTTATGTTTTGATTTGAAATATAAACAAATTTGAGAACTTTTGGAAATCGTTGTCTTTAATTTTTATTAATTAGTTAGGATATTATAGCAGGCAATAGATTTCAGGCTGACAGAACCAGATCTGCTAAGACAACCCTCTTCCTGCATTCCACACTCGGTAAAAGAGAAGAACTTGGCGCATAGATCTTGGTATTGTTTATAAGTTAATAGATGCAAGGGCTTTTGCATTTTCAGCGTCACTCAATTGGGTTTCTCATGCAATGTACAGCACAGATGCCCAGTAAAGCCATCTATCTCTACAATTTTTCCATTAGATTTTGGGTGATAATTTTGCACGGCCTTGATGGATACAGCGCCTGTTATATTTTTATGATTTATGAATAACAAAGGCTAGGGTGGTTGATTCCTTGATGGCGAATTTTCTTTGTATTACCTGTCTCACATATTATTTTGATTATTGCTTTATTGCTACACTAAAATATGTTATTAATTAATAATTTTAAAATAAATAAAAATTTTATCGTTACTATTTAATTTTGTGCGAAATAAAATATTCTACCTTGTAAAAATTAAGTAAAACTACATTATATAACTTTTTTAAACTCTTTTTTCCCCAAAAATACTCAGATATATTTTATTTACTTTTGATGTATTAATATGTATTATACGAATACTTTTAGAATTGAGGTATATATTTGCTATATTAAATGTATATAAAAAATATATCTTCAAAAGTAGAGGATTTTTAAAATTGAAAATTTAAAAACAAAAAATGTATTTTTGAAAGAAAAAATTGTATTTTTGAAATATTTTCATTGGTATTTATGTATTACGAAATCTAAGTGTAACGGTTTTACACCTTGAAAATTCTTTGAAAAAAAAAGGGCGAGATGCTGCTAGGGCTGAACCTCTCTAATCCAATCAGTAATCTTTCTAATTTCCTACACTACAAACTACGAAATGAGCACTTGACGCTATTGGCTCAACAATAACATGATTTTCAATCTCAAAATCTCAGTTAATGGGAAACTTATTTTATGAATTAGATGCGGTAGACTAAGATTTAAGAATGTCACCAGCAGCGTCAGATGTAGAAAATAACTGTTTTAAGACGAATTTATTATAAAATTAAATATTATAGTGATTTAACAGTTAATTTATATTATTAATTAACTAAGTATAATAATTATATTTAATAATTTTATATATAGTAATTTAACAATTAATTTATACTATTAAATTAACTACGTCTAACATATAATAATTTTATTTAATAACTTTATATATTCTAAAAATATTATATAATAATATTATTTTTAATTTTTAAAAATATATATATTCTTGTACATAATACAATTATTTATATATATATAAATTTAATCAAAAATTTTATAAATTAATATAAAATTCATTTAAATTTATATATATATATATAATTTATGTATAAATAATTCATTTAAATTATATATATAATTATATTTAATTCATTTAAATTTAAACATATAAATAAATATATATAAATTTATATACATATATATAAATGAATGTATGTGTATATATATTTATATACATACATATATATTTAAATTTATTTAAATTTAAATATATAAATGAATATATATAAATTCACATATAAATATATAATTTATATATATAAATATATATATATATATATAAATCCATATATAAATATATAAATTTAAATAAATATATATAAATCTACATATAAATATAAAATTTATACACATATATGAATATGCATATATAAATATGTATATTCATATATGCATTTTTTTTTCTCAAAAAGAATGTGCATATATGTATACAGGGGCGGATTTACAGTGGGACAACGGGCACCTGCCCCTACTGAATTTTTTTAATATTTATATATATTTTTGTTTTGCCCCATTGAATTTCTTTTTTAATATTTATATATAATTGTTTGGCCTCATTTTTTTTTAGAATATTTTTTGCCCCCATTAAAAATAATATTTTATCTAAAAAAGTTTACTAATATTAATTAGTAGTTCATATATTTAATAAATTAAATTTAAAATTAAATATAAATTGAATTTGGCTAAACAAATATAAGTTAGCTTTTGGGCTAGTTATGTTAATTTCTATTAGATTTTGAAGTTTTTTTTTTATAAAAACAAATGCAATCATAAATATAATTCTTTTATTTTAGTATCATAGTATGTATAACGATATCTTCTCATATGTTAAAATAAAAATTTAATTTAATTTTTAATAATAAAAAATATATGATTTTATTAAAATATACATAATATATATAAATTTATCCCACTAAAATTAATTTTAGAATTTGCCCCTGTATGTACATACATATATAAGTATGTATATATATATATATATAATTTATGAGATCCAAAGCTTCCTTGAACCCATAGGTCCGACTCTAATCACCATTGTATATTCATAGATGGTATATAAAAGCTCAATTATTAATGGTGGTATCAGTGGCGGGGGGGGGGGGGGGGGGGGGGGGGGGGGGGGGGGGGGGGGGTCATGAGGGACAATGAACCCCCTCCTCTCCTACACCTGCATATATATGTATATGCACCTGCATATATATATATATGTATTTATAGATATATATGTATATATATGTATATATATAATTATATAGTATTTTATTAAAATTATATATATAGTATTTTATAAAAATTTATATATATAGTTTTTTTATACACATTGATTTTTTTACTATACATATTATATATATATAGTATTTTATTAAAATTATATATATAGTATTTTATTTACATATTAGTTTTTTCACTATACATATTATTTTTATACATAATATTTTATTAAAATTATATATATATAATATTGTATATATATTAATTTTTTTTAATTTATAGGTATCTAGAGTTTTGTGATTAGGTATATATATAGTATTTTATAAATTTTTTTTATATATAGTATTATATATATTAATTTTTTCACTATATGTATATATTTTTTTAATTAGTTGATATTTAGAGTTTTGTGATTAAGTATATATATATATATTATTTTTTATAAAATTTATTGTATTTTATAAAAATTATATATACAATATTTTATATATATTATAATTTTTATCACCATATATATTTTTTTAAATTTATTTGTAAGTATTTATAGTTTTGTGATTATATATTTAAATTAATATTAAAATTTTATAATTTAGTTATAAAATAGATAAAACTTTTCATTGGAAAAAAATTCTCATTTAAAATAATATTTAATAAAATTTTATAAATAAATTAATAAATTTAAGAATTAAAATGAAAAAATATATAAAAAAATTTAATAAAATTTTAAAATATAATAAATAATATAAAATTTTGATAAAATTTTTTTAAAAAATTTATAATAAAAATTTAAATTTTATTATAATATTAAATATTTAATTTTATTTTTAATTTGTCGATAAATTTTTTTTTAAAAAAATTTATTCTATTTTTTAAAAAATTTATTCTATCTCTATTCGGTCTCTTATTACGGTACCAGTGCTACCTAATTTCGTCTCCGTTGACTGATTAAATAACTTACGATAGTAATAATCCAGCCAGCCAGACCACTGTTTTTTTCGTAAAACAACTATAAGGTAAACAGGCAATAGGCATCTACCTACTCTGTTTGACCAAACACGTGATCCACCATACCATCTACAACAAGGGAGTAGGTAGTATCTCATGTGACCAACAAAATTTCAGGTCCCATTAGACATTAGCAATATAAATGATCTAAAATTCTCATCATTTGATCCATCCTCGCAGTCGCTTCTGAAAAAACATGGCTGGCCAGAGAGTTTTCACCCTCTCACAAGTCGCCCACCACAAATCCAAGAAAGATTGCTGGCTTGTTATTGATGGCAGAGTAATTCCCTCTCTCTCTCTCTGTCTCTCTATCTCGCACTATTGCTACTTTTATGTATATCACTATAGTATCAATCATCAATGAATATTGATCCTTTGCTTTGTCTTACCAGGTACTGGATGTGACAAAGTTCTTGGAAGAACATCCTGGAGGAGAAGAAGTGCTGATAGAGTCGGCGGGAAAAGATGCGACTAAAGAATTCAAGGATATTGGACACAGCAACGCAGCCCAGAAATTGCTTCTTAAGTACCAAGTGGGTGTCCTTCCTGGCTACACTTTCAAAGATGGTGACATGAAGGACTCTTCATTTCAAGACTCCAAGTCCAAGGGAATGAGTGCTTTTGTTATTAAGGAAGATGGCTTACCTAAGTATGCAGCTTTTCTTGAGTTTTTTGTGCCGGCTGTGGTAGCTGGTTCCTACTTCATTTACAGATACCTTACAAGAATTGTCAATTAGATTTCACCTGATTGTCTGTGGTGGATTTATCTTTCCCTTTTGTTTTATCTGCATCTGTTTACTTCAGTGAACCATATTCCATCTGTTTACTATCATAATTTTATGTCTAATAAGACAGAACCATATTCTACTATTTGAACAAAGTGGTTTGCAATTTGCATTTACAATTCTTGCAGATAAATAATCATATCTATCAAACTATTCATTTACAAATAAATAAATAAAAAGGGATAAGGGAAAGATTTCTAAGATTCCATCATACAATTGCCGGCTCCCTAACAATTACAAAGATATTAAATTGGAAGTTACTGTGGAGCCAATCAGCCAAATCTTTGCGTGGAATTGAAAAAGAAAACTATACAATCGTAGTTGTACAAAGATGCACTGGCTACAACAGAAAAGATTGCGTTACAAGATCCAGTGACGTGCAAAATCATCCTAGGCCAGCTTTCTCTGCCATCTATCAGCTCGTAGAACAATACAAAATCAATTGCCCTTCATCAGAGAAATCAAAATCTGAAGGGAAATAGAATTGGTGGGTTAAAGGGGAAGGTTATATGCAGAGCATCGCACTGCAGCATATAAACGATAACCTGCCTATGCCCCTGCTGACCCACTTCATAAAATCAACAAACCTTCTTTTCCAGAACAAGCACCCTGCATCCTGCCGCATGAACACCTCCATGTCACATATTGCCCCCTGCTGTGCAACGCAGGATGAAGATTTCATGGCTGCTTACAAGGCACGCAATGCAATTAACACTGCAGAGAGAACCAACAAAAATCAGCATCAATGAAGGCCAACTCACATTAAGTTTCTAATTACCTATAACACTTCCTTTGTGGAAAGGGCACAAATGGTCTAACGCGGTCCATAGGAGAATTTTCTTAACGTTTAAACATATTGCCATGTTCATGTGTCGTGCAAGTTAAAAATCTAAAGCGAATCATATCTGCTTGAGTTTATTAGGAATATTCAAAGGTAAAATGCGCCAAAATTAACTTATATATCCATTGCCAAACAATAAAGACAGCGATCACTAATTCAACTATTTAAATTCAGAATACAAGTTTAAATTACGTTCTTTTATTTGCAACAAATAATCCAGCCACAAATTTATAAATGGTCATTGTTACTTTAATGCTTTCATTGATTTCTCAAATATTACACTTTTAATTTTGCTATAAAATCACTTCAATCAATCCAATTGGTGAGCAAGGAGAAGGCTCTGCGCATTTTCCAATTAAGCTTGTCAGCAATCAATCCAAATTGAATAGAAAGAATAGCAACATGAGGTAACTGATCTAGGCTTGCACAACTGCTTAAAGGCATAATTTTTATAAACATTAATCTCAAGCACCCTTTTCTGAATGCTAATCTGTAGTAACTTGGTCATGCTGAAAATAATTAAGTAGCATTTCACTTCAATCCTATCAACATCATTTTGCACCAAACATGGAAGTGATTATAACTATGACCAATCTCAGTCTGTTGTACTTAAAGCACTATTAAGCAGTGATCATGAAGCAACATGACAATGAAAATCATGATCAACTTCAAAACAGAAAAAATCATTAAAAAGTGACCTAATAATATTTGAAAGTGCATGTATTTTTTTCTAAATTCTACAAGCAATTTTGATACCACCACAAATGAAAGGAAATAGCTTTTAAGTCAATAGAAAAGGTCGATAATTATTTTGTGCAACTCCAGTTTGCCCATTACTTCTTTGCCAACTATTACGATAACTACTGCCTCATGAAATGCTGGTCTCCCCAAGGTAGCAGCAAAGTAGTTTTTGTTTTTTTAGATAAAAGGTAGTAACAAAGTAGTTAAGGGACATGCTGAACCTTTCTGTGGGAGAAAAGCTGGGCACCGTCAAGTTGCCCATAGAAAATAGTAAATCTTACAACATGGAATATTTAGACAAGAAGTGCTGTTCATCAATAGTGCACTCCCACGTCTTCCACACTGGTTATCACATTCCTAGCTTCAACCATTACCCAGCCAAAACCAAACCCCCTTCTGAAAGATAAGAAGATAAAACAGATGATAAAGTTCTACTCATCAGCATCTCATTCCAAGTTCTGACAACTCTATTATGTTTCCTAATTGGAGGTACTTTGTACATGAAATGAATGGATATATTCCAGAGTCCAAAAACAAACATAAGTTTAGTTGTGAAATACATGCCCAATTGACCAAGTATTCAGCATATTCCCTCGGTATCTCAGTCTGTCCGTTCCACCTCAATCACTAGGACTGCCAAATCATTCAAGTAAAGATGGATTCTATCCCTCATGCACTTTCTAACTGTGGCAGAAATGAGCACAAAACACATGCAGGAATTGATGTAATCTTTTGGAAAAAGAAATACTAGTTGAGTTATGACTAATTCTCAGAGTGCTAACCAATTAAGCAAAGAAGAATAGCAATGCACATAACCATCTTAACAGGTCGACTGTATTGCATTTGATAGTGAGACCGTTGAAGTTGTCTCTGTATAACTCCATACCAGCCATAGAGTTGCTTATCATAACATTCATCACAACCATCCATGCAGCTCTTACTTTTTTCATAACATGAATGAATACCCTGCAGTAACATTAACAAGAAACAAGTAGCGATACCAATGGCAAACTGTGAAAATAAATGGCAAATTCTGTTTGAGATTCAAAATAGGCACGTTTCACTAACCACTCACCCTGGTCAACTTTGAAGATCGGAATGCTGAAGTATCAGATTCTTGATTGCCATCCATTGCCTTCCATTTCCTAAAACCATTCTTTGGCCACTTGAATTTGGATGGATACTGCAATGAACTTAAAAATCCTGAAAAACTTGGTAGCTTTAGTGGGGGCGGCACGGGTTGCCCATCAGAACAATTTGGTTCACAGCTAACTTCAGCAAAAGTAATATTCCAGTCACCAAAGTCAGCGATAGCACTGGCAGTCTTCCTATGCCCTAGAGATTTCTCATCCCTGGCCTCCAATGAACTCCATTCAAACGGATGGTCCAAGCTCTTCAAACAATCAGTGGTCAATGCCTTACCTGTCCTTTGTAGGTATTCATCATCAGTGTTATGATTTTTCAGAGTAGTTTGGTCTCCAAATGCTGATGGTCCAGACAGAAACAACGCAAGTTCATTGCGCTCACTATCATCTAATTGCACCCAAGGTGATGATGGCTTGCCCTCTGAAAGCGCTGATTCATGTAACGAGTGTTCAATTTTAGAAATGTTGTCCTCAATTGCAATGATAAATTCACAGTGTCTGTCTCTTGAATCCTCATTACAGCTTGTGCTGTAACTCGACTTGACAGCCCGTTGAAACTCCTCTAGCTGCAATCCCAGCCCGAAATAAAATTAAATGACTCTAAATATTTAGGCTTAGCAGAGTAAGGAGAAAAAGGAAGGAGATGTCACCTGCCATTTGGTGGTGCCAAGGGCAGTACGTAGGTCACGGCGGAGTTCCTCGGAGTTCCACATACTTGAAGTGTCTTTCTTTGCGTGAATCCATGTTCTATATGTTGATTCCATCCTTATAATAACAATAAAAATTAATAATGAAGAAGATGAGCAAACAGCCAACAAAACCATTCTAAGGTAATATGCTAACATGACATCAATTAGACCTAATAAACAAAACAAAACAATGGCATTTAAGAAAATCCCAATAAAAAGAAGTTAATGCTACCCACGATTCCTCAAGAATCCAATTTTCAATATATTTTTTTCTTTTGAGAATACTCAAGAATTGATTGCTTGCAGTTGCAGCTAATTGATCTCTGAGATATAATCCAAATTTCTCGTACACCAGCAATACCCGACACTGCAATATAATCATAAATTAAAAGAAAAAAAATACCTGTCCGCTGATTCTTGAACTTCCTCGGCTGCAGAGAAGAAAGGATCCTTCTCCCACCGATCAAAACTCGAAGCCATTTAATAAAACCAACAAGTGGAGGATAAAGAAATCGATTAGGGGAGGAGGAATTAAAAAAATTAACCCTAGCTTAATAGATTTGTGTCCTTAAATATCGGAAAAATCTTTGTTACAACAATATTGTAACTGCAGAAATGAATCTAAATGGGAAGGATGAAGAGGAGGCCTTTTCTAATTAAGATGCACAAAATCTGCGACAAATTTTTTTTTTTTTTTGAAATAATAATAATACTGTTAACAGATCAACGAGGCGAAGGGTCACACTCACAGCAGCCACGTGATTTTAATAAATTGAATCGTTAAATGTCAGATCAAAGATTTTTGGCCAATATCGTTAAATGTAAGATCATTATCTCAGTGGAAGGAAGGAACAGTCCATGGACATTGAATGGACACGGATCTTTATAATTTATATAGCGTTCTATAACAATGGCGTTCAACACGGATCTTATCGAAGAATTAGTCAGAAGTGCGGTCAACATTATTGTACTATGAAATGCGAGTCCAACTAAATACACCCTTCTCTTTTCATGCCTTTTTATTTATTTTATTATTGACATCTTTTCTTTTTATCTAATTTTTTTTTCATATCTCTTTAATAACATTATAATAGAATAATATATACTTAATAGTAATAAATTAAAACAATCCCAAGTGTTGCCATTTAGAATCTCACTCTCAATTTGGAATAAATTCCAAAATTCTCTTCTAAAAAATAAATAATAAATAAAATCTAAAATCTCTTTCTCATTTAAAAATTTTAATTTATTAATTCCAAGTGATAGTTTATTAAAAATTGAATATTTTAACAGTAATTTTTACTATTTTTTATTAATAATAAATTAATTTTATCAAAACTATAGCAAGCTTAATTTAAGATAAAATTAAAATTAAAATTTTTAAATCATCATAAAATTGATGAATTAATAAAATTAAAGTAAAACTATAAAACACAAAAACTGTTAATATTTTTTTTTGTCATAAATCCTATATTTATGTATAGTGAGATTAATTTTTTTACTTTTAAAATATGTTTTATAATTTCTAAATATGATTGTTATTTATTATGTATGAAATATGGTATATGAGTAAAACAAAGGGCAATTAAATTTATATTAATCAATCAATAGTTTTGATTTACAAATCACATATACGTTAGTATATCTGCATAACAAGTGGATTATGATATAGTTATTGTTGAATTCATAGCCCCGATTCATAAAATTAATAAAATGTCTGAATAAAATTGAAAATTGCTAAAATATTGGATTGTTGGTTTTTAACATTTTCTACCAAGAAGAGTAAATTGCCTGTCAGCAGAAGGATGAAAAAACAAACGGAATATTTCTTCCGGAGGAAATTGTAATTTACTAGAACCTCAGTGGGGCAAATCCAAATTCCCCAATTTTTTTTAAACCCGGGGGAATGGCGGGGCAGGTTTACAGTGTGACAATCCAGAATCCAGCTGAAGCGCAGCCATGGACGAGTGCCAACTCCTCTGCGAAGCATAGACAAGGTTAGAGCTCTCGTGAACTCCGGAGTGGACGTTTCCTACTTCGACAGTGATGGCTTTACTCCGCTCATGCAAGCGGCCAAGCACGGCCATGTAGCAGCCGTCAAGGCCCTTCTCGAAGCTGGTGCCCCCTGGAACGCACTTTCTCCTTCTAATCTCTCCGCAGGCGATTTAGCTATGGAGGAGGGTCACCAGGAGACCTTCGAAATTCTCCGCAATGCTGGTGCGCTCATAATAAAATATCATTCGCAATAATTCAATTCAATCCTGCAGGGATCCATTTTCGTTACGAGTTTGAAATCCAAGATTTTATTTGAGTTTGTAGCATAGAGCACATATTTAAAATTTATATTCATGAATTTGATTCTACTCCTGCAACATATCAAATTGAAATGCTTTTTTTAAAAGTATTCATTTCAATATATAATAAAATTATTATGTTTAGAAACAAATTTTAAAAAATTGACAGAATTCACTGAATTCTATGGTTTGGAACAAAACGCCCACGGTTTACCTGGGTTTTTAAGCCTCTCCAATGTATAATAATAACGAATTGGAACTCTTTTAATTCTACGTTACCTTTCTGGAATGAGATAGTGAGACTGGACAAGTTTTTTTTTTTTTTCCTTTCGGTAATTTGGACCATCACAATTCTTATCAATTGTATTGTAGTCTGACAAATCCTACCATTTTGATCTGCTTTCTGTTTCTTTAAGAAAATCAATTTTTTCAATATGGATAATTCATATTCCAACCTTATGGGCATCACAATTTGCCTTTCGAGAATAGTATTCCAGCCTGCATGGGTTTCCATGCAGTTTCCCCTCTCTAATGAATCAATTCCATAGTAAAACTAGTCAAATGAGCTTCATCACTGGAAAGTTTATGCAAATGGTTTTTCTTTCTTTTTACGACTGCTAATATCTTTGTTATGCAGGAATTCAATCAGAGTTGATCTTAGGAACCATTGCAAGGAAAGCAAATAAAATGGCCATGCTGATAGGAATTACATGGAGGATGGGGTTACTTTCAGCGAGGATAAGCCGATGGACTCTTATAGCAAAGCTATAGTGATGGCTTGGGAGAAACCACTAATGGAGGCACACGCTAAGGCTGTTTGCTCAGGAGGTGGTCACATACTAAACATTGGATTCGGAATGGGCCTCGTGGATACTGCCATTAAGCAATACAATCCGGCTACTCATGCAATTGTAGAGGCACATCCAGAGGTTTATGAACGTATGCTTCATACTGGTTGGGGTGATAGAGATAATGTAAAGATAATATTTGGCCGGTGGCAAGATGTTCTTTCTCAGCTTGAAACTTATGATGGTAATTCAAGATTTTGTGCTTTTTAACATTCACAGTTCATCCAAATTTTACGCTAAGCATGCCTATGTAATGTATCGCATGTCTGAACTTCTGTTCAGTGGAGACCATGGAACTTTATATGATTTATGGAAGAAAGTGCGTACGTTTAGTTACTCATTTATTAAAGACGCAATCTCTTGTTTGTGCTGTAAATAAGAGGCATAGGCTACAAAGAATTCTGAGGGAATTAGTTTCCCATATTATTTAAGAAGTGCTACTAGTCCCATGTTGGAACAATATGAATTTAATATTTTTTGAATTCACACTTTATTATGACAATGGACTGAATAGATTTTAGATTTACATATACATGTGATATAGCATAGAGAATTTATGGAATTGTGCTGTACAAGTATATTCATGTCTTGAAATGAAGGTCTATTGATCAAGTTTCCAACTCTTGGTAATGCATCATCTCCTTTATAATCAGTTTCATACAAGTGCTCTAATGGACACTTGGCATTTCTATTAAATGTTGTCTTAGAATTTTATTTTATTTTTTAAAAATAAAAATTAGAATTTTACAATATGTTGTATTCTATGGCACATGAGCTAAGCCATCTGCTGATTTAACTCATCCAAATTTCGGCAAAACCTGTGCAGGTATTTTCTTTGATACTCATGAAGAGTATCATGAGGGTCTGAGAGAGGTCCACCAGCAACTTCCTGCATTGTTGAAGCCAGGAGGGGTACACTCCTTCAATACTCTGTGGAGGTAATGCATTCTTCCATGTGGTTTACTGTAATTTAGTTTCTCTAGAACTGGAAAATTTGGGGTATTCCACACAATTAATTCCCTTGCCCGTCAGGGATTGTTTGGGGAAAGAAGTTTGGGAAGGTGTGAGACACAAGTATTGGCAGCTTGATACATATTACTTACCTGTTTGTCAATCTATAAGAGATTCTGAATAATGTTCTAATTTATGACCCATTTGCTCTTCTTCGGAATATTCTAGGGCTCTTGAATTATATTTTGTAATTCAGCATTTTCAAAAATTGTATTATCCATCATATTATGATTTGGGATGTGTAGATTGCTTTCATATATCTTGAGGTTGGTGGATTATTAACTGTTTTGGATGTTGTTTGAGTGTACGATAGTATCGGTACTTGCATGGGTGGTTCAAAAATGAATTTGGCCCACAATTTGAAGAAAAATGTAGTAAGATTGGTTTTGCGGTGAATATTTCAATGTTTTGTGAATCCTGTTAAATATTGCAATCACTAAATGTTGAAGATAGCTAAATTTGATGAAATTTAGAAATCCAAATTTTTGATAGCCAGACAGGTCACAACATTCTTAGAGTTAGGCTGTTGCTTTCTGTATTTCAAGTCTCTTGTTTACTCAAGTACAATGACAGAGTAATTGATTTTATCCTGCTGAAACAAATAAATTCATGCTTAGGCGTGTGACAACCATTTTTGAAACAGCCGATCCACCACCATCCAGTAAATCACTTGCATGAGCTCATATTGGCTTTCGCAAATTAAAATTTTGTTGAATCCACCATTGATATGGGAATAAATTACATTAGAAGGTCATTGCTAAATTCTGGTCTTCTTTTTTTTTTTTTGGCCAAATGCTGGTCCTCTTTTGATACATCATGAAAGATGGAATTGTGATTTGAACTTCTTTTTGGAGGTGGCATGCACGTGCACAAGTTACTAAAACTGGGATGTAAACAAGAAGCCATTCCCAATTGATATTGCCTTTGAAGATTCATTCGTGCCATTGTTACCTGAGACATGACAGCAAATTATCTAAGATCTTGATATCATATATAGACAAAAAGAAAATGAATGCCCATAATTAAAAAACATGTTCTATTTTCTCAGTTGCAACACAGTTACAAAGTAGCGAATGCTTAGTCGGAATAGGATTAAAGTAACTTGTAAAGACAAATAATTATAAATGATGTGAGCTATGCAACCAAAATTCCTTTAATTGTCTATATGGTGATTCCAACCTGTGAAGGATGAGAAAATTATCAAGACTGAAGCATGAAGGGTATGGTATAAGACTTGCTTTAAGAGGCTTGAGATATGACTTAGAAATCCATTTCCATACATTTTTTTTTGCTTGGTTTTCTGTACAATTATTTTTCCCTCCTTTTTTCTATTATCCATGATAGTCTGAGAGAGAAATTACAAAACAACTGGCTGTTGCTTGAGCAGTTGTTGGAACATTGGAAGAGGAAAATAAAAGATAATCATTATACATAGATGCAGGAACTTCATGTCCTGTAAATAAATAATCTTCATCCGATTTTTCAAGAATTTGTTTATGTCCAGCTGAAAGCTATCGGACTGCCGACGACATGTTTTCCATTCGACCATTCCAGACGACCAAAGCTGTTGGTACCTGATGGCATAGAAGTAGCAGTAAATGTCACCGTATAACTCTTCTTCTCATACTGTTCACTGAAACTAAGTGATCCTGGCTCTACTGAGATCTTCACTGATTGAGTTTGAGAAGATAATGAGACCTTATATGTTGATGGAGTCCCCACATTACTCAAAGTCCTGGTATATTTCACAGTGCTTATTACTCCATCACCTCCTCTTTTGCCTGAAGCTGTTTCCAAAGGAACAGAGAAAGACGGATAATTGAGATCACCCAGACTGTATTTCTTTCTTGGGTCACAGGTGAAATCTCTTTTTGTGGCAATCTTAATTTGGGTTGTGCTGTAGTTTAGTGCACAGAGGAACTCTAGGTAGTCATCGACTGTGGCATCATAGACAAGGCCAGGATCAAGAGCTGCTACTGGATTTACATGTCCAGCACCATAATCAAATGGCGCTGATGGTTGCCCAGTAGACACATCTAGTATGGTTTTCCCATTTTTGTATGTTGTATAGGCTGTGGTCATGAGAGCTGACCTGATGGCTGCTGCGCTCCAATCTGGGTGAGCAGCCTTGAGGAGTGCGGCTAACCCACTTACGTGTGGGCATGACATAGATGTACCTGAAATGATATTGAAGCTCACTCGCCTGCTGTCATCTGTTAGCCCAGTTGGACCAGCTGCACCGGTCCATCCAGCTAGTATATTGACTCCCGGAGCTATAATATCTGGTTTGAGTACCTCTGGGGTGACCAGATTTGGGCCTCTAGAGCTGAATGCTGCTACCACAGGCGAAGGCTCAACTCCCAGATGTGTGCCTCCAGAAACAATTGTGGCCACTGGCTTAGGATCAGAAAATGCGTAACTCTTGATGATATCTCCGCTTGTTTGGCCTACGGCAGCTGTTGGGAGAAGATGTGCATCTGCAACTAGCTCTTCACCATACGAATCTGTGTTTGTTAAAATCATCCCAACACCACCAGAATTTTTCACCTCCAAACCCTTTTGCACTCTACTGTTCCCTCCTCGATCACATATCACAATTTTACCAGCAACTTTTTCAGGACTCAGAGTGCCTAACATACAAAGATAACCACTTGTTGAATTAGTCGCATTACCAGCATAAACAATTGGGACCAGTGACCCAGATAATGGTTTTCCATTATAAAGCGATGTGCCTGAATAATTTTTCCCATTTCCAAGGTTCACATATGCTGGAAAATCTCTGTCCAGTGTTCCAGCACCTACAGTGGTTATCCAAGGTGCAACGTTGGCCACACTGCCCGGACTTGGTCCACTATTTCCAGCCGAGCATGATACTAGAATTCCTTGTGCTGTTGCTGTGAAAGCTCCAATTGCAACAGTATCTCTATAGTAATTGGTGAGCCCACCCCCAATAGACATAGATATGACATCAACCCCATCTTCAATAGCCTTCTCCATTGCAGCTACAATATCTGAGCCAAAACATCCTCCCAGCCAACACACCTTGTAAGCCGCTATTCGGGCTTGGGTAGCCATCCCACGTGCTATCCCATTAGCGAAACCGAATAAGCTAGCTCCTGAGACAGCTGAGCCAGCTGCTGTAGTTGAAGTGTGAGTTCCATGCCCATCATCATCTCTGGGGGACTTTGATTCCACTGTTTCGTCAATAGGTCCATATGCTGCTTCGTAACCCTTTGAGAAAAATCTTGCTCCAATTAGTTTCCGGTTACAGCTTGATGAACTAAAGTTTTTGCCAGTTTCGCAGGCACCTTTCCAGGTACTTGGAATTGGACCAAGACCTGTGTCATCGAAGCTTTTTATCTCTGGCCAGACTCCAGTGTCTAGAGCTCCAATAATCACGTCACCTGCTGAGCCTGATGCAGGGAAGACAGCATCACTTTTTCCTAATCCAAGAAATTCTGGAGTTCGAGTAGTATGCAGCTCATATACCATTTCTGGCAGAACAGAGAGAGTTCCATGTTGTTTTTCAAGTAATTCAGCTTCTTTAAGAGTGAGTCTTGCGGAAAAGCCATGGAGTACGTTGTTGTAAGTGTAAAGGATGTCAGCAGATTCTGATACTGATTTTAAAGATGAAGCATACCATTGGAGGTGGTCATTGAAACTTTCTGGCATATTGGCTTTATCCATGTGAATTATATAAGTCTTCTTGGATTGCAAGTTCGTCGTTTCTACAATTATATATGCGCAACAGAAGCACAAAAGTGCTGCAATCAGTTGCAGCCTGAAATTTACTACCTTCATCTTCTCTCTCTTTTGTCTTGCCTAATCTCAGTTGGACAGTTCAGGCTCAGGCAACTTAATTATATCACTTCTGATTTTTTTTTTTTTTGCCAATTGCTGTGAGAAAAGAAAATCAAGCAAAGGTTTACATAGGAGTTAAGGACTGTGTGAAAGATTCGTTTGGCTTCAAGCTGAGAGATGCATTTGAAATATAATGCTCTGATCAGGCAGGGGAATATTGTAAATTACATGCATGTTAACGTCTGATTTGACTTATTGGACTTTTGATCACCGCTAGTCTGAAAAAGATTGGAGCTATTTGATGAATTTTATGAAGCCCGTCAAAATTACCAGTGTTTACTGTAGTTTTATTTTATTACTATTTTATATAAAAAAGTTTTCATCAATAAGCTGTTGTTAGAACAGACCTAAATGAAGATTCAAATATGTAATCATTGCTGCTATTTTTTTTTTATCGGAAATCATTGCTGCTAATTTAGGTTATAATAATTTGTTGGATTTCTTGTGTTTACGATTTCTCAGTTAAAAGTGTTTTTTTAAGCATAAAAATTATGAAATAGTAATTCACTTAATTTTTACTTTAAGTCGCTTCGTTTTTAATAACAAAAACTTAACAAATGAACTAAATACTAATTAGTTAACTAATGGATGTTCATAAATTAGATCAAATATATGGGTGGGCAAGAGCTTGCCAAATATAAATGCCATTCAATTTAATATAAATAAACAAATAAATAAATAAATGTAGCTGCTTTTAGGCAATAAGGACTTTTCAAATTTGCTTTAGTCTCTCTCCAACATTATTAGGAAAATGATATTTTTAACACACAAAAAAAGAAGAAGCTTATATTAAAGAGAGAACCGATCATGGCAGCAAGTAATGTTAATTTATTTAATTTATAAAAATGTATATTTAGGTGAGAAATAACAAATATATTTAGCTGAAAGTCTATCTTTACCAAATCTATTAAGGTTTAGTGGGAAGACCACTAATCATCATTTTAATTCACTAGAAGGACGGCAGATAAACAGAGGATTAATGTGTCATGCTTCTTTCCACTTGCTTTCATGATATGTGCCATATTTTGGAAAGCTGCAGCATATTGGTGGTGATAATGGAGATTTTGGTGCCATATAAAAGTGTAGTGGGACGAATCATATATTTAAATTAAATACAAGACTCTTCTTTTTTTTGAGTATTAATATAAAAATAAAGAATTAATTATGAGTTTATTATCTGCAATAATATATATTTATTATTATTTGATTGTATTTAGATATGCAAAATTTGAGAGTTGAATTCGTGATTTTTCAGTCTTTGAATTTTCATCTAATCATTGAATTAAAATTCTATTGATGCATTTTTCTTTTGAATTAGAAGTTCATCGGTTTAAGTAACTTAATCAAGAGATTAATATTATGGCAAAGTAAGTGGTTAAAGGTAAAGAATAAAGATGGGAGGATTACATAATGGAATAATTGCAAGTGTTTAATCATAAGCAGTTGCCGATATGGTTGTTCCTAAAAATATTTTGGGTCTTAGCTGGAATGGACCTACCACTACCAATAATAACTGTACAATTTAATTTTAAATAATTCGATATTGGAACTTCATAATCATTGTTTTTTTGTTTTATTAACAATAATATATGGACACGGGTAGCTACTAATAAACACACCTCCTTTTTCGTATAAATTATTAAATATTTCATAAAATTTTTATATTTATATCAATTAAAAAATACACCATCCATATTAAAATGTTTAAAAATATATAAGAACATAAATATACCATAATTAATATATATCTAAGAATATATGTAGGAATTTATTTATAAAGTTTTGAGTTAGAGTATTATTTTCTTGTTTAAAAAAATAATCTTTTAATATAAATTTTAATATGTGTATGTCATTATATAAGATTAAGAATAGAAAAATGCATAGGTTTATATAAAATTTTATCATTTAATTATATACTCAATTTATTGGTTTAATTGAAGTCAATATAATGACCGAAAAATTAGGATATGAAAAGAATATGAAACAACTGAGTATATAAGAGAGAGAGAAGATAATGTTTATGATGTTGGTACGTTATCAATTTCAGCAGTAGCTATTAATTAATTAATTTCAAATTCAAGTTGGCAAACACTTCAACAAGAAAAAAAAAAAGAGAGAGAGAGGACAAGAGAATGGTCGGCCATGATTTTTTTAGAATCCTAATTATATTTTGAAATCTAATTTTAGGCTTTAGCTTTGGAATCAAATCTGAAATGGCCGTTCGATTATTAATATACGTTTGTTTGCATAATGTATGCTACATTGTCAAATGTCGATTATTTCCCTTTTTAATTTTTATTACACTATCCACTTGGAAATTAAGTTTGTCGGTTTTATATATAAATATTTGAATACTAAATTATTATATTAAATTGTATTATCTACACTAGGAATATTTAATAACTAAATATTTTAATTTAAAATTTTGATATATATATATATAATTATTAATTTATTTGAAAGACAATTACACTTGCACACTGGTAAAATAAACATATTATCGTGTGGCGAAGAAAATGGGACAAATCAATTATAAAATCAATAAATTTTTTGTTTTAGACATATAAAAGGCATCATTTCTTAAAATTCAATTTTAAATTGTTAAACTTATTAAATTATTCATAAATAAAAAATCTTATATTTAAATTTGGATTTTACACCGTCCATACAAAAGAAATTTAGTTTCTGTCTCTCACTCTCAACTTTCATTTTCTCTCAATTATTTCTCAATCAATCCATCTTTGATTTGCTATCTAATAATTAAAGTTTTTTCAAATACGCTCCGTATGTTTAAGACACATCATAAGACTTCCATAAAACAAAAAAGATTGAGGTGACAAATTAACTCTCTTTAATTAAAAACACATTTTAAAATATCAAGTGAAAATTGAATATTTTATGAATTGCATGAATTAAAAAAAATAAGAATATACATATTACGTATAAATAATATGAAAATAGAATAATTTTTTAAAAAATAAATCAGAAAATATAATAAAAATTATTGAAGAGAAACCAAACTTCCGTTTCTTGTTTAATAGAAATGAGATGGTATGGTGTCAAGTTTCATTTAGTTGTAGTATAAATGCTTCATCATGTAAAGTTTTGTCGGCAATTATTGGCAAATGGGAAGTAAACTAAACTATGGTGAGCAAACAATTTATGCGATATAAAGGCTTTGTACCTCAGATCTCCCAGAGGTTAATACAATGCTTTAGCAATTATTTATGAAAAATATCCATTACCTGCTGATCATGATAACTTAAATACTACACGACTGCAAACAAAATTATATGAATTATTTCTTTTTTATGAATTGAAAATGAAATGTTATTATTCACTAAATTACTTTATTTTGGCATTGAAATAAATGTAAAAGTTGATAATTGATTAAAAGAATAAGGTGAATATATCAACTTATATGTAAATTAAAAAAATAAAATAAATATTATGTACGTATTTGCTAAATTTATTGATTAAAAGAATAAGGTGAATAAATACAGAAGTTTAAAATTATAATTATGTTATTATAAAAAAATACAATTATGTTTTTAATATACGTAATTGTCATAATGGCCAGTGAAAACATATTCATGGTTTAGGTTATAAGTTTTCAAAGTGACAATAATTGAAAATAAGATAAGAATATTAAGTCACATTATCTTCATTTAATTTGTCATAATGATCATAAAAGTTATATTTATGGTATATGTTATATATATATATATATAGTCTTTAAACTGCCACTGCCATCACCTTAAAAGATATATATAGTCTTTAAACTGCCATCACCTTAAAAGATTATAACATATACCATAAATATAACTTTTATGATCATTATGACAAATTAAATGAAGATAATCAACGTCCTTCTCCTTTGCTAAAGAGCCAGTTCAACATTCTTCTTCTTTGCTTGATTTTATCCCTTGTGTTATCTCTGATGAGAATAATCAACGTCTTATGTCTATTCCTAATTCTGAAGAAATTAAAGCTGCTGTTTGGCAACTAAATCCCAATAGTGCGCCGGGACCTGATGGTTTTGATGGTAAATTCTTTAGAGCTTGCTAGGAATTTATTAACTGGGATGTTTGCAGTGCAGTGCAGGAATTTTTTTTTAGGCATTCTCATTCCGAAATCTTTCGGTAGTGCCAATATTGTATTAATCCCTAAAGTGCAAAATCCAGATAGCTTCGCTCAGTTTAGGCCGATTTGTCTTGCGACATTCATCAGTAAAGTTTGCACTAGACTGCTAGCTAACAGGGTTGCTCCTTTACTGTCCAAAATCATTTCTTTTGAACAGGTTGGTTTTCTTAAGGGCAGAACCATTCATGATCAGATTTTACTGGCAAATGAGATTATTCAAGATTTGGACAAGAAAACGAGGGGGCACAATCTGGCAATCAAGCTTGACATGGCCAAAGCGTTTGATCGGGTTTGTTGGGATTTCTTGAAATCTGTTTTGATTAAATTTGGCTTTTCTAACTCTTTTGTGGCTCTTATTCTGAATAATTTGGATGCTACTCATTTGTCTGTTATTATTAATGGGGTAAGCCATGGGTTCTTCAAACCTCAAAGGGGAGTCAAGTAAGGAGATCATCTCTCACCACTCTTTTTCATTATTGCATCTGAATGTTTCTCTCAGGGTCTCAAGTCCCTCATGCTCTCGGGGAAGATTAAACCTTATAAGGCTCACCGTAATTGCCCTTTGATCAGACCATTTGGCCTCTGCTGATGACCTCTTAATTTTTATAAATGGAGCTGTTCGTAGCATTAAAGCTTTCAAAAAGTTCCTTAATTCTTATCAAGCATCCTCTGGTCAGTTAATCAACTTTGATAAAAGTTCCTTCTACTACTCAAAAAAATGCTCTCCTGCTGTTGTAAAAAAGTTCGCAGATCTCTTTGAAATTCAGCGGAAGCACTTGCCATTCACATACTTGGGAGCACCCATATATCAGGGTATTAATAGACTTTCTTATTGCCAAGATCTGTTGGGCAACATTGATAAAAAAAATTGCAGGGTTGGACTAAAAAGCTTTTATCCTCTGGTGGCCGCCTCCTCCTTATTAAACATATTCTTAGTGCAATCCCCTTGCACATGATGGGAGCCATGCTTCTTCCCAAAGCTGCCATTAGAGCCATTGAATCTAAGATGGCCTCTTTCTTCTGGAATTCTAATGGTCATGTTCAGAGATATCATTGGTCAAAATATAGCAACTTGTGTTGTCCTTATGCTGAGAATGGTTTGGGATTGCGTTCGCTTGTTGATTTACAAAATGCTTTTTCTTGTAAGCTTTTATTCAAATATTTGCAAAATGATTCGCTGTGGGCATCTTTTATGAAAGGCAAATATCATCGGCAAGGGGCGATGTCTTTTCTTCCAACAGACTCTTGTTTATGGAAATGGCTTTGTCGTTCTTATGAGAGCTACTCTGATCTTTTCTTATTAGATGAAACGCCAGCTGCTTGGAAAAACAGTATCACGGGTGTGTTTACTCTGGGTTTGGCTTATGATACAGTTCGTAGACATAATCAAAATTCTTTTGTCTCAGGGATGCTGTGGGATAGTGTTATTCCTACTAAATTCTCCATTTTGTCATGGAGAATTCTCAATGATTCACTTCCTCTACCTGCTCGTCTTCAAAGAATGGGAATCAATTTAGCTTCAGTATGTCCCTTCTGTAACACAGCCGAAGTCTCTAATGATCACCTTTTTTTATCTTTGCCATAAGATTCACAAATTATGAACCTATTTTGGTTCCTTCATGGTGATTGATCTATCTACTAAAACCTCTTTGAGACAAGAATTGATTAACTGGTTCCTTTTTTCTCCTCCCAAATCAGCTATGGGTCGTGTTAGAAGATTGATTGCTCAATGTATTCTTTTTGCCATTTGTTCAGCATATTGCCGCATTATTTGGGGAGATGAAAGCTTTTATTTTTCGCAGGTTTTAATTTTTATTTTGAGATCAATTCTCAGCTGGGGTGTTGCCCATTCTAAGGACTCATTTGCGAAACCAATTCCAGCTCTTTCTCCTCTGTTTCCTCAAGATTTCGGGAATGTCAACCTCAAGCCCAAGCTAGTTTACTGGACCAGACCTCAATCGGGGTACTTCAAACTCAATTTTGACGCTTCATTCACTTCCCATTCAGTATCTGCAGGTGCGGTTCTTAGGGATCCTTCTGGTCAGTTCATACGAGGCGTTTCTTTCATTCTACAAGCTCGCGATGCTCTCTCTGCAGAATTGTCAGCTCTTTATATGAGTCTTCAATGGTTCTTGGATACGGGCTTCACCAATATGCAAGTTGAAAGTGATTCGAGTATTCTCGTCGGCCTCCTTACTGCTCAAAATAATTCTCATCCTTCATCTCAAATATTCAAATCTAAACAGATGCTGCATAATTCTAACAGTTCCATCTGTCATATCTACCGAGAAGCTAATCAAGCCGTTCACTTTTTTGCGTTACACGGTCGGTTACATAACAATAACTTTTGTTTTACTGGTTTTTTTTTTGCCTCGTTTTTTGAGATGTATTTTATTATCTGATTGTATGGACTCTCCCTACATTCGTTATCAATAAAATCTTATACTTTTGGCAAAATATATATATATATATATTCTTTTTTATATTTTTTTGAGAATATATTCTTTTTTATATTTTAATTATTATAATGATTGATTTGAATTATAATCATATATTATATATACATAGTTTAATGGAAAAACGATTGATGCATTTTTCATAGTTGTATATAAATTATTGAAATTATAAATATATGTTATTGTTATTTAAAATAATATAACAAATAATAATTTAATTATATTTTTCATATTACTGTTTATAAAAATATACTTATGAGATGTTTATTATTTTTTTATATTAAAAAATTGTAGGTATATTATAAAAATAAAATAATAATACAAAATAAATTAAATTTTTTTTAAGATAGTGCTTTCATGTATAATAATTATATTTTAAATTTGCACAAACAAATATATACCGCAAATTCTTTATAAAAAAATAAAACATATATACATACATAAAATATATTACTTGACATTTAAACTCATTAAATAGTATCAGTTTGATAATTACATTTCAAATTGACATAAATAAATACACATCATAAGTATTCTATAATTATTTAGCATTTGAAGAGATATTTATTTGACAGTCTATGTTTAGGATGGGGTGAAGGAGGGGTTGATAAAGTTAAAAAAGAAGGAAGGAAGGTAAATTATCTAATTAAGAAAGATGGTAGATTAAGAAAAATGGTTTTAAAAGGGTAAAATGGTTAAAAAGTATTATTTTTTTTACATAAATCTTGATGTGTTATAAGTTATAATTTTTATTTTTATTCTTATAATAAATATTTTATATGAAAAAACTTATTATATATTTGTCCTTTTTATTGAAAAAAATATTTTTTTAATTTAAAAAAATATTATTATGATTACACTATTTTTAAAGTAATATTATAATAAAAATAATTTTAATCAATTTTATAACTATAATAACTATTTATATATATAAAATAATTTTTTAATAAATTAACATTAAACTTTATTTTTATTCATTTTCTATCTAAATAAAATAAGAGTATAAATCTCTCACTTTATTTTATTTAATATTATTTTTTCAAACAGAAAAAAATACTCTATTTTATTTTATTCTATATTGCTTTAAATCATTTAATCGCCATGCAATCCATCCAAACATAACATAGCCTAAAGTTTATCCGATTTAATTTGGAGTGCTAGAGACAGATAATAAAGCGATTTATTAAGATGCATGATTGATTGGACTTTCATCGTTTCAGACTGAACATTTTGTATTATTGCTTGCATTGTAGTTTTACTCAAATATCATGTACTTTTTTGGACTAAAATAAGAAATTTATGAAAAAAAGGAGATTTATTAGGGGATAAATTATATAGATATCTTCTTCCATCCAATAAAATTATTGCGTTTAACTAATATACATCTATTAAAAAATTATTAAAAATCCTACTACCATCTCATAAAAATAATTAATACTAAAAAATGAGTTTTATAAATTTTTTTGAGTAATTATTTGAGTGTCTACACAATAATAAGAGTGATGTCTGTAATTGCATATATATAAAAGGCATCTAAAGATACTTCTAAAGTAAATAAATTGATTACATAATCTTACAATATGTAGATAGACTAATGATAAATTGTACCAGATACCGATCTTTCAATCTTGTCAGCTTCAATAATTTGAACTTAAATTTTTAAAGTAGTGAATAAATAAACATCATTCAATAATATATTATAATTAGAAAAAAAAAATTAGGACAACACTTTCAGCATTAAGTATTATAAAAATAGTATTAATCACTGCATGTTTTAAGTGAACATATTTAAAAACAACAAAAATAATCTGATAGTAACTGAAAGACATTTCATTTCATAACAAGAGAAAACAGCTCGAACACCTCAGGGATAAAGATGTGAGTATCTTTATTTTTTTTTAATATGAGATAAATTATGCAGGAATCTTCATAATTGCATACTGTTCATTAGAAGTAGAAGATAAAAAATACTAGTTTAGATAAATAATCTGTATGTATTCTTTGACATGAGATCTTCTAGAGAAAATGAGATTAGAAATTTTTTTTATATAATTAGTCTTCTGAAAAATAAGATAAGGATTAAATAAAAAAAGCTGAAAAATATTTGCCTTATAGTCTTCTAAATATGTGATATTCTTACTAAGTGATCTATTTTATTAATAATGGATTGAGAACAAGAATGAAGGATAAGAAGAGAAGAAATATGAGTAACAGGTTTTGTTTTAGTAGTAGTTGAAAGTTTATTTATGGTGTTTACTATTTTTCTTCCATTGTTATTTCTCATATTTATTAAATGAATAGTATTATGACTTTGATATCATTAAAGGTATTAGAAATATTAAAAGCCAGAGTTCGCGAATAGATTAAAATATTTTCTGTTAATTTATTAATTATAAGAGTATATTAATTAATTTTTTTATTATATAAAATAATAATTTTAGAAGAATAATTTTTTTTATAAAAGTGATAATTTTAATAGAATAAAAAGAGTATTATATTTTAAATGGATTAAAATACTCTTTATTAATTTATTAATATTATATTTTTATTTTATTAATTAAGTTATCAATTAAAAAATATAGTTAAAAAATTAATTTAATTTTTTAATTGTATAAAATAATTATTTAAGAATAATAATTTTTTTCATAAAAATAATAATTTTACTTTTTTTATAACAAGGATAATTTCAGCTCAAGTTGAATTAATATTTAAAGAACAATAATTGTTTGATAGTTTATTTATATCATTATTAATTAAACTTCAATTAAATTTGAACTTTAATATTCTAATTGTGAATATGACTGCGATGTCATCCAGTAAAAAATTGATAGATATTTGAAATGCCGTAGAAAGAAGATCTGAATATTATTACCAGCAGATACATCAATAATTGGAAAGCAATTAACATATTAAAGATTTTAGACAGTAAAGTAAATGCCTGAAAGTCAAGTTTATAGTAGCTGCCGTGGCAACAATTTATTTATTTTTTGTGGGAAAAGTGTCCCGTGGGGTGGCTAGAATGTCACTTTCTCATAAATAGACAAGTCAGTCACCATTCACCAACAAGTCGTTACTCTTTTGATTGCTTGCAATATTTTCAGTGGCCTTTTCAGTATTATATAGTATTTTTATAAAATATAAATTATAAAGGAGAAGAGCATCCGAAATTGGCACTGTGCGATAATGTGGCCAGAAAATAAGAAAGGGAAAGTCGAAATTATTGGAGGAAACGCTGGTTGCCTGTGATGATTGCATTAGCGCAGCAACTATTTGCTGCAGCTAAAAATTAATGTTTGAGGAGTTATGTTTGCGGTGATGCAGTAGCTGTAACAGTAAAAAATGCTGCAGAATTTGTTATGTGAAGAATTGGTCTTTATTGGTTGGGTTGGGTTTAAGATGGATCCACGTGCCTTGTAGCTTTAGAAAATTTTGGTTGTTTAAGTGAGTGGCGGAATCGTGACTTAAATAAAAAAAATAATTTTTTTAAAAAAATAAAAACAAATAATAAATAAAAATTAAATATTTAACATTATAGTAAAATTTATATTTTTATTAAATTTTTTACATATCTTTTTATTTTAATTAATTTTTGATTCTTTTAATTTATTTAAATAATTTTATTAAATTAAAATTTTAAATTACTATTTTAAATGAGAATATTAATTTTATTCAATTCATAAATGAATTATTTATGCAATATATCTTTAATTATATTTTTAGCATTTAAAGAAATATTTTTTTTTATTAAATTTAAAGAAATATTTTTAAAATTTCTTAATAGTTTTGATTTTTCTAGTGGGAGGAGCTCCATTAAAAAAAAATTAAAAGTGACACAATATGTTATTTTTTTTATGAGTTTCTTTAATTTTTACTAAAAAATAAAAAATAAAAACACAGTTTAACAAATTTTTAAAAGGTTTAATTAGGATACTACAAAAAAAACTGTTTTTTCCCCTCTAAATTCTCACAAATTATATATCTTTTTTAATTTGAGAATAGATTTGTCATCAATTTATTAACAAGTGATAACTCCGTCCATCATTTATTTTATTCATAATCTATTACTTGATTTTGTATTTTTTTATAATTTGTCTTCAAAATAATTTTCAGACAAATATAAATATGAAATTTAATATTTTACTCTTATTTTACATTGGTTTATTTTTTACAATAAAATAAAATGTAATTTAAGTATTATTATGAAGTTTTATCATCATTTGTTTAAAGATTTTATGTCTTCTTTTAATAAAGATTTATCATTCGTTAATAAGGTTGTCTTTTTCAAATAGATATATATTTCTCGAATGAAAAATAATTACATATGATAAGTAAAATAAGTGTCTCGCTAAAAATTATATTATTCGAGACATATTACTATTATCCATTATTTGCATTGATGATGTTTATAAAGTTCAAATAGATTCAGTAATTTTATTAGTTATATACATATTGTACACTTTAAAATTACATAATTTTATTTTTATCTTATTGATTTATAATTTTATTTTTATCTTATAAATATTTATTAATAAAAATTTATTTTGCATTAAAAAAATTTAAATTCATCATAATTTATGATTAGTTTATAAATTTATTATATTCATATTATTTATTATAAATTTATTATACATGTAACAGCTTTTATAATTTTATTGTGAGTTTATTATATATGATTTATAAAATAACTAAAATATTCATAATAAAATATGAAAAAGTTTCTAAAATCTAACAAGGTGTAATTTTCTCTTTTGCATCAGTCCTACTTAACCACGTTTCAAACCCAGAGTCCTTATATAACTGTGCTACTATGAGCCCATCAACGAAATTGAAAAATGGAAGCCTAAATATTGTTGGACCTATAGGTGGTCCGTTAAAACGTCTATCTCCATCATCCATCATCTATGGCTAGATGTCCTGACCTAGCGGCTACTGGTCATCGGAAAAGTTATCCAAGTGGGCCAAGTCCAAACTGGTAGCACATGCACAGTTCACACACACAGTCTCACACACTGATACACATCAACGTTGCGGGTTGGGTCCTGAGGTCACGCAAACCGGTCTCATTACCAGAAAGAATTGGCATGCTTCAGCTTATCACGCACAGGCACAGCCTACGCTAATGCCTACCACTGAATCCGCCTCATGTGCATGACAGAACAACCCTATCAATATCTTTAGGCCAAACCCACAAACACACATCACTACTTTCTAATTTTGTTCTTTGCTTGCTTGCATGAACACACATTATCACTGGAGTCCATACACTGGATACAGCCGAAAGGACAGTGTATCTCTATTTATCAAGCACCTATCTCTGCGGTTCTTTGTAATTTTGGCTAATTAGCTTTTTTGTTTCTTTGTCACTTCTTAGAGGGAAAGAGTTATGAAAATACTAAATGCGATTTTAGTATCGGGATTTGGGCTTTGTAGTTTTGCACTTCTTACAGGTAATGACCAAGATAGGTGGTTACCGAATGGCGAGCGTCATACGGGCAATGAGGTTAGACAAATGAATGGCGCAATGCCTGGCTACCGAACTTTTACTGGTGGTTATGGGGTAGGGTCAGGCGGTGGTTTTGGTTTTGGTTCAGATGGTGGTGGTGGTGGTGGTGGTGGTGGGGGTGGGGGTGGCTGGACTTATCCCGGAGAAAGAGGTGGTGATGGTGGCTATGGGATAGGTGGCGGTGGCTTTGGTGGAGGTGGTGGTTTCGGTGCTGGAGGGGGTGGTGGCCATGGGCCTGGATCTGGTTTGGGTGGTCATGGTGGTGGAGGCGGATTTGGCTCAGGCACAGGATATGGAGGTGGGGGTGGGGGAGGAGGTGGAGGTGGAGGGCCATATGGCCATCACAAACACAAGGCCTACAGTTCTGGCTCTGGATCAAAACACAGGTCTTGATAAAGAACCGTTAGAGACGCCTTATATTTCACCGAGAAATAATAGTCAGTAAGGATGAAACTTCTCCAGTTTAGCATTCTTAACTCTTTCTGTAAGATCGTCATAAATTCTAGAAGTTTATCTGTACCCTCTGATAAAATAATTGGTTACGTTAACAAATGTTGGTGTCCTCCAAATTTGTCACGAAGTCGATAAAATAATCAGCACAAGCAACCATGACAAACATTCACCAAATTATTTTGCTTATCTTAGTTTAATTATATAATATTATATTTGCACGTTAAAAATGCCTAAATTCCAAGAAAATGCACGCTATCTACAACTCCATGCCAATTGACGGAAGCCTATTCTATTCATGAAAATTATTGTCTAAATTATAAAAAAGTATGTACAAGGAGAAACTTCTGCGATCTGCCATTTACTTTTCAACGAATAATTGTAAACGTAATCGTATTGGTGACTGCATGTGATTGAATTCTCTAGTTTCTATTTATTTGACTAACAGCAACTGTCATCAAGATGCAACCCTTGCGCATTACTTCACGTAATTCCACCATTGCTTCACATTATTTCAGGAAATTAAAATAACAAAAAACTCAAAAACAGTATTAATCCAACCGAAAACATACATTTTAGAGATAAACATCAATTTTATCTTTCCATGATCCCAAGCATCAAGGTGATGAATCAAGGGAATATATTATAGTTTTATGTACATAAGAGGATATACACAATACATCAACATATTTTCAGGACCACACAACGCTTAGACAATACAGCTAGTAACAAGCAAATGATAGACTGGCACAAGAAACTTACTTGCAGCACATTTTTATACTTAGAACTGTGAATTAGTCTCCGAATTGTTTCGATGAAGCAAATGTAAAATAGCACTTGTGGTTGGGAAGGTCAAGCAGCACGATCATCATTCTTTAGCCTGAAATTCATGCTATAAATTTGGTTATAAGCATCCAGAAAATGAAAATGACTAACAATACATGAAAATACATTATTACAACAACCTTCGTTACATGGATCAATTCCAGGATGGCATATTCACTATTTTCATGCAATAAAATCAAGTTGATTTTAGGAGCCAATGAATTATGATTCACTGCAGATTGTAAGTTTGTGGGTCTCAAAGAAACCAACCAAGCAAAAGACAAGAAAAGAGTTGTAATTATCTTGTTACATAATTAGAACTCCAATCCAGATGGAGTCTTTCTAATCAAATAAAATTTTGATCAACAGAGCAATCAAACAACTTAATTTGTCCTATGTCTAAAACAGGAGCAACGCACAGTCAAGGATGAAGATAGATTTTAGAAAATAACAAACAGCAACCGCTTACTGTTGCAGGCTTTGTCATGGCTATACTTGGAATTAAGAGTCATATTGTGCACTGAACTACCAAAATTCATTTATGAAAATACTACTGTTTGTGCTCATTGAATGAGAGTGTTTTAGTATTTGCATCAAACAAAACCTTAGTAAAGCATCATTCTGTGTTGAATAAGTGAATTAGGATTTAGGTCTGTGTCGAAAGAAAAACCAAGAATTTTAGCAGACAGTATGAAGCAATTGCCCATATAAAGGTCCCACGGCCCAATACCTAATTTGAGGCATATCACATCATTCAAAGTACAGTTAATGACTAGATGATAATTTGATTTGGACTGATTTCTAGAGGGGGAAAAACTGCTAAGTTTGACCCTCAGTCAAAGAAGAGAAGTAATGTGCATGGCAACCTTGATGGTGCAGATGCATTAGCTTATTATAAAAAAAAAATGGGAAGAAAAAACATGCATTATGTTATTGATTTGTTGTTTGTGGTGGCTATGGCTAGTTTTGTGATAGCAAGGAAATAATAAGACAGAAATCTCAATAATCTAAGTAGGACACTTTTTTAGACCTAATTCCAAGTTCAATCATGATTGAAAATAACACCACCTCCAAAATTCCAACAGGAAAGGATTAGTTCATCCATGCAGAGTGCATCCTCCAGCACATTTTTAAATTATGACATCAATAGACTAAAAAATAAATTATTATGAAAAAGAAGCATTAATACTAAAAAGAAGATTACCTCAAAAATATTTATTCTAACACTTCTGTGAAGCAAAGTACGGAAATTGGGTTGGGTTATTTTATTTATTACAGAACTAATTTTTGTTGTTTATCAAACTCAAGACTTGCATATTCTCAAGTATCAACAGCAGTTAATGGTATGACATCAAAGGAAACAAAATGCAGTATGCACATACCCTGTTCGTCAAGATTAGGCCTTCAGTTCAATCATTCTTCTCAGTGTCAGGAGCCACCTCTTGAATCCTGAAGGAGATAATGTTGCCAAGAAACGTGAGCATAAAAAAAAAAATCACCATAAGCCAATCGAAACATTTAGAATAAACGAATTCCAATAAATACATTTCCTCTGTAATATATGGATGATGGGAAGAAGATGTACTTAAATCTGAAGGCAGAGCACCGTGATTTGCCGCTTCAGTCAATCCTGGTTCGTCATTACCCTGTAGCATAACATTAACCCATTACTATATCTGAGAGTAGAGTCACTGCAGGAACCGAAACTGCTCTGTGTCTCGATGGTAAATACTTACAGTAGATTTGTCTTCCATCCAGTCGGGGACTTTATCTGATACAAGGGCCACATACTGCTCCATAGCCACTTCTGGATTCATGTTTCCAAGCCTTTGCCAAGCATTCCTTGCACAACGTAAGCAGTGCCCTCCATCACTCATACATAGCAGCTGTCAACCCTGTTATTATAACTAACTATCAAACTATACCGTGTAATTTGGTAGAGGCAGGCCTTACGGTGTTGTTTGTATGCTCATTTTCTTCTTTCTTAGGAGGACAATTTTCCTAATATAAGATTGCCCAAATGGATAACTGTCTGGACTTTTGATTTGTATTGTAAAGATGTCAAGATTTTGGACATATCTCTGACATAATGATGCAAGAAAGGATCCTTTGAAGCTAGCAAGTGGACCAATCACTAGGAGCAAGGCAAAGAGATATCAAGTTGGTATGATTTTGCATATTCAAAAAGAGATTTCCAAACAGCTTCAAGAATTATCATTCAAGAAGATGGAGATAGAGCTTGAAGAAGGCACACCAAAGCTGATTATGATGCTTAGTGTGGAAGCTAAAGGCTAGCTAAAAAAAGGTCCAACGTGCAAGAAAGGTCCATGGGGGTTCATATAAAGCCTTGGAAAGTAATTTAAGGCCCATGGACAGCCCAAATAGTATGAGGCGTTTCTTATGTTGAAGGGATTAGTTTGGTTGTTTCCATACTTTATATTTTCCTTATTGGATTAGAATTTTGTTTCCATACTTTATATTTTCCTTAGTGGATTAGGATTTTGTTTTCATACTTTATGTTTTCCTTATGCAATTAGGAATGTTTTCCTTATACAATTAGGAATGTTTTCCTTATGCAATTAGGAATGTTTTAGTTTTCCATATGCAATTAGGAATTTTGTAACCCTTATTTAAGGGTACTATTAGGCCGAATTTCAAACTACAACAATTAATAAAAATTTTCGAATTCTTCTACAATTTCTTCTTGTGAATTTTCATGTGAGAGAGATTAGAGTGGATTCTTTAATTCTTTCTTTGCATCAAGAATTAGGTTTACTTATCAACAAGAGTTGTGGCGTTTTCCTTCTTCTTACCAACTAAATCCTTCAATCATAGTGAGTTCGCGTCTCTTTATAGGCGTTGGGTTTCTTAGAAGGTGATTATCAAGTTTCAAGGAGTTCTCTACCATTGTTATACGTTGGGTTTGCTGCCATCGTTGCTAAGGGTCCGCGTCACATAATTAGACAGAAATCTGAGGGGAAAAAGAATCTGTCGTCAAACAAGGGATAAGATCGATGGTAAGATAATAATCGGAGCCTCTGGGGAATTTCTCAAATTTGCCAAATTTTGCCAAATGAAGACAAACCGACACAGGTATAAGTTTGTTTCTTATTGCTTCAGAGCAATATAGTATGTGTAAGCAGGATTTGAAAGAGACAAAAAAATATAAAGATAAGACACATAATACGTGGCCCAACGCAGAACAGTAATAGTTTTCTTCCTATGTCGTTTTTGGTTCAGGACTCTAGCCTAGGTGCTTTTGATGTCCTCAATGGATGATTTTAATAGTTCATCTAACCTTGTACTGCAATTATTTAACGCACACCATTTTCTTTTCTACATTGCCGCAATTTCATTACTAAATATTTAGTTTTAATTCTCTCAACTCTATATTCATTTTGTCAAGGTTATCCATCAAGTATTCATTTAGTCAATTAAACAAACAGAGAAAAAGCAAGTATAAAACCAAATAAGAGAGATAAAATAAAGGGATATATTTTTCAGAAAGTTTAATACCACTTGGCACGAGCAGCAACTTTGAGAGCCATAGGCGGCTGCTCCCAGCAAGGCCCTTCAGTAGCCACCTTATGAAGCCCATATAGTTCCATTTGCACATCGCTCCCTACGCTTGTAAAACCTTCGTTCTTATCTCCAGATTCTACAAACTTGGCTGCCTTCGCAAAGATTTGCTCCAATTCACTCCTCTCAATCCCTTCCCAATCATCCTCATCACTTTCAATCTCTATTTTCTTCTCTTCAGCCTTTTCCTTCGCTTCACTCTCCACAAACCGAATCTCCTCCGATTCTTCAACGGCATCCTGTTCAGCAGTGAATTCAATTCCGATTGACTCAATTTCACTTTTCTTTTTATCTTCAATAACCTCTTCAGATTTCTCAGTAGAACTCCTATCAGCAGCCAATTTTACGCCTACTTGTTTGTTTTCTTCAAACTCTGCTTCTATCTTCTCTAACACATTTTTCGATTCCTCCTCTTGCTTTAGACATCCTTCGATTGATTTGGGATGTGATGCGCGGAATTCAGTTTCGATTGGTTCATCGCGGTCCACCGATTTCTCAACATCAACTGGTTCGTCGACCATTTCCACGACTTCATCAGGAAATTTAACTCTCTTCTCACTTTTAAATCCCTCAACTCTCAGGTTTTCAAAAGACTGTAAATCCTCCATGACGCAATCATCATCATCACTAGTAATTTTCTGATCAACATTTTGACTCTTTGAAAACTGTGACCCGTGAGAAGCGTTGGAACCAGCCATAGCCATTGAAACAAGCTTAGCAATAAGAAAAGAGCAAACGACAGCAACCGCAGCTGTAACAAAGAGCTCTTGAAGCATCTCCATGGTTGTTTGTTTGTTTATTTGTTTCAAAAATAGAGAGAACCAAAAAAAGAAAAGAAGAAGAAGATGATGATGAAGATTAAGATGAACATGAGAAGAGCAAGAGAAGGAAGGAACTAGCAGTAGATATAGAAATGGTAGAAGAAAAAGATCATTTGCAGAGAGGAATTGGGAAAGGATATTTGCAGGGAAGAGCAAAGCATATTCTGTTTTTAAGCTTTGGTAATGACTTCCGCCTTCAAAATTATGAGAAGGGCGGACGTGGGTCCCCCCTGGCTGGTGCACAGAGTAGATTAAAAATAAACTCGTCGTGTTCTGAATTTAGAAAAATCTATTACTAGTCAAAGATAATATTATTATTTCCAAATTAAAAAAAAAATTGAACAAGGCAGGGGGAATGGAAAGTAAAAGTGGGCCGATAATTGAATGGGCTGCAATCTAAAAAATCCACTTGCTTTTTGGGCCCTTTGGATTAAACAACCACAGATTGGACTAGCCCAAGTCCGCCTGGTCCTTGTTTTGGTCGCATTGCACATTTGCACCGAGCATTTTTATTTTTTATGTCCTTATTTTTTCACATATATATTGATATTATAAGATAAATTTTTGAAATTTAAAATATAATTATATTTCTTTTCATGCTGTGTTGGTTCGAATAGACACAGTAAAAGAGTCAAACTATACACCTTTCTAATTAAGAAAGAGGAAAATTATTATTAAAAAAAGACAAAAATGATATGTCAATAATGTTTTTTTATTTGCTTTATATATATATATATAATTTATATGTCCTTCTAAAATTATTATCGTCATTAATAAAATGTGACATATCTATTACCAATTTAGTAATTCAGTATTTTATATTATTATATAAAAATAATAAAAAAAAATAACATCATTTTCATTTTATTTTCTAGAAAGCGACATTTCTACGTTTAGAATAAATAAAGTTGGAACATTTCCAGTACAATAATTGAAATTAAGAAATCGGCCGATTCTTTGGTCTTTCGACGAGAGATAAAATCCATATGTACAGTGGAGATAAGAATAAGATAGCATTTGCGTCCCCTCCTGATCAAGGCATGAGTAATTTAACAAGTTAATTTATTAAACTAGAATAAATTATTATTATCATTTCCTAAGTGAAAAATAAGTATTTCAAATAATATAATATTATCACTGATTTAATAACAAGATATATTTTGTAGAGGGATATTTATATGATATAATTTGCAATATTATTTTAATTTATTAAGATTTTAATCAAAGAAAAATTATTATTATTATCATATTAGTAGTTTATTAATTAAATATTTATTATGTATTAAAAAAGCTATGAATATGAATAAAATATTAGCTCAAAAAACGAAAGGAAACCAAAATGTGGAGAGTTTAGAGTTGAGCGTTGTTGGGTTGAGCCATTTACTGAGGATATGTCCTACGTGTTGGGTCGGAGTTGCATTTTTAATGGGCTCCACCGATTGTGCGCTATTATTCAAAGGCCTGAAATTGTTAGTGAGCTCCAGCTATGTCGTTTTATCTTGACAATTCAGCAGTCAGCACCACTTTGTTTGGCCATTTTTGTCATAAAAGTCAACAAATTTTACCATTCCATTTCATGGCTCTTAAGTATTTTTACCCTTTCAATTAATGCTACCGCTATTTTCTTTCTTTTTCTTTTTTTTTTTTGACCTTTAGAGTTTTTAAGATATTATTTACATTTGTAAAGTAATTATATTATTGGAAAGCAATGATTGACTTAGAAAGACACAATGATAAAATGGTGGGGAAAAAGAGAGAGCATAAAGAAATATGAAATTTCCTCTAGTTGATTAAGATGAGAGAAAATTAAGAAAATGAAGGCACCATTTTATGCTTTTTATATAATAAACATAACTAAAGTTATAATGGATTGTTTGTTTATTTTTATTCAAATTTCAAACTATCCTTTCTTGCTCAATAATAAAAAAAAATGTGATAGATTAAAATTAAACGAAAGTTAGTTTATTTTTTCCTTTTTAATCACACGCGAACAGCCTTGAGAGAGAAACTTCTAAACAACTCCTAAGCGACTGAAACTGACAATAATTTCGGACCACAAAAACATACTAATGAGAAAAAGAAATTAAGAAAATACAGGATACGAGAACGACAACGTATTAGTCATGAATAGTAAGAAAAAGCCAACGACGTCGCTCCATGATTACACAAAATCCTAATTTCCTGGCTCCCACTTTCACCAGAATATAAATACGCAAGGGAGAATTTCTTCCCAACAACTGCTTGGTGTGTCTTATATCAGAAACGCGAAATTTCTGTTTTTCTATCCTGAGTTATCAAATTTCAATGGGAGGAGGCAATGGCCAGAAATCCAAGATGGCTCGCGAGCGGAACATGGAGAAGCAAAAAAGCTCTAAAGGTATTTTTTTTTTAAAATTAATTAGCTGAATCTGGTTCTTCTTATGAAGAATGAAGCAGAAATTTTAATAATCTAGTATTTTATTAGCTGACTGTATTTTCTAAATAGCCAAAGAAACCCTTTATGCTTTCTTTAATCCTTTGTTCAATTAAAGTTTTATTGGAGATCTACTTGGTTATCGTTATGTTTACAGTAGAGTATGGTCCGAACTATGTGCAGGAAGTCAGCTTGATTACAACAAGAAAGCCATGACGATTCAGGTACTGTTCTTGGCTTGACTCTCTCTCTATGGAAAAAGAAAGATTTGGTTTGTAATTTTGGGTTTTGGGTTGCAGTGCAAGGTGTGTATGCAGACATTCATTTGCACTACTACAGAGGTGAAGTGCAGAGAGCATGCAGAAGCAAAACACCCAAAATCTGATCTATATGCTTGTTTCCCCCACCTTAAGAAATGAATTATTACTACTGGGGAATTACAATTTGTAGAGATGGGAGCAAACCATCCAAGTCTCTCAAATGGATATTGTAATTAATTTGCTATGTCTGTGGAATACAAATACCATATAATTTCCTTTGCCTAGTCCTTCAATTGATATTGATTTATGAAGGCTGAATTATGAGCTAATTTTTTTGGTCCAGTATTATGAGCTAATTCATTAAACAGCATTGTAACTGTAAATTAAAACTTAACTTCAGTTCCTAAACATCAGGTGGATCTCCATACAAATTGATAACGATGAAAAGTTTTAAAATTCAAAACAAGAACAAAAACTTGGAATAGGCTAAATTCTAGAGGTAACATGCTAGTTTAGTTTGTCTTTGTGATATCAAAACAATGAGAGAGAAAGAGAGACATGATGTAATTAAGTATGAACAGAAGTACTGTTTCACGGTTTAGCATCCAATCTCGGCTAAAAGAAGATAAAATCATTCTTATTCTGATTTGAGACATGTAATAATATGTATAATTTATTTTTCAATGATTGAAACTAGCCGATTGTATGATTAGAAAGTAAGATAAAAATAAAAGGAAGATAATTAAAAGATAAACATGTTTAATTCAAATATTTATCAATTTCAAATAATTTTCTCATTGACTAATTTAGTGTACTCACTTTCTTCATATAAATATATACATTTACTATATATGTGCAATTTCCAGGATAGCATACTGATTCAGTTCACTTTCACTGGCCCACCTGGTTCTTAATGAAACAAGGATTAGAAGCACTGGATGAGCGAAAAATCCAAATGCATTATGGCGATTACATCTCTCATCTTGAAGTGGAAGGGTGCGACTGGAGTTCTATGTGATAAGAAAATATCTTTGAGAGTGAAAGGTAAATTCTATAGGACGGTTGTTAGACCTGCGATGCTCTATGGTAGTGAGTGTTGGGCACCAACGAGACAACATTTACCTGCGATGCTCTATGGTACCGAGTGTTGCTCTATGGAGTATCTTTTTTGGTGTCTTTTGAACTTATTTTGTTGAGGATCCATACAGCCGACCCCAACTTGTTTAGGACTAAGGCTTAGTTGTTGTTGTTGTTGTTGTAGCCATAGAACCCAGAATCCGAGTTGATCAGCTGCATTTTCAAAATCTGTTTAATATTAGATTTATATTATTCTTTGGGAATCAAAGCATAGATCAAGGTTTAGATTACATTAATAGAGGCCAAGTCCGAATTCAGATAAGTAAATCTGACTAAGAATGAAACAAAAAGAAACTCTTTCAACCTGACGAATTCTTGGTAACAACCAAGCTTGCCTCTTTTAACAAGTTCCCATTCCTTCCCTCATTATTCACTAACTAATATTTCCTGTAATAGAAAAAATAAAAGGGTTAATGAGCCCATATCATGGGTAAGAGAAGGACATCTACCGATCTACGGACATCGAGTTAGAAAAGAAGTTTTTGGGGAGCTTACTTTTACTCAAGAATCGTGTGGGTAGGAGAGAACTCGCACTATGAGTTGTAAAATATTTCTATTTGTGACTATACATTTGTAATTGATATTTAAATTGTATACAATATCTTTGGCAACCAAAAAAAAAACTTACACTATCCTCGATAATTTCTCCAGCTAACATGGGCTACCGGTTCCGACTTTGAGGACCTCGATGCTTAACCAGGCATGCTAAGAGTGATTGTCTCAGACCGAAATTACATTATTCAGTTGGAGCATCAGACCAGATTCTCTCATACAAACGATACATTAGAGTGGATTTCAACATCTGGGGTTCTCTTTCTATCACTGCAATTGTATCCTTAACAGAAATAGTTCGAGCCACCCTAATTTGCTGGACAATTCCTTGCTTCCTCCCAAATTTCTTAACGGCAGCTGCTGAAACGAGAGAGTATTGTGAAAAACAAAACAAAACAGGGGCGCATTAGAATTAGCATATGCTCCACTATTTCTCACACTTACTTGACGCAGGGTTCCTTTTTTCTGGTTGCTGATCATCCTTCACATTTCTTCCAGTCATTGTTTTGTTGCCTCCATCCCACCTTCGCGTTTCTGCTAGGCTTGCTCTGCCCACAGTTGCCATTTTGACAGTATGTCATCTACTCCAACAGCAGCTCGGGCAGCAACATTTGCGGCTGTTGTCCTCATTTCATCATCTTCCTCCTTGTTTGCCTGCATGGTTGTATTAAGGTTTATTTTTCCTTGAAAACAGAAGTTTTGGCCAAGAAAAGCAAAATTCTAATGCTTTGTTGTAAAACCAATTCATACCTTCACATATTTCACCCGACCTTCATCCTTCTCCTTATCACCCTCACGCTGCATTCACAGATATCACGCACAGAGAAATTTAAGCGCATGCATAATCATGTATACAATTTACACAAATGATTATGCATGTTATAATTTTCTTTATTTCTGCAAACATGAGAGAGTTTAACAAACATGCCACCTCATTGACTTTTTGGCTCTTTTCTGCTTCAGCTTGAGTTTTCTCCAATTCTTCTCGAGCTTTCCGGTTTGTTGTCATGATATGTTCTCGAGCATCCAAGGTAATTATAGTCTGATGTCTAGGCTTCTCAGCATCAATCTGCCGTAGATCCAATTAAAATCGGGAAAATGATAAGAAAGACAACAAGCTAGAAAGTTAATTCAAGTACAAATAGAAATTAAAACTGACCTGATTTGATAGCCTGATTAGGCTACTAATTAGGCCACACATTCTTTGCTCCACACACTAAGGATTCAGTTCCATAAGAAAATGTCTTGCAGTTATCATATAAAAGGAATAATAAGCTAGCATCTTACCAAGGACAAGCATCGTTCCACATCTTTGTTTATATTTTTTATACCACATTTGGTCACTGGAACAGAAAGAGACCAGATATTTGCTTATTTCATATAGAAGGTCCATAAATACATAGACATATAACAAATATAAGATAAGAACACAGAAATAATATTAACTGATCTCCGCCAAGTTTTTCTGTAGTGGAGTTTTCTGCAAAATCAGTCTTTCCTCTTCTTCTTGTATGACCCTCCAAGATGCTTCTGGAATGTTGTCCTCCTTGGACGCAGAAATAGTTGCTTTTCCTCTTCCTATTCAGAAACAAAATGTATGAAGGGTTCAAAGAATCTTTTAAGGAGACGACATAAATCACTCATGTATATTTTTTACATAAGCAAAACTTTGATAACAGATAGCATACCCTTAGATCAACTCCACTGACAGCAGCGACATCATTGAGTTGTTCAATGCTTTGATCCAAGAAGGCCCCAGATATTTTTTGCCTTTTACTGTATAGAATCCCAAAATTTTTTCATAAGATGATCTGATAAAGTAGTTTACCAAGGACAAAAGAAATCTGCTCAGCATCTCAGACTATTTTCACCAGCATGACAATTAAAAGAAGCTATTTCACCTTGATGCAGGTGGAGAAGAACCAAGCAGCTTCTTTTGCCTTATAGAGGGCTTTTTCGGAGGTGTTTTAAGTCTTGCAGAAGCAGAAGCAGCAGCTACAGATGGGATCTGAGAGCCCACCTGATAAGTGCAGAAACAAGAAGTATATTTGCCATTAATATACAACTTACAGAATAAAGTACATTTGAAAGTTATAGAAAAGGGAACTACATTCAAAAAGGAAACGAAATATTTTAATATGAGATATACCAAAACTTCACAAATATTGATATTGTTAGCGTCTTCAACATATGAAGATATGCAATTATGCGTCCAAAAGAAACTCAATAATAAGACGCATTCCACCAAAGACAGAAGATCAATATTGAAAGCAGAACCAATTTTGCTTATGTAATTTGTGAAAACCTAAACTTCCTTAGTCATCATTCCAACCATAGAATTGTATCACACTACTCGAAGAAGCATATTTCTAAAATTATATTGACTGAAGAACTGAATTATAATCATTACAAGCATAGGAGTTTCATACTTTTAGATTAATTTTAAACCTTTAAGATGATGAAACAAAAATAAAAATAAGAACCTCTAAAGACAGTTGGACAACCTATTCAAGCAAAGTGGAAATTACCAAAATAACCCCTGACTTTAAATTAATGACAAGCTAATTCATTGAGTAGAAATATCTAAGAGGATTAGAAAGTGCTCTATAATATCCCAATAAACTAATACTAAATTTGGACCATAATTCTAAATTCCTCAAAGCTTTAATCTTTTTTTTTGTTTGCATCTTCTTGTTGCCTGCATCATTGCCTTGTGAATTTAACATACCTTGTTAGTTCTTAGCAAAATCATCCGACACAAATCTCAGGTTTCAAACAAATGATATTTACCATTGGATGTCGCACTAGTGGTTTGCCATGTTCATAAATGCGTCTCTGCAGATGATAACGTCTTATGATCAAAGAGATAATTATTGATCTCTTCAACAAGAAAATTTTCCATACTACATGTGATTTCCCTACTTCTAAGGGGGATTCATAGCTTCCTCATCAATCCCATGCAAAAAAACTAATGACTGTTCCCACAGATATATCTATTGATAAAGTAATATCCCATGGTTAGAGTAGCATTAATAAGAATGCAAAAAGAAGAAAAAAACAATGCACCCTCAAACAACTATAGGTAGTAATATATTCATGATCAATGTAAGATTACCTGGACAACAGGGTCCAGTTGAGTCACAGTGGAAGGAGAAATAGAATTTGAAGGCACAATATCAGCAGATGCACTAGTGAGGCCAACTTTAGATGACTGCTTCTCTAAATACTCATCTTTTAAGTTTCCTGGCTCTGCATTTCCTTGTTCAACAGGTGAGATCGACAAACCCTGAGGGGTAGACAACTGAGCTTTCTGCTGATGCTCAGTAGCCTGTTCACCTGGTTCTTGTTTCACATATTTTATTGAGGAAAGAGCAGAATTTTGCTCTTTATTTGTTGGTGCTTCCCATGGGATGTAATTTTTCTGGGATGCTGATCCGTTTATATATTGAGAAATAGAACCACTATGCACTCTGTTGGGATCAGTAACAGAATTTTGCCTCTCAAATTTTGGCACATCGATCATTTTCGTTGCCTGGGTTGAACATCCTATATGACTTGCACTGATAATTTGATGCAAAATTTGCCTCATTTGTTGTTTAAAGGATTAAAGAGAAGAGAAAGAGAAGAAATTGGGTAATTTTTTATTATTTTCATTATGTTGAATTGTTTACAGTAGATATAGGATACAGAATTTACAAAATAGGAAATTGTAATAATAACAATTCCATATCAAATGCAGACTTGTAGTGATCTGTTCCCTAATTAGGGATTTGTTTCCTTTTTTATTTCTTACTGTAAACACTCCCCCTCAAGTTGAACAGTGGGATTTTCAATATTCAACTTGTTTAAAGCTTCTCGAAAGGATCGAGCCGTAACTCCTTTTGTGAGTATGTCAGCAAGTTGTCCTTCAGATCTGACAAATGGAAGTTCAATAATACTTTCTTCAATTTTTTCTTTGATGAAGTGTCTGTCTACTTCCACATGTTTTGTTCTGTCATGTTGAACAGGATTTTCAGAGATGCTAATGGCTGCTTTATTATCACACTTCAGCTTAGCTGGTAAGCCAGTAGACAAGTCAAGTTCCTCAAGTAGTTTCTTGATCCACAGAATTTCGGCCACTCCTCTAGCAATTCCCCTGAATTCTGCTTCTGCACTAGAGAGAGCAACTACCTTTTGTTTCTTGCTTCTCCAAGTGACCAAGTTACCTCCCACCATGGTAAAGTATCCTGCAGTAGATCTTCTGTCATTGGGATTTCCTGCCCAATCAGCATCAGTATAGGCCTCAATCTCCAAATGCCCGTTGTTTTTGAATAAGATTCCATCTCCCGGTGTCCCTTTCAGATACCTTATGATTCTCATCGCTGCTTCCATATGTTCCTTCTGAGGAGAGTGCATGAATTGACTGACAATCCCAACTGCATATGCTATATCAGGTCTAGTATGAGACAGATAGATTAGCTTCCCAACTATCCGCTGATAAAGGTCTTTGTCTGTTGGTTCTCCATCTTCTTTAATTGTCAGTCCATGGTTAGCCTGTATGGGAGTATCAACTGGTTTGCAATCCATCATCCCAGTCTCAGCAAGGAAGTCCAGAACATATTTCCTCTGAGATATAAAGATTCCTTTGTTGGACCTTAGAACCTCTATACCCAGAAAGTATTTAAGACCACCAAGATCTTTCATTTCAAACTCAGCAAACAGATTCTTTTTTAATCTCGCTATCTCCTCTCTGTCACTCCCAGTTATAATCATATCGTCCACGTAAATGATAAGGCATGTAATAAGACTCCCCCTCTTCTTCAGAAACAGAGTATGATCAGAATTGCTCTGCTTAAAACCATATCTTTTCATAGCTTCAGTGAATCTTCCAAACCAAGCACGTGGAGACTGCTTAAGTCCATATAAGGCCTTTTGTAGACGACACACTTCATTTTCTTTAAAGTCCTTTGCAAAGCCTGGTGGAACTTCCATATAAACTTCTTCTTTTAGGTCTCCATGGAGGAAGGCATTTTTAACATCAAATTGTTGCAAAGGCCATTCCTTGGTAGCAGCTATTGAGAACAAGACCCTGATAGTGTCAATTTTAGCTACTGGAGAAAAGGTTTCTGAGTAATCAATACCATATGTCTGTGTGTATCCTTTTGTCACTAGTCGAGCTTTGTATCTTTCCACAGTTCCATCTGCTTTGTGCTTGATTGTGAACACCCACCTACACCCGACTGTCTTTTTTCCATATGGAAGCTCACATTTTCTCCAAGTACCATTCTTCTCAAGTGCCTTCATTTCTTCTTTCATTGCTTGCCACCATTCTCCCTTTTTCTTTGCCTCTTCAACACTTCTAGGAACTTCTTCATGAATTGCAACTGCAAAAACTTTAACTGCTTCACTAGTTCTTCCCTTCACCATATTTTCCAGGGGATATCTTGTTGTTCTTGAAGTTCTTTCCGGTGAGTACCTTCTTGGTGGAATTCCACGAGTACTTCGGGGAGGCAGCTGATAACTCATCTCTTGACAAGTTCCCTGTTCATTGTCAATTTCAAGTAAATCATTATTACTAGGAGTTGTTTGTTCTTCACTTACCTCTCTTTGGACATCTTTAGAAGGAGAATCATTGGGGTTGCGTGGTTCTTCAAGTGGTACTGATCTTGTAACTGATGGCGCTTCAACTTCTATAGTCACTTTGTCCAGCCATTCTAGTGAGTCACCATTGCTCTCCCCCTGACTGCTAGAATGGGTAAGAAAGTAATATTCAGTTTCTAGGAAGTTACAATCCATAGTCACATATGTACGTCTTGAACTTGGATTGTAGCACCTGTATCCCTTCTGGTTGAGGGCATATCCCATAAATACACACTTGATTGCACAAGGATCTAACTTTGTACGATCATGCTTTTGAATATGTACAAAGACTGAACAACCAAACACCCTTGGTGGTAAGGAAAGTGCTTGTGGAATATCAACTTGAGTTCCAAGTATATGTAGGGGTGTCTGATGGCCTAAAATTTTTGTTGGCAAGCGATTTAGGAGATAGGCCGAGGTAGCTAAAGCTTCTGGCCAGAAATGTTTAGGGACTTTGGATTCTATAAGCATTGCCCTAGTCATCTCCAGAAGGGTTCGATTTCGTCTCTCAGCTACTCCATTCTGCTGGGGTGTATGTGGACATGTAGTTTGATGAACAAGCCCATTTTCTCGAAAGAAATCTTTCATTGACCCATTTACATACTCAGTTCCATTATCAGATCGCAAAATTTGAATTGTCCTATGGAATTGAGTTTGTATCATTTTAAAGAAAGCAACAAATTTCTCATAGACTTCAGACTTATGTTTCATAAAATAAACCCATGTCATCCGAGAAAAATCATCCACAAAGAGCACAAAATATTGAAAACCAGTGTTGCAAGGAGCTGGACCCCACACATCAAAATATATCAATGTAAAAGCACTATTAATTCTAGTACTATTTGAAGGAAAAGAAGCACGATGGCTTTTTGCAATTATGCAAGTTTCACAATTCAAGCAAACATCTTTATTTCTAAATAAAGTAGGAAACAAAACCCGGAGATAACTAGATGAAGGATGCCCCAATCTTCGGTGCCATAACCAAATCTGCCTATCTTCAGTGCCATGAGTTAACAAAGTAGTTCCCCTTCTCGTAACTTCATCGACATAGTACAGTCCTTCAAATTCAGTACCACGCCCAATGATCTCCTTAGTAAGAATGTCCTGTAAAAGGCAGAAATGAGGATAGATTAGAACAACACAATTTAACTCCTTAGTAACATGACTAACAGACAGAAGCTTGCAAGAAAGATCGGGAACATAAAGACAGTTTCTGAGTTTCATTTTTGAATTAAAATTAATGGTCCCCCCACTAGCAACTTTGGATAAACTTCCATTTGCTGACTGTATAAAATTCCGAGGAGGAGTTTCAGGGTCAATAATGTCCGAAGGATCATGAGTTACGGTATTTGAAGCCCCCGAGTCAAGAATCCATTCATCACTCTTCTTTTTTCCGGGCTGGGTCTTATTTTTCTGGTAAAAAAAGGCTGCATTTGAGAGACTTGGGCTTGCTGGGCTTGAATCTGCTGCTGGGCCCATTTGATTCAGCCAGCCCCTTTTACAAAAAAACGGGTCCTCCTCCTTTTCTTCATTCATTTCTGCACAAAATGCTTTACCTTCCTTATTTGTTTTTCTAGGGTTTTTACCTCCAAAGCTGCCGCTTGCCATGGCTGCAAAACCTTTCTGTTCTGCTCCTCCACCGCCATCGACGCCATCTTCATGAGTGGTTTGGTTTCCTTCGCCACTGTTGCTGGTGACCGCTTGGATGCCCACAGTGGCGTTGGCTTTACCGGAACCTCCTCTCTTCGTTCTATTATTTTCCTTCCACCAATCGGGATATCCGATCAATTGGAAACAACCTTCTTTAGTGTGTTTCTTCATCCCACAATGGGTACACCGCAATTTTGATCTATCCTCTTGCGATGAAGAGAGCCTTTTCTCTGAGCTCTTATTCTGTCCAGTGGCTGTTTTGTTCTGATCGACTACTTTGGCTACTAACCCAGTTCCCAGTGATGTGTCTGGTTCGATGGCGGTAGCGGGCTTCATCACCTGGAGTCGCGCGGCCTCCCGCCGGACAGAAGCGTAGGCAACTTCTACTGAGGGAAGAGGTTCTGCTTTCAATAAATCTTTTCTGACCGAATCATATTTGTCATCTAACGCTGTCAAAAACTGATACAATCGCTGTTCATTGATGTATTTGTTGAAGGCAGCGACGTCTTCTGGGCATTTCATAGGATTTGGTTGTCTCCGATCAATGCTTATCCACATGCCTTTAAGGTGATTCCACAAACTTTCTAATGATCCCCCTGCTTGTCTGATTGAAATTGTTCTCCTATGCAGATCATATGTTTGTAATGGATCGAGGCCACTACCGTATGTGGTAGCAAGCCCATTCCAAAGATCTCTGGCTGTCGGGTATTGTATCACACTGTTTGCAATTGAGGGATCAATATTTTGTATGATCCAGTTGAACACTGTTTGGTCTGTCTGCTCCCACTGTTCATACAGTGGATTTGTGATTTCTGGAGGAGAAGAGATAAGAAAACTTGTTTTCCCTCTTCCACCAATAGCAACTCACATCATACGAGCCCAAAGTGGATAGTTCTCTTCGGTTAATTTTGTACTGATGGTGAGGGTATCATTATTAAAGCTCTGTTTTAGCATATTTGCAATCTGCAAGGTTACATTGTCTGGTATTGAGGAGTTTGTTTCTCCAGATTGGTTTGATGAAGCTTCTGACATTTTTGGTTGGATTTTGATTTTTCAGGTTTGATTAATGGTGGATTGGGTATATGATGAATGCTGGTTCTCTCCTCTGGGATTGTAGAACCTGCTCTGATACCATGTTTAAAGGATTAAAGAGAAGAGAAAGAGAAGAAATTGGGTAATTTTTTATTATTTTCATTATGTTGAATTGTTTACAGTAGATATAGGATATAGAATTTATAAAATAGGAAATTGTAATAATAACAATTCCATATCAAATGCAGACTTGTAGTGATCTGTTCCCTAATTAGGGATTTGTTTCCTTTTTTATTTCTTACTGTAAACATTTGTGTAAACCATGAGCTTGCACCTTCATGGATGATCCTGAAGTACTGATATTTATTCCAGAACATGGATTATAAATGCTACTGCTGATTCCATACATTGGAAAGGACGACTGCACAGGTTGCTGCTGCTTGACATGCACCGGAACTGATATTGAAGAATGCTCCCTTTGGACTATGTTCACACTGGGGGATGGTATTTGGCTTACTTGCATTGCATAAGAGTCTGGCTGACGTCCCACCTCCCGAGATTCATGAGTATCATTTTCTTCAGATGGATAGCTAGAATCAGCATGCACTTGAACTACTGAAGAGGCACTCGCACTAAAAGGCATTCTCGCATTTTTTTGACAAGCAAACGCTCGAGATTGTAACTGAGTTTGGTTAGGACCTGGCTGCAAGTACAGCAAACGCTGCTTTTAGCTTGACATCAACAAAAGATTTAAGTCCATTATAATTGTATCAAGCTTATCCTTGAATCACCTCTGACTGACATTGAGTTAATGCTATTTGCAGCCTTTGGTCCCCTATAAGATTTTTGATAAGCCTGAAAAATTGTTCTTTTGCAATATCATTTTTCTAATAGCAATAGAAGTAGAAGAATCAGGATAACAGATAAGACACCCAAGCCAATGCATAAAAACAAAATATAGTTGCAGATATTTATGTAATAGACCCACCTCCACTCTGTTATGTAATGTTTGAATTTGCATCTCTTTGTCTTTGTCAAGATAGGGCTTTAAGGCAGGCAGCAATAACTCAAATTGTGGCACCTGAATGCCTGGACTCTTTAGGTCAACAGGCTGTTCCATGCTCATGGCCTGTTGATTACCCAACTTCTGTACTTTAAAATACAGGGGTTCAGGGTATGGATTTTTCATTTTGTTGGTCTCAGATATTGGTATAGGAATTCTTTCAGAAATTTGCATCGCGGTCATTGTAGGAGATTGAAGGGGACAATATATTCCCGAGTGTTAAAACAAAAGGACAATATATTCCTGTTTTCCAAACGACATAGAACCAAATGCCTGGCCATTGCCCTATAATTTAATATAATTATTACTCGGTAACTGTTAAAAAAATTCCCTATGAATCCAAAAACCTAAACCAATAACAGAAGAACCGTTGCGCAAATCGAAAATAAACAAGTATAAATTAGTTTTTCAAGAGAATGAGTTTCAATCAAAATGTAGACCTCTACCTGAATCAGACTGAGAAGTGGACACATCCCCTCCAATGTCCCGGTTCAGGGCAGCCTGGAACGCCTCCACGTCAGCACCGGAATGCATAATTTCATTCTGTGAACAATTTTCACCAAAAACCTCAACTTCGTCGAATAACATATGATATGGACAGAGAATGTTCAGTTAGTTACATCATTATCTTCGAGGAGCTTCATTATTGAAGGGTCCATGATGAGCCAACAACACCTTGGCTGACAGGCTGACACAGCCTCACAGGCCGGAGATGCTAGAGCTCCCACTTTGGTTAGACCGGCATGAGGACATAATTCCTTCAATTACAGTAATGAAATCTTCGTCAATCTAAAACCCCAAATATAATTTTCAGCAATGAATGTAATTGTCTTGTATATCAGTAACAGATTATAATATTACCCGAATCATTATGTAATATTGAGTTTAATATAATATTAAATAATATTTGATCATCAGAGAATGGTCACATATGGAATAACGATGCTGATACATTCATGGCTACTGGACATTCATGAGTTAGAATTATTTCCAAGGGAGGCATTTAGCTAAGCAGACTTAAGATGGTAAGGAGCTTTAAATATCCTTGCAACCAGAGAGTTTGGTTGCACTAATAGCCACCACGCCTATTTTGCCAACATAGCAAGATCATATACTATTGCAATCTCTTAAAATTCATACCCCCTTGAGACTTTATTTTGCATATCCATTCCCATCTCATCCATCTAATGTCTCTGCGTTCTTTATCATTATCTCGTCATCAAAATTCATTAATCATTTTTTTTTAAATCACGGCAAATTTCTAATGGCGAAAGGAAGACACTCACTGTGTATAGAGGGATTGTTTGAATAAAAGATTTAACAGGAATTTCCTAATCAGTTTGTAAAAAGAAGTTGATTGCTTATATATATATATATATATATATATATATTATCATTTTATTTTGTTTTATATAACATCGAATGTTTTATTATAATTATGATAACTAAATAGTAACTTAAATAGTAATTCAAGTTGGCTTTAGTTTTGTTATAATTTTAAGATGAGATTAATAAACAAGCTAATCCTTATTTTAAATAGCAATTAACTTAAACCAATTATAATTATGAATCTTTAGAACATCACATCAAATTGATTTCAAGCATGAGAAACAAAACACTATCAATTTTAAATTGAATTGTGTATTATTATCATAGCTCCACTTAATTAATGCTTATAATCGATTTTGGTATTATTAAATCCTCCAGAATATTTGCTTGTATATATATTCTTTTCAATGTTGAAAATATTGTTAAACATTTATTTATTTCCAATTTATTTGTTAAAAAGCAATATATATATATATACATTTCCCTTTGCTGGGCTGGGCTGAGCTGCGCAAGTACTATGCCATTGCATCAGAAGTAGTTAGTACGGTGATCTGGATCACACACATAAAAACAAGAAGAAAAAAGAATAGCTGCAAGTTTCAGCCTTTCAGGGTCATTTTCAAATCTCTCCAGGCGTTTTTGTATGATGTAGAGACAAGCATCGTCTTTTGACGCTCGATCGGATGCATCCATGTGGGTCAATACCTTCATGATCACATAGATTTTTCTAAGGCTTCAGCTATGGATATATCAGTGTGTACTTGGCCATTGCATAGTTGTCATTGGCTACTGATGTGCTTTGTTTAGTTGTGTAGCTTCCGCTACAGCAATTTAGAAGCCTCAAACAGAAGACTACACTGGGTTCTTTTATTTTGGTGCTGTACCATGATGTCTTAAGATGAACCATGTTTCATTTCCATTTTTTTTTATAAAGTTTCTTTTACTTTTATACAACCCATTCCAACCAGCATCTTTCACTTCATATGAGATAGATAATGACTAACCCGAAAGCCATTGAATTTTCATTTGGCTCTTTAAACTGTTTACTGGAGTATTAATACTGTGTTGGTATTAAACTCAGGTGAAAGTAGCAGTGAGATTATTGCTTGATTAAAGCGTGATGTGATCCCAACACTGAAAAATGGTCTTTTGTATTGGCCAATCTGTGAATTTTTTCCATATAAATTTGTCCCAGTGCAACTACAGGTATGCTTGGTGGTCTCACGTCCTAAAAAGAATTTTTAGGAGTCAAGTATGTACCTCTTTCTTTCCTGTTTAGGCTTTAATTTTGAGGTTATGCCTTGCTAATGTGATCGATATTTGGTATTTGATGGCAGCCATTGGTGAATAGTACGTGTGCATATTTATGGACAATCTATTTAACATACATGGCAAGCTTGCAAAAAGTAAGCACTGGTGAGGGTTAAGCATTTGACTTCAAATCCACCACTTGTTTTCATTTTGAGTTAGTTGAAGGAAGGGGTAAAAAGCCTGACAACCCATCATCTTGTTAGCAAGTGTTCTTTTGGTTCTTGATAATTAGTTTGCATGTGACATTTGAAGTTCAGATTTGAAATTGGCATGTCTGCTTTTGATATGTAGATTATCTAGCTGCCATGCAGCACACATAACACACAGTCAACATACATAATTCTTTTCTGTCTTTTATCATACCAGCAAGAATTATTACCAGAATTTTATAAATACTGGATATCGTGTATACAGTTGATCATGAGAGGCAATTTGAGAATAAGGCAATTTGAGAATAACTACTTTATGCAAAGCTAGCACACTACTGCTAGCTAAGGGTAAGCAGATTTTGGCAACTCAACCGAACTCTTCCGACCCGAATGGATATTAGTCGGGATCAATAGGCTTATAATATATATATTGGCGAAATTAAATTTGTATTTTTTAAAAAAATTGATTTCGGTAAATTGATCGGATTGAGATTTATTTTTTCATTTCAACCATAATTCCACCGACAAAATTTACATAAATATATAAATTTATATATATTATACATATTTATAATATGCATTATATAACCTGATTCAAATGAATTTAAGTCAAAATTTTGTTTATATTATATATATTTATTTTTAATTTATATTTTATATAACCAAGTGAATCTATCTGAATCCGACCGAAACCGACAATGTTTAGTTCGGTCAAGTTATCAACTATTGACAGTTAGCTCTAATCTATATTTCACTGGTTTGATCGGTTGGAAATTTCATTACAACTCGACTCATGTACACTTCTACTGTTAGCTGATGTCTTGATACCTTGAAAAATGAATAATTACTTTATTCGGGTGTAGGATTTATTGATTTGAGGTGGATTGATAATCATTTCATAGGACTAGGAAGAGAGGACTGTTTGACAAGAGTGAACTTCAAACATCGAAATATCCATGCATGTTTCTGTTAATCATTTCTTAACTAACATTGTTCCAATGCTCGGTAATCTTTGCTGCTTCTTATTGTTCTTTACAACAGAAAGGAAAATATCTTATGTTGGCCGTTGGTGGCAAACAATACATGTGTATATGTGTGGGCTTTTTCCCCATAAAGTTAAGCATGGACTAGTTTTCTGAATTGACTGCCATTCTCTTAAGCATGATCTGTCTGTTCTCTGCATCTTCTGGTTCAAATTAAAGTTGATTCGACATAAGTCATCAATAACTGCAGCCAAGTATACTTTCATATTTTATTTTTTAAATTTGAATTACAATTGGATCGTCACCATCAAAATTACACGGCATCAGGGGCGGAGCTGGGAATCGTGTGGGGGCTGACGATCCCCCCTCGCCGGCGGCACAGACGTAGTATATAAGGGGTCTGCGCCGCCGGTGGTGATTTTGCAGAGAGAGAACGGAGAGCTCCGCCCCCCTCAGCCTCAGCCTTGCTGCGACTGCTGCGAGAGAAGAAGAAGAAGAAACAGGCTTGCCCCCCTCAAAAATTGTCTGGTTCCGTCACTGCACGGCATATATATATATATATATATATTCGTTTGCATCAATGCAGGTTGAGTATAGTGAATCAAAGCAAGATGATTAGTTTATCCGTTGCTTAGTTTGGTAGCATTGGTAAAACAGGTAACAAACAAAGTAACAACCTCTTTTCAACCTCAATTTGCCGGTCGCCTCGCCAGGTCTTACATATTTTTTTTTTTAAAAAAAGGAAATTTGGCAACAATATCTAGTTTGAATTTAACTTAATTAATTGTGGTACCATAAATTAACAAAGAAAAAGTTATATAAATAGTGTCTGAAATTTTTTATTTTTACTATTATGGTGTATAATTTTTTTTATTTTAGTGTTTAAACTTTTATAAATAAAAATAAATTGACTGTCATGATTGATTGAGTAAAATAAATCGATCAAAAAACTCAATTAAAACAATTAAATTATTTCTACTAACAAAAATTCAAACAACAGAATCAATAAAAAAAATTCACATTAAAATAACAAAAATGAGTATTTTTTTCATTAACAAATAAACAATCAAGATCCATTACCTGAAATGGCCACGTGTAGGACTTCCACTGCTGTCGATTGAGTTCGGTGGGGTCCTTGCGACGTAGACTTACCATTTTCAACTTCCTCGCGTGCCGTTATACGTTCGTGACATAATTTCATCAAAAACCTATCTCAGATTGCCACGTTTCTCTCTCGTGGCCATTCTCATTGCATAGTAATGATACACACTTTCTTTCCAAGCCCGTTAGTTACACGCGGAAATTTGTTTGGACAGTTTTCATAAACATCACTTAATTTAACCACATGAGCTTCAAAGAGAGTGGGTCTAAGTACCTTGGACCTTCAGCATTAACACGTGGGACCACTTAAAAAGAAAACGCTGGTCCACAAAGGATAATGCGTTCACATGGCCGTACGATCTCAAAATGTAACCTCCTAGCAGTATCCTCCACGTGGTGATAAAATAGACCACCGCGTCAATTAGTTCCTGCAAAGACGTTGCTATCTGTGAGACCCAAGCATTGGATCCGGACACGGTCCCAGTGGACACGTGGCAACCTTGGAGGAAGTATTGGCGTCAGCGAGAGACGTTGATAAAGCGAATAATTCAGTGATTTTAGTTTCAAGAGGAAAGAGAGGGAGAGAGGAGGCTTAGGCAAGTTCGTTGGCTTGTCAATTAATTATTATAGGCATTTGGTCATATTTTAAAATCAGATCAATAGTTAATTGTTTTAGATTTGAATTCAAAGTTTCTATTATAATAATAAGAAATCAATTTTTTGATTGAAATAAAATAGTTAAATAAATAGAATATTTACGAAAGATTGTTTTGGATTTGGGTGCAGTAATATCTCGGATCTCTCTCCCTTTCTCTCTCCTCTAGCCGCAAGAGGAGAAATCAGCGGATAAATATTTCTATAATCGATAATGGAGTGGTGGGATAAGATGATGCATCCTGCGCGAAGAGTTTGGAATGGCCTTGCTGTGCGTATTGGGATTCGCAAAGCAGGTAAGTATTTTTTGTTCTCTTCTCACTGTTCTATTGCTCACTCTATGGTGAACTTGTTGCCAAATTAGTCTATGGATTTATCATTTCTTGTTTTCTTTCTCAATCTAATTATGAGATTTGCGAGAAAGGTTAATTTGAACATTTGAGTTATCAGAACAAGAAGTGTTCTGCAAGGTTCAAGGCTCACATGGTAAATTAGGTGTCGGTGTGGGCGATTAAAGGTTCTAAATTCTCATAATTATTACCCTCTTTGATGCTAACGATGAAACAAAGATCCATGCTGTTTTTCTCAATTTGATTATTGTCTTAATTATCTCGAATTTAATTCATTGTATCAGTACTGCAGTTTGCGAAAGGGCTATTTTGAAACTAGCTCTAACAGAGTAAAATTGCAATTTGGGATTCTGTTATTTCCCTTAAATTTTTCTTCAAGTCCATGCATTTGATCTTGGGAGCTCTGTAATTTCGGGTTTCAGTTTGATCTTTCTCTGTTTCGTAAAATTGTTCAGCAACAGTGAGGCTAGAGGATTGGGATGAAAATTGCAGTTGATGAATGAGCAAGAATCACAGTCTGGAGTATTGTTTCTTTTGGGTGACTTGTATTGTTCAAATGTGATCTTCATTTTGATAATTCTGAAAATTGATGCTGTAATTTGTAGCATTTTTTTATGGATTACTTCTGTTGCCCTTCTTTCTTATTTTTTATTTTTCAAAATTCTATTGGACCTTATTTAATGTTTCAAGCCTTGAAAAATAGGGCTGTTGAAGCTGCGACATGATGTAAGAGCTTGTGAATATGAGGATGTCCGAGTTATGTGGGAAATGCTGAGAAGAAATGAAACTGAAAATGCTAGACTTCCAGGGAAGCAAAAGAAGAGATCATTTTGGGATTGCTTTAGCTGGGCTAGGTGCACTCCTTATTTTGGCCGCAGCTATTGATCATTTTCACGTATCATGTATGGGCCTTCACAAAAAATAGTCATCCGCTGAACCTGCATTTGAGATGAATGAGATATGGATATAGTTTTCGATAATAAAAGAGAAAGGAGGACTCCATAGTTATGAGATAGTCTTTTGTCCATTTCATGTTAGCTGCATTTGTATATATCATCTTCCCTGTTCAGATGGATGTATCCATCTCTTCCTTGTCTCTGTTTTATCTCCAATGAAATAAACTTTGTTTAGTTTTCTTCCTCCTGTTGTGTGATATATGTGCTTTAAAGTATTACTTGGGTGCTAGTTTTTGTGTTCTAAATCAGTGCATATATGCTACTGCTTTTCAGTTGAACTAATCACTTCACATGCGATATGCATAAGCTTGCACGGGAAAAGTTGCTGAATTGTGATGGAAGGGGTCTTTACTGCTTTTCCCTTTTTGTACCTCTTTTAGCTCTCTTCAAAAGCCAGTTCTGTTAAATTGATTTCAGACTACAAAGCCTAGTTTTAGTGACACGATGAACACAACAACTCAAATAAGCGGTGCTGTGGAAGAGAACTGTCCATAATTGATTTTGATTTGGAAACTGATCTAAGTTTGGTGTTCTGCAATGCTTGAAAACTCATTTGATTATCTGGTTTACGTTTTTGTTTTTGGTGCACTTGTCTTTCATTTAAAGGGGAAGGTAAGGTCATGAGTCCAAAGAATCTCATTTTTTGCATATCAATCGACTCCATATCCTGATTACTCTCTGTCTGCTCATCAAAATTGCTAGGACCTTCAAAAAATTGTATTTTCCTTTTCCTACTTTTTTTCGGTTTTTTTTTTTTGGTAGAAACGTCATTCTGGAATGATTCCACAGCAATGAACAAGTAAGATAATTTATTTCTACACTGGCTGATTGATGACTATTGGCTACCTTCCTTCTTGTTCCTTTAATTGATGATAGCAGTTTAATAGTGATTGAGGTCTGTACATGATAGTTGAAATTACCTTTTCTTTGTGACAAAGAAAAGAAAATTTATTAAATCTTATCACTTGAAATTACATCATAAAGTAACTCCGTCGGGACTTTCCGTATAATTATGGACTACGGCATAAAAATAAGATACTTTTACCACAATGTGAATAGCATTGCTCGCTGGACGCCTAACAAAAATACATGCACATTGGGCTTGTTCTAGAAAAGAAAGAGATTGGCCTTCTTTTACACTATTGAGACTCGAGATAACCAAGGAAGAATCACTTTTAATAACCAGCATAGTATGCAATAGTTAAGTTCATGAATCCACAAACATGCTTGTCGCAAAGCAATGGCTTCCACCATCAATCATTGTATATATAGTTTTTTCCATCACTAGGACTCCTAAACTATTGCGTGTCACTAAACTTGCTTCATATCTTCCTTCTCTCTAAAATTATTCCATCTATATTCACCTTCAACTTATTTTGATCTAATTTATTCCATTTTGCCTTGGTATAGTGTCATTGTCTTTTATAGTTTCTGTAATTAAACGCCTTCCGATTTGACTATAAATGATTAGTTTTATAGATTATTTGTAAAAATTATATAATTTGGCGGTGATTCTAATTAGAAATTATGGTTGAAATTGTGGGCGCCAATAAACTTTGACCAAGAAAATTATACAGGCGCAGCAATTGAAGAAATAAGAAATTGTACAGGCGTAGCAATTGAAGAAATTTTGATGGAGACGCCGAAATTTTTGATTAAAAAAAAGGCAAAATTAAATTCTCCTCCTATACGTGTTTTCCCTTGCTTATAAATAGGCAATGGATGTTAAACATATTTTGTATCCTAAAAAGAGAGAGACAATGAGGAAAAATTGAGAGTTATATTGCAATTCCTATTATTTTCTTCTAATAAAATTCTTCTATTCTTGTCCGTAGTTTTTACCTTAATTCATTTAAGGTTTTTCCACGTAAATTTTGTGTTTCTTTTATCTTTATTTTTTCCAAAATTTTAGCTGTGTTCTTGCTTTATCTGGTCCGTTTTTACAACAAGTGGTATTAGAGTTGTGGTATTTTGAAAAAATATATATATACCACGAGGAAGAGAAAATTACGAGGAGTTTTTTGGTGTGATCCGTTTTAAAAACGGACGTAAAAATGCGAAATTTGTGAATAGTAAGCAGTAAATCACTATTCACGTGGGTTTTTTAATAGTTACTGCATATTACTGTAGCAAAATTGTAGCAGATCACTGTAGCAGAACTGTAGCAGAGGAATTGTAGCAGAACTGAAGCGGGTCACTGTAGCAGATCACTGTAGCTGAGGTACTGTAGCAGAAGTACTGTTCACGTAAAATAGTGGGAGCTAATTTTTGAAGATAAAAGCGATGGCGGCAAAATTTGATATTGAAAAGTTCAACGGGAGAAATTTCTCACTCTGAAAATTAAAGATAAAAGCTATCTTGAGAAAAGATGGTTGTCTAGCGGCAATCAGTGAAAGGCCGCAGGGATTCACAGATGATACTAAATGGAACGAGATAGATGGGAATGCTATTGCAAACCTTCATCTAACACTTGCAGATGAGATCTTGTCCAGCTTAGCAGAAAAGAAAACGGCAAAGGAGATATGGGATCACCTCATCAAACTGTACGAGGCCAAGTCATTACATAACAAAATTTTCCTTAAGAGGAAACTTTACACCTTGAGGATGTCAGAATCTACTTCAGTGACGGAGCACCTTAATGTCTTGAATACTCTATTTTCTCTGCTGACAACTTTGGATCATAAAATAGAGTCATAAGAACGTGCAGAACTTTTACTCTAAAGTATACCTGATTCGTATGATCAACTCGTCATCAACTTGACAAATAATGTTCAGCCTGATTCTCTGGTCTTTGATGATATAGCATCTGCTATCTTGGAAGAAGAGAATCGGCGGAAGAACAAGGAGGACAAGCAGGCAGGTTCACAACAAGTGGAAGCTTTGACGGTGATGAGAGGAAAATCGACAAAACGTGATCCAAGTGGGAGTCACAATCATGGGAGATCAAAATCAAGGAGTAAGAAGAATTTTAAATGCTACCACTGTGGCAAGAAAGGTCACCTAAAGAAGGATTGTTGGAGTCTGAAGAATTCCAATTCTCAAGGGAACGTTGCAAGCACTTCAGAAGATGGAAACGTGTTGTGTTGTGAAGCAGCAATATCAACGGAGAGGAGGAAGAAATTTGCGGATGTGTGGCTTCTTGACTCAGGAGCAACTTATCATATGACCTCTCGAAGAGAATGGTTCCATCATTATGAACCTATCTTAGGAGGATCTGTGTATAGTTGTGAAGATAATGGCTTAAAGATCATAGGCATTGGATCCATCAAATTGAAGATGTATGACGGTACAGTTCGCACTATTCAAGGAGTGCGACATGTGGAAGGTCTGAAGAAGAATTTGTTATCTGTGGGAGAGTTCGATGATCTTGATTGTACTATCAAAGTTCGAAAAGGAATCATGAGGATTAGCCAAGGAGCGCTTGTAATTATGAAAGGAGAAAAGATTGCTGCAAAGTTATATATGCTTTTGGGAAAGACTGTGCAAGAAGCAGAAGCATCTGTTACTTCAAACAGTTCGAGTGAAAGATCTGCAATGGTGTGGCATCAAAAGCTTGGACATATGTCTGAACAAAGTATGAAAATTCTAGCTGAGAAAAAGTTACTTCCAGGCCTTACAAAGGTGTCATTACCCTTTTGTGAGCATTGCACAACAAGCAAGCAGCATCGACTAAAGTTCAGCATATCCAATTCTAGAAGCATGAATATTCTTGAATTGGTCCACTCTGATGTATGGCAAGCACCAGTTTCGTCACTAGGAGGAGCGAAGTACTTTGTGTCCTTCATCGATGATTACTCCAGAAGATGTTGAGTGTATCCTATCAAGAGCAAGGGAGATGTATTTGCAACTTTCAAAATATACAAAGTGTGGGTTGAACTTGATTCAGGCAATAAGATCAAGTGTTTAAGGTCAGATAATGAAGGAGAATATACTGGGAATGAATTTGATAGCTTTTGTAAACAAAAAGGCATCAAAAGGCAGTTCACTACGGCGTACACTCCACAACAAAATAGAGTAGCAGAATGGATGAACAGAACTTTATTAGAAAGAACAAGAGTAATGTTGGGAGCTGCAGGTTTTGATAAGGCATTTTGGGCAGAAGCAGTCAACACCGCCTGTTATGTGATTAACCGGTCTCCATCTACAGCAATTGATCTAAAGACTCCAATGGAGATGTGGACAGGGAAGCCAGTGGATTATTCAAACCTCTATATATTTGGAAGTCATGTGTATGTGATGTACAATGCCCAAGAAACTACGAAGTTGGATCCAAAATCCATAAAGTGTTTGTTCTTGGGATATGTTGATGGTGTAAAGGGGTATCGCCTGTGGGAGCCCACTGCCCACAAGGTTATAGTCAACAGGGATGTTATCTTTTTAGAAGATGAATTGAAAAAAAGAAGGTGATAGCACTTTGAAAGAAAATTAGAGACTACAATGGTACAGGTAGAAAAGAAGTCCACAAAAGAAGATTATTCTGAAGCAGAACCAGAGCACGAGGAGGAGGAAGAGCAAACTGAGTCTGAAAAGTCGGAGCTTGGAAAGGAAAAGCGCACAAAACGTACACCAGTCTGGCAAGAGGATTATGTTATGGGCAGTAATGTTGCTTATTGTCTTCTAACTGAGGAAGGAGAACCATCAACTCTCCATGAAGCAATGAGTAGTTCAGATGCGTCTTAGTGGATGGCAGCAATGCAAGAGGAAATTGAAGCCCTGCATAAGAACAAGACTTGGGAGCTTATGCCATTACCGCAAGGAAGAAAAGCTATTGGCAATAAATGGGTCTATAAGATCAAAAGAAATAGTGATGATCAAGTGGAGCAGTATCGTGCAAGATTGGTGGTAAAAGGGTATGCTCAGAAAGAAGGGATTGACTTCAACGAAATATTTTCTCCTATAGTTCGGTTGTCAACAGTTCGTGTAGTCTTGGCAATGTGTGCTACACTTGATTTACATTTAGAATAGCTAGATGTGAAAACAGCTTTTCTTCATGGAGATCTTGAGGAAGAAATCTATATGCTTCAGCCAGAAGGTTTTGAAGAAAAAGGAAAGCGGAACTTGGTTTGTAGGTTGAACAAATCTCTATACGGTCTAAAACAGGCGCCGAGGGGTTGGTATAAGAGATTTGATTCCTTCATCATGAGCCTTGGATATAACAGACTTAATGCAGACCCTTGTGCATACTTCAAGAGGTTTGATAAAAGTGATTTCATTATTTTGCTGTTGTATGTAGATGACATGTTGGTAGCAGGCCCCAACAAAGATCATATTCAAGAATTGAAGGCACAGTTGGCTAGGGAATTTGAAATGAAGGACTTGGGACCGACAAACAAGATTCTAGGGATGCAAATTCACCGAGACAGAAATAATAGGAAGATTTGGCTTTCTCGGAAGAATTACTTAAAGAAGGTCTTACGACGCTTCAATATGCAAGACTGTAAGTCAATTTCTACCCCACTTCCTATTAGTTGCAAATTATCCTCCAGTATGTGTCCTAGCAATGAAGAAGGAAGGATGGAAATGTCTCGAGTACTGTATGCATCAGCAGTGGGGAGTTTGATGTTCGCAATAATTTGTACACGACCAGACATTGCACATGCAGTGGGAGTTGTAAGTCGGTACATGGCGAATCCTGGTAGAGAGTATTGGAGTACTGTAAAGAGGATCCTAAGATATATTAAAGGAACCTCGGATGTTGCATTATGTTATGGAGGATCAAATTTTATTGTCAGAGGATATGTTGACTCAGATTATGCAGGTGATCTTGATAAAAGTAAGTCTACCACAGGGTATGTGTTCATTCTTACTGGTGGAGCAGTAAGTTAGGTATCAAAACTGCAGTCAGTTGTGGCATATTCAACAACAGAAGCAGAATATGTTGCAGCTACGCAAGCTAGTAAGGAAGCAGTCTGGTTAAAACTAATCATGGAGGAACTCGGGCATGAACAAGAGAAAATTTCTCTATTTTGTGACAGTCAGAGTGCCTTGCATCTTGCAAGGAATCCAGCTTTTCATTCTAAATCAAAACACATATGAGTCCAGTATCACTTCGTTCTTGAGAAAGTGGAAGAGGGCATTGTGGATATGCAGAAAATTCATACAAAAGACAACCTAGCAGATTTTTTGACAAAAGCAATTAACACTGACAAGTTTATTTGGTGTCAATCCTCTAGTGGCCTAACGGAAGCATAAGCAGCATGGAAAGACAATGAAGAAAGAATGGTGTAAAGATATGATTGATCCTCAATCAAATCTTCAAGTGGAAGATTGTGGGCGCCAACAAACTTTGACCAAGGAAATTGTACAGGCGCAGCAATTGAAGAAATAGGAAATTGTACAGGCGCAGCAATTGAATAAATTTTGATGGATGCGCCGAAATTTTTGATTAAAAAAAAAGAAAAAGCAAAATGAAATTCTCCTCCTATACGCGTTTTCCCTTGCTTATAAATAGGCAAGGGATGTTAAACATATTTTGTATCCTAAAAAGAGAGAGGCAGTGAGGAAAAATTGAGAGTTATATTATAATTCCTATTATTTTCTTCTAATAAAATTCTTCTATCCTTCTCCGTGGTTTTTACCTTAATTCGTTTAAGATTTTTCCACGTAAATTCTGTGTCTCTTTTATCTTTATTTTTTAAAAAATTTTAGCTGTGTTCTTGCTTTATCTGATCCGTTTTTACAACAGAAATGACAAACATGTTAAATAATGAAAAATATCTTTATTTTATCATAAAAAAAATTAAAGAATTTATCTAAAAAAATTTTATGGTATATTTAAAAAAATACGTATTAGAATTTAATTAATTTGTTATTATAATTAAAATATCTAATTAGAATCACTATTATGCCATATATTTTCTTCATTATTTTTTCAACATTTAGTGACACGAGCTCCCAAAGCAGCTTGTTTATACTTTTCCAGATGAAGCAGAGAAAAGCCAGTCCCAATTTAAGAAATGAGCTTCTTGGGTCACTACATATTCCTGTGAACCATGTAGTAATGTTATCCACCCCTATTTAAAAACCTAAGCCAATCTAAGATAAAACCCCAACAGACTCTTTTGTATGATTGCATTCAAACAAGACATGGCATTCTGTTTCATCCTATAGTTGGCATCGTGGGCAAAACTTACACATTCAAATCTCTTCTTGCTAGATTAACTCGTGTTGGAAAGTAGCCATTAAACAATCTCCAGGCAAAATGCTTAATATATTTGTTGTAATTATACCTTATTAGGTTTGAATTTATTTTCAAATTTAGTAGAAGCAAGCACAAGCACAACCAATTTCAGTCTAAAAAAATGCTTGAACATAACAATTTGTTAAAATTAAAATATATTTAATTTTATCCTTACCAAATATATTAAATGTTAGTTTTTCCACTAATCCCTTGAGAACAAAAATATAAATTAAAAAAATCCTTCTCAATAATCAGATTGTATTTTTGAAATTTCCTTTTTCCTTATATAATAAAAAGTAAAAATACATAATAATGGCTTATAAGTAATAAAAATAAGAGGGATTACACTGTATTTTTTTTAAAAATATATCTTATTTTTAATATATAAAATATATATATCTTTTAAAATAGAATATATGATTGGTATATTAAATGTATATCAAAAACATAACTTTGAAAAAAAACTTAAATATATTTTCCTCAAGCTAAGTTTGGGCTCTACTCTAATAGTGTGGTGGTGCATTTTGTAAGCAGAAACGACTGTCACTTGCTTTTCACCTACACCTATAAAATCCAAAAATTTCATCTTTACGATTAAACAAAGTCACAGTTAGGGTTTTTAGCTTTGCAAGCTCTGCGCCGCACAACGAGTCAATCTCTCGATCGATCGAAAGCAATGGGGCATTCTAACGTGTGGAATTCGCATCCCAAAAACTACGGTCCCGGCTCTCGTGCTTGGTATGTCCTTTGATTCTATTCTCCTCTTTGACTCAATTCGGTGTTTTTAGTTCTTTTGACATTTAGTTATTAGATTTTGGGTTCTGATTATGTGATTAGGGTTTTATTTGGAGCACTCGTTCTTATATTACTCTAACTGATTTATGATTTATTTATATCAATTGCATCTGCTTTTGACAATAAAAGAAATTTACAAAGCTATAGCCAATTAACATTGGATGTGCTTGCTTGTGTTTCGGTATTTACATGACATAGTTTGATTTTGAATTTCTGGATTGACCATGAATTTTGGTGGGTGGGTGAGTGGGTGAATTATTAGATGGGTGGATTCAGTGGAAAAATTATTTATTTTACTTAGTTCTCGTTGGCGTCTTCCTTATATATTATAGTGTTGTTTGATAAGTTATTACTATAAATATGATTTTCGCTTCTTTCTATTGCAATGCCAATTCTAATTTTGTGAACTTCCTTACTTTTTGCAGCCGGGTTTGTGGAAACCCTCATGGAATTATAAGGAAGTATGGCTTAATGTGCTGCAGACAATGCTTTCGTAGCAATGCCAAGGAAATTGGATTTATCAAGGTATCATAATGATAATTTTTTGGTCATTTTTAATTAGTTTTTATTTCATCCATTTTAATGCTTGTTTTCACTCTCATGGTGGATTCCTGGTCATGTTACTGGGTAGATACTGCAGTTTCATTGATAACGTAATTTTTTTATTATTATTATTTTTTTTCTAATGATTGGATCGAGTCTAATTTCCTCTCTGTTTGGCACCTTTGGTTATCAAAAGGTCTGGTTAAATACATATCAAAATTTTAAAATTACCAGATTTTTACCACTTTTATTTCTTTATTCTTTTGTTTAGATGAGGAAACTTATTGTCATTTGTTTGGTTTTGCAGTATCGCTGAACATCCAAGGAAATATATGGCATTGTTCAAGGTTTTGAGTAGAAGCTTTTCTTTTTCGTTCCTATCAATTATGTAATTCCGGATTATGAAGTTCTGATTACATTGTTAGTTGTTTAACATTTGAGCTGGACATAATTAACTTTGTGCGATGGATTGCGATGGATTTTTGAGTATGAATTTCGGCAGATAATATCTTTCACTGAAAATTTTCTTGGGTATCAACTTTATTTCTTTTCAATGTCTTCTGCATGCAAAATTAGAAGGGAATGAAATTTATTCTAAAGAATTTGGGCTGGAGAATGATAATCCTTTGTTGCGTTTGTCTCTGTTTTTCTAATTTTGAAAAAGTATATTTTGGAGTATATTTTTAGTATAGTAGATATATATTAAATGAATATTTATGAAGGGTACTTTTGAAATTAAAAGTTTAAAGTGATGAAAATAATTTTACCTTCAAGGTATTTTTAAAGAAGTCTCATTTCAAAAACAAGTAGAGGTCTGAACATAAATAGATTTATTTGCAAGTACCCAAGCAAAAAGCAGTTCTTTTTTTTCTCATATTTGTTGGATTAATATGAGAGCATCAAGAGGGCCTACGGGCTTTGATGGTTAAAGAATGTAATGGGTTCCCATCTTATATGCATTTATTTGGGCCAGGAAATGCCATGCTTTTAAGCCTGTTCATCAATTGTTGCTGATCAGTGATTAAACCAAACTTCAGGCCCACTGAAGTAAGTTAAGCCGCTTCCGCCCAAGTGGTTTTCATCTCTAAATAGCAAAGTTAGAGAAGTAGATGGGAGCATTTTCTATCTTCGACGGCTCTAACACTGGCTTTCAGACGGTAGGTTCATAAATTCAGAGTTGCCAGCTCGTTCGTGCTCATCTCGTAGTTTTCATACTTTGAAGCACATTGCCCATACAAGCAAGTAATAAATCAATAATTATGGACTGTGGAGTTATTGTGTTGGCATGTGCATGTCCCAATCCATCAATAATAAAATGTCATGCGTAATCTCATCCATTGAATTATTCCCATTTTTCATATTTTAAAAAAATTGTCCAAAAAATTTAATCAACTTGATATTTGCCACCATTCATCAGAGTTGGAATGTTGAGAATTTGAGCCTAAATGGGAATTTGCCCGAAGAAGAATGCAGAAAAAGTATTAAAAAACATTCAAATCAGCACCAAAAAGAAGAATATGAGACAGATTTTCAAAGAAACATGCAGCAAAATAAAATTAAAAACCACATTCATCAGGGTTGGAACATTGAGAATTTGAGCCTAAATTGGAATTTGCCCGAAGAAGAATACAGAAAAAGTATTAAAAAACATTCAACTCAGCATCAAAAAGACGACTGTGAAACAGATTTTCAAAGAAACATGCAGCAAATAAAATTAAAAACCAAATTGGAGGTGCAGATTCCCTACACTCTCTCATGCAAAGCGAGCGCTCTACCATATGAGCTACACCCCCTCATCCGTTAGAACTAGACAAAACTCATGGTGTCATGACGACCAAAGAAACAGAGTGATTGGCAGTTGGCGCTAAGGTTTTAGCTTTTAACTGTTAACGTCCCAGCGGCTCGCATTCCAGCAGCACTGGTGTATGTTTCAAATTTGGAGCATTAAATTTTATCATCATTCCCGATTATCAATTTCCCTACTGCACACTAAACAACGCAAACCCAATTTACTCCATCCGGCAGTGTAAGACAATGATATTCACATGCTTTCTTTTATTATTCACTTACCACCATAAAGACAATACATGCCCTCCCTCTTTTACTTCTTATCTCCCCTGATTTTCTGCTAAAGCTTTGCTGTCCCGATCTCTCCATCTTTCCTCACGATAATAGCCCTCTAATTTTCTATATTTCTGGCCTTTTTGGTAAAAAATTTCATGGGTTAATCTCAATTGGTTTCAAGAAATTTTCCTTTTTGGTCCATATTTTCCTTTGCAATTGGGTTTCGAGGAGATTGTTTGTTTTTGTGTAATTTTGACATTATGAAGATTTTTGGGCTCTGGGTATCGTACTTGGTGATTGGGACAACTTTAATGTTGTTCTTTAACTTTTCTTGTGCTACAACTAGCTTGTTAATTTCTGGTAAGCAGTAATTTCCAACTGTTTTTTTCACTTGTGGGTCTTTCTTTTGTTGAAGTCACTTTTGTTAATTGTTATTACCGTATAAGGACACGAAATTAACTGTGTTTGTTTCTTGTGTCGGCAAAACTGTTTCAAACGGGATGCATGCTATGAGCATTCCTGTTGTCTTTATTTCTGATTTGATAGTTGGATCTGAAAACTGAAATTGCCTTTTGTTTTTTCCCTCTTTGGGTTTAAATCACGAGGGTGAAGAAAATGCATGCATAGGTGAATTATGTTTAATTTTTGCCATTATTTTTACTGAAATATATTTCTCATGGTTGATGTCTTAAATGTGTTTGGCTTCTGTATGTCCTTGTCCAACTCTACAAATTTTCAATTCTGCTAATGATTAACCTCTACTTCAGTAAGATCTGAACAAGTCCATTTCATTAATTAGAGAGAATTATGGACTAAATAGTTGAAATAGGCAGCCAATCAGTGTAATCTTTTCTTATTTTAAGATCTGAATATATATTGGTGTCTTGAATGCATTTTATTAGCTCTGTAATTTGCAAATTGGCTGCCTTTAGATGGAAGGGGACCAACCTTCATTCATTTGTTGCCATTATTCCTCTTCTCAAAAGACTTTTTTGCTGTTTCTTGACTTCTTCTGCATTTGTTCTAATTAATTGGTCCCATCTTGGTTTAGTTCATACTTTACATCACAACAATTAAGTATTCATATATTTTCTTTCCTTGCATGGCGAATTTATAGGAGGGTCCATTTGGATAAATATTAGTTTCAAATGATTGAGAATTTTAGATTTGTATTTGAAGTATAAAATCATAAAAATTCAACATATCTCAAATTCAGATACTTGTTCATAGTTATTTCAAATGACCATCTAAATCTATTTAAGTAGATCTTCAATTTATTTGAAATTATGTCAGGTTAGCCAGCTACCGCTAATAAACAGAATTGATTGCTTAAGGATTAGTTCGGCATTGTTAATGTTAAATAACAGCTATAACCAATGATCTGAACTTGCCAACTAAAGCTATATATGATCTTGATAAAAATCCCATGTTTACAATTCAGATAAAGATAAATTGTACATAATGGTAAGTAGCTTTGATAATGTCTCTTTTCTTCTTCTTCTTCTTTCCCGATAAGTTAGCTGACACCAATGCTTCCAGATGTAGGCTTCACTGGCAGAAGTGGTAGAATGATAATGGCAGCAACAAACAGGAAGCTCAAGGTACATGCTCTATAATACATACTCTTCAATTATTTGAGCTGCAAAATGTGCCAGAAAGTAGTACTGCATAAGGTGTTAAAAATTGCTGAAAACTTTTGTTATTTTCTTTAATTATTAACGAGTAGGATACTAGTGAACACTGGCAATATTATAAGTTTTGGTCATTTCTTGAAATTGCAGGAGAATAACTATGATCGAAACATTGACAAGAAGGGTAATGCTGGCAGCAACTTGAATCTAGATGATTATCATCCTATTGATCCTGTTCCAAGTTCAAAAGCTTCAATAAAACCTGGACCAATCGAGCATGGAACTCCTCTAAACCCATATATTCCCAAGCCTTCTCCTCCCAGTCCTGTTCATCCCAAGAAAATTGGCTAATCTGAGTAGAGAAAAATGGAAGTATGCTATTTAATTAATTTTCCTAATATGGTTCAAATTGTGTTCTGAACTCATGTACGTACCTTTAATGTGAATGTTTACTATCCGCAAATAATAACTAGCATAAGTTAATGAATGGCTATTTCTACGTATGAAAAAAAATTTTCACATGTTGGATTTCCATATATGATGCCTGTGAGAGTCCCTATTTTTTTTTATCAGACAAAATTTTCCTGTTTTAATCCTTAAAAAAGAAAAACTATGGATTTATGACAGAAAATTTAATTAATGTGTTTAATGGTACATCTTATTTTGCTTTAATTGTTAGGTTCTTTCCCAACAATGAGACTTCTTTATTTGAAGTTAAGAAGGTTTCATATATACTGTATATAGGAAAAAAAAGGAGGAGAAATAATTGATGCCGTGTTTACAGGTTTCAGTCAGTATCTTTAGCTGACATGGATGACTAAGGTTTGTGTTGCTGGTCTGTATTAACTGATCTCCATCTGCATCGAACTACTTTAATAAATTTGGTAATTAGTTGTGGAAAACTTTTAACATTTTCTTATTTTCTTATTTGCTAATTTGCTATATACTTGTATTTTCCTACAAACCCAAGCTAGCTATAGTTAATTAGTACACCTCCTTAACTAATTCCTTTATTGATAGTAAATTCTAAAATAATAATAATAACATGCTTATTTAACATAAAACTTCCAGTAATAGCATAGTATGCCTGGACCATATTAGCCACATCTACAAACAAATTACTTAATATATATGATGTAATGAAATAGTAAATAAATCGATTTATTATGCACGTACGCATACACACACTTAAAATATATTATAAAATACTTTTAAAGGGTAAGATAGAATGGCAGCCGGCAGGTTCTTTTTTTAATTGGAGCTTCAAATTTAAGTTTTAAACGTGCAGTAACTTCTAAACTTGGAAGGAAGTATTTTACTTTTTTAAGTGAGAATTTAAATTAGTTTGCAACCTATAACTTATGAAATATTGATAATTAAGATAATATATATATTATAAATTTTTTTCGGTATCAAGAATGGATATTGATATTGGGAGATACATGCTAGGCTATAGAAGCAGGAAACAAGCTAAAAACATGTGGAGAATAATAATAATAATAATAATAATAATAATAATAATAATAATAATAATAATAATAATATTGGCATCCCTGAGAAGGACCTATGAATTGAGCGCTAGGGGATAGTTGCTTATACTTAAGGGTATTATCGAGTAATTTATATCCGTGGTTTATAAAAAATTAACTAATTCACTTTATCGTTCCTAAAATTTAAATTTTATATCGATCATCCATGTAATTAAGAGTCTTATAACAAAATTATTCTCGATCCAAACTGTTGTCATCTTCATTAATAGCATCATATCAGTTTTTAAAATAAATTTATTATAAATTAAAGTAAATTTCATCAATCGTCTTTAAAGAATTCTTTTAATTTCATCGGTCATCCCTTAAAAAAATTTTTAATTTCACCTATCATCCTTAAATAATCTTTTAATTTCAGCCGCCATCCTTAAATAATTTTTTAATTTCACCTATCATCCTTAAATAATTTATTTCAAATCACAAATAATCTATATTGGTGTAATTATTTTATATTTAGACTTTTCACTTTAAAAATAAATGTCTAATTATCCAAGCAAACTATATATTAATTATTTTAAAAAATTTTAAAAAATTCATTTTTTTTACATTTGAATAATAATTTTAAATAATTTTTTTTACATTTAACTAATAATAATAATTTTTATATTTTTATTTTTGTAAAGTAATATTTAATAATAATTATTATAATTAGAAATTTTTGAAAATTTAATTTTTTTATAGTTGAATTATAATAATTATTAAATATTATTTTACAAAAAATAAAAATAAAAAATAATTATTATTATTTAAATGTAAAAAAATATTTAAAATTATCATTCAAATGTAAAAAAAATTAAAATTTTAAAATTATTTAAGATTTCTTAAATTAATTAATATGTAGTTTGTTTAGATAATTAGATATTTATTTTTAAAGTGAAAAGTCTAAGGATAGAATCATTGCACTAACAAAAATTATATTTGATTTTAAATTAATTATTTAAAGATGACAGGTGAAATTAAGGGATTGTTTAAGGATTATGGATGAAATTAAGAGATTTTTTAGAAACAACTGATGAGATTAAAAAAATTTTTCTTGGACGATGAATAAAATTTACTTTGATTTATAATAAATTTATTTTAAAAACTAACGTGGCGCCGTTAATGAAAATGACGGTAGTTTAGATTGAGAACGACTTTATTATAAAATATTTAATTTTAGGAACAATCGATATAAAATTAAAATTTTTGAGATGTTAAAGTGAGTTAGTCAATTTTTTTTTAGGCGAAGAATATAAATTACTTGGATATTACTTTAGAAATATTATTATAGGGCGACCAAAACCAAAACTAAAGGCCAAAGCTGTACATAATCAATTAATAGGTCCTAAAATTGGTAGATTAATCTTTCCTTGCACCAAGCCACATTGACCGCACCCCATTTGCTGTTGCTCTCTTCTTCTTTAAGCTAATTTTATTATTCGCCCCTTTTCTATTTTTTCCTTTACTCTTATGTGTATATGTATTATCAATAGCCAGTGCTCTATTTTCTTCTTACTCTATATGAACACCGGATTTCATTATTATGACTCATAATTTATGAGAATTTTAAAAATAAACCATCAAGAATTTCTTTTTTATTTTGTAAATTCATTAATTTCAGTGTAAATAATTTAGTTTTACATTTATTTTTATATTATCTTCATTTGTAGGTTCAAATTGACAGCATCTTAAATCTAAAATCATTTTTTTTATAAAAGAAAATTTTTGACAGTTAAACTAATCACAAATATTCATATTTTAAAATTTTTAAAATATTATTTTCAAAAAAATTTATAATATTTTTATTTTTTTACTCAGTATGACAATACTAATTAATATTACTTTTCTGTTCACATGTGGTTCTTTTTTCGAATTTAATTTATGTATTTTAGATATATCAAATCTTAATAAATAGAATTATTTTTAATTAATAGATCATAAAGATAAGTATAGAACTAAATGAAAAACCAAATTATGAGATCACTTTTCTGAAAATTAAAAAAAATCAAATATCTTTATAGAGTCCTTACTGTCACACTTTCTTTTTCTTTTTTCTTTTTCTTAATTTTCCCCCTTTTCTGGTTTTGCTATAATGGAAAGAAAGAAGTATCATGCTCATTAAAGCAAATGGGACCAGTCCATAACAAAAGATAATAATTTTATCCTAACTTTCAACCTAGTCCATCGTACTTACAATTGCTTTTATAGATAAAATTAAAATTAAAATAATGTTACTTAATTAAGGATTAGTTACTTTGAAACCAATTATAAGATAAAGTATTGCTTAAGTCATGACGCTTTCTAGTTGTCCTAGCTTATTATATAATTAATTAACAATCATTCATCATTTCTAGTTTATAATCTTTATTAACTAATTAACCTATAGATTATAATTTAGTCGAAGATATGTCAAATCGGGCCCTCATCACATCTTCAACCAATTTTATTCCCTATACTTTCCTAATTTTTTTTCTAATATTAGAAAGAGAATTTGATTTTTTTATCTATTATTTAAGAGAAAATAAATTTGTTAATAAACTCTCTGAAAAATATATATTTATTATTAAAATATGATTCGACATATGTCACTTTTTTAAATATATATATATATAGATAAAAATTGAGACAAAATAATACTTTGTGTAGAAATTATTATATTTTTAACTAGCTAAAATTGGTTCTACCATTTGCATATATTTATTTATTCATTTATTTCTAAGTCAATGCCAAAATTTAGTGATGCCAAAATTTAGTGTATGTATATCAATTATTAGAGTGTTTTTGCAAATAGGGTTCTTAATAATAAGGTTGATTGATAAATACAAGAAAAGAAAAAAAAAAGACAAAATGGAGAATCTGCATGCATGATTCAATTATCAGGTACCCAACAATATTTCAACGTTTGAATGATGGCAAGGATCTATCAGCGCCCAAACACCCCTGTTATGAACAATATTTGGTCTCTGAATTTCAGATTTTGGTTATAAAAGTATAGAATAAACTTGTGAATCTGGAGTTTCAGTGCCACTGATCTACTCATGTGTCCAGAAAAAGACCACCTGCAGGAACTCTACATATAAAATAATACATACATATACATATATATATATATATGTATATGTACATTGTGATGATGAGACAGCAGAGACAGAAACAGACAGCATGGGACGGAGCATCCTAGAAAATAAAAATTTAAAAAAAATGTCTTTTTATTTAATTTTATTGTTATTCCTTTCTTCATTCATGGTAAAAATATCAATAAATATATGCATGAGAAAATGACATGTAGGGTTTTTTGTTTTGGTCTTAGAAATGGGGTTTAACATTTAAAACTTTCCATCATTGCCGATAAAACAGTGCTTAATAATCAAGTCAAGTAGCCACAATACGACAAGTGGACAGGGAGATCTAATTTAGTCCCTTTTTTTTTCATTTTTTCTCATGATGTTTGTTTTTTCCTATCCTATTTGGCCTCCTAATTATATAAACTTTTTTATGAATATTTATTAAAATTAATGATTGTCTCGCATGAGCAGTGTACATAAAGCAATATTTATTCATCATCACGCCTCATAAAATAGCATCATTATATTTTTATATTTATATGTGTGTGTTCTGTTTTTAGAAATATTAATTGTCGCTAGTGTTTGTTTTTGCTAATTAGTTAAATGAAATTTTGAGATAATTAGATGGAAAATTCGACAAGTGTAGATTATTATTTATGTTGTTTAAATTTATAATTATGAGTACAATTAAAATTTAGTAATTATTTCTAAGAGGAGACTATACAATTATATGTACTAACTAATAATTAATTATCACAAATTATAAGAACAAGAATTTTAAAAGAAAAATCTTATCAGGTTTCTTTTAAATGATAAAGAAGAAAATAAATGATTCCTATTCCTTTAGGTAGTAACATTTCCTATTCCAAGGAAAAATCTTTGTTTTTTTTTTTTTTGGATTGAGTGGTAAAGAAGGAAGGAATTTTAATTTGTTGAGTGGCTGTTAGTCAATTTTGAGGAAGATGTTCTTATTTTTCAATATTGCTCGTGTTATGAGGTTTATGAGATCAATCTCTTAAATCAAAATATTAGTGTCGAATTAATTTTTTAATCATACAATAATTAAAGAAAAAGTAGCGGTCGATTTTTTGCATTAATTTTGCATCCAATTTTGGTTTATTGTTGAGAAAATATATTATTATAGTTAAACTGTGTTCCAAAACGGCAATGTATTTAAAAATTTCATTCAGATATATTTTCATAAATATAAACATTACATCAATATTGTGAAATCGGAACCGGATCAATAGGTCAAAACCGGCCGGTTCACTCTCCAATCCTATTATAAAAACGTTGAGAGATTGATATTTTCACAGACAGACATGGCAGATGGCTCTATAAGACTAATCAAGCTAGGACTCGTGGCTTTGCACACTGGTCCAGCATTATAAAAACATTGAGAGATTGATATTTTCACAGACAGACATGGCAGATGGTTCTATAAGACTAATCAAGCTAGGACTCGTGGCCTTGCACTCTGGTCCAGTAAATGCCCTACATCAACCGCAAAATATAAAGTAGTAACTAACCAACATTGAATGATAGAGAAGGATGCATCATGCATGTTTTTATAAAGCTAAGCACTAATTTGACACTGAATTCTCCCAAAATTAGATAATTTGCTTCTTGTATATGAGCGTAGAGTTAGTAATTTTCATTGCAATTCCAAGATTAATCAGAAATTTAAAAACTACAAGGAGAAAATGAGTTATTATTAGGATTTTGATTAAACTTGTAAACTCGATTAATTAACGTCTGTAAAGTAAGTGCTCAATCATATACAGTATAAAGTAATGAAGTGCTAAGTAAATGAAGTTAAAGGAGTAATTACTCCGTATTTGGCATGGGTGGTGATTAATTGATTAATTAGGGTACTAAAAGGATAGAACAACGACATTCACATAAAGTGAGGGTGTGGTGTGGGTATGAGGAATAATTTTAGCCAAGGGTTAGGATTGGTGTTAAGGGTGGGCATCGATCGGATTGAGAGTATATTTTAACCCGACCGAATCCGTATATATATAAAAAAAATCAAATCAAATTCGATTGAACCTATATATATTTTCGATCAATTCGAAAATTTTTAATTTCATTCAAATTTGGTAGGATTCGGTCGGATTATAATATATATAATATATTATAAATATAACTAACATATTAAATATTATATAGAAAATTTTATTATCGGTTGATTCGGGTCAGGTTATATAATATATATTATAATTTATAAAAAATATATATAATATATATGTGTCGGTCGGATTCGGGTTGAATCGAAAAAATAATTTTTAATCCGATTATCAGATCGAATCTAAATTTTTTTTAAAATTTTAACTCAATTTTATCTATAAATATAATAAAAACTGACCAAATTTAATTAAAATACATTTAATTCAATTAAATGGATTCGATAAATTTGCACATGGTGTGCCAATACCTACAATGGCAAAGATATCAATTAAAGCGTCGCCTTTCTAGCTAGCTATTTCCTCTTTTCAACAAGTTATCATATATGTAAGAAAAATTATATTTATGGATAATTACAGTGTGAGAGAGAGGACTAGGAGGGGCCATAAACCCCTAAAACTTTTTAAATATAAATTTTTTTAATGTAAAGTTATTAAATTTTTTTATGATGTTTTTACATTTTTAAAATATAGAAATTAATTTAATTATGTATTTTAGGCTTGCAAGTATTTTTATTTAACTTACTCGCAGCTGAGTGTATACGTTTAAAAGTTAAATAAGCTTGGAGTGTCATGCGCGTACTAATAGTATATAAAGATACTATTATAATAAATAATTAAAATCATTGAATTTGATGAGATTATATATTAAATATTTATTTGTTGCATTTTCCTTCATAATCTATTTTTGTAGTGCCATTTCCAATAGTGATGACATGATTTAGCACGGAACAATTGGATTGATTTTTAAAAAAAAATGGTGAAAATACATATACAAAAAAAAAGTATATAATTAATTTACAGTTGAAATGTATAGTGGTCCATGGCATAGAAGAAGGAGTTGGTTGGTTTTGAAATCACTGCAGCTACGCCTTGGAATGAGTAACTTAATGGTTTTAATTTAAGTTATGGTATAGAGTTAAAAAAAAAAAAAAAAAAAAACTCAAAGGAAGGTTAGTGGCAGTCCTAATAAAAATTGGAAGGTACTTAAAGTGTTCGTTAAGCTTTGATTATTAGTGAAGCAAGTGATTTGCTTAATTTAATCATGAGGTTTAATAATTTACTACCACCTTCTTCTTGATTGTCTTTTGATTTAGGTTTTTAATAATTTACTACCAACTCCTTCTTCATTATCTTTTGATTTAGGTTTTGTAATAATTTAGTGGGTAATTAGTTTCATTCTTCATTGATCCAAAATTGCCAAATGATGTAAAAATAATAATTAAAAAAAGAAAAGGTTTTTATGAGAAGCAAATGATATACAAGAAAACCAAAAGTAAAACATTTAATTATTTTTACCATTGCTTATTGCTTAATTTTTTTTCATATATATATAAACATAAATATTTTATTAATATAACTTTTTTAATTTAATAATTTTGACAAGTTGAAATATCTTAAATTTAAATGGTGAAATAAATATATATATATTAAAAAAATGCGCATTTAGATTAATTAATGTGTATATGATGACATTTTTGAATGCGGGATAATTGTTTTTAATTATTTTGTAAGAATAAAATTAAATTTCTAAATAGGGTTGGGATGGAATTGGGATAAAAACACAATGATCAATAAATAAAAAAAAACAGCCTTTCAAAAAATAAATAAATAAATAAAAACACAATGATGAATTCCTTAAAATATAAAATGTCTTTTGGTTATTAAAAAAAACAAAGTAATAAAAAAGTCCTTTTTTTTATATTCCTTATATGCGTTTCTGAATAAAAGTCTTGTCGATATAACCAAGTCGTCTATCCATATTCCAATGTCATACCTTGAAAAATACTTCCATTTTCCCCTCAAGCAAGTGACACCACCACTTTTAATATTTTTCACTCTAAGTTTTGGATTTTTACTGTTATGCTTCTTTTTCTTTTTAAGCATTATGTTATAACCTAGATAATTGTTGCCGGATTGTCCCGTTAATTTTTGACTTTTTTTTATTTATTAATTAGATTTTAAATACAATAGCTAATTAAGGGTGATATGCTTATTTTTGTCTTATTTCATATTATAGAAATTATCATTAATTTGTTGAAAAAAATGTTAGGATGAACAAATTATCAGAAGTGTAAAAATAATCATTGCGTTAAAATTTTAGAGTTTTTTACTTTTATAAAAACTGCCAAAAAAATTACAAAATTTACTAAAATTTTAAAATATATTTTTTAAATTTATTAAAATTTATTATTGAGAAACAAGAATAAAATATTATATTAATTGATTATAATTATATGTCTACATATACTTTAAGATTTTAAAAGAATTAAAATTCGCACAATTTCAATTTATTTTTTGACTTTAATTCTTATTAATTTCAGTTTTGATTTTAAAAAAAAGGTTAAAATTTTAACCAAATCATAAACCGTATATGTAATAGTTTCGAATACAATTTCTAACTGTGAAATTATTTTTAAATTTCAGTTTCAATCTTATCAATTTCATTTACCATTTGGTTCGGATTTGGAAAATAAACGAGGGCGACGTCTACACACAATATTTGTCAACCATATCATTTTCTGATGGCGTGAAAGCAGCCAATTTCCCCGAAGCAGTCCCTCCAACGGTATGTCACCACACAAGCTTCAGTGCTTGCTTTTGCATAAGCTACTTCTGTATATTCTCAATTAATCGCATGATGGCATTATTGAGAATTTGAAAATATTATATATATATATATATATATGTATATAATAAGATGAGAGCTTTAGATTCACTTGTTTAATGAAAATTAATTATGTATAAACTAAATAATCGATATTTTGTTAATTAAAATTTCATTAGAAATAGTAAAATTTTTATTTTTAATTTAAATTAGTAAACATTGATTCTATTTTTAATAGTCGAGAATGATTCTCACAGATTCACAACAATTTAATATAATTTAATTGAAGAAACTATCCAGTTAAGCATCGAGGTTTATGTATTTTGCCCTTTCTTTATCATTCAAAAATAACCAATAACTAAAATTAATTGTTAAAATGTGAATTTACATTAATTAAAATATATGATAAGATGTAATAAATATTTTAGAAATGGTTAAATTATCACGTGTTATTTATTTATTTATATGTTAAGATATTAAAATTTCATGCCTCACAATATATGTTCAGATTTAATTCTCTCTTTTATTCCGTTTTAATATAATTTCTCATCCAATTGAATGAAAAGAAAAAAAGAAAAAGTCAAATATCAGATTTACACAAAGCTTCCACTTTGGACTAATCATACGCCAAAAATCAAAACGGCTAAATATATAAATTTTCGTTACCCATCAAATTAATTTTTTTATAGAAAATAAAAAAAAATTAAAAATTCAGTGTGGTTTGCGTAACGTCTCTTTGAAGATTCACATTTCACACAACTCAAGCGTCTATTCTTCCGTTTAGTCCTTTTACCATCTTTTACCCAATCAAAACTCTCGCAGTGATTATATGGTAACTTGGGCCTGACATGTGCCAGGTCAATTGATAAATAAAATAATAAATAAATGAATGAATGAGAAAGTTGTTTCTCTCCCTCTTGCCTGTATGTGCAAGTTTATCCCTCTTATCTTCGTGTGCAAGTTCTAAATCTCAAATATTTTATCTATTATTTTTTTTTAATTATGAAAGCCATTTTGAATTATCTGACATTAAAAGATGATGAACTTGAAGAGTTGCCCGATGAACCAGAAGAGCAGTTTAAACTTAGCTTAGTTTATGAGCTCTATTTGGCTAAAAAAATATTGACTCATAGAAATGTTAATTTTGTAGCCATAGAAGATACTCTCTCAAAGGTTTAGCGTCAAAGTAGAGGGTTATATGTGAAAGATATGGGAAATAAGATGTATATTTTTCAATTTTTCCACTTAAGAGATCTGAATAGAATTTATTCCGAGGGTCTATAGTCTTTTAACTAAAATTTATTGATTCTCAAACAGATGGATGAGGGGGAGGATATACATTAAACTGTTTTCTCTCATGCTAACTTTTGGATACAATTACATAAAATATCACCAGGTTATGCCACTTCTCAATTAGAAACACAACTTGGTAATTTTATTGGTCAGTTCAAGGATTATGATTTGAGTGTTTCTACATTAGGAGTACGTCCTTTTATTCGCATCAGGGTCTCCCTGGATGTTAGAGTTCCATTGAAAAGGGAAAAAAATCATACTCAAAGATAATCGTGTGGTGTCTTTGGAATTTAAGTTTGAAAAACTACCCACTTCTTATTTTGTGTTGTGGATTATTGGGCCATTCAGATCAGTCTTGTGAGATTCCTTTTGTCAATCCTGATGCAGAGGTTAACAAAGGTTGGGATGTCATCATTAGAGCACCTCCACGGCAGCCGGTGGTCAGGTCCGACAATCCTTGGATTCAAAATTTGAATGGGATATCTGTGTCCGAGATTATAGCCAAGAATAAAGGAGTCGAATTATCTCAATCAACACATTCCTTATATGATAAAAAATTTGTGGCTAATTTGCATGTAGACGTACATGGAAAGAATCCTGTTGATACTGAAATGCATGAATTTAATCTTACAGTTGACCCTCACGTGCATGACAACATGGCTATTAAAAATTGAGATTCTTCTATTAGGCCAGATTAGCAGACTGAGGATCATATTATGGAGCTTGAGGAAACTAAGAAACGACAACGTAATGAGGTTGTCTCTACTCATCTCCATGATGGTTCTTCATCTTTTTCTTCGACGGCAGGACCTGAGCTTCAGGCCTGCTGATCGCCATGATTGTTTTAAGTTGAAACTGCTGGGAACTTGGCAACACTCGTGCAATTCGAGCTCTTAAGGAGCTGATACTTTCTAATAAGCCAAATATTTTTTTTAGCTGAAACTTTGGTTTATGGTAGTTGTATAGAATCTCTGAAGTTACAATTGGGTTTTAATGGTTGTTTTAGTGTTGACCAAATAGGAAGATTAGGTGAACTTGTTGTTCTTTGGAGGGATGTGCAATCCATTACCATTACTAGCTACTCTTCAAACTATATTGACATGCTGATTCAAGAAGTGTCTTTTTCTCCTTGGGGCCTAACAGGCTATTATGGTGTTCCTGAAAGACAGGGGAGGCAAGAATCATGGAATTTGCTTACTTCTCTTGCCAGAACATCTTCTTTCCCTTAGGTTATAATTGGAGATTTTAATGATATTATGTCTGTTGAAGATAAATTGGGCGGAGCTCCTCATCCTTTTCATCTTATTTACGGGTTTAATGAGACTATTGAAAGATGTAACTTATTCAACATTTGAATGATGGGTTATGAATTTACTTGGGCAAGGAGCATAGGTACAGATAATATGGTTCAAAAGAGACTCAATATGCCTTTTGTGTATGATGTTTGAATGAAATTGTTCCCCGATCACTCTCTTTATAATCTGGTTGCTGTTACTTCTAACCACATCCCACTGAAACTTATTGTTTACAGTGATGTCATTGTTGTTAGGTCTAGAAAATTTAAGTTTGAGAACTACTGGCTTGCTGAAAAGAATATTGAGAACATAGTGGCAAATTTTTGGTGTTCTTCTAGCAATCATGTCCTTGATAAAATTTCTCATTGTGGTGTTGCTCTATCTAATTGGAGTAAGACATTACATGGGAATTTTAAGGATAAGAAAATAGAGATTAAAGGTTGTTTACTAAGAGCTCGTATGTTAAAGCAGTGTAGTTTGGTGAATAATCTTAAACAGGAGTTGAATTCTCTGCTATTACAAGAAGATATATTTTGGAAACAAAGGCCTAAGTTATTTTGGCTTCAAAATGGTGATGTTAAAACTTCTTATTTTCATAAGCAAGCCTTGGATAGACACAGGAGGAATACTATTAAAGCACTTAGAGATGATAATGGCGTTTGGGTGCTTGATATGATGGGCATGGGCTCTCTTATTACAAACTATTTTACTGACCTATTTGGGGAGTGCAATGGAGACCATGAACAAGTTCTTTCATATGTGCAGCCGAAAGTTGGTAAGAACAATAATATGAAACTAATGGCTCCTTTTCATCCTTTGGAGTTCAAGACTGTTATCTCCCAAATGCATCCTGACAAAGCCCCTGGACCGAAAGGAATGAACCTAGCTTTCTTTCAAAAATTTTGACATATTATTGGGAGTGATGTTGTTTCAAATTGTCAGCAATGGCTTCGTCAAGGTACGTTTTCGGAATCTTTGAATGATACTATTATTGTGTTAATTCCGAAAGTAAATAATCCTAAAACTTTGAAGGACCTTAGGCCTATTGCATTATATAATGTAATTTATAAAATTGTGGCTAAGGTTATTGCTAATAGGCTCAAGGTTGTTTTACCAACTATTATTTCACAATCTCAATCTGCCTTTGTGATGGGAAGATTAATCACTAATAATATCTTGATTGCTTATGAGGTAATTCATTATCTGAAAAGAAAGACAAGCGGTAAAAAGGGAGAGGTTGCCTTTAAGATTGATATTTCTAAAGCCTACGATGGAATTGATTGGGAGTATCTTCGACTGATTATGCTTAAACTTGGGTTTGATGAAAGATTTGTTAAGCATGTTATGTTATGTGTCTTTACTATTTAATATTCCATTTCCTTTAATGGTCATGAGGTTGTTCCAATTTTTTCTAAAAGAGGCCTTAGGCAAGGCGATCCATTATCGCCTTATCTTTTTATTTTATGTGCGAAGAGTCTCTCTCCATTGTTTTAAAGAGAGGAGAGCAGGTGAGATATTCATGATTGTAAAATCAGTAGAGGGGCACCTAGTATTTCTCACTTATTATTTGTTGATGACAGTTTCTTTTTCTTTAAAGCTAATGCCAGAGAAAGTCATGCCCTCAAAAATATCCTGAACACTTATGAAATTGCTTCTTGTCAAGTAGTTAATTTTCATAAATCAGAATCTCTTTTAGTTAAAATGTTCATGTCGATACTAAGGAGAAAATTCAGGGTATCTTGGGTATCTACACTCCTCTGAGTCACAGCAAGTATCTGGGGTTACCATCTCTCATTGGCAAAAGCAAGCGGCAAATTTTTTCTTTCTTACAGGACTGATTGAGGATGCGCTTTAGTAGCTGGAGAAATAAATTTTTATCTGCTGCTGGTAAGGAGATTTTAATTAAATCAGTGGCACAGACAATCCCTACATATTGCATGGGAGTTTTTCTGCTTCCTCTTTCTACTTGTGATGAACTCTAAAAAGTGATGAACTCTTTTTGGTGGTGTATGAAAAATGATGGGAGAAGACGGATTCATTGGCTCTCCTGGGACAAGCTTTGTGTTTCCAAGAAAAATGGTGATCATGGTTTTCATAATCTGCATTGCTTTAATTTAGCAATGCTTGGTAAGCAGGGTTGAGATTTTTATCTCAGCCAAACTCCCTTATTAGTAAATTATTCAAAGCCAAATATTTTTCGAGAGGCAACTTTCTAGAAGCCGAGGAGGGTAATAACCCTAGTTTTATTTGGAGGAGTTTGATATGAGCTCAAGTTTTGTTAAAGAACGGTTTGCGTTGGGGAATTGGGATTAAGTCTAATGTTAATATTTGGAGAGAGCCATGGATTGTTGATGATGGAAACTTTTATGTTTTCTCTCCAATAAAAGAGGGGTATGAGAATTATTATGTTAAGGATTTAATTAAAGTTAGTGGAACTGAATGTAATGTCCCAAAATTACAATTTTTACTTCCTCATGATGTGGAGCGGGTTTGCAAATATTCCATTAGCAATTCTTCTACCAATTCTATTATTTGACACTTCTCGAAGAGAAAAATTTATGATGTCAAGTCTGATTATCATATAGCCACATCTTTTCTTTCAGATATTGGTGAATATATTGTACCTGAAAACTGGAGTAAACTATGGCAGGCTAACTTACCTCTAAAAATCAAGTCGTTTATTTGAAGAGTCATCCGGAAGGTGTTACCTACCAAGGACAGATTAGTTAGGAAAGGTGTTAATTTATCTTCTCATTGTCCAGTTTGCGAATGCAATGAAATAGTTGATCATGCTATTCTCCATTGTTCTCGAGCTATGATTTGTTGAAGTCATTTTAATGCAACTGTACAGGAGCTTACTGTCGACCAATTTTTTTCTAATTGTTTCAACTCTATTGATGAGCAGGTGATACTGAATTCTTGCACTCTAGCTTGGTGTATTTGGTATCACCGTAACCAGTTGATTTGGAAACAAAGGGATGCTAGTCCGTCTCAAATTATAGGCCATGCAGGCTCAATCTGTCAGAAATGGGTAAACTCCAAGTATTCACATTTAGTTTCTGTTGGACGTGTGAACAATGCTAGTAATAATATGACCTAGTCTCCACCTTTAAAGGGACGATGGAAGTATAATGTTGATGCCTCAATATTTGTTGCAGAGAATCGATCTGGTGTTGGAGTAATAATTCGCAATCATCATGGGCAGTTTATATATGCATGTTGCCGTAATTTTTCAGGTGTTCCTTCTGCCGATCTTGCTGAGGTAGTAAGCCTTCGAGAAATTCTTAGTTAGATATGCATAGAAGCGTGGCATAATATTGATGTTGAACTTGATAATCAAAGAGTTGTTTATGCTCTCTCTTCACATACTATTGATCATTCAGAGTTTGGCTGCATTATTTAAGATTATTTGCTTATTTTGAGTAAGTTACAAGATATCTCTTATCAGTGAGTTAGAAAATAATTCAATAAAATTGTTCATTCTTTTACTAGGGTAGCTTATTGTTATAATAGTCTTCATATTTGGAAAACTTCTCTTCCATTAATTTCTATTCTTCTGTATCAAGATTTCGAAGCTCCAAAACCCTAATTGTTTAAGGTCTTTAATTTAGTCCCTTATTATTTTATCTTTCCATTAATAATATACATATTTCCATCTAAAAAAAACTCTCGTAGTGTACAAATCAATGCCATAAACTCGCTTCCACGTGTAGCCACGTCACCACAACTTCCGCTTTGTCACTCACACTCTTTTGCAAAACTCCAAAACTACCCTCACATCTAAACACGTCACCCTCCTAAACAGGAATAATTATATGCTACAACTGTTGTAGCAATAAATGCCTACAACACACCAATAGAATTCTTACACGTAGGCATTTATTGCTACAACAGAATTAAATAAATGTCAATAAATACCTATGTGTAAGTATTCTATTAGTGTGTTGTAGGCATTTATTGCTACAACAGTTATAGCATATAATTATTCCCTAAACAGGCGAATCTTTAGTTTCCTATATAACCCGCGAGTAAAATCAAACTCGTCAATACCGTGTTTATTATATGTATTTAATATGGAATTTTAAAAAGAAAGAAAAAAAGAAAAGTAAAACCCGAACTGAAAAGCCTGGTACGACAGTTATGCTCTCAAATCTCGCCTAAATAGCGCCCTCATATCATACTGGCCTGAACATCGCCGGTGAGCGGTAACGGCCATTTCCCGGTTAATTCATCTATTTTTAGAAGTTTCAGTGGAAGGTTACTTCTCCTTCTCCTCACCAAATTGACTTGATCGCTTGCTAATCTCAATCTCTCTGCAACTCTTTTTTTCTGAGTTTTTAAACTACTACTACAAAGTTAAGAGGGGTTTATGGTGATAGACAGGCAAAAAGTGAAAATTTAGGTTTTTGGATGAATGGACATTGAAGAATAGGATGTGACGTATTTTTGAATTTTGGTAATAATTATGGTAGCTGCCGTTTCCACTACAATAAATCCGAAAACGATACCGATAGCGGCAACAGCAGCCACGCAAAACCACCATCCAACAAGGCCTTCTCTGTTACCATCAGACCCGGACAATGCTCTTGCTCCTCGACGGCTTAAATCCCGAGAAGTTACTTCTCGGTACATGTCTTCCTCGTCTTCCTCCTCTTCTACGGCCAAGCGGTCCTCATCGCCGATGATTTCTCGGCCAACGGGTGTGATGACACCGATTTCTTCGTCTCCGTCCACAATCAAACGAGCGCAATCCGTCGAGCGTAGGCGGCCAACTACCCCGCGCTCTAATTCGTTAGATTTGAGGATTGGTAATGGTAATGGTGGAGAATTGTCAAATGCGCAGAAAATGTTGATTACTTCTACGAGAAGTCTCTCTGTGTCGTTTCAGGGGGAGTCCTTCTCGCTTCAAGTTAGTAAAGCAAAGCCGGCTCCATCGCCGATTAGTGCAAGTAAAGGTACACCAGAGAGGAGAAAAGCTACGTCTACGCCGTCGAGAGGAGCGGATCAGGTGGAGAATTCGAGGCCCGTGGAGCAGCAGCGGTGGCCTGGGAGATTGCGTCAACCGAATTCTTTGAGTAGGAGTATTGATTGTACTGATGATAGGAAGAGATTAACTGGATCTGGAGTGAATATTAATGTTGTCAGGGCTTTGCACAGTGCCATGGTGGATAATAGGACCTCGATTGAAAGCAGATTGAGCTCGGATTCGAGTAATATTGATTCAGAGAAGCCAATTGAGGTTAACGGATCCGATGCACAGAGCGATGCTCCTGCAACTTCTGATACTGAAAGTGTATCCTCTGGTAGTACTTCTGAGGGTATTGGTAATGCTGGTAGCGGTGGACCAGCACACCGAGGATCACGTGGAATAATGGTACCTGGGCGATTCTGGCAAGAGACTAATAACAGACTCCGGAGCCAGCCGAAACCTGGCTCTCCAGTCTCCAAGACAGTGGGACTGAAAGGACCTGCACCACCTAAACTTGTCGCACCCAAGAAGCTCATTGATACTCCAGTATCATCTCCAAAAGGAGTCGTGAATAGTAGAGGACAGTTGTCACCTATTCGTGTTGCAGCATTACGGCCTGCTTCGCCCAGTAAGCTTGGAACAATGTCACCAATGAGGGGAATGAGCCCATCTAGGATGAGGAATGCTGTGGGAGCTGTGTTGAGTACCAATTTTAGCAATTTGAATAATACACCTTCAATTTTGAGCTTTGCTGCTGATATTAGAAGAAGTAAGAGTGGGGAGCATCGGATTGTAGAGGTGCATTTGTTGAGGATTTTATATAATCGGTTGTTGCAATGGCGTTTTGTCAATGCCAGAGCTGACACTGCCTTGTCTGCCCAGAGACTGAATGCAGAGGTATGGTATTTGCTTGCTGAAATTAAAAATCACCTGTACATTCAAATTAGATTTTTTTTTTGTTGCAATTCTGTTTTTTGGTGCATAGAATTTACGTTCTCTCACTATCACTTTCGTGATTTTTTTCTGAGAGTTATTTTCATATTCTCTTACACAGTGTTCAGTTCTTTGGTTGATTCGTTGACTTAAATATTAATTGGGAAGTATTCAGTGCCAAAGTTTCAAATATAAGTGCTCTGATGTCTTTCCTTGTATTTTCTATGAAAGAGGGGAAATAAAGCAAGAATATTATCATAAGTGATACTGCAGACTTATTAAGGAAGGCTGTGGATTAGATGGCATGATTAACTCTACCAAATCTAGCCATGTTTTTTCCTTTGGAAATATAGCCACATTAAATCGGTGTTTTCAGAGTTCACATATGCTCATTTCCGGACAGAGATTTATTTCAAAAGGCAACAAAACAATTGTAGGATCAATCATAATTTGTGACTGTTCCCCATTCCATACATAGCTGCTGGTTAATATAGCTGTCTTTGATGGAAATAGCCATGAGCATGCCAGAGTGCAAAATTTTAGTTTTTAAGTGAAAAAATTTCAAAGATAAAACAAAAAAAATTGAATGTCTGGAGTTAAATTTTTTTTAATATTGACTTGAATATTTACTCAGCATGGATTGTAGTTCTATTGATGAGGCAATTAGCTGAAGGCAAAAATGACTATTGGAAGATTCTGTTATAGAATGTGTTCCTTTTGACGGTATAAGTGAAAATAAGTGGCGGTAGCAATATAAGATGACTGGTTCTTTTATGTATTAATAATCAAATCAAACTTGCCTGAAGGTAGGTGATTAACAAGAAAGAGGAAGGGGTTGCCAAGAACTGGAAGGAGATGGATTCTTTTTTTGAATAAAACACTTATTTGATAATTATATCTTTCAATGAATAATGTAGGAGATTGTATCATTAAACCATCATCCATTAACACAACTTATGAGGGTTGCTGAAATGAAAATATTAAGATGGATGTGTGAACATACTAGAATGGATAGAATTTGCAATGAGTGTATTAAAAAAAAGTGATGGTAACTCTTATGGTCCTACATCTCTTTAAAGATGCAAACCATAATCACTTAGAATGGACAAAAATTCCATATAACTGATCTCAATTAATTTGAGATTAAGATTTAGTTGACTTGAATTGACTATTAGCTCTCTAACTATACAATATAGATTTTAAAATTGCATTCGACAATTTGTTGTAAGCTAGCTTTGTTTGTGAAAAATTGAAATGCATTAAAGAAATTGATAATAAACTGGTTTATAAAAATTTAAAAATATAACTAACTAATGACTAATGAGCATACTTTCATCAAACTAGAGAATACAATCTAACCTTGTAACTGTCAAAACAAGTGTCTAGAAGGCTTGACTCTTGGACCTTTTTTCTGCCAAACAAGCAGGGAAACTTGGTTTTTACATAGGGAAACTTGGAGCCTCACAATAGTAGCATCTATATCTTGCTCCTTTCAAGAAAATATCACAATTTCTAGTGTTAGAATTCCACGCACAAGTGAGTGATAAAAGCATAATTTGCTGGGATTTTATTGACTGAAATATTGATTGTTAATGGGTTACAAGGTAAGCATAGACTCAAAAAGTAACAGTAGAAAACTTCACTTCGTTACACTTTGATATTTAGCACAATTTCCATTTACTTCGTTGGACTGATACTCCATATGATATTTGGGTATGATTCCTCTACCTGACTCCTAGTTTTTCGCTAATATTAATACACCTAAAAGGAAAAGTGACATTAAGGCTCATAAAAGTAAAACTCAGAAATCAGAACTGAAAATGTTACAGAAATAGCCTTACAGAAACTAATTAATCCAATCCCCATGCGGAGTTCCCATGTTTCCTGCATCACTCTTGGTGTTAAGTTTGAGAGTTTTGGTCCCAAATGTGCTGCCCTTTAATTGATTTTTGCATTGTTCATAGTCAAATCAAGCTAAATTGCACGCAATAAGATTTATGAATGATTTAGGTTGAAGAAATGGTGGCTAGAAGAGTGGGGAAGATTGGAGAAATGATTATTTGTCTTGGAAGAAAAAAGAGATTGCTGATTGATACTGGTAACAACCATTGCGGCCTTTATTTTAATGGTAATGGCATTGGTGTTACCTAATAATGTTATTTGACACAATTATTCTCATTGATATTGGAGAAATGATTGTTTGTCTTGGAAGAAAAAGAGATTGCCGATTGACACAGGTAACAACCATTTCGGCCTTTATTTTAATGGTAATGGTCATTACTGTTGCCTAATAACCGTTATTTGACACCATTATTCTCATCTATTATTGTCTAAACAATTAGCTGAGGGAAATTTTTGGAGTGATTATACATTGTGTAATTTTGAGAATGGTAGGTGATGGCGATTAATGTTGTCAACAAGGAAATTGAAAGGCTATGATGCATTGAGGGAGAGAGTGGGATGTAGGGAGAGGTAGGTAACATACTGGGCTTAACCTCTAGTCTTTTATCCAACTGCCTCAGGTCTTGATTTCTTCTATTATTTTATTGTTATAATAGTATAGACTAGGCTTTTTCTTGTCACGGTTTCACCAATCTCTTACAATTTAAGTCGTGTTGATGTTTTTTGAAATTTAGTGTTTTATTGTCATAATGTTATCAGAGAAATAAATGATCAAGGGAAGATGTAAGCAGCGTAGAATGCAATATGATAGCTAAATTGTGGTGATGAGTCTATGTAGGGTTGATGAGATTTGAACCAAAAGCTGCAATAACATTCTGAAGTGTGAGTGGTTATCTGTGTGATCTAGAGTTACCAAAAATTTTCTCAAATGTTTAATATCAATCTACTCAGTTGAAAGCTTCAAATGGAGGTATGAAGAAAATGCATGTTTTATGCGACCAAATGTGCCTGTTATTAACTGTGGATTGATACTGTTGATCTAACATATCATTTACACGCTTAGCATCATCTTGTTCTGATACAATCTTTTTGCTTATTTTAAATGATACGGAACGCTAATTGTTAATTTATCTTATTCTAACCGTTTATTGGTTTGACACTAGAGTTTGTTTATCTATTGACAATTAGTTAATATATATTGTAACAGCAGCTACTCCGTTATGTCTAGTTATTTTTAGAGTGACTCTAAACTCGAATGCATAATGTTTTGAAGGCAAACATGATTCTGTATATCCAATAGCAGTAATCCTAGTATCATCCATTTATGGAAATACTAGTGATAATGTATGTGTAGTTGGAATGCTTGACTCTTGTTTGATATTTTTATGTTAACTCTTATTATTCAATATTTTTTTTTTACTTTGCATTCAAATTTTAAGAGATTTTTATTTCAAATGTCCTCTGTACCAGAGAAGTCTCTATAATGCACGTGTTACAACCTCAAAACTGCGGGGATCTGTCAAAGCAAAAAGAATGGAATTACAATGGCTGAAGCAAAATTTGAAGCTAATTTCCATTCTCAAGGGGCAGGTAAATATATGTTGCTACATTTTGGTTTTGTATGATTGTTTGGCCTAAATGATATTAAAGCTGGTTCTTCTTTCCTCCTGTTTCATACAGTTTTACTTGGGAGGTTCAATTAATATTATTTTTTAATCTATTTCTAAGAATGTATACCCTCCTTCATTTCCCATAAATGGTTGTTATGGAGCAAAACATCATGCATCCTAGTTAGAGAATTCTGTGTTTTTTAAAAAAAAATTATGGTAAATCTACTTTTTGTTTTTTGTTCATTGTTTTCAATCTTTGGATGGGGAGGCTGTCATGATACGCCAGTTTTCTCTGTTGTTGTTGTATCTTAAGCTAATTATGCCTGATGATAACAGATGATATACTTGGAAGAATTGGCACTTCTGGATCAGGATTTTTCCCATTCTTTATCTGGGGCTATTGAAGCTCTTCGGGCTAGCACACTTCGCCTACCTGTTGTTGGTGGGGCCAGGGTAACTAACCAACATTCTTCATTTGCTTCATTCCTGGTGCAATGTCAAATTGCGTCTAATAATTCCTCGTTTGGTCCATTTTTTCTGCAGGCAGATATCCAAAATGTTAAGGATGCTATATGCTCAGCGGTTGATGTTATGCAGGCAATGGCGTCCTCAATATGTTTATTGTTGTCAAAGGTGATCCCCCCCCCCCCCCCCCCCCCCCCCCCCCATGAACTGGAATTAATAATTTCTCATATAGTCCAATAATAGAAATGCAACATGACCTGTTCCCTCAACCTGTAAGACAATTAATAAATTCAAATAGCATTAGTTCTTTGGGTAAGCTAATAATAATTTTGCTATTCCAAAATATATAATTTTCTTATGAGCTCTAAAAGCCAGTCCTTCCTCCTCCAGCCCATGAACTGGAATTAATAATTTCTCATATTCCAATCATTAATAGAAATGCAACATGACCTGTTCTCTCTAACCTGTAAGACAATGGATAAATTCAAATAGCATTAGCTCTTTTGCATAAGCTGATAATAATTTTGCTAGTCCAAAATATATAATTTATTATGAACTCTAAAAGGCCATAGTCTTGTGATTTATTTAGATGGGATTTGACTAAAGGCATTAATGGGGGAACAGTGCTATTTTTCCATGAGGATATGCTTATTTTGTGAATGATTTCAAATTGTCTCCCTCGGATGTCTTGATTTTCATTTTTGGTTCTTATGTTTTTGTTCGTGTCAATTAATAATTTATATTATGCATCTATCCCTACCTTACTGAGTAGTATCTTTGGCTTATTTGTCTATATGTCTAAAAGCATCTGTTATTGATAGGTTGGGGAAGTAAACTCTCTGGTGGCTGAACTTGGTAATGTAGCTGCAAGGGAGTGTACTTTGCTTGATCAATGCAAGGATCTCCTGTCAATCATCGCAGCCCTGCAGGTAATCTTCTGTTTTGTTTTAGTTTCTGCAATAATCATGAGATAGACAATAATTAGAACTCATTTTAGTGGTTATTTTATTCTTTATAGGAGCCATTACTTGATCCAGTAGCTAGTTTTTAAATTTGAAGTATGTTTATGACCAGGTTAAGGAATCTAGCCTGAGAACACAATTTATACAACTAAAACGTGGACCTTCCAGCCTAACAACACAAGTGTAAAGCTCATGTCACTTGACTACTGCCTACCCTTAATGCTAACATCAAACCAGGCCTCTTTTCCTCGGATTCAAGGAGCCAGATATAATAAAAGAAAGTATATTGAACGGTTGGTTGCTTGTAAAAGCAGAAGATTGCTCTTTTGGCTTGTCGGCTACATAAAAAAAGGATGGCTTTGTTATATTATTGCATAGATGAGATGAAGTTGTCATTTTCAATATTCAGGTTAGGTTGTATCGAGATTCTCTCTATAGGGCAGAGAGAAAATATATGTAAATATGTTGTAATGATATTTCCAAATTTTCTTTTATTTCAATAGTTTTCTTGATGAAGTTGGTTTTGCCGATGTTATGTCTTGTGTGTATTTTCCAGTGGTGCATTTGATGTCTACCAAATTAATTTTGGACACATTGGGTCTGTATGTATCAAGATATGCTTCTTTCTGTCACGATCTGCAAGTTGTTTACCCCATTAAATAATGGGGAAAGATTGAAATTTGAAAAGAATCAACCTTGAATTGGTGAATGGTAAAATTCAGTATTCCTCTATATGTGCGCCATATGTTAAATGAAGGATATCTGTATTGTTATCAGATTAGGTGGGGAAAGCATTTGTCAATTTGTATTTGTTAGGTTTTTTGTTGGGCTTTGCCATATTTAGCTGCCTTGGGCGTTGATGGTTTTAGTTGTTTTAGTTTTTTGCAATGACTTTTTCTAATATATTAAGATTTATATTAAAAGCTATCCATTTTCCAAAAAAAAAAAGCTATCCAATGCAATGTGATTGAGATCTTTGTCTTTGCAATTGTCAAATCACTACATGGTTTATGCATCTCCACTATCAATTATTTGTCGCTTCCTTCCTTCAATCAGTGTTTCTATTTTTGTCAGCTTCTCATTAACTTTCTATAATGCTAATAAATGAACTTAGAATTTTTAATTAAAAAATCAGTTGAACTCAAAGTTAAATCTTCGTTAAACAAACATTACCAAGAATAACAGGGACTGACCAAAACAGCTGCTGAGGAACCCACAGGCTATAGCTGCCGCCAAGCAAAGCAAACCCACCAAGGCTAGAAACCTACCAATTTTGCTAGCACCAATTAGCCTCTGCTTCTAACGAGAGACACAGGGGCATACCCAGTCAATTATGGGCTTTGATTCAAGTTCAGCACCAATTAGCCTCTGCTTCTAACGAGAGACACAGGGGCATACCCAGTCAATTATGGGGCTTTGATTCAAGTTCAAGGGAAATATCATCTGCGTGACTCTTTACGGGAGACGTGTTGATACTATCTCTATTTATGGAGCTCAAAGACTAACCTTATTTACCCAGCTCATAAACTGAATCTGACACCTCATAGCTCTCTTATCAAGCTACTTTTTAGTCTAATAGACCGAATTATGATATAATAGATATACGATGCTGACGTATTTTAAAAATTTATCTACGTACATAGATGTTATCTCTCACTTCTTAATTATAAAAGAGACAAATTTTCACATATATTTTTTTTTTGCTTTTTAAGCTTATTTATTTTGCAAATAAATTGATTATTGATTTAGACATCATAATTCCTCCACCGGAGTTCAGTCTTTTATCTTTTCTTATAAATAGAGAAGTTAACCGTAGCATAATTTAAATTCAAAAAGGAGTCCTCATAGTCCACATTGCCATCACATAACATTTAGAAATTCAATTATAAAAAAACAAAAACTTTGATAAGCTTCCATTTAAATTGAATTCTATCATCATACATATATTATGTGATATTATAATAAGAAAATTAAAAATACAAGAAAGAAATAAAGAAAAAAAAAAGAATTAGATACTTAGAAGGTAAAATTGGGTTTTAAAAAATGCTATAGTGCAATCTAAAAGAACATTCTTTTTCCATCTAAAATCATTTGGTCCTTTTTCAATTGAAAAATAAAAAAACAGTCAGTGTGTCTAAGTACCAAGCATTTGAGATATCAACTTTTGCATCTTCAGCATAGCCCACTAGTTTATGTATGAGAACAATGCTGATCCAATGAAGGTGATGTGGGATCCACAGGCATATGCCATTAGGCGCGGCGACTCGAATGGATTGGAATTTGATTAAGTTGTCAATTTTTCCTTTCAAACTTCATCAACTGTGTCTTATTCTTTCATACACGTTAATTTCTTTTTCTTTTTCTTTTTTTTTTCTTTGGTGTTGATGTCGTGGAACCCACTTCCAACGGAGGAGGACTATGCAAGAATGCTGACGTGCACCGCACCAATTTTATTTTCTTTTTCTTTTCTTCACAAATTCTAATTTTGGGACCCACTTTCTTTCAGTATTTCAATTCCATGCCAAAGTACGCAAAATCAACCTCCTTGCTTGGTTAGCAATAGAAGAAGGGTCAAAAATCATCTGACTTCATGTCAACGTCACGACGCCTTGGCTCTTTTCTGCATAATTTAGCATCTATCTTAATCAATAATACCTGTAATAATTTAGTTTTGAATGGTATTATATATATATTTATATATGAGATTAATAGAGATTTAAGATTGGTTTACTATAATATAAAGAAATTATTTGCTACTCATATGGATTAACAGAGAAGCAACACCACTATTTAAATAGTTGTTTAAGCCAATATAAATGGTCCATCTCGAATCATATTCGTATTTTAATGATTATTCCGTCAAATTTTTTAGTTTCCAACTTAATTATGCGCTTTAACTATCACAACAATAAATTACTGGGCCCAAATCAAGAAATTCAAAAGAGTAACTACCTCACAACTGACTACACCTTGTTTCAATTAAACTAAAGTGTTCATGTCATCACTTTGACCATTTTATATTCAGCATTTTAAAGCAGCCTGGGAAAAAAAAATGAGAGTTTTGATTTTGGAGTACTAGTAATTAGAGTCAAATTCATAAACAAAATAAATACATGTTTTAGAGTCTACCCACATATAACATTGCTAATATAATTGAATAAACAAATATTGTAGCCAGAGAAAAAGCTGTAAACTCCAAAACATGAGAGCGAGGGGGAGAAAGAGATACGGAAGAAAATCTCATATTTTATTAAAATATAATTTTTTTATATATTTAATAAGAGTTAAAATATAAACTGAAATTTTAAATTTTAATTTTAATTTTTTTATTATTTTTGGCAAAATCGAATTTATACATTGCTCATGCATAAAATTTTTTAACATGCACAAATTTTAATTTAGCCAAAATTTTATTAATTATATTAATTACTATTAATAAATATATATTTATTATAAAATTTTGGCCAAACTAAAAGTATAAATTTCAATTTGGCCATATTAAAAATTTTTATACATGATCAAATGTGTAAGAAAAAAATTTTTTTTAGCCAAATTAAAACTTTTAAGTTTTGATTTAGCCAAAAATAATAAAAAAATTAAAAATCAAAACATAAATCAAAACTTAAAATTTTAATTTATATTTTAACTATCATACTTAATATAAAAAAATCTCATATTTTAATAAAGATAGAATTTTCTCTCCTATTTTAGTAAAACACCCGAAGAAAGAGTGCACAGATCATAAACCTTGTATGTAATAGGCGGTGGGAACAAAAAGCAGGTACGTGTCAAAGGAAAGACGTCTCAATTACAGAGCCACTTGAGTGTGGATGTGTTTGGGTTTGGCAGCTTATCTCTACCCTCAGATACTCATATCTCTTCTTATACGTACGGACACGATAAAAAATCCCCAAGCAATCCCTTTGCATCCAACACAATTTCACAATTCCATTCCATTCCTATCATTATCGACCAAATTTAAATAAATAACTAAATAAACAATCAAAAGACAGACCTTCACCCAAAATAGCTAACTTCAAAATCCTCGCCGGCCTAAAATTCCGGCTTCATATTTATATTCAAACCTACATCGCCACGGTGATTACTCACAGTACAAAATTCTATTCTTTTCTTTTCTTTTTATTCAAACAAATAGATTCAGAAGTTTCTTCCTATCGCCGCCATTTTTCTCAAAAGTTGTCGTCTCAGATAATTCTTCGGTGTAAAACGACATCGAATCTCTTCCTCTCTTTTCTTTCCTAGCTCTACCTGCAGCTACACGCTTTGGTGTCAGGGAGAGATTGAGATCGGACGCTTGATTCTCCCTCGCGTCATTGATGTACGGCTTCGATTGAATCCACACGTTTTGCAACCTACAACCCTCCGTAGAGAATACCTCAGATGATTGATCGTAATTCTGTGTCAAGACACCAGCTATGATTCCCTGTAACGGCCGAAGAATTCCACCAGAAAGAACAGTCTCCACAGCAGCTTGACACACGTGCCAGTTCCCGCTCCACAACAGTCCTACTGCTCCGTTTACCGGATTCACCGTGCGGCCGCACGCCTCAAAAAGCAGCGATTGAAACAAAGCTAAAAGGCAAAATAGCATTTCAATATTATCCATAAACTTACGTTCACAACGATCAATGCTTATAGAGGTGAATTAATTAATCGCTATTTACCTGGCCGTTGGGATTTCGGTACGGCGGAGATGAGAGACATGAGATCGCTACGGCCGAAGAATTTAGCTAGAAACAAAGTGGCGTTACCTTGAGCTTCAGAGGTATTAATCCAGTGCAGGCACGATCTCAGTATACAATTCTCGCTGCACCCCTTTCGAAGAACTCGGCAGCCGTTGCAGCTCATATCCACCGTTGATCACAAACTGATTACCAAACAAAAGGTTAACAATAAAAAAAAAATCGAATTTTTGGTGTTTAAATGGTAATATAGTGGCGGAGATTTCTTGTGGAGTAAGGAAATGAAAACAGAGCTCAGGAGAAAGAAAGAGAGAAAAAAACGAAAAAAGGCGAGAGAGTGAGGTTGAGAGAGTGGTAATAATAATGGCAAAAGAGAAGGAAAAAAGTTGGTGTGGTTCATAGGTTGAGTTAAAAGTAACTGTGGTTAAGTTTAGATTATTGTAATGAACGGTGGGATTTTAATTTCAGAGTACGGTGGGGCCAGGTGTTTTTGTGTTTATCGAGGCGATATCTTCCAAACTCTGGGCACGAGCGGCTCCGTGTTTTCGCGTCGCTTGTGGTGGAAGGTATGCGCCGTTGGAATTTGTTTAGTTTTTTAGTATTTGCCTTTGGAATTGGTTTTTCTCTTTTATTTCTTTTTCGTACTTTTTGTTCAAGTACGGGTACGAACTCTATCATCCCCATATAAGCGGACAGTGACACAGACCTGGGAATTGTATGTGATCTTTAATGTCTTCCTGATTTCTCCAGAAATTATTATTTTTAATTAAATTTGAACAAAAATATTAATAAATATTGTAATTGTAATTGGTGGAAAAAAATAAATTGAACGAAAATTGCTGGGGATTTTTTATTGTTTATATATACGATTGTAATAAAAAAAATTTATAAATATATATAAGAGCAGGGTTGGTATTTTCATTATTTTTAAGAGACATAATATAATAAAGGGAAAATATTAAATTTGAATTACAATGAGATAAAATATAAAGAAAAGTATAATTGCGGTTATAAAAAACGAAAATTCAATTAATATTGTTGTATTTAATTGAATGAATGCCTTGCAACATAAATAATGAGAATTCAAATTTTACTTCTCCTCTTATTCTCCAATGAAGAAGAAGTTATTCTTTTTAAGGCAGTATTAATTAATCGATTGATACATTGCGGCCTTATCTCCTTCCGTTCAGCCCCTCAAGGAAAGGCAGAAAGGCAAATAGAACCATCCCATCCACACTTCTCGCAAAAGCAAAACGCACCCAGCAGCAAAACTGCTTTTGTGATGGGTTTGGAAACTTCACATGGGCTTGGCCTAGCCCATTATAAAAATTTGTTAGTACTTTTCAATTAATATGAATTTACAAATATTTAAAATTTTAAATGGTTTTATGTTTATTTTGAATATTTATAAGTTATTGGTAAGCATTTAATATATTTTATAAAAAAATAATTTCTAAGTAAATATATAATCAAAATCTCTAAAAATGATATAAAACTATATTTTTAAAGGTATTTACTAAAATATATATAGATAATATAATAAATTTATTTGATTAAACTAGTTTATAAATCAAATATTTATAAATATTAAAATAATAAGTTAAATATTTACAAATATTAAAATAATAAGTTGGTCATCTCTAACTTATTTTTTTTAGCATTAAACTTATAAATTTATAAAATTATTTAAATATATGTGTTAGTTTTAATTTAGAAATTGACTTACAAGTCAAATACTATCATAAATAGGTTGTTTAATTTTTAGAAATAATTACAAAAATACTGGCCCCTTTCAACTTTTGGTTTTCATGATTAAGCTACTTTTTATTTTCTTTTTATTTTTTTATTTAAAATATATTTTGTTTTCCTTTAACCTTTTCATAATTTCATTTACTTTTTTTTTCCTTATGTTCTAATTTCCTTGCAAAGACTTTTTTTATTTATTTTCTATTTTTTGTTTTCATTTACTACTCATCCTCTGCGTTTAATTATCGAATTCTCTTATTTTTTATTATTGTTACGATTTTTATCATTAAATAGACATTTACAATTTAATAATATTTTGAGTTGTATTGAAATTAATTATAAAGTCTCTATATTCAAAACATATATACATAAAATATGCATAATATATTTATAATATATATAAATATATTTATATTATTGTTAATAATAATATATTTTCACTTAAAATTTAATATATGAATAATTATTTATATGATATATATTATAAATAAAAATAACATAAAAATAATACATATATACAAAGCATATTTATAATATATTATATTATACTATATTATCGTTAATAATAATATATGTATTTTAATTTATAATTCAATATATGAACTATATTTACATTACATATAAATCATATCTAAGGAATATATAAAAGTAGTGCACATATTTTTAGCTAACTTAATATGTATATAATATATACTCTATTTGTAAAAGTTAAAAAATAACAAAACTTTTACAGAGATGACACTGCACTGTATTTTTATAATTTTAAAAAATTTTTCATGTACTTTTAAAATTTGTAATAATCGTAATTCTAAAATTCATTTTAGTTTAGCTTTGTAAAACTCCTCAATTTTTATACTTTCCCAAATTCACAAATTCTACTTTCTCTATCTAAAAAAGGATGCCATCTTTATTTTTTTATAAATTTTAAAAAAATATAATTAATACATTGATAATTTATAATTTTTTCTTTTTTATTATTATTTATATATTTATTTTATCTTTAAAATAGTTTAAATTATCATTAATTTTTTTATTTAAAGTATAAATTTATTAGAAAATAAAATAAAAAAATTAAATATATTTTATAAATAAAAATAAATAATTATTTTAAGATATTATAAAATAAAATAGTGAACAGGAGAAAAGTATTTACTAAACGAAAGCAACTAATTTTGATTTCGTCCGACTAGCAATAGGATGTTATGGGACTGGATGTTCAGAGTTTCTCAGCTGATGGATCATGACCCTGCCCATGAGCCCAAATGAAAAAAGAGAAATATTCAAATCAAATGTCTCCGATCAGTTATTAAATGAAAAAGTAATTCACTATCTTGATAAGAAACGCTACTCGACAATATGTCTATTCTGAAAACATCTTTAAAATACAAATACAAATATGTTGGCTCATTCAATCTTAAGGTTGCGTATTAGATCGTACTGTTAAATCTTTTCTTCTTCATATCATCATCTTTATTCAATTATTTTGGTTTCTTATTATCAGCGGCGGAGCCAGCCCGAGAGATAGAAAAGGGCTGGCGGAGCTATTCAATTTTCAAAATGACAAACTCACATGACCATCACTTTCTTTTTTTCTTCTCACTTTCTTTCTTTTTCTCACACAAATGACAAACCAACAGCTCATTTAATGGGTGATTCATCAGCTCATTAACCTCCTTCTTCAATCTTCACTTTCTTTCTTCTTCTCACACGAACTAGCAACCCAGCCACCACTTACTTCCATTAACGCCGGTCACCAGCCAATCAAGAGCTGATCTAAAGGCATCTACCGGTCAGGGAGTGGCTCGAGCCTATGTCGGCCCTGGGCTGGCTCCGCCGCTGCTTATTATGGTAGCCAAATCCAATTATCAATCTACTTCTACATCTTTCAGATTTCCTTCCTTTTTTTTTTGGTTTGAGGATTGCTAAAAAATTAATGGACAGATTATGTATACTAGTAAAACAATTTCTCATTTCCTTCTTTTTTTAGCGATGAGTTGAAGTTCTAGAACAATGATTTTTTTTTTTGAAGGAATTCTAGAACAATGATAAGGACTTAATTAATTTTAAATTAGCTGAGATTTGGCTATATAAATATCCTTTTTCTTTTTATTTTCTAAATTTTATGTGATTTCTTAGAGAGATTTGGAGCAATTAAATTTAAATTTCTATTCCCCAAATCCGCAAAAATTCTATTGAGAAAATTACATTCTATGACACACTTTTTAATTTTTTTAATATTTTATATTTTTAGTATATTTTAAATATACTCAATATGTATATTTAAAAATTGAGTGTGCTTTTAATATATCAAATATATATTAAAAATATATCTTTAAAAAAGAATATTTTTTAAATTAAAAATTTAAAAAATAGTATTTTTGAAATTAAAATTAAAAAGATATATTTTTAAAAATATTTTTATTTTTTTTTGGGTATTTTTGAAAAAACCCAATTCTATTTCCCACTAGCAACCAACATATAAGTAATGTGGACTTCTATTATTATTAATAGGATTGGGCCTATCGTTCATATTCAGTCTCTCCATGGGACCCAATTAAAAAGGGAAACCATCAAATTCACGATACATACATGCATATAAAAAAAGTTACACGCTCTATTATTTTTTTTATATTTTTATTTTTTATTTTTATCAGAAATATTTACGCATTTTATAATAAATTCATAATAATTTAATAAAAAATTATTTAAACTCATAATAAATTATATAAATCTAGTATTTTAATAAACTAAGCATAAATTCTTATAAATATGAACATATTTTTTAAAATATGGTAAATTTAAATTTTTTTATTTTTCTAACATTTTTGTAAAAATCCCATGCATAGATACATTCTAATGGCTCTAAATTTGCACCCAGGAACTTTCAATTGTGTAATTAAAATAATGATAATGCTAAAAGTGTCCTTAAGGTATTGTTCCATACTTTTTTTTTTTTGAGGGAGTATTGTTCCATACTTTAGATAACTATAATTAAATTGATATTAAAATAAAATTTAAATGTTAGCTTTCAACTGCTAAAATGGTAGATAATGATTAATGGCCATAAATAAATTAATTAATATGGATTGTGTTGTTTGATCAGAAAAGTATTGGCGACTAAAGCAAGCAAATCTAATTCCAACGAAAGAAAGAAATGAAAATTCCCACTGGGGCTTCTTTTGTGTATGGCCTCCGCAATATCGGCAGCGAGTGAAGCAGCCACGTCTTATCCACTTGATACAACTCAGTTCATCACCGCTGGGATCATCTTGTCCCAGTTTTCCTTTGTCAAATCCGCGAAATTACTGTAGAGAAAAGGTATTTGTGTATAACCGTATAGTATACTTCTTATAGATACTCTTTGTTGTATTTCTGTATTTTTATTCTTCACAGAAAGAAATGTTTTTTTTATAATATGTGTTGTTTTTTTTATTAATTAATTACAAAATTCATGGAAAATTTATAAAGCTAAATTAAACCATTTTCAATGGCAATTTTGTTTTTCCAAGTTCCAACTTCCGCACAATACTTTTAATTTAAATTAAACTTTTAATTGAAATTGAAGTCGATGGTTTGACTTACTCTAAGCCAACCAAACCAGAACGCCGTCTCATTATAAAAGTCATACCGTACGGAACTTTACTTGGCTAAAAGAAGCTTCCTTTCCTGGAATAGATATTTATTTAGCAGTTGGAATTAGGTGGTGGCTCAATAGTTACTGTTTCTTGTCTTTATTTTTAGGCTAAACACATTTCAATTTTACAAACAAGTTGGCCTAAAAATTTATGAATCTTGTGAAAACACAGTGTGAAATCAAACTATTGCAGGAAATTAAAAAAAAAAAAAAGATGATTTGTGTCTAAATTATTATTCTATATTTGTCAGGTCAATCTCCATCTAGAAATCATCCATCTACTTCATCATAATATTAATAATAAATTTGATAGGTCATAAATATTTTCTAATGCATGCATGTTAGGATCCAAATATATTGATGAGAGAGTATGAAAATAATAATAATAATAATAATTTCAATTCATTGATATAAAAAATTAGAATATATAATATTTCATATATATCTTTTTACCCTGCTGTTGGTGTTCAATGAATCCTTTCAATACCTAGTTAAGTCAGTTTCATAAAAATACCTAATTTCACTTATTTTATCATTTCTTCTTTTTCTCGTCAATAATGATATGTCTGTATACATTTAAATTTATCAATTTTTCATACTCTGTCCATCCTCTAAAGGAAGCATATTTTTTATTTTACAAAAATTAATAAATATTAATTTATTTTTTATTGAAAATATCAATTGATATATATTTTTTCTAGTATTTCACTAATAGTATGTGATATATATTTCATAAGCAATATTAAATAGGATTATTATAGAAAATTTATATAATAATTAATTTATTAAAATAGTAAATGAATTATAATTTGAGATAATAAAAAAATAAAAAGTAAATATATCTTTATGAGATATATGAAGTATTAATGTAGTATATTCTATATCTTAATTTATTAATTAATGAGGATGTAATTAAGAGTCTAATTAAAATAGCAGCATTTTCTTTAGATGAGGATAAATCGTTTAATCTTGACATGATACTATCTTGAAATGACGTAGATGATACAATAACATGACACTTTAAGACTTTATTTGCCTAATTTTGATTGAAGTTTTTAACCATCAATGAAAATGAAGTATTTGTATATTAATCAATTTATTTTTATTGACACGTATCATAGAAAATAAATATTTTCATCTACCATTAATTATTATCAATTTCATTATATAATTTATCATCTCATTCTTCCACTAAAATATTCTTTAAAATTATACCATTTAAAAAAAATCTTAATAATCAAGTTGCTTATTAATTTGAAAAAAAAATTCAAATTTGACACTTTAATAAAATTATTTCAGATTCAAGCTATTCTTTAAAGGTATTTGAATCATCACAAACCATAATTATTAACCGGTTAGAAGATAACAATATTATCACTATATATAAATTAAAAACTCATAGATTTGCAGTATCTAATGTCAATTTGTTCATATCTTAAATTGAAAAAACCATTAGAGATATAGTAAAATATAGACAAGTTGGCAAGTTTTCTAATTAGGTCATGACTCATAACATTAGTTGAGTAATCCATCCATTTATCATTTAATCTTTAAATTGGGTTAGCAGTTGGCGCAATTATACAATTTGATTATGTCATCTGATTAATGCAAGTCATGCAATTGCCACTCTTGTCAACACCTCTTCCTATAGTAAACTTTGTTTTGCCAACCAACAAATAATGCAATGGGCTGCGACCAATTGTAGTCTATTTTTTTTTTAAATATTAAATCTTAGAGTGCGATTCAATCTTGGATCTACTGAGATCAATTATAGTCTTAGATATGTCTTTATTATTATTATTATTATTATTATTATTATTATTATTATTATTAATTTTTTTTTCCCCCAAACTACGCAGGTTGGCTATCTCCAACTTCCCACGCAGATGGAATAAAATGTGGAGAAGTGGAGAAGATGCTTTCCACGGTGGGATATGTATCAACTTGCTTTACTTAACACTAGTTAGCCACTTAGTTAGTTTCTATATAAAATATGTTTTTAAGAAAATATTTTTGCATATATATCTTCTCAATATAGGAATTAATTAACATAACTTAGGATATGGATAGATTTTTAATTTAGTAACAATGGTATTACTATCAAGATTAAGAATTTTCCAATTAGAATTTTAAATTGAAGTTATATAAGTTTTTTTGAAAAGAAAATATACACTATATATATAATAATAAGAGTTAGTTGCCAGTTTATTCTAGAACTGAGTAATATAAATTCAAGTAAATGTTAAATTTGGCTGGGACTCTTTCAATGCTAAAAAAAAGAAAAAGTAGAAATGTGATGAGTTCATTTGACTGCTACTTTATAAAAAAGACTTTGAACAGAGCCTTTTAATTAGGTGCAATTGCTGGACGAATATTGGTGTGATTACAGTACCACACGCAAACTCAACTGTTGTTGGATTTTGTTTTGGATGAAACCTTTAATTTTATTGTCTCCTAAAAACTGATAAAAACATAAACAAGTAAAACACGTTTCGTAATTATATTTTTACTGCTATAACGAGCTTTGATTATTAATTTTTTTATTGTTAGGTTCCATATCATATCAAGTAACCATCCAACAGGCAGTAGCAGCGCCGTGGTTTATGCCGATGATTATTCACACGCTTCTCCGGCATTTTGCCAAATATTGGTCTTTTCATTCAATTATTTTCCTTTTATTTTTCCTCAGTTAGTCTCGTGTTCATATACGGTGAATCTAAACTTTGCCCTTAAAAGGAGGCTTCGCTGATTGCAAGCCAAATTTTGTGGCCTATTCCATTATATTTTGGCTGGCTAATTAAGTCCATTTTTTTTTATCAAATTCAGTTTTTTTTTTTTTAATTTGCGTTTTATTATTACTGCTAATAAATTTTTAATTTAAAAAAATTATATTTTTAAATTAAAATTTATTAGATTTTAAATTTTATGAATATAATTCATTAAATACTATTTAACCACGACCGGACACTAAATCAATACGTCATGTAATATACAGTAAATTAATTTTATTACAAAAAACAGATAATGGTAATTCCTCGTCATGACATACGTTAGGAATTTGCTTATATAATGAAAATACGATATTCACAATTTTCAAATTATTAAAATTGCTGCTTTTTCTATTAAGAAAGCAAAATACTATATATATTTATTTTTACATTCAATATACTCTATTGAATCAATACATAATTGATAAAATCAATTTGTTTAAAATGTATATATATTTGACGTTAAAATTTATTTTATTAAACAATACTAATTCTAAAAATGTGGATTAATAATAAATTTATAGAAAATAAGATAATTATTAATGTTCCCTTTGATTTTTTTCTTTTCTTTATAACATTCCTTAAATTCACTCGAGACTTTGAGAACATGTTTCAAGTGGGAATGTTTAAAAGTCTCTAACCACAAAAACGATAGTTTATTCCAAATTTGTGAATATGCAAAAGAAGTGGCCGGAAGTTGACCACATTTAGATTTTCAATTGCTAATTTTAAATGTTTGTTAAATTATAATTGAAATATTTATAACGAGATCCTTCAAATTTAATTATAACTCAGTGCAATAAAGAGCTTTAATTATTTGAAACAAAATAACTTTTCTATTTAATACTCTATGTTCATAAATCATTATCACTTTAAAATAATAAATTTTGTTCATAAATAATTATTAATTTATAAAAATCAAAATAATTTTATTTTTTTATTTCAAATTTACCCCAATATAATTATAAAAAAAATATTATTAATAAAATGAGTAATTAATTAAGAAGAGCTTGATAAAATAATTGTATAAAGTAATTATTAAATAAATTTTTTAATTTTTATATAAAATATTAAAGTGATAATAATTTGTGAAGGGAGATAGTATATATTTGCCATTAATTGTTTAACTATATGTTATTAGCTCACTCCAATTGTTTTTATGGCCACTTTGCAATTTTTTTTATTTTCAATTTTTTGATTATTTCAGACCAAATGTTGGTTAGTATATAAAATACACCCACTAATAATGAAATTAAAAAATTACGCATTGAACTTAAAATAAAAAATAATATCCCACTCACTGTAATTAAAAAAATATATATAGAGATACATTATGGCCCCAAAATAAAATAAAATAAAATAAAATAAAATAAAATAAAAAAGACGAAATAATTGTTTAAGTAAGAACAATTATTTCGTCTTTTTATAGAGATACATTACGATACATCTTCAATATGCGCATGAACCTCATGGTCTGTATTGTACAATGCGGATACAATTGTCACCTCCTTTTTTTTCTTTTTAATCTTTCTGTATACTTCTTTATTTAAAAAAAAAAAAATTGGAGTCATGAGTCATGCGCTAAGTGGGCTCAGCTGAATTTCCAACAAACTGCTCCGCCACTCACGCGGTAGTGTTCTGCAAGCCACCCAGGATGCGCAGGTTAAGTGCTTACCCCTATTGACGATTCCGCGCATTTTAGACCGAGTCTACGATGACTGGTTATTTGCAAACTCGGCATTAATTAATTAATTAGTTAATAATTTAATTTAACAAATTTAAATAAGAATTGAAAAATAAATAAATAAATAATCCATTGAATTGAATATCAAGTCTGACAACTGAGGAACCGAAACAGGAAGTTCAAATGATATGTACATCCAAAAAACAAAAATCAATAATAATAATTTTTAAACAATAATGGAGAAAAAAAACAGAAGAATAGGTTTAATTAATGAATCTGCAACCTAAACTAACTTTCCCTAAAAATAGCCCTGCAAAAATCAGTCCTAAATTTTACAAAATGATGCTCATCAGATTTCGATTTTGGGGGCCATCAAGAGACGGGGCTTTTTAGTCGGCAGTGGGCTCATAACCTCGTCGTCCCCGTAAATGAAATTTGCTGCAAATTCTGGCAAGGCTGGGATGTTAAGGTCAAAGTCACGGTAGCTCTGGCTCAGACTGTGAGTATTGGTAGACCCGACACCTTCAGAAGTTGAAGTCACTCCGCTTTTTTCTCCTCCTCCTGCTCCACCTTCGTAGTGACACCTCTTGTGTCCACCCAAGGCTTGTCCTGTGGGGAAACACTTGTGGCAGATGGAGCACTCGTGAGTCTTTCCGCTTCCATTAGATACAGTAGCGGTGGCAGTGGCAAAGCTGGTAGTGGTGTTTGAAGTTGATTGGTCTTCGTTGCCTGCGAGTTTCCGATGACTTGCCTTGTGTCCACCCAAAGCTTGGTAAGAAGAAAAAGCCCTGTTACAGACGGAACACTTATAGATAGCAGGTTTGTCATCTGAATTCATAGAAACCGGCAGCTGTGGTGGAGGAGTAGGGGAGCGGTGGCGGTGGGAGGCGGAGGAGGTAGAGATAGAAGTCGAGGCAGTAGTACCACGAGCAAGCATAACAAGGCAGAGAGCGAGATACTCTTCTTCGGTGGGTTGGTGGTGTGAACGCTTGGAGCGCTTTCTCTTTGTCCATGGTTCAGCCAGATAGTTAAAACTATTGGAATTCTCAAATTGGAAAGATGGAGTTGCTGTGGTTGGAGAGTTAAGTGTTTCTAACGCCATGTTCGAATCTGAGTCTTTTCTTTGATCTGATCTGAAAGAGAAAGAGAGACGAAAAGAGAGAGTGTGTAAGGCTTTTGCTCTAAATTTGAGAAAAGTAAACTGGATTTTGTTATTGGAGTGAAGGTGTAAGGAGAGTTTATAAAGGATGGAGCGAGAACTGGAGCAGGAAGTTGCGTGACAAGTGGTGGGAAAGTAAAGAAGAGATGTGATAAGTAATTAATTAATTAATTAAATTTTTTAAAAGAAGAATAAGAAGAAATAGATTCTTTATTTTTTAAAAAATAAAATAAAAAAAGAGAGTGGAGCACGTTTAAGTATTTAGGGACTTTCTTGTTTTGTTGGCCAATTTTGAGTTTTCTTGGTAGCCAAGACCCAAATCGGTCAAAGAAATAGAATGGTATTTAAGTACAGATAGGACTGATACTATTTGCAATTTTTTTAATTAATTTTTTAAAAAATTAAAAAGTAGCGAGTGAAGTGGGGAGTGGCTGACTGTGACTAGAAGTGGGACTGCTTCCAAGTCAAATGCAAAAGCTCCTTTTTTGGCTTATTTCTTTTCAGACTATATATTAAAACGCGGTTACGGTGCGGCAGCCGGCTGAAAAACAGCACAGACTTTTCCTTTTGGTAGCTGACGTTCATGCATTTAGAGCAGTTGCTTACACGTATCTTTGTAAGTTTGTTTCAAAGGTTCAAATAATTAATTAAAAAGAAAAATGAATGGTAAATGGAGAAATGGCAGTAATAGTTGAAAGCCAAATCACATGGGGACATGGACATTTTATTGGTGTGGTGGAGAACCTACTCTCTAGCCAAGTGGAGAAGTTATGGTGGTGGAAGGGCTTTCACTTTGGTTTAGCGATACCATTACCAACCATGCACATGCCAGTGGAGTGGGTGAGTTTGTTCAACTGCGTATTGTAATTTTGATTTTGATGCAAATTTTAATTAATGGGACGCTTCCCACTTCAATTGTCTAAATTAAATTAAATTAAATATGTCATCATAGCGTACAATGTAAACACTTGCAAAATATATAATATTTCTATTAGTATTAAATAATAATAGTGCATTTAGTTGCATAATAATTTTTAAAAGTTAAATATTAATATTTAATTAAAAATACTATATTTGTTTATAAATAATTTATGTAAAATAAAATGTCAGACCCACTAAATTTTACTGATCAATTGATAAAATATTTTACTCAGAGAAAAATAAAAAAAATATTTTTATCGAAAAAGTAAATTGAGGGGTACACATATCAAAAGACAATCATATCCTTATTTTAAAATATAATAAAATAAAAAAAAATATTAAAAGCGTAGTTTAAATATTATTTAAATTTTTTCTGTAAAGTTAGATTGTAATAAGTTAATATTTTTTAATTTATTTTATTGCATTTTTTAAATACAATAATATAACTATAATTATATTAATATTGTAAATTTATATAAAACAATTAAAATTTGAGTTTTGGTACCATTTAATTTTATTTCGGCAAGCAATAACTCTATTAAAAATTATTAACTTTGTATAAAATCATTTTATTATAGTTAAATTTGAAATTTTTTATAAAATTGTCAAAAGTCTGCAATATTATAAATTTATCAGTTCAAAAAATATTATTAAATTTATTAATTTATAAATTTATCAACTTCATATAATATATATAATTTATTATGAGTTTATTATATACATAGTAATTTTAATAAATATATTATTAAATTACAATTATGAGTTCATTAAATATTTTTATAAAATATAAAAAATTTTAAAAATATGATAGGTGTAATTTTTCTTAAATTTATTTGAAGTTATCTTATTATATTTTTTTCATCTTATTTTATTTATGTAAGTTCCAATTTTAATATTAATTTTTTGTTAATAAAAAAATTACAATATATATGCATGCACATGTAAGCAATTTAAAATCTTTTTTATGAATGGATATTGGAAATTCCTAAAATAACGGTTGAAATTGGAAGGTGGATGCTTCTTGGAATATAAGTAGCAAAAGCGAAGGTTGTTGTTTGGTCATTTCACTGTATGCTTCAAGAAAGGCGGTTGAGATAACCATAATAATATCAACAAATTATAATAAGTTTTTCGGTTATATATTTATATAAATTTGTAGTATTTGACTTTGTAAAAATATTCGCGCTGTGAGGTTTCTTCGTCACCAGGATAAACGCACACAAGGACGATGCGCCAAGCATTTAGAATTCTAGATAAATCCAGATCATTACACGCGTCACCGACTCATACGCTTTTGGGGTCTGCGTTTATACGTCCCTTTGACATATATAATAGCCGTCCAATTATATTTGAAAGCAAAAATTATTGGATTAATAGAGACATTTTTTTAAAATTATTTTTTTAAATTGAGTCTAATAAAATTATAAAAATAATAAATTTTTTCTTAAATTTTTTTTATATAACTGTATATTCAAGGATTCAAAAAATTAATAAAGAAGATTTGCATGCTGAGTTTTAGTAGAGATGAATAATTAATAAAAAGAATTTGCATTCTCACAAAAAAAGGAGAGGGTTTGCAATTTTTTTTATCCATTTCTCCAATCAAATCTTCATTGACTTGAATTTTTTTTGTTTTTAGATTTCCTATTACTTTCTTTAATTTAATTTGATTTAATTTTCTTTTATTATCAGGAAAATTAATAAAAAAAATTGAGGGACTTTTTTTTAAAAAATCAAATTTGTGGGATGTGTAACTTGGCAAAAAGTTATATAATTGTGGAATTATTTGCGAATGGGAAGAGTTTAAATTCAGAAATTTCTTGCTTCATATGTTTAGAAAACAATTAATCTTATAAGGTGAGAAAGTCAATTAAACCCAAATCTTAGAAATTGATAAAAGTAAAATGCCTTAATTAATTTCCTTTTGGTTAAAATCACTAAAAAGGAAAAATCCAAAGAGTAACTTAGAACGGAAGATAATTGGCATTTCTAGCCTTATTTTAATTTTTTGAACTTGTCACGCATATATGAACTGAATAAGGAATGCCTTTCTTAATTCATTGATTATAACATATAAAGGCTTGGGGAGACTTAACTATGGTAAATTTGGTAACTAAATTAGCTGATAATGCTGACTTGGCACTAAAAATGAATGTTCATTGCTTACATAAGCAAGCTTCTGCCAAACAAAAGCCCAAAATGACACGCTGTTGGTTTCTTCTCCTGTCGTAAATTACTAAAAAGCCTGTTCTGTTTTAGATTCTTTATCTCGCAGCAGCCAGCAGTTACAAAAACTAAAAATAAAAACGTGCGCTTTATCTTTAACAATTAATTATAATTACTACGGTCATTGGATAATTACAATGGTAGAGCACGAGAATCAGCAGTCAATAATCATATACTAATAATTTAAATTATTTATATTAGTGATTTGCAAAAAAACAATTATTTTGTTTTGTCATCAAAGTTCATGCATGCATATAAATAAATAAATAATGGAAACAGGCTCAAACAAAAAACCCATATAGGCCCAGGTAATGTTGATTGAATTATATGTTTTAGAATATATTTAGAGTCTACCTACATAAATAATTATTAAAAAAAGTTAAAAATATTTATATTTTTTTTGTCGTATCTATAATTTTACACTTAAGAATGAAATCTAAATTTTATAATAAATTGGAACGATGCTCCATCTAAACAGATTTTTCATGCGATTCCTAAAGAAATGCATGTTTTTAACATTTAATTCATTGAATATGCTTTATGAATATGAACAAAAACGCGAAGGATCTGATGCAAATTACAAAGACAGAAGGGCAGGTTGGAATATTTGGACGACACAAAGCCACATTGTTATTTTGTGGAGTTGGGCCTTCCCTCAACACCTACCGGATCTGTTACATCTGTACAGTTATTAAATTCTGTGTATTATGAGTAGAGCCAATTATTGATAATTATCGCTGGTGATATAAAAAAAAATTAAATTACTTTATTCAACAATAATAAAATAAAATTTTTGCTATGCTTTTTATAAGACATTAATAACTAATTATAAAAAAAAAGTATTTTTATTATTTTAACTTTTAAATTCTTTAGTCCCATGTGTGTACGGATATTTTTAAAATTGCAATTCTAAAGGTAATTTTTGAATTATATTTCTTTTTTATTTTTCGAGTGTCATGAATTCAATTATATTTTTTAACAATCATAATAATTTATAAATACTGTTTAGTAGAAAAAATATAATTTAAAAGAAATAATGTATTATATATTAAAATTAATAAATTACATATATTTTAAAATTATTTTGCATAGCTAAATATTCAATCTCGGTGTATTAAGCACGGTAGTATATGCTTTTCAAATAGACGCACAACGGGCATTACTCATACGAAAGCAGAGATTAGGTGTTCACCAATCACATACTCTCAATATTTGTTTTTTAAATTTAATAATAAGATTATTGAGATTCTGAGAACTTCATTCAATAGACTATTTATTTGTGGTTTTAGAATATGCTTTCAATTAGACTCGTTTTTTCGAATTGAGAACTGGTCCGACAAGTTATTACATCGTAAGATTCAAAGATGAAACTCAGTTAGAGCTAAATTAATTAAAAAAAATTAAAAAACAAAGTAAATTTATTTATCATGTTTAAATATATATTTGAATATAAAAATAATAAGAATATTTTAATTAACTTTGACTAAAATGGCATTTATTAACACCATCGACATTCAAAATTTTAAATTATTTAATAAAATTTATCTTTAAAACTTTTAATTAAATTTAAAATATTTTTATTTTTTAATTTGCATATGGTATAATAGATCATTAAAGTACTAAATTTTTAAAATTAATTTCATTAATGATGCATAATGATATTTTTTAAAAATATATTTTAAATTTTTTTAATAATTTTTTAAAATTTTCAACGCTAAATTATAAAAATATATTATTATTAAATTATTTTATCATTTTGTTTAAATATATTAATTTAGAATAAGGTTTTATTATATAATTTTTTGTAAATTATACTGTAGGGATTCCATTTGTGTAGCACGAATCAAATCGCTGACGAGTATTGTAAAAAATCCATCTACAAACTAAATTGCGACTGTATGTCCGAGTTCAATAGCCATTCTACCAAATTACCTTCATTGAATTGACCATGCTAACAGCTCTGCCTCTCTGAAGTCCGAATTCAACTTCGCCACCACTGTCTTTCTCTGACCAATTTCTTCCTCTGCCTCCTAGTCGGCTTTCTCTTGCTTGGATCCCAGCTCCGTCTCAAAAATTCCGATCTTCCTGCCTTTCTCTCCGCTGTACCGGAGGCCGAAGCGGTAAGTAAAAGTTCCTTCTTTCCGTGATGTATAAATTAATTAGTTAGGTTAAAGAAGTTAATGACGTAATATATTTACTTAATTAGGCAGTGGGCAATTTAGCAAAAAAAAAAAATAATAATATCATTGGTGAAATCTTTGTTGGATCCGTCACGCGTCAACAAAATATTGGTCTTTTCTGTTTTCTCTTTCTTTGTCTGTGCAATCTTTCACCTTAGTTTGGTGTTCTGCTGATAAGAGAGTGAATCGCAGCCGATGCAAATTCTTGGAATGGCTGGTCAAGACGAGAAAGATCCTCGCATAGCGAGGATTAGCTCTTCTATTAGAATCATCCCTGACTTCCCCAAAAAAGGTATGTTTAATCTATCTCTTTCTCCTTTTGTTTCTGTATCAGTCTTCACTTGGTTTTGTTGATTTTCGTACTGAGCGATACTCTTTTTTTTTTTTTGGAACTAGGGATTCTGTTTCAGGATATAACAACGTTGCTTCTTGATACAAAAGCTTTCAGAGATACTATTGATTTGTTCGTGGAGAGATACAAAGGGAAAGACATCTCTGTTGTTGCAGGTTATTTCATTGTTTTTTGCTTTTAGCAGCTTGATTTCCATTTTATGTGATATAATTTTGGTTTTGCTTTCACGTTATTAGCTTGTGTCATTATTGTTGTTTATTTAATGCTAGACTTGCTCATACAAACTTAAAAAATGTTCTTGAGGTTCCATAGAAGCCTATTAAGACTTAGAGAAGTGTTTTATTGGAAAATAAAATAATGCTTTGTGATTATTGAAAACTCAAAATAGTTGTTGATGTTTTTTTTTGGTCTCTGTTATTTTTTTGATCTTCATATGCTTCTTATCATAGGTTTTGATTTCTTCGTCACCATTTTTCTCTCAAAAAGAAATTTAGTCTTTTATTTTCGTTGTTGTATGGAAATGCTTATGGTCCTTGAGTTTTGTTCCATAAGGGCATGCATATCTATCAGTGGTGACAGGAAAAGGTGGTGGTTTGCTGCCAGAGGTGGTATCAAGTATCGTTCTAGAAACATAACATAATTTTTCAAACAAAAATAGTAATATGTTGAAATTTGCAGAGCGGGTGTCAAATGTTTTACCTAATGCATTGATTCTAATCAAACCCAGTTAGGAAACTGACTGGACTGAAGAAAATGAATAAAGTAAAGTGATTCACATTTATTGGGCCTTGGTGAAATAAAATGAATAATTTAGAAAATAGCTGGACAACAAACTAAAATTAATTGTTTGATTGGTTTTCTTTACCAGCTGTTGATTTTTCTTTTTTATTTTGTGGTAAGGTAGTTGTAATTGCTTTATGCGTTCTGATATTGGTGGCATAATTAGGGATCGAAGCAAGAGGTTTTATATTTGGCCCACCTATTGCATTGGCTATTGGGGCAAAATTTGTTCCCATGAGGAAACCTAATAAGTTACCTGGTATGTCTTCTTCATTTGATTTTGCTTTTAAATTCTATACTTTCCTAGCTTTCTAGAAGTTATGAATACCAGATGCTTCTTGATTCTTTTCTGCAGGAACTTGGCTGTATTTAGTTTACAGTTTCAGCTTAAGAATGAAATGATTAGATGACTTGGGATAATATACTCTAATGGTTATGCTTTTCATACTTATATTTCGTGGTTTTATCAGGAGAGGTTATTTCAGAGGAGTACTCATTGGAATACGGAAAAGATGTAATGGAAATGCATGTAGGTGCTGTACAAGCGGGAGAACGAGCTTTGGTTATAGATGATCTTATCGCAACTGGTGGGACCTTATGTGCAGCTATCAGGCTTCTTGGTAGTGTTCTTCCTATGCAGTATATGTATCAGTCTTGCCTGCCTGTTTATTCCTAAATTTTTTCCCTTTCATCTATGACACCTTGTATCATAATATTTCATATATCTATCTATCTCTCTCTACACACAGACATAAATTAACAGAACCGAGTGATTTATTTATTTTTTAATTTTTTAGATAAATAAATTAGTAATTTCAAAGTGCCAATTGCTTGCAAATGTAAGCATATAAATTAATTGGCACATTGGAATTCCTAATTTATTTATCTAAAGAGTATAAAAATCAAATCAACCGATTCGATTAATTTGGTAATTTTTTTTAATTAAACAAAAAATTGAAAAAAAAAATTTCTTTTTTTTCAATCAACTAAATTGACCATTTTATTTATCTGAGCTAATTTAACCAAATTACATTGGTTTGGTTCAATTAATCAGTTTTTACCGATTAATGCTCACCCTTATTGGGACTGTGTTGTGATTGGCATTCAAAATGAGACTGGCAAGTCAATCTATGCATTAGGTCTATCTATTTTGCTGGACAGAGTCACACATAAGGATTAGGTTTACATAGCACCATTTAAACAAATGGCCTTTTTTTCTTAAGGTAATGATTCCTTTTCCTCCTAAGGAAAAACATTGGTGTTTATGTGTAGATGGCTGCAGCTTTGTTTTGGAGATATGTGTCAATGTCTTTTGGTCTACTTACACAAATGTTTGTCATGTTTCATATTTGTGCAATTTGTGGTTATTCTTCTTTGTGCTGTTACACTAGCATCTTCATTATGTGATTTATTATTTTCCATTTTTATTGCAGAGCGTGTTGGTGTACATGTTGTTGAGTGTGCTTGTGTCATTGAATTGCCAGAGCTAAAGGTATACCCTTAATATCTCATGACCTAAAATCCATGTAGCTGCTTACCACCATATGAGTAGTCACTATGAATCTTCAGTGTTTGAGAATTTTACTTCTTTCGCTTTTATTTTTCTTGTACTTCTGAGAGAATGTTTTATCTTTCTTTTTGCGAGTTATTCGCCTGCCCCCCTCCTCAACACACACACCCCCACCCCCCCCAAGGAGAAAAAAAATTATCGTTTTCTACTTCCATCCAATATCAATTTCAACTTGTGACCTTGAGCTTTTTCTAGTCCTGGGATTGAAATTTGTGATCTCTATTTTAAAAGAGATAACTTGCACAATTTCAACAATTTGCTGTTAAATTTTGCTATCTGATGAGTGATATTACTCTCAGCTACACAATTAATATATTAGAGTTATGCATCATTGCATTTTAATCAAATCATCAAACTGAGTCAATGAATTTCAATTTTTTTTTCGTTTGGTCATTCACCTTTAAAATTTGAAACAAAACACATTTTGTTAGTTTATAAATATCTTAGCTCAAAATTGATTGAACCAATCAAATTTAATCAATATTGTTTTGGTTTGATTATACTAGTCTTATAGTAATTTGGTTTGGTTTTTAAAAGCAATTCAGTTTATAAGTTTTTTTTAACAAATAAGTTGTGCGGACTGAATACTCGCCCTCCAAATATGCATTTCTGCATGGCTGGAGAATTCACAGATGAAGGATTACATTCTGTATTAAAGTCACATATCTATGTAATTTATATCCAAGTAAATTCGCTGAACCTGCTTTAACAACTTTTATTATTTCCAAGATTCATGTGAGATTATTTGGTAGAGCAGAGTTACTATGCGGTTATAGATTCTGCTGAAAAAGAAAAGTTCATGTTTGGTTTGGAATGGATCATCCAACTTATGTCCTACAATCCACTTTGTTTGCTAAAGCTGACATGCTATATTATCAGTGGCTTGGTTTATGGCTAATGTTGAGAGCTAAATTTGTCTGATAATTTCTCCAGTTATATAGAGTCATTTGTCTACTTTCACTTGCCTTTTATCATTAATTACATTGAAGCATATCTTGTTTATTAGTTTCACCATATGTAGTATTTTCTTGTTTGTTCCAGGGTCGGGAACGTTTAGGAGACAAACCACTATTTGTTCTTGTAAACGCCGAGTAAACTTGCTGTTTATGTGATCGCAACATGAGTTTCTACAAGCATGTAATTGCTAGAGCCTTGCTCAGAATTAGAAAGTTGAGAATAGATGGCTTGATTAAGGTGAAAGGGACTTGGAATAAAGGATTGGACAGAGCTAGTGGACCTTTTTTTTTTAATTTCTTTTTCTTCAGGTGATTGCATTAATTCTAATTTAATAGTAAAGTTTATTTTTTAGTCGTCGGGCTGGGGGTGGGTGAATGACTGCCACTGATGTTTGGTTCTGGGGTAGGAGATGGATGGTGTACCTCAAATTTGAGTTGCACCATACAGTCATTTCATCCTTGGTGGGTGGAGCATGAATATGAGAAATGGGAGCGCAAATATTGTTCCTTAGATAAATCGACGTCTGCCCACTTTGGTTGTCTGCCTCTACTTTTCCATTTCAAGTACTATTGTGTCTGCAAAAGATTCTGTATGAATAATTTTTGGGATTGAATGGTGCTTGAAGCTGAACTAGTCTTTTTCCTGGGCACAACTGTTTGATTTCCCGTTTTAACTTGTATAGCAAATTAAAGTGGATTGGATTTTGAAGAATTATCAAGGGAGGATTACCGACAAAACAGAGTCATGCAAATGGGGTAAAATTGAAGCTAGACTGCAACCTATAAAAATAAAAATAAAACACTGTATAAGCTTGGCTACTGACTACTGAAGAAACAACTGTTAATTGACAACACTAAAATAACTATTAAATTAGTTGACAATAAATTTATACTATGTTATTATGATGAAGTGTTACAGAATATTAAAATCAATGTTTTTGATAGTGTTAAATATTTTTGATATTAAAGAATACCTGTGAATCTAACGTTATAAATCAATTTCATTTCATGCGAATCTAACGTCTTGTCTTCTATTTCTATCAGTATATGCAAAACTGCAAGTAACTCTTTGTTATAATGGTAAAATTACCAAATTACAAAGGGAAAAAAGGTTGAAAACTTAAAATGGTAAAATTACAAAATGTGTTTCTTAAGTTATTTTACTTTTGATTATTCATTTATTCTTCTTTGCAGTTCCATCTAGAGTGTCAAATTTAAAATTTAAGAAAGGTTATATTCCTTGTTCTGTTTCTTACAAATAGGGTGTGGAATATCCGAAAATTTGGAAGAGCTTTGCCTTTCAATTTGTTGAATTCCAAATGGATCGTCAATAGAATTTTGCTCTTAAGATATTTATTGACAGAAGGAAAACGAAAAATCACTTAAAAAAAGGAACCAGCTTTTTTCTTTTTTCAAAGATTTTCATCTGAAAACAATGAAACATTATTCAATATATTGGAAGCAAATTGCAATGCACCTCACATGATTCATCTTATATAAATTTAAGTTATTTTTATGAATGTTTTTTCAAAAAAAAAAAGCACTGTATTGGATATATCTAGTAATTTCTTCAAATGTTACAATTTTTTTCTCCAAATGTTTTATTAAGTCGTTTTTAACAATTTGTTTGTTAAGTTTTTATATTCAGAGAAAAAATTTCAATTTCAATTTCGATTTATTTTTAAATTGAAAGATATATTACTAGGCTAAAATTTAAAATGCATAATAAACAATTACCAGACATTTTGTATAATTATTATATGGATTGCTCTCTTTTTTTTTTTTGTGATGCTGAAATTATTTATATATATATATATTAATGAAATAATAGAAGAGATAAGAAAAAAACATTATCTTCTTATACATAACATGGGCTTCCAAATTCCAAATTTGGTGAAACCACCAATTTTATCTTATTTATTTATTTTGTATTATTCATATTAATTAACTGAAAATATTTTATCAAAGCCAACACTGACAAGAAAACAACGTTTGGGCAGTCTGTTTGACTTGCCAGTTGGGAGTGGGCCCTTTTAATTCCTTTTTTTTCTCTTTAATAACATATATAACTACCGAAAACAATTTTCATGTTTCCATGAAATAATAATTATTTTTTTTTAAAATTTCAAACTTTCGAAAATATATTTTATGGGAGTTTGAATCTACGATTTTTTCTTAATAAATTAGGTCGTTAGTCCATTAGACTAACTCATAAAATAATTATATATAATGTCTTTCCATTGTATAAAAAGAATATTATGTTTATTAATAAGCTTAATTTTTTTTTAAAAAAAATTGACAATTCCTTATTTTATTTACAGCCTACCCATATTTTATATGCCTATATTACAAAATATTATAAAAGGTTTGACTTACACTTAAAAAATAAAAAATAAAAAATGTATTGACTTTATTACTTTAAGAAAATAAAAAAGGTATTGACTCGGCAGTTTAATTATTATATAGACCAAAGGGAAAACATTTCTTATTGATTTTTTTTGTTTTTGGTCCATATGGATATTATTTTCGTTATTTGATAAAGTATTTTTGTAATTGCTATTTTAACAAATTAAGGGAAAAAGATTATGCATTATCAATGAGTTCAAATTCAATTTCTTAGCATTTTCATGATAATAAAAAAAAATGTAACCAATTTGTTAGTAACATGTCAAGTTAATGTAATAAACTAGGTTAACATGTCAATAAGTGAAAAATGGGAACCGAAACTATATAGATTAAAAATGGAAATAAAAACAGTTTATAAAGTTAAAGTCTGTTTGTGTCTAAATAAATTAAATACTTATAATATTTTAAAAATAATAAAATTTAATTTCTTTTTTATTTGTTGTTTATTTTGGACTCATTTGGCCAATTTACAAAAAAAAAAAAGGGGGGGAAGTGTTAGTATGATTAAAAACTATATAATATTTTTCAGTAGCTATACATTCTAATATCTTCAGGAAAATGTTAATTAATGCTCACAAATACATATATATATGCTATTTCCTAATGTAGTTGCATGTTAATTATGCCAATAAATTAAATTAATTGTTATTTTGCCACTTAATTGGTTACAAATTAAATTAATTTCTGGTACCATTTCATGCTGTGACGCTTGTTATACATATTCAAAATGTATTTAAATTGCCTTTACATGTAAAAAAATATTCTTCATGTAGTTGCCCCTTCTGCTCTCTAACACTTTCAATTGATGTGATATTTTTTGGAAGGTGAATAATAATAAAGGGAAAAAACAAGCAAAAGAAAAAATATATATTATTTATTGCAGATAAGGTATTCTTTTAAATAGTGTTTAATAATATTTTTTTTATTTGCTAATAATTAAGACTTCATATTTTAATAACCCAATTAAGAATGGTATAATGAAATTACTTATTATTTTACATATTATAGATATTAAGAAGCTTAAAAACAATATTATAAAATTCAATGACAATGTCTTGCAGTCCCTTTTTAATTTTTTTTTTCGAATAAAATAACAAATTTCTCCTTGAAAAATATAAAGTTAGTGTGCGCTTTCCATGAATTAATAGTATATATAATGTCCGTTAGAAAGATATTAATTAAACAATTTTGGCCTTTCAATTAGATGTTAAGATATTAATATTTTTACGCGTGTTTAAAAAATAATGTTTAAAATAATGAATTAATTAATTGCCTTCAGAAGTCTAATAATTACGCGTACAAGATAATATTCTTTTTCACAAATAACTTTTTTATTAAATAATATTGCATCTCACAAATATTAAATAAAAAATTTAAATAAATTTCACAAAATTAGAAAAATAAATATAATAAACAGAAATACTCTTATTCTCTCTACCACTTTAATCATCTCGTCACTGTCTTTTTAATACAAATATCTACAGCTGTGTGCATGAAAATTTAATATTTCTGATATGAACTAAAGTATGAAAGAAAAAGTTTTAAAATCCAACTGTATCATTTGACTTTTTTACTAAAATCAAACTTAATTATATCATTTGACTTAATTATTACTATTTTAAAAATTAGATAATATGCGAACCTATAACTCTACTAAACTGTATTCAACTATATCTAATTGTTTTAAACTGTATATTTTAATATTTATCTTATATATGTTATGTAATAAAAATTAAATTTATTTATAGTTTTATAAAATTTAACATATTATAATCAAATATTACTTAATATATTATTAAAATTTTAAATATATTTATTAATATATATAATTTCAAATTATAATTTAAAAAAAAATGAGCATTAACTAAAATAATTTATTTTAATCTTTCCATAACATTTTGAAACTTGAGAAAATAAATTATATTAAATGAGTTTCACCATTTAAAATAGTATTTTTTAATTAAATAGTGAACTATATTATTTAAGATGATGGTATTATATAAAAATTATTATTGTGTCATTTTTTTATTTTAAATATTTTTAATTTGTAAGTATTTTATTTATAACTTTAAAATTAAATTATGAATAGTATGACTATTTAGATTAATTTTTTTAAAATTTTTTATATTTTTAAAAAATAATTCGAACCAAATTGAATTGGATTATTTTAAAATAACTGAATCACCATTTTATATTGTCTTGAAAAATCAAATTCATACAAGACAAAAATTTTTATTTTAATGTGGTTCTAGAAATTTAAATTTTAAAATCCTCCACTTTCAATATGATTTTAGAAATTTGTTAATCTTTAAATTGGACATTTTTCTTCCAATTATTATTTATTGTATTTTATAAATTAATTTATATAAATATTAATATTTTCAGTTATTTTATTTACTTGTTATATTTATTATATTGATTAAGAAATAAAATTATTTTAATTTAATTATAAATTTATTTAAAATGAAAAATTAAATTAAATTAAATTTAAAGTAAAATATTAAATTTAATTAACAATATTAAAAATTTTGTATTACTATTTGACGTTTGATATTAAAAATAATGATTAAAAAATAAGTATATATGTTTGTAGCGATGCGTTGAGTGTATTATCAAATACTTCTAGTAATATTATTCTTATTTATTGAAAGATACTTGATTTTTTTTAACCGTGAGAAATTCATGTATAAAATGATATTAGTTCGAATTTTGAATAATACTAAAGTTTTATAACAATAAGTAGATCCTACTATTAAAACTTTCATAATTTCATGGATTGGTGAATAACAATAAATAGTTTTTATGCATTGAGATATATTATAATGCATATATAATTTGAGCAATATATTCAAATTTGATGTCCTCTTCGACGCTAAATAATAAATAATTTTTCATACTTTATAATAAATCTTATTCTCACTGTCTGTTATATTTTTTTAATAATTTCTTAACTTGATTATAATTTAAATTTATAAACTTATAATAACAAGTAGACTTCGGATCTACTCTTATCACCTGCAAAACAAATGAAAAAAAGGCTCATTTTAGTAGAAAAAATTTAATGTCTAAATTAAAGTTTAATTTATATGTAAAATTAAAAGAGTAAATATAAAATTATTTACCTGTGAAAATCAATCCTCCATTTATGAAAAATAAATGAGAGACCAACTCTAATATAATTAATAAAAATTACGATTATGACAGTATTTTAGGGTGATTTTATTAGAAATTTATCTTGTTATAATGATAGCTCATTATCACGAGCATACTATATGAATTGTTCAGTATAAAGAGTTTAGTCTCAAGGATATGGTTTGAAAATAATAATTCTAATAGTGCTAATATAAAACTAATTAGTTATTTTTATCATTAATGTATTTAGGCATCATAATTATTTTTCTTCTTATAGCAAAATGCAATTCCAACAATATCCAGAATTCCTATTTATATTTACTCAAATCTCGTGACCAGATTATTCTTAAAAATAAAACTATTACAAGACAGTTAATTGGAGGTCAGATGATACAAGGGAAAGAAAATAGAAAAAGAAGAGGAAACACGTGGCAAAATGTACAAGTGTTACGTGGTAGTTTCCTGGGTAGTTAAGGGAGAATCATATATTCAGTTTGGCGGTAGTTAGATAAGACTGAGGCAGCTGCTAAGTTAAATGTTTATTGCAGAAAATTAATAAATAAATAAATTAATTAAAGAATGGTTTAATAATATTTTGATGAGAAAGCATGAACTGGAGCCTGGAGGCATGCTGTAAGTAAACCCATCCAGCAACTATAATCGTGCCAAAGCAGCCGGCTAATTACACCCCATTAACTTTCAATATACCAAGAATAAAATCTGATTTCTCTGTGCTCTTTGCTTTTTAATCTTCTTCTTCTTCTAGATTTTTATTCTCCTTTTTTATTTAAGGGATTTTTAGGGTTTTAGTAATACTATTTTTTTTACGGGTCGTGCAATGGCCGGTGCTATTAATTTAGTAAATTAACAAAATTATGTACAAAATACATTAATATACAACTAAGACCTTTCTAATGTTGGAAAATTTTTGAAAAGGTTAATTAGAAAAAGCTGTCGTTATCTAACGCGTGGAAACAAGCGTTGGAATTGGCAGAATCTAACGGGCCAAAGGGTGCGTGTTCATGGCTTTGCTAAGGTAATCCAATTAAGTGGATAAATACATCATTAGTTTAATTGCTATGTGAGAGAGCTTCGACGTCGTTTTACGCAGTTTGCAGATTGTTAAAGCTGTGCTTTGGTTTTTCTTAAACACATATTTACAATACATTGACCATCCTTATCAGTCGCGGAACTAGCCTCGGACTGAGAGGACAACTGATGAACGATCGTTTTTCATCGGTGTCACTGGTCTATCAGCGTCTGTGCTCCTCAACACCTCTCTCCTCTGATTTGATTGTCTCTTTTTTTTTCTTCAGCGGGCTTCCTTTATCTGCAAAATCTATTTAAAGGAGGCTGCGATTAACGATAAACTACTAAAATCACCGATAAACCACTAAAATCACCGGCGAAGTTACATGTTGAATTTCAGTTTGAACAATAAAAAAAGAGAAGCTGTAATTGTAAAGGACAATATCTAATTCACCTTTCTTAACCCAACTTTATTTTAGTTCTCAAGATTTGAATTTATGATTTTACGTTATTTTTCTGGTAAAAAAAAATGGTGAAATCAACTAATTTTAAGCCTATGTTTGGATGGAGGTAAATTAGAGGTGAAACTGAATTTACTTTAATGAAGGAAGCGAGGACAATGTGAAATAAATTTTCTTTGAATTACTTTCTATTGATTATTTTTTTAAATAAAAAAGAGAGAAATTCAAATTTCCCTCCAACTTTTAATGAACAAAATAAGGCTTTACATCTATTTACTTCCATATTTCTCTTCATTTTGGAGAGAAATATTTAGCCTATGTTTGGATGGAGGTAAATTAGGGGAGAAATTGAATTTACATTCATGAAAGAAAGGAGGGTAATGTAAAGTAATTTTACTTTAAATTTCTTTTCATTTAAATAAAAGAGGGTGTATTTTAAATTTCTCTCCTATTATAAAATTAAAAGAAACAAAATTAGAAAACATATTTTTTACTTTTTTGCCCTTTTAATAAATAATAATAATATTTCTTATTTTTACTTGCTAATTTCTAACTTGGTGATTTTTTTTTGTGCTCTTTACAAAACTTGGAGAAGAGCTTCAATGGAAAAGAACAACATCAATGGTGAAGCTGGAGCAAAAAGACGTCACTGTCTGTGCTACAAAAATATCTATGTTGTTTATTATATACTAGAAGATTATAATAGTAATTTTATGTAAATAGGCAAAAACTCACCTCACTTTTCCCTCCTTTTCCACCACTTTGGAGGGAAATATTTGGGGAGTTAGAGGGAAAAATTGGAAAACAAATTTACACTACTTTACTCTTGTTTACTCTGCTATTAATTTTCCCAAACAAGAGAAAGTGAAGTAATTTTCATTTACTTTCTTCCCATTTACCTCTAATTACTCTCAAACAAACAAAGGCTTAGAGAGTTTGAGAGTAAATTAGGAAATTTCATTTCCATTACTTTACTCTTATTTACTCTAATGTTGTTTACACCAAACAAGAGAAAGCAAGATAAATTTAATTGACTTTCTCTCACTTTACTCTTGGTTACTTTCAACCAAACATAGGCTAAAGGAAAGAGATTTATAAAATTTTGCATTTCTTTTAGTGTTTGGAGAAATAGAGATTCAACTTAGCTTGTTACAAATTAAACTAAAAGATATAGTATCATTTAATTATAAATGCTAGTAGTAATATATTGTGAAATTTCGGAGTTGAATTTCTTTTGGGATAAATCATTATCTCGGAGTCAAGCCAAATAAGACCACAAAGGTTATAAATCTCTTTCCATCAAGTTTTGGAGCCCCAAACCAACTAATCTATGCGTTGATAGTTACGGAGTTGAATTTTGATAAGAATCTAAACAATTAAAAACAAACGTAAGGTGATTAAAGATGCATAGACTGATTTCTTACTATATTTTTATTTATTTCATTTAGAAGATAGGTTGACTTACTAATGCAAGTTTTATCATGAATAAACTTTGATACACTAGTCTCTGCCAATTTAGTGTATGATCAAATTTTAATTAAGGCGAAACTAATGGAACTATATGGCCTGTATTGTCAAGTATGATTGCTAAACTGGAAAGGAAGTTAAACAAAAAAGAAAAAGAAAGAAAGAAAGAAAAACTGAAGAACAAATATTAGGCAGAAGCCGCAACTGAGGAGACAAGGATCGATTTCAATGGTTAAAGTGTCGGGTTTTAATTTAACAATGTCAGACTCATCTCCACGTCCATGCCGTCCTCAGGCCTCAAACTTGTTTATTGTAATTTAATAAGCCTCCTTACCACGTTCTCACATTTTTTTAATACACTGCTTCAGCTCTTTACCCTTTTGATTTGGTCCATCATTATACAATGTGTTGTCATTAAGAGTCTAATTAATAACTCAATTAGTCTTCTCTCAATGATTGTTCTTAGACCTTTTTTTTTATTTTTTTTAATTCCAGATTATATTGTATTTAAGTTTCTGTAAAACCATTGAAACTTTCATCTTATTTTAATCCATCATCTTAGTTGTAATTTGTCTGGTTTTGGCCCCACACTGGACTCCTGAGTTCAGTTACAGAGAATTAGGACTTACATCACTAGAATGATTAGGTATAATTTTAATTAATTAACTATTCAAAATAATATACAAATCAAGTCAATACTTTACTACCATAAACATTTTTTTGTTGGTGTTGGGTATAAATATGTCCTCAATTTTTTTTTGCTATCAGGCAAGTACTAACTTGGGAAACATAAGAGCTACTAGCCTTAGCTTCTCCCTTTCCAAAAGCTTAGGCTTCTAGAAGTAGCAATTAATTAGGAAATGAATATGGAGACTTTGGGAGCTTTTCCTGATGGAGAATGGGACTTTAGCAGAATGTTTTCCGCTGAAGATCAGCTTGATTTCACATCAGAATTGCTTGGCCAGTGTTCGTTTTCTCTTGAAAATGATGCAGGATTGCGCCTTAGTAACTCCTCTTTACCAGCAGCTTTCCCCCCAAATCCTGAAGCCAAATGCAATGAGAGTCTGTTTTATTCTTGGAATACTCTCAATCCTGATTTGCATCCTATTTCTCATCCGGAAAATAGTAGTAGTATTAACAGTAGTAGCAGCAATGTTTTAATTCCCTCTTCCAGTCATGAAACAACCTTGTTTGGTAATTCTAATCATATTCCACCAACAAATGACATCTCTGTGCCCATCGATTTTTATATCACGGATGAGAAAAATTCTAACTCGTTTGGTGCAATGTTTCCTGGCGTTGCAATGCCTGAAATGGGGATTTTAGATAATAGTCAGCCAGAAGCAAATAATGCAGTTCCAGCCAATGATTTGCTGAAAAGAAATTTTGATGTCTCAGAATCAGAAGTGAATCCATCAAAGAAAAAATTTCGGATTACCAGAGATGTAAGTACATTAATTCAAGGTTCTGAATATGTATTAGGACAATACTTTCAAATTAAGGTCCTTGTCTAGTACAAAATTTTCTTATCATAATTTAGAAATTCAGGTACAAAATAGTAAGAAAAATGTAAGATCAAAGAAAAGCCAAAAGTGCAATGCTGAAGAAGAAAGAAATGCTGGACCAGACGGACAAAGCACTAGCAGTTGCAGTTCAGAGGAGGACAATGCCTCTCAGGATTCTAATGATTCAAAAGTTTCTGAAGCTCTCAATACCAATGGCAAGACAAGAGCTAGTCGTGGATCTGCTACAGATCCTCAAAGTCTTTACGCAAGAGTAAGCACATTAACAATGCTAGTGACTTCATTCATTGATTTTTAGAGTTAACAATAATCAGGATTCAGGAACTTTTATTCACATACATTGTCTTAAACCAATCTTGCAGAAAAGACGGGAGAGGATAAATGAGCGATTGAGGATTTTACAGAATCTTGTTCCTAGTGGAACAAAGGTTGATATCTCTACAATGCTAGAGGAGGCAGTCCATTATGTAAAATTTTTGCAGCTTCAGATCAAGGTAAGGACAATTTTGAATTTCTTTTTTCTTTATTTTTTTCTCAATAAAAAATAATAATATTCTTCTTTTAATCATTTGCTAATCAATTTTCATTATCTTAATTTGCAGCTTTTAAGCTCTGATGATCTATGGATGTATGCTCCTATTGCTTACAATGGAATGGACATTGGCCTAAACCAGAAGATCTCGATGCTTCTATGATCTTTAGCAGAGCTGCCATAACTTTAAATTAATGTTAATTTACTAATTTATATAGACAAAAAGTTTTACTTAATAATATATATAAAATAAATAACAAAATCTTAGTTCAATCAGGTATCTGTAGATATATTATTATATTGGTGTTTATAACCATTCCGGATCTCTTTTTTTTTTTTTTTTTTTTTGTGATAAATAGTTTTTCAATGTTCTTTCAAACTTAAAGGATTGAATAAGCAATTGAAAGTGAAAAACTGAAAATTGATGCAAAAAAGGACTAAATATTACAGTAACGTGGTAAAGAATTTGCTGCCATAATAACCCATGAAAACTGATTTGAGTTCGAGTAGCATTTTGTTTTAATCTGAAAACAACAGATTTAATATAATGTCTTCATGGAGATAATCTAATAGTAAAAAAGTTGAGTTCATTGTGAGAACATGTTTACAAGTATGGGGTTATGCAAGGGGAGGTTTATGGTCTAATATTTCCTGTAAATTGCACATTCATCTCTTAAATGACAGTCTAAATAAGGTTGATAATTGAAACTTAATAAGCCCAATTGGGAAAAAAAATGAGGCATAGAATGAATGTCGATCTTGATCTTGAGATATAAAAATGGGCTGATAGCTTTAATTGACGCCCTGAGAAGAAACCTTGAAATACTAGAGAACCAAACCTTGCAATAACATTGCCAAAGCCAAAGATCTAGAGAGGCTGTTAGAAACCATGGAGAGAAGAAAGAAATTGGATTGTTACATGCCTGCATAAAAAAGCTTTGAAATTGCTGACAAAAAGGACGCAGAGCATAATATAAGATTTAAAGCTAGATCTGCAATAAGAGTGAACAAATCTACTAGAAAAATAAGAAAATCATACAAAAACAGAGAAAACAAGAGAGATCTGAGGCTGTCGGAGGCCAAAATTAGCCGCCGCCCGCCCGAAACCCTTAGCTAAAACCACCAAAGGGCTGGACAAAATGTCATAAGAGGACAGAGCAAAGAGAGAGGAGAGAGACCCTACTTCATATTTCATGTGTAAGCGATAGTTAAGCACGAATGGCCGTTCTCCGACCGCGCGGACGCGTGGTCCGGTCTACTGGACTCACACGTCTAGTCGTTTGGGTTAGTAGTCTTTGCTAAAAGACGAAACGACAAACCATTTTCGCATTTACAGTATTTCTTAACGTGCTCACAAGCGAAACAACCTGTTGTTGGACGGCAGGGTTATGGCAATATACTTTTGTGGGAACCACTTTAGGGCAACTTGAGTAATTTTATCTGAGACTGCCCTGGCAACAATTGAACTACCGAAAGTTCTGTTCTTCACTGAAACACGAGGGAGCCGCTCTCTCGTGTCAATTTCGAGCTATGGCCTCGTCAGAGCAGCCTCTCAAGAAGCGCAAGCTCTATGACTGTGAGACTCGACCGAAATCACCCTCACCGGAAAAACCACCAGAAATCTCAGCTGAGCCACGTAGCACCATAGCCCCGCCTCCAACACCTCCACCACTGTCCCAAGATGAAATTCTCGCGAGACGGAGAAACAGAGATGAGATTAAAAGCGTCTACGATATGTACAAGCGCATTAAATTTTGCGTTGCTGAGAAAGAGGCGCGCCATATACACGACCTTGAACAAGCTTATTTTTCTCTCATTAATGCTTCCAGAGGTAGGGCTTTTTGTTCTCATTTTTCCTAGTTTTGGTTTTCCCTTTCTTTTCCGCTTAGAATTTGGATAATTTCTGGAATGTCTGTGTTCTAAGGCGTCTTCATATAATTGGTTGAATTGTGTTTTTGGAATTTCTTCTGATTAGGCTTGAAGTTAACGCCCTTTTTCACTGCTGAAAAGCCTGAGTACAGAAGTAACTAAAATTTTATGATGAATACTTCTATGCTATTTTCTTTAAAGGAAAAAATGCTAAAAGAAATCACCTCTGTCGAGCCAAGGGATGTTACTGGTTCTGAAATACTGAAATTGAAATATTGCTAGAATTTATTTGAAATTCATAAAACAAGGATGTGAAATGATACCTAATTGTTTTTAAATCCAAAACTAAAATTGCATTGAAGCAACGAAAGCAGGTGTCTGTATATTGATGCACAGTTAGGTGCAATTTGACATGTGTGAACTGGATTGCTAGAAGAGCATCAATAAACTTTATAAGCTGAGCACTGATGAAACCAGCAAGCTTCTCTTTGGTTTGTCCCTCAATAGTAACTTGCACACACAGTCATGTGTGCTTGTTTGCATCGCTTGAGGTCAAATGAGTTGCATGATAACTTGTTTCCATTAATTAAATACTGCATAATGTATTCTATCTTTCAGCACTTGCATGCTAATGATATTATATATATAATATATATATATAAATGTATACCAGTGTGCAACCTTTACTGCACTAAAGCTTCATATATGATTTAGAGGGGTTGACTTCTTAAAAAGAGGCATGGAATAATTATTTTTAGTTTCCCTGGTAATGAACATTTACACACCAAAAGAAAGGGAAGAAGGGGAAACAAGAGGAAGAAGCAAAACAAGAAGAAAGAAATTTAATTACATTTACACTGCTAGTGTTGCAGGTTGCACTAGTGTGCAACGTATAATATCTGATCTCATTCCACGTTATGCATCCTACTGTCCAGCTGCTCTTGAAGCTGCTGCTAAAGTTGTTATAAATATACATAACTGGAGCGCAGCAGTGATAAATAGAGGAGAGGATTCTGATGGTGTTGCAATTGAAACTGCTAAAGCCTGTATTTTTGGTTTAGCTGATATTTGCTCTACTGCTTCTTTGAAGGCTCCAACATCATCTGTAATCCGAGGCATCTGCTCTGCAATTTTTCAGAATGTGCTCTCCTTTTTAATGTCTTCCTTTGAGGGACAGGATATATTTCAGATAGTTGAAAAGGAAATATTGAAGATGCAGGGTTCTGCTCAGGTCTTCTCTGGGCTAAAGCAAAACTTTTCTGAAGAAGACAGATCTTCAACAGTTAAATTATCCAAGTTCCGCGCGATAACTATGCTTTGGACATTCTTTTCTTGTCCAAAAAATATGGTTGCTGCATGTTTTGAGCTCTTCAAATCTGCTTCTCCCGAAGGCATTCTTGAAGCACAACGTTTTCTGAGTCAGGTGACAAGCAGGCTTGATGATGATGATGATGTTATGTCTCACCTATTAAATGAAGCACATGATACATCAGCGTCATGAAGGAGCTATAACAAAGCATGCGTCAAAGGCACTAAAGTTAACAGTGAGGAACTATTATCCGATAAGAATTGTGTTTCAGCAGACTTCTGTTCTGTTTCGCAGAACTGCTTGTTGCAACTGGTAATTCTTTGCATTTCTCCATAATTTAAACAATATTGTTTAGAGTATTCTTGCTTTTATTAGTGTTAACCCTGTTTAAGGTTACTGATAATGATTTATAGTTTATATGTTGTTTTTGAGAATTCAAATGCTATAGAGAAAGCATATTCCTGTAGTTGGTCAATTTAATCAGAGGAAAAGGTTTTGTTGACAAGAGTTTTAAGTATTTTTCTTGTAATTATGAATTGGTACTGCAAGTAGACCGTGCTGCATATTCTTCTTATTCCTGATTAAAATATTAAAGATTGCTGTTTTGACTGAGGAGGTTCTTGTTTATGTATTTGATTAATTATTGAAAAGCTATTTTTCTGATGTTTTGGAACTGCAAAATTAATCCAGGCTTATGATGTGAGATACTTTCAATTCTTGGCTTATGGTAAACTTGTGGAAGCTGTTGAATCTCATGCAGATTTTAGATGCAATAGTGTAGGATCTTATCATTGGTTAGAAAATTAGCTGCTACATTTGAATGAATTTACAGCTCTAGAAATTGAGCAACATTTTTGTGTAATGCCTATTAATCAAAGTGAGTTATGTTTGACAATTGATATCATCTAAAATTGCTAGTCTAAATTTTATGTTTTTTTTTAATGAAAAATTAACATATGCCTAAGTGCAGTTTATTGGTTATATAAAATTTGCATGTTATGTTGACATTTCTTTTCACTTATCACTGGTGCTCAATTTGTTGGGCATTTTTTTTGTAGTAATGAGATGATACATTCTAATGGATATCTACTTGTATAATATCATGTAAGTGTAACCCCTCTTGAGTGCAAAGAAATCTTCCTTGATTTAGTTAACAGGTAAGAGCACTGAATAATGGAATCAATTTAGTTAATTATTTTTTGTTGGTTTATTCAAGGTATGGATGCATATATGTCCATTTTATGGCTCTTTATTGTAATTTCTTGTGCTGAGGTTTCTTTTATGCAGGTTCTTGGTAACGATGAATCATTGAGAAATTGGATGTTCTCAAAATATAAGCGGTATAACATGCCATCTCTTATAGTTGCATCAGAAATTAAATCCGCTCTAGAAGGGATCTTTGAATCATATACAGAACTTAGTAAACTATAAGACAGCCAAATGGACAGTGACGAGGATGATTCTGATGCCTCAAAATTTATTAACCGGCAGCACTTGCTACCTAGAATTGCTAATCAACATGAAATCTCTGGTGAAGTACCTGGTAAAGATGGTAAGTTAAGATTTCACGATAGATCCATTAATGAATGGTGTTCCTGGCTTTTCAGGTCAATCTCTGAAAGCTTGCAGCTCAATATTTCTCCTCAAAACTAATTCATGCTTGAATGCAGGTACTAGTCATGAGAATGGAGGGTCAAGGTCCATGGATTTTGAAATGAGTGACGATTTTTCACGTAGCAGGTCTTCTCTGATGCTTTTACCTGTACCAAGAACAGCATCAGACTCTAGGAGCAATTCATTTGAAAGTAGAAACTTCAATGTTCATGCTGAAAGTCATCTAGTTTCAAATGTGGACTTCAATTCACCTGTTTTAAGATCTGCTAGCGGAACCACAAATAATGCTTTCGCTTCTCCCAAACATCATTTAGGGGCAACATATGTTTCAACATCTCAGACTGCTTGGCTCTACGATGGGGACCCAGCTGCAATGGATGTTTTCTCTGCTTGTAGACAGCTCTGGTTAGGTTATTTGGGCCCTGATACATCTGAATCTCATGTGAGGTTTCAACTTGAGAGGTTTGGTCCTATAGAACAGTTCTTCTTGTTTCCAGTCAAAGGATTTCCCCTGGTGGAGTACAGGAGCATAATTGATTCCATAACGGCTCGGGAATATATGCGTTGCCATTTCCCTTGGCAGATAAAGTTTATGGATGCAGGATTGGGAACTAGAGGTGCTATGAATGGTGTTGCAGTTGGTTCTAGTTGTCATGTTTATGTTGGAAATATATCAAGCCAGTGGGCTAGGGATGAGATTTTGCATGAATCAAGGAAAGTGCTTTACAAGGTTCCTTACATGGTTGCAGATCTTAGTAATGAAGGAGCATTACTGATGGAGTTTGAAACTCCTGAAGAAGCTACTCTTGTCATGGCACATCTCAGGCAGCATCGGAAGGAAAAGGGTAATCATCTGCCTCCTTTTAATCCTGGATCATCTAACGTCGCCTTGCCCCAATTTGATGGTGGAAGATCAATGCCAACTCCAGTTCATACTGACATCAGAACCAATACTATTGGAAGCATGTGCGAGATTGAATCACCTCATGCTCAAACTGCAATTGACAGCCCTGCCGACAGTTCCAGGACAAGGATGTCTCACTTGTCTTCTTTGCTGGCATCATTACATACAAAGTACAACATTACCCAAAACCCAAATTAGTTTGACAACTATACATCTGGAAGCAGCAATACTGCTACAGCATGTGATGCAGACCGAATGCCATCAAGCACACTTTGGATTTATATTCCTAATGTTAGCTCCCCTATAATCACAGGTGATGAGCTAATGGCCATTTGCAATCTTGCTATTGCTAATGTAGGGTCTATAGCTGGGTTGATGCGGGCAAACATGCCGATGGGGTGTGGTTGGATTGTTGACTGCAGCAGTGTTGATGCTGCAAGCAGTGTTTTGAAAAACCTTCGAAGTTGTCCTGGAATGTTCTTTCAGATTGAATTCAGGTTTGAAATTCTGTTCTGTTAATCCCCTCAAAATTTCTCAAAATTTTCTGATGAAATAGAACTGAGATTTGCATTTCTTAGTGTTTTTTCTGCTACTACTATTTCAGCATTTGAGCTTGAGAATTATTTTTCATAATAATTTTGCATTGGAAACAAATGTGAATGAATTTCTGATTTTGTGTTGCTGTTCAAGTTTCTTATCCAAATCAGAACTTAGTGTAAATAGTAACTTTTAGCTGCAAGTTCTTGATTTTTAACTAATGTTCTCTCTCCCCTCCACGAATTGAATTTTGGCATTTTCCTACAGATATTATTTCTGTCGGCAGTTGTTTGCTGTTTCTCACTAAGAAACTTAAGGCTTATTTTCTTTTCCCCAGGTGGGCTCACTATTTTTCTCTTGGCAAGAGAAAGATAGTTTGAGTAGCAACCTTAGGCCATTTTCAGTTTCCAGGAATTGGATTCAATTTCTTGATTTATAATTTTAATAAAATCATTAAATATAATTTGATTATCCTAAAAGTGAACTTGAAGTGGTTATCTTGGTATAAAAAGACATCCATTTCCATTTCCAAAGCTAACAAAATGTAACACTCTCTTCCCCTAGCTTGGTTTAAGCTTGGGCTGAAGTTTCTTCCCTTTGCTGTGGTCATCCTCTTTCTTGTCCTTGCGCATCTTGGCTACAAATGAGTGCTTCATTCAATCTCTTGACTACTAAAGTCATGTCCACAACATGGTTAATTGTGTTGAATCAGTGAAATGCATGGTAGTTAGATGTGCATAATGTTTTATCTGTTGGTTATCTTTGTACGACAGATTATTTTGTTTTGTCAGTCAACCAAGAAATATTGTGCCATTCTTGACGGAGTCTGATGGCAGCTCTATGGAGCTTGTATCACCCAGAATAAAATCAGAGAATCATGGGACTACAGTGCAAGCTGGGCATTCATTTGGGGTGATGAACCCTTCACAAGGAGGTGAAATTTCACTTTCGCTAATATTTTGGTACCCCCTTTTTCCTTCTTTGCTTAAAAAATCGACTCTTTTTTTTTTTTTTTCAGGTGGTCATCCTTTTTCTGTTGCTACTGAGCAAATGTGGATGTACAAGAAAAACGAAATTGAGGGGCATCCTGTACCTGGGAATATTCCGACCACGCCCATGGGAACTCAGGTACGGTTATTCCCCCACCACAACAGTTCCATCCATCCCAATTTGTCTGACCTCTTTACCATCCTTCAACCAGTGCATGGGATCCATGAGGATTGAATCATCATGTTCCTTTGAACCCAATCCCACCTGTGGTAATGCCTAGTAGCTTTCAGGGTAGCACTGTTGCTCCTCCGTTTATTCCTGCTTCTGTGACTCCACTAGCACAGCTACAACGACCTCCAATGCCACATTTTGACCAAATGTTCCCCTTACCTGTTGTTCCACCACCCTTATCATCTTTACCTCCTTCACCTCCACTTCCCCCTCCACCTGTTGCACCACCACCTTTAGCATCTATACCACCTCATCCTGAAATACCCCCACCATTGCCACCATCCCCACCTCCTGTTCCTCCTCCGCCTAGTTCACCTCCTCCACCTCCACCTATTGCAGAATCAACTGACTTGGAGAGTTCTGGAAAGTCTAAGCAACATCAGTGGCAAGGCACACTTTGTGAAAGTGGAGTTCATTATTGCACAATTTATGCATATAGAGTTGATTCTAATATTTGCAAATATTCGAGTCCACTTTCTGAGCCTGTGGAGTAAGAACTGCATTCCCCATTATTTACCTTCTCAATGACTCTTGTGGAAAATGTGAAAAATATCTTACCGTCCTTTTGACTTATTACTGGTGCAGATGGCCATCTAAACTAGATATGACCAAACGCACAGATTTCCAGCATGTGAGATCAACATTTACAAGTACTCCACCACATAAAGTGAGTCCTTAAATAAAACTGTGCTGAACTCTCTAACTCACACATGCATATTCTGCATTCATGCCAGTATCATTCAGGTTTTTAAATTATTATTGATCCTTTGCCTTAAATTTATCACATGAGGCTTTCAGAATCAACTAAGCATTTAAAGGAGTACTTCAATTCCCATTGGCATCTGAATTTTTATGTCAGAACTGAACTGCATAATTATTGCTGTGTTGATATGCTCCTTAAAAGATGCACTTTTGGAAACTTTCATTCTTTCTCCTTCGCACTGCGCTGGGGATTATTGTATTAGAGCTTTCCTTTAACAACCATCAACTTCTATGAACTGATTCCACTTTTAATTGATAGATTTTTCACTTCACTGATGATCTAAAAACTATTAGGTGCTTCTTCCAATGGTCATCCAAGTGATCTCAAGGCCAATAGATTTTGAGATAAGTCAAAATATGTACTAATGGCATGTCATCATCCATTGGATTTTTTCACATGCATGATCTTAAGTGCTAGAGTTGGCATAGTTAAAGTAGAGGAAATGTCTTGTCAATGCTAATTTCGTATTATTTTTCCTTGGGTTTTAATTCTTGTTGCAGAGAGAGGTGTGCCAGTTGATCCCCTCTTCTATGAGTGACCAAAGAGGCATAAGTTTTTTTCATTCAGTATTTCATTATATGATAATTGAACATTTAATCCTGTGATCTTCCCTTTTATTGCTGGAACTAGTTGGAGATTTGTTTCTACTATATGACTAAGTTAATCAATCATTTTCCTTACAGAGTCACCGAAAAATAAAATTAGAGCCAAGTAAACATTTATCAATAACATATCTGAGAATTCATTACTTAGTATAAAGACTGCTGTTATCTTAATTTTACACCTACAACTTTTCCTTCTTGTTACAGAATATCAGTGGTAAGGAATGTCTTGGCTTGTGCAATGTCATTAATGATCTTCACATTCTCATAAGCAAAATTGAAATAAATCCTAGTCTCTGTCATTATAATCTATGCATTCTTGTAAGCAAAATTGAAATAAATCCTAGTCTAGATAGTGGAATGATGTACATTTGCACGAATGCTGCCATTCTTAGCCGTTTATAATGTCTTCTTCCCAAATAAAATAACAGTGCATGTAGAGACAGTTGCACTAAAACTTTTAGTCTGCAGTTTCAGGACTTCATATCATACCTGAAGCAGAGGGAATGTGCTGGAGTAATTAAAATACCGGCTGTAAAATCTATATGGGCGAGGCTTCTTTTCATACTTCCATACTCGCATGAAATGTATTCCATGCTCTCAATTGTGCCAGTCTTCCAACTGCCTGATAACTTTGGTTTTGCCAAAAGATACAAATTTTGACTGGGTTTGATCCCGATATGCAATTCCGGGAGGATTCGGTAGTTGGGCACTGGATCCCAACCACAGTGATTCTTGAAGTCTTAAGGGTGGAAATGTTATCTGTGGAAAAGCGGGCCATTTGTCAGATAATTGTTATAGTGATCAGAAGAATCCAGTGTCAATGCTTATTCCACAAATCAATAGCAGGCTGGCTGCTTGGGAGAGCAACAGTGATTTCCACACCGATTACTCTCTAACAATTTTGGCTCTCTTGAGATTTTAAATCCAGCACTATATTTGATATGAAGTGTTTTGTCACGAGGGCACATTTCCAGGATAGGAAACAGAACTCTTTATGTAATTCCTGTTGCAACCCTTATGAGATTGTAGACAGGTTCAATGTTGTTTCTTCAGTCTTTATTGTTAGACTCAATACTGTTTACTGTGAAAAATCATGAAATATAGGTCCGGTTGATATTGTTCATATTTGAATTACAGCTTGTGTTGTATTATGAATCATGTTACTATTGGTTAGATGCCCCCTCTCTGGACAAGTTCAAGGCTCGAAAATTGAGCTCTCTAAATTAACTAGGAGAAGATGAAACTTTTCTTGCCTATTAAATTAAGTTTGAAGATTTATTAATATGTGACAAGGAAATAATTTTTGGTTCATTAGCTATTATGAGGATTATATTAAAAGTTACTTGTTTTTATGAATGCGTTTATTATTTTTTTCTCCTTCGATGGTTAATTGAATAATGAAAATTGATTTTACATTTTAGCAGCCAGCTTATCTGTGATGATTTTAATGAATAAATAAAATTACATTATCCTAACAAAATATAATTGTCTTAGTTTCTATTGAATTTATTTCTATTTTTTAAAGAAAAATTATACAACGGTGCTTGGATTTGTCATTTTTTTTTAATTTTGGTGTCTTTATAATTTTGACCAGTTTAATATTTCAACTTCAATAAAAAGTTATATTTGAGTATCTTTTTGCTCATAATTTCAGTGATGACTAAACTAAGTGAATTTTATTTTCAACTGAAAAAATATCATGCATCTTATAATGGTACTCTAACTAAAAGGTCCTCGCTTAATACGTAAAACATTTGTTTTCTTTTGTTAATTTGAACATTTAGGGTTTACTTACTATTTTGATTTAAATTATTGAAGAAATTCAAATATAACTTTTTACTGAAGTTGAGATATTAAACTGGCTAAAAGATTACAGATAATAAAATAAAAAAAAAGGATAAGTTTAAATATCATTGATATAATTTTCTTTTTTTAATGAGGCTGAATTTGATATGATTTATGTGGTGTTTCGTCTGTTTTTTTAGCATTATAATCAAAAGGGGAGAAATTGAATCTGTGTCTATCAAGGATGATTCATTTGCTTGTAGATTATGTCTCGATATGCGTATTATTTGCTTTATTAATTCCATGTTAAGTGGTAATTGAATTAATGTAATTATTTGTTAGCATTGTGATCAAATATTGTCTCTCAATATAATGGAACTAAAAAATTATTAGTGATCTACCCTGTAATGTAACAGATCAGGAATTCCAACTGCGCCCCTATGGAGATTATAATTTGTTGAAAATTATTTGTAACTTGTAGTTTTTTAGTGGACTAATATGGTGATTTTATCGACCCAAAACATTCACAAATACTTCTAAAATAAATTGAATTATTTAAGATTGAAAAGTTTGCCATTTTAATTAAATGACATAAAATAAAGGGTAAATAATTATAAAATTTTTGAGATTTTAATATTACATTAGTCAGTATTTATATTTTTAATATTTAATTTTTATATTTTTAAAAATTTTAACTGTTTAATTTTTTTTGTTAATATTTTTATCTTAAAAATATTAGTTAACGATTTTAATATTATAAAATGACTTCTTTTGTCATTTTTTATATATATTTATATTTATTATTTATTAAATCATACTTATTTTTAATTTTATTTATATTTTTTATTCATAATTTATTTTAATTTTATAAATATTATTAAAAAATAATTTTAAATAATACAAATAATATATTTTGTTATTTTACAAATAATCCATATATATTATTTATTTTAATTTTATAAATATTATTAAAAAATAATTTCAAATAATAAAATTAATATTTTTTATTATAAAGCAAGCAATCTATGTATAAAATAAAATTAAAAATAAAATAATTTTACTAAATAATAAAAATAAATATCTATATAGAAAGTGTAAAAAAATTATTTTATAATATTAAAATCATTAATTAATAATTTTAAAATAAAAATATTAATCGAAATAATATATATTTTAATTTTTTAAAATATAAAAATATAAATATTAAAAATATAAAAATTAATTAATATAATATATAATATTTAAGAAACTTTATAATTATTTAGAATAAAATAAAAATAAAAACGGTTATAAATTAATATCATTATATACATGTCCGTTGCAAAATTATGTTCCATTCCTTAAAAAAAATAAAATGAAATGGAGAGGCTCTCAACTCAGCAAGCAAAATACAAATAGAGGACAGAATTCAGATAGGCGCCTATTGGCATTCGTTAAGCTTGATAGAAACTCAAACTCCCGTCTTACAATTTTATCACACAGGCACACACTTCCACTTCCACTTGCACAGCTGTAGTCGCTCGCTCGCTCACTGTGTGTCTATCTCAGTTTGATTTTTGGATCCGGAACTCCTCTGAAACCAGATAAACATGTCACAACAGGGTTGGAATGGCAACAATAACAGAAATTTATCAAAAAACCAGAAGAAAGTTGTGCCTAAAAATCAAAATCAAAACCCTAGTCCTAATCGCACGTTCTTCAATTCTCTTAGACAATCGCTTTCAAAACAATCCGATATCGCCGCCCAAACATCGACGGGCAAGAGTAGCGCAAGTAGGGGGCGGATAGGGGATAACGGAGAGTGGCGAGTGTCTAGCAAAGCAGTACCTGGGCCTCAGGCTGGTGGTAATTTCGTAAACTACTTGCCGCAGGATGAGGCGGTGGCGGCTGGTCTTGGTGCTGAAGGAGGAGGATTGGATCCAGTGGAGTCGCAGAGAGTTGTGGATCTTTTGAATAGGGAATTGACTCGGTTGCTCAAGTTGAGCCCTAGAGAATTCTGGAAGAATTCTGGAGAGAAGGTACTCTTTCACTTAGAATATTATCTTTCATCTCTGTTTTTTCTAATTTAATTTTATGTTCATTTCTGATTCAATGTTTTGGTCTGATTGATGACCATCTTTTTTTTTTGTTTTTCTAAGTTTTGGTATAATCATATTATTGCTGCTTGTTTGGTGAAGTTTTGCTCTTCATAAGATACCTAAGATTGCTTTGTGCAATTGGTCAAGGATTATACTAATGTTTTTATGATGTAAGGACAGCCTAGCATTGTTTGCCAACTATAAGAACGACGTGAGATATGAATGAGATTTATTGCCCATAGTTTCTTATTGATGCGATGTGCAATCATGAACTGAAGAAAAATATTATTGTTATTGTTTCACTGTTATCATAAATGCATGAAACAGTTTTTTTTTCCCTGCTTGACACTCGTCTACATTTCTAGTGGCTAGTGACAATTCCTTGCTTGAGTTTCTGGATAGCTTCTTAAAATATAGAAGCAGATGGTATGATTTCCCACATCGTGGAGCTAAGGGTATTGTTGCAGGCGTCATTGTGGGAGAGGTCGAGTTAAGTCGTCGTGTTTTCATGGTATTGTATCGCATGTAGGTTCCCATGCTCTATACTAGGTTTTCATTTTGTTCATTCATTTTCATGTTTCATATGACTTGATTTGATTTTGTGTCATTGCAGATCTTCCAACAGGGACCCAGGTGCTCGAGCAGCTGATACCCGTAGTTCAAGAGATCATGCAGGTGGGTCTCTCCACTTCATTGTTACAATTTGTAAACATTTTCTTCCCAAATGAAGTAATTTATTAGGAACGGTGAAAGAAATGCAGCTGACCCAAATTTTCTCAAAAAAGAAAAACATTAGAAAAGATACTTATAAAGGTGTCAGAAACAAAAAGTGTTAACATTGGAAGCTAACATATCATAGGCCTACTAGGATTCAACTGGCTCAGGTTTTTATTTTCATTGTGCATTTTGTTCACTAATTCTGTATGTAGTTCTTTTGCAGGAAAAAAGGTTGCTTGACTTGCCCAAATTGCTGGATATATGTGCTATATATGGTTATGAAAACGAAGAATTGACCCAATTACTGGTATATGTCTCTATCATCACTTTTATTCTCTGAATTGTTCATATTCTTTTGCCTTTACACTGGATTTTTTCTTTCTGTTCAGTGTACCATTACTTGTTCTTAACTCTGGCTATAACTATTTGAGGATATTCTTTTACCCTCATGATTTTATTTATCTCCAGGTTGAGAATGCTTTGCAAGCACAGCCTGGGATCCATGATAATTTAACTGCTGTAATGTCTCATTTTCTGGGCATCATTAACACAATGTATCAACGCTGCGTTGCATCTTTGGAGGTAACTTATTCCTTTTGCTGCTCATGAATCATGTCTTAAATTGATATAGCTGTATGTGAATGTCTTGTATTTATTCATCAAATAATTTTCTACGTAGATTTCCCCATATTTTCTTCAGTTCGATTTATGCTTTTGTGAAATAAACAAGCCTATATATATATATATATTCTGCTTCTGTAAGCTGATCTCTTAATCTGTTACTTTTTGGCATGTTTCGTTGGAGCACTTCATCAATTTATTATTATTTTTTTTGCATGATTTTTAGATGACACCAATTGAAATTCATATGCTAGTAACAGGTCTTCCATTCACACTGCCCATGCAATAATATGAGTCTGCAGTTTTCTTACTGAATCATCCCTGTTTTAGACTGTGTTTGTTATCTCAAGTAGTCTCTTATATTTCATCACTTTTTCTTTGCATTTACTTCAAGCAAAGCCGGTGTTATGCTGTCAGTTATAGGAAAGAGAATTTAGGAACTGAAAGCTCTGCACTCTAGTTCATGAGTAATAGTTTTATGTAAAATTTTGTTTGGGCAGAATCATGACTTTCTGGTTTTCGCTGAATAAATAACAATGCTGTAGACATATATACAATTTTATGCAACTGATGATAACATTGAATAGGCTTTATTTTCCTCTGGAAGCCATGGAGACCTTGGATCCAGTTCTCTCCGTTGTGATTTCTTGGAGGTGAGTATTTTTTTCACCCTTTCAGCAAACCCATCGGGCATCCTTTTTCTTCCTGCTTGTCGATTGCTCTCTCTCTCTCTCTCTTATAGAAGAATAAGTTAGGAAGGCATTAGCTATATATATTGACATGGTAGACAGAAGTGATTTAGTTAACCTTTTCTGGAACGATTTGCCATGAACTGTCAGCTTATGGACTGCAGTTGCATAATTGGCTAAAGCGTCCTGTCGCAAGCTGATAATTCAAAATAGATTGGTTCTGGTTCAAAATACTTTTGTATTGTGAACTATTTTGTTGTTTAATCAGATCCATTATTATTATTTCTGTCCTCTTTCTGGTGATGGACTTTATCAATGATGCAATTGTTTCTATGGATGCTTTTGTTAATGCTTACAAACCAGCGGCTCTATTCTTTTCATGCCCTGTAGAAATGAGGTAGAACATTTTCAGTTATTTGAACTTATGTTTGGATGCAGTATGGAGTTTCAAGTGTGTTCCTTTCATGGTGTGTCCTCTTTCTATTTTTGCCAACGTAATGGCTTTATGAATTTAAGTATATGTCTGCTAAAGCATTATGTACTCAAATTAGAGCTATACTGCTGCCACTAGGCCTCAATTATTCATCCTTCCATTTTCAGCAAATTATTGGAAAATTGGGCTTCAGCTTATAACAAATTCTGCTGTCTTTGCAGAGATGGGAATGAGGAATTGTTGATCATGCTAGCAAGATTGCATGATACTTTGCTACCATCCTTACAGCGCGGTTTTTAAATCATCTCAGCCAGAGGAGAGGATGGGATGATATTGAATATTGCTGTTAGTTTGAAGATGCTGTCCGTCAGAATTGTCAAGTTTGGTTGGAAATTGCTGGACTTATGCTATTTAAGCAATGGAATGGTCATGGATTATCCTCCCATTCCAGCTGTAACAAAGATGTTTCCAGCAAAAGTAGATAACCCTGTCATAAGGGCAGATATTTTGATTCAAACCTTCAAGGAGATCAGTGGAGTTCTGCTGTACACCCAATAGAACCAGACAAGAGATGCATTTCTTCAAAATATTGACAAAAACTGCTATTTAATGGACAGGCTGCAGAGCTTACAAAATACTGGTAAGGACCCTCCTTAACAAATTTTACTTTATTTAAAACTACTCGAGTTAAGTTGGATGGATATGGATATTTTAGTGCCTAGGCTCCTCACTTTGGTTTTGAGACGAGTAAATAAAGAAATATACTTCTATTTGTTTTACTGCCGAGGGCCCTATCTACTCTTTTATGGGGATAATTCATGCCTAAGATGAAATTGCCCCATAGTTGAAGGTAAACATAAGATAACATTGCCTTAATAGTTGAAGGAAATGATTAGATGGCTTCTTTTTTACATGGACAATCCAGGTGCTTTTGTTATGCCACTCAAATCTAATAAATAAATGGGTAGTCAGCCTTTGTATAGTAACTTGTGTTTTTCGAGAAAGGAATGCTACCTCGTGTTTTGGTGCAATAGCTTTTGGTCAAGCACAAATGGTTTTTGTTAAATTATTGCCCAACATGGAAAATTGTCAATTTGCTCACTGTTGGAAAAAGCTGGATTGGTGGATTGGAACTGTTGTAGTCCTTCAATATTTTTCAGGACTGCTCTTTTTCTTTTGGCCCTTGTAATAATATGTGGCGAAAGAACCCCCCACATAGATACCACTAGTTTGATACTAGTCTTGAATTTCAGTCAAGTATATTCTTTAGGTTTGAATATTCTTTCTGATTCTTTCATGCTTCAACTTGTAGCAATCCATTCTTATTGTTCAACTTGTTTCCTCCAGGATGGATATTCATGGACGATGAACAGCTTCACTTTTTATATGGGATAATGATGTCTTCACTAAAAAGCACTGTTAAGGAGCAACCAATTATGCCAACACTTGTACCAAGCAACAATGTTGAGATTGACAAAGATACAAGCATAAAGGAGTCCAAAATTAGTCAAATAAAGGACCTGTTTCCTGAATATGGTAAGGGATACTTTGCTGCCTGTCTTGAAGTTTATAACCAGGATCCAGAAGAAGTCATTCAAAGAATACTTGAGGGTACTATGCATGAAGATCTCAAGCGCTTGGATACATCACTGGAAACTAGGCCAATCGCCAAGTCTGCTTCAGCCATAAGCAGAAAGGATAAGGGGAAAGGGAAGTTGATTGAATCTACAGCAGTCCCTTCAGCAAGGCCAATGAACTCTAGCAATAGAGTGCTAGCTGGAGAGCGGCAATCTGAGAGCCTCTCTGTTTCATCCTCATCTGCAGTTGGGAGGTTTATTAGAAAGTCTAACGATGCACCACATTATACCCTTGATACCATAGATGACATGGATGCTGCTAGGACTGCTGCCCTGATTTCACAGTATGAGTACGAGGATGAATATGATGACTCCTTTGATGATCTAGGTTTGAGTGTTGCAGAATCTGGGTTTGAGGAGAATGAAATATTAAACGACAGAATCAGCTCTAATTTGGGGAATTCCTCTGGGAATGAAACTGAAGACTCTGTTCAAGTCCCAAACACAAAGTGGGGATCCAGGAAAAAACCACAATATTATGTCAAGGATGGAAAGAACTATAGTTACAAGGTTGCAGGTTCAGTCGCAGTTGCGAATTATAATGAAGCTTCACTAGTTAATCAAGTTCAGGGAGAACTAATTCATGGTCTTGGAAGGGGTGGTAACATTCCTTTAGGTGCAGTGAAGAAGTTGACGGAGTATCAGCAGCAGCAAGAACACCAAAAGGAATCTGATGATCCTGCAACAGAAGACAGAGGAAACACAAAGAATCCCAGGGGCAGAGGTATGTGGGTAGGCAGAGCTCGAGGAGGAGGAAGGCTAAGGGAATCAAATGAAGAACAAGATAACCAATCTGATGGTGCCGAGATGAAAGGGAGAGGAAATGTGTGAAACTCCAGGGGCAGGGGAAGGAGAGGAAGAGGAAGTAACAATTATAGGAAGGACAGAGCCATGAATACGTACCTTTCTGGACTATCCGGCTTTTAGGCGCTCAAAGAAAAGATGATTCTACTAAAGTTTATCATGTTGAGATCTCACTTTCCTGTATAGTTGGAAGAGGAAGTAACAATTATAGGAAGAGGAAGTAACAATTATAGGAAGGACAGAGCCATGAATACGTACCTTTCTGGACTATCCGGCTTTTAGGCGCTCAAAGAAAAGATGATTCTACTAAAGTTTATCATGTTGAGATCTCACTTTCCTGTATAGTTGGGATTACAGAGCGGCGATTTCTGGATTCGATAGGGAAGGACTCTCTCTATTAGTCCAAGGTTCAGTATGTCCATAAAAAGAAGCGAAGAAGGTAGGGATGGTTTGATACAGTAGTCAATTTCGTACTTTATGGATCACGGCTTAACCCTATGATTTAGATGTGGGGTCTTTGATTAATGAAGTATCCAGCAATTAAACATTTTACAGATCTTGATTTTGGAAAAATTTTGGACTTGACATGTTTAGTGTATATTTGTTAATTAATCATTAACAATTTTACATGATCTGGCCCTAACAATTTTCCCATGTAACAGTAATGTCAGCAAAAACAATAGTGAACTTCAGGGTTAGGGATACGAGAGAGAGCAATGCCCAAGCAGTTCGGAAATAAACTCGATCTTTGGTGAAAGAATCAATAGCGTTATGAAACACAACATTCTCATGTGTACTCACGCCATGTGTACATATTACATAAACCCATCGTCTGCATTAATAAAATGGTTCCTTCATATTGAACCGCCGACTATATTAAAGTTTTAAGCCAATTATAATTTAATGGACAAACTGATCCCCACCAAAGGCTCGTTTCCTAGTACACATCACAAAAATGTAAACTAAATTAAATCCACATTCCTCTAAAGTATTCCTGCAGATGTGTATTACGTAAGGCCCATTAACTAAAAAGACTTGGGCACCTCACACTTCTTCATCGCCATTATTGACTGCAAAATGCCCAACATTTCTATCCTGGAAATTCGGAAGAACAAAATGTAAGATCATTAGATGAAAACACTATCTGGTAGTATTTGATACTTTACGAGCACAAATATTTCTAATGTCAAGTGTATCTCACATCTATAAGATATCAAAATAAAATGACAAGAAAAGGTAATTCAGTGGACATATGATAATATGGAGATAGAACCACCTTAGATAACATCCGCTGCTTGTTCAGAAATTGAGTCCTAGCTTTATTCACAACAGAGTTTGGGGACCGGAACATCCGCTGCAGTAAGGAACATATGTCACTTAAAACATCTAATAAAGTAGAGATGAAATTATTAATTAAAGAAACAAGAAACTGCATAGGGGGAAGATTAGAATCTCACCTTTTCGCTACTAGACATCTGATGTTCAGCAACTTGAAGATATTTTTTCTTTGGCACAAAACCAAAGACTTCATGAAGAAGCTCATTATCCTGTTTCCACAAAATCACATGTCAAGAAGCAAGCCAGCAAAAAATACATACAACAGGAAAAAATTAAATCTTCATACAGAGGGTAAAGATGAAAGATTAGTGATGATAAAAACAAACCTGCATGTGCTTAACAAACCCACCGCCCAGAAAGTGCTTTATAAAGTTGAGCTGTCGAAGAATTTAAATCAGAGGACCTTAAATACCCTTTCACTGAACACCAAAATCATAAATGCAAGAAGGTAGATGAAGATGAGAGAAAAACCTGGATCAGTTGAGACCATCTAGAAATTTTCAGTGTATCACCTCCAATCTTCATGGACACTTCGGGGCAATAACCACACTGGCAAGATAAAAGTTTAAGTCATCACAGGCACAAAGAAAGAATGAATTTGATTAATAGGGGGAGGAATAAATAAATACCTCAAGAAACTCCAACACATCCTTAAAAAAGTTCCGCTGGCTATTAAGATCTTTCTTAGCGGATCCTTTTCCACCTGCCTCTGTAGAAAGGTCTCTCACTTGATTCAGGATTTTTGCTTTCAATCCCTGAATATGCATCAAGCCTTCCCGAGATTTATTTCCTTCTGGAACTGAGCCGTTAGTAGAACCTTTAATTTCTGTAGCAAACTTTTCCAGATATCCCATCTCAAAGATTACAGCGAGTGCTTCACCAACTGCAATGCGTACAGATCGATCATCCTTTTCCAGCAGACCAGAAAAATAAGAAATAGTCCTGCATCAAATGCCAAGATAACAACAATTATTATATGCATTTCTTTTTTTTCAAGTTGTGCAGTCAGTGCTTTTTGTCCTTTTAGTCCAAGATTGATTCATTGCATAAAAGTAGCCAAACTACAATACAGCCATAAAAAGCCACTGGTTTTCCGAAAGCCACAGGCAGAGAAGTATACAGGGTGGATGACTTGGTATGCAGGAAATAAGTCCAATAAAGGCCAAAGCAAAGCCAAGTTGAATGCAAAGCCAGAATATAAGAACGAAGAGGAAAATTTTCACATCAAGAATTTACTCACTCTTGCCAGTCTCTGGGATCAAGTTTCCATCCATCCATAGTTGTTAAAAGAAATGCCCAGGCAGACACCACTGCTGTTATTACAGGAGCACTAGGCTTGACAGCAACAACCTAAAAAAATAGTACTGATTAATTTGTGAAACAAAGACAACTAAGCATGCACCCTGGAATTAACAGGTAAGCGCATGTAACATAGATATCACCACCTTAAAAAATCACATAAGTGTACATGCTGTAGAATGCACTATGAGTGAAAAACCACTACAAATTAAATGAGATAAATGGGAATAGATACGCACATTAGAACCCAGTTTAGGCCGAACAACTTGCCACATGATTTGCATCGATTGTTCTGTTTCTGCTGGTTCATTTCCACAGACAAAAGTGGCAATAGCCAAGCACTCCAGTAGCTATGATTATAATAATCAATAACAATAATAAAAAAGAAAAAGATTCAGCATAACAACAATTTTCACCACTTGGAGGGATAATCAACTCTCAACTTAGAAAATTTTGCAGTTTAGGCATACCGGTATTGTCTTTGTGGATTCAGACCCAGACTTAAGAGCTTGGGAAATATGAGTAACTGACTCTTCCAATATTTCACGTGCATTATCCCCACAGCCAACTGTTAAAGCCAACAATCCTACAAAAATGATATGTTATATTGCCATGTCATTTCAGAAGAATGAAATGTGCAAACAGGAAATAAACTAGTAAACAAGATAGATTGAAGGCTAACCAATGGCGTGAGATGCAAGAGCTATCTCTTTGTTAGACCCTTTCTTGATACAACTAAGACATTGATGTAATAAAGTAGCAAATCTGAAGGAACATAAAAGTAAAACATGAGGACCATTTACAGATAAGTACAAGTAGAAAATGTGTAATGAGAATTAACTTGAACAAATTTAACAGATATGCTATAAAGAAGATGTGCGCATAAATGCAATTGACAGATTAAAAAAATATATAAAATAAGTTGAATAATGACTTTAATGGAGAGCAACTGTAACAACCAAGCGACAGGGCAAGAACTTGAATTATGCCTCAAGATTCCATAGACCAAACAAACATGTACGAATCCTTACTTCTTTTCCACGAATTGGTGCTGCAAATTGCTATTGAAAGCCTCAATAATTGATGCCAAGGCTTTCTCTCTTGTAGAACCCCTTTATTAAAAAATAAATAAATAAAGAAGCTTAATTAACTGTTAAAGTTCCGACATTTGCAACATAAATTGCAAAAAAAATAATTATAACAAAAAAAAAGAACAATTAATACCTCTTCTCATATAAATCATCCAGAGCTTGTTCTAGTAAACTATCTTTATCAAGCTGAACTTCCTCCGTCCCATACACCGACATACGATCTGTATTCATAGTTGATGACGAACTCACACTACTATTATCATCGTCATCAGTATCCAACATTGCAATATTTTTACGTTGGCCATTCCCTGCCAAATTAACCAAAAGACGCAATCATTAAAACCATAAAAATCCTCTAATAATTGCATAAACTTAGCTTTTAAACCAATTTTAATATTTTCATACAGCGGAAAATTAAGCAGAAATTTGATATACATGCATAATAAATAAATAAATGAAACCCTAATTTACTTATTTGTGTTCGAATTCGACAATAAATTAAAGAAACAAAATTAAAACGTACGCCTTCCCATCTTTAAAACTGCTCTGCTTCAGAATCTACAGTGATTGTTGGCAAATTCAACGTCAAAACACAATACGAGGCCGACTACAAATTTGACAAAAATAAAATTCTGCAGAAAATAAAAAATGGGCAAAATTAAACTGAACCAAATTAAGAAAAGAAGACGAAGATGACAACGAAATTGAACCGAATGAGGATATAGCCATTAAATTTTCTGAGGTGATTAGAAGAGAAATTTGCATACAACAGAATCAAAACATAAATAAAAAAAAACCAGAGAGTTCTTATTTAAATAAAAAAATTTCTTTTTTTTTTCAATTTCAAGCGAACGGCATAGAAGAGTCAAGGGTTTATTCAGATCGAGTGGTATGGAATATTCGTGTAGCGTGCGGCGGAGAACAGTGGAGTTAATTGTGTCCCGTGATACGTGGCATATGTGAACCGTCAGATTATAGGAGTTTTGGGCGACGACGATTAAGGGAGATTCGCACGTGGAAGTGAAAGAGACACGTATCTTGTTAAGAATTGCGTGGTGAACTTGCGGCGTGTAAAGTGTAAAACGTGCGTAAATGCGGGACGCTGAGTTTTGACTTGAAAAGGAAAAATTACAGACAAGAGAAAGAATCCTTAGGCTTTGGACTCTGGAGTTTAATATTCTTTTTTTCTTGCATCGACGTCATTCCTGACTTCTTTGTCAATTTATTTGTTTTTGTAATCATATTTTTAATTTTGTGGCAATGGGCGACACAGCTTCTCATAAGTGTAAATTTTCTTTTTTCCTTGTAGCCTCCAAGTGTGTTTTGCTTCACTAACATTATATCCAGCTCATATTGATTAACTTATTTTTTTTATTAATCAGAAAAATATTTAAGGCCCAAATTTGAAACTATGGCAATATACAATTTTAATCACCATATTACACATTAATATTATTTATTATTATGTTATGTAAGTTAATTAATTAGTTAATAACTACCTCTTCCGTCCAATTTAAATTTTCCTTTTACAAAAAAATTTATTTCTCTCAAATTATTACTTTATACAATAAAAAAATTAATTAATTTTTTTAACTACATTCTTATTATTAATTACTTAATTAATGAAGTAAAAATATAGTATTAATGAATTAATATATAATATTTTAATCAATTAAAAATAATTTTATATAATATTTAAAAATTTTAATAATTTTTTAATAGGTATATAATAGCTGAAGAGCGATGATTTTAACAGGGCGAAATGAGTATTATATATATATACCTATCATTTCTAAATTTGATTCATTAATTTTAACAATGCTCGCTAATTAGTGGTAAGGATTAATTAGTTACTCTTTGGAGAAATAAAATTTTCACTGTTCTATTTACCAAATTAAAAAATGGAAAAAGAAATAACTCATTCTAATTATAATTTCAATATTAGGTTTATTATAAATTATAAATTTTAATTATAATAAAAAATTGAACTATGATATTATAAAATCTCTTACATGAGAATCTTTCAATGAAAGTTCATAGGATGCTAATTATATGAACCACCCATGAGTGATTAGAAACTTTTATTTTGATAAATCTTTAACACATCACTCAACAAGAAAGAAAATAAAATTTTAGAAGAAGAAAAATTAAGAGAACTAATTATTGTTCATTTATTATCTTTATTATTTCTTTAAAAAATAAAAAGAAAATAACCGAATTAAACGTTAAAACTTAAAAATAGGCGAGAAATGTGTTAAAGGTCACAAAGCTTATAGAAAATTACATGAAATACTACTATTTTTTTTTAAATTTCATATTTACTATTTTTTGTTTGAATTACAAAAATGTTATTTTTTTTAATTCTTTACATTTTTATGGCATATACTAAAACTTTACTTAATATATATTTTATGCCTATAAAAAATATTTTTAAAAATATTGTTGTAAATAAAGAAAATAGGAGAAAAATAATAAATATGAGAAATCTTTGTATTTCAATTGTATTTTATGAATCACCTGTAATGAAATATTTATAGTGATGTAAGTAGAACTTAGATGATAATAAAGATTACAACTATCATGAAATTGAATTCTAATTTGAATAGGATAAAACTAATCATAATCTTGATAGAGTAAAGTTAATTTAATACAGTAGTCATCCACATATTATCTAACACTTTTTCTTTGATTACTATCCCTATGAATATGTCTTGTTAAAACCTTACTAATAAAAATTCAGCGGGATAAAAACTTAGCGAAGGAAAAAGAGTATAATATGCATAGGCAACTTTCCCTCAAGAATATAACTGACTAAAATATATCTCCAAATGAGCACATTTTAATATTGCGTGCATACTTTCTAAAAAGTGATATTGCCAATGCTTTTGTGAATAAATCTGCTGGATTGTCACTTGAACAAACTTTACAAATATCAACTTATCATTCTTTCATAAGTTCATGAGTATAAAAGAATTTTGGTGATATACGTTTAGTTCTATCACCTTTTATGTAGTCTTCTTTGATCTATATAATACATGCTGCATTATCTTCATGTAATATTATTGGTTGTTTGCTTATAGATAATCTGCATGCTCTTCTAATATATTTATTTATGTTTCTCAACCATACACATTCATGGCTAGCTTCATGAATAGCTAATATTTCTGAATAATTTAATAAAATAGCAGTGATTGTTTGCTTCACATATCACCATGAAATAACAATATTATTATATGTAAAGACATAACCTATTTGGGATCGAGTTTTATGAGGATCAGAAAGATATCCAACATCAGCATATCCTGTCAATTCAGACTTTATTCCTTTTGAAAAAAATAAATACTCACATAGGTAGCATAGAACATGTTTCACTCAATTTCAATGCCTTTTACTTTGTGTTGAACTAAACCTTGTAAGTAAGTTAACTGCAAAAATAATATATGGCATTGTATTGTTAGTAAGATATAAAAGTGCCTATATTACAATGAGATATGATATTTCAAGATCAAGAATCTCTTCATTATCTTCTCGAAAATGAAAAATATCTCTTTTTATATCAAGAGAATAAACAACTGTTGGAGTGTTTAATGAAAAATATTTATCCATATAAAATTATTTCAAGATTTTTCAATATATGATGATTTATGGAGAAGAATTCCATTTAATAAATGTTCAACTTGAAATTCAAGATAGAATTTTATTTTTCCAAGATCCTTCATTTCAAATTTCTTCCTTAAATAGTTTGTAGTAATTGAGATATCTTCTGGAGTTTCTACTATATTTAAATCATTAACATAAACTGCAACTATAACAAATTCTAAATTTATCTTTTTAATAAAAACATATGGGCAAAAAGAATTATTTTCATATCTATTATTTATTAAGCATTCACTGAGACGATTGTACCATATTCGCCCAGATTGCTTTAGTTCATACAAGGATTTTTAGAGTTTAATGGAGTACATTTATTTAGATTTTGAATTATATACGTCAAACATCTTAAAACCTTCTGAAATATCCATATATATGTCATTATTCAATGAACCATATAAGTTAGTTATTACAATATCTATCAAATATATGTCAAGTCCTTCAGATGCTGTCAAACCGATAAAAAATCTAAAAGTAATAGCATCCATACCAGGAAAATATGTCTCATCATAATCTACCTCAAGTCTTTGTGAGAATCTTTGTATCACAAGTCGTGCCTTGTATCTCATAATTTCATTTAATTCATTTCTCTTACGGATAAATACCCATTTACATTCAATATGTTTGACATCTTCTGGTGTCAAAACTATTTGTTCAAATACTTTACGGTTAGCTAATGAATCTAGCTAAGCCTGAAAAGATTCTTTCTATTTTGGTCAATCATTTCTATAGTGATATTCTTCAACATTTTTAGGCTCAGGCTCATTAACATTAATTATTTCAGAAGCAACAACATATACAAACATATAATCAACAACAAAGTCGTCTCTTTCCCATATATTTTTAGATTTCAATGAGATCTCATAATTTTTCTGTACCGAAATTATTTCTGGGTTACTTTTCTAGAAATATAAAGTTATTGATCTATGTTAGCTTTGACCTATTCAGGAGAGTCGTTTGGTAAAATTTTTACTTTTTTTTTCTGGGAATAACATCTTTTGAAATAATTGGTCTATCACGCTTCAGGCGTGTGTTAGATTCATTAGTTACTATATTAATAGGATATCCTACAGGGACAATCAATTGAGTAGAAATATTAATGTTTGGAACATATGATTTAGACACCTTCTGGATATTTGTAAAGATATCTAGTAATTGATTTGCAATATTCTGCAAATGAATTATTCTTTGAACTTTTAGTTCATGTTGATTTACGCGTGTATCAAAATTGAATAAAGTTGGTGTATTCCAACTAATCTCTTGTGCTTTTAGCTTTTTGCTTTTATCTTCCCCTAATGATGAAAAAATTGACTCATCAAATTAACAATCTCAAAATTTTGCTCTAAAAAGATCACCTGTTAAGGGTTCAAGATATCTAATAATAGATGGAGAATGAAAACCTACATAGATTTTAAGACGATGTTGATGACTCATTTTAGTTCTTTGAATAGGTGTTATAGGGACATATATCGCACAATAAAAAAAATTCTAAGATGAGATATATTTGGTTGTTGGTCAAACACAAGTTGTAAAGATGAAAACTTGTGATATGCAGATGGTCGAATACGAACTAAAGATACAACATGAACTATAGCATATCCCCAAGCAAATGCTGAAAATTTTGATTTCATAAGTATATGTCTAGCAATTAATTGTAAACGTTTTATAAAAGATTCAGCTAAACCATTTTGAGTGTGAACATGCATAACATAATGTTCAGCTGTAATTTCTATTGACATACAATAATCATAAAATATTTTTAAAGTGAACTCACATGTATTATCCAGATGAATTATCTTAATAGGATGACTTGAAAATATTGACCTTAACTTTATATTTTGAGCAAAAAAATTTAGCAAAAATAATATTATGAGTTAATAATAGACAAATATGTGATCATCGAATTAAAGCATCAATTAAAATCATAAAGTATCTAAATAGTCCATAAGGTGAATGGATAGGTCCACAAATATTTTTATGTATTATTTATAGAAATACATGAGACTATAAATATAATTTAAATGGTGAATATCTTATAATTAATTTACCTTGAGCGCAAAAGACACACAAATAATCATCAAATAAAAGAATTTTTTAATTTTTCAATGGATATATATTTGTATTCTCAAAAATACGTCGCATCATATTGGAACCTGAATGACTAAGACGATCACGTCAAAATATAAAAATTTTAGAATTTTCGCACTTCATGTGCATATAATACATTTCAATCATCTTTATTTTTGTAAAATATAATCCAGTTGATAAATTTGAAAAATTTTCTAATATGAACTTATGGTTTAAATTTGTAAAAGTAATATATAAAAATTCAATGTCACCTTCATTTTTGTTTTAATATGATATCCATTGTAGCGTATATCTTTAAAACTTAGTAAATTTCTTCTGAATCTACTATAATATAATAAATCATCAGTATATAACTTTGTTCAATTTAGAAACATAAGATGAACTCTTTCAGAGCCTTCAATTATATTTGCAGTACCATATACTGTATTAACATTAATTTCAGCTAATGTTAATTGTAAAAAATATTTCTTATCTCGAAGAATTGTATGAGTTGTACCACTGTCAACCAAACATATGTCGTCTTCCATAATATCAAGTTTATTATGCTTTATCTAATAAATAAAATAATTATATTAAAAAAATAAAGTCTAATCTTTTATAATTTTTCGAGAAATAAAAATAATATGACTTATGAAAAAATAGAAAAATAACATAATTATAAAAAAAATATTCTAATAATTAACATTTTCATCTCCTATTAAATGATCAATCTTGCCATCATTGTCTTCAAACAAAATCAGAAACATCAAAATCAATATTTAAAAGATGCACATCATTACTAGCAGGTCTATTGCTTTAGAAAAATTCATTTCAACATTTTTTTATTCTCTTTTAGTGATGATTTGTAAATATTGACTAAATATTTTAGAGTACGGTATATTCTTAACCAATAACCTTTTATTCCACATCTATAATAGGTTGTGCCATTGTTTTGGACATTTTTTAGGAAGTTCTTCATTCTTGACTCATTTCATTTTATTTTTTTAGCACATTTATTTTCATAATTAGTTGAGAAATTTCGTCTACTAAGACTTCTTTTACCACGATCCCGCCCATAATTTTGAGAAAATATCGCATTCACTTCAGGGAATGGTGTTGAGCAAGTATGACGAGTTTGATGATTTTTCATCAAAAGCTCATTATTTTGTTCAGCCACAAGCAAACAAAAAATTAGCTCATAATAGTTTTTAAATCGATGCTCTCGATATTGCTGCTGCAGGAGCACATTTGAGGCATGAAAGGTTGAAAATATTTTTTTTAATATATCCTCATCAGTGATTTTTTTTATCACATAATTTTAATTGATAGCTAATTTAAATAAGACTGAATTATATTCACTTAATGTTTTAAAATCATGTAAGTGATGTCTAAATAAAATTATGGTTTTTGCACAATCTTGCAGGGATATTTTGTTACGTTCTTTAATAATATCTCCAAAATTCATAGCATTAAAATAAATTTCAACATCAAGTATCATGATAGACAATTTCTTCAAAAAATATCGAAAGCAACAAATTTAAATTTTACAAGGTTCGACACTGTAAACATACTATACTTAAAAAAAAGAGACTAAAATTAGATTGATATAAAATTATTCAAACAACATATATATATATATATATATATTGAGATACTATACTTAAAAACCTTTAAATTAGATATATATAAATGTATAATAAATCCATGCAAAAATTATATATAAGACCAAATATATATGTATTTTTAATCAGATAACAAATATATATATAATCAAATACAGTGTTATATATGTATGTATAACGGTTCCAAATATTGCTAATTTATAATGATGTAACTTGAAAGAATTTATAATAAACATTATTATAATGTAACTTGAAAGAATTTATAATAAACATTATTATATTTATATAGAATCATAATTATCATCATACAGCCACACAAATTTAACATATGTACACAAACTTCAATATTGTTAATGTTATTATATAGAATTAAGCTTTTGAATCTATGTTAAACACCAATCTGTCAACTTTTAGACTATAGTAGCTCTTTTGGTGATAAAGTATCATAATTGTTAGTTTCCGTAAATCCATGGTAAGTGTATAAAAGCTATGAACATTTTGAATAAATAACCATTCATCCAATAACCGAAATTAATTATTAATAAGTGTAGTATTTATCCAATAACCGAAATTCATTATTAATAAGTATAATACACGAATAATTTTGTATCCAAATCTAACCATCAAAATATGAAATCCATTATTTATTCTTCACCAATACTATAAATAAATAAATAAATACACATGTAGAAATATAAAGAAAGCTAGAATGATTACCTTAAGCTTAAATGCTTATGATAAATAAATTAGTCATAATTGTGTATTGACAATATGTTATAAATAAAGAAAAGAGAATATAAAAAATCTATGTATATCAATTATATTTTATGAACCATCTATAATAAGGTATTTATAGTGGTGTAAGTAGAACTTAGATGAAAAGAAAAATTGTAACTATTATAAAATTAAATTTTAATTTGAATATGATAAAATTAATCATAATATTAATAGGGTAAAATTAATTTAATACAGTAATTATCCACATATTATCTAACAAATATCATATTTTCATAAATTTTTGTTTTTATAGTATTTTTGTGAATTTTAATTTGCACAATATTTTTGTAAATTTCTTTCTGTTTCAGTTTTTTTTTTAAATTCCCAAAACAATATGGGTATGGGCTGAGAGGCCCACTAGGACCAGGCTATCCAATTTTCTGTCCGTTTTAAATGAATATTTTATCTGCTTGAATTTAAAGGCCAAAACTATAACATATTTCACTAAGACAAATGTCACTCATGGATCCAACCTAGAAAGCCTAACTTAGATTAGGCCCATATATTTTCTAATTTATTTTCTTTATTTTTTAAAGTTCACGTATAAGAGGGAGATTTTTATCCTGTCAAGAAGAATCAACAATGTTAATTTTCATTTTTTTTTAATTTGGAGGTTCATTTGAATCTTGAATCAAATTTTAAAGCCAATAAAATTCAGTTAATATGTCTCAAATCTAAATTTTATTGGCTTTAAATTTTGGATTTCAAGATTTCCTCTCTAAGTAACATTTTGATTTGATATGTTGAACCACATAAGCTAGTAAGCTACATAATAATGAAGAACAGTGTTTCCTTGTTTCCAATCCACATAGATAAACTACTTAGTCTTTTATAAATTTCTAGATAAAATTTCTATGGTCGAACAAAACATTGTTTCAGATAAAGATAACCCAACATTCAGAATCGAATTGTCAGCAAAAGGACCATGAATCATAGCTGAATTGACAGAAATTAATTATCCTATTCAAAGTTCAGTCCAAAACAAAGAAATTATGTATCTTCTTGTTTGCCTTCATGGTGTCACCAAAACTCTCAAAAATACACAAACAATCAATGGATAATCAGGGCAACATAGAAAAGATCAATGGAACTCAAGCTAATTTGGGGCTTATTGAAAACCCAAAAGGCCCAAAACTTAAGTGAAAATTTTTAGGGTACCCTACGCCATGTGAGCACACTGCCCTAGTGGGTCTTTGGAAGTAATATAGCAGGGAATATGAAATAGAGAGGAACTAAGGATCAAGTCAAGGCAGTCAAAGCATAGGGAATCCAACTCCCACTCCCTGATTATATTGTCTGAGAAATACAAGGTAAGATTTAACAGGCACTTTTCTTGAAAGAAATGGGCATGAGAGTTAGCGCGGGTAATGTGCCAGAAGTAGTGTTTGTGTGTGTATGTTTGTGAGGTGATAACCCTCTTATTATTGTGTCAGAAATTTTAAGGGGACCAACCAAACCACAGTTATGCACGATTTTGCTCAAAATTATTTCTTGGGGTTGTTTTATTTTTCATGCGCTGATAAAATTTTCAGTTTCCCAAATTCCATAAAACTTGTTCCCCGACCTACTACTGTTTTGTGTCTCCACGTCTCATCTTTCTTTTCTTCTTTTGGCTTTTCACTTTGAGATAAATCCTCCTATTCTAAGATCCTCTCCAAATTAACTGCATTAATATTCTGATTTATATTATGTTTTTATGTTTTTTTTTTTTCACATTTTAATTCTTACTGTGAAATTAAATATGAATTTACTGATAGAATGCAGGCTTAACTAATTAACCATCGAACATTTCTTAACTTGAATTAAGGGAATAGTTATTACACATACCAAAAAATCAGGGCAAGAGGTTTATTGCAGAGAGAGAGAAAGAGAGATTCCATTTTTTATTTATTATATAATATAATGAAATATAATAAAAGAAAGACATTAGACATATGACTTGCTGACTCGATAGCTATATTGAATTTAGCAAATTCTGAAAAGCTCCGGTCAAACCTTGACCCAATTTGAAGTACCACAAATTTGTGTTATGACTCCAGTCTCCAGCCAAGGTTTTTTTTTCTTTTTCCTTTTTCTCTTTTCTTTTCTTTCTTTTAATAATAATAAAAATTGAATTTTCATATATAATTTATGTGTGTATATATATATTATTAGAATTGTCACTCAAAATCTTAATGGGATTTAAAAGGAAATATTTTCTTATTTTATAAGTGAAAAGTATTTCTCATACAAATTAGAATGCTAATTCTAATGTTACTCCTAATTGAATGAGAATTTTTGTTTAGGAGTATTATTGGAGAGGCTGTTTAAGTTTTGGTTTAATCATATAATTAGTTTTTGCCCCACAATATTTGAGTTGGAATTTTTATCTTCAATTGTTATCTATTATAGACAGTGAGTTGAGTGTTATTATTTTCCTAAATTTTACATCTCATTCCAAATTTGATCAGCGAATCTTGCTTTCGTTTGTCTGTAGATAAATTTTTTATTGCCTTCTTTATTTTTTTATATTTATCGTTATATTTTTTATATCATCCCAAATTAAATTTTCAATCTTAATAAATGGTGTGGTGCTAAAAATGCAAATATACTTTCATCCTTGACGCAAAAGAGAATTCTTTAAAATTTTATAATTTGAATTATATTTAAGTGTTATCATTTGTTTTTTCAAAATACATATATATATATGTATAATTGAATCAAACTTCTATTAAAATTGATGGAAATTACAAATGAAATTTAAATTTAATACATACTACAAGTTAAAAAAATATTAACTATGAAATTGATTTACAAATAAAATTTTTATTGAAATTCATATTTAAATAAAATAAATTATATACGAATTTATGCCAAATAATATTTTTGATACAATGAATGTTGGTCAATAAGAGCTTCATTTCATTCATTCATGTAGCTAGGGCTACATATGCTTCGAAAAAAAAAAAGCTAGGGCTGCATATAAATAATTGATTATACCTGAGTAAGTTGTTTTCCAGGTGTCAATAAATGATCCCATAGTTAAATATATATTATACAAGCATAGCCATTTATGATATGATGGACATTTTAGGTGTACATGATAAAGGGTCATTTCTGATTTCCTCCTCTCCCATGAATACAGGCTTTGAAAAAACAACCTTAGTGGGGGCACTGCCTCGACGCATAATTAATCGGAACTAAAGGGACCATCCAACTACTTTTTACTAACCATATGGGTTGCTCTCTTGCTCATAGGGTGAAAACTGAAACCCCTTTTTATTGCAAGCCTTCGCTTTGACCAAAATTTTCTATAAATGTTTCCTGAATATATATTGGCCTTTGCCTTCCCTGCTTTCAATTGCCATATACATACATATATATATACATATAGGTGTTCTCTTAGCAATTAAAATCAATTGCCTCTCTTTAATTAAGATTATTAAAGCTAATGCTAATGATTTTGAAAAGCGCTCTATAAACCATGTTTTGAGAGAAGTAAATTTCGGCATTGGTTATCTATTTCATTTTATCTATAATTTAAATTTAGGGTTCTTAATTTCGTACATCTTCCTAAAGAAATGTCACATTGATTATCCCATGATTTGATATACACTATCTATATTTGCTAATTTGTCTCTTTCGTAAACTTTACTCACACACATATATATACTTAATTAAATAACATATAATCAATAATTAGGGTGTGCTTAGTTTGTAGCTTTTTAGTTTTACTCCTCACAATTAAGTTAAATTATAAAAATCACTAGAACAAATAATTATTTTTTGAATATTACATTAGAAAAGGAGAAATCGATCTTAGATTAATTGCCAGAGAAAAGATGCACTTTAACTCTAAGCTATGTCTCGGTGCGCAGATCAAACAATTATTAATAGGGACTCATCAATAATATAGTATTTTCTTTCTCCCAATAAATTATCTATAGTGTCTTAAGTATCTTGCCAGTGGAAAATTCTTACAACAATGGGTGTATATCCAGCATTCATAGCTAGATTGGTTTGTTTCGAGCATTATATATGCTTAAGCAAAATGCATTTTTAATTGGATGAAATGTATGAAAATGTTAAAACTCGTCCCACCTTCCCATACATATTACCATTCCTTAGAAAGAATACAAAATCTTCAGCTGTTCAATTCACCAGAAGAAATGAGCTGGAACTGCAATTTATGTAGGTACGTACCAACTCATAAATTGAATACGATTGTTGTATAACATGATAAATATGCTTTGGGTGGTCGTCTTATATGTATATATATAAATGGGGGACCTTCAATTTTAAAAGTTCTGAAACTCTCAAGTGCTGAGCTCAGGTGGGATTTGTCAAATTCATGGACGCTTTTTGGGCATTTATATGGTACCTACTGGCTACTGTTTATGACCTCGACAACGCTACTATCTTTATTGCTATTTCATTCTAATCTAACCAACTACTCGGTTTTTCTACGCAGGAGAATTAAATTCATACATTGTATGAACTGGTTTTTTGCTATTAATTTTTTCTGGCCTCAATCTACACATGTAAATTCCTGAGACTCATGTTCAATTGGCTTTCATCGCATTTATATATTACACACTGGCTGCTGTTTTTTACCTCAAAAATATGTATTTATTGCTACATGATTATAATCTAACCAACTACACCGTTTTATTTTTAAATTCATAAATTGTGTGAATTAGTTTTGATTTTTAGAATTTATTAGGTCAAAATACATATTAAAATCATATGGTAAATCACAATAAATAAATTAAATTATAGCAAATTATAATTTTATTCATGTTAACAAATTTGATTAATAAAATAGAACGATAAAGTTTGATTAATAAACAAATAAGAAAATTATCGATCATGCAAATATATGCCCATAAAAATTGATCAGATTTTTTCTTTCTTTTTAGTCAACGAACTTTCAATGGAAGATAAAAATTAACATTAATTCTATTTAGATAATAGAAAAAATATAGCATTTATTTATATAAGAAATAAAATTAGTAAGTATTTCTTCATCATAATTAAAATCCAAATAAAATTTAGACTAAACTTAAATTCAAAACACCTATCACAATATGTAATTTCAACTTGTATTAATCTTTTATGGTTACTATTTGATAATGAACAACATAATATAATATTTTAGACTATTATATTAATATATATGGCATTAAGCTAATAAGTTTTAACATTGGCCTCTTTTGTATAAATTGAAAATATGTAAACACTTTTACTAATCGAGACAAATTAATTGATATATATATATAATTTAATTTGTACTTTTAAATAGAGATTATATAATTGGATTTTGGTGATGAGAATTCAAAGGTGTGTATCTGTATCCGATTCGAATCTATTGTGAGTAATAAAAACACAACATATATTTTAATTTATAAATTATCTATGTACTATATAAATGAATCGGACATCAAACAATATTTAATATATTGTCATTCTTCGGTATATAATTAATTAATCAATAGTAAATGATTATATATATATATGAACTAATATGTCATTATTGTTATCCCCATTCGATTTCATTTAGAGACTGTTGGATAATTAGGGTTGGATAAAAGGCAGTATTAATAGGATGCAACAAAATTGCCATCTTAAAAACATATAAATGATTTTTTTTGCCGGTGTTTCAAAAGCATAGGGAATATGATATAAATATATATAGACATATTATGTATATGTAGATATAATAATAATAATAATAATAATAATAATAATAATAATAATAATAATAATAATAATAATAAAAGAGTGAGTTGGATGATTTGAAAAGACAGAATGATGAGAAAAATAATAAAAATAGAAGGGGGGTCCAATTAAATTATAATAATAGGTGGTAGGGTAGGATTGTGAAGAGAAAAAGGAAAGGAAAGAAGGTGATGAGAAACAGAGAGAGGGGGCCTTTCTTATATTTGCACTTTGCAGGCAAAATGTAAGCTCTTTCAATGACGATCTTGCTAAAGTTGCGGATTAGTTATTTTATTTCCTACACTTTCGGGCTCACTTGGACCAACTCTCTATTCAGTGTAAAAATAAATAAAATAAATATCAATAAAGAGATCGCATATTTTTAAAATTAAAAGTATATTTATATAGAAGCTTCTGTACATATCAAACTCAAAAAAGAAAAGAAAAAAATAAATAATTTTGAATTTTGTGATTTTGACTTTTTCTAATATGTAAAAGTTGGTCAAATCGAATACCAATTGTTAAACTTAGCTTGTAATAACTTTAACATTATTATAGCTTGCTACTAATAATCAAAATTTTATTATAACAGTGGAGTTTTTAATTACCTCACAATGTCAAACATATAAATTTAATTTTTAATGCCTCATATATTTTCTTTATGATCTCTATAAAAGAAGCGTATACTCTTCTCCTTTAGCATAATTAAATTCTTACTTTATTTCCCTTAAAACCTATCATAAAAATTTCGAATTTCTTTTAACTGTGGATACATCTAATTTATTTTTAAGCACTAGAGAAAGAAAGTAATAAGAGTGACAAAAATAGTTTTCTCTCTTTTTTTATTTTTTATTTTTTAATTCATAAAAATGATTTTGTTTTTATTCAAGGCGATTGAAATTTTGATATGCTATAATAACATCACCGTTAAATCAACACTTTCGTTATCCCAAAACTAATTAAAAAGTAAAAAAATAAAAATAATAAATTGGTGATAAATAGAAGATAGGTATGAGCTTAGCTAAATCTATATGTTTTTTATATAAATCTATTATTATTTATCTTAATTTTACTTTTTTTAATTTTACCTTTTTGTCTCTTTTGTGAGATTTACTTGTTATTTTTTCATAAAATTAATTTGAAGTAATTTTTTACAGTCGAACAAAAATATTTTGTTTTCTTAAAGTATTTATGTCCTTTAAATTCATTTTGATAGTTTTTAGTTTATTATTGATATTCAAACAACGGATTTATTCAAAAATATAAAAAAATGATTGATTTCTATAATTTAATAATCACCAATTAAAGTATATTCTTATAGAATTGCCAATTATAATGCTCTATCAACACGATCCAAGAAAATTAAGAGAAATTTAAACTATTTTATTTTAATTTTTGACATATGTTATATTTTTATTTTTAAATTAAAATATTTTATTTTTAGTTATTATATAAATGGTGTCCTAAAAAGAACCTCTCTCATAAAAATCACATCTCAAATACACGACTACTTCCAAAATCTGTGGTTTTAATATTTTGTGAATTTATTTATTGATAATCAATGACGGAACTGGGGTATCAGGGGATCTGGACACCCCTCAACCATATATATATATATATATATATATATATATATATATATGTGAATTTATATATATTTATTTATATATTTAAATTTAAATAAATTATATATATAATTTAAATGAATTATATATATTATATATATATATATGTAAATTTAAATAAATTTTATTTTAATTTATAAAATTTTTATAAAAAATATATTTTTTTAAAAAATTAAAAATAAGTCTATTATATAATATTTTTAAAATATACAAAATTATTTAATATAATTATTATTTTTAGATATAATTAATCTAATAGTATAAATTAATTATTAAATTATTATAATATTAAATATTTAATTTTATAGTAAATTTGTTTGAATTTTTTTTTAAAAATTCATATCTCTAAGTAAATTTCTGATTCCGGTGTTGTTGATAATTCAACGAAAGGAAACCGACTTTTTCTCTTAGAAAGGACAAAAGCCACCGTGAAACGACGTCACTTCTGTGTTTGGTAAACTGGCTTAGTCTGGGCTGGGACCCTAAAAGATGAGCAAATAGGGTTTTGTATGTCATTCGATGCTGGAGATATGCTGTGCATGCAGCTGTAAAAAAGAATACGAATGGAAAGTCGTGATTCTCAATTAATTTCATCCAATTAAATAATTTTTTCGTTGAAATATACTATATACTTTTTAACTTAAATTTATTTATTTTGAGGAAAAAAAATATGATTTTGATCACCTGTGCTGTAATATAGGACAGACTAATTAATAATTTAAATAATTAAAAGAGTAATAATTAAATTTAATATTTATGGCCAAACCAAACCGAATTAAAATGTTACTCTAATTCCATAAGTACGCAGTAAATTGGATTCTAATATACAATAACTATGGAAGGACAGAACTGAGAGTCCAATTAATGGGATTTGCAGAGTAACTCATTGCAGATAGATACAGTGAATTAACCATTTATGAACTGCAAATGGCTTATAATTTACTATTTTCGCTCTATTTAAATTAATATTATTGTAAAAAAAATTTATTTTATATATATTATTACTTTATAAAATTAATAAAATTTAATTAATATTTTTTTAATTATATTATTATTTTTAATATTAATGAGTTAATGAATGATACTTTAATTTATTTAAAAAATTTATATAATATTAAAAAAATTTAATTATTTTTTAATAAAAATAAATAAACTAAAGATAATAATTTAAACGGACAGTATTTTTCTTATTCTTTTTTCAGTTCATTTAACTCAATTATTAGTAAATTGATCGTCAATGTAAAAAGCATGAGCACCCGCTACTTTTTTTTGGACAAATAGATACAATAAGTAGAGTAATAGTACGCACTACTCACTGAGTGGAGCAGTAGTAGATTTTATGTATTAATTAATGCAACACTTGACACTTACCAAATGAATTAATTGTTGGTGGTAGCACACCAAAATTAAAAAATAAAAATAAAAAAAAAGAAAGTAAAAAATATAATGTGTCTAATAAGAAAGAAATTATTAAAAATATAAGGTGAAAATGAGAGGTGCCTAATTTAACCTAATTTTCACCTAATTTAGTTTGACAATTTATTTACATTTGAAGCCTATAAATAGGCTCATTCTCTCCATTTGTAGACACACCAAACAAACACAAAATATAGCTTAAGGAGAGTTATAGGTTAAACACCAATTAGTTTATATTAGGAATTAGAGAATTAATCTCTTGGAGTTCCTTGGAATATAAATATTTGGGGATTGTTTTGTGGGTGTCGGTTAAAAAAATATTTTGTAATTTGTGGTTGTAACAATTTGCCGCATAGTGAATATTTTTTTTTGTTGTCGTTAGACAACGACCGTGGTTTTTCCCCATTCGGGAGTTTTCTACGTTAAATCATTGTGTTTTATTCTCTTTAATTTCACAGTCATTATTTTATTTTCTCATTTTTTCCTGCTTGAAGACGGTCCGAAGGGCGGAAAAATAACAATTTTCCCAACAAGTGGTATCAGAGCTTAGTTGTTATAATTTTTGTCAAAAATCTTAGTATGCTCTGTGGTTGCAGCTTGGTCTGATCTTCCACATCAGAAAAGATTTTTTTTAAAAATTATTTTTGTTTTTAAGCTGGTAGAGCCTTTGGAGCTGGTGGAGCTTTGGAAAAGGTGGAGTCGTTTTGCTTTGGTGTGCTTGAGTATTGGTGGTGAGATAAATAATTACATGTCGAGGTAAATTTTGTCAAACGACACGAATTTAGTCTAAGGCAAGTGAATTTTAAGTGAGACCATTGTGACTCCTCCTCTTACCTGAGAATTTACCTGGTGTAATATTTATTTCTGGTCTTTTATTAAGCACAAAGTAAGCATGTCGGCAATGAGATGCGAGATTGAGAAATTTGATGGGAGAATGAATTTTGCACTGTGGCAAGTGCAAGTCAAAGATGTGTTGATACAGTATGGACTACATAAGGTTTTGCAGGGTAAACCAGTCAGCGGAAGAAATTCAGGAAAAGGCGGTGGTAGTGGAGACTCAGAAAAATTCAAGATTAGTGACGAAGAATGGGAGGAGCTGGATATCAAGGCGGCAAGTCAAATTCGCATGTGTCTAGCAAAAAATGTTCTTGCTAATGTGCTTGGATTGTCCACGACAAAGGAGCTGTGGGAGAAACTGGAAGAATTGTATCAGGGAAAAAATATATCCAACAGGTTATATTTGAAGAAGCAATTTCATACGTTGAAAATGGCGGAAGGTACAAAGCTGTCCGATCACCTGAGTGTCCTCAACGGTATCATCTCTGAATTGGAAACTCTTGGAGTGAAAACCGAAGATGAAGATAAAGCTCTCCGGCTCATCCTGTCACTTCCTTCAACATATGAGCACATGAAGCCTGTTCTGAAATATGGTAGTAAGGAAGTGGTGTATGCAGATGTGGTTAGTAAGCTCATTACTGAGGAGAGAAGACTGAATGAAATGAAAAATAAATCTTATGAGAATTCAGCTTTATCTGTCGGTATCAGGAAAAAGAATAAAGGCTCCGGAAAGAGGAAGGTTGTCTGCTGGGGATGTGGTCAAACTGGACACGTGAGAAAGGATTGTCCGAACGGTGGAGCTGATTCAGCTAGAAGCTCTAACGTTGTTGCTGCCAATGTGATCTCCTGTGGCGAAGGAGATGATGAGTTTTCTCTGTAGTTGAGAGAAGTGTGTCCTCATGGCATGATTGCTACCCGTTGAGATGCCATGGAAGATGACAGATTATTGGTAGCTGGTCCACAGAAATGCGTGCGACATTGGTTGACAGTTAATGCAAAGCATGTGGTGGAAAAATGATGTCGATGGCTAATGAACTCTCGAAAAAGTCAACAGGAGGGTTGCACCATAAACTATTAGCGGGATCCGACATGGCCGATGAAAAATTCTTAGAGTTGGCGAAATAATTCCAAGTGGCGATACTCTTTTATGGTGGAGTATGTTAATTCTTGACGTTAAGAATTATGATTGTCGGTAACAGACAATGTTGTGTTTTTATTTTTCAAGGTGGAGATTGTTGGTGGTAGCACACCAAAATTGAAAAATAAAAATGAAAAAAAAAGAAAGTAAAAAATGCAAGGTGCCTAACAAGGAAGAAATTATAAAAAATGTGAGGTGAAAATGGGAGGTGCCTAATTTAGCCTAATTTTTACCTAATTTAGTTTGACAATTTATTTGCATTTGAAGCCTATAAATAGGCTCATTCTCTCCATTTGTAGACACACCAAGCAAACACAAAATATAGCTTAAGGAGAGCTATAGGTTAAACACCAAGTAGTTTATATTAGGAATTAGAGAATCAATCTCTTGGAATTTCTTGAAGTATAAATATTTGGGGGTTGTTTTGTGGGTGTCGGTTAGAAAAATATTTTGTAATTTGTGGTTGTAACAATTTGCCGCATAGTGAATATTTTTCTTGGTTGTCGTTAGACAACGACCGTGGTTTTTTCCCATTCGGGAGTTTTCCACGTTTAATCATTGTATTTTATTCTCTTTAATTTTACAGTCATTATTTTATTTTCTCATTTGTTCCTGCTTGAAGACAGTTCGAAGGGCAGAAAATAGTGATTTTTCCAACATTAATGAACGTGGTAATTAAATTTTCATATAATTAAGTATTCCCAAAGGAGAGACTCGAGAGCTTTTCTTTTACAGTTTGCAAATGTTCTACCTTAAGAAATTAATTAAGGATTAACTCCTGAAAAATCTAAAATCCTAGGGCTAAGCAATTGGTGTAGGATATTGAGGTGGATCGATAAAGAAATAAATTAAAGATGCATGGTATTTATATATTGGATATATAAATATAATTAATTAGTTAATTACAAATCAATGAATTAATTAGGTTTCTAAAAACCGTTATAAAATTAAGTGTGAGTAATCTGATTCATGATGATATTCATCCTTCCAGACTCCCGGCAGGGTCATTCTGTATTATAGTTAAATAGCAACAGCCTAGAAAATATAACTTAATTAATTTAATTTTCTTAGTTTAACTCTTTTTAATTTTGACTTCCTAGTCAGCCCAAAACTTGGATCTTCGTTAAGTTTTTTTTTTTTTAAAAGGTTCAAATCCCCGAAAGTATATTTTTGGGAGTTCGAACCCGCGACCTTCTCCTAGTGGGTTGGGTCGCTAACTCGCTGGACTAATTATCTTCTTAATTAATTGAAAAAAGAAACATACATCTCAAAATACATTTTTTAAATTTTTACTAATTAAAATCAGGTTAATTACTAATTAATCAACATTTGAGTTTGTACGTCTCATGATTTTAAAATAGTTGTAATATTATCAAATCAAATTTGTAAATTAAAAGTGCAATCAATATCAGAATAATTTTTCAGCAATTTTTTTTTTTATAATTAACTCCTTTTAGCTCAGAACAGCTAATTCAAACATATTGACTTAGAGATCAGAGCTAGTGAGACTTTTAGATAAATTTAGAGATTAGCTTACAATAAGAAATTAAGGAAAATATGATGAATTTGGTGTATAATTAGGTATAGTTTTGATCTGATCTACAGCTAAACTGTCAAAGCAAGTAAGAAATAACCAAGGCATTTTCAAATAATAAAAAGATTCCTCGGACGGAGACTTTCCTACAGATGCATTAACTGAGACAGAACCATAAAATTAATTAATACATATAAAATTCTATTCCTTTTAATTAAAGAGTGGTTATAATAAAATAAACTAAGATTTGTTAACTTAAACGCTAGCTAGGTGTGGACCGCCTCAATAATCAAAGGCCAAGAATAAAAGAGGCATGCATAATGGAATTAATAAGCAATATGCTAATTGTAATTAAATGTTCCAGAGAGTTGAAGCTGGCTTTTGGATCTTGTGTCATCTCCTAATAACTATACTGCTACTCCTTTAATTAAGAATGGCAATAGCTCACTGCTCACATGATTGTTTACTTAATATTTATTTAAAAGGACAAATTAATTAACTGATCCACTGCTTTTCTTTGCTGAATTTATTTCTTATTTGTGGGCAAATTCATCAGAAGTTGGAATCTTTAGTTGGATTTTTATTTCTTTATTATTTACACATTCAAAAGGACGTTTCTTTTTGTTTCCTGTTAGTTATTTTATTAGAACATATGATCCCGTGTATAAATTTATTAAGGAATTATTGAAATAAAGATTGAATTTAATTTTTTTTAATATATAAATTATAAAATGGATAAGAAGATGACGAGTCCATTGACAAGATGTGGGCATCAAAAGGCAATTCATTATATGTTTTGTAATTTTTCTTTTTCATATTTTAATTAGATTTAACGAATCTTATAAAATTTTCATTATTAAATTTTTTTTTTTAAAAAAACACTATTTAAATAATCAGGACTTAATAGTTCAATATTTGTATTGTTATACCCTAATACAGAAAGAGATCGAATTTAACTTTAATATAAATAGTGAGAAAAATTGACCAAATTTAACTTTATTATCAATCTTATATTACAGGGAAAATTATTTCATTTTTTTAATAGATGTTTGTTAGATCGATTAATAATAGTTTAATCGTTATTTCAAAAAAAAAGCTTAATCATGGAATACCTATCTTGTAATATAAATATCAAGTGATAAGTTTTTTTTTTTTCAATTAAAACTTATAAACTGTTTGAAACAAATGAATTACAATTATGAATTTTTTTTTCATAAAAATGTTACTTTTTTTACAAATAAATTATTATATTTAAACGAATACAATTTAAAATTGATTTTTTATTTCCTAAAATATCTTCAGTTTGTAATTAACAAAATAACTAAGAAATAATTATATTTTATAATAAAATATGAATTTATAAAATATAATAAAACGAGTTGGAAGAACGAATAAAAAATAAAGGAATAAAAATATCAGAAATATTAGTTGTAGAAGTAAGCAAAGAGAGAGAAAGAGAAAAAGAGAGGAAGAGAATACAGGAAAATAAAATAAAAAGAGGTATTTTGTTAATTTTATGAAATCAATTTCATAAAATTGATTTTAATATTCAAATTAAACGCAAAGATTTTAGAAATTCGAAATAAATTTTATAAAACTTTATAGAGTTTATTTTTTTTAATAGTTCATTTATCATTATCGATCGATTATTGGGTTGAGCTTTTCTATTTTATTTTTTTTAGAGAAAAAAAGTTGGAACTTGTTTGAAAATTTTTTATTTTTGCTTTTTTGTGGAATATTCCCTTTTTTATAATTTTATTTATGAGTTTTTTTTAATTTCTCATTTTATTTTTCTTTTTAGTGGTAACTCTCTGTCTTTCCCTCTCTCTCTCTCTTACACACACACACACACACACACATTTTCAATTTCATACTCACTTTGGATACTTATCCTACTACTCTTTTTTAACAAATTCGTATATTTAAAAGCTAAGAAGTTTCATATTTTGTGTTACACTCCTTCTGGAAATTTCTTATTTTGAGATATTTATTAATCTCTAATAATATTTAAAAATTTTCAAACAGCCCTTTTTAAAACATAATATTGGATATTACTTATCTTAAATAAAAATTTCAATTAATATATTTTGAATTAGTGATTTTGGATTCTTACTTATTCACTTATTTGATTTATTAGAAAACAAAATTACAAATTCTTATTGACTACAACATATTGATATCACCTAAATTTCATATTTTCAAAATTTGAACACAGTCCAAAAAAATAAAAATAAAAATAAATCACTAATATCTGTATAGATGATGATTCGTTATTATGATATAATTTAATTATTTAATTATTTATTTTTATGATGATTTGAAAGTAATAAATTTTAATAAGTTTTTCAATTACTAAAATATAAAAGATGAAGGGAAGGGAAGACGGTAGCCGGTAAAATGGTGAATGTCCTAAAAATAAAGTGACAGAAATGAAAATGGCCCACAATGAGATTGACCATATATTAAGCAAACCCTAACCAATCACCAATCATCTCAATTGTGGATTCAGGTACGACCCATGTACGGTATCCCCTGACAACCCCGCTTCCTCCTTTTTTATTGGATCGTGCTTCTCACGTAATCTACACTCTCCTACATCTTACAAATTCCCCTCATCCCAACTGCTCCTGCCCTTAAACTAGCACATTACATTACCCTACCCTCTTGCAGTCAAACTCAGTCCACACACATAACTTAATTTACTCAATTAAAACTAAAATAAAATAAAATCCCAAAAATAATTTCTCAAAATTTAAAAATAAAAATAAAAATAAAAAACATAGAATAGAAAACACAATCTCCAAATTTAAAGACAGTAGAGATGCAAAACACAACAAACCAAACCAAATCAAAACCTTTTCTTTCAATTCATCTTTGAAATAAACCGTTAAAACAGTAAAAAAAAAAAACTAGGAAACCCCATTTCTTGCTAAACACCATCTTCATCTTCTTCCTGATCAATTATCAATAATCATGTTACTCAATTTCTTTCTCTCTCCGAGTCATGGGTTTATCTGTCAATAATGCATCTGATTCAATTTATATGAACACACCAAGAACCCAGAAGAATAGGGGAAACTGGAAAGGGAAAGAACAAGAGCCAGAACATGGATGGTGAATCTATTTCTGGGCTTCTTTGTCAAGAAAGTGAAACTTGTCTTGAAGAAGAAGAAGTAAATGAGGACACTTTCATTAACATAAGCATGAATTATGGAGAAGGCAAAGAAGAAGAAGAGTATGTGGGAATGTTGGTTGAGAGAGAGATCAATTTTAGATTTAAAATGGATCCATCCATGGATTTTGATAATTGGGTTAAATGTGCTCGTTTGGAAGCCGTCACATGGATTCTTAAAGTTAGTTGTTCTGTTTCATTTGACCTATAAATTCTAAAGTTTAGTTAATCTTGATTAGTTTATTTTGTGGTAATTACTGCAGACTAGAGCCAATTTTGGTTTTCGGTTCCAAACAGCTTATTTGTCTATGACATACTTCGATCGATTTCTTTCAAAGAGGTCTATTGATGTAAGATAAATTTATTTTTAAATTACAAAATTATCTGTTCAATACTTTGTTTGTGCAATTGATTTTATTTGTTAAATTATTGGTTGCAGAGTGAGAAATCATGGGCAGTTAGATTATTATCGGTGGCATGCCTTTCTTTGGCTGCAAAAATGGAGGAAATAAAAGTACCTTCTTTATCAGAATTTCAGATTGAAGACTACAATTTTGAATGCAGAGTAATTCAAAGAATGGAGCTTTTAGTATTAAATACATTGGAATGGAGAATGATTACTATTACTCCTTTTGTTTTTCTTCATTATTTCATTATTAAATTCAGCAAGGAAACTCCACCAGAGCATATAGTATCAAGAACTGTGAGATTCATTTTGGATTTAATGAGAGGTACTTACCTTTCTTTTACAAAAAAATATTATTTAATAATTTTGTTGTTTATTGATGTGAATTCTTAATTGCAGAGATAAATTTGATGGATCATAAAGCCTCTGTTATAGCAGCAGCATCCACTTTGATGGCATTGGATCAGAGCTTAACAAGACAAGAAATGGAGTGTAAGATGAATTCCATTTCTTGTTCTGGGTTTCTTGAAATTGTGAGTTCTTTCATTTTTTTTTTCTAATTTCACTTATAAATAGCCAATTATTTACAATTACATTGAAGATCACATTCTAATAAGAGGAAAATTGCAAATTCTTGACCTTTTTCTATGTAACAGGAAGATGTGTTTCAATGCTACGGTCTAATGAAGAAATGTAAATGGAGAATCTTAAAACATTAAAGCTGGTAAATACATCGGGAGATCTATCGCCTGCCCAATTGAGGTCGATGGATGTTTTAGAGAATTCTTCAGTTACTTGTGATATTAACACTAAGAGGAGAAGACTCGCATTCAATAATTCTGACTAAAATTATGATGAGAAACAACGACGATAGTGTGATTCTGCAAAAGTTTTTGTTCATGGGTTATGATCTAACGAGTGGGTTTTTTTCATTTATAATTTTTGATAATTACTGGATGATGGATATATAATTTTGGAGTTGATTGGAAATGCCATAGAAATGAGAAAGAGAGAAATAAAAGAAAGCCAATGTTTGGGCTACATATATAAAAAGTTAGTTGCGATATATGCCAACAGGTGGGACAAAAAAAAAAGGAAAGAAAGTTTAGAGGGCTGAAGAAAGGTGTTGAAGGCTGCTTCTTGTAACACAGTCAGTTCATATGCTTATTCACATTTTCAATTCTTTTTTATTTGATTTTTTTCCCTTTTTAAAAATGTCTTTATTTATTTTTTATTTTTGAAAAAGAACTTTCTTTCTGGGTTTATAATGTCAATTGCTAAAGAACTTACCTCTTGATGGGGATGCTTGGATACTTTTTTGTGTCCTTGAAAAGGGTGTGCTAAGTAATGGTAGAGTAAGAGACAGAGACTCTTCTGCTACTGATAGTATGATTTGATAAATGTATGCTGCAAGTTGTCCATCCAAAAAGTAATGTAAAGGTGAATTTGATTGGATCTGTTTGAATGTCTGCAAGTTACCCTTTCAAAAGCAGGTTCTACTCTGTTCTTTTGATCTTTTCCCTACATTGCTTTGTTGTTTGTATTGAGGTTTGAGAGTGTCAACAGACTCAATGCATTAAAGTAAAATTTCTATATTATTGATTATTATTATTACTATGATGGAATGGTTTTCTTTCTCTAATGATGTTACCTTTAATCTTGTCAATGAACTGATGATCATTTGATATATAATTTCCATTCGCTATATTTGATTTAACATGTTGTCTAATAGTACAAATCATCATCTTTTATTCTGGAACAGTTGCTGAAATAATTATTTTCTAATTTTCCTTTTTCTTCCTTAAAGACAATTTTTTTTTACTATTGCATGATCCTAGACTGAACCCCGAGATATGAACAGATTAGATTGAGGTAGTAAACACTAAAAACACTGAACAGTTATGGTTTTCACTAAGTTCCAAGAAGAAGAGGAAGGGAAGTAGCTGTGCAGTCAAAACTGGCAAATAAGTACTTGGTACTTAGTACCCTTATTATCTGCCAACTTTGTTGTTGTTGGAGCTAAAGGTCACTTCATACTTTATATGTAGATTTGAATAGAACTAGCACTAAATCTACCGTCTTAGCCTCATGTTTTATTATTCGCCTGCTTGTAGTTACTGTGATACACAATTTAGTGTCTTAAAGGTGAGTTAAATTTGAACAGGGTTCAGGGTACATTGGCACAGTTTTTTCAATGTTTTATGGTCTGAAAAGCTTCTAACAAACTCTGTATCTTATTCATAATCTGATTTGGAGCTATTCACTTTCATAGCGTCAGCTATGCAACTAAATGCTCCTAATTTATTATGGCTTTTTCTTTCTTTTTTTCGGATATTTTTGTTAGCGAGGCTTAGATTGAAGATTGAAACTCTCAATATGAAGCAAATCTCATTGATTTATCAGTACTTATTCTTTACTGTAGAGTCAAGGAGATTTCCAGGCTGGGGTTGATCTTACGTTTGTTTGTTTGTTTGCATGACGCTTGACATTTGGAAATCTGCCAAACAAGGTTGAATTACGCAATGGAAAAAAGTATAGTACTTTGTCGGTGGGCCACTTAACTGGATCACTGTTCAGACTTTTGAACCTCCAAGCCCTTTTTCTTTCCTTTTTTCTGTTTAATTTATTGATTAATGGAAGTTATTTTCTAGCTTGAAATCTATTGAATGAATTTTTAAAAGAGGTTTAAAAAAAATAAATTATTTGAGTCTGCGATTCTCTATTTTTTAAAATCCAGAGACAAGATAGAAAAATAAAAAAGGAAAGAATGTATTAAATTCGGAGAGTAGGGGGAAATTATCAAAGTGTACATTAGAGGGTATTGTAAAGACAATTTTAGAATGGTTATGTTTCATAGTAATCATTAATATTTCAGGAGAGACATCAGATATTCTCTCTTTTTTTTTTCAATTTTATTCATTCGTAAAATTATTGTGATTTTTTAAAAATTAATGGGCTGAATAGCAAGAACTCAAAAAGAGACGGCGTTCTCCAACAATTTCAATCTATATGCATATTTTGATCCGTTACGCGACTCGGTGAATTTATCGACGGTCATTTGTTGGCGCTGCGTGTCGAATTTATTGGACGTAGATGCGACTGCTGTTGATAGAGCGATTGCTTACTGTTGCTGATGTGAAAATCTTCGATTTTGTGATATAGAGAAATGCCATTCGGCTTTTGCGGATGTAATCATAGTGTTCATGAACTGTGTACCATACTTTGTAGTCAGCTAATGTTTTTTTATACAAGATACCGTATATACTACAATTTAATTAGAAAAATTACCCAAAATAATTTTTTTTAAAAAATTATTAATATATTTTAATCCCTTTTAATTTAAAATAATTATAAGATAATAAAAATATTCTTTATATTTTAAAAAATTAACTCTCAATTTCTTCTTCTTTAGCTCGAATAGTGAATATTCACAAACTTCTATTATTTTGTCATTATTTTTTCCTTTTATTTTTTAAAATTCTGTGGTCGAAACACTTAGATTCGATTGATATTTATTTCATCAAATATTAATTATATCCATTAGCTTCATCACTGCAACGGATTAGTTTTTTTATTTTATTTAATATATGACAATAAGAATTGTTGATTTTTTTTATATTATTGAATGATTTGACGAGAAATTAATTATGTAATATTATATATTTTAATTATACTTGAGTTTTCTTATTTGATTTCATGTCGAAATAAGGGTTTATGATTGTTAACTGTATTTATATACAGTTAGAAATAATTATTGACTTAGTTTTTTGTCCAGCTGACTATTATTGAGTTTATGGTATGTGTTTCTCAGTCGATTCAATTTGTATGTAGGTTGGATAATCATTAAATAAATTTTATATAATAGTCACTAACTATCACTAAATATCACGAACTACATTTGAAAACAACTTCTAATTTTATCTTAGAAAAATATAAGTTGCATGATTTGAATTTGGTAAGTATTTGACCGAGTTTGTATGCATGTGTAAGTTTCTTAATGAAATAGTCACTATGACTAACAATAAATAACTATGACTAACTATACAATAACTTTCACTAATATATTTTAAAAATAATATATATTTATCCATTGGATAATTTATGTAAAATATTTCATAATTGAGAAGTGTTTTACTCCATTCTGCATGCATGTAAGTGCTTCACGAACTTTGCATTTATTTCATATATTATTTGTATATTTGTTATTTATTATAAATTGAATCTAATTATGTACTTATCGAATGCAGATGCAACCTGCTAATAACTTTAGGTACGAAGTATTCAATATCGATAAAAAAATTCATAGTGGATATGAATCAAAGGATATGTTGTTGTAGCGAGTTTCTGTTAGACCAGATTCCATGTGTTCATGCCCTTGTAGTTGCCAAAATTGGTGAATTTAACGCTTATGATTTGTATTCTCCACATTATTCACTAGATCATTGGTATGAGACATATAAAGGGATAATAAATTCGGTGCCTTATATTACAGACTGGATATTACCATATAAGGTGACCAAGATGAATCTTCTACCTCCAAATATTCAAACTTCAAGCAACAGACGTAAAAAACTGAGAATTCCATCATTGGGAGAGAATAAAACACATCCTAAGTGTAGCACTTGTCGTGAGCATAGCTATAATAGACTCACATGTCAGAATTCAATACCCAATAAATGTGCATCACAATCTGCAAGTGCTCAAAAATAAATAAAAAACATTAAATTTATATTTGTATATTATTGACAGTTATTATTTGTTTGTTTTTCTAATTTTTCATTTGTTAAATTATAGAGTTTTGTAAGACTAACTGTCACTAACTAAGACTAACTGTGCATTAACAATGACTAACTCCATCTCAAACCGATGAGGAATCGTCACTCAGCCATATTTGGTATCATAACTATATTTGTACGGTGTGGTTGGTTGGGTCAGCATGTTGAAATAAGTTAAGAGGTGGCAACTATCCACTAACTATGACTAACTAAGACTAATTATGGCTAACTATGCATTAACTATGACTAACTCCATCTCATACTGATGAGGAATCGTCACTCAGCCATATCTGGCATTAAGACTACATCTGTGTGGTATGGTTGGCTTGGTCAACATGTTGAAATAAGTTAAGGGGTTGTAGTTGTCCACTAACTATCACTAACTAAGACTAGTTATGGCTAACTATGTACTAACTATGGCTAACTCTATCTCAGACTGATGAGGAATCGTCACTAAGCCATATCTGGTATCAGGACTACATCTGTGCAGTGTGGTTGGCTGGGTCAGCATATTGAAATAAGTTAAGGGGTAGCAGTTGTCTACTAACTGTCATTAAATATGGCTAACTATGCACTAACTATGACTAACTCCATCTCAGATCGATGAAGAATAATCACTCAGCCATATCTGATATCAAGACTATATCTGTTCAGTGTGGTTGGCTGTGCCAGCATATTGAAATAAGTTAAGAGGTAGCAGCTGTCCACTAATTATCACTAACTAAGACTAACTATGGCTAACTATGCACTAACTATGGCTAACTCTATCTCAAACAGATGAGGAATCATCACTAAGCCATATCTGATATCAGGATTACATCTGTGCGGTGTGGTTGGCTAGGTCAACATGTTGAAGTAAGTTAAGGGGTGGCAGTTGCCTACTAACTATCACTAACTATGACTAACTATGCACTAACTATGGCTAACTCCATCTTAGACCGATGAGGAATTGTCACTAAGCCATATCCGGTATCAAGACTGCATTTGTGCGGTGTGGTTGGCTGGGTCAGCATGTTGAAATAAGTTAAGGGGTGGCAACTGTCCACTAACTATGACTAACTATGCGCTAATTATGACAAACTCCATCTTAAACCGATGAGGAATCGTCACTCAGCCATATCTGGTATTAGGACTACATATGTGCGTTGTGGTTGGTTGGATCAGCATGTTGAAATAAGTTAAGACGTGGCAGCTGTCCACTAACTATCACTAACTAAGACTAACTATGAATAACTATGTACTAACTATGGCTAACTCCATCTCACACCGATGAAGCATCATTAGTAATCCATTGTTCACTATGATAACTATAGCAACTTAAATTATGCCAATGTTGAACATTATAAAATTTGGCATAAATACCATTTTTAACATTACAAAAAAACTATCATCCACGTTAAGCCTATATTATACAATAGCGAAATTTACAAATTTGTATACAATCATTTCTCATCCAAATCACTGCCTTTCTCACCAGCGGAATGATATATACCCATTTTCTTGTTCGTTGCATGAAATTATAAATAATAAGTTGTGGTATATCTGAGTTGATCCATATGTTCTTATTTGCAATCTCACAAATTGCAACCTAGTGTCATACAAAATTCAACAAATTTTGCCTTAAACATATCACAATCTTGCATGTTCAATAAAAAAATTAGTTGTTAGTAATATTTTAAATAATATAATTAAACACGAAGTGATAGCAGGGAGTTACCCATACTATTGTGGGCATAAATCCTTTATATATATTACTTTAAATTTCTTTTTTTAGAATGTTGTGAGCTCCAGTCGCAAAGTGAAGAATTCAATGAACTTAAGAGCATGGACCAACATTTCTCTTAGTGGAGTCACACATGTCATCCTTGGCGTGCGGCGGTCAGGTCGAAACAATGAGTCAAATACCGTAATGGTCTAAGTAGTTAGTATGATTTTAATAAAAAACTAATGTTGTGACTCATGGTTGACTGGGAGGTAAATTCTATCCACTTCCCACATAGATTTTCCATATCTGATTTGGCCGTTCAAGAATCTCACAATATTTATTGAAGACTCCCATATAGTCTTCTCTTTCTTACTATTGGTAAAGTCGATATACTCCCATATAAATAATTAATTGATGAGTGTTCCACCGTATGTCGAACGTTAGTCAAACAGAGAATCACAAAAAAGTTGCTTTTGTAGAACATAATATAGAATAATATTAATTTCCAGCAAAATATGACCAAAATACAATTGTTATTCTAAATTTGATATATTTAGACATACTATCTATATAAAAATATAAGTTGAGAACTTACATCGGTGCCCAACCAACTATCTGAAGTTTTTAATCACCGCCAAAAACCATATGTGTCTACCCTTCTAATTGTAAAGTCATAATAATTATTATCTAGTAGCCTTTGCTCATTCTATTTGTTACTGTATTACGAAAGAAGTTTATTCAGGATAATTACATGCATGTTAGTTTAGTTCAAATAAGTTGTCGACTTACTATTTAAATTCCTTGAACGTGAGGTCCCACCAATCATTGAATTGTTTCTGTGCATCTTCACTTGAAATTTGAAATGAGAAAATTAGAAGCATTGGATCATACTCATCATTATCTAGCCTTCTATTCCACACTTGTGATATGACATCTCTTCCCTTCTTTCCTTTCCTTTCTGCAGTCCACTCTTCTTCCATATATTTTAAATTTGAAACTTTGACCCTTTTGGCAACTATTTTATCAAATTTGGTTTGACAAACTGTCATAAGGGAGGAGCCAGTAGTTTCTAGATTTTTCTTGACTTCTTCACCCTTTTCTCTACTAAAATAACCCATATTTACTTAGAAAAATGGTACTTTGAGAGAAAAAAAAAAGATTCATTAAGTCTACAATAACTTACACGTTCTCAAGTGTAGCCATGGGCTGAATATCACATGTTTCCTTATGTCCTAATAGAATGGAATGGGAGGGGCTGGTAATATGCTGCAGAAATTTTAGATCATCAACCTTTTCTCCGTTGAAATAAAATACAACTATGTTAGTTTAGTTCAAATAGATGACGAACAAAATTTCTTTATAACGTATAACAATACTTACACATGCTCAGATGAGGAAATTGAGACAATACTACCAGTTTCAATTTGTCTAACTGTAGCGATCATGTTTATTCTGCTAGAAAGACTTGCAATCTATGCTATCAAATGCTTATTTTGCACATTCAGCTTATTTCGCAATTCTTCATTTTCTTTTATCAAGTACTTAATCTTTTCACCTTATTGAGCATTATTTTCCCGCAATTCCTGGATTAATATTTCATTTTGTTGGTTCTCCTTTTCAAATGACAAACAACATTCCTCCAGCTTTTGAACAACATGTTGTAGATTTCTAAAATCTGTTAAATCAAATGGGGATGTCTTCGATTCATCACCTCTTTTGGGATTTTTTTTTGCGTAGGCAAAATATTGAGCTCAATGACCATTACACGTCTCTTATTCGTCATCCCAAGAAAATAGGGGTGAGTAAGCTCAGCATCAGAAATATTTATCTGTTTCGCTCTCTCCTCTTACATTACAAATAAGTTTGGAGGAATAACTGAGTACGGATAAACTAGCAAGGAAGTTTCAATAAAATTAAAATAGTAATGTAAATATAAATATTACCACTCCCAACAATCTTGTTGCAATACATTGTAACTTAATTTTGACGAAAATCGCTAGTTTAGTATCCTTGGGATAGAAATGTCTATTTTCTTAGCCTAAAAACGTCTGCTAATAGTAGTATCTCCATTCTAAAAATGGACAATGTATCAAAGAACACACTAAGAGAAAATCCCCATCCATCTTTTTCTTGAATTTCAGAAAAATCTCTTTTATATTACTGCACAAGAATTTTCAACCTCGTTTTCCTCAAGCAATATTATTGAAAGATTCAATGTCATCCACAGTAGCCAAAATTCTAACATCCATCTTTGATTTAATAGCCCTCCCCAATATGAGTAGGTCAACGAGACATGCAACACCCAACTTCACTTGAGTAACCAAATCTATGCAATACGTAAAAGTATCAAGTAATTCCTTGAGTCTCATATGGCCATACTGCTCAACATAGGACTCGTGCTGTTAGGCAAAGCATCAAATCCAACATATTGTAATCCTGAAATTACACAATAGTCTTCTACCCCCATAGTCACTATATTCTTTCCAAACTTAAAATACAGTTCGTCATTCTTTGTAATGTTCAAAAGGTGCATACACATATAATTGATCAGTCTCTGCCAATGTAATATATTTTCTCCTTTAAGTTTTAGCAATTGAGCCATATTATACTTGCGAAATAATTCTAACTGCAAAATAATATGAATTTTTAATAATATTAATCAATAATTTAAAATAATGTATCTATATAAAAAATGACTTATATGTAATAAACCATACGGACTTTCTTTTTGTTATTAGAAATGACATCATCTATTATGCCTATAATCTTCAAACCAGAGTCAATGGTGTTAACAGTATTGTGCTTCCACCTTTCTTCAGGAATGATGTATTCCACATCTTTAAAAACTGTCTGAATGTTCTCTTTTTATTGTTCTTGTTGCCCTTTTTATTGGCGCTTCTCATCATCTTTGAACTAAACTTCTCTCTTTCTCTTTCTAGACACCTCTGCAGATCCCTTACCTTGTTTTCTCTGAAATACAAATCTATTACCAGTATTACTAAATTCAACTGGACAAAGTAGTGCTGGCTGAGCATCAGTTGGCGCTCTCTCACAGTCCGAAGATGAAGCACTTGGTGATGAATCTATACATTATAGATAAACATCATCAACCGAAATGTGGAGAAATAAATTTTATGAAGTTAAGTGTACAAACAAGAAAAAATTAATTTGTAGCTTCTGATAACTAGCGCCAGTTAGTAACTTTATAATTAAGGATTACAAACTTGAATAAAAATCCAATCATATCATTCTCAAAATCAGACCCTTGTACATATATTGTCATAGGAAGAATTAGAAAGTGTTTACAAAAGCAATTTATGTCAGTTAAGGTTCAGCTGAGTGACAGTTACTGAGGGTTAGTGAAAGTTATTGACAGTTACATCAATGATTCACCTGCCTGCAAACTCAATCAGATAATTCTCAAAATCATATCATTCTACATAATCCATCTAATGGAGAGTTATGGAGTATTTACAATAGCATTTTGTGGCAGTTGGGTGACAATTAGTGATAGTTAATGATTGTTAGTAACTGTTCAATCAATAATCTTCAACCTCCTTGCAAAGTCAATATTGTTATTCTCAAAATCACATCCATCTATATATGACATGTAAGGGAGAGTTTAGGGAGTGTTTAAAAAGGCAGTTTGTGATAATTGAGTTACAATTAGTGATAGTGGCAGTTTAATGATTGTGCAATCAATAATGTCCAACTTCCTTGCAAACTCAATCACATGATGGTCAAAATTACATCTATCTACATATGTCATGTAGAGGGAGTTAGAGAGTATTTATAATAGAATTTTGTAACAGTTGACTGACAGTTAGTGATAGTGACTATTAGTGATTGTTCAATCAATAATCTCCAACCTCCTTGCAAAGTCAATATCGTTATTCTCAAAATCACATCCATCTACATATGGCATGTAAGGGAGAGTTAGGGAGTGTTTATAAAAACAATTTGTGATAGTTGGACCATAGTTAGTGATATTTAGTGACAATTTAATGACTGTTATTAACTACCCTAAATCTCTATTTTCGAGTTGTAGATCCAACTGAACAAGCACTTCTCAAGTTCAATGCCAAAATTTAAGGGACAATTATGGACTGTTGTAAAATACAGTTTGCTCTGTTTAGTGAGAGCTATTGATAGTTACTCAGAGTCAAAATTAAGTATAGTCACCATTAACTAACTTTCATTAATTTGCACTAACTCACTACAACTTCAATCATATAAACAAAATATTGTCATATGAATATATGGTTCACTAAAACTCATAATGTACACTATCCAATCAAGATTAAAATCATAAAATGGCGACAAATAAATAAGTCATAATCATAGAAAATTTAACTGCATTCATCAATACAATTACTAAAATATATTGTTTTTTATTTGACATTGTCGATTTTCAAAATAAAAAAAACTATAAAAAAATCAAATGAACAATATAAAACCTTATAATAAAAACACTTACAGTAGCCAAACTCAAACTTCTAACAGATGCAAATCACAATCAAATGAATCTTCGGATGATCAAACCATACTTCTAATAGTTCTTACTTCACTTGAATTCGTAGGAAAATATCGATTTAAAGTTAGTAAGAGAGAGAAAGATATAATAGATGAAAGCGGTTTCAATTTTTTGAAACGAGACATTCGATATTGAGAGTGTTAGTACTTTACTTCATTTTCAATGTCAAGGGGTATTTTCAATATTTTGAGGTCATTTTAAATTAAAATGGTTCAAAATATACGAATTGCTTTTAGAAAGAGTCATTCACATTACATATAACAGTACAATTTAAATTCAAGCCAACATAAATAGAAAATAAATTATACAAATTATTAAATTAAATTCAACAAACATAGGATTAGAAGTGGAACACGCCACCTCAACCTCGCCTAAGGAAACAAATCAAACATCTAATCTTTATAAACTTTCCAATTCACTCATGGTTTATCCATTGCCCAACATTCTTTTAGCAAATCAACCAATCTTTTCGCGTATCCAGACATACATATAAGTTATTATTAGGAAATTGTATGAAAAAACAATCTAAGGTCAACAGAAGGTTTTCAGTTCATAAAACTTTATTATAATGTCTCTAGCGGCAATGGGCAACACAATGGGGGTTAGCCCTCCCCTCGGCTGTATTGACGGATATGGACGACTTTAACTAGGATCCACCCAAAACATAACAGAAGACTAATCAGGGTAAGACGAGCTTTACCAGTTAGCAGCAAGTTAGACCAAGTTGGCCATGTAAATCGCAATATTTGCGTACAATGAACATCATCAGTGATCAACCAAAATCATACCTTTTTTTAAGGTTTGAGCAAGATTTGAGCCTTGGCCTATCACAACTTACCACTTGGCTCTGTTTAGGTGTGTGCTAAAACCATATTTGGTGCTGGTCTTTCAATTTTTTTGTGTGAAAAATTATCTACAGCCACGTGGACGCTACAGTTGTATGATGAAATGATGGAAGAAATAATACTAGAAAAGAATGGGCACACAAAAAGAAAAACCTCATTCGTGTGCGAGGGTTTGGATATGACAAAAAGAAAGTATTCAATTCATTTGATCACCTATCAGTTTGATCCCGCGGGCATCATCTTTAAGAAAGCTGCGATAGGCATGCCAAGGAATCCGAGGAAAACTGTAACAAACCACTGTTGCCAACTGAGAGGCGATGTGTTTGCAAATGTACCCAGGAACTCAACAATTACAACTTGGAAAATAACAGTGCAGGTGAGTACAGCCACAAATACATAGTTCTTCAGTATGCCATTGAAGACATTGATCTTTTCCATCTCCCTGGAACTGATCTCATTGAACACCTGAACAAAGAAACTGGCTTTAGTAGTCACCTATAGGACGAAAATTTTGCCATTGCTAACAATGGCCTTCAGTCTCAAATACAAGAAAGTATGATGGTCCTTTTATTCAAATGTAACAATGACATTACCTGACAAAAGACAAACGCATTAAAAATGAGCGTATTCAATATTAAATCAGAATCTGGGCCATCAAGGTGGAAAAATGCTTTTCCTCTGGCCTGAAGGTACCATATCATCACAAACTGATACATAGACTGCCCCAAAATATTCCTCCACATAACATTACTGATGAAGTTTCCCTTCCTACCTACTGGTGATCTCTTCATCAGGTCATCATTAGGAGGCTCTGTGGCTAGTGCTAGTGCTCCTAGAGTATCCATGATCATGTTGACCCAGAGAAGTTGAACGGCAGTTAGGGGAGCATTACCTAAGAGAACATTTGACCCAAAAAAGATTAGCGTTTATGCCACATTGTGCTGCACCTGCAAGAGAAAATCTGAATGGAAATACATAATACCAGTCTGACTTACCTGTCAAACAGGCTGAAGAAAAGTTGACAATCAGGGCAACCACATTAACTGTCAGTTGAAACTGAACAAATTTTTGAATGTTCATATAAACAGAACGTCCCCATTTGGCTACAGTCACAATTGTAGAGAAGTTGTCATCCAAAATTATGACATCAGCGCTTTCCTTAGCCACCTGCAAAACGAGACACTGTTCAAAATGTATATTTGATATTTTTATAATAAATTCAGAATCCTGCAAAACCAGGCACATGGGAGATCAAGATGAAAGAAATGAACCTTCTCATCTAAAAACATTGAGAAGAATAAGCATTTTTCTAACACTAAAAGTTTGGGAGCACAGTGGTTGCCAAGCCCTAAATTGATGTAGAAGATTCTGAGTTCACCCAAGAAACATATGTGATATACTATTTATCTTAGTAAATTTTTGTGGTGTAAAACGGACAACTTCAACTCAAGATCAAGCATGCGATGACACTTAGATGTTAGAATACATTAAAACGAACTTAAAATTCTGCCGAAATGAATCTGTAAAGAATGACAATATTAGGCAACTAGCACATATCCACGCATAACATACATGCAGGTAAATTGCACAGAACCAACCTCAGTTCCAGCAATGCCCATTGCTAGCCCAATATCTGCTTCATGAAGGGCTGGAGCATCATTTGTACCATCACCAGTCACTGCAACAACCTCCCCAAAAGTTGTTCGTAGTTGCTTCACCAGGGTATGCTTATCCAATGGTGAAGATCTGGCCATTACCTTCAAAAATTAAGGAATATTAAAAATTGTTCATGAGACTAAATTTCCCTCCACTCATAGAATTACACTCAAAACCATATTAAATTAAACGATCCCAAAATAATGATAGAAACAAAATAGACGCACCTGAATTCTTGGAATAAGTTCTTGCAATTCCTCCTCGCTCTTCCCCCGGAATTCTGGTCCTTCAATTGCTATGCCCTTATCAGTTAAAATTCCACATTCTCTAGCAATAGCCTTTGCAGTGTTTATGTTGTCTCCAGTGACCATTCGGACAACAATGCCAGCTGATCTGCAAATTGCGACAGACTCCTTAACACCAGGGCGCACTGGATCTTTGATACCCACAATACCTATGCAAGTGTAACCTTGGAAAGGAATAGAGCTTTCAGCAGAGAATTCACTTTCAGTTTCTAAGTAAGCAAGGCAAAGAGTTCGAAGAGCTTCATTAGCAAATTCTTCAATTGTATTCTTTAAATGACTGATAGATGCTTCATCAAGGGGAATTACTTCACCATCTGTGTTTATAAATTTGTCACAAGCAGATAAAATGATTTCAGAGGCTCCCTTACAGTGTGCACGAAAACCACCACTAGGAAGCTCTAAAACTACAGCCATTCGCTTCTTTGTAGAGTTAAATGGTTCAACTTTAACAATTTTTGACTTTTCTCTCTCATCTTGGAAATTCCCTCCAAGTAATAGACCAAATTCTAAAAGAGCAGTTTCAGTGGGTGATCCTAGTATCTCAATTTTGTTGTCTCTGTTAGTAACAATTTCTCCCCCAGTGTTATTAAATATTGATTCAAGTAGAATTTCCAATGCAGCATGGGGAATAATGGATCCAAAATTAGTACTCTTGGAGTTGCTCACTTCCTTGATTTTCCCACAAATGCATGCTTTTACAACAGTCATATGGTTAGTTGTTACTGTCCCAGTTTTGTCACTACAGATAGTTGTGGCAGACCCCATTGTCTCACAAGCAGCCAGATGGCGAACAAGTGCCTTATCATTCATCATCTTCTTCATGGCAAAAGCAAGACTTAATGTCACAGCCAAGGGAAGGCCCTCAGGAACTGCAACCACAACAATTGTAACAGCGACAGCAAAAAATTCAAGCATTTCCATGGCATCATCACCAGACAAGTTCCAGTGGCTTCCTTCTAGAAGCTTACGCCTAAATAATCCTTCCACCAGGACAGCAAATGTAACAACAGCAAAAAATAGGCCTATTTTCCCTATAAAAGTCGCCACTCCATTCAATTTGACCTGCAATGGGGTCTCATCATCTCCTCCTTCACTGAGTGTAGCCATTAGTTTACCCCACTGTGTTCTCATTCCAACAGTGGTCACCAGCATTTTGCATGATCCATCCTGGACTTTCGTTCCAGAAAGGAGGAAAGGGTATGTAGCATTCACATGAAGTGGTTCGCTTTCTCCCGTTAAACTGGATTCATTAATCAACAAAGAAAAACCTGAAACAAAAAGTCCATCAGCTGGGACCTGGTCTCCAATGGAAAGATGAACAATATCACCAGGAAGTAAATCATATATAGAGACCTTCTGCCTCAAACCATCTCTGGTAGCATAAACTGATATCTTTTTCTTCTCCTTCTCCAAATCTTTGAACTGCAGAGATTGTTTGTAATCACTTGTCGCAGTGACAAACACAACAAGCAGAATACTTGCAACAATGCCAAGACCATCATGGGCACCCTTTGGCCATCCTTCCATAATGATGCCTGTAATAAGAGATACAAAGGCACAAGCACCAAGTATCATAAGTGTCATATCTTGAAGGGCTTCCCAAAGAAAAACCCAGAAACCTCGAGCTGGGCTCTCAGTGAATTTATTCATTCCATAAATTTCTTTTCTCCTACTTAGTAGATCCTCAGAAGAAGAAATTCCTTTGGCAATTGACGTGGAGAGCTTGCCAGCTATACCCTCCACACCATCATGAATTTTCAGTTTCTTCACATCATGGCCCTCAACAATAGATGCCAACTCATCAGCACAAATTTTAAAACCGGCAGATTCAACCTCCTCAGGTACAGTGTAGTCACTGGACAAAGTTAGACCTGTAAACATTCAAGGAAAAAGTCAAAAATGGAGAAAACATAGAATACTTCGAAGAGATTTTGAATTAGGTTCTCACAATGGATAAACTGAAGAGCAGCTTTTGAAACCAAAACTGCAACTCGAAGCTTCTCCTGCAATGTAAAGATTAAAAACCAAAAAAACCGAATGAAAAAGGAGGACATGAAAGAGATTTATTTGTCAAAATGAATTTAGTCGTTTGCTTTTAGAGGCTTGGTACTTCCAGCAGATTTATCATGGCAAGGCAATAAATTCCAAGGCCATTAGAGAAACCATTAATAGACTACCAAGATTCTACATAGTACGAAATCAACAGCTATGGATTTCGAAACACGAGGGCAAATTTTTTTGATGCAAATAGCCACTTCAAATAACCATCATCTTGATAAAGCTATGTTCCTTTCTGAACAGCCAATCCATGTGTATTACTGCAGAGTCGTCAACAGCATAAGGCATTTCCAAATGAAACAAATGCAATGTACAACATTAGAAATTTGTTCTTTCAACCTTCTATTTGTTTCCAGTTTTTCGTAACAAGGAAGTCAAGAATCTTGATACAATCACTATTTCCCAATCAAACCTCTCTGTATGTAATTATTCCATGAGAAATTAGAAGAAAAAAAATACCATGCAGGTCCCAACCGTACAAGATACTGGCTTATAATCACAAATTAGTAACACAACCCAAATGATGTTAAACTGGATATTTTTTTATAGGTTCGATATCTTTAAATAAGATTTTTGGCTGCCAACATTATGCATTTAAAGGTCATATATAAGAAATGGTAATTAGACAAAACAGGACGAAAGAGTATGGTTGCTAAACAGTTATGGACTATTTCATTAATATATGGACCTTTGAAGCCTTACTATTCAGAGACATTTGCTAAGAAAAACGCAGGAGCCTCATTGCATATGAAGTTACTGCAGCAATGTCTTTAGGGCAATGGCAAATTTGCTGGCGAGCAAATGAAGCAAAAGATTTAACCAGAAGATTATATAAGATCTAATATGAAATATTTTATGAACTGAATGCTTATAAGGTTTGCTTCAGTTTAGGCTAAACAGCAAGCTTTTGGGTATTGCAAGGAAAATCCAATAATAATGAGTAATAATAATAAAGGAAATAACCGAATCACGGATTCATAGGAAAACCAAATTAGAGTGAAAAGAAAAAAATAAATTCAAGAAGCAATCTAAACTGGTCAGCGTGGAAAATAACTGTGGAGACGTAAAGTCTAAATGAATCCTAAAAAGGAAAATTTGAATTAAAATAAACAAACATAAAAGACATAAATAGTAATTAACTGGTTGTTTACCTGATTAGAGCGACGGATAGCTTCGGCCTCAAAGCGTTTGGAGAGATTAGCAGTGAATCGGAACCTCCGTTTCCGATTCTTCACTAACCAACAAAGCTTTCTCCATCTCTGCAACGCTTCCTCCGATGAGTTTTTAGGCTTAACGTCCCCGAAGTTTTCATTTAAATAGTACTCCATCACATGTAGGATTTACAGGAAATGATTTTCCTAATCTCTGATCTCTTCTATTATCAAAAATAAATCTCTGATCTTTTCTAAAGCAAACAGCACTAAATACAGTCAAAAAGAAATTCAAAAAGAAGCTAATAAAGATTAAATATATTCTTTGATCTGATAAAATTCTTAAGCAACCCTTTATTCTATCATTGGCATCTAATGTTCTCTTTTTCGAACGAAAAGCAAAAAAAAAAAGACCAAAAAACGACCCTTGTGATTGTAAATAGACGACTAGATCTAAGATCTCTTGGTATCTCTACGGCATATCAAACAGAAGAAATAAAAGAAAAATTATAAGTCAAAGTTCAGTAACTGGACGGAGAAGAGAATCTCGCCGTGTGAAAGCTGCGATTTGTAACTGTTGTGTACGAATGCCTGCCGATTGCGTTGTCTGATTGGCCAAGGAATTGTATTTACGCGTTTTGGGCGTGTGTGCTACTGGCCAATAAAATAATGACAGAGTGTCCCATTTCCCTTGGTTTTTTTAACTTTTAAATTGTGAGGTAGGATCAACAAATAAATATTTGACACGTGGCTCAAAAGCGCACACGAGATTAGACATAGTCTTGTAACTTTTTTAATTAATCTATTTATTACGGCTTTGCATTAGACATGTCTTATGGTAGGCAGCAGACAAATGTCAGACGGGTTGCTTTTTTTACTTTTCTTTTTGGCTCTAATGTAATATTTTTTTTAGCTTTTGACTTTAGCAAATGCAATATTAATGTATTGTTCAAAAAAAATGAAATATTAATATATTACAAGATACAACAATAATTTATTTTAATAAAATTGTGAATATTAATATATTTTATATAATTATATTCAAAGTAATGTCATTTAATTTTTATATTTATGTAACTTTTTATAAATTTAAAAAAATTATTGATATTTTGATAAATTAATTATATTTGTATTTGGTGATATTTTTATATTAATAAAAAATATAATATTCCCGATAACAGTATTAGGTGAATATTTTTTTTAATAAAAAGTACATGACCTTTAATTAAAAAATATATACTAATTTTCAAATTGTTAATTTGTTTTATAATTTTTTAAATCACATATTTTTTTTAAAGTTAGCGAAAAAATAAAAAAAAAAACAACTAAAAAAATTATAAAGTTATAAATTTAAAATTTCGATCAAATAATATGAACTTTTAATACTGTGATTTGATAGAGGTAATAGAATATTTTATAAAGTATTAGAGAATTAATATTGTATTTGAGACAAGATATTTGGAGGTTTCGTAAAATATGGAAAGGTTAATAAAGATTTCTAAAAGGTTATAAAAATGAATATTTTATTTCTTTTTAAATGTGATAAATTAATTTTTTTTATATAAATTATTATTTTTTAAATCAAGTTGGATATAATTAAAAAAACAATAAATCTATTTTTATTAAATTTTAACATAATTATATTTCTAAAAAATCAAACTCGAAATCTCTTATAATTTTATTTACTTATCCGATAGTAATAACTAATATTTTACTTCATTATATTCTATTCAACTTTATTAAATTTTAGAGTATTTTGATTCAAACATATCCCAAAACCTAAAAATAATATAATAACAAAAATTCTCTTTTCCTAAAGATTCAAAACTGTAATTTTACCACAAATTTTAAAAGAATTCGCATCATCTTTTATTTTATTAAATATGGTTATGTATGTATTTATACACATAATGATTTAATACTATATATATATATATATATATGAAATTCGGAGACGGCGGAGGGAGGGAGGTGATGGGGGCAATGGACCCCCTCCCATCTCATATATCAATATGCATACATGTAAATATATATATAAATATATAAATTATATAAGTTATGTAATTATAAATTATATTTATAATAA